>OX451741.1:303108978-305642573 GCA_948472305.1 Vicia faba
CCTCTTCAGGAGTAGAAAACCTCAAAGATTTGTTATAGCAATTGATATGAACATAGTTATACTCTAACCAATTCATACCCGAGATCACATCTAACCCGCTTAACAAAAAACAAATTGAATCAACAAAAAAGTCTTTATCGAAGATCGACAAAGGACATTTCAAACATGCACGAGAAGTAGTCATCGATCCCTTAGCCGGAATCTCGACGACCATTTCTCCATTCATAGAAGATAACAGAAGACCCAATCTTTCAACACAATTAGCAGCAATAAAACAATGAGTAGCATCAGTATCAATAATAGTAATTAAAGAAGTACTATTAATGAAACATGTACCTCTGATGAGTCTGTCCTTACTAGATGACGCAGTCCCAGCCAAAACAAACACCTACCACCAGTTTGTGCCTTCTTTGGTTTCGGACAATGACTACCAATGTGTCCTTCCCCACAGTTGAAACAAATCATATCCCTATGCTTGCAGTCAGATATTGCATGCCCAATCTTACCACAACGGAAACACCTCTTTCCATCAGCAGTAGTGCACACATTACTCTTGTGACCAGGTTGCCCACACTTGAAACATACAACTCTAGCAGGAGCATCTCCCCCACTAGTCCTCTAACCATTGGCAACACTTTGTTTACCCCTACCAGCATCATAAGGTTTGCCATGGTTATGTTGATTCTTGCCTCTCTTATCATTAATAATCTTATGACGAGCATTGCTATCCTCTTCAAAGATCCTGCAACTATCAACCAAATCAAAAAAGACTCGAATCTTCTGATATCCAACAACCTTCTTGATTTCCGAGCACAACCCATTCTCAAACTTGACGCACTTAGAAAATTCAGCACCTTCACCATAAAAATATGGATATAACTTAGCTAGCTCAATGAACTTAGCAGCATACTCAGTGACAGATTTTTCCCCTTGCTTCAACTCAAGGAACTCAATCTCTTTCTTACCCCGAACATATTCAGGATAATACTTCCTCAAAAACTCCCTACATAACACAACCCAAGTGATTTCCTCATCTGCAGCTTCCAACCTTGCACGCATCTCTAGCCACCAGTCATCAGCTTCAAATGCTAGCATATGAGTGCCATACCGAAACTTCTGCGCTGGAGTACAATCCATCACACGAAAGATCCTCTCAATCTCCTTCAACCAATCTAGTGCTCCATCAGGATCATGCTTACCCTTGAACACCGGAGGATTCTCCCTTTGGAAAGTCGCCAAACTACGAGATTCAGCATTCTCGTTAGCATTCGGCTGATTCTGCATAGCCTGAGCCATCGCTTGTTGAGCAGCAGCAATCACAACATCGTTCCTTCCAGCCATCTTATCCTATTACTTCCACATAAACAATGCTTAAGAAAACTAATAGTACTCGATTGCTAAACAACTATGACTCGGTAACTTGGTCGGACGGACCGACTTGCTCTGATACCACTAATGTAACACCCCAATTCTACCCCAAGTAATTAATCGGAAAATCAGAGTATAAAAATTTCCAATATAATCAGGATGCCACATATTTAGCAGAAACACATAAACTTGTCATGCTTTTAGAATAGATACATAACACTTAGAGAAGTGGAATGAACACAATTCAAGAATATAGTCTTCATAACATAAACCAAACTTCGATTAATCACGCAGCGAATTCATAATAATTCTTTAAATAAGATATAGCATCTTTTGAATCATGAAACAACAAGAATACGAAAAACTCCTCAAATAACAACATAAGATTCAATAATTAAACAACAAAACAGACAAGCGTTCATTTCCCCCCGAGTGCTACGTATCAGAGCAAATGACACCTTAAATAAGCAACAAATCAACGACTCCAAATGCGACTCAATTGTGCAAATGTATGTGATACCATTGGAGCAGAACTCCCAACTTAGAAATTGCCAGTAATTCCTAGGCATAAGGCATAAGCCCTCAACATAAAATCTTGTCAATAAAGGCCAACATGGTGAGCATTCGCTCCAACTTAGAACATGCCAATCCAGGTCAACTTTAATGCTATGTTATACGACGATATAAAAAACCACAACTCGACAGCGCAACAACAACAACAACAACAACAACAACAACAACATAACAACGGTTGACATAACGATAAATCACACCGTTCAACATTGGCCAAAGGCCTACCACACAACATGTCAACGAAATCAATAACTTTTCATGAAAACAACCTGTTCTTCATATATTCACTAGGATTCACACCATAAGGCTACCCACATAAATAATTCATAATCGCCTTATCAATATTGAATTCCACATATATTCAATGATATCTCGCAACATCAACACATTCATCAACCAACACAAAATAACACAACATTGATCATAAGGCCTATAATAACCATGTCCATAAACCGAACGAAACGACTTAACCTACTGTACCGACAATTCGATATAATCCACATAATTTAAACAAAAGGACACATCCACAATTACCTACCAATTAAACTTAGTTACCCGATCAAATTTCGTTAAATTCCAGACAAGTAATTATACCACCTAATTCGGCTACTGATTAATGGTTCTACATAAGAAATTAATGGTTACTTAATACTTTCTTCCTTAAACCAATTGATATTTTATTCTCTATCACCCTATTTTATGTACTGGCTTGCATAAGAATCAAACAGCACGAATCGGGTCCGAAAAATCGCATAAATCTAAGTTCAGAAATTTTTGCCACAACAGTTGACACGGGAGGAAGCGGCAGCTGACACGGCCGTGTCAGGAGAGGAAAGGGGAAAAACGTGAGGCACATTGGCTGACACGGCCGTGTCAGAAGGCCTGAAGCTAAAAACCAGTTTTGTCTCCTTTTTCACATATGCCTAGTTCTTGTTCATTCTTGTTTCAATTCACCCATTTATCCTAGTTTAGCATTAACCCAACACAGTTCAAATACAACAAACAACAACACAACTCAAATCAATTGTCAATTTTAATAGCAACACAAACAATCTTTTTGCACAACATAGTAGAGAAACTAATACTCTAAACCCCAAATAAAATTCATCATACTCCCATTTATTTAGTAAGAATCTCACCCTTACCTTGGATCGAGTGCAGCTCTAAGAAACAAATATGGAATTTCTGGGAATTGGCACTAGTGGCAACCTCCTCTTGTTCTATTTCTCCTTTCTAAAACCCTATTCTTCTTTCTCTTCTCTTTTTCCTTCTTTTTCTGATAACACTATCTCTCTTCTTCCCTAACTCTATTTCTATATAACATATTATTATATTACTTAATAAATCTAAATGGGCCTAAGTGACATACCCTCCCCCTATTACTTCACAACACCATAAATTAAGCCCAATCTCATATTTAGTTTAATAGTAAAATAATACTTCAACTTAATTCTACCTAATTAAATCCGATTATCTATCATGCCACCAAATAAAATAATTCCGACTTCGACGATAAAAAATTGAATTAATATAAAATATTCAAAAATATTTAATTAAATAAATAATTAAATATCGGGGCGTTACACACACAATTTCATATCGCAAACATAAACACAATATGATTCAATGCAATACTCATGCATGTGGTATAAATCAATGTTATTTTTATTCAGCTTTTTACTTTAAACCAGGTCCGTCCTCTAAACCAATAACACAAAAAAAACTCATCCTCTAAGCTTTCAAACCCCTCTCTAGGTTTGGGACAAGTCACTAGCTCCATCGAAACTAACAAGCATGTCTCTTGACAACAAATGATGTATATGCAATTATAACAACCATATGCAATTAAGATTATTCTCTAATCTTAACATCCATGCATATCTTCAATAATTCATCACAATTGAATTACCACACAATTACATATACATGCACATATTTATGAATCATCCACATACAATTCATATTCATTTACAACATGCTACTAAACAACATATTATGCATACCGCACAATACAACATCATGGTATCACCATTTACCAAACATGTTAGCAACTCATCATGTTACAATTAATAACAATAACACAACATCACCATATTACAATAACACAATACACAAATACATGCCATTTTGCATAAACACATAATAATTAAATCATCTGCCGCCAGTAAGATTATTTTTATTGAAAAGAATATCGCGCTAGCTTTCTAACGCTTCAAACAAGGACTCAAACAGATCTACGATTCAAAAGTTATAAGTTTTTGAAGTTTTACAAAAAATCATGCATTTTCCTGCAATTTATTTATGGGAATTTCACTCCAAAACTCATTTTAACATCCAAATTACTACGATTTAAGGCATTATAACCTATATATGAAATGTATTTTCAAATGGAAGTATCACAACACCATTACTCATCATATTCAAGGATTTCTCATAAGAATCTAACAATTTTAAAACCATGGTAATTTAGGAATTTCATCCTAACCATGAATTTACTCATCATACAATTTCCATAACAATGTAAAAATCCACCCTTACCTTAATTTCTTGATGAACTTTTGAATTTCTCCTTAGGTGTTCTTCTCCTCTTTCTCCTTTTTCCTCTGTGTCTACTTTTGTCTCTTTACTCTTTTCCCCTTTTCTAACCTATTTTTCTTTTCCTCTTATACTCTTAACAAAATAAGCATAACCCAACAACTACTAGGCTCAATTACTCTTCACATACTCACATATTAGACTCAATTACTTATTATTATATTATTTCTATATGATTCTCACTTAATAAAATAGTTCCATCATAAACCGATATTATTACTAATTATAATTCTACAGTTCAACATACTTAACCCGACTAACCCATCACATAGAACATGTATAAAATAATTCAAATAAAACCAACTACGCACAAAATCAAAAAATTAATTTTTATATATATATATATATATATATATATATATATATATATATATATATATATATATATATATATATATATATATATAATTACTAAAATTGGGGTGTTACAAAAGCCATTACTCAAACAACAACGAAAACAAGAAGAAACCTTTCCCGTTTGGGAAACCCAACCTCCCCGATAGACGAACCCATTAACCTCACGGTGAAAAAGCTCACCGGCATACAAACTACGAACTCCGATTGAAGTTCATCAGAAATTCATACAAATCACTAGAAAACAATTGAAACTCATCAGAAAACTCATGAGTCCCGCCAGTACCAGGCTTACTCGCCGTCGTAACAGCGACACTGGAGCTAACAAAAATAAGAAATTTTAACTCGCCTATACAAGACACTGACAGCCTCGTCGACGCCGATGTTTGAAAATTGGCCCAGCCACCATCAAACACCAACATCCACCGGAGCGACACTCACACTTAAAGCTTTTGCACTATCAACATTCATTCTAACAAGATTCAAACTAATCCTAACACAAAGCAAGAAGAAAACATAAGCTTACTTGTTTGACGAAGGTGATCCAAGAACGCTGGTCACGACTGGTTCTCACAAATCAGAAAGAGTATGAGAGTGAAGGTGTGCGAAAATTGAAAATGTTTTTTCGCTTCTCCTATTTATAAACCAGCTCCTGGTCACGTGCGCACGTGCAGAAGCCTAGAGGAACAAACAATCATCATTAACCCTAGCCCCTAGCCATCATTACATATTTAATGCCGCACGTGGCTCAAGAAACGCGTGACACATCACCCTTTTCAGATTCCATCAACCTTACATCTCCCCGGGCGTCAAGCGTAAAGGACAACCTTGGTCTCCCCTCACGAGTACAGCCTCAGAAAAGTCACAAAACACATCTACGAGCAGTTGGGAAAACCGCAAGCAAAACCAAACACAACTCACTAGCTCAAACCCACCAGGATCTTGGCACGAAGCTTTTCTGTTTTCAATCAACGAACATGAACATAACATTTTCATCTTCGACGCGCAGGCTGCCTCTAAGTCATTACTCCTATGCCCATAAGCAACCACTTGGGGGCTCCTATTCTGGACTGAGCCAATGGCTAAGCACGTCCCAATCCACTCCTGCGCCAAAGACGACCCAAAAGCATTGGTCCACTCAACTAGGGATAATAGAGGACATGTCTCCCTTCTGCCCAGCTGCTGGGGTTGCATGGTCGGTTGACCCAGGGTCGACGAGACCACAACTACCCTTGACCACGTCTCTGCCCATGACAACGACTAGTTTCAGGCATCTCTGTCCATGATAACTACTAATTCCAGGCATCTCTTCCTACTATAACGAGCACGAGCAGGTCGTCCCTGCTTTCACATAGAAATCCTGACCGTTACCTATTTTTGGGTCTGGATTCTGGATGCCTAGCCCATAATAGGAACTAATGGCCAAACGTCGGGGGCACTAAATATCCTCACACTTGTAAAGGTCATGTATTCAATATTCAATTCAAACCTTATTCCTAAATTCTCTCACGTATCTCTACACTCTTATTATTTCAGCATCGAAATGTCTTGCATGTACACCCCCTCCTCCGTGATTTCATCACTGCTGACGAAGTTTTGGCCCATTACAGATTCTGATCACCAGTAAAATCAGATACTGAGATACATCTCCAAGCAAATACAGCAATACTGAGATGACTCACTCAAAAAATATTAAATGTGTGTAATTTAGATGTATTTGAAAATACATCTTAAAAATTTAAAATTTTTATAATTTTTTAAGCACACCCCGAAAAACCACAAAGGTGGGTGAATAACGTAGTAACTCACTATTTTTTTTAATGTATCAACACTTTGTAAAATAATAGTTGTAAAAAACAAATCCTATATAGGTAGAAAAAAAACAGTTAAACGACGTCGTGAGTGTGTGGGAATCTACACTCTATCCTCTTCTTCATCCATGGTCTTCTCATCTTCATTCTCAGTTCAGTTGTGACTGTAAGTAAACCCACTTCTCTGTCTCTGTCTCTGTAGCACCCTCTGCTACCACGCAACAACACTTCTGGTAACATATCAATTTCCCCATTTCTCTTCTTCTTTTCCTTTTATTACATAATCAAATTTTATATGTGGAACCTGTAATAGAATTTATGAACCCTAAATTTCATTTGAATTCCTTGCATAATTTGTGCAAACTGAATGTATATATTTTTTAATGAACCTTTTGTAGAGTAAAATGGAAACCAGTAGCGGCAATAACAGCAGTAACATGATGTGGTTTTTCAAAGACAGAGGTTTTGATGATAACATCATACAAGGAATGTTAAAAAGATGCAAGCGCCTCGAGACGGTTCATCAAGAAAGAGCAAGTGAGAATTGGGAGTATTTGAAAACCATTGGAATTCAAGAAAGGAAACTCCCCTCCATTGTTTCAAAATGCCCGAAAATTCTCGTGCTTGGCCTCAATGAGAAGATTCTTCCCATGGTTGAATGTCTCAACACACTTGCAACAAAGCCTCATGAAGTTGCCTCTGCTATTGCCAAGTTCCCTCACATACTCTCGTATAGTGTGGAAGAGAAGCTTTGTCCCGTTTTGGCCTTTTTTCAAGCGTTAGGAGTCCCTGAAAAGCATATCGGGAAAATTCTACTGTTAAACCCGAGGCTTATTAGTTATAGTATTGAGACGAAGATGGGGGAGATTGTGAAGTTTCTTGCTAGTATTGGTCTTGATAAAGATGGGATGATTGGTAAGATTTTGGTTAAGGATCCGTATATTATGGGTTATAGTGTTGAGAAAAGGCTCCGTCCTACTTCAGAGTTTCTGAAGTCAATTGGTCTGACTGAGCAGGATCTTCAAGTGCTGGCGTTGAACTTCCCGTCGATTTTGAGTAGAGATGTGAACAAGGTTTTGGTACACAATTATGATTATTTAAAGAGTCGTGGATTTCAAGGGCGACAGGTCGTTGATTTGGTGGTTGGTTTTCCGCCTATCCTAATCAAGAGTGTTAGGAATTCTTTAGAACCGAGGATCAAGTTTTTAGTAGATGTAATGGGGAGACAAGTTGATGAAATCATTGATTATCCCTGCTTCTTTCGTCATGGACTGAAGAAAAAATTAGTGTTGCGGCACAAACTATTACAGCAGAGGAATTTAAATTGCAGCTTGAGTGAAATGCTGGACTGTAATGAGAAGAAGTTTCACTTGAAGTTTGGCTTGTGAGAAGGACATGCCTTGAGTATCTAGGTCTCATCCCTATTTTAGTCTGTTTATGATTTTCATAGTTAATTTATTAGTTGACTCATTTTTCGTTCCTCTGATGTGGAGTATCTTCTTAATTGATATTGTTGTGATTCTGTTTGTGTCTGATCTTTTGTTGAAATTCATGATCCTGTGATATGTTGTAACTAAGATGATAGGTTAATAGGTTATCTTTTGGATCTAGGATTGAGGTGTGTCTGCATGGCATGAATACCAAAGGGTTCCTCAGCCATCATACGGTTAATAAGGTCCTGTACCTCCTGTTGTCATACCTTCATTGTTTTACAGCCTTATTAGTTTCCTGAATGATCAAGAAAGATTTGGATAAAGTTCAATAATATCTGGTTGAGTAACATCAAATAAATCTCTTTCTAATCCTTCGTAATCTATGAAGCACTGACTTCAACACGAACACGTAACACAACCCTAACATTGTAAGAGAAAAATAAAACAATTGCCACTGTTCATCAAGGATAAACATATAGTTGTTTCTCTCTGCATGGTGTTGTTTAAAGCACAAATATATGACTTTGGAGATAAACTCATGAGAGTAGATAGATAAGTAGTCATGGTAGATTGTAGACACGCTTTTTGCTTTCAATAGTAAGTCATAAAGCATAACTGCTTTTTCTCATGATTGGAAATTGAAATTATAATGTTGTCTGCCAAGTAGGATCATGGAAGATTCAGCTAGAAGGATTTCACACCTAACCTAATCATATTGTGACATCTAATTTCATCCATTAACTTGTACTGTCTTTTCCCCCCAACATATAGGATGTTGTTAGTTACCTCAATCTCTGCGTTATTATCTTAAATAATTTTAGTTTAGTAAGATACCGCCATTGGCATTAAGGGTCGAAATTTTAATTGCTGTTGTGGAATAAACTGGTTGCTGCAATAATACAAATTGTTTTGAGAGTACAACAAACTTATGATCTATGTACTGAAGAGTGCATGTAATTCAACGAGTATGCTTGAATTGAAAACCATCAAGCTAATCCTGTGAGGCATATCTAATAAGGAGCACCACAGCAGCACAACTGTTGAAATTATATTTAACTTTAAACGTTTAAACTGTATAGTGTAGAATGTTACAATAACTGATTTGATACAAATTCTATGCGGTCTGTTTCTGTGGTGTCTACTTTTTTTTTATCTCGGCATATTTATCATGCAATCTTGATTAACTAATCAGTTACGTGGCACTGTTTTGTGTTTCTTCTGTCATGGTTGTTTGACTCTTCATTGTTGATGAAAGTGAAGCCACAGCCTCTCCAACTGTCAAGAAAAGGCTGTCTGCCCGAATGAAGTTATTAGCGTGGTCTGCTTTTTTCAACTTTTCTATGACCTCAGCCAGAGGATTCACCAACACAAGCTGTCACAAATGACATGATTTATTCAATATTTAGACTAAGGTATATGTTAACAAATAAAGAATGTTTCAGAGTTACATGTCCTTGCCTCAATGCCTTTCTTTTCCATTGTTGCCTTTAATTCCTTGAAAAGCGAGATTCCGCTTGTGTCAATGGCGCTCACAGCTAACAATTTCAAATAAATATGATTTAAGAAGGTATCTGTGATATGCTCAAACATAGACTGTAGAACATAGTGCATACAATAATCGAAAGCTCATATTACCTGACATATCTAGGATTAAAAATCGAAGGCTCGAGTGTTCCTTTTCGTTATCTTCCTCTTCCTCTTCAATCCATCGCATTGTCCTAATATGCCATGTCAATACTAAATAGTTGAGTAACCGAGGAAACAATAATATACAGAAATAAAACTAACATACAAAACTAACCTGTCATTGAGATATGTGATGTTTGCGAAATTGATGGGAGCCTCGATGCTTAAAATAAGAAAGCCTGGTATTCTTTTAGCTTCCATGTATTGGTGAAGATTTCTATATATGTCTGTCCCTGCTATATTCCCCATCATTACTGTTTTAGGCCTCGTAATTTGCAGGAGTAACCTAAACGTCGATAATCCAACCTGATCAATAGCATTTTCATCCATTGTCAAGGTGAAAATTAAGCAAATCGACAAAACATGTTGACAAGGCGAGAGCAAAAATGAACTTACTGCAACAGCAAGGCCTTCCTGGACTGAAATAAAAACGACACCCAAGAAAGCGGTTAACATCACAAGGAAGTCAAATTTGTCCATCTTCCAAATGTGACAAGCAGCAGGGATATCAACAAGGCCAATCACCGCAGTGACTATGATTGCACCCAATACAACATTAGGTGTGTACTGGAACAATGGCATAAGCAAAAGGAGTGTCACCATCACTGTCACAGACATTACTATGTTTGAAGCTGCTGTTTTTGCTCCAGCATTGTTATTAACAGCTGAGCGAGAGAAAGCACCTGTAATTCATAGTTTCAATGAGGTAAATTTGTGCTTCTAATACCAATTTGCTCGATGACTATAATGATAAAAGCGTTTTGTCCGTAGGTGATAAACAAGAACCTGTTGTGACATAGCAGGAAGTGAAAGAGCCAACCACATTCATAAACCCGATTGCCATCATTTCCTTATTTCCATCTACTTTGTAGTTTCCCAGAGCTGCAAATGTTCTTCCTACTGCAATACCTTCCTGCAATCATCCATTTTTTGCCAGTTATAAAATCAACTATGTACACATAATTATTGTGCCTATACTTCTTCTATATGTGTACTGTATATAATATACTTCCAAGTTTACTGCAGGATTAATAGAGAATATATAGTAAAGAAAGAGGGGAAATTAATATTTTAAACTTACAGTTAGTGACAAAATGCCAGTGATAAGGCCTGTTTTCATAACTAGACCAAGGTGGCTTCCATGAAATTTCAACATATTCCATGAAGAAGGATTTATTCCTGCTTGTAATTTTCCAATCTAGCAACCAAATCAGAAGACAGAGGTGATAATTAATGGCTGTCTTATGTACATAAAATCAAAATGACTAGACTTACGTGCTCGGTAGCACATCACCTCTGAAAAAAAGTGTATCTGTGTCCATGTTAGTGTCAAACAATGACACCTTGTGATTTTTTTCTTCAAAATTATTGATGGTGTTGACGTGTCATCTGTGTCCGTGCTTCATATGTTATGCGATAATGTGTGTTTGGGATGGGAGAGTAGTGGCTTACTACACTGATGCCATGATTTTGAGCCTTGATTGCAAAAGCCAGAAGAGTAGAGATGATGACACACATAAGAGGAGCCCCAGCAGAGACCCAGAATAGCTTTGGTTTCCTTATGCTCTGCATGCATTTATTTATTTGGATGAGCTATTCATTACATATGTAGCGTCCATTTCTATTGCTCTAAAATGTACAATTTTTCTTTTTTTTGTAGGAGCATCTAATACAGATTTGATTTAATGGAAGAAATTATTATTTTTAATAAACAACGTTTTTATTTTTATTTTTTATCATAAATTTATTTTTCACTTAAAAATAATAAAGATTTTATATTTATATTATTTTTTACAGATTTCATATTAGATTGATTTTGTCCGTCTCATAAAAGTCACATGCTCATCTAATGTGACACTTATTTCCATAATGTGATGATGTTATATTAGCATGTACTAACTACTTGAGATTTTACATCAACCAGTCTTGAAAATATAACTACTGAAAAAAATAATATTTAAGGAAAATGAAATAGTAACTAATCAAAGCCAAATGATATAGCAAAATCCATTTTGACAGAGCAACAAGAAGAAAAAAACAAATCAAGCCAATCTCATGTGACAAACATCATTGATGATTCATTTTTTTTAATCTTAAAAATTGTTCAAAAATGTCGTATTAAGTAAATTCATGTGCAGATGCAAACAAATTTTCATGAACAGAGATGAGATTATAGAATGAAAATTCTTGTAACACATAAAAGTTAAAAAGAAGAGAATAATAACTTACAACGTGTCTTGCTATGAGTAGTATCACCAAGAAGCAAATTCCCATCACTATTGTTTGCCATGACCACTGCACAAAAATACCATAAGAAGAATATAGAAAAAAAAAAGAAAAAAATGGACTAGTAATTAATTAAATAATGAATTAATTAACCTCATGTATATTTTGAAAAACAGAAGTCATAACAGGAACAAGACCCATCTCTTTAGTAAAGTGTGTGATTCCAAGTAAGCTCTTAAGTTGTTGCAAAGACACAATTATAGCAGCTCCAGCCATGAATCCAATTAGGATTGCTTTAGATAAAAAATCTATGATAAATCCTAACCTGTAATCATTCATTAATCACTAATGATTAATCATTAATCATTAACAAATAATAATACTAAAAGTTTATCTTTAGTACCTTAGAATTCCTAGTGAAGCTTGAAATAGACCAGCAAAAAAAGTTGAAGTAAGAGCAAGTTGAAGAAACAGAAGAGGTTCAGCAGAAGGTGACACTTCTTGTCTAAGCATAGATCCTAAAACAAGCGACGCAATTGAAACAGGTCCTACTGCTAGATCCCTTGAACTTCCAAGAACAGCATAAATAAGTGGAGGAACAAAACTAGAATCTGAAAAATTAATATAAAATTTATTATTTATCATTTATCATTTATCAAATTATCATCACACATGAATGGTTCCAGAACGGAACAATAACAATAGACTCACATAGTCCTACAATTGGAGGAAGATTGGCAAGCTTAGCATAACTAATTCCCTGAGGTATGGCCAAACTAGCAATAGTGAGGCCGGAAACAAGATCGGATTTGAAGAGTTTCACGTTATAATTCGAACCCCATTGAAGAATAGGGAACATGTATTTCGCTCCTAAGATAAGTTTTATCTTAGGAGATTTTCCTTTGAATTGGCGCATAGGATCATCAGGGAAAAAAGTTTCTTTGAGTCTAAGTTTGAGTTTGTGTAAAGTTGTTTTGTGAGGTGGTGGAACAACTTGGTGAATTTCCAATTGTACACAATGTGATTGTGAAGAATGTAAGGTATTAGAATCCATTGAAGAGAAGAAGAGAGTGTATAGAAGTAGTGGAATGTGTTTGGTGTTATATAGTAGAAGCTAAGGTTGTTTGATGCAAATGGTTATGTTATGGTGGTGAATGCTTTTTAGGTTAGTCTTGATATTCAACATATCTATAAAACCGCTATAAAACAAGACCATACCTATGTAACTAAAGGACAAAAGCATCACAACAATAAATTGTGTGATTTCATAATTCAGAATTCACAAACTATACGGCCATGTTAATTTTCTCTACATAATAATATGAGTATGTAGTACAAATTTTTAGAAATGTTTTTACAAGTAGGTTGCTTGTTCTTATCAGTTTAATATCTGATATATGAATCAATGATCTACATGATACTAAATTTTCTAATTTTTTTTTGAAGAGAAGAATTCACTACAGTAATTTACTATTGGGTCTGTTGCGTGTCGCTTTTGCATTGCATTATAACAATTGTTGGCGCACCCCATTATAAAAAATAGAGGTGTTTGAGATAATAATTCATTTGATTTAAAAATAAATATAAAAAAAAAACTGACCTGGCCCGACTCAATTTCATGCTGTTTAATTTGTATCGATTTTTTTATATCCAAATTACAAATTATATTTTCTATTAAGCTTATAAAAATATTAATAATTAATAGATTTGATATAATATATAACATATATTTATTAAAAATTAATATTATAAAATGAAAATGATAAAACAAATAAAATAATAAAAGTAAATAAATTAAACTAAATTAATAAATAGTATTAAAAAATAAATATTATTATATAATAAATTAATATAATATATTATATATAAATAAAAAATAAATAAATATAAAAATATATCCACGTAATTTGGTTTGTTTTGGATAGATTTTAAAAAATTAATCTGAATTCTAATTCTAACTTAGCGTTTTTACAAAATGACATCGCATCGTAGATGCATGTGTATTAAACTGATGTATAACCATACACAAGTGCATGAGTACCATAGGAGAGAGGTAGCATGGAGCTATATAAATACAAGAGACATCACATTTTAACAACTTCACTCTCATTAGTGCAACAGGGCAATGAAGTTCAATGTTTAGGAGTCATGTTTGTCTATAAATATTATACTTATAAATTATTTCAAAACACACTATCAAACAAATTTTTTAATAAATTTTTTATATGACAGTCATTTTACTTACTTTATTTTATGCATTTTTTTAACTTAGTTGCTTAAAACACCAAAAAAAGATTATTTAACACTTTTTTGGAGGATTTAGAGAATTTATAATTGAAGGAAAAGGTTTATATTAGACCATGAAAAAATTTTTGAGGTATCATTTATATTGTTCTAAGAGCAATCATACAAGTGCGAAAAACATCAATCTTCATACAAAAAATTTACAACATTATATTTATATACAGATCTCCTCACTTATATACTATTCAACTTTAACGTTTTCGAGCAATGAGTTTATCCACATGTATCTCTCTA
Organism: Vicia faba; assembly: GCA_948472305.1. Classification (NCBI taxonomy): domain Eukaryota; kingdom Viridiplantae; phylum Streptophyta; class Magnoliopsida; order Fabales; family Fabaceae; genus Vicia; species Vicia faba. The sequence continues at coordinate 303,123,563 of OX451741.1, forward strand.
CAAGGAATAAGTTTTCATACATACACTCGCATCTTCTTTAACACCTACCACATCAAAGGACACGTTAACGAGACACACTCGATTGACCTCTATTGTCATAAAGACTTTATACAAAATAAATTGACCCATTTAGTTAAATCATCAATTGTTATACTACTATTGAGTTATATGAGGGGAATTTTGGGATCACTCACATTAGGTTACGAACAACCACACAAAAGAGAGACAATATATCTTCACTCACTTTTCATTTTCTCAAACAATGTGAAAGACTTCTAATTCACTTGTATCACAATAATCTCTTCCTTTGCGCATGAGGTGGATTTTGATCGGCGAACAACTCAATTTATCAGCTGTGATGAGGTTAAGGCTAGACGTCAAAAAATGTTTCGATCCAAATCTCAAGGATATGACAATTTTACAGTTTTTGTACGACAGGGATGGAGTAGGAGCGAAAGTTTCACAAGAAATGGAAAGAATCATAGGAACATCAAGTATGTAGCAAATTTTTGTGGAGCTATAGGTAGAGAGGATGGCTTCCGTGATGGGGCAATTCAAAATCAGTTCCAGTTTGATCATTTTAAGAATGATTCTAGTAGAGCAATATCACACACGCGTAGGGCTTTGAGTCATGCAGAATGTGTTACTCGGGAAACAATGACTTCTTTATATTTGTCAAAATTTCCTAATATTCTTCAGAATATGAAATTACGAAAGGAATTAGAGGCACGTGGAATTTTATCTGATGTTTTTATCTCTCAAAATAGAAATGCAAGGGGTTAATTGTTTGGTTTTGCTCACTTTTCTAAGGAGATGGATGTGGAAAAATTGAGCAAAGATTTAAATAACGTTTATTTTGGAGATTATGGATTATTTGCGAATGTGGCTCATTATGATAGGTTTGAGAATTTTGATAGTAGAAACTTGGGGGAGGGGGATGGAGAAAAAATATTGATACATGAGATAAGAAAATATTCGAGGGAGAATGGGAGAAGGGAGGCCGAGTTTGGGTTTAGTAGGAAGAAGAAGTTGGAGAGGGTGAAAGAGGACGAAATTATGAGCGAAAAGGAAAATTTTAGAGTGGTGACTGATGAGGGTGTGGTAAGTAAGATGATTAAGGAGAGGGAGGAGGACCCAATTCTTAGTATAAAGGGGAAGAGCAAGAAGGTATAAGGGGCGGAAGATGGGAAGGGAAAGGTGGTTATGATTGATAGAAGTTATGAGGATGTTCCTGAAGACATTTAATGTGCATGTAATGGTATGATGGTTAAGATTTAAATGGAGTCAGTGTTCCAGTTATTCAACAATTTATCTCAGATGTTGGGTTTCATGATTTTATGGTGGCACTGTTGGGAGGAGACAAAATATTTATGTATTTTACAGGCAAGTCAGAGGTGATGTCTGTTTTTAATAAACTAGCTGATTTTTTCAGATCTTTTGTGTGTGATTGTCGTGCTTGGTCGAAGGATAATGACTTGGTTTATGAGAGAGGGGTGTGGGCTCGTTGTTATGGTATATCGTTACATGCAGGAAATGTGAGGTTTTTTTGGTGAACTTACTTCAGTTAAAGGAAGATTGTTGAAAATTGATGAATGAATTATTAATAAATTAAGGTTGGATTATGGTCATATTTTGACCACTACAAAATTATTGAGGGAAATAAATGAGGTAGAGGATTTTTGGGCCGACGGGATGAAATATCCTATTAAGTTTGTGGAGGATATAAAGTTTGGCTTAGCAGATGACACATGTTTAGTTGAGTATGAGGAGGAAAATGAGTCTCAGGGTACTGAACTGGGCTGCGAGTTTGAAGATGCGTTGTGATACGGTGGCAGAACCGACTGTTTAATACTGATTTGCATTTTTTGTTCGCAAATGTCGCGGTAAACAAGAGTCGCCACCGACTTTTCTTTTATCCAACAAAGGAAAAGGGTGAAAAGAACAGAAAAAAAAAACCGTTTTTTGAGATTTTCTGAGTAAGGGGGGTAGATTATGGAAAGGGAAGGTATTAGCATCCTTTCCATTCGTGGTTTTCCATGGGCTCTTAGGTACTTGCTCATTTTTAAAAATTGTTTGTGTGTTTGTGGTTATGAAAGTTTTTGTTTGCTTTATGGTAACTCTTGTATCAGTCCTCAAGAGTGTAATAAAGCATTTTCGGAAAGATTTTTTTGAAAGTGTGTAAGTGTGAAAATTTCAGGTTTGAGCAAGTACTTAAGAACAGTCTACCTATTCAAAAAAGGATGTTCTTTTCCTCCTTTCCTTTAGATAGTGCTATCCTACTATTAGTGAGTAGGTAGCCCTATCATCGGATGTTGAGGGATAATCAAAGGGACGTTTTACAATTATGAAGGCAACTTGTGGAGACGCTTTAGCAATTTTCTTTTAGGGACTAGATCATTTACTGAAAGACAACTGTAGGGTCATCAAAGGACTATGATCTTTTTCGATTTATGGGTCTTTACTAAAGCGTTCCTGCCTCATGAATGTTTTATTTAAAGGCAACCAAAGTGGGAGATACCTTAGAGGTGCGCATGTGCAAATGTGTTGAAATTCAGTTATTTATCTTGCATTATTAAGTTTGCTAACGTTTTAATTTTCAGTCTTATCATGCACGCCTAGTTACTAACAGTTAATATTTATAGAAATTTAAAGTGCGAAAATTTAAATCCTAGGCTATTACAACGCTTTGGGACAATTACATAAAAAAGTGCAAGAAAATAAAATGCAAAATTTTAAATCTAGACTATTACATCCCATAATCAGTTAAATTATTTATATAAAATGCGAGAATAAAAATAACGCACGCGAAATAAAAATCACGTCTAAAAATCCTAAGAAAAATTCTAAGTAAACAAGAAAAATCATTTTGGTTTTATTTTTATTTATTTCAAGAAAAATAATTAAACTAAATCTAAATTTAATTTAAGAAAATAAATATTGAATGAAATTAATCCAATTCTAATATTTTTGCATTTTTTATTAAGAAAACATTTGAAACATAAATTAAATCCTAAATTCTAGTTCATTTTAAAATAAGAAAGTAGTTAAAATTTAATTAATTAATTAATTAAAGCATTTCATTATTTTAATTAAAAAAAAGTCTAAGCCTAATTTTTTTGTGAGTTTTTATTATTATTTGCTTAATTAAGTAAAGAAGATAAAAGAAATTAAAACATTACAAAAAAAAGCTAGATGAGTCTGAGATAGTAAAACAAAAGTGGGGGTGTGGTTGTTAAATTAGCTGTCCCATGAAGGAAGAGGCCTAGATTTGCTTCTGGATCCAATGTGGATTAGTTCTGATGGTACATGGTGAGCCCACAGATGGAGTGCGCTAGATCTGATCAGATAGACATCTGATGGCACTTGTCTGATGGTGTATAATGCACATCTAGATATGAGGAGCACTAGATCTGTATGAAACAAGTTAGAAAATATAAAAATGGAGCTTACTGAGGCATTTTGTGATGTTTCAGGGCTTGGTAATGATTGCAAAAGCTTCAGCGAGCCTCAAAGAATGTATTTGGATCTTTTGTTTGGACTGAGAAAGGCTGGAACCTAAAATGCGAATTTTTACAACTTTGATAATTTTTGCAAAATTTGTAGAGGTTTTCCAGGATGTATCTCATGTGTTGAAGCTTGCGAATGTGTCCTTTATATAGAGAGGATGGAGGAGACAAGAGAACAAAGGTAATAACAACCATAAACATGTGTTTTTAAAGCCATGAATGATGTTTTGTAACTTTGCCAAAGACATGGAATCTTGTCCTTTTTGAATTTGAATGAATGTGGACACCTTTGCACGAAATTTTATGGGCCTAGGCTGTCTAAAACATCAACCCAAAGCTCAAAGCCCATTTCCAATTATTTTATACATTTTATTTTATATTTATTTGAAATAAATTAAAATAAATATGAATAAAATAGTTACTAAATGAAAGGCATGGCAAGAATAATTTTAGAGGTCCTCTATAAACTTAGGAAGATGCTTGAGATCCAAGAAATTGAGCCCTTGCCTTAAAACTTCAAATTTGCTCAATGCACAATTCTTGAAAATTCCCAAATTTTCTCAATTTGGGAAAACCATAACTTGCTCAATATTTATCTCATGATGATGATCTTGGACTTTTTGGAAAGTCCAAGATGTCTACTTCAATCCCTCTTTTGATCAATTTTGCATTTGAAGATTTTATCTTGATGTAAAAGGTCTTGTAAAAAAGTGGATTTTGTTGACTTTATGAAAATGACCTGTAATGTATGAGCTTGTACCTTTCAAATGGTGCATTTATTGGACTTGAGGGATGAAGAGAAGTTATAGATAATGAGATTATCTTCAATATGAGCTCTGGTTGGGGAAAAATGGAAGAAGTATGTGAAAGATATGTCTGGTCAAAGTTCAGTTGACTTTTTCTATAGAAACCCTACTTTGCCATTTTTGACTTCTGATGGGTTAGGAGCATTTCTTGAGGAATCATGATCAACCCTTGATCAAATTATGGATATCACTTCAAAATATTGATGTTGACCAAAAATATTGAAGTTTGACTGTACATAGGCCACATTTGACTTTTGACCTAACAAAGTTGATTTTCCAATACTTGAGAAATTGACTGAGCAAACTTGTTGAGCAAGGCATGAAACTTGGAATGGATGATATTTAGGACATATTTGGACAATGGAGAACATTTGGGATCCTTGAAGCTCAACCATCTTGATGAAAATTGAAACCCTAGTTGGGGGCTCATTGCCTTAGGAGGAAAATTGTCTGGTCAAATCTTGGTCAACCTAGGGAAATTGAGAACCTCTAGGAGTATGTATTGTGTGAAAATGGGAGGGAAAATTTTGGGGTACAACAGCTTCCCCTGTTCAATCTTCTTAAACCTGAAGATGTAGATTGGTTGGTCTGCCTTTCGTGATTTGAAGGTGGAAGATGATTGAACACTAGAGTGCCCAGAAATTTGCACTCGTCTGAAATGATACTTGACTGTGTAGGTAATACCAGGAATGGGCTTATAGATGCCATTTGGAAAAGATGACAGGAGACTGTCGGAGATGGGCTTAAAGATTCCATCCAAGGAGTATGGCAGAGAGTCGTCGGAGATGGGCTTAAAGATGCCATCCAAAATAGATGTTGACTTCATAAGAATTCTCTTTGTGGGGATTCCTGTTCCTACTGTCCGAGGAGGAGTCTGCTGGGGAATGTCTTTCAGGGGAATAGAGTCTAGGAGCTTCAATTGTCCATTACTCTACTGGGGAGTCATCTCTTGACTGAAGATACGGAAGTGAACTGCTATCTGGTCAGGATCCAGGCTTCGTAGTGACTTGCTGAGGATGATAAGGCTAACTGCTATCTGGTCGTATTCCAGGATTCACAATGACTTACTGGGAAAATGAGATTAAACTGTTGTCTGGTCATACTCTAGGCTTTGCGGTTTCTCAAACTGGAATAGAAATCAGAAAAAATTTAGTGTCGATTTAACTGAAACAGAGAAAGGATCTATCGAAAGAGAATCAGTAACAAATCAATGGTCGATTCGAACTGAACCAACAAAGGTCTTGATTTATCTTTGACTGGATAAGAATCAGAAAAATATTAGTGTCATTTTAACTGAACCAGTAAAGGATCTACCAGAAAAAAATTAGTAACAAATCAATGGTCGATTCGTACTGAACAAGCAGAGGTCTTGATTTATCTTTGACTGGATAAGAATCATAAAAATCTTAGTGTCGATTTAAACTGAACTAGTAAAGGTCTTGAATTATCTTCAACTAGTATAGAAATCAAAAAGATCTTAGTGTCAATCTGACTGAACTAGAGGAAAATTTTGAATTAACTTTGACTGGATAAGAATCAGAAAAATCTTAGTGTCGATTTAACTGAACCAGAAAAAAGTCTTGGATCATATTCAAATGGAATAGAAATCAGAGAGACCTTAGTGTCGATCTGACTGAACCAGAGAAGGTCTTGGATTAACTTTGACTGGAATGGAAATCAGAAGAATCTTAGGGTCGATTCGACTGAACCATACAAAAGTCTTGAAATATCTTCAACTGGAATAGGAATCAGAGGGATCTTAGTGTCGATCTGACTGAACCAGAGAAGGTCTTGAATTAACTTTGACTGGAATGGAAATTAAAAGAATCTTAGGATTGATTCAACTGACCCAGACAAAAGTCTTAGAATATCTTCAACTGGAATAAGAATCAGAGAGATCTTAGTGTCGATCTGACTAAACCAGAGAAGGTCTTTAATTAACTTTGACTGGAATGGAAATCAGAAGAATCTTAGGATCGATTCAACTGAACCAGACAAAATTCTTGGAATATCTTCAACTGGAATAGGAATCAGAGAGATTCTAGTGTCGATCTGACTGAACCAGAGAAGGTCTTGAATTAACTTTGACTAGAATGGAAATCATAAGAATCTTAGGATCGATTCAACTGAACCAGACAAAAGTCTTGGAATATCTTCAACTGGAATAGGAATCAGAGAGATCTTAGTGTCGAACTGGCTGAACCAAAGAAGGTCTTTAATTAACTTTGACTGGAATGGAAATCAAAAGAATCTTAGGATCGATCCAACTGAACCATACAAAAGTCTTGGAATATCTTCAACTGGAATATGAATCAGAAAGATCTTAGTTTCGATCTGACTGAACCAGATAAGGTCTTTAATTAACTTTGACTGGAATGGAAATCAGAAGAATCTTAGGATCGATTCAACTAAACCAGACAAAAGTCTTGGAATATCTTCAACTGGAATAGGAATCAGAGAGATCTTAGTGTCGATCTGACTGACCCAGAGAAGGTCTTTAATTAACTTTGACTGGAATGGAAATTAGAGAATCTTAGGATCAGTTCAATTGAACCAGACAAAGGTCTTAGAATATCTTCAACTCGAATAGAAATCAGAGAGATCTTAGTGTCGATCTGACTGAACCAGAGAAGGTCTTGAATTAACTTTGACTGGAATGGAAATCAGAAGAATCTTAGGATCGATTCAACTGAACCAAACAAAAGCTTGGAATATATTCAAATGGAATAGGAATCAGAGAGATCTTAATGTCGATCTGACTGAACCAGAGAAAGTCTTTAATTAACTTTGACTGGAATGGAAATCAGAAGAATCTTAGGATTGATTCAACTGAACCAGATAAAAGTCTTGGAATATCTTCAACTGGAATAGGAATCAGAGAGATCTTAGTGTCGATCTGACTGAACCAGAGAAGGTCTTTAATTAACTTTGACTGGAATGGAAATAAGAAGAATCTTAGGATCAATTCAACTGAACCAGACAAAAGTCTTGGAACATCTTCAACTGGAATAGGAATCAGAGAGATCTTAGTGTCGATCTGACTAAACCAAAGAAGGTCTTGAATTAACTTTGATTGGAATGGAAATCAGAAGAATCTTAGGATCAATTCAACTAAACCAGACAAAAGTCTTGGAATATCTTCAACTGGAATAGGAATCAGAGAGATCTTAGTGTCGATCTGACTGAACCAGAGAAGGTCTTGTGAGGACATCTTTCTGAGGAAAATCCTGAAATAACCCTTCGTTAGACGTAGCTTTTGAGAAGACTACCATGTCACATAAGTAGTCAACGGTGTTTGTTGATTTGATCTTTTCCCTGAAAAAGGAAAAGAGTTAGTCATATGCAATGTCATGATGGATGAAATGAATTGTGGTGATGTTCTCAAAATAAACGAGGTTATGTTGTATGCGATGTGTATGCACATGCCACGATGTATGAACATGGGATACTATTGCGATATTTCCCAATCTGCGAAAATAAATCCCTAACTGCTGCTGGAGAGTATAAGGAGGCCGAATCCTTTATTTCCACTGGGGATGATGAATGGATATGATTTGTCGGGGATTTCCTCTTTCTTTTTGAGGATGTTCTGCCGGGGATTGACTCTTCTTGAGAATAACTCTATGGAGGGAGATGCTTTATTGGTTGATTTTGCCGATGTAGAGAACTAAACTCTATTGGTTGAATGAACTTCCGCAGTCTGAGAAATAAACTCTAACCAGGAGGAGGTTTTATAAACTGTTTAAGGTTATAAAGCTCGGCTGGGGAACACAAATTTCAGCTCTCTGAAGGAACTTGGTTGGAGGAAGTAATTCCTGCTTGGGGAAGAAGAGGTCAAAACTTTGGTTGTTTCTACTCTATGGGGAACATAGGTGTCACGGGGTCATATGTAGCGGTGACTTTGTCTCAGAATATCTATGCCCCTGTACCTGCCAAAGAAAGTACCTGTGGAGACTTTATAGATGGTTTGAGTGTCATCCCTACTCATGGGGTGCTTGGTAAATGCTGATCAGGATAACAAGTCTTCTACTGATAGACAAGTGACAAGATGACGGGACATAGTCGTACGCTTTAATCCCTAACTTTTGCCTGGACCGCCCTTTCGGGTTTTCAGTCCACCAGGATACCCTTTTTTTCCCAAGTCGCCTTTTTAGGTTTTCGACTTGCCGGGTGCATAATTTTTGTATATAACCCTAATTTTCCCGAACTCTTTTTGGTTCGCCAGGATGCCCTTATTTTTGCCTCGACCTGTCAACCTAGCGGGTCTTTTTCATGCGTAGTCTTTTCTGACTATGTACACGTTCACCGGGTGAGGAGAATTGTCATTGTCCTTAGTAGTAAGTGTTGTCACACTGGCAGAAGGTGTTTGTTTGATCGTACATGATTTGTTGCTGGAATTCTTGTCCAATGCCCCAAGTGATTCATATGGAGTTTTGCCCCTGGCTATTTGGAATTTTTGAGAGATTCCTTGAACCTTGACTTGACTTCCCCAGATCAACTGGACACCATGCTATGCCCCTTGATTATGAATGGCCTATCACCGGAATTTCTTTCCATCTGAGGTGATTCTATCCACTGAGAAGAATTTTGTTTATCGAATATCTGTCGTGCGAATTTCTCTGCTGTTGAACAAATAGTCATATGCAAATAATGGTATTTTAAGAATGCAAAGCTTATGTCTGTCTTGAAGTTTGAAATTTTATTTTTCAGTAAAACAAACAAATTTTGTAAAAGTGTGATGTCAACTCAGGATTTATAGCGAACCCTACAAGAGTCAGGATACCTTTTGTAACAATATGCTTTCGAACTAACCCATGCTTCAGCTAGGACTTTTAAGGGTTATAACTTAGCCTGGTTCATGGTTTAAGAAACAAAGGGTAAAGGCTCAAAGTTTATTTGTACCCACCCGTTCTTTATGATGTTGTTTGATCCTATGCTCAGTTAATTGTACGTTCAGATCCCAATTGAGTCTGGCATCTTGTCCTTGATGTTTCGGTGATGGTTCAGATACTGAAAGTTTATTTTGAAGAGGCAGTCATTTTTGTAATATTATTTTTGTTGAGGATTTGTAGCAACCTATTTTTTTTATTATCCCTGCTTTTTCCTGAATTGGTTCTTTTATGATTACAGTCAGCGGGATGCCCCCATTTTTTCTTAAGTTTCCTTCATAGGTTTTGACTTAGCGAGCTTTTATTTTGAGAGATAATGACTGCCTGCTTTGATGACTATACGGAACCATCACCATCTTTTGGAAGGTATCTTCTACACTATTTGTCATTTATGAAGGATGAGCTTGCGACTGAATGTGCCTCTGAATTAACTGAAAAAACCACCCTGCCCCAGGTTATAATTAAGGGTTTTAATTTGTGTGAAAAGAAAAACTCCTACTTCTTTGGCTCAAAGGGGTTGACTAGGGATTATCTTCCTTATAACTCCAGTATTTAGGATTTGAAACAATGCTTGTACATCGTCAGCGGGGTCTGTTGTACCCCAAAATTTGCCCTCCCATATTCTTCAAGATTTATCAAGAATCATCTTCACATGGTTCAAGATTGCTCAAGGGTTGCACAGTCCAAATACCTCCTAAGCCAGTCAAAATTAGGGTTTTAGTTCTCTCAAGGAATTTGAGGTTTTCAAGGGTCCAACAAGGTCTCATAGGCCATATACATTGTCAAGCATCTACATGTCAAGTTTCAAGATTCATAATGCCAAATTCCACAGTCAAAAGCCCTATTTGATCCATAGTCAACTACAAGGGAAAAATGGTCATTTTGCAGTCAAAAGTCAAAATTTTTGGTCAACATCTTATTTTTAGAACACAATCATCATTTGATCAAGTCTTGATCATGATTCCTCAAGCAGGGCTCAAAAATCATCAAAGATGCAAAAGTTACTATTTTTGGACAGTAGGAAAGTCAACTGTAACTTGACCAAGGCATAACTTTTTCATGGTTCATCAGAAAAATCCCATCCAATGCTCATTTTGAAGGGGATGACATTTCCTACAACTCATCTTCACATTCCAAGTCCAAGAGATGCTCTCACAAAATTTATCAATTTCTACATTATAGGTCAATTTCAAAAGTCAACAAAAATGCACTTTAAGTCAAAGACCATAACTTGAGATTGGTAAATCCAAATGACATGGGACCAAAGGCATTGGTTAGAGGACTTCAAGACCTTTCCAAAATGTCCAAGAACATGTTCATAGGATCAAAATTGAGCAAGATATGCATTGGAGAAGTTGGGAAATTTTTGGGAATTTGCAAAAGTCAACTTTGCTCAAAACACATCATTTTTGCTAATGGGCCTCAAATTCCTTCTTGAAACTTTGTCCAAGGCCTATGCACGACCCATTGAGCTTAAATTGATTTATTTTCTTATTTTTATTAATTAATTGGAGTTTTAATTGATTTTAATTCATTTAATTAATTTAAAATGTAGGAAATTCAAAAGATATGATTTCTCAATCTTTTTGTGAAGCAAAAGTGGTCAACATATGCTAGAGATTTCGTGTATCAATCAAGGGGACCAAAATCTCCAAAATTAGCAAGTTTTGTCAATCAAAAAGATGCAAAAAGATGTGATTGAAAATCAAATATGCAAACCATAATTCCATGGATTTTTGGTCAAAGATTTAACCTAAATCCATTCTTCTATATATGCACAAACAAAACCTAATGCATACACGTGAAAAATTGCTGCACAAAGCCATAACCATATTCAAAAAAATCAAGAAAAACTCAAAACTATTTTCTCACTCCCAGACCCTTTCAAAGCAATTTAAGGATTCAAACACATTGTTAGAACTCTCAGAAACCTGTTGGAATCAAAACCACGTGCTAAAGCTCCAGAAACCACCAAGAACAGTCCCACGGTTTGTCAATCTTTTTCAGAATCGTAACTCTAAATTTATGCATCATTAACATGATTTTCTGTGTGTTTTGTGTTGCTAGCAATCATACAAAGCTTTTGGCATAGGTTAATTGGAATGAAACTCCCTGAATCACGAATCACCATGAACGAATATTAGGGTTCCGAAGCTTTGATTTTGGGGCTTTCCACATCCAGTAAAATCAGAACCCCTAATGCCTATGGTTGGATTCGTTAGGTTGAGACAATTTCAAATCACATGTCGCGGACAATTTATATTAACCATAGGCCTGTTCGCTATTTTTCGTCCTTGCAGGTTGTGGGGGTTAAAAACCCCCGCTATTTAACTTTGTTTTACAGGGAATCTGGGGAAGACGAAGGACGTGTTGGCTTGTGATTGGAGCATTCAAAAAGCGCGCGCGTGTTTTTATGTTTCCAACATAATTGATATATTTTATATATTATATTCATTGATTATCATTATATCAAATGCAGCGTGATGGCTTAGTGGTTGGTGATCTGGCTGGCAACCATTGGGACCTGGGTTCGATTCCCAGGTCCACCCAAAATTCTCATAATATTTTTCATAATGTATTCTCATGCAGCGCTTTAGGAGGTGTCCATCATATACCTCAATTGTCCATATGCCATGTGTCTCACAATACCAATCCAATGGCCATAAGGTGCCGAACACCATGCTCCCAGTCAAAGCATGCGTAGATAATTTCCAGAAAGTCAACAAGGCTTGAGTGTTCATGGGCCAGAATTGCCAAATTCACCTCCTATGGGCCCAACACCCCCCTGGTTAAATATTTTTTTCTTTATTTTTCTTTTACTAATTTCTAACTATTATTATTATTATTTATTTAACTAACATAATTAATATTATTTTCATAATAAATCCAGACAATTAAAAATGTAAATATTTTTATTAATTATTATTATTATTCTTATTTATTAATTTTAATTATTTTGTAAATAAATTCTAACTAATTAGTTTAGTTGTTTAATTAGGACAATTTTAATCTTTTTCATAAATAAATAAATAAATTAGACTTAGGTTTCCACTAACTTTTGACTTTATTTTATTTTATTTTATTTTCATAAAAAACATAAAAAACACAAAAAAACTTTTTTTTCTTTTAATTAACTAATTAATTAGTTTTAGGTAAAATATTAATTTAATTGCAAAAGGACCAAATTTCTTTCTTTTCTCAAAAAGGGTCAAAACCCTAAGGACGTCCTGATTCAATTTCTTTGCGCGTACTTTATTTATTTTGATTATATTTATGTATCTGCTCCGAGAATGTAATAGATGATTAGGACTTTTATCGCTTTATTTTACTTTCTCGCATTTATTTTTTCAAAGGGTTATGTTTTTGGCGATGTAAATACCCGACGCCTTGTAATAGCGTAGATTTACTTTCCGCACTTTATTTCTCGCAAATTATTAACTGTTAATTATGCATGCAAGACTTGCCTGAAAAATAAAATAAACTCGTAGCTCACAAACATGCATGCAAAGACAATTTAAATTGAAACAACACACATGCACATGCCACTCCTAGGGTACGCCTCACTTGGTTGCCTCGAGGTGGTCATCAAGTATAGGGTGTTTTAGAGGTCGCCCTCCTGTCTAAAAGATCCAGTTTCCTCGAAACGGTTGCCTCGGATAAAAAGGATCTAGGACATTAGGGTTACCGCTAAGGCGTCCTACTATTGCTTTGGTGACCACACATGTCCCTATAATCGAATTGACCCGAATAACTCCAACGACGGTGCTACCTACTTCTCAATAGTGGAATAGTACTGTCTAAAGGACTCTTACACAACTTAATTCCTTAGAGTAGGTAGATTTCTCCTGGGTACTTGCTCTTTCAAAACAAAAAAACAACTTTTCGCACCTACACTTTCAAAAAGTTTTCAAACAAACACTTCATACACTCTTGAGGACTGATACTAGAGTTACCTAGAAGTTTTTTTTCAAACTAAACTTTTTAAAAACCCACAAACACAAAAGAAAAGCAAACATTTTTGAAAACATAGTGAGCAAGTACCTAAGAGCCCGTGGATAACCACGAATAGAAAGGGTGCTAACACCTTCCCTTTCTATAATCTACCTCCCGAACCGAGAAACATCTCGAAAAGGAATTTTGCTGTGCTTTTGTCCTTTCCATGTTGGAGAACATAAAAGACGGTGGCGACTCTTGCTTACCGCGATATTTCGCGAACCAGCTTTAAAACAGTCAGTTCTATTTCCACCGATCACAGAACTGGCGACTCTGCTGGGGATACTTTAAATAAGTGAGGTGTACCTTAGGATTAGACCACTCTTATGTTTTCAATTGTGTGCCTTGATTGCTTTTATATATTTGTGGGCTTGTCTCAGAGTTTCATAGATCCTAACCCAGATCTAGGGAATACCCTTTAGGTAGCATAAGCTGTGAGGGACCTGTCCGGCGTAGACCGACACGGGTGAAGCAGTAGCTACGTTGGTGTGACACCTTGGTCTGTACCGATATCCCTTGTGTTGGAACGAGGAGAATATGGGTCTTCTGAGGAGTCATTAAGCACCAACTGACCTTAGAACCCTAAATTGACCCAACTCGGCCATAGAACAGTAGCAGTATGCTACACTCATTGAGGCTAAACTCTCGCGATGGTTCTGGCCGCAAGAAAAGATTGCGACGATGGAGTTATGACCGATTGAGGGTAGTCAGTGATATTGAGATCCTCTAGAACCCGGTTACTATTTTCTAGGACAGGTCTTAACCAACGAAACTGAAAGAGGGTAGTACCTAAACTTCATGCTGGCCTGAACTCTAAGGGCTGTCTTGTGTGACTTGTGTGCCTTATCATGTTTTCCTTTGTGAATACTTGTGGTGTGCTTTATCATAACATCATACCATCATACCATTGCATGCATCCTGCATAAGGACTAACCTGCATACATCTTGCATAAAGACTAACCCATTTTAAGGATCTCAAGGGTTTGTGATGCAGGTCATGATGAACCAACTGTCTAGCAAGGGGTAAAGGGGATTTATTTTCCTCTAGCCAAGGTTGATAACTTGAGTCAGGGGCTATGACCCACTCGATATGGTGAGATTTGACTCTTGAAGAAGGACTCTCAACAACATGAAGTTCCTTCAATCAAGCTACCGTATTCAACTTCTAACAAATTTCTCTGTTTACCCTGCGAGATCCTTGAAAACATTGCATACATAAATCATACGCATTTCATGTCATCATATGCATAACAGGTACCCTTCTTACAGGACACTCATCTTCTTCGCTATTTATTTCAGCGCTTCATCATGTCTTCTGAACCTACTACTGAACAAGCTATCAAGGCCCTCCTGGCCCAGAACGCCCAGTTCCAAGAGCTGGTCATGAGCTTAGTCCAGAGACAACAGGAATTGAAGACTCTGCTTTTGAAAAAGAAGAAGAAGAGGACTGTGTTGTTCAATACCGGACGCAAATATGGGAATACACTACAGAATGAGGCTGATCTGGCCACTTCCTCTGTAGGGAAAGACAGTCCCCAAGGGGGAAGGGTTCCTAGTTCCATGGTCTCCGACAACGAGACAAATTATAATGATGAGCAGTACCCTCTTGCTGAAGACAGGTACAAACAGCTAGAGGACCGTTTAAGTGCCATGGAGATTCAACATGTGCCCGAGTTGGATTTTGGAGATCTAGGTTTATCTTCTGGGGTGGTGATCCCACACAAGTTCAAGGCGCCTGCTTTCGCAAAGTATCACAGAGCTTCATGTCCTAAACTGCATCTCAGATCATATGTAAGGAAGATCCAACAGTATACTGCTGACAAGAATCTATGGATCCATTTATTCCAGGATAGTCTTTCAAAGACTCGACTCGAATGGTTCTATCAGCTGGATGGAACCAGTATTCGTAACTGGGAGGACTTGGCTACTGCATTTTATAAGCAGTATCAGTAAAATTCCGACCTCGCTCCTACGCGTACCCAACTCCAGGGTATGTCACTAGGGACGGGTGAAGGTTTTAAAGAGTATGCGTAAAAGTGGAGAGACTTGGCTGGAAGGGTGCAGCCACCTTTGATCGACCGTGAGCTCGTTGACATGTTCTTGGGGACCCTGTCTGGTCCATTCTTTAACCATCTGATTGGGAATTCTTCTGCTGGGTTTACAGATCTGATCTTAACTGGTGAGAGGATAGAAGCTGGTATCAAGTCTGGGAAGATACAAAAGGGTGCCTCCTCGAGCTCTGAAAAGAAACCATTCAAGAAAGAGGCTAGTGCTGTTTATGGTTCAAGGAAACAAAGCAAACCAGAACGCCGCCAAGCTGTCAACGCGGTGGTAATTTCTAAGCCTGCTGCTGCTCCTCAGCAATATAACCATCCAAGGGGTGAGAGACCCAAAAGGCAGTACACTCGGCTCAGTATGACCTTGTCTCAGATGTTGCCGCAACTACTGTCAACCAATCTGGTAACTGTCAAAGAAGCTCCAAAGGTAGTGAACACAACCTCTCCAAAGTACAATCCCAACGCCCGCTGCGCTTATCACTCTGACAGCCCGGGGCATTCTACGGATGATTGTTGGGCTCTGAGGAATAAGGTTCAGGACCTTATTGATGCTAAAGAAATACAGTTCGAAGCGCCCGAAAGGCCCAATGTTGTGACTGCTCCCATGCCCCAGCATGGAGTGAATGCTGTGGAAGAAGACCTGTATGTAGCCTCTGTGGATGAGATTGTTACTCCGTTGTTGACTGTCAAAAGGAACCTGTTGCTAGCCGGTTTATTTCCGGGATGTAGTAAAGGTTGCCATCTATGTTCTGTTTCACCTACTGGTTGTCCTTTGTTGAAGTCAGGCGTCCAAAACCTGATGGATAATAAAGAGATCTTGTTCGAGAAGATTGTTGTTCCTGCTGTCCCTACTGAAGAAGTGTCCATTGTTACTATTTTCAACAACTATCCTAAGGCTCCCTCAAAGAAGCCTGTCAAAATCATGTCTACTCAGAAGGTTGCTCCTATCATCATCACTGTTCCGGGGCCCCTCCCTATACATCTGACAAAGCTGTCCCTTGGCACTATGGGGCAGATGTTTATGTTCTTGGAGTAAAACAAGAGTTCGATACTAGTACCGGCGTCAGTAACATCACCGGGCCTGCTAAAGTCACTCGTAGTGGTAGGCTCTTCTCACCAGATATTGCACCTCCAGCTATCCAGAGACCTCTTGTCATCACACCTGCAAGTGTGACTGCTCCCCTGCCTGATCAAGTTCCTATTTCTACCCCTGCTGCCGAGTCATCTGACGCTCGGGGCAAAGGGATCGCTACGGATGTGCCTGCCCAGACGGAGGTACCAAAGACAACCACTGTTGAAGCTTCCAAGCAGGAGATGGAAGAGATTAAGATTATCAAGAAGAGTGATTTCAACGTAGTTGAGCAGCTGGGGCACACCCCATCTAATATCTCTATGCTATCACTATTGTTGTGTTCAGAGGCCCATGCCAAGGCCCTGATTACCTTCCTGAAGATGGCCCACGTGCCACAAGAGACGTCAACTGATCAATTTACCGAGTGTGTGTCCAACTTAACTGCTGATAATGGTTTGGGTTTCTCTGACGCCGATCTGACCGCCAAAGGGAAGAACCATAACGATGCCCTGCATGTCTCCATTGAATGCAGGGGCACTACTCTTGCCCATGTGCTAGTTGACACTGGTTCCTCATTGAACGTACTACCCAAGAAAGCTCTAGACAGGCTGGATTGTGAGGGTTTGGAGCTGAGGCCAAGTAACATTGTTGTCCGGGCCTTTGACGGGTCCAAAAGGATGGTACATGGTGAAGTTGACATTCCAATCAGGGTTGGTTCGCAGGTCTTTGATTCAACATTCTATGTGATGGACATCCGACCGTCCTATTCTTGTTTTCTGGGTCGTCCGTGGATCCATAAGGCTGGAGCTGTGACCGCCACATTACATCAGAAGCTGAAATACCCGGTCAGAGGGAAAATTGTGACAGTTCAGGGGGAGGAAGAATATATGGTCAGCCACCTTAACTCGTTCCGGTACATAAAGATGGATGGGGAGTTCATTGAGACCCCCTTTCAACACTTTGAAGAGGTGCCTCAGACACTGGCATCAGCAGAAACTGTGATCGAAGATTCTCCTTTGAAGATGGCTTCCTTAAAGGATGCCCGGGATGTAATTGAGAAGGGTGAGTGTGAAAACTGGGGCCGACTTCCTGATTTCACTCCGAAGACTGACAAGTTTGGTTTGGGTTTCACTGCAGAAGCTCAGAGGGCTGTTCGTAAAGCAAGGATTGGAAGACCTCCTGTGCTCATCACCAACCCAGGAGTGAATGCTATTGAAGACGACACGGAGGAATCTGAATTCGACAGCTGGATCCACCCAACGACCAACGGTGGACCAAGCAACTGGACTGCGAAAGACTTCGTACCTATTACTTTTGTCACTCAGTAATGAACTCCTTTATTTTGAATTTGTAACAAACAATAATTTGAAACTTTATGGCCCGGTGTCTTACCCGGGGCACCGTGGCTTCATTTGTGAGGGCTTTTGTGTGTCATTTTCATATATCATTAATAAAAGCATTGGACGTTTTTTGCATTTCAAATCTTGCGCTCCTTTCCTTTCTTTATTATATATTGCAAAACAGCTATATTTACACACACTCACCTATACAGGTTATAATCCACTCTGGATCTCACTGGTAACGACTCTGCTACTGCCAGTTATGACTTTGAAAATCCGATCAACTTAGCCGAAGACGAAGGTGAAAATGATTGTGAAGTGCCTGGTGAGCTTGCAAGACTGCTACTCCAGGAAGAGAGGGCCATTCAGCCACATGAAGAGCCAGTGGAAACGGTAAATCTGGGTACTGATACAGACAGAAAGGAAATCAAGATTGGTGCCAACCTGGAGTCTAGTGTGAAACAACGGTTGATTCAGATGCTGCATGACTACGTGGAAATATTTGCCTGGTCTTACGAAGACATGCCTGGGTTGGATACCGACATTGTGGTTCATCACTTGCCTACCAAGGAAGAATGCCCTCCGGTAAAACAGAAGGTCCGTCGTATGCGTCTAGAGATGTCCGAGAAAATCAAAGCTGAGGTTATGAAACAATTTGATGCCAGTTTTCTAGCAGTGACTTCTTACCCTCAGTGGGTTGCCAACGTGGTTCCGGTGCCGAAGAAAGATGGTAAGGTCAGAATGTGTGTTGATTACAGGGATTTGAACAGGGCGAGCCCCAAGGATGACTTCCCCCTGCCTCACATCGACGTTCTGGTTGACAACACTGCTCAGCATAAGGTATTCTCCTTCATGGACGGGTTCTCCGGTTATAATCAAATTAAGATGGCTCCTGAAGACATGGAGAAGACCACTTTCGTCACTCAGTGGGGAACCTTCTGCTACAAGGTCATGCCATTTGGGTTGAAAAATGCTGGGGCAACCTACCAACGTGCCATGGTTGCTTTGTTTCATGACATGATCCATCATGAGATTGAAGTATACGTCGATGATATGATTGCAAGGTCCCAAACTGAGGAGGAACACGTTGACCATCTGCAGAAGCTGTTTGACCGTCTAAAGTTGTACAAGCTGAGGTTGAACCCGAACAAGTGCACCTTCGGGGTAAGATTTGGAAAATTGCTAGGCTTCGTCGTGAGCGATAAAGGTATTCAAGTGGACTCTGCCAAAGTGAAAGCCATACAAGAGATGCCAGTTCCCAAGACAGAGAAAGAAGTCAGAGGCTTTCTAGGACGTCTGAACTACATTGCCCGATTCATCTCGCATCTAACTGCTACCTGTGAACCAATCTTCAAGCTACTGAAGAAAGATCAAGTAGTACGTTGGAATGATGAATGTCAGACCGCTTTCGAAAGAATCAAAGAGTATCTCCAAGAACCACCCATCCTTATGCCACCGGTTGAAGGGATACCTCTAATCTTATACTTAACAGTACTTGACAGCTCAATGGGGTGTGTGCTGGGGCAGCATGACGAGTCTGGCCGAAAAGAGCACGCTATTTATTACCTTAGCAAAAAGTTTACCGACTATGAGACCCGATACTCACTGCTCGAGAAAACTTGCTGCGCTTTGGTATGGGCTGCTCGCTGGCTGAGACAGTATATGTTGACTCACACTACTCTGTTGATCTCAAAAATGGATCCAATAAAGTACATCTTCGAAAAGCCTGCCTTGTCCGGAAGAATAGCAAGATGGCAGATGATCTTGACAGAATATGACATCCAGTACACGACTTAAAAAGCAATCAAGGGAAGTGTGTTGGCAGACCATTTGGCACACCAGGCAGTGGATGACTACCAATCTATGAACTTTGAATTTCCAGACGAGAATATCATGGTAGTGACTGATTGTGAAGTACCTGGACCGGATGAAGGACCTGAGGAAGGATCCTGATGGTCTATGCACTTTGATGGAGCCTCAAACGCTTTGGGTAACGGTATTGGCGCTATGATCATATCTCTAAAAGGCACTCATACTCCACTTACCGCCCGTCTATGTTTCAACTGCACCAACAACATGGCGGAGTATGAAGCGTGCATCATGGGTCTTCAGGCTGCAATTGACTTAAGGATCAAGTTTCTGAGTGTCTTCGGAGATTCCGCTCTCGTGATCAGTCAGATCAAAGGTGAGTGGGATACGAAACACCCAAATCTCATTCCTTACAAAGAGTATGTGTTGACATTGATCCCCCATTTCGAAGCGATAACCTTTGAGCACTTCCCAAGAGAGGAGAATCAGTTAGCGGACGCGTTAGCTACGATGTCTTCTATGTTCAAAGTCAAATGGGACAACGAGGCTCCCCGGATCATTATCTGGAAATTGGATGAACCTGCACATTGCTGTGATCTTGAGGCTGACGAGGTAACTGAAAAACCTTGGTATCATGAAGTGAAGAGGTACCTTGAAGCTCAGGAATACCCTGAAGACGCATCCGTCAATGACAAGAAGTTTCTGAGAAGGTTCGCGGCAAAGTTCTTCCTCAGCAATGGCATTCTCTACAAACGAAACCATGATTCAACCTTACTGCGCTGTATGGATAAGACTGAAGCAGAAAGGATCATGGAAGAGCTACATGAAGGTACCTTCGGAACGCATTCCAGTGGACATACCATGGCAAAGAAAATCCTTCGGGCAGGATATTTCTGGTCCACAATAGAAGCTGACTGTTACCAACATTCTCGGACATGTCATAAATGCCAGATCTATGCTGATAAGGTGCACATTCCTCTAGTTCCTCTGAACGTCTTGACAACACCTTGGCCTTTTGCAATGTGGGGCATTGATATGATCAGCGAGATCAGACCTACGGCATCCAACGGGCATCGCTTCATCCTGGTGGCGATTGATTACTTTACAAAGTGGGTTGAAGCAGCTTCCTTTGCCACCGTAACCAAGAACGTCGTGGCACGGTTCATTCGGCACAACCTGATATGTCGATACGGGGTACCGGAGAGGATCATTACGGACAATGGTACCAATCTTAACAACAAGATGATCACTGAGCTCTGCGAGCAATTCAAGATACAACACCACAATTCTTCTCCTTACCGGCCGAAGATGAATGGGGCTGTAGAAGCAGCTAATAAGAATATCAAGAAGATTGTGCAGAAGATGACAGTGACCTACAAAGATTGGCACGAGATGTTACCATTTGCTCTTCACGGGTACCGTACCTCAGCACGGACGTCAACAGGGGCAACACCCTTTTCCTTGGTCTATGGCATGGAGGCAGTCTTGCCTATTGAAGTCCAGATACCCTCTCTCCGGATAATGAAGGATACGGGCTTGAGCAAAGATGACTGGATTCAGACTCGACTTGATCAATTAAACTTAATCGACGAAAAGAGACTCACTGCTATTTGTCATGGTCAGACGTACCAAAAACGGATGATCAAGGCTTTTAACAAGAAAGTCAGACGACAAGAGTATCAAGTTGGGGACCTGGTAATCAAACGCATCATTCTTCCTCAAGGTGATCCCAGGGGCAAATGGACCCCTACGTACGAAGGGCCATTTGTGGTCAAGAATATCTTCTCAAGAGGAGCGATGATTCTAACCACCATGGATGGTGACGACCTTCCTCATCCCGCCAATGCAGACATAGTAAAAAAATACTACGCATGATCAAAGACCCGCTAGGTTGACACACCTAGGCAAAAATAAGGGCTTCCCGGCGAACCAAAAAGGTTCGGGCAAAAATAAGGGATGGAATGAAAAAATCTGTACACCCGGCAAGTCGAAAACCTGAAAAGGCGGCTTGGGCAAAAATGGGGTATCCTGGTGGACTGAAAACCCGAAAGGGCGGTCCAGGAAAAAGTTAGGGATAAGCGTAATACTATGTCTCATTGGATCACCTTGCATCCAGAATTCGACATCAACTATCAGGTTCAGACGACATCGATCAATCAGCTTCATCTCCAACTAAGCAGCCAAGTGATGAGACGCTTGAAGACATAAAGGCGATAGCAGAGTTGGAACCCAGTGGGATTATTTTTTCACATAGCTGTTTTGTTTTCTTTTCACAAATTGTATAAACTCCATTTTGTTCGGCGGCGTTCTCTTACTAGGACGTCAGCCTCTTGTACACAAAATGCCTATTTACAGGCAAATTCCAAAAATCAATACAAGCTCACTTTTCCAGATAAATTGCCAATTGTTTTTCTTTTTCTGTTTTGTTTTGCAAAGAACGTCCAATGTTCATTTTTGATATATGCAGTTGACATTAATTGCTAACTCATAAATATTTGCATACGAAACAAAGGACTAATTACAGGTGACATCAGAAACAGGGGCAATAATGAATTGTCTAAGCGATCTAGTTGCTTTGTCCACCAAGGTACCAAGGTAGGTTCGGCTGAAGAACGTGACCAAGAGACCTTCACTCCCTGCAGAGTAAGACAAGATTCAACAGTACTCTCCCCAAGCAGAGTTGGTCTCCCGTCAGCCCCGAAAAGGCACAGTATCCCTAGCAAGTCAGTAATACTCTCCCCAAGCAGAGTTAGTCTACTGTCAGTCCTAAGGAAGTTGGATATCCCCAGAAGATCTCAATATTCTCCAGCAGAGTATACAGATGTTCCTAAGCAAGGGTCTCCGGCAGTCTAAATATAAGATTGTTCCCCGGCGGAATACCAGACACCCCAGTGGAGCCACTTCCCCGATGCAGTCTGAAAAGTTTCCCCAGGAGAGTTGAATCATCCTCCCCAGTAGATTCTGGAAACTTATCCCCAGTAGATTCTGGAAGCTTATCCCCAATAGAGTCTGGAAGCTGGTCCCCTGCAGAGTACAAACGCATCTCTCCCCGACCATGTTCAGAGGTTATTCCCCACCAGAACCTATAACTGGGTTATCCTCAGCTAATTACAACGGAAAGATCGTCCTCGGCGAAGTTCTTCCTATCCCCAGCGAAGTTCATCAAATTCCCCAACAAAGCTCATCAACGGAATCCCCAGCCGAGTTATCATCAAAATCTCAGCGAAGTATCTCTTCCCACAGAGTAATTCCCCGCAGAGTAATCTCTCCAACAAGTTTATTCCCCAATGGAGTCATCTTCTCCTACCGATTTATCCTTGCAATCATCATCCCCAGCAGAAACGAAGAACTCTACTCTTCAACATCAGCCCAGGATTCAACGAACTTCCTGGTATTCATCAAGGATTTATTTTCCCAGATGAAGATACATTCATAAACATCACATTGTCATACATCATGATACATACATATACGCATCATATCATACAATCTCATTTATTCCTGAAAACATCATGCATTTCATACATCATGACATTGCATACAACTAATGTTTTGCCTTTTCAGGAAAAGGTCAATCAAAAGACGATTACCATCAACCTTTCGCAGTTCCAGATTCGATACCTGTATCTAGCCAGGGTATATCTGTGAGCGATTGATTGTAGATTCGATACCTGTATCTAGCCAGGGCATATCTGCATGAAGAGTTTGAAGATCAACCCCTGTAACAGGCTAGGAAATTATCTTTCATTCTCAGGTTAGAGGTCTATGCCTGTATCCAGCCAGGAAAGCTATCTCGATCAACCTTTTGAAGTTCCGGATTCGATACCTGTATCTAGCCAGGGCATGTCTTTGGACGACTAATTCCAGATTCGATACCTGTATCCAGCCAGGGCATATTTGTAGACGACCAATTCCAGATTCGATACCTGTATCCAGCCAGGGCATATTTGTGGATGACTAATTCCAGATTCGATACCTGTATCTAGCCAGGGCATATCTATGAGCGATTGATTGTAGATTCGATACCTGTATCTAGCCAAGGCATATCTGCATGAAGAGTTTGAAGTTCCAGATTCGATACCTGTATCTAGCCAGCGCATATCTGTGAGTGATTGATTGTAGATTCAATACCTGTATCTAGCCAGGGCATATCTGCATGAAGAGTTTGAAGTTCCGGATTCGATACTTGTATCCAGCCAGGGCATATCTGTGAGCGATTGATTGTAGATTCGATACTTGTATCTAGCCAGGGCATATCTGCATGAAGAGTTTGAAGATCAACCCCTGTAACAGGCCAGGAAATTATCTTTCATTCTCAGGTTAGAGGTCTACGCCTGTATCCAGCCAGGAAAGCTATCTCAATCAACCTTTTGAAGTTCCGGATTCGATACCTGTATCTAGCCAGGGCATGTCTGTGGACGACTAATTCCAGATTCGATACCTGTATCCAGCCAGGGCATATCTGTAGACGACCAATTCCAGATTTGATACCTGTATCCAGCCAGGGCATATCTGTGGATGACTAATTCCAGATTCGATACCTGTATCTAGCCAGGGCATATCTGTGAGTGATTGATTGTAGATTCGATACCTGTATCTAGCCAGGGCATATCTGCATGAACAGTTTGAAGTTCCAGATTCGATACCTGTATCTAGCCAGGGCATATCTGTGAGCGATTGATTGTAGATTCGATACCTGTATCTAGCCAGGGCATATCTGCATGAAGAGTTTGAAGTTCCGGATTCGATACCTGTATCCAGCCAGGGCATATATGTGAGCGATTGATTGTAGATTCAATAACTGTATCTAGCCAGGGCATATCTGCATGAAGAGTTTGAAGTTCCAGATTCGATACCTGTATCTAGCCAGGGCATATCTGTGAGCGACTGATTAGAGGTCTACGCCTGTATCCAGCCAGGAAAGCTATCTCGATCAACCTTTTGAAATTCCAGATTCGATACCTGTATCTAGCCAGGGCATATCTGCATGAAGAGTTTAAAGATCAACACCTGCAACAGGCCCGAAAATTATCTTTCTTTCTCAGGTACGCAACTTCTCACTAAGGAATCTCTTATGCGATCGACACCCCGGATGGCATCTTTAAGCCCATCTCCACAACTATCCATTACATTTCCAAATGGCATCTATAAGCCCATTCCCGACAAGATTCTGTCACATTTCCAGATGGCATCTATAAGCCCATCCTCCCATCCATCATCTTTCCAAATGACATCTGTAAGCCCATTCCCGACATCACATTGCTGATACTCCACTATGCGAGTGCAAATTTCTGGGCACTCTAGTGTTTAATCCTCTTCCACCTTCGGATCACGAAAGGCACGCAAGCCAATCTACATCCTCAGGTCTAAGAAGATTGAACAGGGGAAACTGTTGTACCCCAAAATTTGCCCTCCCATATTCTTCAAGATTTATCAAGAATCATCTTCACATGGTTCAAGATTGCTCAAGGGTTGCACAGTCCAAATACCTCCTAAGCCAGTCAAAATTAGGGTTTTGGTTCTCTCAAGGAATTTGAGGTTTTTAAGGGTCCAACCAAGTCACATAGGCCATATACATTGTCAAGCATTTACATGTATAGTTTCAAGATTCATAATGCCAAATTCCACAGTCAAAAGCCCTATTTGATCCATAGTCAACTTCAAGGGAAAAATGGTCATTTTGCAGTCAAAAGTCAATTTTTTTGGTCAACATCTTATTTTGAGCACACAATCATCATTTGATCAAGTCTTGATCATGATTCCTCAAGCAGGGCTCAAAAATCATCAAAGATGCAAAAGTTACTATTTTTGGACAACAGGAAAGTCAACTGTAACTTGACCAAGGCATAACTTTTCATGGTTCATCAGAAAAATCCCATCCAATGCTCATTTTGAAGGCGATGACATTTCCTACAACTCATCTTCACATTCCAAGTCCAAGAGATGCTCTCACAAAATTTATCAATTTCTACATTATAGGTCAATTTCAAAAGTCAACAAAAATGCACTTTAAGTCAAAGACCATAACTTGAGATTGGTAAATCCAAATGACATGGGACCAAAGGCATTGGTTATAGGACTTCAAGACCTTTCCAAAATGTCCAAGAACATGTTCATAGGATCAAAATTGAGCAAGATATGCATTGGAGAAGTTGGGAAATTTTTGGGAATTTGCAAAAGTCAACTTTGCTCAAAACACATCATTTTTGCTAATGGGCCTCAAATTCCTTCTTGAAACTTTGTCCAAGGCCTATGCACGACCCATTGAGCTTAAATTGATTTATTTTCTTATTTTTATTAGTTAATTGGATTTTTAATTGATTTTAATTCATTTAATTAATTTAAAATGTAGGAAATTAAAAAGATATGATTTCTCAATCTTTTTGTGAAGCAAAAGTGGTCAACATATGCTGGAGATTTCGTGTATCAATCAAGGGGACCAAAATCTCCAAAATTAGCAAGTTTTGTCAATCAAAAAGATGCAAAAAGATGTGATTGAAAATCAAATATGCAAACCATAATTCCATGGATTTTTGGTCAAAGATTTAACCTAAATCCATTCTACTATATATGCACAAACAAAACCTAATGCATACACGTGAAAAATTGCTGCACAAAGCCATAACCATATTAAAAAAAATCAAGAAAAACTCAAAACTATTTTCTCACTCCCAGGCCCTTTCAAAGCAATTTAAGGATTCAAACACATTGTTAGAACTCTCAGAAACCTGTTGGAATCAAAACCACGTGCTAAAGCTCCAGAAACCACCAAGAACAGTCCCACGGTTTGTCAATCTTTTTCAGAATCGTAACTCTAAATTTATGCATCATTAACATGATTTTCTGTGTGTTTTGTGTTGCTAGCAATCATACAAAGCTTTTGGCATAGGTTAATTGGACTGAAACGCCCTGAATCACGAATCATCATGAACGAATATTAGGGTTCCGAAGCTTTGATTTTGGGGCTTTCCACATCCAGTAAAATCAGAACCCCTAATGCCTATGGTTGGATTCGTTAGGTTGAGACGATTTCAAATCACATGTCGCGAACAATTTATATTAACCATAGGCTTGTTCGCTATTTTTCGTCCTTGCAGGTTGTGGGGGTTAAAAAACCCCGCTATTTAACTTTGTTTTACAGGGAATCTGGGGAAGACGAAGGACGTGTTGGCTTGTGATTGGAGCATTCAAAAAGCGCGCGCGTGTTTTTTTGTGTCCAGCATAATTGATATATTTTATATATTATATTCATTGATTATCATTATATCAAATGCAGCGTGATGGCTTAGTGGTTGGTGATCTGGCTGGCAACCATTGGGACCTGGGTTCGATTCCCAGGTCCACCCAAAATTCTCATAATATTTTTCATAATGTATTCTCATGCAGCGCTTTAGGAGGTGTCCATCATATACCTCAATTGTCCATATGCCATGTGTCTCACAATACCAATCCAATGGCCATAAGGTGCTGAACACCATGCTCCTAGTCAAAGCATGCGTAGATAATTTCCAGAAAGTCAACAAGGCTTGAGTGTTCATGGGCCAGAATTGCCAAATTCACCTCCTATGGGCCCAACACCCCCCTGGTTAAATATTTTTTTTCTTTATTTTTCTTTTACTAATTTCTAACTATTATTATTATTATTTATTTAACTAACATAATTAATATTATTTTCATAATAAATCCAGACAATTAAAAATGTAAATATTTTTATTAATTATTATTATTATTCTTATTTATTAATTTTAATTATTTTGTAAATAAATTCTAACTAATTAGTTTAGTTGTTTAATTAGGACAATTTTAATCTTTTTCATAAATAAATAAATAAATTAGACTTAGGTTTCCACTAACTTTTGACTTTATTTTATTTTAATAAAAAACATAAAAAACACAAAAAAACTTTTTTTTCTTTTAATTAACTAATTAATTAGTTTTAGGTAAAATATTAATTTAATTGCAAAAGGACCAAATTTCTTTCTTTTCTCAAAAAGGGTCAAAACCCTAAGGACGTCCTGATTCAATTTCTTTGCGCGTGCTTTATTTATTTTGATTATATTTATGTATCTGCTCTGAGAATGTAATAGATAATTAGGACTTTTATCGCTTTATTTTACTTTCTCGCATTTATTTTTTCAAAGGGTTATGTTTTTGGCGATGTAAATACCCGACGCCTTGTAATAGCGTAGATTTACTTTCCGCACTTTATTTCTCGCAAATTATTAACTGTTAATTATGCATGCAAGACTTGCCTGAAAAATAAAATCAACTCGTAGCTCACAAACATGCATGCAAAGACAATTTAAATTGAAACAACACACATGCACATGCCACTCCTAGGGTACGCCTCACTTGGTTGCCTCGAGGTGGTCATCAAGTATAGGGTGTTTTAGAGGTCGCCCTCCTGTCTAAAAGATCCAGTTGCCTCGAAACGGTTGCCTCGGATAAAAAGGATCTAGGACATTTGGGTTACCGCTAAGGCGTCCTACTATTGCTTCGGTGACCACACATGTCCCTATAATCGAATTGACCCGAATAACTCCAACGACGATGCTACCTACTTCTCAATAGTGGGATAGTACTGTCTAAAGGACTCTTACACAGCTTAATTCCTTAGAGTAGGTAGATTTCTCCTGGGTACTTGCTCTTTCAAAACAAAAAAACAACTTTTCGCACCTACACTTTCAAAAAGTTTTCAAACAAACACTTCATACACTCTTGAGGACTGATACAAGAGTTACCTAGAAGTTTTTTTTCAAACTAAACTTTTTCAAAACCCACAAACACAAAAGAAAAGCAAACATTTTTGAAAACATAGTGAGCAAGTACCTAAGAGCCCGTGGATAACCACGGATAGAAAGGGTGCTAACACCTTCCCTTTCTATAATCTAACTCCCGAACCGAGAAATATCTCGAAAAGGAATTTTGCTGTGCTTTTGTCCTTTCCATGTTGGAGAACATAAAAGACGGTGGCGACTCTTGCTTACCGCGACATTTCGCGAACCAACTTTAAAATAGTCAGTTCTATTTCCACCGATTACAGGGTCTGTTCAAAAGCATACTATAGAGATTGTGGTATCATTATCATTATCCTCCCTCTAAAGGCTCAGAGCTTTTGATCGAGAGTTAAATATCACAAAAAGGAAAGCAGTTTAAATATAGTGAATACAAATGAATTGATTCAAAACAGACATATGCAATGCATTGATAAAGTAACAAAGTTTGACATGAATAAATGTTCAAACAATCAAAAGAAAATTACAAATTGAAAATTCTAATGAACAACAACTTCTTCGTCTGATCTTGTCACTTCAGATGGCGTGCCTTGGAGGGATGGCAGAAGAACTCATCCTGACCATCTTGTGTAAACTCCAACACTCTTTCATTAATTAAGTTTTGAATTTTATATTTCAACATCCAACAATCGTTAGTATCATGCCCCAGACTGTTGAAGTGATATGCATACCTTGCATCAGGATTGTAGTTAGGGGAAGAAGTCTTAGAATTCGGAGGAGGCCCTATCAACGTAACCAGATTCATCCTCAACATGTGTTGTAAAGCTTGAGACAACGGCATGTTGAGTTTGGTAAACTTCCTCTTGGGTGTATGCGACTTATTCTGATTAACCCGTTGTTTTTGGAGAGGTTGTTGTTGGACCCGTGATGTGGTAGCAATTTTGAAAGGTCCACTTTTCACCAAACCAACCTCTTGTCTTCTCAGAGGTTGATCAATGACTTGGTCCCCAACCTCTACTGTTTGCTTCACACGGTTGCATCTGTCTTGATGAAGTTTGTTGATAATGGCTCTCAACTCTTCTTGTACCCGGGCCAGGCCTTGGATAAGAGCCATCTGCCCCAGCATCTGGGTTCTTATTGCTTCAACCTCAGCTTGCAGTTGTTCCAATTGTTCATCCTTATTGTCTTTAGGATTTTTCTTGGCCAGGTTCCTAGTGAGGAGTGCTTTCAACTCTTCCCGCCCCTTGGATAGGTTTAGGAACATTTTCATGAACTGAGCCTCTTGAATTTGGAGATCTCTGTTGTCTTGTTTGAGAGCCATTGCTGAAATAAACAGTGAGAACATGAGAGACCTGTTATGAGACCTGCTTATGCAGTGATATGTATGATATATGTATGCAATGTTTTCAAGGATTTCTAAGACTTAAAATTTCTTAAACAGAAAGAGAACAAACGTTAATTGCATTAAGAAGTTTTATTGATCACAATGATGCCTCTTAGGCTTACAAAGGAGATAACAAAGCAACAATAACTCTCTAAGCAAAGATACTCAAGCTTCCCACTGGCGCATCCTCTTTGGTGCAATATAAGTGTTTATACTCTTCTCCTCGTGAAGTAACCTAGTGAGCTCTAAAACCTTCTTCTCACTGGCGTAGAATTGGGTTTCGAAAGTATCCTGTTCTTCTTTGAGTTGGATCCAGGATTTCCGTAGCTCCCCAAGGTCAGTTGGCATGTCAGGATGAAACACAATGTAAGGAGTGTCTCCCTCAGTAATTGGCTCCATAATAATAGGTAAGATGGAGGGGTAAGGCATCATAAGACATTTAGAACGAGCTCGCACCCATTTGAGGTAAGGCTCAAGAGGCATGAAATTCTTGTGCTCCAGTGTCTTTCTATCAACTCTATTTATCATGCCCCAAGCTTGAATGAACCTCTTGTGATAACTCTGAACATCATTCTCATAGTCAAATGTGATTCCTTGGACGAGTGTGTTGTGAGGACCACCCCTTCTAGCATAACCAAGCTGTCGCAACGCCAAACAAGGATTATATGTGATTCCTCCCCTAATGCCTAAGAGAGGGACATTAGGGAATTCCCCACAACGATCAATAATAGTGATACTCTCCAAGGATCAGGAACACCAATGAATATCCGAATATGTAAGGGACATCATCCTATGAGACCATCTCATACCCTGATCATTCTTCAAAATAGACTGGGGTAGGTGCGAAATAAAACACCTAGCTAATAGAGGAGTGCAACACAGAAGGGTCCCTCTTCTCTTTAGAGTGCGAGTATGAAGAGAGTGTAGAATATCCCCAAGTAAGGTAGGCACTGAATTATGTGATAGAAAAACCTTAATCGCATTCACATCTACGAGTTGGTCCGTGTTAGGGAATAGTACCATCCCATAGATGAGAAGGGCCAACACCTCTTTAAAAGCTTGTAAATCCAAATTATCCCAAAAATAGCGAGCTTTCTCAAATAGGAACTTAGCTAGAAATCCTTGGACACCTCCTCTGGTCTCCCAATTCTCCACTACGTCCGACCTTTGTAAAGATAGAGCTTGAGAAATTTCTTCGAGCTTTGGGTCCCTTTCCGTACCATTGAACGGTAGCTAATTAAGGATATGTACCTCTAATAACTGAGAAAACTCCTCCATAGTAGGCACTAACTGGTAATCAGGAAAAGTGAAGCAGTGGTGCAACAGGTCAAAGAACTGAAAGAGAACCTTTAACATTTCTTCATCAGGGGTTGAAGTGACCAAGTTGATAAGTTGACCATGTTTTTCAGTGAAGGGAGAGCTTTGAGGAATCCTTGATGTTAACTCCTTGAGTTACGGAGGTACTTTCACAAGGTTGATTTGGATAGTGTTCCTGCGAGCAGATTTCATGTCCTACAAAACAAGACAAAGATAAGCCCTAGAAAATCCTTGAAATGGTTAGTATGATGTGCCATGTTATGATGTCATGATTATGCTAAGAAACCACATATACAGCAAGCACAAGCAAATCACACAAGAGACCTTATGTTTAAGGCTTGCATGGGTTTTAAGGTAGTACCCTCTTGAAGTTGGATTGGTTCAACCTGTCCCATAAATAGTAACCGGGTTCTAAGGGATCTCAATATCACCGACCTTTCCCACAAGCTTCGTTCGATAGGCGACTGACTCGCAACCAAACAAAACTCAGGAGTCAAGTCTCAATGAGTGTAGCATCGAGTATCTGCCGACTTTGGGAATACACCAAAGACGGTCATCTTGCTACGTCCTAATGGCCAAGTTGTTAATTTAAAGGTTCTAAGGTCAGTTGGCGCTTTGTGACACCACGCAGTGGCCCCGTATGCTTATTGATTAATTCAAGGGCTATCGGTACCAACCAAAGTGTCGCATCAACATAGCCATCACTTCAACCGTGTCGGTATACCCCACACAGTTTCCACGATATATTGCTACTTACCTAAAAGGTTTCCCCAGATCTGAGTGTAGGATCTGTAGTAACTCAAACAGTACCCTTAAAAGTAAAGCAATCGAGACAAAGAAAACATATTATAAATGATCTAGACCCTAAGGTAAACCCCACTTTTATTATAGTCCCCAGCAAAGTCTCCAGTTCTGTGATACGGTGGTAGAACCGAATGTTTAATACTAATTTGAGTTTTTTGTTTGCAAATGTCACGGTAAGCAAGAGTCTCCACCGACTTTTCTTTTATCCAACAAAGGAAATGGTGAAAAGAACAGAAAAAGACCTTTTCTCGAGATTTTCTGAGTAAGGGGGGTAGGTTATGGAAAGGGAAGGTATTAGCACCCTTTCTATCCGTAGTTTTCCATGGGCTCTTAGGTACTTGCTCATTTTTGAAAACTGTTTGTGTGTTTGTGGTTTTGAAAGTTTTTGTTTGCTTTATGGTAACTCTTATGTCAGTCCTCAAGAATGTGATAAAGCGTTTTTGGAAAGATTTTTTTGAAAGTGTGTAAGTGTGAAAATTTCAGGTTTGAGAAAGTACTTAAGAACAGTTTACCTACTCGAAAAAGGATGTTCTTTTCCTCCTTTCCTTTAGATAGTGCTATCCTACTATTAGTGAGTAGGTAGCCCTATCATCGAATGTTGAGGGACAATCGAAGGGACGTTTTACAATCACGAAGGCAACTTATGGAGACGCTTTAGCAATTTTCTTTTAGGGACTAGATCATTTACCGAAAGGCAACTGTAGGGTCATCGAGGGACTATGATCTTTTTTGATTTATGGGTCTTTACTAAAGCGTTCCTGCCTCATGACTGTTTTATTTAAAGGCAACCAAAGTAGGAGATACCTTAGAGGTGCGCATGTGCAAGTGTGTTGAGATGCAATTATTTATCTTGCATTATTAAGTTTGCTAACGTTTTAATTTTCAGTCTTATCATGCACGCCTAGTTACTAACAGTTAATATTTACAGAAATTTAAAGTGCGAAAATTTAAATCCTAGGCTATTACAACACTTTGGGACAATTACATAAAAAAGTGCAAGAAAATAAAACGCAGAATTTTAAATCTATACTATTACATCCCATAATCAGTTACATTATTTATATAAAATGCGAGAATAAAAATAACACACACGAAATAAAAATTACGTCTAAAAATCCTAAGAAAAATTCTAAGTAAACAAGAAAAATCTTTTTGGTTTTATTTTTATTTATTTCAAGAAAAATAATTAAACTAAATCTAAATTTAATTTAAGAAAATAAAATTGAATGAAATTAATCTAATTCTAATATTTTTGCATTTTTTATTAAGAAAACATTTGAAACATAAATTAAATCCTAAATTCTAGTTCATTTTAAAATAAGAAAGTAGTTAAAATTTAATTAATTAATTAATTAAAGCATTTTATTATTTTAATTAAAAAAAAAGTCTAAGCCTAATTTTTTTGTGAGTTTTTATTTTTATTTTCTTAATTAAGTAAAGAAGATAAAAGAAATTAAAACATTACAAAAAAAAGCTAGATGAGTCTGAGATAGTAAAACAAAAGTGGGGGTGTGGTTGTTAAATTAGCTGTCCCATGAAGGAAGAGGCCTAGATTTGCTTCTGGATCCAATGTGGATTAGTTTTGATGGTACATGGTGAGCCCACAGATGGAGTGCGCTAGATCTGATCAGATAGACATCTGATGGCACATGTCTGATGGTGTATAATGCACATCTAGATATGAGGAGCACCAGATCTGTATGAAACAAGTTAGAAAATATAAAAATGGAGCTTACTGAGGCATTTTGTGATGTTTCAGGGCTTGGTAATGATTGCAGAAGCTTCAGGGAGCCTCAAAGAATGTATTTGGATCTTTTGTTTGGACTGAGAAAGGCTGGAACCTAAAATGCGAATTTTTACAACTTTGATAATTTTTGCAAAATTTGTAGAGCTTTTCCAGGCTGTATCTCATGTGTTGAAGCTTGCGAATATGTCCTTTATATAGAGAGGATGGAGGAGACAAGAGAACAAAGGTAATAACAATCATAAACATGTGTTTTTAAAGCCATGAATGATGTTTTGTAACTTTGCCAAAGACATGGAATCTTGTCCTTTTTGAATTTGAATGAATGTGGACACCTTTGCACGAAATTTTATGGGCCTAGGCTGTCCAAAACATCAACCCAAAGCTCAAAGCCCATTTCCAATTATTTTATACATTTTATTTTATATTTATTTGAAATAAATTAAAATAAACATGAGTAAAATAGTTAGCAAATGAAAGGCATGGCAAGAATAATTTTATAGGTCCTCTATAAACTTAGGAAGATGCTTGAAGTCCAAGAAATTGAGCCCTTGCCTTAAAACTTCAAATCTGCTCAATGCATAATTCTTGAAAATTCCCAAAATTTCCCAATTTGGGCAAACTATAACTTACTCAATATTTATCTCATGATGATGATCTTTGACTTTTTGGAAATCCCAACATGTCTACTTCAATCCCTCTTTTGATCAATTTTGCATTTGATGATTTTATCTTGATGTAAAAGGTCTTGTAAAAAAGTGGCTTTTGTTGACTTTCTAAAAATGACCTGTAATGTATGAGCTTGCATCTTTCAAATGGTTCATTTATTGGAGTTGAGGGATGAAGAGAAGTTATAGATAATGAGATTATCTTCAATATGAGATCTGGTTGGGGAAAATGGACGAATTATGTAAAAGTTATGCCTGGTCAAAGTTCAGTTGACTTTTCCTATAGAAACCCTACTTTGCCATTTTTGACTTCTGATGGGTTAGGAGCATTTCTTGAGGAATCATGATTAACCCTTGATCAAATGATGGATATCACTTCAAAATATTGATGTTGACCAAAAATCTTGATGTTTGACTGTACATAGGCCACATTTGACTTTTGACCTAGCACAGTTGATTTTCCAATACTTGAGTAATTGACTGAGCAAACTTGTTGAGCAATGCATTAAACTTGGCATGGATGATCTTGAGGACATATTAGGACAATGGAGAACATTTGGGATCCTTGAAGCTCAACCATCTTGATGAAAATTGAAACCCTAGTTGGGGGCTCATTGCCTTAGGAGGAAAATTGTTTGGTCAAATCTTGGTCAGCCTAGGGAAATTGAGAACCTCTAGGAGTATGTCTTGTGTGAAAATGGGAGGGAAAATTTTGGGGTACAACATGCGTCTTTGGTGATAACCTCTTGAATCAACTCCATACTGAATGGTCAGCAGGTGCAAATGAAATGCGAAGGTTCGAGGAGGAGCAACCTCAGGAAGGTTTTAATTTAAAAACTTCATCTGAATGACATGCTCCCTGGAGTTATGAATTTATGAAAGAGAAAGAAGAAGCGGAGAAAGTTTTTTCTGATGGTGATAAACTTGGAACTATTCACAGTATGCAGGAGAAGGTAAGATGCTTGTGTAAATCTCGTAATAAGAAATTTGTTTCTTCTGTTCTTGATCTAAAAAAGTGGCAAAGATCAACTAAAAATAGGTTTGATTTAATTTGATCTCTTGAAATAAAAGAAGTTCTCTATCATTTCGTCGATGTCTTCTTCTGAGGATAAGGAAAGGGTTTCTTTTTCCGTGCATTCTAAGGCTTTAAGATGTATTGAGGATTGGAAAAATTGGATGGCGGTGCATGGTAAACCTCAAGAGTTTGTTGATGATGTTTGTGTGATTAAAAACTCTATAGAGTTAAAGATCAAGGGTGATTGTTCAAATATGTTCATTTCTTTGTCAATAGGAAAAGGTGATGTCATTAAGAAGGATGGAGGATGTGAGGGTGGTAAGGGGGAGGGGAGATAGTTATTGGGGTTGAAAATTGAGTTTTAAGATATAATGTTTTTTAGGTTGTAGAGAGGGAGTTGTGTGGTAATAATGAAATTTGTTTCTTTTCATAAGAGAGGGTTAGGTGGTTGGGAGAAGACATGCAAGGTTCAAAGGGTGTTTAGAGAAAAGTGTCCGCTGGTGGTGTGCATTCATGAAATGAAATTGGAAGTGATTGATGATGTTGTATGTAGGTATTTATGGGGATCCTTTGAGGTGTACAATTATTTTTTTCCCTCCGTAGGGGCATCTGGAAGTTTATTGACATTATGGGATATTAACAAGATGGTGGTGAACATTTCAATGATTAATGAGAATATTTTGATTAATAAAGGGTGTGTTTAGAAAGTCAGGGCATAAGTTTGTAATTGCAAATTATACTAGCCAAAAATTATAGGTGTGCATGATCCCCCCTGTAAGAGCAGAGAGACTTATAGGCCTTAGTAGGTGTATACCAAGTTTTTGTGGTGAGGGTTTGCTCATATCAGGGAGAAGCTTTGCACGATGATATTTTGAGGCTATTTAAGGGACCGTCTTGTCACAGTGAAAAATCAGAAACCAAGCTATTGACTAACTTGGCTCACAAATTAAGAAGTCCCCACCGAACTTTATTATTTCCAAGGAAAGGGAAAATACCACAACCCTATTATTAAACATGCACATGCAAAAGCAAATCAAGTAAGAGATCTAAGGTACGATGGTTGGTTATACAAAGAGAAAGTATTAGCATCCTATGTATCTATAGTACTCTATAGGAACCTCTTGTAATATCTATTTTTGGCTAAAATGATTTGTTTGCTAAAGAGTTTGGAGGTGAGAAAAGAAATATATTTTATTATATTTCTGTGTTTGGAAAGACATGAAGTCTTATACCTATGTACCAATGAAGGATCAGAACCTCGTAGTTTGGGGTACAAATAACAAAAGGTTTGTTGGTGGATTTTTAGGAGAAGAGACAATTTATCATCTTAAGGAGAATACTTAACTAATCAATCCACAAGTATGAGAAGATGGATACTTGCATCCTCATGAAGGAAGGGCTCAAACTTGGATATAAAATCAACAAGTACGCCTCTAACTCCTTCAAGTGGAAAATAATCAACATCGTTTCAATTATTACTACGGGGATAGGAGAATTACATCTCAAATATAGAGATTACTCATGTATAATTTTTTGAGAAAAAAATTTAAATTGAAAAGACAAGGTGGTAAAAAGAATTGGGTGAGGTTTGAATATCTTTTTGTCTTTTGAAATTGTTTGATATGCTTAAGTGTATTGAAGTATTTATTAAATAAAGTCTAAAAATGCAATGACAAAGTTAAGTTTTTTTTAACGAAAGAAGTTTTAAAGTTTGAGAATAAAATTAAGGTTTAGGTGCACAATGTAACACCCTTATAAAACCCCATGATTTTCACGAATATTTTTAATAAATAAATAAACATAAAACAAAAGAAAGGATGTAACATCTTCACATAAGCATCATATAACACATAATCCTGCTCCGTAACACGGGTTGCAACAATATTTTAAAACATAAATAGAATCCTTTGTATTCACAACCATTTCATTTTGAACTTTGCAGCAGAAATAGGATTCTTAAACTTCTTCATAAAATAATTTCAATACCATGAAAGGTAGTTTAAATAGAATCTATTGAGCGTGTTACACAGATTTGCTTCTATGTCTATACGTCGTGTCTAATCAGAGCTTCAAAGCGTAAATCTCTCATCATCTTCTATTCAATTTCATCAGAACTTCACTGCATATTTAAATATATAATTAGAGAGCATATTTGTTCTTATATATATATATATATATATATATATATATATATATATATATATATATATATATATATATCATGTATTTGTTATCATCAAAACTATTACTAAGATGTAGAACCAATCTATGTTCTAACACTTCGCAGCAGAAATAAGAGTCTTAAACTTCTTCATAAAATAATCCCAATACCATGAAAAGTAGTATGAATATTAATAAAATCACCAGACTTCGTATTTATTACAACATGATCCAAAACACGAAAAAGTCATGAAAGTAATACTAAGTCTCAATATAACAAAATCATGCATGGTTCACAACCAATCGATTCCAACCCCGATGTTACATATCAGAGCAAGACTCCCTTTATTTAATGAAAACCAAATAAACACACTCCGAAGCTATCCTCTAAGCTTCAATGGACTATTCCCAATCACTTACAAGTTACCCACTGATAGAGGCAAAATTTCCAAGAAGAAAGGGTGAGTAAATCATAATCATTATAAAAGACATAAAGAATAAATATAATAGTTATGGCACAATAGCAAGAAACCACACATAGCTACATCCTCATGTTATACTCACACCATCATATACTCATATTAAATACATCATTATATCTTCATGTCAATACATGTCATCAAGCGTAAAAATTAGCACCGCATCATCATTATCATATAATCAATCATTATGCAATGTCACATATAATGTAAATGCACTTCATTTGACTCATGCATGTAGTACCAAAACTTCACTGATGACTCAGTCATCGTTATCTCCAAAGATCCCCACCAATAGTATTAATTTCCACTTGGAACCAGTGTACTTCACAATTTTGCACTCAATCCACACTATGGGATTGGTGCCTTCACGGGACGATTGTTCTATCATTTTCACTAGACCGAAGTCCTAACAACATCACTGGACAAAGTCCTACACTATGTCGTGAATGTATGATGTTCAACAACATATAAACATGACCATAGCTAGTCAACACGCATCATCATCTATGAATTCATCAAAATATCGTCATATCATCATAATAAACAAAACATCACCACAACATCATCATAATAAACAAAACCTTATTGTAATCTAACACGGGAAACCTAACTTCATTCTAACTTATGTACATGGAATACACTTCTTATTACTAATTTTATTCCATATAGTTGAAGTTTATTGAGTTAGCTATCCAACGCTTCCAATGGCACCTCAAACTGAATTCTAAAACTCAAGTTATGACCTTCTGAAAAATCCTGCATAACCCTTCGATTCTGGACACCGTTGCCCAGCAACACCACTTCATCTCCCGACGAAGCACCTTCACGTCCGCTTCGCTTGACGATGTTTGGAGCAACACACTCTAGTAAAATTCATCTTTTCTGCCTCTCGTTGCCTCTTGGCTCGCCCAGCGATGACCAAGTGTATCACTGTCGCCCGACGATGATGCTTCATCGCCCGATGATCCTGCGTGAACAGGGTTTTCCTGTTGTGATTTCCTGCATAAAACAAGTCCCAATTCTTGCGATTTCTGCATATTATAGGTCCTAAAACATCATCTAATCATAAGGTTTTCATCAAACATCAACAATCCAATGCATTCTACATTATAGGTGCAATTGGTCGTAATTCAAAGCCATAAAACATCACCTATTTCATTAAATCATATCATATTCATCATAACCGAAATCCACCAAAAACCTACAAATTTCTAAACCTTAAATCAATTATAATAATCAAGATAAAACTCCCATTACCTTAGATTTCCTAGCAGCAAATCTTTCTCTTTGCGTTCTACCAGAAACCCCATTGTGTTCTTGTGCCCTAACTCTCTTTCTCCACAGCGTTTGTTCTTCCAATATTTTCACGATCGATCCAAAAAAAAAATTCTCCTTGTTCCTTGCTTTAACCTTAGGAGCCCTAATAATGAACTTCCCATCATGCCCTCACTTAACTCTTCACTAATTACCACCTTGCCCTTATTTTCTCTACATCACTCTTCATTCTATTTATTTAATCCAAACAATTCTAGATAATTACTATTAAATCTAAATAATTCCAACTAATTATTAAATTATAAATATCTCTTATTATCCCATCCTACACCATACAAATCATCACATCAAACATCGTATTAACCATCATATTCATCTCACCATCATAAATCATTGCAACGACTCATATAAACACTCAAAACACCTCATATATCAAATACTTCATAATGACTCATATATTCACGCTAAATTAATTAAATAATAATTAATCTAGTTTTCGGGGTGTTACAAATCTCCCCCACTTAAAAGAATTTTCTCCCTCGAAAATTACCTGACGAAAACAAGACCGAATAAGACTTTCTTATCTGATCGTCGCGTTCCCAAGTCCAGCTTTCACCAACTGGTCCAACCCACATTACCTTCACTAAGGAGATTTCCTTGCCTCATAATCGCTTCACTTCTCGACCTTCTATTCACAATGGTAATCCCTCAACAATCAGGTTATCCCTCACCTGTATATCATTCATTTGAATCACATGCGACAAGTCTATAATATACTTTTTCAACCGAGACACATGAAAAACGTCATGTAGATTCACGAGTTATGCCGGAAAAGTAACCCGATAAGCCCCTTCACCTATCTTCTCTGATATTTGATACAGACCAACAAAATACGATGTAAGTTTTGTCGACTTCAAAGCTCTACCAACACCGGTTATTGGAGTAACTCTAAAAAACATATAATCATCTTTTTGAAACTCGAGATCCTTCCTCCTCTTATCATGATAACTCTTATGACGATTCTGAGAAGCTTTCATCTTGGATAACCTTTATCTTTTCAGTTGTCTCTTTTACAACCTCAGGTCCGAGTATAACACTCTTACCCGACTCATACCAACACAATAAGGTCCTACACCTCCTACCATATAACACTTCATACGGTGCCATCCCAATACTAGAATGGAAATTGTTATTATAAGTAAAGTCAATAAATGGAAAATGACTATCCCAAGCCCCTCCTTGTTCTAACATACAAGCCCTCAGCAACTCTTCTAAAGATTAAATAGTTCTTTTTGTCTGACCATCCGTCTGAGGATGATATGCAAAACTCAACTTCAAGTAAGTACCAAAAGCATTCTCCAAATCTGTCCAAAATTTTTACATAAATCTCGGATCTCTATCCGACACAATACTCGAAGGTATCCCATGAAATTTCACAATCTTATTAACATACATCTCAACTAGCTTCTCCATCTAATGATTGATCCCCATCGGTAAGAAATGAGCCGACTTAGTCAACATATCCATAATCACCCAAATCAAATCATTGCCTTTAGCAGTCTTCAACAAACCTGACACAAAGTCCATGGAAACATTGTTCCACTTCCATTATGGAATACACAATGAATGCATAAGACCCATTGGCTTCTGATGCTCAATCTTCGATTTCTGACAAGTCAAGCAAGCATAAACAAATTTGGCAACTTCTTTTTTCATACCAGGCCACCAGAATAATCTCTTCAAGTCCTGATACAGCTTTGTAGCACCTGGATAAATACTTAACCCACTTCTATGTCCTTCCTTAAGGATACTCTTCTTAAGCTCTGGAACATCTGGATCACACACTATTACCAAATGGCATTACACCATTCTCGTTAATTATGAACTTATCTCCTTTACCTTGGTTAATCAAAGTCAATTGGTCGACTAACCTCAAATCAAACCTCTGGTCTTCTGGGATCTCTTCTATTATACCACTAGTCAGTTTCAACATTCCTAACCTTACACTATTAGGAGTCTCTTCACACACCAAGCTCATATCTCTGAAGTGTTCAATCATTTCTAACTCTCGAACCATAAACATTGACATATGCAACAACTTCTTACTCAATACATCAACAACTACATTTGCTTTACCAGGATGGTAACTCAAATCAAAGTCATAGTCTTTCAACAATTCAAACCACCTTCTCTGTCTCATATTTAATTCCTTCTGGTCGAACAAATACTTCAAATTTCATGATCACTAAACACTTCGAATTTAGAACCAAATAGGTAATGTCTCCAAATCATTAATACAAAC
Organism: Vicia faba; assembly: GCA_948472305.1. Lineage (NCBI taxonomy): Eukaryota > Viridiplantae > Streptophyta > Magnoliopsida > Fabales > Fabaceae > Vicia > Vicia faba. The sequence goes on from OX451741.1 coordinate 303,164,921, forward strand.
ACCACCTCTTCTAACTCTAAGTCATGCGTAGTGTTGTACCCCAAAATTTGCCCTTCCATTTCTCAATAATTTCTCATCACCAAGTCCCTGAAGATCAAGATCCAGTTAGGGTTTCATCTGCTCAAGACTTCTCCTTGCACTGTTGACCCAAATTAGGGTTTGTGTTTGCACAAAGATGTTTTGACCTAAAATGCCTAAGATGTCTTTCTTGCTTCATATTGGACTCCCAAGTTTATACACATCAAGTTTCAAGTCTTGATTCCAAGTTTTGCCCAGTCAATTGGACAGTTGACCTAAAAATCAACTGTATTGGGGAAAAAGTCAACTGTGGCCAATTGACAGTCAAATCTCATGAAAATTGACCCACATCAACATCATGAACTCACATGGACCATTTGATCAAGTTTGAATCACAATTCCACAAGAAATTTGATCAGATCACCAAAAGGGAAAATGGTCATTTTTAGGGTTTTGACTGCACAAAGGCAATTTTTGACTGTTTGACCTAGCCAATGGCAAACCAAGCTCACATATGGACTCAAGGACCCCATGTAATTATCTTGACATGCTCAACAAACTCAAAAGATCCCAAATGCACAAGATTGACAGTTGAATTTCTCAGTCAATTGATCAATTTTGACTGTATACTGAAAAGTCAAACTTTGACTTTTTGGTCAAAATCAAGAGTCAAGATTCATTTTTCATCAAAACATGCCAAATCATGAAACTTGTTCATCAAGAAATCAAAAATTGCAAATTAGGGTTTGAAATGAGAATTTTTCATAACTTAGAATTTTTCTAAGTTATGAAAAACCCTAATTTTTTCCCAACTTTGCCCCACTTTCTCACCAAGATTCATTTGGATTCAAGCAAAAGTCAAAACATGAAAGTTGTAGCTTGTTGCATAATATACAACTTTGATTCACAAAGTTTTCCCAAAAGAGGCTTGTATCTCAAGTTACAATTTTTGGAATAAGGGTACTAAACCATTCTTAACTTAGTGAAAATTTGACCTATTTTGGTAAGGTTTTCTACCTAACTTCAAGACCATTTTCCATACACTTCCACTTGGAATTTCAATTTTCATTTCAAAGATGGATTGTATTAAACATTCCAATATTTCCAAAATGTCCAAGAACTCATCAAACAACCTCATAACTTGAGAGAATCGAATTTTGCAATATGGCAAAAACTCACCTTTTGAATTGGTCATGTACATGTTCATGACTTGTGCAAATTTCTCAAACCAGCATGCCATTTGATTACAGGCCCTTAAACCATCCAAAACTCAATAATTTAATGCATGTTCATTGTGCTAAGGTTTTGTTTCATGAGTTTATGCATTACATGTTGAATTAAGCCATTTATGGAAAAAGTGAAATAGCCATTTTTGAAAAGTTAAGCTTTATGTCCAATTGAAAATCCAAGAAGTACAGATGAAATCTAATTGGCACAAGATTATGAGCAAAACACACTGATCAAGGAGAGGTTTTGCAGCATGATTAAGGGGCCTCTACTTGCCTAGAACATCAACTTGGCTTTGCTTGCTTAAGTGTGAAGAAAAGTGGCATAACATAACATAACTTTCATCTCAGCATTAGAACACTTAAGCAAATATTTTGTACACCTTCTAATCATCCTAACTAAGCTAGCACACGACTCCAATACCTCCAATACCTCCACAAACTCAAAACCACCCTCAAACTGCTCAAACAGAGTTCTCACTGCAGTTTGAGTGCCAACTCTCATCCCTTGCATGATTTCTTGCCCAAAGCTCATCAAACACATTCCCTAGCATCAATGCAAGCTAACCAAAACCTAAAACACGACCTGTAATTCCTCTAACCAGTTCCACCATTTTCACTTTATTGTTTTGCAGTTGGAGGTCCATAGCTCGATTCAAGGAGTTTCAAAGCAAAGTAAGCATTGGAATAACATCACCACACTTCAGTCAAGCTATACAAATCATCATCTTGCTCTGAAAGCTCCCCCATTGCCAGATAGAACTTCAACTGAACAGGTATCTTTGTGAACTTCTAACTCTTAGTGTAGGCATCATTAGCTCTAGGTTTGTGAATAAGAAATGTTCTACTCATGCCTCTGAATCTGTACATGCTTTTACTTTTCATTTATTTTGCTGGAGCTGTGAGAATTTAAGGGTTGAATATGGCAGAAAAATTAGGTCATGATTTGGGATTGTCAAAATTCTCTCTCATTTCTGAGAGTTAGGATGAGTTCTTTATATATTTAAAATCGTGATTCAATGCTTAACATTTCTTATGTTGGAAGTTTGTGCAAAAGATCAAGGAATCAGGATGTTTGAATGGAGGTTCAGGCGCACGTTTTTTTGAACATTTTTTGTTCAAAGGTTGAAGAAGAAGCTTCATGGGCTGGGCTTGCTTCTGAATTTCTTTTCACACCATATTTATGATTTCACACCCCCTGAGCCCAATTTGTGTGTTTTATTGATTTTTTGATTTTTCTTTTTTCATTTTGGTTTATTTATTTATCCTAATGATATTAAAAACATAAAAAACATTTTTATACCATTTTTCTATTTTTAAGCATTTATTTGTTTATAGGAATCATTTGTGCATAAATAATATATATATATATATATATATATATACTATTATTTAGAAAACTAGAAAAAAATAGTGCAAATATACTTTATTTCTGATTTTTGTTTCATTTTTCTTTTGAAAATATTTTATACAAAATATACTTTTTTTTATAAATATTAAATATTGTTATTTTTGTATATATAATATTTATTTAGTAAATAATAAAGATATTTATATATATTAATATACTTAGGGCAAAAATACCAAAATACATACATTTTTTATTTTATTAATATTTGATATGGAAAATACTTTTTTTATGAATATACTCCATTTTATTTTATTTTTGTATATAATTATTAAATATTATACATATTAAATAGTTAATATATTTATTTAATGAAATTAGGGTTTTACCCTTAAAACACAAAAACCCTAAAAATAATACTTTTTTTAATTTTGTTTATTGGACATAAAAAATATCTTTTTTTCATACATATAAAAACCCTTTTTGCATTTTGCATCTTTATTGTTATTTTCCATTTAATTTATGCAGTTAATTGTCTTGTAAATATTCCAAAAATTGATGTAATAGCTAGGTTTAAATTTCTTGTCTAAATATCTCCCATTTGAACATTTGTACCCCCTTCCTATATTGTGTTGTAATAGTGTAGGAATTTTACTTTTCGCACTTTAAACGCTTTCTAAATATACCATGCTAGAATTAGGGTTTGTATGCAAATAAAAAGAACAAAATTAGTTTGACCTAATTTCAAGATAATCAAGCATGAAAATGGACAACACATCTCACACTTGCACCCCTAGGGTATTCCACTTTTTGTCTTCAAATAAATGGGCCATATTGCATGTTAGGTTTCTTTGGGCAAAACAAACACAATTCAAATGATCATAGTCCCTCGATGACGCTTTCGAAAAGTTGCCTAAAATGATCAAGTCCCTTTCAAGGAAAAATTGCCCAAAGATACTTAGCACTATTGCAATTATGGTCTAAACGATGACCCACGCCCGTCCCTTTCACCTCCTAACACAAGATTGTCCACCAAATGCAATGGTCGAACAAAATTGTTAAAAGGATTAAAAACATAACAAAAATCTTTGAGAACTTTAGGGTAGATAGCTCCTAAGTACTTGTCAATTTGCAAAAGAAAACACTTGCCTATTTTTCAAACCACATTTCACAAATACTTTCAAAACAAACTTCCAAAAAAACCTTGAAACATCTTTTCAAAAAGACAAACACCTTTTGTAAAACATTCGAGTAAAGAATTGTTACAAGGGTAGCCTAGACAAGGCATCTTTTTTCAAAACATTTTCAAAAGCCACACACAAAGCACCATTTCAAACAATTGAAAACTAAGGCAAAGTTGATCTAAGCAAGTACCTAAGAGCCCATGGATAACCATGGATAGAAAGGGTGCTAATACCTTCCCTTTCTATAATCTACTCCACGAACCCAAGAAAAATTTCAAAGGTTTTTGCTGTGCTTTTTAAACCTTTCCTTAGGATAAAATAAAAAGTCGGTGGCGACTCTTGCTCAACCGAAACATTTGCGAAAACAAACGCAAAACCATAGTCAGTTCTCCCACCGTATCACAGAACTGGCGACTCTGCTGGGGATAGGTTAAAAGTGGAGTAACCTTAGGGCTTAGATCACCCTCTTGCATGACTAATTGTTTGAATTGTTTGCTTTATATCTTGGCTCTATTGTTTGGGTTTACAATCCTACACCCGGATTTTGGGAAACATTCATAGATAGCAATACGTTGTGGAAACTGTGCGGGGTATACCGACACGGTCGAAGCAATAGCTATATTAGTGCGACATATTTGTGAGTACCGGTAACCCTTGAGTTCAATCAAGGAGAGTACGGGGCCGTTGAGTGATGTCACTAAGCACTAATGACCTAGAACCTTACTTGACCATCTTGGCCTTTTATTAGGGGTAGTGAGATGACAGGCTTTGGTGCAGTCCGAAGTTGGTAGATACTCGATACTATACTCATTGAGGGTTGTTTTCTTGGAATATTTTGGTCGCTAGTTAAGTGGCTAAACCAAAACAATGAACAATGAAAACAATCATGTGATATTGAGCTCCTTAGAACCTGGTTACTATTCATAGGACAGGTTTTTAAGCCAACTACACTCAAGAGGGTACTTACCTATGAAACCCCATGCAAGCCTGAAACTAGGGTTTGGTGTGATTTGCTTGTACATATGTTTTATGCATACATCATAAACATCATAAAACATCATATGCATTCACTAACCATTTCAAGGGTTTGGATCTTCATCTTTGTTCCTGTTTTGTAGGTCATGAAAATTCCTCGCAGAAACACCATCCAAGTCAACCTTGTGAGAATATCTCCTCAACTCAAGGAGCTCACCTCAAGAATTCCAGAAAATTCATCCTTCAGTGAAAGACATGGTAGACTGCTCAGCCTAGTCAACACCAACATTGAAGAAGACATGATGAAAGTGCTATTCCAGTTCTTTGACCCTCTTCACCACTGTTTCACTTTCCCTGATTACCAGTTGGTACCCACTTTGGAGGAGTTTTCTCAACTCCTGAGAATTCCTATCCTTAATCAACTACCCTTCAACGGTACGGAAAAGGAACCAAAGTCGGAAGATGTTGCTCGAGCATTACATCTACAATCATCCAACATCAAGGGGCATTGGGAAACCAGAAGCAGCGTCAAAGGATTCTTAGCAAAATTCTTGTTTGAGAAGGTACAAGAATGTTGGAACTCATTGGACCTACAAGCTTTTGAAGAGATTGTGGCACTCCTTATCTATGGGTTGGTCTTGTTCCCAAATTCTGACCAATTGATAGATGTCAACACCGTCAAAATCTTCTTGTCCAGAAATCCAATACCAACATTACTTGGGGACATTCTTCACTCATTTTACACACGAACAATGAGAAAGAGGGGTGTTCTCATGTGCTGTACTCCTCTCCTTGCAAGGTGGTTTATTTCTCACCTTCCACAATCTGTCTTGAAGAATGATCAAGGCTCAAGGTGGTCCATACGGTTGATGTCTCTTACTCACTCTGATGTACATTGGTGTTCTCGGTCCAGAGAAAATGTCATCATTGTCGATCGTTGCGGAGAATTTCCTAATGTTCCTTTACTTGGAATCAGAGGAGGTATCACCTACAACCCTTGCCTAGCTTTGAGGCAATTTGGATATGCACGGAGGGATGGCCCTCATGATATGTTGATTCCTGACCTAGTTTTTGACTTCGACAACGATGCGCAAGGACTTCGCCAAAGATTCATCAGAGCTTGGGGGAGGCCCAATAAGGTTGATAGCAAGACTCTGGGACATAAAAACTCCATCCCTCTTGAGCCTTATCTCAAGTGGGTACGAGCCCGAGCCCAAAGTCTGATGATGCCTTATCCTCATGTACTCCCTGTGATTAAAGAGCCCGTCAAGGAAGGAGAGGTTCCCTACACCATCCTACATCCTGATATGCCTACATCGTGGGAGGAAATGCAGAAAAGCTGGATTCAACTCAAGGAGGAACGAAACACTTTTGAAGTTAGCTTCTACGCCAGTGAGAAGAAGGTTCTAGAGCTTACCCGCCGACTCCATGAGCAAGAGGCCCTCAACACCTACATTGCACCAAATAGGATGCGCAATGTCTTTTTGCCTTGAGAAGTTATTTTGTAATATTTGGCCCATGGGGCATTTATGTACTAACAAATTTCTTCTTATTAATATGACATGCGTTCTTCTTTGTCTGAAACAATTTTGAATGTCCTAAATCCTTGAATGCATTGCATACATAAGCATATCATTCATCATGTGCATAAGCAGGTCTCACTCCAGGTTTCCTTATCTGTCTGTTGTTTATTTCAGTAGGATGGATCTCGAGCAAACAGTCAAAGACCTGCAAGCTCAAAATGCACAGTTCCAACAACTCCTGACGACCTTGGCTAAAGGTCAGGAGGATCTCAAGACCTTGCTGGGGAATAAAGACCCAGTGAAGAAGAAGAAAAAGAGACTCGGGGTGGCTACTCTAGGGAGAAGATTTGACGGAGAAGCTCAGAGAGTGCTTGAATTTCCTCCTACTTCTGATGAAGGAACCAGCAAAGGAGGTGGGGCTGCGGTAGCTTCCGAGTCCGATGTGGAAGAGGAGGAGGTCGAAGAGGATGAAGATTATTCTGATCAACAATACCCTCCAGCTGATGATAAATACAAAGGTTTAGAAGACAGGTTGGCCGCCATGGAGCTACAAAGAGTACCGGGTTTGGATTTTGAAGACTTGGGTTTGGTTGCCGGGATTGTGATTCCCCCATAGTTCAAGGTGCCAGTGTTTGTGAGGTATGATGGGCTGTCCTGTCCAAAAATGCATCTCAGGTCCTACGTGAGAAAGATTCAACCCTATACGGCAGATAAAAATCTTTGGATTCATTTCTTCCAAGACAGCCTTTCTGGGGCTCAATTGGAGTGGTTTTATCAGCTAGAGGGAACCAGCATCCGAAATTGGGAAGACTTGGCCACCGCTTTTTACAAGCAATACCAGTATAATTCTGACCTTGCTCCTACTCGTACCCAACTTCAGGGTATGTCACTAGGAACATGCGAAGGATTCAAAGAATATGCACAAAAATGGAGGGATTTGGCTGGCAGGGTGCAGCCTCCTTTAACCGATCATGAGCTTGTTGATATGTTTCTAGGGACCCTATCTGGGACATTTTTCAATCATCTAATTGGAAACTCTTCCGCGGGGTTTACCGATTTGATCTTAACAGGCGAAAGAATAGAAGCTGGCATCAAGTCAGGAAAGATTAAGAAGGGTGTTGCTGCAAGCGTTGAGAAGAAGCCTTTTAAGAAGGAAACAACTGTGGTATATTCTCAGAGAAGAGCAGGGAAGACGGAGCGTCGGCCAACTGTGGGGGCCGTAATGATTCAAAACACTCCAAGTGAGCAGCCTCGCTATAACCAGTCCAGACCAAATCAACAACGAGTGGAACGGCCACAACGACAGTTCATCCGTATTAATATGACTCCAGCGCAAGTGCTTCCCCATCTATTGAAGTTGAATCTCGCCACTATCAAAGAGGCACCAAAGAATGTGAATACGTTCTCTCCGCATTATCATCTTAATGCTAAATGCGCCTACCATTCTGACAGTGTCGGGCACGACACCAATGATTGTTGGGCACTCAAGCATAAAATCCAAGACCTGATAGAGGCGAAGGAGGTGGAGTTCGATGCTCCGGAGAAGCCTAATGTGATATCTGCACCCATGCCGAAGCACGGCCGAAATGTCAATGCCATTGAAGAAGATTTGTATGTTGCTGATGTCAATGATCTGATAACTCCATTGCTAACCATCAAGTTGAATCTGTTAAGGGCCGGGATCTTCCCAGAATGTAAAGAAGACTGCTATTGTTGTTACTCTCTGCCGTTTGATTGTCCGTTACTGAAGAAAGGCATCCAAGGCCTTATGGATAGTCGACAAATTTTGTTTGAAAAAGTTTCTGCTGTTCCAACTCATACTGAAGATGTCTCAATCATAACCATTCACGCCAATCTTTCCAAGGCCGTCAAAAAGCCTGTTAAGATCACGCCAGCTACGAAATCTGTTCCTTTGAAGATAACAATGCCAGGGCCAGTCCCCTATGTTTCTGAGAAGTCGATACCATGGAACTACGGCGGCGACATCTACTACCATGGTATCAAACAAATCGAAATAACGGAAGAAAGTTCGGATGATGATGAAGCCAGCATCGGTAACATTGCGGGCACGAGCAAAATCACCAGGAGCGGGAGAATATTTTCTCCAGGGATTGCCCCTCCAAGAGCAATCTTTGGACCCTCATCAGCTGATAAGGTCATCCCTGCACCAATAAAACTCTCCGCTAGAACCCCTTTGATTGAAGATGTTATTGTTCCTAATACTGTCTCTCCTACCGCTGTTGATAAAGGAAAAGGAATCCAAGATGAACTCGTCAGGACGAGGGCTCAGCCCTTGGTCATCCCGGAAACCTCCAAGAAGGAAATGGATGAGATCTTAAAGATAATCAAAAGGAGTGATTACGATGTGGTAGAACAGTTGGGGCAAACCCCCTCAAAGATCTCCATGCTAGCACTACTACTTTGCTCAGAAGCGCACGCTAAAGCCCTGATAAAATTCCTGAAGGCAGCCCATATGCCCCAGGAAACCTCTGCGGATCAATTTCAAAATTGCGTGGCTAGCCTGACTGCGGAAAATCCATTAGGTTTTTCTGATGCCGACCTAACTCCTAAAGGTAGAAACCACAATGATGCTTTGCACATTTCAGTCGAGTGCCGGGGAACTACTCTCGCACATGTCTTGGTCGATACTGGTTCGTCGCTGAATGTATTTCCTAAGAAGGCCTTGGACCGACTAGATTGTGAAGGTTTGGAGTTGAAGCCGAGTGATATTATTGTCAGAGCTTTCGATGGTTCAAAGAGAATGGTCCATGGGGAGGTTGAAATTCCCGTCAAGATAGGCACTGAGGTGTTTAAATCCACTTTCTATGTGATGGACATCCATCCGTCATACTCTTGCTTGCTGGGTAGGCCTTGGATACATCATGCTGGGACAGTCACCTCCTCCTTACATCAGATGTTAAAGTATCCTGTCAAGGGAAATATCATTACTGTCCATGGCGAAGAAGAGTACATGATTATCCACTTGAATTCTTTCCGGTACGTGGAGGTAGAAGGGGAGTTCATTGAGACGCCTTTTCAGCATTTCTAAGAAGTCCTTCCTGAGATAACAGTAGCAAAGTTGGCAGCTGAGACACCGAGGCAGATGGCCAGGATGGCATCTCTGGAGGACGCAAGGGCCGCAATAAAGGAAGGGAAGAATTCAGCATGGGGGCGGTTACCTGATATTCCACATAAGACCGACAAATTTGGATTAGGGTTCACTACCGCAAGCCAGAAAGCTATGCGCCGTGCGAAGATTGAAAGGGCGCCAGTCAAAATTTCTCCCTGCGGAATCAACGCTTTGGAGGATGAAGACAAAGAGAGGAACATCGAAGAGTGGATTTACCCAACTGTCAAAGGAGGATTGAGCAACTGGGAGGCAAAGGACTTTGTCCCCATCACTTTTATTCATCAGTAATTTATCTATCAAACATTTCCTATTTGGTCTGTAATATTTGTTTCTGAACAATCCGTACACTATCTTTTCACCTCATGCCTTGCCCGGGGCATGAAGGTCCATTTGTAAGGGTTTTGATTATTTTTCATATCCATATGCCATGTTTAATGATTCATTGGACGTTTTTCATTCGATAAACTACTTGTGTTCATTTTTTTTCCTTTTGCATTTTTTGTTTAAGGATGGCTATCCCTTACACACACCCACACTCACCAATGCAGGTACCCATCCACTCTGGATTCCATGGGTGACGATTCTGCTATATCCTTCAATAACTCTGAAGATCTGGTCAATCAAGCCGAGTATGAAGATGACGAAGGTTGTGAAGTACCAGGGGAACTAGCCAGACTTCTACAGCAAGAGGAAAGGGCCATCCTACTGCACGAAGAGCCATTGGAAACTGTCAACTTGGGAACCGAGGAAGACCGGAAGAAGGTGCAAGTGGGTGCCAATCTGGAACCAAAGGTCAAGGAGCGCCTAATACAGTTGTTGAATGAGTATGTTGAAATATTCTCTTGGTCTTATGAAGACATGCCGGGTTTAGACACAGACATCGTGGTTCACCGTCTCCCCACAAGGGAGGATTGTCCACCGATCAAGCAAAAAGTCCGCCGAATGAGGCCTGACATGTCTGAAAAGATCAAAGTAGAAGTAATGAAGCAATTCGACGCTGGCTTTCTGGCTGTTACGTCCTATCCTCAATGGGTCGCTAACATCGTACCAGTACCTAAGAAAGATGGCAAAGTCAGGATGTGCATGGATTACCGGGATTTGAACAGGGCCAACCCCAAAGATGATTTTCCGCTACCTCACATTGACATTTTAATCGACAATACAGCTCAACACAAAGTGTTTTCCTTCATGGATGGATTCTCAGGCTACAATCAAATCAAAATGGCCCCCGAGGATATGGAGAAAACAACTTTTGTCACACAATGGGGCACTTTCTGTTACAAGGTGATGCCGTTCGGGCTGAAGAACGCCGGGGCAACTTATCAACGCGCCATGGTAGCTTTGTTTCATGATATGATACATCATGAGATTGAAGTTTACGTAGACGATATGATAGCTCGGTCACAAACAGAGGAAGAGCACCTTGAACATCTAGAAAAGCTGTTTGCCAGGTTGAAAGAATACAAACTCAGGCTGAATCCAAGTAAATGCACTTTTGGAGTTAGGTCTGGTAAACTCCTGGGATTCATTGTAAGCAACAAAGGCATTGAAGTCGATCCAGCAAAAGTGAAAGCAATACAAGAGATGCCTGCTCCCCGTACTGAAAAGGAGGTTAGAGGGTTCTTGGGGCGCTTGAACTACATTGCCAGATTCATCTCGCATCTGACTTCTACCTGTGAGCCAATTTTCAAACTCTTGAAGAAAGATCAGGTAGTCGAATGGAACGACGATTGCCAAGCTGCTTTTGATAGAATCAAGGAGTATTTGCTAGAACCTCATATTCAGATGCCACCCGTCGAAGGAAGACCATTGATCATGTATTTGACCGTCTTGGATAACTCAATGGGGTGCGTGTTGGGCCAGCATGACGAGTCTGGTCGAAAAGAGCATGCTATTTATTACCTTAGCAAAACGTTTACCGACTGTGAGACTCGCTACTCACTGCTCGAGAAAACTTGCTGCGCTTTGGTATGGGCTGCTCGCCGACTAAGACAGTATATGTTGACTCATACTACCTTGTTGATTTCCAAAATGGATCCTATCAAGTATATCTTCGAAAAGCCCGCTTTATCTGGAAGGATAGCTAGATGGCAAATGATCTTAACTGAGTATGACATCCAGTACACCACCCAAAAAGCTATAAAAGGGAGTGTATTAGCTGACCATCTGGCTCATCAGGCTATCGAAGATTATCAACCCATGAGATTTGACTTCCCGGACGAAGACATCATGAATTTGGACAATATTGAAGGTAACGGACCGTATGACGGACCCGAAAAGGGATCCCGATGGACCCTGTACTTTGATGGTGCTTCAAATGCACTTGGAAACGGTATCGGCGCAGTACTCATTTCTCCGGAAGGCTGTCACACACCTTTCACGGCCCGACTTTGCTTCAGCTGCACAAACAACATGGCTGAGTATGAAGCTTGCATCTTTGGTCTCAAGGCTGCTATAGACTTGGGGATCAAATCTTTGATCGTATTTGGGGACTTGGCTTTGGTTATCAGTCAAATAAAAGGAGAGTGGGATACAAAGAATCCTAATCTTATCCCATACAAAGAACATGTCTTGACATTGTTGCATCATTTCGAGCAAATTACCTTCGAGCATTTCCCGCGAGAAGAAAATCAGCTAGCAGATGCTCTGGCCACAATGTCCTCCATGTTTAAACTCAACTGGGATAACGAGGCTCCCCAAATCACCATCGAGCGAATGGATGAACCTGCACATTGTCACGAGATTAATACCGAAGAAGTAGTGGAACAACCTTGGTTCCATGAGATCAAAAGGTATCTCGAGACTAGAGTTTATCCCGAAGGAGCTTCCGTAAATGACAAGAAGTTCTTAAGGAAATTCGCTGCTAAATTCTTCCTGAGCAACGACATCCTTTACAAACGAAGCCATGATTGTGTACTACTCCGATGCGTAGACAAGGCTGAAGCAGAATTGATCATGACTGATATACACAGCGGCACATTTGGCACTCACTTGAGCGGGCATACAATGGCTAAGAAGATCCTAAGGGCAGGCTATTACTGGTCTACCATGGAAGCTGACTGCCATCAACATTCCCGTACTTGCCACAAATGCCAAGTCTACGCTGACAAAGTTCATATCCCTCCGGTTCCTCTCAACATTCTGACTGCTCCTTGGCCATTTGCAATGTGGGGCATTGACATGATTGGAGAGATCAAGCCCACGGCTTCCAATGGACATCGCTTCATCCTGGTTGCCATTGACTATTTCACCAAATGGGTCGAAGCAGCTTCCTTCGCCTCTGTTACTAAAAATGTGGTTGCCCGCTTCATCAAGCAAAATCTCATATGCCGGTATGGTGTTCCAGACAGGATCATCACAGACAACGGTACAAACCTGAATAACACAATGATCACCGCTTTGTGCGAACAGTTCAAGATTTATCATCATAATTCATCTCCCTATCGGCCGAAGATGAACGGTGCTGTTGAAGCTGCGAACAAAAACATTAAGAAGATCATTCAGAAAATGACAGTCACTTACAAAGATTGGCATGAGATGTTACCATTTGCTCTGCACGGATACCGTACGACGGCACATACTTCAACCGGGGCAACCCCATTTTCTTTGGTATACGGCATGGAAGCTGTCTTGCCTATGGAAGTCCAGATTCCTTCTCTAAGGATTATGAAGGATGCAGGATTGAATAAAGATGATTGGATGCAGACCCGACTTGATCAACTCAATCTGATCGACGAAAAGCGACTTGCTGCTATATGCCATGGTCAGACATATAAAAAACGGATGATCAAGGCCTTCAATAAGAAAGTCAGACGTCAAGTGTATCAAGTCGGAGATCTCGTAATCAAGCGGATTATTCTGCCGCAAAGTGATCCCAGGGGAAAATGGACTCCTACATATGAAGGACCATTTGTGATCAAGAGTATATTTTCTGGTGGTGCAATGATTCTGACCACCATGGACGACGACGATTTGCCGCACCCTGCGAACGCAGACATAGTCAAAAGATACTACGCATAAAATAACCCGACAAGTCGAAAACTCGAAAGGGCGGCTTGGGCAAAAATGGGCATCCCGGTGAACCGAAAACCCGAAAGGGCGGTTCAGGCAAAAATTAGGGATAAAAACAAAAAAATCTGTACACCCGGCAAGTTGAAAACCCGAAAGGGCGGCTTGGGCAAAAAGGGGTTTCCCGGTGGATCGAAAACCCGAAAGGGCGGTTCAGGCAAAAGTTAGGGAATTAAAGCGTATGACTATGTCTCGTCGGATCACTTCAGAAGACAATCTCTTCATCAACTAGTTCCAGGCTTCGGATCAATCCAGTCATCGGCAAACGAAGCATTGAATGGACAGATATTCAGAGTTGTGAAGGCAATAGCAGAATGGAATCCCATGGAATTATTTCACATAGCCATCTTTTATTTTGTACAAATTTTTCAAATATTTACGACAAAATCCTCTTACTAGGATGATTGTCTCCTTTGTACAAACATACTCACAGAAAGTCAATACAAATACTTTTCCCAGAAATTTGTGTCTTTTCCTTTCTTTTTGCACTAATTGTTTATTTTGAGAAACGTCCAATGTTTTGTTAAATAGGCATATGCATTTGAAACATAATCATTTCCTTATGAATCAAGAAAGAGGATTACTGATAGGTCAATGGCGCATTTGGATATCTTGATACCCTTTCAAAGGAAACCCCCAGGAGATTTGGAATCCATGTCCCCCAACAAGTTTTGAAGCTGATCCCCAGTAGATTTTGGAAGCTTATCCCCTGCAGAGTACGGACATCTCTCCCGAGTTTTATTTAAAGTTATTCCTCACAAGGGCTTATAACTGGGTTATCCTCAGCTAACAACCACGGAAGATCGCACTCGACGAAATTCTTCCTATTCCCCGCGGAGTTCATCAGAGTTCCCCAGCATAACTTATCATTACAATCCCCAGAGGAGGTTGTCTTTGTACATCCCCAGCCAGAGGATCCTCCAGAATTCAATTTCCCTCAGGGTTTAAGTTTCAGTATCCCCAGCCGAGCTAAGGCTTCAAATTATCACTCCCTAGCGAAACCAGACTAGTGGACCTTCTCCCCACAGAGTTTTAGGAGGGCAAATCTTGAGTTCCCCAGTGAAGTCGCCAGAGATACTTCCCGCCAAACTGAAGATTCTTGATCTTACCTCCCCAGCACGAGTCTATTAGATTGGTACTCCCCAGTAGAAGTCATCAGGAATTCCCCAGAAGATTGGTATACAACCCAAGCTCTTTATTCTCCAGCAACAACCAGGAATTATTCTTCCCGGCAGCAGTCAAGTTACTGTTATCTTCAGCCATCTCGGATTCATCCATCCTTTGCAAGACGGCTCTCCAGCTTACATGCGCATTCATTTACATTCATATAATATAACATACATTGTATCATGCATCATGACATTGTGTATAACTAACTCTTTACCTTTTCAGGTAAGATCAGTCGAAAGACTAAAATCATTATCTTCCGAGATTTCTTTCCAGGAATAGTTCGGATGTGATCCAGACACGGCAACATTCTAATGCTTATTCCAGATTTATCCAGATGCAGTTTCACACGAGCTCATCATCAGGGAACCCTACACCGGTTCTTCCTCCAAATTCAAGATTTCTGAAAACAGTTTACGGGTTCTCCAAGTAACGGATGTTAACCTATCGCTTGTTCAGTTTCTTCTCAAGACTTCTGAAAATAGTTTATGGATTCTTCCCAACAACAGATGTTAATCTATCACTTGTTCAGATGCAACCTTTGAAAACAGTTTACGGACGCTTCCCAACAACGGATGCTGCTCTATTGCTTATTCAACTTCAAGATTTCTGAAAACAGTTCACGGGTTCTCCAAGTAACGGATGTTAACCTATCACTTGTTCATATTCTTCTCCATACTTCTGAAAACAGTTTATGGATTCTTCCCAACAACGGATGTTAATCTATCGCTTGTTCAGATGCAACCTTTGAAAACAGTTTACGGACGCTTCCCAACAACGGATGCTGCTCTATTGCTTATTCAACTTCAAGATTTCTGAAAATAGTTCACGGGTTCTCCGAGTAACGGATGTTAACCTATCACTTGTTCAATTTCTTCGCAAGACTTTTGAAAACAGTTTACGGATTCCTCCCAACAACGGATGTCAATCTATTGCTTATTCATATCCCCAGTTCAGAGATGGTCGCAAGCATGGACACCTTCCTGATACTCATTCCAGATGGCATCTTTAAGCCCATCCCCGACAAGTTTCTGTCACTCCTCCCGATGGCATCGTTAAGCCCATCTCCAGATGGCATCTTTAAGCCCATCCCCGACAAGTTTCTGTCACTCCTCCCGATGGCATCGTTAAGCCCATCTCTAAATTGCATCTCTAAGCCCATTCCCACATCCATTGCTTTGACGAGCGCAAATTTAAGGGCACTCTAGTGTCCAATCTCCTTTTACCCTCGAGTCACGAAAGGCAAGCTTGCCAATCTAACTCTTCAGGTTCAAGAAGATTGAACAGGGGCAACTGTTGTACCCCAAAATTTTCCCTCCCATTTCTCAATAATTTCTCATCACCAAGTCCCTGAAGATCAAGATCCAGTTAGGGTTTCATCTGCTCAAGAGTTCTCCTTGCACTGTTGACCCAAATTAGGGTTTGTGTTTGCACAAAGATGTTTTGAGCTAAAATTCCTAAGATGACTTTCTTTCTTCATATTGGACTCCCAAGTTTATCCACATCAAGTTTCAAGTCTTGATTCCAAGTTTTGCCCAGTCAATTGGACAGTTGACCTAAAAATCAACTGTATTGGGGAAAAAGTCAACTGTGGCCAATTGACAGTCAAATCTCATGAAAATTGACCCACATCAACATCATGAACTCACATGGACCATTTGATCAAGTTTGAATCACAATTCCACAAGAAATTTGATCAGATCACCAAAAGGGCAAAATGGTCATTTTTAGGGTTTTGACTGCACAAAGGCAATTTTTGACTGTTTGACCTAGCCAATGGCAAACCAAGCTCACATATGGACTCAAGGACCCCATGTAATTATCTTGACATGCTCAACAAACTCAAAAGATCCCAAATGCACAAGATTGACAGTTGAATTTCTCAGTCAATTGATCAATTTTGACTGTATACTGAAAAGTCAAACTTTGACTTTTTGGTCAAAATCAAGAGTCAAGATTCATTTTTCATCAAAACATGCCAAATCATGAAACTTGTTCATCAAGAAATCAAAAATTGCAAATTAGGGTTTGAAATGAGAATTTTTCATAACTTAGAATTTTTCTAAGTTATGAAAAACCCTAATTTTTCCCAACTTTGCCCCACTTTCTCACCAAGATTCATTTGGATTCAAGCAAAAGTCAAAACATGAAAGTTGTAGCTTGTTGCATAATCTACAACTTTGATTCGCAAAGTTTTCCCAAAAGAGGCTTTTATCTCAAGTTACAATTTTTGGAATAAGGGTACTAAACCATTCTTAACTTAGTGAAAATTTGACCTATTTTGGCAAGGTTTTCTACCTAACTTCAAGACCATTTTCCATACACTTCCACTTGGAATTTCAATTTGCATTTCAAAGATGGATTGTAGTACACATTCCAAGCTTTCCAAAATGTCCAAGAACTCATCAAACAACCTCATAACTTGAGAGAATCGAATTTTGCAATATGGCAAAAACTCACCTTTTGAATTGGTCATGTACATGTTCATAACTTGTGCAAATTTCTCAAACCAGCATGCCATTTGATTACAGGCCCTTAAACCATCCAACACTCAATAATTTAATGCATGTTCATTGTGCTAAGGTTTTGTTTCATGAGTTTATGCATTACATGTTGAATTAAGCCATTTATGGAAAAAGTGAAATAGCCATTTTTGAAAAGTTAAGCTTTATGTCCAATTGAAAATCCAAGAAGTACAAATGAAATCTAATTGGCACAAGATTATGAGAAAAACACACTGATCAAGGAGAGGTTTTGCAGCATGATTAGGGGGCCTCTACTTGCCTAGAACATCAACTTGGCTTTGCTTGCTTAAGTGTGAAGAAAAGTGGCATAACATAACATAACTTTCATCTCAGCATTAAAACACTTAAGCAAATATTTTGTACACCTTCTAATCATCCTAACTAAGCTAGCACACGACTCCAATACCTCCAATACCTCCACAAACTCAGAACCACCCTCAAACTGCTCAAACAGAGTTCTCACTGCAGTTTGAGTGCCAACTCTCATCCCTTGCATGATTTCTTGCCCAAAGCTCATCAAACACATTCCCTAGCATCAATGCAAGCTAACCAAAACCTAAAACACGACCTGTAATTCCTCTAACCAGTTCCACCATTTTCACTTTCTTGTTTTGCAGTTAGAGGTCCATAGCTCGATTCAAGGAGTTTCAAAGCAAAGTAAGCATTGGAATAGCATCGCCACACTTCAGTCAAGCTATACAGATCATCATCTTGCTCTGAAAGCTCCCCCATTGCCAGATAGAACTTCAACTGAACAGGTATCTTTGTGAACTTCTAACTCTTAGTGTAGGCATCATTAGCTCTAGGTTTGTGAATAAGAAATGTTCTACTCATGCCTCTGAATCTGTACATGCTTTTACTTTTCATTTATTTTGCTGGAGCTGTGAGAATTTAAGGGTTGAATATGGCAGAAAAATTAGGTCATGATTTGAGATTGTCAAAATTCTCTCTCATTTCTGAGAGTTAGGATGAGTTCTTTATATATTTAAAATCGTGATTCAATGCTTAACATTTCTTATGTTGGAAGTTTGTGCAAAAGATCAAGGAATCAGGATGTTTGAATAGAGGTTCAGGCGCGCGTTTTTTTGAACATTTTTTGTTCAGAGGTTGAAGAAGAAGCTTCATGGGCTGGGCTTGCTTCTGAATTTCTTTTCACACCATATTTATGATTTCACACCCCCTGAGCCCAATTTGTGTGTTTTATTGATTTTTTGATTTTTCTTTTTTCATTTTGGTTTATTTATTTTTCCTAATGATATTAAAAACATAAAAAACATTTTTATACCATTTTTCTATTTTTAAGCATTTATTTGTTTATAGGAATCATTTGTGCATAAATAATATATATATACTATTATTTAGAAAACTAGAAAAAAATAGTGCAAATATACTTTATTTCTGATTTTTGTTTCATTTTTATTTTGAAAATATTTTATACAAAATATACTTTTTTTTATAAATATTAAATATTGTTATTTTTGTATATATAATATTTATTTAGTAAATAATAAAGATATTTATATATATTAATATACTTAGGGCAAAAATACCAAAATACATACATTTTTTATTTTATTAATATTTGATATGGAAAATACTTTTTTTATGAATATACTCCATTTTATTTTATTTTTGTATATAATTATTAAATATTATACATATTAAATAGTTAATATATTTATTTAATGAAATTAGGGTTTTACCCTTAAAACACAAAAACCCTAAAAATAATACTTTTTTTAATTTTGTTTATTGGACATAAAAAATATCTTTTTTTCATACATATAAAAACCCTTTTTGCATTTTGCATCTTTATTGTTATTTTCCATTTAATTTATGCAGTTAATTGTCTTGTAAATATTCCAAAAATTGATGTAATAGCTAGGTTTAAATTTCTTGTCTAAATATCCCCCCATTTGAACATTTGTACCCCCCTTCCCATATTGTGTTGTAATAGTGTAAGAATTTTACTTTTCGCACTTTAAACGCTTTCTAAATATACCATGCTAGAATTAGGGTTTGTATGCAAATAAAAAGAACAAAATTAGTTTGACCTAATTTCAAGATAATCAAGCATGGAAATGGACAACACATCTCACACTTGCACCCCTATGGTATTCCACTTGTTGCCTTCAAATAAATGGGCCATATTGCATGTTAGGTTTCTTTGGGCAAAACAAACACAATTCAAATGATCATAGTCCCTCGATGACGCTTTCGAAAAGTTGCCTAAAATGATCAAGTCCCTTTCAAGGAAAAATTGCCCAAAGATACTTAGCACTATTGCAATTATGGTCTAAACGATGACCCACGCCCGTCCCTTTCACCTCCTAACACAAGATTGTCCACCAAATGCAATGGTGGAACAAAATTGTTAAAAGGATTAAAAACATAACAAAAATCTTTGAGAACTTTAGGGTAGATAGCTCCTAAGTACTTGTCAATTTGCAAAAGAAAACACTTGCCTATTTTTCAAACCACATTTCACAAATACTTTCAAAACAAACTTCGAAAAAAACCTTGAAACATATTTTCAAAAAGACAAACACCTTTTGTAAAACATTCGAGTAAAGAATTGTTACAAGGGTAGCCTAGACAAGGCATCTTTTTTCAAAACATTTTCAAAATCCACACACAAAGCACCATTTCAAACAATTGAAAACTAAGGCAAAGTTGATCTAAGCAAGTACCTAAGAGCCCATGGATAACCATGGATAGAAAGGGTGCTAATACCTTCCCTTTCTATAATCTACTCCCCGAACCCAAGAAAAATCTCAAAGGTTTTTGCTGTGCTTTTTAAACCCTTCCTTAGGATAAAATAAAAAGTCGGTGGCGACTCTTGCTCAATCGAAACATTTGCGAAAACAAACGCAAAACCATAGTCAATTCTCCCACCGTATCACACGTAGGATAATTCCCATCTGTGATAACACCAATACCCATCAGCATAACACCAATACCCATCTGTGATACGGTGGGAGAGAACTGACTGTTTTTTTGGAATGCTGGTTCGCATTTTGCGTTTGTTTTTGCAAAATGTCGCGGTAAGCAAGAGTCGCCACCGACTTTTATTTTATCCAACAAGGAAAGGAAAAAAGCACAGAAAAATTCCTTTTTCGAGATATTTCTCGGGTTCGGGGGGTAGATTATAGAAAGGGAAGGTGTTAGCACCCTTTCTATCCATGGTTATCCACGGGATCTTAGGTACTTGCTCATATTGTTTTCAAAATTGCTTTTCTTTGTGCTTGTGTGTTTGAAAAAAAGTTTTTGTTTGAAAACTTCGATTTAACTCTTGCTTCTGTCCTCAAGAGCGTATGAAGTGTTTTTTGAAAACTTTGTTCGAAAAGTGTAAGTGTGAAAAGTATTTTTGTTTTTGAAAGACCAAGTATCTAAGAACCATCTACCTACTCGAGAAAGGAATCGTTCTATGCTAATTTCTTTTAGACAATGCTATCCCACTATGAATGAGTAGGTAGCATCACGTTGGAGTTTTTAAGGGTCAATTAGATTAAGGGACGTGCGGTCACTAAAGCAATGTTAGGACGCCTTAGCGGTAACCCTAATGTCTTAGATCATTTTTCCGAGGCAACCGTTTCGAGGCGACTATGATCTTTGGACAAGATGGCGACCTCTAAAACTTCCTATACTCAATGGCCGCGTTACGAAGGCAACCAAGTGAGGTGTACCCTAAGAGTGCGCATGTGCGAGTGTGTTATTTTCAGTTTATTTTATCTTTGTACATGTTAATGGTGATCTATGTTGATTTTAGGTTTAAACGTTCAATCTTGTCATGCATTCCCTATTATCAAACATCTAACAGTGTATAAGTTGCGGAAATTAAATTGCGGAAATTAAACTAACTATTACAAGGCGTCGGGTATTTACATCGCCAAAAGCAACCCTTGAAATTAAAAGGCGGAAAATAAATAAAGCGATAAAGATAGTCCTAATTATCTATTACATTTCGGAAACAGATACAATATTGAAATAAAATGGATCATGTGCGGGAAATTAAATCAGGCGCAAGTTTTTAGGGTTTTGACCCTTTAATTAAAGAAAAGATTTTTTTGTTATTTTTTGAACTTATGAAAGAAATTAAACTAGATTGATTATTAAATTAATAAATAAATTAATTAATAAAAATATTTTTGGGTCTTTTGATATTTAAAGAAATAAAAATAAATTTAATCAATGTTAATAAAAGCCTAATTGTCTAAGTTAATTTTAATTATTGCAAAAAAGATATTAAAGTTATTCCTAATTAAGACTAAATTAATTAATTGATTTGTTAAAGAAAATACTAAAATTTAATTTAATAAACAAAATATATTTTTTGGTTTTTAATTTTATGAAGGAAAAAATGTGATTGGTTAGTTAATAATAAAAATAATTAAACAAATAAGCAAATAAAATAAATATGAAATAGAAAGAATTAGAGGTTTGGGCCTGATTTTGGAGGTCTTGATAGCAATTCTGAGGCCCATCACAAGCTGGCCTTGTTTGAATTTTTGGATCCCCTGTGCACTGGTTGACTGGATCCCATGGTAGGCTTTCATTCTGGATCACCAGATCTGGCCTGGGGCCATCTGGCAAGTGATTGAGTGAGGGAGTATTGTACGCTACACGCTTGGTATTGCATTGGATCACCTGAAGAAAAATAATAACAATGCATATGGGGGACCTGGGATTCAAACCCAGGTCCTGTTGATCATTGGATGTACACGCCCACCACTCAGCCACTGCTTCTCAATTGTTAATTAAACACAAACAAAACATAATATATCAAAACACGTCATCATGCCAGAAAATAAAAAAAAGTGCGTGAATTGTTTGAATGGTCCAATCAGAGGGAGACACATTTGTCATCCCTGACCTTCAACCCTGTAAATTTACCTGCGGATTTAGATCCGCAGCTAAATGCGTAGATGCATCCTAAAATCCATTCCAGTCCATAAAAATCGATTCCAAGCACATGGTTGAGTTCGTCTAGGCTTTCTGAACAAACCTATATCCTTCTTGAGTCTTGATTTCCCCAGAAAAAGAAAAACCCCAAAACACGAACGAAGTACCCTAGATATGGGGGTTCTTCATCTAGACCAGAAAAATGCAATTGGCTAATGCAGAATGCTTGTAAATTGGACGAGGATTAGGAATATGCCAGTAGTTTATGCAAAAGATGCAAGAAATAAGAGTTGCGAATTCAAGAGAAGGACCGTTTTTTGAGATACTTACAGAGCTTTTGGGCGTGTATGGAGATTGGTTTTGGGTTGGTTCTGCTTCAGTGATCCTCCAGCAAGCGATTGGTGTTGAGTTTTACTTCTGAAAATGCCTCTAAGTGTGATTTTGGTTTCACACTTTTTCCACCTTTTTTCAAGTTTTGTTCTTGGTGTTCTTGCAGCCTCTGGGTCTCAATTTCGTGTGCTTTGGCTTGTATATGTAATATGCAATGTATTAGGTCAATATTTATGGATTGAATCTTTGCACATCATGGCCATGGGATTTGATTTGATCCACCATTGAAAGCTTGCCTATTTTGTCAAAAATACAATCTTTTTGCACATGGAATGCTTGATACGAATTTGATACACTTGATGATGATGATTCAATCCTGAAATAGCCAAAAAGAGATCAAATAATCAATGTTTGGATTTTATTGGATATAATTTGATTAAAAATGAAATAATTCATTAAAAAATCAAATAAAATAATAAAATTGATAAATGGACACAAGGATGAAGATAGGACACGTGTGCAATGTGGAAAGATTAAATCAAGTGGAAAAGAATGGGCCCATTTGACAAAATTTTAAGTTTTGGGGATAGTTGACTTTTGGCAATTTTGCAAAAATGCCCAACTTCAACAATGCATAACTTCTTCAATTCTGAACTTTTGGAAGTGTTCTTGGACTTTTTAGAAATATTGAGATGTCCTTTAACTAACCCTTTTGGTATTTTCTCATTTTGATATTCCATGCTAATGTTATAAGCTTTGGAAAAAAAGGTGTTTTTGTTGACTTTCAAAAATGACCTATAATGTCCAAATTTGTAACTTCTTGTGAGTGCATTTTTTGATCTTGGGGTATGAAGATGGATTGTAGGAAATTGCATCCTCTTCAAAATGAGCTTTTGATGGGTCATTTCTCATAAAGTATGAGAAAGTTATGCTTGGTTAAAGTTGAGTTGACTTTTCCTACAAAACCCTAATTTAGCAACTTCTGAGTCTTGATGAATTTTGAGCAATCCTTGATGAATCATGATCAACCTTTGATCAAATGATGAAATATCCTTCAAAATGAGAATGTTGACAAAAAATCTTGAGGTTTGACTGTATTTGGGTCACAGTTGACTTTTGCCCTAACACAGTCGATTTTTGGACCCTTTGAGCAATTGACTGAGCAAACTTCCTCTGCAAGGCTTGAAATTTGACATGGATGAACTTGAGAACATATTAGGACACTGGGGAGAACTTGAGGTCATTTGTATGCAACGACCTTGATGCAACACAAAACCCTAATTTGGGATTGACTGCCTTAGGAGATAGCTTAACTGTCCAACTCTTGAGCAAACTTGAGCAACTTGGAGGTTTTCTTCTTGAAATGTTTTTTTTGAGAAATATGAGAGGGAAAATTTTAGGGTACAACAGCTGCCCCTGTTCAATCTTCTTAAACCTGAGGATATAGATTGGCTTTCGGGCCTTTCGTGATCCGAAGGTGGAAGATGGTTGAACACTAGAGTGCCCAGAAATTTGCACTCGCATGAAGTGGTATCGGCCTGGTGATGTCGGGAATGGGATTACAGATGCTATTTGGAGATTGTTGATATGTGGTCTGAACTTCTACTGGAATAGGAATCAGGGAGATCTTAGCGTCGATCTAACTGAACCAGAGAAGGTCTTGGATTAACTTTGACTGGATAAGAATCAGAAAAATCTTAGGATCGATTTAACTGAGCCAGACGAAAGTCTTGGAATATCTTCAACTGGAATACGAATCAGGGAGTTATTAGCGTCGATCTGACTGAACCAGAGAAGGTCTTGGATTAACTCTGACTGGATAAGAATCAGAAAAATCTTCGGATCGATTTAACTGAACCAGACAAAAGTCTTGGAATATCTTCAACTGGAATACGAATCAGGGAGACCTTAGCGTCAATCTGACTGAACCAGAGAAGGTCTTGGATTAACTTTGACTAGATACGAATCAGAAAAATCTTAGGATCGATTTAACTGAACCAGACGAAAGTCTTAGAATATCTTCAACTGGAATACGAATCAGGGAGATCTTAGCGTCGATCTGACTGAACCAGAGAAGGTCTTGGATTAACTTTGACTGGATAAGAATCAGAAAAATATTAGGAGCGATTTAACTGAACCAGACGAAAGTCTTGGAATATCTTCAACTGGAATACGAATCAGGGAGATCTTAGCGTCGATCTGACTGAACCAGAGATGGTCTTGGATTAACTTTGACTGGATAATAATCAGAAAAATCTTAGGAGCGATTTAACTGAACCAGACAAAAGTCTTGGAATATCTTGAACTGGAATACGAATCAGGGAGATCTTAGTGTCGATTTGACTGAACCAAAGAAGGTCTTGGATTAACTTTGACTGGATAAGAATCAGAAAAATCTTCGAATCGATTTAACTGAACCAGACGA
Organism: Vicia faba; assembly: GCA_948472305.1. NCBI lineage: Eukaryota > Viridiplantae > Streptophyta > Magnoliopsida > Fabales > Fabaceae > Vicia > Vicia faba. The sequence goes on from OX451741.1 coordinate 303,189,742, forward strand.
AAGTCTTGGAATATCTTCAACTGGAATACGAATCAGGGAGATCTTAGCGTCGATCTGACTGAACCAGAGAAGGTCTTGGATTAACTTTGACTGGATAAGAATCAGAAAAATATTCGAATCGATTTAACTAAACCAGACGAAAGTCTTGGAATATCTTCAATTGGAATACGAATCAGGGAGATCTTAGCGTCGATATGACTAAACCAGAGAAGATCTTGGATTAACTTTGACTGGATAAGAATCAGAAAAATATTCGAACCGATTTAGCTGTACCAGACAAAAGTCTTCCATAGCTGTAGTTTCATTTTGAGGGGACTACCAGGTCGTATGAGTAGTCAACGGTGTTTATTGATTTGTCTTTCCCTAAAGAGGTAAAGAGTTAGTCATATGCAATGTCATGATGTATGAAACGCATGATATATATCAAGCAATGATGCTCTCAAAATAAATGAGATTGTGTGGTATGATGCGTATATGCCTGTATCATGATGTATGGAAATGTGATGTTTCTTTCTGGGGAAAATAAATCCTGGATAGCTGCTGAAGAATAGAGCTGGATTCTTCGTTTCCGCTGAGGATGGCGAACGAAGAGAATAAACCTGTAGGAGAGGATAACTCCGTTGGGGGAATAAACTGATGAGGAGATTATTTTGTGGGGAAGAGATGTTCTGCTGAAGATTCCACTGATAAATTCCGTCGGGATGAATTATCGTTACTGGTGATATTGGATCCTATTGGGGATTGAATTCCTGTTTGTGAAAGGAAAGAACTCTGCTGGGGATGATCTTCGGTTGCGACTTCGCTGGGGATAACCCTTTAGACTCTTATGGGGATAATCCTTTGAGCTTTGCTGGGGATATTTATTTTTATACTCCATCGGGGACGAACTTCCGGAGTCTACTGGGGATGATTCTTCAACTCCATTGGGGAAGCTTTTTTAGACTGCGCTGGGAAAACTTTAACTCCACTGGGGATATCTTGTATTCTGCCGGGGAATATTCTTATACTCCGTTGGGGAATATTAAGACTGCTGGCAATATTAAACCTTTTAAGTGTTGATGGTAGATAAACTCTGCTTGGGGGAGAATATTACCGATTCATTCATTCACAGTTGCAAGTCTCAGTTGGAGAGAGAGCTACCATTACTGCCTTACTCTGCGGGGAGTGAAGGTATCTTAGCCATATTCTCCAGATGAATTTACCTGGTACCTGGTGGACAAAGAAACTATACAGTTTGGACAATTTTGATTGCACCTGTTTCTGATATTACCCTTAATCGTCTTTTGTTTCGCATGTAAATATTCATGAGCAACAATTAATGTCAAATGCATATATCAAAAATGAACATTAGACGTTCTTTGCAAAACCAAAACAGATAAAGAAGAACAATTTGAAATTTCTTTGAAAATGAATTGTATTGATTTTGAAGTTTGGCCTGTAAATAGGCATTTTTGTACAAGAGGCTGACGTCCTAGTAAGAGAACGCCGCCGAACAAATAGAATTTACACAATTTGTGAAAAACTATACAAAACAGCTATGTAAATAATCCCACTGGGTTCCAATTCTGCTATTGCCTTTATGTCCTCGAGCATCTCATCACTTTGCTACTTGGTTGAAGGTAGATCAGATTGATTAGTGCCGTCCGAGCTTAATAGTTGATACCGAAGTCTGGATGCGAGGTGATCCAATGAGACATAGTGTTACGCTTTGATCCCTAATTTTTTTCTGGACAACCCTTTTGGGTTTTAAGTCCACGGGGATACCCTTTTTTGCCCAAGTCGCCTTTTCAGGTTTTCGACTTGCCGGGTGTACAGATTTTTTCATTTTCATCCCTTATTTTTGCCCGAACCCTTTTGGTTCGCCGGGAAGCCCTTATTTTTGCCCAGGCCAATCAACCTAGCGGGTCTTTGATTATGTGTAGTATCTTTTCACTATGTCTGCATTGACGGGGTGAGGAAGGTCGTCACCATCCATGGTGGTTAGAATCATAGCTCCTCCTTTGAAAATGTTCTTAACCACAAATGGCCCTTCGTAAGTAGGGGTCCATTTGCCCCTGGGATCACCTTGAGGTAGGATAATGTGCTTGATCACTAGATCCCCAACTTGATACTCTTGTCGTCTAACTTTCTTGTTAAATGCCTTGATCATCCGTTTTTGGTACGTCTGACCATGACAAATAGTAGTAAGTCTCTTTTCGTCAATTAAGTTCAGCTGATCAAGCCGAGTCTGAATCCAGTCATCTTCGCTTAAACCGGCATCCTTCATGATCCAAAGAGAGGGTATCTGAACTTCAATGGGCAAGACTGCCTCCATGCCATATACCAAGGAATAGGGTGTTTCCCCTGTTGACGTCCGTGCTGAGGTACGGTACCCATGAAGAGCAAACGGTAACATCTCGTGTCAGTCTTTATATGTCACCGTCATCTTCTGCACAATCTTCTTAATGTTCTTATTAGCCGCTTCTACAACCCCATTCATCTTCAGCCGGTAGGGAGAAGAGTTGTGATGTTGTATCTTGAACTGTTTGCAGAGCTCAGTGATCATCTTGTTGTTAAGATTGGTACCATTGTTTGTAATGATCCTCTCTGGTACACCATATCGACAGACCAGATTGTGCCGAATGAATCGTGCCACGACGTTCTTGGTTACGGTAGCAAAGGAAGCTGCTTCAACCCACTTTGTAAAGTAATCGATTGCTACCAGGATGAAACGATGCCCGTTGGACGCGGTAGGTCTGATCTCGCCGATCATATCAATGCCCCACATGGCAAAAGGCCAAGGAGCTGTCAAGATGTTCAGAGGTATTGGAGGTATGTGCACCTTATCAGCATAGACTTGGCACTTGTGACATGTTCGAGAATGCTGATAACAATCGGCTTCCATAGTGGACCAATAATATCCTGCCCGAAGGATTTTCTTTGCCATGGTGTGTCCACTGGAATGAGTTCCGAAAGTACCTTCATGTAACTCCGCCATGATCCTTTCTGCTTCATTCTTATCCACACAACGCAGTAAGGTCGAATCATGGTTGCGCTTGTAAAGGATGCCATTGTTGATGAAGAACTTTGCTGCGAACCTCCTCAGAAACTTCTTGTTGTTAACAGATGCACCCTCGGGGTACTCCTGAGCTTCAAGACACCTTTTCACCTCATGAGACCATGGCTTTTCTGTTACATCTTCAGTCTCAATGTCACAGCAATGTGTCGGTTCGTCCAGTCTTTCAATGATAATCCGGGGAGCTTTGTTTTCCCAATTGACTTTGAACATAGAAGACATCGTAGCCAGCGTGTCCGCCAACTGATTCTCCTCTCTTTGGAAGTGCTCAAAAGTTATCTCCTCGAAATGTGGAAGCAACGTCAATACATACTCCTTGTAAGGAATAAGATTTGGGTGTTTCGTATCCCACTCACCTTTGATCTGACTGATCACGAGAGCGGAATCTCCGAAGACACTCAAGAACTTAATCCTTAGGTCAATAGCTGCTCGAAGACCCATGATGCACGCTTCATACTCCGCCATATTGTTGGTGCAGTTGAAACATAGTCGGGTGGTAAACGGAGTATGAGAGACTTTAGGAGATATGATCACCGCGCCAATGCCATTACCCAAAGCGTTTGAAGCTCCATCAAAGTACATAGACCATCGGGATCCTTCCTCAGGTCCTTCATCCGGTCCAGGTGTCTCACAATCAGTTACCAACATGATATTCTCGTCCAGGAATTCAAAGTTCATAGACTGGTAATCATCCACTGCCTGATGTGCCAAATGATCTGCCAACACACTTCCCTTGATTGCCTTTTGGGTCGTATATTGGATGTCATACTCAGTCAAGATCATCTGCTATCTTGCTATTCTTCAAGACAAGGCAGGCTTTTCGAAGATATACTTAATTGGATCCATCTTTGATATCAATAGGGTAGTGTGAGTCAGCATATACTGTCTCAGCCGGCGAGCAGCCCATGCCAAAGCGCAACAAGTTTTCTCGAGCAATGAGTATCGGGTCTCGCAGTCAGTAAACTTTTTGCTAAGGTAATAAATAACATGTTCTTTTCGGCCAGACTCGTCATGCTGACCCAACACACACCCCATTGAGTTGTCGAGTACTGTCAAGTATAAGATTAAAGGTCTCCCTTCAACTGGTGGCATCAGAATAGGTGGCTCTTGTAGATACTCTTTAATCCTTTCGAAAGCGGCCTGACATTCATTGTTCCAACGTACTACTTGATCTTTCTTCAGTAACTTGAAGATTGGCTCACAAGTAGCAGTCAGGTGCAAGATGAATCGGGCAATGTAGTTCAGATGTCCCAAAAATCCTCTGACTTCTTTTTCTGTTCTGGGGGCTGGCATTTCCTGTATAGGCTCCACCTGGGCAGGATCCACTTGAATACCTTTATTGCTTACGATGAAACCCAGCAGCTTACCAGATCTTACCCCGAAGGTGCACTTGTTCGGGTTTAACCTCAGCTTGTACAACTTCAACCTGTCAAATAACTTCTGCAGATGGTCAAGGTGTCCTTCCTCAGTTTGGGACCTTGCAATCATGTCGTCAACGTATACCTCAATCTCATGATGGATCATGTCATGGAACAAAGCGACCATGACACACTGATACGTTGCCCCGACATTCTTCAACCTAAAAGGCATGACCTTGTAGCAAAAGGTGCCCCATTGAGTAACAAAGGTTGTCTTCTCCATGTCTTCGGGAGCCATCTTAATCTGATTATAACCGGAGAAACCATCCATAAAGGAGAAGACCTTATGCTGAGCGGTGTTGTCAACCAGAACATCGATATGAGGCAGAGGGAAATCATCCTTGAGGCTCGCCCTGTTCAGATCCCTATAGTCAACACACATTCAAACCTTACCATCCTTCTTCGGCACATGAACCACATTGGACACCCACTGCGGGTAAGAAGTAACTTCTAGAAAACCGGCGTCAAACTGTTTCATAACCTCAACCTTTATTTTCTCAGACATCTCTGGGCGCATTCGGCGGACCTTTTGTTTCACTGGAGGACAGTCTTCCTTGGTAGGTAGGCGGTGAACCACAATATCGGTATCCAACCCAGGCATATCTTCACAAGATTAGGCAAAGATCTCAACATAGTCACGCAACATCTGAATCAACCATTGCTTCACACTAAGCTCCAGATTAGCACCGATCTTGACCTCTTTCTTGTCCTCTTTTGTACCCAGATTCACTGATTCCACCGGCTCTTCATGCGGCTGAATAACCCTCTCTTCCTGAAGTAACAGTCTTGCAAGCTCACCAGGAACTTCGCAATCATCTTCACCTTCGTCTTTGGCTAAGTTGATCGGATTTTCGAAGTCATAATCGGCAGTAGCAGAGTCGTTACCAGTAGGATCCAGAGTGGATATAGACCTGTATATGTGAGTGTGTGTAAAATAGCTGTTTTGCAATATATAATAAAAGAAAAACAAGGAGCGCAAAATTTGAGATGCAAGAAAACGTCCAATGCTTTTATTAATGATATATGTAAATGCCACACATAAAGCCCTCACAAATGAAGCCACGGTCCCCCGGGTAAGACACCAGGCCGTAAAGCTTAAAACACTGTCTGTTACAAATTCAAAACAAAAGTCTCATTACTGGGTAACAAAAGAAATTAGGATGAAGTCCTTTGCTGTCCAGTTACTTGGTCCTCCATTGGTAGTAGGATAGATCCAACTGTCAAACTCAGCCTCTTCAACGTCGTCTTCAATAGCATTTACTCCTGAGTTGCTGATGAACAAGGGAGGTCTTCCAATCTGTGCATTCCGAACAGCCTTTTGAGCTTCTGCAGTGAAACCCAAACCAAACTTGTTAGTCTTCTGTGCAAAATCAGGGAGTTTCCCCCAATTTGCACACCCACCTTTCTCAACGACAGCTCGGGCATCCCTGAAGGAAGCCATCTTCATAGGAGGATGTTCAACAACAGTCTCAGTTGACGCCAGTGTCTGGGGAACCTCTTCAAAATGCTGAAATGGGGTCTCAATGAACTCCCCATCCATCTCTACATATCGGAAAGAGTTGAGGTGGCTCACCATGTACTCCTCTTCTCCTTGCACTGTCACAATCTTACCTTTGACCAGGTACTTCAGCTTCTGGTGGAGCGTAGACGTCACTTCCCCAACTTTATGGATCCATGGGCGACCCCACAAACAAGAATAAGATGGCCGAATGTCCATCACATAGAATGTAGAGGCGAAAACCTGAGAACCAACCTTGATCGGAATATCCACTTCTCCATGTACCATCCTCTTAGACCCATCAAAGGCCCTGACGACAATGTTGCTTGGTTTCAACTCCAACCCTTCACAGTCTAACCGGTCTAGAGCTTTTTTAGGCAAAACGTTTAAAGAGGAACCAGTATCCACCAATACATGAGAAAGAGTAGTGCCCCTGCATTCAATGGAGACATGCAGGGCATCATTGTGATTCTTCCCTTTAGCAGTCAAGTCGGTGTCAGAGAAACCCAACCTATTATCAACAGTCAGACTAGCCACGCAATCTTTAAACTGATCAGCTGATGTTTCTTGCGGTACATGCACAGTCTTCAGGAAGGCAATCAGAGCCTTGGCATGGGCTTCTGAGCATAGCAACAGAGATAACATATAAATCTTAGATGGGGTTTTCCTGAACTGCTCGACTATATTGTAGTCTCTCTTTTTGATGATTTTCAGAATCTCTTCCATCTCTTGTCTAGAACTTCAACAGTAATCGTCTTCGGTGCCTCCGTTTGGGCAGGCTCACTGGTGGTCCCCTTGCCCCGAGTGTCAGATGACTCAGCGACATGGGTAAGAATAGGAACTTGAACAGCAATAGTAGCAGGTACACTGGCAAGTGTAATAACAACAGGTTTCCAAACAGTTGGTGGAGAGATATCAGGGGAGAAAAGTCTTCCGTTGCGGGTGACTTTAGCAGGTCCAACAATATTGTTGACGTCAGTATCAGCATCCAAATCTTGTTTAACTCCATGAAAATAAACATCAGCCCCATAGTGCCAAGGGACAGCTTTATCGGAGGTGTAGGGGATAGGCCCAGGAACAGTGATGATCAATGGTGCGATTCTTGGAATAGATGTAATTCTAACAGGCTTTCTAGAGGAAGCCTTGGAAGAATTGTCGAAAATGGTGATAATAGCAACTTCTTCAGTACGAACTAGAGGAACAACAGTCTTTTCAAACAGAATTTCTTTACTATCCATCAGGCGTTGGACGCCTGATTTCAAAAGATGGAAACCAGTTGGTAGGGTAGAACACATATGGCAACCTTCGTCATAGCCCGGAAATAAACCGGCTAGCAAAAGGTTCTTCTCCATAGTCATCAAAGGGGTAACAATGTCTTTCACAGAAACCACAAACGAGTATTCTTCTATAGCATTACTCCATGCTTGGGCATAAGAGCAGTCATAACATTAGGTCTCTCGGGCGCCTCTAACTCAATCTCCTTAGCATCAATTAAGCCATGTATTTTGTTCTTCAAAGCCCAACAATCATCTGTATTATGTCTCGGGCTATCAGAGTGAAAAGCACAGCGGGCATTAGGGTTGTACTTAGGTAATGCAATGTTGGGATTCTGCGGAGCCTCCCTTAGAGTTACTAGATTGGTCTTTAATAACTGCGGCAGAATCTGAGACAAAGTCATGTTGAGATGGGTGAATTACCTTCGAGGTCTCTCGACCTTTTGTTGATTGTTGCGCTGAGTACCACCAACAGGTCTTGAAATAACAACCGCATTAACAGCTTGGCGGTGTTCAGGTCTATTATGGCTTTTAGAACTGAAGACAGCACTGGACTCCTTCTTAAACGGCTTTTTCTCGGTGCTCGATGAAGCACCCTTTTGTAAACCCAGACGAAGAGCTTCCAATTAGATGGTTGAAAAATGGACCTGACATGGTCCCCAGAAACATATCAACTAGATCCCTATCAGCCAAGGGTGGTTGCACTCTTTCAGCGAGATCCCTCCACTTCTGAGCATAATCTTTGAAACCTTCGCCCGTTCCCATAGACATACCCCGGAGTTGGGTACGCGTATGAGCGAAGTCGGAATTGTATTGGTACTTCCTGTAGAAAGCCGTAGCCAAATCCTCCCAACTGCGGATACTGGCTCCGTCCAACTGGTAAAACCATTCAAGCTGAGTCCCTAAGAGACTGTATTGAAAGAAGTGGATCCATAGGTTCTTATCAGCGGTGTACGGCTGAATCTTCCTTACATATGACCGGAGGTGCAACTTCGGACAAGAAACTCTATCATACTTAGCAAAGGCTAGTGCTTTGAACTTGTGGGGAATCACCACCCCAGATGACAGACCCAGATCACCAAAGTCCAGACCAGGCACTTTCTGTACCTCCATCGCACTCAACCGGTCTTCTAGTTGTTTGTATCTATCCTCGGCCGGAGGATACTGGTCTTCATCGAAGTCCGTCTCATTGTCTGAGACCACAGGGCTAGGAGCCCTCCTTTTTTCCTGACTATCTTTCCCTCCAGATGAGGTGGTCAAATCAACTTCATCCCGTAGCCTGTTTCCAAACCCGTGACCTGTGTTAAACAAGACTATCCTCTTCTTCTTCTTCTTCTTCTTCTTCTTCTCTTTCAGAATAAGGGTCTTCAGATCTTGCTGACCCTTAGCTAGATTCATGAACAACTCTTGGAATTGGGCATTCTGCGCCTGTAGGGCCTTGATTGCTTGCTCAGTTGTTGGTTCAGCAGACATGATGCTGAAATAAACAGCGAAGAAGATAAGAGACCTGCAATGGGTACCTGTTATGAAGTGCATGGGACGAAATGCGTATGCTATGATTTCAAAGACATTGAGAGATTCAAATTCGTAAACCAAAAAGGAAACACACTTTTATTAGATAAACTTGAAATTCAAATTGTTCAACAAATTGCCCTTAAGGCGTTACAAGAAAGGAAATAGTAAATAAAAACTGGAAGTAATCAAAGGACGATCAGTGCTCCCATGGTCGCTTCTTGTCGGTGCGGACATAGTCATTGAGGATCCGCTCGTTCTCCAGCTGTCTTGTCAACTTCTGAATCTTCTGCTCTTGCTCGTTAAACTTTTCTCGGTAAGCATCCCGCTCTTCTCTCAGCTGCATCTAAGACCTTTTCAGTGCCCCAATGTCAGAGGGCATATGAGGATGGAGGATGGTCGGAAGAACCCCTTCTTCATTAGCAACTTAAACAATGATAGGCAGGACGGCTTTATACGGCATACCCAACTCGTGTGGATCAGATCTGTGTACTCTATCCCAAGCCCTTATGAATCTGCGGCGTTGCTCGTCGCTATCCCCTTTAAAATCAAAGATAATACTAGGCATTAACAGCTCATGGGGTCCTTCTCTTCTGGCTCTCCCAAACTGACGTAAGGCCAAGCATGGATTGTAGGTAATCCCTCCATTGGTTCCTATCAGTGGAACATTGGGGTATTCCCCACAGCGATCAATAATGGCCACCTCGTCCATACCCTTCCAGATGATGTCATTATGAGAGAGAGACATAACCCTATAGGCCCAACCCATGCCTTCTTTGTTCTTCAGCACTGATTTGGGGAGGTGCTAATTAAACCACCTCGCCAATAATGGAGCACAACACCTCAAGGTTCCCCGCTTTCGAGCAGTACGGGCATAAAGCTGATGAAGAATGTCACCTAAGAGAGTGGGTACATGATTACGAGAGATGAAGATTTTCACCTCATTCACATCAACAAAGGAGTCAGGGTTCGGAAACAATACCAAGCCATATATCAGAAGAGCCAGAATATCTTCGAATGCCTTGAAGTCTAGACTATCCCAGAAATAATTAGCCTTACCAACCAAGAATTTAGTCAGAAAGCCCTTTGCTCCACTTCTAGTCTCCCAATTAGCCATTACCTCATCCTTGGTCATATGAAGGGCTGAAGCAATCTCTTCTGGCCTAAGGATCTTCTCCCAACCAGTAAACGGGGTCTGCTCCAGAATAGAGATACCGAGTAGATCAGAGAAATCTTCTAAGATGGGAACCAACTGGTAGTCCTGAAAAGTAAAGCAATGGTACAGTGGATCATAGAATTGGACCAAAACACTCATCATCTGCTCGTCCAATTTGGAGGTGACCAAATTGAGAAGATACCCATGTCTTCTGATGAAAGAGGTAGTATCAGGCATCTTTGCAATCAATTCTTTAAGCATGGTGGGAACCTGGACAAAGTTGATCCGGATGGTATTCCTACGCATGGGCATCATGACCTACAAAACAGAACAAAGATGAATCTCTCCTGTCTTTGAAATAGGTTAGTCCAATGCAAGATGTATGCAATGTTATGATGTCATGATGTCATGATAGAAAGCACATCACAAGTATCCACAAACAGCAAACATGGTAAAGGCACACAAGTCACACAAAGAGCCCTTAGATTTCAGGCTTGCAAGGAGCTTAGGTACTACCCTCTTTCAGTTCAGTTGGTTTAAACCTGTCCTAAAAATAGTAACCGGGTTCTAGAGGATCTCAATATCACTGACTACCCTCAATCGGTCATAGTTCTAGTTTAGCAACCTTTTCTTGCGGCCGGAATCATCGCGAGAGTTTAGTCTCAATGAGTGTAGCATACTGCTACTGTTCTATGGCCAAGTTGGTCAATTTAAAGGTTCTAAGGTTAGTTGGTGCTTAATGACCCCTTAGATGACCCATATTCTCCTTGTTCCAACACAAGGTATATCGGTAAAATCTAAAGTGCTACACCAACGTAGCTACTGCTTCAACCGTATCGGTCTACGCCGTACAGTTCCCTCACAGTTTATTGCTACTTACCTAAATGGTATCCCCCAGATCTGGGTTAGGATCTATAGTAACTCCGATACAAGCCCACAAATATAAAGCATACAAAGAAAACAATTGAAAACATAATGATCTAATCCTAAGGTACACCCCACTTATTAAGCGTCCCCAGCAGAGTCGCCAGTTCTGTGATACGGTGGGAGAGAACTGAATTTTTTTTTGGAATGCTGGTTCGCGTTTTGCAATTGTTTTTGCAAAATGTCGCGGTAAGCAAGAGTCGCCACCGACTTTTATTTTATCCAACAAGGAAAGGAAAAAAGCACAGAAAAATTCCATTTTCGAGATATTTCTCGGGTTCGGGGGGTAGATTATAGAAAGGGAAGGTGTTAGCACCCTTTCTATCCGTGGTTATCCACGGGCTCTTAGGTACTTGCTCATATTGTTTTCAAAATTGCTTTTCTTTGTGCTTGTGGGTTTGAAAAAAAGTTTTTGTTTGAAAACTTCGATTTAACTCTTGCTTCTGTCCTCAAGAGCGTATGAAGTGTTTTTTGAAAACGTTGTTCGAAAAGTGTAAGTGTGAAAAGTTTTTTTGTTTTTGAAAGAGAAAGTATCTAAGAACCATCTACCTACTCGAGAAAGGAATCGTTCTATGCTAATTTCTTTTAGACAATGCTATCCCACTATGAATGAGTAGGTAGCATCGTCGTTGGAGTTTTTAAGGGTCAATTCGATTAAGGGACGTGCGGTCACTAAAGAAATGTTAGGACGCCTTAGCGGTAGCCCTAATGTCTTAGATCATTTTTCCCAGGCAACGGTATCGAGGCGACTATGATCTTTGGACAAGATGGCGACCTCTAAAACTTCCTATACTCAATGACCGCGTTACGAAGGCAACCAAGTGAGGTGTACCCTAAGAGTGCGCATGTGCGAGTGTGTTATTTTCAGTTTATTTTATCTTTGTACATGTTAATGGTGATCTATGTTAATTTTAGGTTTAACCGTTCAATCTTGTCATGCATTCCCTATTATCAAACATATAACAGTGTATAAGTTGCGGAAATTAAATTGCGGAAATTAAACTAACTATTACAAGGCGTCGAGTATTTACATCGCCAAAAGCAACCCTTGAAATTAAAAGGCGGAAAATAAATAAAGCGATAAAGATAGTCCTAATTATCTATTACATTCTGGAAACAGATATAATATTGAAATAAAATGGATCGCGTGCAGGAAATTAAATCGGGCGCAAGTTTTTAGGGTTTTGACCCTTTAATTAAAGAAAAGTTTTTTTTTGTTATTTTTTGAACTTATGAAAGAAATTAAACTAGATTTATTATTAAATTAATAAATAAATTAATTAATAAAAATATTTTTGGGTCTTTTGATATTTAAAGAAATAAAAATAAATTTAATCAATGTTAATAAAAGCCTAATTGTCTAAGTTAATTTTAATTATTGCAAAAAAGATATTAAAGTTATTCCTAATTAAGACTAAATTAATTAATTGATTTGTTAAAGAAAATACTAAAATTTAATTTAATAAACAAAATATATTTTTTGGTTTTTAATTTTATGAAGGAAAAAATGTGATTGGTTAGTTAACAATAAAAATAATTAAACAAATAAGCAAATAAAATAAATATGAAATAGAAAGAATTAGAGGTTTGGGCCTGATTTTGGAGGTCTTGATAGCAATTCTGAGGCCCATCACAAGCTGGCCTTGTTTGACTTTTTGGGTCCCCTGTGCACTGGTTGACTGGATCCCATGGTAGGCTTTCATTCTGGATCACCAGATCTGGCCTGGGGCCATCTGGCAAGTGATTGAGTGAGGGAGTATTGTAGGCTACACGCTTGGTATTACATTGGATCACCTGAAGAAAAATAATAACAATGCATATGGGGGACCTGGGATTCGAACCCAGGTCCTGTTGATCATTAGATGTACACGCCCACCACTCAGCCACTGCTTCTCAATTGTTAATTAAACACAAACAAAACATAATATATCAAAACACGTCACTATGCCAGAAAATAAAAAAAAGTGCGTGAATTGTTTGAATGGTCCAATCAGAGGGAGACACGTTTGTCATCCCTGACCTTCAACCCTGTAAATTTACCTGCAGATTTAGATCCGCAACTAAATGCGTAGATGCATCCTAAAATCCATTCCAGTCCATAAAAATCGATTCCAAGCACATGGTTGAGTTCGTCTAGGCTTCCTGAACAAACCTATATCCTTATTGAGTCTTGATTTCCCATGAAAGAGAAAAACCCCAAAACACGAACGAAGAACCCTAGATATGGGGGTTCTTCATTTAGACCAGAAAAATGCAATTGGCTAATGCAGATTGCTTGTAAATTGGACGAGGATTAGGAATATGCCAGTAGTTTATGCAAAAGATGCAAGAAATAAGAGTTGCGAATTCAAGAGAAGGGCGGTTTTTTGAGATACTTACAGAGCTTTTGGGCGTGTATGGAGATTGGTTTTGGGTTGGTTCTTCTTCAGTGATCCTCCAGCAAGCGATTGGTGTTGAGTTTAACTTCTGAAAATGCCTCTAAGTGTGATTTTGGTTTCACACTTTTTCCACCTTTTTTCAAGTTTTGTTCTTGGTGTTCTTGCAGCCTCTGGGTCTCAATTTCGTGTGCTTTGGCTTGTATATGTAATATGCAATGTATTAGGTCAACATTTGTGGATTGAATCTTTGCACATCATGGCCATGGGATTTGATTTGATCCACCATTGAAAGCTTGCCTATTTTGTCAAAAATCCAATTTTCTTGCACAGGGAATGCTTGATACGAATTTGATACACTTGATGATGATGATTCAATCCTGAAATAGCCAAAAAGAGATCAAATAATCAATGTTTGGATTTTATTGGATTTAATTTGATTAAAAATGAAATAATTCATTAAAAAATCAAATAAAATAATAAAATTGATAAATGGACACAAGGCTGAAGCTAGGACATGTGTTCAATGTGGCAAGATCAAATCAAGTGGAAAAGAATGGGCCCATTTGACAAAATTTGATGTTTTGGGGATAGTTGACTTTTGGCAATTTTGCAAAAATGCCCAACTTCAACAATGCATAACTTCTTCAATTTTGAACTTTTGGAAGTGTTCTTGGACTTTTTAGAAAGCTTGAGATGTCCTTTAACCAACAATTTTGGTATCATCTCATTTTTATATTCCATGATCAAGTTATAAGCTTTGGAAAAAAAGGTGTTTTTGTTGACTTTCAAAAATGACCTATAATGTCCAAATTTGTAACTTCTTGTGAGTGCATTTTTTGATCTTGGGGTATGAAGATGGATTTTAGGAAATTGCATCCTCTTAAAAATGAGCTTTGGATGGGTCATTTCTCATAAAGTATGAGAAAGTTATTCTTGGTCAAAGTTGAGTTGACTTTTCCTGTAAAACCCTAATTTAACAACTTCTGAGTCTTGATGAATTTTGAGCAATCCTTGATGAATCATGATCAACCCTTGATAAAATGATGAAATATCCTTCAGAATTAGAATGTTGACAAAAAATCTTGAGGTTTGACTGTATTTGGGTCACAGTTGACTTTTGCCCTAGCACAGTCGATTTTTGGACCCTTTGAGCAATTGACTGAGCAAACTTCCTCTGCAAGGCTTGAAATTTGACATGGATGAACTTGAGAACATATTAGGACACTGGGGAGCACTTAAAGTCATTTGGATGCAAGGACCTTGATGCAACACAAAACCCTAATTTGGGATTGACTGCCTTAGGAGATAACTTGACTGTCCAACTCTTGAGCAAACTTGAGCAACTTGGAGGTTTTCTTCTTGAAATGTTTTTTTTTTTGAGAAATATGAGAGGGAATATTTTGGGGTACAACACCATCTTATACGCATCGCAATACATCACAAAAGACTCTCTTGGATTAGGCAAAATCAATACCGGAGCAATCGTCAACCTCTTCTTTAATTCTACAAAGCTTTTTTCACACGTAACATCCCACACATAAGCTTGACCCTTTTGAGTTAACGACAAAGCCAACTTAGAAAATCCTTCAATGAATCTTCGATAGTAACCTACCAAAACAAGAAAACTTTCAATATTAGTTGCAGACTTCAGAGCCTCCCATTGCAACACTGCATCAACTTTAGAAGGATCCGCAACAATCCCACCACCAGAAATCACATGTCCAAGGAAACTAACTTCTTTTAGCCAAAATTCACACTTCGAAAACTTTGCATATAACTTCTTTTTATTCAACACTTGCAACACCATTCGTAAATGCTCAACATGCTTTTCTTATGACTTAGAATAAATTAGAATATCGTCAATAAAGACTACTACAAACTTATCAAAGTAGGAACAAAATGTTCTATTCATACATTCCATGAAAACACCTGGCGCATTAGATACACCAAACAACATCATAGTGTATTCATAATGACCATACCTTGTTCGAAAGCTGTCTTCGGAATATCATCTAGTTTAACATGAATTTGATGATAACCTGACCTCAAATCAATGTTGCTAAAAACAAACGCGTCCACTAGCTGATCCATCAAATTATTCAATCCTCAAAAGTGGATACTTATTCTTAATCGTCACTTTATTCAATTGTCTGTAATCTACACAATGTCTCATACTTCCATCTTTCTTCTTGACCAATAACACAAGCGCACCCCACAGAGAAACACTCAGTCGAATAAACTTCTTCTCGAGCATCTCTTTCAATTATTTCTTTAACTCGCTTAGCTCAGAAGCTGATATCCTGTAAGGGGCCATTGATACTAGACTCATACTTGGCGCCAAATCTATAGGAAACTCCACTTCACATTTAGGAGCTAAATTAACGATGTCATCTGGAAATACCTCTGGAAATTCACATACAACTGGTAATTCCATATTCGTATCTTTACAATTAACTTGCTACAATACAAACATTACAAACATCAAGGCTTCATCTTCTAAAAGTTCATTCACTTGCTTAGCGGTCAACAACATCAATTCTCCATTATCACCAAACTTAGGGAACCTCAAGTCTTATTATAACAATTGATATGAACATAGTTGAACTCCAACTAGTTCATCCCAAGGATAACATCGATTTGGTGTAAGGGTATACACACCATATCCATCACAAAACTCTTGCCATAGATAGTCAAGGGACGTCTCGAGCAAACATAAGTAGTAGTAACAGAACCACTAGTAGAAGTATCTATTAACATACTACCATTCATATCAAACAATTTTAATTCCAACTTAGCAGCATATCCAAACGAAATAAATAAATGGGTAGCACCAGTATTAATAATATCGACCAATTCAATATCATTAATAAAACAAGTACCTCGAATCATATTCTTCTTCTTGGAATCTTCTGATCCACTCAAAGAGAACACTCAACCGTTGGTTTGGGAAGTAATGTCCCTCTTCGACTTCTGACATTGGGTACTGATATGACCCTACTCTCCATAATTGAAACAGGTTGGACCATCGTTCTTGCATTTAGGAGCATGATGACCCATCTTACCTCATTTGTAGCACCTTAACACCTTATTCTCACATTCATTAGAATGGTGACCTTATTCATCACACCTATAACACTTGTCAGAAGAGGGAGCTCCTCCCTCACTTGTCTTCTTCCCATCATAAGCCTTATGTTTCCCTTTATCAGCTGGGGTATCATAAGGCTTGTTAAGGTCTTGATACTGCTTTCCTCTTTTCTCGTTCAAACTCTTGTTGTGAGCTGAATGAGCTTCGCTCTCTTCTTCATAATTTCTATAGTTGTCCACCAAATCTAAAATTACACGAATATGTTGATACCCGATTTCCCGTTTGATTTCCGAATGCAAAAGATTCTTAAACTTAACGCACCTCGAGAATTCATCAATTGATTCACTATGATATGGATAATACTTGTCTAGTTCCACAAACCTCGAAGAATACTTAGTTACATTGAAGTTCCCTTGTTTCAACTCCAAAAACTCAATCTCCTTATTCCCGCACACATGCTCTGGAAATTACTTCCTCAGAAACTCCCTAATGAACACAACCCAAGTATTAGCTTCATCTAATGCTGTCAGCCTCTAACAGGTGCCAACCTACCAGTCATCAACTTCCTCTGCCAGTTGATGCATACTGAACCACACCTTTTACACTTCTGTGCAATCTATGACTCGAAAGATCCTATCAATCTCCTTGAGCCAAGTCTGCGTTCCATCAGGATCGTATCTACCTTTAAAAATAGGTGGATGGTTTTTCTGAAACGTCTCTAAAACATGAGATTCACCATTCCCACCAGCATTAGGCTGATGTTGCACAGCCTGAGCCATAGCCTACAAAGAAGCAGCAATCACAACATTGTTTCTTCCAACCATTTCTCTATTTCATGCCAATAACAGTCACAATGGTTAGAAACTATCTCGACGGTATTCCGCTGTCATACACTTCAGACTCAATAACCTGGATGGACAAATCGACCTGCTCTGATACCACTAATGTAACACCCTTCTAAAACCCCACGATTTTCACGAATATTTTTAATAAATAAATAAACGTAAAACAACAGCAAGAATGTCACATCTTCACATAAGAATCGTATAACACATAATCCTGCTCCGTAACATGGGTTACAACAACATTTTAAAACTTAAATAGAATCCTTGGTATTCACAACCATTTCATTTCGAACTTCATGAAGGATAGAAAAACACAAGAAAGGGGTTTAAATTGGGGTTTTCAAAAGTAAAACAGTATGACACGTTTGGTTATCCTGCCTCATTTGAACTCAAACTACTCCAGTCCACCCGCCAAGGTGATTTTGCCTCTCTCAAATGAGGTCTTAATCTACTAATCAAAACTTTGATTACACAAACACAATGACTACTGTCAATGTCTTCTTGAGTCTAAACTACAACTTAGTTTCTCAAAGTATTACAAAATATAAATCAATAAAGATGTGTACAAATGGTGTTCTAAAAAACTATATCACAACATTGATGTATACACAAGATTAAAGCACAAGAGAGAGCTAGTAAATATATTTATTTTTGTATGTGCAGTTATGTGTCATTTGATTCATCTTCAGTCTTCTTTATATAGAGGAAGTGAATTGGATCGTTGGATACATAAGAAACTATCTTTGGAAGGTTGATAAAGTGTTGTTAATGCATTTTCCAAAAATACAGATCTTGTCTTATTCCAACTATTACTTTTTTATTTGTAATGAACGAATTGTAACACATCAAAACTTTCTTCTTTGGAATATGTTGAAGCTTCCTTGAGATCTTATCAGAATGGGAATGTTACCGTTGAGACTGTGGATCCTCAGAGTTTCCATATGATTAGCACTTTCGAGAGACAAACACGTTGAAGCTTCTTTGCACTTTCAGAACATTTACTTATCAGAGTATTGCTTGAGCTTAAATGTTGAGTCTTTAGAACTTTAGTATAGATGAGCGCATTGAGACTTCTTTTGTTCTTCCCAGAGCTTCACTTATCAGAGTATCAGAATTTTACTTGCAGCATTGGTGCTTCAGAAGTTATAACATCAGAACTTCTTCTATTGAGCATGTTATACAGATTTGCTTCTAAGTTTGTACGCTGTGTCTAATCAGAGCTTCAAAGTGTAAATATCTCATGATCTTCTATTCACTTTCATCAGAACTTCTCTGCATATTTAAATATATAATTAGAGCATATTTTTTCTTTATATATATCATGTATTTGTTATCATCAAAACTATTACTAAGATGTAGAACCAAATTATGTTCTAACACTTCGCAGCGGAAATAAGAGTCTTAAACTTCTTCGTAAAATAATCTCAATACCATGAAAGGTAGTTCAAATATTAATAAAATCACCACACTTCGTATTTATAACAACATGAAAACATGGCAAAAGTCATGAAAGTAATACTAAATCTCAATATAACAAAATCATGCATGGTTCACAATCAATCGATCCCAACCCTGATGTTACATATCAGAGCAAGACTTTCTTTATTCAACGAAAAGCAAATAAATGCACTTCAAAACTATCCTCTAAGCTTCAACGGACTATTCCCGATCACCTGTAAGTTACCCATGAATAGAGACAACGTTTCCAAGCAAAAAGGGTGATTAAATAGTAATCATTATAAAAGACATATGGAATAAATATAGTAGTTATGGAATAACAATAAGAAACCACACATCACTACATCGTCATGTTATACTCACACCATCATATACTCATATTAAATACATCATTATATCATCATGTCAATACACGTCATCAAGCATCACAATTAGCATCACATCATCATTATCATATAATCAATCATTATGTAATGTCACATATAATGTATATGCACTTCATTTGACTCATGCATGTGGTACCAAAACTTCACTGATGACTTAGTCATCATTATCTCCAAAGATCCCCACCAATAGGATCGATTCCCAATTGGAACCATAGCACTTCACAATTTTGCACTTAATCCACACTATGGAATTGATGCCTTCAGAGGAAAGTTTTCCTATTATCTTCACTGGACCGAAGTCCTAACAACATCACTGGACCGATGTCCTACACTATTCCATGAATACATGATGCACAACAACATATAAAAACGACCACAACTAGTCAACGCGCATCATCATCCATGAATTCATCACAACATCGTCATATCATCATAATGAAAAAACATCATCACAACATCATCATATCATCATAATAAAAAAAACATCATCATATCATCATAATAAACAAAGCCTTATTGTAATCTAACACAGGAAACCTAAATTTATTCTAACTTAGGTACTGGGAATACACTTCTTATTACTCACTTTATTCCATCTAATTAAATTTCATTGTGTTATCTATCCAACGCTTCAAACGACACCTCAAACCGAGTTCTAAAACTCAAGTTATGGCCTTCTGAAAAATCCTGCACAACCCTTCCATTCTCGACCCATCACCCGACGACACCACTTCATCGCCTGGGGACGCACCTTCACATTCACTTTGCCTGGCGGTGCTTGGAGTGAAGCAATCCAGTAAAACTTTATCTACCTCTCGTATCCTCTTGGCTCGCCCAACAACGACCAAGCGCATCACCGTCGCCCAACGACGATACTCCATCGCCTGATGATCCTTTGTGAACATGATTTTCTTGTTGTGATTTCTTGCATAAAACCAATCCCAATTCTTATGATTTCTGAACATTATAGGTTCTAAAAAATCATTTAATCACAAGGTTTTCATCAAACATCATCAATCCAATATATTCTACATCATAGGTACAATTATTCACAATCCAAGGCCACAAAACATCATCTATTTCATCAAATCATTTCATATTCATCATAAAAAACCCACCAAAAACCTGCAACTATCTAAACCTTAAATAAATTATAATAATCAAGATAAAACTCCCCTTACCTTAGATTTCATAGCAGCAAACCTTTCTCTCCGCGTTCTACCGGAAACTCCTCTGTGTTCTTGTGCCCTAACTCTCTTTCTCCACAGTGTTTGTTCTTCCAATATTTTCACGATTGATCCAAAAAGAAATATTCTCCTTGTTCCTTGTTTTAACCATAGGGCCCCTAATAATAAACTTCTCATCATTCCCTCACTTAACTCTTCATTAATTATCACCTTGCCCTTATTTTCTCTACACCACTCTTCATTTTATTTATTTAATCCAAACAATTCTAGATAATTACTATTAAATCTAAATAATTCCAACTAATTATTTAAATTCTAAGCATATCTTATTATCCCATCCTACACCACATAAATCATCACATCAAACATTGTGTTAACCATCTTATTCATCTCATCATCATAAATCATCGCTAGGACTCATATAAACACTCAAAACACCTCATATATCAAATACTTCACAATGAATCATATATTCATGCTAAATTAATTAAATAATAATTAATCTATAATTCTAGGTTTTACATACAAGGGTAAACACAAGGCAAACATTCACAAAGGTAGAATACAAAGGTAAACACATGAAGATGAACATAAGAAAAATACATGCACATGACTATCAAATCAATACTACAATCCATTTCTTTAGATTTGAACACAAGTACTAACACAATGGAGTGTGAAGATTAATCATCACCACATAAACATTAAAATCAATATCAAAGTAATGAGCAAGCAAGCTTCATGGATTAAGGTTTTAGATCACTTTACACAATCAAACAAGGCACTAATCAAGATCTCAAGGTAATAATAGGGACCAAATACACATGGTAAGGACAAATCCTAATGAGAAACATGGTGTATGCAAACCAATAAGAGAAATCACACAAGTCTTAAATCATAACCATAAAAGGATTAAGCATGGATCAAATATGTTCATACACTCATGAGAGAAACATCAAGATGTTTTCAAGGATCAAGCAATTCAAAACCCTAAGATCTCAATCATTAAGACAAAGCAATAAGGTATTTGAATCAAACATGTTCATGGTATTGAACATTACTTAATCATGGTATAAAACTTCAAAATTAAACCACACTGTTGTACCCCAAAATTTGCCCTCCCATATTTCTCAAAACATTTCAAGAAAATTCACAAGTCCAAGCCGGCGCGTTATATTCAGGTGTTCTTTCGCCAAGATATCTCTGATAACATATTCTCAAATTCAGGTTCGGCTCAAGAGTCAATTCTTTAAAGAAGGTATCCGAATGTGTGAGTTTTCTTGAAGAAATATAGTGAAAAAGTGTGCTGAAAGTGCAGTTTTTACGCGCTAAAAAATTCATAACTTGAAGATCGTGACTCGTTTTGAACCCATTCCGGTGGCCAAAATTCCGTCTTGACATTATCTACGTTTTCATCTCTCACGGCTGGAAGCCAATTTCGATCAGAAGGTCTTCAAAAATGTGGACTTATCAAGTATTTTCATACAGAAAATTTGTGACAGAAGTTTATTTGCGTCATGTTCAGAAAATCATAACTTGGTCGATTTTCATCGTATCGAGCTGGTTCCGGCGCCAAAATTTCACAAATTGAGTTGGCTACATTTTCACAGAAGGTATTAAGTTCAAACGGTATTCAAAAGGCCTTCGTTTTTTACTCAGAGGGCGTGACGTGCCGAAAATCCTGAATGCTGAATAATATTTCATCTGGGCCGAAACTTCGAAAATTCATAACTCGGTCAATTTTTATCGGATTGGACTCATATTTTTACACAAGGTCACTGACTCATAGATCTACAACTTTGCTTCAAAAGTCGAGACCGGATTATGCACCGATCAATACCAGTTTTTTATTGAAGAACGTGTCAGAGTCGACACTGGAGCCCAAAATAAGTTTGTCTGAGCTGAAACTTCAAAATTCATAACTAATAAACCGTTTATCCGATTGAGTCGATTTTCGGACAGGAGTTAGTTCTCGATGCCGGCTACATTTTGTTTTCACATTTCAACTTCAAAAATTGCACTTAAGTCCCTGCGATTTAGCCTGGAAAGTGACGAACTCAAGTGAACATGGGAGGCCCAATTGCACATTCAAAGCCCATTTTCTTTACCCTAATTTCCATTATATAATCACCTTCTTTTCACACAAAGAGGGGAGAAAAAAAAGAGGAAAAAAGAGAGAAAAAACCTTGCCACAATACTGTTTTCTTTCAAGAACCCTAAAACCTTGAAATCCTTATTACAAATCCCTCTCTCACTACAAAAAAGCCATCACAGTTACAAACCAACACCTCACTACTTCTTCAGTAAGGATAAGGCTGGCCTGATCTCCATGATCCTAATTTTCCAGTAAGACATAAAAGCATTTCGGTCACTAATTTTCCAGTAAGGGTAAGATTGATTTGATCTCCATGATCAAAAGGGTATAATCATTCATACATGCCATATTGTGCCTAAACATTAAATTTCTTCATATGTTGGTTTTATTTGAATTTTTATGATTTTATTTAATGTGTTCATGAGGTTCAACACTGCAGATTTAGACAGGATCCCATGCAGGTTCATCAAGGAACGTTGAGGCCAAAAGCCAAATGGCCAAAAGCCAAAAGCCAAATGGCCAAAGTAGAAAAACTTATGCATGACACTAACACATGGCGAGGCAGACATCTTGAGAAGGTTAAGGAACGTTGAGGCCAAAACACAAATGGCCAAAAGCCAAAAGCCAAATGGCCAAAGTAGAACAACTTATGCATGACACCAATACATGGCCAAACCACTCTAATTCACCTCCAAAAAGGGTCAGACACCCCCCATGGTTTGCATCATTTTTATTTTTTTATTTGATTTTCCTTTTCATTCTTTTAATTGTTTTTAATTGTTTTCTTTAATTTCCTAAAATAATTTTCATAATAAAAAAATCAGAAACTAAAAATGTTTATTGTTATTAATATTAATTTCACCATTATTTTTTGTAAATAAACTTTAATAATTAACTTAGTTAATTTAGGTTTCAAAACTTTAATATTTTTCTTAATAAATTAAAATATGTAGAAATTAGGTTTTTTTTTTTAACTTTTCATCATTTTTTTAAATAAATAATTTTCTCATCATTATTATCATTATTAATTACTAAATATTTTGTAAATAAACATGTACATAAATTCTTTAGTAAATTAAGTTAAACTTTAACATTTTTCTCAAATAATTAAAAATAACTTAGAATTAGGGTTTCTTTTAATTTTAATTTTAATTTTCTTATTTCATAAATACAAAAAAAACCTAAAAAACACTTCTTTTATTTCAATAAATAATTAATTAATTTTTTAATTTCAATTTAACTTCAAAAGGGTCCAACGCCCTCGTTTTCAATTTTAATTCAATTTGCGCATTTTATTTATTCTTTCTTTCAAATATTAATGTAATTGCTCAAGCCATGTAACTCGGACATTTTATATTTCCCGCATTTTATTTCTTTATTTTATGTCAAATCGGGTCCTGGAAATTTTGGCGATGTGGACCCGCGCCTTTGTAATAGTTTAGAACTTTTATTTTTCGCAATTTTTAACTGTTAATAATGACATGCAAGAATGAATGACAAAAATAAAAACAAACGCATAGATCACCTGACATGAACTAGACAAAAATAAATGAATCTGACACACAAATCACACACCACCCCTAGGGTACGCCTCACTGTTGCCTTGCTTCGAAAGGTGATCGTCGAGTAGAGGATGTCTTAGTAAGTCCTCATGATCCGGGAACCTGGCATGAGGGTAGCTTCTAAGGTGTCTTCCCATTGCTCTGGTGATCACCATGTCCCGAACCTCGAATTGACCCGAACACCTCCAACGGTGGTGCTACCTACCTCTCAATGGTGGGATGGCACTACTTTAAAGGACATTTACACAGACGAATTCCTTAGGGTAGGTAGACGACTCGTGGATACTTGCTCTAATTCAAAACAAAACAAATCAAAAATACTTTTCACACCAACACATTTTCAAAAAGCTTTCAAAAGCATTTTTCAAACACTCTTGAGGACCGATACAAGAGTCGAACTGAAATTTTCAAAGAAACTTTTTAAAACCCACAATTGAAAAGCAAACAAACCATTTTTGAAAACACAAGTGAGCAAGTATCTAAGAGCCCATGGATAACCATGGATAGAAAGGGTGCTAACACCTTCCCTTTCTATAATCTACCTCCCGAACCGAGAGCAATCTCTATAAGGAATTTTTCTGTGCTTTTGTCCTTTCCATTTGGAGAAAATAAAAGACGGTGGCGACTCTTGCTTCCGCGACATTTCGCGAACCAGCGTTAAACAGTCAGTTCCAGATCCACCGATCACAGAACTGGCGACTCTGCTGGGGATAATCTTTTAAAGTGAGGTGTACCTTAGGGTTAGTTCATAACTGTGTTTTCAATTGCTTTCCTTGTTTGCTTTAAATTGTGGGACTGTCTTGGGAGTTCTATAGATCCTAACCCGGATCTGGGGGATACCTTCTTAGAAAGTAGCAACAAGGCTGTGAGGGAACTGTGCGGGGTATACCGACATGGTTGAAACAATCTGCTACGTTGATGTGGCACTTTGGTGTGTACCGGTAACCCTTGAGTTCAGTCAAGGAGAGTACGGGGCCTCCGCGTGGTGTCGTGAAGCATCAACAGACCTTAGGAACCTTAATTGAACTATCTTGGCCTCTTTAGGGTAGTGAGATAACTGACTTTGGTGCAGTCCGAGGTTGGTTGATACTCGATACTACACTCAATTGAGGGTTGCTTTCCTGGAATATTTCGGTCGCCAGTTCAGTGGCTAAATCGAAACGATGAACAATGAAAGCAATCCCGTGATATTGGGACCCTTAGAACCCAGTTACTTTGATAGGACAGGTCTTAACCAACCAACTGAAAGAGGGTAATACCTGAACTCCATGCTGGCCTTAAACTCTAAGGGTTCTCTTGTGTGACTTGTGTGCCTTCGTACCTGACTACTTGCATGCTTGTTATCTGACACATGAACTTTCTTGCAGGTTTTGTTTATAGTCCTTGATTAGGACTCACAACAGGGTTACTAAGTCTTGCAGGTTTTGTTTATAGTCCTTGATTAGGACTCACAACAGGGTTACTAAGTCTTGCAGGTTTTGTTTATAGTCCTTGATTAGGACTCACAACAGGGTTACTAAGTCTTGCAGGTTTTGTTTTTAGTCCTTAATTGGGACTCATGACAGGTTTTACTTGAGTTTCTTGCAGGTTTGGGTTGCAGTCCTTAATTAGGACTCATAACAGGGTTACCCATATTACCCCATGCATCATGACATCATACCATTGCATACACCCTAACCCATTTCAAGGATCTCAAAGGCTTGTGATGCAGGTCATGATAAATCAAACATCTAGCAAGGGGCAAAAAGGATTTATTTTCCTCTAGCCAAAGTTGTCAGGGGCTATGACCCACTTGACATGGCGAGCTCTGACTCCTGAAGAAGGTTCCCCTAACCATGGTTGTTTGGAAACCAAAACCAGACATGATGACTAAAGTCAGGGGCTATGACCCACTGGATATGGTGAGCCTTTGACCCTTGAAGAAGGACTCTCTACAACAGGAAGTTCCTTCAATCAAGCTACCGGACCCAAGTTCTAACAAATTTTCTTGTTTACCCCGCGAGGTCCTTGAAAACATTACATGCATATGTCATACGCATCATTGCATAACAGGTATCCTTGTTGCATGTCACTTACCCATCTGCGCTGTTTATTTCAGTCATGGCTTCCCAACAAGACAACCAGGACCTTCTTGCTCAAGAGACTCAATTCAGGGAGATCCTCCTGAATCTATCCAAGGGGCAGGAGGAGCTAAGGACACTTCTCATGGGGACCTTTGTCAGGAACATTGCTGAGGATGAAAGGCTAAAACACCTACAAGCTGAGGTGGATGCATTGAAGGTCCAGATGCTGGGGCAGGTGACTGCCATTCAAAGGTTGGCTCAAAGACAAGAAGAGCTCGAAATTCTCATCAACCAACTGCTTCGGGGTAACCAACTGGGGCAAACGTCTAAGGGAAAAAAGCCAGTCATCGTTCAACCACCTTTGAGACAAGGAGATAAAGGGAGAGCTCCTCAAATGGCTCCAGTGTCACAAATTCAGCATCAACCTCACCGGCTTCAGCCAGACAAGTCCAGGAGGCAATTCACCCCGCTCAACATGTCGCTGTTTCAAGCTTTACAACGCCTGTTGAGGTTGAACCTGATCATATTAAGGGCTCATCCCCAGAACCCCAACACAGCATCTCCTGTCTATGATCCCAATAAAAGGTGTGCCTACCACTCTGCCAGTCCAGGACATGATACAAATGAGTGTTGGGCTCTAAAGAACAAGATCCAGGACCTGATTGATGAAGGGGCACTGGAGTTCACACAAGATGGTCGGGCTGAGTTTTTCTACCATCCCTCCAAGGCTCACAGTTTGAAGTGACAAGTCCTGAGATAAAAATACTTTTGTCCATTCGAATGTTCAAGTCGTAATTTTCTTTTGTTCAAACATTCTATTCATGTTAAACGCTGTTATTTCATTAATGCATCGCATATGTCTGTTTTGAAGCAATATATTCGTATTCACCATATGCAAATTATCTTCATATTTTTTCTGATGTCAACTCTCAATTAATAAATCTAAGCCTCTTGAGGGAGGATGACGAAAACAATACCACAATCTACAGTATGCTTTTGAACAGACCCCGCTGATGAGGTACAGGCATTGTTTCAAATCCCTAAACACTGGAGTTATAAGGAAGATAATCCCTCGTCAACCCCTCTGAGCCAAAGAAGTAGGAGTTTTTTCTTTTCAAAAATTAAAACCCTTAATCATAACCTGGGGCAGGGTAGTCTCTCAGTTGATCCAAGTGCATGACGAATGGCACCGAAGAGATCTTTACAAAACGAAGAAAGACAGTGATGGTTCCGAATAATCGATAAAGACAGGAAGTCATTATCAAATTCATAAATGAAAAGCCCAAAAAGTCAAAACCTATAAAGGGGACTTACGAAACTGGGGCATCCCGCTGACTATAATTCCAAAAAAGGAAATAGTTCAGGCAAAAAAATAGGGATAAACAAAATCAAAAAAGAAAGAGGTCCTACCAACCCTCAATAACAAAAAATATGACTGCTTGTTCAAAATAAATCATCAATATCTGAACCATCATTGGAACATCAGAACAAAGACTCAAACAAGGTATAACGTATGATCAACTGAGTTTAGGTGTGGAGAACATCACGAAGAGCGGGTGGGTACAAATAAAATTTGAGCCTTTATCCTTTGTTTCTTAAACCGTGAACCAGGCCACGTTATAACCCTTAAAAGTCCTAGCTGAAGCATGGGTTAGTTCGAAAGCATACTGTTACGAAAGGTATCCTGACTCCTTAAGGCTTACGGTAAATATGGAGTTGACATCACGTTTTACAAACATTCATTTGTTTTATGAAAAAGAATGCATTTTCAAAATCTTCAAGACAGACATAGGCTTTGCATTTTTAACATAACTTTGTTTGCATATGACTTTTTGTTTGAACAGCAGGAAAATTCGCACGACGAATGCCTAATGAACAGAAGCACCTCCAATCAAGGGGCATGACATGATCATGGTCTACCATCTGGGGCAATCCAATCAAGATTCGGAGAGTCTCTCAAAGGCCAAATAGCCTGGGGCAAATCTCCGCCTGAGTCACTTGGGGCATTCCAGCAACAAATTTTGCACGATCAGACATCTTCTGGTAATATGGCAACACAAACAGCCGGGGGCAACTCCCTACATTCTAAGAGAACAGACATAGTCGAAAAGATACTACGCAAAATCAAAGACCCGCTAGGTTGACGTACCTAGGCAAAAATAAGGGCTTCCCGACGAACCAAAAGGGTTCGGGAAAAATGAAGGGATGAAATGAAAAAATCTGTACACCCGGCAAGTCGAAAACCTGAAAAGGCGGCTTGGGCAAAAATGGGTATCTCGGTGGACTGAAAACCCGAAAGGGCGGTCCAGGCAAAAGTTAGGGATCAAAGCGTACGACTATGTCCTGTCATCTTGTCACCTGCCTACCAAAAGAAGCTTGGTCTATCAACAACTATCAACCCCCCACAGGTGCCTTCTCCCATAGAAACAGGGGCAATAAAGAGTTGTCTAAGCAATCTAATTGTTCCATCCTCCAAGGTACCAAGATAGGTTCAGCTAAAGAACATAACCGACATATCTTAATTCCCCAGAGAGTGAGCCAGCAAGCAGTATACTCTCCTCAAGCAAAGCAGTTATCAACCTTAAGGAAGTTGGGTATCCTCCCGCAGATCTCAACCTTCCCCAGCAGCATACAGTCTTAACAAGCATCCCCGGCAGTCTTGATTTAAGATTGTTCCCCGGTGTTCTATCAACATTCAAAGGAGTCACTTCCCCGGTACAGTTCAAAACTTCCCCAGGAGTCCAGCCCAGTGTCCCCAGGAAAGTGGAATCCATCTCCCCCAAGCAGTAAGCTTATCCCCAGTAGATTCTGGAAGCTTATCCTCACAGAGCATGAACGCGTCGTTCGACTTTATTCAAAGAGTTATGCCCTTACCAGGATATAACTGGGTTATCCTCAGCTAAAATCCACGGAAAGATCGTCCTCGACGAAGCCTTCTTATCCCCAGCGAAGTCTATCAATACTTCCAACACAACAAGGGTATCCCCAGCAAGTTATTATCAACGACTCAACAAAGTATCTCTCTCCCCACAGAGTATTGCTTCCCAGCAAGACCGTTAGAGTACCTTTTCTCCCCGCAGAGTAATCCATTCGCCAAGTTTATTCCCTAACGGAGTTATCTTCTCCTACCGGTATTCTTGCAACTCTCATCCCCAGCGGAAGCAATAAATCAATACTTCAACATCAGCCCGGGAGTGACTTCCCGGCACCCGTCAAGAATTTACTTTCCTAGACGAAAACATACATTCCAAAACATCACATTCTCATACATTATACCATGCATATACGCATCATATCTTAAATCTCATTTATGTGGAGAACATCATTGCTTGATCCATATCATGCATTGCATATGACTGACCTTTACCTTTCAGGAAAGATTCAATTAAGTTCTCAAGCTACACTCCAAAGACCTTGTCTGGTTCAGTTAAATCGACTCCAAAGATTTTCCTGGTTATTATCCAGTCAAAGGCGTTCTCTGGTCTAGTTAAACCGACTCCTAAAGGTTTTTCTTTTGAAGACTCAGTTGAAGACTCCAAAGACCTTGTCTGGTTCAGTTAAATCGACTCCAAAGATTTTCCTGGTTATTATCCAGTCAAAGGCGTTCTCTGGTCTAGTTAAACCGACTCCTAAAGGTTTTTCTTTTGAAGACTCAGTTGAAGACTCCAAAGACCTTGTCTGGTTCAGTTAAATCGACTCCAAAGATTTTCCTGGTTATTATCCAGTCAAAGGCGTTCTCTGGTCTAGTTAAACCGACTCCTAAAGGTTTTTCTTTTGAAGACTCAGTTGAAGACTCCAAAGACCTTGTCTGGTTCAGTTAAATCGACTCCAAAAATTTTCCTGGTTATTATCCAGTCAAAGGCGTTCTCTGGTCTAGTTAAACCGACTCCTAAAGGTTTTTCTTTTGAAGACTCAGTTGAAGACTCCAAAGACCTTGTCTGGTTCAGTTAAATCGACTCCAAAGATTTTCCTGGTTATTATCCAGTCAAAGGCGTTCTCTGGTCTAGTTAAACCGACTCCTAAAGGTTTTTCTTTTGAAGACTCAGTTGAAGACTCCAAAGACCTTGTCTGGTTCAGTTAAATCGACTCCAAAGATTTTCCTGGTTATTATCCAGTCAAAGGCGTTCTCTGGTCTAGTTAAACCGACTCCTAAAGGTTTTTCTTTTGAAGACTCAGTTGAAGACTCCAAAGACCTTGTCTGGTTCAGTTAAATCGACTCCAAAGATTTTCCTGGTTATTATCCAGTCAAAGGCGTTCTCTGGTCTAGTTAAATCGACTCCTAAAGGTTTTTCTTTTGAAGACTCAGTTGAAGACTCCAAAGACCTTGTCTGGTTCAGTTAAATCGACTCCAAAGATTTTCCTGGTTATTATCCAGTCAAAGGCGTTCTTTGGTCTAGTTAAACCGACTCCTAAAGGTTTTTCTTTTGAAGACTCAGTTGAAGACTCCAAAGACCTTGTCTGGTTCAGTTAAATCGACTCCAAAGATTTTCCTGGTTATTATCCAGTCAAAGGCGTTCTCTGGTCTAGTTAAACCGACTCCTAAAGGTTTTTCTTTTGAAGACTCAGTTGAAGACTCCAAAGACCTTGTCTGGTTCAGTTAAATCGACTCCAAAGATTTTCCTGGTTATTATCCAGTCAAAGGCGTTCTCTGGTCTAGTTAAACCGACTCCTAAAGGTTTTTCTTTTGAAGACGCAGTTGAAGACTCCAAAGACCTTGTCTGGTTCAGTTAAATCGACTCCAAAGATTTTCCTGGTTATTATCCAGTCAAAGGCGTTCTCTGGTCTAGTTAAATCGACTCCTAAAGGTTTTTCTTTTGAAGACTCAGTTGAAGACTCCAAAGACCTTGTCTGGTTCAGTCAGATCGACTCCAAAGATCTCCCTGTCTCTTATCCAGTTGAAGACATTCAAGACCTAGACGGGTTCAGTTAATCGACTCCAAAGATTTCTTATCCAGTCCAAGGCCTTCTCTAGTCCAGCTAAATCGACCCCAAACAGATTTTCCTGATAAAGACTCAGTAGAAATCATCCCAAGATTTTCTCAACGATTGCTGTTGAGGTTAAAGTCACCCAAGGTTCTCTCACCGTTCCTGTTGAGGTAGTAACCATCCCTAGTTCATTCATCATCGTTTGAAGCTCCAGATTCAGCTCCTGTAACCAGTCAGGACACATCTATACAAAGAATTTGAAGACCAGCTCCTGTAACAGGTCAGGTAATCATTTTTCTTTTTCAGGTATGCAAGTTCTCGCTAAGGAATCTCTTACGCGATCAACATCCAGATGGCATCTACAAGCCCATCCACCTTCCATCATCTCTTAGCATGGCATCTATAAGCCCATCATCCTATCCATCAATCTCCAAATGGCATCTGTAAGCCCATTCCCCATCATCACTGCTACTATGTGAGCGCAAATTTCTGGGCACTCTAGTGTTCAATCATCTTCCACCTTCGGATTACGAAAGGCACATCAGCCAATCTGCATCCTCAGGTCTAAGAAGATTGAACAGGGGCAACTGTTGTACCCCAAAATTTGCCCTCCCATATTTCTCAAAACATTTCAAGAAAATTCACAAGTCCAAGCCGGCGCGTTATATTCAGGTGTTCTTTCGCCAAGATATCTCTGATAACATATTCTCAAATTCAGGTTCGGCTCAAGAGTCAATTCTTTAAAGAAGGTATCCGAATGTGTGAGTTTTCTTGAAGAAATATAGTGAAAAAGTGTGCTGAAAGTGCAGTTTTTACGCGCTAAAAAATTCATAACTTGAAGATCGTGACTCGTTTTGAACCCGTTCCGGTGGCCAAAATTCCGTCTTGACATTATCTACGTTTTCATCTCTCACGGCTGGAAGCCAATTTCGATCAGAAGGTCTTCAAAAATGTGGACTTATCAAGTATTTTCATACAGAAAATTTGTGACAGAAGTTTATTTGCGTCATGTTCAGAAAATCATAACTTGGTCGATTTTCATCGTATCGAGCTGGTTCCGGCGCCAAAATTTCACAAATTGCGTTGGCTACATTTTCACAGAAGGTATTAAGTTCAAACGGTATTCAAAAGGCCTTCGTTTTTTACTCAGAGGGCGTGACGCGCCGAAAATCCTGAATGCTGAATATTATTTCATCTGGGCCGAAACTTCGAAAATTCATAACTCGGTCAATTTTTATCGGATTGGACTCATATTTTTACACAAGGTCACTGACTCATAGATCTACAGCTTTGCTTCAAAAGTCGAGACCGGATTATGCACCGATCAATACCAGTTTTTTATTGAAGAACGTGTCAGAGTCGACACTGGAGCCCAAAATAAGTTTGTCTGAGCTGAAACTTCAAAATTCATAACTAATTCACCGTTTATCCGATTGAGTCGATTTTCGGACAGGAGTTAATTCTCGATGCCGGCTACATTTTGTTTTCACATTTCAACTTCAAAAATTGCACTTAAGTCCCTGCGATTTAGCCTGGAAAGTGACGAACTCAAGTGAACATGGGAGGCCCAATTGCACATTCAAAGCCCATTTTCTTTACCCTAATTTCCATTATATAATCACCTTCTTTTCACACAAAGAGGGGAGAAAAAAAAAGAGGAAAAAAGAGAGAAAAAACCTTGCCACAATACTGTTTTCTTTCAAGAACCCTAAAACCTTGAAATCCTTATTACAAATCTCTCTCTCACTACAAAAAAGCCATCACAGTTACAAACCAACACCTCACTACTTCTTCAGTAAGGATAAGGCTGGCCTGATCTCCATGATCCTAATTTTCCAGTAAGGCATAAAAGCATTTCGGTCACTAATTTTCCAGTAAGGGTAAGATTGATTTGATCTCCATGATCAAAAGGGTATAATCATTCATACATGCCATATTGTGCCTAAACATTAAATTTCTTCATATGTTAGTTTTATTTGAATTTTTATGATTTTATTTAATGTGTTCATGAGGTTCAACACTGCGGATTTAGACAGGATCCCATGCAGGTTCATCAAGGAACGTTGAGGCCAAAAGCCAAATGGCCAAAAGCCAAAAGCCAAATGGCCAAAGTAGAAAAACTTATGCATGACACTAACACATGGCGAGGCAGACATCTTGAGAAGGTTAAGGAACGTTGAGGCCAAAACACAAATGGCCAAAAGCCAAAAGCCAAATGGCCAAAGTAGAACAACTTATGCATGACAC
The DNA here is from genome assembly GCA_948472305.1 of Vicia faba. Taxonomy (NCBI): domain Eukaryota; kingdom Viridiplantae; phylum Streptophyta; class Magnoliopsida; order Fabales; family Fabaceae; genus Vicia; species Vicia faba. Next base: position 303,222,811 of record OX451741.1, read on the forward strand.
CAATACATGGCCAAACCACTCTAATTCACCTCCAAAAAGGGTCAGACACCCCCCATGGTTTGCATCATTTTTATTTTTTTATTTGATTTTCCTTTTCATTCTTTTAATTGTTTTTAATTGTTTTCTTTAATTTCCTAAAATAATTTTCATAATAAAAAAATCAGAAACTAAAAATGTTTATTGTTATTAATATTAATTTCACCATTATTTTTTGTAAATAAACTTTAATAATTAACTTAGTTAATTTAGGTTTCAAAACTTTAATATTTTTCTTAATAAATTAAAATATGTAGAAATTAGGTTTTTTTTTTTTAAACTTTTCATCATTTTTTTAAATAAATAATTTTCTCATCATTATTATCATTATTAATTACTAAATATTTTGTAAATAAACATGTACATAAATTCTTTAGTAAATTAAGTTAAACTTTAACATTTTTCTCAAATAATTAAAAATAACTTAGAATTAGGGTTTCTTTTAATTTTAATTTTAATTTTCTTATTTCATAAATACAAAAAAAACCTAAAAAACACTTCTTTTATTTCAATAAATAATTAATTAATTTTTTAATTTCAATTTAACTTCAAAAGGGTCCAACGCCCTCGTTTTCAATTTTAATTCAATTCGCGCATTTTATTTATTCTTTCTTTCAAATATTAATGTAATTGCTCAAGCCATGTAACTCGGACATTTTATATTTCCCGCATTTTATTTCTTTATTTTATGTCAAATCGGGTCCTGGAAATTTTGGCGATGTGGACCCGCGCCTTTGTAATAGTTTAGAACTTTTATTTTTCGCAATTTTTAACTGTTAATAATGGCATGCAAGAATGAATGACAAAAATAAAAACAAACGCATAGATCACCTGACATGAACTAGACAAAAATAAATGAATCTGACACACAAATCACACACCACCCCTAGGGTACGCCTCACTGTTGCCTTGCTTCGAAAGGTGATCGTCGAGTAGAGGATGTCTTAGTAAGTCCTCATGATCCGGGAACCTGGCATGAGGGTAGCTTCTAAGGTGTCATCCCATTGCTCTGGTGATCACCATGTCCCGAACCTCGAATTGACCCGAACACCTCCAACGGTGGTGCTACCTACCTCTCAATGGTGGGATGGCACTACTTTAAAGGACATTTACACAGACGAATTCCTTAGGGTAGGTAGACGACTCGTGGGTACTTGCTCTAATTCAAAACAAAACAAATCAAAAATACTTTTCACACCAACACATTTTCAAAAAGCTTTCGAAAGCATTTTTCAAACACTCTTGAGGACCGATACAAGAGTCAAACTGAAATTTTCAAAGAAACTTTTTAAAACCCACAATTGAAAAGCAAACAAACCATTTTTGAAAACACAAGTGAGCAAGTATCTAAGAGCCCATGGATAACCATGGATAGAAAGGGTGCTAACACCTTCCCTTTCTATAATCTACCTCCCGAACCGAGAGCAATCTCTATAAGGAATTTTTCTGTGCTTTTGTCCTTTCCATTTGGAGAAAATAAAAGACGGTGACGACTCTTGCTTCCGCGACATTTCGCGAACCAGCGTTAAACAGTCAGTTCCAGATCCATCGATCACACACACTAAAATGGACAATATAAAGTATTATGGCACTAAGATAATCATAATCACATCATGGTAAGAGATTAACAAAAGATCAATTTAAGAACCAAAATATCATGACTTAAAATATACTAAACAAAAGAAACATATTTTTTGGTTTTTTCTTTAATAAGTAAAATCAAGGCCTTAAATAAATAAATAAGATGTTTTTTAGTTTTGAATATTAATGTGATAAAATAAATAAAATTGGAAGGTAAAAAAAGAATAAACAAAAAGAAATGCAAAAGAAAGTAAAAATAAGTGGGAAAGAAACAAGTAGTAAAAATTAGGGATGGTGGTCAAGGGGTGTTGAACCCCTGACCTTGTGCTTACAAGCCAAAAGACCAACTACTGAGCCACACGCTATATAGTGATAGATAAGTGACTTCACATGATAATATTTGACACACAGTTCATAAATGACTTAAAAAAATAAAACAACCAAAAGGGTGTTTCTAGGGCTCGAACCCTGGACCCCTCGCTCGCACACAAACACACAAATACCAGGGTATTAAACATTGGGGCGCAATGGAAATTCAAACAAAACACGCAAATAATGAAAAATATATTAAAACATATTTTTAAACTAGAATTTAGAACCAAAGAAGATCTTCTTCATTCACGTTACTGTAACTTTTTTTCTTCAAAAAATGCCCAAATTCAGGTTTTCTTATTTTGGCATCACAAATTACATATGAATACATCATTTCACTCAAAATTTCGTGAGGATTTATATTATAATAATAGTTTTCATTTATTTTACTTGTAGCTCACAGATTTAAGCAAAAACCAGAAAACCCTAAACTTTTCAAACTAAAATTAAATTGTGCATGTAATCAATCAATGTACAAATTGTTATGGATTTTAATCCACATGTTGTAACAAGCATAAATGACACAAGAATGAATAAAAATGATGTTTAAATGAGTGAGTTCAAAGTCACGAAAATTTACCTGTTAGAGCAAGGTCTAATGCCTTTTTTTTCACTTACAGAAGTGAAGTGATGATATAGTGAACTTCCTTGAACCTCTAGGAAACTAATGTAATGCTCACTTTGTGTTGAGAATGCCTCAAAATTTCTGACCAACTCAAGTTGAAAGTGAGAAAAATTAGAATTGGAATATGGTAATGGAAGATTTACAACCACAAATTATTGCATACAATAGTTTAAGGTTTTTTGAGGTATGGAAATGGAGTTTTTGAGTGAACTTTTGAATGAATGAGTTATGAGGCTTGAAGGGATTTTATAGAGGTCTCATTTGGTCCTCATAAGTGAATGGGATTGAGCTTGGTTCATTTTTAATGTTAGTTTGCACACCAAGTTTTAAAGTTGTTGGAAAAAGTATCATGGTTCCAAGGTGAGAGATTGCTTGATTCATGGACAATGGGGGAGCCTTTCTGCATATAAGAGGTTACTTCTAACCATTGAGATAATGTGTGATAAGAATAGACAATGTAGAAGATCAATTCAAAAGTTTTGGAGAAAAGGAACTTTATCAAAATGGATATGAAGCTTTTTAGAAAAATGCTCCAAGAATGGAATGAGGTTTTAGATTAAGCTTTAAATCTTTGTGTAATGCATTTAGGAATTATGTAAAACAACAATTATGCTGAGATTTAGAAGTAACATAGAATGTACAAAAAGATCTCAAGGATGAGGCATATGTTTGGACATGAATTTGAACATGGATATGGACCTTCATTAAGCTTCATCATGGCAACTCCATATCTTCAAAACTTGGAGCTCAAGAAAGATGAATTCATTCTCTTGGTGAAATTGGAAAGATGACCCTGTCCTATAAAAATTTCATGTTGATCACTTGAATAGAATCAACTTACATCTTGGAGAAACCTGACCATCAAAATTGAATATTGTAAATGAAAAACACTTAGAAAAATTCTGGGTGTTTTTGGCAATTTTAACAACTTTGAGATCTCATATTTCTCTGTTGCTATAAGAAATTGAAGAATGCTTTTGAGTCCAAACTTTTCACAATATTGAAGTATGTTGGATTATCTTTAAGTACATACCTTGGGCATGAAAAATGGTTGCTTGGATTGATCATAAATTAGCCATAAAGTCATGCACTTGGCAAGGTCAAAACACTTAGAAAAATTTCTAAGTGTTGAGATTTTTCAACAACTTGGAACATCAACTTTGGCTATCAATTTTAAGCACTTTAAGAAACACATGATTACACTTATTTTGAATCCAAAGTTATGTATATCTGTGAAGTCACATGACCTAATATATTGATGCAGATGAGGTGGAATCTTAGGTAAAAAATTAGGGCCTGAGAAATGCCCCTATTTAAGTGTCTTTTATCAGAAGATATGAAGATTGAAATATTCGTTTCGACTCGATGGGAGATACTTAAATACAAAAATGCATAATTTTTGGCCCTAAGATGCCACCAGGATGTTTTATGATATGATATATATGCCATACTTTGACTTCTGCAGGGAATAAAAAAAACAAAACAATTAGGGGATAAATAATAAAAAGAAGATATCCAAGTCCACTTAGGGTGAGGGATCCAAATCTATCGGGGAAAGATTAACTTAACTTTGTTGGGGAAAAGAGAACACAACTCTACTCGGGAAAAGAGAACTCAACTCTACTGGGGAAAATCCCAAAGAAGAGAAAGAGGAAACAAGATAACATCATCTCAACACATAAGAGTAAAGAAAGGATAACCCCGACTCATAGATGATAGTAAACTACCAACTCAACATATGAAGGCAAGATACGCAAGAGATATATCGAATCAAAGATGATAATAAACTACCAACTGAACATATGAAGGTAGGATCTGAATTAACGAAAATAAGTTTCCAAAAACTTCCGATACTCCATCTAGGACGAGTCTCAAATTCTTCTTTAACCAAGATATCACTTTAGAAAGGGAATCAAACTTCATCTGACTTCCAGATTTCTCCTAAAATGGTAATAGCTTCTTCTTTGATCAAGATATCACTAGAAAATGGTAACAACCCTATATTTTCCCGCATTTCACTTGGAACGGGTAAAAAAAACCTTTGACTAATTTCCAGCATTTCACTTTGCAATTAGTAATATTTTCGATGATTTCTAGCATTTCACTTGGAAAACACATCTCCCACAACTTCCAGCATTTCATTTGGAACGGGTAAAAACTTCTTCTTTAACCAAGGTATTCCACCTAGAAAGGGTAACAAACCTACCCACGATTCTGGTCATCATCCATGAACGGGTCTCAGTTTCTTCTTAATCCAAGACATCACTCTGGAAAGGACCGAATACAAGTTGTTTATGCCATAGGGAACGACACTCGCTAGGAATTGGGAATCAATAACTCCATCGGGGATCTTCAAAATAGATGCGGGAAGATTAACTTGCAAATTAGGTTTCTCAAATAAAGAGAATAACACCTGTAAGGATCTTCACCAAACTTCTCTACGGGAATTTTTTGAAGAGATTCCATTTGATGGGAGAAAACTGCTAACAAACTTATTAGGGAAATGATTGGCATCAGTACTGAGATTGGGCAAAGGAAATATTGACATCAACTTTGTGGTTGAGACTAGGGAGAAAAAGGGTTGACATCAATACTGAGACTGGGGCCAGAAATTGATATGATTAACATCAACTCTACAGTTGGAAAAGAAATGTTTGACATCAGTATCGATACTAGTAACATCAGTACTGAGACTGGTAAATGATTAACATCAATACTGAAACTGGTGACATCAGTAATGAGAATGGAGAAAGAAATGATTTACATCATTATTGAGACTGGTGCAAAAATGATTGATTGACATCAACTCTGAGGTTGGGAAAATTGATTGACATCAGTATCGAGACTGGGGAAAGAAAATGATTTACATTAGTACGAAGACTGGTGCAGAAAGGATTGACATCAGTACTGAGACTGAGGAATTAAATTGATATGATTGACATCAAGTCTATGGTTGGAAAAAAGGTTTATCGTCAGCTCTAAGACTGGTAAAGAAATGTTTAGAATCAACTCTGGGGATGGGGGTTTATGGGGAAGCCATTTAGTATGGTTAACATTCTATTGCAGCTGATAAAATTTCAGAAAAAACTATCTCTATCCTCTCGAAGGGATAGACCATTTGGCATATTTATTGACAGAGTCGCAACAAGCTATCACTTATTCAAATAATGAATCATGGGTTCAAACTTGATTATGATGAAAAACAAAGAATTCACAAATCTTCTCTGTTGAGGATAAAACAAAGAGATGACCACTTGATGTGAAGATAAAGATTAATATCTGGGGATAGACAATCTACATAAATAAAGAGTTCGCCATTTGTTGTTAGGTAGAGAAACTATTGGGGAACAAAGCTCGTCTTCAATGGGGAACCATAAAACATATTCCTGCTGAGGAGACAAAGGATTCAAAGGTACAAAATAAATGCACTCCCAATCTAGGTTTCACAGCCTAGAGATATTCAAAACCAGAATTGTCAAAGACCAAGTTCAATCCTGGAATAAGCTGGAGAGAAAGAATCAAACAAGATTATATCCAATGAGGGATAAAATCAACTGGGGATTTATCTTATCCTGAGATGGAAAGGGAAGCTAAAGCAAAATCATTTCACGAGGGATAAACTTAGCGGGGAATTATAAAGGATATACACTTTCTACTTATAGTTGACACTCTATTGGAGAGAGGACATACACTTTTTGGGGATAAACACAAACAAAGTAATTGGACCCAGTAACATCAAGGAATAAGAATCTGCACGAATGATAAAAGCATGAATGTCACGTATATGCTGACAAAATAGATAAAACAGATAAATTGGAGGTAATAAAAACATCACAGTACAACCAGATACTCAGCTAATCTCAACATGATGGAAACATCACTGGAGATAGAACACAATCCACCGATGAAGCCAAGTCCTACTACAAGGCTCAAATATCTTTGGGAGAGGAGGATACTTCTCGGAAAGAAACTCAAAATTCAATCTTCTAGCGTTAATTTTCCATCAAAGGGATAACAACATGAACTCCACTTTAAGTCTTAGTTAGAGATCATTGGGGAACATTCAAATTTAGTATTCAGTTGGGGGACACTGGATCACAATCACATCATAGCAACTATCCTGAAAAATAGGGATTGCCCTTAGAATTAATGACTATGGTGTATAATATCATGCCCTAGATGACACGGTCTTTGAGATAATCAACCTGATCTATGGATGCACTGAGAGATTCATCTAATCTCTACGTAACTGCCCTAAATTGATGGAACTTAACACATTCTATTAATCAACAGAGTCTTCAGGAAAAATGCCCTTGCTGATATTCAGATGTAAACTTCCTTGATATCAAACAATTGTTTTACAAGCAAATTTTTTTTTATTCTGAGGGTGAAAGTTATAATGCAATAGTTATGTAAGTCTTGGAGATTTTATTGAAAATATGTTGCAAAACCTTGTGAATGAATCACTATTTTGGGTATAACATTGATTGGTTTTTGTATAAAAGATAACAAAAGCATATGATACCAAAACAAATATTTAGCAAAACTCACGGGAGTTAGGAATGCTATTTTATCGAAGCATGCTATCAAAATAAACCCTGCTTCAATTAGGAATTTTCAGGGTTGTAACGTCTCCTAGTTCACGGTTTTCAGAAAAAAAAGATTTTAAGGCTCAAAGTTTATTTGTGCCCACCCATTCTCCGTGATGTTCTCCAGTCCTATGTTCAATTAATTTAACATGAGAATTCATCTCTCAAAAGGATTTTGTGATGGTTAAGGAACCAAAGCGGCTTTTGGAGTAGCAGTCACTCTTTTTGTCATCGTGTTTGTAGTCACACAAATCTTTCTTTACTGAGGAATTTTCTTTGTAATTCTTTTGCTCTTCCTTTTCATTTTTAAAATTTTATTTTCCCTAAACTTTTCCTAGATTAATTCTTTTGAATCAATAGTCCATAGGGGTGCCGTGATTTTTCCTAAGTCACTTGACTTAGCGAGCTTTTTTTTTTATTTGAACAAATTGTGTGACATTGGCTTTGTCTGAATTCGTTGAAATGTGATGACTGCCTCGTTCCTTGACGAATGAGGGATAACCATTGTGGTTTCACATCTTCTGGCCTCTTGATGAATAAGGGATACATTCCTTTCTAAAATATGAACACTCGGTCAGATTAACTGAAAACTACCCTACCCTAGGTTAAAGGTGAGGGTTTTTCTGTTTAGAAAATAAACTCCTACTTCAAGACTCAAAAGGGTTAACAAGGGATTATCTTCCTTATATCTCCAGTGTTTGGGGGTTTGAAATAATGCTTGTACATCATCAGCAGGATTTTATTCGAAAGCATACAACCAATTGTTTTTGCATTTTCAGATCATCATTCCCCCTCTAATCTCTGCCAAAGCAAGAGAATTGGCAACAAGTTGGTATCATAATGCAGAAAAACAAATACGATTGTGTTGTACCAAAAAATTTTCCCTCCCATTTTTGAAGACAATTGATTCAAGACACCTCCTCAAGCTCCTAGGGTTCTAAATTACTCAAGAATACTCAAAGGTTTGAACATACAAGCATCTCTCTTGAGCAATGTCCCATAATTAGGGTTTTGTGTTTCTCAAAGAAAATTGAATTTCTGATGCTTCAAGTAAGTCTCGTGGTTCCTCATATGCTTAAAGGTACCCTCATGACAAGTTTCAAGAATTGCATCACAAGTTTTCTCAGTCAATTGCTCAGATGAGTCAAAATCAACTATATTGGATAAAAAGTCAACTGTGGTCAACATACAGTCAAACTTCAAGATTTTTGGTCAACATCAAGATTTTGAGGTCACATTCATCATTTTATCAAGGGTTGATCATGATTCATCAAGAAAACTCAAGATTCATCAAAAGTCAAAAATTGCTAAGTTAGGGTTTTCTTTAGAAGAAGTCAACTGAACTTTGACCAAAGATAACTTTCACACACTTTATCATAAAATTCTTAACCAAAGCCTATTTCGATGGAAATTCAATTCTCTACAACTTTGTCTCTCTAAGCTCAAATCCAAAAAATGCTTCATTTGAGAGATATCAGCTAAAGTATTACAAGTCATTTTGAAAGTCAACAAAAAGACATCTTTTGCCAATGAAATTTACATCAAGTTAAAACTTCAAATGAAAAACTGAACAACATGAGAGTTATAGGGCACATCTTGGGCTTTCCAAAAAGTCTAAGATCAACTTCATATGACAAAAATTGAGTGAGATATGACTAGTGCAAGTTGAGAAATTTTTGAGAAATGCATGAAACCTCAATTGAGCAATTTTGAAAATTTGGACTAGTGGACCTATCTTCTAAGGTCTAAACATGTTCATGACCTTATAGAGGACTCCTAAACTCATTCATAGCCTACCATGATTTTTTATATATTTATTTTGATTTTTATTCAATTAAATACAAAATAAATAAAATAAAATAACAAATGATGGACCAAGGCATGTGGGCTTGGTTTTGGATCTGATTTGAGGCCCAAGAACACATATCCAACTTGCCAAAACCGTGTTGCCTCAAAATGGGAAGAGTTTCACTTGTTTTGGAAGGATTTTAATTGGTTTTGGAAAGAAATCATGCCATGATTACATATGGTTCCATACCACATTTGTTGATCTAGAATAATTGGCTTATAAATAGACAAACATCAAACCAAGAGGAGGACCACGAAATTCTACCTCAAAAGCTAGTTAAAAAAATCACCAAAAAGTCAAGAATTAGGACATATTCGAATTCTATTTTTGAGTGGTTTTCAGTCCAAACCAAGGACTGAACCATCATGCTGACATTCCCAGGAACACGCCCAAATCAAGAACTAAGAAATTCCACGCCCAAGATCATCATACTCACACTCACCGTTTGGGTGGAGTTTTGAAAATTCAAATATATTAATTTATGCATGCTTAACTGTTGTTGTGTATACAAACATATTCTACAGGATGATTAGAACATGTTTGAGCCAAAACATGCAAGGTTGAGCGCATGAATCATGGCTTTTCATTGCTAGTGCATAGTCACAGTGAAGCTTCGAATCGCTACTCACAGACACTTTCAGACTAAACGGAGGGTGTCATTTGATTCCCACCCCATGCAATTTATTTTAACACCTTTTTCTACCTTTTTCCTTTCTTATATTTCCATTAATTTATTTATTTATTTATTTCTTTTTTACAATTAAAATCATAAGACAATAAAAAAAATCAGAAAAAAAACTTATAAAATAAAAAAAATCAGGTTTTAGTCTTTTTTTATATCAATTAATTTAATTAATTTAGAATTAGGTTTTTGCAATTAAATTAATTAATTTGTAAATAAAATTAGACATTAGGGTTTTTAAAAAAATATTATTAACATATAAAATCAAACAAAAAAAAATCTTTTAACACCTAGAATTTTTAGGCCTTAAAAAAATCTTTCTAACTTTTTCTATTTATCTTTTGCATTTAAATTCCTAGAAACAATTGTATAGGTCGCACAATTTTTTTTGTAATAGCTTAGTTTTAATTTCTCGCAAAGTTTTAATTATTATGTAACTCTCCCGATGCCATGTAATAGTGTTAGGTTTTATCTTCCGCACTTTATTTTTTCCGCACTTATACTTTATGCCTTGTATATATATAACTGTGTAGTAAATAGGCTTGTATGGCAAGAGAAATCGGTAGATAATCATAAACATTTCCAAGATAAATATAACTGAGCTGAATCACTTTTGCACACTTTGCACCTCTAGGGTAACCTCTCTCTGTTGCCTTCGGAAAATATTGGTCATATCCCTCGAATGTAGGGATGCTTTAGCAAAAGACCCTCGATTCAACAATATCATCATGGTCCATTTCGAATAAATATCATAATCCTTCGACGACCCTTCGAGTTTCCTATAAAATAATCTAGTCCCTTCGATGAGCCTACGAGCAAAATGATGATAGTCCCTTCGATACAATTGCTAAACTATCCTTACATGTTGCCTTCTATGACCATACGATGACCCTACGCTTGTCCCTTCACATCCAATAGATAAGGCTACCTACAAACTAATGGTACGTAGTAATATCTATAATGGAGAAGGAAAATAACAAGAACAACCTTTAGTGGGTAAGACTCAACACATTGCTTGCTCACAACCTTTTTCAAAACAAACAAAATATTTTACACATCACATTTCAAATAGATATTTTCAAACAAACACTTTGTATACATTCTTGAGGACTGGTACAAGAATTATTATAAAGTATGCCTCACAATTGACATTCAAAATATTTTCAAATCACAACACACATAAAGCAAGTTCAAAGTGAGCTAAACAATTAAGAGGCTATAGATAACTACGAATGAAAAGGGTGCTAATATCTTCCCTTTTTATAACTTACCCCCTGAACTCAAAATTTATCAAAGGTCTTTCCTGTTCTTTTCACCTTCCTTATTGGATAAAAGAAAAGTCGGTAGCGACTCTTGTTATCCGCAACATTTGTGATAAAACATAAAACAAGTCAGTTCTCCCACCGTATTACAGAACCAGCGACTCTGTTGGGGACATAATTAAAAGAGGGGTTACCTTAAGAGTTTATATCACTTTACTTGCTTAAATTGTGTACTTTGTCTGCTTTAACTTTAAGGGCTTTCTTGAGTTTATTATTTGAAAGATCCCACACCCGGATCTAGGGATGCCTTAGGTAAGTAGCAATAGACCATGAGAACTGTACGGTGTAGACCAATATGGTTAAAGTGATGGCTACTGTTAGTGAGACACTTTGGTTTGTACTAATGTTCCTTGAGTCAGTCAAGGATAACATTAGGATTCTGCATGGTATCATTAGCACTAACTAACTTTTAGAACCTTAATTGACCCATCTTGATCATTAGAAAGTAGTGAGATGCCCAACTTTGGTGCAGTCTAAGGTTGGTTGATACTCGATGCTACACTCATTGAGATTTGACTCTCAGGATGTTTTGGTGGCAAGCCAGTTACCTTGTTAAAATAAAATCTGTAAGAAAGATCCGTGATATGAGATTCTTAGAACCCGGTTACTATTTTAGGATAGGTTGAGCCAACTAAACTTCAATTGTGGAAAGGGTACTTACATATTAACTTCATGCAAGCCTTTAAACTTGAGGCTACTTGTGTGACTTGTTTGTATTCACTATCTAACAAATTGAATTCCTCGCAAGATTTGTTTGTATAAACTCATTTATTCTCACCACCTTACGCTTTTGCTTAGTGCATGGCTTACACATCATGTCATTTCATAACATAGCACTGTTACTAACCATTTCAAGGATCTTAGGGATTTATCGTGCAATATTTGCAGGATCTTTATAAGCCAAATTTCTATAAAGGAGCAAGAGAATTTATTTTCCTCTAGCCAGATACCGTCAAGATCAAAGTGCATTTTCTTGAGTCAGAGGCTATGGCCCACTTGATATCGTGAGCTTGATTCTTATAGAAGGATGTTCAAAGATGAAAACTCAAAGTTCTTTAGACAAAGATGCAACTAAATTCAATTTCTAATGTTTCAAACTAAATTCCCTAAAGATCCTTGAAAACATTGCATACGCATCTACATACCATGTCATTGCATTATAGGTTTCCAAGACAAGTTTCTCATCTCCTTGCTATTTATTTCAACAGAAATGGCTCTCGAACAAACAGTGAAATATCTCCAGGCTCAGAATGCTCAGTTCCAAGAGATGTTCCTAAGCTTAGCTAAGGGGCAAGAAGAATTGAAGGCTCTCATCATCACAGAGAATAAGAAGAAGAAGACAAAGAAACCAATTGGCATTATCAACATAGGGAAAAGATTCAGAGGTCTGGCTAAACAGGTCAAGGAGATCAAAATCCCAGAGGACAATGATAATGAACAGGATGACAATAATGAAAGTGATAAGCATGAGGAAAATAATAATCATGGTTCTATCAAATACTTTGTTGAAGAGGGAGAATATTATTTGGATTAACAATATCCCCCTGCTGATGAGAAGTATAAGCTGTTAGAAGAGCGTCTGAAAGCTATGGAGATCCAGAAGGTTCCTGGCTTGGACTTCGAAGAATTGGGTTTGGTCTCAAGAGTCGTCATTCCTCCCAAGTTCAAAACTCTGACCTTTCCTAAGTATGACGATGTTTCTTGCCCGAAGCTGTATTTGAGGTCATATGTTCGGAAAATCCAACCATACACTGTTGACAAGAAATTATGGGTTCATTTCTTCCAAGAGAGCCTGCCTAGAACACAATTGGAATGGTTCTATCAACTAGAAGGGACCAATATTCATACCTGGGAAAATTTGTCTGCCGCTTTCTACAAACAGTACCAGTATAATGCTGATCTCGCACCAACTCGTATACAATTGTAGAGTATGTCCATAGGCTCTAACGAAAGCTTCAAAGAGTACACCCAGAAATCGAGATATCTCGTAGGCAGGGTTCAACCTCCTTTAGCTGACAGGGAATTGGTTGACATGTTCATGAGCATGATGACAAGTTCTTTCTATAATCACCTACCTGGAAATTCTTCAGCCGGTTTCACTGAACTGATATTGACAGGGGAACATGTTGAGAATGGAATCAGAAGAGATAAAATCCAGGTTCCTACCTTTTCTGATACTTAGAAGAAGTTATACAACAGGAAGAAAGAGTTCAATGTTGTGTACGGCCAGAAGGGTCGTAATAAGAGAGACCACAACCAATCTTTTGGGGAAGTACTGATCTCTAATCCTGCACCAATGCAACAATGACAATAGGGTATTCAGCATAAGCAGGATACACCCAAAAGAAAATTTACCAAAATCAACATTTCATTGGATCAAGTGCTGCAACACATGTTGAAGGCAAAGTTGATTACGTTGAAGGATCCTCCTCGGAATCCCAATACTTCTGCTCCTAGCTATCATCCCAATGCAAGGTGTGCATACCATTTTAATAGTCCTGGGCATGATATGAATGGCTGTTGGGCGTTGAAGAACAATATTCAAGATATGAATGATGCTAAGGAGATTAAGTTTGACCCTCCTGAGAATCCCAATGTGATCATTTCTCCCATGCCAAATAATGACTAAGATTGAGAGCATCCAGTTCATTTGTATTTTCAGTTATAATTTCTTTTGTTTGTTCAAACACTTATCTTTATGTCAAACTTTGTTTTTTTTTCCATTAATGCATTGCTTATGTTTGTCTTGAATTAATGCATTCATTTTCACTATATTTAAACAGGGCTTTTTACTTCCTTTTTGTGATATTCAACTCTCGTTAAAAGCTATAAGCCTTTTGAGGGAGGATGATGAAAACGATACCATAATCTTATACAATATGTTTTGAATAGACCTTGCTGACGATGTACAAACGTTGCTTCAATTCCTAAATATTGGAGATATAAGGAAGTTAATCCCTAGTCAACCCCTTTGAGCCTAAGAAGTAGGAGTTTTATTTTTCATGCAAATTGAAACCCTTAATCATAACTTGGGGCATGATAGTTTCTAAGTTAATTCAATTGTGCTTTCAATCACAATTTTTTCCTTTATACACAACAGGTAGTATCGAAGACATCCTTCCAAATCAAAAGTTGGTGATGGTTCCCCGTAATCATTAAGTCGGGCAGTCATTATCTTTCAACAGAAAATCCCGCTAAGTCGAAACCTATGAAGGAGACTTAGCAAAAAAACTAGAGTATCCCGCTGACTGTAATCTCAAACAAAATAGTTTAGGAAAAAGTTATGGATAATAAAGTCAAAAAGAGGTCGCTACAAATCCTCAACAAAAGAAAGGTGTTACAAGAAAAAATATCTGCCTTCTCAAATAAACTTTTGGTTTCAGAACCATCACCAAGTTTCAGTGCTATAATTCCAAACTCTATTGGAACCTAAATGCATAATTAACTGAGTATAGGACTGAAGGACACCATCGAGAATGGGTTGGGTACAAATAAACTTTGAGCCTTTATCCTTTGTTTCTTAAACCGAGAACCAGGCTACGTTACAACCCTTCAAAGTCCTAACTGAAGCATGGGCTAGTTCGAAAACATACTGTTACAAAAAGGTATCCTGACTCCTGTAAGGCTTACTATAAATCCTGAGTTGATATCACATTCTTACAAAATTTGTTTTACTAAAAAATTGATTTTTTAAACTTCAAGACATACATAAGCTTTGCATTTTAATACCACTGTTTGCATATAACTAAGTGTTTGATAGTAGAGAAATTCGCATGACGCATACTCAATGAATGAAAATCCTTCTAATGGACATAATTACTTCAGAGGATGGGTCAAAGAGAAAGACACTTCCAGTAACAGGACTTTCATGGACACAATTGGTTATAAATCAAGGGGGCATGACATGTTATTGTCCAACTCATCTGTGGAAGTCAAGTCAAGATTCAAAGAATCTCTCAAAAGTGCTGAATAGCCAGGGGAAGATCTCTATATGAATCAATTGGGTCATGTTACATTGATCATGAGTTTAAGCAAAATCCAAAATGAAAATTTAATCTTCGGTATCACCAAATTGCTTGTCTATGTCAGCAGTATCAGATGGTGTCACTCTGTCGTGACAGTTCTAAGAAAAATATTGAGGAATGTTAAGACTATTAGAAACCTGGTGATCAATGGTTGATCAATAACTTCAAACACCGGGTGCACCAGACTAATCCCATGGGAAAATGGATTCCCGCATACGAAGGGGCACGTATGATTGAGAAAATATTTTCTGGCAGTGCTACAATACTTACTACCATGGACAGTGAAAATTCCCCACGCCCTGTGAGCGTAGACATAGTCAAAAATACTACGCATGAAAAAGAGACTCGCTAGGTTGATTGGCCTAGGAAAAAATAAGGGCATCCCGACGAACCAAAAGGGTTCGGGCACAAATTAGGGACATATAAATAAAATTGTACACCCGACAAGTTGAAAACCCGAGAAGGTGGCTTGGGCAAAAAAGGGTATCCCGGTGGACTGAAAATCTGAAAAGACAGTCCAGGAAAAAATTAGGGATTAAAGCATACGACTATGTCCCATTATCTCATCACTTGTTTATCACCCTGATTAATATTTACTAAAGACTCTAGGAGTTGGGATAATGTTCAAGTCATCCACAAATCCCCATAGAGAAATCTCCATGGAATTATCTCTACAAAGCTACCTTCACAAGCTCATCCACAACAGAGATATCTTCCCCAACAAGTCTAATATACCCTCAGACAAAAATTGGGGCATCTTCTAGTAGTTCACCTCCATATCCTTGATGGATAGCTTGACATGATCATCTTCCCCAATAAGTCCCCTAGCATATAATGAGGTTTAATCATTTCCCCAACTTCTTGCAGAAACTTCCTTAACACAACCTATGAAATTCCAATCCCCATCAGAGTTATTTTCCTCGACACAGTTTACAGGAATTTAATTCCCCAGTGGAGTTTATTACTCTAACACCATAAATCCCTAAAAAAAATTCTCTTCTCCAGCCGGGTTTAATCAAAGTTACTATCCCCAGAAGAGTTGTTACGATATCTGAAACCTAGACAAATAGCACACCGGAGGAATATCTATCTCTTTTATTCCCAATCAGGATACGTAAGAATCAAATCCTTCAACAAAAAGAACGAATAATGACCGACTCTTCTTGAATGCTTCTATCCTCAACCAGAAGTTGAAGATCGCCAGAGAAATATCCTCAAACAGAAAGCAGGAATCCCCAGCAAAATTGTTCCCAACAGAAATTGAAGAACCACTTTCTTCATCCCCTTCAACAATAGAGGATTTATTTTCCCAACTAGACGTTTTTACAAGGAGCTACCGATATGCTTCAATGACATATTGCGTCCATACATCATTTCACAATACATAATAGCATATGCATACCGAAACACATATGTCATTCTCATTTATTTTGAGAGCATCAATACACAATGCATTACATACATCATGACATTACATAAAGTTAATTTTGTCTTTTTATGAAAAGTTCACAAACAGACGCATATCATCAACAATTTTCAAACAGGTCAGAGATTAATTCCCGAAACAGGACAGGACAACTATCTATATGACCAGGCGGTATGAATTCCTGAAACAGGACGGGGTTACCAACAAAAAAACAGGTCACAAATTAATTCCCGAAACAAGACGGGGCAACTATCTACATGACCCGGTGGCATGAATTCCCGAAACAGGATGAGTTTAACAAAAAAAAAATAGGTCGCAGATTAATTCCCGAAATAGGACAGGGAAACTATCTATATGACCAGGCGGTATGAATTCCCGAAACAAGATGGGGTTACCAACAAAAAAAACATGTCACAAATTAATTCCCGAAACAGGACGGGGTAACTATGACCAGGCAGTATGAATTCTCGAAACAAGACGGGTTTACCAACAAAAAACAAGTTAGAGATTAATTCCTGAAACAGGACGGAGAAACTATCTATATGACCAAGCAACATGAATTCCTGAAACAGGACGTGTTTACCAACAAAAAACAGATCGAAGATTAATTCCCGAAATAGGACGAGGCAACTATCTATATGACCAAGCAGTATGAATTCCCGAAATAGGGCGGGTTTACCAACAAAAAACAAGTCAGAGATTAATTCCCGAAATAGGATGAGGAAACTATCTATATGACCAAGCGGTATGAATTCCTGAAACAGGACAAGTTTACCCATGAAAAACACATTGTAGATCAATTCTCAAAATAGGATGGGGAAACTATCTGCATGACCAAATGATTTCCTTCAAAGACTTAATTCTGACGAGCATTCCCCCCAGAGATTGAATTCTGGCGAGCATTTCCTTCAGAGGTTTATTCTGAAAAGCATCTCCTTCAGGGCTTCGTTCTGAAAAGCATCTCCTTCAAAAGTTTATTTTGGAAAGCATTCCCCCAGAGACTGAAATCTGGCGAGCATTTTCCTTCTGAGAAGCATCCTTCGGATACAGTCAGGCGTAGACTCATTTTGATACTCCAATCAACAATTACATTGGATGGCATCTGTAAGCCCATCTCCGAAGACACTCTATCACCTCTCTGAATGGAATATTTAAGCCCATTAAATTATTATAATCAAACAACAGTGTCACTTCATGCACATATGAGTGCAAATTTCTATGCACTTAAGTGTTCAATCCTCTTCAACCTTCAGATCACGAATGACGGATATGCCAATCTAACTCTTCAGGTTTAAGAAGATTGAACAGGGGCAGCTGTTGTACCCCAAAATTTTCCCTCCCATTTTTGAAGACAATTGATTCAAGATACCTCCTCATGCTCCTAGGGTTCTCAATTGCTCAAGAATACTCAAGGGTTTGAACATACGAGAATCTCTCCTAAGCAATGGCCTACGATTAGGGTTTTGTGTTTCTCAAAGAAAATTGAGTTTCTAATGCCTCAACTGAGTCTCATGGTTCCTCATATGCTTCAAGGTACCCTCATGACAAGTTTCAAGCCTTGCATCACAAGTTTGCTCAGTCAATTGCTCAGATGAGTGAAAATCAACTATATTGGACAAAAAGTCAATTCTGGTCAACATACAGTCAAACTTCAAGATTTTTGGTCAACATCAATATTTTGAGGTCACATTCATCATTTGATCAAGGGTTGATCACGATTCATCAAGAAAACTCAAGATTCATGAAAAGTCAAAAATTGCTAAATTAGGGTTTTCTTTAGGAGAAGTCAACTGAACTTTGACCAAAGATAACTTTCACATGCTTCATCAGAAAATTCTCAACCAAAGCCCATTTTAATGGAAATTAAATTCTCTACAACTTTGACGCTCTAAGCTCAAGTCCAAAAAATGCTTCATTTGAGAGATATGAGCCAAAACATTACATGCCATTTTGAAAATCAACAAAAAGACATCTTTTGTTAAGGAAATTTACATCAAGTTAAAGAATTAAAATGAAAACGTGACTAACATGAGAGTTGTAGGGGACTTCTTGAGCTTTCCTAAAAGTCCAAGATCACCTTCATATGACAAAAATTGAGTGAGATATGATTGGTGCAAGTTGAAATTTTCTTGAGAAATGCATGAAACCTCAATTGAGCAATTTTGAAATTTTGGACTAGTGGACCTATCTTCTAAGGTCTAAACATGTTCATGACCTTATAGAGGACTCCTAAACTCATTCATAGCTTACCATGATTTTTTTAATTTATATTTATTTTGATTTTTATTCAATTAAATACAAAATAAATTAAATAAAATAACAAATGATGGACCAAGGCATGTGGGCTTGGTTTTGGACCAGATTTGAGGCCCACGAACACATATCCAACTTGAAAAAACCCTGTTGCTTCAATATTGGAAGAGATTCACTTGTTTTGGAAGGATTTTAATTGGTTTTGGAAATAAATCATGCCATAATTACATATGGTTCCATACCATATTTGTTGACCTAGAATAATTGGCTTATAAATAGACAAACATCAAACCAAGAGGAGGACCACGAAATTCTACCTCAAAAGCTAGTTCAAAAATCACCAAAAAGTCAAGAATTAGGGCATATTCGAGTTCCATTTTTAGTGGTTTTTAGTCCAAATCAAGGACTGAACCATCATCCTGACATTCCCAAGAATACGCCCAGATCAAGAACTAAGAAATTCCACGCCCAAGATCATCATACTCACACTCACCGTTTGGGTTAGGTTTTGAAAATTCAAATCTATTAATTTATGCATGCTTAACTGTTTTTGTGTCTAAACATATTCTACAGGATGATTAGAACATGTTTGAGCCAAAACATGCAAGGCTGAGCGCATGAATCATGACTTGCCATTACTAGGGCATAGTCACTGTGAAGCTTCGAATCGCTACTCACAAGTACTTTCAGACTAAACGGAGGGTGCCATTCGATTCCCCCCCCCCCCATGCAATTTCTTTTAACACATTTTTCTAACCTTTTTCCTTTCTTATATTTCCATTAATTAATTTATTTATTTTTTACAATTAAAATCAAAAGACAATAAAAAAATCAGAAAAAAACTTATAAAATCAAAAAATTAGGTTTTAGTTTTTTTTTTATATCAATTAATTTAATTAATTTAGAATTAGGTTTTTGTAATTAAATTAATTAATTTTTAATTAAAATTAGACATTAGTTTTTTTATTAACATATAAAATCAAACAAAAAAAAATCTTTTAACACCTAGATTTTTAGGACTTTAAAAAATCTTTCTAAGTTTTTTTATTTATCTTTTGCATTTTGTTGTACCCTAATTTTTACCCCTAAGATTCCTCTATCATCTCATATCAATCCAATCATATCAAGATCACACAATGGTTTGGTTATTTTCCCTATCTCTAGGTTTTCTCATGAGGGATCACCAAGCACTTTAATTTGTATATTGTAATTATATATGTCTTGTATTGATTAACTTTTAACTAACAAATATAATGAATGTTTTCTCTAATTGATGATACTATAGGTGAGGGAAAAACATGTTTCATCAGGTTGATGCATAGGTTCATGAGTTTATTTCCATGTCTTCTTCAACAAAACTTCATTGAGATTCAAGCTTCATCTTTGAGAGTTCTTTAAAGTAATATCATGACAAGGTCTACTATGATTCATCATGCCTCAATTTGTCAAAAGAAGTCAAAAGATACAAGAGTTTATTGAAGAGGTTTGACCTAATTGGACAAGTTCTTAATTCCTTGATCACAAGTGCATAACTCTCTCAATTCTTAATATTTGGAAGTGGTTATTATTTCTACGAGTTCTTATTATCATCCACAACAACTTCTATTCACATAGCAATAGTTATTGTGCAAGAAAGATTGTCAAAATTGGAAAGGGCTTCCAAGTCATTTTGGTACTCTAGGAGCTAGGGTTTTGAACTTCTAAGGGCTATTTCTTGTTCATCTTTTGAGATTTTTGAGTGATTCCAAAGATATGCTTCTCTTTAAAGGGTTATCAATCAATCACTTCAAAATTTTCAAGCAAATTTTGCATGTAAGATTCCTAATGATGGAGAAAGATTACAAGTTCTCTAAATAGGCCATCAAATTCCCTCATGTGACTTCAAAAGATCATAAATTGGTCAATTTTTATCTCCTTGAGACCATTATTTTTCCATATTGATCTTAAGAATGTGAACTTCAACTCTTCTTTTATGTTCAGGACTTGAAAATGGTTGGAAGATGCCTTAAGAACTCAAAAGATTATAGGTCACCTCATGGATTTTCACCAATTTCACAAGGCCATAACTTTTTTCAATACTTGGTATTTTTGAGTGAGTCAAGTTTCACAATGCTATTTGGGAAGTCTACTTCATGAAAGCATCATTTTTCAAAGCAAGATTTTGGAGGAAGACCTTGTTTGGAGTCAAAACATTATAGGTCACTTTTGAAGAAGAAACTTGAAATTTTTCTAAGTATAAAAGTCAACATATTTTTCTCAACTTTGACTCATCACAAATTTTAGTTCAAGCATCCAAATGATTTCACTCTTTGAACATTGTAAAGATTATGACCTTATCTTTCAAATGCTTCAAGAATTATGCCCTAAGACCTCTTGAGCTGTGAACACCATGGATTCAAATTTGGTACCTTGAAACTGAAGTTTTCTCCAAAGTCAGAAATTGAAATCCATAATGTGGCTTATAAACACCAAATTAACGCACATTTTTTATCTAAACATATTTAACCAACTTGCCAAAATGGATTAGAGCCTTGAAACACAAGGTTTGAGTAAGTTTTGATGCACATGAAGTCACACATTTCTCATGTCCACGGCCTCTCACGATTTCCCTCCAAAATCCACAAATTCTTCCAATTCTCATTCCCATTCACTTCCATATAAATATATGACCATATTGCACTCATTTACACAACCTTTGAGAGCCAAATACACCCTGCCAAAGTTCATTTGCAAATCAGAAATTTGAAATTCCATTTTGCAGTTTTAAGCTCTCTCTTCACAATTTCTTCACATATTCATCATCCTCCATAAACATACAAACTCTACAACACTTAAACCAAGAAAATCTAGCCATATTCTGAGTTTCAGAAGTTCACTTTCAGAGCTATTTTCGTGAGCCTCGTTCAAGTAGTTTTGTGAGCCAAATTGTTCCAAATAAAAACCTATTCTACTTTACTCATCCTTCCGATTCTTGTTCATTTTACAATTTTTAAAATCATTGAGAATTGAGTGAGAAATCCCAACCTAAAGTGCTCGCTATTATTTTTTTCCCTACATTTTTCTCTTTGCTCAGTTTATATAAATTTTTCACGAGGGTGAAGTTAGGATCGTCTTGAAGAGATGGATCCAATGATATTAGTCTGAGCTTTTAACGTTTCCGTTTGAAGAATCCCTGAAAATTCCACACTCAGGGTGTCCGAAGGTTGAAGACGACCTACATGTCATTCTTCAACCAATGAACGTTGGAAATTTGTTTTATTTTCATTGGTTGTTTGTTTGTTGATTAAGCGTGTTTTGGCTGAGGGTCCATGATATGCACAATGCGCCAGGTCCTTTGGATCTATTTACTAACGTGTTTTGACTTTCATTCAATGAATCACATTTTTTTTCTTTTTCTTTTATTAAAATCTGATTTAAAAAATGATTTGGTGTGATTTCCAATAGTGACCATATCATGCACAGTGTGTCAGATCCCTTGGATCTGCTTACTAACATGTTTTGACAATGATCCAATGATTCACATTTTTTTGGCTTATTTTTATTTTCTGATTTTTATATTTATTTTTTTTAAACTTCAAAAATCTATAAAAAATTCATTTCTGGTCCAAAAATTATGAAAAAATTCACAAAAATATTTTGGAATATTATCTTTCTGTTTTTTATTTTTTCAAAATTTTATTTTCAAAATTGATATTTTTTCACTTTCTTTTGATTATTTTATTTGTTTAAAATCATTTTCTGGTTGTTAAAAATTCTGAAAAAATTATGAAAAGGTCCTTTGGTCTTTTGGCAATTTTTGCTGACTTTTTTATTTATTTCTGATTTTACTATTTTTTTACCATTTTTTGGTTTGTTTTACTTACTTGTTTTATTTCTAAAATTATTTTTTGACTTTAAAAATTTTTTGAAAATTTTTGTCAACTATTATTGAATCATGTTTAACCTTTGACTATTTTTTAGGATTTTTATTTGGTATTTTAATATACTTTGTGTATTTTACAATTTATTTTCCTTTTTTATTAACCATTTAAATATTGCTTTAGTAAATATTATTTTATTTATTTATTTGGTTCTGACTTGGATTTCATTTGGTGACAAATTCCTTAACCCCATTGGATCTTGGGTGTTGATAGGTTGAGAAACCAAATCCATCAAAATGGATGAATGATGTTGATGATATTTGAAACCCTAATTTAATATAATACATCCCCTCCCTCTTCATCTTATCCCTTTCTTACTTGTACTACATGTTGTTATAGGATGATCTACATATCATTTCTCCAAACATATGGAAAATAAATTGCTATTGATCGGCCTCAAAATAGGTGTGACTTCTACATAAGTCCACTTACGATTGCTTAACATAGCGCTAAATTTTGTCTTGATTCGAGAAATGATCATTCATGGCCAAACCTATGATTGGAAGCACAAGTATGTTTAATTTGAAACCTTTGATCCAATAACCTTGAGGTTCATTGTTAGGAGGCTTTGGTCTTATCTACCCTCTAATGAACCTTCATAAACTTTGGTCTAAGCGAATCATTTAAACATCGTTAATCATATGTTGTCGCCTCGAGAATTTGAAATGAATGATATACTTGACAAAAAGCAAATGAAACTTGTTGTTGAGAGGCTTTGATTTTATCAATCTTCTAATGAGTTTTCAAATGCAAGATTCAAGATGGTCATTCAACTAACCTCTAATATCTAACTCATTAACAATTGACTTTTATTTTTATGCTTTTACTTTACGCCTTTACTTTTACGCACTATTTATTTTAGCATTTACATTTCATGCTATTTTCATCTTTGCTCACTTGAGAATTTATCTTTACGTCATTTTTATTTTGCTCATTTGATCTTTCATTTTCTTTTTAAAGATACCTAATAACTAACTTGAACAATAAAAAACTTTAAGGCTACTTGGACTATTTGGTTACTATCCTTGGCATTTTGGAGTTATAGAATTCTTGGACTTAGGAGTAAAGACCTTGACTACCTTGGGACCTTGTGACTTCTATTGTTATTTTGTCTGGAGTTCTTGGGGTTTATTCCGAGATATTGGGTTGTTTGTTTTCTTTGTGCGCAGGTTATTCCGATTATATGCTTTGTCTACGATTGGGAATTCATCTGTATATAGCCGTTACTCTGCCCAATTTTTGTGAAGACATAATGCATTTGAAGTTTGGTATTCTTAAGAAGTTTATGATCCTTGCTTGTTTGGTTTCAAATCCAAAGTATAGGAATTCTACCTTGACTCATTATGCCAAGTGTTGGCTTATTGTTGGTTAGACGGTTCTTTTCCCTAACTTTTACTTTATGCTTTAGGATAGTCCCTTCATCTTCTCCCATCTTCTTTAATTTCAAAAATATTCTCCCTCCTTTTCAAAACTATTCTTGTTTTCTAAACTTGAACGTCTTTCACAATAAACTTGGGCTTAAGTCCATGCATTTTCAAAAATGTTTTCTTAATCAAATTTTAACCAACTTAATCATACTTTGACATTTCTTGTGAAAATACTAAAAGTCAATCAATCTCATTCAAACCATTTTTCCACTTTGGCTATTTTACTTTAAACTTTTTTTTTCAAAAGATTAGACTCTTGTTAATCCTTGTAGTGATGCGAGCTACTATACTTCTATGATATGTAATGTGAAGGAAAATTGCGATCAAAAGCGCAGCGAAATTTAAAATTTTCCTTTAGCGATCCTTACGAATGAACATGGTCAGTGATAGAAATATTTACCTCTTGTGGCGATTCAGACCTTTGATGTTGTGATCACGAGCATTGATGAAGAACAACGCCTCTACTCAGTCCACACGAACAGATCGCTTCCAGTTACAGTGCTAGCTGATCACAAACAGAAACCTTAAGTGAGAGAGAGAATCAAAAACGAAATTGCATCAAGTGAAATTGCTTCATCACAAGGGATCTATTTATAGAATCACTCGTGTGGGCTACAAGCTAAAAGCCCAATTAAGGCTATAAGCTAAAAACCCAATTAAGCTTATGGACATCATACCTTATGATGTACCATATATCACTTATCCACGTGGTACCTTACCACTTTCCGTATTACACTTAAGTGCACCGTATCTTACGGTGTTCCTTATTTATTCTATCTCTCATCAACCTGTCCTTATGTGTGTGACCCTGTAGGTTTTCGCGACGTTGGCAATTATATTAAATCACACATTTAATATAATAAACAGTGAGCGATATCTAGCAACACATCACTGTTACCCAAGTCACGAAAATGTCATGTGATCTGACCAAACCTTTTTCGTGATAATATTTGTGTTGTACAATTATCCTTTTGCCCTTATGTCTATATTGAACATAAGGCATACACTGTGTCACCCTTGTCTAGTTCAATATTGGGCCCTTAGACATTTATCCTGTTATGCAGGATGAGCAAATTCCATCTAGGTCACTCATGTCCCTTAGCATGCTTTGTGAAGTACCCATCAACCGTCTTTATAGTCATCCAGTTACGGATGACGTTTGATCAACAATAAAATACTTGACTCTACATCTAGGGTCCATAGTGGTTTCAGGTCGAAGGGTGGTATACACCATTATCATCATGAGAATAACTTATGACACTTTGCATAACATTCTATGTAGTATTCTCATAGCGGGTCAATCCAGTATAAATATTACTCCTAATATTCATACCTATGTCAAGACTTGATAACTCCTTATCTATGATCCATGAGATGTGATCATCAATCTATCTTCATAATAATCTTAATGCTTTAATGTTATCCCACTTCACATTAAAGCTTGACTACGGATACTTTAAGAATAGTGTCTTATGTTTAATGGGATCTCATGATTAAGTCACACTTAACATTTCATTAAACAAATAAACCATTCTAGGGACTTTATTATTTTGGAAAGCAAACATAATAAAGAAATTCCTTTTATTATTAATAAATAATTCGACACAAGTACCAAAAGTATTGGCCTCTAGGGCTTACACCAACATAATGAAGTGAGATATTTTTCACTTGGGTGTTGAGTGAGGCTTTGTTGATTTTAAAATCCAAGCTATATCCTCCACTTTGAGATGATTCAAATTCTCCTTTCTCATAATCGTGGGTAGTAAGTATGTTCTTCCACTCAGATATATGATGATGATGTCTCGTCTCTTTAAATTAACCAACAAATTTGTGTTTTAAATTTTTTTAAAGGTGAACTACGAGTACCCTGATCCCCTATTGCATGAAAGGTGGTATGTAGGCTCTAAAGGTTCACAACCGCGATGGGTGAAAAAAATGTAAAAAAATATTTCTTTTCTCACCTCCACCATCTATTTTTTATAAAACACTTATAGCCAAAATACACAAATTTTCAAAGAGGTTCCCGCGGAGTACCATAGATGTTTAGGGTGCTAATACCTTCCCTTTGCATAACCAACATCCGTACCTAAATTCTCTCACCCTCTTTTTTGGGTTATTCACCCTTTTCCCATTCCTCTGGAAACAATAAAGCGTGATGGCGATTTTTATTTTGATTTGTGAGAGTTAAGTCAATTCAATGACTTATTCTCAACATTTCTACTGCTAAACATTTAAATTCCTAGAAAAAATTGTATAGGTCGCACGGTTTTTTTTTGTAATAGCTTGGCTTTAATCTCTCGCAAAGTTTTAATTATTATGTAACTCTCCCGAGGCCACATAATAGTGTTAGGTTTTATCTTTCGCACTTTATTTTTCCGCACTTATACTTTTTGCCTCGTATATATATATAACTGTGTAGTAAGTAGGCTTGTATGGCAAGATAAATCGGTAGATAAACTTAAACATTTCCAAGATGAATATAACTGAATTGAACCACTTTTGCACACTTAGCACCTCTAGGATAACCTCTCTCTGTTGCCTTCGGAAAATATTGGTCATGTCCCTCAAACGTAGGGATGCTTTAACAAAAGACCCTCGATTCAACAATATCATCATGGTCCCTTATAAAGATCATAATCTCTCTATGACCCTTCAAGTTGCCTACAAAATGATCTAGTCCCTTCGATGACCCTACGAGCAAAATGATGATAATCCCTTCAATGTAATTGCTAAACTATCCTTACATGTTTCCTTCTATGACCATACAACGACCCTACGCCTGTCCCTACACATCTAATACATAAGACTACCTACCAACTAATGGTACGGATAGTAATATCTATAATGGAGAAGGAAAATAACAAGAAAAACGTTTAGTGGGTAAAACTCAACAAATTGCTTGCTCACAAGCTTTTTCAAAACAAACAAAATATTTTACACATCACATTTCAAACAGATATTTTCAAACAAACACTTTGTATACATTCTTGAGGACTGATACAAGAATTATTATAAAGTCTGCCTCACAATTGGTATTTAAAATATTTTCAAATCACACACATACAAAATAAGTTTAAATTGAGCTAAACAATTAAGAGCCTGTATATAACTACAGATGAAAAGGGTGCTAATACCTTCCCTTTTCAAAACTTACCCCCCGAACTCAAAATCTATCAAAGGTCTTTCCTGTTCTTTTCACCTTTCCTTATTGGATAAAAGAAAATCCGGTGGCGACTCTTGCTATCTGCAACATTTGCGATAAAATGCAAAACAAGTCAGTTCTCCCACCGTATTACAGAGTGAAACAAATTAATTTATTCAAGACAAACATTCTCATTGTATTGTCATTATCATTCAAATGTAAACAAGTTCTTACATTGCAAACAGTGCATTGATAAACAAAAAAGTTACAAATAAGCATGCAAAAAAGAACTAAAACTGCCATTGTTGAGCAAAGTCTTCTGTTCCGTTCGTCTGGTGAAAATGTGATAACCTTTGAATCAATAAGGTATTGGACTTTATGCTTCAGAATATTACAATCCTCAGTTGAGTGTCCAAATGTCCAAGAGTGATACCTGCATATGGCGTTCACGTTGTAATCTAGAGAAATATATGATGGGGTAGGCCTAGGTTCCCTTGGTTAGACCAAAGAATCCTTGAGGAACTGAGTGAGAGCTGACTATAAGTCATATGGCTCAGGTCAAACCTTCTTGGTGGCCTTCTTGGTCCTTGTTGTCGCTGCTGTTGTGGCTGATGAGTAGAAGCTATAGAAGTTGGACTAACCAATAGAATGGTAGAAGCAACCTGCTGATGTTGATGACTGTTTTTGGGTTTCCTCTGCTTTGCTTGTGAGATAGCATTAGAATCCTGGTCTTTCTTCTTGGAAGCATTATATGACTTCACATCCTTGGCTAAACGTCCTTAACGGACAACTTCTTCTAAATGAATCCCCATACTCACCATTTCAGTGAAGTCACTAGGAGCACTTGCTATGATTCTCTCATAGTAGAAGGAACTGAGAGTGTTCGGGAAGATCTTGGTCATTTACTTCTCTTCTATGGGAAGGATAACATGGGCGGACACTTCACGCCAATGCTGAGCATACTCTTTGAAAGATTCCTAATTTGTTTGAGTCATAGCCCTAAGTTGGTCACGGTTAGGCGCCATGTCTACATTATACTTGTACTGCCTAACAAATGACTCACCAAGGCCATTAAAGGTATGAATATGAGTACTCTCAAGTTGAGTCTACCAATTCAAAGCAGATCCAGTTAAACTGTCATGTAAATAGTGAATTAGCAAGTGTTGATCATTAGTATGAGCTGTCATTTTCCTGATGTACATAACAAGATGGCTCTGTGGACAAGAATTCCCCTTTTATTTCTCAAATTCAGGAAACTTGAACTTAGCTGGAACTTGGACATAAGAAATAAGACAAAGGTCATTAACATCCTTTACAAACCGTTTTTTCCCCTTTAGGGCTTTCATCTCTTTTTGAAGTTTCTGGATTGATCCTGAAACAAGTTCATTCTCTCGTAAACTCCAAGATTCTCATTGGGAGCTATGTGATACACATGTTCTTCATCATAAGGAATTGTATGCACAACATGAGGCATAGTAACCATAACTGGTTAGACCGTAAGTGGGACCTCAAAAGGTGGATGGTAACCTTCAGGATTGAAATTCTGAGGCATGCCCCAGGGGAAGCCATGAGGCATCTGGTCCTGAACAACATCACTGACGAGAATAGTGGGAATCAGAGTAGAAACAACTTTAGAGATCGTAGTAGCCTGAGGCTATGATACAACTTGATTATAAAAAGGAGGAGGAGCTTGATTATGAGCTTGAACAACAACCAAAGCTTCAAACAAAACATACAAACGCTTCATACAAGTTCTCAAAGTAGTGACCTCTTCACAAAGTTCTCTATTCTCTTGTTCCATATTTCCCATCTTTTTCTTAGCACGAGTGTTGTACTTATGACACCAAGAGAAAGGAAATAAGAGTCTGGAAAACTCTCGAAAGTAAGACCAAAATATGGAATAATGCATGATATGCAAATGTTGGTTTTTATTTAACTTTCAAGGAACCTAAGATATTAAATTGTAAACATAAAAGCATGGAGATAGAAAGTAAATCCCAAATTGGATCCAAGCATTGATCAAGTCATCATCAAAATCAATCATTCATTTTGGTGGAGTAGGGTTTTCATCCCATCAACACCCAAGATCCATTGAGTTTGATGAAACTTATGATGTTTACAAAGAAAGACCTCTAAGTTCCTTGAAAACCAAGTGGAAAAAGAGTTTCATGAATGCATGAATGCATGGTTATGCAATAACCAGGTATAGACAAGGTTCAAGGGTTTAATGTTACAAGCATGGATTCATGGGTAAGAACCAACCATAAGATACGTGCTAAGGCTAACCACCTGTACAACAAGGTTATAAAAAGTTCCCAGAGTCTTCGATCCTATTTTAGATATGACTGGTTACACGATTTACGCGTGGTCCAATAGTATTCTCAAGAGAAACTATTCTAAGTGTAGTAT
The DNA here is from genome assembly GCA_948472305.1 of Vicia faba. Classification (NCBI taxonomy): domain Eukaryota; kingdom Viridiplantae; phylum Streptophyta; class Magnoliopsida; order Fabales; family Fabaceae; genus Vicia; species Vicia faba. The sequence continues at coordinate 303,252,469 of OX451741.1, forward strand.
CTCCTAACAACTAAATCGGGACTACTCTTGGATAGCCACCGCACTACATTCTAATGAAAGCCAAGATGGGATAAGGGTTCTAAGGTCCTCAACTTCTCGGGCTCTCAGGTTGAGAGTAATAATGCTGTCACAACTAACTTGTTCAACACTATTTCCCCAATGAGGCCTCCACTGAGCGGAGGATCTCATGTCAGCTTAGTAAGGACTAACTCCTAGTAAGCCAACATGACTATAACACCCTCCTAATCATAACTTTGCCTAAGTTTGAGTATAAAACTTCCAAGAGATCATCAAATAACCAAAGAACCTGAAAATACCAACAAACACATGCAAACAAACAATAATAACAAAAACAGAAAATAAAAGTTAGTTTTAACCCTCTTGAGGATTATATTCCCTAGTGAAGTCGCCATTTCTGCCGCCATGAAAAATCAGAGACCAAGCTATTGACTAACTTGAATCACAAATTAAGAAGTCACCACCGAACTTTATTATTTCCAAGGAAAGGGAAAAGATCAGAACCCTATTATTAAACATGCACATGAAAAAGCAATGCAAGTAAATGGTCTAAGGTACGAGAGTTGATTATACAAAAGGAATGTATTAGCGCCCTATGTATCTATAGTACTCTATAGGAACCTCTTGCAATATCTATTTTTGGCTAAAATGGTTTGTTTGCAAAAGAGTGTGGAGGTGAAAAAATAATTATATTTTATTATATTTTTGTTTTTGCAAAGACATGAAGTCTTATACCTAGGTACCAATGAAGAATCAAAACCTCATAGTTCGGGGTACAAATAATAAAAGCTTTGTTGGTTGATTTTTAGGAGAAGATATAAGTTGTCATCTTAAGGAGAATACTCAACTAATAAATCCACAAGTATGAGAAGATGTATCTTTGCATCTTCATGAAATAAGTGCTCCAACTTGGATATAAAATCAATAGGTATGCCTCTAAATCCTTCAAAACAAAAAGAAGCATCATAATTTCAATCATTACTATAGGGATGGGAGAATTACATCTCAACTATATAGATCACTCATGTCTAATATTTTGAGAAAATAGTTTAAATTGAAAAGCCAAGGTGGCAAAAATATTTGGGTGAGATTTGAATATCTTTTAGTCTTTTGAAATTGTTTGATATGCTTAAGTGTATTGAAGCATTTATTAAAGAAAGTTTGAAAATGCAATGGAAAGTCAAGGCTTTTTTAATGAAAGAAGTTTCAAAGTTTTAAAATAAGATTAGGGTTTAGGTGTACAAGGGTAAACACAAGCTAAACATTCAAAAAGATAGTATACAAAAGTAAACACATGAAAATGAACATAAGACAAACACATGCACATGACTATAAGACCAACACTATAATCCCTTTCCTTGGATTTGAGCACAATTACTGACACAATGGAGTATGAACATCAATCATCACCACATAAACATTAAGATCAATATCAAAGCAAGAAACATGAAAGCTTCATGGATTAAAGTTTAAGATCACTTCACATAATCAAACAACGCACTAATCAAGATCTCAAGGCAATAGTAGGGACCAAATACACATGGTAAGAACAAACCCTAATGATAAACATGGTGTATACAAACCAATCAGAGAAATCACACAAGTCTTAAATCATAACCCTAAAAAGGATTAAGCATGGATCAAAGATATTTACACACTCATGAGAGAAACATCAAAAAGTTTTCAAGGATCAAGCAATTCAAAACCCTAAGATCTCAATCATTAAGACAAAGCAATAAGGCATTTGAATCAAACACGTTCATGGTATTAAACATTACTTAATTATGGTATAAAACTACAAAAATAAAATTACACTCAAATGGACACTATAAAGCATTATGGTACTAAGATAATCATAATTACATCATGGTAAGAGATTAATAACAGATCAATTTAAGAACCAAAATATTATGAATTAAAAAATACTAAACAAAAGAAACATATTTTTTGAGTTTTCTTTAATAAATAAAATCAAGGCTTTAAACAAATAAATAAGATACTTTTGAGTTTTGAATATTTATTAATGTGATAAGATAAATAAAATTGGGAGGTAAAAAAAGAATAAACAAAAAGAAATGCAAAAGAAAGTAAAAAGAAGTGGGAAAGAAACAAGTAGTAAAAATTAGGGATGGTGGTCAAGGGGTGTTGAATCCCTAACCTTTTGCTTACAAGCTAAAAGACCAACCATTAGTCCAAAAGCTATACGATTATAGATATGTGACTTCACATGATAATATTTGACACACAGTTCATAAATGCCTTAAAAAAATACTAGCGTATTAACCACCGGGGAGCAATCACAATTCAAACAAAACACACAAACAATGAAAAATATATTAAAACATCTATTTAAACTGGAATTTGGCACTAAACTTCATCTTCTTTATTCACGTTACTGTAACTTTTCTTTCAAAAAATGTCCAATTAGGGTTTTCTTATTTTGGCATAAAAAGTTACATATGAATACATCATTTCACTCAAGATTTTGTGAGGACTTCAAATATAATCATAGTTTTCATTTATTTTATTTGTAGCTCATGAGTTTAAGAAAAAACTAGAAAACCCTAGACTTTTCAAACTAAAATTAAATTGTGTATGTAATCAATCAATGTACAAATTGTTAGGGATTTTAATCCTCACATTGTAACAAGCATAAATGTCACAAGAATGAATGAAAATGATGCTTAAATGAGTGAGTTTAAAGTCAAAAAAATTTACCTATTGGAGGAAGGTCCAATTCCTTTTTTTTGCACTTACAAAAGTGAAGTGATAATTTAGTGAGCTTCCTTGAACTTCCATAAAACTAATGCAATGCTCAATTTATGCTGAGAATGCCTCAAACTTTCTGACCAACTCAAGTTGCAAGTGAGAAAAGTGAGAATTGGAATATAGTGAAGGAGGTGTTTCAGCCACAAACTATTGCATACAGTAGTTTATTTAAGACATGTTGATGATGTTTCAATGGAATGTTTTCCTGAAACTTGAGAGAAATGAGAAAATCGATTTTAAGGTTTTTTGAGGTATGGAAATGGAGTTTTTGAGTGAATATTTGGAAGAATGAGTTATGAGGCTTGAAGGGATTTTATAAAGGTCTCATTTGGTCCTCATAAGTGAATGAGATTGAGCTTGATTCATTTCTAATGTTAGTTTTCACATATAGTTTCCAAGTGGTTGGAAAAAGTATCATGGTTCCAAGGTGAGGGATTGCTTGATTCATGGACAATATGGGGGCCTTTCTGCACATAGGAGGCTTCTTATAAACATTGAGATACCGTGTGATCAAAATAGACAATTTAGAAGCTCAATGAAAAAGATTTGGAGAAAAGGCACTTTATCAAAATGGATATGAAGCTTTTTGGCAAAATGCTCTAAGAATGGATAGAGGTTTTCTATAAAGCTTTAAATCTTTGTGTAATTCACTTAGGATTCGTGTAAAACATCAATTATGACAAGATTTAGAAGCAACATAGCGTGTAAAAAAATATCTCAAGGATGAGGCATATGTATGGATATGAATTTGAACATTGATATGGACCTTCATTCAGCTTCATCATGGCAACCCCATCTCTTCGAAACTTGGTGCTCAAGCATACTAAATTCATGCTTTTTGTGCCATTGGAAAGATGACCCCATCCTCTACAACTTTCATGTTGATCACTTGAAGAGAATAAACTTGAATTTTGGGGAAAAAATGGCCATCAAAATTGAATATTGTAACTGAAAAACACTTAGAAAAGTTCTGGGTGTTTTTGGCAATTTTAACAACTTTGAGATCTCATCTTTCTCTGTTACTATAAAAAATTGAGGAATGCGTTTGAATCCAAAATTTTCACAATATTGAAGTATGTAAGATTATATTTAAGTACATCCATTAGGAATGAAAAATGGTTGATTTGGATTGATCACAAATTGGCCATAAAGTCATGCACTTGGTAAGGTCAAAACACTTAGAAAAATTTCTAAGTATTGAGATTTTTCAACAACTTGGAACATCAACTTTGGATATCAATTTTAAGAACTTTAAGGATCCTTTTGTCTTCAAATCTTTTCACCACATTGAAATATGCCATGAGAGCTTCCCAAAGAGTCCTTGTTTGCAAGTTTAGGATACTTGGGGAGGAAGATATGATCGTGAAAATTTGGTTAACTGAACATGAATTTTTGATACTTAGAAATATTTTAAAACCCTAGTTTTTGATATTTCCTTGATTTTATTGATTAGGATTAATAAAATACATCCATTAACCATATTTTCATGATTCTTAACTTGAGAGCTCCATGGTTGACCAAAAATCTGAAAAGTCAAACTTTGACTTTGATCAACATTGACTTTTTAACAATTGAACCACAATCTTCAATTATTAATGGATTAAGCTCCTTCAGCCAATTTGGACACATGAGGGGTCTATAAAGAATCATATGAAAATATTTAATCATGTTTCAAATCATTAGATCATGTTTTGGTCAGAAGGTCAACATTAAGTTAACTTTGACCAAAACCCTGATTTGAGGTGTAGTTGAATTTGAGACTTGATGATCTTGAATTGATACACACTTGAGATTGATTATGGATGAGGGGAAATAACTTGATCATTATGAATGAGTGATAAGCTTGAAACATTTGAGGAATATACATGACTTTGATCAGTTAACCACTTGAGCTCCTTGATCCAACACACCTACCATGTGAAAGAAACAAACAAGACAAAGCATATTTTTATATTTTACTGAGGTTAGTGATATGAAATGATGCATGATGGTCTCTTGATGCTTTGATGAATGAGATAATGATGATGATAAATCAATCCTTCGAGAGACAATTCCCACCTTTGTAAATGGGGAAAACCCAAATCACAAGAAACACATTATTACAGTTCTTTTGAATCCAATGCTATGTATTTTTGTGAAGTCACATAGCCTAATAGATTGATGCATATGAGGTGGAATATTAGGTCAAACTTTAGGGTATGACACATCTCATATGAGGGGAAATGTATTGTTGATGGCCGACACTAGGTTGCAGGCGGGCGGTTAGGTTAATCATGTGTGTTAAGACGATAACGAGTATGGTGCTCTTTGAGTTGTGAAAAGTGTGAATGAATTAGGTTTTATATCCTTACCATTCTAAGAGGAGATATATTTATAGAGACCTCTTTGAGCCTATGGTTGTTTCCAGTTTCTTGGTGTTAACCACTCCACTCTTAGTAGGGGAAGTTATTGACACCTATCTTCTAGGATTCAGTGGAGACTCTCTCTTCCTTGAATCCCAAATTGGGGATGCCTATGGGTGAGTCTTATGGATTCATTCTGGATGGTGCAATTTTTAAACGATGGTGACCTATTTTAGGACCCCTATAGATATAATATTACATAGTCCCTCAAGCACGGGGACTTTTCTTAAGGGAGAAGTGTTTATAAACTCTTCTACCTTTTCTGGAGTGTGCCCCGAGCCATAATGATGAATCTCTTAATTAAGAGGGATTTCATTCTATGGGAGAGTCCCTCAGCAAGGGGAACATCCCTCTATGAAAGGAATTTTTATTAGTAGGAGAGTCCCTCAGTGAGGGATGGGTCCCTCTGTAAAAGGGGAATCTATTTACTATGACTTTCACCTAATGAGTCAGCTACTAGGTGTCCTTCGCTTAACTGAGGGGTGTCAACCAAGGATATCAATCAATCATAGCATAAATACACTTTCTTTTATGTAATGCAATCAATGATGGCCTATTCTTCGAAACTTAAACATTAACAACACATGTTAGTAACGTGCTGAGTTTTATAAAACCCTTAGAGGGATTCAGAGAGCTTATTATAAAAGATTTTCCCTTTCTCATTTTGTCTCATTTTCTGCAAATTTTCCCGAGTTATTTCCTCTTGCCATCTTTGTAAAGCTTGCAAGCTTTTCTTAGGTACGGACTTATTCATCTTTCATAATTTCATATAATAGATATCGAGAAGAAATGTTTGGGATGAGGATTTTGTGCTAGAAATATGGTTTCTAGATTAGTGATTCCTTTCTGGTGGTCGCGACGATGGTGATGACTTCTTTTTCTTCTATTGTTTTCTTAGGAATAACATGTGTCCCTCCTCCATCGTTCCCAAAAGCGCTGGTGACTTTGCCTCCCTTTACACTTTTGAGGAACAAATCCGCGCCTTTTGATTGGGAGTGGATGTTTCTTCCTTAAATGATGAAGACTGGGTTTTTCTGGAGGCTTGTCTGCCATCAAACAGGGTGAATACAACTACCTCCTCCATCCCTTCTTCGTTGTATCTCTACTTTTATCTTCCTTTTATTAAGGATATGGAAGTCCATTTCCCCTCTCTGCTTTTTCCACGAAGATTCTTAGGGTCCTCAATGTTGCTCCCTCTTAGTTCTTTCCAAACAATTGGGGCTATGTTAGGGCTTTCAAGATGGTTTGTGAAAGGCTAGACATCAACCCAACTATGTAGATCTTTTTCTCATTATTTCTTAAAAAACCAACGAAAGGTAGCTCAGTGACTCTAAGAAATAGACCGACAAAGGGCCTTTTTACCTCTCATTCCAATGACTATAAGTATTGGAAAGACAAGTTTGTCCGGGTGAGGGGGAAGAAATATTCTCTTGGGATGTTGGGAACTAATGGTGCCCGCCTCTTTATGTTGTCCTGGACGGATGACACAATGATAATTATAGAAAATGAATGGGCATTCCTTTCCCTTGAGGAGAGAAGGTCGTTCACTTCCTATGGAAGTTCGAAATTATGGACTGCCAAAAAGTAATTAATCTGTGGCGGGGAGGTGTTGGGTGATGCCTATATAGGTAAAAGGATTTTTTTTTCTTTTTTTTTTCAGGCCCTGATATTCATTTTATGATTTGTGCTTTTTTTTATGTAAACCAAATGTCTAGAATCTCGGCCAAATAACACGTGCAGAGATGGGAGAAGATCAAGTCTTTCAGGTCGGGCTTTAATAGTCCAAAAAGCCACTCCATCAATTTCATTCTCTGTGGGTAGAATAGGGTAGCTGAGGAACCAATTTCAGAGTCTCCAGATCTAAGGCCCAAAGTCTAGAAGAGAGGTCTCCCTCTGTTTTTAGTTAGTAAATGTGACTTACTGAAGGCGAGACTCCCATGTCCTGGTGGAACGATGTTAGCCCTGACCTCATCTGATTTAAAGGCTCACACCTCCCTTTTTCCAAGGAGTTTCCTGCTGCATATCAGGCCCTTTGCTCACAATCCTCCTAAGCCATAATGAACATGAAATATACCCTTTTACTAAAGGCGTTGATGCTTTAGGATGTCAGACATGGAATATATGACAAGGCTTCTAGCGGACTAGAGGAGAGGCTATAGGAACAAATGAATGCTTATAAAGAGAGCCAAAGGAAGTTACAGTCTCTTCAACAGGATAAAGAGAAGTGTGGGAAGATGTTGGAGAGTGCACAATACAAGGCTAAAGAGATCTCTTCTAAGAAATTGGATGTTGTTCTTCTTCGCCAGAAAGATTTAGAGAAAGAGTTATCGGAGTTGACCAACACGGTGGTATCTGCTACTGACATATATTTTGAGCGCACCAAGGAGCAAGTCCTATTTTTGTACCTAATATATAACTGAGTCAATTAGATCCTTTCAAGATAGTGAATGGCAGGGCAATGGTGTATGAGAAGGCAATAACTTCCCTTGACCCTGAACATCCTTTTGCTTGTGAGAAAAGTGAGGCACGGGAGAGTCGCGAGCCTGAAGGTCCTCAGCAGGAGCATGTTGTTCTGGGAGAAGAATCCCAAGGAGAATGACATTCGACCTAAGAATATTTTTGTATTTTGTTACTTATTTTGTTGTATTTATCTTGAACCTTTCAGGGGATTTTTAAACCATTTTGAACAAGGACATTCCCTCGATGAAGCCTTTTTATGTTAGCTGCTTTTACTGTTAACTGTGATCTTTCTTTTCCTCAATTTTTAAGATATTTCGTTGCTATGGTCGTGTCTAAAAGCGACAAGGATCTCCTTTCTAGGGGATCCATTGTTTATGATCGCCTTCTTGGATGGCAAGGATCCCATCTTGGGGGTCCAACATGATTAATCACCTCAATGGGTGGCAAGGATCCCATATTGGGGATCCAACGTATTTAATCGCCTCAATGGGAGACGATAATTCCATCTTTGGGGATTCACCATATCTAATCAACTCCATGGGTAGACATGATCTTCCTCATAGGGATCCAACACATGTAATCGTCTTCGTGGGAGGCAAGGATCCCATTTTGGGGATCCAACATGGTAGATCACCTCAATGGATGGAAAGGATCCCATCCTAGGGATCTAGCATTGTTAATCGCCTTAATGGGCGAAAAGGATCCTATCTTGGGGATCCACCATATTTAGTTGACTCAATGGGCATCAAGGATTCCATCATGTAGATCAATACGGTTAGTTGCCTCAATAGGCGACAAGGATCCCATCTTGGGGATCCAACATGGTAAGTCTCCTCAATGGGTGGAAATAATCCCATCTTGGGGATAGACATATTTAATCGCCTCAATGGATGACAAGGATACCATCTTGGGGATCCATCATGGTTAATCGTCTCAATGGGCGGAAAGGATCCCATCTTGGGGATGTAACATAGTTAATCGCCTTAATGGGCAGAAAAGATCCCAACTTAGGGATCCAACATATTTAATCGCCTCAATGGATGGAAAGGATCCCGTCTTGGGGATCTAGCATGGTTACTCGCCTCCATGGAAGAAAATGAACCCATCTCGGGGATCCATCACATGTAATCGCCTCCTTGGGCGACAATGATCCCATCTTAGGGATCCAGCATATGCGATCGCCTCCATGGGAGGATTTCTTATGAGTCTGGATTTCCCGCAAATATTTGGAGTAAACAACAGATATAAATAAATAATAACAATATGCCAATTAAAAACCCTCGCTCCATAGGAAACTCACAAGGAAAAGAGTACACATCGACAAAAGTTTATCTTCCTATGAGAAGAGTTTTAATACTCACATATGAAAAATTATCAACTAAGTAAACAATAAACAAAAATAAAATGACTACATCAATGATTCCAGAAGAATGGGGCATTCCCTCCTGATTTCTAACTTTGTTGTCTCCCGTGGTTGGATAAGAAGCTTCCTCACCCTCACCCGCCTCTTCTGTCGGTGTTATCCCAGAGTTGGCCTTCTTCATTTTCGTGCTTGGAAGAGGCATCCTCTTTAGCTTAAGGCTTTATGCGTAACACTTTTTGGCGATCTCCTAATCTCCTAGCATAACCCCTACTTTCCCATTGGGCAGTGGATACTTCATGCATAAATACAAAATAGATAAAGCGGCCCCCATTCGATTAAAATCTGGTCGCCGAATAAGAATATTATACGAAAAGGGGTCTTCAATGACTACATACTTAACCTTTAGTTCTTTGGCTTGGTCTTATGTTCCAAACGTGATTCACAGGGTTATGTACCCTTTTACTTTTACATATTCTCCTGAAAATCTAACTAGTGATCCTTTGAAAGGCTTCAGGCCTTCGAGATCGAGATAAAATTTCTCAAAGGCATCCCAATAAAGTATGTCAACGAAGCTTCCACGATCCACCTGAACTCTTTTAGTTTCCCATTGTGGGCATAATATATTTTACCGTATTGTATATTTAATTAATTATGTCTATTCGATGATTTATTTAATTGTTGGAATGTTTATGGGGCGCGAGCTCTTGAGTTAGGGACATGGTAAGATTATTATAGGTGGATAGAATAATTTAGAATTATTTTATTAAGTAAAATTATATGTTGCTGGGGATGTAGTAGTAATATAAGGGTGTGGTGAGAATGTAGTAGCTTGGTAAAATAATTTAGAAATAATTAGAATTTTTATTGAGTTTCTTAAAAGTTCTTCAACTGTTCCAATTCTTCCAAGTCTTCCTTTTATAGCCAAAAAAGAAATTCGTTGGAGGGTAGAATAGGAATACCAAAATTTTAAGTGTCTTCTTGGAATAGTCAGAGAAAGTGGTAGACAACCTCGTACAGTAGTACTATCTTTACGCTACAAAAATAACGTAGTAGAGGCGAGGTGATGTTGTACCCTGTATTATTATTCACGTGAAACCTTTTGATATTCTCTTTTAACCTTCAGAGGCTTCTGGATGTATAATGGTTGAAGCATGCGTAGAAGGATTAAATCTAAGTCTCTAAAACCATGTCATTAGAGTCTTCAGAACTTGTTCAACCTGAACCTTGTCTTCGGAATCTTCAACACTTGGTCTTCAGAGTCTTTGTAATGCCCCGTTTAATTATTTAGTCATTGTTTATTAATTTTGAATTATTTTGGCATGACTAAGGGTATGTGGGCATTGGCTAAGGGTATGTGAGGACTTAGTTCTAATTAGTTAATTAGAATAAAACTTAGTCTATGGTGTAATAATAATAATATTGGTGAATGATGCAAAATACTATTATTATTAATAAAAATATTATTAGATATATGGTATAGTTACCACTAATAATAATAATATTATTATTATTATTATTATTATTATTATTATTATTATTATTATTATTATTATTATTATTATTATTATTAATTGTATAGGTATTATTATAATTATTACCATTAATATTATTATTATTATTATTATTATTATTATTATTATTATTTGTTATTAAGAATAAAACATAATTATTAGATAGAGTGGTAGAAAGGGAATTGGAAAAACTATTGTCATGTAGAAACAAAGTAGAGAAGAGAAGGAAGAACTAGGGAAAGAGAGAATCTTACCATTGTTGAAGGATCAAAGCTCCAAACTAAGGTAAGAGGGAGAATGGGTTCTCTAAAGGGTGATTATAACATGATAGGATAGTGAGGATTCCTTTTTCTCTTTGGATTTTGTGTATAATCGATTTATGCTCTTCTTTTGTGTAATTGATGTTATCTCTATGTGAATACATGTGAATTTGTGATTAAATTGATGTCAATGGTGTGATTATTGTTGATGATTATTGTTGTTGTGGTTTTATTCCATGAAATCCCAATATGGAAAATATATGTCTAAAAAGATGATAAAAAGGGAGGACTTTGATGTAGAAAATGGTTATAGAGTAATGTATAAACGAAATTGGATTGGAACTATAGGTTATTATGTGTAAAAATACTGTTTTAGGTCAAAATTAGGAGCTTGGAAATTCCCTAAATGAGCAGAAATTGTACTGATACAAAAACAGGATTTTGGAGTAGCAGACTGGCCATACACGTATGAGGGAGGCCATACGCGTATAGGGGACACTCCTAGGGACCGTACGCGTATGGTACACACCCTTTTCCTAAGCCATCATGACCTTATGCCAAAACACGTATGATATACGTATGAGAGGAAGGCCATTACGCGTATGGGCTAGCCATTACGCGTATGGGCTAGCCATTACGCGTATGGGAGGTTTGGATGGGTTTAGGGGGAAAATCGTCTCTGGTGGCACGTGTATGCTACGTGTATGAACCCTGGGAATTTTTGGCCCTACGCATATGATACACATGGATTGGGGACGAGGAGAATCCATACACGTATGGGGCAGGGCCATACACATATGAGCAGGTTGATGTGCGAAATTTCCCATTTTTGTGATTTCTTTCATGTTTTCGCGTGCATTGTAGTTTTTTTGGGCCCGTAATGACTAGTATGACTTAAGTAGATTTAGGAAGGCTAGTAATAATGGGAATTGGGCTAAAACGTGGAATTTTGTGGGAACTTCGTATGATGTGAGACGTAATGATGTGATGTAACATGGGGATGTTGTATGAAAATGTATGGATGATTTGCATGGTACGTTGCATGATGAGGATAATGTTGTTGGCCTGAATTAGCGTAACGTTGAGGACTTATGCCATGTGGTTGCATAATTATGTTGCATTTTGGTGTTGCATATCTGCATTAGTGAGAGCTTATGCTTAGTTGTTGGCCTATAATAACGTTATGTTGAGGGCTTATGCCCTGTTGCTTCCCTATCTGGAATTATAGAGAGGACTTATGCCCTGTGGCTTCCCTATCTGGCATTATAGAGAGGGTTTATGCCCTGTTGGTACCACATGTATTGAGTCAGTGTTGGTCTCATTGCATTGCATTTTTGATGATTTGATGTTGTGTTATGTAGATGATGTTTGTGATGTAAAATAGTGAATGACCTGTGAATTTTATGAATGGTGTGAATTACCACTCCTTAGCATGTGATATTCACCGTATATTTATTGAATGTAATTCTCATCCCTTTTCTGTTGTTGTGTATGTGCTCCTCGGGAGGTAAAAATAATCAGGTACCTAAGTAAGGCTTGGAGTGAGTGTTACCTGATCGAGTCTTAGGAGTCACTCTGATACGTAACACGGGAAATTGGGAATTTGTTATACTTTGCATTGTTTTATTTTGTTACATATCTTATTTTATACTTATGTTCAACCACACATTTTATGGAGTTTTTTTATTATTGTTGAGGCTTTAGCGCCATGGAAGTGAATTGACAGAATTGTTACGCTGTTAAGTTGTTTATTTATGAGAAATGAAGTAATAAAGTAACTTGAGACTTTATGAGTTTTTGAAAGAAGTGACATCCTAATTGTGAACTCTGATATGTTTTGTATATGTTATTATAATTATTATTGTTGGGAAAGTGGGGTGTTACAATCTTCACAACATTTTCTTAAGAGTCTTCAGAACTTTGTTCAACAGAACCTTGTCTTCAGAAGTTAGTCTTCAGAATCTTCAGAACTTGTTCAATAGAACATTATCTTTAGAATCTTCAGAACATTGGCAAGAGAACTTGGAATATTCAGAGCTTAGGAACATATCAGAAGCTCTAATACATGGTCACAATTATAAGCAATAAAACTAACGTTCTATCAGAACCGTTGTTTTAGAAGCATACTAAGCTATGAAACACAAACTTGTATCCTTCAGTGTGTTGAGTCCATAATTTGATGACGTCACACGTCAATTCTTCAGAGTTAGAACCTATTAGAAAAAGCTACACACTAATCAAACCATTAGGATACTAAATTGTTATCTAATCACCTATGTAATGTTATCATTAAAACTGAAGGCCAGATGTAAAACCAACTTTTGTTCTTACAATAATTGCCTCGAGGGTCAGCAAAGATCCTTTCGTGAAGGTCCAACATATAATTTCCTCGAGATGCAGGAAGGATCCTTCCGTGAAGGTCCAAAATTTAAGTACCATGAGGGGAGACAAGGATCCTTTCAAGAAGGTCCACCATATAATTGTCTTGAGGGGCGACAAGTATCCTTCTGCGAAGGTCCAACATATTATTTCCACGAGGGGGGACAAGGATCCTTCCGTGAAGGTCCAACATAAAAGGTATTTTAAAGAGGGGGTGTCCCTGGTGAAGAAGAACATTTTAATGATTGTTCAAAATAATACGGGCATAAATTTTACTGGAAAGTTATAAATAATTTTAACTATAATAATATCGAAGATGAAGTGTATTCCAAGTCCCAGGTAGTAGCGGTCCTTCAAGCTCCTGCAACTTATACACTCTATGAAGAAGTTTTTAGTATATGCAATATGGTGCTTACTACTTAGGTTGTAGCTTCCATTGCTGTCCAGGTATGGATACTTCATTTAGTACAAGGTTACCCTCCTACATTTCCCTCATCTTTACCTTAGAGTTATATCTCCTTGCGACTCTATGTTTGGCAGCAAACTCTTGGACATGGGAGGCTTCTCGTAGCTCGTCAATCAGGTCCGCTGCACATTTCAATCCTATATTGTTTTCTTCTTCATCAAAATGGTCTCGTCGTCATGAAAATGTCTCTATTTATGCGAGAAGCATCATGTATGCCCCACAAACCATGGAAAATAGGGTCTCCTTGGTGGCAGATTGTGGCGTGGTCTGATACAATCATAGTATCTCGTGGAGTAGTTCCACCCATAGACCTTTGGTGTTGTCTAGCTTTTTCTTGAATTCTTTGAGGATTACCTTTTTCGCTAATTCAGCTTGACCGTTGGCTTGGGGGTGTACAACAGAAATGAACTTTATTTTCTCCCCTAAATCCTTACAGAAGGTAGGGACCACAGCGCTGGAAAATTGGGTTCCATTATTTGAGACAATGGCGCCTAGGAGGCCGTATCAGTATTAATTCTCTGCCAATAGAAGCACTTGACTCCTTCTACCTTGACTTTTGCCACTGCCTCCGCCTCTATCCACTTAGTGAAGTAGTATACTCCCACTATCAAGAGTTTTAACTGAGCACTAGGGCGGCTTCATTCTCGCCTAATCACCTCAACATAGAAATATCACTTCCCATTCTATATAATTTTCCTAAGACTAGGGTGTATTTGGCAGTTTTCCTCCCGATCTTTCTGGCTTCTGCCTCATCTGGTGGGAGTTCGTCCGATTGTAAGTAGTGGAGTATGGTTGAAATCAAACTGGACTCGAGTGTGAGTTCCAGAGAGTATACTTCCTTTTCCTTGATAATGAGTGAGGCGAGAGTATTCTGTATGATTGTCTTATTGAGCCATGCGACCTTCGAGGTGGCTAGTTAAGACAAGAGACGCTCCCTGATTTCTATTCTCGTGGGACGTCCTTTACTTTGAAAGAGAGTAAAGGTCAAGACGAATTTCACACCTTTTATAGATATTTTATCAGCGAAGGCTCCTTGGCCTAATATTGTCCTGAGACCTGGTTGGCGACCAATTGCGAGTCACTTTTGGATTTTAATGTGGTGGCTCCTATTTCCAAGGTGAGGACCATACTGGCGATGAAAGATTGTACTCTACTTGATTGTTATTAGTGGTGAACTCAAACTTCAGTGCCTTCTCGATAACTATATAGCTTATTCCTTCAAGAATTATTCATGCCCTGCTTCCCTTTCCATGGGAGGCACCATCCATGGATAACACCCATTCTAAAGGTGGATCTTCATTGACGGGTGAGTTGAGTTCAACTTCGAAGTTGGCCAGGGCTTGAGATTTGATACTCCCCCTCGAAATGTATTGGATGTCATATTCTAAGAGCCCTACTAACCAAGATACCATTCTTCCTTCTAGGTCGTGCTTCTTAAATACTTGACGAACGAGTTAGTTAGTTTTTACCAGGATGGTGTGCCTCTAGAAGTATGGTCAAAGCTTTATCGCTGCTATGACCACGACAAGTGCAAGCTTATAAATATTATGGAAGCGTGTCTTAGCACCCTTGAATACTTTGCTTATGAAATACACATGTCTCTATGCTTTTTCTATCTCTTGGATAAGGATTGAGCTCATCTCTTGCTCAATGATAGAAAGGTAAAGGAGAAAAGGTGAGTCTTCCTTCGGGCGAGTGAGGATCGGGGGAAAAGTGAGGAACTCATTGATCTTGGAGAAATCCTTATCACATTGGCGGTCTATTCAAACTTCATCTGTTTTCTCAAGACGCCGAAGAAAGGAAATCTTTGCCACTTGCGCAAGGGAGGAAACGAGAAAGGGCGGCTAGGCGTCCAATAAGTTGTTGCACTTCTTTAATATTAATGGGGATCCTCATATCTTTGAACACTTGGCACTTGTCTAGATTGGCTTCAGTACCCATCACATTAACATGAAACCCAAAAATTTCCCCGCATGTACTCCAAAAGAGCATTTGGCGGGATTTAAGTGCATGTCATACATTCTTACTAATTCTAGGATGTCCTCCAGGTCGTCAATATGAATATGTACATCTTCCATCTTGATAATCATGTCATCGACATATACCTCAATATTTCTCCCAATCTAATGGGCGAAGACCGCGTCCATGAGTTAGTGGTATGTAGCACCAACGTTTTTAAGGCCAAAAGGCATGACATTGTAGTAGTATTTGCCATCATGGTTCAACATGGAGGCGGTTTTGGGTGCATCCAAGAAATCCATCCTGATTTGGTTATATCCTGAGTAGGCATCCATGAATCTCAAAACACAGTAGCCTGATGATATATCAATTAGACAATCAATATTTGACAACAGATACTGGTCCTTGGGGCAGGTAGCATTGAGATTCGTGAAGCTACGCATATATGCCATTTGTTGTTGGCCTTTCATACTTGGACTATATTGGCCAGCCAAGTAGGAGTATTTCATCTCAGTTATGAGTCCAGTGATGTATAACTTTTGCACCTCTTCATCAATGGTGAACCTATTCTCTTCGCCTACCTTTCGCTTCCTCTGCGCCACTTGTTGGTAGCTCACAAATTTGGTGTTTATGCCTAACATATCTGAGGGCCCCCAGAAGAACATGTCAATGTTTCTTATGAGTTATTCGATTAGCTCTCATTCCTCCCCTACAGACAAAGAGGTGTCTATCTTTGTGATTTGATGGGTGTGAGGTCCTATTTGGAATTCCTTCAAGTCTTCCATGGGCGTAAGTCGTTTCGACTCTGAACCCAGCCTGGGGTCCCAACCCTCGAAGTCAGTATTTGGAACTTCAGAAGGTTGGACATTAGTAAGGGCTAGTTCTTCTCTGGCTGTCTCCAGGCTGCTCAAATAACATTCACGAGCCACTTATTGATCTCTTTATATGATGCACACTCTTTCATATAGGAGAAAATATTTCTAGGTTAAATATCAGGTAGATATGACCTCCCCCAGGGTGTTGATTGTCTGGAGCCTCAAGATGATGTTGTAAGGTGACATGGAGTCCATAATACGGTAGCCGGCATTGATAATTTTCGCGTCAGATCCCTCGCTGCAGGTGGTTTCTAGGGTCACACAGCCCATTATTTGCACCTGATCATCCGATAATCCCGTCAGAGAGCCGGTGAACCTCTATATGTCCTCGAGATTCAGTTGTAGCTTCTAAAAGGCATCCTAAAATAGGATATTAGCTAAGCTGCCCGGGTCTATCAAGACGTGTCTGATATCCCAATTTCTGTGCTGGACGGTGATGACCAATGGGTCATTATCGTGAGGGTTGATGCTTAGGGCATATGCTTCGATGAAAATAATGTTGGCTCCAACCCTTCCTATTGTGTTTTTAAGAAGACTAAAGGATATGACGTTCTCCGTGAGCACATGCCTTATGTATCTTCTCTGAGTCCCTCTGGAGAGATCCCTCCCAGAAATACCCTAATAATCGTGTTTGCTTCGTGATGTAGGACCTTGTTAGTCATCTCTAGAAAGAAAGGGGATGACAAGTTGGAGTGGAATTTATGGCCTAGGTTAGTCTTCCCGAGCCCCACTGTGGGCGCCTTTATACTATCCAAAAAGTACAAGTGTATGCGTGTTTCCCTTGCAAGGGCAGGGAGACTCTAGAGGCTCTAGCAGGAATATTACAAGTTTGGTGGGGGGGGGGGGGGGGGAGTGAAGGATAGCTCACATGGGCGAGTAACGCTGTATATTGGTTTTTGAGTTTGTTTAAGGAACCAACTCACATGAGGTGAGAGACCCTATTGGTGGCTGACCCTGTTAGGTTGCAGGCACGCAATTAATTTGACAGTGTTAAGGATACAAGGATCGAAATTCCCTTTAAGTAGTATTAAATGTGAATGAATTGAGAATCTCCTCCTTATCCCCTTGAGGGATAATGTATTTATAGGATTTCCCAATACCTAGGGTTTTATTTAGAAAAGGTCACCTCCCACCTAATCAAAAGGTGGATATTTGAATCCTATCCCCAAGGGAGACGTGGGTCAGTAACAACAATTACTTTATCTTTATCTAAGACACGTCTTATCACACGTTTCTTATCCCCATAGGCTAGGAAAACTTAAGGGCGAGGCGATACCTCCCTTTGAGCGACCTCATGTCGTTGCCTTTTCCTAGGGTGGTCCCAAGCTATCGCCCTAGACAAGGTTATTTGCAAATATAACACTATATAACTAGTGGAAAGTGAAACAGTTCCAGCAAAAATGATATTTGCATAAGTATTGTTTTGCAATATCAATTCTAATGGGTTGAATGAGAATGCATTTGGTAAGTATGGTAATATCATGAGTTATATGGTTGGTTGCTTCTGTATCAATGATTCATGAGGTAAGGTTCTTACCAGATGTATTATGAGTTTTAGCATTTAAGGCAATAGAATTGGAAGCATTGGGGTTATAGGACATGGCAATATTAACATAAAGAGAAGATTGAACTTGACGATTTGACTGTATAAGTAATTTCACGAGTCTTTTGTATTGTTCTTGTGATTGAAATTCACTATTGGTGGATGTTTCTACGTAGATTTATGTTCTTCATTAGATTTGGTGTTGCCTGACGCCAAATTTGTAAAAGAACCAAATTCGATATTGGTTCTGGTATGATAACCAAGAGTGAATCCATGAATAAAGTAAGATGAATCAATTGTGTGGTTGGTCTTGTTCTACTGAGTGCACAATCTGTTGCCTCCTTAACCTCTACCACCATAATTTTGTCTACCACGACCCCTATTTTTATTGTCCCCTCTTCTTTTATTTTAAAAATTTGAGTAGTTGTCATTTACATGACAAGCTTTTCCAAAATCAATAACAAGTTCTTTCAATTCAGTTTCAATATCTGAGGTATGAAATTCCCTTTCTCGTTGAGGAACAAGGTAAAATACTTTACTTATAGGTGGAAAAGGATTCATCATCATGATTTGAGACCTTACATGTTAATATTTATCATTAAGCCCTTTTTATAAATCTGATAGCATAATCTTGATCCCTAAATAATCTAATGAATTGTATAGAACTACAAGAGCATTTAATCAAATACTTAGAGTGTGAGAGGGGCTTGAGGCTCTCTAATTCGTCCCAAATAGATATCTATTGGTGTAATAAACTATAATATCATTATTTCCTTGAGGCAATTTGCATAAATCTTTGTGAAGATCAGCAACTCAAAACATGTCACCTTGTTTAAAATGATCATGCAAATCTTTCCAAGAAGTTGAACATGTATGAAACAAAACAATGTATTTTTGTATATTTGGTGAACAAGATCACTCCAACCAAGCTAGAATCATGTTGTTGCATTAAAGCCATTTATTATAGTGAGCGTCTTGTTTTTCAGGAGTAAAGATTATACCATCAACAAACTCTATCTTGTTCTTGCAAACCAATGCTACTCTCATCGAGAGGATCTATAATTGAAAATTCTTTGTTCCTTCGAGTAAAGACATAATAAGAATCATAATAGAAATTTCACTAGAGTGAATATAGAATGGATAAGTGGTGTTTGTCACAAAATCGACATAGAAATTGAGAATCTGATTCATCGTGATCATGATGAAAAATCACAAACTCAAGAATTGAAAAGGAATGTCAGAAACAAAAGAAATAAATGGATAGATCCAATTGAATGCAAGGAAAATAAATCAATCCAAGCAAAAAGAAAAAAAAGATAAAGGAATGAGGACAAATCAAAACTCAAGAATTGAGCTATGATACTATCTTAGTATTAAATTTGGATCTTCTCCAATATACTCTCTACTGTTTCCATTCCAACTAATGTTAACTAAAGTAATTAACTAACTATAATGTTAACTAAAGTAGCTAGCTAACCATTCCAACTATAATTAATATCATTTAAAATCAATTTTCATTCTGAAGAAGAATCTAACTGACATGTTTTTTCATATATATACCGAAATATTTTGTTTATGTTTTAGATTGTTTAAAATAATTAAAAAGTTTTTCTTTTCTCATAAAATAATTAAAAAGATATGTTACAAATTTCACATGAAAATTAAAGATAATAGCTAAAACAATTAATATTAATAATTTTCTCTTTTCTATTATTAAATCTAACATAGTTCTTTCATAACATGTGGCAACATTATATTGAGACAGTTTTGGTTTCAGTAAATGCCGTATTTAAGAAGGAATTTTTTTGACTTATCAGAAAAGTAGGTCAATGTTTGGTTCTAAAAAATATCCGTTAAAAATTTAGTTTATTCTTAACTATGTATATAAGTATATAAGCAACACATCTGTACAATTTTTTTATACATTGTCTATTAAATAAATTAATAATTTAATTATAACATTAATCCTTCTATTTAATTTTTATTTATTTATTTATTTTGATTTTTCACTTTAAAATTATTATTTTAATTTTTTATTTTATATTTATTTTAATATTTCTCTAATTCAGTTAATATTTTTAATGCGTTTATTTTAATTTGATGTTGAAATTTACATAAACACTAACCATTCTCCTATTAATCTTCATATGCAATACCTCATTCTCATTTTTCTCCTTCGTCTTCTTTTAAAGTCTGCTCCAACCAACTCAGAAATCCAACACTCCCTTAACACTCCTTCAACGCCTCCTTCACCACCCCAAATCCAACGCTTCATTTCGTAGTATCATGTCTAAAACAAATTTCTCATTTGCCTCAACAACTCAACCCGATGCAAGAAGAAGAAGGGGTAGATGTTGGTGCGGGCTTGAGTCTCCATTGATGACATTATGGACTTACGAGAATTCGGAAAAAATATTTCATGGTTGTGGTAATTTTAAGGTGATGAAGAAAAAAGTTGTAACTACTTTCAATAGTTTGATGAAGACAAAATCAACCGAGCAAAAGATGTGATTAGAATTTT
The DNA here is from genome assembly GCA_948472305.1 of Vicia faba. NCBI lineage: Eukaryota > Viridiplantae > Streptophyta > Magnoliopsida > Fabales > Fabaceae > Vicia > Vicia faba. The sequence continues at coordinate 303,272,995 of OX451741.1, forward strand.
GAAAGACAAATATGGTGAGTTTGTGGATTTACTTAGGGACATCAAGAATAGTGAAAAATTGCTTAAGATGAAGATTAAGTTAATGTGTTATTTTGTTGATTTGGGTATGGTGTTTGTATTATTACTTGTGTTTGCATTGGTTGCAACACATGTACTCAAATGAAGTACTCATCCATCTAGCCTTGAAGGTTTTTCTGTTGTAACCTTAGGGAGAATTGTCGTCCAATCCACAACATCATCAAAACTTAAATCCAATTCATCAAAGTCAGCTTCATCATCTTCCTCATCATCCTCACTACTCATTTTATAATCAGAACATGTCTCACTGTCTTCATCTAAATTTTCAACATTGCTTCTTCATTAGGTTCTTCACTAACTTCTTCATTAGTAACCTCCACTATCAGACGGCCTGTAACAAAACATGAAAAATTCACAAATATTAGGGATCAAAACACACACTTTAGGGAGCACAACACATTAACATTTTAGAGACCACAACATAGACAAAACACATAAACTAAACACATGTTCACTATGACCAAATCTAGGACCACAACATGAACGCAAAATAACATAAAAAATCACATAAAATAATGAAATCTGTGACTACAACATCAACCCAAAATCCTAAGCAAAAATGGGACCACAACATAAACCCAAAACCCTAAGCAAATGTTCAGAATGTTAAGCGAAGCTTGTAACACCCCAAAATTTAGAATTATTTATTTAAATAGATTATTTGTAATCATCTGTGTGATGTATGATGATATGTTGTCGTGTAGTGGTGGATTAAGGTGATAATTAAAATTATTTAGAATTAAGTAATTTTAGTTACATTATTTAGAATTATTAATAATAACTAAATAGAATAATTAGTTGTGTAGATATGTTAAAGACATGATGGTAATAGTATAATGATAAGTGAGGGCATAAGAGGAATAACATAGAAAAGGTCTAAGGGGCAACAAAGTAAAAAGAGAAAATAAGAGAGATAGGATTCATTCTGTACGATCGTAGAATTTGGGAGAACGTGAAGAGAGACTAGGGCTTACAGAGAACCAAGAGGAGTACTTTGTAGAACGCAAAGGAAGAGAATTAAATCGCTAGGAGTTGAGGTAAGGGTGTAATCAGGTTTATTATGATTGATAAGGGGTTAAGGTAGATGAAGGTCTTTGTGTGTATGATTATTTTGATGAAAAGCATGATGAATCCTATGACGAATTTGTGTGAAGATGACATTTATATGAAATGATTAAGATGAGATATATGTATGATTATGTATTATTGTTGAATTGTGATAATATGATGATTACTATGTGTTATAGACTCAATTTGGTATTGAGATCAAATTTGGAATGGGGCTGGACAGTAGCGAAATCGCAACTGAGAAGTTGTTGAATCGCACATGTCGTCAGGTAAGCCAGTAGCAAGCAAGGGGCGAGCCAGTCGCCCAAGCTTCACCGAGAGAGCCAAGTGGCGACCAACATGGAGGAAAAGGAGGGCTCCTAGAAAATGTATGGGGAGGGGCCGGTCGCCAGAGCTTCGTCTGGAGAGAAAAGCAACATGGTTCCAATCGCGCATTTCGCAGGGCGAGCATCATGCGAGAAGGAGGCGAGCATAGCACCACCTAGGTCACCGGGAAAGGCCGAAGGAAGCAGTCTGGAAATTAAACTTCAAAGTGTCATAATTTGGATTTCAAGACTCTGTTTGATGCGCCATTTGAAGTTTTGGGAAGCTAACACACACAAATATCTTATGGTAGGAGTGTATGGAGCATTTGGTGTATTATTCATGTGTTTGGATTATTATATGTTAGTATACTATGATGTCTGGTTGAAGTAGTGTAATGTGATGTATTCTAATAATGTTATCATGGTGCTGGTATTTGATGATAATATGATGATTGCAGTTTAATAATGTGTATGTCTAACTATATGTATACATGCTATGTGATGATAATTATGTGAATGATGATGCAATTTACTAGCCGTGGTCGAACTTTATATGACGATGTTGTGATTCATACATTCATAGCATTTTTGGATGGTAGTCGGCTTGTGACGAGCCTCAATCCTATTGTGCGGATTGAGTAAGTTTATGATGTGCTCCGGTTTCAAGAGGGAATGATCCTATGGTGGGGATCATGGAGGGTGATGAACCAGGTATTCATAAAATTTGGTACCACATGCATTGAGTCGGTGTTGCTGTATTAATATCTTTGTGACATTGCATGAATTTTGTTGATGAGTTGTGATGTGATGATAATTGTGAATTATCTGAGTATAAGATAATTCTAATGATGAAAGATGTATAAGTGCCATTATGATGTATTAGTTTGTGTATGAAGTGTTGATGAATGATATGTGTTGTTATACGATGATGTCATTTATAACTATTAATCTTTTTTTATATCTTTTATAATGAATCATGACTACTCACCCTTTCTGTTGAATGTTGCCTCCACGTGGGTAACACGCAGATGCTCAGGAGTAGCTTATAGGAGCATTGAAGATAACCTTGTAGTACTTTATTAGTTTCGTTTATTATATGTGTTTTTCTCTGATATGTAACATCACGTTGGGAACACTTTGTTTTATAAATGTTATGTTCCTTTTTATGATGATATACTTTATGACGAGTTTGATTGTTAAATTGGTTTTAATTCCAACTTTTATGAGACTAAAACATTATGAGTTTTGTTTTGTAAAGAAGTTTATTTATGACGATGAATCTGCTGCGATGACTTAAATGGTTTATTGAACTATGATAAGATGCTATTATTATTGATGTAACCCGTGTTACAAAGAGGAATTGTTATTATGTTGTTTTTTATGAAGTGTGACACCCATGAGTGGTGATTTTTGTAACACCCCGATATAATTAGAATTGTTTTTAATTAAATAATTAGATGGTGCGGTTCATTTATATGAGTTGGTGGATTTTATGATGTGATGTGATGCATTTGTTAGTAATTAGATGTCTTAGAAATTATATAAGTTAAGGTGATATGGGTGTATGGTTAAAAGTGTAGAAACATAAGGGTGAGAGTGATAATTGGCATTTTTGGGTTAAATATGAGGTTTACTATTATTTTATAATAATTAAAATAGATATATTAGTAGAATAATAGGATTGGTATTATTTTATAAATAATTATTTAATTGGGAAGACTAAGGTTATTGTGGGAATATAATAGAATGGAAATAGAAATTAGATTTAGATCATAGAAACCGAGAAGAAGCGCAGAAGTGAGAAGAGTAGAAAGAGCACTAGGAGGCTATGGTAAGAAGTTTCATCCGTAGGAATCAAGAACCGGGATAATCTAAGGTAAGGGAGATTCTAACACTATAATGGGTTTCCTAATGATGGGGTATGATATAATTTAGGTTGCATGGTTGTATGTTTTGATTTCTCCCTAATTGGTGTTCTTGGGTTTTTTCTCCCATTATTGAGTTTTGATGCATTTTTGTATGATTGATTGTGAAATTGATGATGTGTTTTGGTTAGAATGATAGACATGTGTTGGTGAATAATTAGCATGATGGAAAGGTAAATTTTTACGAGAAAAAATTGGAAATTTTGGTGTTGAAATGTTAAAAATCGCATTTAAAAAAGTTGCAAAATTTTCTTTTCTACAACAGTGGTAACCAGTTACTCGTCTGTTGGTAACCGGCTACCATGTAGAAATTCGAAGAAAAGAGGCTACTGTGTTATGCAGTAACCGGTTACTGTAATGAATTAACCGGTTACCAGTGGGAGATTTTTAAAAACAGAGCTACTGACTTGCGTAGTAACCGGTTACTGGTATTGAGTAACCAGCTACCACTGTGTTGGACAACATTTTTGTAAAACTGAAAACTTCATAACTTTTGACTCGAGTGTCCGTTTGACACACCGTTCGAACCCACAGGATGCTAAAATTAATTTCTATCTAATGAAAATAATTTGAAAACAGTATGAGATGATTTTCTTGATTCTTGTATTATTTAGGTATTTTGAGGTAATGTGAAGTTGTGAATATGATGATGGAATCAACGAGATTGGTATTGTGATTAAGCACAATAGTGTTGCATGACTGTTTTGATTGTGTGAAATGATATGCATGATAATGATGATGGTCATGGACTGTATTGGGGTGGCATTGATAGGTAAGAATAATCAATATGAAATTAAGTTATTGCATGTTAGTGTCGCATGCATTCATGAAGCAATGACCTGTATTGGCGAGCGATGGCCTGTATTAGCGAGCGATGACCTTTATTAGTGTTATGATGTTTCTGCCCCCAAGTTGGAATTATTATGATGAGGGTTTTACCTTGTTGGTACCACATGCATTGAGTCAATGTCAGTCTCTTTGTATTACATTGTGATTGATAATTTAATGGTTGAATATTGATGAAGTATGTATTATATTATGATGGATGTTATGTGTTGTTTATGTATTTGATGTACCTCGTAGTGTGATGGGTGTTATGTGTTGACTGTGTACTTGATTAAATACTGATGTACCTCATAGTATGATGAACGAAGTAAAAGTGTGAGGTAAAGAAGTGTAATTATGTATACTTGAATTTCTATCTACTCATTGTTATGCGTCCTTTTATGTTGTTATGATATCTCACCCCTTTTGTTTGAATGTTGCCTCTACGTGTGTAACATGCAGATGATCCGAAGTAGCTCAAGGTCGAGGTTAGCTGAGAGACTGCCTCATTTTGCATAGATTGAGTCGGTGTCAGCTCTAACACGTAACACTTAAGGATTTTGCGCTTGTTGTGTTTATGTTGGGAGTAAACTATTGTAGAGCTCCATTTGTTTAATTTAATTGATGTTTATGTTGAATTTTGAATCATTATAATTAAAAGTCATGTTGAAGAGTTAAGAATAATTACTATTGACATTTTCCACTGTGAATAAATGAAAAGAAGTTCAAACTTGATGAACATGTGATTTATGTGTTGCGTATCTTTCTATATGAGCATGTATGATGTATGAAGATGTGGCATCCTATTTTATGTTGTATTTTAGAATTAAATTTACTTTGATTTTTATATAATTTACTGACAGGGAAATAGGGTGTTACAATTGGTATTAGAGAAGGTCGGTCCGTCCAACCAAGTTGTTGAGTCTGTAGTACGAAAGTTGAATATTGTCGATGTGTTGTTCCTTAGTACACGACATGTGTGTGAAACACTATTAATGCTTTCTTGTTTTTGTAATCCCTTGTTTTCAAGAGTGTGTTGAAACAAGTGGGAAAGAAGCTTGTGCTTCTCAGAGATGGTTCAAGTGTGAACATTTGGTTTAGTATATTGGGAAACGCATGGGTACAGATTTTAGTGCTACTGAGTTGTTTTCTGATTATGAAGGAAGTATGGATTCTAGAATTCTGCCTAGCGTTCATTCAAAGGGTCCTTGAGAGGTAATAATCAGGTACTCGTGTTGTTCGCATCTCTAGAAGTGAAGGGCAATGTTATGGCTAATGATATGCCAATTGTGTGTGAGTTCTAATGTCTTCTTTTGGGGCAGTTGCGACTTGTCGTTAGAAAGGAATTTTGGATTGACTTAATGTTATCCTTGAGGTGAACTATATGGAATTAAACCAAGTGATTACAAGGTGTTTTGGCGAGTCTATGTAGATTCGCATGCCTGAAGGTTAAAACAAATTCAAGGTTCTTGTTCGTTGGTCAAGAAGAGGTGTCTCTGAGGGAAACAGAGAATTGTTAAAGGTTGCTTCTCAGAGGATATAGAGAAATGTGACAGCTAGAGATATACAAGAGGTGTGTAATTTCTTGATGATCCCCAGAGGATATTAGCTAAGCAAGTAGAATAACTCTTATAAGGTGGAGCTCAGATGGTTATAATGTTTTCGACACTACATGTTGATCACGAAGTTGTTAGTATTGAGTACCATTGTGTGTGCTGTCATTGTTCAGAGTAATGTTGGAGTAATGAATTATGGATAATTTTGTTGTTGGAATCATGTAAGTGGTTGTTGAATGTCATTAATATTGTTGGGTATTTGTGAATTGCGAGACAGATTCGAAACCCAAAGATATTAGTAGTATTTTGAAAATAATTGGAATATTGATGTTTTGTATGATGGGTGTCGATATCGGTGTTGAAATTGTTGAGATGTATTTGACGTGTCAGTGATGGGATTGACGCGATATCATTGAGCAACTGCATGATTAAATGTGTTTACTATGTGATTTAGAACGTTGATGATGATGTATATAGATAGGAATTATAATTTGGAACATGAACTATGAAGTATGTGGAAGTTAGAGATGTTTGAGTACGAAATAAGTGGTTTTCGTAACATAAAAATATGATTTTTTTGACTCTGGTTCAGTGGTAATCGGTTACCGCTCAAAAATTTAGTGTTTTTGGCTATTTTGAGGGGTGTAACCGATTACTGCTATTAGGGTAACCCGTTACCATGGATTTGACAGCATTTTGTAAATCTTTGAAAATTCATAACTTGAGTTCTGAACGTCTGATTTGAGTTCCGTTTGAAGCGCTAGAAAAATAACATGATGAACTTTTTTTAATAAAAATAGTTCCAGCACCTGAAAGTGATTTATTTCTTACGTTAAGAGGTTGGATGAGAGGCAGAGTTTGTTGTCGATCTTGTTCTTGGTACCAGACTTGTTCCTATGGCACCATACTGGATGTCAGTTCAAAGTTGGGAGAATTGGTGAAGTTATTAGAATATGTGCGAAGAAATAGATTTATAAAACCGAGTGTATCATTTTGGGATCTTTGATGTCATTAGTTAAGGAGAAAGAAATTACTACGAAATTGTATATGGATTAATGATAGTTGATTTAAGTAGTGGTTGGGGTTACACATCCACTTCAAATGATTGACGATTTGATGGATTAACTGGTAGGTGAATATGTCTTTAGTATAATCAAATTGAGGCTGAGTTACTTTCTGATTGGGATGAGGATAATTGGAGGATATATTTTAGAACTCAGTGAAGTTATTTTGAATAATTGGATCAGTTCGTTGTGGTGGTTATTGAGGGAATTTTGATTTAGTCTGATGTCAGAGAAAGGAAACGTTGAATTTCGTGATTCGAATTACGGTGTTGAAAGGGAAGAAAATGTATTCTAGGATGTCGACATGTAGATCATGATTTGAAGAGGTGAATTTTCTTGAACATGCTATTTCGAATGAAGATATATGTGGAATCTATCCAAAGTGAATAGAGGTCTTTAATGAGAGGCTCTGAAATTGGTTACAAAGACTAGAAGATTTTCGGGAATGATTGGTTATTAACGCAGCTGCTCGAGACGAGGTCAAGTGAGATATGTCGTTAGTGAATGAGTTAAGGGAATGAGATCTTTTCCATTAGTAAGGATGTGAATGTATTAGACAAGTAAGTGCATATAAATGTAACTTATGCCGATTAAGGATGATTAGAATGACGATAGTTTTTGAGGAGAAGATAAGTAATGCTAGAGGAAAGATAAATTCAAGAAAGATTGGAATCATGGTTATGACGGAAAAGTATAGACATAAGTTAGGGAGAAATTGGGGAGTGTTATCACCAACCAAATGAAGAAATGGTAGTGTTGAGATTGTGATTAGGATAAGATTCAAATGCGAGATTAAAGGAAAGAGTAAGGATTTATTGATATGGTCAAAGTTTTCTAATTGGATAAAGACTTCTTTAGGAACGAAACAATTTGGATTATACTTGGTATGGTAGTTTTCCTGTATTAGAATATACTGAAAAACTATGTTGTGCTGCGTGCGTGTAAAGGAGACTATGAAACGGATTTTTGGCGTTTATGTATCAAAGACGAGGTTGAAATGAAGGAAATTAAGAAAACTGTTTGTAAGCTTTAGAGAGATTGTTTGAAATTATGCTCAGGTAACCTCGAGCACAAGGCGGAGGACGCTATTATAGTTGGGTAATGATGGTTTATGCCACCATTATGGTTGTCGTCTACCTATTGACAAATGGAGGAGCTGATCACCCTTAATCTCTTGTTGATAGTATATGGGATCATATCAGATAGGATAAACTTGTCTTACTTGCTTGATAGTGGGTGAACTGAATTGACGTATTAACGAGAAGTTAGTTGTTCACCATTCCGTATGAACCTAATGCAAAAGTGAACCGTTATTTTTTGGTGGATGCTAAAGAGAGTCTGAAGACAGATGTGGAACCGGTAGGTCTGATGGTTGATGGGAATCAAAATGAGGACAACGGCTCTGATGTAAATGATCAGAGTGGCGTAGCGTAAGTGTGAATGTGGCACACTTCCTTATGCGTGTATGACTAATTAGGAGTCATGGGTTAAACGTTAGATGCCTGAAGGAATGATGCAAACCAGCAGATATTCCAAAATGGAAGTGATAGGTAAAGGGTTTTTATATTTTACGTGTTGCTGACATGTCAATAGAATGTATTGAATTACATGTTTGATTGGTGATACGTAGCATTGCAGTACTAGTGTGTGTGTCACCGTTGTCGTGGGAGTTGAAAGGAAGGACGCGATAGTCGTAACCGTGGTTGTTAGTATCAGGTAATTTTCGAGTGGACGTGATAGTCGTAACCGTGGTTGTCAGTATCAGGTGATTTTCGAGGACGGAAATATTCTAAGCGGGGGAGGGTTGTAACACCCCGATTTAATTAAAATTGTTTTTAATTAAATAATTAGATGATGCAGTGTATTTATATGAGTTGGTGGATTTTATGATGTGATGTGATGTATTTGTTAGTAATTAGATGTCTTAGAAATAATATAAGTTGAGGTGATAGAGGTGTATGGCTAAAAGTGTAAAAACATAAGGGTGAGAGTGATAATTGGCATTTTTGGGTTTAATATGAGGTTTACTATTATTTTATAATAATTAAAATGGAATTGTTAGTAGAATAATAGGATTGGTATTATTTTATTAAATAATTATTTAATTGGGAAGATTAAGGTTATTGTGGGAATATAATAGAATGGGAATAGAGAATTAGATTTAGATCGTAGAAACAAAGAAGAAGCGTAGACGTGAGAAGAGGAGAAAGAGCACTATGAGGCTAGGGAAAGAAGTTTCGTCCGTAGGAATCAAGAACCGCAATAATATAAGTTAAGGGGGATTCTAACACTATAATGGGTTTCCTAATGATGGGGTATGGTAGAATTTAGGTTGCATGGTTGTATGTTTTGATTTCTCCCTAATTGGTGTTCTTGGGTTTTTCTCCCATTATTGAGTTTTGATGCATTTTTGTATGATTGATTGTGAAATTGATGATGTGTTTTGGTTAGAATGGATATGAATGTGTTGGTGAATAATTAGCATTATGGAAAGATAAATTTTGATGAGAAAAACTGGAAATTTTGGTGTTGAAATGTTAAAAATCGCATTTGAAAAAGTTGCTTATTTTTCTGTTATGTAACAGTGGTAATTAGTTACTTGTTTGGTGGTAACCAACTACCACGTGGAAATTTGAAGAAAAGAGGCTACTGTGTTACGCAGTAACCGCTTACCGTATATTATACCCCAATTTTTACCCCTAAGATCTCTCATCATTTCAATGACAACCCAATCACATCAAGATTACACACTAGGGTTTGGTTCTTCTTTCTATCTTTAGGTTTGCTCATGTGGGATCACCAAGCACCGTGATTTGTATATCTTGTGTTGATTGACTTTTAACTAACAAATACAGTTTTTGTATATTTTCTCTATGGATGTTGGTATTATAGGTGATGGCACAACACATTTCAACATGATGATTCATAAGTTCATGAGTTTATTTTAATGCTTTCTTCAACAAAGATTCATTGATATTTAAGCTTCATCTCTTGGTGTGTTTCAAGTTAATATGATTTCAAAGCCTACTATGTCGCATCATGCTCTACTTTGCTAAGGAAAGTCAAGAGATGCAAGATTGATTTAAGAAGTTTGACCTAATTTGACAAGTTCTTGATTCCTTGATTACAAGTGCATAAATTTCTAAATTTTGTAAATTTGGAAGTAATTATTTTTTATATTGGTTCTTATTATAATTCACAATAACTTCTACTCACATAGCAAAAGCAATTATGCAAGAAAGATTGTCAAAAGTTGAAAGGGGTCCCAAGTCACTTTGATGCTTTAAGAGTTAGGGTTTTGAACTTCTAAGGGCTATATCTTGTTCATCTTTTGAGATTTTTGAGTTATTCCAAAGACATGTTTATCTTTAAAGGGTTATTCACAAATAACTTCAATAGTTTCAAGAAAATTTTATATGGAAGATCACCAATGATTGAGAAAGATTACAAGTCCTCTAGATAGACCATCAAATTATTTTATGTGACTTCAAGGGGTCATAACTTGGTCAATTTTTATCATATTGAGCTCATTATTTTTTTCACAATGATCTTAAAGATGTTAACTTTAACTCTCTTTTTGGTTCTAAGCTTGTAAATGAATGCAAGATGATTTTTGAGTTCAAAAGATTATAGATCACCTCATGGATTTTCATCAATTTCACATGATCATAACTTGTTCAATACTTGGAATTTTTGAGTGATATAAGTTTCACAATAATCTTTAGGGAGTCTAATTTAATCCAACATCAATTATAAAATCTCAATTTTGAAAAAAGACATTGTTTGGAATCAAAACATTATAGGTCATTTTTGAAGAAAAACATAGAATTTTTCTAAGCATAAAAGTCAACGCATTTTTCTTGATTTTGACCAAGCATAACTTTCAGCTCAAGCATACAAATGAATTATTTCTTGGCACATTACAAAGAGTATTACATAATCTTTCCCATGCTTCTAGAATCATCCCATAAAGGTCCCTGAGTAGTTAGCTATACATTGTTGAAGTTGGCTCCATGAAATATGTTTTAGTTTCAAGTCAGAAACTTTTACCACGACTAAACTTGGATTACAAGTCAAATTACTAAAGATTTAGTAGCTAAACACATTTAACTAATTGTCCATATGCGTTTTGACAAGAATTTCACTTTGTATGAGGTCATTTTGGGGCATTTCAAGTCACACATTTAGCATGATCACAACTGACTTGGTTTACACGATTTACTCACAATTTACCTCGCTTATCATCATCATTCACTTCCCTATAAATAAAGGGTGCTATCTCTCTCATTTTATCAAGCTTGGACAACCAAAATCACCCTGCCAAACTTTCTCCATAACTCACTTTTCTGAGTTTTCGAATTCATCTTTTCTCCATTTTTCAATCCAATTTCTTTGTTGATTCTTCATCCTTGAACTTCACTGAAGCTACAAAAGAAGAACCAAGCCTTAAGGTATCATAAATCGTGCTAGCCAAGTCCAATTGCTGAGCAAATTTATCTGACTTTGTTCAGGTAGTTTAAGTCACCAAATCTTCTAACTCAAATTACTGGAATGGTTTATGATGTTCACTGAGGCTTGCTATTAACTCAATTTTGGTGCAACAATGCATTTTATGCTTCTGTTTTCGATTTCAAAATTTTTAAAACATCTCTATTTTTTTCCAAATCGAGTAAGCGGTGTTTTATATAAATTTGCGCGGGGATATGGTTGTGATCGTCTTGAAGAGACGCGTCTAATGATACTACTATGAGCGTTTAAATTTACAGATTTAAGAATCATGATATCGCCCTAGGTTCAGGGTAGCTGGAGGTTAAAGATGACCTACGTGGCTTCTTCAACCAATGAGAGCATGACAATTGAAATGTTGTGATTGGTCTGACTATCGTGACTTCTGTGCGCGCTTGTTGACCATGGATCACCATACATCATCACTCTTAAGCCATTAGATGTGCCAACATGTTTTAATGAACTAGATTCAACGTCTCACATTATTTCTGATTTATTTATTTTTAAAAAAATTGATTTAAATTTGTTTTAATTTCAAAAATTCACACCTCTCTTATTTTTTATCCAAAAATTTTGAATTTTTTTTTACAAAAATACTTTGAATTATTTATGACTGTATGAATATTTTTTCATATTTTTATTTTGAAGTTTGATATTTTTCATAATTTTTGTATTGCTTGCCTTATTTTAATTGTTTTAAAAATACTTTCTGGTCATTTTAAATTTTGGAAAAATTATGGAAGGATCCAATGACCTCTTGACAAATATTGGTGACCTTATTTTTATTTTATTTCTTATTTTACTATTTTTTTACAAATTTTGGTTTATTTTTCTTATTTCTTTAAATTTTAAAAATAGTTTCTGACTTTAAAAAACTCTGAAAATTTTTGTGAACTATTATTGACTCATGTTTGACCTCTGATTATTTTTTAGGATTTTTATTTGGTGTTTTAATATACTTTGTGTATTTTACTAATTATTTTCCTTGTATTAACCATTTAAATATTGTTTTATTAAATATTATTTTATTATTTTTGTTTGGTACTGACTTGGATTTCATTTGGTGACAAATTCCTCAATCTCATTGGATCTTGGGTGTTAATAGGTTGAAAAACCAAATCCGCCAAAATGGATGAATGATGTTGATGATATTTGAAACCCCAATTTCATCTAATAAATTCCCCCTCTTCATCTTATCCCTTTCTTACTTTTGCTACATGTTGTTGGAGAATGATCTACATATAATTTCTCTAAACATATGGTACATAGATTTTTATTGATCGGCCTCAAAATAGATGCGACTTCTACATAAGTACACTTACGATTGCTTAACATATCACTAAATTTTGTCGCGATTCGAGAAATGACCATTCGTAGCCCAAACCCATGTTTGCAAGCCCAAGTATGTTTAATTTGAAACCTTTGATCCAATAACCTTGAGATTCATTGTTAGGAGGCTTCGGTCTTATTAATCCTCTAATGAATCATCATAAGCTTTGATCTAAGTGAATTATTTAAACATCGTTGATCATATGTTATCGCCTCGAGAATTTGAAATGAATGATATACCTGACAAAAAGAAAATGAAACTTATTGTTGAGAAGCTTTGATTTTATCAATCTTCTAATGAGTTTTCAAATGTAAGTTTCAAGATGGTCATTCAACTAACCTCTCATTTCTAACTCACTAAAAATTGACTTTTACTTTATGCCTTTACTTTCACGTACCATTTATTTTGGTATTTACATTTTATGTCATTTTTTATATCTTTTCTCACTTGAGCATTTATCTTTATGACATTTTTCTTTTTGCTCACTTGAGATTTTCATTTTCTTTTTGGAGATACTTAATAACCAACTTGAACAATAAAAAACTTTAAGGTTACTTGGACTATTTGGTTACTACCCTTGTAATAATGGAGTTGTGGACCTCTTGGACTTAGGATTAGAAGACTTGATACCTTTTGGGACTCTGTTGTTACTTTGTCTGGAGTTCTTGGGGTTTACCCCAAGATATTGGGTTGATTTTCTTTGTGTGTGGATTATTTTGATTATGTGCTTTGTCTGTGATTGAGAATTCCTCAATATTCAGTTGTTACTCTGCCTAATTGTTGAGAAGACTTAATTCATATAAAGCTTGGTATTATTAAGAGGTTTAGTTTCTTTGCTTTCTCGGTTTCAATCCAAAGAATGGGAATTCTACATTGACTCATTGTGTCAAGTGTTGACTTCTTGTTTGTTAGACGGTTCTTTTCCCTAGCTTTTATCTAATGCTTTAGGATAGTCCCTTCATCTCCTCCTATATTCTTTAATTTCAAAAACCTTCTCCCTCCTTTTCAAAACTCTTATTGTTTTCTAACTTGAACCACTTTCATAATAAACTTGGACTTAGGTCCATGCATTTTCAAAAATATTTTCTTAATCAAATCTTAACCAACTTAAACATACTTTGATATTTTTTGTTGTGAGAAGACTAAAAGTCAATCAACCTCATTCAAACCATTTTTTCCACTATGGCTTTTTACCTTAATATTTTATTAAAATGATTATACTCTTGTCAATCTTTGTAGTGATGCGAGCTACTATACTTCTACGATATATAGTGACGCGATATATTTTCCACTTGGTTGTCGAGTGAGGCTTTGTTGATTTTAAAATTCAAGCTATACCATCCACTTTGAGATGATTCAAATTCTCCTTTCACATAGTTATGGGTAGAAAGTATGTCCTTCCACTCATATAAGATGAGGATGTCTTGTCTCTTAAAATAACCAACACACTTATGTTTTTAAAGGAGAACTACGAGTACCCTAATCCCCCATTGCATGGAAGGTGGTACGTAGACACTAAAGATTTGCAACCGTGGCGGGTGCATAAATTATATAAAAATACTTCTCTTATCACCTCCATCATCTATTTTTATATATAACACTTATAACAAAAATACACAAATTTTCAAAGAGGTTCCTGCAGAGTACCGTAGATGTTTAGGGTGCTAATACCTTCCCTTTACATAACCAACCCCCGTACCTAGATTCTCTCCACCTCTTTTTTTGGGTTATTCGCTCTTTTCCCATTTCCTTTGGAAACAATAAAGCATGGTGGCGATTTTTATTGGATCTTTGCGAGTTAAGTCAATCCAATGGCTTAGTCTCAATATTTCTACCGCCACAGAGAAATGACGACTTCACTAGGGACATATTGGCCAAATGTTGGTCCATCTCTAAGTAGGCCGAGCCTATCTTTGTTTATTTGTGTATGTGTTATTATCTGTTGTATGTTATGTGTTGTATATATGTTTGTCTGAATTTTCTTGGTTTTCAGGGGTGCTTGGTAATTTCTCATAAGTCCTCTACTCAGACTTGGAAAAAATTAAGATAGGATGGGTGATATAGTCATGTTAACTTTGAGGGAGGAATCTTAAAAAAGGAGACATGAGATCCTTGACTCAGTGGTGGCCCCTTTGAATGTAGTCTTCGTTTATCGGGAAATCGGGAAAGACGTGTTGCTTTCGACCTGGGAGCCTGCTGAAGCTGAGAATCGTAGAACCCTTAACCCATCTTGTCCTTTTAGGTGTAGTGCGAAAAATATGACAGAGCAATCCGGAAGTGGTTGTCACGCGATACTACACTCAGACGAGTTTTTCCTGAGAATGTTACTGATTACCGAGTTAAACGGGACATTGGTAATATCCGAAGGAAGGATGTAGACTTTGGGAACCTTTTAGAACCTTATTCCGAAGGTGATAAACTATTAGCCATACCTTGTGGATAGTACCTTTGACTTCATGCTCGTGACGTCAAACCTATGAACCCCCCATGTTTGTGATCTTGTGTGTGATTCTTGCATCATGCATTCATGCACCCATCGTCATTCTTTAAAACATTTGATTCAAGGAACTTAAAGTTGACTTTTGAAAATATCTCAGGTGCTTTTGACCATGGATTTTGGAAGAAGAAAGACTCAGAAATACAGTTTCAAAGATCCTAAGATAGAGGAGCTGATGAGTTTGATTCCTGAGATTGAAAGCTCTACGGATTTCCGGAAGAAGTATGGAGTTGTCGTGCCTCTTATGAAGCTTAAGATGAAGGAGGGTATTATTTCTACATTGGTCCAGTTCTATGATCCGTTGTGCCAGTGTTTTACTTTTCCTGATTATCAGTTGATGCCCATATTAGAGGAGTATTCATACCTATTTGGCTTACCTATTACTGATCGTGTTCCTTTCATCGAATTAGAGGAAGAGCCTAAATCTCATGAGATTGCTGCTATGACCCATTTGAAGAAGTATGAGATTGAGGATACTATGACTACTAAAGGAGGAATTAGGAGTTTACCTGCTCAGTTTCTATTAGAGAAAGCTCGTTACTTTTCCAAGATGAAGAGTACGGTTGCTTTTGAGGCTATCTTTGCTTTTCTCGCCCATGGTTTGTTCTTGTTTCCTAATGTCCATAAATTTGTGGATGTTAATGCCATTAGGATCTTTATGATTGGGAATCCGATCCCTACGCTGCTAGGGGATGCTTATTATTCTATCCATCTTCGAAATTTCTATCAAGTAGGGATGATCATTTGTTGCACGTCGTTATTATATCAGTGTTTTATTTCTCACTCTCCTAGGTCGATTGCCTTTTGGGATACCAAGAAGGAACCTCACTGGGCCCCAAAGATCATGGCTCTCACTCATTCTGACATTGTCTGGTATCATCAAGTTTATTATGACATGGAGATTATTGAAAGCTATGGTAGTTTCCCCAACGTACCTCTTCTTGGTACAAAGGGAGGAATTAACTATAATCTCGTTCTTGTGCACCGTCATCTTGGATATCCAATGAGAGACAAACCAAATAGTATTCATTTGAGTGGTTTCTTTATAAAAGAATGAGAAGATCACAAGGAGGATAAGAAAGAGGTTGAGAAGGCTTGGCTACATATTCATAAGAAGAGTAGAAAAGATTTGGGACCAAAAGGAGCTGTTTCTTCAGAACCACGTCTCCAATGGGTACAAACAAGGGCAATTTAGTTAAAGATGCCTTATTCTCGTGAAGAACCTATATCTGATATGTTTGTGAGGATTACTCCTCCTCTTTTAGATGATGTAGAAGAAATTCAGGTTTCCCTAGTTAGGATGCAGTAAGAGACTTGAAAGAGAAGGAAGCATGGAAGAATAAGTACAAGACCTTAGAGGTATCCTACTCAATAGAATTGAAAGAGAAGGATGAGTTGATTGAGATTATTGAGAGTCAGGATAAGGAGATAATGGAGAAGCAAGAGGATTAATTTTCCTCTAAAGCTCGTCTAGGACCTAGATACTCACTTTCTGACTTTGGTGGTTGGAAGGACGTCACTGACAGGTATGCAGAAGAGAACAAGAAGTTGAAGGCTCAGATTGTAAGACTTATGGGAAAGAGGCAGTGCGTGGAGAGATCTTCATCAGCTCTAGCTCCTTAGGATTTTAGATTCTATCTTTATTCTCTTGTACTTAGGATTATTGAAACTTGTACTAAAAGTTGTAATCCATTCCAAAGTTATTATAATAAAATTTTCAGTATTTCCAAATGTGTTAGTACTTTAATATTCGCAATTGCCTATAGTTCTTTGAGTTCCTTGAAATAAAAATAATGATAAATAAATCATATGCATTGCATATCATGCATCATTTTATACATATTCGTGTATTTTTGATCATACCCATGTGTCTTACTGTGTTTCTCTGACTTCGTTTAGTCGACAAGCTATCTCATCGATACAATACTCGGGCTAATTCTAGAAAGAAAATGGAGAATCTTGAACAAGAGAATGGCGAGTTGCACGAAGAAGTTACTGCTTTGAAGGCCGATATGATTAATATGACTGCTTTGATGGAATCATTGGTGGCTGCTCAGAATCAGGTACCACTTGCTCCTCTGTCTCCTCATGTTGCTCAACTACAACATACGACTTTTATTTCTGAAGTTCCATCAGTTCCTGTTTCTGTTACTCCAATTACTGCTGCTCAGAACCGTATGCCTCAAGGTTACCCGTGAGGAATGCCTGGAAATTTCATGCCAGAAGGTTACAATCCTGATTCTCAAGTTGCTCCATTTTCTCAAGCAGCTATTGTTACAACGCCTCCTATGGTACATGCTGCTCATGCTGCTAGAAATGAGATTCATTATACTGCGCCTCCCTTGGTGAATGTTGTGCTGTTTATTACTGATGAAGTTTATCGTCCTATTCCTCCACCAAGTGAAAGTGTGGGTTTCTATGATCGACTGGATAACTTTAAGGACCAATTCAATGAGATATAGAAAGACATGAAGGCTCTTCGAGGAAAAGAATTATTCGGGAAGAACGTTAGTGAACTCTGTTTAATTCCTAACATAAAAGTACCAGCGAAATTTAAGGTTCCGGAATTTGAGAGATACAAGGGCAACTCTTGTCCTCATGACCACCTAGTTATGTACATCAGAAAGATGTCCACTCATACTAATGATCAGCATTTTCTCATTCATTTCTTCCAGGATAGCTTAACCGGTGCTGCATTGAAGTGGTATATGGGTTTGGATAGTAGCAGTATCCGTACCTTCAATGATTTGGGAGAAGCTTTTATCAAGCAGTACAAGTACAATATGTTTATGGCACCTGCCCGTGACCAACTGAGGGTGATGGCTCAGAAGGATAAAGAGTCATTTAAAGAATATGTGCAACGTTGGCGCGAGATTGCTGCCCAAGTGGTACCCCCGATGGGAGAACAAGAAATGACCAAGGTCTTTCTCAAAACCCTAGGATCATTTTACTATGAAAGGATGGTTTCTAGTGCACCAAGTGATTTCACTGAAATGGTAAGCATGGGTGTTTGTCTAGAAGAAGCTTTCAGGGAAGGACACTTGAAAAAAGATGAAGGAATGAATAAATCAGCATATGGGTTTTCTAGGAAGAAAGAGAGCGAAACAAATGTTGTCGTTGAAGAAAGAAAGTTTAGACTACCAAGAAGATGTCACCAGAACCAACAACAAGTTGCTTCTATGACTCCAGTTGTAAATACAACTCTGACTACTGTTTCCTATCAAAGACCACCTCCTCATGGAAATCAAGGGCAAGGTCAGAAGAGAGAAGCTTTTGACTCTATTCCAATGAGTTATGCAGAGTTTTTTTCGTCCTTGATTCAAAAGAAATTGGTATATACTAGGCCTCCCCTGCTATACCTTCACCCTTACCATGGTATTATAAGGCGGATCAGACTTGTGCTTTTCATCAAGGAGCCCCTGGGCATAACATCGAAAATTGTTATCCTTTAAAGTCTGAAGTATAGAAGATGGTGAGATCTGGTCTTTTATCTTTTAAGTATGTTGGTCCTAACGTAAAATATAATCCACTACCCAAGCATGAAATTGGAAGTGATGTAAATATGGTTGCTGGTTATCCTGGGGACTTCCAGATTTTTAACATCAACCTAGTTAGAGCTGATTTGGTGAAGATGCATGCTGATCTTTGTGAATTCATCTATTATACACATGCCCATGCTGGTTATAGTATTTGCAATGTAGATATCCATGGATGTGATAAGGTGAGAGTTAATCTTCAAGAGATGATGAATGAAGGTCTTATCCATATAATCAGGCTAAAGGCTGAGTACGAAGAATAAGTGAATATAGTTTATGGATGTCCCAATGAATTCCAGAGTTTTGATATGAGTTATATGAATGTCGATCTGGTACAGCTGCATGCTACATTTTGTCACATGGATGGCCAAGAAGAACACCATTATGGGTCTTGTCAGATCTTCTGTAGGGATTCCCAGGGTTGTTCTATAGTAAGAAGAGGTGTTCAGTTATTGTTAGATAATGGTACTATCAAAGTCATGGGCAACATAGATGATTACAATGATGTTAATATGATTGAAGATTACTCTGTTAAGGCCTTGTCTTATGATGAATATGTTTCTACTGATGAGTTCTTTCCTTCTGAAGAAGACATGTTCTCTGATAACAATTATGTGATTCCTAAATATTCTGAAGTAGGGTTGAATATCATTATGCCGTATTTTGGTGTTCTCGCTCCTGTAGAGATTTAGTATCATAGCAAGCTCGCTGTTACTCCTGTGGTTATCAGTCTTCCTGGTTTGTCCCGTATGAATCAGAAAAAGTTGTGCCTTATAAATACAATGCGACTATCCTGGAAGATGGTGTGGAGATACCTATCCAACCTTTGTCTGATGTCTAGAATATTGCTGAAGCCAGTCGGGTAACTCGTAGTGGTCGAGTCTTTGCCCCTACTTTTCGAGGGGACGTTAATTCTGACAAAAAGATTGTTGATAATACTGAACCTAAGAAAGTGGTGGGAGAATCTAGTGGCACTGATTTTGAAAAGGATGTGGATTAATTGTTGAAAATTATCAAGATGAGTGACTACAAGGCTGTAGATCATTTATTGTAAACTCCATCTAAGATTTCCATTCTAGCCTTGCTTATGAACTCTTCTGCTCATTGGGAATCTCTGATGAGAGTGTTGGATCAAGATTTTGTTAAGAGTGGCATGTCTCTGGATCAGTTCAGTGGTGTTGTGGGAAATATTACGTCTTGTATTAATCTGAGCTTTTGTGATGATGAGTTGCCCGATGAAGGAAGAAACCATAACTTGGCTCTCCATATTTCCTTGAATAGTAAGAATGACTCTTTGTCCAATATGCTGATTGACATTGGGTCTTTTTTGAACGTCATACCATGAAGTACACTCATAAAGCTTAAGTACCAGGGGGCTCCCATGCGCCCAAGTGGAATCATAGTGAAAGCATTTGATGGGTCGAGGAAATCTATCATAAGAGAGGTATATTTGCCTATTCACATAGGACCGCACTTATTCCAGATTACTTTCCAGGTTATGGATATTGTCCCCGCCTATAGCTGTTTATTGGGACGACCATGGATCCATGAAGTAGGAGCCGTTACTTCAACGTTGCACCAGAAGCTGAAATTTGTTCGTGAAGGAAAGGTGGCCATTGGGAACAGTGAGCAAGCTCTGTTAATATCTCATTTGTCCTCCTTTAGCATTGTGGAAGCTGATGAAGCTGCTATTGGAACTCAGTTCCAAGCTCTATCTATTGAAAAAATAAGAAAGAATGAAGATTCTATCACCTCGTTTAAGGATGCACAACAGGTAGTTCAGAAAGGCCCTAGCAAGGTGTGAGGGCAGGTTATTAATCCTCATGTAAATAGGAGTAGGACCGACTTAGGTTTTTCCAGGAAGAAGGAAGTTGTAAATCCGGAGTCTGCTTTAAGTAAGTATCAAGACATCTTTTATAATGCTGGGTATCTTCATCCGACTACTCCAAATATCAATGTTATTCTCGAAGATGAATCAGAGCAAGAGATGCCAAACTTCATGACACACGGAGTCAGAGTCCAAAACTGGATCACTGTTGATGTTCCTTTTTGCATTCACATTTCAAAGTGATTTTTTTTAGTCTTTTTAAAAATCTTTCACTCTGCCCAAGGTCGAAGTAATGATGTTTTATGGGCATATCTGTTGTTTTAATTTTTAAAATTATTAATAAAAGTTGTTTTTGATTCCAAAATTATGTCTTTATTTTCTGCTTTTCTTGGAAAATGGTAATAAAAAAACCTTTCAAAATAAATTATAACTATAAATAAATCTACATAATCACTTGTTACATGTGTCAGCTTCTAAAATCAATCATAAATCACATGTGCAAATTAATTAAAAAACCCGTTGAATGCAATGACCCTGCATTCTCTCCCAACTTTGAATATCCTGTGTATGTGGCTGAGGAAGAAGAATATAAAGAAATACTAGAAGAGGTTTCACGGTTGCTTGAGCGCGAGGAAAATGCCATTCGGCCATATAAATAGCTGTTGGAGACAATTAACTTGGATTCAGAGGAAGATCCAAAGGAAGTCAAGAATGGGGCACTACTTCATCCTGGTGTGAAGAGAAGGTTGATTGAATTGTTGAAGGAATATATGGATATCTTTTCTTGGTCTTATCAAGACATGCCTTGTTTTGGTACCGATATTGTAGAGCATTATTTGCCGCTAAAGCCAGAATGTCCGCCAATCAAGCAGAAGTTGCGAAGAACTCATCCTAACATGGCAGTGAAAATTAAAGAAGAGGTTTTAAGGAAGATTGATGATAGTTTTCTTGTAACATCAGTGTACCCTCAGTAGATTACCAATATAGTTCCAATACCTAAAAAAGATGGAAAAGTCTGCATGTGGGTTGATTATAGAGATTTAAACAAAGCCAGTACGATAGATGACTTTCCATTACACATATCAATATGTTGGTTGATAGTACATCGAAATTCAAAGTGTTTTATTTCATGGACGGATTTTCCAGATACAATCAAATCAGAATGGCTCTCGAGGGCATGGAGAAAACAACGTTTATCACACCCTAGGGAACATTCTGTTACAAAGTGATGCCTTTCAGGTTGAAGAACGTTGGTGCAACGTACTAGAGGGCTATGACAACCCTATTCCATGATCTGATGCGTGAGGAAATTGAGGTATATGTTGATGATATGATTTCCAAATCTTAGATCGAGGAAGGGCATATATAAGATTTGTTGAAATTGTTTCAGCGTTTGAGAAAGTATCGTCTCCGCTTGAATCCAAATAAGTGCTTTTGGTGTTCGTTCAGGAAAGTTGCTAGGTTTCAATGTCATCCAAAAAGGAATTGAAGTTGATCCTGATAAAGTTAAGTCAATTCTGGAAATGCCTACACCAAGAACAAAAAAGCATGTTAGAGGCTTCCTTGGACGTTTGAATTACATTTCCAGATTTATTTCCCATATGACTGTGACATGTGAACCGATCTTCAAGCTATTAAAGAAAGATCAAGGTTGTGTGTGGACGGACGATTTCCAAAGGGAATTTGAAAGCATTAAAGAGTATCTTCTTGAACCGCCTATCTTGCTCCCTCCTATTGAAGGAAGAACATTAATTATGTATCTAACTGTGTTAGATAATTCTATGGGCTGTATTTTGGGACCAAGACGAAATGGGAAGAAAAGAATATTCCATTTATTATCTCAGTAAGAAGTTTACCGACTGTGAGTCACGATATTCTATGCTGGAAAAAAACATGTTGTGCTTTGGCCTGGGAGACAAAGCAATTGCGACAATATATGTTAAATCATACTACTTGGATGATTTCCAAAATGGATCCAATTAAGTATAGTTTTGAAAAGCCTTCTCTTACTGGAAGAATTTCCCGTGGCAGATGCTATTGTCTGAATATGATATTAAATACTGTACTCAGAAGGCTATAAAAGCAGTATGTTGGTAGATTATCTTGCTCACCAACTAATTGATGATTATCAGTATGTTAAAAATGATTTTCCGGACAAGGATGTAATGTATTTGAAATTAAAAGATTGTGATGAACCTTTTCCTGAGGAAGGTCCTGATCCTGAATCTCGATGGGGTATGGTGTTTGATGGAGTTGTAAATGCTTATGGGAAGGGAATTGGTGACATAATTATCACTCCCCATGGACCACATATCCTTTTACTACAAGGTTGACTTTTGATTGTACCAATAACATGGCAGAATATGAAGCTTGTATCATGGGTCTTGAAGAGGCTATAGATCTCAGAATCAAAAGTCTAGATGTATATGGCGATTCAGCTTTGGTAATAAATCAAATTAAAGGAGAATGGGATACTCGTCATGTTGGCTTGATTCCCAACAAAGATTATGCTAGAAGATTATTACTTTTATTTAAAAAAGTTGAATTCCATCATATTCCCAGAGATGACAATCGGATGGCAGATGCCTTAGCCACTTGGCTTCCATGTATCAAGTGAATACTTGGAATGATGTACCTCAGATTACTGTTTGACGTCTTGATAGACCCGCTCATGTGTTTTCTACAAAGGGTATGTCAGATGAAAAACCTTGGTATTATAATATCAAGCACTTTCTCCAGACTCGAGAGTACCCGCTTAGGGCGTCGAATAAAGATAGAAAGACATTGAGAAGGATGGCAGGTAGCTTTTTCCTCAATGAAGATGTGCTATACAAAAGAAATCACCACATGATCTTGCTCAGATGCATGTATAGACACAAAACAGACATATTGATGCATGAGATCTATGAAGGTTCCTTTGGTACCTATGCCAATGGACATTCAATGTGAAAAAAGATGCTTAGGACAAGTTACTATTGGCTGACAACGGAATCTGACTGTTATAAATTTTCAAAGAAGTGCCATAAGTGTCAGATTTATGATGACAAGATTCATGTGCCTCCAATGCTTCTCAATGTTATTTCTTCCTCGTGGCCTTTCTCTATGTGGGGTATTGACATGATTGGAATGATTGAACCCAAGGCATCAAATGGACATTGTTTCATCTTGGTGGCAATTGACTACTTCACCAAATGGGTGGAAGCAGCTTCTTATGCTAACGTCACCAAGCAGGTGGTAGTGCGTTTTATATAGAACAATCTTATATGTAGGTATGGTGTGCCAAGCATGATTATTACTGACAACATATTAAATCTAAATAAAAAGATGATCAAAGAACTTTTTGAAGAATTCAAAATTGTCTATCACAACTCATCTCCTTACAGACCTAAGATGAATGGGGCTGTTGAAGCTGCTAATAAAAATATTAAAAAGATCATCCAAAAGATGGTTGTTACCTATAAGGATTGGCATGAAATGCTCCCTTTTGCTTTGCATGGGTATCGTACATCCGTCCGCACTTCGACAGGGCCAACCCCCGTTTTCTCTTGTATATGGTATGGAAGCAGTACTCCCCGTCGAGGTTGAGATTCCCTCTTTGCGTGTAATAATGGAAACCAAGTTGTCAGAGGCTGAATGGGTCCAGAACGAGTTTGACCAGTTAAATTTGATTGAAGAAAAGAGAATGACAGCCTTGTGTCATGGTGTTGGCTGAAGATTTTGATAGTATTATTAGAAGCAAAGTAAATTGGACGTTTTGATCAAAATGAAATAAAACGTCATGTTTCGAAATAGTAGAAGCAGTGTTTCGAATGAGCATATCAAAGCTTGGAGCTTCGAGTGGCAGTTATGGGAATATATCCAAAGAAGTCTCGAAATGACAACAAGGCTGTATCTAAGGAATGCGTTCGAAGCGAAGAAGTACCAAAACATTTGAAATTCAAATGCAAGCGGGATGTTCGAAATTTGAAATATATGCGCTGGAGCATTCGAAGACACGTGGAAGTGAGAGAGAGGCATTGCTCTGCATGTTCTGAACGTGGCAGAATCTTATAGCAAGACCGTTATGGTCGAAGTAGTATAAATAGAAGTCTTAGCATTAGGATTTTGTGTGTCATATCTATTGTACTAAATACTCAGTAAACATTCAAATTACCACATGGCTAGGGAAACGAATGCAAGAGCAATGTACGTATGATAGCACCATATGTTTATGATTTAATGAAAACCCTTTATCATTTCCAGTACTTTCCTTTGTCTCTGTATCAATACCATTTACAAGTTTTGCATTTAAAGTCTTTTTATTCGAAATCTTTTCATTGATGCCTTACATTTAAATGCTTTCTTTACATTTCAGACACTTTACATTTCAGAAACTGTTATACATTTCATGCCTTTATCTTCAAGTTTTTATCCTTTGAACACCTTTTTCACTTAAAGTCATTCTACAGATTTCTTGCATTAAACGCTTTCTTCATATTTCGAATCTTTTACATTCCAGAGCATCTTTTACATTAACTGTTTTTATAATTCGAAGCCATTTACTTGTCTTTTATGCAGTTTTACATGTCTTTACAATTAACATTTATTCATGCAATTTAGTTTCACGCACATATATTTTGATTACACCTTTAGATCTTTAAGAGAGGAATCGAAATAAGTCAAACACCTACATAACATTCTAAATACCAACCATGAATACCTGTTCGATCATGAGAGTTACCCTAATGACCAACATGTCCTAGGATCAATCTAGTCGATCCTGCGAGTTACCAGAGAAATTGAATAACAGTCAGTAAGTTTATTCGATAGTTTGGAGGACTAGCGGTTGTTTACCAGAAATCACTGGAAACAAATTGGCACACCTGGTGGGACCCAATCGTTGGACATTAGAAATAAAGATTGTTGAGACATAACCATTATAAAAACGTTGGAACCTAAGAAGTTTGCTGTTTTATGAACCTAAGAAGTGGTAAAATAACCAACAGCAATCAACCCTTATCCAGAAGAAAACGTTTGAACAAGATGTCTAATTCTGACAATCAACAAGGGGAACAAAATGCCCCACATACAACAGGCACTAATGTGTCCGCTTCGATGGGAACGTCTAATGTGACCCCTTCGAATGCACAGTCTGTTGCATCTTCTACCAGTAATATAGCCACTAATGGAGTAAGTGGCATATCAACTAATAGTTCGATCTTAGGAAACACTGGAACCATTGGTTATCCTGGGGGATTCGTTCCACCATCAGAAACACAAACCCATTTTGCCACTCCACTAACTAGACCACCCGGTTTCGATGGTAATAGAACCAGAAATTCCTCTTATGGAATGCCAACATCTTTTATGGCAGGTTTACACAATTCCACATCGAATTCATCACCACAATTAGGGTCTGGGTATGGGGCGAATCAATTTATGACAAATAACCAAGGGTCAGTGGGTTATAGCACAATGCCTATTTTAACCACAGAAAACCAGTTGGCTTTTAGGCAATTGATGGATGACAGCAACCATAATATGATAGGGGTGTTAGCACAAACTATGCAGGAAATATTTGCCCCAATAGTACAAAATGTGACTGTGACAAACAGAGAAAACGCTGATAACATGAGTCGAATAGCAGATTTCTTTGCTCCCCCAGAAAGGCGTAGGCAGAATCAGGCGGGAGTTCGAGCAAACATGCCTGTTATGGAACAAATTGCTAACGACCCAAACTATATACCACCTAGAGAAGAAGTTAACTTGGGGGCAAGGGCACAAAGGCTAGAAGCCCCAATGATCCCAGGCCCACAAAGAGAAATTATGGAACCAGGGGCAAGGGTCGAAAGGCTGGAAGTCCCAGAGTTTCGAGAAGAACAACCTAGGGGGGTTGTCATGGTGGGTCGAAATCAAGATGCTGACGCTGTCGTTCATAGAATTCGAAACGATAACATCTTGGCAGAAAACAATTTAACCACCATGATAGAGAGAGTCATGGCCCAGAATGGCCTCAACACAGGAATGAGAAGGCCAAATTATGATTCTCCTATATTAGACTGCATAATGCATACTGATTTGCCAAGGGGATATAAAGTCCCTAAATTTACAAAGTTCGCTGGGGATACCAATGAGTCAACAGTCGAACATATAGCCAGATATCTAACCGAAGCGGGAGATATAGCCAATAATGAAGATCTCAGGATCAAATATTTCCCAAGTTCCTTGACTAAAAACGCCTTCACGTGGTTTACCACTTTGCCTCCTGGGTCCATTGATACTTGGGCTCTTTTGGAGAGATTATTCCATGAACAGTTTTACATGGGACAGTCAAAGATAAGTTTGAAGGAATTAGCCAGTGTCAAGAGAAAGTTCACAGAACCCATAGATGATTATCTGAATAGATTTAGGCTTTTGAAATCCAGATGTTACACAGTGGTGCCTGAACATGAGTTAGTCGAAATGGCCGTTGGTGGCCTAAATTACTCTATTCGAAAGAAACTAGACACTCAATACCTGAGGGACATGGCTCAGTTAGCCGACAGGGTTCGACAGGTCGAAAGGCTAAAGGCCGAAAAGGCCAGAGTCTTTAAAAATAACAAGAAGGAAAGGATCTCCTATGTTGGAACTGAAGAAGCAGAAGATTATCCTGAATTCGAATTCGAAGAGGTCGAAATCGACCTCGCTGAATTAAAACAGGCACCACCCTACTCCTGCAAATTATTGGTTCCCACAAAAGGGAAAGAGATCGTTGAAAATGAGAAAAGTGACAAATTCCCAAAGAAGGTTTATACCTTCGATGTCACTAAATGTGACGAGATTTTTGATTTACTTGTCAAAGATGGCCAACTCATTGTGCCATCAAATGTTAAAATACCTCCCTTAGATCAAAGAAAGAAGAGAGGATTTTGCAAATATCATAGTTTCCTAGGCCATAAAACCTCACAGTGTTTTCTTTTCAGGGACCTAATTCAGAATGCAATCAAAGATGGCAGACTGAAGTTTGCTGATAAAGCAAAGATGAAAGTGGACGAAGATCCCTTGGACGTCGTAGACACCAACTACTCCGAGCCTGCATGCATTGGAGAGATTAACATGGTGGAAGCTGACCAAATTGATGTCCCAATAGGAGAGAAAGGTACTGAAAACGAAAGCTGGGTGATGGTCGAAGTCGATAAGGAAGTCACTGAAGACGTCCATAAGCTACCAGAGACTTCGATTGAAGCAACACCTTTAGTTGTTGGAAAAGAAATCCAGGCTACCGAAGGCAAGGAAAATCAAAACCAAGAATTGACACAGGTCACTGAAGGCCTGAGGCTGGAATTGGAGAAAGTCCAAATCACGAAGCCAATTTCCCCTCAGAAGGAAATATGGGACACTCTAGGGGAACCCAGTGGAAAATTTGACTATTTGGTCAAATATTCTGCCCTAGAGAGTTCGAAGGTTCACATTGAAGATATAAAACCCACATGATGGGGAGATGATGAAGCTGAAGGGGAAGATGTTGAGGTAAACATGGTGGATATGGAGAGGCCTCGCTCTGAGATGGAGGAGGTAGAAAGATACTTAGAAAAAGAGAAGTATAAAATGGAGGATAATCATGCTGGAGATGCTAGTCTCAAGGATTACCTCATGACGTGCCACAAGGGAGATACAGGCATGATACTGTGCCCTAGGTGCAGCATCCTCTGCAATCAGAGAATCGCTGCGAATTTCGAGAGGGTACAGAGGGCTCGAACTGGCAACAATTGGCGCCAGGATAACCAGCTATTTAGGTGTTATCCTAAGGCTGGAGAAAGTTTGCTGTAATTTGTGTTTCGTTGCTACAAAGGGGCAACCAAGTGCTTGATTTGTCCAAGGTGTTCAGCTGTGTATGGTCAAAGCATGGCCAGAGCCTTCGAAACGATTCCCTTTGCCCCTTGCTGGAACCATCAAGAAAATGTTCAGATGGGGCCACATTTCGATAGCAGACACAAACAACGAAGGCCTGATAGCCCTCACCCCAAGGCTGCTCGAAGAGTGACTTTCAAACTCCCTGCTGAAGTGCCAACCGACAGATGGCTGCAAGTCAGAAATGACAAAGGCAAAGACAGATGGAGAAACACCGAACGAACTGCACGCCATGCTATGACATACAGAAGGCAATTCAACATAGCAAAAAGGGAAGAGGTAAGATTAGAGAACTACAAAGGGAGGAACCCCATGTCGAGATCCCAGTGGCGCAAGCAACAAAGGATTCGAAAGGTTGAGAGGGAAGCTGTGGCAAATAAAGGGGTCACTTCAACAAAGAACCAATGTGAATCTAGCACCAACAAACCCTCACCAAAAAATCAAACTGAAGACAAACCTCCAGTTAATAGGAGGCTTTTCTCTGAAGTGCAACTAGATGAACCAAAGGAATACACTCCAGGCCCAGAAGAAGACGAAGAAATGATAACAGATAACTTCGAATCGGAGGGGGAGTCTTCGTTCAACCTAAACTGCAACGTGGTATCTGTGCTTCCCTGTGAATTTGGACAGGAAACTGAAAGTGATGAATATGAGGAAGAAGATACCATAGACTTGATGAAGCATAGGCCTATGTGCTACTATGTGATGGACAATGGGGTTGTCGAGGAGCAAAATGCGTTCTTCGAACGTCCAGAACCTGCTATGAAGAACCATCTCAAGCCACTATTTATTCGGGAAAAAGTTGTTGCCCATGGCGTGAATAAATTTCTAGTGGATGGGGGTGCTGCAGTCAATTTGATACCCCACTTCATGCTGAAAAGATTAGAGATACGCGAAGGGGACATCAAGCCCCACAATATGGTTCTATCCAATTATGAGGGGAAAGTGGGCAAAACACTGGGAGTGGTTCAGTTGGACTTAACAATAGGCTTAAGCTGTAGGCCCACCATGTTTATGGTGATCGAAGCCAAGGCCAACTACAACTTATTGCTGGGAAGGGAGTGGATCCATGGCGTAGGGGCAGTACCTTCGTCAATGCATCAGCGACTAGTTCTATGGAGAGATGATGGGATCGTGGAAAACATCGAAGAAGACCAGAGTTACTTTATGTCAACAGTCAATTTAGTTGACAAGAGGGATTATGACAAACATCTGGCAAAGATTGCTCCGTGTGTTCCAAATGATGAGATCAACGAAACCAGAAACGCCCACTACTACATGACCCTTCGCCATGATGGCCTATACTGGGATAGAACAATAATCAGTGAAGAAGAGGGAGTCGAAAATACTATACAAAGACGGCCAGCAGGCTGGGACTTCGACAACCTTATCCATGACTGAGTCCACCTTTTTCGAAAGGATTTCGGCCTATGTGGCTGAGAACGAATCAAAGGCGGCCTTAGAGGCTGAAATAAATAAATTAGATGTAAAGATGAACGAAACAAGTGGGGATGGCTCGAAATGCTCACCCTTTAAAGAACTTGAGATGGATCAAAGGTTGGATGCCATCTACGACAAAGAACCCTTAGGCTTCGAAAGGGACCCCATAGACTCAGGTGCCAAAATGTTGGCACAGGATCCACTCGAAGAAGTCAACTTAGGGGATGAAAAAACGAAAAGAATAACCTACATAAGTGCAAAGCTTAACCCAGGCCTCAAGCAGGAAGTAATCGAAGTCCTCAAGAAAAACAAAGATTGCTTTGCATGGGATTCTGACGAAATGCCTGGTTTAAAGAGGGAGTTGGTCGAACACAGACTGCCAATCAAAGATGGCAAGAAGCCCATCAAACAAACTCCCATAAGATTCACACCAGCGGTTCTCACAAAGATTAAAGCTGAGATCGAAAGGTTGCTGCGTTGCAAATTCATCAGAACCACAAGGTACGTCGAATGGTTAGCAAATATAGTACCTGTTATTAAGAAAAATGGTTCTTTAAGAATTTGCATAGACTTTAGGGATTTAAACACTGCAACCCCTAAGGATGAGTATTCCATGCCTGTGGCAGAAATGCTAGTAGACTCTGCTGCAGGGTTCGAATACTTGAGTATGTTAGATGGATACTCTGGGTATAATCAGATTTTCATTGCTGAAGAAGATGTTGCCAAGACAGCATTTCTTTGCCCAGGAGCCTTAGGCACCTACGAATGGGTGGTGATGCCTTTTGGTTTAAAGAACGCTAGGGCAACTTATCAAAGGGAAATGCATTCGATTTTTCATGATTTCATTGAAACCTTTATGCAGGTGTATATTGATGATATAGTCATCAAATCTGTATCTGCAGAAACACATTTGCATCATTTGAGCCAATCATTCGAACGGATGAGAAAACATGGCTTAAAGATGAATCCCCTTAAATGTGCATTTTTTGTGCAGGCTGGAGATTTCCTTGGTTTTGTGGTTCACAAGAAAGGGATTAAAATCAACCAGAACAAAACCAAAGCCATAATGGAGACGAAAGCACCTACCTCAAAAAGGGAGCTGCAATCTCTGCTAGGGAAAATTAACTTCCTCAGAAGATTCATTTCAAACCTGAGTGGAAGAATCCAAGCTTTCTCTCCGTTGCTTCGTCTAAAGCAAGGCCAAGCCTTCGAATGGAACGAAGCCCATCAGGAGGCATTTGACAGGATAAAAAGATACCTCTCTCAGCCTCCTATCTTGTCTCCACCTTCATGGGGGAAGCCCATGAGATTGTACATATCTGCCTCTGAAGTTAGTATAGGTAGTATGTTAGCACAAGAAGATAACAATGGTATCGAAAGAGCCATATACTATTTAAGTAGAGTACTAAATGATGCAAAGACCAGATATAGCAATTTAGAAAAGCTATGTCTCTGTTTGTATTTCTCTTGTATGAAACTCAAGTATTATATAAAGCCTGTTGATGTTTATGTTTCATCTCATTTCGATGTCACTAAACACATGCTTTCAAAACCAATAATGCATAGCAGAGTTGGTAAATGGGCTTTAGCCTTAACAGAATATTCTTTGACTTTCATGCCTTTAAAAGCTGTGAAAGGCCAAGTGATTTCTGATTTTATTGTGGACCATGCATTGGTTGAGCAAACTGTCATGAGTTACGTCGAAATGCAACCATGGAAATTGTACTTTGATGGTTCAACCCACAGGAATGGTAGTGGTGTTGGAGTCCTTCTAATTTCTCCTGAAGGAATTCCAACAAAATTCAAGTATAAATTAGATGGTCCTCGTTGCTCGAACAACGAAGCTGAGTATGAAGCACTCATTGTTGGACTTAAAGCTTTGTTGGAATTGGGGGCAACTAGAGTCGAAATTAAAGGAGACTCAGAATTAGTGGTCAAGCAAATTACAAAGGAGTATAAATGCATAAAGGAAAACTTGATGATATACTTCGTCATAGTCAACAGGCTACTAAGGAAATTTGAATATATGGATATTCAACACATACCAAGAGTAGAGAACCAAGAAGCAAATGACTTAGCACAGTTGGCTTCGGGTTATAAAGTTTCTGTCAGGAATTTGAAAGATTTAGTTGAGTTAAGGGGTAGAGTCATGGCTACTAGATTCACACCATCATATCTAGAAAGTATGAAATTAGGATATGCTGAGAAACAGGGATTCGAAATATTAGCCATAAACACTTTATCAAATGCAGATTGGCGAAGTCCACTGGTGAGTTATTTAGCAAACCCAAATCTGAATGTGGATAGAAAGACAAAATACAGAGCATTATCATATCTCCTCATGGGGAATGAATTGTTCAAAAAGACCCAAGAAGCCGTGTTATTGAAGTGCCTAGGAGAAAGTGAGGCATACTTAGCATTGTCAGAAGTCCACAATGGGGCATGTGGGGCACATCAAGCAGGTCATAAAATGAAATGGCTGTTATTTCGATATGGCATGTATTGGCCTAGCATGCTCAAAGATTGTATAGACTTTGCTAAAGGATGTGAGGAATGTCAGAAACATGCAGGGATTCAACATGCCCCTGCAAGTGAGTTGCATTCAATCATCAAACCATGGCCATTTAGAGGATGGGCATTGGATTTGATAGGAGAAATAAATCCTGCTTCGTCTAAAGGACAAAAATATATCTTGGTAGGAATAGATTATTTTACCAAGTGGATCGAAGCTGTACCATTAATAGTTGCTGATCAAGAGGCTATTATTGAGTTTATACAGAAGCACATTATCTATAGGTTCGGATTTCCAGAGAGCATAACCACAGACCAAGGCTCTGTGTTTACTGGTAGAAAGATGTAAGAATTTTCCCAAGAAATGGGGTTTAGATTATTAACATCAACGCCATATTATGCTCAAGCAAATGGCCAAGTCGAAGCAGCCAATAAAGTGATAATAGGGTTAATCAAGAAACATATTGGTAAAAAGCCAAGAAACTGGCACAAAACTTTGGACCAAATACTATGGGCCTGTAGAACATCTCCTAAGGAAGCTACTAGCACTACGCCTTTCCAACTCACATTTGGTCATGATGCAGTATTGCCAGTAGAAATTCATCTACAATCAGTTCGAATTCAAAGACAAAACGAAATCCCAGATGCATTATATTGGGAGATGATGATGAATGAATTAGTTGAGTTGGACAAAGTTAGATTACATGCATTGGAAATTTTGATGAGACAAAAAGAAAGAGTGGCCAGGACATATAACAAAAGTGTGAAGAAAAAAGCATTCATTATTAATGACTTAGTCTGGAAAGTCATATTGCCCATGGACAAGAAAAATAAAGCATTAGGTAAATGGTCACCTCATTGGGAAGGACCTTTTCGAATACTAAAGGTATTCTCAAACAATGCATATGAAATTGAAGAATTGACGAATGATAAACGTATCCTAAAGGTTAATGGGAAATATTTAAAGAAATATAAGCCACGCCTGCAGGAGATTCGAATAGTAACAACATAGCCAAAATATTATAAAAATGCCAAAATGGAAAGTTGAGATGCCAAAATGGCATTGTTCGAATATTACATATAAAAAACCAAATTGTAATCAAATAAAAACTGAAATTTAGAAATAAGAATTATTCTTCAGTCTGTTGAAGGTACTTCGAAAAGATTCAAGTCTCTGTTGAGCGAAACGCCTGGCTCCTTCCAAGGTTGCCACTTCTCCCTTGAGTTGTTCTGCAGTTTCCATTTCTGCAAGCCCCTGGTTGAGAAGCTCTTCGAATTGGTTACCAGCAGTATTGGTTTCGAAGGCTATTTGTTATTCTTTAGCCTCTTTAACCTTCTGTTGAAGTTCTTGGATCTGCCTTTCCCAGAGAAGGATGGACTCAGCTCGAGCCTCATAATCAGTTTTCGCTTGCTTTAGATGCATAGCTTGATCCTCAACTTCTTGAGAGAGTTTCGAAGCTTGTTCATAAGCAGCATCCATTGCAGTGCGCTTTTCTTGAACCTTTCTGGCAGCAGATTCATCTTGGAGAAGGTAACCAGTTACGTTGTCCAGCAAAGACTGAAGATCGAACAAGATAGTACTAACTGGCAAGGAGCACGTAGCAAGGTTGACTTTTGTAAGCAACTCCTTCATTGTGTAGCAAGCAGTGCTATCCTGTTTAAGCACTTCGAATATATCCATATTGAGAATTGTTTTCCTGATCTTGTTAAGAAGTACAATTCTTTCATCTGTGGGAAGAGGATAGCTAGTCGAACTGGTTCCAGCCCTAGCAAGTGGAATGTCCCTCTGAGCCAGCTTTGCCTTCATGTACCCAATAGGGTCATTTCGTCTCAGGAGTGCAAACTCCTCGTCAGTCATTCGAGTCACGTCCACACGTAGGGGAGTCACGTCCATTTCAACCTCCATGGGTTTGTTGGTTGTGTCACCACCCCCTTCATTCATTTCGTGCTCATGATCTTCTTCATCGTCATCCAAGTCCACCACTTCGATGTCCTCTTTTTCGCTGCTATTTGCATTGGACTCTGTCCCAGCAGTCGAACCATCATTGGCATCCTCCTCCTCCTCAGACTCTTCTTCTGCAGATTCTTCGTCTCTTTGGCCAGAATCAACTTTCTCTCCTTCAGCTTGAGTATCCTTTGGGTCCTCTTGAAGTGTTTCAAGAGGGGACTTTTGAAGAGAAGTTCGTTGCAAAGCCTCTGCAGATTCATGGAGTGGTGTTTCATTTGTCTCTTTGAGAGGAGGGGAAGTACTCTGATCATCCTGCTGCTCAGAAGCCCCAGCCAGAACCGCCATATTGGAGGAACCTTTATTCTGTACAAGGTTGCTGGAGTCTCCTTGAGGAGAGGAGTTGAGTGGAGCAGCAGCTTTGGATGGTGAGGTCGAAGTGGTAGAAGCTGGATGTAAGATATTCTGCAAGGAGCGAAAGAACATCAAAAACATGCACCAAGGTAATGAATAATAATTTTGTCAAAAGTTTAAAGTTCAATTTACCTGTGGACTCTCGGAAGAGAGGTTGCTAGCTATGCGTTCCAACATTACGTTGGAGGTCGAAGGTGGAATTTTGGATTTGGGTGAGGGAGCAGCATCCCTGGAATCAAGTCCAGAGACACTAGTTGGTACGGTACTTTTCGAAATATCCTTCTTCTGCTTATTCTTCGAAGCAGTTGCTAAGTTTTCGCCAGCCTTGGGATCTTCCCCAGTGGTGTTTGATTTTCGCTTCTTTGGAGTGGTAGGTAGAAGTTTGTTGGTCTGAAAAGATTTAAACGAAGGGTTAGATGCAAATCATGAAACATTAGTGAATTCGAAACATCAAGGCTAAATGATTACCTGTGGAGTTGGAACTTTGGTTGTTGTTGGTATTGTTGTTATTGTTGCAGCAATGGTTGTTGTTTCGGATGGAGTCACATTGTCAGTGGTTTCGATAGAGGCTTGAGAGGCACTCCCTTCTTTCGACTTTGAGGCAGCTGTCTTTATCCTGATGGCTGAAAATCGAAACAATTAAAGCAAAGGTTAAAGATATGGAAAATGAAAAACGTTTGGGATTTTCCCAAGCATTCGCACCTGTGCCTTGATCAGATTTAATCGACATGGCAGAAAGGTCGTATCGAATGTGTCCTGGGAAATCGTGGAGCCAATGTCGAGCCCATGTCACAGTCTCAGATGGCTTTGGTTTCTTTTGAAGATGTTTGAACATCTCTTTGCAAGTGAACCACCAAGGGTATGGGGGAAACCAAGCCAGAGCCAGTTCTGATGTAGGTAATCTAGGAAATTTAGGTGGATGCATTTCGAATGCCAACCTATACCTATCCTCAGGCGACAACCCTGAAGGAAGTTTTAACTTAGAAACTTTTTGTTTGAATTTTTCCTTCAAGGTCCCAGCCGCTTGATGCACAGTGGATTCCAAATGTGTGGGATCATAAGTAGTTTCGAAATAATTTTGAAAAGCTTTAATCTCTTTGGCATGAGTGAACATACCTTTCTTGGTTGGTACCTGCACATCGAAGGCATCAATTAGTTTCTGCTGAATTGTAAGAGTATCGAACATATAAGTTTGATAAAACTTGGTCCACCATTCCAGAAACCCCTTAGCTGTAAGATGGGTAGGTTCAAAGGTTATTAGCTCAAACTGGGCAAAGCCTTGGTATTGTTCTTGCTGTAATTTGGCTTCCCGTGCCTTGAAGGTTCGCCCAGAGGTAATGGCACTCTCAGTTTGAAATAAGGGTTCAGGAATTAGTTGGCATAAGCCAAACTATCTCGAAACAAAATTTGGCTGGTAAGCGAAGAGGAAAATCTGATTCTTGGCAGGAGTTATTCTTGAGGAGATTAGTTTGGGTAGCAAGAAGGCTCTCCATACATCTTGAATCTCTTTGCTCTTGACAGCTTCTGAGAGAGCCATGGTGAACCATGAAGGTCCATGAGCCCTTGAAGCAAAAGGCGCCATGGTCTCTTCGAACTTATGCCTCTTAGAGAATATCATGATGTACTTCGAGAATAGGACTTTGAAGTCATCCTTGTCGTCATTTGGAGTTAATCTTCGCAGCCTAGTGCCTTCGACTATTCTATCAGTTATTTCAGGGTCTTGTTCATCAATGGTGTTGGCGGTTGACAAGGAAGGTTCGAACATGGCATTTAGCCATAGCTGAAGTAACCAAAAAGGGCCAGCCAACAGGATATTCTTGGAGGTGTGAGATTTTAGGCTCGAAACAGCTGACCTTAGGCTTTCATAAAGGTCAACTAAGAGCAGTTCACTCAAGCACACTCTTCGATTCTCGTGCAAATCCCTAGCTAGAGGAATAAACCTACTGGCTACCTGTAGGGATCTACTGCAGAAGACATATCTTGACAGCCATAGGGTAAGGAAAGCAATGTGTTCTACATCAGACACACTGTCTCCTTCAGCATGGTAGTGGCTGATAAACTTGGAAAAACTTGCTAGTTTGACTTCGAAGTCGATTATACTCGAATGTTCTTCGTTGTCAGGGATATATGTTTCTCCTACTGGTGATAGCCCAGTGATGGCCGCTATGTCAAAGAAGGTAGGGGTAATCATTCCACCAGGGAGATGGAAAGTATTATAAGTACTGTCCCAGAAATAGAGGGACGCGAATAACAAAGGGTGGCTGTAAGTAAAACCTGGCTTTGACAACTTAATCAAGTTATAGATACCTAATTCTTCCCATTGTTGGGATTTCTTAGCTTCTACCTTATTGAACCAGTTTTGATAAGCAGTGTCGGTGGTGGGGCAAGATCGAAACGGTTTAAAATTACTCTTTACATAGTCTAATACAAAAGGGTCTTTAGGAGGAACAGTTGGATTTTCCACGGTGTTTGAGCCAGAAGATTCTATTGCCTTAGGGGCGTCCATTTTATTGAACAGGGGTTTGAAGTTATAGCAAACTGGGAAAATCTTCCTGGTATCTTTTAAAATTTCAAAAACTGTAAGAGGGCCCATTAAAGCTAACCTCTTACCAGCAGCGGTGGTAGGAATAAGTACCTGGGATGCATAAAGCATTTCTTTTTCCTTTGAAATCATCTGGGGAACCAGAATAGATTGACCTTGGTGAGTGACAACCTTACTTTCCATGGTAGTTCCTGCGGTCTTTCCTTTCTTCTTGGAAACCTTTTTGAGTTGGGATGAAGTAGAAGAAGACATTGTTGGGAGAATGTTGAAAGCTTAGGGTTTTCGGTGAGAAAAGAAGGATAAAAGATTCAGAATATGGAAAGAAAAGAAAAAGACTAAGTTGATGGTTTTTATAATGTGGAAGTTTAAGCATCCACTGAATAAGGTTGTGATACGTGGAAATCATGGGTTGGTTTGATGAAGAGGTGGCGTAAAGTTAACATTGGTAATAGGCGTGATTAAAGATAATCATTGTTTTGTAACTGCACCATACTGTGAGATGGCTCAAGGCGGTTAAGGAATCTAAAAGGTGTCATGATTGACGTGACTGGAGTCAAATGCATTAAATGGTACGATGATTTAAAGGTCGCATCAAAATCTTGTGTATATGTTTAAAATAAGTATTTCTCAAAGAGATCGAAATACATATTTTAAAAGGGGCATTTTGTTGGCTGAAGATTTTGATAGTATTATTAGAAGCAAAGTAAATTGGACGTTTTGATCGAAATGAAATAAAACGTCATGTTTCGAAATAGTAGAAGTAGTGTTTCGAATGAGCATATCAAAGCTTGGAGCTTCGAGTGGCAGTTATGGGAATATATCCAAAGAAGTCTCGAAATGACAACAAGGCTGTATCTAAGGAATGCGTTCGAAGCGAAGAAGTACCAAAACATTTGAAATTCAAATGCAAGCGGGATGTTCGAAATTTGAAATATATGCGCTGGAGCATTCGAAGACACGTGGAAGTGAGAGAGAGGCATTGCTCTGCATGTTCTGAACGTGGCAGAATCTTATAGCAAGACCATTATGGTCGAAGTAGTATAAATAGAAGTCTTAGCATTAGGATTTCGTGTGTTATATCTATTGTACTAAATACTCAGTAAACATTCAAATTACCACATGGCTAGGGAAACGAATGCAAGAGCAATGTACGTATGATAGCACCATATGTTTATGATTTAATGAAAACCCTTTATCATTTCCAGTACTTTCCTTTGTCTCTGTATCAATACCATTTACAAGTTTTGCATTTAAAGTCTTTTTATTCGAAATATTTTCATTGATGCCTTACATTTAAATGCTTTCTTTACATTTCAGACACTTTACATTTCAGAAACTGTTATACATTTCATGCCTTTATCTTCAAGTTTTTATCCTTTGAACACCTTTTTCACTTAAAGTCATTCTACAGATTTCTTGCATTAAACGCTTTCTTCATATTTCGAATCTTTTACATTCCAGAGCATCTTTTACATTATCTGTTTTTATAATTCGAAGCCATTTACTTGTCTTTTATGCAGTTTTACATGTCTTTACAATTAACATTTATTCATGCAATTTAGTTTCGCGCACATATATTTTGATTACACCTTTAGATCTTTAAGAGAGGAATCGAAATAAGTCAAACACCTACATAACATTCTAAATACCAACCATGAATACCTGTTCGATCATGAGAGTTACCCTAATGACCAACATGTCTTAGGATCAATCTAGTCGATCCTGCGAGTTACCAGAGAAATTGAATAACAGTCAGTAAGTTTATTCGATAGTTTGGAGGACTAGCGGTTGTTTACCAAACATCACTGGAAACACATGGTCAATTATATCAGAAAAGAATGAAAAAATATTTTGATAAGAAGGTCAAGCCTCATGAATTCAGAGAAGGCAACCTCGTGCTCAGAAAGATCATGTCTTTTAACACTGATTCTAGGGGCAAGTGAACTCCCAATTAGTAAGGCCTATATGTTGTCAAGAAAGCCTTCTCTAGAAGTGCATTGATTCTTGAAACTATGGATGGATAAGAGTCCCCACGTCCCATGAATACTGATGTAGTAAATAAATACTTCTCCTAAAGAAATAAAAGAATATCTCGCTAAGTTGAAAACCCGAAAGGGAGACTTAGGCAAAAAAGAGCGTCTCGGTAGGCTGAAAACCCGAAAGGGAGGTCTTGGAAAAAGTTAGAGACATAAACAGAATAAATCTTCCCGATAGGTTGAAAACCAGAAAGGAAAACCTAGGAAAATTTTAGGGATTTCTTGGTAAGTAACTGCGTCAGACAAGACTTGATCATTGAAGTAATGATCTTCTCAGATTCTCATCACACTTCAATTAAAACCTCTGCTCAGGAGTTCAAAGTTGTTAGGGAGCAGAGTGGACATTGTATTTCAATGTATCTTATATATACTTACCATTTTCCAAACTTTGTAATCATTCACGGAGTCATGCCATTTGCGGACTACCATTCTATTAATAAAGTTTAAGCCTTTATCTAATTCTTTGTAGTTCTTATTTTATTCAGTTTACAAAAATATCATTTATTATTGATAGTAATTTTCAAAACAAAAAGACTTAATAATAAAAACATGTTTTTTGAAAAGAATTTGAAAATCACCCTTTACTTCAAATTTTGTGATTCAAGTGGAACAAAAGTAGTGATTCCAAGGATGGACTAACTCTGGAGTTCTGAAAGGCTTCCTTAAGATATATCCTAGGATTACTCTTTCTGATACGTGCATGATCCATTTGTGTTCTGGATATTTGGATTTCATACCCTTTGATATATGGGGGTGTTGGGTTTGTGATCTCGTCTTTCCCCAATTAATTCTTAGTTTAGATCATCTTCAGGTTGATTATTTGATTTTGGGTTGGTATGTGTTGTACCCCAAAATTTGCCCTCCCATATTCATCAAGAATTGTCAAAGTCAAGGTCACAAAATTCCCCCAGGGTTGTGCAGCTCAACTGTCTCCTATACAGTCAAAACTAGGGTTTGAGTTCTGGTCAAGCAAAGGAACTTTTCAAAGGCCCAATCAAGTCTCATATGCTCACAAAGATGGTCAAGTGTCTTCATGTCAAGTTTCAAGACATTCAGCTCAAAATTGCACAGTCAAAACCCTAGATTGCACTACAGTCAACTGTAGGGGCAAAATGGTCATTTGACAGTCAAAAGGTCAAATTTTTGGTCAATATATCATTTTGAAGCCACAAACATCATTTGATCAATGCTTGATCATGATTCTCAAAATTTGGCTCAGAAATCATCAAAGATGCAAAAGTTACTATATTTGGACAGCTGAAAAAGTCAACTGAAATTGACCAGGGCATAACTTTCACATGGATTATCAGAAAAATTCCATCCAAAGCTCATTTTGAAGAGAAAGACATTTCCTACAATTCATCTTCATGTTCCAAGTCCAAGAAATGCTCTCACAAAAAGTTATCAATTTCAACATTATAGGTCATTTTCAAAAGTCAACAAAAAGTGACTTTAAGTCAAAGGCCATAACTTGAGATTGGTAAATCAAAATGACATGGGACCAAAGGCATTGGTTAAAGGACTCAAAGACCTTTCCAAAATGTCCAAGAACATGTGAAAAGCTTAAAAATTGACCAAGTTATGCCTTGTGGAAGTTGGGAAATTTTTAGGAATTTTGAAAAGTCAACATTGGTGCAAAAGGCTTAAAAATGCAAATGGGCCTATTTTCCTTCCAAATTTCTTCATGCCAAGCCTATGCACGACCATTAGGCCCAAAGGGAAGTATTCTCATATTTTTTAATTATTTATTTGAATTAATATTAATTTATATTCATTTAAATGATTTTAATATATGAAAAATATCAAACTAACCTAAAAAAATCTTTTTGTGCACATTCTAATCTCTACAATTCGTGCATATCTCAAATAGGCAAGCTTTGGTGCTAATTGATCAGATTTGGTACAAGAAACATGAGAAAAAGATTGAAAAAGATTCTTAACAAATCAAATATTGAAATCAATTATGGACATGGATTTTATTGAATCTTTTTAACCTAAACCATTCCATACAAGTACTGGATGAGAACCCTAATGCTAGAAGGCTGCAAGCTGCGCATAACCAAGCTTTGGCATATTGAAAAATTCTCATAAAACTCAAAACTGAAATCTAGTTTCAAGGTCAATTAAAGCTCCAATTTTGATTCCAATAGCTTCCTTGGGTGATTCTGAACGCGTGCCAATCATTAACATCAACAAAAACACCTCGAACTGGTATCCATGGATGAAACTGTACCAAGAAAATTCTGAAATCGCATAGCATAAACCAAGCATTCTTTCGCATTTTTCTTCATGGATTCTTGTTTATAATCATGTTTCTATGCTAACCAGTAGGTTCAATTGTGTTTTTCTGTACCATAGGCGATTATGCCATGTATGTTTTCTAGGGTTTGCAGGTTTCGAATTTGGGGGTTTTTGCCCAAGGAAAAATTGATGTTTCAAACAAGGACCACTGAGTTCAGTACATGGAGACGAAGAAGAACATGTCCTCGCGCCTAATTTATAATGAGAAACGAGCTATTCGCTATTTTTTCGTTGCTTGCCTAAGACCACGCCTGAAAACCGTGGCCATACGTGTGTGTTTCAGACAAAAGGAAGAAGACAACCTCGTTGTCACCACGTGATAGGTCCTTTTGAAATTCGCGCGTGTTTCACCAATTAGCATTATATTTCTTTTATATTGTTTATGTTATATTATATGTTAAATGAACTTGCATAGCTCAGCTGGCCAGGGGACGCGTTGGTAACCTTCAAGACCTGGGTTCAAGTCCCAGGTCTGGCAAAAGTTTCACATTATTTTTCATAAAAAATTCTTATGCAGCGCGCTTGAGGACGTTCACCATACACACTCAATATTCATCGCCCACGTGTCCCAGGCAACCAAATCAAGGGCATGGATTCCAGGAGTGCAATGAATATCAGTCAACGCATGACACATGATCCAGAAAGTCAATGAAATTCCATGCTTATTGGGCCAGGCTTTCCAACTTCATACCTCCTAAATTGGGGATTACACCCCACTCTGGTTTGATTTCCTTTTTATTTCATTTATTTTAATTGTTATGTTTATTTTAATTATTTGTTTTTAATTAATTATTTTTAACAAAAATCTAAAAACATTACAAAAATCAGAAAATACAAAAAAACATAATATTTATTTTATTATAATTATTTTTCATAAATAAATTAGAATGTAAATTATGTAGTGTAATTAGGTTTAATTTTAATTCCTTTTTAATAAAAATCCAAAAATGTAGAATTTAGGTTTTAATTGTTAATTCTTTTTATTTCCCTTTTTTCCACAATAATAATTATTATTTATTTATTTATTTTCCTATTTAAATTGTACATAAATGAATTAGGTTAATTTAGGTCATATTTTAATTCTTTCTTAATAAATAAAAAAATATTAGAATTAGGGT
This sequence comes from Vicia faba, assembly GCA_948472305.1. Classification (NCBI taxonomy): domain Eukaryota; kingdom Viridiplantae; phylum Streptophyta; class Magnoliopsida; order Fabales; family Fabaceae; genus Vicia; species Vicia faba. Next base: position 303,315,689 of record OX451741.1, read on the forward strand.
TTGCCGTTTAATTTAATTTTAATTAATTCTCCTTTTTTCTCATTAAATCTAAAAAATACAAAATACCAAAAACATTTAATCATTTAATTTTTAATTCTCATTAACTTTTAATTATTTGCAAAAGGGTCCAACGCCCTAATTTTGTTAATTTCTTTATTTCTCGCATTTATTTTATTATCGCTCATTATACTTTTGTAATTGTCCCAAAGCATTGTAATTTACTTTTCGCACTTTATTTTATCGCATCATTTATTTTTCCGCTAAATCGGGTCCGGTTTAATTTGGCGATGTGGACCTGCGCCGTTTGTAATAGTTTAGATTTATTTCCTCGCAACTTATAACTGTTAAATATGCATGAAAGAATGAATGTCTAATTAAAATCAAGCGTAGAACACGACAAACCTGACAAGACAAATAACTGAAACATGACACACAATTCGCACACACCACCCCTAGGGTACGCCTCACTGTTGCCTTTCGAAAGGTGGTCGTCGAGTAGAGGACGTCTTAGTAAGTCCTCATGATCCGGGAACCTGGCATGAGGGTAGCTTCTAAGGTGTCTTCCTATTGCTCTGGTGATCACCATGTCCCGAACATCGAATTGACCCGAACACCTCCAACGGTGGTGCTACCTACCTCTCAATGGTGGGATGGCATTACTTTAAAGGACATTTACACAGACGAATTCCTTAGGGTAGGTAGGTTCTCAAGGATACTTGCTCTAATCTCAAAACAAACTCAAAAAGACTTTTCACACTGACACTTTTCAAAAGCTTTCAAAGCGAACTTTTCAAACACTCTGACGTATGAGTCGAACTGAAATTTTTCAAAGAAACTTTTTTAAACTCACATTGAAAGGCAAGCAAACAATTTTGAAAACACGTTGAGCAAGTATCTAAGAGCCCATGGATAACCATGGATAGAAAGGGTGCTAACACCTTCCCTTTCTATAACCTACCTCCCGAACCGAGAGCAATCTCTTTAAAGGAATTTTTCTGTGCTTTTGTCCTTTCCATTTGGAGAAAATAAAAGACGGTGGCGACTCTTGCTTCCGCGACATTTCGCGAACCAGCGTTAAACAGTCAGTTCCAGATCCACCGATCACAGAACTGGCGACTCTGCTGGGGATATAAACTTAAAGTGAGGTGTACCTTAGGGTTAGTTCATAACTGTGTTTTCAATTGTATTGACTTGTCTGCTTTAAATTTGTGGGTTGCTTGGGGGTTCTATAGATCCTAACCCGGATCTGGGGGATACCTTTCTTAGAAAGTAGCAACAAGGCTGTGAGGGAACTGTGCGGGGTATACCGACATGGTTGAAACAGTCTGCTACGTTGATGTGGCACTTTGGTGTGTACCGGTAACCCTTGAGTTCAGTCAAGGAGAGTACGGGGCCTCCGCGTGGTGTCGTGAAGCATCAACAGACCTTAGGAACCTTAATTGAACTATCTTGGCCTCTTTAGGGTAGTGAGATAACTGACTTTGGTGCAGTCCGAGGTTGGTTGATACTCGATACTACACTCAATTGAGGGTTGCTTTCCTGGAATATTTCGGTCGCCAGTTCAGTGGCTAAATCGAAACGATGAACAATGAAAGCAATCCGGTGATATTGGGACCCTTAGAACCCGGTTACTTCTAATAGGACAGGTTGAGCCCACCAACTTCAAGAGGGTAATACCCAGACCCCATGCTGGCCTAAACCCTAAGGGTTTCTCTAGTGTGACTTGTGTGCCTTCGTACTTGACTATCTGCATGCTTGTGATCTAACACTTGTTTCTTGCAGGTTTTGTTTCAGTCCTTAACTAGGACTCATAACAGGGTTCACTCACATTACCCCATGCATAGCATAACATCATACCATTGCATGCATCCTGCATACATCCTAACCCATTTCAAGGATCTCAAGGGCTTGTGATGCAGGTCAGGATAAATCAAATATCTAGCCAGGGGCAGAGGGGATTTATTTTCCTCTAGCCAAGGTTGTCAGGGGCTATGACCCACTGGATATGGTGAGCCTTTGACCCTTGAGGAAGGATTTTCTACAACAGGAAGTTTCTTCAATCAAGTTACCGGTTTTCAACTCTAACAAGTTTCTCTGTTTATCCCGCGAGATCCTTGAAATCATTGCATGCATGTCATACATCTCATTGCATTGCAGGTATCCCTTTGACAGGTTGCTTACCCTTCTCCGCTGTTTATTTCAGCCGATCGTCATGAATCCTGGATCATCAGCTGAACAGTCCATCAAGGATCTCCAGGCTCAGAACGCCCAGTTCCAAGAGCTGATCCTGAATTTGACCCAGGGGCAACAGGACCTGAAGGCTCTGCTTTTGAAGAAGGACAAGAAAAAGAAGAGGACTGTTCTGTTCAGCCCTAGACGCAGATTTGGGAATACACCACAAGTTGAAGCTGAGAGGACAACCCCATCTGTGGGAAAAAGCAGTCATCATGAGAGAGAGGTTCCCAGTCCAGTGGTCTCCGACAACGAGACAGATTTTGATGAAGAGCAGTACCCTCCTGCTGATGACAGATATAAGCAACTGGAGGACAGAATGAAAGCTATGGAGGTTCAACAGGTACCTGGGCTGGATTTCGGAGATCTGGGTTTGTCGACTGGTGTGATTATCCCACATAAATTCAAAGCTCCAACCTTTTCCAAGTATGACGGGGCATCCTGTCCCAAGCTGCATTTGAGGTCCTATGTTCGAAAGATTCAGCCGTACTCTGCGGACAAGAATCTATGGATCCACTTCTTCCAGGAGAGTCTTTCAGGGACTCATCTCGAATGGTTCTATCAGCTGGATGGGACCAAAGTTCGTAACTGGGAGGAGCTGGCTACTGCTTTCTATAAGCAGTATCAGTATAATGCCGACCTTGCCCCCACACGTACCCAACTCCAGGGTATGTCGTTAGGTGCAAGTGAAGGTTTTAAAGAGTACGCGCAGAAGTGGAGAGACCTGGCTGGCAGGGTGCAGCCACCTTTGACTGATCGAGAGTTAGTGGACATGTTCTTGGGGACCCTATCTGGGCCGTTCTTCAACCACCTCATTGGTAACTCATCTGCTGGATTTACCGACCTCATCCTGACCGGCGAAAGAATTGAAGCTGGTATCAAGAGCGGGAAAATTCAAGAGGCCACACCTTCGGATATTCATAAAAAGCCTTACACGGGAAAGAAGGAATCTAATGCTGCATACGGTCAAAAGGATCGCCGTGATCAACATGCAGGGGCAGTCATGATCTCTGGTTCTGCGCCACGCCGTCAACCACAAAGGGGAAACCAGCAAAGGCCGGACGGGCCTAAAAGGCAGTTCACCAATATTAACATGCCATGGTCGCAAGCACTGCAACATATGTTGAAGATGAACCTGATTGCAGTGATCAACCCTCCTGCCAATCCTAAGACCTCCTCTCCTAGCTACAATTCAGAAGCCAGATGCGCTTATCACTCCGATAGCCCAGGGCACGATACTGAAGACTGTTGGGCACTAAAGTACAAAATTCAGAACATGATCGATGCCAAAGAGATCGAGTTCGAGCCTGCTGAGACTCCCAACGTGATCAATGCTCCATTACCAAAACATGGCTAGGATTGAGAATTTCTTTTGTTCATTTGAATTCAAGTTGTATTTTTCTTTTTTTGTTCAGATAAACAATTATTATGTTAAACTCTTTATTTCATGAATGCATTACACATGCCTGTCTTGATTAATTATGTTTACTATGCTTAAAACTGCTTTCATATTTTTGCAATAGTCAACTCTTAATTGAAAATCCTGAACCTCTTGAGGGAGGATGACGAAAACGATACCACAATTTACAATATGCTTTTGAACAGACCCCGCTGATGAGGTACAGGCATTGTTTCAATTCCTAAACACTGGAGTTATAAGGATGATAATCCCTCGTCAACCCATCAGAGCCAAAGAAGTAGGAGTTTCTATTTTCGAAATTCAAAACCCTTCATCATAACCTGGGGCAGGGTAGTTCTCTCAGTTGATCCAAGTGCATAACGAATGGCACCAAAGAGGTCCTTAAATAAACAAAAGACAGTGATGGTTCAGAACAATCAAAAGGACAGGCAGTCATTATCAAAAAAAAAATCATAAACGAAAAGCCCAAGAAGTCAAAACCTGTAAAAGGGACTTATGAAACTGGGGCATCCCGCTGACTGTAAGTCCAAAAAAGGAAACAGTTCAGGCAAAAAAAGAAAGGGATAACAAAAATCAAGCGAGAAGTCTTACAACCAAAGCAAAAATGACTACCTGTTCAGAATAAATCATCAATATCTGAACCATTAGTGGTATATCAAAGCAAAGACTCAAACCAGGTCTAACGCACGATCAACTGAGTTTAGGTTTGGAGAATATCACGAAGAGCGGGTGGGTACAAATAATTCGAGCCTTTATCCTTTGTTTCTTAAACCGTGAACCCGGCCACGATATAACCCTTAAAAGTCCTAGCTGAAGCATGGGTTAGTTCGAAAGCATACTGTTACGAGGGTATCCTGACTCCTGAAGGTTTGCTGTAAAATATTGAGTTGACATCGCACTATATTACAAAAATGCATTTTCAAAATTCAAGACAGACATAGACTTTTGCATTCTTAAAATAACTTTGTTTGCATATGACTATTTGTTTGAACAGCAGGGAAATTCGCACGATGAACACCTTGTGAACAGAAGTACCTCCAATCAAGGGGCACAGTAGGAGCATTGCCCATTACCTAGGGCATGGCAAAATACTTCCAACAGGGGCAACTCCCTACATTCGGAGAGCGTGGACATAGTCGAAAAATACTGCGCATAATCAAAGACCCGCTAGGTTGACACGCCTAGGCAAAAATAAGGGCTTCCCGTCGAACCAAAAGGGTTCGGGCAAAATGAGGGATGAAATGAAAAAAAAACTGTACACCCGGCAAGTCGAAAACCTGAAAAGGCGGCTTGGGCAAAAATGGGTATCCCGGTGGACTGAAAACCCGAAAGGGCGGTCCAGGCAAAAGATAGGGATCAAAGCGTACGACTATGTCCCGACATCTCGAAGATTTGTCAATCACCCACACAGGTATCCTCTTCCCTCATCTCCGAAACAGGGGCAATAATGAGTTATCCAGGCGATCCAATTGCTCTGTCAACCAAAGTACAAAGGAAAGATCAACATAAGGATGATCACCATCTACCTTCATAAATTCCAGATCGTGGGTTAACGTCCGAGACCAAACAGGACAATTATCCACTTAATCAAAATCATGCAACCCAACACCGGTTTCTGCTCAACCTTCAGACAAAGTCATACACAGACTCCTCCTCCATAAGATGACCTAACCCCGGTTCATCAAGAAGTTTTACACAAACTTATCCCGAAGCAACCTTACCCCGGTTCCTCCAGAAGTTTTTACACAAACTTATCCAAGTAACCTAACCCCGGTTCCTCATGAAGTCTTACATGGACCTATCTCAAGATGACCTAACCCCGGTTCATCAAAGTTCTACACAAACTTATCCAATAACCTTACCCCGGTTCCTCCAGAAATCTTACATGGATTTATCACAAGTGACCTAACCCCGGTTCATCAAGTTCTACACAAACTTATCCAATAACCTTACCCCGGTTCCTCCAGAAATCTTACATGGATTTATCACAAGTGACCTAACCCCGGTTCATCAAAGTTTTTACACAAACTTATCCAAGTAACCTAACCCCGGTTCCTCATGAAGTCTTACATGGACCTATCTCAAGATGACCTAACCCCGGTTCATCAAAGTTTTTACACAAACTTATCCAAGTAACCTAACCCCGGTTCCTCCAAGAGTCTTACATGGACCTATCTCAAGATGACCTAACCCCGGTTCATCAAAGTTCTACACAAACTTATTCCAGTAACCTTACCCCGGTTCATCAAGAAATCTCACACGGATCTATCTCAAGGTAACCTAACCCCGGTTCCCCCAGAAGTCTCACAGGGACTCGTCTCCAGTAACCTTACCCCGGTTCGTCAAGAAATCTCACATGGATTTACCCCAAGGTAACCTAACCCCGGTTCCTCTAGAAGTCTTACATGGATTTTAGTTCAAGATAATCTCACCCCGATTCATCAAAAAGTTTTACATGAACTTACCTCACCAAGCAACCCTACACAGGTTCTCCCTTTCCAAAGACGAAGTTTTACACGAACTCATCATCAAAGTAACCCTACCCAGGTTCCTTCTCCATTTCAGATGCGGTTTTACACGAGCTCATCAGCAGGCAACCCTACATAGGTTCCCTCTTTCAACCTACAGCATTACAGTTCAAAATCTCCCCAGGAGAATCCAATCCAGTTCCCCAGGAAAAGTTGAAATCCATATCCCCGAGCAGTAAGCTTATCCCCGGTAGATTCTGGAAGCTTACCCCTCGCAGAGCACGAACGCGTCGTCCCGGCTTGATTTAAAGAGTTATTTCCGTAACAGGATATAACTGGGTTATCCTCAGCCAAAAGCCACGGAAAAAGCGCCCTCGGCAAAGTATCTTCCTACCCCCAGCGAAGTCTATCAACACTTCCAGCACAACAAGGATATCCCCAGCGGAGTTATCTTCATCAACTCAGCAAAGCATCGCTATCCCCACAGAGTAACACTCCCCAGCATGATCGCTAGAATATCTTTTCTCCCGCAGAGTTATTTCATTTGCCAAGTTTATTCCTCAACGGAGTTATCTTCGCCTACCGGTATTCTTGCAACAATCATCCACAGCGGAAGCAAAATCTCTTCCTCAACATCAGCCCAGGATATGACTTCCCGGCACCCGTCAAGGATTTATTTTCCTAAACAAAAACATACATGAATCATCACATACCTCATTATAGCATACATGTACACATCATATCATATAAATCGTATCCATGTTTGCTTGATCCATATCATGCATCGCACATAACTGACCTCTACCTTTCAGGAAGGGTGCAGTTGAAGTTCTCAAACATATTTCAAGGATTTCTCCAGTCCAGTTAAATCGACTCCAAACAGATTTTTCTGATAAAGACTCAGTAGATATTCTCTTATGGTCCCCTCTCCAACGGCGTGTGAGGTGGTAATTCCTTCTTCAGATGTTCTCCTCTCCGGCATGAGCGTGAGGTGATATTCTCTTATGGTCCCCTCTCCAACGGCGTGTGAGGTGGTAATTCCTTCTTCAGATGTTCTCCTCTCCGGCATGAGCGTGAGGTGATATTCTCTTATGGTCCCCTCTCCAACGGCGTGTGAGGTGGTAATTCCTTCTTCAGATGTTCTCCTCTCCGGCATGAGCGTGAGGTGATATTCTCTTATGGTCCCCTCTCCAACGGCGTGTGAGGTGGTAATTCCTTCTTCAGATGTTCTCCTCTCCGGCATGAGCGTGAGGTGATATTCTCTTATGGTCCCCTCTCCAACGGCGTGTGAGGTGGTAATTCCTTCTTCAGATGTTCTCCTCTCCGGCATGAGCGTGAGGTGATATTCTCTTATGGTCCCCTCTCCAACGGCGTGTGAGGTGGTAATTCCTTCTTCAGATGTTCTCCTCTCCGGCATGAGCGTGAGGTGATATTCTCTTATGGTCCCCTCTCCAACGGCGTGTGAGGTGGTAATTCCTTCTTCAGATGTTTCCCTCTCCGGCATGAGCGTGAGGTGATATTTCCTTTCAGATTATAATTTCCTATAGTTCCCTCTCCAACGTGAGTGAGGTAACTCCCTTTGAGATTGTAATGTCCTTTGGTTCTCTTCCTGACACTACGAAGATGGTAATTCTCACCAAGATTTTCTCAACGAGCGTTGTTGAGGTTGAAATCATTCAGGATTCTCTTACCCTTCATGCTAAGGCAGTAACCATCCCTGGTTCATTCATCAGCGTTTGAAGCTCCAGACCCAGCTCCTGTAATCAGTCAGGACACATCTATATCAAGCATCTAAAATCAGCTCCTGCGACGTGTCAGGTACTCATTTTTCTGTTTTGCAGGTATGCAGGTTCTCGCTAAGGAATCTCCTACGCAATCAACACCCAGATGGCATCTGTAAGCCCATCATCCTATCCAAGCAACATCCAAATGGCATCTATAAGCCCATTCCCTCATCATCACTGCTACTATGTGAGCGCAAATTTCTGGGCACTCTAGTGTCCAATCATCTTCTACCATCGGATTACGAAAGGCACGTCAGCCAATCTGCATCCTCAGGTCTAGGAAGATTGAACAGGGGCAACTGTTGTACCCCAAAATTTGCCCTCCCATATTCATCAAGAATTGTCAAAGTCAAGGTCACAAAATTCCCCCAGGGTTGTGCAGCTCAACTGTCTCCTATACAGTCAAAACTAGGGTTTAAGTTCTGGTCAAGCAAAGGAACTTTTCAAAGGCCCAATCAAGTCTCATATGCTCACAAAGATGGTCAAGTGTCTTCATGTCAAGTTTCAAGACATTCAGCTCAAAATTGCACAGTCAAAACCCTAGATTGCACTACAGTCAACTGTAGGGGCAAAATGGTCATTTGACAGTCAAAAGGTCAAATTTTTGGTCAATATATCATTTTGAAGCCACAAACATCATTTGATCAATGCTTGATCATGATTCTCAAAATTTGGCTCAGAAATCATCAAAGATGCAAAAGTTACTATATTTGGACAGCTGAAAAAGTCAACTGAAATTGACCAGGGCATAACTTTCACATGGATTATCAGAAAAATTCCATCCAAAGCTCATTTTGAAGAGAAAGACATTTCCTACAATTCATCTTCATGTTCCAAGTCCAAGAAATGCTCTCACAAAAAGTTATCAATTTCAACATTATAGGTCATTTTCAAAAGTCAACAAAAAGTGACTTTAAGTCAAAGGCCATAACTTGAGATTGGTAAATCAAAATGACATGGGACCAAAGGCATTGGTTAAAGGACTCAAAGACCTTTCCAAAATGTCCAAGAACATGTGAAAAGCTTAAAAATTGACCAAGTTATGCCTTGTGGAAGTTGGGAAATTTTTAGGAATTTTGAAAAGTCAACATTGGTGCAAAAGGCTTAAAAATGCAAATGGGCCTATTTTCCTTCCAAATTTCTTCATGCCAAGCCTATGCACGACCATTAGGCCCAAAGGGAAGTATTCTCATATTTTTTAATTATTTATTTGAATTAATATTAATTTATATTCATTTAAATGATTTTAATATATGAAAAATATCAAACTAACCTAAAAAAATCTTTTTGTGCACATTCTAATCTCTACAATTCGTGCATATCTCAAATAGGCAAGCTTTGGTGCTAATTGATCAGATTTGGTACAAGAAACATGAGAAAAAGATTGAAAAAGATTCTTAACAAATCAAATATTGAAATCAATTATGGACATGGATTTTATTGAATCTTTTTAACCTAAACCATTCCATACAAGTACTGGATGAGAACCCTAATGCTAGAAGGCTGCAAGCTGCGCATAACCAAGCTTTGGCATATTGAAAAATTCTCATAAAACTCAAAACTGAAATCTAGTTTCAAGGTCAATTAAAGCTCCAATTTTGATTCCAATAGCTTCCTTGGGTGATTCTGAACGCGTGCCAATCATTAACATCAACAAAAACACCTCGAACTGGTATCCATGGATGAAACTGTACCAAGAAAATTCTGAAATCGCATAGCATAAACCAAGCATTCTTTCGCATTTTTCTTCATGGATTCTTGTTTATAATCATGTTTCTATGCTAACCAGTAGGTTCAATTGTGTTTTTCTGTACCATAGGCGATTATGCCATGTATGTTTTCTAGGGTTTGCAGGTTTCGAATTTGGGGGTTTTTGCCCAAGGAAAAATTGATGTTTCAAACAAGGACCACTGAGTTCAGTACATGGAGACGAAGAAGAACATGTCCTCGCGCCTAATTTATAATGAGAAACGAGCTATTCGCTATTTTTTCGTTGCTTGCCTAAGACCACGCCTGAAAACCGTGGCCATACGTGTGTGTTTCAGACAAAAGGAAGAAGACAACCTCGTTGTCACCACGTGATAGGTCCTTTTGAAATTCGCGCGTGTTTCACCAATTAGCATTATATTTCTTTTATATTGTTTATGTTATATTATATGTTAAATGAACTTGCATAGCTCAGCTGGCCAGGGGACGCGTTGGTAACCTTCAAGACCTGGGTTCAAGTCCCAGGTCTGGCAAAAGTTTCACATTATTTTTCATAAAAAATTCTTATGCAGCGCGCTTGAGGACGTTCACCATACACACTCAATATTCATCGCCCACGTGTCCCAGGCAACCAAATCAAGGGCATGGATTCCAGGAGTGCAATGAATATCAGTCAACGCATGACACATGATCCAGAAAGTCAATGAAATTCCATGCTTATTGGGCCAGGCTTTCCAACTTCATACCTCCTAAATTGGGGATTACACCCCACTCTGGTTTGATTTCCTTTTTATTTCATTTATTTTAATTGTTATGTTTATTTTAATTATTTGTTTTTAATTAATTATTTTTAACAAAAATCTAAAAACATTACAAAAATCAGAAAATACAAAAAAACATAATATTTATTTTATTATAATTATTTTTCATAAATAAATTAGAATGTAAATTATGTAGTGTAATTAGGTTTAATTTTAATTCCTTTTTAATAAAAATCCAAAAATGTAGAATTTAGGTTTTAATTGTTAATTCTTTTTATTTCCCTTTTTTCCACAATAATAATTATTATTTATTTATTTATTTTCCTATTTAAATTGTACATAAATGAATTAGGTTAATTTAGGTCATATTTTAATTCTTTCTTAATAAATAAAAAAATATTAGAATTAGGGTTTGCCGTTTAATTTAATTTTAATTAATTCTCCTTTTTTCTCATTAAATCTAAAAAATACAAAATACCAAAAACATTTAATCATTTAATTTTTAATTCTCATTAACTTTTAATTATTTGCAAAAGGGTCCAACGCCCTAATTTTGTTAATTTCTTTATTTCTCGCATTTATTTTATTATCGCTCATTATACTTTTGTAATTGTCCCAAAGCATTGTAATTTACTTTTCGCACTTTATTTTATCGCATCATTTATTTTTCCGCTAAATCGGGTCCGGTTTAATTTGGCGATGTGGACCTGCGCCGTTTGTAATAGTTTAGATTTATTTCCTCGCAACTTATAACTGTTAAATATGCATGAAAGAATGAATGTCTAATTAAAATCAAGCGTAGAACACGACAAACCTGACAAGACAAATAACTGAAACATGACACACAATTCGCACACACCACCCCTAGGGTACGCCTCACTGTTGCCTTTCGAAAGGTGGTCGTCGAGTAGAGGACGTCTTAGTAAGTCCTCATGATCCGGGAACCTGGCATGAGGGTAGCTTCTAAGGTGTCTTCCTATTGCTCTGGTGATCACCATGTCCCGAACATCGAATTGACCCGAACACCTCCAACGGTGGTGCTACCTACCTCTCAATGGTGGGATGGCATTACTTTAAAGGACATTTACACAGACGAATTCCTTAGGGTAGGTAGGTTCTCAAGGATACTTGCTCTAATCTCAAAACAAACTCAAAAAGACTTTTCACACTGACACTTTTCAAAAGCTTTCAAAGCGAACTTTTCAAACACTCTGACGTATGAGTCGAACTGAAATTTTTCAAAGAAACTTTTTTAAACTCACATTGAAAGGCAAGCAAACAATTTTGAAAACACGTTGAGCAAGTATCTAAGAGCCCATGGATAACCATGGATAGAAAGGGTGCTAACACCTTCCCTTTCTATAACCTACCTCCCGAACCGAGAGCAATCTCTTTAAAGGAATTTTTCTGTGCTTTTGTCCTTTCCATTTGGAGAAAATAAAAGACGGTGGCGACTCTTGCTTCCGCGACATTTCGCGAACCAGCGTTAAACAGTCAGTTCCAGATCCACCGATCACAGTATGGTTCGAAACCTCTATCCCAAGTTCCCCAGTAAGGTCTTCGCTCATCTGACCAAAGTTATTTCCCTCTGCGTGTGTTGAGTTAGAATCATTTATAAATCATCGCTCTTTGCAGTAATGACATTATTATTGTTGTTTGTTTCCCATACAGATTGGCAAGGGCGATATTCTTTTCTAAAGTGTTTTGGGACGGCTGTCAAATTTTTGGGTTTTCTCTCGGCAAGTGTTGAGTTTGATTTAAAATCCCCATAATTTTGACCTCTTGATGTGATGATAACTTCTTTAGATCTCCAGATGAATCAAGGACGGTGTTTCCCTTTAAGATAAATACCCCCATGAATTTTCATAATTTCTCCCCGGATAACTTTGCATAGATAATTATCCTTAATTTTGAATAATGAAATTAGGCTCTCCTCGATAACATGACATTGTCCTCCCCAAAGAAGTCGGCACGAGATCCCCAGTTGAAGTCTCGATGATTTGGTTTTCACCTTCTTTAGTAAAGTTAATATTGGAATCTCCAGTTGAAGACTAGACGATGAGCCACTGTGCTCCCTAGTCGAAGTCTGCATGATATTCCCCGGTGAAATCTGGAGGAGAATTTCATATCTCTGCAACTGCCTTGGTTTAGTACTATTAGATTGTGCTTTGATTTTTTTTCAAACCATGTTTCTTCTCAGTGGAGTTAAGCCGTGAAATGGGAATTTGTTTCCTCAGTTAGTCCCTACTTTTTTATGAAATCTTCATCTTGGATGTGATTTAGCCGAATGTTGACTTTGTCCAAGTTGGTTTTATCTAGTTATTCCCAGTGCAATATGTCTGTTTCGTCAGCACATACATGATAATATTCATGCATTCATACATGCATCATGCATAGTTGAATTTAAATTTATTGCTCATTTGCATTTGTTAATATTTTCGTTGGCATATTTTCCTATTTTGCAGAGTTGCAGTACCCACTCTCCAATTAGATTGTCGACCTTAAGCAAAAAGTGTATATCCTTTCAATTTCCCAACTGAGTTATCCTTCGTGGAATAATTTTGTTTTATCCTACCTATTCAGCTCATTATCTGGATGGAACATGGTCCCCTTTTTGAGTTTAATCCTCATTAAATACTATCTTGGTTGGCTATTTCAAACCAGTTTATTTCTAGTTTAAATCTGTGGTTCCCGACAACATTATTATTTTTTATTTCTGTAGGCTTTGAGCCCTGGATTAAGAGTGTGCATTTATTTTTCACCAGAAGACTTTATCTCCTCAGCAAGAATATATTAGCATTTCCTTAGAGAAGCCAAGATTTATTTCCCAGCAGTATTATTGCAATTCCTTCTCATAACAACAAGTGGCGGTCTCTTTATTTGAGCAACATAGGTTCCCCAGTAAGTCTGTCAATGCCAAAAGAGATTTGTTAATCCGATGAATGGTAGTCTCGTCATTATGGGATATAGTTCGTTGTTGAGATTGTTACTCCAATGAATGGTAGTATCGTCAGTATGGGAGATAGTTTGTTGTTGAGATTTGTTACTCCAATGAATTATAGTCTCGTCATTATGGGAGATAGTTCGTTGTTGAGATTGTTACTCCAATGAATGGTAGTCTCGTCATTATGGGAGATAGTTCGTTGTTGAGATTTATTACTCCAATGAGTGGTAGTCTTGTCATTATAGAAGGTAGTTCGTTGTTGAGATTGTTACTCCAATGAATGGTAGTCTCGTCATTATTGGAGATAGTTCGTTGTTGATATTTGATACTCCAATGAATGGTAGTATCGTCATTATGAGAGATAGTTCTTTGTTTGAGATTTGTTTAATCCAAGGAATGCTAGTCTCGTCATTATGGGAGATAGTTCGTTGTTGAGATCTTTTTCCTATGGATATTAGTCTCGTTATTATGGGAGATGGTTCATCGTTGAGATTCACTTTACTCTAAAGAAGTTCGTTTTTTCCTAATCATAAGTACTGATGCCAATCATTTGTTACTAAGCCCTAATGGTGGTATTTACCGGTAGTATCTTACCATGTATTTTCCCTGTGAGTTGACGTTACCTTTTTACTATCTTTTCCACAAGTGGCTAGTTCGTAGTTATCTTTCGATCTTTGTCGTCCATTACTTTTTCCTTAATGTTTACGTTAAAGTTGCTTTATCTCTTCCTTGGACTTTACGCCAGTGGAGTCGAGTCTTCTGTTTACAAGTGATTTATTTTCCTGGTTGGATTTTCTTTTGATCCTTTATTTTTATTTCCCGCATCCCCAGTGGTGTCCTGTGTCACCTTTGGATGTGTTTGTCTGCATGCATGATCATAAGCATTTCATGGCATCTTAGGGCCAAAAATAAAGCTTGTTTTATATTTAAGTATCTTCAATCTCGTTGAGAGAAAGATTTTAACCTTCATATCTCCAGATAGAATACACTTAAATAAGGACAACTGTTATACCCCAATTTTCGCCCCTAATATCTCTCATCATTTCAATGACAACTCAATCACATCAAGACTACACACTAGGGTTTAGTTCTTCTTCCTATATTTAGGTTTGCTCATGTGGGATCACCAAGCACCCTGATTTGTAAATCTCGTGTTGATTGAGTTTTAACTAACAAATATAATGTATGTATATTTACTCTATGGATGTTGGTATTATAGGTGATGGCACAACACATTTCATCAAGATGATTCATAGGTTCATGAGTTTACTTCCATGCTTTCTTAAAAAAAACTTCATTGAGATTTAAGCTTCATATTTGGGTGTGTTTCAAGATAATATTATTTCAAATCCTACTATGTATCATCATGCTCTACTTTGCTAAGGAAAGTCAAGAGATGCAAGCTTGATTCAAGAAGTTTGACCTAATTTGACAAGTTCTTGATTCCTTAATTACAAGTGCGTAACTTTCTCAATTTTCAACATTTGGAAGTGATTATTTTTTCTATGGGTTCTTATTATCATCCAAACCAACTTCTCTTCACATATCAAAAACATATGTTCAAGAAATATTGTCAAAAGTTGAAAGGGGTCCCAAGTCATTTTTATGCTTTAAGAGCTAGGGTTTTGAACTTACAAGGGCTATATCTTGTTCATCTTTTGATATTTTTTAGTGATTCCAAAGACATGTTTCTCTTTAATATGGAAGATCACCAATGATTGAGAAAGATTACAAGTCCTCTAGATAGACCATCAAATTCTTTTATGTGACTTCAAGGGGTCATAACTTGGTCAATGTTTATCATCTTGAGCTCATTCTTTTTTCACAATGATATTAAAGGTGTTAAATTTAACTCTCTTTTTGGTGATAAGCTTGTAAATGATTGCAAGATGCGTTTTGAGTTCAAAAGATTATAGGTCACCTCATGGATTTTTATCAATTTCACAAGATCATAACTTGTTCAATATTTGGAGTTTTTGAGTGATATAAGTTTCACAATACTCTTTATGGAGTCTAATTCAAGATAACATCAATGATCAAAGCTCAATTTTTAAGGAAGACCTTTTTTGGAATCAAAACATTATAGGTCATTTTTGAAGAAAAAACTTAGAATTTTTCTAAGTATAAAAGTCAACACATTTTCTTGATTTTGACCAAGCATAACTTTCAGCTCAAGCATCCAAATGAATTCTTTCTTGGCACATTATTGGGTATCTAATTTCTTCCTAATGGAATAATCTAGACCCCCTGCATCCATTTCGACCAACTCATGTTCAGGCACTTGTGTAAAGCATCTTGCTTTGAGCAGTCGAAATCTGTTCAGATACTCATCAATTGGCTTAGTGAATCTCCTCTTCACACTATCCAGTTCTTTCAGACTTATTTTGGTCTATCCCATATAGAATTGTTCATGGAATAATCTTTCCAACTAATTCCAATTGTAAATCAAATTGGCTTGGAGTATAGTAAACCAAGTGAAGGAAGTTTTGGTTAAGGAGATTGGGAAATACTTAATCCTAAGATTCTCATTATTTGAGATTTCCATAGCCTCTATCAAATACCTTGCCACATGTTCGACAGTGGACTCTGTCGTATCCCATGAAAACTTGGTGAACTTTGGAACTTTCCACCTAGGGGGTAAATCTGATTGCAAGACATAATCTGACAATGGAGATGTAAAGTTTGTCCTATGAAAGCCAATGTCCACTCCATTATATGCCATGATTCTTTCGACCATGGCTGTCAAGTTATTATCTGCTGCATGGTTGTGGTGTCGAACCTGCTGTATTACCTCATCCGTATTTTGGTTTCTACTTACCACAACTACACCTTGTTCGACAACTCTTGGGATTTGTGGGGAAACTCTGGGTACTTCGACCCTAGGTTGTTCGACCTCCACTCTATGGTTCATCCCATTTGGCTGTGGATTCTGGTTAATGGTCATGTCATCCTCTAAGACAACACCCATATTTCCTCTTATCAGCTCTCTTTGGGGGTGTCAGATAGGTTGAGGAACCCAAAAAAAACCGGCCATGCGCGTCATTTGTGCTTCCATTTGCTAGTTCGACTGGGTGGTATTTTGTATCAGATGGTTAAGTATTGTACTCAAGATTTGTGCCAACATCTGCACTATGTCATGGTTACTCTCATCCATTTGTTGCCTCAAATTGCTGCAGAAGCATTTGTGAGGCTTGGAGTTATATGGGATGCCCCTCCTAAGAGTTGGTTTCTACCCAGATTTGCCATACCAGTTCCAGATCCCTATAATGGCGAAGTTGCACTCACCAAAGGTTCTGAAAATATGGATGAGGCATTCATAAGGCTTTCCATTTCAGAAGTTGGCATGCCATAGGGTTGGTCTCGACCCACCCAGGCTGTCGAAAATCCTGGAGGGACATAAGGTCGAACTCCCAGATTTCCCCTTGGTGGGGGTGTTCCTGGTGGACCCTTATGACCTACATAAGAAAGTATTGGTCTTGTTTGTGTAACTACCAATGCTGTTGTCGAACCAACTGTTGATAGCACAGGTTCACTAACTGTTGGTATAACTGCTATTCCCGCGGGAATTGGTGGAAGCATTTCTCCACTACTTTGTTGATTATGAATAGCCATTCTCCTATTTCTACTCCTAGGTATGTACTCTTTTGTGGTTGATTTACCACTTCTCAATAACATACAACACTTTTGTGAGAAAGGAAATTACGTAAAGCACTTATGATAAAAATTGTTTTTATCAAAGTTTGTAAAAACAACAAAAACTTAGCAACGTTCCACTGGAAGTGCCAATTTGTTTACCGTGAAGATTGGTAAACAACCAATGATCTTCCAAAAAGGTTATTTTGGTTACTTGTAGGATCGATCAGTTTGATCCTATGACATATGCTAAGTGTTTTTGGGGTTTGATAAGAAGTCTTAACATTGTTAATGAACAAGTTCAACTGGAATTTAAGAGTAAAGGTTTGGGTAGGTTTAAATGCACAGGATGAAGGTAAAAAATTGGTAAAAACGCAAGTAAAGTACATGATAAAGTAAATTTGCAGTGATTTAAAAGGCTGTAATGGTAAAGTTTGCAGAAAAATGTTAAATGGAAAGGATTGTAAAGAAATGTAAAGACTTTGATTGAAATAAAGTATGGTGATTCAAACGTACATTCTCAATATTCTTTCTCTCACAGCGTGTACTTGAATAAAATTGAGTGACTTGTACAATGAGTTGAACACACGAAATTCTACACAAGTGTCTTCTGCGTGCTCTTTGACCCCTATCTTCACGCCACGTCGATTTTCCAAACTTCCAAATGAATTTCCTTTCCCTCTTTTCTTCAGATTCAAATCCACTTGCTGTTGATTCAAATCCACGCCGCTTTGCGGTTGAAACTGTCTTTAACTTAGAAAATTCTCTAAGTGTTTTTTCCTTCTTAGCAAGGATGACTTCGACACAACTCCTTTCACATGCTCTTCTGTCGAAGTGTCTTCATCTTAGATTTCTTCAATCTATTTTTAGTCAATAAGGTCAATATATGTGAGTGTCGAATTTAGGAGCTAACACCAATTTCCTATGCTAGTGAATTTGTGCAGGATCTATGATCAAGATACCAGAGCAAATCTTATTTCTATAAGATTTACAATGAGAAGAAAGGGAATTACTAGGATCGTGGTAAGGTATATAGTTCTCTTACCGACAAAGGGAAGCAAAAAGTTTATGATGAGAAGAAGCCAAGTGGGGGAGGAGCTCTCGCTTCGGCCAAGTGCTTTAAGTGTGGCGAATAAGGTCACCATTCTGATAGTTGCAACAATAATATGTTGAGATATTAAAAATGTGGTAAGACAGATCATCGTGCTTCTGAGTGCAAGAATGAAGGCCTGACTTATTTTCAGCTGTAGTGAACAGGGCCACACTAGTACCCAATGTCAAAAGCCGAAAAAGGCTGATACTGTCGTGTAGAATAATGGCAGAGTGTTTGCTTTGAATGGTTAGGAGGTTCCCAAGAAGGATAACCTGATTCGAGGTACCTGTTTTATTTACAATGTTGAGTTAATTACTATTATTGATACTGATGCTACTCATTTGTTTATTTCCCTTGAATGTGCCATGATGTTAGGATTGAAGTTGTCTTCTATAAATGGTAGTATGGTGATAGACACTCCTGCTAAGGGTTTTGTTACTACTACTTTTGTTTGTTTGAGTTGTCCTTTAACTATCATTGGTAAGAGTTTCGTGATGGATTTGGTGTGTTTACCCTTGCACCAAATTGATGTTATCCTTGGAATGAACTGGTTGGAGTTCAACTATTTTCACATCAATTATCATAATAAGATTGTGAGGTTCCCTAAGTTTGGTTATAGTGGAGAGCTGATGTTTTTGTCATCTAAGAAAGTGAAATAACTCTTAAAAGATGAAGCCTTGATGGTTGAAATGTTTTCATCATTACATGTTGATCGTGAAACTACGAGTGTTGAATTACCTGTTGTCGGTGAGTTTCTACATGTGTTTCCTGATGACATCAGTGATTTTCCTTCAAAGTGTGAGGTGGAGTTTTATATAGAGTTGGTACCAGGTACAAGTCTGATGTCGATGGCTCCTTATAGGATGTCAGCTTCTGAGTTGAGTGAGTTGAATAAACAATTGGAAGAATTACTTGAGAAGAAGTTTGTTCGACCGAGTGTTTCTCCGTGGGGTGTTCCTGTGTTATTGGTTAAGAGGAAAGACGGTAGTATGAGGTTGTGTATGGACTACAGGCAGTTGAATAAGGTGACTATCAAGAATAATATCCACTTTCGAGATTTGATGATCTGATGGATCAGTTGGTAGGTGCCCATGTGTTTAGTATAGTTTATTTGAGGTATAATTATCATCAAATTCATGTTAAACTAGATGATATTTCGAAGACCGCGTTCAGGACGAGGTATGGTCACTATAAGTACATTGTGATGCCGTTTGGTGTGTCTAATGCACCAGGTGTTTTTATGGAGTATATGAATCGAACTTTCCATTTGTATTTGGATACATTTGTGGTATTATTCATCGATGATATTATGATCTACTCTGTTGTACCCCAAAATTTGCCTCCCCATATTCTCCAAGAAATGGCCAAGCCAAGACTCAAAATTCCCCAAGGGTTACATAATGCAAAGGTCTCCGATACAGTCAGGATTAGGGTTTTGTGTTCTGATCAAGAAAGGAAGTTTTCAAAGGACCAATCAAGTCTCACATGCTCACAAATATGGTCAAGTATCCTCATATCAAGTTTCAAGGCATTCAGCTCAAAATTGCACAGTCAAAACCCTAAATTGCACTACAGTCAATTGTAGGGGCAAAATGGTCATTTGACAGTCAAAAGTTCAAATTTTTGATCAACATATCATTTTGAAGCCACAAACATCATTTGATCAATGCTTGATCATGATTCTCAAAATTTGGCTCAGAAAATCATCAAGATGCAAAAGTTACTATATTTGGACAGTTGAAAAAGTCAACTGAAATTGACCAGGGCATAACTTTCACATGGATTATTAGAAAAATCCCATCCAAAGCTCATTTTTAAGAGAAAGACATTTCCTACAATTCATCTTCATATTCCAAGTCCAAGAAATGCTCTCACAAAAAGTTATCAATTTCAACATTATAGGTCATTTTCAAAAGTCAACAAAAAGGGACTTTAAGTCAAAGGCCATAACTTGAGATTGGTAAATCAAAATGACATGGGACCAAAGGCATTGGTTAAAGGACTCAAAGACCTTTCCAAAATGTCCAAGAACATGAGAAAAGATTAAAAATTGAGCACGTTATGCCTTGTGGAAGTTGGGAAATTTTTGGATATTTTGAAAAGTCAACATTGATCCAAATGACCTAAAAATACTAATGGGCCCATTTTTCTTCCAAGATTCATCATTCTAAACATGTGCACGACCATTTGGCCCAAAGGGAAGTATTTTCTCATTATTTATTTATTTATT
This sequence comes from Vicia faba, assembly GCA_948472305.1. Classification (NCBI taxonomy): domain Eukaryota; kingdom Viridiplantae; phylum Streptophyta; class Magnoliopsida; order Fabales; family Fabaceae; genus Vicia; species Vicia faba. Next base: position 303,335,961 of record OX451741.1, read on the forward strand.
TGAATTTCTATTAATATTAATTCATTTAAATCATTTTAATATATGGAAAATATTTAATTCACCCTAACCAATCATTTTGTACACATTCTAGACTCAATATTTCGTGCATATGCCAATTAGGAAAGATTTGGTTTGATTTGATCATGATTTGCACAAAAGGACATGGAAAAGATATGAAACATAATGGTGAAAAATCAATTTGCAAAATCATTGAATGGAAGAGATTTGATTCAATTTTCTTAACCTAATGCCTTCACTACATAATCAGAAACCAAAACCTAATCCTAAGAGACAAAAAAGCTGCGCAGAAGAACAAGATACAAACTTGGAAATTTGGCTTAAGAACTCGAATCTGAAATCAACTTTAGGAGGCGATTCAAGGCACAACAACGATCCCAATAGCTTCCTCGAGCATCACTGGACATAACTGAATCATTCCCCAAGTCCCATACTCAAGGAAACGCAAGGTTGCCATTGAAATTGGTAAAGGAGATTCCAAAACTGTTATCCATTATCCATGCATCTTTAACCTATTTAGTTGTCATGTTTACGTTTATAATGAAATTTGCAAGCTATTCATATGATTTAATTGAAGTTTCACGCAGTCTATGCCGAAACACCATGTTCATGTTCTAGGGTTTGCAGGATTTTGAATTGGGGACTTTTTGGTACTGTAAAATTAGCCAATCATAATACCATGACCAAAACCAGATAGCTTGGACGAAGTGATTGCAATGGTCGCGCTTAATTTATATACACATGTGGCCTATTCGATATTTTGTAAATAAGCCTGTTTTGGGGGGGTTCAAAACCCCCGTTAAATGATTATTATTTTTCAGGAAGAATGAAGCCATGAAGAAGACGATGCCATGTCAAGCAGGGATTGGCTCATTCAAAGTTTCGCGCCAGAAATCCACTAATGCGTTGCTTTCTTTTTTAATATTTGTTTGTATACTAATATATCAAAAGGTTCAGTGGCTCAGCTGGCAAACGCTCATTGCTTCAACGTCCAAGACCTGGGTTCGAGTCCCAGGTCTGTATAATTTCAATATTATTTTTCTATGTGAATTCCTGTGCAGCGCTTACGTTGAGACGTATCATACACTCACCAAATCCAGCCGGCCACGTGGTTAGCTTCAGTAATCCAAGGGTGGAGAATTGATGGACACCCTCAGCCCTAGTCAACGTGCCATACGTGGCCTGGAAAAGTCAGCGAATTTCCAGCTTATTGGGCCCAAACTCTTGGATCAAAACCTCCTCTTTGGGGCCTGAACCCCCCCTGGTTTGCAATTTCCTTTTTTTTATTTATTTTGTTTTCAATTATTATTTTATTTATTTTATTGTTAATTTAATTATTTATTTTTACAAAATATAAAAACTTCATAAAAATCAGAAAAAAGATAAAAACATAATAAAATATTTAATTTTCATATTTTCTCATAAATAATTGCATGTAAATAAATTTAGTATTAAATAGGTTTTAATTTTAATTCTTTTTAATAACTAAAAATCCAAAAATATGGAATTAGGTTTAATAACTTTTTGTTCCTTTTAAGTTTCCCTTTCTTCATAATAATAATATCACTTATTTTATTTTCATAATTAAATTGTACATGAATTAACTTAGGTTTAATTTAGGTTATATTTTAATATTTTCATAACAAACTTAAAAACCATTAGAATTAGGGTTAGTTAATTTCAATTAATTCTTTTTTTTCTTTTAAATCTTAAAAAACATAAAAATACCAAAAAAGCAAAAACATTTAATTTTAATTTTAATTCCTCATTAACTTTAATTTCTTGGAAAAGGGTCCAACGCCCATGTTCTTAAATTTATTTAATTTCGTACATTTATTTTATTTCGCTTAATTAATTATGTACCTCTCCCAAAGCTTTGTAACTTAAACTTTTCGCACTTTTATTTGCTTTATTTATTTTCCGTCAAATCGGGTCCGGTTTAATTTTGGCGATGTGGACCCGCGCCATTTGTAATAGTTTTAGATTTATTTTTCCCGCAAATATTTTAACTGTTAACAAAGCATGCAAGAATGAATGGCCTTAAAATAAAATCAAGCGTAGATCACAATAAACATGACAAGACAAATATCAATGAAAACGACACACTATTCGCACACACCACCCCTAGGGTACGCCTCACTGTTGCCTTGCCTCGAAAGGTGATCGTCGAGTAGAGGACGTCTTAGTAAGTCCTCATGATCCGGGAACCTGGCATGAGGGTAGCTTCTAAGGTGTCTTCCCATTGCTCTGGTGATCACCATGTCCCGAACTTCGAATTGACCCGAACACCTCCAACGGTGGTGCTACCTACCTCTCAATGGTGGGATGGCACTACTTTAAAGGACATTTACACAGACGAATTCCTTAGGGTAGGTAGGTTCTCGTAGATACTTGCTCTAATTTCAAAACAAATAAAAATCTTTTCACACCGACACTTTTCAAAAGCTTTCAAAGCAAATTTTTCAAACACTCTGACGTATGAGTCGAACTGAAATTTTTCAAAGAAACTTTTTAAACCCACAGGTGAAAAGCAAACAAACATTTTTGAAAACACAAGTGAGCAAGTATCTAAGAGCCCATGGATAACCATGGATAGAAAGGGTGCTAACACCTTCCCTTTCTATAACCTACCTCCCGAACCGAGAGCAATCTCTTTAAGGAATTTTTCTGTGCTTTTGTCCTTCCCATTTGGAGAAAATAAAAGACGGTGGCGACTCTTGCTTCCGCGACATTTCGCGAACCAGCGTTAAACAGTCAGTTCCAGATCCCCCGATCACAGAACTGGCGACTCTGCTGGGGATAATTTTAAAGTGAGGTGTACCTTAGGACTAAGATCACTGTGTTTTCAATTGCTTTCTTTGCTTGCTTTAAATTGTGGGAATGTCTCGGGAGTTTTTATAGATCCTAACCCGGATCTGGGGATACCTTCTTAGAAAGTAGCAACAAGGCTGTGAGGGAACTGTGCGGGGTATACCGACATGGTTGAAACAGTCTGCTACGTTGATGTGGCACTTTGGTGTGTACCGGTAACCCTTGAGTTCAGTCAAGGAGAGTACGGGGCCTCCGTGTGGTGTCGTGAAGCATCAACAGACCTTAGGAACCTTAATTGAACTATCTTGGCCTCTTTAGGGTAGTGAGATAACTGACTTTGGTGTAGTCCGAGGTTGGTTGATACTCGATACTACACTCAATTGAGGGTTGCTTTCCTGGAATATTTCAGTCGCCAGTTCAGTGGCTAAATCGAAACGATGAACAATGAAAGCAATCCCGTGATATTGGGACCCTTAGAACCCGGTTACTTCTGATAGGATAGGTTGAGCCCACCAACTTCAAGAGGGTAATACCCAGACCTCATGCTGGCCTAAACTCTAAGGGTTTCTCTTGTGTGACTTGTGTGCCTTCGTACTTGACTATTTGCATGCTTGTTATCTAACACAGGAGTTTCTTGCAGGGTTTGTTTATAGTCCTTAACTGGGACTCATGACAGGGTATCCTAAGTTTCTTGCAGGTTTTGGTTTGCAGTCCTTAAGTTGGACTCATAACAGGGTTACTCACATTACCCCATGCATATCATGACATCATACCATTGCATACATCCTAACCCATTCCAAGGATCTCAAGGGCTTGTGATGCAGGTCATGATAAATCAAACATCCAGCAAGGGGCAAAGAGGATTTATTTTCCTCTAGCCAAAGTTGTCAGGGGCTATGACCCACTGGATATGGTGAGCCTTTGACCCTTGAAGAAGAATTCTCAACAACATGGGTTTCCTTCAATCAAGCTACCGGACCCAAGTTCTAACAAAATCTCTTGTTTACCCCGCGAGGTCCTTGAAAACATTGCATGCATATCATACACGTCATTGCATTACAGGTATCCCTTTTGCAGGTCACTTACCATCTCCGCTGTTTATTTCAGCAATGGCTCACCAACAAGATAACCAGGACTTTCTTGCTCAAGAGACTCGGTTCGGGGAATTTCTTCTGAATCTATCCAAGGGGCAGGAGGAACTAAGGACACTTCTCATGGGGACCTTGGTCGGGAACAGTTCTGAGGATGACAAGGACGAACGGCTGAAACGCCTACAAGCTGAGGTAGATACATTGGAAACCCAAATGCTGGGGCAAAGGGCTCTCATCCAAGGTTTGGCTCAGGAGCAAGCAGAGTTGAGGACCATGATCAGTCAACTCCACCAAGGCAAATCCAACATGAAGCAACCAGTCCGAATCAGGGACCAAGTCTTTGATCAGCTACCAAGAGGACAACAGTCTGGCATGGTGAAGAAGGGACCTCCCCAAATTGTTACTACTTCACAAGCCCAGCATCAACGAGGTAATCGGCGTAAGCGATATACACCTGGAAGACATTTCTCTGAGACTGGTATACCATCATCTCTAATGCTGCAACGCTTGTTGGAGGTCAATCTGATCACTTTAAAGGGTCCTCCCCAGAACCCCGACACCTCTGCTCCTACTTACCACCTTGATAAAAGATGTGCCTACCATTCTGACAGTCCTGGACATGACACCGACGATTGTTGGAGCTTGAAGAACAAGATCCAGGATCTAATTGATGAAGGATTAGTGGATTTCACTCAAGTGGGTCAGGCTGAATGCTCCTGCCATCCCTACAGGATCCACCATGTGAAGTGACAAGCCCTGAGACTAGAAAACTTTTGTTCATTCGAATGTTCAAGTTGAAATTTTCTTTTGTTCAAACATTTACTCATGTTAAACATTGTTATTTCATTAATGCATCGCTTATGTCTATTTTGAATCAATGTATTCGCATTCACTATATGCAAACTGTTTTCATATTTTTTCTGATGTCAACTCTTGATCTAAAATTCTAAAGCCTCTTGAGGGAGGATGACGAAAACGATACCGCTATCTTTACAGTATGCTTTTGAACAGACCCCGCTGATGAGGTACAGGCATTGTTTCAAATCCCTAAACACTGGAGTTATAAGGATGATAATCCCTCGTCAACCCATCTGAGCCAAAGAAGTAGGAGTTTTATTTTCGAATATCAAAACCCTTAATCATAACCTGGGGCAGGGTAGTCTCTCAGTTGATCCAAGTGCATAACAAATGGCACCAAAAAGTCTTTACGAAACGAAGAAAGACAATGATGGTTCCGAACAATCATAAGGACAGGCAGTCATGATCAAAAAAAAAATTATCATAAACGAAAAGCCCAAGAAGTCAAAACCTATAAAAAGGGACTTATAAAACTGGGGCATCCCGCTGACTGTAATTCCAAAAAAGGAAACAGTTCAGGCAAAAGAAAGGGATAACAAAAATCAAAAAGAAAGAGGTCATACAAACCCTCAACAAAAGGAATGACTGCCTATTCAGAATAAATCATCAATATCTGAACCATCATCAGAAAATCGGAGCAAAGACTCAAACACGTTCTAACGTACGATCAACTGAGTTTAGGTTTGGAGAACATCACGAAGAGCGGGTGGGTACAAATAATTTGAGCCTTTATCCTTTGTTTCTTAAACCGTGAACCAGGCCACGTTATAACCCTCAAAAGTCCTAGCTGAAGCATGGGTTAGTTCGAAAGCATACTGTACGAAAGGTATCCTGACTCCTTAAGGCTGACGGTAAATACGGAGTTGACATCACGTTTACAAACAATCACTTGTTTTATGAAAAAGAATGCATTTTCAAAATCTTCAAGACAGACATAAGCTTTGCATTTTTAACATAACTTTGTTTGCATATGACTTTTTGTTTGAACAGCATAGAAATTCGCACGACGAATGACTAATGAACATGAGCACTTCCAATCAAAGGGCATGACCTGATCATGGTCTATCATCTGGGGCAGTTAGGTCAAGATTCGGAGAATCTCTCAAAAGGCCAACCAGCCTGGGGCAAATCTCCATCTGGATCACCTGGAGCGTTGGACGATCAAACCAAGATCTTCTGGTAGCATGGCAACACAACAACAGGGGCACCTCCCTACATCCTGAGCACGAACATAGTCGGAAAAATACTACGCAAAATCAAAGACCCGCTAGGTTGACATACCTAGGCAAAAATTAGGGCTTCCCGGCGAACCAAAAGGGTTCGGGCAAAAATAAGGGATGAAATGAAAAAAACTGTACACCCGGCAAGTCGAAAACCTGAAAAGGCGGCTTGGGCAAAAATGGGTATCCCGGTGGACTGAAAACCCGAAAGGGCGGTCCAGGCAAAAGTTAGGGATTAAAGCGTACGACTATGTCCTGTCATCTCGTCACTTGCCTACCAGAAGGAGGTTTGCCCATCAACAACTGTCAGCACCTCACAGGTCTTCCTCTCCCACCTCAGAAACAGGGGCAATAATGGGTGATCTAAGCAATCTAATTGTTCCGTCCTCCAAGGTATCAAAGTGAGTTCAGTTGAAGAACATAACCAGATATCCTAATTCCCCAGAGAGTAAGTCAGCAGTCAGTACACTCTCTCCAAGCTATACTATCCAATCTTAAGGAAGTTGAGTATCCTCCAGCAGATCTCAACATTCCCCAGCAGCAATATACACATTCTTAACAAGCATCCCCGACAGTCTTGGTCTAAAGATTGTTCCCCGGCGGTATATCAATATTCAAAGGAATCACTTCCCCAGCATATCAAAACTTCCCCAGAAGAGCCCAATCCAGTTTCCCCCAGGAAAATTGGAATTCATATCCCCAAGCAGCAAGCTTATCCCCAGTAGATTCTGGAAGCTTATCCCCTCACAGAGTACGAACGCGTCGTCTGGCTTGATTTAAAGAGTTATTTCCTTAACAGGATATAACTGGGTTATCCTCAGCCAAAAGCCACGGAAAGAGCGTCATCGACGAAGCCTTCTTAACCCCAGCAAAGTTCATCAATACTTCCAATACAACAAGGGTATCCCCAGCAAATTATTATCTACATTCAGCAAAGCATCTCTCTCCCCACAGAGTGTTGCTTCCCAGCATGGTCGCTAGAGTATCTTTTCTCCCCGCAGAATCTTCCATTTGCCAAGTTATTCCGCAACGGAGTCATCTTCTCCTACCGGTATTCTTGCAGTTATCATCCCCAGCGGAAACAAAATCTATCCTTCAACATCAGCCCAGGATACGACTTCCCGGCACCCGTCAAGGATTCACTTTCCTAGACGAAAACATACATAAAACTTCACATACATCATTATAACATGCATAGACGCATCATATCATACAAATCTCATTTATGTTGAGAACATCATTGTTTGATCCATATCATGCATTGCATATGACTGACCTTTACCTTTCAGGAAAGATGCAGTTGAGATTCTCAATCATATTTCAAGACCTTGTCTGGTTCAGTTAAATCGACCCCAAGATTTTCCTGATGCTTATCCGGTCAAAGGACTTCTCTGGTTCAGTCAGATCGACCCTAAGATCTCCCTGATGCTTATCCAGTTGAAGATATTTCAAGACCTAGACCGGTTCGGTTAAATCGCCCCAAGATTTTCCTGATGCTTATCCAGTCAAAGGCCTTCTTCTGGTTCAGTCAGATCGACCCTAAGATCTCCCTGATGCTTATCCCGTTGAAGATATTCCAAGACCTTGTCCGGTTCAGTTAAATCGACCCTAAGATTTTCCTGATGCTTATCCAGTCAAAGGCCTTCTCTGGTTCAGTCAGATCGCCCCTAAGATCTCCCTGATGCTTATCCAGTTGAAGATGTTTCAAGACCTAGACCGGTTCAGTTAAATCGACCCTAAGATTTTCCTGATGCTTACCCAGTCAAAGGCTTTCTCTGGTTCAGTCAGATCGACCCTAAGATCTCCCTGATGCTTATCCCAGTAGAAGACACCCAAGATTTTCTCTCAACGAGCGTTGTTGAAGTTAAAGTCACCCAAGATTTCTCTCAACGAGCGTTGTTGAAGTTAAAGTCACCCAAGATTTTTCTCAACGAGCGTTGTTGAAGTTAAAGTCACCCAAGATTTTCTCTCAACGAGCGTTGTTGAAGTTAAAGTCATCCAAGATTTTTCTCAGCGAGCGTTGTTGAAGATAAAGTCGCCCAAGGTTCTCTTACCATTCATGCTAAAGCAGTAACCATCCCTGGTTCATTCATCGCCGTTTGAAGCTCCAGACTCAGCTCCTGTAACCAGTCAGGACATATCTATACCAAGCATCTGAAAACCAGCTCCTGCAACGTGTCAGGTACTCATTCTCTATTTTACAGGTATGCAGGTTCTCGCTAAGGAATCTCCTACGCGATCAACATCCAGATGGCATCTATAAGCCCATCATCCTATCCAGCAATCTCTAAATGGCATCTATAAGCCCATTCCCCCATCATACTGCTAACATGTGAGCGCAAATTTCTGGGCACTCTAGTGTCCAATCACCTTCTACCTTCGGATTACGAAAGGCACGTCCGCCAATCTGCATCCTCAGGTCTAAGAAGATTGAACAGGGGCAACTGTTGTACCCCAAAATTTGCCTCCCCATATTCTCCAAGAAATGGCCAAGCCAAGACTCAAAATTCCCCAAGGGTTACATAATGCAAAGGTCTCCTATACAGTCAGAATTAGGGTTTTGTGTTCTGATCAAGAAAGGAAGTTTTCAAAGGACCAATCAAGTCTCACATGCTCACAAATATGGTCAAGTATCCTCATATCAAGTTTCAAGGCATTCAGCTCAAAATTGCACAGTCAAAACCCTAAATTGCACTACAGTCAACTGTAGGGGCAAAATGGTCATTTGACAGTCAAAAGTTCAAATTTTTGATCAACATATCATTTTGAAGCCACAAACATCATTTGATCAATGCTTGATCATGATTCTCAAAATTTGGCTCAGAAAATCATCAAGATGCAAAAGTTACTATATTTGGACAGCTGAAAAAGTCAACTGAAATTGACCAGGGCATAACTTTCACATGGATTATCAGAAAAATCCCATCCAAAGCTCATTTTGAAGAGAAAGACATTTCCTACAATTCATCTTCATATTCCAAGTCCAAGAAATGCTCTCACAAAAAGTTATCAATTTCAACATTATAGGTCATTTTCAAAAGTCAACAAAAAGGGACTTTAAGTCAAAGGCCATAACTTGAGATTGGTAAATCAAAATGACATGGGACAAAAGGCATTGGTTAAAGGACTCAAAGACCTTTCCAAAATGTCCAAGAACATGAGAAATGATTAAAAATTGAGCAAGTTATGCCTTGTGGAAGTTGGGAAATTTTTGGATATTTTGAAAAGTCAACATTGATCCAAATGACCTAAAAATGCTAATGGGCCCATTTTTCTTCCAAGATTCATCATTCTAAACATGTGCACGACCATTTGGCCCAAAGGGAAGTATTTTCTCATTATTTATTTATTTATTTGAATTTCTATTAGTATTAATTCATTTAAATCATTTTAATATATGGAAAATATTTAATTCACCCTAACCAATCTTTTTGTACACATTCTAGACTCAATATTTCGTGCATATGCCAATTAGGAAAGATTTGGTTTGATTTGATCATGATTTGCACAAAAGGACATGGAAAAGATATGAAACATAATGGTGAAAAATCAATTTGCAAAATCATTGAATGGAAGAGATTTGATTCAATTTTCTTAACCTAATGCCTTCACTACATAATCAGAAACCAAAACCTAATCCTAAGAGACAAAAAAGCTGCACAGAAGAACAAGATACAAACTTGGAAATTTGGCTTAAGAACTCGAATCTGAAATCAACTTTAGGAGGCGATTCAAGGCACAACAACGATCCCAATAGCTTCCTCGAGCATCACTGGACATAACTGAATCATTCCCCAAGTCCCATACTCAAGGAAACGCAAGGTTGCCATTGAAATTGGTAAAGGAGATTCCAAAACTGTTATCCATTATCCATGCATCTTTAACCTATTTAGTTGTCATGTTTACGTTTATAATGAAATTTGCAAGCTATTCATATGATTTAATTGAAGTTTCACGCAGTCTATGCCGAAACACCATGTTCATGTTCTAGGGTTTGCAGGATTTTGAATTGGGGACTTTTTGGTACTGTAAAATTAGCCAATCATAATACCATGACCAAAACCAGATAGCTTGGACGAAGTGATTGCAATGGTCGCGCTTAATTTATATACACATGTGGCCTATTCGCTATTTTGTAAATAAGCCTGTTTTGGGGGGGTTCAAAACCCCCGTTAAATGATTATTATTTTTCAGGAAGAATGAAGCCATGAAGAAGACGATGCCATGTCAAGCAGGGATTGGCTCATTCAAAGTTTCGCGCCAGAAATCCACTAATGTGTTGCTTTCTTTTTTAATATTTGTTTGTATACTAATATATCAAAAGGTTCAGTGGCTCAGCTGGCAAACGCTCATTGCTTCAACGTCCAAGACCTGGGTTCGAGTCCCAGGTCTGTATAATTTCAATATTATTTTTCTATGTGAATTCCTGTGCAGCGCTTACGTTGAGACGTATCATACACTCACCAAATCCATCCGGCCACGTGGTTAGCTTCAGTAATCCAACGGTGGAGAATTGATGGACACCCTCAGCCCTAGTCAACGTGCCATACGTGGCCTGGAAAAGTCAGCGAATTTCCAGCTTATTGGGCCCAAACTCTTGGATCAAAACCTCCTCTTTGGGGCCTGAACCCCCCCTGGTTTGCAATTTCCTTTTTTTATTTATTTTGTTTTCAATTATTATTTTATTTATTTTATTGTTAATTTAATTATTTATTTTTACAAAATATAAAAACTTCATAAAAATCAGAAAAAAGATAAAAACATAATAAAATATTTAATTTTCATATTTTCTCATAAATAATTGCATGTAAATAAATTTAGTATTAAATAGGTTTTAATTTTAATTCTTTTTAATAACTAAAAATCCAAAAATATGGAATTAGGTTTAATAACTTTTTGTTCCTTTTAAGTTTCCCTTTCTTCATAATAATAATATCACTTATTTTATTTTCATAATTAAATTGTACATGAATTAACTTAGGTTTAATTTAGGTTATATTTTAATATTTTCATAACAAACTTAAAAACCATTAGAATTAGGGTTAGTTAATTTCAATTAATTCTTTTTTTTTCTTTTAAATCTTAAAAAACATAAAAATACCAAAAAAGCAAAAACATTTAATTTTAATTTTAATTCCTCATTAACTTTAATTTTTTGCAAAAGGGTCCAACACCCATGTTCTTAAATTTATTTAATTTCGTACATTTATTTTATTTCGCTTAATTAATTATGTACCTCTCCCAAAGCTTTGTAACTTAAACTTTTCGCACTTTTATTTGCTTTATTTATTTTCCGTCAAATCGGGTCCGGTTTAATTTTGGCGATGTGGACCCGCGCCATTTGTAATAGTTTTAGATTTATTTTTCCCGCAAATATTTTAACTGTTAACAAAGCATGCAAGAATGAATGGCCTTAAAATAAAATCAAGCGTAGATCACAATAAACATGACAAGACAAATATCAATGAAAACGACACACTATTCGCACACACCACCCCTAGGGTACGCCTCACTGTTGCCTTGCCTCGAAAGGTGATCGTCGAGTAGAGGACGTCTTAGTAAGTCCTCATGATCCGGGAACCTGGCATGAGGGTAGCTTCTAAGGTGTCTTCCCATTGCTCTGGTGATCACCATGTCCCGAACTTCGAATTGACCCGAACACCTCCAACGGTGGTGCTACCTACCTCTCAATGGTGGGATGGCACTACTTTAAAGGACATTTACACAGACGAATTCCTTAGGGTAGGTAGGTTCTCGTAGATACTTGCTCTAATTTCAAAACAAATAAAAATCTTTTCACACCGACACTTTTCAAAAGCTTTCAAAGCAAATTTTTCAAACACTCTGACGTATGAGTCGAACTGAAATTTTTCAAAGAAACTTTTTAAACCCACAGGTGAAAAGCAAACAAACATTTTTGAAAACACAAGTGAGCAAGTATCTAAGAGCCCATGGATAACCATGGATAGAAAGGGTGCTAACACCTTCCCTTTCTATAACCTACCTCCCGAACCGAGAGCAATCTCTTTAAGGAATTTTTCTGTGCTTTTGTCCTTCCCATTTGGAGAAAATAAAAGACGGTGGCGACTCTTGCTTCCGCGACATTTCGCGAACCAGCGTTAAACAGTCAGTTCCAGATCCACCGATCACATACTCTAAATCAGAAGAAGAGCATGTTGGACATTTACAAATCATGTTGTAAGTGTTGAAGGAGAAGAAGTTGTATGCAAAATTATCAAATTGTAAGTTCTGGTTGAAGGAAGTGAGTTTCCATGGCCATGTGATTTCAAGCGATGGAATCTCTTTGGATCCTTCTAAAGTTGATGCAGTATTACAATAGGAGACTTCAAAGTCTGCTACTGAGATACACAATTTTCTTGGTTTGGCAGGTTATTATCGCAGGTTTATTGAAGGCTTTTCTAAGTTGGAATTATTGTTGACTTAGTTGATTAGAAAGGGTCAAGCTTATGTATGGGATGTTGCATGTGAAGAGAGTTTTATGGAACTAAAGAAGAAATTGACGACTACTCTAGTATTGGTTTTGCCTAATCCGAGTAAATCTTTTGTGGTATATAATGATGCATCAAAGATGGTTCTTGGTGGTGTGTTGATACATAATGGTCAATTTGTTGCTTATGCTTCTAGGAAACTGAAGGTTCATGAAAGGAATTATCCTACGCATGACTTAGATTTGGAAGCTATGGTATATGTATTGATAATTTGGAGACATTGATCCAAATTTAAGGTGTTCAGTGATCATAAGAATCTGAAGTACTTGTTTGATCAGAAGGAATTGAATATGAGGCAGAAAAGGTGGCTTGAGTTATTAAAGGATTATGATTTTGATTTGAGTTACCATCATAGTAAAGCAAATGTTGTGGTAGATGCTTTTAGTAGGAATTCCTTACATATGTCGATGCTTGTGGTGCGCGAGTCAGAATTGATCGAACAATTCAGATATATGAGTTTAGTGTGTGAAGAAACTCCTAGCAGTGTGAAGTTGGAGAGGTTAAAGCTGACTAGTGGTATTATTGAAGAGATTAGAGAAAGTTAGAAACATGATCCGAGTTTGGTTGACCAGTTGTTGCTAGTTAACCTAGGTAACAGAGGTGAATTTCGAATTGATGAAAATGGTGTAATGAGGTTTGGCGATAAGGTGTGTGTTTCAGATATGTAAGAGCTTAAGAAGAGTATTTTTGAGGAAGGACATCAAAGTGGTATGAGTATTCATATCAGTGCTATAAAAATGTACTAGGATTTGAAAAAATTGTTTTGGTGGCCTGGTATAAAAAGGAAGTTGTTGAATTTGTTTATGCTTGTTTGACTTGTGAGAAGTCAAAGATTGAGCATCAGAAGGCTTTGGATTTAATGCATCCGTTGAATATTCCGGAGTGGAAATGGGACAATATTTCCATGGATTTTGTGTCAGGTTTTCCGAAGTCTTCTAAGGGAAATGATTTAATTGGTGATAGTGGATAGATTGACTAAATCAGATCATTTCTTACCGATTAAGATCAATCATCCCATGCAAAAGTTAGCTGAGATGTATATCAGATACATAATGAGATTACATGGTATACCTTCGAGTATTATGTCAGATAGAGATTTGAGGTTCACATCAAAGTTATGGAAAGGTTTACAGAAGGATTTTATTACTAACTTGAGGTTGAGTTCTTCCTATCATCAGCAGACGGATGGTTTGACAGAGAGGACTATCCAGTCTTCGGAAGATTTGCTGAGGGATTGTGTGTTAGACCAAGTAGGAGCTTGGGATAGCCATTTTTTGTTGACTGAGTTTACATACAATAACATTTTCCATGCTAGTATTGGAATGACACTGTGATCGGTGGAAATAGAACTGATTGTTTAAAGCTGGTTCGCGAAATGTCGCGGAAGCAAGAGTCGCCACCATCTTTTATTTTCTCCAACATGGACAGGACAAAAGCACAGCAAAATTCCTTATGAGATTGTTTCTCGGTTCGGGAGGTAGATTTATAGAAAGGGAAGGTGTTACCACCCTTTCTATCCATGGTTATCCATGGGCTCTTAGATACTTGCTCTTATGTTTTCAAAATGTGTTTGCTTTTCAAATGTGAGTGGGTTTGAAAAAGTTTCATTGAAAGATTTCTGAGTGACTCTTGTATCTGTCCTCAAGAGTGTTTGAAAAATTTGTTTTGAAAGCTTTTGAAAGTGTCAGTGTGAAAAGATTTAGATTTGTTTTTGAAAAGAGCAAGTACCCATGAGTCATCTACCTACCCTAAGGAATTAGGCTGTGTAAGAGTCCCTAAGGTAGTGCCATCCCACCATTGAGAGGTAGGTAGCACCACCGTTGGAGGTGTTCGGGTCAATTCGATTGTGGGGACAGTGTGGTTACCGAAGCAACAGTTAGGACACCTTAGAAGTAACCCTAATGTCCTAGATCCTTTTTAATCCGAGGCAACCGTTTCGAGGCAACTGTTTCGAGGTACCTGTTTCGAGGCAACTGGATCATGGACATAAGAGCGACCGCTAAAACGTCCTATACTTGACGACCACGTTTCGAAGGCAACAAGTGAGGCGTACCCTAGAAGTGGTGTGTGCGTTGTGAGTTGTTTTCATGTTAACATTTATCTTTGATCATGGCATTGTGAGCTACGCGTTGTTTTTAGTTACCATACATTCTTTCATGCAAGTTTAGCAGTTAGGAGTGCGGAAAATTAAAAGACGGAAATATAAAAGCTACGCTATTACAAGGCGCGGGTCTATACATCGCCAAAATACAAAGACCCGTTTTTGATAAAAGATGCGGAAAGTAAAAAAAACAGTAAACCTAATTACTATTACATCCGGAAAGCAGTTACATAATAATCAATAAGAAAATAATGCGCAAAAAGAATTAAACTGAACGTCCGAGGGTTTTGACCCTTTGCTTGAAATTAAATTGAATTAAAACCTAATTAATTATTTAATTATGAAAATAAAGAAAAGAATTAAAATTAAAGTTAGTGAAACCCTAGTTCTAAATTATTTTAATTATTAATAAAACGTCGAAGTTGACCTAATTTAGACTAATTAATTAATTTACATGTTTATGTACAAAAATAATAGTAATTAATAATGATAATAATAATGATAAAAAAGAATCAAAACCTAATTCTATAGAATTTTATTTATTAAGAAAAAAGATTGAATTTTAAACCTAAATTAACCTAGATTAGTTTTTAGAGTTTATTTACAAAAATAAATTAGTGAGGAAATTAATAAATAATTAAATATATTTTGTATTTTGATTTTCTGTTTTTATTATGAAAAATTAATTTGAGGTGAATTAATAAAAATAATTAAAGCAATTAAAAGAATTAAAAAGAAAAGAAAATTAAATTAAATATGCAAACCAAGGGGGGTATCAGGCCCAAAGTGGAGGTGATATTGCAGCAATTCAGGCCCATTAGACAAGGCAGGCCTCGTTTACTTTCTGGTTGTATGCATGATGGTTGACTGGAGTATACCATAGGCTTCATTCTGTAGCCACTGGATTGATCTCATGTCCACTTGTCAGGCTTAAGTGTGAGTACGTATGGTGGTCCTTTGAACGAACGCTGCACTAGAATATGTTAAAACAAAAATTATCAATTATGTGGGGGGACCTGGGAATCGATCCCAGGTCCCTATGCTTGCAAGACACGTCCTCCACCATCTGGCCATTTGCGTTTATTTGTATACATAACAACAAAGGAATATAATATATGAACAATACTAATTATACTGGGACATTGAAAAAGCGCGCGATGATTTGAATACTCCTGTAGCGTTTGGACAGCTCATCCTTCTTCCTCGTTTTCACCTGCAACATGAATAAGATAGCGGGGGTTTTAAACCCCCACAATGCAAAAGTCCAAAAAATAGCGATTAGAGCTGTAAACCATATAAAAAAAGCGCGAGGGTCTCAATGAATTCATCTTGTTGCAACGAATTTGTCCATATAGGTTTTGAGGTCCAATTTTACAGTACAAGGAAAACCCCAATATGGAAGCTCTGAAACCCTAATATTCTTCAATGGTGGATTTCGATTTAGGAAGTTTTAGCACAATTAAACTATATCAAAAGCTTCAGGAAGATGTCAGCAACATAAATCAATAATCAAAACATAACAATGATGCATAGAAATTAGAATTCGATTATGGAAATATTTGTTAAAATCGTGACTCTGTTCTACCGTTTCCTTGGGTATGAGAGCTTGTTCTTGATGGTAATAGCTTCCTGGGGACTCAGGTGGTATGTTTGAATCACTTTTAAGCCTTGAATCCACCTGCAAATAGGATTTTAGTTTCAGAATTTTCTTGGAATTTTTGCAAATTGGTTAGGTGGTTGCAGCAGCTTTCACGTGTGTCCTTGAGTAGGGTTTCACTCAACATATGTATGTGATGCAAATTAGGTCAAAACTTTGGCCCAAAAGTCCATGAATTAATGTTTCAAATCCTTGATTTTCAATCATGTAATTTTCAATCTTTTTCCATGAAAACCTTGCCAATTATGGAAGATCTTGTCCCCTTGAGTGATGAACGAAATCTTTAGCATGTGTGGAGTGTATTTGCTTCATAAAAAGATTTGACAACCATGCTTTGATATTTTTCTACAATTAAAACCAATTAAATGAATTAATAATAATAAAAATTTAATTAATTAATTAAAAATAAGAAAATAAATTATTTTAAGCTCAATGGGTCGTGCATAGGCTTTGGGTAAAGATTCAAGAAAGAATTTGAGGCCCATTAGCAAAATTGAAGCTTTTTAGGCAAAGTTGACTTTTGAAAGTTCCCAAAAATTTCCCAACTTCTCCAATGCATATCTTGCTCAATTTTGAAGCTATGAACATGTTCTTGGACATTTTGGAAAGGTCTTGAAGTCCTCTAACCAATGCCTTTGGTACCATGTCATTTTGATTTACCAATCTAAAGTTATGGTCTTGGACTTAAAGTGCCTTTTTGTTGACTTTTGAAAATGACCTATAATGTTGAAATTAATAACTTTTTGTGAAAGCATTTCATGGACTTGGAGTGTGAAGATGAGTTGTAGGAAATGTCATCCTCTTCAAAATGAGCTTTGGATGGGATTTTTCTGATAAACCATGAAGAAGTTATGCCTTGGTCAATTTGCAGTTGACTTTTCAACTGTCCAGAAATAGAAACTTTTGCATCTTTAGACTTTTTGAGCCATGCTTGTGGAATCATGATCAAGAATTGATCAAATGATGATTGTGGCTTCAAAATAAGATGTTGACCAAAATTTTTGACTTTTGACTGTCAAATGACCATTTTGCCCCTGCAGTTGACTGTGAAGCATTTAGGGTTTTTGACTGTGCAACTTGATGATGTGAGTCTTGAAACTTGACATATGGATGCTTGAAAATGTATATAGGCATATGGGACTTGATTGGACCCTTGAAAATCTCAATGTCTTTGCAAGAAGCAAAACCCTAATTTTGACTTTGTTAGAAGACAATTAGACTGTGCAACCCTTGAGAGATTTTGAAGCTTGATCTTGCCAAATCTTGAAGAATATGGGAGGGCAAATTTTGGGGTACAACAGTTTCCCCTGTTCAATCTTCTTAGACTTGAGGATGTAGATTGGCTGGCGTGCCTTTCGTAATCCGAAGGTGGAAGATGATTGAATACTAGAGTGCCCAAAAATTTGCACTCACATAGTAGAATGTCAGCAGTGTGATGTAGGGAATGGGCTTACAGATGCCATTTGGGAGAGATGATGGATAGGAGGATGGGCTTATAGATGCCATTTGGAGACTGTAATGGTAGTTATGGAGATGGGCTTATGCCATCGGGAGATTGTCGATCGCGTAAGAGATTCCTTAGCGAGAACTTACGTACCTGAGAAAGAAAGATAATTACCTGGCCTGTTACAGGGGTTGATCTTCAAACTCTTTACGTAGATATGCCCTGGCTAGATACAGGAATCGAATCTTCAAACTCTTCAGACGTGCCCTGGCAAGATACAAGAATCGAGTCTAGAATTAGTCGTCAATACATACACCCTGGCAGGATACAAGAATCGGATCTTCAAACTCTTCAGACGTGCCCTGGCAGGATACAGGAATCGAGTCCGGAAAATAGTCGTCAACAGATACACCCTGGCAGGATACAGGAATCGGATCTTCAAACTCTTCAGACGTGCCCTGGTAGGATACAGGAATCGAGTCCGAAAAATAGTCGTCAACAGATACACCCTGGCAGGATACAGGAATCAGATCTTCAAACTCTTCAGACGTGACCTGGCAAGATACAGGAATCGAGTCTGGAATTAGTCGTCAACAGATACACCCTGGCAGGATACAGGAATCGGATCTTCAAACTCTTCAGACGTGCCCTGGCAGGATACAGGAATCGAGTCCGGAAAATAGTCGTCAACAAATACACCCTGGCAGGATACAAGAATCAGATCTTCAAACTCTTCAGACGTGCCCTGGCAGGATACAGGAATCGAGTCCGTAAAATAGTCGTCAACAGATACACCCTGGCAGGATACAGGAATCGGATCTTCAAACTCTTCAGACGTGCCCTGGCAGGATATAGGAATCGAGTCCGGAAAATAGTCGTCAACAGATACACCCTGGCGGGATACAGGAATCGGATCTTCAAACTCTTCAGACGTGCCCTGGCAGGATACAGGAATCGAGTCCGGAAAATAGTCGTCAACAGATACACCCTGGCAGGATACAGGAATCGGATCTTCAAACTCTTCAGACGTGCCCTGGCAGGATACAGGAATCGAGTCCAGAAATAGTCGTCAACAGATACACCCTGGCAGGATACAGGAATCGGATCTTCAAACTCTTCAGACGTGCCCTGGCAGGATACAGGAATCGAGTCCGGAAAATAGTCGTCAACAGATACACCCTGGAAGGATACAGGAATCGGATCTTCAAACTCTTCAGACGTGCCCTGGCAGGATACAGGAATCGAGTCCGGAAAATAGTCGTCAACCGATACACCCTGGCAGGATACAGGAATCGGATCTTCAAACTCTTCAGACGTGCCCTGGCAGGATACAGGAATCGAGTCCGGAAAATAGTCGTCAACAGATACACCCTGGAAGGATACATAAATCGGATCTTCAAACTCTTCAGGCGTGCCCTGGCAGGATACAGGAATCGAGTCTGGAATAGTCGTCAACAGATACACCCTGGTAGGATACAGGAATCAGATCTTCAAACTCTTCAGACGTGCCCTGGCAGGATACAGGAATCGAGTCTGGAAATGCGACAGCTGATAGTAATCATCTTTGTATTGACCTTTGTCCTGAAAAGACAAAACGTTAGTTGTATGCAATGTCATGATGTATGAAATGCGTGATGTCATGATGTTCTCAAAAATAGATGAGATTGGGTGATATGATGCGTATGGGCATGCTATAATGTATGAAGATATGATGTTTATGAATGTATTTTCGTCTAGGAAATAAATCCTTGACGAATGTCGGGAGGTTAAATCCTGGGCTGATTTTGAAGAGTAGAGCTCTTTGTTTCCGCTGGGGATGACAGTTGCACGAATAAACCGGTAGGAGAAGATGACTCTGTTGGGGAATAAACTTGTTGGAGAGATTACTCTGCGGGGAGATACTCTGTGGGGAAAGAGGTACTTTGTTGATGATAACTCCGCTGGGGATACCATTGTTGAGCTCTGTTGGAAGATTCGATGAACTTCGTTGGGGGATAGAAAGAATTTTGTCGGGGACGATCCTTCCGTGGCAATTGGCTGAGGATAACCCAGTTATGAGCTATGGTGAGGAATAACCTTTGAATAAAGTCCGGGAGACGTGTTCGTGCTCTGTAGGGGATGAGCTTCCAGAATCTACTGGGGATAAGCTTCCTACTGGGGAGATTTATTCAACTTTCCTAGGGAAACTTTTGAGATTGCACTGGGGAATGGCTCCACTGGGATGTCTTGTATTCCGTCGGGGAACAATCTTAGATCAAGATTGCCGGGGACGCTTGTTGAGGAATACCTGTATACTCCACTGGGGAATGTTGAGATCTTCTGGGGATGCCCAACTTCCTTAAGGCTGACAGTAGACTAACTCTGCTTGGGGAGAGTGTCGACTTGCTGGAGATACTGTGCCTTTTGGGGGCTGCTGGGAGACTAACTCTGCTTGAGGAGAATTGTTGAATCTTGTCTTACTCTGTGGGGAGTGAAGGTATCTTGGTCATGTTCTTCAGCTGAACTTACCTTGGTACTTTGGTGGACAGAGCAACTAGACCGCTTAGACAATTCTGATTGCCCCAGCTTCTGTGGGAGAAGGTACCTGTAGAGGTGCTTGATGACTGCCGATTGACAAATCTTCTTCTGGTGGGAAAGTGACGAGATGACGGGACATAGTCGTACGCCGTGATCCCTAACTTTTGCCTGGACCGCCCTTTCGGGTTTTCAGTCCACCGGGATACCCTTTTTTGCCCAAGCCGCCTTTTCAGGTTTTCGACTTGTCGGGTGTACAGATTTTTTTATTTTCATCCCTTATTTTTGCCCGAACCCTTTTGGTTCGCCGGGAAGCCCTTATTTTTGCCTAGGTGTGTCAACCTAGCGGGTCTTTGATTATGCGCAGTATTTTTTCGACTATGTCCATGCTCTCAGGATGTAGGGAGGTGCCCCCGTTGTTGTATTTGCCATGTGACCAGAAGATATTTGATCGTCCAATGCCCCAAGTGACCCAGATGGAGATTTGCCTCAAGCTGGTTGGCCTTTTGAGAGATTCTCCGAATCTTGACTTAACTGCCCCAGATGACGGACCATGATCATGTCTGCCCCTTGGTTGGAGGTACTTTTTTTCATCAGACATTCTTCGTGCGAACTTATATGATGTTCGAACAAATAGCCATATGCAAAAAATGTTATTTAAAAATGCAAAGCTTATGTCTGTCTTGACGTTTTTAAAAATGCATTTTTCAGTAAAACAAGCGAATTTTGTAAAATGTGATGTCAACTCAAGATTTTACAGCGAGCCTTAAGGAGTCAGGATACCTTTTGTAACAGTATGCTTTCGAACTAACCCATGCTTCAGCTAGGACTTTTAAGGGTTATAACGTGGCCTGGTTCACGGTTTAAGAAACAAAGGATAAAGGCTCAAATTTTATTTGTACCCACCCGTTCTTCGTGATGTTCTTCAAACCTAAACTCAGCTAATCGTGCATTAGATCTTTTTTTGAATCTTTGCTCTGATATTCCGGTGATGGTTCGGATACTGATAGTTTATTTTGAATAGGCAGTCATTCCTTTTTTTGTTGAGGGTTTGTAGGACCTCTTTATTTTTTATTTTGTTATCCCTATTTTTTTTTTGCCTGAACTGTTTCTTTTGTGATTACAGTCAGCGGGATGCCCCAGTTTTGTAAGTCTCCTTCATAGGTTTTGACTTATTGGGTTTTTATTTCTGAGAGATAATGACTGCCTATTTTTTTAATGATTATTCGGAACCATCACTGTCTTTTGTTTCAAAAGGACTTCTTTTGATGTCATTCGTTATGCACTTGGATCAACTGAGAAGACTACCCTGCCCCAGGTTATGATTAAGGGTTTTAATTTTCGAAAAGAAAAACTCCTACTTCTTTGGCTCAAAGGGGTTGACGAGGGATTATCATCCTTATAACTCCAGTGTTTAGGAATTGAAACAATGCCTGTACCTCATCAGCGGGGTCTGTTCAAAAGCATACTGTAAGGATCGTGGTATCGTTTTCGTCATCCTCCCTCCAGAGGCTTAGCATTTTTTTTTTCAATCAAGAGTTGATCATCACAAAAAAATATGAAAACAGTTTGCATATAGTGAATACGAAATAATTACTTCAAAACAGATATATGCGATGCATTGATAAAGTAATAACGTTTGCCATGACAATAATTGTTTGAACAATCAAAAGAAAACAATAACTTGAAAATTCTAATGGACAAAAGTCTTCTAATTTGAACTAGTCACTTCAAGTGATGAATCTTGCAGGGATAATAGAAGAACTCAGCCTGGCCATCTTGGGTGAATTCCACTGCTCCTTCATCAATCAGATCCTGGATCTTGTTCTTCAGAGACCAGCAGTCGTTTGTGGCATGCCCTGGGCTGTCCGAATGATAAGCGCAGCGGGCGTTGGGGTTATACCTTGAAGGTGTCTTGTTGGGGTTCTTAGGAGGGTCCCTTAGAGTTACCAAATTCAACCTCAACAAATGTTGTAAAGCTTGAGACAGCGACGTGTTGAGCTCGGTAAATTGCCTCCTAGGCTTGTCTGGCTTGCTCTGATCAATCCGTTGCTCTGGGCGAGGTTGTGGTTGGACCTGTGAAGTGGTAGAAATTTGGAGAGGTCTAATCTTCACCATGCCAGACTCTTGTCCTCTCGGAAGCTGATCAATGACCTGGTCCCTGACTTGGACTGCTTGCTTCATGTTGTATCTGTCTTGATGAAGCTGACTGATCATGATCCTCAACTCTTCTTGCTCCCGAGCTAAGCCTTGGATGAGAGCCATTTGCCCCAGCATCTGGGTTCTCATTGTATCTACCTCAGCTTGCAGACGTTTCAGTCGTTCGTCCTTATCATCTTCGGGACTTTTCTTGGCCAAATTCCCCATGAGGAGTGTCCTCAACTCTTCCTGCCCCTTGGATAGGCTTAGGAAGATCTCCCCGAACTGAGTCTCTTGAGCATGAAGACCCTGGTTATCTTGTTGGGAAGCCATTGCTGAAATAAACAGCAAAGAAGGTAAGTGACCTGTAGAAAGGGTTCATGTGATGCAATGATATGTATGATATGCATGCAATGTTTTCAAGGACCTCGCGGGATAAACAAGAAAGATTGTTGGAACTTGGATTTTGTAGCTTGATTGAAGGAACTTCATTTTGTTGAGAGTCCTTCTTCAAGAGTCAAGGCTCACCATATCGAGTGGGTCATAGCCCCTGACTCAAGTCATTAACCTTGGCTGGAGGAAAATAAATCCTCTTTGCCCCTTGCTAGACATTTTGATTCATCATGACCTGCATCACAATCCCTTGAGACCCTTGAAATGGGTTAGTCCTTATGCAAGATGTATGCAATGGTATGATGGTATGATGTCATGATAAAGCACACCACAAATATTCACAAAGGCAAACATGATAAGGCACACAAGACAGCCCTTAGAGTTTAGGCCAGCATGAAGTTCAGGTACTACCCTCTTTCAGTTTGTTGGTTAAGACCTGTCCTATCAAAAGTAACCGGGTTCTAGAGGATCCCAATGTCACTGACTACCCTCAATCGGTCATAACTCCAGCATCACAATCTTTTCTTGCGGCCAGAACCATCGCGAGAGTTTAGCCTCAATGGGTGTAGCATACTGCTACTGTTCTATGGCCAAGTTGGGTCAAATTAGGGTTCTAAGGTCGGTTGGTGCTTAATGACTCCTCAGAAGACCCATATTCTCCTCGTTGTAACACAAGGGATATCGGTACAGACCAAGGTGCCACACCAACGTAGCCACTTCTTCACCCGTGTCGGTCTACGCCGGACAGGTCCCTCACAGCTTATGCTACCTAAAAGGGTATCCCCAGATCCGGGTTAGGATCTATGAAACTCCAAGACAATGCCCACAATAATAAAGCAAACAAACATTCAATTGAAAACATAGGTATGAGCTATCCTAAGGTACACCTCACTTTAAAGTATGTCCCCAGCAGAGTCGCCAGTTCTGTGATCGGTGGAAATAGAACTGACTGTTTAAAGCTGGTTCGCGAAATGTCGCGGAAGCAAGAGTCGCCACCGTCTTTTATTTTCTCCAACATGGACAGGACAAAAGCACAGCAAAATTCCTTATGAGATTGTTTCTCGGTTCGGGAGGTAGATTTATAGAAAGGGAAGGTGTTAGCACCCTTTCTATCCATGGTTATCCATGGGCTCTTAGATACTTGCTCTTATGTTTTCAAAATGTGTTTGCTTTTCAAATGTGAGTGGGTTTGAAAAAGTTTCATTGAAAGATTTCTGAGTGACTCTTGTATCTGTCCTCAAGAGTGTTTGAAAAATTTGTTTTGAAAGCTTTTGAAAGTGTCAGTGTGAAAAGATTTAGATTTGTTTTTGAAAAGAGCAAGTACCCATGAGTCATCTACCTACCCTAAGGAATTAGGCTGTGTAAGAGTCCCTAAGGTAGTGCCATCCCACCATTGAGAGGTAGGTAGCACCACCGTTGGAGGTGTTCGGGTCAATTCGATTGTAGGGACAGTGTGGTCATCGAAGCAACAATTAGGACACCTTAGAAGTAACCCTAATGTCCTAGATCCTTTTTAATCCGAGGCAACTGTTTCGAGGCAACTGTTTCGAGGCAACTGTTTCGAGGCAACTGTTTCGAGGCAACTGGATCATGGACATAAGAGCGACCGCTAAAACGTCCTATACTTGACGACCACGTTTCGAAGGCAACAAGTGAGGCGTATCCTAGAAGTGGTGTGTGCATTGTGAGTTGTTTTCATGTTAACATTTATCTTTGATCATGGCATTGTGAGCTACGCGTTGTTTTTAGTTACCATACATTCTTTCATGCAAGTTTAGCAGTTAGGAGTGCGGAAAATTAAAAGACGGAAATATAAAAGCTACGCTATTACAAGGCGCGGGTCTATACATCGCCAAAATACAAAGACCCGTTTTTGATAAAAGATGCGGAAAGTAAAAAAAACAGTAAACCTAATTACTATTACATCCGGAAAGCAGTTACATAATAATCAATAAGAAAATAATGCGCAAAAAGAATTAAACTGAACGTCCGAGGGTTTTGACCCTTTGCTTGAAATTAAATTGAATTAAAACCTAATTAATTATTTAATTATGAAAATAAAGAAAAGAATTAAAATTAAAGTTAGTGAAACCCTAGTTTTAAATTATTTTAATTATTAATAAAACGTCGAAGTTGACATAATTTAGACTAATTAATTAATTTACATGTTTATGTACAAAAATAATAGTAATTAATAATGATAATAATAATGATAAAAAAGAATCAAAACCTAATTCTATAGAATTTTATTTATTAAGAAAAAAGATTGAATTTTAAACCTAAATTAACCTAGATTAGTTTTTAGAGTTTATTTACAAAAATAAATTAGTGAGGAAATTAATAAATAATTAAATATATTTTGTATTTTGATTTTCTGTTTTTATTATGAAAAATTAATTTGAGGTGAATTAATAAAAATAATTAAAGCAATTAAAAGAATTAAAAAGAAAAGAAAATTAAATTGAATATGCAAACCAAGGGGGGTATCAGGCCCAAAGTGGAGGTGATATTGCAGCAATTCAGGCCCATTAGACAAGGCAAGCCTCGTTGACTTTCGGGTTGTATGCATGATGGTTGACTGGAGTATACCATAGGCTTCATTCTGTGGCCACTGGATTGATCTCATGTCCACTTGTCAGGCTTAAGCGTGAGTACGTATGGTGGTCCTTTGAACGAACGCTGCACTAGAATATGTTAAAACAAAAATTATCAATTATGTGGGGGGGACCTGGGAATCGAACCCAGGTCCCTATGCTTGCAAGACACGTCCTCCACCATCTGGCCATTTGCGGTTATTTGTATACATAACAACAAAGGAATATAATATATGAACAATACTAATTATACTGGGACATTGAAAAAGCGCGCGATGATTTGAATACTCCTGTAGCGTTTGGACAGCTCATCCTTCTTCCTCGTTTTCACCTGCAACATGAATAAGATAGCGGGGGTTTTAAACCCCCACAATGCAAAAGTCCAAAAAATAGCGATTAGAGCTGTAAACCATATAAAAAAAGCGCGAGGGTCTCAATGAATTCATCTTGTTGCAACGAATTTGTCCATATAGGTTTTGAGGTCCAATTTTACAGTACAAGGAAAACCCCAATATGGAAGCTCTGAAACCCTAATATTCTTCAATGGTGGATTTCGATTTAGGAAGTTTTAGCACACTTAAACTATATCAAAAGCTTCAGGAAGATGTCAGCAACATAAATCAATAATCAAAACATAATAATGATGCATAGAAATTAGAATTCGATTATGGAAATATTTGTTAAAATCGTGACTCTGTTCTACCGTTTCCTTGGGTATGAGAGCTTGTTCTTGATGGTAATAGCTTCCTGGGGACTCAGGTGGTATGTTTGAATCACTTTTAAGCCTTGAATCCACCTGCAAATAGGATTTCAGTTTCAGAATTTTCTTGGAATTTTTGCAAATTGGTTAGGTGGTTGCAGCAGCTTTCACGTGTGTCCTTGAGTAGGGTTTCACTCAGCATATGTATGTGATGCAAATTAGGTCAAAACTTTGGCCCAAAAGTCCATGAATTAATGTTTCAAATCCTTGATTTTCAATCATGTAATTTTCAATCTTTTTCCATGAAAACCTTGCCAATTATGGAAGATCTTGTCCCCTTGAGTGATGCACGAAATCTTTAGCATGTGTGGAGTGTATTTGCTTCATAAAAAGATTTGACAACCATGCTTTGATATTTTTCTACAATTAAAACCAATTAAATGAATTAATAATAATAAAAATTCAATTAATTAATTAAAAATAAGAAAATAAATTATTTTAAGCTCAATGGGTCGTGCATAGGCTTTGGGTAAAGATTCAAGAAAGAATTTGAGGCCCATTAGCAAAATTGAAGCTTTTTAGGCAAAGTTGACTTTTGAAAGTTCCCAAAAATTTCCCAACTTCTCCAATGCATATCTTGCTCTATTTTGAAGCTATGACCATGTTCTTGGACATTTTGGAAAGGTCTTGAAGTCCTCTAACCAATTCCTTTGGTCCCATGTCATTTTGATTTACCAATATCAAGTTATGGTCTTGGACTTAAAGTGCGTTTTTGTTGACTTTTGAAAATGACCTATAATGTTGAAATTGATAACTTTTTGTGAGAGCATTTCTTGGACTTGGAGTGTGAAGATGAGTTGTAGGAAATGTCATCCTCTTCAAAATGAGCTTTGGATGGGATTTTTCTGATAAACCATGAAGAAGTTATGCCTTGGTCAATTTGCAGTTGACTTTTCAACTGTCCAGAAATAGAAACTTTTGCATCTTGAGACTTTTTGAGCCATGCTTGTGGAATCATGATCAAGAATTGATCAAATGATGATTGTGGCTTCAAAATAAGATGTTGACCAAAAATTTTGACTTTTGACTGTCAAATGACCATTTTGCCCCTGTAGTTGATTGTGAAGCATTTAGGGTTTTTGACTGTGCAACTTGATGCTGTGAGTCTTGAAACTTGACATATGGATGCTTGACAATGTATATAGGCATATGGGACTTGATTGGACCCTTGAAAATCTCAATTTCTTTGCAAGAACCAAAACCCTAATTTTGACTGTGTTAGGAGACAATTAGACTGTGCAACCCTTGAGAGATTTTGAAGCTTGATCTTGCCAAATCTTGAAGAATATGGGAGGTAAAATTTTGGGGTACAACAGACACCATATGAAGCGTTGTACGATAGGAGGTGTAGGACTTTGTTGTATTGGTATGAGTCAAGGGATAGTGATGTGCTCGGATATGAGATTGTGTAGGAGACAACTAAGAAGATAAAGATGATCCAAGAAAAGATTAAAGATTCATAGAGTTGTCATGATAAGAGGAGGAAGGCATTTGAGTTCTAGAGAGGAGATCACGTATTCTTGAGAGTTACGCTGGTAACTGGTGTTGGTAGATATCTAAAGTTGCGAAAGCGTACACCGCATTTTGTTGGTCCATATTAGATTTTAGAGAAGATGGGTGAGGTGGCTTATAAAATTACATTACTGTCATTGCTTGTGAACCTTTATAATGTGTTTCATGTATCTCAATTGAGGAAATACATTCCAGATCCTTCACATGTGTTCCAAATGGATGACGTACATGTGAGAGATAATATGATAGTGGTAGCATCACCCGTGCAGATAGAAGGTCGGGAAGTGAAACATTTTCAAGGTAAAGAGATTGCCTTGGTAAAGGTACTGCAGGGCGGACCAACTGGTTGAAGTTTTACTTGGGAGCGTGAGGATCAGATGAGAGAGTCATACCTGACTCTGTTTTCCTCAGATAATTTTTTAGGATGAAAATTTTTCAAGTGAGGGAGAGTTGTAACACCCTAAAGTTTACAATTATTCATTTAAATCGATTATTCATGATTATATGTGGCATGTACGATGATATGTTACGGGGCAGTGGTGGATTAAGGTGATAATTAGAATTAGTTAGAATTAAGTAATTTTAGTTACATTATTTAAAATTATTAATAATAATTAAATAAAATAATTAGTTGTGTAGAGATGTTAAGTACATGAAGTTAATAGTATGATGATAAGTGAAGGCAAAAGAGGAATAACATAGAAAGGGTCTAAGGGGCAACAAAGTAAAAAGAGAAAATAAGAGAGATAAGATTCATTATGTACAATCATAAAATTTGGGAGAACGTGAAGAGTGGCTAGGGCTTACAGAGAACCAAGAGGAAAACTCCATAGAACACGAAGGAAGCAAATCAAATCGCTAGGAATTGAGGTAAGGAATGTAATCGGGTTTATTATGATTGATAGGGGATTACAGTAGATGTATATCTTTGTGTGTATGATGATTTTGATGAAAATCTTTATGAATCCTATAATGAATTTGTGTGATGATGACGTTAATATGCCATGATTCAGATAATATATGTGTAGGATGATGTATTGTTGTTGAATTGTGATAATATGATGAATTGTGATAATATATGTAACATGATGTATTCTAATAATGTTACCATGGTGACGGTATCTGATGATAATGTGATGATTGAAGTTGAATGATGTTCATGCTTAACTATATGTAAGCATTCTATGTGATGATGATTATGTGAATCATGATGCAATTGATTAGCCGTGGTCAAACTTTATGTGGCAGTGTTGTGCATCATGCATTCATTTCATTTTTGGATGGTGGTCCGCTTTTGAAGAGTCTCAATCCCATTATACGGATTGAGTGCATTTGTGATGTGCTCCGGTTCCAAGATGGAATTGATCATATGGTAGGGATCATGGAGGGTGATGAACCATGTGTTCATAAACTTTGGTACCACATGCATTGAGTCGATATTTTTGCATTAACATCCTATGTGACATTGCATGAATTTCGTTGATAAGTTGTGATGTGATGATAATTGTGAATTATGTGAGTATATGATGATTCTAATGATGAAAGATGTATAAGTTCCATTATTACGTATCAATGTATGTATGAAGTGTTGATGAATGATATGTGTTGTTATACGATGATGTCATTGATCGCGACTTTAAGAGTCTATCAGGTGTATTAACTACAAGTGCACAGTTTAATCGCATAATTTTAAAAGATATTGAACCCACAAGGACTGAAAATTGAATTACTGCTATCTAAAGTTATTGTGTAAAGCTAAGGCTAATAATAAATCTTAGGTTTTGGGTTAGACGAAAATAAGCTTAGACTTAATTAAAATATTTAATAATGGGACACTGGTATGTAATACGTCTGACTTCAGGAATTCAGTAAATCATTGGCATGCCTTTGAGTATTCAAAACACTGTTCAGTAGAAACTATCAGTTTAAAAACCTTTATCTCACACTCTCGTGATTACTGATTCAGATTATATAATTAAACTTAAATGCTTGCTGTCAGTCTCATTTAAAATCCAAAAAGGATTCTTGAAAACAAATAGAATCTAATTAACCCTAAACCACTCTCGTTGTATTTAAAACTAATGTTTGATTACCACTATCCGGTTAAAAGCTCACACTCTCGTGATTATTGATTTTATCCTTCATTTGTATCTTAATCTCGTAAGAAAACAATTTTATTTTAAAAGTTGGAAACCAAACTAGAAAAGTATTTTATAAAAGGTTCATGCCAAATTATTACCGAACCCATTCGGTTTATGACCTTACATACTAGTATCAAGGAAGTTAGTTGGACACATTATCTATTACAAACACAAAATAATAGAAGACATACAGTGATTTAGTCATGATTGATAATTAAAGACACAATAATATAATTGAATTAAAAACCTGGAATTAAATAATAGAATTCAATTTCTGCAACACTTCTAGTACTGAAAACAATCGTCCATAAGTCGGCAGGATTTGCTTCACGGAAAATGAACTTGAATGCATAACAAAAAAATTATAAAACTTAAAGAAAAATTCTAGAGGCTATGAAAAGAAACTAATGATGCAATAGATTTACTGTGTAGAAAACTATTGCTATTTGTGAAGGTTTTATCTGCTTAAAGATTCTAAACAAAGCTCTGAACTGTTGAAACTGGATTAATGGCATGAAAAAGCAAAATGCGAGACAACATAAACAAAAACGAGAGAGCGAAGAGAATCTTTTGTTGTTTAACTGTCCTTCTATTATAGTCATCCTATAACAAATTTATTGAGAGAATATAGGAGTTGTGACTTCATGGCCTCAGAAAAATCTGTGCCTGGAGAAAGACCAGGACGAAATAATGCAAGTGTCGTTGGTACTGACAACGTGGATAATCATGGAGAAAACTTCGTGTCAACCAGAAAAATAGACGGTGTCGAGTGGCATGCATTACGTGTCGTGGGGCACACATATTTTTATCTTGTGTCGATCGTCATGGCATGTGTTCTAAGGGGCACACATGTTTAACTTATGTCGAGCGTCAGGGAAGGTGTGACAACCGTCACAACCTTCTGATATGAAATCTTTGCTATTTTCTGCTATTTTCTGATTTTTAGTCTGTTTCTTTTCCATTTCTTCTCCTTTTATCACGTAGGTCTCGGATGAAATAATTACCTGAAACAAACTTGAAATGCCAATGTAATGCAACATAATTGAGATAAAATAGTAACTTTATTTATGCAAATCAGGTCGAATATGCTATATATTTTCGCGTTATCAAACTCCCCTATACTTGAACCTTTGATTGTCCTCAAGAAAATAATTAGTATGGTAATATTCTAAGCACATGTTAAATGTAATTACATGACACAAACCTATTCGTACATGGTTGTGCGGTGTTTTTGTTAGAACAATATAAGCTCAATATCAACACCAAAGATACAGTAAGGACACTAGACAACCCCTCCTTATGCAGACCAGTTCCAGTCATGCTATTATAGCTCAACCTGATTCTTTCTGCTTGGTTCCACCCTTTTTGTTTGAGCATAATCACATTAATCCCTTTATCTTATTGTACACACATAGTAGAGTAGCCGGTTAGTGATGGTCATTTTAAGCACAGGGTTCTGGTACATAAATTTGGTAACCCCTTTATTAATCTTATTGCAAGATGCTCGGGATCAAATCGTAGTCCTCCCTACCAAGTTCAGCACTAGAAACCTATGAACCAACTTACATCGTGTAGTTATAACATATTTTGTAGGTTCCACAACTGTTGGATTAAGTAACCGGGTTAGGTTCGCCTAACTTAATTAGCGCATTCCCTGTTTTCAATTCATCATTACAAGATGTTTTTGGAAAATGATTTAAGACCATTCACTTATATTCAATGGCTCTCTACATAGTTTGTTTTTAAGACGATGCTAACTGCTTATATAAACTACTCGGGGCTACTTTAAAGATTTAGGTTTCGGTATACTAGGTACTTAAATCGGTCTCGCGTAAGCGGGGGGTTTAGAGTGTTAAAATGGTATCAATTTTGTTTAAATCTTACTCATGGTTTCTAACATATCTTAAGAGTGAGAAACCTATATAATTTTCGAATGTGTCAAGTTTTTGTTATGGCTCAAGAAAGTGAGGGAGTCAAATAATGTATGAAAATCTGCATATAAAGAGTTGATAGTACATAACATTTTTAATTGAAGGGAAAGGTGCGAATAATGTAAATCTACTTAGAAAACGGAAAATGAAAGCTAAATGAAAGTGGTATAGCTTCCTCCCCTAAACTTAGACCGAGCATTATCCCCAATGCAATAAATTAAGGTGAGAAAGGAAGAAAACAAGATGAATGACTACTCTTAGCCTCGGCCACGTGCTCTGCGACATGCCAGTGCTCGTTCTCGTCCATGTGCATCATCTCTGCCTTGGAAAGGCTCTACACCATATCCCTATAGTCTGACATGAGTAACAAAATCATGGAGGCTGTCGATAAGTCAATGCTTGCATCTCTTAGGTAAGCTCTGACATACTATGGTCGTTCTAGTAGGTGTAGTCGTGTTGATCTCTCTGAAGTTTTCAGAGTTTTTACATCATCTTGTTGTGTTGCGTTTCGATTCTTTATTAGTGTTAAGCTTCAGCTTCATTATAGCGCAGCAGTTCAGCATAAATGTCATCAAGAGTAGCTGGCTTCCCCTGGTTTCTTCTTTTACGAGGTTGGTGTCCGGATGATGAACCTATAAGATTCTCGATAGGAACTTGTGCAACATGTGTGTGGTTGTCAAGTTATGGAGTGTCTTGCTCCAGCACTTGTTCCATTTCATCAGGCTCAGCATTGCTCAAACCACCTTGATCATCTTTGACATTTTCACCAAGAGTAGGAGCACTTAGATCATAACACCACCTTTCTATATTTGTTACATTGGTGAGTTGAGGATTAGGCAAAATAATACTTGGAATTACTTTGTTCCGCACCATAAGATTGTATCCTCCATCATCTCTATTCTAGATTAGGTGCCTAACACGACAATTGTGAACATCAATAAATAGAGCTGGTAGTGAAGGCAAATTTGCTAGTTTGTCCCCCAAGTTCAAAGCAAGTGTTATAGCGGTAACTAACCCTCTAATACATAAAGGAGTAGTACATCTTGCACAGACAGGTCAGATGTGTTCCAAGAGGAATTCACTAGCATTGATCTTCCAACAAGGTGTGAAGATGCAGTGCAAGAAAAACAATTTTTTGGAATTAACTTTGTTATTGTTTTCCCTTCCGAAAATGGTGTTGGAAAAGATGCGATGAAAGTAACGGGTGGAGGGTTTATGGATAGATGAAGCAAAAAGTCCCTCCCAACTAAAAGGTCGCTCACCAGTTAAAACATGCCGTAGACCGTATGCTGTTGATGCCCAATCTGCTTCCTCAGGGATTCGGTAGTGCACTTATCCTCCACGAGGGAAATGTAATAAATCACTCAGAGCTTCTTGATTCACAGAATATCTGTCATTAAACAATCTAAAGTTTAGAGTGCCAGTGAGGTACATATTGTCATCTACTCGAGTGTTGTAGGAGAAAGAGCTCAAAAATTCCAAGGTCAAGGATTCATAAGTTGGGTGGTTTAGTGTGCAAACTTAAGATAGTTCAGAATTTTGAAGTAGCCATTGCACACTGTCTAACAATCCCAACTCACATGGACAGTTAACATAAACATACCTTGTAGCAGTAACCCCACATTGATAAAAATTCGGGTACTAAGCTTCTTGATGTACCTCAGCTTCGCCATTTCTAAACATGATTCCGGAAAGGTTAGGCTCTCCTCTTAGGTGTTGAACTCTTCGAGACATAATTAGATGCAAGGAAGGTGGAAATGTTCGATTTTACGAAGCTGACGAAAGTTGTGGGTTATGGGTTTTGTTTCTCCAGTGCTTAAATAGCAGAACACTATAGAATGCAGGGAGTGGATTTTAATGAGGTTCAATGATAATTGTTGGAAATAGAGGATATAGGACAATCAGGGTTGAAGAATATGGAGAAAGGGTTTTAATTGGATTTAATGATAGTTGAAGAGGATGACAGAAAAGAACGAATCTGGTATCTGTTTGAAGCAAATACATATGCTAGATTCTATTCCGTCTCGAGGGGCATAAAACGTGTGTTGAGAGACACACTTCATAAGGGTCTGGCGGTCGTCACAGAATGTGTGGCGAACGACATAATACAAAAACTCACAATTTCCATAAATGTTGATAATAAACGTTACAGAGCGATACGTCAAGGCACACAAATATATTTTATATCAGTACGAAATAGAGTAATAGTGTAACATTAAAGCATATAATAAATTTAAATATCAGATATAGTGCCAAACATTTTAATATAATCCAGAAACTTTGAATTTTTCCAAATAATAGTCTGAGAAGAAAAAATAGAAAGAGAAAGTAAACATAAAGTAAACAGAAAGAAATAAATCTAGAAATGCAGAATGTCTAGTAATGTCAGCCACTACTATTAGTATTGAGAGCAGAGGAGTAAATATGTTGAATGATTTGATCCACCTGCTCTGCCATTAAGTCCATAAATCCATGAAACTCGATGTGAAATTTAGTGAATTCCTCTCTCAAGCAGTTTAACTCAGTTTGCACAGTAAGTAAGGCAGTATCTTGATTAGCAGACGGAGGTGCAGAGGCAACTGGAGCAACAGAAGCACATGAAGGGGTAGATGGGTCGGTGGATGGAAAATGGTGATAAAATGGAGGTGTTTTAGGGTCTGTTTATGTATCCAAAATAAAAGCATCATTGTGTTCATAGATTTATGGTGTCTCGTGAGAAACTGGAGATGAAGCTTGCTGAATTTCCAAATCATATAGCCAATTGTTTCGGTTATGAATACATGTTCTTGGATTGGGTAAGGTGAAGAGTTGCATAACCTGGTTGTCAATGAGGAGTTCAAATTCACTAGGGCCAAAGTTTCTAATTATGCTGGTGTTAAAACAGAACCATATATTCATGGGTTGGAATTTACCTAGAGGGTGGAGTCCTAGAAGTGGTTGTCGCATTCCAATAGCATTGTCTTTCTTGGTCACTAAACCTTCCACCAAGATAGGCACATGATCTGTTTGTGCAATACGGTCAAAGTTAGCTATCATAAAGGTAGCGACATTAACAAGGCGGTTTCTGGAGGCACAATACATGATGAAGAGCTCATCTTTGGACACAGAAGTAATGTTTTTTTCCTTTTCGAAAAAAGTGTGAGCAAGGAACATATGGAAGTAGCAGATAACAAGGTTATGGATACTTTCAGAAAATATGTTATCAGGCTCGGGGTTGCTATCTCCAATTATACTATCCCAAAAGTATCCAAGTTCACGGTCCATAAGAAGGTCCTCTTGGGTACAAGTAAAAACATGTGGGCCACTAGGAAATCCTACCATATTTGAAAGTTCACGGTTATTATAATGATATTCAATATCGAACATTCTAAAGGTGGTTAGGCCTCGATTGAATCCTAATCCATGGTGTTGTACCCCAAAATTTTCCCTCTTTATTTTCTATCTCTAATTGGCTTATACTTTGTTAACATGAACATATATGCATATCATTGGATCCATGCTCATGGGATCAAGGTATCTTGGTCAACACAACAAAGCTCCCGTATCTGATCAACACACGTCAAGTTGTGGAAAATTTGGGGGTTTTCGGAGAGTTTTAGGCAGTATGAATGGGAAAAAAATTTCAGCTGATTTGAGGTTGGAAATTCATATCTCCCGTTTGGAACAATGTTTTTGATTGAATCTTGAGGATTTGAAACCGTCTCGACGTTCTCTTCAACTTTCATGTTTGAACCAAAAGCTAAATCTCGAAGGAAGATCTCTGAATACGCCATTCTTTTGGAAGTTATACAGGGAAAAATACATAGGAAGTGGGTTGAACCGTTATTTCGTGTGCGCTAAAAAATTCATAACTTTTGGATGGATTGTCGTATATGCACGATTTTGATTTCCAAAATTCCGTTTTGATGTCATCTTGATGTTTTCTTTGGAGGATAAAAGTGGATTCACAAAGGAAGGACCCATAAATTTTGAGTTTCTGAAGACATGTTTGTGTTGAACCGGAATTCATTTATATTAATGTTTGATACGGTGAAGTTCATATCTCACTCGATTTTTATTGTATTGAGTTGGATCCACTGGCGTTAGTTCACAAATTTCGTCTACTTCAACTTATCTTCATATGCTAAAAGTAAATGGTGACCCGGAGGTTCTTGTTTTTGATCTTCTTCGCGCGTAACACAATAAAATTCTGCACAGGAAATTATTTTTGTCTGACACAGTGTGAGTGAAACTTCAAAAATTCATAACTTCCTCTTTGTTTATCTAATTGAGCCCGTTCTTTCGGCTATGTGTCACAAATTTGATTATCTTCATTTTTCGTGTTGGAACTTTTTAATGATTCCGTACGGATGATGACGTGGCTCTTCGCGGTCGTGTGGGGCTCACACTTTCAAGTCAAGGCCCAATCCAATTGCAATCCAAGCCCCAATTGGCCCATATATAATCTCAAATCTGATTTTTGTTAAGGGGGGGGGGGAGCTCTCATAGATAAAAAATTCTCATAAACACAAAATTTCTCTCTCTCAATTCTCTCAAAGATCCAATCAAAATTCTATAACTTTTTCTTCAAGAACACAACAACAATTTCATCAAGATTTTGAAAGTCAAAGATCAAGAGAAATTCTTCTCCGATCATTGATCCGTTCATTGTGATCTCAAAACCTAAGCTTCCTCTTCACTTCTATCGGTGAGTTTTCTTGAATTAAGCACTTATGAAATAAGTGATTATTTGAGAAGCATTTTCTTTTATCAGGTATGAATTGAATCTAGGCTGAATTTTGAATTGAGAATACAAATCTAATACTAGAATTGTGATTTGATTTGATCATCATGAGTAAATCCATAATTGGATAGTTGAATTAAGTGCTTATCGAATTAAGTTGATTCTCATGAAAATGCTTAATTGATGAAATAAATTGAGGATGTTGCATGAGGTCTAATTGTTGATCTTAATCAAGCATGTGGATTTTGAATATAAACCTTGAATTATGCAAAATCATGTGTTGATTGTGTGGAGATTTGGTGTTTGATCAATTGCCTAAGCTATGAACCAAAACCTCAAAAAGTTGGAAAAAACTACGTTCTGCCTGTGGGTAACCGGTTACCCAGTTATGGTAACCGATTACCACCCTTTCCACATAACTGAATTTTAAAATATTTGCACGTTGTAACCGGTTACCCCGTTATGGTAACCGGTTACCTCAAAACAATAGTGTTTTCCTTAACTTTTTGAGTTATGGTAACCGGCTACCCAGTTATAATAACCGGTTACCTCAAAATAATAGGGTTTTCCTTAATTTTTTGAGTTATGGTAACCAGTTACCCAATTATGGTAACCGGTTACCTCAAGACATTAGCGTTTTTCCTAACTTTTTGAGTTATGTTAACCGGTTATCCAGACATAAACATTGATTTTTGCTTTGTTTTAATGCATGTTTGTACATATTTCCTTGTTAATTCTAAATCCTTTTGTGAATGCTTTGAAAGGTACATTGTTAGGCCTTCAACCTTTAATTAGCACATGATTATTGGTTGAAGGGTGCTTTATACGATCACTTGTTAGTTAAAGTTTGTGTATGATGCGCGAATCCTATTATTCTTGCATAAATCCTATTTCGTGCAGGTACCCTTGCATCACAAGGATGTATCCGCTACACATTCCGTCATGTGATTGTTGTTTCATATATTGTATGAATTGTATTTCGTGCAGATACCTTGGCATCACACGGATGTGTCTGCTACATATTCCTCAATGTGATTGTTGTTTTATATGATGTATGGATTGTGTTTCGTGCATGTGTATTTTGATATTCGGATGGGTTCGATACACATTCTGATCTTGATTTGTTGATACTTTGATGCTTAGGCTGATGATATTTTCTTTCTTGGTGATAACATCCCGTGAAGTTTTCTGGGTTTCTTTATTCTTGCTTATCATCTTTAGATTGTTATCCATTTGGTACATTTCCCTTTTATTTTCCCCCCATATTTTATTGCTTTCAAGAGATCATGTCAAGTAGGGTTTTTATCGCTTTCCTTGCCATGAGAAGTATGAATAGAGATGTATGACAGGGATTTCAGTTGTTGATCATGTCAGGAATCCCTCTGGTTTATTTAAAGACCCGTTTAGGGCAATTCCGCATTATGTGCATTATGTGTGCTATTTGCGCTTGCTTAAAATCCTACCTTTGAAGTAGGTATTCCGCCAGTGTGTTTACATTTGTGCTCGCATATTCCCCCACCCCAATAAGTCCTCAAAAGGAGGCGAGCGAAAAGGGTTCTCAAACGAACCCCACATTTCGTCCGTGTCATCCTTAGCGCATGTTGTACGTCGATGCTTCGGGTTTGTGCAGATTATGTGTATCGAGTCGGTCACATGGAAAAGGGATTTTCAATCAAACCCCCACCATTTGTCGGGAGTTTGCAATGGCCATTGTTCTTTCTTCGCTACCCGCTTGTTTGCTTCGGGTAATCCGCTCCCCTTAGCTAAAGTAATGCTTTTATTTTTTATTTCATCTTAGTCTCCCGCTTGTTAACTTCAGATGATCCGTTCCCCTTAGCTAAATCATTTTCTCTTCATAAACCCCATCCTCCGAGTCAGTACATCCCGATTGTGTGCTTTTGCCAAAGCACTTGTTTGTGTATACCATACTCCCTTAGGATGTGCTTGTTTCTTTCCCGATTCAAGCTAGACATTATGATATGTATCCATGCATGCTAACATAGATAGATATTTCCCCTTTATTCTTGACATTGGATCATCATTGTATGATAACACTAGGGATTAGATTCTATATAGTCTCCCTTATATGTTTTCTTTCCTTTTGCATCCTTGCATTTAAGACTAAAATTCTTTTTCTTGGAAAACTCGTAAAACATCTAACTACTTTCAAATCCTTCTTTAAGGTAAAAAACATCAACCAACACAAACGCTTTTGCACCTTCAAGCCCTTTTTTTCTTTCAAATTTTTTTTCAAAAAGAGCATGTTAGTTCCTTTCCACTACAGGTCGTAAGTCTCCAAAAGTCGAGCAACGATGGAATGATTGAATTTAACAGTGTTCAGCTAAAAAACACGAACAAACCAAAACAAAAGAGCTGAACTACGGTAACTATGATTCCTCAAAAAGGATACGTAGGCATTAGGGTAGGGCCCAAGCGAGCACAACTTTATTTTCCCTACATTATTTTCTATTTTATTTAGTATGCATTCCCTCTTTGCATTATTCTCCTTAGCTCTTAAGCTGTAGATTTGAACACACCCTTTAGATTAGAACAACAAGAGTGGATATCATAGAGTACTACGAGCGTGTGGGGTGCTAATACCTTCCCCTCGTGTAACAGACTCCCTTACCCGTATCTCTTGTTCGTTCGAGCTTGATTTCACCCTTCTCAGGTTTAATCGATGTTTACCTTTACCTTCCCGTGGGATAAAAAACATTCGATGGTGACTTCATTGATTCATTATCAGTTGACAGTTCAGCCGGTTGTTTCACATAGTCAAGTAAGAAGATGAGTGAGCTTAGGAATTCTAAGGTCAGCTTTCTATAAGAACTAAATCTTCTTCTCAAAGGAGAAGTATCCCAACCTACCTGGTTCAACAAATATATTACACTATCTCTAATACCAAAAGTGGTCATGGTAGGGCCGTCAGGGTAGAAAGTTAGTGGCATTTCTTTTGCAGCTAGTGCCTCAAAATGCCTCCTCTGGGCTCTTCCTCTGAAAGCTATTTCCATTGTGTCAACTTCTTGCATCGTTAGTTAGTATGGTTATCTAAAAAATAAGTTATCCTATAAGTAAGTTGACAATTAGAATTAAGTTAGTAGTGGTTAATGTTAGAGAACAATACTGCAAAACTTTTATGAAAAAGAAAAAGAAAGAAAAGTAAGAAAATGTAAAGATAAAAAATTAGTAAAGCAAAATAAAAGACTAGAAAGAGGGTTGTCTCCCACAAAGCACTTTGTTTTATGTCATAAGCTCGACATAATTTTAGTAGATGATTAAATATAGGAGTGAGCAGATAGCTCTGTGAGATGGAAACTAGCAGAATAGTCTATGTTTTCTATACAATGATAGTGCTTCAAGTGCGGCTCATTTACGATAAATGGTTCGCTAGATTTTCCTTCAATTTCAATAGCTCCATTTGGAAAAACCTTAGTTATTTCAAATGGACTGGACCACCTAAAACAAAGTTTTCCTGGGAACATTTTAAGTCTAGAATTAAACAGGAGCACTATGTCGCCCTCGTTGAACTTTTTCCTAGATATGCGCTTGTCGTGCCAATTTTTCGTTCTTTCTTTATAGATCCTGGCATTTTCATATGCATCTAGTCTAAGTTCTTCTAACTCATGGATATCTAGGATTTGCTTTTCGCCCGCGGAAGTGTAACTTAAGTTGAGGGTTTTGATTGTCCAACAGGCTTTATGCTCGAGTTCTACCAGCAGATGACACAATTTACCATAAACTAGTTTGAATGGTGTTGTTCATATGGGTGTCTTATAGGCTATTCTATATGCCCATAGCGCCTCGTATAATTTGGACGACCAATCTTTCCTAGAAGTGGCAACTGTTTTTTCTAAGATTTGCTTAATCTCTCTAATGGAGACCTATACTTGCCCACTTGTTTGGGGATGATAGGGTGAGGCTACACGGTGTCAGACTCCATATTTCACTAATAGTTTTTCAAATATTTTTGAAATGAAATGAGAACCACCATTACTGATGACAAGTCTTGGCACACCAAATTTGGGAAAAATTATATTTTTGAAGACCCTGATTACTACTCGTGTGTCATTTGTTGGAGAAGCTACGACCTCAATCAATTTTGATACATAATCAATAACAACACATATGTATTTATTTCCAAAAGAGGATGGGAAAGGTCCCATGAAATCAATTCCCCACACATCAAAGACTTCTACTTCTAAAATGCCCTTTTGAGGAATCTCGTCGCGTCTGGAGATGTTGCCAGTGCGTTGGCATCGCTCGTAATTTATGACTGTAATATGGACATATTTCCATAAGTTAGGCCAATAGAGGCTAGCTTGTAAAATTTTAGCGCAAGTCTTTGAAGTGCTTGCATGTCCACCACAGGGAGCAGCATGACAATGGGAAATTATGTTTTCTATTTCATCTTCGGGGACACAACGACGGAAAATACCATCGACGCCTCTCTTGAATAACAGAGGCTCATCCCAATAATATTGTTTAAGATCGTGGAAGAACTTCTTCTTTTGTTGATAGGTTAGATCCGGTGGAAGCACTCCAGCGGCCAAATAGTTAACAAAGTCGGCGTACCATGGAAATGTGGTTTTTGTGTAGACCCTTCCACGGCTTCATTTGTCTTATTATTAAAAGTTACGGGGCGTTCAACGTTGTTGTTTTCTAACAGGGCTATAATTTGTTCGTAAGGGAAATCATCATTGATAGGTACTTGTTTAGGCTTAATGCCTTCCATTCTACATAAGTGATCAACTACTACATTTCCAGTTCCCTTTTTATCCTTGATTTCTAAATCAAACTCTTGTACGAGTAAGATTCATCTGAGTAATCTTGGTTTGGTGTCCTTTTTGCTTAATAGGTATCTAATCACAACATGATTGGTATAGATAATTATCTTTGCTCCTACTAGGTAAGAACAAAATTTATCTAGAGTAAAGACGACAACTAAAAGTTCTTTTTTGGTTACGACGTAGTTCATTTGTGCAAGATATAAGGTTCTACTAGCGTAATAGATCGCATGGAGCTTTTTATCTTTTTGTTGTCCTAAAACTGTGCCTACATCATAGTCATTAGCATCACACATGATTTCGAATGATAATCTCTAATCAGGTGGTTGCATAATAGGTGCGACAATAAGAGCTGTTTTTAATTGTTCGAATGCTTTTAAGCATTTTTAATTGAAATTGAATTCAACGTCCTTCATTAACAAGCCAGATAGCAGTTTGGTGATTTTAGAGAAATCCTTAATGAATCGTTGGTAGAAACCGGCATGTCCTAATAAACTTCGTATCTCTCTTACGGTTTTCGGAGGTTGAAGGTTTTCTATAACTTCTATTTCCGCTTTGTCAACTTCAATCCCCTTGTCAGATACTATGTGTCCAAGTACGATTCCTTGTCGGACCATGAAATGGTATTTTTCCCAATTTAATACAAGATTAACTTTGACGCAACATTCAAGTACCATTTCTAAGTTCGATAAGCATCCTTCAAAGCGTTGCCCACAAACAGAGAAATCGTCCATAAATAATTCCACGATGTCACCTATAAAATCAACGAAAATTGACATCGTGTACCTTTGGAATATTGTGGGAGCATTGCATAGTTCAAATGACATTCTTCTATAGGAAAATTTATCATAAGGACAAGTGAATATAGTATTTTCTTTATCTTTAGGGTGTATAGGGATTTGGAAAAATCCTGAATAACCATCCAGATAGCAAAAATAGGAATGCTTAGCTACTCGTTCGAGCATTTGATCAATGAAAGGTAAAGGAAAATGATCTCTTTGAGTGGCTTTGTTTAACATCCTATAATCAATGCACATTCTCCATCCGGTTTGAGTATGTTATTCTATAGATTCACCTTTTGTGTTGCTGACAAATGTATCACCTCCTTTCTATGGTACAACATGTACCATGCTAACCCATTTATTGTTGGATATCGGTTATATGATTCCTGCTTCTAATAACTTTTATACTTTTTTCTTAACTACACTACTCAGAACTGAGTTTATTCTTCTCTGATGTTCTCTTGAGGTCTTACAGTCTTCCTCAAGCATAATGCGATGCATGCATATTGAGGGGCTTATTCCTTTTATATCACATATGTTATAGCCTAAGGCAGTCGGGTATTTCCTTAGGACATATAGTAATTTTTCAGTTTCTATTTGTCCTAAATCTTCATTAACTATGACGGTTTGTTCGAGTTCTGTGTCTAGGAATTCATATCTTAGATCTTTTGGTAATTTCTTAAGTTTAACAACTGGTTTCCTTAAGTAAGGCATAGGATCAGGAGTTAGCGTGAGACATTCACTTAGATTGTCATCCTTGTTTTCATCACACAAATTATCATCTTCAAGGATTGGAGGTATTGGAATTTTTAGAGCTTCTGAATATTTCGTCTGTTGTTTCTCCATTTCTTTAACGCATTCATCAAAAACGTCCAAAAAACAGCACGAATCATATATATCTGGTGCTTTGAAGAATTGCGAGAGGATGAATTCGACTTTTTCTTCGCCAACCTCAAATGTGAGTTTACCTCTTTTTACATCTATGATGGCTTTGGCGGTGGCGAGAAATGGTCTTTCTAATATAATAGGGATGTTGGAATCTTCCTTGATATCCATAATAATGAAATCAGTTGGGATATAAAATTTTCCAATACATACAGGAACATTTTCGAGCATTCCTAAAGGAAACTTCACTGAACGATCAGTTAGTTGTACGTACATTCTTGTTGGTCGCAATTCTCCCATATTTAATCTTTTCTAGATTGATAAAGGCATTAGACTAATGCTGGCTCCCAAGTTACACAGAGCTTTGTCTATGACGACTTTTTCGATTACACATGGTATGGAAAAGCTACCAGGGTCTTTCAGCTTAGGGGGCATGTTGTTTTGGATTATAGCGTTACATTTTGCAGTAAGCATAAAAATTTCATTGTCCTCGAGCTTTTTCTTATTGGATAATATGTCTTTAAGGAACTTAGCGTATGAGGGTATTTACGTGATGGCTTCTGTAAAAGGTATAATGATATTTAGCTCTTTCAGAAGTTCAATGAATTTCTTAAATTGCCCTATATTTTTAGATTTAGCTAACGGTTGAGGGTATGGTATTGGTGGTTTTTACAGCGGCGGAGGTACGTAGGGTTTTTCTATCTCTTCTACCTCTGTGCTTTCATCTCCCTTATCATCTTCTTTTGGTTCGTCTTCCTTCTCAGTTGGTTTACCAGTATTCTGGTACATGGCTGGATTTTTGGTTCTTGGGTCAGTTGGTCCTTCTACTTTCGTTCCACTCCGAAGTATTATAGAATTAGCATGACCTTTCGAATTTAGTTGTGGTTGGCCAAGAAAAGTTCCAGCTAGAGAAGCTGTAGTCGCTTGTTATTGAGCCACTTGAGAGATTTACGTTTCAAGCATTTTGTTATGAGTGGCAAGAGCATCAACCTTGTTTGATAGTTGCTTTAGTTGTTCACCAGTGTGTATGTTTTGATTTAGAAAATCTTTGTTTTGTTGATCTTGAGTGGCTACAAAGTTTTCTATCATGATCTCTATATTGGATTTCCTAGGAACATTTGGAGTAATTTGGGCGGCTTTCTGGTATCCTGGTGGTGTAGTAGGAGCTTGCCCAGGTGCATATAATGCATTTTTATTCTTGTACAAAAGGTTTGGTTGATTCTTCCAGGTCGGATTATAGGTATTCCCGTATGGGTTTCCTTGAGCATAATTCACTTGATCAACTGGTATTCGTGTTAAAATTGGACATTCGGGTGCAGCATGTGTGTGAAGTCTGCATAAATCGGAGGTTAGAGCTACTGCAGTCACGGTGGCTGCGGGAGTTGTG
This sequence comes from Vicia faba, assembly GCA_948472305.1. NCBI lineage: Eukaryota > Viridiplantae > Streptophyta > Magnoliopsida > Fabales > Fabaceae > Vicia > Vicia faba. The sequence continues at coordinate 303,380,215 of OX451741.1, forward strand.
GTCAAGTTTTCTATCTTTTGGGTAAGAGCTTCTACCTTAGCGTTAACTTGGTCTAAACTGATATCTTCATACATACCACCTTTTGTTTGAGGTTTCTCCACAATGGTTCTATCGCTTCCCCACTGATAATGGTTTTGATCCATACTTCTGTTAAGTTGATAAGCATCATGATAAGGTTTATCTATCAATGCGCCGCTAGTTGCAACATCAATCGTTAGTCTTGTGTTGTACAAGAGACCATTATAAAAGGTGTGGATGATGAGCCATTCTTCTAGGCCGTGGTGTGGACAAAGCCGCAACATGTCTTTGTATCTTTCACATGCTTCAAAAATATATTTTCTTTCCTTTTGTTTAAAACAATTGATATTGGCTCTTAGCATAGCCGTTTTACTTTGTGAAAAATATCGTGCTAGGAAAACTTTCTTCAACTCATTCCATGTGGTAACATAGTTGGATGGTAGAGACTGGAGCCAGGATCTAGCTCTATCTCATAATGAAAAAGGAAAAAGGAGAAGTCTTATTTCTTCGGGGCTGACACTATTTTCTTTCACCGTGTCTACGTACTACACAAACACAGATAAATGTAAGTTCGGATCGTCCGTAGAACATTCTGAAAACTGATTTTGTTGGACATCTTATAACATCTAAGGTTTCAACTCGAAATTGTTCCGAGTGATAGCGGGGGAAGCAATGCTGTTGTGAGGTTCCTCTTGCAATGGGGCAACATATTCCTTCAGAGTACGATTTTGGGGTCCTTCGGGCATTCTTGGTTCAGGAAGAGATAAATCGGGAAGAATGAATTCGGGAAGACTGTACTTAATTTGGTATTCTTTAATTCGGCGTCTTATACTAACAAAATGCTCGGTATTCGTCGATTGGTTGCTCTAATTCTTTGCCTTGAGAGCGAGTGCCTGGCATACAATCAACAGATAAAAGGAAATAAAATTGGTTGCCTTAGTCTATACTGTGTAACAAAGGATTCACAATATCGACTAAATCAGTCCCCGACAACGGCGCCAAAAACTTGATCGCGACTTGAAGAGTCTATCGGGTGTATTAACTGCAAGTGCACAATTTAATCACATAGTTTTAAAAGTTGTCGAACCCACAAGGACTGATAATCGAATTACTGCTATCTAAATTTACTGTGTAAAGTTAAGGCTAATAATAAATCTTAGGTTTTGGGTTAGACGAAAATAAGTTTAGACTTAATTGAAATATTTAATAACGGGACACTGGTATGTAATACGTCTGACTTCGGAAATTCAGTAAATCATTGGCATGCCTTTGAGTATTCAAAACACTGTTCAGTAGAAACTATCAGTTTAAAAACCTTTATCTCACACTCTCATGATATTGATTCAGATTATATAATTAAACTTAAATGTTTGCTCTCACTATCCGGTTAAAAGTTTACACTCTCGTGATTATTAATTTTAGCATTTGTTTGTCTCTTACTCTAGTAACAAAACAATTTTTTATTAAAAGTTGGAAACCAAACCAGAAAAGCATTTTATAAAAGGTTTATGCCAAATTATTAATGAACCCTTCGGTTAATGACCTTACATATCGGTATCGGGGAAGTTAGCCATACATATTATCTATTACGAACACAAAATAATAGTAAACATACAATGATTCAGTCGTGATTTATAATTAAAGAGACAATAATATAATTGAATTAAAAACCTGAAATTAAATAATAGAATGCAATTTTTGTAATACTTCTAGTACTGAAAACAATCCTTCATAAGTCGGCAGGATTTGCTTCGCGGAAAATAAACTTGAATGCAGAACAAAAAAATTATAAAACTTAAAGCAAAATTTAGGAGGCTATGAAAAGAAACTAATGATGCAATAGATTTCCGGTGTAGAAAACTATTGTTGTTTAGGTGAAGCTTTTATCTGCTTAAAGACTCTAAACAAAACTCTGAACTGTTGAAATTGGATTAATGTCGTGAAAAAGCGAAATGTGAGATAGCGTAAAAAAACGAGAGATAGCGGAGAGAATCTTCTGTTGTTTAATTGTTCTTCCATTATAGTCCTCATATATCTGATTTCTTGAGAGAATATACGAATTGTGACTTCATGGCCTCAGAAAAATCCGTGCATGGAGAAAGACCAGGAGGAAACAATGCAGGAGTCGTTGGTACTGACAACATGAAGAATCATGGAGAAAACTTCGTGTCAAAAAGAAAAATAGCTTGTGCCGAGTGGCATGCATTATGTGCCGTGGGGCACACATATTTTTATCTTGTGCCGATCGTCATGGCATATGTGCCAAGGGACACACATGTTTAACTTGTGTCGAGCGTCAGGGAAGGTGTGACGACCGTCACAACCTTCTGATATGAATTCTCTGCTATTTTCTGCTATTTTCTGATTTTCAGTCAATTTCTTTTCCATTTCTTCTCATTTTCTCATGTAGGCCTTGGATGAAATAGTTACCTGAAACAAACTTGAAATGCCAATATAATCCTACATAATTGAGATAAAACGGTAACTTTATTTATGCAAATCGGGTAGAATATGCTATATATTTTCGCGTTATCAGTCATTTATAACTACTAATCTTTTTCTTATATCTTTTATAATCAATCATGATTACTCACCCTTTCTATTTGAATGTTGCCTCCATGTGGGTAACACGCAGATGCTCATGAGTAGCTTATAGGAGTATTGAAGATAACATTAGAGTATTTTATTAGTTTCGTTTATTAGAGGTAGGTGTCTTGATCTGATATGTAACATCGAGTTGGAAATACTTTGTTTTGCGAATGTTATGTTCCTTATTATGATGGTATACTTTATGACGATTTTGATTGTTAAACTGGTTTTAATTCCAAATTTTGATGAGACTATGATTTTTGTTTTATAAAGAAGTTTATTTATTATGATGAATCTGCTGCGATGACTTAAATGGTTTGTTGAACTATGATGAGATGTTATTACTATTGATGTAACCCGTGTTATGAAGCAGGATTGTTATTATGATGTTTTCTATGAAGTGTAACACTCTTGAGTGGTGATTTTCCTTGAATTATTCCGTAAATTATATGAGAAATACATGTGGGGTTAGAAGTGTGTTATAAAGCTCTCATCAGAATGTTAAACGAATCTCTTAAACGAATGTTCAGAATGAGAGGTGAAGGGAGAATCATTAAAAGAATATGCAGATGAATGAGCAATGATCTCAAAACAAAGTGACACATATCTTAAAATGTAACTTGAGTTTTCCATTTCAGAGATCCGCGAAGAAAACGAAGAACTCGTAGATTTCCAATGGCGACTTCATGTTCTGTGATTAGGGTTCATGTTCATAACTTTGACAAATAAAGAGAGTAGAGGAAGAGATAATTGAGATTTTTAATTACCTTTTCTAATTATTTTGGACATTTAAAATCAAATATTTGATTTATTATTAAACTTAATGAAAAAAACTAATATTAAATGGACAAAAAATCACGTGGAAATAGATTTGTACAAAGAGAAAATGACACATAAGCAAAAAAAACGCCAACTTATTAAAAAAATACTTTCAGATTTGAAGGGGGACGGAAATTTAATAGAAAACTTAAAAAATAGAGTAAAATAATAGTTTTTAAAGTGGGGAGATCAAAATCAAGAAAACGACTAAATAAGAGGATCAAAATTGCAATTACGTCTAAATTAGTTTAGGGTTAAATATGTTGTTGGTCCCTCTAAATATCTCAAACTTCATTTTTAGTCCCTCTAAAATTTTCCTTCAAAGAATGGTCCTCCTAAAAATTTAAAATTTAACTTTTGGTCCCTCGTGACAAAATCGTAGCTAAAATGGTCTCTAATTCTGTCTCTAAATAAAAAACCATCGCTAAAACCGTTGCTAAATTGCATGAGGGACAAAAAGTTAAATTTTAAATTTTTAAGTGTTGTAAATGTGCCTTAAAATCTTTGTTGATGAAGAGAAAGAAAACATATTTTAGAGATTGCATTTACCGTGAAAATCAGAAGTTTTAGAAAATCGGATGAAAAGTTAAAAAATTGAAATCGGGAAAAAAAGAAAAAAATGGTTGGTGAATAGTATCGTCTGTACGAATGAATAGTAATGTCCGTACAGATGAATAGTGTTGCCCACACGGTGAATAGTCTTGCACGTATGGTGAATAATGATTTCAAGTTTTCAGGCTTTTTCGATTCAGTCTATGAATCCATGTATAATTGAATTGTGATTTTAGACTTTGTTTAGTCGGTATTTGCGTTTTATACATTAAAAAAAAATTCAAAGAATTAAATTAGTAACATGAGATCTAGTAACGGACAACACCGACCAATTCACTAAAAATGAAAGTTTTAAATATCTATGTATAATTGAATTGTGATTTTGAGTTTTTATTTTTTATTTTTTAGGAAGACTAAAAATAAAATTTAAGATATTTAAAAAAATAAAAACATGTTTAAATTTTTAAATTGATATGATGATATAGAGGATATCCATTTTTAAATTGATAAATGTTTAATAAAAATTAGTTTGTGAGTATGATCCCTGATAAAGATGCTTAGTGATATAAATATCGTTAGTTTGGAGATTTTCTTAAAATTATATAAATATTTTTAATTCACATAAAGATTCAAATAGTAAAGATACTTTATTTTTTGGACTTTTTGTTAAAGTGAATGAATAAATGTATTATAATCCGAATATATCTTTTGCAACTCCTTTATCTTTTGGGTGGAAATCTTGCAACTCCTTTTGGTTACAATCTTCTTGCAACTCTTGTCTATTGACAAAAAATATCTATGTATATAGATATTTTTCATATAACGAATTCTCGTGTCACACATGCAAGTGTAAGTTGAAACATAAAAAAAGTGAAATTATTTAAATTTACAGCAATGGTTTTTTCAAACAGTACTCATACAAGGATAACACATAAGAGATTTACAAGTTCGACTCATCGAGATTTACCGACCTTTTGTCTATAATCTTTTACTCAAGATGAATATGCTCCCTTGATATTTGTTTTTCAGGGTGGAAAAATTTCACCCGCTTCAAAGTGTTTTCAAAATAAACTTACAGTATGAAATAACCATGTTCCACAATCTTTGCATACTCTTTAGACATATTGACTTTTTTAGAATGCATCTTCTGAAGATCATCTTGAGCCTTTTTCTAATTTGTTCGGGCTTTATTTAAGGTTTCCTCCAACTCTCATCGTTTTACAAGAAGAATCTAAACCCATACTCACATTGGCAAGGGCGGTCTCAATATCAAACAATACCTATTGAGTCAACGAAAATACAACATCCATCTCCTTTATCCCTTGAGTCAATGATTGCACCTTCTTAACCAATAAAAGAAGATACTTGAAATCTCACACCTCATCACCAATCTCCCTCAAATGGTTATTCACCTTAAGAATTTCATCAAGAAGATGATACCTCTCGATAACAAAGGCGTCAATACGCTCATAATGTGCGTCTTTCTCCTTTCAAAGATAGTCATGCACAAAGATGTCGCTTATACACGCAGCTTCAAAGTCCAAGATAGTAAAATCCCTGTGCATATAATATTAAATTTCCATTATTTCTTCGTGATAGACAACTTCAATCTTACTTGAGAAATTGATATAGTCCTCTTCAGAGATAAAATACTGAAGCTCATTAGACATATAAGGACTAAAACGAGCCTAGATATATGAAGGTAGGGAAACAATTTCCCTATTTCAATTTTGAACGTCATAAAACGAGCCTAGATATATGAAGGTAGGGAAACAATTTCCCTATTTCAATTTTGAACGTCATTTGACTTAAGATTTCCCCCCCTATTTTTGAATGTTTAATCTCTGATTTCTCCTCTTCTAAATCGTAGCTAGAGTATACGAAGATTTATGTGATTAGTTTGCTTTAAGGTAAAAATGTGTCCTTCTTTTTGCTCTCTAACATGTGATAGATGACCTCATCGATTCAATTTTTGTCAACGCTATTTTCCAAAAACCAAAATTGGAATTATGTCTAATTATTTTATGTGGCTAAAGTTGCTCTTTCTTGAGAAGAGAACATGATTTACCATATAGTAAATTCATTGAATATCCAAATGTATTATGCCAATGGTGAAGGAAGTAGGAATGATGGAGGTGCGATCAGTTAGAAAGTAAATAGCAGCACAATCACAATTAAATTTTTTACCCTATCCACTTTCATCATACTCGTAGTTGGTGGAAGAAAGATTGCATACCTGTGCTAATTCTTCAAGGCTAAGTTTGATTGGATGCTTCTTTAATTCAAAGCTGAGAATTCCTCACATATATTAAATATTCGCATATAAAATTCTCACTAAGACGGGAAATCTTTCTTTAGGTACCACAAAGACGAGGTTCCTCAAGCTGGCTTATGTGAAAGCTTGGAAAAAATTACAATCTTTGAAGAGTTACTCATCTAAGTAGTGAGACTCAAATATTTCTCTTTCAACATAGTAGTAATTCGAGTTTTTTTTCTTGCTCTTGGGTTGAGAAGGTTTCAAAGTGGTAGGAGGATCAGGATTCAGTGGCGCGTGCTCTTTTAGGTTCCATTCGTGATGATGATGAAGAGATGAAAAAAGATTTGCTCTGAAATGCTAAGAAAATACACACAAGAGAAGATGGAATGAGATAAGAAGGGAGATGATGAAGGTACATTTTTAAATCCACAACCTAATCAATTATAATCCCTTTCTAATCGGTAAATGTGTGTAGGAAAACATTGGAAACTAGTTGTGATGTTTTCCAATGATCTAATCGATTAAGTCTTATATTTAATCAATTACTCATCGAGACCGATATTTCGAAGGAGATTATTGGACAAGATTTCTTTGATTAATTTGTTATAGATTATTCTAGATTTTGGTTCATGACTTCATCCTTTAATAGTTGAATCAAATCATTCAATTTCTCGACAATTTTCTTCTTCTTGAATTTTTCCGAAAATTATAAACATTTTCATATCTCGATTTAAGGATTAGATTAGGTTTCTGAATGTAATCATCAATTCTTAGATATTTGTTAGCGGCAAAAGTTCTAATCTTATTTCCAAAATTTATAAGGGTTGAAAAGACTTTTTGAAAGAAACATTCATCTTCTTTGCCTCGAGAGTTCGTTCTCTCTTATTTGATGCTTATAGAAACTCTAAAGATCATCTCAAGAGTTCTCCACACTTCCTTGGAGGAATTACAAGTATGGATATAGAAAAATTGATTTTCATCTAAAGTCACGCCAAATAAATTTTTTGTTTTAAAATCAATTTCAATCTTTTTATTTACTTCTTCGGTCCAAATAAAATATGGTTTATCTACTAGTACTTCACTATTAACATGGTAAGTAGGGATAATAGACAATTGATGATAGTTTCACATAGTTCAAGAAAAAATGAATGAATATTTTAAATCAAGCTTTCCACAATTCAAATCTATCACCATTAAATGATGGAGGTGTGTTTATGAAGTACTCTTATTAAAAATAGCATTGAAAGTCACCTTTCTCCTAAGACGATTAGTCTTTAAACAAGAGTTGGACTCTAATACCACTTGTTGGACATATGACTCTATCCACAAGAGAGATGGTGAATTGTGAAGGTTTGAAAATCATTGATTTAAAATAAAATCATTTTAGAAATTAGAGTTTAAACACATTTTCTCAAAAATATTTAAATATGTTGTAGAAAATCGAAGTAAAGAAATTAAGCAGAAAATAAAAGAGATAAGGTTAGAGAGAACGAGAAGAAAAGTTAATAAAGGTTCAGTCTAATTAAGTGACATACTCTTCTCCCCTAGAACTGATCTTGAGAGTATCCACCATTGTTTGAGAGCTTTTAGAAGGCTAAGCACATGAACCCCCTTATACAAAGAAATGAATTTATAGGCTTATCTCCAACTAAAAAAGAAATTAGGAATTTAAGTGGTTAGTCATCAAACCAAACAACAAAGAGAGCTTCGAGCAGTTAGTCTCTAGGCCAAACGAAAATTTTGCAATGGTGATCTAAAATCAAGATGGAGTTTTTGAGTTGCTATCCTCCAAACTGAATCGAGGTTATACACGGGGTGACTAGAATCAAATTGATATTTTTACTAGATAAATATCAAACCTTCCGAGCTTTTAACTGGACTGAACTTAGGAACTGAGTGAGATTTCATACTATAATATTCTCAAACCAACAAAGCTTTTGATCAGGCTGAGTTCAAGAACTATTGTAAAGAATTTTCACTGGTTATTCTTCACGAACCTGAGACAACTTTTCTTTAATGGTGGAGCCCTTGAACCAACCATATACTTATTCTAATCCCCCAAAGAAAGGAAGAGCGATTTTACAATGGTTTAGCTCCCAACCAAAATATTCACTTCCCAAGGAAGAATGATTTACTCTAGAGAAAATTTTACTCTTGGTAGATTTACAATTGAGTCCTCGACTAAAATAAATTCCTCACTAAACTTAAGAATGCTCTTAAAGTATTATGTCTAAAATATGTGAGAAAAGTTGAAATGATTTAGAGAGAGCATGAGAAATAAGAAAATTGAGGGTTTTCACGTTTAATGGATGATTTTAAGTGATAGTGTAGCTCTCTATTTATAGTTCAATAAATGGTGTAAATTTGGAAACAATCCATGGGCCAAATAAATGACCTAATCGATTATTTATGTATAAATTTTGGAAGGTTATGATAGAGAGCCGTTATCAATAATTAAGAGACTATCATAATCGATTATGGACCCAATTAGGAATTATCTAATTAATTAGAAATTCAAAAAATATTTCTTTATCAAGTAGACAATTTTCTAATCAACTAGCTAGGTCTTGAAAATATTTTTAGGTTGTTTTAATGAAAAAGTGAGAGGCTTCTCTATGTTTAAAGTGTGTATGTGTGTGTGTGTGTGTGTGTGTGTGTGTGTGTGTGTGTGTGTGTGTGTGTGTGTGTGTGTGTGTGTGTGTGTGTGTGTGTGTGTGTGTGTGTGTGTGTGTGTGTGTGTGTGTGTGTGTGTGTGTGTGTGTGTGTGTGTGTGTGTGTGTGTGTGTGTGTGTGTGTGTGTGTGTGTGTGTGTGTGTGTGTGTGTGTGTGTGTGTGTGTGTGTGTGTGTGTGTGTGTGTGTGTGTGTGTGTGTGTGTGTGTGTGTGTGTGTGTGTGTGTGTGTGTGTGTGTGTGTGTGTGTGTGTGTGTGTGTGTGTGTGTGTGTGTGTGTGTGTGTGTGTGTGTGTGTGTGTGTGTGTGTGTGTGTGTGTGTGTGTGTGTGTGTGTGTGTGTGTGTGTGTGTGTGTGTGTGTGTGTGTGTGTGTGTGTGTGTGTGTGTGTGTGTGTGTGTGTGTGTGTGTGTGTGTGTGTGTGTGTGTGTGTGTGTGTGTGTGTGTGTGTGTGTGTGTGTGTGTGTGTGTGTGTGTGTGTGTGTGTGTGTGTGTGTGTGTGTGTGTGTGTGTGTGTGTGTGTGTGTGTGTGTGTGTGTGTGTGTGTGTGTGTGTGTGTGTGTGTGTGTGTGTGTGTGTGTGATTTATCCATACTACTTACAATAACCCCCCTTGTTCTTTATAATGCTCTAATCATTCAGACATACACGACCATGCAAGTTTTTACACTATCTCTCTTTCATGCTCTAAAGCTTCAAGTTTTTGCATTATGTTTTACTTTAGCATCATATACAAAAACCTCGAGTCTTCTTGATTAGGTTTGATATATTTTTGTATTAGTTTTCATCATATGAGATGTTTTAAATCACTATTGACCATAAACCTTAATTCTTCACTTGAGATAACTTTGTCTTGATATGAAAAGATAGCTAGATATTAAACACCCACGTTGTTCATCTTTAACCCCCTGAGATACCTTTATTAGTTTCTCTACTCAAGTTTTGTTATCATCAAAATGACTTCAAGTGTTGTTATCATCAAAACCATGTTATTTTCAAATCTAAGTAGTTCCTTATTGAATATTGCTATCTATTAAATTTATCATCTTAGGTCACTTATCTGCAAGCACATAGATACACAAGTAGGATCACGGTCAAAAGAGCAATAATGCATTTTGATGTAAGTTTCAGCCTCTAGATATTTCCTGAAGTCTTTTACGATAATTGGATTCATCGAAGGAGACACTAGGAAGGCAAAACCTCTAACAATCTCCCTAGAATCAAGACTAATTGATACTTTTCCATCCTCAACAATGATATTTGTTTTTTATTTTTACCATAACTATCTCCCAAGGGAACTTGGAAACTGATAAGCGAGTGTTGATAAATAACATTCTTGACTATGTTTTTAGTTAATTTATTCACAAATATTAAGTATTTAAGTATTAGTTTTGTGCATTTTTACATCAGTATTTATGTTTTCTATTTTTATCAGGTGAAAAAAACAAAACATGATAAATTGAAGATAATCCAAGGCAAATTACGTGAAGACTACACGAGAAAGGGGTCTTCAATACAAAAACTAGAGCCCACTATGATTTGGATGTAGTAGGGAATACATGTTGTGATACCCCAATTTCCCCTCTAAGATCTCTCATCATCTCATATCATCAATACATCAAGATCACACATTAGGATTGATTCTCTCTTCTACTTCCTCCTATCTTTTAAGTTTACTCTTGAGGGATCACCAAGCACCTTGAATTGTGTATCTTGTACATGTGTATCTTATGTTGATTAACTCTTAACTAACATCAAAATATGTATATATGTTTCTTTGGATATTTATATGGTAGGTGATGACACAATTGCATCCATCTCACCATTTAACCTAGGTTTTGAGGGATAGTCCTCAGTCAAATGGTTGTTCAATGAAGTTTAGAAGTTTGAGCTTCAAAGATATGTTGATGACATTACAATTCTTTGGTTTAAAGAACTCTCTCAATTTTATTTAAGGTCAAGCTTGCTTCAAAGAGAATGGCATTCATCAAGAAGATTCATAGATTCTTGTGTTTATTTCCATGCCTTCTTCAACAAGTTTCATTGAGAATTAAGCTCCATCTTTGAGTGTGCTTCAAGATAACATCATTTAAAGGTCTAAATGTGATCCATCATACTCTATTTTGCAAATAAAATTCAAAAGATTCAAGGTTATTCAACAAGTTTTACCTAATTGAACAAGTACTTGATTCAGTGGTTACAAGTGCATAAATCACTCAATTTTCAACATTTTGAGTTGGTTATTTTTGCTAAGGATTCTTATCATCATCTATAACAACTTCTTTTTACATTTCAATATCCATTTGTGCTTTGAAAGTCATCAAAAGTTGAAAGGGGTTAAAAGTCATTTTGGTACTCTCTGAGTGAGGTTAGGTTGACTTCCAAAGACCATATCTTGCTCATTTTTTTGATATTTTAGGTTGATTCCAAAGCCATGGATCTCTTTGAAGAGTCCTTAATAACTTCTCTTCGAGGATATAAGGCTAATTTTGAATGGAAGACCATTTAAGCTTGAAGAAGATTACAAGTCCTTTAGAAAAGCTACGGAATTCTCTTGTGTGACTTCAAAGGATCATAATTTGGTCATCTTTTATCTCCTTGAACTCATTCTTTTTTCATAATAAACTTGTGAATGTCTACTACAACTTTGTTTCAAAGTTCAAGGCTTGAAAAGATAGGGAGAGTCTTTAAAGAATTGAAAATATTATATGTCATTTGTGGATTTCTCCAATTTGTTCATCATCTGCCAAAGGACATAACTCTTTCAACTTTTATGATTTTTAATGATCTCAATTCCATAATTCAATTTTAAGAGTTTACTTCATTTCATCTTCAAGGATCAAGATCAAATTTTGAGTGGAAGGCCTTGTAAGTTTGCAAGACATTATAGGTCATTTTAAAGCTCAACACTTAGAAATATTTCTAAGTACAAAAGACATTTTATTTTTCACAATTCCAAGAGGACATAACTTTCAGCTCAATTATCCAAATGGAGTCTTTCTTGGAAAATTTTAAATATTGTGACCTTGTATTTCAAATGCTTCAAGAATCATGTCATAAAGACTCTTGAGTTATGTGCACCATGAATTCAAAGTCGGTACCTTGGATTTTAAGTTTCTAAGGGAAGTCACATTGCAATTTCCATAATGTAACTTCTAATCACCAAATTTGTGCGTGTTTTTCACTTAAACATGATTAGCAGATATGTTTGAATCATTTAGAGTGTCAAAATGCATCATTTGGATGAGTTTTGATGCACATGTGATCACACTTTCTTCATGACCATGGGTGTGCATGATTTCCACTCAAATTGTATCATTCACCCCTCCTCTTGATTCCATTCACTTCTCCTATAAATACAGATCATACTCCACTCATTTTCGCAAGCTTGAACAACCAAAGTCTCATTCGAATCTTGAAATTTGAAAATCCATTTCATAATTTCAAGCCTTCTCCCCTCAAATTCTTTTAAGATTCATCATTCTCCACAATTATATAAACTCTCCATCACTTAAACCAAACAAATTGAGCCATAATTCAAGCTACTGAAGTTCAGTTTCAGAGAAAACTTCTTGAGCCTCGTTCAGGTAGTATTCTGAACCAAATTGATCCAAACAAGTTACTAATATATAGTCCTTCTTCCCCTGATTTTCATACTTCTTTTGTTTTTCTCAAATCGACTACGCTGTGTTTTACATAAATTTTTCGCGAGGATAGGGTTAGGACCGTTTGGAAGAGTAGAATCCAATGATACCACTATGAGTTTCTATTTTTTCTATTTGAAGAAACTCATAGATATCCCATACGTAGGTGTCTGGAGGTTGAAGAAGGCCTATATGTCGTTCTTCAACCAATGATCCTTTGACACTTCTTTTATTTTGATTGATTCATTTTTCATAAACTCAATGTGTTTCTTGTTAAGGTCCGTATCATGCACAACACTTCAGGTCCTTTGGATCTGCTTACTAACGTGTTTTGACATTGATCTAATGGTCCAAATCTTTTGGTTTTAAATTTTATTTTCTGAATTTTATTAAAGGTACAATGTGTTATTAAATGAAGACCATATCATGCACAATGCGTCAGATCTCTTGGATCTGCGTACTAACGCGTTTTGACACTGATCTAATGGTCCAGTTCTTTTTGGTTTATTATTTTATTTTCTAATTTTTATTTTATTTGTTTTAAACTTCGAAAATTCACAAAAATTCATTTTTGACTTTAAAATCATGAAAAAATTACTAAAAATATTTTTAAATATTCTCTTTCTAATTCTCATTTTTTCATAATTTTATTTTCTGATTTCATATTTTTTATAATTTTTCTCATCTTTTGATTTGTCTTAATTGTTTAAAAATATATTTAGACTTTTTAAAAATCTGAAAAAAATTATGGAAGGATTCAATGACCTTTTGACAAATATTGGAGACATGATTTTATTTTTATTTTTGATTTTACTATTTTTTTTACAAATTTTGGTTTATTTTTACTCATTTATTTATATTTTAAAAATAGTTCCTGACTTTTAAAAATTCTAAAATTTTTTGTCATCACTTGCTGACTCATGTTTGACCTTTGACTTTTTTTTGGATTTTTATTTGGTTTTTTATTACACTTTGTGTATTTTACCAATTATTTCCTTTTTATTAATCATTTAAATATTGTTCTTTATTTATTATATTTTAATTATTTTTGTGTTTGGTTCTGATTTGGAGACACTTGAGTGTACTTTGGGACACGTTCCTCAACCTCATTGGATCTTGGGTGTTGATAGGTTAAAAAACCAAATCCACCAAAATGGATGAATGATGTTGTTGATATTTGAAACCCTAATTTCAATTCATCTGAGGCATTGGTTACACTGTAATTTCCATTTTTACCCTTCATCTCATCCCCTTTATTCCTTCCTATTGATTGGTTCTTAGTGGCCCAAACTTGATGTTTGCAAGCCCAAGTATGGTTAAGTTTTGAGCTATGGAAAAACCCTTGATGGCTCATTGTTAGGAGGCTTTGATTCTATCAATCCTCTAACGAGTCTTCATTAAATTTGACCTATGCTCAAGGATCAAAACATCATGGGTCATATCACTTGAAATCTCCCTTTTCATCTTTTATTTGATTGATTCTTTGTGGTTCAAACCTTGTGTTTGTAAGCCCAAGGATGATTAAATATTGAGCTATGGCCAATAACCTTGAAAGCTCATTGTTAGGAGAATTTGATTTTATCAATCCTCTAGTGAGTGTTCATCAACTTTAACCTAGGCTCAATGTTCAAATCATCATGGATCACTCTTCTAAGAAATCATTCAACATTCAACTATTAATCACTAACTTCTAACCATTGACAATTAACCAATGACTTTACTTTATGCTTTTACTTTATGCATTTATTTTATGTCTTTACTTTATGTCATTTACCTTTAAGTATTTACATCTCATGCTATTTACCTTTTTCTCACTTGAGTATTTACTTTCCGTCTTTTTATCTTTGCTCACTTGAGCTTTATTTTCTTTTGTAAATATACTTAATAATCAGCTTGGATATTAAAAATGTTAAGGTTACTTAGACTATCCGGTTACTATCCCTAGAACTTTGGAGTTGTGGATTCTTGATACCTAGGATTAGAAACCCTGAGACCTTGGACTTTGTGATATTTGGTTGATTGTTTTTGTGAAAATCTTCTAAAGTCCTTGGGGTTTACTCCAAGGCATTAGTTTGAATATTTTGTGTGTGCAGATTATTATGATTGTCATGTTTTATCTATGATTGAGAATTCCTTTATATACAGTTGTTACTCGGGCCAAATTTTTATTATTAAATACTTTGATTGGTTATAAGTTCATTTGAAGCTTGGTATTCATCTGGGGTTTAGTATTTTGATTGCTTGGTTTTAATCCAAAGGATATGAATTCTACATTGACTTCTTTGTGTCAAGTGTTGGATTCTTGTGGGTTAGACCGCTCTTTACCTTATCTTTTACATTGTGTACATAGGTACCCCCTTCATCTCCTCCCATTTTCTTCAATTTCTAAAACCTTCTCCCTCATTTTCAAAACTCTTCTTGTTGTTTTTAAAAAAAAAAAACTTGAGCCACTTTCATAATAAACTTGGACTAAGGTCCATCCATTTTCAAAATATTTTTTCTTAATTAAACCTTTAATAGACTTAATAACACTTTGACATCTTTTTTTAAGACTAAAAGTCATTAACCTCACTCAAATCATTTTGCCACTTTGGCTTTTTACTTAAATTTTTTTTCTCAAAAGATTAGACTCTAGTTGATTCTTGTAGTGATGCAAACTGCTATACTTCTATGATATGTAGTGAAGTGAGCCATTTTCCACTTGGGTGTTGAGTGATGTCTTATTTCTTTTAAATCCAAGACTATGTCCTCCACTTTGAGATGATGCAAATGCTCCTTTCTCAAAATTGTGGGTAGTAAGTATGTTTTCCACTCTGATATGACGATGATGTCTCTTCTCTTAAAATTAACCAAAATACATGTGTTTTATAATTTTTGAGGTAAACTACGAGTACCCTAATCCCCCTATTGAAAGGGAGGTGGTATGTAGGCACTAAAGATTCGCAATTGCGGAGAGTGCAAAAATTGTAAAAAATACTTCTTTTCTCATCTCCACCATCTTATTTTGTATACACCCTTTATAGCCGAAATACAAAGCTTTTCAAAGAGGTTCCCATAGAGTACCATAGATGTTTAGGATGCTAATACCTTCCCTTTGCATAACAAACTCTCGTACTTATATTCTCTCCCCCTTTCTTATGAGTTAAGTCAATCCAATGACTTAGTCTCAGCATTTCTACCGCTATAGAAAATTGGTGACTCCACTGGGGAATACCATAATCTCTAAGTGGGTTAAGCCTATCTTTGTTTATTTGTGTATGTGCTATTATTTGTTGTATATACCTGTATGTATGGATTTTTTTTGGTTTTGAGGGTGCTTGGTGATCTCTTACAAGTCCTATACCCGGACTTGGGAAAACTTCAGATAGGACGGGCAGTACAATCACGTTAACTTTCATTGTAGTATTTGTTTACCGAGAAATCAGGAAAACATTGTTGTTTTCGACCTGGGAGCCAGTGAATTTGAGAAGTTGTAGAACCCTTAACCCATCTTGGCCATTATATGTAGTGTATAGACTATGACGGAGCAATCCGAAAGTAGTTGTCACGCGATGCTGCACTCAAACGAGTTTTGAGAATATTTCTAACTACTGAGCTAATCAGGACATTGGTAATATCCGAAAGAGGAATTTAGACTATGGGATTTCCTTAGACCCTTTTTCGGCAGGTGATAAACCATTAATCCTTACCTCGTGGGTAGTACCTTGGACTTCATGCTCATGGCGTCGATTCTATGAACCCCCATGTTTGTGATCTTGTGTGTGATTGTTGCATCATGCATTCATGCACCCATGAGCATTCTTTAAACAGTTTTCCAAGGAATTTAATGTTGACCTTTGCAAATATCTCAGGTACTATTTTTACCATGGATTTTGGAAGGAGAAAGACTCAGAAGTACAATTTCAAGGATCCTAAGATAGAGGAGATGAAGAGTCTAATTTATCAGATTGAGAGTCTTACATATTTCTAGAAAAAGTATGGATCTATTACTCCTGTTATGAAGCTCAAGATGAATGAGGGTATTCTTACTATGTTGGTTCAGTTATGTGATATGTTATACTAGTGTTTTACTTTCCATGATTATCAGTTGATGCCTACATTGGAAGAGTATTATTATTTACTTGGTCTACCTATTATTGATCATGTTCCTTTCATCGGCTTAGAAGGAGAACCTAAGTCTCATGAGATTGTAGTAGCTACTCATTTGAGGAAGTCTGAGATTGAGGCTAACATGACTACCAAAGGAGGAATCAGAGGTTTACCTGCTCAGTTTCTATTGGAGAAAGCTCGTTACTTTGCCAAGATAAAGAGTACAATTGCTTTTGAGGTGATCTTTGCTTTGCTTTCCTATTGTTTCTTCTTATTTCCTAACATTGACAAGTTTGTGGATGTGAATGCCATTAGGATCTTTCTGATTAGGTATCCAGTTTCTACGTTGCTAGGAGATACTTATTATTCCATCCATCTTCAGAATTTCTACCAAGAAGGGATGATCATATGTTTCACACTGTTGTTATACCAATGGTTTATTTCTCACTTGCCCTAGACTGTTGCTTTTTGGGATATCAAGAAGGAACCACGGTGGGCATCAAAGATTATAGCTCTCACTCATTCCGAAATTGATTGGTATCATCAAGCTCATTATGATGTGAAGATTATTGATAGTTGTGGTCTTTTTCCCAATGTGCCTCTTCTTGGTACAAAGGGAGGAATTAACTACAATATTGTTCATGTATGCCGCCAACTTAGGTATCTGATGAGAGATAACCCAAGTAACATTCATCTGAGTGGTTTCTTTCTCCAAAAAGGAAAAGATCACAAAGTAGCTAAGAAAGATATTGAAAAGGCTTGGCGCCATATTCATAGGAAGGGTAGAACAAATTTGGGACCAAGAGGAGCTGTTTCCTTAGAGCCTCATCTCTGGTGGGTACAAGCAAGGACAATTCAATTGAAGATGCGTTATTCTCGTGAAGAGCCTTTAGCAGATGTATTTATGACGACTACTCCCATCTTAGATGATGTGGAAGAATCGACTTGCCTTGGTTAGGATGCAGCAAGAGAAGGAAACATGGGTAGCGGTAGAAATATTGAGACTAAGCCATTGGATTGACTTAACTTGCACAAATCAAATTAAAAATCGCCAGAGCGCTTTATTTATTTCCAAAGGAATAGGAAAAGAGCGAATAACCTAAAAATAGGGGGAGAGAATCTAAGTTATAGGGTTGGTTATGCAAAGGGAAGGTATTATCACCCTAAACATCTATGGTACTCCACATGAACCTCTTTGTAAATATGTGTATTTTGGCTATAAATGTTGTATACAAAAATAGATGGTAGGGATGAGAAAAGAAGTATTTTTTTACAATTTTTGCATCCGCCGCGGTTGCGAACCTTTATGTTAGAACAATGTTTGAATCTACTACCCTATATTTAAGTTTTGATGATAACAAAGTGAAAAGATATAGTATTTATAAGTTTCATGTTTGAACCATCTGCTGCCTAAAATTATTATGTTCTGACTTGCAGATACTCTGATTGATGTAAGCAAGATCACGTTTATTCAGCATCAGAATTTGATTTCATACACCAGCATCAGAAGTTACTACATCAGAACGTCAAGATCAGATGATCAACTCACGTACATGCTGAAGCCTGATGAACAAGACTGCGCTCAAACACTCTGATACAGAAACACAATAGTTCATCAGCAGCGAAGCAGAATCAGAATGAGCCAAGCCAGAACGTGCATTGAAGAAGCAACGGTACTGTGCATTGAACGCTAATTAATTCCAACGGCCTCATTCCAAACAAGATCTGCTCAATAAGGAAAGCTTGTTATTAGCATTGAATCAAGAATATTGCATTCAACGTTCATCTTCTCAAGTGCTATATAAACAAGGCTTTGAAGATTATAATGGCTAATGCTCTCCAAATCTCTACACGCACAAAGCTGAACCATAATCTTCGTTCTACCAGTTTTGCTAAACTACATACTCTGATATTCCATTACCGTTTAGCAATCTAGTTTCTGAGCTTCAATTTGTGTATACATCACAGTTGTGATAAAGTTTTGTAGAAAACATTCACACACATTGTTTTATCTCTTTGTAAGAAAGTGTTGCCTTGACAAACCGGGTTGTGGTTTGAATCAAGAAGGCTTTAGCAGTTGTTAAAGCAGTCTGTAATATTCAGTTGAATATAGTGAATTAAGACCTCGTTGGAGAGAGGCGAAATCACCTTGACGGGTGGACTGGAGTAGTTTGAGATCAAACGAACCAGGATAAAAATATCTTGTCAATTGCTTTAGATTTCAGTTTTACAATTCAACCCCCCCTTCTTGTGTTTTTCACCCCTTAAATTGGCATCAGAGCGCCTGGTTCTGAGCTAAAACACTTAACCGTGTCAGTACAAGATCCAGCGTCAGAAAAACACAATGGCAGGAAACAATTCTCACTTCAGCAATGACAATAACGAGGACAGAGACAGATTCAGTGGCAAACCTCCAGTCTTTGATGGAGAAAACTTTGATTACTGGAAAGACAAAATTGAAAGCTTCTTTATAGCACATGATGCTGATCTGTGGGATATGGTGACAGATGGATACACGCACCCTGTGAATGCAAGTGGTCAGAAGATTGATAGAAAATCAATGACTGATCAACAAAAGCGTGACTTCAAGAATCACCACAAGGCCAGAACCATCCTCCTCAGTGCCATCTCCTATACTGAGTATGAAAAGATCTCCAACAGAGACACAGCAAAAAATATCTTTGATTCTCTCAGAATGACGCACGAGGGCAACGTTCAGGTCAAAGAAACAAAAGCTCTGGCGCTCATTCAGAAGTATGAGGCGTTCAAAATGGAAGAATCTGAATCCATTGAAACTATGTTCTCTAGATTCCAGATTCTGGTAGCTGGTCTCAAAGTTCTGGACAAAGGATACTCTACTGCTGACCATGTCAAGAAAATAATCAGAAGTTTACCCAAGCAGTGGAGGCCTATGGTTACTGCTCTGAAGCTAGCTAAATATCTCAACAAAATCACTCTGGAGGAACTTATAAGCTCCCTCAGAAGTCATGAGATAGAGCTAGAAGCTGATGAGCCTCAGAAGCAAGGTAAGCCTTTAGCATTAAAATCTAACAAAAAATTTGAGTCTAAAGTTTTGCAGGCAGTTGAAGAAACATCTGATGGATCCTCATCAGAAGAAGACGAACTTTCCCTTCTCTCCAGAAGAGTAAATCAACTGTGGAAGCAAAGACAAAGGAAGTTCAGGAATCCCAGAAGATCTGATCAGAACGAGTCTTCTTCCAGATACAGAAGGACAGATTCCTCCTCTGGATACAGAAGATCTGAAGGCTCCTCCAGTAGCAAGAAGCCAAACACCAAAGACATCATCTGCTACGAGTGCAATGAGCAAGGACACTACAAGAGTGACTGCCCAAAGCTTCAGAGGGAAAAGCCCAAAAAGAAGTTTGGAAGAGAGAAGAAGAAAAGTCTCATGGCTACATGGGATGACTCTGACTCGTCTGAAGCTGACTCAGAATCAGATGATGAAAGGGCAAACATAGCTCTCATGGCAAACATCTCAGAAGATAGTGAAGCTTCTGAATCAGACTCAGAATCAGACACAGAAGAGGTATTTCCTAACTTCGCTGTTAACTTTACAAAGGCTGAACTTGATGAAAGCCTTAATGAAATTCTGGAACGTTATCAGCAGATTAGAGCTAAATTCAGAGACCTGAAAAGGAATCTTGAATCTGACTCTAATAAGTCTGAGAGTCTCAAATTGGAAAATTCTGAGCTGAGAGATAAAATTTCAAAATTAGAAAACACTTTACAAAACTCTCAGAAGGAACCAATTTCTGAAACTCCCAGCAACGCTGATGAGATCATCAAGGAGTATGATCACAGTTTCCAGAAGTTCCTTGCTAAAAGCATAGATAGAAGCAGAATGGCTTCAATGATCTATGGAGTTAGCAGAAACGGCAGGAAAGGAATAGGATACCAAGGTAAGGTTCCTACACCAAAGAATGTCATGGACTTAACCATTAAACACACTCCTCTAAATTCACACTTTGTGTATGGTCACACACATGACATCAAATATACTAGCAGTAAGCACTCTGTGAAACCAAAATTCAACCAGAGTTTTGGTAAAACTAACAAATCAGGACCCAAGAAAATCTGGGTACCTAAGGATAAAATAATACATGTTGCAGATATCTTTAGCAGCAAGTCAGAAACACCAGTCATGGTACCTGGACTATGGCTGCTCACGACACATGACGGGAAGAAGGCATATGTTCCAAAGCCTGGAACTTAAGCCTGGAGGCCACGTTGGCTTTGGAGGCAATCAGAGGGGAAAGATAATTGGCTCTGGAACTGTAGGTAATGGAAATCTTCCCTCTATTAATAATGTTCTGCTAGTAGATGGATTGATGCATAATCTGTTATCCATAAGTCAATTAAGTGATAACGGTTATGATATAATCTTTAATCAAAAATCATGTAAAGCTGTTAGTCAGAAAGATGGGACTATCCTGTTTAATGGTAAGAGGAAAAACAACATTTACAAAATCAAACTTTCTGAACTAAAGAGTCAGAATGTAAAATGTCTTCTGTCTGTTAACAACGAGCAGTGGATCTGGCACAGAAGATTGGGGCATGTTAGTATGAGAAGAATATCTCAGATTAACAAACTCAATCTGGTCAGAGGACTTCCTAATTTGAAGTTCAATTCAGATGCTCTGTGTGAAGCATGTCAGAAAGGCAAATTTGCAAAACCTTCTTTTAAATCCAAAAATGTTGTTTCCACCTCTAAGCCATTAGAACTTCTGCACATTGACTTATTTGGACCAGTTAAAACTGCTTCAGTCAGTGGTAAGAAGTATGGGTTAGTAATCGTAGATGACTATAGCAGATGGACATGGGTAAAGTTCTTAAGACACAAGGACGAGTCACACTCTGTGTTTGTTACCTTCTGTAACCAAGTTCAGAATGAAAAAGATCTTAGAATCGTTAAAGTCAGAAGTGATCATGGTGGAGAATTTGAAAATAAAGATTTTGAGTCATTCTTTAATGACAGAGGCATTCTGCATGCTTTCTCTTGTCCTAGAACTCCCCAACAAAATGGAGTTGTAGAACGAAAGAACAGAACATTGCAAGAAATGGCCAGAACCATGATCAATGAGACAAACGTTGCTAAGACTTTCTGGGCAGAGGCAATAAACACAGCGTGTTACATTCAGAATAGAATCTCAATAAGACCTATTCTGGAAAAGACTCCATATGAATTGTGGAAGAACAGAAAGCCCAACATTTCATATTTTCATCCATTTGGATGTACTTGCTTTATATTAAATACAAAGAATTATTTGAACAAGTTTGACTCTAAGGCACAGAAGTGTATTATGTTAGGATACTCTGAACGCTCAAGAGGGTACAGAGTATACAATACAGAAACACAGATTGTGGAAGAATCAATCAGTGTTCGTTTTGATGATAAGCTTGACTCTGAAAAGTCAAAGCAGAATGAAATTTTTGCAGGTATAGAAATTGAATTTGCAGGTTCTGAAGACAAGTCATCAGAAGCTCTCAACACAGACATTCCTTCAACGTCTGAAAGAAGCACTGCTAGAAATCCTACAACAACTACTGATCAACCTCAGAAGAGATTACCCAGAAGCAGCTTGGATCACCCAGAAGAGACTATCCTAGGAAGAAAGGAAGATCCAATCAGAACAAGAGCAAGCTTCAGAAACTCTGAAGAAACTCTTATGGGACTTGTGTCTCTGATTGAACCTTCTTCTATTGATGAAGCACTTCTGGATAATGATTGGATTCTGGCAATGCAAGAAGAGCTGAATCAATTCACCAGAAACGACGTATGGGATCTCGTTCCCAGACCAAAAGGATTCAACGTCATTGGAACAAGATGGGTGTTCAGAAACAAGCTAAATGAACAAGGTGAAGTCATCAGAAACAAGGCACGACTGGTTGCACAAGGTTATAGTCAGCAAGAGGGGATAGACTATACAGAAACCTTTGCCCCAGTCGCCAGGTTAGAATCTATCAGACTTTTAATTTCATTTGCTGTTAATAGAGGCATCACTCTGTATCAGATGGATGTCAAAAGTGCATTCTTAAATGGTTATATAGAAGAAGAAGTTTATGTTCACCAACCCCCAGGTTTTGAAAATACAAAACATCCAGAACATGTTTTCAAACTAAAGAAGTCACTGTATGGTCTGAAACAAGCTCCCAGAGCTTGGTATGAAAGGCTAAGTAACTTTCTGCTTGAAAATGAATTCACCAGAGGGAAAGTGGACACTACTCTATTCTGTAAAACAGTTAAGAGTGACATCTTAGTCTGTCAAATTTATGTTGATGATATCATTTTTGGTTCTACTAATCCTTCTCTTGGAAGAAAATTTGCTAAGTGTATGCAGGCAGAATTTGAGATGAGCCTCATGGGGGAACTGAAATTCTTTCTAGGAATTCAGATCAATCAAACTCCAGAAGGAACTTACATTCATCAGAGCAAATACATCAGAGATCTTCTGAAGAAATTTGACCTCTCAGAATGTAAGCCATCAAAGATTCCAATGCATCCCACGTGCATTCTGGAAAGAGAAGAGGTAAACAAAAGTGTAGAACAGAAAGTCTACAGAGGTATGATTGGTTCTCTCCTCTATCTGACTGCTTCAAGACCTGACATATTATTCAGTGTTTGTATCTGTGCTAGAATCCAATCAGATCCTAGAGAATCTCACTTAACAGCTGTTAAGCGAATTTTCAAGTATCTGAAAGGTACTACTAATCTGGGTTTGTTTTATAGAAAATCTAGTGATTACAGCTTAGTAGGCTACTGTGATGCTGATTTTGCTGGAGACAGAGTGGAACGTAAAAGTACTTCTGGAAGCTGCCAGTTTCTGGGAGAAAATCTGATCTCTTGGTCCAGCAAAAGGCAATCAACAATTGCTCTGTCAACAGCAGAAGCTGAGTACATAGCAGCAGCAGGATGTAGCACACAAATGCTCTGGATGAAAAGTCAGCTTGAAGACTTCCAGATTTTTGAGAGTAACATTCCTATACTTTGTGATAATACTTCTGCTATTTGCTTAAGTAAGAATCCTATTTTACATTCTAGAGCTAAGCATATAGAAATAAAACATCACTTCATTAGGGACTATATTCAGAAAGGTATTTTGAACTTAAAATTTATAGATACAGACCATCAATGGGCTGATATCTTTACTAAAACCCTTTCAGAAGATAGGTTTAATTTCATTCTGAAACATCTCAGCATGGAAGCGTGCCCAGAGTGAAAATGTTTTAATTCCATATATTTACCTTCAGAATGTAATTATTTTACTGTGAACTTCTGATCAATCTCCTTTCAGAAAGATAGAACATGCAGATTGTATCAGATGCAAGTCTAAAGATCTGAGAGTCTAATCTCAAAGACAGACGTGCTGATCACTACATCAAACAAGTGTCATCCAATCATCAGCATATCTCTGAAGCAGAACGTGTGCACGCTTCTGAGAAGGCAAAGCGCTGATTGGGTGCATTGAGACACATGTCTGGTAACCGTTTTTAAGTATCTTTCTCAAATCCCCCAAAATCAGCAAGCATTTAATGAAAAGTAATCATGCTTTTAAATGGCAATCATGATTTTTTTTCTCTCTCTTAAAAACGTTTATCTTTTCAAAATAATTTTGAAAACTCTATTTAAGCACATTAATCTCTCATTCTTATTCTTTACGCTTTCTCACTATCACTCAAGCATTTTCTGCATATTTCTGAGTTCATCTCCTACAAATTTTTCTCTCAATTCATTCTCAAAGCTTTTTTAGTGTGAACAATGGCATCCTCCAGCATTTCTGCAGGCAATCAGAAGAAAGCAACTTCTGAGCAATATCAGGTGCCACTCAGAACACTCCTCACTCCGGTGAAGAACCTTGAAGTGCTCTCTGAGTTAATCATTGACTTTGAAAGCTTGAAGGAAAATGGTTTTGACCTAACTGAAGAAATTAGGGCTCAAAAGTGGGAGAGGTATTTCGATAGGTTGGTTGGACCAACATTCCCAGCGCTAGTCAAGGAATTTTGGATTCACGCCAAGGTTTCAAAACATCTAGTTATCTCCTCTGTCATGGGGAAGAAGATTGTGATTTCTGAAGAACTCATTGCAAGGCTAATCGGTCAAAGTGGTGGTGGCGTCCGTTGTGTGGACATGGCTGAAAGATGTGCTGATACAGCTGTGGTAGCTAACAGGATTTTCACTCTTGGAATGCCCAGCAGCAAGATTAAGGATCTGAAGGATCACTGCAGAGTATGGGCTAAGATTGTTCTGGGATGCTTCAACCACAGGAAACCAACAAGTTCTCCTGATTATATAAATGTGGATCAGCAGTTTCTGATCTACTTTATTGATCAGAAGATAAAGATCAATCTGGCTCACTTCTTGTTCAACCATCTCAAAACCAGCGTGAAAGAAACAAGGGAAGAAGAAAGAACCAAGAGGGACTGGATACCGTTTGGAAGGCTTATATCAGATATTCTGACAGAGAATAGGCTGATTGAACATCTGATAGAAGCTCAGGAGCTGAGCACTATTGAACCAACAATTGGGAAACCTCTGAACGCAAAGAATCTGAAAAAGATGGAGCTGATAGAAAATATTCAGAAGGAACCCAGAGCTACTTCCACTGCTGATATCTCCAGCAGAAGAGTGCCTCTGAGTGATTTTCCGGTATTCTCTGAAATGGAATCCAAACCAGAGATGTTTCTCAGGTACCCAGATGCGTACAAGGCAGAAGATACAGGTTCAAAGCTGAATATCAGAGATCTGCATCAACCCCAAGCAGAAGTGACTTTGAAGAAGACAAAGAAGAGGAAAGCGCCATCAGAAGGATCATCTCAGCAGACTCCAAAGAAAAGAGGTATTTCATCTGCTGCCCCTATTTCAAAATCTTTTACTATTCCAACATCTATCCCTCCTCAAACCTCTCACAGAATATCAATTCCCATCCCTACCATTGATGAAACCATACAAGAAGAAGACCCTTCTGAGGCCTTACTACTCAGAAGACCTAGAACCAAACTCCCCAAACAACCAACAATTTCAACAACAACAACACTTGACCAAGTACTGGCTGATATTGAGCGTGAACATGCCTCTGCTCAACCAAGATCTGAACCACAAAATATTCCTCCTCCACAACCAGAACAACAACAACAACAACCACTCTCAGAAGAACCTCTGATCCCTGAGCAATCAGAGATTCCACCTCCCTCTCTCCAACCAGAAATAAATCCTCCTTCACCACAAACAGAGTTTCACCATTCTGAAACCCCTTCTCCTCATAAATCTGACCCTCACTCACCTCAACCTTCACCGCTGGCAATGCAGTTGCCATGTGGAACCACTATTGTCATGCCCCAGTTACCATCCTCAGAAGAATCAACACCTCCAAAGACTCCCAAAACTCCACCCACTCCAATCGAAATATCTGACTCTGATACCCCTCCTCCAAAACAAACAGCCTCTCAGAAAACCGCTGAAAACCCCAGCAGGACTTTCATTGACTTAACCAGTCTTGACCGTCTTGCTGATCTAAAACACAAAATTGCCATCCCAAAACCAAAGCAACCAGATGTTGGCTCTGGTATTTTGAATTTTGAAACAGGTGTGCTGCAATGGATTGCTTCCTTGAAGCAAGTCTGTCCTGGGATGATTAACCCAGCTGCTTCTGATCAGCTCTGGTCACAGTTCAGACTGTGGGTACGTACTGAAGCCCTCAAGTTGCAGGATATCAACTATGAGCAGGAACAGCAGAACTTGAAAGAAGTTGAAACCCAGCTGCTGAAGGAAGTTGAAAGTCAGCTGCCTCAGGAAGCTGTGCTCCCTCTGGACAGTGAACCATGGTCTGAGAAACAGCAAGCTGCAAAGGTGCAACCATCAGAAGAAGACAAGACCATTCAGGATGAAAGTCAAGCAGCAGATGTCGTTGAAAGTTCTAAGAAGCCTCCTCCTTCTGATGCTTCTCAAGCTGCCTTGGACAGGCAGACTCTGGAAGAACTAAGGCTGAATGACTTGCGTCTACAACAGCGGATGGATGACAACGATCAGAAGATGAAAGCAAGAATGGATGTGTAGGACAGCAAGATTGACACTGTTGTCAGCATGGTTCATAAGCAAAATGAAACTTCTGAAAAGATTCAAGCGATGCTGGAGCGCCTGTTCACACGCTTGCCTCCTCAACCTTAAATATTTTTCATGCATGACCTTTTTCATGTTTTCTTCATTTTCTGATGTACTGTTTTGACTATGTTTTGTAATATTTTCTTGCTCTAATTCTGAACTATCCTAATATAATTAGTTTTTCTAATCTAAATTGTTTTAGCACATCACCAACACTTTTTGATTGCTGACAAAAAGGGGGAGAACAAGAATGATATTTAAATCAATAACGGCTAACTAGACAGAAATTCTCAAACATTCTAACTCTATTACTTGAAATGTTTTTTCTGTTTTGTTTAAAGTCTACAGGCACAAGGAAGCTCCTGGACACTCTGAAGACTAGAAACTCTGATCAATGTTGCTCTGATCAATATGAAGTTCTGATCGTCCTTATACTCTGATCCAAAGCAAAGCTCTGACAAGAAAAGTTCTGAAGCTCTGCTCTCTGATAAGTCAAAGACTCTGATAATCTGATGTTCAAAGAAAGAAAAAGATCTGATCCTGAAGAACACGTATAATCAAAGGGAAGTAATAAACTCAGGGGGAGTATTTCCTTACTCCTTATTCTTTTACTTCTTACTCTGATACTTTTTACAGATACCTTTTCACGTTATTTTTCATTTAAAATATCTAGTTTTTGTCATCATCAAAAAGGGGGAGATTGTTAGAACAATGTTTGAATCTACTACCCTATATTTAAGTTTTGATGATAACAAAGTGAAAAGATATAGTATTTATAAGTTTCATGTTTGAACCATCTGCTGCCTAAAATTATTATGTTTTGACTTGCAGATACTCTGATTGATGTAAGCAAGATCACGTTTATTCAGCATCAGAATTTGATTTCATACACCAGCATCAGAAGTTACTACATCAGAACGTCAAGATCAGATGATCAACTCACGTACATGCTGAAGCCTGATGAACAAGACTGCGCTCAAACACTCTGATACAGAAACACAATAGTTCATCAACAGCGAAGCAGAATCAGAATGAGCCAAGCCAGAACGTGCATTGAAGAAGCAACGGTACTGTGCATTGAACGCTAATTAATTCCAACGGCCTCATTCCAGATAAGATCTGCTCAATAAGGAAAGCTTGTTATTAGCATTGAATCAAGAATATTGCATTCAACGTTCATCTTCTCAAGTGCTATATAAACAAGGCTTTGAAGATTATAATGGCTAATGCTCTCCAAATCTCTACACGCACAAAGTTGAACCATAATCTTCGTTCTACCAGTTTTGCTAAACTACATACTCTGATATTCCATTACCGTTTAGCAATCTAGTTTCTAAGCTTCAATTTGTGTATACATCACAGTTGTGATAAAGTTTTGTAGAAAACATTCACACACATTTTTTTATCTCTTTGTAAGAAAGTGTTGCCTTGACAAACCGGGTTGTGGTTTGAATCAAGAAGGCTTTAGCAGTTGTTAAAGCAGTCTGTAATATTCAGTTGAATATAGTGAATTAAGACCTCGTTGGAGAGAGGCGAAATCACCTTTACGGGTGGACTGGAGTAGTTTGAGATCAAACGAACCAGGATAAAAATATCTTGTCAATTGCTTTAGATTTCAGTTTTACAATTCAACCCCCCCTTCTTGTGTTTTTCACCCCTTCACTTTAGTGCCTACCTACCACCTTCCGTGCAATAGGGGATCAGGGTACTCGTAATTAACCTTTAAAAATTTTAAAACACAAGTGTGTTGGTTAATTTTAAGAGAGGAGACATCATCATCTTATCCGAGTGAAAGAACATACTTACTACCCACAATTATGAGAAAGGAGAATTTTCATCATCTCAAAGTGGAGGATATAGCTTGGAGTTTAAAATCAACAAAGCCTCACTCAACACCCAAGTGGAAAATATCTCACTTCACTACATATCATAGAAGTATAGTAGTTAACATCACTTCAAGGATTGACAATGGTCTAATCTTTTGAGAAACTTTTAAAGTAAAAAGCGTAAAGTGACAAAATGGTTTGAATAAGATTGATTGACTTTTAGTCTTCTCACAAAAAATGTCAAGGTAATATTAAGTTGATTAAAGTTTGATCAAGAAAATATTTTGAAAATGCATGGACCTAAGTCCAAGTTTATTATGAAAGAGGTTCAAGTTTAAAACAAGAATAGTTTTCAAAAGGAGGGAGAAGATTTTTGAAATTAAAGAAGGTGGGAGGAGATGAAGGGACTATCCTAAAGCATAAAGTAAAAGCTAGGGAAAAGAACCGTCTAACCAACAAGGAGCCAACACTTGACATTATGAGTTAGTGTAGAATGCTCATTCTTTGGATTGAAAACAAATGAGCAAGGACAATATAACCTCTTGAGAGTCAAACTTCAAGTGCATTAAGTCTTCACAAAAAAATTGGACTGAGTAACGGCTGTATACAGATGAATTCTCAATCACAGACAAAACATATAATCAGAATAACATTTACACAAAGAAAACAAACAACCCAATGTCTTCGGGGTAAACCCCAAGAACTCCAAACAATATTGTAATAAAAGTCACAAGGTCTCAAGGTAGCTCAAGGTATCTATTCCTAAGTTCAAGAAGTCCATCACTCCATAGTAACCAAATAGTCCAAGTAACATTAAAATATTTTTATGGTTCAAGTTTATTATTAGGTATCTTCAAAAATAAATGAGAAGCTCAAGTGAGCAATATAAAAATGACATAAAAGTAAATGCTCAAGTGAGCAAAGATGAAAATAGCATGAACTGTAAATGCTAAAATAAAATGGTGCATAAAGTAAAGGCATAAAATAAAAGCATAAAATAAAGGGCATAAAATAAAAGTCAAATGTTAATAAATTAGTAATTAGAGGTTAGTTGAATGACCATCTGGAAACTTGCATTTGAAACTCATTAGAGGATTGATAAAATCAAAGCCTCTCAACAACAAGTTTCATTTGCTTTATGTCAACTATATCATTCATTTTCAAAATCTCAAGGCAACAATGAATGATCAATGATGTTTAAGTGATTCACTTTGACCAATGCTTATAAAGATTCATTAGAGGATTGATAAGACCAAAGCCTCCTAACAATGAATCTTAAGAGTATTGGATCAAATGTTTCAAATTAACATACTTGGGCTTGCAAGCATAGGTTTGGGCCACTAATGATCATTTCTCAAATCGGAACAAAATTTAGAGCTATGTTAAGCAATCATAAGTGGACTTATATAGAAGTCGCACCTATTTTGAGGCCTGTCAATAGAAATTTGTGCCATATGTTTGGAGAGATGATATGTATATAATCTTCTAACAACATGTAACATAATGAGAAGAGGATGAGATGAAGAGGGAATCAACATGTTTGAAATAAAAATTTAATCAAACTATCATTAAAATCATTCATCCATTTTGGTGGAGTTAAACTCAACACCCAAGATCCAATGATGTTAATGAAGTACATGATCAAAAGTCAAAAGGTCAGAATATATACAAAAATAAAATTGTATTTAATTAATAAAATAAAAAAAATAAATTGATTTTTAAATTTTTTTAAAATGAAAATAAAAGTGAAAATAGAAAACTTTACTCAAAATATCAAAGAAAAATTAAAACAGACCATAGATATATCAGAAATTACCTAAAATATTTTTACAAATGTTTTGGTAATTTTTCAAATCAGAGAAGTATTTTTAAACTAATTAAAATTACTCAAATAAATGAAAAAAGATAAAAAATAGTAGAAGTCAAAATAAAATTCTAAAAGAAAACTCAGAAGGCCAGAAATAAGAGAAATAATTTTGATGAATTTTTTCGGAATTTAAAAATGTCAAAAAGTATTTTTAAGCAATTAAAAACAAACCAAAACAAAAAAAAAATCATGAAAAATACCAAATATTAAAATAAAGTTAGGAAAAAAATAAAATCGGAAAGAGAATAGTTGAAAACATTTTTGTGAATTTTTTCATAATTTTTGAGTCAGAAATGAATTTTCTATGATTTTTTGAAGTTTAAAACAGTTATGTGATCGGTGGATTTAGAACTGACTGTTTAACGCTGGTTCGCGAAATTTCGCGGAAGCAAGAGTCGCCACCGTCTTTTATTTTCTCCAACATGGACAGGAGAAAAGCACAACAAAATTCCTTATGAGATAGTTTCTCGGTTCGGGAGGTAGATTTATAGAAAGGGAAGGTGTTAGCACCCTTTCTATCCATGGTTATCCATGGGCTCTTAGGTACTTGCTCTTATGTTTTTCAAAATGTTCGCTTTTCAATTGTGAGTGGGTTTGAAAAAGTTTCTTTGAAAGTTTTCTGAATAACTCTTGTATCTGTCCTCAAGAGTGTTTGAAAAATTGTTTTGAAAGCTTTTTGAAAGTGTCGGTGTGAAAAGGTTTTTGTTTTGTTTTTTTAGAGAGCAAGTATCTACGAGTCATCTACCTACCCTAAGGAATTAGGCTGTGTAAAAGTCCTTAAGGTAGTGCCATCCCACCATTGAGAGGTAGGTAGCACCACCGTTGGAGGTTTTCGGGTCAATTCGAGTGTAGGGACAGTGTGGTCACCGAAGCAACGACAGGACACCTTAGAAGCTACCCTTATGTCCTTGATCCTTTTTTTTAATCCGAGGCAACCGTTTCGAGGCAACTATTCCGAGGCAACTGTTCCGAGGCAACTGTTTCGAGGCAACTGGATCATGGACATAAGGACTTACTAAAACGTCCTATACTTGACAACCACGTTTCGAAGGCAACAGGTGAGGCGTACCCTAGAAGTGGTGTGTGTATTTGTGTATTGTTTTCAGTTTAACAGTTATCTTTGATCATGGCATTGTGAGCTACGCTTGTTTTTAATTAGCCGTACATTCTTTCATGCAATTTAGAATTTAAGAGTGCGGAAAGTAAAAGACGGAAATATAAAGCTACGCTATTACAAGGCGCGGGTCTATACATCGCCAAAATACAAAGACCCGTTTGGTAAAAATGCGGAAAGTAAATAAATGCGGTAAACCTAATTACTATTACAATCCTTGGGCAGTTACATAATAATTCAATAAGAAAATAATGCGCGAAAAGAATTAATTGATCGTCCGAGGGTTTTGACCCTTTGCTTGAAATTAAATGAAATTAAAGTCTATTTAATTATTTAATTAAAGAAAAGAAGGAAAAGAAAACGTTTTTATGTTTTTGGTATTTATGAAATAAAGAAAAGAATTAAAATTAAAGTTAGTGAAACCCTAGTTCTAAATTATTTTTAATTGTTAAAGAAAAAGGTCAAAATTAGGCTAATTAACTAAATTATTTAATTTACATGTTTATTTAAAAAAATAATAGTAATAATAAAAAATGATGGTCAATAAAAAAGGATAAGTCAGAACCTAATTCTATAGAATTTTATTTATTAAAGAAAAAGATTGAATTAAAACCTAAATTAACTAGATTAATTGTTAGTTATTTATTTACAAAATATTCAAATGGTGAAATTAAATATTAATTAATTAAAAAAACATTTTTTGAGTTTCTGATTTTTCTAAGGAAAATTAATTTTAGTGAGTTAATAATAATTATAAAAATAAAACAATTGAAAGAAATTTAAAAGAAAGAAAAGAAAATTAAATTGCAAACCAAGGGGGGTGTCAGGCCCATATGGAGGTATTTGTGAGGAATTCAGGCCCATCAGCCAAAGGCCTTGTTTGACTTTCCACGCTTGTGTGTACGTCCATTGACTGAGCCCTACCATGGACTTCATTATGTGGCCTTCAGATTATTCATCCAGGCCATCTGGCACGCCAATGCATGAGGACGTATGGTGGGACGCTGAACTATTGCTGCACGCGAACACGTTAAAACAAAAATTATGCAATATGTGGGGGGACCTGGGAATCGAACCCAAGTCCCTATACCTGCAAGACACGTCCTCCAACCACCAGGCCATTTGCGTTTGTTTGTAAATATAATAGATAGAAAATATAATATACAAAAAAACGTTGGTTAGTGGTATAAGACAAAAAGCGCGCCAGAGTTTGAATCTCCCAATAGCGTCAGGCCACGTCCATCTTCTTCCTTGTTTTCCCTGCAATTATAAAACAAGTAGCAGGGGTTTTAAACCCCCACTAAGTGGAACAGTGAATAATAGCGAATAAGAAAGGAGGACATATAAAAAAGGCGCGATGGTCTCATTTGAATCGTCTTGAGCTGCTGAATTCAGTTGTATGGGTCTAAAGGTCCAATTTTTCCATACAAGGAAAGCCCTATTTAGAAGCTTCTGAAACCCTAGGTTCCATCAATGGTGGATTTTGATACAAGCAGTGTTAGTCCAATTAAACGGTACCAATCGCTTCAGAAGATCATTATTAGTGTAAATAAATGAATAAAACATATGAATGATGCATAGAAATCATGTTTCGATTATCAACATATTCGTTCAAACCATAACCATATTTTACCATTTCTTTGAGTATGGGGACTGGAAAGTGGTTGCAACACGTTCAGGGAACTCTCAGCAAGGGTTTGGAATCAACAATCTACTCTGAATTGGACTCTAAGTCAGAAAACAGTTTTGTAGTTTTTATGAAAATTTTGCAAAGTGAGTATGAGCTTTCAGCAGCTGTTTCGTGTATCCTTGAGTAGGGTTTCACTAAGCCTTTGTATGTGAACGAAATTAGGTCAAGAAACAAGCCCATAAGTCCATGAATTAATGTTTTGAATCTTTGATTTTCATCATATATTTTTCAATCTTTTTTCATTGAAATCTTTGCCAATCATGGATGATTTTCCTTTTTTGGATGTGAAACGACTTGGCCAGCTTGCCCTAGTTTGATTTGCTGCACAAAAAGATTTGAAAAAGCATTATTTGATATTTTCTCATAATTAAATCTAATTAAATGAATTAATAAGAATAAAAATTCAATTAATTAATTAAAAATAAGAAAATAAATCCCTTTGAGCTCAATGGGTCGTGCATAGGCTTTGGGTAATGATTCAAGGAAGAATTTGAGGCCCATTAGCAATTTTGAAGTGTTTTAGGCAAAGATGACTATTGAAAATTCCCAAAAATTTCCCAACTTCTCCAATGCATATCTTGCTCAATTTTGAAGATATGAACATGTTCTTGGACATTTTGGAAAGGTCTTGAAGTCCTCTAACCAATGCCTTTTGTCCCATGTCATTTTGATTTACCAATCTCAAGTTATGGTCTTTGACTTAAAGTGCCTTTTTGTTGACTTTTGAAAATGACCTATAATGTTGAAATTGATAACTTTTTGTGAGAGCATTTCTTGGACTTGGAATGTGAAGATGAGTTGTAGGAAATGTCATTCTCTTCAAAATGAGCTTTGGATGGGATTTTTCTGATAAACCATGAGGAAGTTATGCCTTGGTCAATTTGCAGTTGACTTTTCAGCTGTCCAAAAATAGAAACTTTTGCATCTTGAGACTTTTTGAGCCATGCTTTGAGAAATCATGATCAAGAATTGATCAAATGATGTTTGTGGCTTCAAAATAAGATGTTGACCAAAAATTTTGACTTTTGACTGTCAAATGACCATTTTGCCCCTACAGTTGATTGTGAAGCAATTAGGGTTTTTGACTGTGCAACTTGACCTTGTGAGCCTTGAAACTTGGCATGTAGATGCTTGACAATGTGTATAGGCATATGTGACTTGATTGAGCCCTTGAAAACCTCAACTTCTTTTCCAGAACCAAAACCCTAATTTTGACTGTGTTAGGAGGCAATTGGACTGTGCAACTCTTGAGAGATTTTGAACCATGATCTTGCCAAATCTTGAAGAATATGGGAGGGCAAATTTTGGGGTACAACAAGTTAAATATAAAAAATAAGAAATATAAAATAAAGTAAAAAAATATAGAGCATTAGATGAGAGTCAAAACACGCTAAGAAGTTAATCCAATAGATCAGACATGCTGTGCATATTATGGTCCTTAATGAATAAAACATGTGATCAACTATTAAATCAGATTTGAAAAAATACGTGGCAAATTCCCATTGGTTGAAGACGGACACGTAGGTCGTCTTCAACCTTTGTCCACGCAATTTGCAGGTTCATGAAATGGAAAAATTAGAGCTCGAGACTGGTACCATTCGCTTCGTCTCTTCAAGAAGATTCCAATGGTACCCTCACGAAAAATTTATGTAAGGTGTAGTTCATTCATTTCAGAAGGAAAGATTTGAAAAGGGATTTGAAAATTCATGGCAAAAAACTCACATCTAGTTGAAAAAAAATTTTGCGACTAGAATCCGAATGATGAGAGCTTCATTACAATACCAAAGATTGAGAGAATTTCTGAAGGAATCTACCTATTGAAGTTTAAATTTAGAGCTCTGAAACTTGGTTTGGCTAGCATGATTTAGGAAGTCTTAGAGCTTGGTCCTTCTTCTGTTAGCTTCAGTGAAGTTCAAGGATGAAGAATTGACAAAGAAAATGGATTGAGGAAAACTATAAAACCAAATTAGAAGTTGCAGAAAAGTGGGTTGAAGTGAGAGTTTGGCAGGGAGATTCTAGCTATCTAAGCTTGAGAAAATGAATGAGATATGACCCTCTATTTATAGGGAAGCTAATGGAATGTTTAAGCGTGTGAAATGATAAAGTTTGGAGGGAAATCGTGTGAAGTTTAAAACATGAAAAATGTGACTTCTATTTTGCTCAAAACTCTAGAAAAACTTGTGTTTCTAGGTGCTAATCACTTCTGGAAGATTTCTAACACATGATTAGAAGTAAAAATGCATAGAAATTTTGTGTTTAGAGGCCAAATCATAAATTTCAAATTCTTACTTTAGAGGAAACTTTAGTCTCAAGATACAATATTTGAATCAATGATGTGCGTGATTTAGGGAGCCTTAGGACTTGATTATTGATGCCTTGGAAAGATGAGATCACAAACTTTACAATGTGCAAAGAATGGAATAAAATGGATGCTTGAGCTGAAAGTTGTGATGAGTCAAAGATAAAAAAAGTGATGACTTTTTGTACTTAGAAAAACTCTAAGTTTTTCTTCAAAAATGACCTATAATTTCTTGCATCCAAACATGGGCTTCCATTTAAAATATGCTCTTGACCCAAAAAGATGGCATGAATTAGATCTCTTGAATGACATTTTGAGACTTGAACCATTTAAAAAATCCAAAAATTGAGAAAGTTATAACTTTGTGAAGTTGGTGAAAATTCATGAGATGACCTATAATATTTTTCATCCTTAGGGAATATTCCATCCATTTTAATCCTTTTCACATAAAATAAGAGTTTAAGTTCACACCTTACTGATCATTATGGAAAATGAATGGGCTCAAGGAGATAAAAATTGACCAAGTTATGATCTTTTGAAGTCACAAAAGGGAATTTTATGGCCTATCTAGAGGACTTGTAATCTTTCTCAATCATTAGGCATCTTCCACATAAAATTTTCTTGAAACTTTTGAAGTTATTTGTTGATAACCCTTTAAAGGGAAGCATGTCTTTGGAATCACTCAAAAATACCAAAATATGAGCAAGATATAGCCCTTAGAAGTTCAAAACCTTAGCTCCTAGAGCAACAAAATGCTTTGGAAACCCTTTTCAATTTTGACAAACTTTCTTTCAAAAATACTTTTGTCATGTAAATATAAGTTGTTTAGGATGATAATGGGAAACCATAGCAACCATAACCACTTCCAAATATTAATGATTTAGGGAAAAATGCATTTGTGACCAAGAAATCAAGAACTTGTCCAATTAGGTAAAATTTCTTCAATCAACACTTATGTCTTTGAACTATCTTTGACAACTTGAGGCATGATGAATCATGACAGACTTTGTCATGATATTACTTCAAAATATCTTCAATGACAAGGCTTGAATCTCAACAAAGATTTGTTGAAGAAGGCATGGAAATAAACTCATGAACCTATAGATCAACTTGATGGAATGTGTTGTGGTTTCACCTATAATATCATCAATTAGGGAAAACATTCATTGTATTTATTAGTTAAAAGTTAATCAACACAAAACATAGATGATCACAATATACAAGTCAAGGTGCTTGGTGATTCCCCGTGAGCAAAGCTAATGATAATGAGAAAAAAAAAACCCTAATGTGATCTTGTTATGATTGAATTGACATGAGATGATAGAGGGATCTTAGGGAAAAAAATTGGGGTACAACAACTTCTCTTGTTTAAGTGTCTTCTATCCGGAGATACGAAGGTTAAAATCTTCGTGTCGACACGATTGGAGATACTTAAATATAAAACAAACCCTATTTTTGGCCCTAAGATGCCATGCAATGTTTATGATTGTGCATGCAAACAAACAGATCCAATGGTTACACAAGACACCAGAGGGGAAACCGAAGATAAAAGATCAAAAGAAAACTAGACCAGGAAAATAAATCATTGGTGAATAGAGGAATCAACTCTACTAGTGTAAAGACCAAGGAGGAGATAAAGCAACATTAACTCAAATATTGAGGAGAGAAAGTAAAGGATAACGATGATCAACAAATAACCGCGAACTATCCACTCTTAGAGAAGATAGTAAAAAAAGGTAATGTCGACCTACTGGGGAAAAAGAGGTGGTAGGATAATACTAGCAAACATCAATATTAGGGGTGGTAACAATTGTTTGACATCATTACTCATGACTGGAAACAAACATACTTATTCAGAGCATAATGAATCCCAATGACAAACTATCTCCCATAATGAAGAGACTACCATCCATCAGAAAAAGATCTCAACAACGAACTATCTCCCATAATGACGAGACTACCATTCATTGGAGTAATAAATCTCAAAAACAAACTATCTCCCATAATGATGAGACTACCATTCATTGGAGTAACATCTCAGCAATGAACTATCTCCCATAATGACGAGACTACCATTCATTAGAGTAACATCTTAGAAACGAACTATATCCCATAATGACGAGACTACCATTCATTAGAGTAACATTTCAGCAACGAACCATCTCCCATAATGATGAGACTACCATTCATTGGAGTAACATCTCAGCAACGAACTATCTCCTATAACAACGAGACTACCATTCATTGGAGTAACATCTCAGTAACGAACTATCTCCCATAATGACGAGACTACCATTCATTAGAGTAACATCTCAACAACGAACTATCTCCCACAATGACGAGACTACCATTCATTGGAGTAAACAGATCTCAACAACTAACTATCTCCCATAATGACGAGACTACCATTAAATTTAGTAAACAAATCTCAACAACGAACTATCTCCCATAATGACGAGACTACCATTCATTGGAGTAAACAAAGGAATCTTCTGAGGGGACTGACAGACTTATTGGGGAAATACAAATTGCTCAAATGAAGAGACCGCCACTTGCTGTTATGAGAAGGAACTATAATAATGACTTTGTGGGGAAAGAAATATGGCTTCCCGGGGAAAGAAATATGGCTTCCTGAGGAAAGAAATATGGATTCCTAGGGAAATTTCAATATATTCCTATTGAGGAGATAAAGTCTTCTCATGCCAAAATAAATGCACATTCTCAAACTAGGGCTCAAATTTTGTAGAAATCAAAATAATAACGCTGCCGAAGACTACAGATTCAAACCAGAAATAGACCGGTGTGAAACAGTCAACTGAGATAGAACCTGATGAGAAATAAACTCAAAAGGGGGTCACATTCCACTCAGATAAAGAACTGAATAGGAAGGCTAAAGCAAAAATCTTCCATGAGGGATAACTCAGTAGGGAAATTGAAAGAATATACACTTTCTGCTTAAAGTTGACAAACTATTGGAGACAAGGTGACACAACTCTGCAAATAGGGTAAGATGCCAATAAAAATTAATAAATGCAAATAAGAAATGAATTTTAATTCAAATATGCAGATGTATGTATGAATGTTATTATGTATATGCTGACGAAACTATCACACCATATTGGGGATAAACAAACAAAACCAAATTGAGTAAAGTTAATACTCGACTAAATCACATCCAGAATGAAAACTCCCAAAAGACAGTAAGTACCAACTGAGGAAACAAATTCCTATCCCATGGCTTAACTTCATTGGGAAGAAACACACCCCAAAAGTAATCAAATCACATAATAGAATCAGTGCAAATACATGGATCTAACATCCTCCTCTAGGCTTCACTGGGGAACATCACACGGACTTCAATGGGGAAAACAAATGTTTCAACATCTAGATTTTGCTGGAGATTATAATACTGACTTCGTTAAGGCAGATGAAAACCACACCGTTGAGATATTGATAGGGGATTCCTTGCTAACTTCATTAGGAATTACAACACCACATCATTGAGGGGCCCAAAAATAAATTATTGAATACCAAGAGTGATGATTACACAATCTTCCATGGGGATAAATTATGAAAACACTTGGGGATAACAAATTCTAGCCAGAAACAAAATCTTAGCTTCTCTTGGGAATCTAAGAAATCAAACAATACAACAATAAATCAAAATTATGGGGATTTTAAATCAAATCCAACACTCGGTGGGAGAAAACCCAAAACATTTGACAACTGTTTCAACACTTCTTAGAAAAGATAGTGCCCTTGCCTAATTGCTTGGGAAAATAACAATAATGACATTACTACTAAGAAGAAAGGACTTTCGTCATATGAGAGAAAACCTTACTGGGGGATCTGAGATAGAGACCTCAAACCATGCAAACACAGAATCAAAATGGACCAAGACTTGTCTGGGGAAAACCAGATCACAAGCTCGATACCGCACCTTATGCCAATTGGTTTCATCTCCAACTATCCGAGAGTTCTTTCCTGGGGAAAACAAACTTCCAAAATTTCTGAGTTCGTCCATTCTGGGAATCACCGTGTTTGTTTTTCTTGTGTCACAAAATCTAAAGTAAAAAGTAATTTGTAAATTCCTTTCAAAAAAGAATTTTGTTATTTAATCTTTTTTCTTTGAAAATTACTATCAATAATAAATGGAGTCTTTGCAAGAAGAATAAAATAAGAATTGCAAATAATTGGATAAAAGCTCAAACTTTATTAATAGAATGGTAGTCTACGAATGGAGAGACTCCATAGATGATTACAATGTTTGGAAAATGGTAATATATATTGGAAAAGATACATTTAAATACAATGAACATTATTCTCCCTAATAACTTTGAATTCCTGAGCAGCGGTTTCTGTTGAAGTATGGTGAGGATCCAAGAAGATTGTTGCTTCAATGATCAAGTCTTGTCTGACGCAGTTACTTTCCAAGAAATCCCTAACTTTTTCCTAAGTTGCCCTTGCGGGTTTTCAACCTAGAGGGAAAGTTTATTATGTTTATGTCTCTAATTATTGCCTAGACCACCCTTTCGGGTTTTCAGCCTACCGAGAAATTCTATTTTGCCTAAGTCGCCCTTTCGGGTTTTCCACTTAGTGGGCTGTTATTTTATTTCTTTAGGAGAAGTATTTCTTAATTGTATCAGCATTCACGGGACGCGGGAACTCCTTGCCATCCATAGTTTCAAGAATCAATACACCACAAGAGAAGGCTATCTTGACAACATATGGACCTTCAAAATTGAGAGTCCACTTGCCCCTAGAATCAGTGTTAAAAGATATGATCTTCCTGAGCACAAGGTCACCTTCTCTAAATTCACGAGGCTTGAACTTTTTATCAAAAGCTTTCTTCAGTCTCTTTTGGTATAACTGGCCATGGCACAAGACCTTCATTCTCTTTTCTTAAATCAAATTCAATTGGTCAAACCTGTTCTCGACCCATTTATCCTCTAATAACTTGGTTTCCATGATCATGCGTAAAGGGGGAATCTCAACCTCGATCAGGAGCACTGCTTCCATACCATACACAAGGGAGAATGGGGTTTCCCTTGTTGAAGTGCGTACGAATGTACGATTCCCGTGAAAACAAAAGGGAGCATCTCATGCCAATCTTTATAAGTAACAACCATCTTCTGAATGATCTTCTTGATATTCTTATTAGCAGCTTCAACAACCCCATTCATCTTTGTCCTGTAAGGAGATGAATTGTGATGGACAATATTAAATTCTTCACAGAGTTCTGTCATCATCTTATTATTCATATTCGAGCCGTTGTCGGTGATAATCCTGCTTGGCACACCATACCGACATATAAGATTGTTCTTGATGAAACACACTACCACTTACTTAGTAACATTAGCATATGAAGCTGCTTCTACCCATTTGGTGAAGTAACCAATTGCTACTAAAATGAAACAATGTCCATTCGACGCCTTAGGTTCAATAATTCCAATCATGTCTATACCCCACATAGAGAAAGGCCACGAGGAAGAAATAATATTGAGAAGTGTCAGAGGCACATGAATTTCGTCAGCATAAATCTGACACTTATGGCCCTTATTTTAAATTTATAATAGTTAGATTCCATTGTCAGCCAATAGTAACCTGCCCTAAGCATCTTCTTTGCCATCGAATGTCCATTGGCATGGGTACCAAAGGAACCTTCATGGATCTCATGCATCAACATGTATGATTTGTGTCTATCCACGCATCTTAGCAAGACCATGTCATAATTTCTTTTGTATATCACATCTTCATTGAGGAAAAATCTACCTTCCAACCTTCTCAATGTCTTTCTATCTTTGTTCGATGCACCAATCGGGTATTCCTGAGTCTGGAGAAAATGATTGATATCATAATACCAAGGTTTTTCATCTGTTACTCCCTCTATTGTAAACACGTGAGCTGGTATATCTAAACGTATAACTATGATATGAGGCACATCATTCCAAGTATTCACTTGATACGTAGAAGCCAGAGTTGCTAATCCATCTGCCATTTGATTTTCATCTCTGGGAATATGATGGAACTCACCTTTATTAAAGAAGGGTAATAATCTTCTGGCATTATCTATAGGGAATCAAGCCAGGGTGATGAGTATCCCATTCTCCTTTAATCTGATTTATTACCAAAGCTGAATCGCCATACACATCTATAATTTTGATTCGGGGATTAATGGCCTCCTCGAGACCCATGATACAAGCCTCATACTCTGCCATATTATTAGTACAATCAAAATTCAGCCTTGCAGTAAAAGGTATATGGGACCCATGAGGAGTAATAATCACAACACCAATTCCTTTCCCATAAGCATTCATAGCTCCATCAAACACCATGCCCCATCAGGATTCAGGATCAGGACCTTCCTCAGGTAATGGTTCATCACAATATTCCGCTTTCAGTAATATAACATCCTCATCAAGGAAATCATATTTAACAGACTGATAATCATCAACTAGGTTGATGAGCAAGATAATCTGCCAACATACTGCATTTTATAGCCTTCTGAGTATGGTATAAATATCATATTCAGACAACAGCATTTGCCAACGGGCAATTCTTCCAGTAAGAGCAGGTTTTTCAAAAATATACTTAATTGGATCCATTTTGGAAATCAACCAAGTAGTATGATTCAACATATATTACCGCAATCGCTTTACCGCCCAGGCCAAAGCACAACATGTCTTTTACATCAAAGAATACCACAACTCACAGTCAGCAAATTTCTTACTGAGATAATAAATGACATATTTCTTCTTCCTTATTTCATCTTGTTATCCCAAATACAATCCATAGAATTATCTAACACCGTTAGATACATAATCAATGGTCTTCCTTCAACCAGAGGGAGCAAGATAGGAGGTTTAAGCAGATACTCTTTAATACTTTCAAATGCCCTCTGGCAGTCATCTATCGACACACAACCTTGATCTTTCTTTAACAACTTAAAGATCGGCTCACATGTTGCAGTCATGTGGGAGATAAATTGGGAAATGTAATTCAAACGCCCAAGGAAGCCTCTAACTTGCTTTTCAATTCTTTGTGCTGGAATTTCTTGAATTACTTTGACTTTATCAGGATCAACTTCAATTCCTTTTTGACTAACAATGAAACCTAAAAATTTCCCTGATCAAACATTGAAGGTACACTTATTTGGATTCAAGCAGAGATGATACTTCCTCAAACGCTGAAATAATTTCAATAAATCTTCTATATGCCCTTCTTCAGTCTGGGACTTAGCAATCATATCATCAACATATACCTCAATTTCCTTGCACATCAGATCATGGAATAGGGTTTTCATAGTCATCTGATATGTTACACCGACGTTCTTTAACCCGAAGGGCATCACTCTATAACAGAATGTTTCCCAGGGTGTGATAAAGGTTGTTTTTTCCATGTCCTCAAGAGCCATTGTAATTTAATTATATCTGGAAAATCCGTCCATGAACGAGAATACTCTGAATTTTGTTGTGCTATCAACCAACATATCAATATGCAGTAATGGAAAATCATCTTTTGGACTAGCTTTGTTTAAATCTCTATAATCAACGCACATGCAAATTTTTTTGTCTTTCTTTGGGATTGGGACGATATTGGGAATCCACTGAGGGTACACTAATGTCAAAAGAAAATCGACATTAATTTGCTTTAAAACATCTTCTTTAATTTTTACTACCATATCAGGGTTAGTTCTTTGCAATTTCTGCTTGATTGGCGGGTACTCTAGCTTTAGCGGCAAATGATGTTCCAAAATATCCGTATCCAAACCAGGCATGTCTTGGTATGACCATGCAAATATATCCACATATTCTTTCAACAATTCAATCAACTTGCTCTCTACGTTGGGATGCAGCAACACTCCAATCTTAACTTCCTTCGGATCTTCCTATGACCCCAAATTAATCAGTTCCAATGGCTTCTTATATGGATGAATAACACTTTCCTCGCACTTAATCAATCATGAAACCTCTTATGGAATCTCACCATATTAATCTTCTTCGGCCCCATACATGGGATATTCAAAGTTGGGGGAGGGCACAAGGTCATTGTATCCAACGAGTTTTTAATTAATCTGCACATATGATTTATGATTGCTTTTAGAAACTGACACACATAGCAAGTGATTATGAAGATTACAATTATTATTTATTTTGAAAGGTTTTTTTTTCTGATTACCATTTTCCTAGAAAAAAAGCATAAAGTAAAGACACAATTTGTGAATCAAAGACAACTTTTATTATTGATTTTAAAGATCAAAGCAAACAGATAAACCCGTGCAATATCAACTTTCACCTTGGGCAGAGTGAAAGATTTTTGAAAAGATTAACAAAAAACA
This sequence comes from Vicia faba, assembly GCA_948472305.1. Taxonomy (NCBI): domain Eukaryota; kingdom Viridiplantae; phylum Streptophyta; class Magnoliopsida; order Fabales; family Fabaceae; genus Vicia; species Vicia faba. The sequence continues at coordinate 303,424,102 of OX451741.1, forward strand.
AATTACTTTGAGACATGAATGCAAGAGGGAACATCAATGGTGATCCAATTCTAGACTCTAACTCCATGTGTCACATAGTTCAGCATCTCTTGCTCCGCTTCATCCTCCACAATAGCATTGATCCTAGGAACAATTGGATAAAGATAACCTCCTCTATGAAAGATATCCTGATATTTTCCCAAAGCAAACTTCGGCTTCAAGTTCTTACCTTTATCATTCTTCACAGAAAATCCCAAACCAACTCTATTCTTACTTACATGTGGATCAACGATTTGTCCCTATACTTTACTAGGGCCATTACGCATAACTTGTTGAGCATCTTTAAACGAAGCTATAGAATTCTCATTTCCCCTTATATCATCAATAGATAATGCTTGGAACCGAGTTCCAATAGTAGCTTCATCTGCTTATACAACACTAAAAGAGGATAAATGAGATATTAACAAAGCATGTTCTCCATTTATGATGACCACCTTTCCTTCATGCACGAACTTCAACTTATGGTTAAAATTCGAAGTGACAGCCCCTGCCTCGTGTATCCATGGTCGTTCCAATAAACAGCTGTAAGCAGACACGATATCGATAACTTGGAAAGTAATCTGAAATAAGTGTAGGCCTATATGAATAAGCAAATCTACTTCCCCGATGACAGACTTCCTTGATCCATTGAAAGCTTTCACAATTATGCCACTTGGGCGCATGGGAGTTCCTTGGTACTTCAGCTTCATAAGCGTGCTCCTCAGTATGACATTTAAAGCGGACCCATTGTCAATTAGCACATTTGATAATGAATCATGCTTGCAGTTCATGGAGATATGGAGAGCCAAGTTATGATTCCTTACTTCATTGGGAAATTCGTCATCACAAAACCTCAGGTTATTACATGATCTAATATTCCCTACCACACTCCTGAATTGGTCCAAATGCATATCACTTTCCACAAAATCTTGATCCAATACTCTCATCAAAGATTCCATGTAGGAAGAAGAGTTCATTAGCAAGTCCAGAATAGATATCTTTGATGGAGTCTACAATAATTGATCTACGATCCTATAGTCACTCATTTTGTTAATCTTCAATATATCATCCACATCTTTTTCCAGTGTAGTACCACTAGATTCCCTCACTGCTTTCTTGGGTTCAACAATTTCAACAATCTTCTTATTAGCATTATCATTCCCTCAAATGACAGGTGCCAAAACACAACCAGTATGAGTCACTCGGCTGACCTCAACAGTATTCTTGATATTAGAAAAAGGTTGGATGGGAACTTCCACAACATCCTCCAAGATTGTAGGATTGTATTTGTATGGCACGACTTTGTCTGATTCATAAGGAACAGAACCCGACAAGCAAGTAACCACTAGAGCAACAACTGGCTTGCTACAATACTCAATCTCTATAGAGGCAGGAACACAGAAAAAAGGCACAATAACGTTCACCCCTTCTTCAGAATACTTGGGCATCACAGAATCATTTATGGAGAACATATCTTTATATGAGGAAAAAAACTCATCTGCAGAAGCATACTCATCATCTGACATAGTCTCAGCCAAGCAATCTCCAATCACATTAATCCCATTGTAATCATCTCTATTGACCGAAACTTTGATAGTACCATTGTCCAACAATAACTGAACACCCTTTCTCACAATGGAACAACCTCGCGAATCTCTGCAGCAGACTAGACAAGATCCATAATGGTGTTCTACTTGACCATCCATATGACAAAAAGTAGCGTGCAACTGCACCAAATCATCATTCATATGGTTGACGTAAAAAATCCGGAATTCTCTAGGACATAAAAATACCATATTCACATCTTCCTCGTGCTCTGTTCTAGGCCTGATTATATGAATGATACATTCGTCTATCATTTCTTGAAGATCAAGTTTTATCTTATCACACCCCTGTATATGTGTACTGCAAATACCACAACCAGCATGGTCATGCGTATAGTAACTAAACATTCAGAGGTCTGCATGCATGTTTACCAAATCTCCTCTAACCAGGTTGATATAAAAAATACGAAAGTCCCCTGGACAACCAGCAACCATGTTTACAACATTTATTCCTCCATGCTTTGGAAAAGGATTATCTTTTACGTTAGGGCCAACATCTTTAAAGGATAAAAGGCATGATCTCACCATCTTTTGTACTTCAGATTTCAAAGGATAACAGTTCTCAACATTGTTCCCTGGTGCTCCCTGATGAAAAGCACATGTCTGGTTTGCCTTATATTACAAAGGCAAAGGTGATGGTATATCATGGGATGGCCTGGTCTGAACCAACTTCTTTTGAATTAACGCCAGAAGTAACTCTGCATAGATCATGGTAATAGAGTCAAAAGCCTCCCTCTTCTGATTTGGCCCCTGATTTCCCTGAGGGGATGGTCTTTGATAAGAACCTGTGGTCGGAGCCACATTGACAACTGGAGTTACCGAAGCAACCTATTGGTTGCACTGATAATTTCTTCTAGGAGGATTAACCCTTCTCTCTTGAATGATAACATTTGTATCTCCTTCTTTCTTTTTGGCAAACCCGTATGAAGGCTTCTTGGTACTACCGGAATTTTCACCTCTTGTCAAACGACCCTCTCTTACAGCTTCTTCCAAATGAACGCCCATACTCACCATTTTGGTAAAAGGCACTTGCCGCCATTCTTTCATAGTAAAAGGAACCTATAGTATTCAGGAAAATCTTTGTCATCTCTTTCTCTTCCATTAGAGGGATCACCTGGGTGGCTACTTCACGCCATCTCTACGCATACTCTTTAAATGATTCCCTATCTTTCTGGACCATTTCCCTGAGTTGGTCACAGTCAGGTGGCATGTCCATATTATAATTATACTGTCTAATAAACGCTTCACCCAAGTTGTTGAAACTATGAATGTTGGCACTATCCAAGCTCATGTACCACTTCAACGCAACACCAGTCAAATTGTCTTGGAAAAAGTGAATTAACAGGCGTTGATCATTGGTGTGAGTAGACATCCTTCTCAAACACATCACAAGGTGAGCACGGGGACATGTATTTCCCTTGTATTTCTCAAATTCCGGTACTTTGAACTTTGAAGGTATTTTCACATTTGGAACTAAACACAGAATGTTCACATTCTGCCCAAACAGTTATTTTCCTCTGAGGGCCTTCATCTCTTTCTACATCTTATCAAACTAATCCTAAAAATCATCCATTCGATCATTGAAGCCTAATATTTCACTTGGAGGAGGAATAGGACGATAAACTTCATCATTAACAAATGGCACAACATTCACCAAAGGAGGTGCAACATAGTTGGTCTCATTTCTAGCAGCAAGAGTAATATGCACCACAAGAGGTGTAGGAGTAGCAGTAGCTTGAACAACTGGAGCATCTTGAGTGTCAAGATTAAAACCTTATGGAATGAATTTTTCTAGCATTCCCCATGGATAACTCCGAGGCATAGGATTTTGAGCAACAGTAACTGGGGCAACAGAAACGGGAATTGATGGGCCTTCAAAAGAAAATGTTGTTTGTTGAAGCTGAGCAAGTGGTGGCTGATTCTGAGCAGCCACCAATGATTTCATCAAAGCAGTTAAATATCCATACCGGCCTTCAGAGCAGTAACCTCGTCACACAGCTCGCGATTTTCCTATTCAAGATTCTCCATTTCTTCTTAGAATTAGGTCGAGTATTATACTGGTGAGACAACTTGCTGAACGAAGCAGATAAATTGAGTAAGACACCTGGGTATGAAAAGAAATGCAAGAAATATGTACAGGATGATGCATGATATGCAACACACATGATTTATTTTATTATTAATAAATTCAAGGAACTCAAAGATTTATAAACAATTTGCGAATATTAAAGTACTAACACATTTGAAATACTGAAAAATTTCGTTATAATAACTTCAAAATGGATTACATCTTTTTTAGTACAAGTTTCAACAATCCCAAGTACAAAAAGAAGATAGAATCTAAAACCCTAATAAAGTAAAGTTGATGAAGCTCACTGTTGTACCCCAAAATTTGCCCTCCCATTTCCTCAACATTTTCTCATCACAAGACCTTTGGAGATCAAGATCCAATTAGGGTTTCCCCTACTCAAGACTTCTCCTTGCACTGTGGACTCAAATTAGGGTTTGTGTTTGCCTAAAGATGTTTTGACCTAAAATGCCTAAGATGACTTTCATGCTTCATGTTGGACTCCCAAGTTTACCTATACCAAGTTTCAAGTCTTGATTCCAAGTTTTACCCAGTCAATTGGACAGTTGACCTAGAAATCAGCTGTATTGGGGAAAAAGTCAACTGTGGCCAATTGACAGTCAAACCTCATGAAATTTGATCCACATCAACATTATGAACTCATATGAACCATTTGATCAAGTTTGGATCACAATTCCACAAGAAATTTGATCAGATCATCAAAAGGGCAAAATGGTCATTTTTAAGGTTTTGACTGCACAAAGGCAATTTTTGACTGTTTGACCTAGCCAATGGCAAACCAAGCTCACATATGGACTCAAGGACCCCATGGAATTATCTTGACATGTTCATCAAGCTCAAAAGATCCCAAGTACACAAGATTGACAGTTGAATTTCCCAGTCAATTGATCAATTTTGACTGTATACTGAAAAGTCAAACTTTGACTTTTTGGTCAAAATCAAGAGTCAAGATTCATTTTTCATCAAAACATGCCAAATCATGAAACTTGTTCACCAAGAAGTCACAAAATGCAAATTAGGGTTTGAAAATGGAATTTTTCATAACTTAGAATTTTTCTAAGTTATGGAAAACCCTAATTTTTTCCCAACTTTGCCCCATCTTTTCACCATGATCCATTTGGATTCAAACAAAAGTCAAAACATGAAAGTTGTAGCTTGTTGCAAAATCTACAACTTTGATTCACAAAGTTTTCTCATTTGAAGCTTGTATCTCAAGTTATGATTTTTTGAATAAGGGCACTAAACCATCTTTTAACTTAGTGAAATTTGACCTATTTTGAAAAGGTTTTCTACCCTACTTCAAGGCCACTTTTAATACCCTTCCACTTGGAATTTCAAATTGCATTTCAAAGATGGATTGTAGTACACATTACAAGCTTTCCAAAATGTCCAAGAACTCATCAAACAACCTCATAACTTGAGAGATTCGAATTTCACAAGTTGGCAAAAATTCACTTTTGTTCTTCATCAAAGCATGTTCATAAACTTGGCAAATTTGAATTCAGCATGCTTAAGCTACATTGCAGGCCTCTAATCCCATTCTCACTCAATAATTCAATGCATATCCTTTGTGTTCTAACATTATTTTGCTCATTTGGATAATACACACAAAATCAAGCCTAAACTAGAAAAAGCATGTTATCCATTCTTGTAAAGTGATACTTTATGGCAACTTTGCAAATCTATGAGGTACAATGCAGATCTTTGAAGCAAAAAAGCATAGGCATATCCCACTGATCAAGACTCAAAGGTGCAGCATAGATTGAGGCATTGTACTGGCCTAGAAACCAAGTTGACATTTGCTTGCTTCACATAGAAGTAACATCCATAACTTATGCTATCTCTCATATCAGTCAAGGAACACAGCACAAAAGATATCAAACGCATTCCATAGACCTCATTGAAGCTTTTGCTCGAGCCATTTGCCTTTCAAACCCCCTCCATCTCAAAATCACCTCAAAACTGCACAAACAGAGCAAGCTCTGCAGTTTGAGTGCCAACTCCCATTTCCTTCAAGCATTCTTGCCCAAACCTGTTCCTCTATCTTCCTCACAACCTATGCAAGCTGACCATGATCTGAAACCTGACCTGTAACACCTCCAAGCCACTTCACCATTTTTAATTTTCTGTTTTGCAGTTGGAGTTCATTAGCTCGATTCAGGAAGTTTCAAGGCAAAGTAGGAATTGGAAAAGCTTCCTTACACTTCAAGGAAGCTGTACAAGTCCTCATTTCATTCTGAAACATCCTCCATTGCCCAGCTCGATTCCAACTGAACAGGTATATTCATGGAGTTCTATCTCTCTTGTTAGGCATTGTTAGCTTTAGGTTTTTGAAGAAAATATGTCACAATCATAGCCCTGAACATGCTCATATGATTAGATTTCATTTATGTTTCGTGTGCTTAGAGAATTTCATGTCTGAACATTGATGAAAAGTTAGGTCAGAAAAGAGGGGGAGAGAAATTCTCTCTCATCTTAGAGAGTTAGATTAAGTTCTATACATGGTTGGAATCGTCTCTTCATGCTGAGCATTTTTCATGTTATGAGTTTTTGTTAAAAAGCCAGGAATCAGGAGTTAGCAGCTGGAGTACAGGGCGCGCGTTTTTTTGAATGTTGTTGAACGAAGGTTGAAGATGAAGCCACATGGGCTGGGCCTGTGTGGTTTCTTCTTTTTGCACCCTATTTCCATTTTCTCACCCCCCAAGCCCATTTGCCTTATTTTTATTTCTTTTTGACTTTTTCTTTTTTTATTTGACTTGTTTATTTTTTCTCAGCATATTAAAATTTTGAAAATATTTTTCTCATCATTCTTGATTTTATTTGGGTTTTATTTGATTTTCTTTCCATTTATACATAAATATATACATATTTTTATTTAGAATAAATATAAAAAAATAGTGTAAATGCATTCATATACATTTTTATTTTTATTTACCTTCTGAAATATTTCACATAAAAAAATACTTTTTTTATTTATTTTATTAAAATATTAAATATATATTATTTTTGTATATAATGCATATTTAAGAACTTAATCTATATATATATATATATATATATGTTTATTAATATATTTAAGTTAAAATATAAAAATATTTGAATTTTTCATCTTATTAATATTTGATATAAAAAATACTTTTTTTTTATAATATACTTCATTTATTTTTATTTTTGTAAATAATAAATAAATACTTGTATTAAATTAGATAATAATACATCTTCTTTAAAATTAGGGTTTTTGCCCTAAAAGTTGAAAATACTCAAAATAATACCTTTTTATTTTCTTATTTTTATTTTACATAAACCGTACTTTTCTCATACATAAAAACTTTCTTTTTGCATTTTACATATTTATTTAATTTCCATTTAAATTATGCAATTTATTTACTATGCAAATATTCAAAATTGATGTAATAATTTTAGGTTTAAATTACTTGTCAATATCCCCATTTGAACATTTGTACCCCCCTTCCCATATTTGGTTGTGTAATAGCTTAGTAATTTTAATTTCGCACTTTATTGCTTTCTAAATAATAACATGCTAGAATTAGGGTTTGTATGCGAAAAAACGATAAAAATTAGTTTGACCTAATACAAGACAAACAAGCATGAAAATGGACACACAAATCACACTTGCACCCCCTAGGGTATTCCACTTGTTGCCTTCAAATAAATGGGCCATATTGTATGTTGAACATCTTTGGGCAAAGCAAACAGTTTGAATGATCATAGTCCCTCGATAAAACTTTTCAAAACAAACAAAACAAATGATCAAGTCCCTTAGAGAAATTGCCCAAAGACATTTAACGTCGTTACAACTATGGTCTAAACGATGACCCGCGCCTGTCCCTTTTCACATCCTAACACAAGGTTGCCCACCAAATACAATGGTGGTGCAAACTTGTTAAAAGGGTTAAAGTATAGCAATAATCTTTCGAGAAATTTAGGAGTAGATAACCTCTTAGTTACTTGAACCAACTTGCAAAAACAAAACACTTGCCTATTTTTCAAACCACACTTCACTACACTTTCAAAACAACTTTCAAAAAATGAAAACCTTTTCAAAAGACATACATCTTTGTATACATCCCCACATGGATCATTGCAAAGGTTGCCACCACATTGGCATCTTTTCAAAACATTTTCAAAACCCACACACTCAAGCACCATTTAAAACAATTGAAAACAAAAGGCAAATGATCTAAGCAAGTAACTAAGAGCCCATGGATAACCATGGATAGAAAGGGTGCTAATACCTTCCCTTTCTATAATCTACTCCCCGAACCCAAGAAAACGTCTCAAAAGGTTTTTGCTGTGCTTTTTAACCTTTCCTTAGGATAAAATAAAAAGTCGGTGGCGACTCTTGCTAACCGCAACATTTGCGAATACAAACGCAAACCTCAAGTCAGTTCTCCCACCGTATCACAGAACTGGCGACTCTGCTGGGGACATGTACTTAAAAGTGGAGTAACCTTAGGGTTTTAGATCACCTGTGTTTTCAATTGTTTGCTTTGTTTGCTTTTATGTTTATGGGCTTTGCATTGGAGTTTCATAGATCCTAACCCGGATCTGGGAAATACCCTTTTTAGGTAGCATAATCTGTGAGGGACCTGTCCGGCGTAGACCGACATGGGTGAAGCAGTGGCTACGTTGGTGTGGCATCTTAGTCTGTACCTATATCCCTTGTGTTGTAATGGGGAGAATATAGGTCTTCTAAGGGGTCATTAAACACCAACCAACCTTAGAACCCTAAATTGACCAACTTGGCTATTAGGACAGTAGCAGTATGCTACACTCATTGAGGCTAAACTCTCGAGATGGTTCTGGCCGCGAGAAAAGATTGCGATGCTGGAGTTATGACCGATTGAGGGTAGCCAATGATTTGAGATCCTCTAGAACCCGGTTACTTTTGATAGGACAGGTTTTAACCAACAAAACCAAAAGAGGGTAATACCTGAAACTCATGCTGGCCTGAAACCTAAGGGTGTCTTGTGTGACTTGTGTGCTTTATCTGCCTATGTGAATACTTGTGATGTGCTTCGTCATAGCATCATACCATCATACCATTGCATGCAAAGCTAACCCATTTCAAAGACAAAAAGGTTTCATCTTTGCTCTGTTTTGTAGGACATCATGATGCCCGTGCGTAGAAATACTGTCCGGCTCAACTTTGTTCAACCACCAGTTTTACTCAAAGATCTGGTTGAAAGAATTCCAAACACTACCTCCTTCATCAACAGACATGGTTCCCTCCTTGGCTTGATCACTGCAAAATGGGACCAACAACTGATAAGTGTTCTGACCCAGTTTTATGACCCTCTGCATCATTGTTTCACCTTTCAAGACTTCCAGCTGGTTCCTACCCTGGAAGAGTTCTCTTACTTGCTTGGGATTCCTGTTTTGGAACAAACTCCTTTCACTGGTTTGGAAAAGACTCCTAGGCCTGAAGAGATTGCTGCAATTCTCCCCTTGACCAAAGAAGAGGTATTGTCCAACTGGGAAACTAGAAATGGGATCAAGGGCTTTTTGGTCAAATTTCTGGTTGGCAAGGCTAATGATTTCTGGAATGACTTGGACTTCAAAGCATATGAAGATGTTCTGGCTCTTTTGATCTATGGTCTGGTATTGTTTCCCAACCCTGACACTTTCATCAGTATCCATGTCATAAGAATCTTCATGTCTCGAAATCCGGTACCCACTCTCTTGGGTGACATTCTACAACAACTCCATGCTCGTACTGCTCGAAAACGGGGAACTCCGTGGTGTTGTGCTCCTTTGCTGGTAAGGTGGTTTATTTCGCACCTTCCTAAGTCCGTGCTGAAGAATGAAGAAGGAAAAGGTTGGGCTCGAAGGTTAATGTCTCTCACAGATAAGGATATCACTTGGACTCTCAGAGGCTTGGATGAGGTAGCTGTTATCGACCGTTGCGGAGAATACCCTAATGTCCCGTTGATTGGTATCCAAGGAGGAATCTCTTACAATCCGTGTTTAGCTCTCCGTCAGTTCGGAAGAGCCAGAGGAGATGGGCCCCATGAAATGCTGGTTCCTCACTTCCATTTTGAGTTTCAGGCAGGCAGTGACAAACTACGACAGGGATTCATTAGAGCTTGGGACAGAATCCACAAAGCTGACCCACATGAGCTAGGACCAAAAACTTCTTTACCATTGGAGCCCTATTGCAAATGGGTCCGCATCCGTGCTCAGAGGCTAGGTATGCCATACGAAGCCGTCAGACCAATCATCCTTGAGACTCCCGATGAAGATGGGGTTCCTTCAACTGTCCTCCCTCCTCAGATACCTACTGATTTTGACACCATGAAGAGATCTTGGGCACAGCTAAAGGAAGAACGGGATTTCTATCGGGAGAAGTTCAACGAGCAGGAAAGGAAGGTCCAAAGGCTGACTAAGCAATTGGAGGAAGAACGTGTCCTGAACAACTACATCAGCACTGAGAGGAGAAGGCCATGGGAGCATTGATGAGCTTTGATTATTCCCTTTTGTAGTTTTATTTCCTTTTCCGTATTTTTCATTCCTGTAATGCCTAAGGGCGAATTGTTGAACAATTGAAAAATTTTAAACTAATGAAGTGTGTTTCCCTTTTTTGTCTACAAAGTTGAATCTTATTTGTCTTTGAAAACATAAAACATACGCATTCCATTACACCATATGCATAGCAGGTACCCTATTTCACAGGTTGCTTAATTTTCTTCGCTGTTTATGTGAACAGTCATCATGAATTCGGAGTCATCCAGTGAACAAGCAATCAAGGCCCTCCAGGCCCAAAGTGCACAGTTTCAAGAAATGGTCTTAAGCCTAGCCCAGGGACAGCAAGAGTTGAAGACTCTACTCTTGAAGAAGAAGAAGAAAAAGAGGACGGCAATGTTCAACACCGGACGCAGATTTGGGAACACACTCCACAATGAAGCTGATCCGACCACTTCTTCCGCAGAGAAAAACAGTCCCCAAGGGGGAGAAGCTCCTAGTCCCGCAGTCTCCGACAACGAGACGGACTATAACGAGGAACAATACCCACCTGCTGCTGACAGATATAAACAATTGGAGGACCGTTTGAGCGCTATGGAAATTCAGAACGTGCCGGGACTGGATTTCGGGGATTTGGGATTATCTTCTGGAGTAGTAATTCCACACAAGTTTAAGGCGCCTGCCTTCGCCAAGTATGATGGGGTCTCCTGCCCGAAGCTACATCTGAGGTCGTATGTAAGGAAAATCCAACCTTACACGGCGGATAAAAACCTCTGGATTCACTTCTTCCAAGACAGCCTCTCGGGGTCTCAGCTTGAATGGTTCTACCAATTAGACGGAGCTAGCATCCGGCACTGGGAGGATTTGGCGACTGCTTTCTACAGACAATACCAATATAATTCTGATCTCGCTCCTACGCGTACCCAACTTCAGGGTATGTCTCTAGGGACGGGTGAAGGATTCAAAGAGTACGCTCAAAAATGGAGAGATTTGGCTGGCAGGGTGCAGCCTCCATTAACTGATCGAGAACTGGTTGATATGTTTCTGGGAACGTTGTCTGGACCGTTTTTTAATCATTTGGTTGGTAACTCCTCCGCTGGGTTCACAGATCTGATATTAACAGGAGAAAGAATTGAGGCTGGTATCAGGTCAGGCAAGATACAGAAAGCTGCCTCTACAAGTGCTGAGAAGAGGCCATTTAAGAAAGAAGCAAGCGCCGTCTATGGCCCTAGAAGACAAGTCAAGCCCGAAGGTCGCCAAGCCGTTAATGCTTTGGTCATCTCTAAACCTGTTGCTGCTCCTCAGCAGTACAATCAGCAAAGAAGCGAAAGGCCCAAGAGGCAGTATACCCGATTGAGTATGACATTATCTCAAATTTTACCCCAACTGTTATCCACCAACCTGGTGACCCTCAAAGAAGCTCCTAAGGTCGTCAACACTGCGTCCCCTAAATACAACCCGAATGCCCGGTGCGCTTATCATTCTGATAGTCCCGGGCACACTACTGATGATTGTTGGGCCTTGAGAAACAAAGTGCAAGATCTAATTGACGCAAAAGAAATTCAATTTGAAGCGCCGGAAAGACCGAATGTTGTAACGGCTCCTATGCCCCAGCATAGGGTGAATGCCATTGAGGAAGAAGTGTATGCTGTTTCGATAGATGAAGTTGTTACCCCTTTGAAGACTGTTAAGAAGAACCTACTGCGGGCCGGTTTATTTCCGGGTTGCGGCGAAGGTTGCCCATTCTGTGCTATTTCCCTATCCGATTGTCCCTTGCTAAGGTTAGGCATCCAAGGCCTAATGGATAGCAAGGAGATTTTATTCAAAAAGACTGCTGTTCAATTGGTTCCAATGAAAGAAGTTTCCGTGATTACCATCTTCAAAAATCCAATCAAGGCTCCCCCAAAGAAGCCTATTCAAATCTTGACAGTTGCGCCTGTGATCATTACTGTTCCAGGACCCCTCTCCTACGTGTCTGATAAGGCTGTCCCCTGGCATTATGGGGCAGACGTATATGTAAATGGAATCAAGCAAGAATTTGATGCTAGTGCCAGTATTTGCGACATCACCGGTCCAGCTAAAGTCACCCGCAGTGGCAGGCTCTTCTCGCCTGACATTGCGCCTCCCGCTATTCGAAAACCCCTCCTCATAAAACCTGCAAGTTTACCAAGTCCTGTTGCTGATCAAATTGTGTCCCCTGCTGCCGAGTCATCAAATGCTCGGGGCAAAGGGATTGAAGAAGAGCCTGCCCGGATGGAGGCACCAATACCCGTGAATGCTGAGGCCTCCCGACAAGAAATGGAGGAGATTCTGAAAATAATAAAGAAAAGTGATTTTAATGTTGTCGAACAGTTAGGGCATACACCCTCCAAGATCTCCCTGCTTTCCTTATTACTATGTTCCGAGGCCCATGCAAAAGCCTTGATCTCATTTCTCAAGACGGCCCATGTGCCGCAGGAGACGTCTGCAGTTCAGTTCACTGACTGCATAGCCAATTTGACGGCGGACAACGGCTTGGGCTTTTTAGATGCTGACCTAACCGCAAAAGGGAGAAACCATAATGATGCCCTGCATGTCTCTATTGAATGCAGGGGCACTACTCTGGCACATGTATTGGTGGACACTGGTTCTTCCTTGAATGTTCTTCCGAAAAAGGCTTTGGATCGTCTGGATTATGAGGGCCTGGAGTTGAAACCCAGCAATATCATCGTCAGAGCTTTTGACGGTTCCAAGAGGATGGTTCATGGAGAGGTTAACATCCCTATTCGTGTGGGCTCTCAAGTGTTTGACTCTACCTTTTACGTGATGGATATACGTCCATCGTACTCCTGTCTGTTGGGTAGACCTTGGATCCACAAAGCTGGGGCAGTGACCTCCACCTTACACCAAAAGCTGAAGTATCCCGTCAGGGGGAAAATTGTCACTGTGCAAGGAGAAGAGGAGTATATGGTGAGCCATTTGAATTCCTTCAGGTACATCGAGATGGACGGAGAATTTATTGAAACTCCCTTCCAACATTTCGAGGAGGTACATCCAATTTCAGCAGCTGCGGAGACAATGGCCGAAGAGAATGATTCCTTGAAGATGGTTTCCCTAAGGGATGCCCGGGCTGTGGTTCAGAAAGGCGATGGTGCACACTGGGGTCAGCTTCCTGACTTCACTCAGAAGAACGACAAGTTTGGGCTAGGCTTTACTACAGAGGCTCAGAAGGCAATGCGCAAAGAGAAGATTGGAAAGGCTCCGGTGTTTATTTCCAGCTCAAGGGTGAATGCTATCGAGGAGGATGTGGAGGAAGCTGAGTTTGATAATTGGATCTACCCGACTGCTAGCGACGGACCAAACAACTGGACAGCAAAAGACTTTACCCCTATCACATTTGTCACGCAGTAATTGATTTCTTTTGATTGCCAAATTTGTAACAAACAATATGTTAAAACTCTGTTGGCTCGATGTCCTGCTCGGGGCATCGTAGCTCCATTTGTGAGGGCTTTTTGTATGACATTTTCATATATCATCAATCAAAACATTGGACGTTTGTTGCATTTCAAATCTTGTGCTCCTTTTCTTTCTGTGTTATATATATTGCAAAACAGCTATATTTACACACACTCACTTATACAGGTTTCAATCCACTCTGGATCTCACTGGCAACAGCTCTGCTACCGCCAGTTATGACTTCGAAAATCCGATCAACTTGGCCGAAGACGAAGGTGAAGATGATTGCGAAGTGCCTGGTGAACTCGCAAGACTGCTACTACAGGAAGAGAGGGCTATTCAACCACATGAAGAGCCTGTGGAGACAATTAACCTGGGTACTGAGACAGATAGGAAAGAGGTCAAAATTGGTGCCAATCTAGAGCTCAGCGTGAAGCAACGATTGATCCAGATGCTACAAGACTACATGGAGATCTTTGCCTGGTCTTATGAAGATATGCCTGGTTTGGATGCCGACATTGTAGTTCACCATTTGCCAACCAAGGAAGATTGCCCTCCAGTAAAGCAAAAAGTTCGACGAATGCGTCCAGAGATGTCTGAGAAGATTAAAGCTGAGGTGATGAAACAGTTTGATGCGGGTTTCCTTGCAGTAACTTCTTACCCTCAGTGGGTTGCCAATGTTGTGCCAGTGCCGAAGAAGGACGGCAAGGTCAGAATGTGTGTTGACTACAGGGATCTGAACAGGGCCAGCCCCAAGGATGACTTCCCCCTACCTCACATTGATGTCCTTGTTGACAATACAGCTCAACACAAGGTGTTCTCCTTCATGGATGGTTTTTCAGGGTATAATCAGATCAAGATGGCTCCAGAAGATATGGAAAAGACTACCTTTGTGACCCAGTGGGGCACCTTCTGTTATAAGGTCATGCCATTCGGATTAAAAAATGCTGGGGCAACCTATCAGCGTGCCATGGTTGCTTTATTTCATGATATGATCCATCATGAGATTGAAGTATACGTTGATGACATGATTGCAAGGTCTCAAACTGAGGAGGAGCACCTTGATCATCTGAGGAAGTTGTTTGACCGACTCAAGTTGTACAAGTTGAGATTGAATCCCAACAAATGCACCTTCGGGGTGAGGTCCGGAAAATTGCTAGGTTTCATTGTAAGTGATAAAGGTATCCAGGTGGACCCTGCCAAGGTTAAAGCTATTCAAGAGATGCCGACCCCAAAAACAGAGAAAGAAGTCAGAGGTTTCCTAGGACGATTGAATTACATTGCCCGATTCATCTCACATCTGACTGCTACTTGTGAGCCAATCTTCAAATTACTGAAGAAAGATCAAGTGGTACGCTGGAATGATGAATGTCAGGCCGCCTTTGAAAGAATAAAGGAATACCTCCAAGAGCCACCCATTCTTATGCCACCAGTGGAAGGAAGACCTCTGATACTATACTTGACAGTGCTTGATAATTCAATGGGGTGTGTGCTGGGGCAGCATGACGAGTCTGGCCGAAAAGAGCACGCTATTTATTACTTGAGCAAAAAGTTTACCGACTGTGAGTCTCGTTACTCACTGCTTGAGAAAACTTGCTGCGCTCTTGTATGGGCTGCTCGCCGGCTGAGACAGTATATGCTGACTCACACTACTTTATTGATTTCAAAGATGGATCCCATCAAGTACATATTTGAAAAGCCCACTCTGTCTGGGAGGATAGCGAGATGGCAAATGATCTTAACAGAATATGACATCCAGTATACAACTCAGAAAGCAATTAAGGGGAGTGTACTGGCTGATCATTTGGCACACCAACCCGTGGACGATTATCAATCATTGAACTTTGATTTTCCGGACGAAGACATCATGGTGGTAACTGACTGTGAAGTACCTGGACCGGATGAAGGACCTGAGGAAGGATCCCGATGGTCTATGCATTTTGACGGAGCCTCCAATACTTTGGGTAACGGCGTCGGTGCTGTAATCATATCTCCCAAGGGGATCCATACTCCACTCACCGCCCGATTATGTTTCAGCTGCACCAACAACATGGCAGAATATGAGGCATGCATCATGGGTTTACAAGCTGCAATCGACCTGAGGATCAAGTTTCTAAGTGTCTTCGGAGATTCCGCTCTCGTGATCAATCAGATCAAAGGCGAGTGGGATACGAAACACCCGAATCTCATTCCTTACAAGGAGTATGTATCGACCCTGCTCCCCCACTTTGAAGAGATAACTTTTGAACATTTCCCCAGAGAGGAAAATCAGCTAGCGGACGCACTAGCCACGATGTCTTCAATGTTTAAAGTTAAATGGGACAATGAGGCTCCCCAAATCCTAATCTGGAAGTTGGATGAACCGGCATACTGCTGTGAGCTCGAGACTGAGAAGGTAACTGAAAAACCCTGGTATCACGAGGTGAAGAGGTACTTGGAAGCTCAGGAATACCCTGAGGGCGCATCTGTCAATGATAAGAAGTTCATGAGGAGGTTTGCTGCAAAATTCTTCCTCAGCAACGGCATTCTCTACAAACGGAATCATGATTCAACTCTGTTACGTTGTGTGGATAAGGTTGAAGCAGAGAAAATCATGATGGAACTGCACGAAGGTACGTTTGGGACCCACTCCAGTGGACACACCATGGCTAAGAAAATCCTTCGGGCAGGATATTTCTGGTCCACAATGGAAGCCGATTGTTACCAACACTCCCGGACTTGTCATAAGTGCCAGATCTATGCTGACAAAGTGCATATCCCTCCGGTTCCTTTGAATGTCCTAACGGCACCTTGGCCTTTCGCAATGTGGGGCATCGATATGATCGGTGAAATCCGACCGACGGCATCCAATGGACACCGCTTCATCTTGGTGGCAATCGATTACTTCACGAAATGGGTCGAGGCAGCTTCATATGCCACGGTAACCAAGAGCGTCGTGGCACGTTTCATCCGGCATAATCTGATATGTCGGTACGGTGTCCCGGAAAGAATCATTACGGACAACGGTACCAATCTCAATAACAAAATGATCACTGAACTCTGTGAACAATTCAAGATACAGCACCACAATTCTTCCCCCTATCGGCCGAAGATGAATGGGGCTGTAGAGGCAGCCAATAAAAATATCAAGAAAATTGTGCAGAAGATGACAGTGACCTATAAAGATTGGCACGAGATGTTACCGTTCGCTCTTCATGGGTACCGCACCTCAGCAAGGACGTCAACCGGGGCAACTCCCTTCTCCCTAGTCTATGGCATGGAGGCAGTCTTGCCGATTGAAATCCAGATACCCTCTCTTCGGATAATGAAGGATGCAGACTTGAATGAAGATGATTGGATCCAAACTCGACTTGATCAACTAAATCTAATTGACGAAAAAAGGCTCACTGCTATCTGTCATGGTCAAACGTATCAAAAACGGATGATCAGGGCATTTAACAAGAAAGTCAGACCGCAAGAGTATCAAGTTGGGGACCTGGTAATCAAACGCATCATCCTTCCTCAAAGTGATCCCCGGGGCAAATGGACCCCTACGTACGAAGGGCCATTTGTGGTTAAGCGTGTGTTCTCTGGAGGAGCCATGATCCTAACCACCATGGACGGTGACGACCTTCCTCACCCCGCCAATGCGGACATAGTGAAAAGATACTACGCATAAATAAAAGACCCGCTAGGTTGACATACCTAGGCAAAAATAAGGGCTTCCCGGCGAACCAAAAGGGTTCGGGCAAAAATAAGGGATGAAATAAATAAAAATCTGTACACCCGGCAAATCGAAAACCTGAAAGGGCGGCTTGGGCAAAAAAGGGTATCCCGGTGGACTGAAAACCCGAAAGGGCGGTCCAGGCAAAAGTTAGGGATAAAAGCGTAACACTATGTCTCATTGGATCACTTCGCACCCGGAATTCGGCATCAACTATCTGGCTCAGATTGCGGCATCGACCAATCAGCTTCATCTTCGATCAGACAGCAAAGCGATGAGACGTTCGGAGACATAAAGGCAATAGCAGAGTTGGAACCCAGTGGGATTGTTCACATAGCTGTTTTGTTTTTCAAATTGTAAACTCTATGTTGTTTGGCGATGTCCTCTTACTAGGATGTCAGTCTCTTGTACAAAAAACGCCTATTCACAGGCAAAGTTTAAATCAATGAAAATTCACTTGTCCATACAAATTGCCATTGTTTTTTCTTTTGTTGTTTTGTCTTGTGAAGAACGTCCAATGTTCATTTTTTGATATATGCATTTGACATTAAAATTGCTGATTCATAAATGTTTGCATATGAAAAGAGATTAATTACAAGTGACATCGAAGACAGGGGCAATGCGGGGTTGTCTAATGCGGTCTAGTTGTTTTGTCCGCCAAAGCACCAAGGTAGGTTCAACTGAAAAATGTGACCAAATCATCTCAACTCCCCGCAGAGTAAAGCAAAATTCAGCAGCACTTTCCCCAAGCAGGAGTCGATTCCCCGTCGATCCTGAAAAAGGCACAACGTTCCCCGGCAGGTCTTAAAAGCTCATCCCCAGTAGATTCTGCGAGCTTATCCCCGGCGAAGTACGAGCGTCTCGCCCAAGTTTTATTTAGAGTTATTTCCTCACAAGGACTTATAACTGGGTTATCCTCAGCTAAAAGCCACGGAAGACCATTCTCGGCGAAAGTTCCTTCAATCCCCAGCGAAATCTACCTTTGGTTTTCCCCAGCGGAGTTTATCATCATTATCCTCAGCGGAATCCATTGTTAAAGTCCTCAGCAGGCCTCTCATCAGAGCTTTGGTCAAGCATCTCTTCCGCAGAACAGCTTCCCGGTCATTCGTCAAGGATTTATTTTCCTAAGATGAAATTACACTCATAAACATTTCACATTTCCGTACATCTTGCTTACATACATGATGAGACACATACAATATCAAATATTGAACATCATGACATCATGCATATCATACATCATGACATTGCATACAGCTTACGTCTTTGCCTTTTCAGGAAAAAGACAATCTCAAAAAAGACTACTTTCAACTGTCACAATTCCAGACTCGATTCCTGTATCTAGCCAGGGCACGTCTGCAGAGTTCAAAGATTCGACTCCTGTATCCAGCCAGGGCACATCTATCAACTACAACATTTCCAGACTCGATTCCTGTATCCAGCCAGGGCATATCTATTGACGACTATTTCCAGATTCGACTCCTGTATCCAGCCAGGGCACATCTGTGAGCAACCGATCGTAGATTCGATACCTGTATCCAGCCAGGGCATATCTGCATAAGGAGACTGAAGATCAAACACCTGTAACAAGCCAGGAAAACATCTGTCTTTCTTAAAACACACAAGTTCTCGCTAAGGAACCTCTTATGCGATCAACACTTCCAAATGGCATCTGTAAGCCCATTCCCGACAAAGTTCTGTCACTTTTCCAGATGGCATCTACAAAGCCCATCTCCCTATCCACCATCTCTCCAAATGGCATCTATAAGCCCATTCCCGACACCACATTGATGAGACTCCAGCATGCGAGTGCAAATTTCCGGGCACTCTAGTGTCCAATCTCCTTTTACCCTCGAGTCACGAAAGGCAAACTTGCCAATCTAACTCTTCAGGTCCAAGAAGATTGAACAGGGGCAACTGTTGTACCCCAAAATTTGCCCTCCCATTTCCTCAACATTTTCTCATCACAAGACCTTTGGAGATCAAGATCCAATTAGGGTTTCCCCTACTCAAGACTTCTCCTTGCACTGTGGACTCAAATTAGGGTTTGTGTTTGCCTAAAGATGTTTTGACCTAAAATGCCTAAGATGACTTTCATGCTTCATGTTGGACTCCCAAGTTTACCTATACCAAGTTTCAAGTCTTGATTCCAAGTTTTACCCAGTCAATTGGACAGTTGACCTAGAAATCAGCTGTATTGGGGAAAAAGTCAACTGTGGCCAATTGACAGTCAAACCTCATGAAATTTGATCCACATCAACATTATGAACTCATATGAACCATTTGATCAAGTTTGGATCACAATTCCACAAGAAATTTGATCAGATCATCAAAAGGGCAAAATGGTCATTTTTAAGGTTTTGACTGCACAAAGGCAATTTTTGACTGTTTGACCTAGCCAATGGCAAACCAAGCTCACATATGGACTCAAGGACCCCATGGAATTATCTTGACATGTTCATCAAGCTCAAAAGATCCCAAGTACACAAGATTGACAGTTGAATTTCCCAGTCAATTGATCAATTTTGACTGTATACTGAAAAGTCAAACTTTGACTTTTTGGTCAAAATCAAGAGTCAAGATTCATTTTTCATCAAAACATGCCAAATCATGAAACTTGTTCACCAAGAAGTCACAAAATGCAAATTAGGGTTTGAAAATGGAATTTTTCATAACTTAGAATTTTTCTAAGTTATGGAAAACCCTAATTTTTTCCCAACTTTGCCCCATCTTTTCACCATGATCCATTTGGATTCAAACAAAAGTCAAAACATGAAAGTTGTAGCTTGTTGCAAAATCTACAACTTTGATTCACAAAGTTTTCTCATTTGAAGCTTGTATCTCAAGTTATGATTTTTTGAATAAGGGCACTAAACCATCTTTTAACTTAGTGAAATTTGACCTATTTTGAAAAGGTTTTCTACCCTACTTCAAGGCCACTTTTAATACCCTTCCACTTGGAATTTCAAATTGCATTTCAAAGATGGATTGTAGTACACATTACAAGCTTTCCAAAATGTCCAAGAACTCATCAAACAACCTCATAACTTGAGAGATTCGAATTTCACAAGTTGGCAAAAATTCACTTTTGTTCTTCATCAAAGCATGTTCATAAACTTGGCAAATTTGAATTCAGCATGCTTAAGCTACATTGCAGGCCTCTAATCCCATTCTCACTCAATAATTCAATGCATATCCTTTGTGTTCTAACATTATTTTGCTCATTTGGATAATACACACAAAATCAAGCCTAAACTAGAAAAAGCATGTTATCCATTCTTGTAAAGTGATACTTTATGGCAACTTTGCAAATCTATGAGGTACAATGCAGATCTTTGAAGCAAAAAAGCATAGGCATATCCCACTGATCAAGACTCAAAGGTGCAGCATAGATTGAGGCATTGTACTGGCCTAGAAACCAAGTTGACATTTGCTTGCTTCACATAGAAGTAACATCCATAACTTATGCTATCTCTCATATCAGTCAAGGAACACAGCACAAAAGATATCAAACGCATTCCATAGACCTCATTGAAGCTTTTGCTCGAGCCATTTGCCTTTCAAACCCCCTCCATCTCAAAATCACCTCAAAACTGCACAAACAGAGCAAGCTCTGCAGTTTGAGTGCCAACTCCCATTTCCTTCAAGCATTCTTGCCCAAACCTGTTCCTCTATCTTCCTCACAACCTATGCAAGCTGACCATGATCTGAAACCTGACCTGTAACACCTCCAAGCCACTTCACCATTTTTAATTTTCTGTTTTGCAGTTGGAGTTCATTAGCTCGATTCAGGAAGTTTCAAGGCAAAGTAGGAATTGGAAAAGCTTCCTTACACTTCAAGGAAGCTGTACAAGTCCTCATTTCATTCTGAAACATCCTCCATTGCCCAGCTCGATTCCAACTGAACAGGTATATTCATGGAGTTCTATCTCTCTTGTTAGGCATTGTTAGCTTTAGGTTTTTGAAGAAAATATGTCACAATCATAGCCCTGAACATGCTCATATGATTAGATTTCATTTATGTTTCGTGTGCTTAGAGAATTTCATGTCTGAACATTGATGAAAAGTTAGGTCAGAAAAGAGGGGGAGAGAAATTCTCTCTCATCTTAGAGAGTTAGATTAAGTTCTATACATGGTTGGAATCGTCTCTTCATGCTGAGCATTTTTCATGTTATGAGTTTTTGTTAAAAAGCCAGGAATCAGGAGTTAGCAGCTGGAGTACAGGGCGCGCGTTTTTTTGAATGTTGTTGAACGAAGGTTGAAGATGAAGCCACATGGGCTGGGCCTGTGTGGTTTCTTCTTTTTGCACCCTATTTCCATTTTCTCACCCCCCAAGCCCATTTGCCTTATTTTTATTTCTTTTTGACTTTTTCTTTTTTTATTTGACTTGTTTATTTTTTCTCAGCATATTAAAATTTTGAAAATATTTTTCTCATCATTCTTGATTTTATTTGGGTTTTATTTGATTTTCTTTCCATTTATACATAAATATATACATATTTTTATTTAGAATAAATATAAAAAAATAGTGTAAATGCATTCATATACATTTTTATTTTTATTTACCTTCTGAAATATTTCACATAAAAAAATACTTTTTTTATTTATTTTATTAAAATATTAAATATATATTATTTTTGTATATAATGCATATTTAAGAACTTAATCTATATATATATATATATATATATATATATATGTTTATTAATATATTTAAGTTAAAATATAAAAATATTTGAATTTTTCATCTTATTAATATTTGATATAAAAAATACTTTTTTTTATAATATACTTCATTTATTTTTATTTTTGTAAATAATAAATAAATACTTGTATTAAATTAGATAATAATACATCTTCTTTAAAATTAGGGTTTTTGCCCTAAAAGTTGAAAATACTCAAAATAATACCTTTTTATTTTCTTATTTTTATTTTACATAAACCGTACTTTTCTCATACATAAAAACTTTCTTTTTGCATTTTACATATTTATTTAATTTCCATTTAAATTATGCAATTTATTTACTATGCAAATATTCAAAATTGATGTAATAATTTTAGGTTTAAATTACTTGTCAATATCCCCATTTGAACATTTGTACCCCCCTTCCCATATTTGGTTGTGTAATAGCTTAGTAATTTTAATTTCGCACTTTATTGCTTTCTAAATAATAACATGCTAGAATTAGGGTTTGTATGCGAAAAAACGATAAAAATTAGTTTGACCTAATACAAGACAAACAAGCATGAAAATGGACACACAAATCACACTTGCACCCCCTAGGGTATTCCACTTGTTGCCTTCAAATAAATGGGCCATATTGTATGTT
The DNA here is from genome assembly GCA_948472305.1 of Vicia faba. Taxonomy (NCBI): domain Eukaryota; kingdom Viridiplantae; phylum Streptophyta; class Magnoliopsida; order Fabales; family Fabaceae; genus Vicia; species Vicia faba. Next base: position 303,446,764 of record OX451741.1, read on the forward strand.
GAACATCTTTGGGCAAAGCAAACAGTTTGAATGATCATAGTCCCTCGATAAAACTTTTCAAAACAAACAAAACAAATGATCAAGTCCCTTAGAGAAATTGCCCAAAGACATTTAACGTCGTTACAACTATGGTCTAAACGATGACCCGCGCCTGTCCCTTTTCACATCCTAACACAAGGTTGCCCACCAAATACAATGGTGGTGCAAACTTGTTAAAAGGGTTAAAGTATAGCAATAATCTTTCGAGAAATTTAGGAGTAGATAACCTCTTAGTTACTTGAACCAACTTGCAAAAACAAAACACTTGCCTATTTTTCAAACCACACTTCACTACACTTTCAAAACAACTTTCAAAAAATGAAAACCTTTTCAAAAGACATACATCTTTGTATACATCCCCACATGGATCATTGCAAAGGTTGCCACCACATTGGCATCTTTTCAAAACATTTTCAAAACCCACACACTCAAGCACCATTTAAAACAATTGAAAACAAAAGGCAAATGATCTAAGCAAGTAACTAAGAGCCCATGGATAACCATGGATAGAAAGGGTGCTAATACCTTCCCTTTCTATAATCTACTCCCCGAACCCAAGAAAACGTCTCAAAAGGTTTTTGCTGTGCTTTTTAACCTTTCCTTAGGATAAAATAAAAAGTCGGTGGCGACTCTTGCTAACCGCAACATTTGCGAATACAAACGCAAACCTCAAGTCAGTTCTCCCACCGTATCACACTCACTCTACACACCGACACTTTCCTGTGAATCTTGCGATCTGAGCCTTCAACTGCTTGTTCTCTTTTGCATAACTGTTAGCAACCACTTTTCAATCACCAGAACCGGGAAGTGAATGACTAAGCCCTGATTGAGTGCTAGAGGAAATAAATCCTCTTGCCTCTCTATCATCTCTACAACACGACTCTTGAGAATCTCAATCAAGTCATCTTTCTCCTTCAAGTCTGCCCAATATGATATCTCTAAAGTCTGACACTTATTCTTCCAAGCTTCTTTCTCCTATTGCATCTAACTAGGGCCAGCTGAAGCTCTTCCACATCATCCAAAAGGGGAGGAGTGGTCTTCAAAAACATATTAGGCATAGGTGCTTCATGGGAATATGGCATCTTCAACTGAATTGCCCTTACTCGTACCCACTGAAGATAAGGCTCCAAAGAAACATCCCCTTTAGGTCCCAAGTCATTTCTACTCTTCCTGTGAATATGACGCCAAGCCTTTGCAATTTGCTTCTTAGCTTCCTTATGATTCTCTCCCTCTCTAAGAAAGAAACCACTAAGATGAATACTATTTGGCTTATCCCTCATCGGATATCCAAGCTATCGTCGTGCAAGAACAGGATTGTAGTTAATTCCTCCTTTTGTACCAAGAAGAGGTACATTGGGGAAACTACCATAACTATCGACAATATCTACATCATGGTAAGCCTGATGGTACCAAACAATATGTAAACGAGTGAGGTCCATAATCTTTGGAGCCCAACGAGGTTCCTTTTTGACATCCCAAAAAGCATCAGACCGAGGCAAGTGAGAAATAAACCACTGATACAAGAAAGGCGTGCAACATATGATCATCCCTCCATGATAAGAATTTTGAAGATGAATGGAGTAATAAGCATCACCTAAAAATGTAGGGACTGGATTCCTTATCAAAAATATCCTTATGGAATTGACATCCATGAAGTTGTCGACGTTCAAAAATAAGAACAACTCGTAGGAAAGTAGGGAAAAGATGGCATCAAAAGCAACCGTACTCTTCATCCTAGCAAAGTAGCAAGCCTTCTCTAATAAAAACTGAGTGGGTAAGCCTCTGATTCCTCCTTTAGTAGTCATATGGGCCTCAATCTCAGACTTCCCCAAATGAATCAATGCAACAATCTCATGAGATTTTGACTCCTTCTCCAAACCGGTGAAAGGAACACAATTAGTAACAAGTAATCCCAGTAGATAAGAATACTCCTCTAATGTAGGTATCAATTCATAATCAGGGAAAGTGAAACATCGATACATCGAATCGTAGAACTGGACCAAAGTCGAGAGAATACCCTCCTTCATCCTAATCTTAATGAGAGACACGATGGATCCATACTTCTTCTGAAAATCTGTAGAACTCTCAATCTCGAGAATTAGACTCATCAAATCATTTATCTTGGGATTCTTGAAAATGTACTTCTGAGTCTTTCTTTTTCCAGAATCCATGGTCAAAAGTACCTGGGATATTCACAAAGAGTCAAATTTAAGTCCCTTGAACCACAATGTCTTAAAAGATGCTCATGGGTGCATGAAGGCATGATGTAACAATCACACATAAGATCACAAACATGGGGGGTTCATAAATTTGACGTCACGAGCAAGGAGTCAAAGGTACTACCCACAAGGTATGGTCTAATAGTTTATCACATGCCGAACAAGGTTATAAAAGGTTCCCAGAGTCTATATCCTTCCTTCAGATATTACCAAAGTTATGATTGACTAGGTAATTAGTAATATTCTCAAGAAAAACTCGTTCGATCATAGTATCACGTGACAACCATTACCGTAGTACTCCGTAATAGCTTCCGCACAACACCTAAAAGGCCAAGATGGGCTAAAGGTTCTATGGTCGGCAGCTTCAGCAGGCTCCCAGGTTGAAAGCAGCACGTCTTCCCGATTACTCGATAAATGACACTACAGCCAAAGGGGCATCTACTGAGTGGGGGATCTCATGCCTCCTTTTTTGGGATTACTCCCTCAAAGTTAATATGACTATACCGCCCGTCCTATCTTAAGTTTTCCCAATTCTGGGTAGAGGACTTATGAGAAATCACCAAGCACCCTGAAAACCAGGAAAATCCAGACAAAGATATATACAACACATAATATACAACAAACAAAAGCATATACACAAATAAACAAAGATAGGCTCAACCCACTTAGGGATGGATGAATAATAAGTTGATCTTTCCCCAGCAGAGTCACCATTTTTCTGTATTAGTAGAAATGTTAAGACTAAGCCATTGGATTGACTTAACTTGCACAAATCAAATTAAAAATCGCCACCATGCTTTATTATTTCCAAAGGTATAAGAAAATATAGAATAACCCAAAAAGAGGGAGAGATAATCTAAGTTCGGGGGTTGATTATGAAAAGGGAAGGTATTAGCACCCAAAATATCTACGATACTTTGCAGGAACCTCTTTGTAAATCTGTGTATTTTGGCTATAAATGTTGTATACAAAAATAGATGGTGGGGATGAGAAAAGAAGTATTTTTTTACAATTTTTTCACCCGCCGCGGTTATGAACCTTTAGTGCCTACGTACCACCTTCTGTGCAATAGGGGATCATGGTACTCGTAGTTCACCTTTAAAAATTTTAAAACTCAAGTGTGTTGGTTAATTTTAAGATACGAGACATCATCATCTTATATGAGTGGAAGAACATACTTACTACCCACAATTATGAGAAAGGTGAATTTGCTTCATCTCAAAGTGGAGGATATAACTTGGAGTTTAAAGTCAACAAAGCCTCACTCAACACCCAAGTGGAAAATATCTCACTTCACTACATATCGTAGAAGTATAGTAGTTCGCATCACTTCAAGGATTGACAATGGTCTAATCTTTTGAGAAAACTTTAAAGTAAAAAGCCTAAAGTGGCAAAATATTTTGAATGAGATTGATTCACTTTTAGTCTTCTCACAAAAAATGTCAAGGTATTATTAAGTTGATTAAAGTTTGATCAAGAAAATATTTTGAAAATGCATGGACTTAAGTCCAAGTTTATTATTAAAGAGGTCCAAGTTTAAAACAAGAATAATTTTCAAAAGGAGGGAGAACATTTTTGAAATTAAAGAAGGTGGGAGGAGATGAAGGGAATATCCTGAAGCATAAAGTAAAAGCTAGGGAAAAGATCCATCTAACCAACAAGGAGCCAACACTTGACATTAAGAGATAATGTATAATTCCCATTCTTTGGATTGAAACCAAATGAGCAAGGAAAATATAACCTCTTGAGATTCAAACTTCAAGTGCATTAAGTCTTCACAAAACAAATTGGGCAGAGTAACGACTGTACACAGATGAATTCCCAATCATAGACAAAGCATATAATCAGAATAACTTACTCACAAAGAAAACAAACAACACAATTTCTTAGGAGTAAACCCCAAGAACTCTAGGAAATATTGCAATAAAAGTCACAAGGTCTCAAGGTAGGTCAAGGTCTCTAATCCTAAGTCCAAGAAGTCCATCACTCCATAATGCCAACGATAGTAACCAAATAGTCCAAGTAACATTAAAGTTTTTTATGGTTCAAGTTGATTATTAGGTATCTTCAAAAAGAAAGAGAAGCTCAAGTGAGAAAAATAAAAATGACATAAAAGTAAATGCTCAAGTGAGAAAATATGAAAATAGCATGAAATGTAAATGTTAAAATAAAATGGTTCATAAAGTAAAGGCATAAAATAAAAGCATAAAATAAAGGGCATAAAATAAAAGTCAAATGTTAATGAATTAGTAATTAGAGGTTAGTTGAATGACCATATTGAAACATGCATTTGAAACTCATTAGAGGATTGATAAAATCAAAGCCTCTCAACAACAAGTTTTATTTGCTTTTTGTCAAGTATTTCACATTTTCAAAATCTCAAGGTAACAATAAATGATCAATGATATTTAAGTGATTCACTTTAACTAAAGCTTATAAAGATTCATTAGAGGATTGATAAGACCAAAGCCTCCTAACAATGAATCTCAAGATTATTGGATCAAAGGTTTCAAATTAACATACTTGGGCTTGCAAATATAGGTTTGGGCCACAAATGATCATTTCTCAAATCGGGACAAAATTTAGCACTATGTTAAACAATCGTAAGTGGACTTATATAGAAGTTGCACCTATTTTGAGGCCAGTTAATAGCAATTTATGTGCCATATGTTTGGAAAGATGATATGTATATCATCCTCTAACAAAATGTAACACAATGAGAAGAGGATGAGATAAAGAGGGAAGGGATATGTTTGAAATAAAAATTTAATCAAACTATCAGTAAAACCACTCATCCATTTTGGTGGAGTTAAACTCAACACCAAAGATCCAATGATGTTAATGAAGTACATGATCAAATGTCAAAAGGTCAGGATATATTCAAAAATAAAATCGTATTTAATGTATAAAATAAAAAAAAGAAAATGATTTTTAAAATGTTTTTAAAATGAAAATAAAAGGGAAAATAGAAAACTATACTCAAAATATCAAAGAAAAATTAAAAGAGACCATAGAAAAATCAGAAATGACCTCAAATATTTTTACAAATTTTTTGGTAATTTTTCAAATCTGAAAAGTATTTTTAAACTAATTAAAATTACTCAAATAAGTGAAAAAAAGATCAAAAATAGTAGAAGTCAAAATAAAATTCTGAAAAAAATTCAGAAGGTCAGAAGTAAGAGAAATAATTTTGATGAATTTTTTCAGCGTTTAAAAATGTCAAAAAGTATTTTTAAGCAATTATAAACAAACCAAAACAAAGAAAAAATCATGAAAAATACCAAATATTAAAATAAAATTATGAAAAATATAAAACCAGAAAGAGAATATTTGAAAATATTTTTGTGAATTTTATCATAATTTTTGTGTCAGAAATGAATTTTCTATGATTTTTTTAAATTTAAAACATTTAAATATAAAAATTAGAAATATAAAATAAATTCAAAAAATATGGAGCATTGAATGAGAGTCAAAACATGTTAAGAAGCTAATCCAATTGATCAGACGTGTTGTGCATATCATGGTCCTTAATGAATAAAACATGTGATCAACTATTAAATCAGATTTGAAAAAATGCGTGGCAAATTCCCATTGGTTCAAGACGGACACGTAGGTCGTCTTTAACCTTTGTCAACGTGATTTTCAGGTTCATGAAATGGAAAAATTAGAGCTCGAGACTGGTACCATTCGCTTCGTCTCTTCAAGATGATTCCAATGGTACCCTGGCAAAAAAAATTGTAAGGTGTAGCTCAGTTGTTTCAGAAGGAAAGATTTGAAAAGGGATTCAAAAATTCATGGCTAAAACTAACTTTCAGTTGAAAACAAATGTTGCGACTAGAATCATAATTATGAGAGCTTCATTACAGTACTAAAGTTAAAGAGAATTGATGAAGGAATCTACCTATTGAAGTTCAAATTTAAATCTCTGAAACTTGACTTGGCTAGCACGATTTAGGAAGTCTTAGAGCTTGGTTCTTCTTCTGTTAGCTTCAGTGAAGTTCAAGGATGAAGAATTGAAAAAGAAAATGGATTGAGGAAAGCTATAAAACCAAATTAGAAGTTGTAGAAAAGTGGGTTGAAGAAAGAGTTTGGCAGGATGATTCTAGCTATCTAAGCTTGAGAAAATGAATGAGGTATGACCCTCTATTTATAGGGAAGCTAATGGAATGCTTAAGCGTGTGAAATGATGAAGTTTGGAGGGAAATCGTGTGAAGTTGCAAACATGAAAAGTGTGACTTCTATTTTGCTCAAAACTCAACCAAAACTTGTGATTCAAGGTGCTAATCACTTATGGAATATTACTAAACATGATTAGAAGTAAAAACATGCAGAAATTTTGTGTTTAGAGGCCAAATCACGAATTTCAAATTCTGACTTTGGAGGAAACTTCAGTCTCAAGGTACCACCATCTTTGAATCAATGGTGTGCACGATTTAGGGAACCTTAGGACTTGATTATTAATGTCTTGGAAAGATGAGATCACAAAATTTACAATGTGCAAAGAATGGAATCAAATGGATGCTTGAGCTGAAAGTTGTAATGAGTCAAAGTTGGAAAAAATGCTGACTTTTTGTACTTAGAAAAATTCTAAGTTTTTCTTCAAAAATGACCTATAATGTCTTGCATCCAAACATGGCCTTCCATTTAAAATTTTCTCTTGACCCAAAAATATGGAATGAAGTAGATCTCTTGAATGACATTATGAGACTTGAACCATTTAAAAAATCCAAAAATTGAGAAAGTTATGACTTTGTGAATTTGGTGAAAATTCATGAGATGACCTCTAATCTTTTGCATCCTTAGGGCATCTTCCATCCACTTCAAGCTTTGCACATAAAATAAGAGTTTAATTTCACACCTTTAAGATCATTTTGGAATAGGATGGGATCAAGGAGATAAGAATTTACCAAGTTATGATCTTTTGAAGTCACACAAGGGAATTTGATGGCCTATCTAGAGGATTCATGATCTATCTCAATCATTAGGCATCTTCCACATAAACGTTTCTTGAATATTTTGAAGTGATTTGTTTAGAACCCTTTAAAGAGAAGCATGTCTTTGGAATCACTCAAAAATACCAAAATATGAGCAAGATATAGCCCTTAGAAGTTCAAAACCCTAGCTCATAAAGCAACAAAATGCTTTGGAAACCCTTTTCAATTTTGAAAAACTATCTTACCCAAATACTTTTGTCATGTAACTAGAAGTTTTTGAGGATGATAATTGGAAACCATAGAAACCATAACCACTTCAAAATATTAAGAATTGAGGGAAAAATGCACTTGTGACCAAGAAATCAAGAAGTTGTCCAATTAGGTCAAATTTCTTCAATCAACCCTTATGTCTTTGAACTATCTTTGAAAACTTGAGGAATGGTGAATTATAATAGACTTTGTCATAATATTACTTCAAAATATCTTTAATGATGAGGCTTGAATCTCAATGAAGCTTTGTTGAAGAAGGCATGTAAATAAACTCATGAACCTATAGATCAACTTGATGGAATGTGTTGAGATTTCACTTATAATATCATCAATTAGGGAAAATATTCATTGTATTTATTAGTTAAAAGTTAATCAATAGAAAACATAGATGATCACAATATACAAGTCAAGGTGCTTGGTGATTCCCCATGAGCAAAGCTAAAGATAAAGAGAAAAACTAAACCCTGATGTGATCTTGTTGTGATTGAATTGATATGAGATGATAGAGGGATATTAGGGGAAATAATTGGGGTACAATAACATGGAAGAACAAGTACCATGCTTTGGAGGTGTCCTACTCCATGGAATTGAAGGAGAAGGATGATTTGATTGAGATTCTTTAGAGACATGCTATTTAGAGGATGAATAAGCAAGGGGATTTATTTTCCTCTAGCACTCCGCCAGGTCCTGTTGAGCACTTATCTCCCACTTTTAGTGGATGGAAGGAAGTCACCGGTAAGTATGTAGAAGAGAACGAGCAGTTGAAGGCTCAAATTGTAAGACTCAGGGGAAGCGTTAGTGTATGGAGGGATCTTCATTAGCCTTAACTTCTTAGACTTTTTAGATTCTATCTATATTTCTCTTGTATTCAGGATTTTTGAAACTTGTATGAAAAGTTTTAATCCCTTCCAAAGTAATTAATATAACGAGATTATTCAGTTTTCTAAAAAATGTGTTTCTTCTTTGATATTTGCAATTGTTATTTAAGTTCCTTGGAAAAACTAAAATAATCAAAATAAATCATGTGCATTGCATATCACGCATCATTTCGCACACATTTTCACATTCCTATTTTCTTTCAGGTGTCTTATTTATTTCTCTACTTCGTTTAGCCAAGTTGTCTCACCAGTATAACACTCGAGCTAATTCTAGAAGGAAGATGAAAGCTTTGAACAAGAGAATCGCGAACTGCACGAAGAAGTTACTGCTTTTAGAGTCGGCATGGCTAATCTGGATGCTTTGGTAGAGTCGTTCGTGGCTTCTCAGAATTAGCCACCACCACCTATGTCTCCTCATGCTACTCAACCACAACAGACAACTGTCATTTCTGAAGTGCTGTCAGTTCCTGTCTCTGCTACTCCAGTTGTTACCTATATTCATTATCGTATGCCTCCCGGTTGTCCGTGGGGAATGCCTGAAGGTTACATGCCAGAAGGATACAACCCTACTATTCAAGTTTCTCAGCCTGTTCAACCAATTGTGATTTCTGCCCCTCCTGTGGTGCATGCTACTCATATTGATAATAATGAAATTAATCATGTTGGACCTCATGTGGTGAATGTTATTCCTGTTATTAATGAGGTTTATAATGTCGTTCCTCCACCAAACAAAAGTTTGGGCTTCTATGACATAATGGATGACTATCAAGATCAATTCAATGAAATGCAGAAGGAGGTGAAAGTCCTTAGGGGGAAAGAGTTATTCAGACAGAATGTCAGTGAACTCTGCTTAGTCCCTAATGTGTAAATTCCAGCAAAGTTCAAAGTACCAGAATTTGAGAAGTACAAGGGAAACTCTTGCCCTCATGACCACATGTTGATGTATATCATAAAGTTTTCCACTCATACTGATAATCAACACTTTCTTATTCATTTATTCCAGAATAGTTTGACTGGCACTACCTTGAAATGGTATATGGGATTGGACAATAGACATATCCATACATTCAATGACTTAGGTGAAGCTTTTGTGAAACAGTATAAGTACAACATGTTTATGGCACCTGACCGTGACCAGTTAAGAGCAATGGCTCAGAAAGATAAGGATTTATTTAAAGAGTATGTGTAGCGTTGGCGCAAGGTTGCTACCCAAGTGGTACCTCCAATGGGAGAGCAAGAAATGACTAAGGTCTTTCTGAAAACCTTTGGTTCATTTTACTATGAAAGTATGGTTGCAATTGCACCAAGTGATTTCACAGAGATGATAAGTATGGGTGTCCGTTTGGAGGAAGCCATCAAGGAAGGACGATTGTAAAAATATGAAGGTTCTAGTGGTAAAAAGAAACCATCATATGGGTTTTCTAGAAAAAAATAAGGAGAAACGAATGTTGTTGTTCAAGAAAGAAGGATTAAAACTCTGAGAACACGTCATTAGCATCAACAACAAGTTGCTTCAGTAACTCCGCTTGTCAATGTAGCTCCAACTACTAATGCATATCTGAATACACCTTATCAAGGGTAGGGTCAGAAAAGAGAAGCTTTTGATCCTATTCCAATGAGTTATGCAGAGTTGTTGTCGGCTTTGATCTAGAAGAACCTATTTCAGACTAGGTCTCCCCCTATTGTACCTTTAACATTTGTATTGTATTATAAAGCTGATCAGACTTGTGCTTTTTATCAAGGAGCCCCTGGGCACAATATTTAAATTTTGTATCCGTTGAAGGCTGAAGTGCAGAAGATGGTAACGTCAACTCTATTATCTTTTAAAAATGTCGGTCCCAATGTACAAGCTAATCCACTACCCAAACATGGAGGTGGAGGTACTGTGAATATGGTTTCTAGTTGTCCAGGATAATTTAGAATTTTTGATATAAATTTGGTAAGAGGTGATTTGGTAAAGATGCATGTTGATCTTTGCGAGTTTAGTTATTATACACATGACCATATAGCTTGCTGTGTTTGCAAGAAAGATATTTGTGGGTGTGATAAAGTGAGAGCTGATCTCCAAGAGATGATGTATGAAGGCCTTATCCATATAATCAGACCAAGGGCTGAATATGAATAAGAAGTGAACATGGTTTGTGGTTTCCCCGATGAATTCCAGATTTTTGATGTAAATTGTAATATGGTGGGAGAACTGACTTAGTTTTGCGTTTGATCGCAAATGATGCAGATGGCTAGATTCGTCACTGACTTTTATTTTATCCAATAAGGAAAGGGTAAAAATAATATGAAAGACCTCTAAATATTTTTGAGTTCGGGGAGTAGGTTATCAAAAGGGAAGTTGTTATCACCCTTTTCATCCGTAGTTATCTACGGGCTTTTAATATCTAGCTCACTTTGTTTTGAAAAATTTCTTTTTGACGTGTGCTTGAAAAATATTTTTAAAATGCCAATAGTAAGGCAACTTTTTAATGATCCTCATATCTGTCCTCGAGAATGCGTACAGAGTGTTTTGTTTGAAATTATTTTTGAAGAGTGTTTATGAAAAGATGCTTTTGTTTTGAAAAGGTTTGTGAGCAAGCGATTACGAGCGTTCTACCTACACAAAGTCTTTCTTGTAATTTTGCTCCTCCTTTAGATAGTGTTAACCTACCATTAGTTAGTAGGAAGCCCTATCGTTGGATGTGAAGGGACAGGCGCATGTCATCGTCCAGTCACATAAGGCAATATGTAAGGATGCTTTAGAAATTTCGTAAGGGACTAGATCGTTTACTGAAGGAAACATTCGAAAGGGTCATCGAGGTACTAAGATCTTTTTAATCGAGGGTATGTGCTAAAGCGTCCCCACGTTTGAGGGACATGATTTTTTTCATTCTGAAGGCAACAAGGGAGGTTACCCTAAAGGTGCGAGTGTGTGAAATGTGTTGTGATTCAGTTATGTTCATATTTGATTAGGGTTTGCTACCATTTAATTTTTATCTTTTCATATAAGGCTTATTTACTAACAGTAAACACAATAATAAAGAAAGCAGTAAAGTGTGGAAAGTAAATACGAAAAATAAAGATTCCTATGCTATTACATGGCCTCGAGAATGGGGGGTACAAGTAATAAAAATGTGTGGAAAAGTAAAATCCTAATTACCTATTACAAACCATAAGCAGTTACATAATCATAAAAAAGCGTGAGAGCGATAAATTGCATGAAAATATAAGATAAGAAAGCGAAAGGAGAAGGAAATTGTTTTTGGCGATTTTCTTGATAAAAAAGGTCTGATGATTAACCTAAAAACCTAGATTGATTAATTAATTAAAACCTAAAAAACCTAATTAATTTTAATTTTAAAAAATAAGAAAATTTATTAATTAAACAAAAACTAAACCCTAATTTTGATTAAGGTTAGTAAAAATGTTTTTTTTAGAAAAATTAATTGGTTAAAAATGGTTTTGGTTTAGTGAATTTTGGGTTTGTAATAAGAAAATAAGGGTTTTAAAAAAATAGTTACCAGGGCTAGGTGTTGAACCCACGCCCTCTACCATTTCAACCAGCACCTTCAACACTAGGCCAAGCGTGCCTTGGTGACAAGGAATGGCGTCAGGGCCTTTAGTAATCTGCAAAACAAGTGATATCATAAAAACATCAAAATGCCAAAAGGCTGGGATTGAACCCACGCCTTGGCATATTAAGTCTTTATTGTGTGCGCTTCAACCGTTGGGGTGATAATACATCCTTTAACTTAATTGAAACAAATAAAACAAATATTAAACACAAATGCATATACCTGAGAGACGTCAGAGCCCTAACTTCGGTCGTCTACTCCTATGAATCAAATTCTTGTCCCTGCAAAACAACATGTATTAGAGATCCAGAGGGACCCTACCCCCAAAAATCAGACCCTACGATTCCAATGAGATGGTTCTTTTGGACAGAAATGCGCTAAGTTTTGAGATATGGTGAAAACAACACAGATCTGTACAAATATGGTGATTAACGATTTGGCCTTCATGGGACCTCCACGATGGGTTTTTTCTACCCTTTTGAAGCTCAGAAACAGATAAATGGCATTATTTTTAATCAAAATAGCAAGAAAATTAAAATATGAATTTATGTAATAAAGAGAGGACAATGATGCATGCAGGGGTGAATCGAGCCTTTAGATCTTTGCAATTGGTACAACCTTACCCTGTGGTGTTCTTGGAAGTGAATGGGATGACTAGTTTGTAATGAAAGGTACTAAAAATAGGGTTTCAAGTTGTTTTTAGGTTTCTCGAAAAATTTGAGATTTTGGACAAGCTTCTTGGTATAAGGGTTTGTGGTTTTTGTGTCTGACTTGAGGAGAATATATATGGAGGAATTAGGTAAAAAAAATGGTCTTGGACTTTTAAAATGATAAAAAATAATAAACAAAATATAATAAACCAAAGGTAGGTGTATGAACAAGTCTTGAGGTGCATAAGGAGTGTAGTACACGCTTGGACATTGAAATAATAGCCCAATAGCCCAAAATATCAAATTTGCTCAATTGAACTTCATGCATTTGCTTAAAATTTCCCAACTTGCACTGGTCATAAGTCCTACAATTTTCATCATTTGAAGACTTTATCTTGATGCAAGTTGCCTTGACAAAAAGTGTCTTTTTGTTGACTTTTGAAATGACCTATAATGTATTGGTTCATATCTCTCAAATGAAGCATTTTTTGGACTTGAGCTTAGAGAGACAAAGTTGTAAAGAATTGAATTTTCTTCAAAATGATCTTTGGTTGGGGAAAAACTGATGAAGCATGTGAAATTTATGCTTGGTCAAAGTTTAGTTGACTTCTCTTACGAAAACCCTAATTTGGAAATTTTTGACTTTTGATGATTTGAGAGTTTTCCTTGATGAATCATGATCATCCCTTGATCAAATGATGAATATGACTTCAAAATATTGATGTTGACCAAAAATATTGAGGTTTGACTGTATGTTGACCATAATTGACTTTTTACCTAATACAATCGATTTTCATCCATCTGAGCAATTGATTGAGCAAAATTGTGATTCAAGGCATGAAACTTAGTATGGGAATTCTTGGAGACCTATAAGAAACCATGGAAACCACTTGAGGCCTTAGAAACCCAAACTCCCTTGAGAAAAATGAAACCCTAGTTGTGGACCCATTGCCTAGGAGGAGAATTTGTATGATCAATTCTTGAGCAACATTGTGCATTTGAGAACCCTAGGAGAATATCTTGAAGAAAAAGGGAGGGAAAATTTTAGGGTACAACAGCTCCCCCTGTTCAATCTTCTTTAACCTGAGGAGTTAGATTGGCATGTCCTTCATTCGTGATCTGAAGGTAGAAGAGGATTGATCACTTAAGTGCCAAGAAATTTGCACTCGCATGTGCACGAAGTAACACTGTTGGTTGATCATATTTCTTGAATGGGCTTAAAGATGCCATTCAGAGAGATGAAGGAATGTCGTCGGATATGGGCTTATAGATACCATCCAACGTAACTGTTAATAAGAGTATTAGAATGATGCTACGCTTGACTTCATCTAAAGAATGCTTTCCAGAATGAACCTTCGGGGAAGGTGCTTAAGTAACTGCTTGTTAAATTTAGTCTCTAAGGGAAATTCTTGTCAGAATTTAGTCTCTGGGGTAAATGTTTGTCACGTAGATAGTCGCCTCGTCCTGTTTCGGGAATTGATCCACAATCTGTTTTTGTTGGTAAACCTGTCCTGTTTTGGGAATTCATACCACCTGGCCATGTTGATAGTTTCCCTGTCTTATTTCAGGAATTAATCTTTTTTCCTAGTTATAAAGATAGTTTTCCCGTCCTATTTTAGGAATTAATCTACGACCTTTTGAGAATTGTTAATGATATTCGTCTATTTGTAGACTTTTACCTCAAAAATAAAGTTAGTCTTTATGCAATGTCATGATATATGTAATGCATTGCGTAATGATGTTCTTAAAGTAAATGAGAGTGTTTTATATGTGTTTCGTATGCATATTCTATGATACTTGTGAATGATGTATGGATGTGAGATGTCGTTAAGGTGTATTGGTAGTTTCATGTAACATCTTGGTTGGGGAAAATAAATCCCTGACTGCCATTGGGGATGAAGAATGTGAATTTTCAATCTTGTTGAGAATGTCTCTGCTAGGGATTCCTGCTTTCTTGTTTGAGGATACTCCGCTGGGAATGTTGTATTTTTTGCTTGGGGGATAAAATAGTTCAGGAACATGTGTAGTTCATCGCTCTATTAGGGAATTTAGTTCTTATATACCCTGACTGGGGATAAAAGAGATTAATAACCTTCAGGGGTGTCGTATGAACGATTTTCCGATATGGACGTCAGTTCTTCTGGGGGAGCACAAAGTTAAATGATGTCTGGCTCGGCTTAAGATTCCGTAGCAACTTTCTGGGGATAGAAACCTGGACTGCACTTTGCTGGAGAAGAGAATCTTGTCGGTGACTTACCGTAATCATAGAAATGTAATTTGCTTGGGAAATTAAATTCTGTTGGGGAAATAAAACCTGCTGGAGAAATATGCTCTACTGAGGAAATGAGCCCTGTTGGAGAAGATAATTTTGTAGGGGATTTTACCGTGTTGGAGAAATAACTCAGTTAGGGAATAATTCTTGTGAACTGTGTTGAGGGAGTTTCCACTATATGCTGGAGAAATGATTATATTCTTTTATCCCCTAGGGGGATTCGATGGGGGAGTATGGTCATATTAACTGCTGAAGGATGTCCCAATTCCTGTCTGAAGGCATCTTAGATTTGTGGGGGAATGTATCTCTGTCGGGGATGAGCTTGTGAAGATAACTCTACGGGGATAATCTCATAGAGGTTATGCTGTGTGGATTTTCCAATGGGGACTTGTGGATGACCTGAATGTTATCCCAATTCCTAGAGTCTTTAGTAAATGTTGATTCCTGTTTTTATGCATATACTTATTAACAGTAGTCATATTCATATGCATATGTTCATTTATTTTAATCATTGGACGTTTTTGCAAACAACACAAAAAAGATAAAACAAAATTTGAATTTTGAAATTTTATTTGTATTGATAATTCGCCTATAAACAGGCGTCTTAGAAACAGAAATCCTAGTAAGAGGAAATCGTCGTCAAAATGAAAAGAGTAAAAACAAAACATATAGCTATGTATAAACGACCCCGTCGAGTGTTAACTTTGCTATTTCCTTTATGTCTTCAAGCATCTCATCCATCACTGCCAGAAGAAGTTGATTGAATTGATATGTGCCATTTGAACTTGACATTGGTAATAAAACTTGTTGTAAGTAGATGAATCAACAGGACATAGTCGTACACTTTAATCCCTAACTTTTTCCTGAACCTCCCTTTCGGGTTTTCATCCCACCGGGATGACTGTAATACCCCAAATTTCTCCTACCCTTTTACTTCCTATCTGGCTTACGCATTTTTGCATTTTTCTCACATTAGGTCGCCTAACACATCATGCATCATTAATTGATAAATTGGCATAAGATCATGGATTTCGAGGAATAAGGGTTGGTGTATGGCTTTAAGGCTCCCATCTTCGCACAAGCTTGTTTCGGTTGATTTCTCCATTAATAATTTGTTTGAAGCTAGGTTTTCATTTCATGGACCTTATCATCATCAAGCTACGGGGCTATTCTTTTCTTCTCAATGTCAAGTTGCAAGGTTTTATGAGACGAAGCTAAAAATCAGGGTTTATACATTTTCATGTTTGAGCTTGTCAGCATTCTACCTGAGGTTCATTCCATATCAAGGTATTCGCATGTCTCATCTTTCATATTCATCTGCAAGGAATCCCTCAGGGCATAGTCATTATCATCTATTGAGAAGGGGTCCAAGACGTCGTTGTTCTAGTGCTCATATAGTCGGGACATGGTACAAGATGTTGATTGTGATCAAGGTGTCATTATCTCAGATGCTTATTTGCTTGACACGCAAATTTGGTTTAGATTGGAAAAATTGAATTGAATTAGGGATTCACTGAAGCTGTAGTTTGATTAGAATTCATTCATTAATATTTGAAGTGGATTTGGAGAAAATCAAAGTTCTTAAATATTTGCGTGGTTTTTCTTGGAATTCAAACCACAAGTATGAAAAAGCATGCATCAAATTCATCCAACCATCAAAATATCGTCCAAATAGCCTCTCTTGGATTCATTCAAGATTCATGTCTCTTTTGGTTACCTTGCAAATATTTTGGATTCATACCATTTATTTGAATTCATACAAAGGTCATTTCATTATGTGGAAATAAAGTCAACATACATTCCAATGTGTATTCAAATACATACAAGTCCAAAATTCCATTACAATTATACATAACATCTATACATTTTTACCAAAACCTATCCTAATTTTCAATCATTCTTCATGTTTCAAAC
This sequence comes from Vicia faba, assembly GCA_948472305.1. NCBI lineage: Eukaryota > Viridiplantae > Streptophyta > Magnoliopsida > Fabales > Fabaceae > Vicia > Vicia faba. The sequence goes on from OX451741.1 coordinate 303,463,500, forward strand.
TTCAAGCTTCCAAAACTTCGTGTTATGCGTCTTTGTTCCAACTTCATATCATCTTGGTGTTTTCCTTTTGCCTTTACTTCCCAATAGCCCTGATATGAACCAAACCTGCAAAAACATTGGATAAACTGTCATAAGCATGAACCGCATACACTACACTTCCAATTGTCAAAACCAATTCTGTAACCCAAAAAAATAAAGGCAGCCCTGCACATAAATTTTATAACAAAGTAACTTACTGCACCATAATCTATAACTAACTGCTAACTGATTTCTTCATTAACCAACCAAAAATAAAAGACCCATAACTAACCTTTACCTCCAACAGTAGCTACGACTGTAACATCCCAGCGATATGCTTTTCTGGCTGCTGCACTTATAGAAATATCCCCACAGAAAATGCCAGTAGCTGAAATCCAGCTCCACAATACACTTCTGAAGGAAGTTCTTGGTACCATGTGCCACTCCTCAGCCCAAGTAAGGAAGGCTCTAGGGGTTACCCTTTCTGTATTGTGCTCTAACATTCGGCTATATCATTCAAGTGATCATGATAATGCGGGTGGTGAGAGAACCAAAAATGTTGATGATAATTTGATAAAAGATGAAAGCTGGGTTCAGTATCTTACAGAGAGAGCAGCTGAAGCAGTTGTGAACATTCAGATTGCTTCCCAATCAGATAAAGCTGTGAATCCAATAGATTCAAGTCCTCAAAATGGTCATGTAGATGGTGATTCACAAGATGATATGAAATGGATGGAAACGATACTCTGTTTCATCATCTCATCATTGAAGTCTGGGAGGTCCTCTTATCTCCGCGATGTGATTGTGGGACTTCTTTATCCTGTGATTTCCTTGCAGGACACATCAAATAAGGATTTGTCAACATTAGCCAAGGCAGCATTTGAGTTACTAAAATGGATGATTGTTTGGGAACCTCACCTCCAGAAGGCCATAACTGTGATTCTTTATGCTGCTAATGATTCCAACAAGCTAACTGTGACCAACTGTCAAACATCATAACAGCCCCTTAACTGCATAACCACATTAAAAAACAGATTAATTCACCAACTAACTGTGAAACAGAATTTCCAACCAACCCAAAACAGTTGCAACAAACTAACTTAACTGTAACAAACTCCTAACTGCATCTTAACTTCCTAACAGAATTTTTGTTAACTACCTCCTATAAAAAACTGCCAGTACATATATACCAGAGATTGACAGAATAGATAGAGGATTTTCAACACAGAAAAAAGGAAATTATTACCTCTCAATCATCTCATTCTGGAACTGGCAGAAGAATCACATAAAAAATTATCTCTTCTCCTCTCATCTCTTCTTCAATATCCGCAAAAGAAACCCCCATCTGCATTCTCTCTCTCTCTCTGAAAACTCTTCACCTTCATCATTCTCCTTTGAGCTAATCAATTATCATTCGTTTCAAAGCTCCCCAACATCACTTATAATTCAACTACCAATTTCTCCATATAGAGATTTCTTCTGCAAATCGTTCATCAACCTTCAAAGATCTTCATCAACATTCTGCACAAGACTTGCAACACGCTTCAACACACACATCAATACTATATCAATAGCATAACCAAAACACAGCGATTCAAGGGAAGAGAAAGATGACGCGAAATAAGAAGAGGAAGATAGAGCGTAAAGCGAAGAAGATGTGTACCTGTGAGCTCCGCCGGTTTTCTCAAATCATCATCTTCGACTTAAAGAATCGTTCAAGTTGCTCGGGTCGAAACGGATCAACGCAAGCGTCGCGACAGTGATGTTGCATCCGCGGTGGTAGGTGAGAATCAGAGGAGATTTACGGCGACATCATGATGGTTCGTCAGGAAAGAGAATCTCGATTGGCAAAGAGATGAGACCGCCGCACCGTGAGTATGAGGAGAAGAAGAGTTTCGCCGCGCCATCGTGGAGGAAGAAGAACAATTGCAATCCCTAAAATCCCTTTCCAATTTCATATACTTTTTTTTCCATTTAGTTTAACTGTTTTATTATTTTATATTTTTATTTCAAATTAATAATAATAATAACTAATTAAATAATAAATAAAATGTTGAAAATCTTGTGGACAAAACTCTTGATTGGACCCTGGCTGTTTTGGCCTCTATGCCATTCTTCTACAGCACCCCACGAATTCAGCTTCATACCCCCTAATTCTTCTAATTTTTCTTTTCTTTTATTATTTTAGTTTTTTCTTTTAGTTTAATTTTTTTTCCTCTCAATTGACAATAAAAATAACAGAATATTTTAGAATAGAATTTCTTTTAGAATTTCGATTAGAATTTTTTCTATTTTATTTTTCATATTTGATAATCATTTTTATTGCCATTTTCTAGTCAAGACTTTTTGTAGCGTCGACATAACTCTTGCAATGTGGAATGCTCGGGGTGAATTCTTCAATCACTTGCCCAAGGGAACTTTGGTAGAATTTTCTTATCACTTGCATGGCGTCGAATAGGCAACGGACCTTCTTCGTTCGGTATCGTCACAAATCTATTTTATTCTTCATTTTCGTACTTTATCGCAATCCATATGCATGCTAACATTAGGTAGAATTCCACAAATTCTAACTTTAGGTCTAACAATACATAATAGCATTAGGTTTAGAAGTAGGCTAGTCCCCAGTTGTCTTTTCTTTCTCCTTTTGCATTCGCACCTAAAACAAAAACTCCTTTTTCTTTTCAAAAGAATTCAAAACACTTTAAAACTATTGATTCGAATCATGCTTTTGCTTAGTACGGGAAATGATAAGCGGGTCTCTTCTCGATCTTATTGTTATTCATCTCAAGCATAGGTGTGGTTCAACTCTCAAAGACTCCTTTCATGACTAAGTAGAAAAATGACTAATACCTCTCCCTTGAGGTCAACTAGTCATTATCTGCAACAAAAATACAAAACAAATTCAAGTCTTTTGTGCGCTCGAGCACCCTTCATTAAAAAAAACCCTTTTCAGGTAAGGACACGATTAATTTACTTCTGTGCCAACGCATAAGTCTCCAAAGGTCTAGCTGCGGCAGAAGGCGGGATTAACTTCGTCCACACAAAAATATCTACAAAAAAATATAAACCAACTCAAATCTTTTGTGCGCTCGAGCACTTTTCTCTAAAAAACCATCTTCAGGTAAGGACACGATTAATTTACTTCTGTGCCAACGCATAAGTCTCCAAAGGTCGAGCTGCGGCAGAAGGCGAAATTAACTTCGTCCATAAAAAACACAAACAAACAAAAACATATGAGCCGAACTATGGTAGCTCTGATTCCTCAAAAAGGATACGTAGGCATTGGGGTAGAGCCCAGGCGAGCACAATTTTATTTTCCCTACATTCTTTTCCCCTTTCTTTTGCATGCATTTTCCCTTAGTAGTAATAAACAGTAAGCATAGATTAAACACACCCATAAGATAGATAACAAGAGTGGATACCGTAGAGTACTACGTGCGTGTGGGGTGCTAATACCTTCCCCTCGCGTAACAGACTCCCTTACCCGATCTCTCGGTCGCAAGACCGTGACTTCTCCCTCATCAGGTTTTCTCGATGTTTACCTTTCCCTACATGTGGGATAAAAAACGTTCGATGGCGACTTCATTGTTTTGGTGATTTTCAGCCGGTTGTTTCAGCTGGCGACTTCACTGGGGAATAGGTCGACCAAGTGCTGGTCCATCCTGGTGTCGCTCCTAGCTCTTCTTTTCTTTTCTTTGGGTGTTTATCTTTACGCTTTCGGTTTATTCATTCATTTTGTATATACTTAAGCATACATATGCATTGTATTTTACTGTCTTCCATATACTGCTGCTGTACAGGATCTACTTCTTATTGGGTTGGGATGTTACTTTTGAGGTAAAAGGCCCAGTACCCAGGCCAGAGTGCACTAGGACACCTAGGAATAGAGTGGGGGCATGAAGGCTATAGGACGTGGTCTGATTAGTGCAGTCATGTCATATACCACGCTCGGATGAGGTTCAAATGAATTACTATCGGCACCCACGTCTGTGGGCAAGCCCATAGCACTTTCAGGCGAACCCGTGATTTTCGAGTTACCATTATCTTACCCTGACCTAGTTTTCACCCGTGAGTGGGGAGGGAATTTCTATCACAGGTACAGATGGTGACTACGTGCAGATGGTTACTCACATTCAAATGGTAACTATGCTTAGACAGTGGCTATTGGTTCTGATGGCTGTATTCTGGATTTCTGTTATGACTTGATGCAGATGCTATATCTTGTTGGTGACCGTACGGTTCTCAGATTTATTTTCTGAGTTCCTGACTTGTTTACCTGGAGGTTCATTCAAGCCTTCAATCTTGGTATCCCCAGCATGTTCAGAAATTCTCAACAGTATCCGATGTTCCAGAAGCCTTGATCCAGGACAATGGGAGATCCACAGGGTACTTGGTTCTTATATATGCAAAAGTTGTGCCAGACCTTTGATCTGATGATACTCACATGATTCAGGGCAGTGCAGCAATCATATTCAGGAATGATGAAACCTTGATCCTCTTTGATCTCATGCCTTTGCATACATAACATGGCTAACTGCATGCTTAACATACATGTTCTGTTATTTTCAAGGAATCATATTTGCAAGTCTTGTGCCAAAATTCTTCCATCCCTTACTTGCGCAAAAACAAAATCAAAGCATGCAAATTCCTTGGAAATGACAAAACATGACATGGCATTCATTCATACACTCCATGTATGTTCATGCATTCATTACAGGTATCCGAAGATTGGGGATTCTTATTCAGACCTGGGGTTCTCTTCAAAGGTTCAACCTGATTTCTCACCTCACATGCTTAGAGATCAGTTATGGAATAACACTGAGTTGTACATGCAAGCTTTGGCTCATAGTCAGAAACTTCTTCAAGCAGGAAGATAATGGATTAAAGAGTCAGGTAAGCCAGGTCATGGAAACTCTGATGATGATGTCTATTATTTCTTTAAGACATGATGTGCTTGGTGATGCATATTATACTGAGGCACCTGGCCAATCGATTGAAAAAGGTATGTCTTCCAGGGACCAAGTCCAAGACTGGATCAATTCAGAGACTGTCATGCTCACATCAGATCTGAAAGAGATTTCTCTCACACACTCGAGCACCAAGACTACAGAAAGTCGCCAGAATCAGCAAGTCCATACGGAGTCAAGTCTCCTCAACAATGGCAATCATTGGTTTCTTTACTGCATTTTCATTTGCATTCTTGCTTGTCTGTTTAAACATTGCTTGTATATAGAAACCTGTCTATTTTTGAATTAAAATCTTAATGCAATAAGTATGCTTGTCTTGAAGTGTTCCTTTCATTTTTACTCATCCATTTGTTATCACTCTTTAAATGTTTTGCTTGCATATTGATGCCAGATTTCCTAGTCTTATGCTTAGGTAGAGATTCAAAGGAGGATGACGACAATCTGAAAACGCGAAATCTCTGGTTGGTACGCTTTTGAGTAAGACCCTGCTGACGATGTACAGGCCTTGTTTCAATCCCTAAACACTAGAGATATAAGGGAGGTAGACCCTCGTTAACCCCTCTGAGCCTTCGAAGTAGGAGTTTTCTTTCTATTTAGAAAAAACCCTCATTTCAACCCTGGGGCGGGTAGTGTTCAGCTAATCTGATCAAGCATTCAGAACTCATCAAGAGTGTGCATCCAGGGATACAATAATGGTTATCCATCAAAAGGTTGAGGGAAGTCAAAACCACAATGGTTAACCTTTATCTATCAGCAACGTGCATCAATTAACAATATCCCAATGGATATGTCTCGCACATCAGGAGGTCGATAGATGACAATAAAATAATGACTATCCCTTGTCTATCAAAGACTCAGGCAGTCACGATCACTTCCAACAAATCAAAGACAACACAAAGATCAACGACTTGTTCAAAATGAAAAATACAAATAAGAAAGAAACAAAAAACCCCGCTAAGTCGAAACTTGAAAACAAGTCACTTAGGCAAATATTGGGGCATCCCGCTAGACTTCCAAATCGAAATTCAAAAGAATTTGTCCAGGCAAAAATTAGGGAAAGCAAGAAAGAAATTGAATAAAGCCTAAAAGGCGAGAAAAGGATTACCAATGAAAATCCTCATCAAAGAACAAAGTCGTCTGATCAGACACCAAAAGCAAAAGGTGAAGTGACTGTCGTGTCCAAGAAACCACAGTGGTTCCCCAATCATTGCAAACTCTTCAAGAGAGATGAATGCTTGTACCAGGCCAATTGAACGTAGGAATGAAGAACATCATGGAGAATGGGTGGGCACCAAATAATTTTGAGCCTTAAATCCTTTTTCTAAAAAACCGTGAACCAGACCACGTTACAACCTATAAAAGTCCTAACTGAAGCATGGGTCAATTCAAAAGCATGCTACAACGAGATAGCGTTTAACTGACTCCTAAGAGGTATGCTTGAATATATGTGTTGGCATCATATGCTTGCATTATCTTTCATAAAAAAAGAATTTTCAAATGTTCCTCTCTAGCTAGTGACTCGTTCACAACAGAGTTGTGACGTCATTTCATTCAAAGTTTTTTCAAACTTCAAGACTTACATATGTGTTGCATTAGAATTGTCATTCTCATAATAAACATTCTTCTTCATACTAAACAACTGATTGACATCAAGTAAGTTTGCACAATGAACAATCGGTAAAGAGCTCAATCTTGTCACAAAAGAGAGGCTTGAATACCCTGTTAAAGCAAGAGTCAGCTGCCACAAGATAAATGACTTATCCAGTAGCATGTTGACCGGTGATTCTGTCAAGAGAAATCATCTTGGTACTTCACAATCTGAGTACAATTCAGGGATGAAGTTAGTAGAGCCAGCCAATCTGGGGCAATCAAGTCGAGAGTCGATCTCTCTGAGTTCTTCCAAATTTGGGGCATTCCATCAAAGTTATCAATCAAAGGTTATCACGTCGATTAATCTCTTCAAGCTATCAGTCAGAGGCTATCACGTCGATAAATCTCTTCAAGCTCAATCAATCAGGGGTTATCACGTCGATTAATATCTTCAGGATGTCAATCAGAGGCTATCACGTCGATAAATCTCTTCAAGCTCGATCAATCAGAGGTTATCACGTCGAGAGATCTATTCAGAATTCATTCAACCTGGGGCGGTTACGTCGAGATTCGACAAATCTCTCTAAGAAAGTTGTAATCAAGAACAGTTTGTTTCGTGGCTCAAGACATTGGGGCAGGCCACCTCATATCGTATTGTGGCACGAATATTCTGGTATCCTATTCAACATAGATCTTCTCAGAGATCCTCCAGACAGGGGCATTCCTCATCCGTACTTAGTTGCTCAAGTCAATTATGTTGTACGAGACTACGATCAAGCTAAAAGCATCATGACAGTCACCCTGACCCAGCCATCACGTGAAACTGCCTCCATCTACTACAGGAAACTTCGGGTCTGATTCCCCAAGTGAATTCAGAGAGTCTAGAATTGTCTTTTAACTCAGCACGCGCAAGTGCATCCTTAGTGGAGTTAATCAAGAGCATCCCCAGTAAAGCTAAACCGGGGCATTCGCAGAACCAAACCTGGGCATTCGCAAAGCTCAACCGGGGCATTCACAAAGCTAAACCGGGGCATTCGCAGGGTTCAACCGGGACACTCGTAGGTGTCCATTCCCATCTCTTATCCCCAAGTGATTCAAGAGATAATTCCCCAGTGTGCGTAAACTTGGGACATGTATTCAGAGAGATCCACATGGTGTCCAGTATCCATTCTTCGGCATATTCAATTTTATCACCCCCTCAACAGTTCAAGATGTATGGAGGTTTGGTCAGATTATCTCTTCCCAATGGTACGATTCAGAATCCAGCAGTGTACCTAAAGACTCACTTCGTCAGCAATTCAGTCTTCAGCGGAGTCATCAACAATCTTCGGTATCATGGGCTCCCCAGTGCAAATTTTTATCGGTACCCCCCATCAATCTTTGGTACTGCAGGCTTCCAACGTCGATATATATTGGCATCCCCAGTGATGAGCAATGGCTCCCAGCAAGCTTTCTCTTATCCCCATGAAGTTTATTTCTTCGCATTGCATATAGTTATCATTACATATCATTGCATCCTCAAAAGCGCGTAGCTGATCCATCAGAGTGGATCTTTGCGTCAAAATAAATTCAAACATGCATACAAAGCATAAGCCAGATCAGGTACCTTACACAAAGACCTGAATTATTCAAGGACAACAATATATCCCTACAGGAGGGTATCATGCCCAAAATCCCCAACCAGTGACCTTCACCTTTTCAATGCCAAACAAAATCAATACACTTTGTCGTTCTAAACCCAGTTCTTGTCTGGTAGTCGGTTCCCTAAACATTCGTCCGTGTCCATTCCTAAGCACTCGTATGTGTCAAGTTTCCTAAACACCCACCCGGGTCAGTTATTCAAACACTCGTCCGTGTTTATACTTTTGATACTCACCTGTATCTTCTTTCAATACTCGTCTGTATTGATTCAAGCACTCGTCCGTGTTTATACTTTTGATACCCGCCTGTATCTCCTATCAATACTCGTCCGTATTGATTCAAACACTCGTCCGTGTTTAACCTTTTGATACTCACATGTATCTTCTTTCAATACTCGTCCGTATTGAATCAAACACTCGTCCGTGTTTACAATTTTGATACTCGCCTGTATCTTCTTTCAATACTCGTCCGTATTGAATCAAACACTCGTCCGTGTTTATACTTTTTGATACTCGTCCGTATCTCCTTTCAATACTCGTCCGTATTGATTCAAACACTCGTCCGTGTTTAACCTTTTGATACTCGCCTGTATCTTCTTTCAATACTCGTCCGTATTGAATCAAACACTCGTCCGTATTTATACTTTTTGATACTCGTTCATATCTTCTTTCAATACTCGTCCGTATTGATTCAAACACTCGTCCGTGTTTAACTTTTGATAATCGTCCGTATCTCCTTTCAATACTCGTCTGTATTGATTCAAACACTCGTCCGTGTTTATACCTTTAATACTCACCTGTATCTTCTTTCAATACTCGTCTGTATTGATTCAAACACTCGTCCGTGTTTAACATTTCTTGATGCTCGTCCGTGTCGCTTATCTAAACAATCATCATGTCATAACCCATGTTCCCTTCTTCGAACCTGAGATCGCCTCTTGGCTAGGTTCTTCCTTCAAATCATCGTCGAACCTGAGATCGCCTCTTGGCTAGGTTCTTCCTTCAAATCATCGTCGAACCTGAGATCGCCTCTTGGCTAGGTTCTTCCTTCAAATCATTGTCGAACCTGAGATCGCCTCTTGGCTAGGTTCTTCCTTCAAATCACTGTCGAACCTGAGATCGCCTCTTGGCTAGGTTCTTCCCTCAAACCTTTGTCGAACCTGAGATCGCCTCTTGGCTAGGTTCTTCCTTCAAATCATCGTCGAACCTGAGATCGCCTCTTGGCTAGGTTCTTCCTTCAAATCATCGTCGAACCTGAGATTGCCTCTTGGCTAGGTTCCTCCCTCAAGTCATCGTCGAACCTGAGATCGCTTCTTGGTTAGGTTCTTCCTTCAAACCTTCGTCGAACCTGAGATCTCCCTTTGGCTAGGTTCTCCGTCAAATCACTCTCATGTGTCACCCTCGGGTCGTAGGTCACCCGTAGACCTCGTCCGCTGTCTTTTCATACCAACCATTTGTCTTGTATTAGCATCAAGCCACGTTACAAGTCCAATCCCTGTCTCTTCATTGAAAAAAAAAACAAATTTCTTTTCCCCAGCAAATCACAAAATAAATAAATAAAGAAAACACTCTTTCTCCCTCAGGACAAATTTTTGGCATTGATATTTAATCATCTTCAACCTTGAACTTCCGAAAGGCATGTTCCAATCGTACTTTCAGGTTTAAGAAAATTAAATAGGGGCAACTGTAATACCCCAAATTTGTCATACCCTTTTACTTCCTATCTGGCTTACGCATTTTTTCATTTTTCTCACATTAGGTCGCCTAACACATCATGCATCATTAATTGATAAATTGGCATAAGATCATGGATTTCGAGGAATAAGGGTTGGTGTATGGCTTTAAGGCTCCCATCTTCGCACAAGCTTGTTTCGGTTGATTTCTCCATTAATAATTTGTTTGAAGCTAGGTTTTCATTTCATGGACCTTATCATCATCAAGCTACGGGGCTATTCTTTTCTTCTCAATGTCAAGTTGCAAGGTTTTATGAGACGAAGCTAAAAATCAGGGTTTATACATTTTCATGTTTGAGCTTGTCAGCATTCTACCTGAGGTTCATTCCATATCAAGGTATTCGCATGTCTCATCTTTCATATTCATCTGCAAGGAATCCCTCAGGGCATAGTCATTATCATCTATTGAGAAGGGGTCCAAGACGTCGTTGTTCTAGTGCTCATATAGTCGGGACATGGTACAAGATGTTGATTGTGATCAAGGTGTCATTATCTCAGATGCTTATTTGCTTGACACGCAAATTTGGTTTAGATTGGAAAAATTGAATTGAATTAGGGATTCACTGAAGCTGTAGTTTGATTAGAATTCATTCATTAATATTTGAAGTGGATTTGGAGAAAATCAAAGTTCTTAAATATTTGCGTGGTTTTTCTTGGAATTCAAACCACAAGTATGAAAAAGCATGCATCAAATTCATCCAACCATCAAAATATCGTCCAAATAGCCTCTCTTGGATTCATTCAAGATTCATGTCTCTTTTGGTTACCTTGCAAATATTTTGGATTCATACCATTTATTTGAATTCATACAAAGGTCATTTCATTATGTGGAAATAAAGTCAACATACATTCCAATGTGTATTCAAATACATACAAGTCCAAAATTCCATTACAATTATACATAACATCTATACATTTTTACCAAAACCTATCCTAATTTTCAATCATTCTTCATGTTTCAAACTTCAAGCTTCCAAAACTTCGTGTTATGCGTCTTTGTTCCAACTTCATATCATCTTGGTGTTTTCCTTTTGCCTTTACTTCCCAATAGCCCTGATATGAACCAAACCTGCAAAAACATTGGATAAACTGTCATAAGCATGAACCGCATACACTACACTTCCAATTGTCAAAACCAATTCCGTAACCCAAAAAAATAAAGGCAGCCCTGCACATAAATTTTATAACAAAGTAACTTACTGCACCATAATCTATAACTAACTGCTAACTGATTTCTTCATTAACCAACCAAAAATAAAAGACCCATAACTAACCTTTACCTCCAACAGTAGCTACGACTGTAACATCCCAGCGATATGCTTTTCTGGCTGCTGCACTTATAGAAATATCCCCACAGAAAATGCTAGTAGCTGAAATCCAGCTCCACAATACACTTCTGAAGGAAGTTCTTGGTACCATGTGCCACTCCTCAGCCCAAGTAAGGGAGGCTCTAGGGGTTACCCTTTTTGTATTGTGCTCTAACATTCGGCTATATCATTCAAGTGATCATGATAATGCGGGTGGTGAGAGAACCAAAAATGTTGATGATAATTTGATAAAAGATGAAAGCTGGGTTCAGTATCTTACAGAGAGAGCAGCTGAAGCAGTTGTGAACATTCAGATTGCTTCCCAATCAGATAAAGCTGTGAATCCAATAGATTCAAGTCCTCAAAATGGTCATGTAGATGGTGATTCACAAGATGATATGAAATGGATGGAAACGATACTCTGTTTCATCATCTCATCATTGAAGTCTGGGAGGTCCTTTTATCTCCACGATGTGATTGTGGGACTTCTTTATCCTGTGATTTCCTTGCAGGACACATCAAATAAGGATTTGTCAACATTAGCCAAGGCAGCATTTGAGTTACTAAAATGGATGATTGTTTGGGAACCTCACCTCTAGAAGGCCATAACTGTGATTCTTTCTGCTGCTAATGATTCCAACAAGCTAACTGTGACCAACTGTCAAACATCATAACAGCCCCTTAACTGCATAACCACATTAAAAAACAGATTAATTCACCAACTAACTGTGAAACAGAATTTCCAACCAACCCAAAACAGTTGCAACAAACTAACTTAACTGTAACAAACTCCTAACTGCATCTTAACTTCCTAACAGAATTTTTGTTAACTACCTCCTATAACAAACTGCCAGTACATATATACCAGAGATTGACAGAATAGATAGAGGATTTTCAACACAGAAAAAAGGAAATTATTACCTCTCAATCATCTCATTCTGGAACTGGAAGAAGAATCACATAAAAAATTATCTCTTCTCCTCTCATCTCTTCTTCAATATCCGCAAAAGAAACCCCCATCTGCATTCTCTCTCTCTCTCTGAAAACTCTTCACCTTCATCATTCTCCTTTGAGCTAATCAATTATCATTCGTTTCAAAGCTCCCCAACATCACTTCTAATTCAACTACCAATTTCTCCATATAGAGATTTCTTCTGCAAATCGTTCATCAACCTTCAAAGATCTTCATCAACATTCTGCACAAGACTTGCAACACGCTTCAACACACACATCAATACTATATCAATAGCATAACCAAAACACAGCGATTCAAGGGAAGAGAAAGATGACGCGAAATAAGAAGAGGAAGATAGAGCGTAAAGCGAAGAAGATGTGTACCTGTGAGCTCCGCCGGTTTTCTCAAATCATCATCTTCGACTTAAAGAATCGTTCAAGTTGCTCGGGTCGAAACGGATCAACGCAAGCGTCGCGACAGTGATGTTGCATCTGCGGTGGTAGGTGAGAATCAGAGGAGATTTACGGCGACATCATGATGGTTCGTCAGGAAAGAGAATCTCGATTGGCAAAGAGATGAGACCGCCGCACCGTGAGTATGAGGAGAAGAAGAGTTTCGCCGCGCCATCGTGGAGGAAGAAGAACAATTGCAATCCCTAAAATCCCTTTCCAATTTCATATACTTTTTTTTCCATTTAGTTTAACTGTTTTATTATTTTATATTTTTATTTCAAATTAATAATAATAATAACTAATTAAATAATAAATAAAATGTTGAAAATCTTGTGGACAAAACTCTTGATTGGACCCTGGCTGTTTTGGCCTCTATGCCATTCTTCTACAGCACCCCACGAATTCAGCTTCATACCCCCTAATTCTTCTAATTTTTATTTTCTTTTATTATTTTAGTTTTTTCTTTTAGTTTAATTTTTTTTTCCTCTCAATTGACAATAAAAATAATAGAATATTTTAGAATAGAATTTCTTTTAAAATTTCGATTAGAATTTTTTCTATTTTATTTTTCATATTCGATAATCATTTTTATTGCCATTTTCTAGTCAAGACTTTTTGTAGCGTCGACATAACTCTTGCAATGTGGAATGCTCGGGGTGAATTCTTCAATCACTTGCCCAAGGGAACTTTGGTAGAATTTTCTTATCACTTGCGTGGCGTCGAATAGGCAACGGACCTTCTCCGTTCGGTATCGTCACAAATCTATTTTATTCTTCATTTTCGTACTTTATCGCAATCCATTTGCATGCTAACATTAGGTAGAATTCCACAAATTCTAACTTTAGGTCTAACAATACATAATAGCATTAGGTTTAGAAGTAGGTTAGTCCCCAGTTGACTTTTCTTTCTCCTTTTGCATTCGCACCTAAAACAAAAACTCCTTTTTCTTTTCAAAAGAATTCAAAACACTTTAAAACTATTGATTCGAATCATGCTTTTGCTTAGTACGGGAAATGATAAGCGGGTCTCTTCTCGATCTTATTGTTCTTCATCTCAAGCATAGGTGTGGTTCAACTCTCAAAGACTCCTTTCATGACTAAGTAGAAAAATGACTAATACCTCTCCCTTGAGGTCAACTAGTCATTATCTGCAACAAAAATACAAAACAAATTCAAGTCTTTTGTGCGCTCGAGCACCCTTCATTAAAAAAAAAACCCTTTTCAGGTAAGGACACGATTAATTTACTTTTGTGCCAACGCATAAGTCTCCAAAGGTCTAGCTGCGGCAGAAGGCGGGATTAACTTCGTCCACACAAAAATATCTACAACAAAATATAAACCAACTCAAATCTTTTGTGCACTCGAGCACTTTTCTCTAAAAAACCCTTTTCAGGTAAGGACACGATTAATTTACTTCTGTGCCAATGCATAAGTCTCCAAAGGTCGAGCTGCGGCAGAAGGCGGAATTAACTTTGTCCATAAAAAACACAAACAAACAAAAACATATGAGCCGAACTAAGGTAGCTCTGATTCCTCAAAAAGGATACGTAGGCATTGGGGTAGGGCCCAGGCGAGCACAATTTTATTTTCCCTACATTCTTTTCCCCTTTCTTTTGCATGCATTTTCCCTTAGTAATAATAAACAGTAAGCATAGATTAAACACACCCATAAGATAGATAACAAGAGTGGATACCGTAGAGTACTACAGGCGTGTGGGGTGCTAATACATTCCCCTCGCGTAACAGACTCCCTTACCCGATCTCTCGGTCGCAAGACCGTGACTTCTCCCTCATCAGGTTTTCTCGATGTTTACCTTTCCCTACATGTGGGATAAAAAATGTTCGATGGCGACTTCATTGTTTTGATGATTTTCAGCCGGTTGTTTCAATGACCTTTTTTGCCCAAGCCACATTTTCATGTTTTTTGAGGTGCCGGGTGTACAATCTATATATATATATATATATATATATATATATATATATATATATATATATATATATATATATATATATATATATATATATATATATATATATATATATATATATATATATATATATATATATATATATATATATATATATATATATATATATATATATATATATATATATATATATATATATATATATATATATATATATATATATATATATATATATATATATATCTGATTTTTGCCCGAACCCTTTTGGTTCGTCGGGATGCCCTTATTTTTGCCTAGGCCAGTCAACTAGCGGATCTCTTTTATGCGTAGTATCTTTTAACTATGTCCGCTTCACAGGGTGCGGAAAGTCTTCACTATCCATGGTGGTAAGTATCATAGCACCGCCAGAAAATATCTTCTTGACTACAAATGGCCCTTCGTAGGTGGGAGTCTATTTTCCCCTGGGATCACCTTGCAGTAGGATGATGTGCTTTATTACCAAGTCACCAGCCTGATATACTTGATGCTTGACCTTCTTGTTGAAGGCTTTGATCATACGCTTATGGTACATCTGACCATGATAGATAGCCGCAAGCCTCTTCTCGTTAATTAAATTCAACTGGTCCAGCTTATTCTAAATCCACTCGTCTTCGTCTAAATCTACATCTTTCATAATCCTTAGAGAAGGAATCTGGACTTCGACTGGTAAGACAACTTCCATACAATAGACCAGGGAGAATGGGGTTGCCCTAGTTGATGTACAAACTGAGGTATGATAGCCTTTAAGAGAAAACGGTAACACCTCATGCCAATATTTATATGTCACCATCATCTTCTGTATAATCTTCTTAATGTTCTTATTAGCGGCTTCCACTGCGCCATTCATCTTTGGTCGATACAAAGAAGAGTTGTGGTGATTGATCTTAAACTATGTGCAGAGTTCCATGATCATCTTATTGTTAAGATTAGTACTATTGTCTGTGATAATCCTTCAGGGGATACCGTACCGACAGATAAGGTTATACTTAATGAATCGGGCCATAACATTCTTGGCGACGGAGGTAAATGAGGCTGCTTCAACCCATTTTGTGAAATAATCAATGGCGATGAGGATGAAACAATACCTGTTAGAGGTAGTGGGCTTGATCCCTCCAATCATATCAATGCCCACATTGCAAATGGCCAAGGAGAAGTCAACACATTTAAATGAACTAGAGGCACATGTACTTTTTCGGCATAGATTTGGCATTTGTGACAAGTTCTCGAGTGGTGATGGCAATCCGTTTCCATAGTCGACCAATAATAACTTGCTCTCAGAATATTCTTAGCCATTGTATGCTCGCTGGAGTGATTACCAAAGACAACTTCGTGCATGTCGTCCATAATTTACTCAGCTTCCTTCTTGTCTACACAATGAAGCAGAGTTGAATCATGGTTGAGCTTGTACAAAATTTTGTTTCTCAGGAAGAACTTAGCAGAGAACATCCGTAGAAATCTCTTGTCATTGATAGATACCCCCTCGGGGTACTCTTGGGCCTCGAGGTATCTTTTTACTTCGTGAAACCAAGGCATTTCTTCTACACCATCACTATCAACTTCATAGCAATGTTATTGTTCATCTAGTCTTTCAATAGTAATTCGAGGATCTTCGTTGTCCCATCTGACTTTGAACATAGATGTCATGGTAGATAAGGCGTCTTCCAACTGATTCTTTTCCCTTGGGATATGCTCAAAAGTGATTTCTTCGAAGTATGGAATTAATATTAACACATGCTCCTGATAAGGAATGAGATTTAGATGTTTAGTATCCCATTCTCCCTTAATCTGACTGATCACCATGGCTGAGTCCCCATATACGTTTAAGAAATTGATTCTCATATCAATAGCAACTTTGATACACATGATGCATGCTTCGTATTCTGCCATGTTGTTGGTACATTTAAAACATAATCTACTGGTGAAGGGCATATGGTAACCCTGGGGAGAGATAATCACATCACCAATTCTGTTTCCAAGTGCGTTCGAAGCTCCGTTAAAAACCATAGTCCAACGGGATCTTGGCTCAGGTCCTTCATATGGTCCAGGTTTTTCACAATAAGTAACTAGCATAATATTCTCGTCCGGGAACTCGAAATTCATAGATTGGTAGTCGTCTACGGATTGATGTGCCAAATGATCCACCAGTACACTTCCTTTAATAGCCTTCTGAGTGGTGTACTGAATGTCGTATTCTGTTAAGACCATTTGCCATCTGGCTATTCTTCCAGAGAGAGCTTGCTTCTCGAATATGTATTTGATGGGATCCATTTTAGAGATCAAAATAGTAGTATGGGTCAACATATACTATCTTAGTCGGCGAGCAGCCCATGCCAAAGCGTAGCAAGTTTTCTCGAGCAAAGAGTATCTTGTTTCAAAGTCGGTAAATTTTTTGCTAAGGTAGTATATTGCATGCTCTTTTTGACCAGACTCATTGTGCTGGCCCATTACACACCCTATTGAGTTCTCTAACACTGTTAAGTACATAATCAAAGGTCTTCCTTCAATTGGTGGCATCATAATTGAATGTTCTTGGAGATACTCCTTAATCTTGTCAAAGGATATCTGGAAATCGTCATTCCATTTTACTACCTAATCTTTTTTCAGCAACTTGAAGATAGGCTAACAAGTAGCAGTTAAATGAGAAATGAATCGGTTAATATAATTCAGTCGTCCTAGGAAACCTGTGACTCCCTTCTCAGTGTGGGGAGCAGGAACTTCTTCAATGGCTTTGACGTTGGCAGGATCAACTTCAGTACCTTTACCAATGGTAACTGTGATACAGTGGGAGAACTGACTAGATGTTTTGCATTTCATTCGCACTTGTGCGGTTAGCAAGAGTCGCCACCGACTTTTCTTTTATCTAAAAGGAAAGGTAAAGAAGCACAGGAAAGACCTCTCGAGAATTTTCTCGGGTTCGGGGGGTAGATTATGAAAAGGGAAGGTGCTAGCACCCTTTTCATCCATGGTTTTCCATGGGCTCTTAGTTACTCGTTTTAGATCACTTGCTTTTGTTTGATTGTGTGCTTGTGGTGTTGGTTTTGAAAGTATTTTGGAAAGTTTCGTTGTAATGGTTCTCGTCTCTATAAGAACGTATACAAAGTTTTGTTTCGAAAAATGGTTCAAAGATGTGTTTGTGAATTGTGTTTTGAAAAGTGTTTTGAAAAGAGGTTTTGCAATGGTTCTCGTCTCTATAAGAACGTATACAAAACGTTTTATCTTTTGAAAATGTTTTGAAATGGAAGTGTAGGTGTGAAAGTTTTTGTCGTGAGCAAGCGAGTAACTAAGAGTGAATCTATCTACTCGAAAGGTCTTAAATTGTTCTTTTTTTCTTCCTTTTAATGGTGCTATCTTACCATTGATTTTGTAAGAAGCCCCAACCTTGGATGTAAAGGGACAGGCGCGGGTCAATTTTACAATCATTGAAGGCAACTTGTGAGACGGTCTAGCAATTTTTGTAAGGGACGATATCGTTTTATCGAAGGCAACATCGAGGGTCATCGAGGGACTACGAT
This sequence comes from Vicia faba, assembly GCA_948472305.1. Classification (NCBI taxonomy): domain Eukaryota; kingdom Viridiplantae; phylum Streptophyta; class Magnoliopsida; order Fabales; family Fabaceae; genus Vicia; species Vicia faba. The sequence continues at coordinate 303,481,640 of OX451741.1, forward strand.
ATTTGTTTATCGAAGGGTAATTTGCTAGAGTGTCTCATATTCGAGGGACATGATTGTATTTCTGAGGCAACAGGAGAGGTTACCCTAGAGGTGCACGTGTGAGAAGTGTGTTAATTTCAAGTTATTTATTCTTGGATTAGGTCATCTAGCGATTGAGTTTTGAATCTTGCCATACATGCCTAATTACTACACAGTATATAGAAAGCAATAAATTGCGAGAATCAAAAGTCTAAGCTATTACAAAAGTATCCGAGAATGGGGGTACAATTATTACAAATGGGGATGAATCACATAAGAATAGCAATGTCCAAATAATACAACCAAATTGAATTGTTGTGCGATTTAATACAAAGCTATGACAATTTATGAAATAAAGAAATCAATAAAGTATGAAATGCAATGTATTTACTTAAAAAAAGAAAAATAAAACTTAATCTAACAAGAAAATGATTTAAATTAAAAGAAATATTTATTATATTTTTTGTGTATTTTATTAATTTTAAAAGAAAAGTTTAAAGAAAGAAACTTAACTAAACTAATTCTTGATTTTTTTTTGTATTTTATTAGATGTAACAAATTAATAAACATAAGTTATAAAAAAAATTAAAATAGTGAAAAAAAGATTTTCAAGACTAAAAAAAATGTACAAAAGTATTATTAGTAATTTTCAAAAAAAAAAAAACAAATGACAACAAATTAAGAAAGAAGAAAATGGGCTTAAGGATTTGAAGAGTACTAGGCCCAAAAGGGTTATTGTCTTGCTGAAACAAAAAACAAGGCAAAGGGTGCTGAAACAAAAAACGTACCCTACTGTGTAACAAAAGTAGTTTTCTCCATATCCTCGGGTGCCATTTTGATCTGGTTATAGCCCGAGAATCCATCCATGAAAGAAAATATCTTGTGCTGAGTTGTGTTGTCAACCAAGATGTCAATGTGCGGTAGTGGAAAGTCATCTTTAGGGATGGCCTTGTTTAAGTCTCTGTAATCCATGCACATTCTCACTTTGACGTCCTTCTTAGGCACGGGCACAATGTTAGCAACCCATTGTGGATAGGAAGTAATAACAAGAAACAGCATTGAACTGCTTCATAACTTCTGCTTTGATCTTTTCAGACATGTCGGGCCTCATGCGGCGAACTTTCTGTTTAACTGGTGGACAGTCTTCTCTTGTGGGGAGTGTTGGTTTAAGCCCTAGAGGCCAATACTTTTGGTACTTGTATCGAATTATTTATTAATAATAAAAGGCATTTCTTTATTATGTTTGCTTTCCAAAATAATAAAGTCTCCTTAGAATGGTTTATTTGTTTAATGAAATGTTAAGTGTGACTTAATCATGAGATCCCATTAAACATAAGACACTATTCTTAAAGTATCCGTAGTCAAGCTTTAATGTGAAGTGGGATAACATTAAAGCATTAAGATTATTATGAAGATAGATTGATGATCACATCTCATGGATCATAGATAAGGAGTTATCAAGTCTTGACATAGGTATGAATATTAGGAGTAATATTTATAATGGATTGACCCGCTATGAGAATACTACATAGAATGTTATGCAAGGTGTCATAAGTTATTCTCATGATGATAATGGTGTATACCACCCTTCGACCTGAAACCACTATGGCCCCTAGATGTAGAGTCAAGTACTTTATTGCTGATCAAACGTCATCCGTAACTGGATGACTATAAAGACGGTTGATGGGTACTTCACAAAGCATGCTAAGGGACATGAGTGACCTAGATGGAATTTGCTCATCCTGCATAACAGGATAAATGTCTAAGGGCCCAATATTGAACTGGACAAGGGTGACATAGTGTATGCCTTGTGTTCAATATAGACATGAGGGCAAAAGGGTAATTATACAACACAAATATTATCACGAAAAAGGTTTGGTCAGATCACATGACATTTTCGTGACTTGGGTAACAATGATGTGTTGCTAGATACCGCTCACTGTTTATTATATTAAATGTGTGATTTAATATAATTGCCAACGTCGCGAAAACCTACAGGGTCACACACATAAGGACAGGTTGATGAGAGATAGAATAAATAAGGAACACCGTAAGATACGGTGCACTTAAGTGTAATACGAAAAGTGGTAAGGTACCACGTGGATAAGTGATATATGGTACATCATAAGGTATGATGTCCATAAGCTTAATTGGGCTTTTAGCTTATAGCCTTAATTGGGCTTTTAGCTTGTAGCCCACACGAGTGATTCTATAAATAGATCCCTTGTGATGAAGCAATTTCACTTGATGCAATTTCGTTTTTTGATTCTCTCTCTCACTCAAGGTTTTCGTTCGTGATCAGCTAGCATTGTGACCGGAAGCGATCTGTTCGTGTGGACTGAGTAGAGGCGTTGTTCTTTATCAACGCTCGTGATCACGACATCAAAGGTCTGAATCGCCACAAGAGGTAAATATTTCTATCACTGACCATGCTCATTCGTAAGGATCGCTAAAGGAAAATTTTATATTCCGCTGTGTTTTTTATCGCTATTTTCCTTCAGGGAGACGGTGTACCACAATGTCTGTATCAAGTCCCGACATGTCTTCGTATGACCAGGCGAAGATCTCAACATATTCATTCAACAGCTGAATTAAGCGCTCCTTGACATTTGGCTCTAGGTTGGCACCCACTCTGACTTCTTTTCTGTCTTTGTCAGTACCCAAGTTGATTGTCTCTAATAGCTCTTCATGAGGTAGAATAGCCCTTTCTTCCTGTTGTAGCATTCTAGCCAATTCTCCCGGCACTTCACAGTCTTCTTCACCTTCGTATTCGGCATGGTAGACCAGATCTTAAGAGTCACTGAAGGTCATAGCAGAATTGTTACCCATGGAATCCGAAATGGAAGGGTACCTGCATTTGTGAGTGTGGGTGTGTGTAAGGGATAGCCACCTTTAAACAAATAAAATGCAAAAGAAAGAAAATGAACACAAAAGTTTATATATGAAAACATCCATGATTCATTAAATGGAATGTGAAGATGAAAAATAAGAACCCTTACAAATGGACCTTTGTACCTCGGGTAAGACACAAGGTTGAAAGAGTACAAATTGTTTAAGAATTATTACAAACCAACAGAAATGTTTGAAAGATAAATTACTGATTTATGAAAGTAATGGGAACAAAGTCCTTTGCCTCCCAATTGCACAATCCTCCGTAAACGGTGGGGAAAATCCAGTCTTCCAAGTTGCTCTCCTCTTCACCATCCTCCAAAGCATTGACTCCATGATGGGTGATCTTCACTGGTAGCCCTCCATCCCGGGAGCGGCGTACAACCTTTTGAGAAGAAGCAGTGAAACCCAAGCCGAACTTATCTGTCTTGAAAGGAAAGTCTGGTAGTTGACCCTATATTGTGCTTCCTCCTTCTTCAATCACAGCCTTTGCATCTTTGAGGGATGACATCTGAGACACAAGTTTGGTAATGATGGGTACAGAAGACACCGTCTTGGTTGCTGCAACTTTAGGAGAAACCTCTTCAAAGTGCTGAAAAGGGGTCTCGATGAATTCACCATCCAATTCCACATAGCGGAATGAATTTAGATGGTTTATCATGTACTCCTCTTCGCCATGAACCGTTATAATTTTCCCCTGGACAGGGTACTTGAGCATTTGATGTAGAGAGGAAGTGACGGCTCCAGCATTATGAATCCACGGTCTTCCCAACAAGTAAGAATAGGAGGGACGGATGTCCATCACATAAAATGTGGAGTTGAAAGTTTCAGTTCCCACTTTAATCGGGATGTCCACCTCCCCGTGGACCATCCTTTTAGAACCGTCGAAGGCTCTGACAATGATATTGCTGGGCTTCAGGGTTAGGCCTTCACAGTCCAATCTGTCCAAGGCTTTCTTCGGTAAGACATTTAAAGATGACCCAGTATCAACCAGAACGTGAGCTAGAGTAGTCCCTCTGCATTCCACCGAGACATGCAGAGCGTCATTATGCTTTCTCCCCTTAGATGTTAAATCGGCATCGGAGAATCCAAGACCATTGTCTGATGTTAGGCTAGTTACACATTCCTGGAACTGGTCCGTGGAGGTTTCTTGAGGTACATGGGCCGTCTTCAAAAATCTGATCAGAGCTTTGGCATGAACCTTTGAACAAAGCAGTAGGGCCAACATAAATATTTTTGAGGGGGTTTGCCCCAATTGCTCCACAACATCATAGTCACTTTTCTTAATTATCTTCAAAATCTCTTCCATTTCCTTTTTAGTGGTCTTAGGGATGACCAAAGGCTGAGCCCTCGTCCTGACGAGGGCTTCTTGGATCCCTTTCCCTCTATCATCAGCAACAGCAGAGGGTACAACCACAGGAGTAACAACTTCTTCAATAATTGGAGTTCTCACAGATATGTTGACCGGCACATGGGTAACCTTAGGAGCATTTGAGGGTCCGAAGATTGTCCTTGGAGGAGAAATCTCTGGAGAGAAAATTCTTCCGTTGCGGGTGATTTTACTCGTTCCAGCAATGTTTCCAATGTCGGAAGCCTCTTCATCGGAACTTTCTTCAGTTGATTCAATCTGTTTAATACCGTGGTAGAAGATCTCTCCTCCATAGTTCCACGGTATTGATTTTTTGGACTTGTACGGGATAGGCCCCGGCATGGTTATCTTCAAAGGTACAGTCTTCGAATCAGATGTAATCTTAACAGGTCTTTTGGAGACCTTGAAAAGATTGGCGGATATGGTAATTATGGCAATATCATTGACAAGAGTCGGAGTAACAGGAGTCTTTTCAAAAAGGATTTCTTGATTATCCATTAGGCGTTGGATGCCTAACTTCAACAATGGACAGTCGGTTGGTAAGGATGAACAAAGTCAGCAATCCTCTTCACATCCTGGGAAAATCCCATCCTTCAACAAATTCAGCTTGATTATCGGTAATGGAGTCATCAAATCATCAACAGTAGCAACAAAAAGATCTTCTTCAACAACATGGGCATTATGGCCATGCTTTGGCATTGGAGCAGAGATCACATTCGGCTTTTCAGGGGCATCGAATCCCACTTCTTTAGCGTCTATTAAATCCTAAATCTTATTCTTGAGGGCCCAACAATTGTTGGTGTCGTTCCCTATGCTATCTGAATGATAAGCACACTTGGCGTTTGAATGGTAAAACGGAGAAGAAGTATTTAGATTCTTTGGTGCCTCTTTCAAGGTTGTAAGGTTTAACTTCAAGAGATGGGGTAAAACTTGAGTAGGAGTCATGTTTATCCGGGTATACTGCCGTTGTGGTCTTTCCACCCTTGCTTGATTGGTTCTGGGTTGATTATTTCTGGGCTGATCAGCTGCAGACTTCTGAATCATTACAGCCCCCACTGTTGGTCGGCGCTCAACTCTTCCTGACCTCTTTGAGAGTAGACAGTTGATACTTCCTTCTTTGCTGGAAAAGGCTTTTTGATGGCAGCGGAAGCAGATGTATCTTTTTGAATTTTTCCACTCTTGATTCCGGCTTCAACTCTCTCACCAGTTAGGATTAACACGGTGAACCTCGCAGATGAACTTCCAATCAGGTGTGTGATACGATGGGAGAGAACTGACTGTTTTTTGGAATGCTGGTTTGCGTTTTGCATTTGGTGTTCGCAAAATGTCGCGTTAAGCAAGAGTCGCCACCGACTTTTATTTTATCCAACAAGGAAAGGAAAAAAGCACAGAAAAATTCCTTTTTCGAGATTTTTCTCGGGTTCGAGGGGTAGATTATAGAAAGGGAAGGTGTTAGCACCCTTTCTATCCGTGGTTATCCACGGGCTCTTAGGTACTTGATCATATTGTTTTCAAAATTGCTTTTCTTTGTGTTTGTGGGTTTGGAAAAGTTTTGTTTTTTGAAACTTCATTTGAAAAGTGTAAGTGTGAAAAGTTTTTATCTTTTGAAAGAGCAAGTACTTAGGAACCATCTACCTACTCGAAAAAGGAATCATTATATGCTATCTTCCTTAAGACAATGATATCCCACTATGAATGAGTGGGTAGCACCGTCATTGGAGTTTAAGGGTCAATTCGAATAAGGGACATGCAGTCACTAAAGCAACGTTAGGACGCCTTAGCGGTAACCCTAATGTCTTAGATCATTTTATTCGAGGCAACCGTTTCGAGGCAACTATGATCTTTGGACAAGAGGGCGACCTCTAAAACTTCCTATACTCAATGACTGCGTACGAAGGCAACCAAGTGGGGTGTACCCTAAGATTGTGCATGTGCGAGTGTGTCGTTTTCATTTAATTTTATCTTTGTACATGTCAATGGTTATCTAAGTTGATTTTAGGTTAAACATCCATTCTTGTCATGCATATCTATTATCGAACATCTAACAGTTATATTTTAGGGAAAGTAAATTACGGAATTTAAACTAACTATTACAAGGCGTCGGGTATTTACATCGCCAAAAGCAACCCTTTTAAATTTAAATGCGGAAAAATAAATAAAGCGATAAAATAATTAAATGGTACTAATTATCTATTACATTCCGGAAACAAATACAATAATATGATAAAATAAAATAAGTCGCGTGCGAGAAATTAAGTCGAGTGCGGATTCTAGGGTTTTGACCTTTTGTTATTAAAGAAAAGATTTTTTTGGTTATTTTTGAATTAAGAAATAAATTATCCTAAATTAATTATTAAATTAAATAAATTAATTAATTAATGAAAATAAATATTTTTGGGTTTTTTGGTATTTAAAGAAATAAAAATAAAATTAATCAATGTTAATAAAACCTAATTATGTCTAAGTTAATTTGATTATTTACAAAATATATTAAAGTTATCCTAATTAAAACTAAATTAATTAATTAATTTGTTAATAAAAAGAAAATACTAAAATTTAAATTAATAAAGAAAATATTTTTTTGGTTTTAATTTTATTAAGAAAAAGTTTGATTGGTTAATTGAATATAAAAATATAATAAAACAAACAATTAAAATAAAAAAAGAAAGAGAAAGAGTTAGAGGTGTGGGCCTGATTAGAGGTTCAGAATAGAAATTCAGAGGCCCAATAACATGCTGGCCTGGTTGACTTTGAGAGATCCAGCGTATGCACTTTGACTTGGCTCCATGGTAGACTCTCATTTTCTGGCCACCAGATTTGGCCCATGGCCATCTGGCCATCAGATGCTTGATGGTGTATGGTGTGCTTCACGTTTGGATTTGCATGGAATAACCTGAAGAGGAAAAATAACAAAGTATATGGGGGACCTAGGATTCGAACCCAGGTCCTGTACATGACTGCCAACGCTTGCTTCCACTAGGCCAGTGCGCTTCAATTGTTAATGTATTAAGAAATAATGATAATATGAGAAAATGTGCTAATATGCCAGAACAAAAAATAAAAACGCGCGAATATTTCAAAGGGGCAATCAGATGGGGGCACGTGGTCGTCCCTGTTCTCAAGTCTGCAAAGAAATTACCTGTGGATTTAAATCCGCAGCTAAAAGCGTAGGCCATTCCAAAAACTCATCTCAGGCCATATAAACTCCATCCGAGACAATGGTTGCATTCGTCTTCCTCTCTCGGTCACGTCCATGACCGTTAATAGGTCTAATTTTACCTGTAATGAAAACCCCTAAAAAAAACCTAGAAAACCCTACAATGGCGTTTTGCACCACAAAGCAGATAAACACAATCAAATAATATGTAAAGCTTGGAAATTATCTGGTGATTACAAATATACCATTGATTTCTTGTAATGATGCATGGATTTTGAAACACGAAATCAAATTCAGAGGGGGCCGTGTATCACTTACAATGCGTTTGAGCGTGTATGGCGGCTTGTTAGGGATTGGTTCTGACCCAGTGAACCTCCAGCAATCGATTGGTGTTGAGTTTTGCTTTTGAAAATGCCTCCAAGTGGGATTTTGGTTTCACACTTTTTTGTGAATTATGCAAGTTTTTTCTTTTAGTGTTCTTGCAGCCTCTAGCCCTCAATTTCGTGCCTTTGCCTTCTATATGTATCATGGAATGTATTAGGTTAACATTTGTGGATTGAATCATTCCACATCAATGCCATGGGATTTGATTTGATCCACCATTGAAAGCTTTCCTAATTTGTCAAAAATCCAATATTTTTGCACATGGAATGCTTGATACGAGTTTGATGCTGACCATGATGATGATTAAATCCTGAGAATAGCAAAATATCTCATGTAATCAAGTTTTGGGATTTTATTTGATTTAAAATGAAATAATTCAATAAAAAATCAAATAAAATAATAAAATTGATAAATGGACACAAGGCTGAAGCTAGGACACGTGCGCAATGTGGCAAGTTCAAATCAAGTGGAAAAGAAAGGGCCCATTTGACAAAATTTGAAGTTTTGGGGATAGTTGACTTTTGGCAATTTTGCAAAAATGCCCAACTTCAACAATGCATAACTTCTTCAATTTTGAACTTTTGGAAGTGTTCTTGGACTTTTTAGAAAGCTTGAGATGTCCTCTAACCAACCCTTTTGGTATAATATCATTTTGATATCCATGCTCAAGTTATAGGCTTTGGAAAAAAAGGTGTTTTTGTTGACTTTCAAAAAGACCTATTATGTCCAAATTTATAACTTCGTGTGAGTGCATTTTCTGATCTTGGGGTATGAAAATGGATTATAGGAAATTTCGGCCTCTTCAAGATGAGCTTTGGATGGTTCATTTCTCATAAAGTATGAGAAAGTTATGCTTGGTCAAAGTTGAGTTGACTTTTCCTACAAAACCCTAATTTAGCAACTTTTGAGTCTTGTTTAATTTTGAGCAATCCTTGATGAATCATGATCAACCCTTGATCAAATGATGAAATATCCTTCAAAATGAGAATGTTGACAAAAAATCTTGAGGTTTGACTGTATTTGGATCACAATTGACTTTTGCCTTAGCACAGTCGATTTTTGGACCCTTTGAGCAATTGACTGAGCAAACTTCCTCTGCAAGGCTTGAAATTTGACATGGATGACCTTGAGAACATATTAGTAAATTAGGGAGAATTTGAGGTCATTTGGACTCAAGGATCTTGATGCAACACAAAACCCTAATTTGAGGTTGATTGCCTTAGGAGATAACTTGACTGTCCAACTCTTGAGCAATCTTGAGCCACTTGGAGATTTTTCTTGAAATGTTTTGAGAAATATGAGAGGGAAAATTTTGGGGTACAACAACTGCCCCTGTTCAATCTTCTTAAACCTGAGGATATAGATTGGCTTTCGTGCCTTTCGTGATCCGAAGGTGGAAGATGATTGAACACTAGAGTGCCCAGAAATTTGCACTCGCATGAAGTGGTATCGGCCTGGTGATGTCGGGAATGGGCTTACAGATGCCATTTGGAGATTGTTGATAGGAGGTCTGAACTTCGACTGGAATAATAATCAGGGAGATCTTAGCGTCGATCTGGCTGAACCAGAATGAGAAAAATCTTACAATCGATTTAACTGAACCAGACGAAAGTCTTGGAATATCTTCAACTGGAATAAGAATCAGGGAGATCTTAGCATCGATCTAACTGAACTAGAGAAGGTCTTGGATTATCTTTGACTGGATAAGAATAAAAAAAATCTTAGAATCGATTTAACTGAACCATACGAAAGTCTTGGAATATCTTCAACTGGAATAAGAATCAGGGAGATCTTAGCGTCGATCTGACTGAACCAGAGAAGGTCTTGGATTAACTTTGGCTGGATAAGAATCAGAAAAATCTTAGAATCGATTTAACTGAACCAGACAAAAGTCTTGGAATATCTTCAACTGGAATAAGAATTAGGGAGATCTTAGTGTCGATCTGACTGAACCAGAGAAGGTCTTGGATTAACTTTGACTGGATAAGAATCAGAAAAATCTTAGAATCGATTTAACTGAACCAGACGAAAGTCTTGGAATATCTTCAACTGGAATAAGAATCAGGGAGATCTTAACGTCGATCTGACTGAACCAGGGAAGGTCTTGGATTAACTTTGACTGGATAAGAATCAGAAAAATGTTAGAATCGACTTAACTGAACCAGATGAAAGTTTTGGAATATCTTCAATTGGAATAAGAATCAGGGATATCTTAACATCGATCTGACTGAACCAGAGAAGGTCTTGGATTAACTTTGACTGGATAAGAATCAGAAAAATCTTAGAATCGATTTAACTGAACCAGACGAAAGTCTTGGAATATCTTCAACTGGAATAAGAATCAGGGAGATCTTAGCGTCGATCTGACTGAACCAGAGAAGGTCTTGGATTAACTTTGGCTGGATAAGAATCAGAAAAATCTTAGAATCGATTTAACTGAACCAGACAAAAGTCTTAGAATATCTTCAACTGGAATAAGAATCAGGGAGATCTTAGCGTCGATCTAACTGAACCAGAGAAGGTCTTGGATTAACTTTGACTGGATAAGAATCAGAAAAATCTTAGAATCGATTTAATTGAACCAAATGAAAGTCTTGGAATATATTCAACTGGAATAAGAATCAGGGAGATCTTAGCGTCGATCTGATTGAACCAGGGAAGGTCTTGGATTAACTTTGACTGGATAAGAATCAGAAAAATCTTAGAACCGATTTAACTGAACCAGACGAAAGTTTTGGAAGGGCATCTTTATGAGGAATCCGCTGAAACAGCCCTCAATAGATGTAGTTTTTGAGGGGGCTACCAGGTCATATAAGTAGTCAACGGTGTGTATTGATTCGTCTTTCCCTGAAAAGGTAAAGAGTTAGTCATATGCAATGTCATGATGTATGAAATGCATGATATATATCAAGCAATGATGCTCTCAAAATAAATGAGATTGTGTGGTATGATGCGTATATGCCTGTATCATGATGTATGGAAATGTAATGTTTCTAGCTGGGGAAAATAAATCCCGGATAAGTGCTGAAGAATAGAGCTGGATTCTTCATTTCCGCTAGGGATGGCGAACAAAGAGAATAAACCTGCAGGAAAGGATGACTTTGTTGGGGGAATAAACTGATGAGAAGATTACTCTGTGGAGAAGAGATATTCTGCTAAATATTCCACTGATAAATTCCGCCGGGATGAATTATCGTTCCTGGTGATATTGAATCTGTTGAGGATTGAATTCCTGTTTGTGAAAGGAAATAACTTCGCTGGGGAGGATCTTCAGTTACGGCTTCACTGGGGATAACCTATTAGACTCTTATAGGGATAATCCTTTGAGCTTTGCTGGGAATGATCCTTTAAACTCGGCTGGGGAGATTTATTTTTTCACTCTGCTAGGGATAAACTTCCAGAGTCTACTGGGGATATCTCCGCTGGGGATAAACTTCCAAAGTCTATTGGGGAAGCTTTTTCAGACTGCACTGGGAAAATTTTAACTCCACTAGGGATATCTTGTATTCTGCCTGGGAATATTCTTATACTCTGTTGGGGAATATTACGACTTCCGGGGATATTAAGCCTTTTCAGCGCTGATGGCGGATAACCTCTGCTTGGGGAGAGTATTACTGATTCCTTCACAGTTGCAAGTCTCAGCTGGGGAGAGCCATTATTATTGTCTTACTCTGTGGGGAGTGAAAGTACATTGGCCATATTCTTTAATTGAACCTACCTTGTACCTGGTAGACAGAGCAACTGTACAGTTTGGACAATTCTTATTTCCCCTGTTTCTGCTATTACCAGTAATTTGTCTTTTGTTTTGCGTGTAAATATTTATGAGCAGAAATTAATGTCAAATGCATATATCAAAAATGAACATTGAACGTTCTTTGCAAAACAAAACAGATAAAAGAAAAACAGTTTGAAATTTCTTTGAAAATGAATTATATTGATTTTGGAGTTTGTCCTATAAATAGGCATTTTTGTACAAGAGGCTGACGTCCTAGTAAGAAAACGCCGCCGAGCAGATAGAATTTACACAAGTTGTGAAAAACAAAACAACTATGTGAACAATCCCACTGGGTTCCGCCTCTGCTATTGCCTTTATGTCCTCGAGCATCTCATCACTTTGCTACTTGGTTGAAGGTAGATCAAATTGATTAGTGTCGTCCGAGCTTGATAGTCGATACTGAAGTCCGGATGCAAGATGATCCAATGAGACATAGTGTTACGCTGATCCCTAATTTTTGCCTGGACCGCCCTTTCGGGTTTTCAGTCCACCAGGATACCCTTTTTTGCCCAATCCTCCTTTTCAGGTTTTCGACTTGCCGGGTGTACAAATTTTTTTCATTTTCATCCCTTATTTTTGCCTGAACCCTTTTGGTTCGCCGGGAAGCCCTTATTTTTGCCTAGGCCAGTCAACCTAGCGGGTCTTTAATTATGCGTAGTATCTTTTCACTATGTCTGCATTGACGGGGTGAGGAAGGTCATCACCATCCATGGTGGTTAGAATCATAGCTCCTCCCGAGAAAATGTTCTTAACCACAAATGACCCTTCGTAAGTAGGGGTCTATTTGCCCCTGGATCACCTTGAGGTAAGATAATGCGCTTGATCACCAGATCCCCAACTTGATACTCTTGTCGTCTGACTTTCTTGTTAAATGCCTTGATCATACGTTTTTGGTACGTCTGACCATGACAAATAGCAGTAAGTCTCTTTCTGTTAATTAGGTTCAGCTGATTAAGCTGGGTCTAAATCCAGTCATCTTCACTCAAACCTGCATCCTTCATGATTCAGAGAGAGGGTATCTGAACTTCGATGGGCAAGACAACCTCCATGCCATAAACCAAGGAATAGGGTGTTGCCTCTGTTGACGTTCACGCTGAAGTATGGTACCCATGAAGAGCAAATGGTAACATCTCGTGCTAGTGTTTGTATGTCATTGTCATCTTCTGCATAATCTTCTTAATGTTCTTATTAGCCGCTTCAACAACCCCATTCATCTTTGGCCGGTAGGGAGAAGAGTTATCATGCTGTATCTTGAACTGCTTGCAGAGCTCAGCGATCATCTTATTGTTGAGATTGGTATCATTGTCCGTAATGATCCTCTCTGGTACATCATATCGATAGATCAGATTGTGCCGAATAAACCGTGCCACGAAGTTCTTGGTTACCGTAGCAAAGGAAGCTGCCTCAACCCACTTCGTAAAGTAATCAATATCCACCAGGATGAAACGATGCCCGTTGGATGTCATAGGTCTGATCTCGCCGATCATATCAATGCCCCACATTGCAAAAGGCCACAGAGCTGTCAATACGTTCAGAGGTACTGGAGGTATGTGCACCTTATCAGCATAGACTTGGAACTTGTGACATATCCGAGAATGCTGATAATAGTCGGCTTCCATAGTGGACCAAAAATATCCTGCCCGAAGGATTTTCTTTGCCATGGTGTGTCCACTGGAATGAGTTCCGAAAGTACCTTCATGTAACTTTGTCATGATCCTTTCTGCTTCGCTCTTATCCACACATCTCAGTAAGGTTGAATCATGGTTACGCTTGTAGAGAATACCATTGCTGATGAAGAACTTCACCACGAACCTCCTCAGAAACTTCTTATCATTAACAGATGCACCCTCGGGGTACTCCTGAGCCTCAAGATACCTTTTCACTTCATGAAACCAGGGCTTTTCTGTTACCTCTTCGGTCTCAATGTCACAGAAATGTGCAGGTTCATCCCATCTTTCAATGATAATCCGGGGAGCCTCATTGTCCCAACTGAATTTAAACATAGAAGACATCATATCCAGCGCGTCCGCAAACTGATCCTCCTCTCTAGGGAAGTGTTCAAAGGTTATCTCCTCGAAGTGGGGAAGCAACGTCAATACATACTCCTTGTAAGGAATAAGATTTGGGTGTTTCATATCCCACTCGCCTTTGATCTGACTGATCACGAGAGCGGAATCTCCGAAAACACTTAAGAACTTAATCCTTAGGTCAATTGCTGCTCGAAGACCCATAATGCATGCTTTGTACTCCGCCATATTGTTGGTGCGGTTGAAACATAGTTGGGCGGTAAACGGATTATGAGAGCCTTTAGGAGATATGATCACGACACCAATGCCATTACCCAAAGCGTTTGAAGCTCCATCAAAGTACATAGACCATCGGGATCCTTCCTCAAGTCCTTCATCCGGTCCAGGTGTCTCACAATCAGTTACCGACATGATATTCTCGTCCGGGAATTCAAAGTTCATAGACTGGTAATCATCCACTGCCTGGTGTGCCAAATGATCTGCCAACACACTTCCCTTGATTGCCTTTTGAGTCGTGTATTGGATGTCATACTCAGTCAATATCATCTGCCATCTCGCTATTCTTCTGGACAAGGCGGGCTTCTCGAAGATATACTTGATTGGTACCATCTTTGAGATCAATAGAGTAGTGTGAGTCAACATATACTGTCTTAGCCAGCGAGCAGCCCATGCCAAAGCGCATCAAGTTTTCTCGAGTAGTGAGTATCGGGTCTCACAGTCGGTAAACTTTTTGCTAAGGTAATAAATACCATGCTATTTTCGGCCAAACTCGTCATGCTTCCCCAGCACACACCCCATTGAGTTGTCGAGTACTGTCAAGTATAAGATCAAAGGTCTCCCTTCGACTGGAGGCATCGGAATATGAGGCTCTTGAAGATACTCTTTGATCCTTTCGAAAGCGGCCTGGCATTCATCGTTCCAACGTACTACTTGATCTTTCTAAGGTAACTTGAAGATCGGCTCACAGGTAGCAGTCAAGTGTGAGATGAATCGGGCAATGTAGTTTAGTCGTCCCAGAAAGCCTCTGACTTCTTTCTCTGTTTGGGGAGCTGGCATCTCTTGTATAGCTTTCACCTTTGCCGGATCCACCTGAATACCTTTGTCACTTACGATGAAACCCAGTAGCTTACCAGATATCACCCCGAAGGTGCACTTGTTCGTGTTTAACCTCAGCTTGTACAACTTCAACCTGTCAAATAGCTTCTAAAGGTGGTCAAGGTGTTCTTCCTCAGTTTGAGATCTCGCAATCATATCGTCGACGTATACCTCAATCTCATGATGGATCATGTCATGAAACAAAGCAACCATGGCACGCTGATACGTTGCCCTAACATTTTTCAATCCAAAAGGCATGACCTTGTAGTAAAAGGTGCCCCATTGAGTAATAAAGGTTGTCTTTTCCATGTCTTTGGGAGCCATTTTAATCTGATTATAACCGGATAAACCATCCATAAAGGAGAAGACTTTATGCTGAGCGGTGTTGTCAACCAGAACGTCGATATGAGGCAGAGGGAAATTATCCTTGGGGCTTTCCCTGTTCAAATCCCTATAGTCAACACACATTCGAACCTTACCATACTTCTTCGGCACAGGAACCACGTTGGCCACCCACTGTGGGTAAGAAGTGACTGCTAGAAAACCGGCGTCAAATTGTTTCATAACTTCAGCCTTGATTTTCTCAGACATCTCTGGGCGCATTCGGCGGACTTTCTGTTTCACTGAAGGACAATCTTCCTTGGTAGGAAATCGGTGAACCACAATATCGGTATCCAACCCAGGCATATCTTCGTAAGACCAAGCAAAGATCTCAACATAGTCACGCAACATCTGAATCAACCGTTGTTTCACGCTAGCTTCCAGATTTGCACCGATCTTAACTTCTCTCTTGTCTACCTCTGTACCCAGATTCACTATTTCCACTGGCTC
The DNA here is from genome assembly GCA_948472305.1 of Vicia faba. Classification (NCBI taxonomy): domain Eukaryota; kingdom Viridiplantae; phylum Streptophyta; class Magnoliopsida; order Fabales; family Fabaceae; genus Vicia; species Vicia faba. The sequence goes on from OX451741.1 coordinate 303,497,185, forward strand.
TTCATGTGGATGTACAACCCTCTCTTCTTGAAGTAGCAGTCTTGCAAGTTCACCAGGCACTTCGCAATCATCTTCACCTTTGTCTTCGGCTAAGTTGATCGGATTTTCGAAGTCATAACTGGCAGTAGATGTGTTGTTACCAGTGAGATCCAGAGGAGATGTAGACCTGTATATGTGAGTCTGTGTAAAATAGTTGTTTTTGCAATATGTGATAAAAGAAAAACAAGGAGCGCAAAATTTGAAATGCAAGAAAACATCCAATGCTTTTATTAATGAAATATGAAAATGACACACATAAAGCCCTCACAAATGAAGCCACGATGTCCCGAGTAAGACATCGGGCCGTAAAGTTTAAAACGTTGTCTGTTACAAATTCAAAACAAAAAGTTTCATTACTGGGTAACAAAAGAATTAGGGATGAAGTCCTTTGTTGTCCAGTTGTCTAGTCCACCATCAGTAGTAGGATAGATCCAACTGTCAAACTCGGCCTCTTCAACATCGTCTTCAATGGCATTCACTCCTGAATTGCTGATGAACAGGGGAGGTCTCCCAATCCGTGCACTCCAAACAACCCTTTGAGCTTCTACAGTGAAACCCAAACAAAACTTGTTAGTCTTCTGTGCAAAATCAGTTAGTCGTCCCCAATTTGTACACCCACCTTTCTCGATAACAGCACGAGCATCCTTGAAGGAAGCCATCTTCATAGGAGGATCTTCAACAACAACCTCAGTTGATGCCAGTGTCTAGGGAACTTCTTCAAAATGCTGAAATGGGGTCTCAATGAACTCCCCATCCATTTCTACATATCAGAAAGAGTTGAGGTGGCTCACCATGTACTCCTCTTCTCCTTGTATTGTCACAATTTTCCCTTTCACTGGGTACTTTAGCTTCTGGTGGAGCGTAGACGTCACTGCCCCAGCTTCGTGGATCCATGGGCGGCCCAGCAAACAAGAATAAGATGGCCGAATGTACATCACATAGAATGTGAAGGTGAAAACCTGAGAACCAACCTTAATTGGAATATCCACTTCTCCATGCACCATCCTCTTAGACCCATCAAAGGCCCTGACGACAATGTTGCTTGGTTTCAGCTCCAACCCTTCATAGTCCAACCGTCTAGAGATTTCTTAGGCAAAACATTCAATGAGGAACCAGTATCCACCAATACATGGGCAAGAGTGGTGCCCCTGCATTCAATGGAGACATGCAGGGCGTCATTGTGATTCTTCCCTTTAGCAGTCAAGTCGGTGTCAGAGAAACCCAACCCATTATCAGCAGTCAGACTAGCCACGCAATCTTTAAACTGATCATCTGACGTTTCTTGTGGTACGTATGCAGTCTTCAGGAATGCAATCAGAGCCTTGGCATGGGCCTCTGAGCATAGAAACAGTGACAACATAGAGATTTTGGACGGGGTTTGCCCCAACTACTCGACTATATTGTAGTCGCTCTTTTTGACGATCTTTAAAATTTCTTTCATCTCTTGTCTAGAAGCTTCAACAGTACTCGTCTTCGGTGCCTCCGTTCGGGCAGGCTCACCGGTGGTCTCTTTGCCTTGAGTGTCAGATGACTCGGCGACAGGGGTAAGGATAGGAACTTGAACAGGAATAGCAGCAGGTACACTGGCAGGTGAAATGACAACAGGTTTCCGAACAGTTGGTGGAGAGATATCAGGGGATAAAAGTCTTCCGCTGCGGGTGACTTTAGCAGGTCCAAAAATATTGCTGACGTCGGTATCAGCATCCAACTCTTGTTTAACTCCATGAAAGTAAACATCAGCCCCGTAGTGCCAAGGGACAACTTTATCAGATGTATAGGGGATAGGCCCTGGAGCAGTGATGATCAATGGTGCGATTCTTGGAACAGATGTAATTCTAACAGGCTTTCTCGTGGGAGCCTTGGAAGAATTATCGAAAATGGTGATTATAGCAACTTCTTCAGTATGAGTTAAAGGAACAATAATCTTCTCAAACAGAATTTCTTTACTATCCATCAGGCGTTGGACACCTAATTTCAAAAGATGGCAACCGGTTGGTAGAGCATAACACATACGGCAACCTTCGTCACAACCCGGAAATAAACCGTCTGACAAAAGATTCTTCTTCACAATCATCAAGGGAGTAGCAATATCTTTCACAGAAACCACAAACGAGTCTTCCTCTATAGCATTTACTCCATGCTTGGGCATAAGAGCAGTCACAACATTAGGTCTTTCGGGCGCCTCGAACTCAATCTCCTTAGCATCAATTAAGTCATGTATTTTGTTCTTCAAAGACCAACAATCATCTGTATCATGTCCCAGGCTATCAGAGTGAAAAGGACAGCGGACATTAGGGTTGTACTTAGGTGATGCAGTGTTGGGATTCTGCGGAGCCTCCCTCGGAGTTACTAGATTGGTCTTTAATAACTGCGGCAGAATCTGAGATAAAGTCATGTTGAGATGAGTGAACTGTCTTCGAAGTCTCTCGGCCATTTGTTGATTGTTGCGCTGAGGAGCCCCAACAGGTCTTGAAATAACATCCGCATTAACAGCTTGGCGGCAGTCAGGTCTATTCTGGCTTTTCGAACTGCAGACAACACTTGACTCTTTCTTAAAAGGCCTCTTCTCGATGCCTGATGAAGCACCCTTCTGTATTTTACCAGACTTAATACCAACCTCAATCCTTTCACCGGTCATAATTAGTTCTGTAAACCCAGATGAAGAACTTCCGATCAGATGGTTGAAAAACGGACCAGACAAGGTCCCCAGAAACATATCAAATAGCTCCCTATCAGCCAAGGGTGGTTGCAATCTTCCAGCGAGATCCCTCCACTTCTGAGCATAATCTTTGAAACCTTCGCCCGTTCCCATAGACATACCCTAGAGTTGGGTACGCGTAGGAGCGAGGTCGGCATTGTATTGGTACTGCCTATAGAAAGCAGCAGTCAAATCTTCCCAACTGCGAATATTGGCTCCTTCTAACTGGTAAAACTATTCAAGCTGAGTCCCTGAGAGGCTATCTTGAAAGAAGTGGATCCATAGGTTCTTATCAGCGGTGTACGGCTGAATCTTCCTTACATACGACCAGAGGTGCAGTTTCAGGAAAGAAACTCCATCGTATTTAGAAAAGGCTGGTGCTTTGAATTTGTGGGGGATCACCACCTCAGATGACAGTCCTAGATCACCAAAGTCCAGACTAGGCACTTTCTGAACTTCCATCGCACTCAACCGGTCTTCCAGTTGCTTGTATCTATCCTCAGCCGGAGGATATTGGTCTTTGTTGAAGTCCGTCTCGTTGTCTGAAACCACAGGGCTGAGAGCCCTCCTTTCTTCCTGACTATCTTTCCCTCCAGATGAGGTGGTCAAATCAACTTCATCTCACAAATTGTTTCCGAATCTGCGCCCCATGTTGAACATGACCATCTTTTTCTTCTTCTTCTTCTTCTTCTTCTTCTTCTTTAATAGAATAAGGGTCTTCAGATCTTACTGACCCTTAGCTAGATTCATGAACAATTTTTGGAACTGGGCGTTTCGAGCCTGTAGAGCCTTGATTGCTTGCTCAGTTGATGGTTCAGAAGACATGATGCTGAAATAAACAGTGAAGAAGATAAGAGACCTGTAAGGGTACCTGTTATGAGGTGCATGGAATGAAATGCATAGGCTATGATTTCAAAGACATCGAGAGATTCAAATTCGTAAACAAGAAATGAAACACACTTTTATTAGATAAAATTGAAATTCAAATTGTTCAACAGATTCCCTTAAGGCGTTACAAGAAAGGAAATACTGAAAAGTAAATAAAAACTGGAAAGGAAATAATCAAAGGACAATCAGTGCTCCCATGGTCGCTTCTTATCGGTGCGGACATAGTCATTGAGGATCCGCTCGTTCTCTAGCTGCCTAGTCAACTTCTGAATCTTCTGCTCTTGTTCGTGATACTTTTCTCGATAAGTATCCCGTTCTTCTCTCAGCTTCATCCAGGACCTCTTCAGTGCCCCAATGTCAGTGGGCGTGTAAGGATGAAGGATGGTAGGAAGAACCCCTTCTTCATTAGCAACTTCAACAATGATAGGCAAGACGACTTCATACGGCATTCCCAGCTTTTGGGCACGGATACGAACCCATCTGAGATATGGCTCCATCAGAAGTGAAGTCTTTGGGCCTAACTCGTGGGGGTCAGATCTGTGAACTCTATCCCAAGCCCTTATGAATCTGCGGCGTTGCTCGTCACTATCCCCTTGAAAATCAAAGATGATACTAGGCATCAGCAATTCATGAGGTCCTTCTCTTCTAGCTCGCCCAAACTGACGTAAGGCCAAGCACGGATTATAAGTGATCCCTCCATTGGTTCCTATCAGTGGAACATTGCGGTACTCCCCATAATGATCAATAATAGCCACCTCGTCCATACCCTTGATAGTCCAGATGATGTCATTATGAGAGAGAGACATAACCCTATAGGCCCAGCCCATGGCTTCTTTGTTCTTCAGAACTGATTTGGGAAGGTGAGAAATAAACCACCTTGCCAATAATGGAGCACAGCACATCAAGGTTCCTCGCTTCCGAGCAGTACGGGCATAAAGCTGATGAAGAATGTCACCCAAGAGAGTGGGTATAGGATTACCAGAGATGAATATTTTTACCACATTCACATCAACAAAGGAGTCAGAGTTTGGAAATAATACCAAGCCATATATCAGAAGATCCAGCATATCTTCGAATGCCTGGAAGTCTAGACTATCCCAAAAATAATTAGCCTTACCAACCAAGAACTTAGTCAAAAAGCCCTTTGCTCCACTTCTAGTCTCCCAATTAGACATCACTTCAGCCTTTGTCAGGTGGAGGGCTGAAGCAATCTCTTCCGGCCTAAGGATCTTCTCCCAACCTGTGAATGGGGTCTGCTCCCGGATAGGGATACCAAGGAGATCAGAGAACTCTTCTAAGGTGGGGACCAACTGGTAGTCCTGGAAAGTAAAGTAATGGTACAGTGGATCATAGAATTGGACCAAGACACTCATTATCTGCTCGTCCAATTTGGAAGTGACCAAGCTAAGAAGATGCCCATGCCTTCTGATAAAGGAGGTAGTATCTGAGATCTTTGCAACCAACTCCTTAAGCATAGTGGGAACCTGGACAAAGTTGATCCGGATGGTGTTCCTACGCATGGGTATCATGACCTACAAAACAGAACAAAGATGAATCCCTCCTGTCTTTGAAATAGGTTAGTCCAATGCAAGATGTATGCAATGTTATGATGTCGTGATGTCAGCAATCATCTTATTGTTGAGATTGGTACCATTGTCCGTAATGATCCTCTCTGGTACACCATATCGATAGATCATATTGTGCCGAATAAACCGTGCCACGACGTTCTTGGTTACTGTAGCAAAGGAAGCTGCCTCAACCCACTTCGTAAAGTAATCAATATCCACCAGGATGAAACGATTCCCGTTGGATGTCATAGGTATGATCTCGCTGATCATATCAATGCCCCACATTGCAAAAGGCCACAGAGCTGTCAATACGTTCAGAGGTACTGGAGGTATGTGCACCTTATCAGCATAGACTTGGAACTTGTGACATGTCCGAGAATGCTGATAATAGTCGGCTTCCATAGTGGACCAAAAATATCCTGCCTGAAGGATTTTCTTTGCCATGGTGTGTCCACTGGAATGAGTTCCGAAAGTACCTTCATGTAACTCTGTCATGATCCTTTCTGCTTCGTTCTTATCCACACATCTCAGTAAGGTTGAATCATGGTTACGCTTGTAGAGAATACCATTGCTGATGAAGAACTTCACCGCGAACATCCTCAGAAACTTCTTATCATTAACAGATGCACCCTCGGGGTACTCCTGAGCCTCAAGATACCTTTTCACTTCATGAAACCAGGGCTTTTCTGTTACCTCTTAGGTCTCAATGTCACAGCAATGTGCAGGTTCATCCAATCTTTTAATGATATTCCGGGGAGCCTCGTTGTCCCAACTGAATTTAAACATAGAAGACATCGTATCCAGCGCGTCCGCAAACTGATTCTCCTCTCTAGGGAAGTGTTCAAAGGTTATCTCCTCGAAGTGGGGAAGCAACATCAATACATACTCCTTGTAAGGAATAAGATTTGGGTGTTTCGTATCCCACTCGCCTTTGATCTGACTGATCACGAGAGCGGAATCTCCGAAAACACTTAAGAACTTAATCCTTAGGTCAATTGCTGCTCGAAGACCCATAATGCATGCTTTGTACTCCGCCATATTGTTGGTGCAGTTGAAACATAGTTGGGCGGTAAATGGAGTATGAGAGCCTTTAGGAGATATGATCACGGAACCAATGCCATTACCCAAAGCATTTGAAGCTCCATCAAAGTACATAGACCATCGGGATCCTTCCTCAAGTCCTTCATCCGGTCCAGGTGTCTCACAATCAGTTACCGACATGATATTCTCGTCCGGGAATTCAAAGTTCATAGACTGGTAATCATCCACTGCCTGGTGTGCCAAATGATCTGCCAACACACTTCCCTTGATTGCCTTTTGAGTCGTGTATTGGATGTCATACTCAGTCAATATCATTTGCCATCTCGCTATTCTTCTAGACAAGGCGGGCTTCTCGAAGATATACTTGATTGGATCCATCTTTGAGATCAATAGAGTAGTGTGAGTCAACATATACTGTCTCAGCCAGCGAGCAGCCCATGCCAAAGCGCATCAAGTTTTCTCGAGTAGTGAGTATCGGGTCTCACAGTCGGTAAACTTTTTGCTAAGGTAATAAATACCATGCTATTTTCGGCCAAACTCGTCATGCTTCCCCAGCACACACCCCATTGAGTTGTCGAGTACTGTCAAGTATAAGATCAAAGGTCTCCCTTCGACTGGAGGCATCGGAATAGGAGGCTCTTGGAGATACTCTTTGATCCTTTTGAAAGCGGTCTGGCATTCATCGTTCCAATGTACTACTTGATCTTTCTAAGGTAACTTGAAGATCGGCTCACAGGTAGCAGTCAAGTGTGAGATGAATCGGGCAATGTAGTTTAGTCGTCCCAGAAAGCCTCTGACTTCTTTCTCTGTTTGGGGAGCTGGCATCTCTTGTATAGCTTTCACCTTTGTCGGATCCACCTGAATACCTTTGTCACTTACGATGAAACCCAGTAGCTTACCAGATATCACCCCGAAGGTGCACTTGTTCGTGTTTAACCTCAGCTTGTACAACTTCAACCTGTCAAATAGCTTCTAAAGGTGGTCAAGGTGTTCTTCCTCAGTTTGAGATCTCGCAATCATATCGTCGACGTATACCTCAATCTCATGATGGATCATGTCATGAAACAAAGCAACCATGGCACGCTGATACGTTGCCCTAACATTTTTCAATCCAAAAGGCATGACCTTGTAGTAAAAGGTGCCCCATTGAGTAATAAAGGTTGTCTTTTCCATGTCTTCGGGAGCCATTTTAATCTGATTATAACCGGAGAAACCATCCATAAAGGAGAAGACTTTATGCTGAGCGGTGTTGTCAACCAGAACGTCGATATGAGGCAGAGGGAAATTATCCTTGGGGCTTGCCCTGTTCAAATCCCTATAGTCAACACACATTCGAACCTTACCATACTTCTTTGGCACAGGAACCACGTTGGCCACCCACTGTGGGTAAGAAGTGACTGCTAGAAAACCGGCGTCAAATTGTTTCATAACTTCAGCCTTGATTTTCTCAGACATCTCTGGGCGCATTCGGCGGACTTTCTGTTTCACTGAAGGACAATCTTCCTTGGTAGGAAATCGGTGAACCACAATATCGGTATCCAACCCAGGCATATCTTCGTAAGACCAAGCAAAGATCTCAACATAGTCACGCAACATCTGAATCAACCGTTGTTTCACGCTAGCTTCCAGATTTGCACCGATCTTAACTTCTCTCTTGTCTACCTCTGTACCCAGATTCACTATTTCCACTGGCTCTTCATGTGGCTGTACAACCCTCTCTTCTTGAAGTAGCAGTCTTGCAAGTTCACCAGGCACTTCGCAATCATCTTCACCTTTGTCTTCGGCTAAGTTGATCGGATTTTCGAAGTCATAATTGGCAGTAGATGAGTTGTTACCAGTGAGATCCAGAGGAGATGTAGACCTGTATATGTGAGTCTGTGTAAAATAGTTGTTTTTGCAATATGTGATAAAAGAAAAACAAGGAGCGCAAAATTTGAAATGCAAGAAAACATCCAATGCTTTTATTAATGAAATATGAAAATGACACACATAAAGCCCTCACAAATGAAGCCACGATGTCCCGGGTAAGACATCGGGCCGTAAAGTTTAAAACGTTGTCTGTTACAAATTCAAAACAAAAAGTTTCATTACTGGGTAACAAAAGAATTAGGGATGAAGTCCTTTGTTGTCCAGTTGTCTAGTCCACCATCAGTAGTAGGATAGATCCAACTGTCAAACTCGGCCTCTTCAACATCGTCTTCAATGGCATTCACTCCTGAATTGCTGATGAACAGGGGAGGTCTCCCAATCCGTGCACTCCGAACATCCCTTTGAGCTTCTACAGTGAAACCCAAACCAAACTTGTTAGTCTTCTGTGCAAAATCAGTTAGTCGTCCCCAATTTGTACACCCATCTTTCTCGATAACAGCACGAGCATCCTTGAAGGAAGCCATCTTCATAAGAGGATCTTCAACAACAACCTCAGTTGATGCCAGTGTCTAGGGAACTTCTTCAAAATGCTGAAATGGGGTCTCAATGAACTCCCCATCCATTTCTACATATCGGAGAGAGTTGAGGTGGTTCACCATGTACTCCTCTTCTCCTTGTATTGTCACAATTTTCCCTTTCACTGGGTACTTTAGCTTCTGGTGGAGCGTAGACGTCACTGCCCCAGCTTTGTGGATCCATGGGCGGCCCAGCAAACAAGAATAAGATGGCCGAATGTACATCACATAGAATGTGAAGGTGAAAACCTGAGAACCAACCTTAATTGGAATATCCACTTCTCCATGCACCATCCTCTTAGACCCATCAAAGGCCCTGACGACAATGTTGCTTGGTTTCAGCTCCAACCCTTCATAGTCCAACCGGTCTAGAGATTTCTTAGGCAAAACATTCAATGAGGAACCAGTATCCACCAATACATGGGCAAGAGTGGTGCCCTTGCATTCAATGGAGACATGCAGGGTGTCATTGTGATTCTTCCCTTTAGCAGTTAAGTCGGTGTCAGAGAAACCCAACCCATTATCAGCAGTCAGACTAGCCACGCAATCTTTAAACTGATCATCTGACGTTTCTTGTGGTACGTATGCAGTCTTCAGGAATGCAATCAGAGCCTTGGCATGGGCCTCTGAGCATAGAAACAGTGACAACATAGAGATTTTGGACGGGGTTTGCCCCAACTACTCGACTATATTGTAGTCGCTCTTTTTGACGATCTTTAAAATTTCTTTCATCTCTTGTGTGATCGGTGGATCTGGAACTGACTGTTTAACGCTGGTTCGCGAAATGTCGCGGAAGCAAGAGTCGCCACCGTCTTTTATTTTCTCCAAATGGAAAGGACAAAAGCACAGAAAAATTCCTTAAAGAGATTGCTCTCGGTTCGGGAGGTAGGTTATAGAAAGGGAAGGTGTTAGCACCCTTTCTATCCATGGTTATCCATGGGCTCTTAGATACTTGCTCAATGTGTTTTCAAATTTGTTTGTTTGCTTTTCAATGTGGGTTTAAAAAGTTTCTTTTGAAAAATTTCAGATCGACTCGTACGTCAGAGTGTTTGAAAGATTTGCTTTTGAAAGCTTTTGAAAAGTGTCAGTGTGAAAAGTCTTTTTGAGTTTGTTTTGAGATTAGAGCAAGTATCCACGAGAACCTACCTACCCTAAGGAATTCGTCTGTGTAGATGTCCTTAAAAGTAGTGCCATCCCACCATTGAGAGATAGGTAGCACCACCGTTGGAGGTGTTCGGGTCAATTCGAGGTTCGGGACATGGTGATCACCAGAGCAATGGGAAGACACCTTAGAAGCTACCCTCATGCCGGGTTCCCGGATCATGAGGACTTACTAAGACATCCTCTACTCGACGATCACCTTTCGAGGCAAGGCAACAGTGAGGCGTACCCTAGGGGTGGTGTGTGCGAATCGTGGGTCATGTTTCAGTTATTTGTCTTGTCATAATTGTCGTGTTCTACGCTTGATTTTAATTTAAGTCCATTCATTCTTTCATGCTTGATTAACAGTTAGGAGTGCGGAAAAGATAAAGCTAAACTATTACAAATGGCGCGGGTCCACATCGCCAAAGTTAAACCGGACCCGATTTAGCGGAAAAATAAATAATGCGAGGAAATAAAGTGCGAAAAGTAAATTACATGGCTTTGGGATATTTACAAAATTATAATAAGTAATAAAATAAATGCGCAAAAGAAATTACGACAAAAATAGGGCGTTGGACCCCTTTGCAAAAAATATTTAAAAGTTAATGAATTAATTCAATGACTAAATGTTTTTGGTATTTTGTTTTTTTTTAGATTTAACGAAAAAAGGAAGTTAATTGAAATTAAATTAGACGGTAAACCCTAATTCTAATATTTTTTTATTTATTATGAAAGAATTAAAATATGACCTAAATTAACCCTAATTCATTTATGTACAATTTAAATAGGAAAATAAATAAATAAATAATTATTATTATAGTGGAAAAGAGGGAAATATATTAAAGGAATAAAAAATAGCAATTAACCTAATTCTACGTTTTATTGGATTTTATTAAAAAAGGAATTATAATTAAAACCTAATTATTCTACATAATTTACATTCTAATTTATTTATGAAAATAATTATTATATAATAAATATTATATTTTTTGGTATTTTCTGATTTTTATAACGTTTTTAGATTTTTGTAGAAAAATAAGTTAATTGAATTAATAAAGAAAACCAAATAATAAATAAAAAATAAGAAAAGAGGGCAAACCAGGGTGGGGGTAGCCCCAAATAAGGAGGTATAAGCCTGGAATTTTAGGCCCAATGCTATCCAGAATTGGTTGACTTTTGGATCCAGTACTGACGCGTTGACTGAGAGTGTAGCATACTCCTTTGATCCTGGCCTCTAGATTGCTTCTGATGGACGCTTGGATGGTGATTACTGAGCGTGCATGGTGGTCTTCAGCGCTAGCGTTGCATAGGAATCTGCATGGGAAAATAATAAGAGGAATTGCCAGACCTGGGACTTGAACCCAGGTCTTGAAGGTTACACGCATGAGTACCTGCCAGCTGAACCACACATCATTTGGTGAATATAGTACACGAAAGAAAAAATAAATAACAAACAATATATTCAAACGTTTGAAAATGCGCGCTATCCACCAGGGTCTGCCACGTATTCGTCTTCCTCATGGGGTTTAAGATTTCCTGCGGATTCACTTGCAGTTTTAGCTGCGGAAATACCTGCGAAACACAAAACCCAAAAATCCTACGAAAATCGTTAGGCCAGAACACACGATATCAATCTTAAATTCTTGCCTAGATTAGTTCTATGTGTTCTTGCGATCTCAATTATAGCATTTACACGTCCCAATTGTTCCAGATTCAGAAGACCCCAAAACCTCAAGTTCTAGGTCGTTAATGGTGGCTCTCTCAATCCTGCACGAAACTCAACAATATATATATATACAGGATCGCACGAACTCAAGGATGAATAATATGTAATTTTTATGATGTGTAGATGCATGAAACGATGAAACCGATTCAAAAATAAAAACAAGAAAACCAAGATGCAATATTGCGTTTCATGTACTTTCAGACTTGGAAAATTGTATGATTATCTTCAGAAGACCTCGTGTAAGGTATGTACGTGTTTTGTTTTGATCAAGAACCTCTGGAAATTGGATTTCGAATTCGCTTTGGATGTGAGTTTTTTGGAGTTGCTTGAGTGTACTTAGGGTTCTTGGGGCGCCGCTTGCTGTCTCTAGGGTTTTGGTTTGTGATACTGAGTATGTATAGAACATGTTAGGTCAACAAAGTTGGATAGAATCTCATGAATTCAATGGTTTAAGATTTGATTTGCTTAATATCTTTTTCCAATCTTTTTTCATGTTATTTGATGTCAATTAGTTCCAATCATACCAAATCTTTCCTCATTTGCCTTCACACGAAATATTGAGCCTATAATGTGTATAAAAAGATTTTTCATGTTAAGGTTTATATTTTTCATGAATTAAAATCATTTAAATGAATATAAATTAATATTAATTCAAATAAATACTTAAAAAATATGAGAATACTTCCCTTTGGGCCTAGTGGTCGTGCATAGGCTTGGCATGAAGAAATTTGGAAGAAACTTGGGCCCATTTGCATTTTTAGGCCTTTTGCATCAATGTTGACTTTCAAAAATTTCCAAAAATTTCCCAACTTCCACAAGGCATAACTTGGTCAATTTTTAAGCTTTTCACATGTTCTTGGACATTTTGGAAAGGTCTTTGAGTCCTCTAACCAATGCCTTTGGTCCCATGTCATTTTGATTTACCAATCTCAAGTTATGGCCTTTGACTTAAAGTCACTTTTTGTTGACTTTTGAAAATGACCTATAATGTTGAAATTGATAACTTTTTGTGAGAGCATTTCTTGGACTTGGAACATGAAGATGAATTGTAGGAAATGTCTTTCTCTTCAAAATGAGCTTTGGATGGAATTTTTCTGATAATCCATGTGAAATTTATGCCCTGGTCAATTTCAGTTGACTTTTCCAGCTGTCCAAATATAGCAACTTTTGCATCTTTGATGATTTCTGAGCCAAATTTTGAGAATCATGATCAAGCATTGATCAAATGATGTTTGTGGCTTTAAAATGATATATTGACCAAAAATTTGAACTTTTGACTGCCAAATGACCATTTTGCCCCTACAGTTGACTGTAGTGCAATCTAGGGTTTTGACTGTGCAATTTTGAGCTGAATGCCTTGAAACTTGACATGAGGATATTTGACCATCTTTGTAGGCACATGAGACTTGATTGGGCCTTTGAAAAGTTCATTTGCTTGACCAGAACTCAAACCCTAGTTTTGACTGTCTAGGAGACAGTTGAGCTGCACAACCCTTGGGGCATTTTGTGACCTTGACTTTGACAATTCTTGATGAATATGGGAGGGCAAATTTTGGGGTACAACAGTTGCCCCTGTTCAATCTTCTTAGACCTGAGGGTGCAGATTGGCTGACGTGCCTTTCGTAATCTGAGGGTAGAAGATGATTGAACACTAGAGTGCCCAGAAATTTGCACTCACATAATGACAGTGATGATGAGGGAATGGGCTTATAGATGCCATTTAGAGATTGCTGGATAGGATGATGGGCTTATAGATGCCATCTGGATGTTGATCGCATAGGAGATCCCTTAGCGAGAACCTGCATACCTGCAAAACAGAAAAAATGAGTACCTGACACGTCGCAGGGGCTGATTTTAGATGCTTGACATAGATATGTCCTGATTGGTTACAGGAGCTGGATCTGGAGCTTCAAACGTTGATGAATGAACCAGGGATGGTTACTGCCTTAGCCTGAATGATAAACGAACCTTGGGTGATTTTAACCTCAACAACGCTCGTTGAGAAAAATCTTGGTGAGAATTACCATCTTTGTAGTGTCGGGAAGAGAACCAAAGGACATTATAATCTCAAGGGGAGTTACCTCACTCACGTTGGAGAGGGAACTATAGGAAATTATAATCTGGAAGGAAATGTCACCTCACGCTCATGCCGGAGAGGGAAACATTTGAAGAAGGAATTACCACCTCACACGCCGTTGGAGAGGGGACCATAAGAGAATATCACCTCACGCTCATGCCGGAGAGGGAAACATCTGAAAAAGGAATTACCACCTCACACGCCGTTGGAGAGGGGACCATAAGAGAATATCACCTCACGCTCATGCCGGAGAGGGAAACATCTTGAAAAAGGAATTACCACCTCACGCTCACCGTCGGAGAGGGGACCACAAAAGAATATTACCTCACGCTCATCGTCGGAGAGGAAAACATCTTGAAAAAGGAATTACCACCTCACGCTCACCGTCGGAGAGGGGACCACAAAAGAATATCACCTCACGCTCATCGTCGGAGAGGAGAACATCTTGAAAAAGGAATTACCACCTCACGCTCACCGTCGGAGAGGGGACCATAAGAGAATATCACCTCACGCTCATCGTCGGAGAGGGGAACATCTGAAGAAGGAATTACCACCTCACACGCCGTTGGAGAGGGGACCATAAGAGAACTTCTACCGAGTCTTTATCAGAAAAATCTGTTTGGAGTCGATTTAACTGGACTAGAGACATCCTTGAAATATGTTTGGGGATTTCAACTGCACCCTTCCTGAAAGGTAGAGGTCAGTCATATGCGATGCATGGTATGGATCAAGCAATGATGTTATCAATATAAAGGAGACTTGTATGATGCAATACGTTATGCATGCTATAATGATGTATGTGATGATTCATGTATGTTTTTGTCTAGGAAAATAAATCCTTGACGGGTGCCGGGAAGTCATATCCTGGGCTGATGTGGAGGAATAGCTTTTGCTTCCGCTAGGGATGATTGTTGCAAGAATACCGGTAGGAGGAGATAACTCCGTTGAGGAATGAACTTGGCAAATGAAATAATTCTGCGGGAGAAAAGATGCTCTAGCGATCATGCTGGGGAGTGTTACTCTGTGGGGATAGCGATGCTTTGCTGCGTTGATGAAGATAACTCCGCTGGGGATACCGTTGATGAGTTATGCTGGGAGATTTGATGAATTCCGCTGGAGATATCCTTGTTGTGCTGGAAGTGTTGATAGACTTCGCTGGGGGTAGGAAGATACTTTGCCGAGGACGCTCTTTTCGTGGCTTTTGGCTGAGGATAACCCAGTTATATCCTGTTACGGAAATAACTCTTTAAATCAAGCCGGGACGACGCGTTCGTGCTCTGCGAGGGACAAGCTTCCAGAATCTACTGGGGATAAGCCTATGCTTGGGGAGATATGAATTCCAACTTTCCGGGGGAAACTGGGTTGGACTCTCCTGGGGGAAGTTTTAGACTGCGGGGAAGATCCCTTTGAATGGTGGTATACCGCCGGGGAACAATCTTTAGACCAAGACTGCTGGGGATGCTTGTTAAGAATGCATGCTGCTGGGGAGGTATTGAGATCTACAGGAGGATACTCAATTTCCTTGATATTTGATAATTTTGCTTGGAGAGAGATATACTGTTTTGCTGAACTACTCTCTGGGGGATTAAGATATTTGGTTATGTTCTTTAGCTGAACTCACCTTGATACCATGGAGGGCAGAACAATTAGATTGCTTTTAGACAACTCTTTGTTGCCCCTGTTTCTGAGGTGGGAGAGGAAGACCTGCGAGGCGCTGATAGTTGTTGATGGACCAACCTTCTTCTGGTAGGCAGGTGACAAGATGACAGGACATAGTCGTACGCTTTGATCCCTAACTTTTGCCCGGACCGCCCTTTCGGGTTTTCAGTCCACCGGGATACCCATTTTTGCCCAAGCCGCCTTTTCAGGTTTTCGACTTGCCGGGTGTACAGATTTTTCATTTTCATCCCTTATTTTTGCCCGAACCCTTTTGGTTCGCCGGGAAGCCCTTATTTTTGCCTAGGTGTGTCAACCTAGCGGGTCGTTGATTATGCGTAGTATTTTTTCGACTATGTCCGTTCTCAGAAAGTAGGGAGTTGCCCCTGTTAGAAGTGTTTTGTCATGCCACCAGAAGGTATTTGATCAGGCAAGATTCGTTGTTGGAATGCCCCAAGTGACTCAGGCGGAGATTTGCCCCAGACTATCTGTCCTTTGAGAGATTCTCCGAATCTTGATTGGATTGCCCCAGATGATGGACCATGATCATGTCTGCCCCTTGATTGGAAGAGCTTTTGTTCATCAGGTATTCATCGCGCGAATTTCCCCGCTGTTCAAACAAAAAGTCATATGCAAACAAAGTTATGTTAGAAATGCAAAGCCTATGTCTGTCTTGGAGATTTTGAAAATGCATCCTTTTTCATAAAACAATTAATGTTTGTAAAACGTGATGTCAACTTCGTATTTACCGTAAGCCTTCAGGAGTCAGGATACCTTTCGTCACAGTATGCTTTCGAACTAACCCATGCTTCAGCTAGGACTTTTAAGGGTTATAACGTGGCCTGGTTCACGGTTTAAGAAACAAAGGATAAAGGCTCAAATTATTTGTACCCACCCGCTCTTCGTGATGTTCTCCAAACCTAAACTCAGTTGATCATACGTTAGACCTTGTTTGAGTCTTTGCTCTGATTTTCCGGTGATGATTCAGATATTGATGATTGATTCTGAATAGGCAGTCATTTTTGTCGAGGGTTTATAAGACCTCTTTCTTGATTTTTGTTATCCCTTTCTTTTTTTGCCTGAACTGTTTCTTTTTGGAATTACAGTCAGCGGGATGCCCCAGTTTCATAAGTCCCTTTTTATAGGTTTTGACTTTTTGGGCTTTTCATTTATGATTTTTTTTTTTTGATAATGACTGCCTGTCCTTATGATTGTTCGGAACCATCACTGTTTTTTTTTGTTTTTGAGAAACTCATTTGGTGCCATTCATTGTGCACTTGGATCAACTGAGAGAACTACCCTGCCCCAGGTTATGATTAAGGGTTTTGATTTTCGAAAATAAAAACTCCTACTTCTTTGGCTCTGATGGGTTGACGAGGGATTATCATCCTTATAACTCCAGTGTTTAGGGATTGAAACAATGCCTGTACCTCATCAGCGGGGTTTGTTCAAAAGCATACTGTAGATTGTGGTATCGTTTTCGTCATCCTCCCTCAAGAGGTTTAGAATTTTCAATTAAGAGTTGACCATTGCAAAAATATGAAAGCAGTTTTAAGCATAGTAAACATAATTAAATCAAGACAGACATGTATAATGCATTCATGAAATAAAAGAGTTTAACATGATAATTGTTTATCTGAACAAGAAAAGAAAAGTACAACTTGAATTCAAATGAACAAAAATCTCTCGATCCTAGCCATGTTTTGGCAATGGAGCAGTAATCACGTTGGGGGTTTCAGCAGGCTCGAACTCGATCTCTTTGGCGTCGATCATGTTTTGAATCTTGTACTTTAGTGCCCAACAGTCTTCAGTATCGTGCCCCGGGCTATCGGAGTGATAAGCGCATTTGGCTTCTGGATTGTAGCTAGGAGAGGAGGTCTTAGGATTGGCAGGAGGGTTGATCACTGTAATCAGGTTCATCTTCAACATGTGTTGCAGCGCTTGCGACCATGGCATGTTAATGTTGGTGAACTGCCTTTTAGGCCCGTCCGGCCTTTGCTGGTTTCCCTTTTGTGGTTGCCGGCGTGGTGTAGAACCAGAGATCATGACTGCCCCTGCGTGTTGGTCACGGCGACCCTTTTGACTGTATGCAGCATTAGATTCCTTCCTTCCCGTGTAAGGCTTTTTATGAATATCAGAAGGTGTGGCCTCTTGAATTTTCCCGCTCTTGATACCAGCTTCAATTCTTTCGCCGGTCAAGATGAGGTCTGTAAATCCAGCAGATGAGTTACCAATGAGGTGGTTGAAGAATGGACCAGACAGGGTCCCCAAGAACATGTCCACAAGTTCACGGTCAGTCAGGGGTGGTTGTACCCTTCCAGCAAGATCCCTCCATTTCTGCGCATATTCTTTAAAACCTTCACTTGATCCTAACGACATACCTTGGAGTTGGGTACGCGTAGGAGCAAGGTCGGCATTATACTGATACTGCTTGTAGAAAGCAGTAGCCAACTCCTCCCAGTTACGAACTTTGGTCCCATCCAGCTGATAGAACCATTCGAGATGAGTCCCTGAAAGACTCTCCTGGAAGAAGTGGATCCAAAGATTCTTGTCCGCAGAGTACGGCTGAATCTTTCGAACATAAGATCTCAAATGCAGCTTGGGACAAGATGCCCCGTCATACTTGGAGAAGGTGGGAGCTTTGAATTTATGTGGAATGATCACACCAGTCGACAAACCCAGATCTCCGAAATCCAGCCCAGGTGTCTGTTGCACCTCCATAGCCTTCAACCTGTCCTCCAGTTGTTTGTATTTGTTGTCTTCAGGAGGGTACTGCTCTTCATCAAAATCTGTCTCGTTGTCGGAGACTACCGGACTAGGAACCCTCGCTTCCGCCTGAGAAGGACTTTTGCCAACAGAAGAAACAACCTCTTCTTGGTGCAGAGTATTACCCAACCTTCGGCCCGAGTTGAATAGAACAGTTCTTCTTTTCTTCTTCTTCTCCTTCTTCAGGAGCATGGTCTTCAGTTCATCTTGGCCTTTAGCTAGACCCAGGATTAACTCTTGAAACTGCGCATTCTGCGCCTGGAGAGCCTTGATTGAAGCCTCAGTTGATTCAGATCCGGAATTCATGATGCTGAAATAAACAGCGAAGAACTGTAAGCAACCTGAAAAGGGAAAAGCCTGCTATGCACATGATGTATGAAATGCGTATGAATTATGTTTTCAAAGACAATCGGGAATCAACTTTGTAAACAAAAAGGAACACACTTCATTAGATTCAACTTTGCAACTGAAATTATTCAACAAGTTGCCCTTAGGCGTTTACATGAAATGAAACAACTGGAAAGGAAATAAAAACTGTAAAGGCACATTCAAAATTCCTCATTGATCCCATGGTCTCCTCTTCTCAGTACGGAGGTAGGCATTCAGAGCTCTTTCATTCTCCAACTGCTTTGTCAGCTTCTGGACCTTTGATTCCTGCTCGTGGAATTTTTCCCGGTACGAATCCCGTTCTTCTTGCAGTTGTGACCAAGATCTCTTCAATGTCTCATAATCAGTAGGTATCTGAGGAGGAAGGATAGTTGGAGGAACACCATCTTTATCAGGACACTCAAGAATGACGGGTCTGACAGCTTCATACGGCATACCTAACTTTTGAGCGCGGATGCGGACCCATTTGTAGTAGGCTTCCATAGGTAGAGAAGTCTTTGGCCCTAGCTCTTGTGGGTCAGCTTTATGAACCTTCTCCCAAGCCTTGATGAACCTACGACGTAGCTCGTCACTATCCACCTGAAACTCGAAACTGATGTGAGGCACCAACATCTCATGGGGGCCTGCTCTTCTTGCTCTTCCAAACTGACGGAGTGCTAAACATGGATTGTACGAGATCCCTCCTTGAGTACCAATCAGAGGAACATTAGGATACTCCCCGCATCGATCAATAATAGCTATCTCATCCAAACCTCTGCAAGTCCAAATGACGTCTTTATCGGTGAGAGACATTAGCCTATGAGCCCAACCTCTTCCTTCTTGGTTCTTCAGTACGGACTTAGGGAGGTGCGAAATAAACCACCTCACCAACAAAGGGATACAACACCATAGGGTTCCTCGTCGTCGGGTAGTACGGGCCTGAAGTTGTTGCAAGATGTCACCCAAGAGAGTGGGCACAGGATTCTGAGACATAAAGATCCTAATGGAAGAGACATTGATGAAGTTGTCAGGATTAGGAAACAGGACTAACCCATAGATTAGGAGAGCCAAGATGTCTTCATATGCCCTAAAGTCCAAGTCATTCCAGAAGCTGTTAGCTTTACCAATCAGAAACTTGGCCAAGAAACCCTTAACTCCGCTTCTAGTTACCCAGTTGTCTGTTACCTCTTGATGGGTCAAAGGAAGAGCTGCAGCAATGTCCTCAAGCCTGAGGGTCTTTTCCCAACCAGTAAAGGGAGTCTGATCCAAGATAGGGATACCAAGCAGATTAGAGAACTCTTCCAGGGTAGGGACCAGCTGGAAGTCTTGGAAGGTGAAGCACTGGTACTGAGGGTCATAGAACTGGGTCAGAACACTCATCAACTGTTGATCCCGCTTTGCAGTGACTAAACTGAGAAGAGAACCATGCCTCTGAATGAAGGAAGTGGTGTTTGGAATTCTGCTAACCAACTCATCAAGCAACTCAGGTGACCGAACAAAGTTGAACCGGATAGTATTCCTTCGTACAGGCATCATAATGTCCTACAAAACAGAGCAAAGATGAAACCCTCTTGTCTTTGAAATGGTCAGGATGCATGCAATGTTCATGATGCTATGATGTTATGATAAAGCACACCACATACAGATACAAAGGCAAACATGGTAAGGCACACAAGTCACACAAGGCAAGCCCCTAAAGTTTAGGCCAGCAGGAGGTCTAGGTACTACCCTCTTTCAGTTTGTTGGTTCATACCTGTCCTATCAAAGTAACCGGGTTCTTAGAGGATCCCAATATCATTGACTACCCTCAATCGGTCATAACTCCAGCATCGCAATCTTTTCTTGCGGCCAGAACCATCACGAGAGTTTAGCCTCAATGGGCGTAGCATACTGCTACTGTTCTAAAGGCCAAGTTGTGTCAATTAAGGTTCTAAGGTTGTTGGTGCTTAACGACTCCTTAGAAGACCCATATTCTCCTCGTTGCGACACAAGGGATATCGGTACAGACTAAGGTGTCACACCAACGTAGCCACTGCTTCACCTGTGTCGGTCTACGCCGGACAGGTCCCTCACAGCTTATGCTACCTACACAGGGTATCCCCAGATCCGGGTTAGGATCTATGTATCTCCGATGCAACCCACAATAATAAAGCAAGCAAAACAATACAAGTGAAAACACAGTTATGACCTAGCCCTAAGGTACACCTCACTTTAAAAGGTATCCCCAGCAGAGTCGCCAGTTCTGTGATCGGTGGATCTGGAACTGACTGTTTAACGCTGGTTCGCGAAATGTCGCGGAAGCAAGAGTCGCCACCGTCTTTTATTTTCTCCAAATGGAAAGGACAAAAGCACAGAAAAATTCCTTAAAGAGATTGCTCTCGGTTCGGGAGGTAGGTTATAGAAAGGGAAGGTGTTAGCACCCTTTCTATCCATGGTTATCCATGGGCTCTTAGATACTTGCTCAATGTGTTTTCAAATTTGTTTGTTTGCTTTTCAATGTGGGTTTAAAAAGTTTCTTTTGAAAAATTTCAGATCGACTCGTACGTCAGAGTGTTTGAAAGATTTGCTTTTGAAAGCTTTTGAAAAGTGTCAGTGTGAAAAGTCTTTTTGAGTTTGTTTTGAGATTAGAGCAAGTATCCACGAGAACCTACCTACCCTAAGGAATTCGTCTGTGTAGATGTCCTTAAAAGTAGTGCCATCCCACCATTGAGAGATAGGTAGCACCACCGTTGGAGGTGTTCGGGTCAATTCGAGGTTCGGGACATGGTGATCACCAGAGCAATGGGAAGACACCTTAGAAGCTACCCTCATGCCGGGTTCCCGGATCATGAGGACTTACTAAGACATCCTCTACTCGACGATCACCTTTCGAGGCAAGGCAACAGTGAGGCGTACCCTAGGGGTGGTGTGTGCGAATCGTGGGTCATGTTTCAGTTATTTGTCTTGTCATAATTGTCGTGTTCTACGCTTGATTTTAATTTAAGTCCATTCATTCTTTCATGCTTGATTAACAGTTAGGAGTGCGGAAAAGATAAAGCTAAACTATTACAAATGGCGCGGGTCCACATCGCCAAAGTTAAACCGGACCCGATTTAGCGGAAAAATAAATAATGCGAGGAAATAAAGTGCGAAAAGTAAATTACATGGCTTTGGGATATTTACAAAATTATAATAAGTAATAAAATAAATGCGCAAAAGAAATTACGACAAAAATAGGGCGTTGGACCCCTTTGCAAAAAATATTTAAAAGTTAATGAATTAATTCAATGACTAAATGTTTTTGGTATTTTGTTTTTTTTTAGATTTAACGAAAAAAGGAAGTTAATTGAAATTAAATTAGACGGTAAACCCTAATTCTAATATTTTTTTATTTATTATGAAAGAATTAAAATATGACCTAAATTAACCCTAATTCATTTATGTACAATTTAAATAGGAAAATAAATAAATAAATAATTATTATTATAGTGGAAAAGAGGGAAATATATTAAAGGAATAAAAAATAGCAATTAACCTAATTCTACGTTTTATTGGATTTTATTAAAAAAGGAATTATAATTAAAACCTAATTATTCTACATAATTTACATTCTAATTTATTTATGAAAATAATTATTATATAATAAATATTATATTTTTTGGTATTTTCTGATTTTTATAACGTTTTTAGATTTTTGTAGAAAAATAAGTTAATTGAATTAATAAAGAAAACCAAATAATAAATAAAAAATAAGAAAAGAGGGCAAACCAGGGTGGGGGTAGCCCCAAATAAGGAGGTATAAGCCTGGAATTTTAGGCCCAATGCTATCCAGAATTGGTTGACTTTTGGATCCAGTACTGACGCGTTGACTGAGAGTGTAGCATACTCCTTTGATCCTGGCCTCTAGATTGCTTCTGATGGACGCTTGGATGGTGATTACTGAGCGTGCATGGTGGTCTTCAGCGCTAGCGTTGCATAGGAATCTGCATGGGAAAATAATAAGAGGAATTGCCAGACCTGGGACTTGAACCCAGGTCTTGAAGGTTACACGCATGAGTACCTGCCAGCTGAACCACACATCATTTGGTGAATATAGTACACGAAAGAAAAAATAAATAACAAACAATATATTCAAACGTTTGAAAATGCACGCTATCCACCAGGGTCTGCCACGTATTCGTCTTCCTCATGGGGTTTAAGATTTCCTGCGGATTCACTTGCAGTTTTAGCTGCGGAAATACCTGCGAAACACAAAACCCAAAAATCCTACGAAAATCGTTAGGCCAGAACACACGATATCAATCTTAAATTCTTGCCTAGATTAGTTCTATGTGTTCTTGCGATCTCAATTATAGCATTTACACGTCCCAATTGTTCCAGATTCAGAAGACCCCAAAACCTCAAGTTCTAGGTCGTTAATGGTGGCTCTCTCAATCCTGCACGAAACTCAACAATATATATATATACAGGATCGCACGAACTCAAGGATGAATAATATGTAATTTTTATGATGTGTAGATGCATGAAACGATGAAACCGATTCAAAAATAAAAACAAGAAAACCAAGATGCAATATTGCGTTTCATGTACTTTCAGACTTGGAAAATTGTATGATTATCTTCAGAAGACCTCGTGTAAGGTATGTACGTGTTTTGTTTTGATCAAGAACCTCTGGAAATTGGATTTCGAATTCGCTTTGGATGTGAGTTTTTTGGAGTTGCTTGAGTGTACTTAGGGTTCTTGGGGCGCCGCTTGCTGTCTCTAGGGTTTTGGTTTGTGATACTGAGTATGTATAGAACATGTTAGGTCAACAAAGTTGGATAGAATCTCATGAATTCAATGGTTTAAGATTTGATTTGCTTAATATCTTTTTCCAATCTTTTTTCATGTTATTTGATGTCAATTAGTTCCAATCATACCAAATCTTTCCTCATTTGCCTTCACACGAAATATTGAGCCTATAATGTGTATAAAAAGATTTTTCATGTTAAGGTTTATATTTTTCATGAATTAAAATCATTTAAATGAATATAAATTAATATTAATTCAAATAAATACTTAAAAAATATGAGAATACTTCCCTTTGGGCCTAGTGGTCGTGCATAGGCTTGGCATGAAGAAATTTGGAAGAAACTTGGGCCCATTTGCATTTTTAGGCCTTTTGCATCAATGTTGACTTTCAAAAATTTCCAAAAATTTCCCAACTTCCACAAGGCATAACTTGGTCAATTTTTAAGCTTTTCACATGTTCTTGGACATTTTGGAAAGGTCTTTGAGTCCTCTAACCAATGCCTTTGGTCCCATGTCATTTTGATTTACCAATCTCAAGTTATGGCCTTTGACTTAAAGTCACTTTTTGTTGACTTTTGAAAATGACCTATAATGTTGAAATTGATAACTTTTTGTGAGAGCATTTCTTGGACTTGGAACATGAAGATGAATTGTAGGAAATGTCTTTCTCTTCAAAATGAGCTTTGGATGGAATTTTTCTGATAATCCATGTGAAATTTATGCCCTGGTCAATTTCAGTTGACTTTTCCAGCTGTCCAAATATAGCAACTTTTGCATCTTTGATGATTTCTGAGCCAAATTTTGAGAATCATGATCAAGCATTGATCAAATGATGTTTGTGGCTTTAAAATGATATATTGACCAAAAATTTGAACTTTTGACTGCCAAATGACCATTTTGCCCCTACAGTTGACTGTAGTGCAATCTAGGGTTTTGACTGTGCAATTTTGAGCTGAATGCCTTGAAACTTGACATGAGGATATTTGACCATCTTTGTAGGCACATGAGACTTGATTGGGCCTTTGAAAAGTTCATTTGCTTGACCAGAACTCAAACCCTAGTTTTGACTGTCTAGGAGACAGTTGAGCTGCACAACCCTTGGGGCATTTTGTGACCTTGACTTTGACAATTCTTGATGAATATGGGAGGGCAAATTTTGGGGTACAACATCTTGTCTAGAAGCTTCAACAGTACTCGTCTTCGGTGCCTCCGTTCGGGCAGGCTCACCAGTGGTCTCTTTGCCTTGAGTGTCAGATGACTCGGCGACAGGGGTAAGGATAGGAACTTGAACAGGAATAGCAGCAGGTACACTGGCAGGTGAAATGACAACAGGTTTCCGAACAGTTGGTGGAGAGATATCAGGGGATAAAAGTCTTCCGCTGCGGGTGACTTTAGCAGGTCCAAAAATATTGCTGACGTCGGTATCAGCATCCAACTCTTGTTTAACTCCATGAAAGTAAACATCAGCCCCGTAGTGCCAAGGGACAACTTTATCAGATGTATAGGGGATAGGCCCTGGAGCAGTGATGATCAATGGTGCGATTCTTGGAACAGATGTAATTCTAACAGGCTTTCTCGTGGGAGCCTTGGAAGAATTATCGAAAATGGTGATTATAGCAACTTCTTCAGTATGAGTTAAAGGAACAATAATCTTCTCAAACAGAATTTCTTTACTATCCATCAGGCGTTGGACACCTAATTTCAAAAGATGGCAACCGGTTAGTAGGGCATAACACATACGGCAACCTTCGTCACAACCCGGAAATAAACCGTCTGACAAAAGATTCTTCTTCACAGTCATCAAGGGAGTAGCAATATCTTTCACAGAAACCACAAACGAGTCTTCCTCTATAGCATTTACTCCATGCTTGGGCATAAGAGCAGTCACAACATTAGGTCTTTCGGGCGCCTCGAACTCAATCTCCTTAGCATCAATTAAGTCATGTATTTTGTTCTTCAAAGACCAACAATCATCTGTATCATGTCCCGGGCTATCAGAGTGAAAAGGACAGCGGACATTAGGGTTGTACTTAGGTGATGCAGTGTTGGGATTCTGCGGAGCCTCCCTCGGAGTTACTAGATTGGTCTTTAATAACTGCGGCAGAATCTGAGATAAAGTCATGTTGAGCTGAGTGAACTGTCTTCGAAGTCTCTTGGCCATTTGTTGATTGTTGCGCTGAGGAGCCCCAACAGGTCTTGAAATAACAACCGCATTAACAGCTTGGCGGCAGTCAGGTCTATTCTGGATTTTCAAACTGCAGACAACACTGGACTCTTTCTTAAAAGGCCTCTTCTCGGTGCCTGATGAAGCACCCTTCTGTATTTTACCAGACTTAATACCAACCTCAATCCTTTCACCGGTCATAATTAGTTCTGTAAACCCAGATGAAGAACTTCCGATCAGATGGTTGAAAAACGGACCAGACAAGGTCCCCAAAAACATATCAACTATCTCCCTATCAGCCAAGGGTGGTTGCACTCTTCCAGCGAGATCCCTCCACTTCTGAGCATAATCTTTGAAACCTTCGCCCGTTCCCATAGACATACCCTAGAGTTGGGTACGCGTAGGAGCAAGGTCGGCATTGTATTGGTACTGCCTATAGAAAGCAACAGTCAAATCTTCCCAACTGCGAATACTGGCTCCTTCTAACTGGTAAAACTATTCAAGCTGAGTCCCTGAGAGGCTATCTTGAAAGAAGTGGATCCATAGGTTCTTATCAGCGGTGTACGGCTGAATCTTCCTTACATACGACCAGAGGTGCAGTTTCAGGAAAGAAACTCTGTCGTATTTAGAAAAGGCTGGTGCTTTGAATTTGTGGGGGATCACCACCTCAGATGACAGTCCTAGATCACCAAAGTCCAGACCAGGCACTTTCTGAACTTCCATCGCACTCAACCGGTCTTCCAGTTGCTTGTATCTATCCTCAGCCGGAGGATATTGGTCTTTGTTGAAGTCCGTCTCGTTGTCTGAAACCACAGGGCTGAGAGCCCTCCTTTCTTCCTGACTATCTTTCCCTCCAGATGAGGTGGTCAAATCAACTTCATCTCACAAATTGTTTCCGAATCTGCGCCCCATGTTGAACATGACCATCTTTTTCTTCTTCTTCTTCTTCTTCTTCTTCTTCTTTAATAGAATAAGGGTCTTCAGATCTTACTGACCCTTAGCTAGATTCATGAACAATTTTTGGAACTGGGCGTTTCGAGCCTGTAGAGCCTTGATTGCTTGCTCAGTTGATGGTTCAGAAGACATGATGCTGAAATAAACAGTGAAGAAGATAAGAGACCTGTAAGGGTACCTGTTATGAGGTGCATGGAATGAAATGCATAGGCTATGATTTCAAAGACATCGAGAGATTCAAATTCGTAAACAAGAAATGAAACACACTTTTATTAGATAAAATTGAAATTCAAATTGTTCAACAGATTCCCTTAAGGCGTTACAAGAAAGGAAATACTGAAAAGTAAATAAAAACTGGAAAGGAAATAATCAAAGGACAATCAGTGCTCCCATGGTCGCTTCTTATCGGTGCGGACATAGTCATTGAGGATCCGCTCGTTCTCTAGCTGCCTAGCCAACTTCTGAATCTTCTGCTCTTGTTCGTGATACTTTTCTCGATAAGTATCCCGTTCTTCTCTCAGCTTCATCCAGGACCTCTTCAGTGCCCCAATGTCAGTGGGCGTGTAAGGATGGAGGATGGTAGGAAGAACCCCTTCTTCATTAGCAACTTCAACAATGATAGGCAAGACGACTTCATACGGCATTCCCAGCTTTTGGGCACGGATACGAACCCATCTGAGATATGGCTCCATCAGAAGTGAAGTCTTTGGGCCTAACTCGTGGGGGTCAGATCTGTGAACTCTATCCCAAGCCCTTATGAATCTGCGGCGTTGCTCGTCACTATCCCCTTGAAAATCAAAGATGATACTAGGCATCAGCAATTCATGAGGTCCTTCTCTTCTAGCTCGCCCAAACTGACGTAAGGCCAAGCACGGATTATAAGTGATCCCTCCATTGGTTCCTATCAGTGGAACATTGCGGTACTCCCCACAATGATCAATAATAGCCACCTCGTCCATACCCTTGATAGTCCAGATGATGTCATTATGAGAGAGAGACATAACCCTATAGGCCCAGCCCATGGCTTCTTTGTTCTTCAGAACTGATTTGGGAAGGTGAGAAATAAACCACCTTGCCAATAATGGAGCACAGCACATCAAGGTTCCTCGCTTCCGAGCAGTACGGGCATAAAGCTGATGAAGAATGTCACCCAAGAGAGTGGGTATAGGATTACCAGAGATGAATATTTTTACCACATTCACATCAACAAAGGAGTCAGAGTTCGGAAATAATACCAAGCCATATATCAGAAGAGCCAGAATATCTTCGAATGCCTGGAAGTCTAGACTATCCCAGAAATAATTAGCCTTACCAACCAAGAACTTAGTCAAAAAGCCCTTTGCTCCACTTCTAGTCTCCCAATTAGACATCACTTCAGCCTTTGTCAGGTGGAGGGCTGAAGCAATCTCTTCCGGCCTAAGGATCTTCTCCCAACCTGTGAACGGGGTCTGCTCCCGGATAGGGATACCAAGGAGATCAGAGAACTCTTCTAAGGTGGGGACCAACTGGTAGTCCTGGAAAGTAAAGTAATGGTACAGTGGATCATAGAATTGGACCAAGACACTCATTATCTGCTCGTCCAATTTGGAAGTGACCAAGCTAAGAAGATGCCCATGCCTTCTGATGAAGGAGGTAGTATCTGAGATCTTTGCAACCAACTCCTTAAGCATAGTGGGAACCTGGAAAAAGTTGATCCGGATGGTGTTCCTACGCATGGGTATCATGACCTACAAAACAGAACAAAGATGAATCCCTTCTGTCTTTGAAATAGGTTAGTCCAATGCAAGATGTATGCAATGTTATGATGTCGTGATGTCAGCAATCATCTTATTGTTGAGATTGGTACCATTATCCGTAATGATCCTCTCTGGTACACCATATCGATAGATCATATTGTGCCGAATAAACCGTACCACGACGTTCTTGGTTACTGTAGCAAAGGAAGCTGCCTCAACCCACTTCGTAAAGTAATCAATATCCACCAGGATGAAACGATTCCCGTTGGATGTCATAGGTATGATCTCACCGATCATATCAATGCCCCACATTGCAAAAGGCCGCAGAGCTGTCAATACGTTCAGAGGTACTGGAGGTATGTGCACCTTATCAGCATAGACTTGGCACTTGTGACATGTCCGAGAATGCTGATAATAGTCGGCTTCCATAGTGGACCAAAAATATCCTGCCTGAAGGATTTTCTTTGCCATGGTGTGTCCACTGTAATGAGTTCCAAAAGTACCTTCATGTAACTCTGTCATGATCCTTTCTGCTTCGTTCTTATCCATACATCTCAGTAAGGTTGAATCCTGGTTACGCTTGTAGAGAATACCATTGCTGATGAAGAACTTCACCGCGAACCTCCTCAGAAACTTCTTATCATTAACAGATGCACCCTCGGGGTACTCCTGAGCCTCAAGATACCTTTTCACTTCATGAAACCAGGGCTTTTCTGTTACCTCTTAGGTCTCAATGTCACAGCAATGTGCAGGTTCATCCAATATTTTAATGATATTCCGGGGAGCCTCGTTGTCCCAACTGACTTTGAACATAGAAGACATCGTATCCAGCGCGTCCGCAAACTGATTCTCCTCTCTAGGGAAGTGTTCAAAGGTTATCTCCTCGAAGTGGAGAAGCAACATCAATACATACTCCTTGTAAGGAATAAGATTTGGGTGTTTCGTATCCCACTCGCCTTTGATCTGACTGATCACGAGAGCGGAATCTCCGAAAACACTTAAGAACTTAATCCTTAGGTCAATTGCTGCTCGAAGACCCATAATGCACGCTTCGTACTCCACCATATTGTTGGTGCAGTTGAAACATAGTCGGGCGGTAAACGGAGTATGAGAGCCTTTAGGAGATATGATCACGGCGCCAATGCCATTACCCAAAGCGTTTGAAGCTCCATCAAAGTACATAGACCATCGGGATCCTTCCTCAAGTCCTTCATCCGGTCCAGGTGTCTCACAATCAGTTACCAACATGATATTCTCGTCCGGGAATTCAAAGTTCATAGACTGGTAATCATCCACTGCCTGGTGTACCAAATGATCTGCCAACACACTTCCCTTGATTTCCTTTTGAGTCGTGTATTGGATATCATACTCAGTCAATATCATCTGCCATCTCGCTATTCTTCCGGACAAGGCGGGCTTCTCGAAGATATACTTGATTGGATCCATATTTGAGATCAATAGAGTAGTGTGAGTCAACATATACTGTCTCAACCAGCAAGCAGCCCATGCCAAAGCGCATCAAGTTTTCTCGAGCAGTGAGTATCGGGTCTCACAGTCGGTAAACTTTTTGATAAGGTAATAAATAACATGCTCTTTTCGGCCAAACTCGTCATGCTTCCCCAGCACACACCCCATTGAGTTGTCGAGTACTGTCAAGTATAAGATCAAAGGTCTCCCTTCGACTGGAGGCATCAGAATAGGAGGCTCTTGGAGATACTCTTTGATCCTTTCGAAAGCGGCCTGGCATTCATTGTTCCAACGTACTACTTAATCATTCTAAGGTAACTTTAAGGTCGACTCACAGGTAGCAGTCAAGTGTGAGATGAATCAGGCAATGTAGTTTAGTCGTCCCAGTAAGCCTCTGACTTCTTTCTCTGTTTGGGGAGCTGGCATCTCTTGTATAGCTTTCACCTTTGCAGGATCCACTTGAATACCTTTGTCACTTACGATGAAACCCAGTAGCTTACCAGATATCACCCCGAAGGTGCACTTGTTCGTGTTTAACCTCAGCTTGTACAACTTCAACCTGTCAAATAGCTTCTAAAGGTGGTCAAGGTGTTCTTCCTCAGTTTGAGATCTCTCAATAATATCGTCGACGTATACCTCAATCTCATGATGGATCATGTCATGAAACAAAGCAACCATGGCATGCTGATACGTTGCCCCAGCATTTTTCAATCCAAAAGGCATGACCTAGTAGTAAAAGGTTCCCCATTGAGTAATAAAGGTTGTCTTTTCCATGTCTTCGGGAGCCACTTTAATCTGATTATAACCGGAGAAACCATCCATAAAGGAGAAGACTTTATGCTGAGCGGTGTTGTCAACCAGAACGTCGATATGAGGCAGAGGGAAATCATCCTTGGGGCTTGCCCTGTTCAAATCCCTATAGTCAACACACATTCGAACCTTACCATCCTTCTTCGGCACAGGAACCACGTTGGCCACCCACTGTGGGTAAGAAGTGACTGCTAGAAAACCGGCGTCAAATTGTTTCATAACTTCAGCCTTGATTTTCTCAGACATCTCTGGGCGCATTCAGTGGACTTTCTGTTTCACTGGAGGACAATCTTCCTTGGTAGGTGTTGTACCCCAAAATTTTCCCTCCCATATTCTTCAAAGTTTTGGCAAGCATCATCTCAAGTCTACTCAAGGGTTGCACAGTTCAAACACCCTCTTAAGCCAGTCAAATTAGTGTTTTGGTTCTTGCAAGGAAGTTGAGGTTTTCAAAGGCTCAATCAAGTCACATATGCCCATACACATTGTCAAGCACCTACATGTCAAGTTTCAAGGCTCACAAGGTCAAGTTGCACAGTCAAAAACCCTAATTGCTTCACAATCAACTACAGGGGCAAAATGGTCATTTGGCAGTCAAAAGTCAAAAATTTTGGTCAACATCTTATTTTGAAGCCACAATCATCATTTGATCAATTCTTGATCATGATTCCACAAGAATGGCTCAAAAATCATCAAGATGCAAAAGTTTCTATTTTTGGACAGCTAAAAAGTCAACTGTAAGTTGACCAAGGCATAACTTTTTCATGGTTCATCAGAAAAATCCCATCCAATGCTCATCTTGAAGGGGAGGACATTTCCTACAACTCATCTTCACATTCCAAATCCAAGAAATTCTCTCACAAAAAGTTATCAATTTCAACATTATAGGTCATTTTCAAAAGTCAACAAAAAGGCACTTTAAGTCAAAGACCATAACTTGAGATTGGTAAATCAAAATGACATGGGACCAAAGGCATTGTTTAGAGGACTTCAAGACCTTTCCAAAATGTCCAAGAACATGTTCATATGATCAAAATTGAGCAAGATATGCATTGGAGAAGTTGGGAAATATTTGTGAAATGGCCAAAGTCAACTATCCTTGAAACTTCATTTTTGACAAAAAGGGCCCACTTTTTCCACTTGGTTCAACTTTTCCATGCCTCCCACGTGTCCCATGATTTATTTCAAGATTAAAAATTAATTTTTCTATTTTTATTTAATTTTATTTGATTTAATTCATTTTAAATCTTTAAAATTCAAATAAAAATCAAGAAAATTAATTAAGGGATATCTTTTGGTTTGAATTTGATGCATCATGAAACACATACCAATTTCGTGTACATCCTATTTCAAGCATAAAAATTCAAATTTGGAGCAAAAATGGCAAGTTGTTTAATGGTGGTCATGGCAAAATCTCAAACTTCATTGCAAGGGTTAAAGGTGCATTATAGTGACTGATTCTCATTGACTAACATATATGCAAGCCTTTCCAATCCAATTCACGACCTAGAAAACTCAGAGGCAGCATAACCAATTTCAAAATTTCAAGAGAAAAGTGTGAAACTGAAAACCACTTTGCAGCATAATTCAAACCTCCCTTTTGATCCAAACACATTCCTTACATCCCCAGGAATCGTTTGCAGCCAAGAACAAGCCAAAAACCTCAAGAACTCGTGCCACATAAGTCACACGGTTTACCTTCTTTTTCAAAATCACAATCATCCATTCATGCGTTTTTAACACTTTTTATTGATTGCATTGTGCTCACAGGATCCATACGAAGCTTTCCATATGACTTAATTGGATTATGGTGCCTTAAAACGCAAAATACCATTGTTGAGTTCTAGGTTTTCAGAGCTTGCAATTTGGGGTTTTTTCCATACTGTAAAATTAACCCTCCAAACACCCATGATTGAAATCAGCAGGAGGAGACGAATCCAAAGCATACCTCGCGCCCTTTTTATATGAACTAAGCGCCTAGTCGCTATTTTTGACATTGGTATTTTGTGGGGGTTTAAAACCCCCGTTATTTGTCTGTGTTTTTGTTTCAGGAAGGAAGACGACGCTGAGGTGTCCATGCGTGTGTGGTTCATTCAAATCACGCGCGCTCTTTTTTTATTTTTCCAGCATATAACACATTTTTCTTATATAATATTTAGTGGCCATTATATTAACAGATGTGCATGAGTGGTGTAGCGGTTGGCCAGGTGCTTTGCAAGCGTTGGGACCTGGGTTCGATTCCCAGGTCCCCCCATAATTCCATATTGTTTTTTCTAACGCTTTCCTATGCAGCATCCCAAAGAAAGCATATCATACACCTCATCCAGGAGTCAACCAAGTGTCCATCAATGCAGATCCAAAGGTCAAGAAAGGGAGCACACCATACTCCTGGTCAACCGCGCTCCACCCAATTCCCATAGTCAACAGGTGTGATCGGTGGGAATGAGAACTGACTGTTTAACGCCGGTTCGCGAAATGTCGCGGAAGCAAGAGTCGCCACCGTCTTTTATTTTCTCCAACATGGACAGGACAAAAGCACAGCAAAATTCCTTATGAGATAGTTTCTCGGTTCGGGAGGTAGATTTATAGAAAGGGAAGGTGTTAGCACCCTTTCTATCCATGGTTATCCATGGGCTCTTAGATACTTGCTCATTGTGTTTTCAAAAGTGTTTGCTTTTCAAAGTGTGAGTGGGTTTGAAAAAGTTTCGTTTAAAGATTTCAGATTGACTCTTGTATCAGTCCTCAAGAGTGTTTGAAAAATTGTTTTGAAAGCTTTTTGAAAGTGTCAGTGTGAAAAGAGTTTTGATTCGTTTTTGAATAGAGTAAGTATCTATGAGTCATCTACCTACCCTAAGGAATTAGGCTGTGTAAATGTCCTTAAGGTAGTGCCATCCCACCATTGAGAGGTAGGTAGCACCACCGTTGGAGGTGTTCGGGTCAATTCGTTTGTAGGGACACTGTGGTCACCAGAGCAACAGTAGGACACCTTAGAAGCTACCCTTATGCCATTGATCATGGACATAAGGACTTACTAAAACGTCCTATACTCGACGACCACGTTTCGAAGGCAAGGCAACAGTGAGGCGTACCCTAAGAGTGGTGTGTGAATTTGTGTGTTATTTTCATGTATTGTTATCTTGTACATGTATCATGGTGATCTACGCATTGTTTTTAATTTAGGCCGTACATTCTTTCATGCAATTAGAATTTAAAAGTGCTGAAATTTAAATGCGGAAAGTAAAGTCCTACGCTATTACAAGGCGCGGGTCTATACATCGCCAAATTACAAAGACCCGTTTTAATAAAAGATGCGGAAAGTAAATAGACCTAATTACTATTACATGGCTTGAGCAGTTACATAATATTCGAAAAGAAAATAAAATAACGTGCGAAAAGAATAAAAATAGAACGTTCGAGGGCGTTGGACCCTTTTGAAATTAAATGAAATTAAAAGGCTAATTAATTATTTAATTAAGAGAAGAAGTGTTTTTTATGGTTTTTTGTATTTATGAAAGTAAAAAATTGAAAATCAAGAGAAACCCTAATTCTAAGTTATTTTTAATTATTAAGAAAAATATTAAAGTTTAACCTAATTTACTAAATAATTAATGTGCATGTGTATTTACAAAAATTAATAGTAATTAATAATAATAATAATGATGAGAAAATTATTTATTAAAAAAAGATGAAAAGGTGAAAAAAATATCAAAACCCTAATTCTACCTATTTTAATTTATTTAAGAAAAATATGTTGAAATTGAAACCTAAATTAACTAAATTAATTATTAAAGTTTATTTACAAAAATAATAATGGTGAAATTAATATTAATAAAATAAACATTTTTGATTTTTCTGTATTTTATATTATGAAAATTTATTTTATGGAATTAAAAGAAATAATTAAAAACAATTAAAAAGAATTAAAAGAAAATCAAATAAAAAATAAAAATGATGCAAACCATGGGGGTATCAGGCCCATTTAGGAGGTGAAATGGAGCAATTTGGCCCATCAGAACACAAGGCCTTCATTGACTTTCCAGCTTGTGTATGGAGTAGTTGACTAGCGTGTACCATGGACTGCACGTTCTGGCCTTCAGATTATTCCTTGAAGCCACTTGGCAGGCTAGCGTATGAGTGTGCATGATGGGCCTTGTGATGGACGCTGCATGGAAACATGTTAAGGAAAAAATTATGAAATATGAGAGGGGACCTGGGAATCGAACCCAGGTCCCAATACCTGCAAGACAGCTCACCCACCAATTGAGCTAGTGCGCGCATTTATTAATATTATGGAACATGATTATTATAATAGAAAACAATGCGTTAATGGTATGAACAACAAATTCACGCGCCAAGTTTGAATGCCCCTATTAGGTGATGACACGCTAGCTTCTTCTTCCTCTTTCTGCCTGTAACATAAACAAATAGCGGGGGTTTTAAACCCGCACTAAATGAAGCCTGAAAAAATAGCGATTAGCACCTGGACAAATATAAAAAGGGCACGATATATTGGTTGGCTTCGTCTTGAGGTCACGAATTCAATGGTACCAGTTTGAAGGTCTAATTTTTCCATATGAAGAAACCCCTAATTCGAAGCTTCTGAAACCCTAGAAAACGTTAATGGCAAATCTCGTTTCAAGCATTGTTAGGACAATTAACTGGTACCATTCGCTTCAGAACATCAATATTAGCAAGAATCAACATTTAAAACATATGAATAATGCATGAGAATTAAAAAACGATAATGGACATATTCATGAAGAAGACGATTCTGTTCTACCAACTCTTGGAATATGGAGACTGGAAAATGGTTGCAATTGATTCCTAGCAATGTCAGGAACGTATTAGGATGCTTTTCAAGCCTTGAATCGCCTTGTAACTATGATTTCAGTGTTCAAATTTTTAGTGAAAAATTGCAAATTGGTTCTCTCTTTTCTGAGCAGCTTTCGTGTGTATTGCATTAGGTTTTAGTTGTGCCTATGTATCTGAATGGAATTAGGTCAAAAAACCAAGCCCATAGTCCATGAATTAAAGTTTTGAATATTTGATTTTCTCCGTATCTTTTCCAATCTTTTTGCCATGGAAAACTTGCCAAATAGGGATGATCTTGTCCCCTTGAGATGGTGCACGAATCTCTTGCATATATGGAAGATATTTGCTGCACAAAAAAGATTTGAAACCATTGTTTAATATTTTTCTCATAATTAAATTTAATTAAATGAATTAATAAGATTAAAAATTCAATTAATTAATTAAAAATAAGAAAATAAATCCCTTTGAGCTTAATGGGTCGTGCATATGCTTTGGGTAATGATTCATGGAAGAATTTGTGGCCCATTAGCAATTTTGAAGCTTTTGAAGCAAAGTTGACTTTTCAAAATTCCCAAAAATTTCCCAACTTCTCCAAGGCATATCTTGCTCAATTTTGAAGCTATGATCATGTTCTTTGACATTTTGGAAAGGTCTTGAAGTCCTCTAACCAATGCCTTTGGTCCCATGTCATTTTGATTTACCAATCTCAAGTTATGGTATTTGACTTAAAGTGCCTTTTTGTTGACTTTTGAAAATGACCTATAATGTTGAAATTGATAACTTTTTGTGAGAGCATTTCTTGGACTTGGAGTGTGAAGATGAGTTGTAGGAAATGTCATTCTCTTCAAAATGAGCTTTGGATGGAATTTTTCTGATAAACCATGAGGAAGTTATGCCTTGGTCAATTTGCAGTTGACTTTTCAGTTGTCCAAAAATAGAAACTTTTGCATCTTGAGACCTTTTGAGCCATGCTTTGAGAATCATGACCAAGAATTGATCAAATGATGTTTGTGGCTTCAAAATAAGATGTTTGACCAAAATTTTTGACTTTTGACTGTCAAATGACCATTTTGCCCCTGTAGTTGACTGTGAAGCATTTAGGGTTTTTGACTGTGCAATTTGATGATGTGAGTCTTGAAACTTGACATATGAATGCTTGACAATGTTTATAGGCATGTGGGACTTGATTGGACCCTTGAAAACTTCAATTTCTTTGCAAGAACCAAAACCCTAATTTCGACTGTGTTAGGAGGCAATTGGACTGTACAACCCTTGAGGGATTTTGAATCATCTGGAGACTAATCTTGACAAATCTTGAAGAATATGGGAGGGCAAATTTTGGGGTACAACAACAGGCTATGTGCAAAATGGGCCTCATAATTCCACATACACCCTCCATTCTGGCCCATACCCCCTTCCTTTGGTTTATTCTTTTCTTTTCCTTTTTTTTTATATTTTCTAATTTAATTATTAACCTTTTAATTATTTTTATTATTAACAATTAACCAATTAATGTTTTCATAAAAAAATCAAAAAAGAACTAACATTATTAATTTCACTTTATTTTTGTAAAATAAATATTAACAAATAAAGTAGTTTAATTAGGCAACTTTAACTTTTTTTTAATAATTGAAATAAGTTTAGAATTAGGTGTTATTAACTTTCAACTTTAATTCCTTTATTTTATTTTCATTAAAAAACATAAAAAAATATAAAAAACATTTTTCTTTTAATAAATTAATTAATTAGATTAGGCTTTATTTAATTAATTGCATTTAATTCAAAAAAAGACAAAAATTCAATTTCTTTTCTTAAAAGGGTCAAAACCCTTAGAACGTTCCCGATTAATTTTTTCGCGCGCATTTACTTTATTTTGATTATTATGTAATTGCTTTCGAGAATGTAATAGTAATTAGGTTTATCGCTTTATTTAATTTCTCGTACTTATTTACCAAAACGGGTCTTTGTATTTTTGGCGATGTATAGACCCGCGCCTTGTAATAGCGTAGAATTTATCTTTCCACAATTTACTTTCCGCACCCCTAACTGTTAAATGCATGAAAGAATGTATGTAAATAAAATTAACCCGTAGCTCACAAATAACATGTACAAAAACATTAACTGAAAAACAACACACAAAGCACATGCCACTCCTAGGGTACGCTTCACTCGTTGCCTCGAAACGTGGTCGTCAAGTATAGGACGTCTTAGAGGTCACCCTTTGTCTAAAGATCCAGTTGCCTCGAAACGGTTGCCTCGGATAAAAGGATCTAGGACGTTAGGGTTACTTCTGAGTTGTCCTACCATTGCTTCGGTGACCACACTGTCCCGATAATCGAATTGACCCGAATACCTCCAACGATGGTGCTGCCTATCTCTCAATGGTGGGATAGCACTATCTAAAGGACTCTTACACAGCTTAATTCCTTAGGGTAGGTAGATGACTCATGGGTACTTGCTATTTTCAAAAACAAACAAAATACTTTTCACACATTACACTTTCAAAAAGTTTTCAAACAAATTTTTCATACACTCTTGAGGACAGATACAAGAGTTACTTAGAAATTTTTCAAACGGAACTTTTTTTTTCAAAACCCACACACTTGAAAAGCAAACAAATTTTTGAAAACATAAGAGCAAGTACCTGAGAGCCCGTGGATAACCACGGATAGAAAGGGTGCTAACACCTTGCCTTTCTATAAATCTACCTCCCGAACCGAGAAACATTCTCAAAGAAGGAATTTTGCTGTGCTTTTGTCCTTTCCATATTGGAGAACATAAAAGATGGTGGCGACTCTTGCTTACCGCGACATTTCGCGAAAACAGCTTAAAAAACAGTCAGTTCTATTTCCACCGATCACAGAACTGACGACTCTGCTGGGGATACCGTAAAGTGAGGTGTACCTTAGGATAGATCATACTTATGTTTTCAATTGAATGTTTTGATTGCTTTTATATTTTTGTGGGCATTGTCTTGGAGTTTCATAGATCCTAACCCGGATCTGGGGATACCCTTTTAGGTAGCATAAGCTGTGAGGGACCTGTCCGGCATAGACTGACACGGGTGAAGCAGTGGCTACGTTGGTGTGGCACCTTGGTCTGTACCGATATCCCTTGTGTTGCAACGAGGAGAATATGGGTCTTCTGAGGAGTCATTAAGCACCAACCGACCTTAGAACCCTAAATTGACCCAACTTGGCCATAGAACAGTAGCAGTATGCTACAACCATTGAGGCTAAACTCTCGCGATGGTTCTGGCTGCAAGAAAAGATTACGACGCTGGAGTTATGACCGATTGAGGGTAGTCAGTGATATTGGGATCCTCTAGAACCCGATTACTTTTGATAGGAAAGGTCTTAACCAACAAACTGAAAGAGGGTAGTACCTGAACTTCATGTTGGCCTAAACTCTAAGGGTTGTCTTGTGTGACTTGTGTGCCTTATCATGTTTGCCTTTGTGAATATTTGTGGTGTGCTTTATCATAACATCATAACATCATACCATTGCATGCATCCTGCATAAGGACTGACCTATTTCAAAGACAAGAGGGTTTCACCTTTGCTCTGTTTTGTAGGACATCATGATGCCTGTGCGAAGGAACACTATCTGGCTCAACTTTGTTCACCCACCTGATTTTCTTAAAGAGTTGGTTGATAGAATTCCAAGCACTGCTTCCTTCATCCAGAGGCATGGTTCTCTTCTCGGTTTAGTCACTTCAAAGTGGGACCAACAACTGATGAGTGTCTTGACCCAGTTTTATGATCCCTTGTACAATTGCTTCACCTTTCAAGACTTCCAGCTGGTCCCTACCCTGGAAGAATTCTCTGATTTGCTTGGCATCCCTATCTTGGATCAGACTCCCTTCACTGGCTGGGAAAAAGCTCTTAGATTTGAGGAGATTGCAGCAGCCCTTCCTTTGACCAACAAGGAGGTAATGGACAACTGGGTGACTAGAAGTGGAGTTAAGGGCTTCTTGGCTAAGTTTCTGATTGGTAAAGCTAACAGTTTCTGGAATGACTTAGACTTCAGGGCGTACGAGGACATTCTGGCTCTCTTAATCTATGGTCTAGTATTGTTTCCAAATCCTGATAACTTTGTCAATATCAATGCCACAAGGATCTTCATGTCTCGGAACCCTGTACCTACTCTCTTGGGTGATATCCTGCAACAACTCTATGCTCGTACTGCCCGAAGACGAGGAACTCTGTGGTGTTGTAATCCTTTGTTAGTGAGGTGGTTTATTTCGCACCTCCCCAAGTTCGTGCTGAAGAACCAAGAAGGAAGAGGCTGGGCTCATAGGTTAATGTCTCTCACTGATAATGACATCATTTGGACTCTCAGAGGTTTAGATGAGGTGGCTGTTATTGATCGTTGCGAAGAATATCCTAATGTTCCGTTGATTGGTACTCAGGGCAGAATCTCTTATAATCCATGTTTAGCTCTCCGTCAGTTTGGAAGAGCCAGAAGAGCAGGGCCCCATGAGATGTTGGTACCTCACATCAGTTTTGAGTTTCAGGAAGATAGTGACGAACTGCGCCGTAGATTCATCAAAGCTTGGGACAGAATTCACAAAGCTGACCCACATGAGCTGGGACTGAAGACTTCTCTACCAATGGAACCTTATTACAGATGGGTCCGCATCCGTGCTCAGAAGTTAGGTATGCCATATGAAGCTGTCAGGCCTATCATTCTTGAAATTCCTGATGGAGACGGGGTTCCTCCAACCATACTCCCTCCCCAGATACCCACTGATGTTGATACCCTAAAGAGTTCTTGGGCGCAGTTACAGGAAGAGCGGGATTATTACCGGGAAAATTTCAACGAACAGGAACAGAAGATCCAGAAGCTAACCAAGCAATTGGAGAACGAGCGGACTCTGAATGACTATATACGTACTGAGAAGAGGAGGCCATGGCAGCACTGATGGGCTTTGGATGTTTCTTTTACAGCTTTATTTCCTTTTCAGTATTTTCATTCTTGTAACGCCTAAGGGCAAATTGTTGAACAATTTAAAGTTTGAATCTAATAAAGTGTGTTTCCCTTTTGTCTACAAAGTTGATTCTCGATTGTCTTTGAAAACATAATTCATACGCATTTCATTCATCATATGCATCACAGGTACCCTTTTTCTACAGGTTGCTTAATCTTCTTCGCTGTTTATTTCAGTACTCAGTCATCATGAATCCTGAACTCACTACCGAGCAAGCTATCAAGGCCCTCCAGGCCCAGAACGCTCAGTTTCAAGAGATGGTCATGAACTTGGCTCACGGACAACAAGAGCTGAAGGCCTTGCTCCTGAAGAAGAAGAAGAAGAAGAGGACTGTGCTATTCAACACTGGGCGCAGACTCGGGAATACACTGCAAAATGAAGCTGAGAGGACTACTCCATCTGTGGGGGAAGGCAGTCGCCAAGGGAGAGAGGTTCCTAGTACTGTGGTCTCTGACACCGAGACAGATTTCAACGATGAACAGTACCCTCCTGCTGAGGACCGGTACAAACAGCTGGAAGACAGGTTAAATGCTATGGAGATTCAACGTGTGCCTGGGTTGGATTTTGGAGACTTAGGGTTATCTTCTGGGGTGGTGATCCCACACAAGTTCAAGGCGCCGGCCTTTGTGAAGTACGACGGGGCTTCCTGTCCTAAGATGCACCTCCGTTCTTATGTAAGGAAGATCCAGCCTTACACAACAGACAAGAACTTATGGATGCACTTCTTCCAGGAGAGTCTTTCAGGGACTCATCTCGAATGGTTCTATCAGCTGGATGGAACCAACATTCGTAACTGGGAGGATTTGGATACTGCTTTTTACAAGCAGTATCAGTATAATTCCGACCTCGTTCCTACGCGTACCCAACTCCAGGGTATGTCGCTAGGATCGGGAGAAGGTTTTAAGGAGTACGCACAGAAATGGAGAGACCTGGCTGGCAGGGTGCAGCCACCGTTAACGGATCGTGAACTAGTGGACATGTTCTTGGGGACCCTATCTGGTCCATTCTTCAACCATCTCATTGGTAATTCCTCTGCTGGATTTACTGACCTGATCCTGACTGGTGAAAGGATCGAAGCTGGTATAAAATCGGGAAAGATACAGAAGGGTGCCTCCTTAAATACTGAAAAGAAGCCCTTCAAGAAAGAGGCCAGTGCTGTGTATGGTCCCAGGAGACAGAATAAACCAGAACGCCGCCAAGCTGTCAACGCAGTGGTTATTTCTAAGCCTCCTGCTGCTCCTCAGCAGTACAACCAGCCAAGAGTTGAGAGGCCTAAAAGACAGTATACTCGGCTCAGCATGACTCTCTCTCAGATATTACCGCAACTGCTGTCAACTAGCCTGGTAACTGTCAAGGAAGCTCCAAAGGTGGTAAACACAGCATCTCCGAAGTACAACCCCAACGCCCGTTGCGCTTATCACTCTGATAGCCCGGGACATTCTACTGATGATTGTTGGGCCCTAAGGAATAAGGTTCAGGACCTTATTGATGCCAAGGAAATACAGTTCGAGGCGCCCGAGAAGCCTAATGTGGTGACTGCTCCCATGCCTAACCATGGAGTAAATGCTATTGGGGATGAAGTCGAAGTGGAAGAATCCGAGTTTGACAGCTGGATCTACTCAACGACCAACGGTGGACCAAGCAACTGGACTGCCAAAGACTCTATGCCTGTTACTTTTGTCACCCAGTAATGAACTCATTTGTTTTTGAATTTGTAACAAACAATAATTTGAAACTTTATGGCCCGGTGTCTTACCCGGGGCACCATGGTTTGATTTGTGAGGGCTTGTTATTTGTCACTTTCATATATCATGAATAAAAGCATTGGACGTTTTTCACATTTCAGATCTTGCGCTCCCTTTCTTTCTTTATATATTGCAAAACAGCTATATTTACACACACTCACCTATACAGGTTTCAATCCACTCTGGATCTCACTGGTAACGACTCTGCTACTGCCAGTTATGACTTCGAAAATCCGATCAACTTAGCCGAAGACGAAGGTGAAGACGATTGCGAAGTGCCTGGTGAACTTGCAAGACTGCTACTCCGGGAAGAGAGGGCCATTCAGCCACATGAAGAGCCAGTGGAAATGGTAAATCTGGGTACTGAGATAGATAGAAAGGAAGTCAAGATTGGTGCCAATCTGGAGGCTAGTGTGAAACAACGTTTGATTCAGATGTTGCATGATTATGTAGAAATCTTTGCCTGGTCTTACGAAGACATGCCTGGGTTAGATACCGACATTGTGGTTCATCACCTGCCTACCAAGGAAGACTGCCCTCCGGTAAAACAGAAGGTCTGCCGTATGCGCCCAGAGATGTCTGAGAAAATCAAAGCTGAGGTTATGAAACAATTTGATGCCGGTTTTCTTGCAGTGACTTCTTACCCTCAGTGGGTTGCTAACGTGGTTCCAGTACCGAAGAAAGATGGTAAGGTCAGAATGTGTGTTGACTACAGGGATCTGAACAGGGCGAGCCCCAAGGATGATTTCCCTTTACCTCATATCGACGT
This sequence comes from Vicia faba, assembly GCA_948472305.1. Lineage (NCBI taxonomy): Eukaryota > Viridiplantae > Streptophyta > Magnoliopsida > Fabales > Fabaceae > Vicia > Vicia faba. Next base: position 303,539,811 of record OX451741.1, read on the forward strand.
TCTGGTTGACAATACTGCTCAACATAAGGTATTCTCCTTCATGGACGGATTCTCCGGTTATAATCAGATCAAGATGGCTCCTGAAGACATGGAGAAGACTACTTTTGTTACTCAGTGGGGCACCTTTTGTTACAAGGTCATGCCTTTTGGGTTGAAAAATGCTAGGGCAACCTACCAACGTGCCATGGTTGCTTTGTTTCATGACATGATCCATCATGAGATTGAAGTATACGTCGATGATATGATTGCAAGGTCCCAAACTGAGGAGGAACACCTTGACCATCTACAGAAGCTGTTTGACCGGTTGAAGTTGTACAAGCTAAGGTTGAACCCGAACAAGTGCACCTTCGGGGTAAGATCTGGGAAGTTGCTAGGTTTCGTCGTGAGCGACAAAGGTATTCAAGTGGACCCCGCCAAGGTGAAATCCATACAAGAGATGACAGCTCCCAAGACAGAGAAAGAAGTCAGAGGCTTTCTAGGACGTCTGAACTACATTGCCCGATTCATCTCACATCTAACTGCTACCTGTGAACCAATCTTCATGCTACTGAAGAAAGATCAAGTAGTACGTTGGAACGATGAATGCCAGGCTGCTTTCAAAAGAATCAAAGAGTATCTCCAAGAACCACCCATTCTTATGCCACCGGTTGAAGGGAGACCTCTGATACTATACTTGACAGTACTAGACAACTCAATGGGGTGTGTGCTGGGGCAGCATGACGAGTCTGGACGAAAAGAGCACGCCATTTATTACCTTAGCAAAAAGTTTACCGACTGTGAGACCCGATACTCACTGCTCGAGAAAACTTGCTGCACTTTGGTACGGGCTGCTCGCCGGCTGAGACAGTATATGTTGACTCACACTACTCTGTTGATCTCAAAAATGGATCCAATCAAGTACATCTTCAAAAAGCCTGCCTTGTCCGGAAGAATAGCAAGATGGCAAATGATCTTGACAGAATACGACATACAGTACACGACTCAGAAAGTAATCAAGGGAAGTGTATTGGCAGACCATTTGGCGCACCAAGCAGTGGACGACTACCAATCTATGAACTTTGAGTTTCCAGACGAGAACATCATGGTAGTGACTGATTGTGAAGTACCTGGACTGGATGAAGGACCTGAGGAAGGATCCCGATGGTCTATGCACTTTGATGGAGCCTCAAACTCTTTGGGTAACGGTATTGGCGCTATAATCATATCCCCAAAGGGCACTCACACTCCACTCATTGCCCGACTATGTTTCAACTGCACCAACAACATGGCAGAGTATGAGGCATGCATTATGGGTCTTCAAGATGCAATTGACTTAAGGATCAAGTTTCTGAGTGTCTTCGGAGATTCCGCTCTCGTGATCAATCAGATCAAAGGCGAGTGGGATACGAAACACCCAAACCTTATTCCTTACAAAGAGTGTGTGTTGACGTTGATCCCCCATTTCACGGAGATAACTTTTGAACACTTCCCAAGAGAGGAGAATCAGTTGGCGGACGTGTTAGCTACGATGTCTTCTATGTTCAAAGTTAAATGGGATAACGAGGCTCCCCGGATCATCATTTGGAAATTGGACGAACCTGCACATTGCTGTGATCTTGAGGCTGAAGAGGTAACTGAAAAACCCTGGTATCATGAGGTGAAGAGGTACTTGGAAGCTCAAGAATACCCCGAGGGTGCATCTGTCAATGACAAGAAGTTTCTGAGAAGGTTCGCAGCAAAGTTCTTCCTCAGCAATGGCATTCTATACAAGCGAAACCATGATTCAACCTTACTGCGTTGTGTGGATAAAACTGAAGTAGAAAAGATCATGGCAGAGCTACATGAAGGTACCTTCGGAACTCATTCCAGTGGACATACCATGGCAAAGAAAATCCTTCGGGCAGGATATTTCTGGTCCACAATGGAAGCCGACTGTTACCAACATTCTCGGACATGTCATAAGTGCCAGATTTATGCAGATAAAGTGCACGTTCCTCCAGTCCCTCTGAATGTCTTGACGGCACCTTGGCCTTTTGCAATGTGGGGCACTGATATGATTGGCGAGATCAGACCTACGGCATCCAACGGACATCGCTTCATCCTGGTAGCGATTGATTACTTCACGAAGTGGGTTGAAGCAGCTTCCTATGCTACCGTAACTAAGAACGTCGTGGCACGATTCATTCGGCATAACCTGATCTGTCGATACGGTGTACCAGAGAGGATCATTACGGACAATGGTACCAATCTTAATAACAATATGATCACTGAGCTCTGCGAGCAATTCAAGATACAACACCACAACTCTTCTCCCTACCGGACGAAGATGAATGGGGCTGTCGAAGCGGCAAATAAAAATATCAAGAAGATTGTGCAGAAGATGACAGTGAACTACAAAGATTGGCACGAGATGTTACCATTTGCTCTTCATGGGTACCGTACCTCAGCAAGGACGTCAACAAGGGCAACACCCTTTTCCTTGGTCTATGGCATGGAAGCAGTCTTGCCTATTGAAATCCAGATACCCTCTCTCCGGATAATGAAGGATGCAGGTTTGAACGAAGATGACTGGATCCAGACTCAACTTGATCAATTAAATCTAATCGACAAAAATAGACTCACTGCTATTTGTCATGGTCAAACGTACCAAAAACGGATGATCAGGGCATTTAACAAGAAAGTCAGATGCCAAGAGTATCAAGTCGGAGACCTGGTAATCAAGCGCATCATTCTTCCTCAAAGTGATCCCAGGGGAAAATGGACCCCTACGTACGAAGGGCCATTTATGGTTAAGCATGTCTTCTCAGGAGGAGCCATGATTCTAACTACCATGGACGGTGACGACCTTCCTCACCCCGCCAATACAGACATAGTAAAAAGATACTACGCATGAACAAAAGACCCGCTAGGTTGACACACCTAGGCAAAAATAAGGGCTTCCCGGTGAACCAAAAGGGTTCGGGCAAAAATAAGGGATGAAATGAAAAAAATCTGTACACCCGGCAAGTCGAAAATCTGAAAAGGCGGCTTGGGCAAAAATGGGTATCCTGGTGGACTGAAAACCCGAAAGGGCAGTCCAGGCAAAAGTTAGGGATTAAAGCGTAATACTATGTCTCATTGGATCACCTTGCATCCAGAATCTGGTATCAAATATCAAGTTCAGACGACATCAATCGATCAGCTTCACCTTCAACTAAGCAGCAAAGTGACGAGACGCTCGAAGACATAAAGGCGATAGCAGAGTTGAAACCCAGTGGATTTTTCACATAGATGTTTTGTTTTCCTTTGTACAAATTGTATAAACTCTGTTGTTCGGCGGCGTTCTCTTACTAGGACGTCAGCCTCTTGTACATAAACGCCTATTTACAGGCAAATTCAAAAATCAATACAAATTCACTTTTCAGACCAATTGCCAATTGTTTTTCCTTTTTCTGTTTTGTTTTGTAAAGTACGTTCAATGTTAAATTTTTGATATATGCATTTGACATTAATTGCTAACTCATAAATATTCGAATACGAAACAAAGGATTAATTACAGGTGACATCAGAAACAGGGGCAATATTGAATTGTCTAAGCGATCTAGTTGCTCTGTCCACCAAGGTACCAAGGTAGGTTCAGCTGAAGAACGATTAGGATACCTTCACTCCCCGAGAGTAAGACCAGATTTCAGCAATACTCTCCTCCGAGCAGAGTTGGGCTCCCCATCAGCCCTGAAAAGGCACGGTATCTCCAGCAAATCAGCAACACTCTCCCCAAGTAGAGTTAATATACTGTCAGCCTTAAGGAAGTTGGATATCTCCAGAAAATCTCAAATATTCCCCAGCGGAGTATACAGATATTCCTAAGCAAGCATCCCCGACAGTCTTATTCTAAGATTGTTCCCCGGCGGAATACAGACACCCCAATGGAGCCACTTCCCCAATACAGTCTCAAAAGTCTACCCAGGAGAGTTGAACCATCTCCCCAGTAGGAAGCTTATCCCCAGTAGATTCTGGAAGCTATCCCCTACAGAGCACGAACGCGTCTCCCGGACTTTATTCAAAGGTTATTCTCCACCAGGGTATAACTGGGTTATCCTCAGCTAATAACCACGGAAAAATCGTCCCCGACAAAGCTCTTTCTATCCCCCAGCGGAGTTCATCAAGATTCCCCAACATAACTCATCAACGGTATCCCCAGCGGAGTTATCATCAAACCTCAGCGAAGTATCTCTTCCCACAGAGCATTCCCCACAGAGTAATCTCTCCAGCAAGTTTATTCCCCAACGGAGTCATCTTCTCCTACCGGTTTATCTTTGCAATCATCATCCCCAGCAGAAACAAAGAACTCTGTCCTTCAAACATCAGCCCAGGATTCAACTTCCCGGCATTCGTCAAGGATTTATTTTCCTAGACGAAAATACATTCGTAAACATATCACATGTCATACATCCTGCCTACATACACAATGCATGCACATACGCATCATATCACACAATCTCGTCTATTTTTTTTTGAGAACATCATGACATCATGCATTTCATACATCATGACATTGCATATAACTGAGGTTTTGCCTTTTCAGGAAAAAGGCCAATACAAAGATGATTACTACCAACTGTCGCAATTCCAGATTCGATACCTATATCTAGCCAGGGCATATTTGTGAGCGATCAATTCCAGATTCGATTCCTGTATCTAGCCAGGGAATATCTGAAGAGTTTGAAGATTCGATACCTGTATCCAGCCAGGGCATATCTGTAGATGACTAATTCTAGATTCGATTCCTGTATCCAGCCAGGGCATATCTGTTGACGACTATTTCCAGATTCGATTCCTGTATCCAGCCAGGGCACGTCTGAAGAGTTTGAAGATTCGATTCCTGCATCCAGCCAGGGCATATCTATTGACGACTAATTCCAGATTCGATTCCTGTATCCAGCCAGGGCACGTCTGAAGAGTTTGAAGATTCGATTCCTGTATCCAGCCAGGGCATATCTGTTGATGACTAAGTTCCAGATTCGATTCCTGTATCCAGCCAGGGCATATCTGTGAGCAATCAATTCCAGATTCAATTCCTGTATCCAGCCAGGGCACGTCTGAAGAGTTCGAAGATTCGATTCCTATATCCAGCCAGGGCATATCTGTTGACGACTATTTCCAGATTCGATTCTTGTATCCAGCCAGGGCATATCTGTTGACGACTAATTCCAGATTCGACTCCTGTATCCAGCCAGGGCACGTCTGAAGAGTTTGAAGATTCGATTCCTGTAACCGACCAGGGCATATCTGTTCATGACTATTTCCATATTCGATTCTTGTATCCATCCAGGGCACGTCTGAAGAGTTTGAAGATTCGATTCCTGTATCTAGCCAGGGAATATCTGTTGACGACTAATTCCAGATTCGATTCCTGTATCCAGCCAGGGCACGTCTGAAGAGTTTGAAGATTCGATTCTTGTATCCAGCTAGGGCATATCTGTTGACGACTAATTCCATATTCGATTCCTGTATCCAGCCATGGCACGTCTGAAGAGTTTGAAGATTCGATTCATGTATCCAGCCAGGGCATATCTGTTGACGACTAATTCCAGATTCGATTCCTGTATCCAGCCAGGGCACGTCTGAAGAGTTTGAAGATTCGATTCCTGTATCCAGCCAGGGCATATCTGTTGACGACTAATTCCAGATTCGATTCCTGTATCTAGCCAGGGTATGTCTGAAGAGTTTGAAGATTCGATTCCTGTATCCAGCCAGGGCATATCTGTTGACGACTAATTCCAGATTCGACTCCTGTATCCAGCCAGGGCACGTCTGAAGAGTTTCCAGATTCGATTCTTGTATCCAGCCAGGGCACGTCTGAAGAGTTTGATGATTCGATTCCTGTATCCAGCCAGGGCGTATCTGTTGACGACTAATTCCAGATTCGATTCCTGTATCTAGCCAGGGCACATCTGTGAGTAACCAATTATAGATTCGACACCTGTATCCAGCCAGGGCATATCTGCATGAAGAGTTTAAAGATCAACACCTGTAACAGGCCAGGAAATTATCTTTCTTTCTCAAAGTACACAAGTTCTCGCTAAGGAATCTCTTACGCAATCAACACCCAGATGGCATCTATAAGCCCATCCTCCTATCCATCACAACTCCAAATGGCATCTGTAAGCCCATTCTCGACAAGGTTTTGTAACACTTCCAGATGGAATCTATAAGCCCACCCCCCTATCCACCATCTCTCCAAATGGCATCTGTAAGCCCATTCCCGCCATCACACTGCTGATACTCTATTATGCGAGTGCAAATTTCTGGGCACTTTAGTGTTCAATCATCTTCCACCCTCGGATCACGAAAGGCACACAAGCCAATCTACATCCTCAGGTCTAAGAAGATTGAACATGGGTAACTGTTGTACCCCAAAATTTTCCCTCCCATATTCTTCAAAGTTTTGGCAAGCATCATCTCAAGTCTACTCAAGGGTTGCACAGTTCAAACACCCTCCTAAGCCAGTCAAATTAGGGTTTTGGTTCTTGCAAGGAAGTTGAGGTTTTCAAAGGCTCAATCAAGTCACATATGCCCATACACATTGTCAAGCATCTACATGTCAAGTTTCAAAGCTCACAAGGTCAAGTTGCACAGTCAAAAACCCTAATTGCTTCACAATCAACTGCAGGGGCAAAATGGTCATTTGGAAGTCAAAAGTCAAAAATTTTGGTCAACATCTTATTTTGAAGCCACAATCATCATTTGATCAAGTCTTGATCATGATTCCACAAGAATGGCTCAAAAATCATCAAGATGCAAAAGTTTCTATTTTTGGACAACTGAAAAGTCAACTGTAACTTGACCAAGGCATAACTTTTTCATGGTTCATCAGAAAAATCCCATCCAATGCTCATATTGAAGGGGAGGAAATTTCCTACAACTCATCTTCACATTCCAAATCCAAGAAATTCTCTCACAAAAAGTTATCAATTTCAACATTATAGGTCATTTTCAAAAGTCAACAAAAAGGCACTTTAAGTCAAAGACCATAACTTGTGATTGGTAAATCAAAATGACATGGGACCAAAGGCATTGGTTAGAGGACTTCAAGACCTTTCCAAAATGTCCAAGAACATGTTCATATGATCAAAATTGAGCAAGATATGCATTGGAGAAGTTGGGAAATATTTGTGAAATGGCCAAAGTCAACTATCCTTGAAACTTCATTTTTGACAAAAAGGGCCCACTTCTTCCACTTGGTTCAGCTTTTCCATGCCTCCCACGTGTCCCATGATTTATTTCAAGATTAAAAATTAATTTTTCTATTTTTATTTAATTTTATTTGATTTTATTCATTTTAAATCTTTAAAATTCAAATAAAAATCAAGAAAATTAATTAAGGGATATCTTTTGGTTTGAATATCGTTGATGCATCATGAAACGCATACCAATTTCGTGTACATCCTATTTCAAGCATAAAAATTCAAATTTGGAGCAAAAATGGCAAGTTGTTTAATGGTGGTCATGGCAAAATCTCAAACTTCATTGCAAGGGTTAAAGGTGCATTATAGTGACTGATTCTCATTGACTAACATATATGCAAGCCTTTCCAATCCAATTCACGACCTAGAAAACTCAGAGGCAGCATAACCAATTTCAAAATTTCAAGAGAAAAGTGTGAAACTGAAAACCACTTTGCAGCATAATTCAAACCTCCCTTTTGATCCAAACACATTCCTTACATCCCCAGGAATCGTTTGCAGCCAAAAACCTCAAGAACTCGTGCCACACAAGTCACACGGTTTACCTTCTTTTTCAAAATCACAATCATCCATTCATGCGTTTTTAACACTTTTTATTGATTGCATTGTGCTCACAGGATCCATACGAAGCTTTCCATATGACTTAATTGGATTATGGTGCCTTAAAACGCAAAATACCATTGTTGAGTTCTAGGTTTTCAGAGCTTGCAATTTGGGGTTTTTGCCATACTGTAAAATTAACCCTCCAAACACCCATGGTTGAAATCAGCAGGAGGAGACGAATCCAAAGCATACCTCGCGCCATTTTTATATGAACTAAGCGCCTAGTCGCTATTTTTGACATTGGTATTTTGTGGGGGTTTAAAACCCCCGTTATTTGTCTGTGTTTTTGTTTCAGGAAGGAAGACGACGCTGAGGTGTCCATGCGTGTGTGGTTCATTCAAATCACGCGCGCTCTTTTTTTATTTTTCCAGCATATAACGCATTTTTCTTATATAATATTTAGTGGCCATTATATTAACAGACGCGCATGAGTGGTGTAGCGGTTGGCCAGGTGCTTTGCAAGCGTTGGGACCTGGGTTTGATTCCCAGGTCCCCCCATAATTCCATATTATTTTTTCTAATGCTTTCCTATGCAGCATCCCAAAGAAAGCATATCATACACCTCATCCAGGAGTCAGCCAAGTGTCCATCAGTGCAGATCCAAAGGTCAAGAAAGGGAGCACACCATACTCCTGGTCAACAACGCTCCACCCAATTCCCAGAGTCAACAGGCTTTGTGCAAAATGGGCCTCATAATTCCACATACACCCTCCATTCTGGCCCATACCCCCTTCCTTTGGTTTATTCTTTAATTTTCCTTTTTTTTATATTTTCTAATTTAATTATTAACCTTTTTAATTATTTTTATTATTAACAATTAACCAATTAATGTTTTCATAAAAAAATCAAAAAAGAACTAACATTATTAATTTCACTTTATTTTTGTAAAATAAATATTCACAAATAAAGTAGTTTAATTAGGCAACTTTAACTTTTTTTTAATAATTGAAATAAGTTTAGAATTAGGTGTTATTAACTTTCAACTTTAATTCCTTTATTTTATTTTCATTAAAAAACATAAAAAATATAAAAAACATTTTTCTTTTAATAAATTAATTAATTAAATTAGGCTTTATTTAATTAATTTCATTTAATTCAAAAAAAGACAAAAAATTCAATTTCTTTTCTTAAAAGGGTCAAAACCCTTAGAACATTCCCGATTAATTTTTTCGCGCGCATTTACTTTATTTTGATTATTATGTAATTTCTTTCGAGAATGTAATAGTAATTAGGTTTATCGCTTTATTTAATTTCTCGTACTTATTTACCAAAACGGGTCTTTGTATTTTTGGCGATGTATAGACCCGCGCCTTGTAATAGCGTAGAATTCATCTTTCCGCAATTTACTTTCCGCACCCCTAACTGTTAAATGCATGAAAGAATGTATGTAAATAAAATTATCCCGTAGCTCACAAATAACATGTACAAAAACATTAACTGAAAAACAACACACAAAGCACATGCCACTCCTAGGGTACGCTTCACTCGTTGCCTCGAAACGTGGTCGTCAAGTATAGGACGTCTTAGAGGTCACCCTTTGTCTAAAGATCCAGTTGCCTCGAAACGGTTGCCTCGGATAAAAGGATCTAGGACGTTAGGGTTACTTCTAAGTTGTCCTACCATTGCTTCGGTGACCATACTGTCCCGATAATCGAATTGACCCGAATACCTCCAACGATGGTGCTGCCTATCTCTCAATGGTGGGATAGCACTATCTAAAGGACTCTTACACAACTTAATTCCTTAGGGTAGGTAGATGACTCATGGGTACTTGCTCTTTTCAAAAACAAACAAAATACTTTTCACACATTACACTTTCAAAAAGTTTTCAAACAAATTTTTCATACACTCTTGAGGACAGATACAAGAGTTACTTAGAAAATTTTCAAACGAAACTTTTTTTTTTCAAAACCCACACACTTGAAAAGCAAACAAATTTTTGAAAACATAAGAGCAAGTACCTAAGAGCCCGTGGATAACCACGGATAGAAATGGTGCTAACACCTTCCCTTTCTATAAATCTACCTCCCGAACCGAGAAACATTCTCAAAGAAGGAATTTTGTTGTGCTTTTGTCCTTTCCATATTGGAGAACATAAAAGACGGTGGCGACTCTTGCTTACCGCGACATTTCGCGAAACCAACTTAAAAAACAGTCAGTTCTATTTCCACCGATCACAGTAGGCAATCGGTGAACCACAATATCGGTATCCAACCCAAGCATATCTTCGTAAGACCAGCCAAAGATCTCAACATAGTCACGCAGCATCTGAATCAACCGTTGTTTCACACTAGCTTCCAGATTTGCACTGATCTTAACTTCTCTCTTGTCTACCTCTGTACCCAGATTCACTATTTCCACTGGCTCTTCATGTGGCTGTACAACCCTCTCTTCTTGAAGTAACAGTCTTGCAAGTTCACCAGGCACTTCGCAATCATCTTCACCTTTGTCTTCGGCTAAGTTGATCGGATTTTCGAAGTCATAACTGGCAGTAGCAGAGTTGTTACCAGTGAGATCCAGTGGGGATGTAGACCTGTATATGTGAGTGTGTGTAAAATTGCTGTTTTTGCAATATGTGATAAAAGAAAAACAAGGAGCGCAAAATTTGAAATGCAAGAAAATGTCTAATGCTTTTATTAATGACATATGAATATGACACACATAAAGCCCTCACAAATGAAGCCACGGTGTCCCGGGTAAGACACCGGGCCGTAAAGTTTAAAACATTGTCTGTTACAAATTCAAAACAAAAAGTTTCATTACTGGGTAACAAAAGAAATAGGGATGAAGTCCTTTGCTGTCCAGTTGTCTAGTCCACCATCAGTAGTAGGATAGATCCAACTGTCAAACTCGGCCTCTTCAACATCGTCTTCAATGGCATTCACTCCTGAATTGCTGATGAACAGGGGAGGTCTCCCAATTCGTGCATTCCGAACAGCTCTTTGAGCTTCTACAGTGAAACCCAAACCAAACTTATTAGTCTTCTGTGCAAAATCAGTGAGTCATCCCTAATTTATACACCCACCTTTCTCGATAACAGCCCGGGCATCCTTGAAGGAAGCCATCTTCATAGGAGGATCTTCAACAACAGCCTCAGTTGATGCCAGTGTCTAGGGAACCTATTCAAAATGCTGAAATGGGGTCTCAATGAACTCCCCATCCATTTCTACATATCGGAAAGAGTTAAGGTGGCTCACCATGTACTCCTCTTCTCCTTGTATTGTCACAATTTTCCCTTTCACTGGGTACTTTAGTTTCTGGTGGAGCGTAGACGTCACTGCCCCAACTTTGTGGATCCATGGGTGGCCCAGCAAACAAGAATAAGATGGCCGAATGTCCATCACATAGAATGTGAAGGTGAAAACCTGAGAACCAACCTTAATTGGAATATCCACTTCTCCATGCACCATCCTATTAGACCCATCAAAGGCCCTAACGACAATGTTGCTTGGTTTCAGCTCCAACCCTTCACAGTCCAACTGGTCTAGAGCTTTCTTAGGCAAAACATTCAATGAGGAACCAGTATCCACCAATACATGGGCAAGAGTGGTTCCCCTGCATTCAATGGAGACATGCAGGGCGTCATTGTGATTCTTCCCTTTAGCAGTCAAGTCGGTGTCAAACAAACCCAACCCATTATCAGCAGTCAGACTAGCCACGCAATCTTTAAACTGATCAGCTGACGTTTCTTGCGGTACGTATGCACTCTTCAGGAATGCAATCAGAGCCTTGGCATGGGCCTCTGAGCATAGCAACAGTGACAACATAGAGATTTTGGACGGGGTTTTCCCCAACTGCTCGACTACATTGTATTCGCTCTTTTTGATGATCTTTAAAATTTCTTCCATCTCTTGTCTAGAAGCTTCAACAGTACTCGTCTTCGGTGCCTCCGTCCGGGCAGGCTCACCGGTGGTCTCTTTGCCTCGAGTGTCAGATGACTCGGCGACAGGGGTAAGGATAGGAACTTGAACAAGAATAACATCAGGTACACTGGCAGGTGAAATAACAACAGGTTTCCGAACAGTTGGTAGAGAGATATCAGGGGATAAAAGTCTTTCGCTGCGGGTGACTTTAGCATGTCCAAAAATATTGCTGACGTTGGTATCAGCATCCAACTCTTGTTTAACTCCATGAAAGTAAACATCAGCCCTGTAGTGCCAAGGGAAAACTTTATCAGATGTATATGGGATAGGCCCTGGAGCAGTGATGATCAATGGTGCGATTCTTGGAATAGATGTAATTCTAACAGGCTTTCTCGTGGGAGCCTTGGAAGAATTATCGAAAATGGTGATTATAACAACTTCTTCAGTATGAGTTAAAGGAACAATAGTCTTCTCAAACCGAATTTCTTTACTATCCATCAGGCGTTGGACACCTGATTTCAAAAGATGGCAACTGGTTGGTAGGGCATAACACATACGGCAACCTTCATCACAACCCGGAAATAAACCGGCTGACAAAAGATTCTTCTTCACAGTCATCAAGGGAGTAGCAATATCTTTCACAGAAACCACAAACGAGTCTTCCTCTATAGCATTTACTCAATGCTTCGGCATAGGAGTAGTCACAACATTAGGTCTTTCGGGCGCCTCGAACTCAATCTCCTTAGCATCAATTAAGTCTTGTATTTTGTTCTTCAAAGCCCAACAATCATCTGTATCATGTCCCGGGCTATCAGAGTGAAAAGCACAGCGGGCATTAGGGTTGTACTTAGGTGATGCAGTGTTGGGATTCTGCGGATCCTCCCTCGGAGTTACTAGATTGGTCTTTAATAACTGCGGCAGAATCTGAGATAAAGTCATGTTGAGCTGAGTGAACTGTCTTCGAAGTCTCTCGGCCATTTGTTGATTGTTGCGCTGAGGAGCTCCAACAGGTCTTGAAATAACAACCGCATTAACAGCTTGGCGGCGGTCAGGTCTATTCTGGCTTTTTGAACTATAGACAACACTGGACTCTTTCTTAAAAGGCCTCTTCTCGGTGCCTGATGAAGCACCCTTCTGTATTTTACCAGACTTAATACCAACCTCAATCCTTTCACCGGTCATAATTAGTTCTGTAAACCCAGATGAAGAACTTCCGATCAAATGGTTAAAAAATGGACCAAACAAGGTCCCCAGAAACATATCAACTAGCTCCCTATCAGCCAAGGGTGGTTGCACTCTTCCAGCGAGATTCCTCCACTTCTGAGCATAATCTTTGAAACCTTCGCCCGTTCCCATAGACATACCATAGAGTTGGGTACGCGTAGGAGCGAGGTCGGCATTGTATTGGTACTGCCTGTAGAAAGCAGCAGTCAAATCTTCCCAACTGCGAATATTGGCTCCTTCTAACTGGTAAAACTATTCAAGCTGAGTCCCTGAGAGGCTGTCTTGAAAGAAGTGGATCCATAGGTTCTTATCAGCGGTGTACGGCTGAATCTTCCTTACATACGACCGGAGGTGCAGTTTTAGGAAAGAAACTCCGTCGTATTTAGAAAAGGCTGGTGCTTTGAATTTGTGGGGGATCACAACCCCAGATGACAGTCCTAGATCACCAAAGTCCAGACCGGGCACTTTCTGAACTTTCGTCGAAGTCCGTCTCGTTGTCTGAAACCACAGGGTTGAGAGCCCTCCTTTCTTCCTGACTATCTTTCCCTCCAGATGAGGTGGTCAAATCAACTTCATCTCGCAAATTGTTTCCGAATCTGCGCCCCATGTTGAACATGACCGTCTTTTTCTTCTTCTTCTTCTTCTTCTTCTTCTTCTCTAATAGAATAAGGGTCTTCACATCTTGCTGACCCTTATCTAGATTCATGAACAATTCTTGGAACTGGGCGTTTTGAGCGTGTAGAGCCTTGATTGCTTGCTCAGTTGATGGTTCAGAAGACATGATGCTGAAATAAATAGTGAAGAAGATAAGAGACCTGTAAGGGTACCTGTTATGAGGTGCATGGAATGAAATGCATATGCTATGATTTTAAAGACATCGAGAGATTCAAATTCGTAAACAAGAAATGAAACACACTTTTATTAGATAAACTTGAAATTTAAATTGTTCAACAGATGCCCTTAAGGCGTTACAAGAAAGGAAATACTGAAAAGTAAATAAAAATTGGAAAGGAAATAATCAAAGGACAATCAGTGCTCCCATGGTCGCTTCTTGTCGGTGCGGACATAGTCATTGAGGATCCGCTCGTTCTCCAGCTGCCTAGTCAACTTCTGAATCTTCTGCTCTTGTTCGTGATACTTTTCTCGATAAGTATCCCGTTCTTCTCTCAGTTGCATCCAGGACCTCTTCAGTGCCCCAATGTCAGTGGGCATGTAAGGATGGAGGATGGTAGGAAGAACCCCTTCTTCATTAGCAACTTCAACAATGATAGGCAAGACAACTTCATACGGCATTCCCAGCTTTTGGGCACGGATACGAACCCATCTGAGATATGGCTCCATCGGAAGTGAAGTCTTTGGCCCCATCTCGTGGGGGTCATATCTGTGAACTCTATCCCAATCCCTTATGAATCTGCGGCGTTGCTCGTCACTATCCCCTTGAAAATCAAAGATGATACTAGGCATTAGCAATTCATGAGGTCCTTCTCTTCTAGCTCGCCCAAACTGACGTAAGGCCAAGCACGAATTATAAGTGATCCCTCCATTGGTTCCTATCAGTGGAACATTGGGGTACTCCCACAATGATCAATAATAGCCACCTCGTCCATACCCTTGATAGTCCAGATGATGTCATTATGAGAGAGAGACATAACCCTATAGGCCCAGCCCATGCCTTCTTTGTTATTCAGAACTGATTTGGGAAGGTGAGAAATAAACCACCTTACCAACAATGGAGCACAGCACATCATGGTTCCTCGCTTCCGAGCAGTACGGGCATAAAGCTGATGAAGAATGTCACCCAAGAGAGTGGGTATAGGATTACCAGAGATGAAGATTTTTACCGCATCACATCAACAAAGGAGTCAGAGTTCGGAAACAATACCAAGCCATATATCAGAAGAGCCAGAATATCTTCGAATGCCTGGAAGTCTAGACTATCCCAGAAATAATTAGCCTTACCAACCAAGAACTTAGTCAAAAATCCCTTTGCTCCACTTCGAGTATCCCAATTAGACATCACTTCAGCCTTTGTCAGGTGAAGGGCTGAAGCAATCTCTTCCGGCCTAAGGATCTTCTCCCAACCTGTGAACGGGGTCTACTCCCGGATAGGGATACCAAGGAGATCAGAGAACTCTTCTAAGGTGGGGACCAACTAGTAGTCCTGGAAAGTAAAGCAATGGTACAATGGATCATAGAATTGAACCAAGACACTCATTATCTGCTCGTCCAATTTGGAAGTGACCAAGCTAAGAAGATGCCCATGCCTTCTGATGAAGGAGGTAGTATCTGAGATCTTTGCAACCAACTCCTTAAGCATAGTGGGAACCTGGACAAAGTTGATCCGGATGGTGTTCCTACGCATGGGTATCATGACCTACAAAACAGAACAAAGATGAATCCCTCCTGTCTTTGAAATAGGTTAGTCCAATGCAAGATGTATGCAATGTTATGATGTCATGATGTCATGATAGAAAGCACACCACAAGTATCTATAAATAGCAAACGTGGTAAAGGCACACAAGTCACACAGAGAGCCCTTAGATTTCAGGCTGGAAAGGAGCTTAGGTACTACTCTCTTTCAGTTCAGTTGGTTCAAACCTGTCCTAAAAATAGTAACCGGGTTCTAGAGGATCTCAATATCACTGACTACCCTCGATCGGTCATAATTCTAGTTTAGCAACCTTATCTTACAGCCGGAATCATCGCGAGAGTTTAGTCTCAATGAGTGTAGCATACTACTACTGTTTTATGGCCAAGTTGGTCAATTTAAAGGTTCTAAGGTCGGTTGGTGCTTAATGACCCCTTAGAAGACCCATATTCTCCTCGTTCCAACATAAGGGATATCGGTACAAACTAAAGTGCCACACCAACATAGCTACTGCTTCAACCGTATCGGTCTACACCGTACAATTCTCTCACAGTTTATTGCTACTTACCTAAAGGGTATCCCCCAGATCCGGGTTAGGATCTATAGTAACTCCTATACAAGCCCACAAATATAAAGCATACAAAGCAAACAATTGAAAACACAATGATCTAATCCTAAGGTACACCCCACTTATTAATATAATCCCCAGCAGAGTCGCCAGTTCTGTGATACGGTGGGAGAGAACTGACTATTTTTTGGAATGCTGGTTTGCATTTTGCGTTTGATGTTCGCAAAATGTCGCGGTAAGCAAGAGTCGCCACCGACTTTTATTTTATCCAACAAGGAAAGAAAAAAGCACAGAAAAATTCCTTTTTCTAGATTTTTCTCGGGTTTGGGGGGTAGATTATAGAAAGGGAAGGTGTTAGCACCCTTTCTATCCGTGGTTATCCACGGGCTCTTAGGTACTTGCTCATATTGTTTTCAAAATTTCTTTTCTTTGTGTTTGTGGGTTTGGAAAAGTTTTGTTTTTTGAAACTTCGTTTGAAAAGTGTAAGTGTGAAAAGTTTTTGTTTTTTGAAAGAGCAAGTACTTAGGAACCATCTACCTACTCGAAAAAGGAATCTTTCTATGCTATCTTCCTTTAGACAATGCTATCCCACTATGAATGAGTGGGTAGCACCGTCGTTGGAGTTTAAGGGTCAATTCAAATAAGGGACATGCAGTCACTGAAGCAACGTTAGGACGCCTTAGCGGTAACCCTAATGTCTTAGATCATTTTATCTGAGGCAACTGTTTCGAGGCAACTATGATCTTTGGACAAGAGGGCGACCTCTAAAACTTCCTATACTCAATGACTGCGTACAAAGGCAACCAAGTGGGGTGTACCTTAAGAGTGCGCATGTACGAGTGTGTCGTTTTCAGTTAATTTTATCTTTGTACATGTCAATGGTTATCTAAGTTGATTTTAGGTTAAACATCCATTCTTGTCATTCATATCTATTATCGAACATCTAACAGTTATATTTTGCGGAAAGTAAATTGTGGAATTTAAACTAACTATTACAAGGCGTCGGGTATTTACATCGCCAAAAGCAACCCTTTTAAATTTAAATGCGGAAAAATAAATAAAGCAATAAAATAATTAAATGGTCCTAATTATCTATTACATTCCGGAAACAAATACAATAATATGATAAAAGAAAATAAGTCGCGTGCGAGAAATTAAGTTGAGTGCGAGTTCTAGGGTTTTGACCCTTTGTTATTAAAGAAAAGATTTTTTTGGTTATTTTTGAATTAAGAAATAAATTATCCTAAATTAATTATTAAATTAAATTAAATAATTAATTAATGAAAATAAATATTTTTGGGTTTTTTGGTATTTAAAGAAATAAAAATATAAATAATCAATGTTAATAAAACCTAATTATGTCTAAGTTAATTTGATTATTTACAAAATATATTAAAGTTATCCTAATTAAAACTAAATTAATTAATTGATTTGTTAATAAAAAGAAAATACTAAAATTTAAATTAATAAAGAAAATATTTTTTTGGTTTTAATTTTATTAAGAAAAAGTTTGATTGGTTAATTGAATATAAAAATATAATAAAACAAACAATTAAAATAAAAAAAAGAAAGAGAAAGAGTTAGGGGTGTGGGCCTGATTAGAGGTTCAGAATAGCAATTCAGAGGCCCAATAACATGATGGCCTGGTTGACTTTGAGAGATCCAGCGTATGCACTTTGACTTGGTTCCATGGTAGACTCTCATTTTCTGGCCACCAGATTTGGCCCATGGCCATCTGGCCATCAGATGCTTGATGGTGTATGGTGTGCTTCACTATTGGATTTGCATGGAATAACCTGAAGAGGAAAAATAACAAAGCATATGGGGGACCTGGGATTCGAACCCAAGTCCTGTACATGACTGCCAATGCTTGCTTCCACTAGGCCAACGCACTTCAATTGTTAATGTATTAAGCAATAATGATAATATGAGAAAATGTGCTAATATGCCAAAACAAAAAATAAAAACGCGCGAATATTTGAAAGGGGCAATCAGATAGGGGCACGTGGTCGTCCCTGTCCTCAGGTCTGCAAAGAAATTACCTGCGGATTTAAATCCGCAGCTAAAAGCGTAGTCCATTCCAAAAACTCATCTCAGGACATATAAACTCCATCCGAGACCATGGTTGCATTCGTTTTCCTCTCCCGGTCACATCCATGGCCGTTAATAGGTCTAATTTTACCTGTAATGAAAACCCCTAAAAAAAACCTAGAAAACCCTACAATGGCGTTTTGCACCATAGAGCAGATAAATACAATCAAATAATATGGAAAGCTTGGAAATTATCTAGTGATTACAAATACCATTGATTTCTTGTAATGATGCATGTATTTTGAAACACGAAATCAAATTCAGAGGGGGGTCGTGTATCACTTACAATGCGTTTGAGCGTGTATGGAGGCTTGCTAGGGATTGGTTCTGAGTCAGTGAACCTCCAGCAATCCATTGGTGTTGAGTTTTGCTTCTGAAAACACCTCCAAGTGGGATTTTGGTTTCACACGTTTTTGTGAATTTTGCAAGTTTTTTCTTTCAGTGTTCTTGCAGCCTCTAGCCCTCAATTTCGTGCCTTTGCCTTCTATATGTATCATGGAATGTATTAGCTTAACATTTGTGGATTGAATCCTTCCACATCAATGCCATGGGATTTGATTTGATCCACCATTGAAAACTTGCCTAATTTGTCAAAAATCCAATATTTTTGCACATGGAATGCTTGATACGAGTTTGATGCTGACCATGATGATGATTAAATCGTGAAAATAGAAAAAGATCTCATGTAATCAAGTTTTGGGATTTTATTTGATTTAATTTGATTTAAAATGAAATAATTCAATAAAAAATCAAATCAAATAATAAAATTGACAAATAGACACAAGGCTGAAGCTAGGACACGTGTGCAATGTGGCAAGTTCAAATCAAGTGGAAAAGAATGGGCCCATTTGACAAAATTTTAAGTTTTGGGGATAGTTGACTTTTGGCAATTTTCCAAAAATGGCCAACTTTAACAATGCATAACTTCTTCAATTTTGAACTTTTGGAAGTGTTCTTTGACGTTTTAGAAATCTTGAGATGTCCTATAACCAACCCTTTTGGTCTCATCTCATTTTGATATTCCATGCTCAAGTTATAGGCTTTGGAAAAAAGGTGTTTTTGTTGACTTTCAAAAATGTCCTATAATGTCCAAATTTATAACTTCTTGTGAGTGCATTTTCTGATCTTTGGGTATGAAGATGGATTGTAGGAAATTGCATCCTATTAAAAATGAGCTTTTGATGGGTCATTTCTCATAAAGTATGAGAAAGTTATGCTTGGTCAAAGTTGAGTTGACTTTTCCTACAAAATCCTAATTTAGTAACTTTTGAGTCTTGATGAATTTTGAGCAATCCTTGATGATTCATGATCAACCCTTTATAAAATGATTAAATATCCTTCAAAATGAGAATGTTGACAAAAAATCTTGAGGTTTGACTGTATTTGGGTCACAATTGACTTTTGCCTTAACACTGTCGATTTTTGGACCCTTTGAGCAATTGACTGAGCAAACTTCCTCTGCAAGGCTTGAAATTTGACATGGATGACCTTGAGAACATATTAGGACATTAGGGAGAATTTGAGGTCATTTTGACTCAAGAATCTTGATGCAATACAAAACCCTAATTTGAGGTTGACTGCCTTAGGAGATAGCTTGATTGTCCAACTCTTGAGCAATCTTGAGCCACTTGGAGATTTTTCTTGCAATGTTTTAAGAAATACGAGAGGGCAAATTTTGGGGTACAACAAGGTGATTGAAAAAGGGGCCTGACAATGTACCCAACATATCTACAAGCTCTCTCTCAGATAGAGGTGGTTGTACTCGTCTTGCCAAGTCTCTCCATTTCTGGGCATACTCTTTGAAACCTTCATTTGACACCATGCCCATACTCTATAATTGAGTATGGGTTGGTGCTAAGTCCGCATTATATTGATACTGTCTGTAAAAGGCAGCTTCCAAATCCTCCAAATTGTGCATATTAGACCTCTCTAGCTGGTAGAACCAATCTAACTGCGTCCCTGAAAGACTGTCTTGGAAGAAATGAACCCACAGATCCTTGTCAGAAGAATGCGGTTGGATTTTTCTGACATAAGACCGTAGGTGCATCTTGGGACAAGACAACCCATCGTACTTAGCAAATATAGGCACCTTAAACTTAGGGGGAATCACAATTCCAAAGACTAACCCTAGATCTTCAAAGTCCAACCTAGGCACTCTCTGCACCTCCATGGCTGCCAGACACTCTTCCAGATTCTTGTATTTGTCGTCTGCAGGAGGGAACTACAGTTCAGAATAGTCTTCATCCTCCTCTTCTTCTTCTTCTTCCTCAGACTCAGTTGGTACTGCAACTCCCTTTCCTTTTCCTACCCCTTCATCAGATGTTGAGGGAAAATCCAGGACTCTTCTAGCTTGACCTTCAAATCTTCTACCCAAAGTAGCCACACCAACCCTCTTCTTTTTCTTTTTCTCCTTTCCTTTTCCAGCAAGGTTTTGAGCTCCTCTTGACCCTTTGCCAAGGTCATGAGTAGCTGTTGGAATTGTGAATTCTGCGCTTGCAATTCTTTGACCGTCTGTTCTATATCCATCTTGCTGAAATAAACAGCAGAGAGATAAGGAAACCTGGTGTGAAGACCTGCTTATGCATATGATGAATGAAGATGCGATATGCAAATGATTTCAAGGAAATTTAGAAGATTTAAATTTGCCCAAACCAAAAAGAACGCACATCATATTAAATAAAACCAAGTTTGAATACATCATGCCTCCTTGGGCTTACAAAGAAAGAAACTAAAATACAGCAAAATTCTCAAGACAAAAAGACCAAACGCATCCTTTTTGGAGCAATGTAAGTATTCAGATTCTTCACTTCATGAAGTAGTTTGGTGAGCTCCAGAACCTTCTTTTCACTGGCATAATACTGGTTTTCAAAGGTGTCTCGTTCTTCCTTCAACTGAATCCAGGCTTCCTGCAGGTCTTCGAGAGAGGTAGGCATATCTGGATGAAAAACGGTGTACGAGATGTCTCCTTCAATAACAGGCTCAATGATGACAGGAAGGATGGAAGGGTAAGGCATTAAGAGACTTTGGGCACGTGCCCGTACCCACTTATGGTAAGGCTCGAGAGGGATAGAGTTTTTATGTCCCAAAGTCCTACTGTCTACTTTGTTCACCATTCCCCAAGCGCGTGTAAACCTTTGGCGGTAACCTTGGTCTTCTTTGTCATAGTCAAAAACCAGACCTCGAACGAGCATCTCATGAGGGCCGCCCCTTCGGGCAAACCCAAACTTCCGAAGAGCTAAACACGGGTTGTAGGTGATACCTCCCCTAATACCTAGCAGAGGTTCATTAGGGAACTCACCACAGCGGTCGATGATAGAGACATCTTCCAAGGTTCTTGAGCACCAATGGATATCAGAGTGGGTGAGAGACATCATCCTTTGAGACCAAGTCAATCTTTGCTCGTTCTTCAATGCTGACTGAGGCAGGTGTGAAGTAAACCACTTAGCAAGTAGAGGCATACAACACAAAAGGGTACCTCTTTTCTTCATGGTACGGGTATGACGACAATGCAAGATATCTCCTAGCAAGGTGGGTATAGGATTGCGAGAGAGAAAGACTTTGATGGCATTAACATCTATGAATCAATCCGAGTTAGGAAACAGAACCAAACCATAAGTGAAGAGAGCTAGCACTTCTTCGAAATCTTGGAAATCCATGTCATCTCAGAACGAATGAGCTTTTTCCAACAGAAACTTAGCTAAAAATCCTTTAACCCCACTTCTTGTCTCCCAATTGGCTGTGACGTTGACCCTCTTCATATGTAAAGCTTCGACGATGACTTTAGGTTTTGGAATCCCTTCTAGACCGGTGAACGGTATCTGATTAAGCACGGGCACCCCTAAGAGCAGAGAGAACTCTTCCAATGTTGGTACCAACTGATAGTCCGGAAAAGTGAAACAATGATGTACGGGGTCAACGAATTGGAATAGTACACACATCATCTCTTCTTGGAAGTTGGATGTATCCAAACTGAGAAGTAGACCATACTTCTTGGTAAAAGGAGAATCCCCAGGCACTCTTGAGGCTAGCTCTTGAAGTTGAGGATGTGCTTTCACAAAGCTGATTCAGATGGTGTTTCTTCAGAGAGAACTCATTTCCTACAAAACAAAAAACAAAGATAAATTTCTAAATCCTTGAAATGGTTAGTGAGCATGCATATGATGTTGATGATGTTTATGATGTTTATGTACAAGCAAACATATATACAGACAATAAACAAATCCGTATGTTTCAGGCTTGCATGAGTTTGTAGGTAAGTACCCTCTTGAAGTTTTAGTGGGATCAACCTATCCTATAAATAAAGATCGGGTTCTAAAGGGTCTCAATATCACCAACCTTTCTTTTAGGCTTTGTCTCAGCACAATCAATCTTTTCTTGCGGCCTAGATATCCCAAAAGTCTAGCCTCAATGAGTGTAGTATCGAGTGTCAACCAATTTTCAGCTTTACACCAAAATCGGTTACCTCACTACGTCCTAATGGAAAAGTTTGTTCAACTAGGGTTCTAAGGTCAATTAGTGCTTCACGATGCCACTCAGCGGCCCCGTATTCTCCTCGTTTCAACACGAGGGATACCGGTACCCACAAATGCGTCACACTAACGTAGCTACTGTTTCAACCGTATCGGTCTATGCCGTACAGTTCCCTCACAGTTTATTGCTACTTACCTAAAAGGTATTTCCCAGATCCGGGTAGAGGATTCAAACCCAAACAATAGAACCAAAAGATAAAGCATACAATTCAAGCAAAATAAGCATGTAAAGGTGATCTAAAACCCTAAGGTAACCCCACTTTTTACCAATCCCCAGCAGAGTCGCCAGTTATGTGATATGGTGGGAGAACTGACTAGATGTTTTGCGCTTCGTTCGCACTTTTGCGGTTAGCAAGAGTCACCACCGACTTTTCTTTTATCCAAAAGGAAAGGTAAAAAAGCACAGGAAAGACCTTTCGAGAATTTTCTCGGGTTCGGGGGGTAGATTATGAAAAGGGAAGGTGCTAGCACCCTTTTCATCCATGGTTTTTCATGGGCTCTTAATTATTCGTTTTAGATCACTTGCTTTTGTTTGATTGTGTTCTTGTGGTGTTGGTTTTGAAAGTATTTTGGAAAGTTTCTTTGTAATGGTTCTCGTCTCTATAAGAACGTATACAAAGTTTTGTTTCAAAAAATGGTTCAAAGATGTGTTTGTGAATTGTGTTTTGAAAAGAGGTTTTACAATGGTTCTCTTCTCTATAAGAACATATACAAAATGTTTTATCTTTTGAAAATGTTTTGAAATGGAAGTGTAGGTGTGAAAGTTTTTGTCGTGAGCAAGCGAGTAACTAAGAGCGAATCTATCTACTCGAAAGGTCTTAAATTTTTCTTTTTTTCTTCCTTTTAATGGTGCTATCTTACCATTGATTTGGTAAGAAGCCCCAACCTTGGATGTAAAGGGACAGGAGCGGGTCAATTTTACAATAATTAAAGGCAACTTGTGAGACGCTCTAGCAATTTTTGTAAGGGACGAGATCATTTTATCGAA
This sequence comes from Vicia faba, assembly GCA_948472305.1. NCBI lineage: Eukaryota > Viridiplantae > Streptophyta > Magnoliopsida > Fabales > Fabaceae > Vicia > Vicia faba. The sequence continues at coordinate 303,563,250 of OX451741.1, forward strand.
GGCAACATCAAGGGTCATCGAGGGACTACAATCTTTGTTTATCGAAGGGTCATTTTCTAGAGTGTCTCATATTTGAGGGACATGATTGTATTTCCGAGGCAACAGGCGAGGTTACCCTAGAGGTGCACGTGTGAGAAGTGTGTTGATTTCAAGTTATTTATTCTTGGATTAGGTCATCTAGCGATTGATTTTTGAATCTTGCCATACATGCCTAATTACTACACAGTATATAGAAACCAATAAATTGCGGGAATTAAAAGTCTAAGCTATTACAAAAGTATCTGGGAATGGGGGTACAATTATTACAAATGGGGATGAATCACATAAGAATAGAAATGTCCAAATAATACAACCAAATCGAATTGTTGTGCGATTTAATACAAAGCTATGACAATTTATGAAATAAATAAATCAATAAAGTATGAAATGCAATGTATTTACTTAAAAAAAGAAAAATAAAACTTAATCTAATAAGAAAATGATTTAAATTAAAAGAAATCTTTATTATATTTTTTGTGTATTTTATTAATTTTAAAAGAAAATTTTAAAGAAAGAAACTTAACTAAACTAATTCTTGATTTTTTTGGTATTTTATTAGATGTAACAAATTAATAAACATAAGTTATAAAAAAAAGAAAATAGTGAAAAAAAGATTTTTAAGACTAAAAAAAATGTATAAAAGTATTATTAGTAATTTTCAAAAAAAAAACAAATAACAACAAATTAAGAAAGAATAAAATGGGCTTAAGTATTTGAAGAGTACTAGGCCCAAAAGGGTTATTGTCTTGCTGAAACAAAAAACAAGGCAAAGGGGGGTGAGAACCAGGAAACGCGTGTTGGGCTTTAAGGCTTTTGCAAAAGACATGACCCAATATCTTTAACTCTGTTTAATGCATTTTGATTAAGTGATAACATGAATTAGGGTTTGTTGTTCCTTTGGTACAACGACGCCACTCTATTTCGTTCAATCGCTTCTCTCTCTCGTTCATCTTTCTCACTCAACACCTCTATTCGTCCATGATTCATGAGTGAAACGCTTTTTTTTAAATCCCTAATTTGAAACGAAATCATCTAAAGGGTTTGACATGCATTTTCTCTTCCTCTCGCCTTCTGTTACTGGAGCCCCTCTCTCACTGCCTAGCCAAGCCCTAATGGCTTCGTTCTTGAAAGGTACGGTTCAGTTCTTCGTTACACTTTAAATGACTTTTTTCTATTTGTTTCTTTTGCTTTGTTATGTTTTTTCTATTAATCCATTCTGTCATGCTTTGAGATGTAGGAAATGGTTTGAAAAGAGACGTGAAATGGTCATACCTGTTTATGGCTTTTTTGTGAAATGGACGGAGACCGTGAGATCGAGGAAAATACTCCTTGGTGGTGGAATTGGCAAGGAGGGAAGAAATGATGGCGTGAGTGAGATCTTTCTGATAAACTTTTCTTTTTCTGTCCTTTATGTTGAATGATGATGATGATGCTTCAGAGTCTCTTTCTGTCCTTAGCCCCTTTGGTTTTCTGAAATGTTGTTGGTTGTGTAGAATTTTGTATTGTTGATAGACTTTGTGATGGTTCTTAGGCCATTTGGTTTTTTGAACTGTTTTTTTGGATTGGTACAGTTTGTGAAAGTTTGAGATTTTGTGGCTTTGTATTGAAAATGGTTTTTGAGAATGGTTGGTAATGGTTGGACAGTTCTTTTTTGGGATATTTTCTGAAAGTTGTTGTTTTGGATAGTTTGCTTTTGACAGTTAACAGGTTGGGATGTTTGAAATGAGTTATATGTTTTGGATGTTTGAACTGAGTTATATGTTTTGGATGTTTGAACTGAGTTTTGATGGTTTTGTTGTGTTTGATGGAAGTTTTGATAGTTGGTTCTGTTTGTTTTGGTTACAGTTTGAATGTTTTGGTTGATTTTGTTTTGGGTTGATGAGGATGTTGGACTGTTTTTGTTTGACAGTTTGAGGCCTCTATGAAGGTTGTGAAAACTTGGAGGTTTTTTTGATTTATTGGGAAGGTTTAGAGGTTTGAACAATGGTTATGCAAGTTTGGTTTTTACAGTTTTGTTATGCTTTTTTGTTTAACAGGTTTTTGTGTGTTTGATGAAAGATGGCAGTTTTTGGTTTGAGAACTGGTTGTTATTATTTCTGATTTTTTGACTGTTGAGGTTTGAGAATTGGTTTTACAAACAATTTTATCTCCTTCCCTTGATCTCTTTCTACTGTTATATTGGCTTCTTTTGTTTTACAGCTTATTCAAAATGGTGGGAAACCACCAAGTTTTGAAGACTTTTGGCATGTTCTCCTTATGCTCTTTTCCTTGCAGTTTTGTTTTCTAGCATTTCTGGTGCAATTGTGACAGCAGGGCAACATCCCCTAGGTGACTTCTTTCCTCTTCCTCTCTTAATGACCCTAAGCCAAATATTTTTCTGAAAAGTTTGCAATTTTAATTGGAAAATGATGAAAAATGGCTTATTGAACAAGCCTCCTCTTGCTTGTTGACTTAGTTTTATATTTTCTTCTTGCTGATGCTCTTTTGTCCACTACTGTCGATGTTGCCTCGTTCTTGCTGTTTGTATTTTGTTTGCATTTGTTTTCGCCGATGCTGCTGTTGTCCGGTTTGCATTGTTCTGTTTGTTTTCCTTTTGGTATCTGATATGCTGTTGTTGTTTGGCCATGCTGCTTGCATATTTTCACTTGTTTGGGAAGCCTAGTTGTATTTGGATAAATTTCTTGCATTTTTATTTTGACAGCTTTGCTTGCATTTTTATTTTTCCTTTTTGTGAACCAAGAAGAGTAATCTTCTTGTGATTTGCAAAATAGAAAAATAAAAAACTTGATGAATTAAAAATAGCCTTCTAATTCCAAATTGCAAACATTAATGATGAACACGTTTTTCTCTTTTGAAAATTCTTAACCATGTCCAATTAACTGTACTGATCATTTTTCTGTCTTTTATTTTTCATGTGAGCGTAAAATGGATGGTGGCAAAGCATAGGAAGCATAAGATTCTTTGGCAAGCATGGGAGCAATGGAAGCTTAGTCATCCTTAGGCTTATATTTTTCCTTGTAATTTAGAGAGAAATACTCAAACAATTGTACTAATTTATTTTTCAAATACAATAAGTTGTAAAACTTAAAGCAATTAAATAATAAATTTTATTGTAACAATTTTTTATGTAAATAAAAAAGGTCTTATGAGGTATTCTGATATCCATTAGAATCCTTTACTGTCAATAACTTGCAAATTTCTCTTCGCATCTTCACTAATTCTTTAAGAATCTTGATTAAGATAATTGAAATTGTATTCCAATAATTCCAACCAAGATAACTTAAATTCCAATGATCATGTAATCTTGCCACTGAATTCCAAATAAACACGCACTATGTATTCCTCAAACAAATGTTTATTTCATAAACAAACAAATACTTATTCCATTAACAAGCAAATGTCTTAACAGACGCAAATTATCTGGTTAACTTGGATCAAACAAAACATGAATATTCCAAATGACAGTCTTAGATCCTGTCTCTTGTCCCAAATGAACATGCCTTGAGAACAAACAATAATCTTTCAGTAAACTTGAAAAAGCATGAAAACATGTGAAAGCCAATTGGATCTTTGTGAATTCATTTCTTCTGAGAACTGCAAGTAAAAACCCAAATTGCTGGTTTATTGCCACAGGAGAAAATCTGTCTGATCGATTCCTGAGCTAATCTTGAATATCTGAGAAACCCTAGAGTTTTGATTTATGTGAAAAATGGGAGGGAAAATTTTGGGGTACAACAACAACTAAACCCAGGAGCTTACCAGATCTCACCCCAAAGGTGCACTCGTTTGAATTTAACTTCAGCTTGTACTTCTCCAGTCTCTCAAACAGCTTGTGTAGATGGTCAAGATGTTCCTCTTCAGTCTAGGATCTGGCTATCATGTCATCAACATAAACTTAGATTTCATGGTGGATTATGTCATGAAAAAAGGCTACCATAGCACGCTAATATGTGGCACCGACGTTCTTCAACCCAAAAGGCATAACCTTGTAACAGAAAGTACCCCACTGTGTGACGAAGGTTGTTTTCTCCATGTCTTCAGGCGCCACCTTGATCTGATTATAACCCGAGAAACCATCCATGAAGGAAAATACCCTGTGTTGAGAGGCATTGTCAACCAGAACATCAATATGTGGAAGCGGAAAGTCATCCTTGGGGCTTGCTCTATTTAGATCGATGTAATCAACACACATAAGCAGTTTTCCATCTTTCTTTGGTACCGAAACCACATTTGAAACCCATTGGGGATATGATGTAACTTCTAAGAAACCTATGTTGAATTGCATCATAACCTCGGCCATGATCTTCTCTGACATCTCCAGACGCATGCGATGAACTTTTTGCTTTATTGGAGAACAACCCTCTTTCATTGGTAGACGGTGAACCACAATATCCATATTGAGCCCTGGAATGTCTTCGTACGACCAAGCAAAGATCTCAACATAATCATGCAACATCCAGATTAACCTGTTCTTGATACCGTCTTCTAAATTGGCACCTATCTTGACTTCTTTCCTGTCTGTTTTTGTACCCAAGTTTACAACCTCGACTGACTCTTCATGCGGTTCTATAGCCTTTTCCTCTTGCACTATCAGTCTGGCAAGCTCTCCAGGTATTTCACAATCTTCCTCATCTTTGTCCTCGGCTTTGTAGATCGGATTTTCAAAGACATAAGTGGCAATAGTAGAATCGTTATCAATGGGATCCAGAGTCGATATGGATCTGCAATTTATTGTGTGGGTGTCTGTAAGAACACATAGCTATTTGAAAGTAATAAAAGTAAAAAAAAAAAGAGATAAAGAGCTCAAAATTTGAATGCAAAACGTCCAATGTTTTACTAAATGAAGATATTATAATGAGATGACAACCCTTAACAAGTGGACCATTGTGCCCCGAGTAAGACACGAGGCTTAAGGTCATTGTTTAAATAAATTACATAACCAAAAATTTGTAAGAAATAAAAATAGAAAATAGTTATTACTCCTTGTTGTACCCCAAAATTTTCCCTCCCATATTTCTCAATACATGTCAAGTGAGGTCCTCAAATTTCTCAAAGAGGTCCAAGAGTTGACTAGACAAACTCTCTCCTAAGGCAGTCTACCTCAAATTAGGGTTTCATTTTGCATCAATATGATTGAGTCCAAATGCTCACCATTGACCTAATATGTTCTCAAGATCATCCATGTCAAGTTTCAAGCTTTGCAGAGGAAGTTTGCTCAGTCAAATTCTCAAATACCTAGAAATCGACTGTGCTAGGTCAAAAGTCAACTGTAGCCCACATACAGTCAAACTTCAAGATTTTTGGTCAACATCCTCATTTTGAAGTATCATTCATCATTTGATCAAGGATTGATCATGATTTATCAAGGATTGCTCATAATTCATCAAAGCCCAAAAGTTGCTAAATTAGGGTTTTGCAGGAAAAGTCAACTCAACCTTGACCAATCATAACTTTCTCATACTTCATCAAAAATGACCCATCCGAAGCTCATTTTGAAGAGGATGCAATCCCCTACAATTCATCTTAAGCTCCCAAGTTCAAAATATGCACTCACAAGAAGATATGAATTTGGACATTATATGTCATTTTGAAAAGTCAACAAAAAACACATTTTGGGTCAAGGCTTCATACATGAACATGAAAAGCTCAATTGAGTTGAGACCAAACGGGTTGCTTAGAGGACATCCTAAGATTTCTAAAAAGTAAATGAACACCTCTCTAGGGTCAAAATTAAGAAAGATATTCATTGTCAAAGTTGACCTTTTTTGCAAAATTGCCAAAAGTCAAACATGCTCAAATTTGCATTTTTTGCTAAATGGGCCCAACTTTTTATGCTTGCACCTCATTTAAAATGTGGTCCACGACTCATATGCCGACCCATCATTTGTTTGCTTCATTTTCAATTTATTTTGATTTTTTATTAATTAAAAATTGAATAAAATCAAATAAATGATGAAAATTATCAAAGATTGGATTTGATTGGTTTTTATGACAGGTTAGCAACCAAGGTTTGATGAGCTTGCAAGATCAAATCGAATCAATGATAATTGGGACAAAAAGAGTATGATTAGGCCAAATTTTGAAGGTTTACATATACCATGAAAACAAAATCAAATCTTGAAAAACTTCCAAAGGTGTGATCAGTTTTACAACCCTAATGCACTCTCTAATATATATTGAACATTCCCAAAGCAGAAAAAAAGGTGAAGCAGCCGTGCAGAGGTGAAAGAAAAACTCAAAAATTGCAAGAAAAATGGTGATCCAATTTCTATATTAGAGGTCAATTCGTGTCATTATGAGATTTCCAATTGATTGTTGGACATCCCAGGAATATATCCCAACAAATTGCAAGCTCTATCACGCCTGAAATCATAGGTACAGAAGTCGCGGTTTTGTCCCAAAACATCGATTTCATTTTCATTGATTCATGCATCATTAGCATATTTTGTGTATATATCCTTATTTATCATTAAACTTGCAAGCTTTTGATAGTGTTTAATTGTGTTTTTAGTACAGGAATCAAGAGATGCCATTGTTAGGGTTTGCTCTTATGTTTTGGGGTTTCTCTGTATCAGTAAAATTGGTCCAAGAAAGTAATACCATAGTGTTCGTGGGTTCAAGACAAACAGAACCATGTAATTATAATTCATTTAGCATGCGTTTTCTTGATGATTGAAAGTTACAGGTCTTTAGCCATGGAGCCACGCCCGTAGGTATAAGTGTATAGCCTAACACGACGGCTGGGAGGAAGAAGATGGATGCGTGGCATTCATTGATTGGGTTATTTAAATTTCCGAGTGTTTTTCCATTAACCATGCTTTTTAATATATTAGAATTTGTTGTTATCATATATACAAGTAACACATGCAGCTCAGATGGTAAACGTGTCTTGGAAAATGCCTAAGGACCTGGGTTCGATCCCCAGGTCCCATATTTGCTTCATGTTATTTTTCAATAAATGATCAGGCATACCTCACGTCCAAGCGTCCACCAAGCAACTCAAGATCTGGCCATCCCATTCATGAACTCCCTAGATCCAAGGCTTCTCCCATAAAGGTCCATCATGCGCCTCTAGTTAATGTGTGCATTGGAGCCAACAAAGTCAAAAAAGCCTTTGTCCACTTGGGCCCAGAAACTCAGTTTTCACCCCCTTTTCAGCAACAACATCCAGGCCCATTTACTTTTCTTTTATTATTTATTTTATTTATTTTTAATCTTTTAATTTTCATTATTTATTTTAATTCACAAGTTAATTCATTTTTCATAAAAAATCATAAAATCAATAATAATAAAAAATTAGAATTAGACATTTTAATTTTAGTTTGTTTAATGTAATTTAATTTAACCTAGGGAAACCTTAATTTATTTTCACAATTAAAATTAAATTAGAGAATTAGGTTAACTTCTATTTTTTATTTTCTATTTTTCTAAAATAAATAAAGATACAAAAAATAGGTTTTAGAATAAATTAATTCATTTTTTTTCTTAAAATTAAAATTAATTAGAATTAGGCTTTTCTTATTTTTTTAATTTAATGTAATAATTTCTATATTTTCCTAAATAACCAAACAAAACGAAAACATTTTTTAAACTAATCGCAATTAGGTTTAAGTCAAGGGTCAAAACCCTAGTTGTCTCATTTTCGATTCATCGCGCGTGTATTATTATTTTTACCGATATTTCTGTAAATGCTTATGGTTTGTAATAGTTTAATCTAGGGCTTTTCATTTATCGCTTTTTACGGGTTTTTGGCTATGTACTTAATCCCCCTCCCCGAAGCCTTGTAATAGCGTAGATTTACTTTCTCGCATCTTAATTTCTGCCAATATTTAACTGTTTATATGTATGTTAATAGGATTGTATGACAAGATTGCACGATAATTTAATACAGTTAGAAAACCCTAATATGAAAAGATAGATAATTAAAACAAATCACTTGCACATATCACTCTTAGGGTATACCCTAACTTCGGTTTCCTTCGGTAAACGATCATTAAGCATAGGGTGTCTTAGTGATTGTCCTCCTGTCTAAAAAAGATCAAACGTCCCATTTGAATGTTGCCTCGGAAATGTTGCCTCGAATATGATCTTAAGACTCTAGGGTTATTACTAAGGTGTCCTAATATTGCTTTAGTGATTGTATGTCCCTTTTGAATTAACCCTTACAAACTCCAACGACAGTGCTACCTATTTCTCAAATAGTAGGATAGCGCTGTCTAAAGGAAACGAGAATAGAAACAATCTTTATTCGAGTAGGTAGATGCTAGTAGGTGCTTGCTCAAATAAAAAATTTTCACACTTACACTTTTCAAATTTTCAACACAACTTCGTCACACCTTTAAGGACTGATACAAGGGTTATCACGAAGTCAAACTGTTTCAAAACAAAGCACATACACAAGCAATTTTTAAAAGATGAGCAAGTACCTAAGAGCCCATGGAAAACCATGGATAGAAAGGGTGCTAACACCTAATCTACCCCCCGTACTCAGAAACATCTCGAAAAAGGATTTTTTTGTACTTTTTTCCTTTCCGATTAGATGAAATAAAAGTCGGTGGCAAATCTTGCTTACCGCGACATTTTGCATACAAAAAACGTAAAACGCAAACCAGTATTTAACAGTCGGTTCTACCACCGTATCATAAAACTGGAGACTCTACTAGGGAGTAAATAAGTGAGGTATACCTTAGGATCTAGTTCATCATAATTGCTTCTCTTGTTGCTATGATTGCTTTACTTTTGAGGGTTTTATTTGGGAGTTACTATAGATCCTAACCCGGATCTGGGGATACCTTTTAGGTAAGTAGCAATAGACTGTGAGGGAACTGTACGGCGTAGACCGATATAGTTGAAGCAGTAGCTACATTGATGTGGCACATTTGTTGGTACCGGTATCCCTTGTGGAGAAACGAGGAGAATACAGGGTTGTTGCGTGGCGTCGTTAAGCATCAACTGACCTTAAAACCTTTAATCGGCCAACTTGGCCGTTAGAAAGTAGTGAGATAGCCGGCCTCGAAGTAAAGCTGGGAACTGGTTGATACTCGATGCTACACTCATTGAGACCATACTCTCGAGATAGTTCCGACCGCAAGAAAAGATTGCGTGATCTGAAACCATGATCGATGGAGGATGGTCAGTGATATTGAGATCCTCTAGAACCCGGTTACTTTTTCTAGGATAGGTTGAAACCAACTTAACTTCAAGAGGGTATTACCTTTGAACTCATGCAAGCCTTAAACCTGAGGGCTTTGTTTCATTTGACTGTGTTTGCAATATCTATGTTTGTTGTACCTGTGGTTTATCATGACATTATACATCATTACATGGCATTCATGTTTCATTACACTAACCATTTCAAAGACCAAGGGAATTTATCTTTGTTCTGTTTTGTAGATTATGGCTTCCGTGCACAGAAATACCATCCGAGTCAACTTTGTGCAAATACCTGCCCAACTCAAGGAGCTAGCCTCAAGAGTTTCTGAGACTTCTATGATCATTAAGAGACACGGTCAACTTCTCAGCCTGGTCACTTCAAATCTTGATGAGCAAATGATGAGTGTACTTTTCCAGTTCTTCGATCTTGTGCATCATTGCTTCACCTTTCCAGATTACCAGCTGGTCCCCACTTTAGAAGAGTTCTCCCACCGATTGGGCATATCCATCCTTGAACAGGTACCCTTCACAGGTATGGAAGAAGTTCCTTGACCAGAAGACATTGCCTCAGCTTTACATTTGAAACAGCCTGATGTAGTATCCAACTGGGAAACACGAAGTGGGGTCAAAGGTTTTCTAGCCAAATTTATGATAGACCGGGCTCAGCTATTCTGGGATAATTTGGATTTCCAGGCTTTTGAAGATATCTTGGCTCTCCTTATCTATGGTTTGGTTCTCTTCCCGAATCCGAATTCCTTTATAGATGTGAATGCTGTCAAGATATTCCTTTCTCGCAATCCTGTGCCTACCCTGCTGGGTGATATCTTGCATGCCCTTTATACTCGTAGAGTGCGAAGAAGAGGGACTCTTATGTGTTGCAAGCCACTACTGTCGAGGTGGTTTATTTCGCACCTTCCTTAGTCTGTGTTGAAGAACGAAGAAGGTTTGGGTTGGTCCTACAAATTAATGTCACTGGCCCATACAGATATTCTTTGGAGTTCCCGGGCTATGGAAGACACTGTTGTTATTGACCGTTATGGGGGATACCCTAATGTCCCGTTGCTTGGAATCAGAGGGGGTATAACTTACAATCCTTGTCTAGCTTTGCGATCGTTTGGTCGTGCTCGGAGAGATGGTCCCCGTGAGTTTCTCCTTGAGGACATTGTATTTGACTACAAGAAGGATGTTAAGGAACACTGCCGGAGGTTTATATGAGCTTGGGGCATGGTGAACAGATCTGACCCCCAAGAGTTGGGACCAAAGACTTCCCTTCCTATGCAGCCTTACCTCCAATGTGTCTGAGCTCGTGCCCAGAAGCTTGGGATTCCCTATGAGGCCGTATTTCTAGTGATTGTGGAGCCCACTAATAAAGAAGGAATTCCTTACATGGTTCTTTATCCTTACATGCCCACTGATCCTGGGGAGTTACAGAGGTCTTGGATTCAACTGAAGAATGAGCGGGATACTTACCGGGAAAAGTACCATGAGCAAGAAAGGAAGATCTTGAAGCTCACCAGGCAGCTCGAGGAAGAAAGAGTGATCAATGACTACATCGGCACAAAGAGGAAGTGTCCATGGGACTTTTAATTTTGCTTTTATAGTTTTAGATTTGTTTTCTATTTACTTCTTTGTAACGCCTTAAAGGCATTGTTGAACCTTTCAAAGTTGAAAGCTAATAAAGTTTGGTTTATTTTTTGGTTTACAAATTTAAATCTCCCAAAGTCTTTGAAATCATTGCATGCACATCCCATTATCATGCACATCATTACAGGTATCCTTACAGGTTTCTCATCTTCTTCACCGTTTATTTTATCAAAAATGTCTTCCGATCAAGCCATCAAAGATCTCCAGGCACAGAACGCCCAATTACAACAGATGTTCTTAAGTCTGGCTAAAGAGCAAGAGGATCTGAAGACCATTATTCTGAAAGAGAAGAAGAAAAAGAAGAAGGTCGGTATTTTGAACATGGGTAGAAGATTCAGAAAAAGGATAAGACAATCAGCTGATCTGACCTCCTCATCCAAGGATGGGGAGAACCAAGAAAGGACAAAGGACCCTAGTCTAGCAGTTTCTGATAAAGATACGGATTACAACGACGAGCAGTATCCTCCTGCTGAAGATAGATACAAGCAGCTAGAAGACCGTCTGAGTGATATGGAGATTCAGAAGATCCCTGGTTTTGATTTCGGAGAACTAGGATTGGTATCGGGAGTGGTGATCCCTCATAAGTTCAAAGCTCCGGTTTTTGCCAAATACGATGGAGTATCCTTTCCAAAACTCCATCTCCGCTCTTACGTAAGAAAAATCCAACCCACACTGCTGATAGAAATTTGTGGGTACACTTCTTTCAAGATAGTCTGTCAGGGATTCAGCTTAAATGGTTTTATCAGTTGGAAGGAGCCAGTGTCCGAAACTGGGAAGACCTTGTTGTGGCTTTTAATAGGCAGTATCAGTATAAAACCAACCTTGCTCCCACTTGTACTCAGCTCCAGGGTATGTCCATGGGTGCATGTGAAGGTTTTAAGGATTATGCTCAAAAGAGGAGAGATTTGGCTGGAAGAGTCCAATCCTATTTTTCTTATAGGGAGTTGGTTGACATGTTTCTAGGGACGCTATCTGGTCCATTTTTCAATCATCTGATCGGAAGTTCGTCGTCTGGGTTTACCAAGTTGATTTTGACTAGGGATAGAGTAGAAGCTGGCATTCGAAGTGGTAAAATACAGAAGGATGCTTCGTCAAGTGAAGTAAAGAAGCCTTTCACCGGTAAGAAGGAAGCAAGTGTAGTTTATGGCCCGAGGGGCCAAATAAGACCTGAACACCGTCAAGCTGTAAATGTTGTAGTGATGCCAAGACCCACGATCTCTCCACAATGCAATAATCAGTAAAGGATGGAAATACCACAATGACAGTTTACCCGCATCAACATGACTTTAGCAGAAGTTCTGCCTCATCTATTAAAATCCAACTTGGCAACCTTCAAAGAGGCTCCCAAGAATCCAAACACTACTTCTCCCAGATACAATCCCAATGCATGGTGTGCCTACCATTCGGAAAGCTCACACCATGATACAAACGATTGCTGGGCTCTGAGGAATAAAGTGCAAGATTTGTTGGAAGCTAAAGAGATTGAGTTTGATGCTCCAGAAAAGCCAAACGTTATAACTGCTCCTATGCCCAAACATGGTCGTGGAGTCAATGTTGTGGACACCGATTCGTTTGCAACCTCTGTGGAAGAAATTTCTACTCCTTTGATGACGGTTAAGAAGAATTTGTTGTTGGCCGGTTTATTTCCGGGATGTAGCGAAGATTGCCACATGTGTTAAATTCTGCCTTCTGATTGCTGTTTATTAAAGTCAGGTGTTCAGCGCTTGATGGATAATAAAGAAATTTTTTTTGAGAAGACTATGATTCTGTTTGAAGATGTTGCCATTATCACCATTTCCGCCAATCCTTCCAAGGTTTCCTCGAGAAAACCTGTTAGGGTTACACCCGTTCCAAGAACTGCTCCATTGATAATCCCTGCTCCTGGTCCCATCCCATATATCTCAGATAAGGCTATCCCATGGCACTATGGTGCTGATGTATATTACCATGGTGTTAAACAAGATCTGAGGGCTGAAGAAGCTGATACGGATATCAGTAATAATGTTGGGACCAGTAAGGTCACCAGAAGTGGAAGACTCTTTTCACCCGAGATCTCCCCTCCGACTGTCCACAAACCCGTTGTCATTCCGTCTGCTAGTACATCAACTACTGTCCTAGTTCCCACTCCAGTTATCACCCATGTCGTCGAGCCATCTGGGACTCGGGGCAAATAAATCATAAGTGAGCCTTCCCGGACGGAGGCACCTAAGAAAATCATCGCGGGAACCTCTAAACAAGAAATAAAGGAAATATTGGAAATTATCAAGAAGAGCGACTACAACATAGTCGAGCAGCTGGGGCAGACCCCGTTGAAGATCTCTATGTTGTTCCTGTTGTTGTGTTTTGAAGCCCATGCGAAGGCTTTAATCGTGTTTCTCAAGACTGCGTATGTGCCGTAGGAAACTTCCGCAGATCAGTTCAAAGATTGTGTGGCTAGCCTGACTGCTGACAATGGGTTAGGGTTTTCAGATGCGGATCTGACTGCTAAGTGGAGAAACCATAACGATGCTCTGCATGTCTCGATCGAGTGCAGGGGAACAACTATGGCTCATGTGCTAGTAGATACCGGGTCCTCACTGAATGTTCTGCCGAAGAAAGCGCTAGACCGTCTGGATTGTGAAGGTTTGATTCTAAAGCCAAGTAATATTGTGGTAAGAGATTTTGATGGGTCAAAAAGAATGGTGCACGGGGAGGTGGACATCACCGTCAAGGTGGGTTCTCAGACCTTTGGGTCCACCTTCTACGTAATGGATATCATACCATCATATTCTTGCTTGCTGGGTCGTCCTTGGATTCATAAGGCTGGGGCAGTCACTTCCACTCTCCATCAAATGCTGAAGTATCCGGTGAAGGGAAAGATTGTCACGGTACAAGGCGAAGAGAAGTATATGGTGAGTCATCTCAATTCCTTTCTCTACATGGAGATGGACGGGGAATTCATAGAAATGCCTTGTCAAAATTTCTAAGAGATCCCTCAGTTCTCGACATCAACTGAAGTTGCTACCAACAAACCTTCATTGGAGATGGCTTCTCTCAAAGACGCCAAGGATGTAATTGAACAATGTGGGTTTACCAATTGGGGTCAGCTCCCTGACTTCACTCACAAAACTGACAAATTTGGTTTGGGCTTTACTATAGGGGCTCAAAAGGCTGTTAGGCGCGCACGAATTGGAATACCTCCTCTACACATCAGCAATCGGGGAGTCAATGCAATTGAAGACAGTGAAGAAGATTCAGACATCGACAACTGGATCTATCCTACAGCCAATGGTGGACTAAACAACTGGACGACGAAGGACTTCATACCCGTTTCTTTTATTCCGTAATAATTGACTTTTTGTTTTAAGATTTGTAATAAACAGTTTGAAACTTTATGGCCCGGTGCCTTGCCTGAGGAACCTCGACTTTTCTTGTGAGGGCTTATTACTTGTCATTTTCATATATCATTAATAAAACACTGGACGTTTCCTGCATTACAAATTTTGCGCTCCTTGTTTTTCTTTTTTGTCTCTCACTTTATCTAAACAACTATTCTCTTACACAAACTCACGTATCATAATGCAGATCCATATCCACTCTGGATCCCATTGATAACAATTCTGCTACTGCCAGTTATGACTTTAAAAATCTGATCAACCAAGCCGAGGACGAAGGTGAGGATGATTGTGAGGTGCCTGGAGAACTTGCTAGACTGTTACAGCAGGAAGAAAGGTCCATACAGCCGCATGAAGAGCCAGTTGAGTCAGTAAACTTGGGTACAGAGGAAGACAGGAAAGAGGTTAAAATAGGTGCAAATCTGGAGCTTAGTGTCAAACAACGGTTAATACAGATGCTACACGACTATGTTGAGATCTTCGCCTGGTCCTATGAAGACATGCCTGGTTTAGACACTAATATTGTGGTACATCGCCTGCCGACTAAAGAAGACTTCCCTCTGTTAAAGCAGAAGGTTCGGCATATGCGCCCCGAGAAGTCAGAGAAAATTAAGGCAAAAGTCATGAAACAGTTCGACGCAAGATTCTTAGCTGTCACTTCTTATCCACAGTGGCTTGCCAATGTCGTTCCAGTACCTAAGACGGTAAGGTACAGATGTGTGTGGACTATAGAGATCTGAACAGGGCTAGCCCCAAGGATGATTTCCCACTTCCTCACATAGATGTTTTGGTCGACAACACCGCGCAACATAAGATCTTCTCCTTCATGGACAGTTTTTCTGGCTACAACCAGATAAAGATGGCCCCTGAAGACATGGAGAAGAAAAACTTTGTTACACAGTGGGGCACCTTCTGTTACAAGGTAATGCCTTTTGGATTGAAGAATGCTGTGGCAACTTATCAGCGCGCCATGGTCGCTTGGTTCCATGATATGATTCACCATGAGATCAAGGTTTACGTGGATGACATGATAGCCAGGTCTCAGTCTGAGGAAAAGCATCTTGATCATCTCCAGAAATTGTTCGACAGGTTGAAAATGTACAAGATGAGGTTGAATATGAACAAGTGTACCTTTGGGGTAAGGTCTTGTAAGCTTCTAGGCTTCATCGTCAGTGATAAAGGTATTCAGGTGGACCCTGCAAAGGTAAAAGCCATACAAGAGATGTCGGCTCCCTGCACAGAAAAAGAATTTAGAGGTTTTTTGGGACGTCTAAATTACATCGCCCGATTCATTTCACATCTGACTGCTACTTGTGAGCCAATCTTCAAGCTTCTGAAGAAAGATCAAGTGGTAAAGTGGAATGACGAATGTCAGTCCACTTTCGAAAGAATGAAAGAATATATTCAAGAACCGCCAATTTTGATGCATCCGATTGAAGGAAGACCTTTGATCTGATACTTGATAGTGCTGGACAATTCAATGGGGTGTGTGCTGGGGTAGCATGACGAGTCTGGCCGAAAAGATCATGCCATTTATTACCTTAGCAAAAAGTTTACCGACTGTGAGACCCGATACTCATTACTCGAGAAAACTTGTTGTGCTTTGGCATTAGCTGCTCTCCGGCTGAGACATTATATGCTGACTCATACCACCTTGTTGATATCAAAGAAGGATCCAATCAAGTATATTTTCGAGAAGCCCGCTCTCTCTGGAAGGATAGCAAGATGGAAGATGATCTTGACTGAATACAACATCCAATACATAACCCAAAAAGAAATCAATGGGAGTGTGTTGGCGGATCATTTGGCATATCAGGCCGTGGATGACTACCAGCCCATGAATTTCGAGTTCCCGGATGAGAAGATCATGTTGGTAACCGACTGCGAAGAACCTGGACCGGATGAAGGACCTGAGCAGGGATCCCGATGGTCTATGTATTTTTATAGAGCCTCGAACGCATTGGGTAACAGCATCGGCGCGATAATTATATCTCCTGAGGGCTGTCATACTCCGTTCACTGCCCGATTATATTTTAACTGCACCAACAATATGGCGGAGTATGAAGCGTGCATCATGGGTCTTCGAGCTGCTATTGGCCTGAGGATTAACTTCTTGAGTGTATTCGAAGATTCTTCTCTGGTGATTAGTCAGATCAAAGGCGAGTGGGATACGAAGCACCCGAATCTTATTCCTTACAGAGAGTATGCATTGACGTTGCTCCCACACTTTGAGGAGATAACCTTTAAACATTTCCCACGAGAAGAAAATCAGTTGGCGGACGCGCTAGCTACCACGTCGTCTATGTTCAAAGTCAGGTGGGATAACGAAGCTCCCTAGATTACCTTTGAGAGGTTGGACGAACCCGTACATTGCCGTGACATTGAAACTGAAGAGGTAACGGATAAACCCTGGTTTTACGAGGTAAAGAGGTATCTTGAGGCTCAAGAATACCCCGAGGGGGCATCTGTTAATGATAAGAAGTTTCTGAGAAGATTCGCTGTGATGTTCTTCATCAGTAATGGTATCCTCTATAAGCGTAACCATGATTCGACCTAACCACAATGCATGGACAAGGAGGAGGCGGAAAGAATCATGGTAGAGTTACATGAAGGTACCTTCGGAACTCATTCCAGTGGACATACCATGGCGAAGAAAATTCTACGGGCAAGATACTACTGGTCCACTATGGAAGCCGATTGTTATCAGCATTCGCAAACCTTTCATAAGTGCCAAGTTTATGCTGATAAGGTGCATGTACCTCCAGTTCCTCTGAATGTTTTGACGGCTCCTTGGCCCTTTGCGATGTGGGGCATTGACATAATTGGTGAGATCAGTCCTACTACATCTAACGGGCATCGTTTCATTCTGGTAGAAATTGATTATTTTATGAAGTGGGTTGAGGCAGCTTCCTTTGCTACAGTAACCAAAAACATCGTGGCGCGGTTCATCCGACACAATCTGATCTGTCGATATGGTGTACCAGAGAGGATCATTACGGACAATGGTATGAATCTTAGTAATACAATGATCATCGAGCTCTACAAACAGTTCAACATTCAGCATCACAACTCTTCTCCCTACCGGCCGAAGATGTATGGCGTTGTTCAAACGGCTAACAAGAACATCAAGAAGATTGTGCAGAAGATGACGGTGACATACAAAGACTGACATGAGATGTTACCATTCGCTCTTCATGGATATTGTACCTCAGCACAGACGTCAGCAGGGGCAACACCCTACTCCTTGGCGTATGGGATAGAGGAAGTCCTACCCATCGAAGTCCAGATACCCTCTCTCAGGATTATGAAGGATGCGAGTTTGAACAAAGATGACTGGATCCAAACCCGACTTGACCATCTAAATCTAATCGATGAAAAGAGACTTACTACTATCTGTCATGGTCAGACGTATCAAAAGCGAATGATCAAGGCTTTTAACGAGAAAGTCAGACGTCAAGAATATCTAGTCGGGGATCTAGTAATCAAATGCATCATACTACCGCAAGGTGATCCCAGGGGAAAATGGACCCCCACGTACGAAGGGCCATTTGTGGTTAAGAACATTTTCTCGGGAGGAGCTATGATTCTAACCACCATGGATGGTGACGATCTTCCTCACCCTGTCAATGCAGAGATAGTGAAAAGGTAATATGTGTAATCAAAGACCCACTAGGTTGACTGGACTAGGCAAAAATAAGGTCTCCCCAGCAAACCAAAAGGGTTCGGGCAAAAGTAAGGGATGAAAAAAAAAAGACTTTACACCCAGCAAGTCGAAAACTTGAAAGGGAGGCTTGGGAAAAAAGGGTATCCCGGTGGATTGAAAACCCGAAAGGGCGGTCCAGGAAAAAATTACGAATTGAAGCATAACACTATGTCTCATTGGATCATCTTGCAACCAAACTTCGGTATCGACTATCAAGCTCAGACGGTGCCAATCAAACTGATCCACCTTCGGCCAAGCAGCAAAGTGATGAGAAACTTAAAGATATAAAGGCAATAAAAGAGTTGGAACCCAATGGGATTGTTTCACATAGCTTTTTATTTCTTTTACAAATTGTAACTTCTATCTTTCAGCGGAGTTCTCTTACTAGGACGTCAGCCTCTTTGTACAAAACGCCTATTATAGGCCAACTTCAAAAATCAATATAATCATTTTCACAAGAAATTCCAAATTGTTTTTCTTTTTCTATTTTGTTTTGCAAGAACGTCCAATGATTCATTTTTGACATATGCATTTGAAAATAATTGTCGCTCATAAATATTTACATAAGAAACAAAAGACTACTACTCGAAATTCCAGGAACAGGGACAAACAAGAAGTGACCAAACCCTACAGTTACTCTACCCATCAGGTACCAGGATAAAGCCAGCTCGAGAACATGAGTAGTGGTACATACATTCCCTACAGAGTAAAAGGTATCCAAAGACAGTGATGTTAGCTTTCCTGAACAGGACATAACTCTTCCCAGCTAAGGTTCACAATCGCGAGTGAGTCAGTAAATTCTTCCCCAATCAAAGTTTATTTCTCTCACAAGCAGAAATTCAATCTCCAACGGTAATTCATCCCCAACTGAGTTGTTTCTCCAAGTTAGCAGATCTATCAACGGAATATCTCCTCTCCAACAGAGTTATTCTCCCGCAAAGTTATCCTCAGACGAAATCTCGTCCGGCATAATATTTACCAGCCAAGGGGAAAATCCCCAGCACGGTCATCTTTGTTCACCATTCCCAACAGAGGTGGAGGAACTATGGTTTTCATAGAAATCAGGGATTTATTTTCCCAGACTCAGATTATTATGTCAGCATTTCATGTTCATACATCATGACATATGCATACATCACATATAACATAGTCCCATTTATTTTGAGAACATCGGCATACAATGCATCTCATGCATCACATATAACTCACCCTGTATTTCTTTCAGGAAAGACATTATTATCAATAATTGCCAATAAGTCAATGATCAATACTCGAAGCTAAATATAGTAATCATCGGCGCAACAAGAATAACCTTACCCAGGTTCCCTCTATGGTGTTACCCAAACTCATTCTGAAACAGCCCTACTATCCAATCTTTCATATCGAAGTTACCCTACTATCCAGGTTTCTTCTCACAGCCCTACTACACAGGCTCTCATATCGAAGTAACCCTATTATCCATTTTCCTTCTCACAGCCCTACTACCCAGGCTTTCATATCGAAGTAACCCTACTATCCAGGTTCCTTCTCACAGCCCTATTACCCAAGCTTTCATATCGAAGTTACCCTACTATCCAGGTTCCTTCTCATAACCCTACTACCCAGGCTTTCATATCGAAGTAACCCTACTATCCAGGTTCCTTCTCATAACCTTACTATCCGGGTTCGGCCTCCCTTATCCCCAGACAACAGTCCACAACACTATAAGACCGGGACCCAATCAAACACAATTGATTTTACATTTCCCCAGAAAGTCGCGGTGCAGCATATACCCCTACCAAACACACAGTTCACTTCCGCTTCCCAAACCAAAATTATTCCCCAATAGAGTAACGGATAACTGAAGCTCCTAAAACTCTATTTCTCTCAAGACAAGGATCAGCATTCCCCACAAATTCCTCCTCAATAACAGGTATACAGGTTCTCGCAACAGAATCTCTTATGCGATCGACACCCCTTCGGATGACATCTTTAAGCCCATCTCCGACAATTCTCTAGAAACTACCAAATGGCATCTGTAAGCCCATTCCCGATATCACTACACAAGTGTCACTTCATGCGAGTGCAAATTTCTCGGCACTCTAGTGTTCAATCATCTTCTACCTTAAGATCACGAAAGGCAGACACGTCAATCTACACCCTCAAGTTTAAGAAGATTGAACAGGGGCAGGTGTTGTACCCCAAAATTTTCCCTCCCATATTTCTCAATACATGTCAAGTGAGGTCCTCAAATTGCTCAAAGAGGTCCAAGAGTTAACCAGACAAACTCTCTCCTAAGGCAGTCTACCTCAAATTAGGGTTTCATTTTGCATCAAGATGCTTGAGTCCAAAGGATCCAAAATGCTCACCATTGACCTAATATGTTCTCAATATCATCCATGTCAAGTTTCAAGCTTTGTAGAGGAAGTTTGCTCATTCAATTGCTCAAATACCTAGAAATCAACTGTGCTAGGTCAAATGTCAACTGTAGCCCACATACAGTCAAACTTCACGTTTTTTGGTTAACATCCTCATTTTTAAGTATCATTCATAATTTGATCAAGGATTGGTCATGATTCATCATGGATTGCTCATAATTCATCAAAGCTCAAAAGTTGCTAAATTAGGGTTTTGTAGGAAAAGTCAACTCAACTTTGACCAAGCATAACTTTCTCATACATCATCAAAAATGACCCATCCAAAGCTCATTTTGAAGAGGGTGGAATCCCCTACAATTCATCTTCATCTCCCAAGTTTAAAATATGCACTCACAAGAAGATATGAATTTGGACATTATAGGTCATTTTTAAAAGTCAACAAAAAACACCTTTTGGTTCAAGGCTTAATACATGAACATGGAAAACTCAATTGAGTTGAGACCAAAAGGGTTGCTTAGAGGACATCCTAAGCTTTCTAAAAAGTCAAAGAACACCTCTCTAGGGTCAAAATTGAGAGAGATATGCATTGTCAAAGTTGACCTTTTTTGCAAAATTGCCAAAAGTCAAACATGCTCAAATTTGCATTTTTTTCCAAATGGGCACAACTTTTTATGCTTGCACCTCATTTATAATGTGGTCCACGACTCATATGTTGACCCATCATTTGTTTGCTTCATTTTTTAATTTATTAATTAAAAATTGAATAAAATCAAATAAATGATGAAAATTATCAAAGATTGGATTTGATTGGTTTTTATGACAGGTTAGCAACCAAGATTTGATGAGCTTGCAAGATCAAATCGAATTAATGATAATTGGGACAAAAAGAGTAAGATTAGGCCAAATTTGAAAGGTTTACATATAACATGAAAACAAAATTAAATCTTGAAAAACATCCAAAGGTGTGATCAGTTTTACAACCCTAATGCATTCTCTAATATATATTGAACATTCCCAAAGCAAAAAAAAAGGTGAAGCAGCCGTGTAGAGGTGAAAGAAAAACTCAAAAATTGCAAGAAAAGCGGTGATCCAATTTCTATATTAGAGGTCAATTTGTTTCAATCTGAGATTGCCAATTGATTGCTGGACATCCCAGGAATATATCCCAACCAATTGCAAGCTCTATCACGCCTGAAATCATAGGTACAGAAGTCGCGGTTTTGTCCCAAAACTTCGATTTCATTTTCATTTATTCACGCATCATTAGCATATTTTGTGTATATATCCTTGTTTATCATTAAATTTGCAAGCTTTTGGTAGTGTTTAATTGTGTTTTTAGTACGGGAATCAAGAGATGCCATTGTTAGGGTTTGCTCTTATGTTTTGGGGTTTCTCTGTATCAGTAAAATTGGTCCAAGAAAGTAGTACCATAGTGTTTGTGGGTTCAAGACAAACAGAACCTTGTAATTATAATTTGTTTAGCATGCGTTTTCTTGATGATTGAAAGTTACAGGTCTTTATCCATAGAGCCATGCCCGTAGGTATAAGTGTATAGCCTAACACGACGGCTGGGAGGAAGAAGATGGATGTGTGGCATTCATTGATTGGGTTATTTAAATATCCGCGCGTTTTGCCATTAACCATGATTTTTAATATATTAGACTTTGTTGTTATCATATATACAAGTAACACATGCAGCTCATATGGTAAACGTGTCTTGGAAAATGCCTAAGGACCTGGGTTCGATCCCCAGGTCCCATATTTGCTTCATGTTATTTTTCAATAAATGATCAGGCATACCTCACGTCCAAGCGTCCACCAAGCAACTCAAGATCTGGTCTTCCCATTCATCAACTCCCCAGATCCAAGGTTTCTCCCTTAAAGGTCCATCATGTGCCTCCAGTCAATGTATGCATTGGATCCAACAAAGTCAAACAGGCCTTTGTCCACTTGGGCCCAGAAATTCAGTTTTCACCCCCTTTTCAGCAACAACATCCAGGCCCATTTACTTTTCTTTTATTATTTCTTTTCTTTATTTTTATTCTTTTAATTTTTATTATTTATTTTAATTCACAAATTAATTCATTTTTCATAAAAAATCATAAAATCAATAATCAAAAAAATTAGAATTAGACATTTTTATTTTAGTTTGTTTAATGTAATTTAGTTTAACCTAGGGAAACCTTAATTTATTTTCAAATTAAAATTAAATTAGAGAATTAGGTTAACTTCTGTTTTTTATTTTCTATTTTTCTAAAATAAATAAAGATACAAAAAATAGGTTTTAGAATAAATTAATTCATTTTTTCTTAAAATTAAAATTAATTAGAATTAGGCTTTTCTTCTTTTTTTAATTTAATGTAATAATTTCTCTATTTTCCTAAATAACCAAACAAAACAAAAACATTTTTTTAAACTAATCACAATTAGGTTTAAGTCAAGGTTCAAAACCCTAGTTGTCTCGTTTTCGATTCATCGCGTGCATATTATTCTTTTTAACGATATTTCTGTAAATGCTTATGGTTTGTAATAGTTTAATCTAGGGATTTTCATTTATCGCTTTTTCCGGGTTTTTGGCTATGTACTTAATCCCCCTCCCCGAAGCCTTGTAATAGTGTAGATTTACTTTCTCGTATCTTAATTTCTGCCAATATTTAACTGTTTAGATGTATGTTAATAGGATTGTATGACAAGATTGCATGATAATTTAATACAGTTAGTAAACCCTAATGTGCAAAATAAATAATTGAAACAAATCACTTGCACATATCACTCTTAGGGTATACCATCACTTCGGTTGCCTGCGGTAAACGATCATTAAGCATAGGGTGTCTTAGTGGTTGCCTTCCTGTCTAAAAAAGATCAAACATCCCATTCGAATGTTGCCTCGGAAATGTTGCCTCGAATATGATCTTAAGACTCTAGGGTTATTACTAAGGTGTCCTAATATTGCTTTAGTGATCGTATGTCCCTTTCGAATTGACCCTTACAAACTCCAACGACGGTGCTACCTATTTCTCAAATAGTAAGATAGCGCTCTCTAAAGGAAACGAGAATAGAAACAGTATTTTTTCGAGTAGGTAGATTCTAGTAGGTACTTGCTCAAATCAAAACTTTTCACACTTACACTTTTCAAATTTTCAAAACAACTTCTTCACACCTTTGAGGACTGATACAAGGGTTATCACGAAGTCAAACTGTTTCAAAACAAAGCACATACACAAGCAATTTTTCAAAGAAGAGCAAGTACCTAAGAGCCCATGGAAAACCATGGATAGAAAGGGTGCTAACACCTTCCATTTCTATAATCTACCCCCCGTACTCAAACATCTCGAAAAAGGAATTTTTCTGTACTTTTTCCTTTCCGATTGGATGAAATAAAAGTCGGTGGCGACTCTTGCTTACCGCGACATTTTGAAAACAAAAAACGCAAAACGCAAACCAGTAAAGGAGATTGAGGTAATGTCTTGAGCCTTCCATTTATTGAGTCCAGTAGCGACGGTCGAAAAGATCTAGCTATCAAGGTCATAGTCACTGTTAGCATCTTCTATAGCATTGACTTCATTATTGCGGATGCGGAATGGTGGTCTTCTAGCCTGAGCACAACGAACAGCCTTTTGAGCCTCTGTAGTGAAACCCAAACCAAATTTGTCAGATTTATATGGAATGTCAGGAAGCTGACCCCAAGTAGTACAACCACATTCTTCTACGACAGTGTAGCGATAAAAAATGTAGCGGGGTAAATCGGAGATCGAATTATTGATTAATTCGTCTCACAAAAGCAAGAGTCGCCACCGCGCTTTATTGTTTCCAAAGGAAAAGGGAAAGAGCGAAATAAAACCCTAAATATGCAATGTAAATAAAATACAAAGCGTTTTGAAAAGAGATCTTATGGTTCGGGGGTTGGTTATACAATGGGAAGGTATTAGAACCCAATGCATCTATAGTACTCTATAGGAACCTTTTGAAATATCTGTTTTATTTAAAATTGATTGCTTGATTGAAAATGAATCGTTTTGGCCGAAAAAGGGATACGGACGGGTTTTTTGAAAATGCGACGACCTAATGTCGAAGTTTTTGTTTAAAAGGTATAGGTCTTGAAGAGGTTGAAATTTTGAAGTAATGTGAATGTTTGAGGAAAAGTTATCCTAAGTTTTGATAAAAATGCGAAAATTTGCGCAGTTAGATTTGGAGACATGAAGTCAACAAATTTACTGTTTTTCCTTTTGGATTTAAACATAAATCGCGTAAACAAAGATACATGAACAAAGAGAATATGCGAATAATAATTAAATAGCAATAATATAAATAAAAGATGCGAACAATGCGTTTTATGATTTTGTTTGTTTAATATTAACGGAAAAAAAATCTTAAATCTTTTTACGCATTTTTTGATAAGGATAAATCAAAAGATTTAATTAATGAGGACGTGGCATTTTTCTAGTTTTTTTTTAAGTTATTAAGTTTTTTTTATATATATTTAATATTAATTATGGTGATAAAATATTTTTTTTTTCTATTCTTATGTCTTTTATAATAAAAGTATTAGGAATTATTTTAAATTAAATAAAACTAACTAAAACCTATTTTTCAAGAAAAGATATTAAGGATATTAAATCTTGAAAGTTGGATTGATAAAATGGTCTATTATCAAAATGCTTTAAATTATTTTGGGTTGTCTAAAATTATAATCAAAATTAATAAGATTTTTAAGAAGGTAATAAAAATGGAAATGCATTAATGGAGGTGCAACTAAATCTGAATGGGCCAGGTAGTTGGGATAGGGCCCAAAGCGAAAATGAACACAGGGGGGTGTACAAAAATTTCGTGGGCTTAAGCTGAACACATTAGGGGTCCAAGAGATTAATGTATCATTAGGATTATGTTATGTTTGTGCAAATGGGATTTAGGGTTTGTCTTAAGGCAGAACGGCGCTCACGATCTTCATCTCTCTCGCGCAGCTTCTTCATCTTCGCCTCCAGTGTTGACGTTTTTTCCTTGTTCCGGCCACCCACGCTAGGCTCTTCTTCCCTCCAGTGTTGACGTTTTTTCCTTGTTCCGGCCACCCACGCTAGGCTCTTCTTCCCTCCAGTGTTGACGTTTTAAGCAGAGACGGTAAGGACAAGTTTTTCGTTAACATTAGATTCAATTCGCATGTTGATTTTACAGTTTCGTTGTTGATTTTACGGTTTCGTTGTTGATTCTGACTAGTTTTTATATTTATTTGCCCATGTCGATTTGAATGCCATTTAAGGAATAAGAAGGAAGAAAGCTTGTTACCTAGGTGGAGAAGGAGGAGGAGCTAGGGGTGATGGAGGCCGGACAGCAGGGAGACGGCAAGCGATCACAGTGGTGAACGGTATTTGCGGTTTTCCTCTTCTTCTTGCTTGAACGTGCCACTGTGTTTGTTTTGCTTTTCTTCTCACTTGAATACAATGCTACACTTGCCCTTCTGTCTTTGCTTGAATGATACTAGGCTTGGTTTTGTTGAAACTGATACTACACTTCTTCCTCTTCGTTTGCCTATTATGCTTGCTTTTCTTCTCCTTCTTTGATCATGCTACTGTATGGTGATTCTTGAATGAGATGGGCTTGAGGAATATTGCTCAAAAGGGGGCCAATGATGTTGTCACTGAGGCCAAGTCGGTTGCCTTAGAATTTTTTCAGATTTTTGGATGGATAATGCACAGGTTTTGGGCAATGGTTGGACATGGTGATGGATGTGGGATTTCTGTGTAGTTTTCTGATGTTTTTTGATGGCAGTGGGATGATGATATTGGCTCTAGAGGCTCAATCGGTTATGCAGTGTTTTTGTATGGTTTGGAAATGGTTTTCTCAGTATGATTATGCAGGTTTTTCAATCTCTAAGGTTTTTCTTTGGAGGCTTTGATATGTTCTGCTTGTGTTTGGTTTTCTCTTTGTTATGTAATATAACAACTCTTCCCTCTTCTTTTTCGCTACAGGCCAGGAATTTGAAAACAAATGCCTTGGGATCTCCCTGAGCATTCTGCACTATGCTGACCCTCCAATTTGTCTCTATTCTTATTCTGTGCTATTAATTCTACTGGCTATATTTTTATTTGTCTTGTATAACCTCTTCTGCCTATGCTAAGCCTGCAAATCCCACACTTCTCCCTCTCTTTTTTTCTCTCAGTATGGCTTTGACAAAAGGGTGATAAGCTGTACATGTTCTGAAAATGTAATGGCTAGAAAATGATGAAAAAAGGAATTTTGTATTGCTTGCAAAAATGGTCAAACTGCATATTTTCCTTTTAATACAAATATTGTTGTTTCCTGCTGTGTAGGCAAAGGCTAAATGAGCATGCTTGCATATGTGGTTACTGCATGGTTTTGTATGCTTATGCTGTATGCTTTTTGAAATTACATTTAGGATTTTAAACAAAATGTAATTAGTTTAAATATGCAGTTTTGGAAAACATAACTTGTGCATATGCTTTAAAATTCTTTTTCTTTTTTGTGAACCAGGAGTAATCCCGTGATTTGCAAAAAAATAATAACTGATTCCGGCCATTACATTTAATGATGAACACTAAATTTATTTTCTGCATTTTGAATATTTATTCGAATTCTAATTTCTTTCTTTTAATTGCAGGTAACGTTAAATGAGCGGACAAAACGCATTGGGTCGGAAGCTTTTAGAATTAGGATAGATTAGTTTTTTTTATTTCATTTTAATTTTTGGCAATTCATTATTGTAATCTACTGTAATATATACAATATTTACATAATAACTTGTACAAATAAAAAAATGAATAAAAGAAAACTATTGGTCCATTAAATTCTCCTTCTTTAATTATTTATCGCTTATTATTTCTCCACACGAATAATAATTGAAACCAAATTTTCAATTACCTACATTCAAAATAATAAACAGATAAATAATAGTTATCATTGATCAACTAATATTCTCGGTTATTTAATTCATCATTCCCAACTAAATTATAATAATTAAAATAGGATTTCAATTATTTAACTTAGAACGACGAACGATTAAACAGTCGTTATTGACCAATGAATTTTCTCGAGTGCTTATTTATATTATTCATAACCTTTAAATTATGTAATAACTAAGAATAAATTCTAGTTACTTAAATTTAAAATAATGAGTAACTAAATAAGTACCGTCCACACAATTAATGCGCCTCTTCTATGATGTTTATTTTATTATCCATACATCTTTAAACTAAATAATAATCGAAAAAATGGATTTCAATTATTTAAATTTTAGATAATGAACAATTAATAAACATCATTTTTGCACGAATCGATTAAATGATTTAATGTTCAGCATAGATAGCTTTTGGCCTGAAAAAGTCATGAATTTTGAAATCGATGGATCAAAACAAACGTAATGTAAAGATGCAGGTAGGAGACGATATCTTAGGTCAAAATTTGGGGTACAACAGCTGCCCCTATTTAAGTTTCTTCTATCCGGAGATATGAAGATTAAAATCTTCGTTTCGACGTGATTGAAGGTACTTAAATACATAATTACGCAAATTTTGTCCTAAGATGCCGTCATCATGCGGTGGTATGAATGTAGTGCTTGAATTCACAGGGAAAGATATTGTATGAAACAAGACAATGTTGGAGGAATCGAACACCAACAAAACACAGAGACATAAGGTGTACGCTACTGGGGAAACGAACTATCGACTTCAAAAGACAGACTCTTGACAGCGAATAAGATCGAGGGAAAACAACCTCTAATCCTAACAAAGAGAGCATCTTGCATAGGCCATAACAGATTATTGACCCAAAACAGTGAGTTCGCAACTCAAGGTCGATGGTAGACAGAGAGTATCAAAATGCGGATAACTGATTACCGACTTGGAGGTATCAGTTAGTAACAGACTTTTCTGTTAGATTTCAGAGGTATACTCATTAATGCTGAGGTAATACGAAGGTTGTTCAAATAAAGAAAATTGCCAGTCGTTGTCGTCCACAGAAAATACCAATAACATACAAGCTGCTCAAATAAAGAAGCTGCCGCTTGCTGTCGTCCGACGAAAATACCGATAACAAACAAGCTGCTCAAATAAAGAGGCTACCACTTGCTGTCGTCCAAAGAAAATACCAATAACATACAAGCTGCTCAAATAAAGAGGCTACCACTTGTTGTCGTCCAAAGAAAATACCAATAACATACAAGCTGCTCAAATAAAGAGGCTACCACTTGCTGTCGTCCAAAGAAAATACCAATAACATACAAGCTGCTCAAATAAAGAAGCTGCCGCTTGCTGTCGTCCAGAAAAGTAATAACATACTGGTAACTCATTAAGAGTTTGCTGCTTGTTGCTTTCAGAAAAAAGAAAAATGACGCACTAGTAGCTCGTGAAGAACTACTGCTCGGCGCTTTCAAAAAAGATAAAATGACGCACTAGTAGCTCATGAAGAACTGCTGCTCGGCGCTTCAGAAAGATAAAATGACGCACTAGTAGCTCATGAAGAACTGCTGCTCGGCGCTTCAGAAAGATAAAATGACGCACTAGTAGCTCATGAAGAACTGCTGCTCGGCGCTTCAGAAAGATAAAATGACGCACTAGTAGCTCATGAAGAACTGCTGCTCGGCGCTTCAGAAAGATAAAATGACGCACTAGTAGCTCATGAAGAACTGCTGCTCGGCGCTTCAGAAAGATAAAATGACGCACTAGTAGCTCATGAAGAACTGCTGCTCGGCGCTTGTCGAAGATAGTAACGTACAAGTTGCTCGTGAAGCGCTACCGCTTGTCGTTTTCCAACATAATTCAGAGGGAGACTGCGATGATACTGGCAGAGAATATAATCCTCGTCAAAGAGAAACTTGAATCAATCCCTCCCGAGGAGATCATATACTTTAACGTGCAAAATAAATGCACCAACTGTCCAGGTCGCGATTTCATTGGGAAAAATCAAAGGGATAGCCTATGCAAGAGGCAACAACTTCATCCAGGGATAACCATAGAAAACAGTAGAACAAGACTCCACCCAATGAGAAAGTAACTCGATTGGGGAATTTATCCTATCCAGAAATGGACAAGGTAAGCTAAATCAAAAATCATCCACGAGGATTAGCTCAGTTGGGGAATTAGAAAGGAGGCACGTTTTCTGCCTAAGCTAACTTTCTACCTGGAAAGAACATATGTACGTTGTTCGAACAAACAAAACAAGACTCAAAAATCAACGGCAAATGTGGATATGCATGCTGATATGAGTGTAGATGAATAAGTGAATGTTATGCTGACAAAACAGACAGATGAAATATCTTGGAGATAATGAGATGTCACAGCGAAATAGATACTCGGCCA
The DNA here is from genome assembly GCA_948472305.1 of Vicia faba. NCBI lineage: Eukaryota > Viridiplantae > Streptophyta > Magnoliopsida > Fabales > Fabaceae > Vicia > Vicia faba. The sequence goes on from OX451741.1 coordinate 303,592,828, forward strand.
ATCTTGAAAAGACGGACGATAAACGGAACTGGAAACACACAGCAACGTCGGAGGGTACCACGCTATAAGGTCCAAGTCTTCTGAGGAGAAGAACATCCAAATCCAAACTTCTACCATTAATAGATCAAGGTATGAGACAAAATGCACCACATTTCAGAAATCGCCTAGATCGAGATAGCCAAAACGAAGCTCAACTGGAACAGCTGGGGAGTCACTAAACTTAGTACCCCGAAAAAAACACAATTAACACAACTAACACCTCATGACGATTTTGAAACGACACACACTCCTGATGCAAGGATAAACTACCGTACTGTTTTGCATTTCAAGGCTTTACCATCCTTGGAACGAACTGTTAATATTCCTTTCGTTATTCACGACACATTTTTTTTAAAAAAAATAAGGACATTTAAGTAAATTTGTTTCAAGTATTTTCCATAAAATTAAAATTTTGCCCACAAAAGATAAGTGCTCAATCTTTATTAATGAGAGATTGTTCGCTAACAATGCGACTCCAACGGTTTACAAAGCTTTGGGGAAATTGTACATGAAATAAAAGGTCACACAAAAACAGTGATCGCTATTCTCCCTAACAACTTTGAATTCCAGAATGTGTTCAGATGCTGAAACTGATTTGACCAGAAATTTGCTTAAGCGAAATACTTCTTGACTGCATCGGCGTTCAAGGGACGCGGGAGGTCTTCGCCATCCATATTGGCGAGAATCATGGCACCTCCAGAGAAAACTTTCTTAACAACATACGGTCCTTCATAGTTAGGAGCCCACTTTCCCCTAGAATCAGGTTGGAAAGATAATATCTTCTTGAGCACAAGGTCACCTTCTCTGAACTCGCGCGGTCGAACCTTCTTATCAAAAGCCTTCTTCATTCTCTGCTGATACAACTGACCGTGACACAAAGCTGTCAATCTCTTTTCTTCGATTAAATTCAACTGATCATACCTACTTTGACACCATTCGGCCTCAGAAAGCTTGGCTTCCATCAACACTCTCAGAGACGGAATCTCAACCTCCACGGGGAGTACCGCTTCCATACCATAAACTAGAGAGAAAGGGGTCACGCCTGTTGAAGTTCGAACTGAAGTACGATACCCGTGTAAGGAAAACGGAAGCATTTCATGCCAGTCCTTATAAGTTACCACCATCTTTTGGACAATCTTCTTGATGTTCTTGTTAGCAGCTTCAACAGCCCCATTCATCTTCGGCCTGTAAGGAGAGGAATTATGATGCTCGATTTTGAACTCTTCACAAAGCTCCTTCATCATCTTGTTATTCAAATTCGATCCATTATCAGTGATGATCTTACTCGGGATACCATACCGACAAATGATCTGATTCTTGATAAATCTGACTACCACCTGTCTGGTTACATTAACATATGATGCTGCCTCCACCCATTTAGTAAAATAATCGATCGCTACCAAGATGAAGCGATGACCATTCGAAGCTTTGGGTTCAATCATCCCAATCATATCAATGCCCCACATAGAGAAAGGCCAAGGTGAAGATATAACATTGAGGAGGGTCGGCGGCACGTGCATCTTGTCCGCATAAATCTGGCATTTATGACACTTCTTCACATACTTGCAGCAATCAGATTCCATTGTCATCCAGTAGTAACCAGCTCTCAACATCTTTCTAGCCATTGCATGTCCATTGGCATGAGTGCCAAAGGATCCTTCGTGCACTTCTTGCATCAGCGTGTCTGCTTCACGTCTGTCTACACATCTGAGCAAGACCATGTCGTAATTCCTCTTATACAACACTTCTTCATTCAGAAAGAAACTGCTTGCTAATCTTCTCAACGTCTTCCTATCCTTATTGGATGCCCCAGGCGGGTACTCTTGAGTTTGAAGAACACGTTTGATGTCATAGAACCAAGGTTTGTCGTCGGTGATCTCTTCCACTGAGAACACATGAGCAGGTCTGTCAAGGCGCATAACTCGGATTGTAGGCACGTCGTTCCAATCATTCACTTGAAACATTGAAGACAAAGTAGCCAAAGCATCAGCCATTTGATTCTCATCTCTGGGGATGTGATGTAATTCCACTTTGTTGAAGAAAGTTAACAACCTTCTAGCATAGTCTCTGTAAGGGATCAAACCAGGATGACGAGTCTCCCACTCTCCTTTGATTTGATTAATCACCAGTGCCGAATCTCCATAAATATCCAGAATCTTAATCCTTAGATCCACCGCTTCTTCGAGGCCCATAATACACGCTTCATATTCCGCCATGTTATTCGTACAGTCAAACTTCAGTCTTGCCGTGAACGGGATATGAGTACCTCGGGGAGTAACGATAATTGCCCCAATTCCATTTCCATAGGAATTCACAGCTCCGTCAAATATCAAACCCCACCGGGATTCAGGATCAGGTCCTTCTTCAGGTAACGGCTCCTCACAGTCTTTAGCTATCAAGTACATAACATCTTCATCGGGGAAGTCAAACTTGATGGATTGATAGTCTTCAATTGGTTGGTGAGCCAAATGATCGGCCAAAATACTCCCTTTGATTGCCTTCTGAGTGTGATACTCAATGTCATATTCAGATAACAACATCTGCCAACGGGCTATCCTTCCAGATAAGGCGGGCTTCTCAAAGATATACTTGATTGGGTCCATTTTGGAGATCAACCAAGTGGTGTGATTAATCATATACTGGCGCAGACGACGAGCAGCCCAAGCTAAAGCACAACAAGTTATCTCCAGTAATGAGTATCGAGACTCACAGTCTGTGAATTTCTTACTCAAATAATATACAGCATGTTCCTTTCTTCCAGTCTCGTCTTGCTGACCAAGCACACATCCCATGGAATCTTCTAATATGGTCAAGTACATAATCAATGGTCTTCCTTCCACCGGAGGAATCAAAATGGGAGGTTCAAGCAAATATTCTTTGATACTATCGAAAGCTTTCTGACAATCCTCTATCCACACACATCCTTGGTTCTTGCGGAGAAGCTTGAAAATCGGCCCACAAGTAGCAGTTATGTGAGATATGAACCTAGAAATGTAGTTCAGTCTCCCAAGGAATCCTCTTACTTGTTTTTCCGTCTTGGGTGCGGGCATTTCCCGAATAGCTTTGACTTTATCAGGATCTACTTCAATACCTTTCTGACTGACAATGAAACCTAAAAGTCTTCCTGAACGAACGCCAAAAGTGCACTTATTGGGATTCAGACGGAGTTTGTACTTTCTCAAACGCTGGAATAACTTTAACAAATGCTCCAAGTGATCTTCTTCAGTCTGTGATTTGGCAATCATGTCATCTACATACACTTCGATCTCCTTATGCATCATGTCATGGAATAAAGCAGTCATAGCCCTTTGGTATGTTGCGCCAGCATTCCTCAAACCAAACGGCATAACCCGATAACAGAAAGTTCCCCAAGGTGTAATGAAAGCGGTCTTCTCCATATCTTCCGGTGCCATCTTGATTTGGTTGTAACCAGAGAAACCGTCCATGAAAGAAAAGACTTTGAACTTGGCAGTACTGTCGACCAACACGTCGATATGAGGTAATGGGAAATCATCCTTCGGACTAGCTCTGTTCAGATCTCTGTAGTCTACACACATCCGAACCTTACCATCCTTCTTAGCAACGGGCACGATGTTGGCTAACCACTAAGGATAGACCGACGTCACAAGAAAACCTGCGTTGATCTGCTTCTGAACTTCTTCTTTAATCTTGTCGGCCATGTCAGGACGAGTCCTTCTCAACTTCTGTTTGATCGGTGGACACTCAGGTCTCAACGGTAAACGATGCTCCACGATGTCGTTGTCCAACCCTGGCATATCTTGGTAAGACCAAGCAAACACATCAACATACTCTCTGAGAAGCTCCAACATTTTCTCTTTAACTTCCGGGATAAGCAATGCTCCGACTTTGACTTCCTTTCTATCCTCTTCATCACCTAAGTTGACCAACTCTACAGGTTCTTCAAAAGGTTGAATGACCTTCTCATCCTGCTCAATCAAACGGGAAATCTCAACAGGAACCTCTTCATCATCCCCTTCTTCGGCTCTGAACACAGGGAATTCAAAGTTGGGAGAGGGCATAGGATCATTGTTTTCGATGGTTAAGTCATGAAGTAATCTGCACACATGATTATGCTTTATTTTAGAAATCGATTTGTGCAAATAAAACAAAATGTTCTTAACCAATTTTCATTATTATTTCCCGAAAAAAAGAAAAATAAAACAGCAGTGGACAAAATAACATTTTTATTCATTAAAAGGGAAATACTTGAAACAGAAAGCCCAGACATTTCTCTTTTGCCTTGGGCAGAGCAAAAGGAGTTATTTTTCATAGCCCGACACAAAACGTTTCGCCTTGGGCAGAGCGATTTTTCAAAAAAAGAAAAATAAACAAAACATTACTCGGAGATATGCATAACCACAGGAATATCAACAGCTATCCAGTTTTGGCAAGCCAATCCAGTCGTCACAAACACGGGCAAATCCTCCTCGGAATCATCATCTATGACGGCATCAACCTCAGGATGCACAAACCCTGCACTCCGAAAGACCTTTTGAATTGGACGAACAACCACTTCTTTCTTGACCCTTGCAGCTATTGGATGAAAACCCAAACCTTCCCCAGACTTGTTCTCGGGTAACGTTAACACCTGGCCCCATCCTTCGGCCGAACCACTCTCCACTACTCGCCGTGCATCCTCAAAAGAAGAGATGGATGCCCCTTGCTTCTTCACTGTATCCTTAGCAACAGATAGGCCCTGAAACTGGGTCCCGACATCCTCGTCAGCATCAATAAAAGAAAATGATGATAAATTACTTACCACCATGGCCTGCTCTCCCCCAATCATCACTAGTTTCCCATGTCTCACAAACTTTAATCTCTGATGGAGCGTGGAGGTGACTGCCCCGGCATCATGGATCCAGGGACGGCCCAATAAACAACTATAAGCAGCACGGATGTCCATCACTTGGAAAGTGATTTGAAAAGTATGGGGACCAATCACTATGGGAAGATCCACTTCACCAATAACTGTCTTCCTGGAACCATCAAAGGCTTTAACAATTACTCCGCTAGGCCTCATAGGAGCACCTGGATACGAAAGTCGAGACAACATGGTCTTGGGAATCACATTCAATGACGAGCCTGTATCCACTAACACGCTTGATAAGGTATCGTTTCCACAACTTACTGAAATGTGCAGAGCCATATTATGGTTTCTCCCCTCCTCCGGGAGTTCTTCGTCACTGAAACCCAAGTTGTTACACGAGGTTATATTCCCCACAATCCCATCAAACTGATCAACTGTCACATCATGGTCTACGAACGCCTGGTCCAAAACTTTCATCAAGGCCTCTCTATGTGCCCCAGAATCTCTCAATAAGGCAAGCAAGGAAATCTTGGAAGGTGTTTGCAGAAGCTGGTCCACAATTTTATACTCGCTTCTTTTGATAAGCTTTAAGATTTCATCTTCTTCAGGGTGAGGGATAGATTCACTGGATCGACCTATCTCAACCCTTGGTTCATTTCTTACAGGAATCTCCGCCGGCATGGGCCTCCTTACTTGAACTTCTGGTCTTCTCGACGGTACTGCGGCGAAAACACGCCCACTTCTTGTCACTCTACTTACATCGGCAATATTAACGAAAGACGGTCTAGTTGGTATGGGGATCTCTACCCCATTCTCGATCATGGTGGCGTTATACTTGTACGGCACGGCTTGGTCTGAGCTATAAGGCACAGGGCCCGGTGGGTAAATAATCAAAGGATCAGCAGACGCAGTCTGGCTGTTGTAAGCAATCTCTACTGATTCTGGCAAGTTAAATTGTGGGGTGATCACATTCACTTCATCTTCAGGATTTCGGTCATAGGTAATAGTAATAATTCTCTGATCTAGCAACTTCTGAATGTCCTCCTTCACAATAGGACAATCCTCTTCTCTTGAACAAAACTCACAAACGTCATAATCATGTTGGTGCCTAACAAAGGCAAGTCTTCTCAAACTCTGATGTAACCTGATCAATGATTCTCTGATGTGCTCGACTTGGAAAACTCGGAACTTCCCCGGACAACCTTCCACCATATTCACAGAAGCTGCCCCATGTCGGGGCAAAGGGTTATCTCTGACGTTTGGATTCACATCCTTAAAAGACAAGATGCCATTCTTAATTAATCTCTGCACATCCGCCTTCAACGCAAAGCAATTCTCAAGGTTGTGCCCCGGCGACCCTTGATGATATTCACAGAATTGATCCGCCTTGTACCACGGAGAAGCACTGTTCGGTGCGACAGGAGGTGGCTTGGTTGTGATGAGATTCTTTCTGATGAGAGCAGGGAAAAGTTCGGTATACGTCATAGGAATGGCATCGAAATGCGGCTTCCTGGGCGAACGGTTTTGATTATTGAACGGATAAGCCTGTTGTCGAGGCTGCTGCTGAAACGGTCGGGGTTGAGTTGGCGGAACCTGATGAGATGGGGCTACCAAAGCTGGGCGGACAGCCAGAGTGACTGCCGCGACGTGAGAGTAGCCTCTCCTAGGTCTACCTGGAAACAAAGCACTGACATCTTGCTCTTTCCTCTTCGGGAAAACACCTCCGAACTTCTTCGCATTGCTAGACGGACTCCCTTCTTTAACCAAACGCCCCTCGCGAATTCCTTCCTCTAATCGCATACCCATGCTCACCATTTCGGTAAAGTCACTGGGCGCGCTGGCTATCATCCTCTCATAGTAAAAGGATCCCAAAGTCTTCAAAAATATCTTAGTCATCTCTTTCTCCTCAAGAGGTGGATAGATTTGAGCAGCAATTTCACGCCACCTCTGGGCGTACTACTTAAAAGATTCTCGGTCTCTCTGCGACATTGCCCGGAGTTGATCCCTGTCCGGCGCCATGTCGACATTGTACTTGTACTGATGGACAAAGGCTTCACTAAGATCGTTAAAGTTGCGGATCCGAATGCTGTCTAAGCCCATATACCATTTTAGAGCAGCACCCGTCAAGCTGTCTTGAAAATAATGAATCAACAAATCATGATCGTCGGAGTACGTGGACATCTTCCTCACGTACATTGTCAAATGACTTCTAGGACACGAATCACCCTTATATCTCTCAAAGTCTGGCACTTTGAACTTCGCTGGGATCTTGACATTCGGAACTAAACAAAGATCGTGCGTACTCTTCCCAAACAAATCCTTCCCTTTCAATGCTCTAAGCTCCTTCTGCATTTCCTGGAACTGATCCTGAAATTCCTCCATTCTGTCAAAAAGACCCAAACTTTCAGCGGGCTCTGCAGGATAAACTGGTTCATTCAAGTATGGTACTGAGTGGACCACAGGAGCAACGGTCGTCATAACTGGTTGCGGAAAAGGTGTTACAGATGGAATTACTGGCGGCATGGCAGTTGTCTCTGGTTGAGGAAGAGACAATGCAGACTGAAATATAGGTTGTACGGTAGGCTGATACCCCTCTGGCACAAAGTTGTAAGGCATCCCCCACGGGAAACCTTTCGGCATCTGATGTTGAAGCGGAGAGTTGATTTGAGTTGTGGATGCAGGAACTGTAACAATTTCGGAAACCACTGGAGTTGAAGTCTGAATCTCGGCAGCCGTAGTCGATGGCTGATTCTGAACAGCCACCAAACTTTCCACCAACGCTGTTAACTTTTCCATCTCGGCACGAAGTGTAGCAACCTCCCCACGAAGCTCGTGATTTTCCTGTTCCAAATCTTCCATTTTCTTTTGACGATTGGCCCGAGTGTCGTATCGGTGAGACAGCTTGACAACCTTCGGTGGAAAAAGAACAAGAATGAGACTCTAGAAAACATGTGATGTGGAATGTGAAATGATGCATGATGGCAATACAAATGATGACTCATTTTGAAAGTTTTTCAAGGAACTTTAGTAACTTGGCATACATCAATGATAAAGGAATTTAGAACAACAAAAACTCAATCCGTTAATCGAAAGCGATAAATTACAACTTACAATTTGGAAAAGTAAATTACAATTTTGAGATAACAAATCCACTAATAAGAGCGATAAATTACAACTTGCAACATGAAACCCATAATAAAGTGATAAATTACATTTTTGAAACACGAAAGCAGTAAATTACAACTTGGAGCATGAAGCCCATAATAAGACAATAAATTACAACTTCGGAGCATGAAGCCCTTAAGAAAACAATAAATTACAACTCGGAGCACGAAGCCCTTAATAAAACGATAAATTACAATTTCGGAACATGAAGCCCTTTTACATGGTTTTTCAAAATGACATCAATAGAATAAACTAAAGCTAAAGCTTACTCGGAATCCTCAGATGACGGACCAAATACCAGCTGTAACCGGAGCTTCTTGATCTTTTCTTCGTAAAAGTCTTCCATATCTTTCTTTTCCGCTATCAGTTGATTGACGATTTCTTCCTGTGGATTAGGAACGAGAGCCACGTTTACTGAACATTCCCTTTTTCTCTTCCTTTCACTCGCGTATTTCTTCAACAAGGCATCCTTCCGGCGAAGCTTCTCATCGTGGTCAACGAACCGGCCGTCTTGAATAAGCAACAACTCCTTCTTTTCTTTCAACTGTCGAGTCAGGACTCGATTCTCGTATTCGGACATATGGTACTTTTCCTTCCAAGCATCCCTTTCGGATTTCATCCTAGCTAGGTTCCCCTGATATTCTCCTACATCCGCGATAGGGATAACAACTGATGATGGTGCGATGGCAGGGAATAAAGGTTTCTCAAGTTTATACGGCATCTTGAGAGCATAAGCCCTAGCACGGACCCACTGCAGGTAAGGTTCCAAAGAGACGGCACCTCTATGTCCCAGCATATCTCTCCCTTTCTTATGGATATGGCGCCAAGCTCCTTCAATCTCTCTCTTAGCAGCCTGATGATCTTGTCCTTCCTGAAGAAAGAAACCACTCACATGGATACTGGTCGGCTTATCTCTCATCGGGTACCCGAACTGACGACGCGCTAGAACATGGTTGTAGTTGATTCCACCCCTCGTACCAAGAAGAGGTACGTTGGGAAAAGCACCACAGCTGTCGATGATCTCCACGTCATGGTAAACTCGATTGTACCAGTCAATATCGAAATGAGTGAGAGCCATAATCTTTGGCGCCCACCGCGGTTCCTTCTCAAGATCCCAGAAAGCATCGGACCCAGGTAAATGCGAGACGTACCACTGATACAACAACGGCACACAACAGATGATCATCCCTCCTTGATGAGAGTTTCGAAGATGGATAGAGTAATACGTGTCCCCTAGCAACGTAGGGACCGGATTTCCAATCAGGAAAACTCTGATAGCGTTGACATCCACAAATTTATCAACGTTAGGAAATAAGAAAAGACCATACACGAGTAGAGCAAACACGTCCTTGAAGGCAACGGTATCCTTTGTATCAGCAAAGTAACGAGCTTTCTTTAACAGAAACTGTGCCGGTAAACCCCGGATTCCTCCTTTCGTAGTCATATTCTCCTCTATCTCTGACCTCTTCAGGTGGGTGATGGTTGCTATCTCATGGGACTTAGGCTCCTCTTCTAACCCAGAAAAAGGAACACGGTCGACGATCGGCAAACCAAGAATATAGGAGTACTCCTCTAAAGTAGGCATCAACTGATAATCCGGGAAGGTGAAACATCGGTACAGGGGATCATAGAACTGAACCAAAGTGTTGAGGATGCCTTTCTTCATCTTGCGCTTCATGAGCGGTACGATGGACCCATATTTCTTCTGAAAATCTGTCGGACTCTCTATCTTTGGAATCAAACTCTTCAGTTCTTCAATTTCGGGCTCCTTGAAGCTAAAGCCTAGAGTATTTCTTCTTCCAAATTCCATAATACCCTAAGACGTTTGCAAAAATCAATCCAAAGTTCCTTGAAAAACGAGTTTTTTACAAAGATGTTGATGAATGTATGAATGAATGATAGTGCAACAGTCACACATAAATTTGCAAACATGGGGTTTAAAGGTTCAACGTTCAGCATGGAGTCGGGGGTAAAGCCCACCCAAAGGTATGTACTAACGGTTCAAACGCACCTGTAAGACATGGTTCTAAGAGTTCCCAGAGTCTACATTCCTCCTTCGGATATTACCAACGTCTTGATTACTCAATAATTAGCAATATTCTCAAGAGAAACTCGTCCGAGCGTAGCATCGCGTAACAACTACTTCCGAATTACTCCGTTATAGTCTCCGCGCTACACCTAAAAAGGCCAAGATGGGTTAGGGTTCTACGGTTCTCAACTTCTCGGGCTCCTAGGTCGAAAATAATAATGTCTTCCCGATTACTCGGTAAACAAATATTAAGTTCAAGAGGGCCTTCCATTGAGTGGGGGATCTCATGCCTCCTTCTTCGGGATTACTCCCTCAAAGTTAACATGACTATACCGCCCGTCCTATTCCTTAAGTGTTACTTAATCCGGGTATAGGATTCGTCCTTTGCAAAAAACCCAAACACCCCAATTTAAACATATAATCAAGCAAATCAAATAATAGTAAACAGATACAACAAATTAGGCTTAACCCACTTAGGGATGGACCAGCAAGAGGTCAATCTTTCCCCAGCAGAGTCGCCAATTCTGTAGCGATAAAAAATGTAGCGGGGTAAATCGGAGATCGAATTATTGATTAATTCGTCTCACAAAAGCAAGAGTCGCCACCGCGCTTTATTGTTTCCAAAGGAAAAGGGAAAGAGCGAAATAAAACCCTAAATATGCAATGTAAATAAAATACAAAGCGTTTTGAAAAGAGATCTTATGGTTCGAGGGTTGGTTATACAATGGGAAGGTATTAGCACCCAATGCATCTATAGTACTCTATAGGAACCTTTTGAAATATCTGTTTTATTTAAAATTGATTGCTTGATTGAAAATGAATCGTTTTGGCCGAAAAAGGGATACGGACGGGTTTTTTGAAAATGCGACGACCTAATGTCGAAGTTTTTGTTTAAAAGGTATAGGTCTTGAAGAGGTTGAAATTTTGAAGTAATGTGAATGTTTGAGGAAAAGTTATCCTAAGTTTTGATAAAAATGCGAAAATTTGCGCAGTTAGATTTGGAGACATGAAGTCAACAAATTTACTGTTTTTCCTTTTGGATTTAAACATAAATCGCGTAAACAAAGATACATGAACAAAGAGAATATGCGAATAATAATTAAATAGCAATAATATAAATAAAAGATGCGAACAATGCGTTTTATGATTTTGTTTGTTTAATATTAACGGAAAAAAAATCTTAAATCTTTTTACGCATTTTTTGATAAGGATAAATCAAAAGATTTAATTAATGAGGACGTGGCATTTTTCTAGTTTTTTTTTAAGTTATTAAGTTTTTTTTATATATATTTAATATTAATTATGGTGATAAAATATTTTTTTTTCTATTCTTATGTCTTTTATAATAAAAGTATTAGGAATTATTTTAAATTAAATAAAACTAACTAAAACCTATTTTTCAAGAAAAGATATTAAGGATATTAAATCTTGAAAGTTGGATTGATAAAATGGTCTATTATCAAAATGCTTTAAATTATTTTGGGTTGTCTAAAATTATAATCAAAATTAATAAGATTTTTAAGAAGGTAATAAAAATGGAAATGGATTAATGGAGGTGCAACTAAATCTGAATGGGCCAGGTAGTTGGGATAGGGCCCAAAGCGAAAATGAACACAGGGGGGTGTACAAAAATTTCGTGGGCTTAAGCTGAACACATTAGGGGTCCAAGAGATTAATGTATCATTAGGATTATGTTATGTTTGTGCAAATGGGATTTAGGGTTTGTCTTAAGGCAGAACGGCGCTCACGATCTTCATCTCTCTCGCGCAGCTTCTTCATCTTCGCCTCCAGTGTTGACGTTTTTTCCTTGTTCCGGCCACCCACGCTAGGCTCTTCTTCCCTCCAGTGTTGACGTTTTTTCCTTGTTCCGGCCACCCACGCTAGGCTCTTCTTCCCTCCAGTGTTGACGTTTTAAGCAGAGACGGTAAGGACAAGTTTTTCGTTAACATTAGATTCAATTCGCATGTTGATTTTACAGTTTCGTTGTTGATTTTACGGTTTCGTTGTTGATTCTGACTAGTTTTTATATTTATTTGCCCATGTCGATTTGAATGCCATTTAAGGAATAAGAAGGAAGAAAGCTTGTTACCTAGGTGGAGAAGGAGGAGGAGCTAGGGGTGATGGAGGCCGGACAGCAGGGAGACGGCAAGCGATCACAGTGGTGAACGGTATTTGCGGTTTTCCTCTTCTTCTTGCTTGAACGTGCCACTGTGTTTGTTTTGCTTTTCTTCTCACTTGAATATGATGCTACACTTGCCCTTCTGTCTTTGCTTGAATGATACTAGGCTTGGTTTTGTTGAAACTGATACTACACTTCTTCCTCTTCGTTTGCCTATTATGCTTGCTTTTCTTCTCCTTCTTTGATCATGCTACTGTATGGTGATTCTTGAATGAGATGGGCTTGAGGAATATTGCTCAAAAGGGGGCCAATGATGTTGTCACTGAGGCCAAGTCGGTTGCCTTAGAATTTTTTCAGATTTTTGGATGGATAATGCACAGGTTTTGGGCAATGGTTGGACATGGTGATGGATGTGGGATTTCTGTGTAGTTTTCTGATGTTTTTTGATGGCAGTGGGATGATGATATTGGCTCTAGAGGCTCAATCGGTTATGCAGTGTTTTTGTATGGTTTGGAAATGGTTTTCTCAGTATGATTATGCAGGTTTTTCAATCTCTAAGGTTTTTCTTTGGAGGCTTTGATATGTTCTGCTTGTGTTTGGTTTTCTCTTTGTTATGTAATATAACAACTCTTCCCTCTTCTTTTTCGCTACAGGCCAGGAATTTGAAAACAAATGCCTTGGGATCTCCCTGAGCATTCTGCACTATGCTGACCCTCCAATTTGTCTCTATTCTTATTCTGTGCTATTAATTCTACTGGCTATATTTTTATTTGTCTTGTATAACCTCTTCTGCCTATGCTAAGCCTGCAAATCCCACACTTCTCCCTCTCTTTTTTTCTCTCAGTATGGCTTTGACAAAAGGGTGATAAGCTGTACATGTTCTGAAAATGTAATGGCTAGAAAATGATGAAAAAAGGAATTTTGTATTGCTTGCAAAAATGGTCAAACTGCATATTTTCCTTTTAATACAAATATTGTTGTTTCCTGCTGTGTAGGAAAAGGCTAAATGAGCATGCTTGCATATGTGGTTACTGCATGGTTTTGTATGCTTATGCTGTATGCTTTTTGAAATTACATTTAGGATTTTAAACAAAATGTAATTAGTTTAAATATGCAGTTTTGGAAAACATAACTTGTGCATATGCTTTAAAATTCTTTTTCTTTTTTGTGAACCGGGAGTAATCCCGTGATTTGCAAAAAAATAATAACTGATTCCGGCCATTACATTTAATGATGAACACTAAATTTATTTTCTGCATTTTGAATATTTATTCGAATTCTAATTTCTTTCTTTTAATTGCAGGTAACGTTAAATGAGCGGACAAAACGCATTGGGTCGGAAGCTTTTAGAATTAGGATAGATTAGTTTTTTTTATTTCATTTTAATTTTTGGCAATTCATTATTGTAATCTACTGTAATATATACAATATTTACATAATAACTTGTACAAATAAAAAAATGAATAAAAGAAAACTATTGGTCCATTAAATTCTCCTTCTTTAATTATTTATCGCTTATTATTTCTCCACACGAATAATAATTGAAACCAAATTTTCAATTACCTACATTCAAAATAATAAACAGATAAATAATAGTTATCATTGATCAACTAATATTCTCGGTTATTTAATTCATCATTCCCAACTAAATTATAATAATTAAAATAGGATTTCAATTATTTAACTTAGAACGACGAACGATTAAACAGTCGTTATTGACCAATGAATTTTCTCGAGTGCTTATTTATATTATTCATAACCTTTAAATTATGTAATAACTAAGAATAAATTCTAGTTACTTAAATTTAAAATAATGAGTAACTAAATAAGTACCGTCCACACAATTAATGCGCCTCTTCTATGATGTTTATTTTATTATCCATACATCTTTAAACTAAATAATAATCGAAAAAATGGATTTCAATTATTTAAATTTTAGATAATGAACAATTAATAAACATCATTTTTGCACGAATCGATTAAATGATTTAATGTTCAGCATAGATAGCTTTTGGCCTGAAAAAGTCATGAATTTTGAAATCGATGGATCAAAACAAACGTAATGTAAAGATGCAGGTAGGAGACGATATCTTAGGTCAAAATTTGGGGTACAACAGACAACTCTAGCATCCTTCAAAGAAGCCATTCTGGGAGGAACCCTGGTAACTTTGGGGATAACATAAACGTCTTTAGTAGCGGTTAGAGGGATAACTTCAAAAGTCTGATAGGGAGTCTCGATGAATTTTCCGTCCATCTAAACATATTTGAATGAGTTCATGTGACTAACCATATATTCTTCTTCACCGCAGACTATGACTACCTTTCTTCTCACATGATACTTTAGCTTCTGGTGCAGGGTTGAGGTAACTGCGCCTGCCCCATGAATCCAGGGGCGTCCCAGTAGACAAGAATAAGTCGATCGGATGTCCATGACATAGAAGGTAGAATCGAAGACTTGAGTACCTACTTTGGTCGTAAGGTCCACTTCTCCGTGCACCATACTTTTCGATCCATCAAAGGCTCTGACCATATATATCACTACGTTTAAGTATAACCTCTTCACAATAAAGCCTGTTAAGAGCATCTTTTGGTAATACATTCAACGAGGAACCCGTATCAACCAATACATGAGCTAAATAAGTGCCCTTGCATTCAATGGAGGCATACAAGGTTTTGTTGTGGTTCCTTCATTCAGGGGTTAAGTCGGCATTAAAAAAACCTATCCCATTATCAGTGGTTAGGCTAGCAACATAACTTCTAATTTGATCGGTGGAAATCTCCTGTGGCACGTGAACGGACTTCAGAAATTTTACTAAAGCCTGTGCATGGGCTTCAGAACACAGTAACACGGATAACATGGAGATCTTAGACGGGGTCTGTCCCAATTGTTCAACAATCTTGTAATCACTTTTGCGGATAATCTTCAATACCTCCTCCAACTCTTGCTTGGAAGTATCATCAGGGGTGACTTCTTTAGGTGGCTTCGTCATTTACTCTTTGCCCTGAGCCTCAGTAACTGACTCGGTAGCGATAGCATGAACAAGTGTGGTGATAGTCTTTGGAGATATTTATGGAGAGAAAACCCTTCTTCTTCTAGTAACCTTGTTGGTCCCAACAATACTGTCAATGTCAGGATCAACAACTTCAGTACCTTCATTCACAGTGATCGGTAGTTCTTGTTTGACGTTATAATAATAGACGTTAGATCTATAGTTCCAAGGAATAGCTTGATCCAAATAATATGGAATTGATCCAGGTGTGGTGATTATCAGAGGAGCAACTTTGGGTTTGGCAGTAATCCTTACAGGGTCCTTGGATGTGATCCTGATAGGAGCGCCAGATATTATAGATAAGTCTTGAAATAGATTCTCAGCAGACGAAACCTTCTCAGCCAAAATTATGTGATTATCCATTAGGCACTGGATACCTTTTTCCAGCAACTTGCAACCATTGAGTTAGGTTGCGCAGCAGTAACGTCTTTCAATACAACCCAAAAATAAACCAGCCTGCAATAGATTCTTCTTGATAGTTGGGAGGGGAGTAACCAATTCACTTACAGTAGAAACATAAAGAACATCATCAATAGCGTTTATGCCTTTGTCATGCTTCGGTATAGGTGCGGTAACTACATTCAGGGTCTCGGGAGGATCAAACTCAATCTCTTTGTTGTTGATCATGTCTTGGATTTTGTTTTCAAGGCCTAGAAGTTGTTGGTGTCGTGCCCGGGGCTATTGGAATGGTAAGCTCACTTCACATTTGGATTGTATCGACGAGAGGAGGTGTTGGGATTCATAGGAGGATCCCTTAATGTAATCAGTTCTACCTTTAGTAAATGTTGTATTTCCTGAGACAATGGCATACTAATCTTGGTGAATTGTCTTCTTGGGTGCGTTTGGCCTATGCTGACTTCCCTGTTATTGTTGTTGGATGGGCGCATTATTAGAGATTAGCACCGCTCCTATAGACTGATCACAGTCACTTCTAACACGACCCTTTTGGCCATAAATAACATTAGTTTCCTTCTTGCCGCTGAATGTCTTCTTTACATCACTTGAAGACGCGACCACTTGAATATTTCCACTTTTAATTCCACCTTCAATGTGTTCCCTAGTTAGTACCAACTCAGTAAAACCAGATGAGGAAATTCCAATCAGATGGTTAAAGAAAGGCCTAGTCAGAGTTCCCATGAACATATCAACCAACTCCCTGTCATATAGAGGAGGCTGAACCCTTCCAGCTAAATCTCTCCATTTCTAGGCATATTCTTTAAACCCCTCATGAGAACCCATGGTCATACTTTGTAAATGCACACGAGTCGGTGCAAGATCAGCATTCTATTGGTATTACTTGTAGAAAGAAGCAACAAAATCTTCCCAAGTACGGATATTGGTTCCTTCCAGCTGATAAAACTATTCGAGGTGTGTCTCGGATAAAATTTCTGGAAAGAAGTGAACCCATAACTTTCTTTCAGCAATATGGGGGTGGATCTTCCGAACATAAGACCGCAGGTGAAGCTTAGGACAAGACACACCATCATATTTAGCAAAAGTAGGAACCTTAAACTTGTGAGGGATAACAACCCCCAAAATAAGACCCAACTCTTCAAAGTTCAGCCCAAGCACTTTTTGTATCTCCATAGCATTAAGTCAATGTTCGGAAGAGTACTCTTCGTCAGAATCTTTGCCAAAACAAAGGTTTTTATTCTGTTTATCTTTCATACTCTTGTCATCTTCTTCTTGGTTATCGTCTTCATTTAGGGGGACCTCAAAATCTAGAGCCCTTCTGACCGGACCTTTAAATCTTCTACCCATATTAGGAAATATTGTTGACTTTTTAGTCTTCTTCTTATTCCTCTTTGCGATGAGAGTCTTGAACTCGTCTTTTCCCTTATCTAAGTCCAAGAACATTTATTAAAATTGAGCGTTCTGAGCTTGAAGTTCTTTCACAGTTTGTTCGAGTGCCATATTTTCTAAAATAAATAGTAAGAAGATGAGAAAACCTGTCTAGAAAGTACATGTTATGTGATGATATGCATGATATGTAAATGAAAATGTAATGTTTTTAAGGACCTTTGCAGGATTAAAATTTGTTTAAACAAAAGGAAACAAAAGAAGTTTTAGTAACAAGCTCAAATTATAATTGCCTTTTAGGCTTATAAGGACAACAAAAGAGTTACAAAAGAAGTAAATTAAGAACTCAAGTCTCCCATGGGCGCTTCCTCTTTGTGTTTACATATGCATTAAGGCTTTGTTCTTTATGGAGTCGTTTCGTCAGTTCTAGTATTTTCTTTTCACTAGCATAGAGTTGAGTTTCAAAGGTATCCCTCTCTTACTTGAGTTGAATCCAGTACTTATGTAGTTCTTCGAAGTCAGTAGGCATATCAGGTTGAAGAACGGCATGAGGAACATCCCCTTCAACAAAAGTATCTATGATCATTGGTAGGATAGCAGGATATGGAATTTTAAGATTTTGAGCACGAGACCGCACCATCTCAGGTAAGGCTCTAGAGGAATGGAATTCTTGTCTACCAAAGTCTCGCTATCAATATTGTTGACCATGCACCAAGAACGTATAAACTTTTGATGGTAATTTTAAGGACTATTCGCATAGTCCAACGCAATACCCTGGATGAGCATATCATGAGGACCGTACCTTTGAGCATAACCAAACTGACACAGAGCTAGAGAAGGGTTGTAAGTGATGTCCCATCTTATACCAAGGAGTGGTACATTATGGAATTCCCCACAACCATCAATAATAGTGACAATCTTCCTGAGATTGAGAACACCAATGGATATCCGAATGAGCGAGTGACATCAACCTTTGAGACCACCACAAACCTTGTTCATTCTTTATCACTGATTGAGGCAGGTGTGAAATAAACCACCTGGACAGTAGAGGTATGCAACACATAAGAGTTCCTCTCTTCTTCATAGTACGAGTGTGAAGGGAATACAGGATATCTCCAAGCAAAGTAGGTACCAAATTATGAGTGTGAAATATTTTAATGGCAATCACATATATGAATTGGTCCGGATTAGGGAATAGTACCAAACCATAGATCAGCAAATCCAAACTATCCTCAAAAGCACAAAAACTCATGGCATCTAGAAACCACTGAGCCTTCTCTATCAGAAATTTAGGAGGAAAACCCTTGACTCCATTCCTTATTTTCCAATTAGATACAATGTCCTATCGTTTCATATGTAAGGCGACTACAATATCTTCGGGTTTTAGAACATTCTCTAGACCGACGAAAGTTATTTGATCAAGAATAGTCACTCTGAGTAATTTAGAGAATTCTTACATTGTGGGCACCAACTGATAATTCAGGAAGGTAAAACAGTGATGTTTAGGGTCAAAGAACTGGAACAAAGCACTCATCATGTCTTCTTTGAAACAGGTAGTAACCAAACTGAGTAGATGACCATGTCTCTTGGTGAATTAAGAATTATCAGGAACTTTTGAGACTAATTCCTCAAACTTGGAAGGTATCCTTACAAAGTAAATTCGGATAGTATTTCTGTGATTGGAAGCCATGACCTTGCAACAAATAACAAAGATAAATCCCCTATATCCTTGAAATGGTTAGTGAAAAAAGTCATGATATGATGTTATGATGTTATGATATCATGTTTGAAGAGATAACAAACACAAACAAAGCACACAAGAGCCTTAGGTTTAAGGCTTGCATGGGGTTCATAAGTAAGTACCCTCTTGAAGTTTAGTTGGCTCAACCTGTCCTAAAGTAGTAAATGGGTTCTAGGAATCTCAATATCACTGATTTTTTCCATAGGTTTCGTTTAGAACGACAACTAACTTGCCACCAAACAAAACCTGAGAGTCGAATCTCAATAAGCATAGCATCGAGTATCAACCAACTTCAAACTGCACCAAAGCCAACTATCTCATTACCTTCTAATGGCTAAGTTGGGTCAATTAAGGTTCTAAAGGTCAATTAGTGCTTATGAAACCATGCGGAAACCTAGTATTCTCCCTGACTAACTCGAGGGACACTAGTACCAACCAATGTGTCGCACTAACATAGCCATCACTTCAACCATATCGGTATACACCGTACAAATTCCATGATCTATTGCTACTTACATAAGGTCCCTAGATCTGGGTATAGGATCTTTGCAAGAAAAGTAAACCCGAGCAAGACCCAAATGTAAAGCATACAAAGCAAACAGGGAAAGCATTTAAAAATGATCTAACTCTAAGGTATCCCCACTTTTAGTATATCTCCCCAGCAGAGTCGCCAGTTCTGTTATCCTTGAAGGCTAAAGTGCAGAAGATGGTAAGGTCGGTTCTATTATCTTTTAAAGATGTCGGTCCTAATGTACAAGCTAATCCACTGCCCAAGCATGGAGATGGAGGTACTGTGAATATGGTTTCTAGTTGTCCAGGAGAATTCAGAATGTTTGATATAAATTTGGTAAGAGGTGATTTGGTAAAGATGCATGTTGATCTTTGTGAGTTTAGATATTATATACATGAGCATGTAACTTGATATGTTTGCAAGAAAGATATTCATGGGTGTGATAAAAAGAGAGTTGATCTCCAGGAGATGATGGAAGAAGGCCTTATCCACATAATCAGACCAACGGTTGAATATGAAGAAGAAGAGAACATGGTTTGTGGTTGCCCCGGTGAATTCCATATTTTTGATGTAAACTATAATACGGTGGGAGAACTGACTTGGTTTTGCGTTTGATTGAAAATGTTACGGATAGCTAGAGTAGCCATCGACTTTTCTTTTATCCAATAAGGAATGGGTGAAAATAACATGAAAGACCTCTAAATATTTTTGAGTTCGGGGGGTAGGTTATGAAAAGGGAAGGTCTTAGCACCCTTTTCATCCGTAGTTATCTACAGGCTCTTAATCTCTAGCTCACTTTGTTTTGAAATTTTCTTTGTGTCGTGTGTTTGAAAAATATTTTGAAAATGCCAATAGTAAGGCAACTTTGTAATGAACCTCGTACCCGTCCTCGAGAATGCGTACAAAGTGTTTTGTTTGAAAATATTTTTGAAGAGTGTTTGTGAAAAGATGTTTTTGTTTTGAAAAGGTTTGTGAGCAATCGATTACGAGCGTTCTACCTACACAAAGTATTTCTTGTAATTTTCCTCCTCCTTTAGATAATGCTATCCTATCATTAGTTAGTAGGAATCCCTATCGTTGGATGTGAATGGACAGGCGCGGGTCATCGTTCAGTCATAGAAGGCAACTTGTAAGGACGCTTTAGCAAAGGAAACATTCAAAAGGGTCATCGAGGGACTATGATCTTTTTAATCAAGGGACTATGCTAAAGTGTCCCCTTGTTCAAGGGACATGAATGATTTCCTTCCGAAGGAAACAAGGGAGGTTACTCTAAAGGTGCGAGTGTGCGAAGTGTGTTATGATCCATTTATGTTCATCTTTGATTAGGTTTTTCTACCGTTTCATTTTTATCTTTCCATACAAGGCCTATTTATTAAGCAGTCAACAAAATAATAATCAAAGCGGTAAAGTGCAGAAAGTAAATACGGAAAATAAATATTCCTACGCTATTACTTGGACTCGGGAATGGGGGGTACAAGTAATAAAAATGCGGGGAAAAGTAAAGTCCTAATTACCTATTACAAACCATGAGCAGTTACATAATCATAAAAAGCGCGGGAGTGATAAACTATCCGAAAATATAAGATAAGAAAGCAAAAGGAGAAGGAAATTGTTTTTTTTTGCGACTTTCTTGATAAAAAAGGTTTGATGATTAACCTGAAAACCTAGATTGATTAATTAATCAAAACCTAAAAAATCTAATTAAATTTAATTTAAAAAAAATTAGAAAATTTATTAATTAAACAAAATCTAAACCCTAATTATGATTAGGGTTTGTGAAAAGGTTTTTTTTAGAAAAATTAATTGGTTAAAAATGGTTTTGGTTTGGTGAATTTAGGGTTTGTAATAAGAAAATAAGGGTTTTAAAAAATAGTTACCAGGGCGGGGTGTTGAACCCACGCCCTCTGCCCTTTCAACCAGCACCTTCACCACTAGGCCAGGCGTGCCTTGGTGACAAGGAATGGCATCAGCGTCTTTAGTAATATGCAAAATAAGTGAAATCATAAAAACATCAAAATGCCTAAAGGATGGGATGGAACCCACGCCTTGGCATAATAAGTCTTTATCGCGTGCGCTTCAGTTGCTGGGGTGGTAATACATCCATTAACTTAATTGAAACAAATAAAACAAATATTAAACATAAATGCATAGACCAGAGAGACGCTGGAGCCCTAGCTCCGGTCGTCTTCTCCGGTGAATTAAATTCTTGTCCCTGTAAACAGCATGTATTAGAGATCTAGGGGGACCCAACCCCCCTAAATAAGACCCTACGAATCCAATGGGATGGTTCTTTTGGATTTAAACACACTAGATTTTGAGCTATTGAGAGAACAACACAGATATGTACAAATATGGTGATTCTTAATTTGGCTCGCATGGGACCTCCACGATGGGTTTTTCCTTCCCTTTTGAACCTCAGAAACACATAAATGGCAATAGTTTCAATAAAAACAACAAGAAAATTAAAATATGAATTTATGTAATAAAGAGAGGACGATGATGCATGCAGGGGTGTTTTGAGCCCTTTAGATCTTTTTAATTGGTCCAGCCTTACACTATGGTGTTCTTCAAAGTGAATGGGATGACTAGTTTGTAATGAAAGGTACTGTAAATAGTGTTTCGAGTTGTTTTTATGTTTCTTGAAAAATTTGAGATTTTGGACAAGCTTCTTGGTATAAGGGTTCGTGGCTTTTGTGTCTGACTTGAGTAGAATATATAGAGAGGAATTAGGTAAAAAAATATGGGCTTGGACTTGTGTCAAAAGCCTTGCCTTATTTTATCTTATTTTGACTTTTAAAATAATAAAAAATCAAAAATAAAATATAATAAACCAAAGGGAGGTGTATGAAAAAGTCTTGAGGTGCATAAGGAGTGTAGTACATGGGAGGTGTATGAACAAGTCTTGAGGTGCATAAGGAGTATAGTACATGCTTGGACACTGAAATAATAGCATAATAGCCCAAAATATCAAGTTTGCTAAATTTGAACTTCATGCATTTGCTCAAAATTTCCCAACTTATACTAGTCATAACTCCTTCAATTTTAACTATATGAAGGTGATTATGGACTTTTTGGAAAGCCCAAGGCGTCCTCTACAATATCTATGTTGACCATTTTGGAATTTGAAGATTTATCTTGATTTAAGTTTCCTTGGAAAAGAGTGTCTTTTTGTTGACTTTTGAAATGACCTATAATGTATTGGTCTGTATCTCACAAATGAAGCATTTTTTAGACTTGAGCTTAGAGAGCCAAAATTGTAGAGAATTGAATTCAAAATGAGCTTCGGTTTGGGGAAAAATTGATGAAGCATGTGAAAATTATGCTTGGTCAAATTCAGTTGACTTCTACTAAGAAAACCCTAATTTGACAACTTTTGACTTTTGATGATTTGAGAGTTTTCCTTGATGAATCATGATCAACCCTTGATAAAATGATCAATATGACTTAAAAATATTGATGTTGACCAAAAATATTTAGGTTTGACTGTATGTTGACCATAATTGACTTTTTTACCCAATATAGTTGATTTCCAGTCATCTGAGCAATTGACTGAGCAAACTTGTGATGCAAGGCATGAAACTTGGTATGGGAATTCTTATAGACTTATAAGAAACAATGGAAACCACTTGAGGCCTTAGAAACCCAAACCCCTTGAGAAAAATGAAACCCTAGTTATGGACCCATTGCCTAGGAGGAGAATTTGTCTAATCAATTCTTGAGTAACCTTTAGCATTTGAGAATCCTAGGAGAATGTCTTGAAGAAAAAGGGAGGGAAATTTTTTGGGTAAAACATAAACTATATGGATGATGATCTGGTACAGTTGCACACCATATTTTGTCACATGGATGGCTAGGAGGTACATCATTATGGGTCCTGTCAAATCTGCTGTAGGGATTCCCGTGGTTGTTCTGTTGTAAGAAGAGGTGTTCAATTGCTGTTAGATAAAGGTACTATCAGAGTCACATGAAACATAGATGATTATAATTGAGTTAATATGATTGAATATTACTCTGTTGAGGCCATGTTTGATGATAAGTATGTTTCTTCTGATGAATTCTTTCCTTTTAATGAAGGTATGTTTTCAGATAATGATTCTATGATTCTTGGATATGTTGAAGAGGTAGTAGTGAATGTCATTATACCACATTTTAATGTTCTCAATCCTATAGAGATTGCATATCGCAGCAGACCTCATATAGCTCGTGTTGTTATTTGTTTCTCTGGTGCTATTCCCTACTTGTCAGAAAGAGCTATACCTTATAAGTACAACAAATACCCTGGAAGACGGTGTAGAAATTTCAATCCAACCTTTAACCCATGTTGAGAATATATCTGAGGCCAGTCGAGTGACCCGTAGTGGTTGTATCTTTGCTCCTACCTTTCGAGGAGATGTTGATCCTGTCAAAAAGATTGTTGAGACCTATGCTGAGCCTAAGAAGGTGGTAGGAGAATCCAGTGGTGCTACCATGGAGAGAAATGTTGATAATCTGTTGAAGATCATTAAGATGAGTGATTACAAGATTATGGACCAATTGTTGCAAACTCCATCTAAGATCTCCTTTCTAGCTTTGTTGATGAACTTCTCTGTTCACCGGAAATCTCTGATGAGAGTGTTGGATTAGGCTTTTGTTAAAAGAGATGTATCTCTTGATCAGTTTAACGACGTTGTGAGAAATATTACATCTTGTAATAATATGAGCTTTTGTGATGAGGAATTACCCAATGAAGGACAAAACCATAATTTGGCTCTGCATATATCTATGAATTGTAACAATGACTTCTTGTCCAATATGTTGATAGACAATGGATATGCTTTAAATGTCATACCGAGTGGCACTCTTATGAAGCTTAAGTACCAAGGAACTCCTATGCATCCAACTGGAATTATAGTAAAATATTTTGATGGTTCGAGAAAATCTATCATTGGACAGGTGGACTTACCCATTCACATTGGTCCACACATGTTCCATATTACCTTTCAAGTGATGGATATTGTCCCAATTTACAACTGTTTGCTGGGACAACCTTGGATCCATGAAGCATGAGTCGTTACGTCAACTCTGCATCAGAAGATGAAATTTGTCTGTGAAGGGAAGATAATTATTATGAATGGTGAGTAGGTTTTGTTGTTATCTAATTTGTCTTCCTTTAGAATTGTAGAAGCTAATGAAGCCGTTGTTGGGACCCATTTCCAAGCTTTGCCAATTGATAATATAAGAAAGAATGAAGATTCCATCACCTCATTTAGAGATGTGCAACATGTAGTATAAAAAGTCCCTAGAAATGTATGGGGATAGGTTATTGATCCACCTATGAACAATAAAATGAGTGGTTTGGGTTTTTCCCTGTAGTATGAAATTATGAAGCCAAAGTCTTCTTTCAGGAAATATCAAGATATCTTCCGCACTGTAGGATATCTCTATCAAACAACTCCAGAGGCCAACGTTATCCTTGAGGTTGAGCTGGAAATAGAGATGCCAAACTTTGTAACATATGGAGTCAGGGTCCAGAATTGGATCAATGTTGATGTTTCTAATTGCATGTATATTTTGAAGTAATTTTTTTGCTTGTCTTTTCAAAAAAATCCTTTCACTCTGCCCAAGGTGAAAGTGATGTTGTATAGGCGCGTCTTTTGTTTTGGATTTTCAAATCATTAATAAAAGTTATTTTTGATTTCCAATCCTGTTTTTGTTTTATGTTTTTCTTGGAAATTGGTAATCAGAAAAAACCTTTCAGAATAAATAATAAATGTAATTGAATATGCATAATCACTTGTTACGATTGTTAATTTCTAAAATCAATCATAATCATATGTGCAGATTAATTAAAAAACCCGTTGAATACAATGACCATACACCCTCTCCAAACTTTGAAAGTCCTGTGTATGTGGCTGAAGAAGAAGAATTTGATGAGATTCTATAAGAGGTTTCTCGGTTGCTTGAGAGGAGGAAAATACCATTTAGCTGTATAAATATCCGTTGAAAACGATAAACTTGGGTTCAGAGGAAGATTTGAAAGAAATCAAAATTGTGGCACTGCTTCATCCTGATATGAAGAGCATGTTGATTGAGTTGTTGAAAGAGTATCTAGATATCTTTGCTTGGTCTTATCAAGATATGACTGGGTTGGACACCAATATTGTGGAGCATCATTTACCGTTGAAGTCAAAATGTCCGCCTATCAAGCAAAAGTTGTAAAGAACTCGTCCTGGCATGGAAGTTAAGATTAAAGAAGAAGTCTTGAAACAGATTGATGTCAGTTTTCTTGTGACATCAATATATCCTCAGTGAATTTCTAATATTTTTCCAGTACCTAAGAAAGACGGAAAAGTATTCCCGTTCATGGACGGATTTTTCGGATACAATCAAATTAATATGGCTCCCGAGGACATGGAAAAAACCCACGTTTATCACACCCTGGGGAACATTCTGTTACCGAGTGATGCCCTTCGGGTTGAAGAATGCTGGTTTAACATACAAGAGGGCTATGACAACCCTATTCTATGACCTAATGCATAAGGAAATTGAAGTATATGTTGATGATATGATCACAAAATCTTAGAAAGAGGAAGGGAATTTGGAAGACTTGTTGAAGTTATTTCAGTGTTTGAGGAAGTATCGTCTCTACTTGAATCCGAATAAGTGTACCTTTGGTGTTTGTTCATGAAAATTGTTGGGTTTTATTGTTAGCGAAAAAGGAATTGAAGTTGATCTTGATAAAGTTAGGGCAATTCAAGAAATGCCTGCACCAAGAACTGAAAAACAAGTTAGAGGATTCCTTGGGCGTCTGAATTACATCTCCAGGTTTATTTCCCACATGACTATAACATGTGAACCAATTTTCAAGCTTCTGAAGAAAGATAAAGGTTGTGTATGGACGGATGATTGCCAACGAGCATTTGAAAGCATTAAATAATATCTGCTTGAACCTCCTATCTTGCTCCCTCCTGTTGAAGGAAGACCATTAATTATATATCTGACTGTATTGGATAATTCTATGGGTTGTATTTTTGGATAACAAGATGAAATAGGAAGAAATGAATATGCCATTTATTATCTGAGCAAGAATTTTACTGACTATGAGTCACAATATTCTATGCTTGAAAAGACATGTTGTGCCTTGGCCTGAGCTGCAAAACGTCTACGACAATATATGGTGAATCATACTACTTGGTTGATATCCAAAATGGATCCAATTAAGTATATTTTTTAAAAGATTGCTCTTACTTGAAGAATTTCCTGTTGGTAGATGTTATTGTCTAAATATGATATTGAACACCGTACTCAGAAGGCTATTAAAGGCAGTGTGTTGGTGGAGTACCTTGCTCACCAACCGGTTGATGATTATCAGTCTGTTAAGTTTGATTTTCTTGATGAGGATGTGATGTATTTGAAAGTAAAAGATTATGATGAACCTTTTCCTGGAGAAGGTCTTGATCCTGAATCCCGATGGGGTATGGTGTTTGATGGAGCTGTAAATGCTTATGGAAAATGAATTTGTGTTGTGATTATTACTCCAAATAGGTCTTATATCCCTTTTACTGCAAGGTTGACATTTGATTATACCAATAACATGGCAGAATATGAAGCTTGTATTATGGGTCTTGAAGAGGCTATGGATCTCAGAATCAAAGTTCTTAATGTATATGGTGATTCAACTTTGGTAATAAATCAGATTAAAAGAGAATTGGAGACTTGTCACTCTGGCTTGATTCCCTACAAAGATTATTACCTTTCTTCAATAAAGTTGAATTCCATCATATTCCCCTAGACGAGAACCAAATGTAAAATGCTTTAGCCACTTTGGCTTCTATGTACCAAGTGAATGCTTGGAATGATGTACCTCCAATTACAATTCGACGTCTTGATAGACCAACTCATGTGTTTGCTAGAGAAGTAACATCAAATGATAAAAATTAGTATTATGATATCAAGAACTTCCTCTAGACTCAAGAATACCCGGTTGGTGCGTCCAACAAAGATAGGAAGACGTTAAGAAGGTTGGCATGTAGCTTTTTCCTCAATGAAGATGTGTTATACAAGAGAAATTACGACATGATCTTGCTCAGATGCGTGGATAAACACAAAGCATACATGTTAATGCATGAGATTCATGAAGGATCCATTGGTACTCATGCCAATGTAAATTTGATGGAAAAGAAGATGCTTAGGGCAGGTTACTATTGGATGACAATGGAATCTGGCTATTATAAATTTGCGAAGAAGTTCCATAAATGTCATATTTATGCTAACAAGATTCATGTGCCTCCATCTCTCCTCAATGTTATTTCTTCCCCATGGCCTTTCTCTATATGGGGTATTGATATGATTGTGATGATTGAACCCAAGGCCTCAAATGGACATCACTTCATCTTGGTGGCAATTGATTACTTCACGAAATGGGTGGAAGAAGCCTCTTATGCTAATGTCACCAAGCAGGTGGTGGTGTGGTTTATCAAGAACAACCTTATTTGTCGGTATGGTGTGCCAAGCAGGATTATCACTGACAACCGCTTGAATTTAAATAATAAAATGATGACGAAACTTTGTGAAGAATTCAAGATTGTCCATCACAACTCGTTACCTTACAGGGCTAAGATGAATAGGGATGTTGAAGCTGCTAATCAGAATATTAAGAAGATTATCCAGAAAATGGTTGTTACCTATAAGGATTAGAATGTGATGCTTCCTTTTATGGAATGGAAGCAGTGCTCCCGGTCGAGGTTAAAATTTCCTCTTTGCGCGTGATAATGGAAACCAAGTTGACGGAGGCTGAATGGGTCCAGAATAGGTTTGACCAGTTGAATTTAATTGAGGAAAAGAGAATGACGACCTTGTGTCATGGTCAGTTATACTAGAAAATAATGAAGAAAGCTTTTGATAAGAAAGTCAAGCCTTGTGAATTCAGAGAAGGCAACCTAGTGCTCAGGAAGATCATGTCATTCAACGATGATTCTAGGGGCAATTGCACTTCCAATTATGAAGGCCCGTAAGTTGTCAAGAAAGACTTCTCTGGAAGTGCATTAATTCTTGAAACTATGGATGGCGAGGAGTCCCCACATTCCGTGAATAATGATGCAATCAAAAAATACTTCGCCTATAGAAATAAAAGAACAACTTGCTAAGTTGAAAACCCAAAAGGGCGACTTAGGCAAAAATAAGTGTCTCGGTAGGCTAAAAACATGAAGGGGCGGTGTAGGCAAAAGTTAGAGACATAAACAAAATAAAATTTTCCGGTAGGTTGAAAACCCGCAAGGGAAACCTAGGCAAAAGTTAGAGATTTCTTGGCAAGTATCTGCGTCAGACATGACTTGATCATTAAAGCAACAATCTTCTTGGATTCTCATCACACTTCAATTGAAGCCTATGCACAGGAGTTCAAAGATGTTAGGAAAAATAATGGCCATCGTGTTTTAATGTACCTTTTCCATATATTTACCATTTTCCAAAACATTGTAATCATTTATGGAGTAAATCCATTTGCGGACTACCATTATATTAATGAAGTTTGGGCCTTTATCTAATTCTTTGCAGTTCTTATTTTATTATGTCTACAAAAATTTCATTTATTATTGATAGTAATTTTCAAAACAAAAAGACTTAAAGAAATAAAAACATGTTTTTGAAAAGAATTTGCAAATTAATTTTTACTTTGATTTTTTGAATCAAACGGAACAAAAGATGTGGTTCCGAGGATGGACAAACTCCAAAGTCTTGAAAAGTTTCCTCCAAGAAGCATTCTCGGGTTACTCTTGTTGAACCGCGCTTAGTCCCCTTGCATTTGTTCTTTGGATAGTTAAATTTCTATAAGTTGTTATATGGTGTAGGTTTAGGTGGTTTGATACCTCTATCCCATATTCCCCAATTAAGTCTTGATGCGGATCTTTCCAGAAGAATGTGATTCCCCTTTCCAGCAGGGTTGTGATCAAGCAAAGATGATAAATTTGTGTAGCATTTTCTTATTCATTGGATTCTTTATCCCTTTGTGTGTGTTAAGAAGTGGTACAAAAGCTCTTGCAGAGCGTTGCTCCCTCCAATTATAACCTTGTTGTTATTGTTTGCTTCCCGAGCAGCTAGACAAGAGCATTATCTTTTCTAAGAAGTGTTGAAACAGTTGTCAACTTTTTGGGATTTCTCTCGCCATGTGTTGAGTTTGATTTAAAATCCTAATAGCTTTGACTTATTGCTATGATGTTAACTTCTTAATTCCCTAGATGGGTAAAGGATTATTTTCACCTCTAAGGTTGTTATCCCCATGAAGTTCCTTTGATCTTCCATAGAGAAGTTTGTACAACCCCAATTCCTTGGTGTTAAATTTTTATGGTCTCCCCTCGGTGACGTGGCTTCATCTTCCCTAGTAAAGTTATTTGGCGTCCCCAGTTGAAGTATAGACGATGTGTTATTGTCTCACCTAGAAAAGTATGTATGATATTCCCCGGTGAAGCTTGGAGAAGTTTATTATATCCCTAAATCTTTACAGTTCATTTCTATCAGTTTATGCTTTGATTGTTCTCAATCAACATTTCCTTTCCTAGTGAAGTTAATCCATGAAGTATGAAGTTGTTTCCTCAGTTGGTGCTTACTCTCTTATGGAATCTCCATCTTGGATGTGATTTAGCCGAGTGTTGTTTTTACCCAAGATGGTTTTGTCTAGATCTCCCTAGTGTAGCATGTTTGTTTTGTCAGCATATACATGTCAACATTCATACATTACTCATACATACATCATGCATAGTTTAATTACAAATCATGGTTCATCTACAGTTATCGGTGTTTCTGTTGATACATTATCCTCTTCGCAGAGTGTGTATCCTCTCTCCAATAAAATGTCAATCCTAAGAAGAAAATGTATATCCTTTCAATTTCCCCACTGAATTATCCCTCGTGGAATAATTTTGCTTTAGCCCTCCTACCCAGCTCATTACTTGGATGAAATTGATCTCTAGTTGAGTTTATTCCTCATTCGATGGTGTCTTGGTTGACTGTTTCACTCCGGTTTATTCCTGTCTTGAATTTGGTCCTCGACAATGATATTTTTATCTCTCTGGGATGTGAAACCTATATTGAATGTGCATTTATGTTGCACGTGAGGACTTTATCTCCTTAGTGGGAATGTGTTTATATTTCCCCAGGAAGTCAAAATTCATTTCCTAACAGTGCTATTGCAATCATTTATATAATGGCAAGTGGCGGTCTCTTTATTTGAGCAACCCGTACTCCCCTAACAAGCATGTTAGTGCTAGAAAAAATTATTTGTTAACTCAAATGGGTATATGGTCTTTTCAGTATGTCAAAGATAGTTCGTTGAAATATATTTACAATAGTTATTACCTTTTTCAAGTTATAGCTTGATCAAAGAAGAAATTGTTATCGTTCTCGGTGAAATCCAGAAATTGGTAAAAATTATTACCCTTTCTAGAAGGAATGCCTCGGTTAACGAAGAAGGTGAGACCCATTCTAGTTGGAATGCCATAATTTTGAGAAACTTGTTATTGTTCTACGTTTTTTCTACCTTCAGCCTTGAGTTAGTAGTTCACTGTCATTTTTTGGTCGGTATTTACCACTTTCTCCTCATTGGACTTTACCCCAATAGAGTTAAGCTGTTTTCAGACATAAGTATTGATGTCACCCCTTTGTTCCCAGTCATAAGCACTGATGTCAACACTTTGTTCCCAATCATAAGTACTGATGTCAATAATTTATTCCCAGTCATAAGCACTGATGTCAATCATTTTTTTTCCAATCATAAGTACTGATGTCAATCATTTTTTCTCAGTCATAAGCACTGATGTCAGCCCTTTTATTCCCAGTCATAATCACTAATGTCAATCATTTGTTCCCAGTCATAAGCACTGATATCAGCCCTTTGTTCCTAATCATAAGAACTGATGTCAACCATTTGTTCCCAGACATAAACACTAATTTAAATCATTTGTTCCCAGTCATAAGCATTGATGTCAATCATTTGTTCCCCGTCATAAGCATTGATGTCAATCATTTGTTCCCAGTTATAAGCACTAATGTCAATAATTTGTTCCCACTCATAAGCACTGATGTTAATCATTTATTCCCAGTCAAATGCACTGATGTCAATCATTTATTGCCAGTCATAAGCACTGATGTCAATCATTTTTTACTAGTAATAAGTACGGATGTCAAATCTTTGTTCCCGATCATAAGCACTGGTGTCAATCATTTGTTCTCAGTCATAAGCATTGATGTCAGCCCTTTGTTCTCATTCATAAGAACTGATGTCAATCATTAGTATCCAGTCATAACCACTGATTTCAATCATTTGTTGCCAGTCATAAGCAATGATGTCAGCCCTTTTTTCCCAGTCATAAGCACTTATTTCTATCATTTGTTCCCAGTCATAAGCATTAATGTCAATAATTTGTTCCCAATCATAAGCACTGCTGTAAATCATTTGTTCCCAATCATAACCATTGATGCCAATCATTTGTTCCCAATCATAAACACTTATGTCAATCATTTATTCCTAGTCATAAGCATTGATGCCAATCATTTGTTCCCCATCATAAGCAAAAATGTCAATCATTTGTTGTCAGTCATAAGCACTAATGTCAATCATTTGTTCCCATTCATAAGCATTGATGTTAATCCTTTACTCCCATTCATAATTATTGATGTCAATCATTTATTGTCAGTTATAAGCATTGATGTCAATCATTTGTTACCAGTCATAAGCACTGATGTCAATCCTTTGTTCTCAGTCATGAGTACTAATATCAATCGTTTGTTCCAAGTCATAAGTACATATGTCAATCATTCATTATCGGCCTTAATACTGATGGTTATCAGCATCTCTGAATAG
The DNA here is from genome assembly GCA_948472305.1 of Vicia faba. Taxonomy (NCBI): domain Eukaryota; kingdom Viridiplantae; phylum Streptophyta; class Magnoliopsida; order Fabales; family Fabaceae; genus Vicia; species Vicia faba. The sequence continues at coordinate 303,624,945 of OX451741.1, forward strand.
GTATTATCTTACTGTTTCTACCCTCATCCTTCAGATTGGTAATTTACGATCCTCTATGAGTCGATGTTACTCTCTTTTTGCTGTCTTCTCTGCAAGTGGATAGTTCGTAGTTACCTATCAGTCATTGTTACCCATTTCTTTTTCCTCATTTTTGATATGATGTTACTTTGTCTCCTCTTTAGGATTTACCCTAGTAGATTTGAGTCCTCTTCTTCCAGTGGAGTTAATTTTGTCTCCAATGGAGTCAAGTTTCTTTTCCCAATTGAGTCGGTAATACTTTCTTAAAGATTATTTCCTTTTTGGCTAGTTACATGCATTGTTAGGAGTTCTCGTCATTTGAATCTTACTATGCATTTTGATTCTTTAATTAAGATTTTGGTTTTGCCTATTCATCCCCAGAATCGTGTCACTCCCCAATAATTTATTTTCCTATTTAAACTCTCTTCATTAGGCTGTATGTATTATTTTTGCTTCCTCAGTGGTTTTTTGTGTCACCTGTGTGAAGTTTATCTTTTACATTCATAATCATAAGCATTGTATGGCATCTTAGGGTAAAAATAGGGTTTGTTTTGTATTTAGGTATTTTTAATCGCATCGAGACAAAGTTTCCAACATTCGTGTCTCCTGATAGAAGACACTTAAATAAGGGCAGCTGTGATACCCTGATTTTTTCCCTTAATATCTCTCATCATCTTATATCATCAATACATCAAGATCACACATTAGGGTTGGTTCTCTCTTCTACTTCCTCCTATTTTTTAAGTTTTCTCTTGAGGGATCACCAAGAACCTTGAATCGTGTATCTTTTACATGTGTATCTTATGTTGATTAGTTCTTAAGTAACATCAAAATATGTATATATGTTTCTTTAGATGTTTATATTGTACGTGATGACACAATTACATCCACCTCACCATTTAACCTAGGTTTTGAGGGATAGTCCTCAGTCAAATGGTTGTTCAATGAAGTATAGTAGTTAGAGCTTCAAAGCTATGTTGATGACATCACAATTCATTGGTTTAAAGAACTCTCTCAATTTTATTTAAGGTCAATCTTTATTCAAAGAGAATGACATTCATCAAGAAGATTCATAGATTCATGTGTTTATTTCCATGCCTTCTTCAACAAGTTTCATTGAGACTTAAGATCCATATTTGAGTGTGATTCAAGATAACATCATGTCAAGGTCTAAATGTGATCCATCATACTCTATTTTGCAAATAAAGTTCAAAAGATTCAAGGTTGATTCAACAAGTTTGACCTAATTGAACAAGTACTTGATTCAGTGATCACAAGTGCATAACTCACTTAATTTTCAACATTTTGAGTTGGTTCTTTTTGCTATGGGTTCTTATCATCATCTACAAAAACTTATTTTTACATGTCAAGATCCATTTATGATTTGAAAGTCATCAAAAGTTGAAAGGGGTTTCAAGTTATTTTGGTACTCTCTGAGTGAGGTTGGGTTGACTTCTAAAGACCATATATTGCTCTTTTTTTGAGATTTTAGGTTGATTCCAAAGAAATGATTCTATTTATAGAGTACTTAATAACTTCTCTTCAAGGATCTAAGGCTAATTTTGAATGGAAGACCATTTAAGTTTGAAGAAGATTACAAGTCCTTTAGAAAAGCTATGGAATTCTCTTATGTGACTTTAAAGGATCATAATTTGGTCATCTTTTATCTCCCTGAACTTATTATTTTTTCACAATAAACTTGAGGATGTCTAATACAACTTTGTTTCAAGGTGCAGGGCTTGAAAAGATATGGAGAGTCTTTAAAGAATTGAAAAGATTATAGGCCATTTGTGGATTTCTCCAAATTTGTTCATCATCTTCCAAATGCAATAACTTTTTCAATTTTTATGATTTTTTAATGATCTAAATTCCATAATTCAATATTAATATTTTACTTCATTTCATATTCAAGGATAAAGATCAAATTTTAATTGGACGTCATTGTAAGTTTGCAAGACATTATAGGTCATTTTAAAGCTCAACACTTAGAAATATTTCTAAGTACAAAAGAAAGTTTGTTTTTCACAATTTCAAGAGGACATAACATCCAACTCAATTATCCAAATGGAGTCTTTCTTGACACATTGTAAATATTGTGAAATTGTCTTTCAAATGCTTCAAGAATCTTGTCATAAAGCCTCTTGAGTTGTGTGCACCATGGATTCAAAGATGTTACCTTAGAACTGAAGTTTCTCATGGAATTCAGAATGCAATTTCCATAATATTGGGTTCTAATCACAAAATTTGTGCGTGTTTTCCACTTAAACATGATTAGAAGAGATGTTTTGATCATTTAGAGTGTCAAAATGCACCATTTGGATGAGTTTTGATGCACATGTGATCACACTTTCTTCATGACCACGATGTTGTACCTTGAATTTATCCTACCCTTTTACTGTTTCTCTGGTTAGAATTTACATTTCATTCATACATGTCACGAGATTCATATGCATAACATTCATTTCATTCAATAATGAACTTAGGTTCAAGGATCAACATTTGGGAAAATTAGGGTTTAATTTTGGTTTGAAGAGACAAATCCATTTGGTTCTTGAGTAGTGGATTATGGAATGAAGTTCTGAGGTATCATGATTTTCCTTCTTCATCAAGTCACAGGGATATTCTTCAATGTTCTGGATTAGGGTTTTGATTATCTTAAACAGTTCGAGATCTTTCTTCATCAATGTGCATCATCATATTTGAGCCTGTTAAATAATTAAAAATTATGGTCAAAGTCACAAGTGACTTGTGGTTTGGACATCGAAGTTAAGGTTCTCATTGAGGGTTCAAGTTTGATTTGGACATGATATAAAGATTAAGGTGTTCATTTAAATGATCATTTTTTTGAGTTCGAGTTAACCAAATGGAACTAAATTCTTAAGAATTTATTTTGTTCAAGGAGTTTATTCAAGTTGAAAGACAATGCATATGGTTTACTTGAAATATAAGTTACAAAGGTCATCCGTGTGATTTCTTGGAGTTCAAATTACAAAAGCAAAATGTATCATTCATCATTCATCCATTCATCCATTCTTTAAGTTTCATTTAAATTCAATAATGATGTTATAATTTGATTCAAGGCCATTATGCCAAGATTCACATTCATTATTTAAAGTTCACATACCTTTCATCATCATTCAGTTTATTCAAAAGTCTGGGTTAAAAGTGTTTTGTAAGATCTGTCATCCAAACCATTCAAGTGGGGAATTACAAGTTTCATCAAGACAAGATATAATAATTCAAATTTCAAGAGATTAAAATGTCTTTCATTCATCCTAACATTTATACAATTACAAAGAAATTGGAATAGAATTACATTCAAGTATAGTTTTCATAGTACTACAAGATTACATGGATGCTTTCTAAGCCTAAATATCAATTTTCAAATGTTCACTCTTCAAAACTTGAACCATCTTCATGCTTTTTCCTCCATGAAAAGTTGCCATCCATTCCTCATTACTCATTAAACAAGAAAGAGAGAAAGAGTTTAGAAAACCTCAATATTTGAATAAAAAATTCCATACAAGAACAAATTGTTAAAGGAAAGTTTTCATCTCATCATTAGGGTTTGTGTTCGAAATCAGAATTTCAAAGGGGTTGTTTTCAATCATGGGCTTATTTCACATATTTTTCAAATCACAAAAGTTTGAGTTTTGGTTCACAACAGGAAAAGAAATTTGAAACAAGTTTACTGCAAAAAAAACAAAGTCAGAGCAGCCAAGCAAAATAGTCCCAACTGGGCGAATATATCTACCCAAAACTTGCACAAAACTGGCAAGCAAACAACTATTATCAAAAGAAGAAGAGTAAAGAAAATTAAAGTAAAGCAGAAGCAGAGTAGAAGGGAAGTTACCAGGAAATATCTTCACCTCAGAGAACATTCATAGTTGGTATTTTTTTTATGAAATCTCCAATCATACTTGCTTTGATATGCTTATTAATTCTTTATTTTGTGAATTACCTTCTCCAAAGATTGTTGATCGATTTTGTTAAAACCGTTGTTGCTTTGAGTGCGTTTTCATTTATTTTATTCTTGCGATACCTAGAAAAGATCAAAAGAAACAAGGTGAGTTGAGTAAAAAATATAATGAGAGAGAAATCAAGAGAGAAATATTATACACGAAAACCTACAAAAAACCTCTGACTCATTCTCCTCGAACAATCTCCCTCTACCTCATTCTATACTTACACGCATTCCCTGCAAACCTTAACTCAAACCCCCCGCTTCTTCAATGCATTTAACTGCAACTGTAATAAAGCCTAATCAACTCACCCTAGTCCCCATATTCTCCCAGCCATCACTCCCATAACCTCCATCCCAACTTCTCCCTCAAATAAAAAATCACCATAAACTCGACCCTCAAAAATCTCTACTGCGATTTCTTCAACACCATATTTCACAACACCATAAAATTTCCTCCATCCATTTACCTCAAACCTATACTGAAATACACAGAAATATACACACAAAAACTCAGAGAGAAAAGAAATCATGATTCATTCATAACTACCTTATCAAGAAAGAGCTTCAACCACTTTTTTCTTTCTGTGACAGAGAAGTTTCAAGAAATTCATCTCGAATCCACAATTGCGACTGTAGAAATCTTCTAATCTTTGTAAATAACATCCTCTTTAGCAATCAGTTCAACCTACTATTACACACCTTCATCTTTGTGTATCCCTGGAACATCAAACACAACAATAACGTATCAATTCCTCTCCTCTTTCTTCTCAACACTCAACATGCACTGAAAAGCGTAGAAGTAGAAGAAGAATGAACAAGAGTTTGCAAGGTCTTACCTAAGTTTTCATTATCGACGATGTCGGAGGCTCGAGCGTAGAAGTGAGATGGAGTCTCAAATTGAAGCGAAGCGACAAATGTGAGAAGATTTATGAGGACGACGAATCAGCATTGAAACGCTAAACATTGAAGAGCAGTCACAATCAAGAGTTTTCAATGGTTGAATTGAAATTGAGTCCATGACGGAGGCATCAGATTTGTGTCTGAACGAAGAGTTGCAACATTGTTTCAGAAATGAGATAAGAGGAGAGAGAGAAAACATATTAATTTTGCTGATGTTGAGGTGAACACAACCGAGATAGAGTGAAATTGTAAGGAAGGAGAGGGTTTTGTTGTTGTGGTTGAGCGTGAGTGATGGAACAGAGAGTGAGAGAACGATTTTATTTACAGAGTTTCTTTCTATTTTGCGAAGGAGACGCTATCCTTGCCTTGTTTTAGGGTTTGCATAACCCATTTCTCAGTGCATTCCAAATTAATACACCATCATCCCATAATTTTACTTCATACCCCCTTAGTATTTTAATTTAGATTTCATCTCTTTTATTATTTTTCTTAACTATTTGGTTTTAACTACCTTGTTTAATTCTTACTTTAGTTTAAAGTGTTTTTTTATCATTAATCATTTTATTAATTAAATTAGCCTAATTTAATTCCTTTAATATTTATAAGTTTTTAATATTTTAGTTTGGTTAGCCACCTTTCTTTGCTGGATGAAAATCACAAAAATATTATCTTTGTACTTCTTTTTTATTGCGAATTTGGTTGGTTCCTCACCATGTTATCTTAGGTTATCCTATCTGGTGATTAACTTTTGGTCACTTAGTGTTGAATCAAGAACCTAACATTAAATCCATCAAGTACATAATAACATTAGGGTAAACTTCCCCCTTTAGATTCTTATTTTTGTAATTAAATTAAAACTTCTCTTTCACAAATAAAATATCCAAAAACATTTAGTCTTTATTCGAGTTCATTTTAAAACTCGCAAAACACTCAACCAATAAAAACTTCCCCCAAAGGGCATGTTATATTTGTTCTACTACGATACAGGCCGTGCCTATTGCTAGAATGTGTGTGTTAACATCGCCCATTAAAAACCACCAACAAACCAACATTTTCTATAAGAACTACGGTGTTCTGATTCCTTCACTGGATACGTAGGGAAAGGGTTGAGAGACCCTCACGAATGCACTAATAAAAAACCATTTCTTTCCCCTTAGCAAGTATATTTATAAATAAACACACCATTAGAAACAAACAAATGAAATGGATCCCGTTGAGTACAACAGATGTGAGGCGTGCTAATACCTTCCCCTCGCATAATTGACTTCCTTACCCTTTATCTTGGTCACAAGGTCATCTTATCCATCGTCTTGTGGTTTTCTCGATATTTCCCCTTCCTTTGGGATAAATAAAATTTGGTGGCGGCTCTGTGTTTTTTGCCAGTAGCTTCAGCTGGGGAGATTCCTTTTGCAAGTCTATCCTAGTTTTGTTTATTCGTCTCTTTGGGTTTTTATTTATTTACTTTCTTTACCGCTTTATTCCTTTATTGCTTTATTGTTTTCTTTTGGATATATTGCATTATACTGTTGCTACTCATATATTATGGATATGCTGTATCTTTTGTGAAGCTGGGTTGGGTGATTACATTTGATAAGTCCTATACCCGGACTTTGGCTACACACAGGATTAGGACGGATGGTATAGTCATGCTAACTTTGAGGGGGTAATCCCGAAGAAGGAGGTATGAAATCCCCCACACAGTGGAGGTCCCCTTGAATGTAGCGTTGTTTACCGAGTAATCAGGAAGACATTGTTGCTTTCTACCTGGGAACCAGAGAAGCTGATGGCCGTAGAACCATTAACCCCTCCTAGCCTTTTTAGGTGTAGTGTGGAGTCTATAACAGAGTAATCCATAAATAGTTGTAACGCGATGCTGCACTCAGACGAGTTTTTCTTGCGAATATTATTGATTACTGAGTAATTGGGACGTCAGTAATATCCAAAGGAAAAGCGTAGACTCTGAGATTTCCCTAGAACCTTGTTCGGTAGGTAACAAATCCCTAGTACATACCTTATGGGTGGTGTTGTAACAAAAAAATTTCCCTCCTACTTATCAAGAATTTTCTCACAAGATCTCCTTTGGATCAAGACTACATTTTGGTTGATCAGCTCAAGACACCTCCTCAAGCACTGATGACTGAAAATTAGGGTTTGAGATTGCACAAGGATTTTTGAACTTCCAATGCCCCATATGACTTTCATGGATCATTATGGACCCCCAAGTTTACTCATGTCAAGTTTCAAGCCTTGGATCATACTTTTAATCAGTCAATTGAGCAATTGACCTAAAAATCAGTTGTATTGTGGAAAAAGCCAACCATAGCCAATTTACAGTAAAACTTCATAATTTTTTGTCCACACTAACATTTTAAACTCATATGCATCATTTTATCAAGTTTGGACCATAATTCCTCAAGAAATTTGATCAAAACATCAAAAGGGCAAAATGGTCAAAATTAGGGTTTTGACTAGGAAAGGGCAGTTTCTGGTTTTTGACCTAGAAAATGATCAATTGGGTTAAGGCATGACCTCAATAGTCCAATTGCATCACTTTGACCTAATGACATGATTCAAAACACTATAAGTCCATTGGATTGACAGATGAATTTTTCAGTCAACTGATCAAAAGTCAATTGTATACTGAAAAGTCAAACTTTGACTTTTTGGTAAAATTCAAGTGCCAAAGGTCATAATCCATCAAAACATGTCAAAATATGAAACTTTTTCATCAATAAATCAAGAATTCAAGATTTTATTTTGAAAAGATGAAATTTCTTAACTTAGAAATTTTTCTAAGTATAGAAAATTTCTTATTTGTTCACAACTTTGAGCCAAATTTTCACCATGATGCAAGATGATTCAAAGAAAACTCCAAACATGAAAGTTGTAGATCTCCATGAAATATACAACTTTTATTCACACAACTTCTCCTAAAAATGTTTGGATCTCAAGTTATAATTTTGTGAATACATGCTCATGAACTAAAAATGACTTAGTGAAATTTTGCCCTAGTTAGGAAGATTTTTTACCTAACTTCATGGCAATTTTTCACATATTTTCAAGGGGAATCTTCAAAATCAATTCAAAGATGAGTTGTAGAGAACATTACAAGATTTCCAAAAAGTCCAAGAACTCCTTGAGATCATTCTTGAGTAGGGTGAATCGAAGAGATGAAGTTTATGTTTTGTCACTTGGATTACAAGCTATTTTATGAAGAACATTGGATCCAATCCTCAAGCATGTTGTACAAATCCAACTTTTCAGGTTTCTAACTTTACTTTCACTCCATAATTAAATATTTTCACAGGTGGTGGAAGCTTTAATCCAAGCATTCAATGCATTGTACAAATTTACTTCCATTTTGGGAAGAAATGCAACATTACCATTTTAGAAAAGCAAGCCTTATGGAAAGTCAGCTTGCATTGAGCCTTGCATTGTTCTATCTACACAAACACACTCTACACAATCAGAACAAGTGTGTTTAAAGGTCTCAGCCCCTCTACAAGCTTGGTACTTCACCTTGAAACCATGCTTGCTAGCTTTACTTCAAAAACAAGTAACCAAGCAAAACATGTGAGTTTTTGAAATATGAGTTGTGACAAGTCTTGAAACCTATTGCTTATAAGTAGACACGCTATTTGCAAGTTGACACACGAATGCTAAGACCCTAAAACACTCCCAAACACTCTGCAACTCAGAATCTGCCATAACTTGACAGTTTTGAAACTCACATATTCATCTCCAAATCCCCTCGTGAGTATTAAGTTTTAACCACCCAAACACTTAATATACATCATATCAAAGTAATCTAGGCCCCTGTTTCAAGACTGTAGCTCCTCCATCACCATCCATAATTTTAAAATATCAAGCTTGCAGGTTGACTTGAGTATAGAGATTTAGGGACTTTCAAGGCAAAGTAAGAGTTGGAATACACTCAAGGAGGTCCAAGCAAGCTGAACAGATCCTCAGGCCATCTCAAAAGTTGCCCAAACTCCATTCATGATTCCAGATGCAAGAGTTAAAAACTAAAACTTCTATCTCTTCCTACAAGCATCATTTGATCCTGATTTGTGAAATAAAATGTAGATATCCTTGCTCTAAAGCTAACCATGTCCATAGTTTCCATTTATATTGACTGTGTATAGAGAATTTTGGATTTGAAATTTCTGAGAAAATTAGGTTTCAATTTAGGGCCAACAAAATTAGTTTTTATCTTTAACATTTAGTTTACATAAGTTATATATTTGAATTCGTGGGAAGAAACACCATAACTTTCATGTTTGGAGTTTCCATTTTTGTGGAGAAATGAAGAAGATACAGGTGGTCCGGCCATGGCTCAAGGTTGAAGATGAAGTTGCCTTCAGAAAGCAGTTTCCAATATATATTTATGCTTTGATTATATGACCGGATGAAACAGCCACCCCAGTGGCAAGTGCGCGCGTACTAAGGCATATGTTACCTAAAGGGCGAGGGTTCGAACCAATGTGAACCCCCCTTTTGCATTTTTATATTTTTTTTTTATTTTTCTAACATCTTTTTTTTGCAGGAGCTGGGCCCTTTGGGCCTGGCATTTTTGTTCTTGCTAGCATACTTCCCTGTTTGCTTGTGACACCCCTTGACACATTTTATTTTTATTTAATTATTTCTTTCTTTTTCTTTTAAATAATTTTCAAAAATACCAAAAAAAAAAATAAAAAGTATAAAAATAATAGATTTATATTTTGACATAATTTAAATATTTTTCCACATAAAAAAATTATTTTTATTCATTATACTTTATTTACTTTTACTAATTTCATTGTAAATTAAATTAAAACTAGATTATTATTTATTTAAATACACTTATTTCAATATAAAAAAGACCAAAAATATTTCATAGCACCACATATTATTTTCAAAGACAAATATATAAAAATACAAAATATATCTTTTTCTTTAAACTTATTTTATTTTAATCAATTAAAATAGATTTAGGGTTTTATTCAAAAAAATCTCTTCTCAATTAAAATCTTTTCTTAATTAATATAAGTTCATTTAATTTAATTACTTTTTTCTCTAGTTAGGTTAAAATCAAAACCCTTTTCCTTAAGAAACCAAACAAAAATCTTTTTTTCTTTGCATTTACAATTCTTGCATATTTGATTCATCTTGTATGTTTATTTACTCCAATTCTTGTACATATTCAATTTGGTTGTAATAGATTAATTAGGTTTATATTATTGAAATCCCCATTCACAAATTGTATACCCCCTCCCACAAATGTTGTAATAGCGTAGTAACTTTAAATTTCACAATTTGTCGCTTTTACATAATATGCTAGTAATTAGGGTTTGTATGGAAAGAATAAAATAAAAAAAATAGAAAACCCTAATCCAAGACAAAAAACAAGCATGAAAATAACACTCTTGCACAAAAGCACCCCTAGGGTTATCCCACTTGGTTGCCTTACAAAAATGGCCATATTACGCATGTAAGGTATCTTAGCAAAAACAAGCAAATACAAGACCATAGTCCCTCGATGATGCTATCTAAAGTTGCCTTACAAATGATATTAGTCCCTCAAAAAAATAATGCTAAGATACCTTGCAATATTGCTAATCATGGTTATACGATGACCCACGCCCGTCCCGTTTACATCCAAAGATAGTTTTGCTTACCAAATCAATGGTAAGACAACAATGTCAAAGGAAAAGGAAATGAACAAGAAAGAAATTTGAGTAGGTAGATTTCTCCTAATTACTTGCTCCATTTCAAAACAAATATCCTTGATATTTTCAAAACAATCACATACACTTTCATACATCTTACAAAATTGAAAACATTTTCAAAATATCAATATCTTTGTATACATTCTTACGAACGAGAATCATTACAAAGATTGCCTAAACAATGGCCTCTTTACAAAATACTTTCAAAAACCACATCAAGCACAATTTCAAACAAAAAAGCAAGTGATCTAGCAAGTAACTAAGAGCCCATGGAAAACCATTGATGAAAAGGGTGCTAATACCTTCCCTTTTCATAATCTAACCCCCAAACTCAAGAAATAATCTCAAAGGACTTTCCTGTGCTTTTTCACCTTTCCTTTTGGATAAAAGAAAAGTCGGTGGCGACTCTTGCTAACCACAAAATTTGCGATAAAATACAAACACCTCAAGTCAGTTCTCCCACCGTATCACAAAACTGACGACTCTACTGGGGACTATTCTCAAAGTGGGGTTGCCTTAGGGATTTATAACATTTACTTGCTTACATTGTTTGACTTGTATGCTTTACATTATGCTTCTTTGTTTGGGTTTGAATCCTCAACCCGGATTTGGGATACATTATAGGTAAGTAGCAATACGTTGTGGAAACTGTGCGGGGTACACCGACATGGTCTAAGCAATAGCTACGTTAGTGTAACATATTTGTGGGTACCGGTAGCCTTTGAGTTAATCAAAGAGAATACGGGGCCGCTGGGTGATGTCATGAAGCACTAATAAACTTTTAGAACCTTTACTTGACCAACTTGGCCTTTAGGATGTAGTGAGATGACCGACTTTGGTGCAGTCCGAAGTTGGTAGATACTCGATACTACACTCATTGAGGTTTGGTTTCTTGGGATATTTCGGTCGCCATTAAAGAGGCTTGTGCTGAAACAATAACCAAGGAAACAATCAAGTGATATTGAGCTCCTTAGAACCCGGTTACTATTATTAGGACAGGTTGAGCCAACTAAACTTCAAGAGGGTACTTACCTATGAAACTCCATGCAAGCCTAAACCTAAGGACTTGTTTGCTTTGTTTGTATATGCATACTTGTACATAACATCATGAACATCATATACATCCACTAACCCTTTCAAGGATTTTTGGATTCATCTTTGTTCTTTTTTTGTAGGTTATGGATTCGCTTCGCAGGAAAACTATTCAAGTCAACCTTGTAAGGATCCCTCCACAACTTAAGGAGCTAGTTTCAAGGATTCATGAAAACTCTCCATTCACTGAGAGACATGGTCGCCTACTCAACTTGGTCACCTCCAACACAGATGAGGACATGATGAAGGTGCTCTTCAATTCTTTGATCCTTTACACCATTGCTTCACATTTCCCGAATATCAACCTGTGCCTACTTTGGAAGAATTCTCCCAACTCTTGAGGATTCCAATTCTCAATCAACTACCTTTCAACGGTACGGAAAGAGACCCAAAGCCAGAAGACATTTCTCAAGCTCTACATCTGATGTCACAACTCATTGGGAAACAAGGAGTGGTATCAAAGGTTTCCTAGCAAAGTTCCTGTTTGAGAAAGCCCAAAGCTGCTGGAATTCCTTAGAATTGCAAGCCTTTGAGGAAATTGTGGCTCTCCTCATCTATGGGATGGTTTTGTTTCTAAATCCTGACCAACTCATAGATGTGAACGCCGTCAAAATCTTCATATCCCGTAACTCGGTGCCTACATTGCTAGGAGATATCATATTCACACTCACACAATGAGGAAAAGAGGTGTCCTTATGTGTTGCACTCCTCTCTTGGTAATATGGTTTATTTATCATCTTACCCAATCTGTATTAAAAAATGAGCACGGTTCAAGCTGGTCACAAAGGTTGATGACGCTCAAACATTCAGACATTCATTGGTGCTCTCAATCCAAAGAGAATGTTATCATTTTCGACCGTTTTGGAGAATTTCCTAATGTCCCTTTACTTGGCATTAGGGGAGGAATCACCTACAACCCTTGCTTAGCCTTAAGACAGTTTGGTTATGCCTGAAGGGATGGCCCACACGAGATGCTGATTCAGGGTTTGGTATTTGACTACGACAACGACGATCAAGGTCTTTTCCAGAGATTTATCCGAGCTTGGAGGATGTTAAACAAGGTGGATAGCAAGACTTTGGGGCATAAAAATTCCATCCCTCTTGAGCCATACCTCAAATGGGTACGAAATCGTGCTCAAAGTCTTATGATGCCTTACCCCTCCATTCTCCCAATAATCATTGAGCCTGTCATGGAGGGAGATGTTCCATACACTATCCTACATCCTAACATGCCCACATCTCTTGAAGACATACAAAGGGTTTGGATACAACTCAAAGGAGAGCGAGATATTTTCGAAGCCCAATTCTACGCAACCGATAAAAAGGTTTTGGAACTCACTAGGATACTTCATGAGGAGCAGACTCTGAATGCCTACATTGCACCGAAGAGGATGCGCACTACGTTTCTATCATAGAGTTTTTGTATTATTTTGCCCAAGGGGAAGTGATGTACTCAAGATTTATCTTATTAATATAACGTGTGTTTCCTTTTTGTCTAAAACAAACTTGAATCTTTGAAATCCTTGAAAAAATTGCATATGCATATACCATTCATCATAACATAAGCAGGTCTTTTGCATCAAGTCTCCTCATCTCTCTACTGTTTATTTAGAGTAAGATGGATCTCGAGCAAACAGTGAAGGATCTCTAAGCTCAGAATACACAGTTTCAATAGTTGCTCTTGACCCTAGCTAAGGGACAAGAAGAATGGAAGACTTTGCTGGCTAAAGAGAGGAAAAAGAAAACAAAGAAGGTAACCAGAGTCTTAAACACGGGAAGAAGATTTCATGGGCAGACGCAGGACTTTGGACTTTGTAACAACATCCGCTGAAAGAGACAACCAAGACGGTAAAGGCAAGGAAACAATTATCCCGTCAGAATCAGAGGAGGAAGAGGAAGAAGAAGACTACTCTGAAGAATAATACCTTCCAGCGGATGACAAGTATAAACATCTCGAAGAGCGATTGAGCGCGATGGAAATCCAAAAGGTGTCTGGCTTGGATTTTGAGGAATTGGGTTTAATGTCAGGGATTGTGATTCCTCCGAAATTCAAAGCACCGGTATTCACCAAATATGATGGAGTTTCATGCCCTAAAATGCATATCCGGTCATATGTGAGGAAAATTCAACCCCATACCGCTGATAAAGACTTATGGGTGCATTTCTTCCAAGATAGTCTATCTGGAACTCAACTTGACTGGTTTTACCAACTAGAAAGAGCTAACATTCACAATTGGGAATATCTTGTTGCAGCTTTCTACGAACAATAACAGTACAATGCTGATCTGGCGCCTACCCGTACTCAACTCCAGAGTATGTCCATGGCTTCCAATGAGGGTTTCAAAGACTATGCACAGAAATGGAGAGATTTGGCTGGAAGAGTTCAACCCCCTCTGTCAGAGAGAGAATTGGTAGACATGTTCTTAGGCACCTTATTTGGTCCCTTCTTCAATCATTTAATCGGAAGTTCATCTGCATGATTTACTGAACTAATATTGACTGGAGAGAGGATAGAAGCCAGTATAAAGAATGGAAAGATTCAGAAAGATACATCTTCTTCTACACTGTAAGGAAGCCCTTCATCAGAAAGAAAGAGGTGGCTGATGTATATCCTTAAAGAAACCAAGATAGGGCCGAACGCCAACCAATGGTGGAGGTTGTTATGATTCATAAGCCCGCGTCTGATCATCAAAGAAATAATCAACCAAGGATGGAAATGCCATTCAGGCAGTTCACCAGAATCAACATGACCCCGTCTCAAGTATTACCGCATCTACCAAGATCCAACTTGGTGACCTTGAAAGAAGCTCCGGAAAACCCCAATACAACATCTCCTCATTATCATCCCAATGCCCGTTGTGTATATGACTCTGAAAGTCCTGGTCACAATACTAATAATTGTTGGGCTCTAAAGAACAAAATACAAGACCTCATTGAAGCAAAAGAAATTGAGTTTGATGCGCCTGAAAAGACTAATGTCATTTCTGCCCCTATGCCCAGACATGGCCACAATACCAATTCCATTGAAGAAGGATTGTTTGTTACTTCAATTGATGAACTCATGACCCCACATCTGACTATTAAAATGAATTTGTTGAATGCCGGTGTGTTCCCGGGATGTGGTGAAGTTTTCCATCTCTGTTTGTCCTCCCCAACCGACTATCCTTTGTTGAAAATAGGTGTTCAGTGCCTAATAGATAACAAAGAAATTTTGTTTGAAAAGACTCTTGTTTCACCTATCCCTTTTGAAGATGTTTCTATCATTACCATTTCCGCCAATTCTTCCAGGGTCTCCACCAAAAGACCCGTTAGAGTTACATCAGTTCTGAAAGCATCTCCTTTAATAATAACAATTCCTGGACCAGTCCCATATGCGTCTGAAAAAACCGTACCATGGAATTATGGAGGGGATGTCTACTACCATGGTATCAAGCAAGACTGGCCAGCTACCGAAGATTCAAGTTCTGAGGGAATGAACTCTGACATCGGTAATATTGCAGGAACTAGCAAAATTACCCGAAGTGGTAGGATCTTTTCTCCAGAAATTGCTCCCCTGAAAGCAGTTTTTGGACCCGTAACCATTCCTGTTGTTGCTCCCCCAAAAGTTATTCCAGGTCCTACAATTATCTCCAACAATACTCCAATTGACAAAGCTGTTACAACCCCTGTAATCATTCCTACTGACATTCATGATGCCGAGTTAACAGAGACTCGAGTAAAAGGTGTTCTGATTGAGCCTGTCCAAACGAAGGCTCAGTCATTGACTATCCCTGAGACCTCCAAGAAAGAAATGGAGGAGATCCTAAAAATCATAAAGAGAAGCGACTAAAATGTAGTTGAACAATTGGGGAAAACTCCCTCTAAAATCTCCATGCTGGCATTACTACTATGTTCTGAGGCACATGCAAAATCCATGGTGAATATATTAAAAACCGCCCATGTACCTCAAGAGACATCTGCCGATTAATTTCAAGACTACGCAGCCAACTTGATTGCGGATAATGGTCTAGGTTTTTCAGATGCTGACCTGACGCCGAGAGGAAGGAAGCATAATAAGGCATTGCATGTCTCAGTGGAATGTAG
Organism: Vicia faba; assembly: GCA_948472305.1. Lineage (NCBI taxonomy): Eukaryota > Viridiplantae > Streptophyta > Magnoliopsida > Fabales > Fabaceae > Vicia > Vicia faba. The sequence continues at coordinate 303,640,710 of OX451741.1, forward strand.
GGGCACAACTCTGGCTCATGTTTTGGTGGACACTGGATCATCTCTGAATGTATTACCCAAAAAAGCTCTTGATAGACTTGACTGTGAGGGGTTGACTTTGAAGCCAAGCAACATAGTGGTAACAGCTTTTGACGGTTCGAAGAGGATGGTGTACGGGGAAGTGGATATCCCTATAAAGGTTGGAACCCAAACTTTCAATTCAACTTTTTATGTAATGGACATCCGCCCTTCATACTCCTTCTTGTTAGGCCGACCATGGATCCACAATGCTGGCGCTGTTACTTCTACATTGCACCAAATGCCGAAGTATTCAGTTCAAGGGAAGATTATCACCGTTCATGGAAAGGAAGAATACATGATCATCCATCTCAATTCCTTCAAATATGTGCAATTAGATGGGGAATTCATTGAATCTCCATTTCAAAACTTTGAAGAGGTCCCCCAAGGTGTGGCAGTGGCCAAGGTTGTGTCTCAGGTTCCCAAGGTTACAAAGCCTCCACTCCGGATGTCATCTCTGAAGGATGCCAAAGCAGTGGTAGAAGAAGGAGGGTGCACTATCTAGGGATAACCCCCAGATATCCCATATAAGTATGACAAGTTTGGCCTAGGTTTCACTTCAAGTGCTCAGAAGACTGTACGTCATACTAGTGTTGGAGGACCACCCTTGAAGATCAGCAACCGTGAAGTCAACGCATTAGAAGATGGTGAAGATGGTTGCAACCTAGAGGATTGGATCTTCCCGACTGTCAATGGAGGGCTCAACAATTGGGAGGCTAGAGACTTTGTCCCAATCACCTTTATCCCACAATAATTTGTCTTTACATTTTGTTGGATCTGTAATATCGAAACAATTTGCACTCTTAAAACCTTGTGTCTTACCCGAGGCACAATGGTCCATTTGTAAGGGTTATTATCTCATTTTCATATGACATCAATGAATCATGGACGTTTTCGCATACAAACTTTAATTCTCTTTGTTTTTTATTTTACATTTTACTTCCTTTCAAAGATATCTATACCCTTACACACACACACACTCACAATGCAGGTATACATCCATTCGGGATCCTATGGGTAACGATACTGCTATGGACTTTTGTGACTCTGAGAATATAATCTACCAAGCCGAAGACGAAGGTGAGGAAGATTGTGAAGTACCAGGGGAACTTGCCTGACTACTACAACAAGAAGAGAGAACCATCCAGCCTCACGAGGAACCCATGGATACAATCAACCTAGGTACCGAAGAAGACAAAAAAGAGGTCAAGGTGGGTGCCAATCTGGAACCCAGCATCAAGGAGCATCTGATTCAGTTATTACACGATTATGTTGAAGTCTTTTCCTGGTCATATGAAGACATGTCGGGGCTCGATGCAGATATTGTGGTACATCGTTTTCCTACAAGAGAAGATTGCCCGCTAGTAATGCAAAAGGTTCATCACATGAGATCTGATATGTCAGAAAAGATTAAAGCAGAGGTCATGAAGCAATTCAATGTTGGATTCTTGGCCGTCACCTCCTATCTTCAATGGGTTGCCAATGTTGTTCCCGTACCCAAAAAAGACGGCAAAGTGCGAATGTTTGTGGACTATAGAGATTTGAATAGGGCGAGCCCTAAGGATGATTTTCCACTCACCCACATTGATATCCTAGTTGACAATACGACACAACACAAGGTGTTTTCCTTCATTGACGGATTCTCAAGTTACAACCAAATCAAAATGGCGCCCGAGGACATGGAGAAAACAACGTTTTTCACGCAGTGGGGCACTTTCTGCTATAAGGCAATGCCATTCGGACTAAAGAACGTTGAGGCAACTTATCAGCGTGCCATGGTAGCTCTGTTTCACGACATGATACATCACGAAATAGAGGTCTACATGGACGATATGATAGCCATATCTCAAATAGAGGAAGAGCATCTTGATCACTTACAAAAACTATTTGAGAGACTGAAGAAGTACAAGCTGAGGTTGAATCCAAACAAATGCACATTTGGGGTACGGTCTGGTAAACTCCTAGGCTTTATCGTCAACAACAAAGGTATCGAGGTCGATCCTGCCAAATTTAAAGCAATACAAGAGATGCCTGCTCCTCGTACTGAAAAGGAAGTCAGAGGATTCTTGGGACGTTTGAACTATATTGCCAGATTCATTTCTCACCTGACAGCTACTTGTGAGCCAATCTTTAAAATATTGAAGAAAGATCAAGTAGTCAAATGGAATGATGAATGCCAAGTTGCTTTTGACAAAACCAAATAATACTTACAAGAGCCTCCTGTGTTGATGCCACCAGTCGACGGAAGACCGTTGATCATGTATCTGACTATTTTAGAAAACTCAATGGGGTGTGTATTGGGGAAGCATAACGAGTCTAGCCGAAAAGAGCATGCTATTTACTACCTGAGCAAAAAGTTTAGCGACTGTGAAACCAGATATTCACTGCTCGAGAAAACTTGTTGCGCTCTGGCATGGGCTGCTCGCTGGCTAAGACAGTATATGCTGACTCATACTACCTTGTTGATATCTAAAATGGATCCGATAAAATACATCTTCGAGAAGCCTGCTCTTTCTGGGAGAATAGCGAGATGGCAGATGATCCTGACAGAATATGACATACAATATACTACCCAGAAAGCTATAAAGGGCAGTGTACTAGCTGATCACCTTGCGCACCAGGCTGTAGAAAACTACCAGTCCATGAAGTTCGAATTCCCGGATGAAGACATCATGGCATTAGACAACTGTGAAGGATTTAGGCCACATGACAGACATGAACAAGGATCCCGATGGACCCTATTCTTTAATGGAGCATCCAATGCGCTCGGCAATGGTATTGGTGTTTGTTGTACCCCAAAATTTTCCCTCTCATTTTATCAAGATTTTCCTCACAAGACTCTTTGGATTCAAGACCAGATTAGGGTTTGCTATGCTCAAGACATCTCCTTGCAATGTTGACCTGAAATTAGGGTTTGAGTTTGCACATGGATTTTTGGACTTTCAATGCCTCATGTGACTTTCATACTTCATGTTTGACTCCTAAGATTTCTCATACCAAGTTTCAAGCCTTGAATCACTTTTTTGCCCAGTCAATTGGACAGTTGACCTAAAAATCAGCTGTATTCGGGAAAAAGTCAATTGTGGCCAATTTATAGTCAAACCTCAAAATTTTTTATCCACATCAACATTATAGACTCATATTAACCATTTGATCAAGTTTGGACCACAATTCCTCAAAAAATTTGATCAGATCATGAAAAGGGCAAAATGGTCAAAATTAGGGTTTTGACTTTAGAAGGGCAATTTCTGATTTTTCACCTAGCCAATAGAAAATTGGGTTCAATCATGGTTTCAAGGACTCAATTTCATCATCTTGACCTAATCACAAGGTTCAAAAGATCTCAAATGCATTGGATTGACAGATGAATTTTCCAGTCAACTGATCAAAAATTAATTGTACACTGAAAAGTCAAACTTTGACTTTTTGGTCAAAATCAAGTGCCAAGGGTCATTTTTCATCAATATGTGTCAAAACATGAAACTTGTTGACCAAGAAACCTAAATTTGGAAATTAGGGTTTAAGTTTGAAAATTTTCATAACTTAGAAATTTTCGAAGTTATGAAAATTTCTTATTTTTCCCCAACTTTTCCCAACTTTTTCTCCATGATACAATTGGATTCAAAGAAAACTTCCAACATTAAAGTTGTATTCCTCCACAAAATCTACAACTTTGATTCCGAAAGTTTTCCCAAAAGATGCTTGGATCTCAAGTTATGATTTTGTGAATAGGGGTCCATGAAACTTTTAACTTAGTGAAATTTTGCCCTAGTTTAGGCAAATTTTTGACCTAACTTCATGGCAACTTTTCACCTAGTTCCAAGGGTAATCTCAAAATGAATTTCAAAGATGGATTGTAGAGAATGTTACAAGATTTCCAAAATGTCCTAGAAATCTCCAAGATAATTTATGGTTAGGGAGAATCGAAGGAATGAAAATGGCCATTTCTCACTTTTGTCGAAGGCATTTTCCACAAGGTTACAACTTGCAAATTTGTCCTAAGAATGCTTGTACTTTTTTTACAGGTCTTAAACCTTTCCAAACTCCTTAATTTAATGCAAATACATTGGATAATGGCATTGTTCTGATCTTTGAAGCTTTGTACAAGGGTTTAATCCAAAAATGGCAAAAAGGTTACAATGCTACTTTGATAAAGTTAGCTTTTACAAACTTTGTTTATCTTGAGCCATGGACCTAAGCTCTTGCTGCAAACAAACTCCACAAATATCAGGCAAAGTTCACCAACCCTATGCAGACCTTGAGCTAGCCTGTACAGGCTTTGAGCTTTGTGAACTCACTTTTGCTTCAAAATCAAGTAAGCTTGCAAAAAGTCCACAACTTGAAAATATGATAAGAGAAAGTCTTTGTATCATTTCAAATAACTTCAGCATATTGTAACAAGCCAATACACGAGCTCATAGCATTGCAAATACCCTAAAACACCAAAATCACCATTTCTGCCCAAAACAGGGCAACTTCTGCAAACACCAAGCCAAAACCAAACTGCCTCGTGCATTTTGTCTTGAATCACTTCAAACACATTCCATACATCAAACCTAAGCTGTCCAGACCTTTCTCAAGCAACTGTAACCTCATTTTCACACTTCACCATTTTCATTTTGAAGCTTTGCAGGTTGACTTCTACAGGGACATTAAAGCCATTTCAAAGCAAGCTGAGCATTGGGAAAGGTTGAGGGAACTTCAAGCAAGCTCACACGACCTTCAGGCCTCACTCAAAGTTGCTACATTTCCATATTCAACTTCAACTGAACAAGGTATTTTCTAAGTTTCTATCTCTCTATTTAGACATCCTTAGGCTTAGGTTTGTGAAGCAAAAATGTAGTCTTCAATGTGCTTGAGCTGTACATATGCATAGTTCTTATTTATATTAACTGAGCTATGAGAATTTGGATGATGAACATGCTGAAAATTTTAGGTTAAAATTTAGGGCCATTAAAATTCTCTTTGTCCTTTGAGAGTTAGGTCACAAAATGGATATGGTTGGAATCGTGATTGAAAATGCTATAACTTTCATGTTGTAAATTTTTGATTTCATGCAAACAATAGAGAGAACAGGATTTGCATGGAAGAAGCGCGCACGTGGCTGTCCCAAGGTCAGGGATGAAGTGAAGTGGGCCTGGCGCTTTGGGCTTGGTTCTATTTGCACCCCCCATTTTGTTATTTGCACCCCCTTGGCCCATTTTCCATATTTTCCATATTTTCCATTTCTTTTTTTATTTTCTGACTTTATTTATTTTTTCTAAACAAATAAAAATCTCAAAAATATTTTCTTAATTTTTTGCATTTTCTTTTATTATTTTTATTATTTTTTTGGACCTAAAAATAGTTTATTAATAATAACATACTTTATTTTCTTAAATAAAATTGTAAATAATGTAAAATATATTATATATTTTTATTTTTATTATTTATACACTTAAAATAATATTTTCATACAATATTTAATTTTTAACATTATTGTATATATTATTATTATTATTTTTCTTAAACAAAAATGAATAAATAAATAATATAAAGCATAATTTTTATTAAACAAAAATTAGGGTTTTCACCCCTTTCAAAAATAATCATTTTTATTTTTCTTATTTTTAGGATATAAATAAATTTATTTTACATACATAAAATAAATACAAAAACATTTGTGCATATTTACATTTTATTGTACATTTAAATATTTGCTTATTTATTTATTGTTGTATAAATTCAATTTGATTGTAATAGTAATTTAGGGTTTTATTTTTGAGCAATATCCCCCTATTCAAAACTTGTACCCCGCTTTCCATAATAATGTTGTAATAGTTTAGATTTACTTTACGCATTTTTATCGCTTTCATATACCATGATAGTAAACTAGGGTTTTGTATGAAAAGACCAAAAAATCAAAACAAATAGAATGACCTAAATATAAGACAAAAATGCATGAAAAATGACAACACATTGCACACAAGCACCCCTATGGTTTCATCCACTTTGTTGCCTTAAAATGGCCATGGTATGCATGCTGGGTATCTTGGCAAAACAAAAACAAAACAAAAAGATCATAGTCCCTCGATGACGCTATCTTGGTTGCCTAAAAAAATGATCTTAGTCCCTAAAACTTGCTAAGATACTTGGCACCATTGTTATCATGGTCATACGATGACCCACACCCGTCCCGTTTAACATCCAAAGATAGGGTTGTTTACCAAATACAATGGTAAAACAACAATGTCAAAGGGTTAAAAATGTACAAGAAAGACTTTTGATTAGGTAGATGCTCCTAGTTGCTTGATCAATTTGTAAACCATCCTTGCTATTTTCAAAAACCCACACACAATTTCAAAAACATTTCCAAACAAACTTTCAAACATTGAAACATTTTTCAAAAGACAAACATCTTTGTATACATTCTTCAAACAAGAATCATTACAAGGATTGCCAAAACGATGGCCTCTTTTCAAAATACTTTCAAAACCACACAAAGCACCATTTCAAACAATTGGAAAAGCAAAGCAAGTGATCTAAACAAGTAACTAAGAGCCCATGGAAAACCATGGATGAAAAGGGTGCTAGCACCTTCCCTTTTCATAATCTACCCCCCGAACTCAAGAAAACATCTCAAAGGTCTTTCCTGTGCTTTTTGACCTTTCCTTTGGATAAAATAAAAATTCGGTGGCGACTCTTGTTAAACTGGAACATTTGCGAACACAAACGCAAAACCTCAAGTCAATTCTCCCACCGTATCACAGAACTGGCGACTCTGCTGGAGAAATTGAAAAAGTGGGGTTACCTTAGGGTTTAGATCACCTTGACATGCTTATCTTGTTTGACTTGTATGCTTTACACTTTGGTTCTATTGTTTGGGTTTGAATCCTCTACCCGGATTTGGGAAACATTCATAGGTAAATAGCCATACGTTGAAACTGTGCGGGGTATACCGATATGGTCTAAGCAATAGCTATATTAGTGCGACATATTTGTGGGTACCAGTAGCCTTTGAGTCAATCAAAGAGAATACGGGGCTGCTGAGTGATGTCATGAAGCACTAATGGACTTTTAGAACCTTTACTTGACCATCTTGGCCTTTTAGGATGTAGTGAGATGACCGGCTTTGGTGCAATCCGATGTGGGTAGATACTCGATACTACACTCATTGAGGGTTATTTTCTTGGAATATTTCGGTTGCCAGTAAAGTGGCTAAACTGAAACAATGAACACATAAAATAATCCAATGATATTGAGCTCCTTAGAACCCGGTTACTATTTCTAGGACAGGTTGAGCCAACTAAACTTCAAGAGGGTACTTACCTATGAAACCCCATGCAAGCCTAAACTAGGAACATGTGTGATTTTCTTGTACATATATACTTGTGCATAACATGATGAACATCATAAAGCATCATTTGCATCCACTAACCATTTCAAGGATTTTGGATCTTCATCTTTGTTCCTGTTTTGTAGGTATGGATTCACTTCGCAGGAAAACCATTCAGGTCAATCTTGTGAGAATTCCTCCACAACTCAAGGAGCTTGCCTCCAAGATTCCAGAATATTCTCCATTCACTGAGAGACATGGTCGACTTCTCAACTTGGTTAACTCCAACACAGAGGAAGACATGGTGAAAGTTCTTTTCCAGTTCTTTGACCCCCTACACCACTGCTTCACATTTCCTTATTACCAGTTGGTGCCTACTTTGTAGTAATTTTCTCAACTCTTGAGTATTCCTATTCTCCATCAACTACCTTTCAACAATATGGAAATAGATCTAAAGCCTGAAGATGTTGCTCAAGCCCTACACTTGCAACCATCTGATGTCATAGGCCATTGGGAAACTATAAGTGGTGTCAAGGGTTTCTTGGAAAAGTTCCTGTCTGAGAAGGCCCAAGAATGCTGGAATTCTCTAGACCTGCAAGCTTTTGAGGATATTGTAGCTCTTCTCGTCTAAGGGTTGGTCTTGTTCCCAAACCCTGACCAGCTTATATATGTTAATGCTGTCAAAATTTTCATGGCTTGCAACCCGGTGGCTACATTGCTCGGAGATATCTTGCACTCTTTTCACACTCGAACAATGAGGAAAAGTGGTGTTCTCATGTGTTGCACTCCTCTATTGGCAAGATGGTTTATTTATCATCATCCCTAATCGGTCTTGAAGAATGAGTAAGGTTTGAGGTGGTCACAACGGCTGATGACTCTTACACATTCAGATGTCCATTGGTGTTCTCAATCTAGACAAAATGTTATCATCATTGACCGTTGTGGAGAATTCCCTAATGTCCCTCTACTTGGCATTAAGGGAGGCATTACCTACAACCCCTTCTTGGCTCTGAGACAGTTTGGGTATGCCCGAAAGGATGGCCCACATGACATGCTGATTCCAAACTTGGTTTTTGACTTCAACAACGATGATCAAGGACTTCGATAAAGGTTCATCCGAGCTTGGAGGATGCCAAACAGGGTAGACAGTAAGACCTTGGGACACAAGAATTCCATCTCCCTTGAGCCTTACCTCAAGTGGGTACGAACCCGCGCCCAAAGTCTTATGATTCCTTACCCCTCTATTCTCCCTGTGATTAAAGATCCTGTTAAGGAAGGAGAGGTTCCATACACCCTCCTACATCCTGACATGCCGACATCACTTGAATATTTACAAAGGAGTTGGATACAGCTCAAGGGAGAACGTGATACTTTTGAAGCCCAATTCTACGCCAGCAAGAAGAAGGTTTTAGAACTTACTCGTCAACTTCACGAAGAGCAGACTCTTAACACCTACATTGCACCAAAAAGGATGCGCAACGTATTTTTACCTTAGAATTTTGTATTATTTTGCCCATGGGGCATTGATGTACTAACAAATTCTATCTTATTAATATGACGTTTGTTCCTTTTTGTTTAAACAAATTTGAATTTCTGAATCCTTGAATGCATTACATGAATACATATCATTCATCATATGCATAAATAGGTCTTCACACCAAGTTTCCTCATCTCTCTGCTGTTTATTTCAGCAAGATGGATATTGAACAAATAGTCAAAGACTTACAAGCTCAGAATTCACAATTCCAACAGCTACTCATGACCTTGGCTAAGGGTCAGGAGGAGCTCAAGACTCTACTAGAAAAGGAAAAGGAGAAAAAGAAGAAGAAGAGATTTGGTGTGGCTACCTTGGGCAGAAGATTTGAAGGTCAAGCGAGAAGGGTCCTGGATTTCCCGTCAACATCTGAAGAGGAAGATGAGGATTACTCAGAACAACAGTATCCTCCTGCAAATGAAAAGTACAAAAACTTGGAAGAATGTCTGGCAGCCATGGAGGTACAGAGAGTGCCTGGGCTGGATTTTGAAGAGTTAGGATTGGTTTCTGGAATTGTAATCCCTCCTAAATTCAACGTGCCACTGTTTTCTAAGTACGATGGGGTGTCTTGCCCAAAGATGCACCTACGATCTTATATCAGGAAAATTTAACCACATTCCTCTAACAAAGACTTGTGGGTACACTTCTTCCAGGACAGTTTGTCGGGGACGCAGTTAGATTGGTTCTATCAGCTAGAGATGTCTGACGTGCATAATTGGGAGGATTTAGCTGCTTCCTTCTACAAGCAGTATCAATATAATGCGGACTTAGCACCAACCCGTACTCAATTACAAAGTATGGGCATGGTCTCAAATGAAGGGTTCAAAGAGTATGCCTAGAAATGGAGAGACTTGGTGGGACGAGTACAACCACCTCTATCTGAGAGGGATCTAGTAGATATGTTCTTGGGGACACTGTCAGGTCCTTTCTTCAAACACCTGATAGGAAGCTCTTCTACGGGGTTCACCGAGTTGATTCTAACTGGTGAAAGAGTTGAAGCTGGCATTAAAAGCAGGAAAATTCAAAAGGATGCATCTGCTTCCACTGCCATCAAAAAGACTTTTCTAGCAAAGAAGGAAGTATCAACTATCTACTCCCAAAGAGGTCAAGGAAGAATTGAGCGCCGGCCAGCGGTGGGGGCCGTAATGATTCAGAAGTCTGCAGCTGATCATCCCAGAAACAATCAACCCAGAACCAACCAAGCAAGGGTGGAAAGGCATGTACGACAATTCACCCAGATAAACGTGACTCCTGCTCAGGTTCTACCCCATCTCTTGAAGTTAAACCTTTCCAGTCTGAAAGAGGCCCCGAAGAATTCGAATACAACTTCTCCTTTTTACCATTCAAACGCCAAGTGTGCTTATCATTCAGGGAGTATAGGGCACGACACCAACAATTGTTGGGCCCTGAAGAATAAGATTCAGGATTTGATAGATGCTAAAGAAGTTGAATTCGACGCCCCTGAAAAGCCGAATGTGATCTCTGCTCCAATGCCAAGGCATGGCCATAATGCCCATGTTGTTGAAGTGGATCTTTTTGTTGCTATTGTTGATGATTTAATGATTCCGCTACCAATAATCAAGTTGAATTTGCTGAAGGCTGGGATTTTCCCAGGTTGTGAAGAAGATTGCTGCCTTTGTTCATCCTTAACAACCGACTGTCCATTGTTGAAGTTAGGCATCCAACGCCTAATGGATAACCAAGAAATCCTTTTTGAAAAGACTCCTGTTACACCGATTCCTGTCAATGATGTTTCAATAATAACCATATCCGCCAATCTTTCCAAGGTCTCCAAAATACCATTTAAGATTACATCCGCTCCGAAGATTTCACCTTTGAAGATAACTATGCCTGGGCCTGTCCCATACAAGTCCGAAAAATCAATACCGTGGAACTATGGTGGAGAAATCTACTACCACGGTATTAAACAAATTGAATCAACTGAAGAGAGTTCTGACGAAGAGACTTCCGACATTGGGAACATTGCTGGTACGAGCAAAATCACCCACAGTGGAAGAATTTTCTCTCTGGAGATTGCCCCTCCAAAGGCAATCTTCGGACCCTCAGCTGCTCCTAAGGTTACCCCTGTGCCGGTCAACATATCTGCAAGAACTCCAATTATTGAAGAAGTTGTAATTCCTGTGGTTGTCCCCTCTTCTGCTGCTGATGATAGAGGGAAAGGGATCCAAGAAGTGCCCATCAGGACGAGGGCTCAGCCAATGGTCATCCATGAGACCTCTCAAAAAGAAATGGAAGAGATTTTGAAAATAATCAAGAAAAGCGATTATGATGTTGTGGAACAACTGGGGCAAACCCCCTCAAAGATCTCTATATTGGCCCTGTTGCTTTGTTCAGAAGCTCATGCTAAAGCTCTGATCAGATTTTTGAAGACGGCCCACGTGCCACAGGAAACCTCCGCGGATCAGTTCCAGGAATGTGTAGCTAGCTTAACAGCTGAAAATAGTCTAGGATTATCCGATGCGGATTTAACATCTAAAGGGATAAAACATAATGACGCTTTGCATGTCTCGGTGGAATACAGAGGGACTACCCTAGCACACGTTCTGGTAGACACTGGTTCGTCTTTAAATGTCTTGCCAAAGAAAGCCTTGGATAGACTGGATTGTGAAGGCTTAACACTGAAACCCAGCAATATAATTGTCAGGGCCTTTGATGGTTCTAAAAGGATGGTTCACGGGGAGGTGGACATCCCGATTAAAGTGGGAACTGAAACCTTCAACTCCATATTCTATGTGATGGACATCCGTCCTTCCTATTCTTACTTGTTGGGAAGACCTTGGATTCACCATGCTGGAGCCGTTACTTTAAGTCTGCATCAAATGCTCAAGTACCTTGTCCAGGGGAAAATTATAACAGTTCATGGCGAAGAGGAATACATGATAAGCCATCTAAATTCTTTCCGCTATGTATAATTTGATGGTGAATTCATCGAGACCCCTCTCCAACGCTTTGAAGAGGTTTCTCCTGAAATAGCAGCAACCAAGACAGCGTCTTCTGTACCCATGATTACCAAACCTGCGCCTCGGATGTCGTCTCTCAAAGATGCAAGGGTTGTGATTGAAGAAGGAGGAAGCACAATCTAGGGGCAACTTCCCGACTTTCCTTTCAAATCAAATAAATTCGGCTTGGGGTTCACTTCTTTTGCTCAAAAGGCTGTGCGCCGCACCCGTGCTAGGGGGCCGCCAGTGAAGATCACTCATCATGGGGTCAATGCTTTGGAGGATAGTGAAGAGGAGAGCAACCTGGAAGACTAGATTTTTCCTACTGTTGGCGGAGGACTGTGCAACTGGGAGACAAAAGACTTTGTTCTGATTACTTTCATACCGCAGTAAATTATCTTTCAAACATTTCTATTGGTTTTTAATAATTCTTAAACAATTCGTACACTTTTAACCTTGTGCCTTACCCGAGGCACATAGGTCCATTTGTAAGGGTTTGATTTTTCATCTTCATATGCCATTTTAATGAATCATTGATGTTTTCACATATAAACTTTTGTGTTCATTGTCTTTATTTTTACATTTTATTTGTTTAAAGGTGGCTATCCCTTACACACACCCACACTCACAAATGCAGGTACCCTTCCATTCCGGATTCCATGGGTAACAATTCTGTTATGACCTTCAGTGACTCTGAAGATCTGGTCTACCATGCCGAATACGAAGGTGATGAAGATTGTGAGGTGTCGGGAGAATTGGCTAGACTGCTACAAAAGGAAGAAAGGGCTATTCTACCTCATGAGGAGCTGTTAGAGACAATCAACTTGGGTACTGATGAAGACAGAAAAGAAGTCAGAGTGGGTGTCAACCTAGAGCCAAGTGTCAAGGAGCGCTTAGTTCAGCTGTTACATGAGTATGTTGAGATCTTCGCCTGGTCTTACGAAGACATGTCACGACTCGATACAGATATTGTGGTTCACCGTCTACCCACAAGAGAAGACTGTCCACCAGTTAAACAAAAAGTTTGCCGCATGAGGCCCGACATGTCTGAAAATATCAAAGCAGAAGTTATGAAGCAATTTAATGCTGGATTTCTTACTGTTACTTCCTATCCACAATGGGTTGCTAACATTGTGCCCATGCCTAAGAAGGACGGAAAAGTGAGAATGTGCGTGGATTACAGAGACTTAAACAAGGCTAGCCTTAAAGATGACTTTCCACTTCCGCACATTGACATCTTAGTTGACACTACCACTCAACACAAGGTATTTTCTTTCATGGATGGATTTTCAAGTTACAACCAGATCAAAATGGCACCTGAAGACATGGAGAAAACTACTTTTGTTACACAGTGGGGTACGTTCTGCTACAAGGTAATGCCATTCAGACTGAAGAATGTCGGGGCAACCTATCAACGCACCATGGTAGCTTTGTTTTATCATATGATACATCATGAGATAGAGGTCTACGTAGATGACATGATAGCCCAATCACAAACGGAAGAAGAACACCTCGACCACTTGCAAAAGCTGTTTGTCAGGTTGAAGGAGTACAAGCTCATACTGAACCCTAACAAGTGCACATTCAGAGTCAGGTCCAGTAAACTCTTGGGTTTCATTGTCAGTAACAAAGGCATCGAGGTTGATCCTGCCAAAGTCAAAGCTATACAAGAGATGCCCGCCCCTCGCACTGAGAAGGAGGTCTGAGGTTTATTGGGATGCCTAAACTACATTGATAGGTTCATTTCTCACCTAACATCTACCTGTGAGCCAATCTTCAAGCTGTTGAGGAAATATCAGGTGGTTAAATGGAATGATGACTGTCAAGTTGCTTTCGATAAAATCAAGGAGTATTTTCTAGAACCTCCCATCTTGATGCCACCCATCGAAGGAAGACCTCTAATCATGTATATGACCGTTTTGGATAATTCAATAGGGTGCGTACTGGGCCAACATGACGAGTCTGGCCGAAAAGAGCATGCCATTTATTACCTTAGCAAAAAGTTTACCGACAGTGAGACCCGATACTCATTGCTCGAGAAAAGTTGGTGCGCTTTGGTATGGGCTGCTCGCCGGCTAAGGCAGTATATGTTGACTCATACCACTTTGCTGATATCTAAGATGGATCCGATCAAGTACATCTTTAAGAAGCCTGCATTATCTGGAAGAATAGCTAGATGGCAGATGATCCTGACCGAATACGATATACAGTACACGACCCAAAAATCTATAAAGGAGAGTGTACTAGCTGACCATCTGGCTCATCAAGCTGTCGAAGAATACCAATCCATGAGGTTCGACTTCCCCGACGAAGACATTATGACATTGGACAACGTTGGAAATTTCAGACCATATGACGGACCTAAACAAGTATCCCGATGGACCCTGTACTTTAATGGTGCCTCCAATGCACTTGGAAACAGTATCGGTGCGGTACTCATCTCCCCACAAGGTTTCCATACACCTTTCACCGCCAGAATTTGCTTTAACTGCACCAACAACATGGCAGAGTATGAAGCTTGCATCTTTGGACTCAAGGCTGCAATAGACTTGGGAATCAGATTTTTGATTGTGTTTGGGGACTCAACTTTGGTCATCAGTCAGATCAAAGGAGTGTGGGACACTAAACATCCAAACCTCATCCCTTACAAAGAACATGTCTTGACCTTGTTACCACATTTCGAGCAGATTACCTTCAAGCATTTCCCGCGAGAAGAGAATCAGCTAGCAAATGCTCTAGCTACAATGTCATCCATGTTTAAACTTAATTGGGATAATGAGGCTCCCCAAATCACCATTGAACGGATGGACGAACGTGCACATTGTCACGAGATTAATACCGAAGAAGTAGTGGACCGACCTTGGTTTCACGAAGTCAAAAGGTATCTCGAGGCTCAAGAATATCCTGAAGGAGCTTCAGTCAACGACAAAAAGTTCTTGATGAGATTCTCTGCCAAGTTCTTCCTGAGCAATGGTATCCTATACAAGCGCAATCATGATTGCATTCTACTCCGTTGTGTGGACAAGATTGAAGCTTAACAGATCATGGATGAACTGCACAATGGTACCTTTGGCACTCATTCTAGCGGACATACGATGGCTAAGAAGATTCTACGGGCAGACTATTACTGGTCTACCATGGAAGCTGACTGCTATCAATACTCCCGTACTTGTCACAAATGTCAAATCTATGCGGACAAGGTACATATACCTCCAGTTCCTCTCAATGTCTTAACAGCTCCTTGGCCGTTCGCTATGTGGGGAATCAACATGATTGGGGAGATCAATCCTATAACATCCAATGGACACCGCTTCATTCTAGTGGCCATTGATTACTTCACCAAATGGGTCGAAGCAACTTCCTTCGCATCCGTTACAAAGAATGTTGTTTCCCGCTTCATAAAGCAGAACCTCATTTGCCGGTATAGCACCCCCAAAAGGATCATCACCGACAATGGTACAAACCTTAACAATACTATGATCACTGCCTTGTGTGAGCAGTTCTAGATTCAACATCACAATTCATCTCCCTATCAGCCAAAGATGAACGGTGTTGTCGAAGCTGCGAATAAAAATATCAAGAAAATCATACAAAAGATGACAGTCACCTACAAGGACTGGCATGAGATGCTACCATTTGCTCTCCACGGGTACCGGACCACGACGCGTACATCAACTGAGGCAACACCCTATTCTCTAGTATACGGAATGGAAGCTGTTTTGCCTATTGAGGTTCAGATTCCCTCCTTGAGAATCATGAAGGATGCTGGTTTGAGTGAAGACGATTGGATTCAGACCCGGCTTGATCAACTTAACTTGATTGACGAGAAGCGACTTACTGCTATTTTCCATGGTCAGATGTATCAAAAGCGGATGATCAAGGCTTTCAACAAGAAGGTCAGATGCCAGGTATATCAAGTCGGAGATCTTGTAATCAAGCGGATCATCTTGCCGCAAAGTGATCCCAGGGGCAAATGGACTCTTACCTATGAAGGACCATTTGTAATCTAGAACATCTTTTCTGGTGGGGCAATGATATTAACCGTGATGGACGGCGATGACTTGCCGCACCCTGCGAACGCAGACATTGTCAAAAGATACTACGCATAAATAACCCGCTAGTTTGACACGCCTAGGCAAAAAAGGGCATCCCGGTGAATCGAAAACTCGAAAGGGCGGTTCAGGCAAAAGTTAGGGATAAATAAAAAATCTGTACACCCGACAAGTTGAAAACCCGAAAGGGCGACTTGGGAAAAAAAAAGGGTTTCCCGGTGGATCGAAAACCCGAAAGGGCGGTCCAGGAAAAAGTTAGGGAATTAAAGTGTATGACTATGTCTCGTCGGATCACTTTAAGGACAATCTCTTCACATAGAAGCTCCGGGCTTCTGATAAACTCAATCATCTTCGGACAAAGCAACAAATGGGAAAGACATTCAGAGTTACGAAGGCTATAGCAGAATGGGAACCCCATGGAATTTTCATACATAGCCATCTTTCTTTGTATAAATTTCTCTCATTTTTTATGACAGTGTTCTCTTACTAGGATGTCTGTCTCCTTTGTACAAAATACTTACACAAAGTTAATACAAAGATACTTCAAAGTGAAGAAAACTATTTGCCTTTTCTTCTGTTTTACACGTGTGTTTTATTTGAAAACATCCAATGATTTATTGATGAGCATATGCATTTGAATATAATCACTGTTTACAAATAAACGAAATGGGAAAGAATAATTACTGACAGGTTGAAAATATAGGAAAACGTCTTTAGACTATTCTAGGAGAAATCCCCTGCAGTACATCATCTAGGTCCCCAACGGAGCTAAAACTTTGAAATACACATCCCCATCGGAGTTAAAGTTCAAAATCCCCACCAGAGTTAAAACTTCAAACTCCCAATTCTCAGCGGAGCTAAAAGTTTGAACTACAGACCCTCAGCAAAGATGAAACCTTCTTCCTCAGTCAAGTCAAATCTCCAACTATCAATCCCCAGCAGGAACCATTCAGTTTTCCCCAAATTCTCCAGCAAGTTGTCTAAAAGTCTGAGAATCAACCAGATAACATTTAACTTTTGTCCTATCCCCAACCTAGGATATTTCCCCAGTAGAGTGGCATACAACCCAAACTCCTGAACTTTTTCCAAACAGGAATAAGCTTTTCCCCCAGAGTCCTGAACTTACTCTCCAGTAGGATAACTACTCCCCAGCAGTATAACTACTCCCCACAGAGTTTTTCATCCCCTAGAAGAATGCATATTTTCATTCTTGATTCCCCAGTGAAGTTGCCAGAGTCTTCATTACTCTCCAACATGAATTTGTCAGAATTTTTAATCCCCTGCAGATCGAAGATTCTCATTCTTGACTCCCTAGCATGAAGTCCCCAAGGATTCAAATTCCCCAGGAGATTGAAGATTCTCATTCTTATTTCCCCGCAGAAATCATCAGAATTTTCCCTATTCCCCAGCCGAGTAAGGATTCCCATTATTTAACCCCCAGTAGAAATCTTCCAAGTTCTTTGGATTTCTCAAGCAGATTTCTCAAGCAGTTCGGCATTACTCTCACAACAGATTTTGTCATTACTCCAACTTCAAGACATGAAGGATCCCCATATCCCCAGGAAAGTCGTGAAGGATTCTCACATCCCCACAGAAGTTGTCAAGGATCTTTAAATCCCCAAGCAGTCAGCAAGGATTTCTCATCCTCAGCAATCAAAGATTTTGAATCTCCAGCAGCGGTCAAGGATTTATTTTCCCCAACAGTAGTCAAGGATTTCATTATCCCTAGCTATCAAGGATTTATTTTCCTCAACATTACAGCAAATCAGCTTGCATGCGCATACATTACACTCATATATCATAAACATTGATAAAACACATTTTATTGCATCATACATTCCATGCAACATAATTTGGTGTTTCAGCTAACATTTTACCCTTTTTCAGGATAAGATTAACAGCTATCTTTAACAAATGTTCAAAGATTTCAGATACAGTATGGATACACTCCACACACAGAAGTCACTCTGTTACTTATTCAGATCTGTTATTCAGATACATTACAGATACACTCCAGACACGGAAGTCATTCTATTACTCATTCAGAATTCAAAGTCAAGATACAGTACGGATACGCTCCAAACACGGAAGCCATTCTATTTCTCATTCAGATTCAACTATCAATTTCAAGTTCAGATACACTCCAGACACGGAAGTCATTCTGTCACTTATTCAGATCCCAGTTACAATTCAGATACACTCCAGACACAGAAGTCATTCTGCTACTCATACAGATCTCAACCTCAGATACAGTCCAGATACGCTCCAGACACGGTTTCCATTCTGTCACTTATTCTAACTTTTTCCCCAACTCAGAGACGCTTCAGACGTGGATGCCATTCTGTCGCTTATTCAGATTTCATATTCAGATACAATACAGATACACTCCAGACACGGAAGTCATTCTATTATTCATTCAAGAATCAAATACAGTTACAGCTCAGATACGCTCCAGACACGGACGCCATTCCTTTGCTCATTCAGATTCAGTCTCCAGATATAGCACAAATACGTTCCAAACACGGATACCATTCTGATACTCATTCTTTTGACTTATAATTTACAATTCAATAAACACTCTTGGATGGCATATTTAAGCCCATCTCTGACAAGATTCTGTCACATCTCCAAATGTCATCTTTAAGCTCATTCCCTCAACTATACTTTGACGAGTGCAAATTTACGGGCACTCTAGTGTCCAATCATCTTTTACCTTCGAGTCACGAACGGCAAACTTGCCAATCTAACTCTTCAGGTTCAAGAAGATTGAAAAGGGGCAGCTGTTGTGCCCCAAAATTTTCCCTCTCATTTTATCAATATTTTCCTCACAAGACTCTTTACATTCAAGACCAAATTAGGGTTTGCTCAGCTCAAGACATCTCCTTGCATTGTTGACCTGAAATTAGGGTTTGTGTTTGCACATGGATTTTTGGACTTTCAATGCCTCATGTGACTTTCATACTTCCTGTTGGACTCTTAAGATTTCTCATACCAAGTTTCAAGCCTTGAATCACTTTTTTGCCCAGTCAATTGGACAGTTGACCTAAAAATCAGTTGTATTGGGGGGGGGGGAAGTCAATTGTGGCCAATTTATAGTCAAACCTCATAATTTTTTATCCACATCAACATTATAGACTCATATGAACCATTTGATCAAGTTTGGACCATAACTCCTTAAAACATTTGATCAGATCATCAAAAGGGCAAAATGGTCAAAATTAGGGTTTTGATTGTAGAAGGGCAATTTCTGATTTTTCACCTAGCCAATGGAAAATTGGGTTCAAGCATGGTTTCAAGCATGGTTTCATGGACTCAATGGCATCATCTTGACCTAATCACAAGGTTCAAAAGATCTCAAATGCATTGGATTGACAAATGAATTTTCCAGTCAACTGATCAAAAATCAACTGTACATTGAAAAGTCAAACTTTGACTTTTTGGTCAAAATCAAGTGCCAAGGGTTATTTTTCATCAAGATATGTCAAAACATGAAACTTGTTGACCAAGAAAGCTAAACTTTGAAATTAGGGTTTAAGTTTGAAAATTTTCATAACTTAGAAATTTTCTAAGTTATGAAAATTTCTTATTTTTTCCCAACTTTTCCCAACTTTTTCTCCATGATGCAATTGGATTCAAAGAAAACTTCCATCATGAAAGTTGTAGTACTACACAAAATATACAACTTTTATTCACAAAGATTTCCCAAAAGATGCTTGGATCTAAAGTTATGATTTTGTGAATAGGGGTCCATGAAACTTTTAATTTAGTGAAATTTTGCCCTAGTTTAGGCAGATTTTTGACCTAACTTCATGGCAACTTTTCACCTAGTTCCAAGGGGAATCTCAAAATGAATTTCAAATATGGATTGTATATGATGTTACAATCTTTCCAAAATGTCCAATAACTCTCCAAGATCATTTATGGTTAAGGAGAATCGAAGGAATGAAAATGGCCATTTCTCACTTTTGTCCAAGGCAATTTGCACAAGGTTACAACTTGCA
Source organism: Vicia faba (assembly GCA_948472305.1). Classification (NCBI taxonomy): domain Eukaryota; kingdom Viridiplantae; phylum Streptophyta; class Magnoliopsida; order Fabales; family Fabaceae; genus Vicia; species Vicia faba. Next base: position 303,660,629 of record OX451741.1, read on the forward strand.
AATCTGTCCTAAGAATTCTTGTACTTGTTTTACAGGTCTTAAACCTTTCCACACTCCTTAATTTAATGCAGATACATTGGACAATGGAATTGTTATAATCTTTGAAGCTTTGTACAAGGGTTTAATCCAAAAATGGCAAAAAGGTTACAATGCTACTTTGATAAAGTTAGCTTTTAAAAACTTTGTTTATCTTGAGCCATGGACCTAAGCTATTGCTGAAAACAAACTCCACAAATATCAGGCAAAGTTCACCAACCCTATGCAGACCTTGAGCTAGCCTGTACAGGCTTTGAGCTTTGTCAACTCACTTTTGCTTCAAAAGCAAGTAAGCTTGCAAAAAGTCCACAACTTGAAAATATGATAAGAGCGAGTCTTTGTATCATTTCAAACAACTTCAGCATATTGTAACAAGCCAATACACGAGCTCATAGCATTGCAAACACCCTAAAACACCAAAATCACCATTTCTGCCTAAAATAGGGCAACTTCAGCAAACACCTAGCCAAAACCAAATTGCCTCGTGCGTTTTGTCTTGAATCACTTCAAACACATTCCATACATCACACCTAAGATGTCCAGACCTTTCTCAAGCAACTGTAACCTCATTTTCACACTTCACCATTTTCATTTTGAAGCTTTGCAGGTTGACTTCTACAGGGACATTCAAGCCATTTCAAAGCAAGCTGAGCATTGGGAATGGTTGAGGGAACTACAAGCAAGCTCACACGACCTTCAGGCCTCACTCAAAGTTGCTACATTGCCATATTCAACTTCAACTGAACAAGGTATTTTCTAAGTTTCTATCTCTCTATTTAGACATCCTTAGGCTTAGGTTTGTGAAGCAAAAATGTAGTCTTCAATGTGCTTGAGTTGTACATATGCATAGTTCTTATTTATATTAACTGAGCTAGGAGAATTTGGATGATGAACATGCTGAAAATTTTAGGTTAAAATTTAGGGCCATTAAAATTCTCTCTGTCCTTTGAGAGTTAGGTCACAAAATGGATATGGTTGGAATCGTGATTGAAAATGCTATAACTTTCATGTTGTAAATTTTTTATTTCGTGCAAGCAATAGAGAGAACAGGATTTGCATGGCAAAAGCGCGCGCGTGGATGTCCCAAGGTCAGAGATGAAGTGAAGTGGGCCTGGCTCTTTGGGCTTGGTTCTATTTGCACCCCCCATTTTGTTATTTGCATCCCCTTGGCCCATTTTCCATATTTTGCATATTTTCCATTTCTATTTTTATTTTCTGACTTTATTTATTTTTTCTAAACAAATAAAAATCTCAAAAATATTTTCTTAATTTTTTGCATTTTATTTTATTATTTTTATTATTTTTTTGGACATAAAAATAGTTTATTAATAATAACATACTTTATTTTCTTAAATAAAATTGTAAATAATGTAAAAAATATTATATATTTTTATTTTTATTATTTATACACTTAAAATAATATTTTCATACAATATTTAATTTTTAACATTTTTGTATATATTATTACTATTATTTTTCTTAAACAAAAAATGAATAAATAAATAATATAAAGCGTAATTTTTATTAAACAAAAATTAGGGTTTTCACCCCTTTCAAAAAATAATCATTTTTATTTTTCTTATTTTTAGGATATAAATAAATTTATTTTACATACATAAAATAAATACAAAAACATTTGTGCATATTTACATTTTATTGTACATTTAAATATTTGCTTATTTATTTATTGTTGTATAAATTCAATTTGGTTATAATAGTAAATTAGGGTTTTATTTTTGAGCAATATCCCCCTATTCAAAACTTGTACTCCCCTTCCCATAATAATATTGTATTAGTTTAGATTTACTTTACGCATTTTTATCGCTTTCATATACCATGATAGTAAACTAGGGTTTTGTATGCAAAGACCAAAAAATCAAAACAAATAGCATGACCTAAATATAAGACAAAAATGCATGAAAAATGACAACACATTGCACACAAGCACCCCTAGGGTTTCATCCACTTTGTTTCCTTAATGGCCATGGTATGCATGTTGGGTATCTTGGCAAAACAAAAACAAAACAAAAAGATCATAGTCCCTCGATGACGCTATCTTGGTTGCCTAAAAAAAATGATCTTAGTCCCTAAAACTTGCTAAGATACTTGGCACCATTGCTATCATGGTCATACGATGACCCACGCCCGTCCCGTTTAACATCCAAAGATAGGTTTGTTTACCAAATACAATGGTAAAACAACAATGTCAAAGGGTTATAAATGTACAAGAAAGACTTTTGATTAGGTAGATGCTCCTAGTTACTTGATCAATTTGCAAACCATCCTTGCTATTTTCAAAAACACACACATAATTTCAAAAACATTTCCAAACAAACTTTCAAACATTGAAACATTTTTAAAAAGACAAACATCTTTGTATACATTCTTCAAACAAGAATCATTACAAGGATTGCCAAAACGATGGCCTCTTTTCAAAATACTTTCAAAACCACACAAAGCACCATTTCAAACAATTGGAAAAGCAAAGCAAGTGATCTAAACAAGTAACTAAGAGCCTATGGAAAAACATGGATGAAAAGGGTGCTAGAACCTTCCCTTTTCATAATCTACCCCCCGAACTCAAGAAAACATCTCAAAGTCTTTCCTGTGCTTTTTGATCTTTCCTTTGGATAAAATAAAAAGTCAGTGGCGACTCTTTCTAAACTGAAACATTTGCGAACACAAACGCAAAACCTCACGTCAGTTCTCCCACCATATCGCAGTGTTGTACTCATATCTTTACAAGGGTGTCACACTCCCTTTACTTCCAGACTTTGCTTCAATTGTACAAACTACTTGGCAGAATATGAAGCGTGCATCTTCGGTCTCAAAGCTGCCATAAATTTGGGGATCAAATCCTTGGATGTATTCGGAGACTCAGCTTTGGTTATCATCCAGATCAAAGGGGAATGGGACACCAAACACCCTAATCTTATCCCTTGTAAAGAACATGTTTTGACGTTGTTACCACATTTTGAGAAGATTACCTTCGAGCATTTCCCGCGAGAAGAAAATCAGCTAGCAGACGCTCTAGCCACAATTTCATCTATGTTCAAACTTAAGTGGGATAACGAGGCTCCCCAGATCACCATCGAGCGAATGGAGGAACTAGCACACTGTCACGAGATTAATACTGAAGAAGTAGTGGACCAACCTTGGTTTCACGAAGTTAAGAAGTATCTCGAGGCTCAAGAATATCCAGAAGGAGCTTCAATCAATGATAAGAAGTTCTTAAGGAGATTATCTTCTAAATTCTTCCTTAGTAATGGCATTCTATACAAACGCAATTATGACTCTATGTTACTTTGGTGCATAGATAAGGTCGAAGCTAAAAGGATCATGGCTGAATTACATGAAGGCACTTTTGGAACCCATTCCAGTGGGCATACGATGGCATAGAAAATCCTATGGGCAGGCTATTACTATTCAACCATCGAAGCAGATTGCTATCAACACTCTCGAACCTGCCATAAGTGTCAGATTTATACCGACAAGGTGCACGTACCTCCGGTTCCTCTGAATGTCTTGATGGCTCCTTGGACCTTTGCTATGTGGGGGATTGACATGATTGGGGAAATCAAGCCGACAACCTCCAATGGACACCACTTCATCCTAGTGGCCATTGACTATTTTACAAAATGGGTGGAGGCAGCTTCCTTAATTTCCGTTAGTAAGAATGTTGTTTCCCGTTTCATCAAGCAAAATCTCATTTTCCGATACGGTATCCCAGAAAGGATCATCACCGATAATGGTACAAATCTCAATAACACTACGATCACCGCATTATGCGAGCAATTAAAGATTCAGCATCACAATTCTTCTCCCTACCGACCGAAGATGAATGGTGTTTTCGATGCTGCAAATAAAAACATTAAAAAGATCATACAGAAAATGACAGTCACATACAAAGACTGGCATGAGATGTTACCATTTGCTCTCCACGGGTATCATACCACGGCTCACACATCAAATGGGCAACACCCTTTTCTCTGGTTTACGGCATGGAAGTTGTCTTGCCTATCGAGGTCCAGATCCCCTCTCTGAAGATTATGAAGGATGCAGGGATGAACGAAGACGACTGGATCCAGACTCGACTTGATCAATTGAACTTGATTGATGAGAAGATACTTACTGCTGTTTGCCATGGTCAAATGTATCAAAAATGGATGATCAAGGCTTTCAACAAAAAGGTCAGACGCCAAGTGTATCAAGTTGGGGATCTAGTGATCAAACGCATCATACTTCCACAAGGTGATCCTAGGGGCAAGTGGACTCCTAACTATGAAGGACCATTTGTAATCAAAAATATTTTCTCTGGTGGGGAAATGATCTTGACCACCATGGATGGTGACGACCTGTCGCATCCTGCAAACGCGGACATAGTCAAAAGATACTACGCATAAGAGACCCACTAGGTTGACATACCTAGGAAAAACAAGGGCATCCCAGCGAACCAAAAGGGTTCGGGCAAAAATTAGGGATAACACAAAAAAATCTGTACACCCAGCAAGTTGAAAACCCGAAAGGGCGACTTGGGCAAAAAAGGGTTTCCCGGTGGACTGAAAACCCGAAAGGATGGTCCATGCAAAAGTTAGGGAATTAGAGCGTATGACTATGTACCGTTGGATCACTTTACGGACAACCTTTGGCTTCCACTGACAAACTAAGGGTTTCTGATCAATTCAATTATCTTCGGAAAAGGCAACAAATAGAAAAGATGCTCGGAGATACGAAGGCTATAGCAGAATGGAAACCCCATGGGATTTTACACATAGCTATCTTTTCGTTGTATCAAATTTTTCTTTTTACAACAACATTTTCTTACTAGAATGTTTGTCTCCTTGTACAAAAATACTTACTCAAAGTCAATACAAAGATATCTCTTTGAAATTGAAAAAACTATTTGTTTTTTTTACGCCTGTGTTTTGTCTACAAAAACATCCAATGATTCATTGTTGAACATATGCATTTGAATATAATTACTGTTTATAAATAAACAAAATGAGTAAAGGCAATTACTGATGGGTTGAATGGATATGGAAATACCTCTAGAATATTACCTAAGAAATCCCCACAGTACATCGTTTAATACCCAGCAGAACAAAACTCCCAGTTATCACTCCCTAGTAGTCGTCAAATTTCTCAGGATTCCCCCAATGGAGTTTTACAAGCAGTATACGGTATTTCCCTTACAACAGAGTTTATTTCTCTAAGAAGAAATTCATCAACACTTAGACTTCACAACATGAAGACTTATACTCCATATCCTCAACAGCAGTCAGGGATTTATTTGCCCCAATCCAACAACAGTACAACAAACTAGCTCACATACGCATACATTGCATCCATATGTCATAAAAATTGACAACACAAAGGCATTATAATATGCATTTCATACAACATGACTCTACATTTTAGCTAACATTTTACCCTTTTCCAAACACGGATGCCATTCTGATACTCATTCAGATACAGTAAAGATACGCTCCAGACACGGATGCCATTCTGATACTCATTCAGACTCAACTTTCAGATACAGTACAGATACGCTCCAGACACGGATGTCATTCTGATACTCATTCAGACTCAACTTTCAGATACAGTATAAATACGCTCTAGACACGAATGCCATTGGGATACTCATTCAGACTCAACTTTTAGATACAATACAATTACGCTCCAAACACGGATACCATTATGATACTCATTCAGACTCAACTTTCAGATACAGTACAGATACGCTCCAGACACGGATGCCATTCTGACACTCATTCAGACTCAACTTTCAGATACAGTACAGATACACTCCAGACACGGATGCCATTCTGATACTCATTCAGACTCAGCTTTCAGATATAGTACAGATATGCTCCAAACACGGATTCCATTCTGATACTCATTCAGACTCAACTTTCAGATACAGTACAGATACGCTCCAGACACAGATGCCATTCTGATACTCATTCAGAATCAATTTTCAGATATAGTACAGATACGCTCCAGACACAGATGCCACTCTAACACTCATTCATAGCTAGCTCTCAGATACAGTTCAGATACGCTCCAAACACGAACGCCATTATGATATTCATTCTTACAGATTACAAATTACAAAACCAACAATCACTTTTGATGGCATCTTTTAAGCCCATATCCTACAGCTTTCTATCACCTCTCCTAATGGCATCTTTAAATTCACTCAACCATCACATCATCGAGTGCAAATTTCTGGGCACTCTAGTGTCCAATCATCTTCCACCTCTGAGTCACGACTGGAAAAACACACTAATATAACTCTTCAGGCTTAAGAATATTGAACAGGGGCAGCTGTTGTACCCCAAAATTTTCCCTCCTACTTATCAAGAATTTTCTCACAAGATCTCCTTTGGATCAAGACTGCATTTGGGTTGATCAGCTCAAGACACCTCCTCAAGCACTAATGACTGAAAATTAGGGTTTGAGATTGCACAAGGATTTTTGAACTTCCAATTCCCCATATGAATTTCATGGATTATTATGGACCCCCAAGTTTACTCATGTCATGTTTCAAGCCTTGGATCACACTTTTGATCATTCAATTGAATAATTGACCTAAAAATCAACTACTTGGGGAAAAAGTCAACCATAGACAATATACAGTCAAACTTCATAATTTTTTATCCACACTAACATTTTAAACTCATATGTATCATTTGGTCAAGTTTGGACCACCATTCCTCAAGAAATTTGATCAAATCATAAAAAAGGGCAAAATGGTCAAAATTAGGGTTTTGAATGGGACATGGCAATTTCTGGTTTTTGACCTAGAAAATGATCAATTGGGTTAAGGCATGATCTCAAGAGTCCAATTGCATCACTTTGACCTAATGACATGATTCAAAACACTACAAGTCCATTGGATTGACAAATGAATTTTTTATGTCAACTGATCAAAAGTCAACTGTATACTGAAAAGTCAAACTTTGACTTTTTGGTCAAATTCAAGTGCCAAAGGTCATAATCCATCAAAACATCTCAAAATATGAAACTTGTTCATCAAGAAATCAATAATTCAATATTTTATTTTGAAAAGATGAAATTTCTTAACTTAGAAATTTTTCAAGTATAGAAAATTTCTTCTTTTTTCAAAACTTTGAGCCAAATTTTCACCATGATGAAAGATGATTCAAAGGAAACTCCCAACATGAAAGTTGTAGATATCCATGAAATCTACAATTTTAATCACACAATTTCTCCTAAAAATTCTTGGATCTCAATTTATAATTTTGTGAATACATGTTCATGAACTAAAAATGACTTAGTGAAATTTTGCCCTAGTTAGGCAGATTTTTGACTTAACTTCATGGAAATTTTTCACATAGTTCCAAGGGGAATATTCAAAATAAATTCAAATATGAGTTGTAGAGAATATTTCAAGCTTTCTAAAATGTCCAAGAACTCCTTTAGATCATTCCTGAGTAGGGAGAATCGAAGAGAAGAAGTTGGTGTTTTGTCACTTGGATTACAAGCCATTTTGTGAAAAACATTGGATCCAATCCTCAAACATGTTGTACAAATCCCACTTTCCAGGTTTCTAACTTTACTTTCACTCTATAATTAATTGTTTTCACAACTGGTGGAAGATTTAATCCAAGCATTTAATGCATTGTACAAATTTAATTCCATTTTGGGAAGAAAGGCATCATTGCCATTTTAGAAAAGCAAGCCTTATGCAAAGTCAGCTTGCATTGAGCCTTGCATTTGTTCTTTCTACACAAACACACTCTACACAATCAGAACAAGTGTGTTTAAAGGTCTCAGCCCCCCTACAAGCTTGGTACTTCACCTTGAAACCATGCTTGCTACCTTTGCTTCAAAAACAAGTAACCAAGCAAAATATGTGAGTTTTTGAAATATGAGTTGTGACAAGTCTTAAAACCTCTTGCTTATAAGTAGATACACTATTTGCAAGTTGACGAACGAATTCTAAGACCCCAAAACACTCCCAAACACTCTGCAACTCAGAATCTGCCATAACTTGACAGTTTTAAACCTCACATAGTCATCTCCAAATCCCCTCGTGCGTATTAAGTTTTAACCACCAAAACACTTAATATACATCATATCAAAGTAATCCAGGCCCCTGTTTCAAGACTGTATCTCCTCCATCACCATCCACCATTTTCAAATATCAAACTTGCAGGTTGACTTGAGTAGAGAGATTCAGGGACTTTCAAGGCAAAATAAGAGTTGGAATACAATCAAGGAGGTCCAAGCAAGATAAACAGATCCTCATGCCATCTCAAAAGTTGCCCAACCTCCATTCACGATTCCAGCTGCAAGAGGTAAAAACTCAAACTTATATCTCTTCCTACAAGCATCATTTGATCCTGATTTGTGAAAACAAAATGTAGATATCCTTGCTCTAAAGATAACCATGTCCATAGTTTTCATTTATATTGACTGTGTATAGAGAATTTTGGATTTGAAATTTCTGAGAAAATTAGGTTTCAATTTAGGGCCAGAAAAATTAGTTTTTATCTTTGACATTTAGTTTACATAAGTTATATGTTTGAATTCGTGGGAAGAAACACCATAACTTTCATGTTTGGAGTTTCCATTTTTGTGGAGAAATGAAGAAGATACAGGTGGTCCAGCCATGGCTCAAGGTTGAAGATGAAGTTGCCTTTAGAAAGCAGTATCCAATATATATTTATGCTTTGATTATATGACCGGATGAAACAGCCACCTCAGTGGCAAGCGCACGCGTACTAAGGCATATGTTACCTAAAGGGCGAGGGTTCGAACCAATGTGAAACCCCCTTTTGCATTTTTCCATTTTTTTGATTTTTCTAACATCTTTTTTCTTGCAGGCGCTGGGCCCTTTGGGCCTGGCATTTTTGTTTTTGCTAGCATACTTCCCTGTTTTCTTGTGACCCCCCTTGACCCATTTTATTTATTTATTTATTTCTTTCTTTTTCTTTTAAATATATTTTAAAAAATACAAAAAAAATTCATAAAAAGTATAAAAAATAATAGATTTATATTTTGACATAATTTAAATATTTTTCCACATAAAAAAACATTTTTATTCATTATACTTTATTTACTTTTACTAATTTCCTTGTAAATTAAATTTAAAATAGATTATTATTTATTTAAATACACTTATTTCAATATAAAAAAGACCAAAAATATTTCATAGCACCACATATTATTTTCAAAGACAAAAATATAAAAATACAAAAAATATCTTTTTCTTTAAACTTATTTTCTTTTAATCAATTAAAATAGATTTAGGGTTTTATTCAAAAAAATATCTTCTCAATTAAAATCTTTTCTTAATTAATTTATTTTCTTAATTAATGTAAGTTAATTTAATTTAATTACTTTTATCTCTAGTTAGGTTAAAATCAAAACCCTTTTCCTTAAGAAACCAAACAAAAATCTTTTTTTCTTTGCATTTACAATTCTTGCATATTTGATTCATCTTGTATATTTATTTACTCAAATTCTTGTACATATTCAATTTTGTTGTAATAAATTAATTAGGTTTATATTATTGTAATCCCCATTCCCAAATTGTATACCCCCCCCCCCCCCCCCCCCCTCCCACAAATGTTGTAATAGCGTAGTAACTTTAATTTTCGCAATTTATCGCTTTTACATAATATGCTAGTAATTAAGATTTGTATGGAAAGAATAAAATCAATCAAATAGAAAACCCTAATCCAATACAAAAAAACAAGCATGAAAATAACACACTTGCACACAAGCACCCCTAGGATTATCCCACTTGGTTGCCTTATAAAAATGGCCATATTACGCATGTAAGGTATCTTAGCAAAAACAAGCAAATACAAGACCATAGTCCCTCAATGAACCTATCTAAAGTTGCCTTACAAATGATATTAGTCCCTCAAAAAAAGAATGCTAAGATACCTTGCAATATTGCTAATCATGGTTATACGATGACCCACGCCCGTCCCGTTTATATCCAAAGATAATGTTGCTTACCAAATCAATGGTAAGACAACAATGTCAAAGGAAAAGGAAATGAACAAGAAAGACATTTGAGTAGGTAGATTTCTCCTAATTACTTGCTCCATTTCAAAACAAACATCCTTTCTATTTTCAAAACAATCACATACACTTTCAAACATCTTACAAAATTGAAAACATTTTCAAAAGATCAATATCTTCGTATACATTCTTACGAACGAGAATCATTTCAAAGATTGCCTAAACAATGGCCTCTTTACAAAATACTTTCAAAAACCACATCAAGCACAATTTTAAACAAAAAAGCAAGTGATCTAGCAAGTAACTAAGAGCCCATGGAAAACCATGGATGAAAAGGGTGCTAATACCTTCCCTTTTCATAATCTACCCCCCGAACTCAAGAAACAATCTCAAAGGTCTTTTCCTGTGCTTTTTCACCTTTCCTTTTGGATAAAATAAAATTTGGTGGCGACTCTTGCTAACCGCAACATTTGCAATAAAACGCAAACACCTCAAGTCAGTTCTGCCACCGTATCACATGTGGTTACTTTAACTCCATGCCTATGACGTCAAACTTTTGATCCTGTTACTTTCAGTTTATGCAAAGGACTACACAGTGGTTATCCAGAATATGTGGAGAAGTATTCTCATGCCATAGCATACCATGACATCATTCCCTCATGTATATACATCTCATATCTAAGGAATTCCAAATACAAGTCTCGTTGGTCGAGCTTTTCAAAAATGAAAACAAAATTTTAAAAGATAGACGGGTCTTTGGATTTCCTCAAAGATGAAGGTAAAATATTCATTCATACTATCATGCATTCACTATTCACAAAAAAAAATTATTGGGGTCCCTTTTCCATCAGACTTTAGTGAACAACAAAGACGATTCTCCACATCCCTACTATAAAAGAAGCAACCAACGAAGACTTATGGATCTTTTTTAAGAGAATCAGAATTCTCTCTGCTAAGATATGGACACCATGTGCACTCACATGGGTCAACTTATGGAAACCCTTCATGCTGTTATCAAGGGTCAAGAAGAGCTACATCAAAGTGTTGCCAAGCTTGCTACTGCTTCTCCCTCTACTTCTGCAAATGGGAGGAATGATAATGCAAATGTTGAGACCCCTATCGGTGCTCCTCATAATGATGTTGATGATCATCACGACATCATTAATCTTGATGAGCCCCACGTGAATATCGTTGCGGGAGTTACTGAAACTGCAAAAATGTACCATGCTCTTGAAGAGCGTCTCAAAGCCATAGAGGGTATCAAGACTCCGGGTGTTAATACTGCTGCAATATGTCTCGTGCATGGGGTAGTTATGCCTCCCAAATTCAAGGTTCCTGATTTTGACAAATACAAAGGAACTTCTTGCCTAGAGACTCGTCTTCTTTCCTACTTTCGCAAGATGGAAGCCTATGTTGAAAATGAACTGTTACTCATGCACTTCATCCAAGATAGCTTGAACAGGGCACCGTTGGACTGGTATATGCAACTATGAAGAACTTGTGTCAGTACCTGGGGAGAGCTTGCTGACTCCTTTTTTAAACATTACCATTATAATACTACCATGGCTCCTAGCCGCACTCAGCTTCAAGGGATGATACAGAAATATGAAGAGTCGTTTAAATAGCACGCCCAAAGGTGGCGTGAACTGGCTGAAAGGGTCCAACCTCCTCTATTGGATTGTGAACTAATTGATTTGTTCATGGGTACTTTATGAGGTCCTTATCTCCAACACATGCACAATAGTACCTCTACTTCTTTCTCTGATATGGTCATTATTAGATAACGTGTTGAAACTTGTATTAAGGCTGGAACGATCCAAGGTATCCCTAACAATACCAACAACAATATTGGCATTGCTAGGAAACCGTTTTCTGGTTTCGTAAAGAATAAAGAGGGTGAGACTAGTGTTGTCACAATCAACCAAAGAAAATCTCCTACATATCCTCAAGTTCGATTTCCTTATTTCCCAACACATGCTGCTGTTCCTAATTAATTTGGTCTTCAAGTGTATGCTGCTAAAAGTTCTGCACCTTGGATGGTCCAACAATGATCTTTCTCTCCTCAACCACAATATCTTCCACAACAATAATTTGCACCACCTCCGAATTATCAACTACAGAACCAACAACCTCAAGGTCTGAGAGCTCTACAAAGACAAAGAGCGCTCGAAAGAAGATTTGATCTGATTCCTATGTCCTATGCTCAGCTTCTCCCTCAGTTACTTGCCAATTAGTTGGTTCAGGTGTGTGAACTTGGTCCACCACAAAATCCTCTCCCCAGGGGGTATGACATTAATGCTCATTGTGAATTTCATTCTGGAGCCCCAAGCCACACGATTGAGAATTATAGAGCATTTAAATGTAAAGTTCAAGACCTCCTTGATGTGAAGGCCATAAGTTTCAACCTTGTTGGTCCCAATTCTCAGAATAATCCCATGCCTCCTCACCCAGGGGCAGCGGTCAATGTTATTGAAGAAATTAGTGAACAGACTCTAGTAACCAAGGTTGACGAGATCAAGATGTCATTAGAAATTGTTATAGAACATTTGTTGGAGCACGAGGTGCTACAGGAAATCCATGATTTTTGCTTGACATGTTCCTCTAAACCTGAAGAATGTACTAGTTTGAAGACGGCTATCCAACAGTTAATGAATGAAGGTGTCCTACAAGTATAGAAGATATTTTGAGAAGAAGAAATTGATGTCTTAGAAATTCCTTATTATCCGAGAAGCATCTCAGCAACACCAGGAAACCTGTTGACAATTCAAGCTCCTATTACCCCATTAATGATTCAAGCTCTAGTTACCCCCGCGACAACTCAAGCTCCCATTCGTCCTCTATGTAACAACTCGAAGGCAGTTCCATGGGAGTATAATATTGTCTATATTCTTGGGAATAAATACGAGTGTCCTCCAGTGGCTGACAAGATTATTACCAACATTGCAGGAACCGGTAACATGACTCGTAGTGGCAGGATCTTTTCTCCCCTGCCACTTTCTCCCAAAGAAACGAATAGTGATGCTTTGGCTAAGGTTAGGGGCAAGTAAGTTATTGATAGTTTTCCTGAATCTTCTTTAGGACAAGAAGTAGAGCACTTTTGACGTTTCTTAAGCGAAGTGATTACAAAGTGGTGGATCAACTCAACCAAACGCCGTCCAAGATCTCTATCTTGTCTCTCCTCTTGTGTTCAGAGACCCACTACAATGCTTTACTGAAGATTTTATGTTCTGCCCATGTTACACAAGACATCTTTGTGGCTCCATTTGAAGGGATCGTAACCAATATTGCTGTAGGAAATTGTTTGGGTTTCTGTGATAATGAGCTTCCAGTTGAAGGAAGAGCCCACAACAAAGCGCTGCACGTTTCCACGAAGTGTTTGGATACGGTTTTATCTCGAGTTTTAGTAGATACGGGTTCTTCACTCAATGTGATTCCCAAGGCTACTCTGTGTATGCTGAATATGGATGGAGTAATGATGAGGCCTTCCACCCTAAGTGTTTGAGCATTTGACGGTTCAAGGAGATCTGCAGAGGGAGAAGTGGACTTTCCTATCAAGATTGTCCCTACACTTTCTATCTGTCATTCTATATTATGGATATTCGTCCATCCTACACTTGCCTTTTGGGTCGCCCATGGATCCATGTAGCAGGAGTTGTGACATCTATTCTTCACCAACGCCTGAAGTTCATTGTAAATGACAAAGTTGTTGTCGTTTGTAGAGAAGAAGATGTAGTAATTAACAATCTGACAACCTACCGTTATGTGGAAGTGGAAGGTGAGGTGCAGAAGTTTCCCTTTCAAGCTCTGGGGATTGTTTCTATTGACAAGTTCCCTGTCGTGGAAGATAAGAAGTATGAAGCACCCATGGCCTCTTTGAATGATTCCAAAGCCCTCATGGAAGCTAGATCTCCCCATGATGGTTGGGGAAAATTGATTGAAGTACCTGAGAAGAAATATCGATGTGGTCTTGGGTATCATCCATCATCCTCCGTGCAAGATAGTTTGGTTCCCCTCAAAGGAAAGCAGGTTCCCCCGATTTCTAAAGTGTTCATCAATGTTGGTATAAGCAAAGAAGGATAAGTGAAGATGAAGATGTTTCCAGATTTATCTATTAGGTTGCGCCAGACCAGGAGCTCAGTAATTGGACTGCCGTGGACATCCCTGAAGTTGTTTTCCTTGATGTGTAATTTTTTGTTTCCATTAAGGCATATTCCCTACACAAATCATAGAGACATCTTGTATAAGGGCCCCCTTATGTTTCAATCTTTGTTTGAAATTGAATGAAATTCACACTTTCGCACACAATTTTGTTCCTTGTCTTTTCTTTTACTTTTACTTTTCAAAATAAAAATGAAAATGCTTTTATTTTCATATTTTAAATATTTTCTTGCACTTTCTAAAATAAAACATAAAATCATCAATCATGCAGATTTGTCTTGATTTCCATCAAAAATGAAAGTGCTATGGTTCCAAAAATCCTGGAGAATTAAGTTGACCATGCTAACGAGGATAGTGGGGAAGATTGTGAAGTCCTTGAAGAACTAGCGAGACTCTTGAGACAGGAAGAGAATTTCATCCAGCTATATCAATAAGAAACATAAGTCATCAATCTCGGTATGAAAGAGGTAAAAAGAGAAGTCAAAATAGGTGTTGCCTTGCAAAGTGAAGAAAAGAAGGGGTTGATTGAGTTGCTTCGAGAGTATGCTGACATCTTCGCCTGGTCGTATGAAGACATGCCCAATTTAGATACTGATATAGTGATGCACAAATTTCCACTCAAGTCCTCTTGTAAATCGGAAGTCGAGAAGGACCAGACCTGACATGGCTTTGAAGATCAAAGAAGAAGTTCAGAGACAACTTGATGCAGGCTTCCTATCTGTGATAAATTATCTGCCTTAGATTGCTAATATTGTGCCTATACCTAAGAAAGATGGTAAGGTATGTATGTGTGTTGACTACCGAGACTTGTGAAGAAGTGAAAAACACAAGAAGGGGGGTTGAATTGTAAAAACTGGAAATCAATTGCAGTCAACACGGTATTTTTATCCTGGTTCATTTGATCTCAAACTATTCCAGTCCACCCATCAAGGTGATTTCGCCTCTCTCCAACGAGGTCTTAATCCACTATATTCAACTGAATATTACAACTGCTTTAACAACTGCTAAAGCCTTCTTGAGTCAAACCATAAACCGATTTCTCAAGGAAATACTTTCTTACAAAGAATTGAAATCTGGGTGTGTGAATGTTTTCTACAAAAAACTGTTTATCACAATTGTGATACTACACAAATTAAGCTTAGGAGAACTAGATTGCTGAAATAATTGAGTAAGGAATTGAGAGCTTTTTATCAAACTGAGAGTGATTACCTTTAGGCGTGTAGATTGTTGTAGAGCATTAGCCAATTCAATCTTCATTGACTTGTTTATATAGCATTGGAAGTAGTGTACATTGGAGTAATAATTTTGTTTCAATGCCAATAACATTCTTTCCTTATTAAGCAGATCTTGTTTGGAATGATGCCGTTGGTAATAAATCATCTTGAATGCACAGTACCGTTGCCACTTAAGCGTGTTCTGACTTTGGCTCATTCTGACGCTGCTTAGGTGCTGATGAACTGTTGTTTTCTAGATCAGAGTTCAGATGGTTAAGCGCAGATCTGTTCATCAAGCTTCAGCATAAGCGCAAGTTGAACTTCTGATTCTGGTATCTGATATAACATCTTCTGATGCTGATGTTGATATCCAACTTTTAGATAGCATATGTGTCTTACATGAATCATACAATTAATGTATCTTATCCTTTTGTTATCATCAAAACTTAAACTTAGGGTAGTAGATTCAAACTTTGTTCTAACAATCTCCCCCTTTTTGATGATGATAAAAACTAGATATTTTTTAATTGAAAATTAGCGTGAAAAGTATTAGAGATAACTAAATAATAAGTTGTATCAGATTTAATTAGGAAGTTGTCAAAGATAAGGGATAAGAGATATCAGAGTTTAGATCGAAGATACTCCCCCTGAATTTATTACTTCCCTTTTTAATTTCAAGAGTTCTTCAGGATCAGATCTTTATTGACTTTCTTTGAACATCAGAATATCAGAGCTTCAGATCAGAATATCAGAGCTTCAGATCAGAATATCAGAGCTTCAGAGTATCAGAGATGATTAACTTCTTGTACCTGTAGCCTTATGCAAAAACAGAAAACATTCAAGTATATCAGAGTGTTAGGATGTTTGAGACTTTTTGTCTCAGTAATCCGTTATTGAAAAATATCATTCTTGTTCTCCCCCTTTTTGTTAGCAATCAAAAAGTGTAAGTAAGATAAGCTAAAACGATCAGAGTAGAAAAACTGTTATATTTAATTCAGAGCCAGACAAAACAGTACAGATGATATGCAAAGAAAACAATGAAAATATCATGAATGAAAATCTAAGGTTGGGGTGGAAAGCGTGTGAACAGAGTCTCTAGCATTGTCTTAATCTGATCAGCAGTTTCATTCTGCTTGTGCAACATGCTGACTACTGTATCTATCTTGCTGTCTTGCACATCCATCCTTTCCTTCATCTTCTGATCATTTTCATCCATTCTTTGCTGCAGACGAATATCATTCTGCTTCAGCTCTTCCAGAGTCTGCCTATCCAAGGCAGCTTGAGAAACATCAGAAGCAGGATGCTTCTGAGAGCTTTCTGCAACATCTTCAGCTTGACTAACCTCTTCAGCTTGAATAGTCTGATCTTCTGCTTGCTGAACTTTTGAAGCTGGACGCTTCTCAGACCAGGGCTCACTATCCAGAAAGAGCACTTCGTCCTGTGGCAGCTGACTTTCAACTTCCTTCAGCAGCTTGCTAAAGTTCTGTTGTGCATGTTCATAATTGATGTCTTGCAACTTGAGGGCTTCAGCGCGTACCCACATTCTGAAACGTGTCCAGAGTTGGTCTGAGGAAGCAGGATCAAGCATTCCAGGGCAAACTTGCTTTAGAGAAGCAATCCACTACTGCAAGCCTGTTTCAAAATTCACAATGCCAGAGCCAACATCTATCTGTTTTGGTTTGGGAATGGCTATTTTGTTTTTAAGGTCAGCAAGACGGTCAAGGATTGTTAAATCAATGAAGGTCCTGTTGTGGTCTTCAGTATTTTGTTTGGGAGATGGAGTGGGAGAATCAGAAATAATAATTGGACTGTTTGGAGTGTTTGGAGGGGTAGTTTCTGGTGAGGATGGCAGCTGGGGTATGTTTATAGTTGTACCACATAGCAGCTGAATTGCCAAGGGTTATGGCTCAGAGGATTGAGGAGAATGAGGTTCAGGTGATGGAGTTTCAGAATGATGAAACTCAGGTTGTGGAGGTGATGGTTGAGGTGAGAGTGGATGAAGTTCTGGTTGAGGATTGGGAGGAGGAATTGCTGGTTGTGGGGAAGGAGGTGGAATTTCTGGTATGGGTGAAAGAGTATGTTCTGGTTTAGTGTTTGGATTTTCTGAGAGGGGAGCGGAAGCACGTTGATCAATTTCAGAAAGAACTTTGTCAAGTTCTTATTCTGTTGATGGTGTGGGTTTTGGATTTTTGGTGCGGGATCTCCTGAGAGTCAGTGACTCAGAAGGGTCATCCTCTGGTTCGGTTTCATCAATAGTTGGTATGGGGATTGGAAGTTCATGTGAAGCTGGGGTTGGGATTGATGTTGGAATAGCAGAAGAATTTAAAACATTAGCAGCAGATAAATTACCTCTCTTCTTAGGGGTCTGCTGGGATGGTCCTTCTGAAGTGGCCTTTCTTTTCTTCGTCTTCTTCACAGTAACTTCTGGATTTTGCTGGTGCAGATCTTTAATGTTCAGTTTGGGATCTGTACCATCAGCCTTGTAAGCGTCCGAGTATCTGAGAACAATAACTGGTTTGGATTCAATCTCAGAAAATAGTGGAAAGTCGTCCAGAGGGACTCTTCTGCTGGTGATGTCAGCAAGAGGAGTGACGCTGGGCTCCTTTTTGATATTCTCTATCAGTTTCATTTTCTTCAGATTCTTGGCGTTCAGAGGCTTGCCAACAGTAGGTACAATAGAACTTAATTCCTGAGCTTCTGTAAGGTGTTCTATCAGCCTATTCTCAGTCAGAATATCTGATATTAACCTGCCAAAGGGTATCCAATCCCTTTTTGTCCTTTCTTCTTCCCTTGTCTCCTTGACGCTGGTCCTGAGGTGATTAAACAGAAGATGAGCCAAGTTAATCTTTACCTTCTGATTAATAAAATAGATCAGAAACTGCTGATCTATATTTATATAATCAGGGGAGCTTGTGGGCTTCCTGTGATTAAAGCACCCCAGAATAATCTTCGCCCATATTCTGTGCTGATCCATTAAGTCTCTGATTTTGCTGCTGGGAACCCCATGGGTGAAAATCTTCCTTGCAATGACAGCAACGTCAGAGCATCTTTCTGCCATGTCGATACAACGGATACCACCACCACTGTATCCAATCAATCTTGTTATGTGATCCTCAGTGATCACAATCTTCTTTCCCATGATGTATGAGGTAACTTGATGTGTTGATGAGTACGCATGAATCCAGAACTCCTTGACCAATACTGGAAACGTTGGACCCACCAACCTATCAAAATATCTCTCCCATCCTTGTGCCCTAACTTCTTCTGTCAAATCGAATCCATTATCTTTCAGACTGGAGAAATCAACAATTAGTTCAGACAACACTTCCAAATTCTTCACTGGTGTAAGGAGTGTTCTCAAGGGAACTTGGTATTGTTCAGATGAAGCCTCCTTCTGAGAACCTGCAGAAACAGTGCTAGAGGTTTCCATGTTCACACTTAGGGTTTTCTGAGAAAGATTGAGAAAAAAGGGTTTCTTTTAAGAAGGATGATTGCACAAGTAAAAATGCAGAAAATCTTTGGATGATTGTAAGAAACGGTAAAGGATTAATGTGTGATGTTAATGTGCTTAAATAGATTTCAAAATGATTTGAAAACGTAAACGGTTTTAAGAAAGAGAAATAATTCATGATTACATTTTAAAACATGATTACGTGCATTTAATGCTTGCTGATTTTGGGGGATTTGAGAAAGATACTTGAAACGGTTACCAGACATGTGTCTCAATGCACCCAATTAGCATTTTGCCTTCTCAAAAGCGTGCACGTGTTCTGCTTCAGAGATTTGCTGATGATTGGGTGACACTTGTTTGATTTAGTGAGCAGCACGTCTATCCTTGAGCTGAAACGCTCAGATCTTTAAGAATAGAATCTGATACAATCTGCATGTCTATCTTTCTGAAAGGAGATTGATCAGAAGTTCACAGTAAAACAAATACATTCTGAAGGTTAATATATAAAATTAAAACATTTTCACTCTGGGCAGAGTTTCATGCTGAGATGTTTCAGAATGAAATTGAACCTATCTTCAGAAAGGGGTTTAGTGAAGATATCAGCCCATTGATGGTCTGTATCAATAAATTTTAAGTTCAAAATTCCTTTCGGAATATAGTCCCTAATGAAGTGATGTTTTATTTCTATATGCTTAGCCCTAGAATGCAAAATAGGATTTTTACTTAAGCAAATAGCAGAAGTATTATTACAGAGGATAGGGATGTTACTCTCAAAAATCTGGAAGTCTTCAAGCTGACTTTTCATCCAGAGCATTTGTGTGCTACATCCTGCTGCTGCTATGTACTCAGCTTCTGCTGTTGATAGCGCAATTGTGGATTGCCTTTTGCTGGACCAAGAGATCAGATTTTCTCCCATAAACTGGCAGCTTCCAGAAGTGCTTTTACGCTCTACTCTGTCTCCAGCAAAGTCAGCATCGCAGTAGCCTACTAAGCTGTAATCACTAGATTTTCTATAAAATAAACCCAGATTAGTAGTACCTTTCAGATACTTGAAAATTCGCTTAACAGCTGTTAAGTGAGATTCTCTAGGAACTGATTGGAATCTAGCACAAATACATATGCTGAATAAGATATCAGGCCTTGAAGCTGTCAGATAAAGGAGAGAACCAATCATACCTCTGTAGACCTTCTGTTCTACCTTTTTGCTTACCTCTTCTCTTTCCAGAATGCACGTGGGATGCATTGGAATCTTTGATGGCTTACATTCTGAGAGGTCAAATTTCTTCAGAAGATCTCTGACATATTTGCTCTGATGTATGTAAGTTCTCTCTGGAGTTTGATTGATCTGAATTCCTAGAAAGAATTTCAGTTCTCCCATGAGGCTCATCTCAAATTCTGCCTGCATACACTTAGCAAATTTTCTTCCAAGAGAAGGATTAGTAGATCCAAAAATAATATCATCAACATAAATTTGACATACTAAGATGTCATTCTTAACTGACTTACAGAATAAGGTAGTGTCCACCTTCCCTCTGGTGTATTCATTTTCTAACAGAAAGTTACTTAGTCTTTCATACCAAGCTCTGGGAGCTTGTTTCAGACCATATAGTGACTTCTTTAGTTTGAAAACATGTTCTGGATGTTTTGTACTTTCAAAACCAGGGGGTTGGTGAACATAAACCTCTTCTTCTATATAACCATTTAAGAATGCACTATTGACATCCATCTGATACAGAGTGATGCCTCTATTAACAGCAAATGAAATTAAAAGTCTGATAGATTCTAACCTGGAGACTGGAGCAAAGGTTTCTGTATAGTCTATTCCCTCTTGCTGACTATAACCTTGTGCTACCAGTCGTGCTTTGTTTCTGATGACTTCACCTTGTTCATTTAGCTTGTTTCTGAACACCCATATTGTTCCAATGACGTTGAATCCTTTTGGTCTGGGAACAAGATCCCATACATCATTTCTGGTGAATTGATTCAGCTCTTCTTGCATTGCTAGAATCTAGTCGTTGTCCAGAAGTGCTTCATCAATAGAAGAAGGTTCAATCAGAGACACAAGTCCCATGAGGGATTCTTCAGAGTTTCTGAAGCTTGCTCTTGTTCTGATTGGATCTTCCTTTCTTCCTAAGATAGTTTCTTCTGGGTGATCCAAGCTGCTTCTGGGTAGTCTCTTCTGAGGTTGATCAGCAGCTGTTGTAGGATTGCTAGCAGTGCTCCTTTCAGATGTTGAAGGAGTGTCTTTGTTGAGAGCTTCTGATGACTTGTCTTCAGAACCTGTAAATTCAACTTCCATACCTGCAAAAACTTCATTCTGCTTTGACTTTTCAGAGTCAAGCTTATCATCAAAACGAACACTGATTGATTCTTCCACAATCTGTGTTTCTGTATTGTATACTCTGTACCCTCTTGAGCGTTCAGAGTATCCTAACATAATACACTTCTGTGCTTTAGAGTCAAACTTGTTCAAATAATTTTTTGTATTTAACATAAAACAAGTACATCCAAATGGATGAAAATATGAAATGTTGGGCTTTCTGTTCTTCCACAATTCATATGGAGTCTTTTCCAGAATAGGTCTTATTGAGATTCTATTATGAATGTAGCACGCTGTGTTTATTGCCTCTGCCCAAAAGATCTTAGCAACGTTTGTCTCATTGATCATGGTTCTGGCCATTTCTTGCAATGTTCTGTTCTTTCGTTCTACAACTCCATTTTGTTGGGGAGTTCTAGGACAAGAGAAATCATGCAGAATGCCTCTGTCATTAAAGAATGACTCAAATTCTTTGTTTTCAAACTCTCCTCCATGATCACTTCTGACTTTAACGATTCTAAGATCCTTTTCATTCTGAACTTGGTTACAGAAGGTAACAAACACAGAGTGTGACTCATCCTTGTTTCTTAAGAACTTTACCCATGTCCATCTGCTATAGTCATCTACGATTACTAACCCATACTTCTTGCCACTGACTGAAGCAGTTTTAACTGGTCCAAATAAGTCAATGTGCATAAGTTCTAATGGCTTAGAGGTAGAAACAACATTTTTAGATTTGAAAGAGGGTTTTGTAAACTTGCCTTTCTGACATGCTTCACACAGAGCATCTGAATTGAACTTCAAATTAGGAAGTCCTCTGACCAGATTGAGTTTGTTAATCTGAGATATTCTTATCATACTAACATGCCCCAATCTTCTGTGCCAGATCCACTGCTCGTTGTTAACAGACAGAAGACACTTTACATTCTGACTTTTCAGTTCAGAAAGTTTGATTTTATAGATGTTGTTTTTCCTCTTTCCATTAAACAGGATAGTCCCATCTTTCTGACTAATAGCTTTACATGATTTTTGATTAAAGATTATATCATAACCGTTATCACTTAATTGACTTATAGATAACAGATTATGCATTAATCCATCTACTAGCAGAACATTATTTATAGAGGGAAGATTTCCATTACCTACAGTTCCAGAGCCAATTATCTTTCCCCTCTGCATGCCTCCAAAGCCAACGTGGCCTCCAGGCTTAAGTTCCAGGCTTTGGAACATATGCCTTCTTCCCGTCATGTGTTGCGAGCAGCCAGAGTCCAGGTACCATGACTGGTGTTTCTGATTTGCTGCTAAAGATATCTGCAACATGTATTATTTTATCCTTAGGTACCCAGATTTTCTTGGGTCCTGATTTGTTAGATTTACCAAAACTCTGGTTGAATTTTGGTTTCACAGAATACTTACTGCTAGTGTATTTAATATCATGTGTGTGACCATACACAAAATGTGAGTTCAGAGGAGTGTGTTTAATGGTTAAATCCATGGCATTCTTTGGTGTAAGAACCTTACCTTGGTATCCTATTCCCTTCCTGCCGTTTCTGCTAACTCCATAGATCATTGAAGCCATTTTGCTTATATCTATGCTTTTAGCAAGGAACTTATGGAAACTGTGATCATACTCCTTGATGATCTCATCAGCGCTGCTGGGAGTTCCAGAGATTGGTTCCTTCTGAGAGTTTTGTAAAACATTTTCTAATTTTGAAATTTTATTTCTCAGCTCAGAATTTTCCAATTTAAGACTCTCAGTATTATCAGAGTCAGGTTTAAGATTCCTTTTCAGGTTTCTCAATTTAACTCTAATCTGCTGGTACCTTTCCAGAATTTCATTAAGGCTTTCAGCAAGTTCAACCTTAGTAAAATTAATTGCAAAGTCAGGAAATACCTCTTCAGTATCTAATTCTGAGTCTGATTCAGAAGCTTCACTGTCTTCTGAAATGTTGGCCACGAGAGCTATGTTTGCTCTCTCATCATCTGATTCTGAGTCAGCTTCAGACGAGTTAGAGTCATCCCATGTAGCCATGAGACTTTTCTTCTTTTCTCTTCCAAACTTCTTTTTGGGCTTTTCCCTCTGAAGCTTTGGGCAGTCACTCTTGTAGTGTCCTTGCTCATTGCACTCATAGCATATGATGTCCTTGGTGTTTGGCTTTCTGCTTCCTGAGGAGCCTTCAGATCTTCTGTATCCAGAGGAAGAATTTGTCCTTATGTATCTGGAAGAAGACTCATTCTGATCAGATCTTCTGGGATTCCTGAACTTCCTTTGCCTCTGCTTCCACAGTTGGTTCACTCTTCTGGAGAGGAGAGAAAGTTCGTCTTCTTCTGATGAGGATCCATCAGATGTTTCTTCAACTGCCTGCAAAACTTTAGACTCAGATTTTTTGTTAGATTTTAATGCTAAAGGCTTACCTTGCTTCTGAGGTTCATCAGCTTCTAGCTCTATCTCATGACTTCTGAGGGAGCTGATAAGTTCCTCCAGAGAAATTTTGTTGAGATCTTTTGCTAGCTTCAGAGCTGTAACCATTGGCCTCCACTGCTTTGGTAAGCTTCTGATGATCTTCTTGACGTGATCAACAGTAGAGTATCCTTTGTCCAGAACCTTGAGACCAGCCACCAGAATTTGGAATCTTGAGAACATTGTTTCAATGGATTCACTTTCTTCCATTTTGAATGCCTCATACTTTTGAATGAGCGCAAGAGCTTTAGTTTCTTTGACCTGAACGTTGCCTTCATGCGTCATTCTGAGTGAGTCAAACATGTTCTTTGTTGTGTCTCTGTTAGAGATCTTTTCATATTCAGCGTAAGAGATGGCGCTGAGAAGAATGGTTCTGGCCTTGTGGTGATTTTTGAAGTCACGCTTTTGTTGGTCAGACATTGCTTTCCTGTCAATCTTCTGACCGCTTGCATTCATTGGGTACGTGTATCCATCTGTCACCATGTCTCACAGATCAGCATTATGTGCCAGAAAGAAGCTTTCAATTCTGTCTTTCCAGTAATCAAAATTTTCTCCATCAAAGACTGGAGGTTTGCCGCTGAATCTGTCTCTGTCTTCATTGTTGTCATTGCTGGTGTGTTGATAAGTTCCTGCCATTGTGTTTTTCTGACACTGGATCTTGTACTGACACAGTTAAGTGTTTTAGCTCAGAACCAGGCGCTCTGATGCCAATTGAAGAAGTGAAAAACACAAGAAGGGGGGTTGAATTGTAAAAACTGGAAATCAATTGCAGTCAACACGGTATTTTTATCCTGGTTCGTTTGATCTCAAACTACTCCAGTCCACCCGTCAAGGTGATTTCGCCTCTCTCCAATGAGGTCTTAATCCACTATATTCAACTGAATATTACAACTGCTTTAACAACTGCTAAAGCCTTCTTGAGTCAAACCACAAACCGGTTTCTCAAGGAAATACTTTCTTACAAAGAATTGAAATCTGGGTGTGTGAATGTTTTCTACAAAAAACTGTTTATCACAACTGTGATACTACACAAATTAAGCTTATGAGAACTAGATTGCTGAAATAATTGAGTAAGGAATTGAGAGATTTTTAGCAAACTGAGAGTGAATAGCTTTAGGCGTGTAGATTGTTGTAGAGCATTAGCCAATTCAATCTTCATTGACTTGTTTATATAGCATTGGAAGTAGTGTATGTTGGAGTAATAATTCTGTTTCAATGCCAATAACATTCTTTCCTTATTAAGCAGATCTTGTCTGGAATGATGCCGTTGGTAATAAATCATCTTGAATGCACAGTACCGTTGCCACTTAAGCGTGTTCTGACTTTGGCTCATTCTGACGCTGCTTAGGTGCTGATGAACTGTTGTTTTCTAGATCAGAGTTCAGATGGTTAAGCGCAGATCTGTTCATCAAGCTTCAGCATAAGCGCAAGTTGAACTTCTGATTCTGGTATCTGATATAACATCTTCTGATGCTGATATTGATATCCAACTTTCTGATGCTGATGATGATGTTCTCTTGCTGATACCCATCAGAGTTTCTGTAAAATAGAATGTAATTTTTAGATAGCATATGTGTCTTACATGAATCATACAATTAATGTATCTTAGCATTTTGTTATCATCAAAACTTAAACTTAGGGTAGTAGATTCAAACTTTGTTCTAACAACTTGTATAGTGCAAGCCCAAAGGATGATTTCCAACTGCGTCATATATATGTATTGGTTGATAATACTGCTTAGCCTTTAATGTTCTCCTTCATGGATGGATTCTCGGGTTACAATCAGATAAAGATGGCTCCTGAAGACATGGATAAAACAGCTTTCACAACTCCTTGGGGTACCTTTTACTATAGGGCAATACCTTTTGGTCTCAAAAATGTTGGTGTAACATATCAGCATGCTATGGTGACTCTCTTTCACGACATGATTCATAAAGAGATCAAGGTGTACGTGGACAATATGATCACAAAATCACAAACTGAGAAAGAACATCAGGTCCATTTGTAGAAGTTCTTTGATCGTCTACGAAAGTTCAGGTTAGGGCTTAATCCCAACAAGTGCACCTTTGGGGTTCGATCGGGAAAGTTACTTGGTTTTATCGTAAGTCAACGAGAGATTGAAGTAGATTTTGACAAAGTAAGAGAAATACAGGATATGCCGACACCAAAAAATGAATAGGAAGTACATGGGTTCCTTGGAAGGTTGAATAACATAGCCAGGTTCATTTCTCATATTACGGCTACCTGTGAACCCATCCTTAAATTGCTACGCAAGAATCAAGATGTCCATTAGGATGAAAGTTGTCAAGAGGCCTTCGAAAGGATTAAGCAATACCTTCAGGAACCAACAATACTCATACCTCTAGTTACTGAGAGACTTCTCACTATGTATTTGACTGTGCTTGAAGGATCTATGGGTTATGTGCTCGGACAACATGATGATACTGGACGAAAAGCCAACACCATCCATTACCTGATCAAGAAGTTTAATGATTGTGAATCAAGGTATTCATTATTTAAGAAGACTTGTTGTGCTCTTACGTGGACAACTCGATGTTTGAGGCAGTACATGTTAACACATTCTACACTTCTGATATCTAAGATGGATCTGATAAAGTACATATTTGAGAAACTAGCACTTACAGGCAGATTGGCTCGGTGGTAAATGCTCCTATCTAAGTATGACATCCAATACATCATAAAAAAGGCTATCAAATGTAGCATTATTGCTGATCATCTCGCCCACTAGCTATTGGAAGAGTATCAGTCAATGAAGTTCGATTTTCCAGACGAGGGTGTTATGAAACTTGATGATAAAGAAGGACCCGAACCAGGGGAGCCATGGAATCTCATGTTCGATGGTGCATCAAATTCCATGGGCCATGGTATTGGGACAGTTCTGACTTCTCCACGCAATACTCACATACCTTTCATGGCCAGGTTATGTTTTTATTGTACGAATAATGTCATAGAATATGAAGCTTGTGCAATGTGTCTTGAAGCAGCCATTGATTTGAAGATCAAGATTCTTGAAGTTTATGGGGATTCTGCCTTAGTAATATATCAAGTACAAGGTGATTGGGATACACGACACCCTAATTTAGTTCCATATAGGGACTACATATTAGAGTTATTGCCTGCTTTTGATAAGATCACCTTTGAGCACATTCCTAGAGAAGTAAATCAACTGGCAGATGCTCTTGCCACTTTAGCAGCAATGTTTAAAGTCAGTTATCTGAATCATGCACCCAATATAAGAATCCTTCATTACAAGGAGCCATCACACATTTTCCCTTCTTATTGTCTCACAACTGAAGACGTGTCGGGCGAGAAGCCATGGTATTTCGACATCAAAAGATATCTTGAGAAGCAATAATACCCCGAGGGTGCTACAATTTGTGATAAGCGGACTCTTAGAAGGTTAGCCTTTAAGTTTTTACTATCAGGAGACGTTATGTACAAAAGAAACTATGATTTGGTTCTGCTCAGATGCGTGGATAGACATAAAGCATAATCCATCATACGAGAAATTCACGAAGGTTCTTTTAGGACTCATGCCAGTGGATATTCCATGGCCAAGAAAATCCTATGAGCATGTTATTTCTGGATGACGATGAAAAGTGATTGTTGTGTATATGCGAAGATGTGCCACAAATGTCAACTTTACGTAGACATGATACATATTCCTCCCACTCTGTTGAACATGATGACTTCACCATGGCCCTTTGCAATGTGAAGCATTGATATGATTGGACGGATCGAGCCGAGCGCTTCAAATGGACACAGGTTCATTCTCGTTTCTATTGGCTACTTCACCAAATGGGTGGAAGCAGCTTTGTACAAGAATGTGACCAAGCAAGTTATCACCCGCTTCATCAAGAAAGAAATCATATGTCGTTATGGGACTCCTAATAAGATCATCACTGATAACGGGTCGAATCTCAACAACAAAATGATGAAGGAAATGTGTGAAGAATTCAAGATTGAGCACCATAATTCATCACCCTATCAGTCAGAGATAAATGGGACAGTCGAAGCAGCTAACAAGAACATAAAGAAGATTGTCCAGAAAATGGTGAGAACATATAAAGATTGGCATGAGATGTTTCCTTTTTCCTTGTACGGCTATCGAACTTTGGTGCGTACTTCCACTGGGGCAACTCCTTTTTCACTAGTCTATGGTATGGATGCAGTGCTCCCAGTCGAAGTGAAGATTCCTTCATTGATGGTTCTGATGGATGCTAAACTTGATGAAGTTGAATGGATTCAAACAAGGCTCGACCAACTCAATATCATCCAAGAGAAGCACCTATTATCCCTTTGTTATGGTCAGTTATATCAACAGCATCTCAAGAGAGAATTTGACAAGAAGATTCGACCTCGAGAGTTCCACACAAGTGACCTGGTCTTAAGGAAGATTCTCCCCATTCACTCTGATCCAAGAGGCAAGTGGACTCCCAACTATGAGGGTCCGTACACCGTGAAGAAATCTTTCTCAGGAGGTGCTCTAATCTGGATAGACATGGATGGGGAAGATGTTCCACTTCCAGTCAATTCAGAATCAATAAAAAAATACTACGCATAAAAAAACCCGCTAAGTCGAAAACACGAAAGGGTGGCTTAGGTAGAAGTTAGTGCTAAAAAAAGAAGATAAAAAAAAGAACAACCCGCTAAGTCGAAAACCCAAAAGGCGGCTTAGGAAAAAATGGGTATCCTGGTGAATTGAAAACCCGAAAGGGTGATCCAGGAAAAAATTAGGGACAAAAAGCAACAGACTGCAGTCTGAAAACTCTTCACGAATAACAAGTACACCCTCCTAACACGGGATGGACCAATTCAACTATTATCCTTTAAAAGCACAACACTAGGGTGATCCAGGATATGGGAACTATAACAATATCAGTTTTAATGGAAGTTTGAGATCCTCTTATTGACATTTTACCTGTTATATTTTGTCTTTTCTTTGCAACTGCCTCATTTAGGAGTTGTTTCCATGTACAATTTCCTATTAACAGGCCAAGCTCATTAATAAAAATTTGCCCTTCCACCGAAAAGTCTTTGTTATGTCCTTTTTACTTTATTCTTCGTATGTGATTTGTGATTTAAATTCTTTATTAAGCATTGCATTAAAAATGATAAGGTAATAATAAATCACAAGCTAAGATGCGAAACACGACATTACATGGATATAAAGGCATCCAAAGGGAATTCCATGGCGTTTCAAGTGTTGTTTTTCTACGCAGGTAGCAAGTCATAACGGTCACCTCGACCAAGCTTTCGTCCTCTTGACCTCCTTATAGACGGTTGAGCACCCGGTCACTACTCAGTCATCCACAAGAATTCCAGCTTGTGGAGAAAGTCATATTAAGCTACTCTTCCTCAGCAAGATTCAATCCCTAGTGAACTCGACAAGGCTATAACTCAATTCTCGAAGTTTTAAAGCACCAATCTGTATTGGCATCTCAAGACAACGGGAAACGGAACCCAATGAGCATCATTGCTCGCATTCTGCATATAATAATCATCATAGAATATTATATTGTATCCTCAAACGCATAACATGTCCATCAGAATGGATCATTATGACATACACTTCAAAATGTATACGCAGCATAAGCTAGATTTGGTACCTTGCGCGAAAGCCCCAAATCAATCCTCAGAGCAGTAAAACATCCCCACAAAGAATATCATCCTCATAATTCCCAGTTAACATCTGTCATTACTACCAACCAAAAAATAAGTTGTGGTGCCAATACATTGCACTCCTAAACTCTCAATACTCTCACGCTATCTTTTTCAAGGTCATAGGTCATCCGTAGATCTTACTCTTACATTATCTTTTCTAGGGTCATAGGTCACTCTAGGTATTACCCTCACATTATCTTTTTTAGGGCCGTAGGTCGTTCGTAGATCTTACCCTCACTGTATCTTTTCCTAGGGTCGTAGGTCGTCCGTAGATCTTACCCTCACATTATCTTTTTTAGGGTTATTGGTCGTCCGAAGATCTTACCCTTGCGCTATCTTTTCTAGGGTCATAGGTCGCTCGCAGGTCTTACCCTCACATTATCTTTTTCAGGGTCATAGGTCGTCCATAGATCATACCCTTACTGTATCTTTTTCTAGGGTCGTAGGTCGTCCGTAGATCTTACCATCACGCTATCTTTTCCAGGGTCGTAGGTACTCCGTACATCATACCCTCATGTTATATTTTCTAGGGTCGTAGGTCGTCCGTAGATCTTACCATTGCATTATCTTTTCTTGGGTCGTAGGTCGTTCATAGATCTTACCCTCGCATTATCTTTTCCTGGATCGTAGGTCGTTCATAGATCTTACCCTTATGTTATCCTTTCTCTTGAGTCATAGATCATACGCTGATCTTTACCAATTGTCTTTACCTTTCTTTTGGGTCGTGAATACCGCACGATAGATTCTCTGCTGTTGTCGAGTTCTACCCATCGCCTTTAAATTATAATGTCGTTGTTAATCCTATGTTCCATCATCACGATATCATCGACCATATCTTTTCAATCACTTTAACACCCATTTCCCCGAGAACCTTGTATTGGCACCATTACTCCAATACAAGTTATCATTACTCAACCACATTTATCCATCATGACCAATTCACATGAAAATTCATTTTTCATCCCCCAACAGACGTCACAAATAAATAAGACTCACACAATATCTTCAGGACAAATTTCAGGTCCTGGTATTTAATCATCTTCTACCTTGAACTTTTGAAAAGCTGACGCCAATCTCACCTTCAGGTTTAAGATGATTAAATAGGGGAAGCTGTCGTACCCCGAATTTATCCTACCCTTTTACTGTTTCTCTAGTTAGACTTTACATTTCATTCATACGTGTCACGAGATTCATATGCATAGCATTCATTTCATTCAATAATGCACTTGGGTTCAAGGATCAACATTTGGGCAAATTAGGGTTTAATTTTGGTTTGAAGAGACAAATCCATTTGGTTCTTGAGAAGTGGATTATGGAATGGAGTTCTGATGTATCACGGGTTACCTTCTTCATTAAGTCACATGGATATTCTTCAAAGTCCTAGATTAGGGTTTTGATTACCTTCAACACTTCGATATCTTCCTTCATCAATGTGCATCATCATATTTGAGCCTCTTAAATAATTAAAAATTATGGTCAAAGTCACAAGTCACTTGTGGTTTGGACATCGAAGTTAAGGTTCTCATTGAGAGTGCAAGTTTGATTTAGACATGATATGAAGATTAAGGTGTTCATTTAAATGATCATTGTTTTGAGTTTGAGTTAACCAAATGGAACTGAATTCTTAAGTATGTATTTTGTTCAAGGATTTGATTCAAGTTGGAAGACAATGCATATGGTTTACTTGAAATACAAGTTACAAAGGTCATTCGTATGATTTCTTGGAGTTCAAATTAAAAAAGCAAAATGTATCATTCATCATTCATCCATTCTTCAGGTTTCATTTAAATTCAAGAATGATGTTATAATTCGATTCAAGTTCATTATGCCAAGATTCACATTCATTATTTCAAGTTCACATACAATTCATCATCATTCAATTTATTCAAAAGTATGGGTTAAAAGTGTTTTGTAAGATCTGTCATCCAAACGATTCAAGTGGGGAATTTCAAGTTTCATCAAGACAAGATATAAGAATTCAAATGTCAAGAGATTCAAATGTCTTTCATTCATCCTAAAATTCATACAATTACAAATAAATTGGAATGTAATTACATTCAAGTATAGTTTTCATAGTACTACAAGATTACATGGATGCTTTCTAAGCCTAAATTTCAATTTTCAAATGTTCACTCTTCAAAACTTGAACCATGTTCATGATTTGTCCTCCATGACAAGTTTCCATCAAATCCTCATTTCTCATGAAACAAGAAAGAGATAAAAAGTTAGCAAACCTAAATATTCAATAAAAAATTCCAAACAAGAACTAATTGTTAAAGGAAAGTTTTCATCTCATCATTAGGGTTTGTGTTCGGAATCAGAATTTCAAAGGGGTTGTTTTCAATCATGGGCTTATTTCTCCAATTTTGCAAATCATAAAAGTTTTATTTTTGGTTCACAAAAGCAAAAGAACTTTGAAACAAGTTTACTGCAAAAAAAAACAAAGTCAGAACAGCCAAACAAAACAGTCCCAACCGGCCGAATATATCTGCCCAAAACTTGCAAAAAACTGGAAAGCAAACAACTACGATCAAAAGCCAAACAACACAATCTCAGCTGTCCCAATATAAAACCCAAAACAACAGCAAAACTGGAAAGCAAACAGCTGCGATCAAAAGGCAAACAACAACAGCTCAAAAACCCAAAGCAGCAGCAAAACTGGCTAACAAAACAGCAGCAAAACTGGAAAACAAAACATCAGCAACTAAAAGGCAAAACAACAACAGCTCCAAAAAACCTAAAGGCCAACAAATAACCAAAACCCAAAATTGTATCATCATATTCCTAAACTAACAAATCCTTCATAAATTATAAGAAAAATAGAACAAAAGTTCTGCAGCATAGACAGAAAAAAAGGAAAAGAATAGGGTGAGAAATATGTCACCCGAAACATAAAAGCCTGCAAAACCTGCATCATACAAATCCAAACAAAACATGCCAAAATCTGTGCCAAACCTGCATAAAATCCTACTTCTAACCAGTCCAAAAACAATGTCAAAACATCCATGTATAACCTGTCCATAAATCTCTAAAACCTGCTCCTAACTTACCCAAAATAGACACACAAAAAAACTGTACCAAAGAAAGCACAAGACAGCATACCAAAATAGTTCAAATTCATCTCATTTTCCCCCTTAAATGCTATCATTCTGCACTATAAATTGGGACTTCAATCAGAGAAAAAGAAGGGGGAAATCAGTAGGGAATATCCACCATACACTACAACTCCCTGCATAAACTTCCTCCACTCTTCAACCAATTCTTCACCAACCTGCTTCAAACCACAACCTAAACAAAACAATTACAACACCAAACCTCTACACAAAGTCATATCACCCTCAATTTAAGATCTTACCAATGATAAGCAGAGAACAATCACAATCATGTAGCTTCAAACTCTTATCAACATAAACATAATATCCACCCTCAAGACCGAAATATCACCACCATAACTATTCGACACCATTTTATTTTCAAAGAAGAAGAGTAAAGAAAATTAAAGTAAAGCAGAAGTATAGTAGAAGGGAAGTTACCAGGGAATATCTTCACCTCAGAGAACTTTTAGAGTTGGTATATTTTTCTAAATTCTCCAACCATACTTTCTTTGATATGCTTATTCATGCTTTATTTTGTGAATTACCTTCGCCAAAGATTGTTGATCGATTTTGTTAAAACCATTGTTGCTTTGAGTGTGTTTTCATTTGTTTTCTTCTTGCAAAACTTGGAAAAGATCAAAAGAAACAAGGTGAGTTTAGTATAAAATATAATGAGAGAGAAATCAAGAGAGAAATAATATACACGATAACCTACAGAAAACCTATGAATCATTCTCCTTGAACAATCTCCCTCTACCTCATTCTATACTTCCATGCATTCCCAGCAAACCTTAACTTAAACCCCCCGCTTCTTCAATGAATTTAACTGCGACTGTAATTAAACCTGATCAAATTACCCTAGTCCCCATATTCTCCAAGCCATCACTCCCATAACCTCCATCGCAACTCCTCCCTCAAATTTGAAATCACCATAAACTCGACCCTCAAAAATCTCTGCTGCGATTTCTTCAACACCTCATTTCACAACACCACAAACTTTCCTCCATACATTTACCTCAAACCTATACTGAAGTACACAAAAATATACACACAAAAACTCAGGGAGAAAAGAAACCATGATTCAT
Source organism: Vicia faba (assembly GCA_948472305.1). Taxonomy (NCBI): domain Eukaryota; kingdom Viridiplantae; phylum Streptophyta; class Magnoliopsida; order Fabales; family Fabaceae; genus Vicia; species Vicia faba. The sequence continues at coordinate 303,694,133 of OX451741.1, forward strand.
TCACAACAAACTCATCAAGAAAGAGCTTCAATAACTTTTTTCTTTCTGTACCAGAGAAGTTTCAAGAAATTCATCTCGAATCCACAATTGCGACTATAGAAATCTTCTAATATCTGTAAATAACATCTTCTTTAGCAATTAATTTAACCTATTACTACACATCTTCGTCTTCGTGTATCCCTGCAACATCAAACACAATAATAACATATCAATTCCTCACCTCTTTCTGCTCAGCACTCAACATGCGCTGAAAAGCGTAGAATTAGAAGAAGAATGAACAAGAGTTTACAAGGTCTTACCTGAGATCTCATTATCGACGATATCAGAGGCTCGAGCAGAGAAGTGAGACAGAGTCTCAGATTGAAGCAAAGCGACTTATGTGAGGAGATCGGTGGAGGCTCTGTGTTTTTTGTCGGTAGCTTCACACAGGTGTGCATGTTTCCACTCAAATTGTATCATTCACCCCTCCTCTTGATTTCATTCACTTATCCTATAAATTACAGAGCATATTCCACTCATTTTCACAAGCTTGAACAACCAAAATCACCCTTCCAAAGTCTCACTTGATCCTTGAAATTTAAGAATTCATTTCATAATTTCAAGCCTTCGCACCTCAAATTCTTTTATGGTTCGTCATTCTCAATAATTATACAAACTCTCCATCACTTAAAACAAGAAAATTGAGCCATAATTCGAGCTACAGAAGTTCAGTTTCAGAGAAAACTTCTTGAGCTTCACTCAAGTATTATTATTAACCAAATAGATCCAACCAAGTTACTAATTTGTTGTCCTTCTTCCTATGATTCTCATACTTCTTTTGGTTTTAATTTTTATTGAGAATTGAGCATTAATTTATAAAATCAATTTTGCAATTTTGCTTTTGTTTTTCTCAAACCGACTACGCTGTGTTTTACATAAATTTTTTGTGAGGGTAGGGTTAGGATCGTCTGGTATAGACGAATCCAATGATACCACTATGAGTTTCTAATATTTTTCATCTGAAGGAACTCATAGAAATCCCACACGTAGGTGTTTGGAGGTTGAAGATGACCTACGTGTTGTTCATCAACCAATGATCCTTTGACACTTGTTTTATTTTGATTGGCTCATTTTTCATAAACTCTGTGTGTTTCTTGCTAAGGTCCATATTATGCGCATCGCGTCAGGTCCTTTGGATCTACTTACTAACATGTTTTGAAATTGATCAAATGGTCCACATCTTTTGGTTTTAATTTTTAATTTTTATTATTTATTAAAGATCCAATGTGTTATTAAATGAAGACCATATCATGCATAACGCATCAGATCTCTTGGATCTACTTACTAACGCATTTTGACACTAACCTAATGGTCCAGATGTTTTTGGTTTATTATTTTATTTTCTGATTTTTATTTTATTTGTTTTAAACATCAAAAATTCATAAAAAGTTCATTTATGACTTGAAAATTATGAAAAAAGTACTAAAAATATTTTTGAATATTCTCTTTCTGATTCTCATTTTTCATAATTTTATTTTCTGATTTGCTATTTTTTATGATTTTTCTCATCTTTTGATTTGTCTTTATTGTTTAAAAATATTTTGAGAAGTTTTAAAATTTTGAAAAAATTATGGAAGGATCCAATGACCTTTTGACAAATATTGGTGACTGATTTTATTTTTATTTTAGATTTTACTATTTTTTTACAAATTTTGGTTTATTTTTTCTCATTTCTTTATATTTTAAAAATAGTTCATGACTTTTAAAAATTTTAAAATTTTTTATCAACACTTATTGACACATGTTTGACCTCTCATTTTTTTAGGATTTTTATTTGGTGTTTTAATACACTTTGTGTATTTTACCAATTATTTCTTTTTATTAATCATTTAAATATTGTTTTTTTATTAATTATATTTTAATTATTTTTGTGATCGATTCTAATTTGGAGACACTTGAGTGTTACTTTGGGGCAAGTTCCTCAACCTCATTGGATCTTGAGTGTTGATAGGTTGAAAAATGAAATCTACCAAAATAGATGAATGATGTTGATGATATTTGAAACCCTAGATTCAATTCATCTGAGGAATTGGTTATTTTCGTAACTCAAATTTGTCCTACCTCGATGATTTCATTTTTCAAGATTAATATAGAAGAAATATTTGATTAAAGATGGTACAGCAATATCTGATGGCCCATCTTAATATTTAAGTCAATCAGGGGTGCATTTTAATTCAGGAAAGTGGAGCTTTCTAAATCAAAGAGACTCATAGACTTATTCGAAAAGCAAGTTGGCCAATGACCCATGCGATCCGAAAATGAAAATTATTTCAAATAAGGATTAAACTCTTAAGTATATTAAATTCCACTCTAAGCTTATTGTCGTTAGTAAAAGGAAGAGGTGGAAATTTCAAAACAAAGACCCATTTAAAGTTGGCCCATTTTTATTTTAGGAATAGCAAAGAATAAGGGGTACAATTATAAAAGGGGAGGCCCATTAAACAATTTCTAGGTCAGCCCATTTGATACTTTGTTGTTTTAAGGTGAAATTATAAATAAATAAAACTGTGTGTTATTATTTCAAATAAAAAATAAAATAAAGATATTAAATAATATTTTTTTCTTTAATAGAATGTGATTTTTTGCTGATAAACCATTTATAATAATGTTAAAAAAGGATGTTAGATTAAACATTATTTATTCCAGTTATTAAGGATGCTTGTTAGAAAAGTTGTTGTTGGACTGTAGTTTTTTTAAGAGATTTGGGGCCCAAATAAGAAAAATATAGCATGTTTGCTGTGAAATAGAGTTGACGGGCAGAAGAAATATTAAGTATGCGGGCCCAAATTCACAAACTGGCACTGTTTGGATCAAGTAGAAAACATGGAGACAAAACACTTACTGTAAAGATTTTTGATACCAAATCAAATCTCTTCTTATAATTAAAACAAATCAAATAATGCGCATGCCCATATTAAGCTAAAAAATAAAGTGCAAATCTTATCCAAGATTATGCACGTTTTACTTCATAAACTATTACTGTAGAAATTAGCATTGAAACCAAAACTTTTACAGTGCAATATCAAACTGAAACAAATATGAAAATCTAAATTGAAACTAAATTGAATCTTATTAATCAATCCAGCTCAGAATATATTACACAAAATCAAAATCAAGAAATTACAGTAAAAACGAAATCAATTATAAAGAACAAAATATCTAATATAATACAATACTCAATCAATTTCACAATTCCTAAATCTAATCCCTAATTCATGCTAATCAATTGTAACAACAAATTTCACTAAAACCCTAGAACTAAAAACCTATAAGTATAGAACTAAATATATAGAGAAGGGGGATTAGAGACGAAGAGAATAGTTGCAGAGAATTTATAGAATACAGAGGGGAAGCACTATAATACAGAGAATAACTGTGAAGAAAACTGGAAGAACAAGAGCACCGATTGGGGTTTCGATCTCCGAAACCCTAATCGGCCTCCCTAGTCGCTGCCTCTAGCCGCCGGACTCCCAATCGCCTTACCATCTACCACCATCGTCAATCTTTGCCTCGACATGTCAATCAAACAAGACGGAGAAGGATTAGCGAAAAATCGGAGAAGAAGCTTGGATATTCAGAAGCGGAAAACACAATAGGGGTAAAATCACTCAGCTTTTTTGTTTGTCTAAGGGTGATAGGTTAATAAACGATCGAGTTTATGCTTCCAGTGCCACCGTATTGGGAGGATAGGGCTTGAGAAGGGAGAAATTGGCCAAGGCGCATCGTAAATCTGTATTCCTTCACCACACTTGATCCAACCGGACTACCAAACATATAATGGACCTAAGCCCAACTACTATGCGCACTCCCCGTCTAACTGCTTACAAAGTTGCCCAAACAACATACACCCCTCCTGTCCTAAAAGAAACTAACCCATACGAACTACGAATTGGGACTCTGATTCCTCATAAGAGGATACGTAGGCATACAATCAAAAATCATAACGAGTTCCCTTATAAAAAAATTAAGACACTTTTCTTTCTAATTAAAACTTAAATCCTGTTTACCCCAAACCTAAACTTAGAGCCTAATATCCTTGTGAACAAGGTAAATGAAAGGTGTGTAACACCTTCCTTTCGTCTAATTGAGTCTGAAACCTAGAATCTCTATATGCGAATTAGGGTTTTCTGTTAGATTCCCTTCCCTAGGATATAAACTAATAGTGGCGGCTCTGATTAAAAATCCAGTTGCTACAGCTGGCGTCTCTGCTGGGGACTCTCCTTAACCATAAGTTTATGTATTTTTGGGGTTTCTTATTTTTATTTGCTTTATTTATTTATTGCATTTTATCACATTTATTTATTTACTGTGAAATTCTCTTATCGTCATATATTTATTGTGTGGCAGGAATTTTATTTCAAAAAATATTCTCAAATAACCTTAGCAAGAAGGTTCATCTATTAGCTTAGGGGGTACATCATCCCTGCGAGTTTATGTGACGACTTCGCCTAGAGTCGGTGAACTTCCGAGAAAGGAATACTTATCGAGAGATATCCTCTTGACGAGTAAGACTTTGGAAGGTCACCCATGACTATTTGTAATGACTTTAACCCAAAATCTCATGACGAGACCTTTCACGACTTTGAGACGAAAGTTTCGGTCCGTAAAGAGGCTCCACCTAAGGGAGGCCCTTGTGTCATTTCCCTCTGGTGTTATTCATGACACCCTTAAGAAAGGCATCTTTTGGGGAGGATATGTCAATTGTAGGTTAAGATTAAGGAACCTACCTTCTAGGGGTAATTATCACAAAAATCCCGTCACTCAACCTTACACCCATGCATTCATAGATTTCATGTATTTGTCATGCATTTCATATATTTGTCACCCTATATTTGTATTATTTACACGGGGTATAAAAGATAATAATAAACTCAAGATATCGGTGACTGTCTTTAAAAATGGATGCCGAAGGAAACAACTGGCCCGCGTCAACACGCCAAACATGTCTGAAATCAAGGCCACTAAAGGGAAATAACGTGCTGAAGACTTTCTCAATATTTGTCCAGCAATAGGGGATGGTTTCAAGATTAGATATCCGCAGGCGCACCTAGAAGACTTATTTCTTTTTTGCTTGATTTCATGAAAATAAAGTTTTGGTTTAAGATCGTAATATTTTTCAATATCTAAATTATGTTACCTTTAATAAAGGCATTTTGTTTCCACATCGCGTTTGCGTATCTATTTTAAAGATAGTCCCTAAGTAAAATAATAAGCAAAAGACAAATACATACCCAAGTGAATAAGACATTCAAAACAAGAAACTATGTCATGTTCATACACATCTGTTCGCACACATGCATTCACGAACACCTGCATATCATATCAAAACTCATTTTTTCAAAAAAAAAAATCTCTAGTTGAACCATTGTAGAAGAAGATCGCCACTTCCTTGGCCTCCATATTAAACCAGGGCCTATCAATGGAAAACAATGGAGAAAATCGAGGAAACTCAGGCTGCATTCAAAGAGGAGCTCGACCAAGTAAACGGCAACATAAGTTCAATGAAAGGAGATTTGAGTCAAGTTCTTCTGGCTTTGAAGAACATTATTGACAGGCAAGACCAGATTCCCAGGGCAGCTTTTGAAGAAGCATCTCAGACTATTGGTACATCGAGCGGTCACTAACCAAGGAAAGAGTCAGAGGCAGGACTGTAGAAGTCCATCATAGCCCAACAAGAAGCTGAAACAGAAGGGTTTGTCCCACCGCCTCCAAAAGTAGGGGCATCTCGTACCCTACAGATTCCAACCAATGATGCAGACAATTACTTGGACCTGCAATACAGAGACCACGACCCAGAAGATGCCAACCAAGCACCATTAAAAACGACTGGTACTCATGCTGTTGATAATCCACTGGCGATGAATCAGTACAAAGCTCTGGAGGAAAGACTAAAAGTTGTGGAGGGTTTCGATGCTTTTGAAGTGGACGCTCTCGAAATGGGCCTAGTTCCTGATGTGGTGATTCCACCAAAGTTCAAAGTACCTGACTTTTAAAAATACAAGGGGCTCACTTTCCCAAGAAATCATCTTCATATGTACTGCAGGAAGATGCATGCCTATGCCCACAATCAGAAGCTGATGATTCACTATTTTCAAGATAGCCTGAGTGGGGCATCTTCAGACTGGTATATGCAATTGGAGCGAACACATATTCAAACATGGGAAGATCTTGCTAATGCTTTTCTGAAGCATTATAAGTATAACCTGGACATGGCGCCTACCCACATGCAACTCCAGAACCTGTCCCAGAAGCAAGAAGAGTCTTCATGGAGTATGCTCAGAGATGGAGGGAGTTGGCATCCCATGTGCAACCACCGCTGTTAGAGATGGAGTTAGTAGACACGTTCATGGGAACTTTGCACGGGCTGTATTACGAGATGATGGTTGGAAGCATCTCTTCGGGGTTCTCAGACCTAGTAACCATCGGAGAAAGAATCGAGATCAGGATAAAAAGTGGGAAGATATCAAGGGGACCATCAAATGCTCCCTATAATTCAAAGAGGCATGATTCAAACCCCCTCAAAGGAAAAAATGGAGAAATTAATGTTGTAGCATCACAACCCAGGGTACAACAACCATTAGTGATCCCACTAGGGTAGCAGCAAGGCAGAAGGCCACCCAGGAAATTTGATCCACTCCCTATTCCACCTATCAAGTTATTGCAACAGCTAGTTAGGGAATCCTTAGTGGAACTCAATCCTCTAGCCCCTCCAGTCGGGCCACTCCCACGAAGATACGATGCCAATGCCATATGTGAGTATCACGCTAATTCTCCTGGACATACCATAGAAAAGTGTTGTCCTTTCAAACACAAGGTGCAGGATTTATTAGGTTCTCAAGATATCACTTTCGAGAAGCTTGGCATCACATCAGAACCTATGTCGTCGCACAATGGGCTAACAATAAATGCAATCGAAGTAGTCACTGACTCTGGAGCAAGAAGAAAAGCGAAGACCCCGATAAACTCGCTGAAAGAATATCGGTTGGAATATGGACTCCCGCTAAAACACAATGAAGCTTTCGAAAGAGCTCTACAAAGGCTAAGGGACCAGGGGATAGTCCAGTTCGAATAATACTCTTAAGAAAAATATAAAGCTGCTCAGAAGGGAAGAGCACATTTTCCTCCAATCCAAGAGACTTTTGTCAACAATGGAGTAGTGCGTGGCAGACATGGGGCAAGAATATCCAACAAAGCCAACACCAAAGGGGAAACTGAATTAATCCGAGAATGCGCCCCAAGAGAAAAAACTCAAAAGATGGACGACCATGGATATTCCTGAGATATTTTTCTTTCCTAATTAATTTTTCTTATTTTCGAAAGAACCTATGTCAAGCCCGAGACATAGGGGTTGCTTGTAAGGGTTTCCCCATTTTGTTTCAGACAATATTTTCGATTAATGAAAGTTATATTTTGTTTTCAGTTAAGATCCCTTTCTTTCTTTTGCATTTATATCTTAAATTTAAAAATGAAAATACTTTCTCTGCATATGCATTTTCAAATATTCATATACTAAATCGGCACCAAAATATGATAAAGGTGCAAATTCATGCCAAAAACCACTGGTAATGCTACTGCTGCGATCCAATGTAATTTTGATGCTCCTATCAACCAAGCTAAAGAGGAAGATGATAAAGATCTTGAACTCTCTGAGAAGATAGGAGGGAAATAAAAAAAAAGCTAACGATACGCAACCATATCAAGAGGTAATTAAGACTATTAATCTGAGCACATGGGAAAATCCGAAAGAAACCTAGCTAAGGGGAAATGTTAGAGCAGAGCCACAAAGAAGCTAATCAAGTTCTTGCGCATATCTACGGAAATAGGCCAAGGCCAAATACAGACGGTACTGAAAAAATAAGCAACTATGAAATACCAAGATCTGAAGAAAAACCTAAGTCAGGAGCACGTTAGGTATCCACGTTCGACGAGGCTTCAAATGCACCGGGGCACGATATAGGGGCAATATTGACTTCTCCAAAGAATGCTCACATGCCATATATCAATTCAATGGTGAACAGGATACTAAACATCCAAAACTGGTTCTATATCAGGATCATGTTTTGAAAACTGACCGCGGAATTAACAAAGATCATTTTCAGTCACGTCCCACGAAAATGAAATAAAATGACACGCGCCCTAGCAACTATATCATCTATATTCAAAGTAACTTGGTCAAACCACGAATCGTGCATCACAAACAGACATTATCAAGAGCCCGCACTTTTTCTTGCTATTAAAGAAAGACCGGATGACAAGCCTTGGTTTTATGACATCGAAAAATACCTCGAAAAACAAGAACATGCCTCCAGCATCGACAAACGAACCCCATGAAAATTAGCCTCTAATTTCTTTCCTGAGTAACGATATATTGTACAAGATGAACCACGACATGGTCTAATACTCAAGAATATTCTTCTACCTCGCCTCGACTCATATGGTAAACGGACCCCTAATTACGAAGGTTCGTACATAGTCAAAGCAGCATCCTCCGGTGGTAATCTTGTCTCCACAATAATGGATGGGGAATAACTACCGCGTCCGGAAAACTCAGACACAGTCAAAAACACTATGTATAAGAAGCTCGCTAAGCTCGAACCTTAAGCAGGCGACTTAGGCAAAAAGTAGCGCCCCGGTGGATCGAAAACCTTAAAGGGTGATCTAGGAAAAAAATAGGGGCATATAACAGAAATCATCTCGGTGGATTGAAAACCCGAAAGGGCAATCCAGGCAAAAGTTAGGGATTTCATGCAAAGAAATAAAGAACAAAAAGACTGCGATCTAAGAATTGCAACTACGAACCACGAAGGGAGAGATAGATTTGAATCATTCAACTCAGATGCAAAGGAGATAAGATCATTAAAAGGATATTGGGGAACAACAGTAGCAATTATCATTTTTATTGCCATTTATAGTTGTAAAACTTTATGTAATTACATCTTTCTAGGAATTGCATCTGGTATTCTCGCCCATTCGGAGGCCTATAAATAAAACATTTGCTTTCTTTGCATCTTTCAAATTATGTTTTTCTTTTCTCAGACATGTTTACAAAATACTGCGATCATTACTTGTGAATATTGTCTTGAAACCATTTCGATGGATTAACAAAATAAAAGCCTTTGACAAAACATCGAAAAATAATTTTGGTTAGAAAATATTGAAAGAAAATCCACGTCTACGTCCACGCACATGGCAATGCCTACTTATACGTCTACAATACAAAAGTCTATACACATGTCTACGCCTATGTCTACGCTCACAATGCAAAAAGACTACGTCTGCACCTGCACCTATGCTTGCACTCAGTAATACAAAGTCTACATACACATCTACTCCTACACCTACACATCTGTACACAAAGTCTACGTCCATGTCATCACCTATGCCTACACTTTCAACACAAGATCTACATCCGCTCATGCGTCCACGCGCATGTATACTCCTTCCAAATCTATATACGTCAATGCTTATGCTTGCGCTTTAAACATATGAATCTATGCATATGCTAATACAGATGTTTACGCTTACGCCGATGCTTACAACCTAAAAGGCTACACATATGCCAATACATACGTCTACGCCTACGCTTACAACATACAAATCTATGCATATTCCATTAACTACGTCTATGTCCACGTATACGCCCGCGCTCACAATACAAAATCAATGTTCAAATTTTGCTAACATTATCCACTGCGTTCAAGTTCAACAAAGCTGCAACGACACAACATACAACTCCAGGAATTGGTAATTCTAAGCCAATGGTTTAAAGGAGAGTGCCAGAAATAGTCTTCATAACATTTCAAGGCATACGCACATCTTACACACATTTCATACATATGCATATTTTGCATATCTCAAGCATACATACCCTATACATTTCAATATTCAATACACTCAGAGTTCCATATCAATGTCAAATATCATACATGTCGCATATATACGACATTAAATACACTAGCATACAAATGTTTCACATGGAAAACAGACAAATAATTTCACCCTTGATTCAACTATCTAAGGGTAAACCAACGCAATAATTCTCCTACGATTCAATGCGTCACCTCAGTCTTCATGCTGTGACGCATTCAGCCCATCACCTAAGTCTTCCCGCAATGATGAGTTCCTTACAAGTCCCATTACATTGCCTCTAACCCGTAATGTATTTGAAAACCCATTACGTTGCCTCTAAGCTGTAACATATTCGCAAAACTTATTACATTGCCTCTAAGCCGTAACATATTTGCAAAAACTTAGTATGTTGCCTCTAAGCCGCAACGTATTCGCAAAAATCATTACGTTGCCTCTAAGCCGCAACGTATTTGCAAAACTCATTAGGTTTCCTCTAAGCCGCAACGTATTCTCAAAAACTCAGTACGTTGCCTCTAAGTCGCAACGTATTCACAAAACTCAATACGTTGCCTCTAAGCCGTAACATATTCGCGAAAACTCATTACATTGTCTCTAAGCCGCAATGTATTTTCAAAACTCATTATGTTGCCTCTAAGCCACAACGTATTCAAAAAATGCATCATGTTGCCTCTAAGCCGCAACGTATTCGCAAAACGCATTACATTGCCTCCAAGCCGCAACGTATTCGTGAAACTCGGTATATTGCCTCTAAGCCGCAATATAGCATCCAACTCAAACACATTGCCTCTAAGCCGCAATGTATTTGCAAAACTCGATATATTGCCTCTAAGCCGCAATGTATCTTTCCAAATTAACATATTTCCTCTAAGCGGCAATATATCACCCAACTCAAAATGCATTGCCTCTAAACCTCAATGTATTCACAAAACTCAATATATTGCCTCTAAGCCGCAATATATCATCCAACTCGCCACATTGCCTCTAAGTTGCAACGTACGTTGCCTCTAAGCCGTAACATATTGTCAAAACTCAGTATGTTGCCTCTAAGCCGCAACATATTCTCAAAGACTCAACACGTTGCCTCTAAGCCCAATGTATCCTCAAAACCTAACCCATTGCCTCAGTCTTCATGCAGCAGTGTGTTCCCTTATTCTGCGACACATATCATTGCCTCAGACTTCATGCAACAATGTGTTCCAAACTCCAGACCATCATCTCAGACTTCATGCAATGATGTTCGAAACAACACACCTAGCTTATCGCCTCAGACTTCACACAACGATCTTCCAACCTAATCCATTGCCTCAGATTTCATGCAACAATGTATTTCATTATGCCAAGTTCCAAACCATCGTCTCAAACTTCAAGCAACGGTGTTCGAAACCAAATTTTGCTTATCACACCAGAATTTACACAGTGATTTGGAAACCTAACCCACTTCCTCAATCTTCATGCAGCAATACGTTTCCCTATTCTGCGACACAGATCATTGCCTCAGACTTCATGCCGCAATATGTTCTAAACTCCAGACCATCGTCTCAGACTTCATGCAGCGATGTTCGAAAACAAAATCTAGCCTATCGCACCAGACTTCACGCATCCATTCACGAACCAAACTCATCTCCCTAGGCTTCATGCAGCAATGTATTTGTTTATTCCATAAAATACAGCCTATCGCACCAGACTTCATGCAGCGATTCACGAACCAAACACATTTCCTCAGACTTCACGCAGCAATGTATATCTCTTTACTCCGTAACACAAATCGTCTCCTCAAACTTCATACAGCGACGTCTGAAAACCAAATCTATCTTATGGTCTCAGAATTCACGCAACAATTTGCAAAACTGTAACCCAATGCATCAGGCTTCAAGAAGCAATACCTTCCTTCATTCCTTAAACATCGTCTCAGAATTCGTGCTACGATGAAGAACAAAACTTTTACCCATTGCATCAGACTTTATGCAGCAATACATTTCGTTATTCCATGAACACCGATCATCGCCTCAGACTTCATGCTGCGATGTTCAAAAGAAAACCAAACTCAACACATTTCCTCTAAGCCGCAATGTATTCACAAATTCAACACATTGCCTCTAAGCCGTAATTTATTATCCAAACTCAGCACATTGCCTCTAAGCCATAATGCATTATCCAAACTCAACACATTGCCTTTGATCCGCAATGTATTATCCAAACTCATCACATTGCCTCTGAGCCGCAATGTATTATCCAAATCAACACATTGCCCCTAAGCCACAATGCGTTCTTCAAACTCAAACACATAGCCTCTGGGACCACCTCTAAAGGAACTATATCAGAAGATACCTTCTCGGAACCTTCAGGAGCAAGGGGCTCAGCTCTAGAAGTAAACTCTTGAACCAGTTGAACAACTTCAGGAGATGTAGTAACATACTCAAATCTTAATCCTAACTACTTCGTTAGAACTTTATCAATATTCTGGTTGATTTCATCATCATGATGTGCGGAGGCAGATGCAAGGATTTTGGCACCATCCATGATATGAGATGACATGACAATGTCCACCTGTTTTCCAACTTTCCTCATCAGAGGCTCTACTTCATCTTCTTCTTCTATAAGAATTATTACACTTTTCTTCTTCTATTTGGGAGTAGGTACACAAGCTTTCTTCTTCTCAGGAGTTTGATCAGTACCTTCACTTCTAGTTTTGGTAGGCAAAACCTCATCTGTGGAAGATACCTCCTCAATTTCCTTTTTAAGGGGCTTTTGAGGATCACTTAGAAGCTTCTTTTTAGCAGGCTTCTGAATGACTCTCTTTCCTTTTAAATCATTTTTCTTTATCTTACCTCTTATTATGTTGAAATCAGAAACTTTATCTAGAAGATTATCCATGGGTAGAGTTACCCCAATATCTCTTGACCATCAGAAAGTATTCCCTAATAGATTTTGGGATGTCTTCTTTATTTAATAAGGGATAATTGTCAATGTAAGCTCAATTTACACCTTTTTGATTCTGATTGGATATGGAATCACCACAAAATATTTCTTCTTCGTGACTAGCGTGTTTCCCAGAACACTTGCTGAGAGAATATTACCATAATAGACTTCTAGGTCCTGAGTAGCATTAAGCTCCTTCAGAACATCAAACAATTTGCACTGGTAAAAGAACTTAGAGAGAAACCTTGCATAAGAACACTCTTTTTGTTATGCTTTTTATAATCCTTGATTGATTCACAAATATGATGAAAGATGTGTGAAGAGAGATTCAAGGGCTGTTTGTTGACTAGAAACCATAGGAAGTGTTTATGATCCCATGAAATCTGACCAGAACTGCCTTCTTTGGGAATTAGACTACTGATGATAATTTGAACCAAATTTTTGAAAGGAATATGCATGTTCTTCACTTTTCCAAAATCATTTATAATCTCAAAAAGATTTTCTTTGATGTCAGAAGCAAACTTTGTTCCATCCTTTGATTTGTGCTTCACAATACCAATGTTCTCAATACTAATCAGATGTGCTATATTTTTTTTAGTGACAGTAATATTAAGTCCCATAACAACTGATCTAATTTCAGGAATTTTGAACTCCTTTAAACCCATTTAAGCTCTTGTTTTCCATTTTAAGCTCTTTTAATTTTCAATTTCATTTCTTTCTTTAGTAAGCGAATCAGACTCATCATATACTTCAGCACTTACCCAAAAATTTATAACAAAAAGATGATATGTTGGACCATTCAGAATGTAAGAGTAGTTCATCCAGCCTTATGCTTCAAAATACTCCCTCAGAGGGTACCCCATCTGCAGTAAAACTCTTGAAGTCCATAACTTACTCAATGATGAGTTTTAGATCATCTCTTCTAAGCATCAGAGATCTAGGTCTAATTTGAAAACTTTCACCAGAGTCCACATGAAGAGGATTTAGTTGAGATGAGGATGCCATTGATGGAGTTTAGGGTTTCTCTAGGGTTTTCATAAAAACAAAAGGTGTATGAGAGAGTGTAATGCGAAGTTTGTGGAAATAGTGAGTGATAAAGTGTTTTTGAGAGAGAGATAATGAGTGAAAAATATTTTAGTAAAGATTTTCATAAAATGATTTTTTAGAATATTTTTCATAATTAATGACATGGGAGGCTATTCACAAAATTTAAAGAGTGTTTCACATCATTACCCATTAGACTCTACCCATTAAGCTACTACGCATGCAAGACACATGGAATTTTAAGTGGGACATGTGTCATAATAAGACAAAATAGTTTTCCACTTAAATTCCATCGGAATCAATAATCCACTTTTGAGTCTCAGAGGCTGAAGTCTTTCAGAAGCCACTTATTAATGAGAGGCAGTTTTCCAGACTCAAACTGAAGCTACTTTTGATCAACATCAGACTCAGATACTCTATTCCAAAGGAAGCACTATTCCTTTATAAATACCATGTTCACATTCTTTTTGATGAAATCAAATCTTTCAGTGGCTAAGGGTTTGGTAAATAAGCCATCCCATTGATGTTCAGTATCATTGAATTGAATATCTATTACACCCTTTTGAGCATAATCTCTAGTATAGTGATGTTTTATTTCAATGGGCTTGGTTCTATAATGTTAAACTAGATTCTTAGTTAATCAAATAGCAAAAAAAATATAGGAATACCATTTCCACAAATCTGATAGACCTTTAGCCGATATTTCATCCAAAGTAGTTATGTAAAACATTTTGCAGCTGGTATGTATTTTGCCTCTGCTGTAGACCAAGCAATAATTGCTTGTCATTTACTAGCCCATGATATTAGGTTTCACCTATGAATTGACAATTTCTACTAATGGATTTTTTCTCAATTCTTTCCTCAGCACAATCAGCATCACGACATCTAACTAGCTTATAATCTATGTATTTTTATAAAGAAGTCTCACATTTGATGTTCCTTTCATATGCCTAAAGATTATCTTAACAACAGTTAAGTGAGCCTCTCTAGGATTTGATTGATGTTTTGAACACAAGCAAACACTTTATAATATATCAGGCCTAGAAGTTGCAAGGTAAAGCATGGAACCAATCATACCTCTATATAGCTTTTGATCCACCTTGGTGCTACTCTACTCTTTGATCAGAGTGCAGGTTGGATGCTACTCTACTCATTGACATAACCAAGAAATATCCTATTGTTTACCAAATAATTTCAAACACAAGTGGGGGGTGAGTGAGTTGCTTTATATGGTTTTAACTATTTAGAAAAAGATTAATTTTAAGTTTAATTAGTTTTAAGATATAAGATGTGTTAGGTTGGTTGAAGTGTGATTGACATTATTTGTTAAAACAAGTAGTTCAGCAAGATGTTGGCCAAGATGTCTTGACATGTTGGTACGACATCGTAGCGCAAAATTGTTTTACTTTTGTGAGAAAAAAAATTTAGTGCAAGATCACTGGAGATTTATTGGAAATATGATTTTCACAACCAATGGTTAAGTACGCATGTATTTTTAAAGGCATCAAAGATCTGACTAGTTTTTCCTTGTTTCACAAGATTGTATGTTAAAACATTTAAGGAAACATCATATTTTTTCCTCATTGTGTCCAGAAGATTGTATCCTATCTACTGATTGTTTTAGCCTGATTTATTCATCAAGCCCAAGGGAATTCAGTCTATTTAAAGGAAGACTCTAAACCTAATATGCAAACAAAGAAGAAACTTGTGTGATACCGTCAATTAGAGTTTAATTTGTTTATTGTTATTTGTGAGCCACTCTCATATCACTTAGATGCTTGATTTGGACTGAGTTTTGAGTTGTAATTGTGAATCACTCATGAGATTTTAAGAAAGAGTGGATTGTGTTTCATTGGAAGTGTGTATTCTACTTATTTATTTTGTGATTGAGTTTTGAGTCACTCATTTGAATCACTCACTAGTTGTGTGATTGAAGGGAAGTGACATGGGTCTCATATCTAGGAGAGTCTTAGATAGAAATACCATGGGTAGTGTTTAGGTGCGAAGTTTGTAAAACTAGAGGTTGTGTAGAACTTCAAACTAATACTGCTATAATGGTTTTCCTTCTTGGCTTGGATGCCCCAAAATGTAGGTGCGTTGCACCGAACTGGGTTAACAGTTGACATGTGTTATTTTCTTCAAGCTAGTTTAATTTTTCATTATTTTATTTTATTGTGACAATGTTCTGATTTTGGTGTCGGGACATTGTATACAACGTCCATATTGTCACTGCCATAATTTCAATTGGCATCAGAGTAGGAACTCTGTTCTATTTTGGGTGAGCTCTAGGGAAATATTTTCTAGTACTATGGACAAGGAAGCATGATTTCTCAACAAACCACCTATTCTAGATGGTACCAACTATGATTACTTAAAGGTGCATATGGTGGCTTTCTAAAATCTATGGACAACAAAACATGGAAAGTATTCATCAATGGTTAGGAGCATCTGGTGGTTCAGGACAAAG
The DNA here is from genome assembly GCA_948472305.1 of Vicia faba. NCBI lineage: Eukaryota > Viridiplantae > Streptophyta > Magnoliopsida > Fabales > Fabaceae > Vicia > Vicia faba. The sequence continues at coordinate 303,710,472 of OX451741.1, forward strand.
ATGGGAATGACACAATTGAATTGAAGCTAGAAGACGACTGGTCAAAGGAAGAAGATGATCTAGCTCTTGGAAACTCCAAAGCGCTGAATGCCCTATTCAACAAGGTTGACAAAAGTATATTCAGGTTAATAAATACCTATGCTATGGCCAAAGATGCATAAGTTATTCTCATAACCACTCACAAAGGCATATCAAAAGTAAAAATGTCAAGACTTCAACTTCTCACCACCAAATTTGAGAATCTTATGATGAAGGATGATGTGTGTATTCATGACTTTCACATGAATATTATTGATATTTCTAATTCATCTAGTTCCTTTGGAGATAAGTTGTCAAGGGATAAGCTTGTTAGAAAAATCCTCAGGTCTTTGCCTACGAAGTTTGATATGAAGGTCACAACTATTGAAGAAGCCAATGACATCTGCAACATGAAAGTAGATAAGCTTATTGGGTAACTTCAAACTTTTGAATTAGCTAAAAATGATAGATATGAAAAGAAGAAAAAAGCATAGCCTTTATCTCCAATACTGATGATGAAAAAGCTCAATGTGACATGGAAACTGATGAAGGAATTGCTAATGCTATTGTGCTTCTTGAGTGGAATTCAACAAGGTGCTGAAGAACATGGATAGAAAGGAAAGACAAAAAGTAAAGAACATCTCATTCGACATCAACAAAAACATTGACTTTTAGAGAAAAGGAAGAACAAAGGAGAATAAAAAAAAATCAAGAAAGAGGTATTCAATATCATGAATGTGAATGTGAATGTTTCTCGGTCTGATGATTATATTTCTGAAGGTGAACCTATTGATGAAACTGCTAAGAGTGTTACAGCCTTCGTAGGAAGATATGAATCTAATGAAGATTCATGTGGTGTGTCTTAGGAATAATTGGCTGCTTATTACAAAGAGCTTTGTGTCAGAAGTGAAGAAGTTTGTGTGATAGGAGAAAATAAAAAGAGAACCATAGCTCCAGTGTAGGATGAAAAAGAGAAACTTATGTCTAATGTCTTTGATCTTCAAGATGAGGTAACCCTATTGAATTCTAAACTTGAAAACATGACCAAATTTGTAAGAATGTTGAACAATGGGTCTGATATGTTAGATGAAATTCTTCAAGTGGGAAAGGGGGATGTAAACTCAATAAGTATAGGCTTTAATTAACAATCTTTAAAAAAATAAGGAAAAAACCATGTGATAAGTTTTATCCCTTCTAAAAGGAAGAATGACCCCACGATTTTCTATCAAATGTTCTAACATCATGTCATACATCAGGAAACTCAATCCAAAGCAAAATTCTGACATTTTAAATGTCATTATAATGGTAAATTTGGTCATATAAGGCCTTTCTGTTATAGACTGTAGGGTTATCCTAAACATCCAACACAACCGAGGAATAATCATGTGATGATTATAGCCAGAAGGGAGTGGAAACCTAAGGTTAGGAATACTAGTCTTATAGCCCATAATTCTCTTAGAGCTTCATCTAGAGAGGACTAGTATTCTGAGAGTGGATGTTCTATACATATGACAGGGTCAAGAAGTATTTAGTGGATATCAAGTCTCACTCCATCAGTTTTGTCATGTTTGGTGATGGAGCTAAAGGTGAAATTAAGGGAGTAAGAAAGATTGTTGGTGATGGTTTTCCTAGTCTAGATGATGTTCTTCTTGTGAAAGGATTCTGTAGCAGTAGAAATGTTTAAGACTAAGGCATTGGATTGACTAGACTTACACAGATCAAAATAAAAATCGCCACCGTGCTTTATTGTTTCCAAAGGAATAGGAAAAGAGAGAGTAACCCAAAAAAATAGGGGGGAAAGATTCAAGGTAAGGGGGTTGGTTATGAAAAGGGAAGGTATTAGCACCCTAAACATATACGGTACTCCACAGGAACCTCTTTGAAAAATCTATATATTTTGGCTATAAAATGTTGTATGTAAAACAGATGGTGGAGGTGAGAAAAGAAATATATTTTTTATGATTTTTGCACCTGCCACTGTTGCGAATCTTTAGTTCCCACGTACCACCTCTCGTGCAATAGGGGATCAAGGTACACGTAGTTCCTCTTTTAAAAAATTTAAAACACAAGTGTGTTGGTTAATTTTATGAGATAAGACATCATTGTCATTGTCCATGTGGAAAACATACATACTACCCACAATCATGAGAAAGGAGAATTTACATCATCTCAAAGTGGAGGATATGGCTTGGATTTTAAAATCAATAATGCCCCACTCAACACCCAAGTGGAAAATATCTCACTTCACAACATATTGTAGAAGTATAGTTGTTTGCATCACTACAAGGATTGACAAGAGTCTAATCTTTTGAGAAATAATTTAAAATAAAAAGCCTTAGTGGAAAAATGGTTTTAAATGAGATTGATTGACTTTTAATATTCTCACAAAAAAATGCCAAGATATTATTACATTGATTGAAGTTTACTTGTGAAAATCTTTTGGAAATGCATGGACCTAGGTCCAAGTTTATTATGAAAGTGGTTCAAATTTAGAAACAAGAAGAGTTTTCAAAAGGAGGAGGAAGAATTTTGAAATTAAAGAAGATGGGAGGAGAAGAAGAGACTATCCTAAAGTATAATATAAAAGCTAGGGATAAGAACCATCTAACCAACAAGAAGCCAATACTTGACATTATGAGTCAAGATATAATTCCCATTCCTTGGATTGAACCTAAACAAGCAAAGATACTAGACCTCTTGAGAGAACCAAACTTCAAGTGTATTAAGTCTTCACAAAAATTGGGCAGAGTAACGGCTGCATACAGGTGAATTCCAGATTACAAACAAAGAATTTAATCACAATAACTTGCATACAAAACAAACAAACAACCCAATGTCCTGAGGTAAATCTCAAGAACTCCAGACAAAGTATCAATTAAGGTTACAAGGTTTCCAACATAGGTCAAGGTTTCTTATCCTAAGTCCAAGAAGTCCAATACTCCATAATGCCAAGGATAGTAACCAAATAGCCCAAGTATCATTAAAGCATTTTTTATGGTTCATGTTGATTATTAGGTGTCTTAAAAGAGAAAAGAAAAGCTCAAGCGAGCAAAATAAAAACAACAAGAATATAAATGCTCAAGTGAGCAAAATAAAAATGGCATGAAATGTAATGCTTTAAGTAAATCGTACATAAAGCATAAAAAATAAAAGCATAAAGTAAAAACAATTTAATAATTAGTGGTGAGTTGGATGACCATCTTGAAACTTGCATTTGGAATTCATTAGATGATTAGTAGAACCAAAGCCTCCACACAACAAGTTGCATTTATTTTTTGTCAAGTATATCATCCATTTGGTATCTTACAAGTACCATTTAATGATCAATGATATTTAAGTGATCTGCATTGACCAAAAGTGTTATAGATCCATTAGAGGATTGGTAGAACCAAAGTCTCCACACAATGAATCTCAAAGTTATTGGATCAAAGGGATCAAATTAACATACTTGGGCTTGCAAACATAGGTTTGTGCCACGAGTGATCATTTATTCGAATCAGGACAAAATTTAGCGCTATGTTAAGCAATCGTAAGTGGACTTATATAGAAGTCGCACCTATTTTGAGGCCGTTAAATAGCAATCTATGCACCATTTATTTTGAGACATGATATAGAGATCATGCTCCAATAACACTTAGTGCAATAAGAAGGGGATAAGATAAAGAGGGATGGGGAAGAGTATATAATCCATATTTGAATTAAATTTTAATCAAACTATTATTAAAATCATTCATCCATTTTTATGGAGTTAAACTCAACACCATGGATGCAATGATTTTAACAAAGTTCATGATAAAAAATTCAACCCAAGATCAGCCAGAAAAAAATCACAAAATAATATTACATTTAATATATTCATAAAACAAAAGTTTTAAAATGTTTTAAAATAGAAATGAAAGAGAAAAATATCAACTATGTTCAAATTAATCAAGAAATATTAAGTAAGACCATAAAAAAACAGAAAAGGACTCAAATATTTTTATAAAATTTTTGGTAATTTTTTAAAGTCAGAAACTATTTTTAAAATTAAAAGAAAAGAGTGAAATAAACCAAAAATGATAAGAAAATAACAATGCCAGAAATAAAAAATAAATGAGCTCACCAATATTTGTCACATATCATTGGATCATTCCATAATTTTTTAAGAATTTAAAAATGCATAATAGTATTTTTAAACATTTAAAATAATTCAAATAAAGTGATAATTTATAAAAAATATCAAAACACAAAATAAAATTGTGAAAAAAAATCAGAAAGAGAAAAATCAAAAATATTTTTCATAATTTTTTTGGATTTTTCGGACTAAAAATGAATTTTCTATGATTTTTTGAAGTTTAAAAGAATTAAATATAAAAATCAGAAAATAAAATAAAAATCAAAAAGATGTGGACCAATGGATGAGAGGCAAAACGTGTTAGTAATCAAATCCAAGGGATCTGGTGCGCTGTGCATATCATGGTCATTAGTGAATAAAACACTGGATCACTTATTAAATCAGAAATTAAAAAAGAACAAGTGGCGCGCCTTCATTGGTTGGAAGATGACACGTTGGTCTTCTTCAACCTCCAGTCAACGTGAATTACATGTCTCCTAAACTGTAAAATCAGAAGCTCAGACCTATTCCATTCGCTTCGTCTCTTCAAGACAAAGACAACCACACATTTGCGACAAATTTATATAAACTGTAGCTCAAGCAAATTGGAAGGAAAGTTTTGAAAAGGGATTTGAAATTTCATGGTCAAAATGTGTTTGTAGATAAAAGTTAGTGTTGCGACTAGAACAAGGGCAATGAGAGTTTCACAATGATATCAAAGTTTTGAAGAATTGATGGAGAAATCTACCTATTGAAGTTGAGTTGTAGAGCTCCAAAACTGGACTTTTATAGAGCAATATAAGGCACGATTCTTGAAGGTAATGGTATGGTTAGCTTTGGGGAAGATCAAGGAAGGTGAATTGATAGAAAAATTAGATTGGAAAAGGCTTGGACACTGATTACGAAGTTACAGAAAATTGAGTTATATAGCAAGTTTGGTAGGGTGATTCTGTATATCCAAGCTTGAGAAAATTAATGGGATAATTCATGTATTTATAGGAGAAGCAAATGGGATCCGAAGGAAGAGTGAAAGATGCATTTTTGAGAGAATTCGTGTGAACCTGATGCACGAGTGAAGTGTGATCTTATTTTCACCAAAACTCATCCAATCTTTGCATTTTGAGGTGTTAAACACTTCTGGAAAGTTTTTTAATCAAGTTTAAATCAAAAACACGCATAAATCTTGTGATTAGAGGCCACATTATGGATTTCAAAATTCTGACTTGGTGAGAAATTCAGTTCCAAGTTACCAATTTCAAAACAATGGCATTTTCAACTCAAGGGGTCTTATGACATGATTCTTGATGCTTTAGAAATATGAGGTTACAATCTTTGCAACGGAAAAATAATGGAATCAAATGGATGCTTGAGCTGAAAGTTGCATTGAGTCAAAGTTGGGGGAAAAGGTTGACTTTCCATACTTAGAAATATTTCAAATTTTTTTCAAAAGTGACCTATAATGTTTTGCATCCAAACATGGCCTTCCACTTGGAATTTGCTTTTGACCAAAAAAGATGGCATGAAATAGACACCTTGAGTGACATTTTTAAACTTGAACCATTCCAAATTTCCAAAAATTGAGAGAGTTATGAATTGTTGAAGTTGGAAAAAAATCATGAAATGACCTATAATCTTTTGTATCCTTAGGGAATCTTCTATCCATTTTCTCACTTTGCACATAAAATAAGGATTAAATTTCACATCCTCATGATCATTATGGAAAAATAATGGGCTCAAGGTGATAAAAATTTACCAAGTTGTGATCATTTGAAGTCACACATGAGAGATTGGGGGTTCATCTGGAGGACTTGTGATCTTTCTTCATCATCAAGCTTCTTCCACATGAAAACAACTTGAAACTTTTGAAGTGATTTGTTAATAACCCTTTGAAGAGAAGGATGTCTTTGAAATCACTCAAAAATTCCAAAATATGAGAAAGATATACTTCTTTGAAGTTCAAAACCCTACCTCCTAGGTCAAGAAAATGCTTTGAGGAACTTTGAAATTTTTTAACAAACTTCTTGTACTAACACTTTTTCTTTGTAAATAGAAGTTGTTGAGGATGATAGTGAGAAATCATAGCCATCAAAACCACTTCCATATCTTAAGAATTGAGAGAAATATGCACTTGTGACCAATAGGAGTAAGGCCTTGTCCAACCATGACAACCTCTTCAATAAACCCCTCTTACTTTTGAATCAATTTTGATAACTTTGAAATATGGTGAATCAAAATAACCTTGCCATGCAATTTCTTCCAAAACAACTCCAATGGTGAGGTTTAAACTTCTCAAGCTTTATTTACTAGGGCATGGAAATAAAATCATGAACCCATGGATCAATTTGCTAAGCCACATTGCCTTTACCTAAATTATTAACAAGTAAGACAAACCAACATTGAATTTTATTAACTAAAAGGAAAGTCAAAACAAAACATGCATGATCACAAAAGAAAAAAAAAGTCAAGGTGCTTGGTGATTCCTCAAAGAGCAAGACTAGAGATAGGGAGGGGAACCAAAAGCCTTAATGTGATCTTGTTGTGACTGAATCAATATGGTATGATGAAGGGATATTAGGGGGGAAAATCGGGGTACAACATCTGCCCTTATTTAAAGTTTCATCTATCTTGAGATACGAAGGTTAAAAATCTTCGTGTCGACGCGATCGAAGATACCTAAATATAAAACAAACCCTATTTTTGGCCCTAAGATGCCATTCAATGATTATGAGTATGAATGCATATGAACAAAATCAAAGAGACGCAAAACACCACTGGGGATGTAACAAAGGAAATAAATATAAAAAGGGGAACCCAACCAGGAAAATAAATCACTGGTGGATCAAAAGACCCGACTCATAGAGGGTGGTAAAAGATCAACGGATACACCAACTTCTACTGAAGGCGAAATTACCAATGTTCACTAAAGGTAGAAAGAGGAAAGAAATAACAACACCGACGTTTTCTGTCGATGATCTACCAACTTTCACTAAAGGTAGAAGGAAAAGAAATATCATAGCATCGCCGTTCACTGACGGTGAACTACCAACGTTCACTGAGGGTAGAAAAAAGATAACAATCACCAACTTTCACTAATGGTGACCTACCAACTTTCGTTGAAGGTAGAGAGAAAATATATCATAGCACCGCCATTCACTGACGATGAACTACCAACATTCCCTGAAGGTAGCAAAAAGATAATAATCACCAACTTTCACTGATGGTGACCTACCAACTTTCAGTGAAGGTAGAGAGAAAATATATCATAACATCGTCGTTCACTAACAATGAACTACCAATGTTCACTGAGGGTAGCAAAAAGATAACAATCACCATCTTTCAATAATGGCGACCTACCAACTTTCACTGAAGGTAGAGAGAAAATATCATAGAACCTCCGTTCACTGACGATGAATTACCAACGTTCACTGAGGGTAGCAAAAAGATAACAATCACCAACTTTCACTGATGGTGACCTACCAACTTTCACTGAAGGTAGAGAGAAAATATATCATAACATCTCCGTTCATTGACGATGAACTACCAACGTTCACTGAGGGTAGCAAAAAGATAACAATCACCAACTTTCACTGATGGTGACCTACCAACTTTCACTGAAGGTAGAGAGAAAATATATCATAACATCACCGTTCAATGATGATGAACTACCAACTTTCACTGAGGGTAGAAAAAGATAAAAATCACCAACTTTCACTGATGGTGACCTACCAACTTTCACTGAAGGTAGAGAGAAAATATCATAGCACCGCTATTCACTGACGATGAACTACCAACATTCACTGAGGGTAGCAAAAAGATAACAAGTTTCCCTAAAATTCTGGCGTTTCACCTAGAACGGGTCTCAACTTCTTCTTTAACCAAGGCATTCCGACTGGAAAAGGTAATGTATAAGCTGCCTCAAATAAAGAGACTACCACTTACAAAGATTTCACATTGAATTGTCTCTGTGATATTGAACGACTGGCCATCTACTGGAGTAATTTGGCAACAAACTGCAAACTTTCCACTCATAGAGTAGGTAGCAAAAAAAGTAACATCGACATTTAAGGGGAAGTATAAGTTTTTCAAATAAAGAGACCTAGTACTTGCTGTTATATGAAGGACTGTAAAATGAATCCCTGGGAAAACAAAATGGCTTCCTGGGGAAAGAGATATGACTTCCTGGGGAAATGCCACAATATTTCTACTGAGGAGGTAAAATCTTCTCGTGCAAAATAAATACATATTCTCAAACCAAAACTCGAAGCTTGCAGAAATCCAAAGTAGTAATATTGATGGGAAACAAAGATTCAAACCAGAAATAAACTGGAGTAAAACAGTCTACCAAAATACATTCTTTGAGAAATAAACTCAAGAGGGAAACCCAAATCATCCAGACAAAGAGTTGTGTAGGAAGGCTAGAGCAAAAATCTTCCAGGCGGGATAACTCAGTGGGGAAATTGAAAGAATATACACTTTCTATTTAAGGACAACACTCTATTGGGGAGAGGATAACACAACTCTTCAAAATAAGGTAATTATGTAAACAAAAGATTAAAGAATGTGAATGAGCAATGATTTTCTAAATTTAACTATGTATGATGTATGCATGAATGTATGAGTGTTATTATGTATATGCTGACAAAACAAACATATAATATTGGGAATAAACGAACAAAACCAACTCGAGCGCACACAATACTCTGCCAAAACACGTCCAAGACCATAATCCCAAAAGGAAATAAGCACCAACTGAGGAAACAACTTCCTACTGCATGGCTTAACTTTACTGGGGAGAAACATATTATAGTGACAAAATAGTACAGATACAAGGACGTAACATCCTTCTCCAGGCTTCATCATGGAGTAGCACTCAGACTTCAACGGGGCAATAAATGCTTTCAAGTGTAGCACTTCTACTAGAGATTTTCAAAACTGATTTTGAATAAGGTAGATGGAGACCAAATCGTCAAAACATTCACTAGGGAATTCAGGCCCACTTTAAAGGAGAAAAAACATACAGACTTCACTAAGGGAAATAATGCTTTCATCATCGAGACATCTACTGGGGACTTCGTGCTGACTTCATTGGGGGGGGGGGGGGGGGGGGTTAACACCACATCATCGAGGGGAAACAAAATACATTCTTCACAGGGGAAACTAAAGATATGTTCTTCTTCGAGAGTAATTATTTCACTAACTTCTCTGGGGAGAAAGTACTTCTATCAAATGAGCGAAGCCTTCACTGGAGAATCTTGGATTGAGTCTTCATATCATGCAAACTCAAAAAGAAGAAAATGAACCAAGACTTGACTGGGGACACTGGAGTCACAAACCCAATACAGCGAAAACATCCTGAGATAACCTTCTCGGGGGAAACAAAACTTCTCAAAACTACTGAAGTTCGTCCATTCTTGGGATCACCACTTTAGTTTTCATCTTGAATCACAAAATCTAAAGTAAAAGTAAATTGTAAATTCCTTTTGAAAAACAATTTTGTTATTTAATATTTTCGCTTTGAAAATTATTATCAATAATAAATGGAGTCTTTGCAAGTTAAATAAAATAAGAAATACAAAGAATTGGGTAAAAGCTCAAACTTTATTAATAGAATGGTAGTATGCAAATGGCGAGACTCCATGGATGATTACAAAGTTCGGAAAATGGTAAAATATAATGGAAAAGATACATTGAGATACAGTGACCACTACCCCCTCTAACAACTTTTGAAATCCTGAGCAGCAGCTCCTGTTGAAGTATGCTGAGGATCCAGGAAGATTGTTACTTCAATGGTCAAGTCTTGTCTAACGTAGTTACTTGCCAAGAAAGTCCCTAACTATTGCCTAAGATGCCCTTGCGGGTTTTCAACTTAGCGGAAAATTTATTCTATTTACGTCTCTAACTTTTTCCTAGACCACCCTTTCGGGTTTTGTAGCCTACTGAGATGCTCTTTTTTTCCTAAGGCGCCCTTTCAGGTTTTCAACTTAGCGAGTTGTTGTTTTATTTCTTTAGGCAGAGTATTTCTTGACTGCATCAGCATTCATGGGACCGTGGAACTCCTCGCCATCAATATTTTCAAGAATTAATGCACCGCCAGAGAAGGCTTTCTTGACAACATCTGGGCCTTCAAAATTGGGAGTCCACTTGCCCCTATAACCAGCGTTAAAAGACATGAACTTCCTGAGCACGAGGTCGCCTTCTCTGAATTCACGAGGTTTGTCCTTTTTATCAAAAGCTTTCTTTATCCTCTTCTGATATAACTGCCCATGACACAAAGCCATCATTCTCTTCTCTTCGATCAAATTCAATTGATCGTACCTATTTTGAACCCATTCAACCTATGACAACTTGGTTTCCATTATCACACGCAAAGAGGGAATCTCAACCTTGATTGGGAGCATTGCTTCCATTCCATACACAAGGGAGAACGGGGTTGCTCCTATTGAAGTGAGGACATATGTCTGATATCCATGCAAATCAAAAAGGAGCATTTCATGCCAATCTTTATAAGTAACAACCATCTTCTGGATAATCTTCTTGATATTCTTATTAGCAGCTTCAACAACCCCATTCATCTTCGGCTTGTATGGAGATGAGTTGTGATAGAAAATCTTGAATTCTTCACAAAAGTTATGTCATCATCTTGTTGTTTAGATTTGAGCCATTGTCGTTGATAATTCTGCTCAGCACAACATACCGACATATAATATTATTCTTAATGAAGCGCGCAACCACCTGCTTGGTAATGTTAGAATATGAAGCAGCTTCCACCCATTTGGTGAAGTAATCAATTGCTACGAAAATAAAACGGTGTCCATTCGAAGCTTTGGGTTCTATCATCCTAATCATGTCAATACCCCACACAGAGAAAGGCCACAGGGAGGAAATAACATTTAGAGGTGTCGGAGGCACATGAATCTTGTCCGCATAAATCTGGAATTTATGGCACTTCTTTGCAAATCTGTAACAGTGAGATTCCATTGTCAGCTAATAGTAACCTGCCATTAGCATCCTTTTAGCCATTGAATGTCCATTGGCATGAGTTCCAAATGAACCTTCATGAATCTCATGCATCAACATGTCTGGTTCGTGTCTATCCATGCATCTGAGCAAAACCATGTCATAATTTCTCTTGTACAACACATTTTCACTGAGGAAGAAACTTCCAGTCAATCTTCTCAATATCTTTCTATCTTTATTCGAAGCACCAATCGTGTATTCCTGAGTCTGGAGAAAATGCTTGATATCATAATACCAAGGTTTCTCATCTGCTACCTCCTCTGTAGTAAACACAGGAGCGGGCCTATCCAATCGCCGAACTATAATTCGAGGTATATTATTCCAAGTATTTACTTGATACATAGAAGCCAGAGTTTCCAGAGCATACGCCATTTGACTTTCATCTCTAGGGATGTGATGGAATTCAACTTTATTAAAGAAGGGTAACAATATTCTAGCATAATCTTTGTAAGGGATCAAGCCGGGGTGACGAGTATCCCACTCTCCTTTAATCTGATTTATTACCAAAGTTGAATCGCCATACACATCTAGAATTTTAATTCTGAGATCAATAGCATCCTCGAGACCCAATATTATTAGTACAATCAAATTTCAACCTTGCAGTAAAAGGCATGTGTGATCCATGTGGAGTGACGATCACAACACCAATTCCTTTACCATAAGCATTTACATCTCCATCAAATATCATACTCCAGCGAGATTCAGGATCAAGACCTTCCTCGAGCAATGGTTCATCAAAATATTTCACTTTCAAAATCATCACATCCTTATCAGGGAAATCATACTTCACAGACTGGTAATCATCAACTGGTTGGTGAGCAAGATAATCTACCAACATGCAACTTTTAATAGCTTTTTGAGTGCAGTATTCGATGTCATATTCAGATAACAGCATCTTCCAGCGGGAAATTCATCCAATAATAGCAGGCTTTTCAAAAATGTACTTGATTGGATCCATTTTGGAGATCAACCAAGTAGTGTGATTCAACATATATTGCCGCAAACGTTTTGCTGCCCAGGCCAGAGCATAACATGTCTTTTCCATCATGGAATACCGTGACTCACAATCAGTAAACTTTTTTACTGAGATAATAAATGGCATACTCTTTCTTCCCTGTTTCATCTTGTTGTCCCAGAATACAGCCCATGGAATCATCTAACATTGTCAGATACACAATCAATGGTATTCCTTCAACATGAGGGAGCAAGATAGGAGGTTCAAGAAGATATTTTTTAATACTTTCAAATTACCTTTGGAAGTCATCTGTCCACACACAACCTTGATCTTTCTTTAACAACTTAAAGATCGGTTCACACATTGCAGTCATGTGGGAAATGAATATGGAAATATAATTCAAACTCCCGAGAAAGCTTATGACTTGCTTTTCAGTTCTCGGCTCTGGCATTTATTGAATTAATTTGACTTTATCAGGGTCAACTTTAATCCCTTTCTGGCTAACAATGAAACCCAACAATTTCCCTGATAAAAAACCGAAGGTGCATTTATTTGGATTCAAGCGGAGATGATACTTCCTCAAATTCCGAAACAACTTCAACAAATCTTCTACATGCCCTTCTTCAGTATAGGATTTAGCAATCATATCATCAACATATACCTCAATTTCCTTGTGCACCAGATCATGGAATAGGGTTGTCATAGCCCTCTGGTACGTTGCACTAGCGTTCTTCAACGCGAAGGGCATCACTCTGTAACATAATGTTCCCTAGGGTGTGATAAACGTTGTTTTTTCCATGTCCTAAGGAGCCATCCTTATTTGTTTATACCCGGAAAATCCGTCCATGAACGAGAAAACCTTGAATTTTGTTGTGCTATCCCCTAACATATCAATGTGTGGAAATGGAAAATCATCTTTTGGACTAGCTTTATTTAGATATTTGTAATCTACTTACATGCAAACTTTTCCGTCTTTCTTCGGTACTGGGAAAATATTGGCAATCCACTGAGGATACACTGATGTCACAAGAAAACCGGCATTAATCTGCTTTAGAACTTCTTCTTTGATTTTTACTGCCATATCAGGGTGAGTTCTTCGTAACTTCTGTTTGATTGGCGGGCACTCTGGCTTTAGCGGAAATTGGTGTTCTACAATATCTGTGTCTAGACCGGGAATTTCTTGGTAATACCAAGCATAAATGTCCACATACTCTTTCAACAACTCAATCAACCTGCTCTTCACATCAGGATGCAGCAATGCTCCAATCTTGACTTCTTTCGGATCTTCTTCTGAACCCAAATTGATTACTTCCAATGGCTCTTTATATGACTGAATGGTATTCTCCTCACGCTCAAGCAACCGTGAGACCTCTTCTGGAATCTCATCATAGTCTTCTTCTTCTTCGGCCCCATACACAGGACATTCAAAGTTGGGAGAGGGTTCATGGTCATTGTATTCAACGAGTTTTTTAATTAATCTGCACATATGATTTATGATTGTTTTTAGAAACTGACACATATAACAAGTGATCATGCAAATTGAATTTCAGTTATTATTTATTTTGAAAGTTTTTTTTATTACCATTTTCCAAGAAAAAGCAAAAAACAAAAACACAATTTGGGAAACAAAGACAACTTTTATTATTAATTTTAAAAGTCACAACAAACAGATAAGCCCATACAATATTAATACTTTCACCTTGGGCAGAGTGAAAGCTTTTCAAAAAAGATTAACAAAACAAATTACTTTGAAACATGTATGCAAGAGGGAACATAAATGGTAATCCAGTTCTGAACCCTAACTCTGTGCGTCACATAATTTGGCACTTCTGACTCTGCTTCATCTTCCACAATGGCATTAATCCCAGAAACAGTTGGATGAAGTTAACCCCCGCTATGGAAGATGTCTTGATAATTGCCTGCAGCAGACTTTGGCTTCATGCCCTTAAATTTATCATTCTTCACAGAGAACCCCAAGCCAGATCTATTCTTGTTTATAGGTGAATCCACAATCTGTCCCTAAACTTCACTATGGCCATTACGCATAACCTGATGCGCATCCCTAAGCAAAACCATAGAATTCTCATTTCCTCTTATGTTATCAATGGATAAATCTTGGAATTGGATTCCAACAACAACTTCATCCACCTCCACTATGCTGAAAGAGGATAAATGAGATATAAATAATGCCCGTGCTCCATTTATAATTACCACTTTTCTTTCATGTACAAACTTTAACTTCTGGTGTGAATTCGAAGTGACAGCCCCTGCCTCATGTATCCACGGTCGTCCCAGCAAGCAACTATAAGCGGGTACAATATCAATGACCTGGAAAGTAATCTGAAACAAATGTGGGCCTATATGAATAGGCAAGTCCACTTTACCAATAATAGATTTCCTTGATTCACCAAACGCTTTCACAATAATGCCACTTGGGCACATAGGCGTCCCTTGATATTTCAACTTCATAAGCGTGCTCCTTGGTATAACGTTCAATGCGGGTCCATTATCAATCAACACATTGGATAATGAATCATTCTTGCAGTTCATAGAGATGTAGAGGGCCAAATTGTGATTCCTTCCTTCATCGGGCAGTTCATTGTCGCAGAAACTCAGGTTATTACATGCTGTAATGTTCCCCACTACAATGTTGAATTGGTCTACAAGCATATCCCTCTCCACAAAAGCCTGGTCCAATACCCTCATCAAAAATTCTCTTTGAGTAGAGGAGTTCATCAATAAAGCCAAGATGGATATTTTTGAAGGAGTCTGCAGTAGCTGATCTACAATTCTGTAGTCACTCATCTTAATTATCTTCAAAATATCATCCACTTCCTTCTCTAGCGTAGCTCCACTAGATTCACTCGTAGCCTTCTTGGGTTCAACATTTTCAAAAAAATTCTTTCCAGCACTGACATCTCCACGAACCACTAGTGCAAATACACGACCGTTGCGGGTCACTCTGCTAGTCTCAGCAATATTTCAAACATTAGGCATTGGCTGGATGGGAACTTGCACACCATCCTCTAAAATTGTAACATTACATTTGTAGGGTACAGCCTAGTCTGACTTGTAGGGGACAGGACCCAGAAAACTAATCACCAATGGAGTAATAGTCGGCTTGCTATGATATTTAACTTCAAAATGGGCGGGTGAACTAAAACAAGGAACAATAACATTTACTCCCTTTTCAACACAATCAGTCATTACATAGTCATCTCTAGAAAACAAATCCTCATCTGAGGAGAAATACTCATCTGCAGAGGCATAATCATCATCTAACTCTTCTTCAGCCAAACAAACCTCAATCACATCAACTTCATGGTAATCATCCCTTTGACATGTAACCCTGATGGTTCCATTGTCTAACAACAACTGAACACCTTTTCTCACAATTGAACATCCTCGGGAATCCTGGCAGCAAATTCGACAAGATCCATACTGATGTTCTACCTGACCATCCACGTGGCAGAAAGTAGCGTGCAACTACACAAGGTCATCATTCATATACTCCACATAAAAGATTCTGAACTCTCCAGGACATCTAGAAACCATGTTTACCTCCTCTTCATACTCTGCCCTAGGCCTGATTATGTGGATGAGGCCCTCATCCATCATCTCCTGCAAATCAGCCTTTATCTTGTCGCAACCCTGTATGTATGTACTGCAAATAGCACAACCGGCATGTTCATGCGTATAGTAGATAAATTCACAGAGGTAGGCATGCATTTTCACCAAATCTCCCCTAACTAGATTAACATAAAAAATCCGAAGTCTCCTGGACAATCGGCCACCATGTTCATAGCATTTGCTCCTCCATGCTTGGGCAGAGGATGGCTTTCACATTAGGGACCACATCTTTGAAAGATATAATACTGGACTTCACCAATTTTTATACCTCAGTCTTCAAAGGATAACAGTTCTCAACATTATGCCCTAGTGCTCCCTGATGGAAAGCACATGTTTGGTCTACTTTGCAATACCAAGGCAACGGTGATGGTACAACAGGAGGTGGTCGGGTCTGAACCAACTTCTTCTAAATTAACACCGGTAGTAACTCTGTATAACTCATAGGGATAGGTTCATAGCTCTCCCTTCTCTGATTATACCCTTGATTCCCCTGCTAGGATGGTCTCTGATAAGCAACGGTGGTTGGAGCTACACCCACAACTGGAGTAACTGAGGCGACTTGCTAATGATGCTGATAACTTCTCCTAGGAGGATTAACTATCCTCTCTTTCATAACAACATTTGTATCTCCTTCCTTCTTTTTGGAAAACCCATAGGATGGCTTCTTCGTACTTCCAGAACTTTCACCCTTCGTTAGACGGCCTTCTCTTACAGCCTCTTCTAAGCGGATACTCATGCCTACCATTTCAGTAAAGTCACTTGGCACACTTTCTACCATCCTTTCATAGTATAAAGCACCCAGAGTCTTCAAGAAAATCTTGGTCATCTCCTTCTCTTCCATGGGAGGAATCACTTAGGCGGCTACCTCACGCCATCTCTGTGCATACTCTTTGAATGATTCCCTATCTTTCTGGACCATGGCCATAAGTTGATCTCGGTCAGGCGCCATGTCCACATTATACTTGTATTGTCGGATAAATGCTTCTCCCAAGTCATTTAAAGTATGGATATTGACGCTGTCCAAACTCATATACCACTACAGCCCAACACCTGTCAAACTATCCTGAAAAAATGGAATCAGCAAACGCTCATCATCAGTATGGGTAGACATTCTTCTTACATACATCACAAGATGAGCACGAGGACATGTGTTTCCCTTGTACTTCTCAAATTCTGGGACCTTAAACTTCACAGGTATCTTGACATTCGGGACCAAGCATAAATCATTCATATTCTGCCTGAACTATTCCTTTCCCCTGAGGGCCTTTGTTGTACCCCAAAATTTTCCCTCTCACTTATCAAATATTTTCTCACAAAGATCTCTCTTGGTTCAAGACTGCACTAGGGTTGGTCAACTCAGGACACCTCCTTAAGCATTGATGACCAAAATTAGGGTTTGAGATTGCACAATGATATTTTAACTTACAATGCCTCATATGACTTTCATTTATCATTATGGAAAAAGTCAACTATATTAGGGAAAAAGTCAATTGTGGCCAATTTACAGTCAAAATTCATAATTGTTTATCCATAGCAACTTCATAAACTCATATGTATTATTTGATCAAGTTTGGACCATAATTCCTCAAGAAATCTGATCAAATCATCAAAAGGGCAAAATGGTCAAAATTAGGGTTTTGATTGAGGAAAGGCAATTTCTGATTTTTGACCTAGAAAATGGTTAAATGGTTTGAGGCATAATCTCAAGAGTTCAATTGCATCATTTTTGACCCGATGGCATGACCCAAAACATTGCTCAAGATCAATTGGATTGATAGTGAATTTTCAGTCAACTGATCAAAAGTCAATTGTACACTGAAAAGTCAAACTTTGACTTTTTGGTCAAAATCAAGTGTCAAAGATCATAATTCATCAAAACATGTCAAAATATGAAACTTATTCATCAAGAAATCAAAAAGTCAAGATTTCATTTTGAAAAATCAAAGTTTTCTAACTTAGAAATTTTTCTAAGTGTTTAAACTTCATGTTTTTTCATAACTTTGAGCCAATTTTTCACCATGATGCAAGATGATTCAGAAGAAACTTTCAACATGAAGGTTGTAGATATCCATGATATATACAACATTTCTTTACACAACTTCTTCTAAAAGTGCTTAGATCTCAATTTATTAATTTATAAAGTCATGGTCTTGAAATTAAACACTTAGTGAAATTTTGCCCTAGTTTTGGTCAGGATTTTGACCTAACTTCTGACCCAAGTTTCACCTAGTTCCAAGGGGAATTTTTAAACGTTATTCAAAGAGGTGTTGTAGAGCACATTACAAGCTTTCCAAAATGTCCAAGAACTCCTTGAGATCATTTGTGAGCAAGGAGAATCCAATAGATGAAGTTAGGTTTTTCAAACTGGAATTACAAGCCATTTCACAATGAACAAGAATTCAAATACAAGCCTAGGCTGCATAGTATTTGTTTGCAGGCCTTAAAATTGTTTGTCACTCCATAACTAAATGTTTACACGGCTGTTAGAGCTTTAATCCAAGCATTTGAGTCTTTATCCAAGTTACATTTCCATTTATGGAACAAAGTAACCATTCCAATCTTGTAAAGAAGCTTTAATCACAAAGTCAATGCATAGAGCTTTGCACTTGTTCCTTCTGATCACAAGCAATGTCAAAGGCAAAAGCAACATGTCTAGAGCCTCCCATAAACTTATGTCTTGCTTGTACTATGCCTTGAAACCATGTTTTCCCTTTTCTTCAAAATCAAGTAACATAGCCATAACTCTACATCTTGTGCTTCTGACCTCCTCAAGTACTCTAACCTTTTCCTTACTTATGGACAAGTTATTTGCAAGCTAACACACATTTTCAAGCCCCCAAGAACTCTCCCAAAGACCCTTGTTGCACATAACTATCCCACTTGACAGTTTTGAGCCACCACTCTCCTTCTCCATTTCCACTCGTGCATTTTGATTCTTAACCACCCAAACACCTTAGTTAAATCATATACAAGTGTTCCAAGCCCCTGTTTTAAGACTGTAACTCCTCCATCACTATCCACCATTTCCAAAACTGAAGCTTGCAACTTGACTTGAGTTGGGGAGTTTCAGCCATACTCAAAGCAAAGTAGGATTTGGAACACACTCAAGGAGGTCCAGGCAAGCTACATAAATCATCAGGCCATCTCAAAGGTTGCTCAAACTACATACACGACTCTAGCTGCAAGAGGTAAGTTTTCAAACTGCTATCTCTTCATACAAGCATCATTTGATTTTGATTTGTGAAGATAAAATGTAGATACCATTGCCACAAAGTTGTACATATCCATAGTTTGCATTTATATGGTTTGAGCTTAGAGAATTTTAGATTTGAAGTTTCTGAAATTTTTAGGTTTTAAATTAGGGCCAAAAAAATTATCACTCATCTTTGACTGTTAGCTTAAGTGATATACATGGTTGGATTCGTGATGAAATTTCCAGCAACCTTCATGTTTGTACTTTTGAAAATGATTGAGAAATGAGAGAGATAGTTATTTCAAAAATCATGTTGAATGGTCTAGCGCGAGGTTGAAGATGATACAGGCCTAGGAATGTGTTTCAAATATATATTTATGGTTTTGTATTAATAAACGGATGTATAGTCACCCTAGTGGTAGAAGCGCGTGCCTGTGACTATAGGGACTTGGGTTCAACCCCCAGTGGTACCCTTTTGTTTTTTCACTTTTTCTTATTTCAGGTTCAATGCAAACCAAGCCAGCACGTGTCCCATGTGCCTTTCTCCATTACCATCAGATCATCCAAGCCATTAAATCCAACACCTCACATGCACGTCCCCATGATGCACCCTTCAAGGCTGCCCACACTAGATCACCAGAGGGCGTTGATTTGTTTTAGGCCTAGAGCATTGTTTTTGGCTTCTCATCCCCTATTTTCTTTTTGACACAAACCCATTTATTTGATTTTTATTTTGTTTTCTGACTTGAACAAAAACAATACTTTTGGGCCTAGCGCCCCTTTTACTACTGTTAACCATCATTTCTATTTTTTAACCCACTGACTTTAATTGTTTTATTTTTTTTACTTCTTATTTATTTATTATTATTATTAATACTATTATTAATATTATTATTATTATTATTACTATTTTCAATAATAAGAGAAAAATCCAAAAATATTTATTTTTATTATTAATATCAATTTAGTTTATTTTTCTTTTCGAAAATAAAAGAACAAAAACCTTTTGTTTAATTAATTTATTTTTTTACTTAGATAATTTACTTTGAATTATTATTATACTATATTATTTATTTTTCTTGTAAAATTAAAATCAATTTAGAACTTAGGATTTTTATTTTATTATTTTTATTTTACTAGTTTAAATAAATTCACAAAAAAACCTAAAAAACTTGTTTTCTTTAAATTAATTTAGTTTACTATTTTAATCTTAATTTCCTTATTTTTTTAGCTAATTATTTTATTTAGTTAGGTTAAAAAAAACCTTTTCATAAAAAACAACAAAAATCATATTTCTTTACATTTATATTCTTGTATTTTTATCTTTATTTTGTACATTTATTCAATTTCAATATGGTTGTAATAATTAATTAGTTTTAATTTTCTTGCAATATTCTCCATTTGTAATTTGTACACCCCCTTCCATAAGTATTGTAATAGCGTAGTAATTTTAAATTCCGCAATTTATCGCTTTATATACAAATGCTAGTAATTAGGGTTTTGTATGGAAAGACTAAAACCAATCAATTAGCAAACCCTAATTAAAGACAAATCAAGCATGAAAAATCAATACACTTGCACACAAGCACCCTTAGGGTAAATCCACTTGGTTGCCTTATAAAAATTGCCATATTACGCATGTAAGGTATCTTAGCAAAGACAAGAAAAATACAAGATCATAGTCCCTCGATGACGCTATCAAAAGTTGCCTTTCAAAATGATCTTAGTCCCTAAAGAAAAATTCTAAGATACCTTACAACATTGCTAATCATGGTTATACGATGACCCACGCCCGTCCCGTTTATATCCAAAGATAGGGTTACTTACCAAATCAATGGTAAGATGACAATGTCAAAGGAAAGAGGAAATGAACATGAAAGACTTTTGAGTAGGTAGAAATTTCCTAGTTACTTGCTCCATTTCAAAACAAAAACATCCTTGCTATTTTCAAAACAAACACCAACACTTTTAAAACATCTTTCAAAACTTGAAAACATTTTCAAAAAGATCAACACCTTTGTATACATTCTTACGAACGAGAATCATTACAAAAGTTTGCCTAAACAATGGCCTTTTTACAAAATACTTTCGAAACCACACAAAGCACAATTTCAAACAAAAGAGAGTGATCTAGAAAGTAACTAATATCCCATGGAAAACCATGGATAAAAAGGGTGCTAATACCTTCCCTTTTCATAATCTACCCCCTGAACTCAAGAAACAATCTCAAAGGTCTTTCCTGTGCTTTTTCACCTTTCCTTTTGGATAAAAGAAAAGTCGGTGGCGACTCTTGCTAACTGCAAAATTTGAGATCAAACGCAAAAAACACCCAAGTCAGTTCTCCCATCGTATCACAGAACTGCTGCCCCTGTTCAATCTTCTTAAACTTGAAGAGCTAGATTGGTGGATTTTCCATTCGTGACTTGAAGGTGGAAGATGAATGGACACTAGAGTTCCCATAAATTTTCACTTAAGGATATGGTGGTCGATGGTGTAGGGAGTGGGATTAAAGATGCCATTTGGAGGGGAGATGAGAAGTTTTTTGGAGATGGGCATGCAGATGCCATCCAAAATGATTGTTGAACTGTATCTAAAAGAGATTCTGAATGAGTATCAGAATGGCATCCGTGTCTGGAACGTATCTAAACTGTATCTGAAAGCTGAATTTGAATGAGTATCAGGATGGAATCCGTGTCTGGAGCATATCTGAACTGTATCTGAATGTTGGATTTGAATGAGTATCAGAATGGCTTCCGTGTCTGGAGGGTGTCTGAACAGTATCTGAAAACTGAATCTGAATAAGTATTTAGATGGCATCCATGTTTGGAGCGTATCTGAACTATATCTGAAAGTTGTATCTGAATGAGTATTAGGATGGCATCTGCGTCTGGAGCGTATCTGAACTGTATATGAATGTTCAATTGGTCTTGTAGATAATTGTCCTGGCCTGTTTCAGGTATCAATCTCTGACCTTTCACAAATTTTTGATGATAGCCATCTGCTAACTGATCTTTCCTGAAAAGATGAAAGATTAGTTGTATGCAATGTCATGATGTATGAAATGCATTGTACAATGATGTTCTCAATAACATGAATGAGATTAAGTTGTATGCATTCATGTTGTTGATGTTATGACGTATGGATGTGATGTATGGGTATGTAAGTTGTGTTGTTGTAATACTATTGAATTAGGGAAAATAAATCCCTGACTGTTGTTGGGGACGTGGAGTGTAAGTCTACATGCTTTGAAGTGTTGATAAGCTTCTATTTGGTAGAGAAATAAACTTTGTTGTAAGGGAAACTCTGTGTATTGCTTGTGAAATCCTGTTGGGGAATCTTGAGAAATTTGGCGGCTTCAACTGGGGAGTGATAACTAGAAGTTTTATTCCGCTGGGGATTAGGCTGCACACTGTGGGGGATTTTATGGAATAGTTTAAAGATATTAACCTATTTCATAAATCCATTAGTCATTGTCTTTTTATTTTTTTCCATTTATAAACAATAGTTAAGTTCAAATGCATATGTTCAAAAATAAATCATTGGACGTTTTTGTAAACAAAACACAGAAATAAAGAAAAAAAAATAGTTTTGCACTTTCAAAGGAGTATCTTTGTATTAACTTGAATAAGTATTTTTGTACAATGAGATGAACATTCTAGTAAGAGAATGTCATCGTAAAAAAGGAAAATTTGATACAAAGAAAAGATAGCTATGTGTAATAATCCCATGGGGTTCCCATTCTGCTATAGCCTTCGTGTTACTAAGCGTCTTGTCCACTTGTTGCCTCGTCCGAAGTTGATTGGATTGATCAGAACCGCTGAATTTGTCATTCGAAGCCAAAGGTTTATCTATAAGGTGATCCAACGAGACATAGTCATACACTTTAATTCCCTAACTTTTTCCTGGACCGCCCTTTCGGGTTTTCAGTCCACCGGGATACCCTTTTTTTCCCAAGTCGCCCTTTTAGGTTTTCAACTTGCCGGGTGTATAGATTTTTTTTTATCCCTAATTTTTGCCCGAACCTTTTTGGTTCGCCGGGATGCCCTTATTTAGCCTAGGTGTGTCAACCTAGCGGGTCTCTTATGCGTGGTTTATTTTGACTATGTCCGCGTTCACAGGGTGAGGCAGGTCGTCGCCAACCATAGTGGTTAAGATCATTGCTCCTCCAGAGAATATGCTTTTGATCATAAATGGTCCTTCATAGGTAGGAATCCATTTTCCCATGGGATCACATTGCGGCAATATGATGCGCTTGATCACCAAATCCCTGACTTGATACACTTGGCGTTTGACCTTTTTGTTGAAATCCTTGATCATCCGTTTTTGATACATTTAACCATGACAGACAACAGTAAGCCTTTTCTCATCAATCAAATTCATTTGATCAAGTCGAGTTTGGATCCAATCATCTTCATTTAACCCTGCATCCTTCATGATTCTCAGAGAAGGGATCTGGACCTCAATAGGCAAGACAACCTCCATGCCGTATACCCGAGAGTAAGGTGTTTCCCTGGTTGATGTGTGCGCCGTGGTACGGTAACTGTGGAGGGCGAATGGTAACATCTCATGCCAGTCCTTGTAGGTTACTATCATTTTCTGTATGATCTTTTTGATGTTCTTATTTTCGGCTTTGATAGCACCATTCATCTTTGGCCAGTAAGGGGAAGAATTATGGTGCTGGATCTTGAATTGCATGCACAATGCGGTGATCATAATATTATTGAGATTTGTACCATTGTCTGTGATGATCCTCTCTGAGATACCGTACCGACAAATGAGATTCTGTTTGATGAACCGGGCAACTTCATTCTTGGTTACAGAAGCGAAATAAGCCGCCTCAACCCACTTCATGAAATAATCAATGGCCACCAAGATAAAGCGATTTCCATTAGAGGTTGTAGGCTTGATTTCCCCAATCATATCGATTCCCCACATAGCAAAGGGCCAAGGAGTCGTCAGTACATTCAGAGGAACTGGAGGTACGTGCACCTTGTCAGCATAAATCTGACATATGTGGCAGGTTCGAGAGTGTTGATAGCAATCCGCTTCCATGGTAGACCAGTAATAACCTGCCCGTAGGATCTTCTTTGCCATCGTATGACAACTGGAATGGGTGACAAAAGTTCCTTCATGTAGATTAGCCATGATCTTTTCTGCCTCAACCTTGTCTACACAACAAAGCAAAACAGAGTCATGGTTGCGTTTGTAGAGGATGCCATTACTAAGGAAGAACTTAGCCAAATCTCCTTAAAAACTTCTTATCATTGACCGAAGCTCCTTCTGGATACTCTTGAGCCTCGAGATACCTCTTTATTTTGTTGAACCAGGCCCTGTCCATTACTTCTTCAGTATTAATCTCGTGATAGTGAGCTAGTTCATCCATTCGTTCAATGGTGATATGGGGAGCCTCGTTATCCCATTTGAGTTTAAACATGGATGACGTGGTGGCTAGCGCATCCGCTAGTTGATTTTCTTCTCGCGGGAAATGCTCGAAGGTAATCTTCTCGAAATCTGGGATTAATGTCAACATATGCTCTTTGTAGGGGATGAGGTTATGGTGCTTAGTGTCTTATTCTCCTTTGATCTGATTGATGACCAAGGCTGAATCTCTAAATACGCTTAAGGACTTAATCCCCAAATCTATGGCAGCTTTGGGACAAAAAATGCACGCTTCGTATTCTGCCATGTTATTTGTACAATTGAAGAAGAGTCTTGCAATAAAGGGAGTGTGACATTCTTCAGGGGATATGAGTACAACACCTATACCATTGCCGAGTGCGTTGGACGCCCCATCAAAAAGGAGTGTACATTGGGATCCTTGTTCAGGTCTGTCATATGGTCTGAATTCTTCAAAGTTGTTTACCATCATGATGACTTCATCCGAGAATTTGAACTTCATGGGATAGTAGTCATCCACATCCTGATGAGCATGGTGATCAGCTAGTACACTGCCCTTTATTGCTTTTTAGATAGTATACTGAATGTCATATTCAGTCAGGATCATCTGCCATCTCGCTATTCTCCCAGAGAGGGCAGGCTTCTCGAATATGTATTTTATTGGATCCATGGATATCAATAAGGTAGTATGGGTTAGCATATAATGTCTTAGCCGGCGAGCAGCCCATGCCAAAGCGTAACAAGTTTTCTCGAGTAGTGAATATCTTGTTTCACAGTCGGTAAACTTTTTTATCAGGTAATAAATAACATTCTCTTTTCGGCTAGACTCGTCATGCTTCCCCAGCACACACCCCATTGAATTTTCCAAAATAATTAGATACATGATAAAGGGTCTTCCCTTGACTGGCGGCATCAAAACAGGAGGTTCTTGCAGATACTCTTTGATCTTGTCGAAGGTAGTTTGGCACTCATCATTCCATTGACTACTTGATCTTTCTTCAATAATTTGAAGATTGGTTTACAAGTAGTTGTCAGGTGAGAAATGAATCTAGCAATGTAGTTTAAACGTCCCAAAAATCCTCTGACTTCCTTCTCGGTGCGAGGAGTAGGCATTTCTCGTATCGCTTTCACCTTAGCAGGGTCCACTTTGATACCTTTACCGCTGACGACAAAACCTAGGAGTTTACCGGACCTCACCCCAAATGTGCATTTATTTGGGTTCAACCTCAGCTTGTATTTCTTTAGTCTTTCAAACAGTTTCTGTAAATGATCAAGGTGTTCTTCTTCTGTTTGAGATCTGGCTATCATGTCGTCCACATGGACCTCTATTTTGTGATGTATCATGTCGTGAAATAGAGCTACCATGGCACGCTGATAGGTTGCCCCAGCGCTCTTCAAGCAGAATGGCATCAACTTGTAACATAATGTGCCCCATTGTGTGACAAAAGTTATTTTCTCCATGTCCTCAGGCGTCATTTTGATTTGGTTGTAGCCTGAGAAACCTTCCATGAAGGAAAACACCTTATGATGTGTTGTATTATCAACCAGAATATCGATGTGGGGAAGTGGGAAATCATCCTTAGGGCTTTCCCTATTCAAATCTCTATAGTCCATGCACATTCTCACTTTGCCATCCTTTTTAGGCACAGGAACAATATTTGCGACCCATTGTAGATAAGAGGTAACAACCAAGATTCCAATGTTGAATTGTTTCATGACTTCCACTTTGATTTTCTTTGACATGTCTGGTCGCATGCGACAAACCTTTTGTTTTACCGGTGGGAAGTCTTCTTTTGTTGCCAGACAATGCACCACGATATCAGCATCAAGTCCTGGCATGTCTTTATACGACCAAGCAAAGACCTCGACATAATCGTGTAGCAACTGAATCAGACGCTTCTTGACATTGGATTCCAGATTGGCACCCACTCTAACTTCTTTCTTGTCCTCCTCGGTACCTAGGTTAACTGTGTCCATTGGTTCTTCGTGGAGCTGAATGGTCCTCTCTTCTTGTTGTAGTAAGCTGGCTAATTCTCCTGGGAATTCACAATCTTCCTCACCTTCGTCTTCAGCTTGGTAGATTAGATTCTTAGAGTCATAGAAAGCCATAGCAGAATCGTTACCCATGGGATCCCGAATGGATGTTGATCTGCATTTTGAATGTGAGTGTGTGTAAGAGTATAACTATCTTTGAAAGAAATAAAAATGTAAAAAGAAAGACAAGGAGCACAAAGTTTGTATGCAAAAACGTCCATGATTCATTGATGACATATGAAAATGAGGTGACAACCCTTACAAATGGACTGTTGTGCCTCGGGTAAGACACACGGTTTAAAAAGTATGAATTGTTTAATTATTATAGGTCCGACAAAAATTTAAAGACAAATACTATTGGATAAAAGTAATTGGGACAAAATCTTTAGCCTCCCAGTTGCTGAGTTCTACGTTGACAGTTGGGAACATCTATTCCTCCAAGTCGTAGCTGTCCTCATCATTTTCCACTACGTTGATTCCGTGGTTGCTGATCTTCAAGGGTGGTCCCCCGGCACGAGCACGACGTACATCTTTATGGGCTCCTGAAGTGAAACCCAAACCGAATTTGTCAGATTTGTATGGGATATCTGGGAGTTGGCCCCAAATAGTGCACCCACCTTCTTCGATGACGGCCTTGGAATCTTTCAGAGAAGACATCTTTAGCCGAGGTCTTGTAATCTTTGGAACTTGGGAAACAACCTTGGTTACTGCCACGGTTTGTGGAACATCCTCGAAGTGCTGAAACATAGTTTCCATGAATTCACCATCCAATTCCACGTATCTGAAGGAGTTTAAGTGACTGACCATATATTCCTCTTCTCCATGGACAGTAATGATTTTCCCCTCGGTTGGATATTTCAACATCTTATGTAATGTAGAGGTAACGGCACCAGCATTGTGAATCCATGGTCGACCCAACAAGTAGGAATAGGAAGGGCGAATATCTATCACGTAAAAAGTTGAATCAAAGGTTTGGGTTCCAACTTTTATGTGGATGTCCACCTCCCCATGCACCATTCTCTTTGAACCGTCGAAGGCCCTTACCACTATGTTGCTGGGTTTTAAGGTCAAATCCTCGCAGTCAAGTCTATCAAGAGCCTTCTTAGGCAGCACATTTAAAGACGAACCAATATCAACCAAGACATGGGCCAAAGTTATGCCATTGCATTCGACAGAGACATGCAATGCCTTATTGTGCTTCCTCCCTCTAGGTGTCAAGTCAGCATCAGAAAAGCCTAAACCATTGTCAGTGGTTAAACTGGCCACACAATCTTGGAACTGATTAGTAGAGGTTTCTTGTGGTACATGGGCAGTTTTAAGGAATTTCACCAAGGCCTTCGCATGAGCCTCGGAGCATAACAATAAAGCCATCATGGAAATCATTGATGGAGTCTGCCCTAGTTATTCGACTACATTGTAGTCGCTTCTCTTTATAATTTTCATAATTTCTTCCATCTCCTTTTGGGAGGCCTCAGGGATAGATACTGATTGTGCCTTCATCTGGACAGGCTCATCCAGAACTCCTTTGCCCTAAGTCTCTGTCGACTCGGTGGTAGGAGTATCAGCAGGTGTGACTATAGGAATTGTAGTTGTAGTGGTGTTAACAGGAACAAAAACAGGGATGATCACAGGACCGATAACAGTATTTGGAGGAGAAATCTCTGGGGAGAATACTCTTCCACTTCGGGTTATCTTGCTGGTTCCTGCAATGTTGCTGATGTCGGGGTCAACCTTCTCAAAAATTGAATCTTCATCAGCCAGCGAATCTTGCTTGGCGTTGTGATAGTAGACGTTTCCCCCATAGTTCCATGGCACAGTTTTATCTGATGAGTACGAGATTGGACCTGGAATAGTAATTATTAGTGGAGTTACTTTAGGAAATGATGTAATCCCAATGGGTCTTTTGGTGGAGACCCTGGAAGGATTGGCGGAAATGGTTACTATTGAAACATCTTTGTAAGAAATATTTGGAACAAGAGTCTTTTCAAACAAAATCTATTTGTCATCCATTAGGCGTTGAACACGTGCTTTCAATAAATGACAACCAGTTGGTAAGGAGGAACAGTGGTGGAAGCTTTCGCCACAGCCTTGAAATAAACCAGCCTTCAACTGGTTCTTCTTGACGGTCAGGAGAGGAGTAACAAGTTCATCAACTGTAGCAACAAACATACCATCTTCGACAACATTAACACCACGACCATGCTTGGGCATAAGAGAGGTGATAACATTTGGGATTTCAGGAGCATCAAACTCAATTTCTTTTGCTTCAAGAAGGTCTTGCACCTTGTTTTTCAAAGCTCAACAGTTGTTAGTGTCATGTCCTGGACTTTCTGAATGGTATGCACAACGAGCATTAGGATGGTAATTAGGAGAGGTTGTGTTAGGATTCTTTGGAGCTTCTTTAAAAGTTACCAGATTAGATCTCAACAAATGCGGCAGTATTTGAGATAGTGTCATATTAATCCGGGTAAGTTGTCTTACTGGTCTTTCTATTCTAGGCTGATCATTCCTTTGTTGAGTAGGTGCAGGCTTTGGGATCATGACAGACCCTACCATTCGTCGGCGTTAAGTTCTTTCTTGATTCCTTTAAGGATACACAACACCAACTTCTTTCTTCCCAATAAATGGTTTTCTTACAGTAGCATAGGATGCGTCCTTTTGAATCTTCCCACTCTTAATCCCAGCTTCCACTCTTTCCCAGATCTAGATTAATTCAGTGAAGCCTGCCGAGGAGCTTCCAATTAAATGATTAAAGAAAGGACCGGACAGGGTACCCAGAAACATGTCTACTAGTTCTCTTTCAGAAATGGGAGGCTGGACTCTTCCTGCTAAGTCCCTCCATTTTTAAGCGTAGTCTTTGAAACCTTCACTTGAAACCATAGCCATACTCTGGAGTTAAGTACGGGTGGGAGCAAGATCTGCATTGTACTGATATTGTTTATAGAAAGCAGTGGCAAGGTCTTCCTAATTATGGATATTGGCCCTTTCCAGTTGATAGAACCAATCAAGCTGAGTTCCGGATAAACTGTCTTGAAAGAAGTGTACCCACAAATCTTTGTCAGCAGTGTGAGGCTGTATCTTCCTCACATAGGATCAGAGATGCATTTTGGGACATGAAACCCTGTTGTATTTAATGAACTCGGGTGCCTTAAATTTTGGTGGAATAATAATCCTAGATACTAAACCCAGCTCTTCAAATTCAAAGTTGTACGCATCCTCTTTAGTGCGATGTAGGCGTTCAGGTTCCACTCCTCATGAAGTTTCCTAGTGAGTTCTAAAACCTTCTTCTCGCTGGCGTAGAATTGGGCCTCGAAAATGTCTCGCTCCCCCTTAAGCTGTATCTTATCTCTTTGTAAGTCTTCAAGAGAAGTGGGCATGTCAGGATGCAGGATAGTGTAGGGAACATCTCCTTCCACAACGGGCTCTATGATTACTGGAAGAATGGAGGGGGTAAGGAATCATAAGACTTTGAGCACGAGATCGTACCCATTTGAGGTAATTCTCAAGAGGGGTGGAATTATTATGCCCCAATGTCTTGCTATCTACCTAGTTCAACATCCTCCAAGCTCGGATAAATCTCTGGCGGTGACCTTGATCGTTGTTCTCGTAGTCAAATACCAAACCTTGAATGAGCATCTCATACAGGACATCTCTTCGGGCGTAACCAAACTTCCTTAAGGATAAGCAGGGGTTGTAGGTGATACCTCCCCTAATGCCAAGTAAGGGGGAATTAGGGAGTTCTCCACAACGATTGACAATAGTAACATTCTCTATAGATCGGGAACACCAATGAATGTATGAATGTTTGAGTGTCATCAACCTATGTGACCACCTTGAACCTTGCTCGTTCTTTAATACAGATTGGGGAAGATGCGAAATAAGTCATCTTGCCAAGAGAGGAGTACAACACATAAGGATACCTCTTTTCCTCATAGTGTGAGTGTGAAAGGAATATAGGATATCCCCTAGCAAAGTAGGCATCAGGTTATGAGACCTGAAGATTTTGACGGTGTTCACATCTATGAGTTGGTCAAGATTTGGAAGAAAATCCATCCCATAGATGAGGAGAGCCACAATTTCCTCAAAATCTTGCAAATCCAAAGAGTTCCAACAGTTTTGGGCTTTCTCAAACAAGAACTTTGCTAGGAAACCTTTGACACCACTCCTTGTTTCCAAATTAGTTGTGATATCAGATGATTGTAATTGTAGAGCTTGAGCAATATCTTCTGGCTTTGGATCTCTTTCTGTACCATTGAAAGGTAGTTGATTGAGGATGGGAATACTCAAGAGTCAGGAGAATACTTCCAAAGTTGGTACAAGTTGATAATCGGGAAATGTGAAGCACTGGTGTAAAGGATCAAAGAACAGGAAGAGCACCTTCATCATGTCCTCATTAATGTTGGAGATGACCAAGTTTAACAGACGACCATTTCTTTTGGTAAATGGAGAATTTTCAGGAATCCTTGATGCTAGCTCTTTAAGTTGAGGAGGAATCCTTACAAGATTGACTTGAATGGTTTTCCTGTGAATAGAATCCATGTCCTACAAAACAGAACAAAGATAAGTTCCAAGATCCTTGAAATGGTTAGTGAATATGAGTATGATGTTATGATGTTTATTATGTTATGTACAAGTATATATATATGCAAACAAAGCAAATAAGTCCTTAGGTTTAGGCTTTCATGGAGTCTCATAGTTAAGTACCCTCTTGAAGTTTAGTTGGCTCAAACCTGTCCCTGTAATAGTAATCGGGTTCTAAGGAGCTCAATATCACCGGTTTGTTTCTTTGGGCATTGTTTCAGCGCAAGCCTCTTTAATGGCGACCGAAATATCCCAAAAAACCAAACCTCAGTGAGTGTAGTATCGAGTATCTACCAACTTCAGACTGCATAAAAGTCGGTCATCTCACTACGTCCTAATGGCCAATTTTGTCAAGTAAAGGTTCTAAAAGTTCATTAGTGCTTCATGACATCACCCAGCGGCCCCGTATTCTCCTTGACTACTCAAGGGCTACCGGTACCCACAAATATGTCACACTAACGTAGCTATTTCTTAGGCCATGTCGGTATACCCCACACAGTTTCCACAACGTATTGCTACTTACCTATGAGGTATCCCAAATCCGGGTAGAGGATTCAAACCTAAACAAAGAAACAAAATGCAAAGCATACAAGTCAAACAACAAAAGCAAATAAATGTGATCTAGCCCTAAGGTAACCCAACTTTAAAAGGATCCCCAGCAGAGTCTCCATTTCTGTGATACGGTGGGAGAACTGACTTGGGTGTTTTGCGTTTCATCACAAATGTTGCGGTTAGCAAGAGTCACCACCGACTTTTCTTTTATCCAAAAGTAAAGGTGAAAAAGCATAGGAAATACCTTTGAGATTGTTTCTTGAGTTCGGGGGGTAGATTATGAAAAGGGAAGGTATTAGCACCCTTTTCATCCATGGTTTTACAACAGGATTTCTAAGGATTAGCACCAAATTTCTCAGGATTCCCCAACAGGATTTCACAAGAAATACACAGAGTTTCCCTTACAACAGAGTTTATTTCTCTACCAAATAAAAGCTCATCAACTCATCAGCACTTCAAAGCTATGTTAAGCAATCGTAAGTGGACTTATATAGAAGTCACGCCTATTTTGAGGTCGATCAATAGCAATTTATGCACCATTTTTTTAGACATGATATAGAGATCACGCTCAAATAACACTTAGTGTAATAAGAAGGGGATAAGATGAAGAGGGGTGGAGAAGAATATATAATCCACATTTGAATTAAATTTTAATCAAACTATTATTAAAATCATTCATCGATTTTTAAGGAGTTAAACTCAACACCATGGATCCAATGATGTTAACAAAGTTCATGATCAAAAATTCAACCCAAGATCAGCCATAAAATAATCAAAAAATAATATTACATTTAATATATTCAAAAAAAATGTTTTAAAATTTTTTAAAATAGAAATAAAAGATAAAAATATTAACTATGTCCAAATTAATCAAGAAATATTAAGTAAGACCATAGAAAAATCAGGAAAGGACTCAAATATTTTTATAAAATTTTTGGTAATTTTTCAAAGTTAGAAACTATTTTTAAAATTAAAAGAAATGAGTGAAATAAACCAAAAATGATAAGAAAATAACAAAGCTAGAAAAAAAATAAGGTCATCAATATTTGTCACAATATCATTGGATCATTCCATAATTTTTTCAGAATTTAAAAATGCATAAAAGTATTTTTAAACATTTAAAACAATTCAAATAAAGTGAAAATTTATAAAAAATATCAAAACACAAAATTAAATTGTGAAAAAATAAAAATCAGAAAGAGAAAAATCAAAAATATTTTTCATAATTTTTTTCAGATTCTTTGGACTAAAAATGAATTTTCTATGATTTTTTGAAGTTTAAAAGAATTAAATATAAAAATCAGAAAATAAAATAAAAACCAAAAAGATGTGGACCAATGGATGAGAGTCAAAATGCGTTAGTAATCAAATCCAAGGGATCTGGCCTGCTGTGCATGTCATAGTCATTAGTGAATAAAACACTGGATCACTTATTAAATCAGAAATTAAAAAAAAAACAAGTGGCACGCCTTCATTGGTTGGAAGATGACACGTTGGTCATCTTCAACCTCCAGCCAACGTGAATTACAGGTCTCCCAAACTGTAAAATCAGAAGCTCAGACCTATGTCATTCGCTTCGTCTCTTCAAGACGAAGACAACCACACCTTCGCGACAAATTTATATAAATTGTAGCTCAAGCAAATTGGAAGGAATGTTTTGAAAAGGGATTTGAAATTTCATGGTCAAAACGTGTTTCCAGATAATAGTAAGTGTTGCGACTAAAACCCGGGCAATGAGAGCTTCACAATGATATCAAAGTTTTGAAGAATTGATGGAGATATCTACCTATTGAAGTTGAGTTGCAGAGCTCTGAAACTAGACTTCTATGGATCAATATAGGGCACGATTCCTGAAGGTAACGGTATGGTTAGCTTCAGGGAAGACCCAGGAAGGTGAATTGATAGAAAAATTGGATTGGAAAAGGCTTGAACACTGATTACAAAGTTACAGAAAATTGAGTTATGGAGCAAGTTTGGCAGAGTGATTCTGGCTATCCAAGCTTGAGAAAATGAACTGGATAGTTCATGTATTTATAGGAGAATAAAATGGGATCAAAAGGAAGAGTGAATGGTGCATTTTGGATGGAATTCGTGTGAACCTGATGCACGAGTGAAGTGTGATCTTATTTTGACCAAAACTCATCCAATCTTTGCGTTTTGAGGTGCTAAACACTTCTGGCACATTTGTTAATCAAGTTTAAATCAAAAACGCGCATAAATCTTGTGATTAGAGGCCACATTATGGATTTCAAAATTCTGACTTGGTGAGAAATTCAGTTCCAAGTTACCAATTTCAAAACAATGGTATTTTCAACTCAAGGGGTCTTAGGGCATGATTCTTGATGCTTTAGAAAGATGAGGTTACAATCTTTGCAATGAAAAAATAATGGAATCAAATGGATGCTTGAGCTGAAAGTTGCATTGAGTCAAAGTTGGGGGGGGGGGGGGGGGAAGGTTGACTTTCCATACTTAGAAATATTTCAAATTTTTCTTCAAAAGTGACCTATAATGTTTTTCATCCAAACATGGCCTTCCACTTGGAATTTTCTCTTGACCAAAAAAGATGGCATGAAATAGACCTCTTGAATGACATTTTGAAACTTGAAGCATTCAAAATATCCAAAAATTGAGAGAGTTATGAATTGTTTAAGTTGGCAAAAAATCATGAAATGACCTATAATCTTTTGTATCCTTAGGGCATCTTCCATCCATTTTCTCACTTTGCACATAAAAGAAGGAGTAAGATTCATATCCTCAAGATCATTGTGTAAAAATAATGGGCTCAAGGTGATATAAATTGACCAAGTTGTGATCATTTGAAGTTACACATGAGAGATTGGGGGTTCATTTGGAGGACTTGTGATCTTTCTTCATCATCAAGATTCTTCCACATGAAAACTCCTTGAAACTTTTGAAGTGGTTTTTTAATAACACTTTAAAGAGAAGGATGTCTTGGTAATCACTAAAAAATACCAAAATATGAGCAAGATATACTTCTTTGAAGTTCAAAACCCTAGCTCCTAGATCAAGAAAATGCTTTGAGGAACTTTGACAATTTTGAACAAACTTCTTGTACCAACACTTTTGCTTTGTAAATAGAAGTTGTTGAGGATGATAATCAGAACTCATAGCCACCAAAAAAACGTCCATATCTTGAGAATTGAGACAAATATGCACTTGTGACCAATGGGAGGAAGGCCTTGTCCAACCATGACAACCTCTTCAATAAACCCCTTGTACTTTTTAATCAATTTTGATAACTTTGAAATATGGTGAACCAAAATAACCTTACCATGCCATTTCTTCCAAAACAACTGCAATGGTGAGGTTTGAACTTCTCAAGCTTTATTTACTAGGGCATGAAAATAAACTCATGAACCCATGGATCAATTTACTAAGCCACATTGCCTTTACCTACATTATTAACAAGTAAGACAAACCAACATTGCATTTTATTAACTAAAAGGAAAGTCAAAACAAAACATGCATGATCACAAAAGAAAAACAAGTCAAGGTGCTTAGTGATTCCTCAAAGAGCAAGACTAGAGATAGGGAGTAGAACCAAAAGCCCTAATGTGATCTTGTTGTGATTGAATCAATATGGTATGATGAGGGGATCTTAAGGGGAAAAAATGGGGTACAATAGATTCACTGCAAATCTGATCAGTATTAGTCAGTTACGTGATCAAGGTTTAAAAGTAAATTTCACCATGTCAGAATGGTTTGTTACAAATGAGAATAATGATGTTATGATAAAGGGAGTTAGGTCTAATGAAAATTGCTATCTATGGGTACCACAAGATACTACTTATTCTTCCACATGTTTAATGACCAAGGGAGATGAATTTAAGTTGTGGCACCAAAAGCTTGGACATCTAAATCTCAAATGTATTAAGAAAATTATGTCTGGAGAAGCTATTAAAGGTCTTACAAATATCAAAATTGAGGAGGGAAAAATCTGTGGTGAAGGGAAAATTAAGAAGCAAACCAAGACGTCACACTGAAAGATGCAACATCATACTATTCCCAAAGTTCTAGAACTTCTCCATATCGATTTAATGGAGCCAATGCAAGTTAAAAGTCTTGGTGGAAAAATGTATGTCTATGTGGTTTTTGATGATTTTTCAAGATTTACTTGTTTGAAATTTATCAAAGAAAAATCAAATGCTTTTGAGTTTTTCAAAGACCTATGTCAATGCCTTCAAAGAGATAGGGATAATGTGATTGTGAAAATCAGGAGTGACCATGTGCGATACGGTGGCAGAACCGACTGTTATACTGGTTTGTGTTTTATATTCACAAATGTCGTGGTAAGCAAGAGTCACCACCGACTTTTATTTCATCCAACTAAGGGAAAGGAAAAAGAACAGAAAAAACCTTTTTCGAGTATGTTTCTGAGTGCAGGGAGAAGATTATAGAAAGGGAAGGTGTTAGCACCCTTTCTATCCATGGTTTTACATGGGCTCTTAGGTACTTCGCTCATTTTTAAAATTGCTTGTGTGTGCTTGTTTTGAAAAAGTTTTACTTCGTGATAACCCTTGTATCAATCCTCAAGCGTGTGATGAAGTTGTTTGAAAAACTGTTTTTGAAAAGTGTTTCTGTGAAAATTTTTGTTTGAGCAAGTACCTAGGAACTAATCTACCTACTCGAAAAAAAGTTTGTTCGTTTTCCTTTAGACAGTGCTATCCTATTATTAAGGAATAGGTAGCACCGTCGTTGGAGTTTTAAGGGACGTTTGAAGGGACAAATACGAACACAAAAGCAATGTTAGGAAATTTTAGTAATCATCCTAAAGACTTAAAGATCTTTTCCGAGGCAACACCCGAATGGGTCATTTTAGATCTTTTGGGGACTAAAGGACGACCACTAACATTCCCTGTACTTCATGACTGTTTACCGAAGGCAACCGTAGTGGGGTAAACCCTAGGAGTGAGCATGTGCAAGTGTGTTTTTTTCAATTAATTATCTTTGTACAATTAGGGTTTTCTATTGTTTTAATTTAAATTCGTCTTTCCATAAAATCCTATACATACATCTAAGCAGTTTATAGTCTGTGAAAATTAAAATACTAGAAGTTAGAGTCCTAATTATTACATTGCTTTAGGCAGATACATAATTATTTTTGACTAAAAATAAAATGCGGAATTAAAACCCTATTTAAATCTATTACAAACTCGAAGCAGTTACAAATAATAATAAAAAAAGGAAAATTAAAATATTGTGGCAAATTAGATGCAAGAAATAATTAGACGACCTAAAAATCTAATTTGGGAAAATATTTATTTTGTTTTTGAGGAAAAAATTAGGTTAAGTACAAAATTAAACCCTAATTCTAATTATTTTGAATTATAAATAAAAAAGCATTAAATTATCTAATTTTTAATTAAACTAATTAATTAATAAAATATTTTTGTGAAAAAAATGATTTCGATGTTTTTTATGATTTTTTTTATTAAATAAAAAAACATGATTTTTTTTGAGTTATTTAAAAAAGACATAAGTAATAAATAATAAGAAAAATAATTAAAATAAAAAAGGTTAAAATTTGGGCCTGTATGATGAACAAATGGGGGGTGTATTTCTGAATTTGTTGGGCCCATGCATACTGAGCCCATGCCTGCGCCAGATCCTGTGTTGCTGCGCTTGGAGCGTGTACCATGGTTCTTCCATGATTGGAACATTGGATTTATACTGGCATCGATCCAGTGGCTGGATCAGTGGGGTGCATGATGGACGTCTGGCTTTGGAACGTATGGAATCTGCAATTGTATGTTAAGAAAATAAAGAAAATGCTAGGACCTGGGTTCAAACCCAGGTCCTCCCACTCATTCCACGCTTGCCCTGACCATCTGTGCTACGCTGCTTAGTTTTAATAATAATAATATTAAATCATAATATGCAAAGCCAGGTGAGTAACAGAAGGAAACGCGCCTAATTCAAATGGCCCAGTGGGAGGGTGACAAATCATCATCTTTTTCCCTGTCCGTCGTTTTAGGTTTCAAGCTTTTACCTACGGACAGTACTCCATAGCCATAGCCCTGCAAGCTTCAAAAATCCATACAACGCATGATAAATTAAAAGTGAGTACATGGATTAATTCGTCTTGATCCCACGAGCATCCTGGCATCCTTTTCTTGGCCTAATTTTACATGTACAGAGAAGCCCTAAAACGGCTTCTCAAACCCTAGCCATGGCAATTATCAAGATATGCATCAAAACACAAAATTAAATAAACCAAAACATTCCAAATGATGATACAAATACAATGCTATGCTTAAAAGCAGTTAATCATGTGTAAACTGTAAAATCAAAGTCAAGCTTATATGACAAAACCGTGAGTTTACCATGCGGGATTCTGGGCTTGAGAAGGCTTGCAATGGACCGTTCTAGCTTCAGGAGATGTCCAAGAAGTGATTAAAAGCCTTGGAATTTCTTGAATCACCCTCTATGCGAGAAAATGATCCATTAATTTTTTTGCCAAAAATTGAGTTTTCTTTCTCTATTTTCACGACTGTAAACCTTCTTCTCTTGCCTTGTTTTTGTTCATTTTATGTAGTGTGATGAATTAGGGTAACAAAAATGACCTGAATCTTTTGGAATCATGGAGAATGAATGTGATTTGTTTACCATATGATATCTTTCCATAACCATCCAAATCATGCTATTTTTGCCTCAAATTGCCTTGATTCGTTTTGATCTGATTAGGCCATCTTAATTAGATTTTATTTTCATCAAAATCAGATCATCAAAACAATCTGAGATATTTTTTTGTTATTTATTTGATTTAATGTGTTTTTAGTAAATAAAATAAATAAATAGGGAAAATAAGATATGGCTGCTGATTTGGGTCGTGGACCATGTCCTTAACAAGATACAGTCCTGAAATGCTAGGCCCATTTGACAAAAAATGCACTTTTGAGCACATTTTACTTTTGGCAATTTTCCAAAAATTGTCAACTTTGACAATGCATATCTCTTCCAATTTTAATCCTAGAGAGGTGTTCTTGGACTTTTTATAAATATTAGGATATCCCCTAAACAAACCTTTTGGTCTCATTTCAACTGGGTCTTCCATGTTCATAAAAGAAGCTTTGACCCAAAAGGTATTTTTGTTGACTTTTCAAAAGGACCTATAATGTAGAAATTCATATCTTTTTATGAGTGCATTTTTTGAACTTGAGAGTTGAAGGTGCGTTGTAGGAAATTGGATTATATTCAAAATGAGCCTTAGATAAGAAATTTATGATAAAGTATGAGAAAGTTATGCTTGGTCAAACTTTGGTTGACTTTTCCTAAGAAACCCTAATTTAGCAACTTTTGAGTTTTGATGAATTAGGAGCATTCCTTGAGGAATCATCATCAACCCTTGATCAAATGATGAATATCACTTAAAAATGTTGATGTTGACCAAAAACCTTGAAGTTTGACTGTATGTGGGCCATAATTGACTTTTGAGCTATTATAGTTGATTTTTAAGTATCTGAGCAGTTGACTGAGCAAACATCTTGTGCAAGGCTTAAAGTTTGACATGGAGGGTCTTGAGGAAATATTAGGACTATGGAGAGCATTTGAGGCCTTTGGAGATCACCCTTCTTGATAAAAATGGAAATCCTAGTCTGAGGTTCATTGCTTTATGAGAGAGTTTGTCTGGTCAACTCTTGGGCATCCTTGAGCAAGTTGAGGATCTCAATGAACATATGTTAAGTAAAATGGGAGGGCAAATTTTGGGGTACAACAGCTGCCCCTGTTCAATCTTCTTAAACCTGAGGATGTAGATTGGTTGTTCTGCCCTTCGTGATCTAAAGGTGGAAGATGATTGAACACTAGAGTGCCCAG
Organism: Vicia faba; assembly: GCA_948472305.1. Taxonomy (NCBI): domain Eukaryota; kingdom Viridiplantae; phylum Streptophyta; class Magnoliopsida; order Fabales; family Fabaceae; genus Vicia; species Vicia faba. The sequence goes on from OX451741.1 coordinate 303,749,778, forward strand.
AAATTTGCACTCGCATGAAGTAATATTGATGGGTGATATCGGGAATGGGCTTACAGATGCCATTTGGAAGTCGATAGAGAATCTTTGGAGATGGGCTTAAAGATGCCATCTAGAAAAGATATCGGTTGCATAATTGATTCTTTTGCGAGAATTCCTGTACCTGTCGCTGAGGAGGACTTCACCGAGGAAAGTTGATTTATGTCTTGGGAAATAGGGTACATGAGCTTCGGTTATCCATTACTCTACCAGGGGATTAATTCTTGATTGAGGAGATGGAAGTGAACTGCAGATCTGGTCAGGGTCCAGGCTGTATAGTGACTTACTGGGGAAAGGTGAACTCGGCTGTAACTGGTCGGGTCCAGGTCTTACCGTGTTGTAAACTATTAACTGAAGATAAGAGAGAAGGAACCTGGATAGTATGGTTTCTTCTAAATGAGAGCCTGGATAGTAGGGATATGAGAAGGAACCTGGATAGTAGGGTTACTTTGGGATGAGAGCGTGGATAGTAGGGCTATGAGAAGGAACCTGGATAGTAAGGCTATTTCGGAATAAGAGCCTGGATAATAGGGCTATGAGAAGGAACCTGGATAGTAGGATTACTTCGGGATGAGAGCCTGGATAGTAGGGATATGAGAAGGAACCTGGATAGTAAGGTTACTTCGAGATGAGAGCCTGGATAGTAGGGCTATGAGAAGGAACCTGGATAGTATGGTTACTTTGAGATGAGAGCCTGGATAGTAGGGCTTATGGGAAGGAACCTGGATAGTAGGGTTACTTTGAGATGAGAGCCTGGATAGTAGGTCTTATGGGAAGGAACTTGGATAGTAGGGTTACTTGGAGATGAGAGCCTGGATAGTAGAGCTTATGGGAAGGAACCTGGATAGTAGGGTTACTTCGAGATGAGAGCCTGGATAGTAGGGCTATGAGAAGGAACCTGGATAGTAGGGTTACTTCTAAATGAAAGCATGGATATTAGGGCTATGAGAAGGAACTTGGGTCGTAGGGTTACTTCAAAATGAAAGCCTGGATAGTAGGGCTATGAGAAGGAACCTGGGTCATAGGGTTACTTCGAAACGAAAGCCTGGATAGTAGGGCTATGAGAAGGAACCTTGATAGTAGGGTTACTTCGAGATGAAGCCTGGATGGTAGGGCTTATAGGAAGGAACCTGGATAGTAGGGTTACTTCATTTGGTTACATAGATTAGTTGACCCGTTGAATCTTCGGGAACTGATTTTCCACTGGCTATCTGTAGATATTACATGTATAGCTGTTGGAATTACTGGTGATAATTGACTTTCCTGAAAGGATAACAGGGTTAATTATATTTGTAATGCATGAAATGCCTCGTGAGATGATGTTCTCAAAATAAACGAGATTATGCTGTATATGATACGCATGCGCATGTCATGATGTATGTACATGAAATGCTATTAGGGTATGTCCAAGACTGGGAAAATAAATCCCTGACTGCTGCTAGAGAATATAGCATTCTTGACTGTTGTAGAGAATTGTGGTTCCTCTACTTCCGCTGGGGATGGTGAATAGGAATGACTATGCTGGAGATTTTCTCTTTGAATATTCTGTCGGAGAGAGATTCTGTTCGAGGATAACTCTGCGGGGAACAACTTGGAAAGTGAATTTCCATAGCTGAAGTAATGAGCTATGTCGGGGATCGAGCTTATGTATCCAGAGAAATAAACTCTACTTAGGAGATAAAATTTACTGACCCACTCACAATTATGTAATTTGGCTGGGGGATATTGCTGTTAGGTTTCTGAATGAACCTGGCTGGGGAGATTACTTCCTGTTTCAGGAAAGCTGACATCAATGCTTTTGTGTATTTTTAACTTTGTGGGGAGTGTATGTATTGATGATTATACTCCAAAGTTGTTTTTGTCCCGGTGCCTGCTGGACAGAGTAACCGTCGGGTTTGACACTTCTCGTTTTCGCCCCTACTTCTAGAATTACGAATAATCGTCTTTTGTTTCTTTATGTAAATATTTGTGAGCAGCGACCATATTCAAATGCATATGTAAAAAATGAATCATTGGACGTTCTTGTAAAACAAAACAGAAAAATAAAAACTCAACGTTTCTTGTAAAAATGATTTTATATTGATTTTTGAAGTTGGCCTGTAATAGGCGTTTTTTGTACAAGGAGGCTGACGCTCTAGTAAGAGAACGTCGCCGTAAAAATAGAAGCTATACAATTTTGTGTAAAAGAAAACAACTATATGAAACAATCCCATTGAATTCCAACTCTGCTATTGCCCCTATGTCTTTGAGCGTCTCATCACTTTGCTGTTTGTCCGAAGTTCATTAGGTTGATCGATGTCGTCCGAGCTTGATAGTCGATACCGAAGTCTGGTCGCAAGATGATCCAATGGGACATAGTGATACGCTTTATATCCCTAACTTTTTCCTGGACTGCCCTTTCGGGGTTTTAGTCCACCGGGATACCCTTTTTTGCCCAAGCCGCCTTTTTAGGTTTTCGGCTTGCCGGGTGTATAGATTTTTCCATTTTCATCCCTTATTTATGCCCGAACCCTCTTGGTTCACTGGGAATCCCTTATTTTTTCCTAGGTCGGTCAACCTAGCGGGTCTTTTAATTAGGCGTAGTATATTTTCAGTATGTCCGCATTGACAGGGTGAGGAAGGTCGTCACCGTCCATGGTTGTTAGAATCATAGCTCCACCCGAGAAAATGTTCTTAACCACAAATGGCCCTTCATATGTGGGAGTCCATTTACCTCTGGGATCACCATGCGGCAGTATGATGCGCTTGATCACTAGATCCCCGACTTGATATTCTTGACGTTTGAATTTCTTGTTAAAAGCCTTGATCATTCGCTTTTGTTACGTCTGACCATGGAAGATAGTAGTAAGTCTCTTCTCATCTATTAGATTTAACTGATCAAGTCAGGTTTGGATCCAGTCGTCTTCGTGCAAACCCGCATCCTTCATAATCCTGATAGAAGGTATCTAGAATTCGATGGGTAGGATTGCCTCCATACCATATACCAGAGAGTAGGGAGTTTCCCCTGTTGAAGTTTGTGCTGAGGCACGATATCCATGAAGAGAAAATGGTAACATCTCATGCCAGTCTTTGTACGTCACCGTTATCTTTTGTACAATTTTCTTGATGTTTTTGTTAGCCGCTTCAACAGCGCCATTCATCTTCGACCGGTAGGGAAAAGATTTATGATGTTGTATCTTGAACTATTTACAGATCTCGGTGATCATTGTGTTATTGAGATTCGTACCATTGTCAGTAATAATTCTCTCTGGCACACCATACCGACATATTAGATTATATCGGATAAACCGCGTCACCATGTTCTTGGTTACAGTAGCAAAAGAGGCCGCCTCACCCCACTTCGTGAATTAATCAATGGCCACTAGAATAAAGCGATGTCCATTGGAAGCAGTGGGTATGATTTCTCCGATCATATCAATGCCCCACATTGCAAAGGGCCACATAGTTGTCAAGATGTTTAAAGGAACCAGAGGCACATGCACCTTATCAATGTAGATTTGGCACTTATAACAAGTTTGAGAGTGCTGATAACAATCGGCTTCCATAGCGGACAAGTAATATCCTGCCGGTAGGATCTTCTTAGCCATGGTATGTCCACTGGAATGGGTTCCGAAAGTACCTTCATGTAGTTCCGTCATAATCCTCTCTGCTCCGCTCTTGTCTACACACCGTAGTAATGTAGAGTCATGATTGCGCTTGTAGAGGATCCCATTACTGAGGAAGAACTTTGAAGTGAACCTTCTCAGAAACTTCTTATCATTGAAAGATGCCCCTTCGAGATACTCTTGAGCCTCGAGACACCTTTTGACTTCGTGAAACCAGGGTTTGTCTGCCACCTCTTCGGTATCAATTTGACAGTAATGTGCTGGTTCATCCAACCTCTCAATGGTGATTTAGGGAGCTTCGTTGTCCCACTTGACTTTGAACATAGAAGACATGGTAGCTAGCGCGTCCTCTAACTGGTTCTCCTCTCGCAGGAAATGTTCAAAAGTTACCTCCTCAAAGTGTGGGAACAATGTCAACACGTACTCTTTGTATGGGATGCGATTCGGATGCTTCGTATCCCATTCGCCTTTGATCTAACTTATTACCAAGGCTGAATCCCCGAAAACGTCTAAGAACTTGATCCTGAGGTCAATTGCAGCCTTGAGACCCATGATACAAGCTTCATACTCCGCCATGTTGTTAGTGCAGTTGAAACATAGTCGGGCGGTGAAAGGAGTATGACAGCCCTCAGGAGATATGATTACAGCGCCGATGCCATTACCAAGTGAGTTCGAAGCCCCGTCAAAAACCATAGTCCATCAGGATCCCTCTTTGGGTCCTTCATCCGGTCAGGTTCTTCGTAGTCAGTCACCAGCATAATATTCTCATCCGAGAACTCAAAATTCATGGACTGGTAGTCATCCACGGCCTGATGAGTCAAATGATCAACCAATACACTCCCCTTGATTGCTTTCTGGGTTCTATATTTTATATCGTACTCGGTTAAGTTCATTTTCCATCTTGCTATTCTTCCGGAGAGAGAGGGTTTCTCGAATATGTATTTGATCAGATCCATCTTAGATATCAACAAAGTAGTGCGGGTCAGCATATATTGTCTTAGTCGGCGAGTAGCCCATGCCAAAGCGCAACAAGTTTTCTCGAGCAGTGAGTATCTTGTCTCACAGTCGGTAAACTTTTTGCTAAGGTAGTATATCGCGTGCTCTTTTCGACCAGACTCGTCATGCTACCCCAACACACACCCCATTGGATTGTCTAGCACTTTTAAGTACAATATCAAAGGTCTTCCTTCAACTAGAGGCATCAGAATTGGTGGTTCTTAAAGGTATTCCTTGATTCTTTCGAAAGTTGTCTGGCATTCGTCATTCCACTTTACCACTTGATCTTTCTTCAGAAACTTGAAGATGGGCTCACAAGTAGCAGTCAGATGTGAAATGAACCTGGTGATATAATTCAAGCGTCCCAATAAACCTCTAACTTCCTTCTCTGTATGGGGAGTTGGCACTTCTTGTATGGCCTTTAACTTTGCAGGATCTACTTGGATGCCTTTGTCGCTGACAATGAAACCCAGGAGTTTACGAGACCTTACCCCGAAGGTGCATTTGTTCGGATTCAACCTCAGCTTGTATATCTTTAACCTGTCGAACAACTTTTGTAGATGATCAAGATGTTCTACCTTAGTTTGATACCTGGCTATCATGTCATCAACATAAACTTAGATCTCGTGGTGAATCATATCATGGAACAAAGCGACCATGGCGCACTGATAAGTCGCCCCTGCATTCTTCAACCAAAAAGGAATCACCTTGTAACAGAAGGTGCCCCACTTTGTGACGAAGGTTGTCTTCTCCATTTCTTCAGGAGCCATCTTGATCTGGTTGTATCCAGAGAAACCATCCATGAAGGAGAAGATTTTGTGCTACGCGGTGTTGTCAACCAAAACATCAATGTGAGTAAGTGGGAAGTCATCCTTGGGGCTTTCCCTGTTCAGATCTCATTAATCCATGCACATCTGTATCTTATCGTCCTTCTTAGGTACCGGAACAACATTAGAAACCCATTGTGGATAGGAGGTGACAACTAAGAACCCTGCGTCGAACTATTTCATGACCTCTGCCTTGATCTTCTCTGACATTTCAGGGCGCATACGGCGGATCTTCTGTTTAATCGGAGGACAGTCTTCCTTAGTCAACTGACGATGAACTATAATATCAGTGTCTAAACCTGGAATGTATTTGTATGACCAGGCGAAGATCTCAACGTACTCATGCAACATTTGTGTTAACCGTTGTTTGACCTTAACTTCCAAAATTGCGCCAATCTTGACCTCTTTTCTATCTATCTTCGTGCCCAGGTTTATCATCTCAACCGGCTCTTCATGAGGTTGTATAACCATTTCTTCCTGCTGTAATAGTATAGCAAGTTCTCTAGGAAACTCACAATCATCCTCACCTTCGTCTTCGGTTGGTTAATCAGATTTTCAAGGTCATAACGGACAGTAGCAGAGCTGTTATCAATGGGATCCAGAGTGGATATGGATCTGCAGTATGATACATGAATGTGTGTAAGAGCATAGCTGTTTTAATAAAATGAAAACAGAAAAGAAAAACAGAGAGCGCAAAATTTGTATGCAAGGAACGTCCAATGTTTTATTGATGATATATGAAATGACAAATAATAGCCCTCACAAACAAAGCCAATGTGCCTCGGGCAAGACACAAGGCTGTAGAGTTTAAATTGTTTATTACAAATCTTAAAACAAGTAAGACAATTACTGAAGAATAAAATAAACTGGTATAAAGTCCATAGCCGTCCAGTTACTCGGTCCATCATTGGTAGTTGGGTAGATCCAACTGTCATTGTCTGAGTCTTCCTCACTGTCTTCAATGGCATTAATTCGTCGATTGTTGATGCGTAGGGGAGGTCCTCCAGCCCGAGCGCGTCGAACAACACTTTGAGCTCATGAAGTAAAGCCCAAACAAAACTTGTCAGTTTTGTGCGTAAAATCAGGGAGTTGTCCCCAATTGGTATACCCACCTTCTTCAACCACTGCTATGGCGTCTTTGAGGGAAACCATCTTCAGAGGAGGTTTGTTGGTAGTAGTTTCATCTGATGCCAAGATCTGGGGAACCTCTTCAAAGTTATGGCAAGGAGTCTCTATGAATTCCCCGTCCATCTCTACGTACCTGAACAAATTAAGGTGGCTCACCATATACTCCTCCTCACCACGCACAGTGACAATCTTCCCTTTTACCGGATACTTCAGCATTTGGTGAAGTGTAGAAGTAACTTCCCCAGCTTCATGGATCCAAGGACGACCCAACAAACAAGAGTATGACGGTCTGATGTCCATTACATAGAAAGTGGACTCAAAAGTCTGGGAACCTACTTTGACGGGGATGTACACTTCCTCATGCACCATTATTTTCGACCCATCAAATTCCCTTACCACAATGTTACTACGATTTAAGGTCAAGCCCTCACAGTCCAACCGATCCAATGCCTTCTTAGGCAGAACATTCAACAAAGACCCAATATCTACCAACACATAAGCCATAGTGGTCCCCTTGCTTTCAATCGAGACATGAAGAGCATCATTATGCTTCCTCCCCTTCGGTGTCAAGTCTGCATCTGAAAAACCCATCCCATTGTTAGCAGTCAGGCTGGCCACACAATCTTTGAATTGATCAGCTGAGGTCTCTTGCGGCACATGCGCAGTCTTGAGGAATGAAATCAAAGCCTTCGCATGGGCCTCAGAGCACAACAACAGGGACAACATGGATATCTTTTAGGGGGTCTTCCCCAACTGCTCGACCATATTGTAGTCGCTCTTTTTAATTATTTTCAGTATTTCCTCTATCTCTTTCTTAGAGGCTTCCATGACAATTTTTCTAGGTGCCTCCGTCCGGGCAAGCTCACTTATAACTTCTTTGCCTCGGGTCCCATATGACTCAATGACGGGAGTGATAATTGGAGTAAGCACATGAGTAGTAGTTGATGTGCTAGCAGGAGTAGCAGACGGAATAACAATAGGCCTATTGACAGTCTTTGGGGAAATCTCGAGAGAGAAAACCCTTCCACTTCTGGTGACCTTGCTGGTCCCAAAAATGTTACTGACATCAAGATCAACCTCTTCATTCTTTAGATCTTGTTTGATGCCATGATAGTACACATCAACACCATAATTCCAGGGGACAACTTTGTCCGAGGTATACGGGACAGGACCAGGAAAGGTGATTATTAGTGGAGAAAATCTTGGAACAAATGTAATCCTAACAAGTCTTCTAGAGGATACCTTGGAAGGATTGGCAGAAATGGTTATAATAGAAACATCTTCAAATGGAACAACGGGAATCAAAGTTTTCTCGAACAAAATTTATTTGTTGTCCATCAGGCACTGAACACCTGACTTTAGCAAATGGCAACCAGCAGGCAGAGATGAACACATGTGGCAACCTTCACCATAACCTGGAAATAAACCGTCGGACAATAAGTTCTTCTTAACCGTCATAAGAGGAGTAGAAACTTTATCTACTAAGGTCACAAACATATCAGTATCAACAACATTAACTCCACGACCGTGTTTAGGCATGGGAGCAGTTATGACACTGGGCTTTTCTGGAGCATCGAACTCAATCTTCTTGGCTTTGATCAGATCATGTACCTTATTTCTTAGAGCCCAGCAGTCATTGGTATCGTGGCCAGGACTCTCAGAATGATAGGCACACCAAGCATTTGCGTTATATCAGGGAGATGTGGTGTTCGATACTTGGGAGCCTCTTTCAAGGTTTCCAAGTTGGAACTCAACAGATGGGGTAGAACTTCAGCCAACGTCATGTTGATCCGGGTAAATTGCCGTTGTGGTCTTTCCTCCCTTTTATGATTGTTGAGTTGTGGAGCAACTACATGCCTAGGTATCATTACAGCACTTACTGTCTGACGGTGTTCAGCTCTGTTTTGGCCTCTCGGACTATAGATGGCAATGACTTCCTTCTTACCAGTAAACGGCTTCTTTACCAAACTCAAAGAGGCATCCTTCTGTATTTTACCGCTCCGAATCCCAGCTTCTACTCTCTCTCCAGTTAGGATCATCTCGGTGAAACCAGTTGACGAGCTGTCAATCAAATGATTAAAGAATAGACCAGATAGCCTCCCCAGAAACATATCGACCAACTCCTTATCAGACAACGGGGGTTGAACTCTTCCATCCAAGTCTCTCCACTTATACGCATAGTCCCTAAAGCCTTCACTTGCACCCATGGACATACTCTGGAGTTGAGTACGAGTAGGAGCAAGGTCGGCGTTATATTGATACTGCTTATAAAAAGAAGCAACCAGATCCTCCTAATTTCTGACATTGGCTCTCTCTAGTTGGTAGAACCATTCAAGACGAGTCCCTGACGGACTGTCTTGAAAGAAATGAACCCAAATATTTCTATCATCGGTGTGGGGCTGAATCTTTTTGACGTAGGAAAAGAGATGGAGCTTTGGGCAAGACACCCCGTCGTACTTAGGAAAAATTGGAGCCTTGAACTTCTGCGGGATGACCACTCCCGACACCAATCCCAATTCTTAGAAATCCAACCCGGGTATCCTCTGGATTTCCATAGCACTCAGACGATCTTCCAACTGCTTGTATTTATCCTTAATAGGAGGATATTTCTCATCATTGTAGTCTGTATCGTTGTCAGAAACTTCAGGACTGGGGTCCTTTTCCCTTGTCTCTTCTTCTTGATTTTCCCCTTCTTTGGATGAAGAGGTCAGATCGACTTGTTGCTTTAACGACCCCCCTGAACCTTCTGCCCATATTCAGAATACTAGCGACCTTCTTCTTTTTCTTTTTCTCCTTCAGGATGAGGGCCTTCAGATCCTCCTGCCCTTTCGCCAGATTTATGAACATTTGTTGGAATTGGGCATTTTGTGCCTGGAGATCCTTGATGCTTTGTTCGGAAGACATTTATGCTGAAATAAACAACGAAGAAGATGAGAAACCTATAATGGTACCTGTTTATGCGATGCTATGAATGGGATGCGAATGCAATGATTTCAAGGATTCTTAAAGGCTCAGATTTGTTTAACCAAAAGAAACGCACGTTAATTGCACTAATAAGTTTGAATTGTTACAAAGAATGCGTTTTAGGCTTACAATTAAACAAGACAAAACTTAAAGCAAAAAACAAACTAGGTATCCTTAGAGCGCATCCTCTTTGGCGCGATGTAGGCGTTTATGTTCCTTTCTTCATGAAGTAGCCTAGTGAGCTCCAGGACCTTTTACTCGCTAGCATATAACTGAGCTTCAAACGTGTCCCGCTCCTCTTTGAGTTGAACCCGAGACTTTTATAACTCTTCATGATCGGTTGGAATGTCAGGATAATGACCAAGTGAAGTAGTATCTCCTTCAATAGTTGGCTCCAGAGTTACTGGTAGGACAGCAGGGTAAGGCATCATGAGACTTTGGGCGCGAGCTTGAACTCACTGGAGATAAGGCTCAAGAGGAATGTAATTCTTATGCCCTAGCGTGTTGCTATCAACTTTATGCACCATGGCCCAAGCTCTTATGAACCTTCTGCGGTATCCCTGAGCATCATTCTCATAGTTGAAGGCAATTCCTTGGATAAGCGTATCATGTGGGCCATCTCTTCTCGCATAACCAAACTGACACAAGGCCAAACTAGGGTTTTAAGTGATTCCTCCCCTAATGCCTAATAGAGGGACATTAGGGAATTCACCACAACGATTGATGATGGTAACATCTTCTGAGAACCATGAACATAAATGGATGTCTAAATGCTTAAGGACAATCAGCCTACGAGACCATTTCCAACCCTGGTCATTCTTCAAAACAGACCTGGGTAGGTGCGAAATAAACCACCTAGCCAATAGAGGAGTGCAACACAGGAGGGTTCCCCTTCTCTTTAGAGTGAGAGCATGCAGAGAGTGTAGAATATCCCTGAGTACTGTAGGCACTGGATTATGAGACAGAAAAATCTTAATAGCGTTCACATCTACGAGCTGATCCTCATTAGGGAAAAGTACCGTCCGGTAAACGAGAAGTGAAAGCACCTCTTCAAAATCTTGTAAATTTAGGGTATCCAAAAAATGGTAAGCCTTCTCGAATAGAAACTTAACAAGAATTTCTTGGACACTCCCTCTAGTCTCCCAATTTGTCACTATGTCAGACCGTTGTAAGGACAGAGATCTAGCAATCTCTTCAGGCTTTGGATGTTCTTCCGTACCGTTGAAAGGTAACTGGTCAAGAATAGGTACCCCTAACAACTGAGAAAATTCCTCCATAGTAGGTACTAGCTGGTAATCCGGGAAGGTGAAACAATAGTGCACAGGATCGAAGAACTGAAAAAACACTTTTAATAACTCTTCCTCAGGTTTTGTAGTGACCAAATTGAGCAACTAACCATGATTTTTGGTGAAATGAGAACTTTCAAGAACCCTTTATGCTAGGTCCTTTAGTTTGAGAGACACTTTCACAAGGTTGATTTGTATAGTGTTCCTACGGGCAGATGCCATGTTCTACAAAACAAAGCAAAAATGAGCCCTAGGAAATCCTTGAAATGGTTAGCCATGATATGCCATGCTTATGATGTCATGATTATGTTAGAAAATCACAGGTATAGCAAACAACAAATAAGTCACACCAAGTCCTTAGGTTTAAGGCATGCATGAGTTTTAAGGTCATACCCTCTTGGAGTTGGATTAGTTCAACCTGTCCTATAAATAGTAACTGGGTTCTAAGGGATCTCAATATCACCGATCTTCCCCCCAGCTTCGTTCAATAGGCGATTGACTCGAAACCAAACAAAGCTCAAGAGTCAAACCTCTATGAGTGTAGCATCGAGTATTTGTCGACCTTGGGAATACACTAAGGCTGGCCACCTCGCTACGTCCTACTGGCTATGTTGTGAAATTAAAGGTTCTAAGGTCAGCTGATGCTTCACGAAACCACGCGGCGGCCCCGTGCTCTCCCTGATTGACTCAAGGGTTACTAGTACCAACCAAAGTACCACATCAATGTAGCTACTGCTTCAACTGTGTCGGTATACCCTGCACAGTTCCCTCACAGTTTATTGCTACTTACCTAAAAGGTGTTCCCCAGATCCAGGTGTAGGATCTATAGTAACCCAAATAATCCCTTAAAAGTAAAGCAATCAAGACAAGCAAGAGAAGCAATTAAATGACCTAGATCCTAAGGTATACCCCACTTATTAAACTCCCCAGCATAGTCGCCTGTTATGTGATACGGTGGCAGAACCGACTGTTATACTGGTTTGCATTTTGTATTCGTAAATGTCGCGGTAAGCAAGAGTCGCCTCCGACTTTTATTTCATCCAACTAAGGGAAAGGAAAAAGAACAGAAAAAACCTTTTTCGAGAATGTTTCTGAGTACGGGGGCAAATTATAGAAAGGGAAGGTGTTAGCACCCTTTCTATCAATGGTTTTCCATGGGCTCTTAGGTACTTTCCTCATTTTTAAATTTGCTTGTGTGTGCTTGTTTTGAAAAAGTTTTACTTCATTATAACCCTTGTATCAATCCTCAAGAGTGTCATGAAGTTGTTTGAAAAAATGTTTTTGAAAAGTGTTTGTGTGAAAACTTTTGTTTGAGCAAGTACCTAGGAACTAATTTACCTACTCGAATAAAGTCTGTTCGTTTTCCTTTAGACAACTCTATCATATTATTAAGGAATAGGTAGCACCGTAGTTGGATTTTTAAGGGACGTTTGAAGGGACAAATACGATCACAAAAGCAATGTTAGGAAATTTTAGTAATCATCCTAAAGCCTTAAAGATCTTTTTCCGAGGCAACATCTGAATGGATCATTTTAGATATTTTGGGACTAAAGGACGATCACTAACATTCCCTATACTTCGTGACCGTTTACCGAAGGCAACCGAAGTGGGGTAAACCCTAGGAGTGAGCATGTGCAAGTGTGTTTTTTTCAATTAATCATCTTTGCACAATTAGGGTTTTCTACTATTTTAATTTCAATTCGTCTTTCCATACAATCCTATACATACATCTAAGCAGTTTATAGTTTGCGGAAATTAAAATGCGAGAAGTTAGAGTCCTAATTATTACATGGCTTTGGGAAGATACATAATTATTTTTGACTGAAAATAAAATACATAATTAAAACCCTATTTAAATCTATTACAAACTCGGAACAGTTACAAATAATAATAAAAAAGGAAAATTAAAAGTGCGTGGAAAATTAAATGCGAGAAATAATTAGACGATCTAAAAATCTAATTTGAGAAAATATTTATGTTGCTTTGGAGGAAAAAATTAGGTTAAGTACAAAATTAAACCCTAATTCTAATTATTTTGAATTATAAATAAAAAAAGAATTAAATTACCTACATTTAATTAAACTAATTAATTAATAAAATATTTTTGTGAAAAAAATAATTTTGATGTTTTTTATGATTTTTTTGATTTTTTTGATTTTTTTGATTAAATAAAAAAACATGATTTTTTTTAAAATTATTTAAAAAAGACATAATTAATAAATAATAAGAAAAAGAATTAAACTAAAAAAATGTGAGAATTTGGGCCTGTATGATGAACAAATGGGGGGTGTATTTTTGAATTTGTTAGGCCCATGCATAATGAGCCTATGCCTACGCCAGATCATGTGTTGCTGCACCTGGAGAGTGTACCATGGTCCTTCCTTGATTGGAACGTCGGATTTATACTGGCAACGATCCAGTGGCTGGATCAGTGGGGCGCATGATGGACGTCTGACTTTGGAATGTATGGAGTCTGCAATTGTATGTTAAGAAAATAAAGAAAATACTGGGACCTGGGATCAAGCCCAGGTCCTCCCTCTTATTCCATGCTTGCCCTGACCATCCGTGCTATGTTGTTTAGTTATAATAATAATATTAAATCATAATATGCAAAGCCTGGTGAGTTACTGAAGAAAACACGCATAATTCAAATGGCCCAGTGGGAGGGTGACAAATCATCATCTTCTTCTTTGTCCGTCATTTTAGGTTTCAAGCTTTTACCTACGGACAGTACTCCATAGCCATTGCTCTGCAAGCTTCAAAAATACACACAACGCATGATAAATTAAAAGTGAGGCCATGGATCAATTTTTCTTGATCTCACGAGCATCCGGTCATCCTTTTCTTGGCCTAATTTAACCTGTACAGAGAATCCCTAAAACGGCTTCTCAAACTCTAGCCATGGAAATTATCAAGATATGCATCAAAACACAAAATTAAATAAACCAAAACATTCCAAATGATGATACAAATACAATGCTATGATTAAAAGTAGTTAATCGTGCGTAAACTGTAAAATCAAAGTCAAGCTTATATGAGCAAACCGTGAGTTTACCAGGCGCGATTTTGGGCTTTAGAAGGTTTGTAATGGATCGTGCTAGCTTCAGGAGATGTCCCGGAAGCGATTGGAAGCCTTGGAATGTCTTGAATCACCCTCTATGCAAGAAAATGATCCACCACTTTTTTGCCAAAAATTGAGTTTTCTTTTTCTTTTTTCACGAGTACAAACCTTCTTCTCTTGCGTTGTTTTTGTTCATTATATGTAGTGTGAATTAGGGTAATAAAAACGACCTGAATCTTTTGGAATCATGGAGAATGAATGTGATTTGTTTACCATATCATATATTTCCATAACCATCCAAATCATGCTTTTTTTCCTCAAATTGCCTTGATTCGTTTTGATCTGATTAGGCCATCTTAATTAGATTTCATTTTCATCAAAATCAGATCATCAAAATAATCTTTGATATTTTTTTGTTATTTATTTGATTTAATGTGATTTTTAGTAAATAAAAATCAAAATAAAATAAATAAATAGGCAAGTAAGATATGGCTTCTGATTTGGGTCGTGGACCATGTCCTTAACAAGATACAATCCTGAAATGCTAGGCCCATTTGACAAAAAATGCACTTTTGAGCACATTTGACTTTTGGCAATTTTCCAAAAATGGTCAACTTTTACAATGCATATCTCTTCCAATTTTAATCCTAGCAAGGTGTTCTTGGATTTTTTTATAAATCTTAGGATATCCCCTAAACAACCCTTTTGGTCTCGTTTCAATTGGGTCTTCCATGTTCATGTAAGAAGCTTTAATCCAAAAGGTGTGTTTGTTGACTTTTCAAAAGGACCTATAATGTAGAAATTCATATCTTTTTATGAGTGCATTTTTTGAACTTGAGGGATGAAGATGAGTTGTAGGAAATTGGATTCTCTTTAAAATGAGCATTGGATGAGAAATTTCTAATAAAGTATAAGAAAGTTATGCTTGGTCAAACTTTGGTTGACTTTTCCTAAGAAACCCTAATTTAGCAACTTTTGAGTTTTGATGAATTAGGAGCATTCCTTGAGGAATCATGATCAACCCTTGATAAAATGATGAATATAACTTCAAAATGTTGATGTTGACCAAAAACCTTGAAGTTTGACTATATGTGGGCCACAGTTGACTTTTGACCTAGTACGGTTGATTTTCAAGTATCTGAGCAATTGACTGAGCAAACTTCTTGTGCAAGGCTTGAAGTTTGACATGGAGTGTCTTGAGGACATATTAGGACTATGGAGAGCATTTGAGGCCTTTGGAGCTCACCCTTCTTGATGAAAATGGAAACCCTAGTCTGAGGTTCATTGCTTTAGGAGAGAGTTTATCTGGTAAACTCTTGGGCATCCTTGAGCAAGTTGAGGATCTCAATGAACATATGTTGAGTAAAATGGGAGGGAAAATTTTTGGGTACAACACCATGGAGAGGAATTTGAAAATTCGAAATTTTCAGAATTTTTTTCTTCTAAAGGTATTGGTCATGAGTTCTCATCTCCCATCAATCCTCAGCAAAATGGAGTTGTAGAACGTAAGAATAAAATGTTACAAGAATCAACTATAGTCATGCTTCATACAAAAAATCTTCCTTATCATTTTTGGGATGAAGCAATGAACATTTCTTGGTATATCAACAATCGTGTCACTCTGAGAACTAGTACATCATCTACTCTATATGAATTATGGAAAGGAAGGAAACCTACTCTTAAATATTTTCATGTGTTTGGGAGTAAATGCTACACTCTGGTTGATCGTGAACTGAGGAGAAAGATAGATCCCAAAAGTGATGAAGGGATATTTCTTGGTTACTTTACAAACAACAAAGATTATAGAGTATTTAACTCCAGAACCAAGGTTATGATGGAATCCATTAATGTTGTGGTTTATGATCCAATTATTGTGAAAGGATCTGATGCCAATAAAGATGTTGGAACATCATCTAAATAGACCGGTGCTTCAGAAAATATGGAAGGAATTGAGTCTAACATTGAGCCAAGATGGATTAAATCAGATAACCCTCAAGATAATAAAGGTTCCTCTATCAGAATTCAGAAAGATCATCCAAAGGAACTTATTATTGGAAATCTTAATGAAGGGATTACCACTAGATCCAGATATGTGATATCCAATGCTTGCTTTGTCTCAAAGTTTGAACCTCAAAATGTGAAGGAGGCCTTGGCTGGTGAATTTTGGATTAATGTTATGGAAGAGGAACTAGGGCAGTTCAAAAGGAATAAAGTGCGGGAACTAGTATCTAGGCCTGAAGGGATGAATGTTATTGGCACAAAATGGATTTACAAAAAAAAATTTAATCAAAATGGAATTATAACTAGAAACAAGGCTAGGCTTTTTGCTCAAGGATACACTCAAATTGAAGGGGTTGACTTTGATGAGATCTTTGCTCCTATTGCCCATCTTAAATCCATATGATTTCTATTAGGAGTAACATGTAACACTCTCTTAACCCTACGAAAATAATATAGCATAATCAGAGTAAAATTAGCATGCATATCAAAAGAGGGCATCACATTATTTCAAAACCAACACAAATACACCATTCATGCTCATAACACGCATTTAAAATCATGTTCCATACACATATGCATATCACAACGGAATAATTCTTTTTCAGAATGATACTAATGACTGAAATCTCATACTAAAAGTCATATCATAAAACATTAGGCAATAAAGGCCACTCATTACATAATCTCAAACACATCATAAATAAATATAGTATAACAAACATCTCTCAAAACAAACATGAGTTCAAACGTTCCCCGTGTTACATAGACCAGAGCATGACTCACTACCTAAGTAAGCCGATAAACAAGAAACTATCTCCTACGACTAATCCTCGCGAGAAGGACCACTATCTTTGGTACCTGAACGATGTCGTATAAAACATAATTCCAACAGAAGGGTGATAACTCACATCATTACAGAAATATATAATAATAAGTAAGGCATGAAACAACCGGCGGAAATCATCAAAGAAAAATTCAATGATGTCGCCATCGAACGTATTTTATCCCACATGAAGAGAAAGATAAACATAGAGAAAACTTGAAGAAGTGAAATCACAATCTTGCGACTATAAATATCGGGTAAGGAAGTCGATTATGCATGGGGAAGGTATTAGCACCACACATATTTGTGGTACTCCACTAGATCCACTTATGATTATTCTGATCTAAGAGTGTGTGAAATTCTATGTATAAAGCTTAAGAGCTAAAAATGAAAATGCAAATGGGAAATGCATGCAAAAGAGAAGATAAAATAATGTAGGGAAAATAAAATTTGTGCTCGTTCGGGCCCTACCCAACGCCTACGTATCGCTTTTAAGGAATCAGAGCAGCCGTAATTCGGCTCAAAAGTTTCCGTTGGTTTGTATTTTTTAATAAACAATATTAATTATGCCTTTTTATGTAACTCGACCTTTGGAGACTTACGCGTCAGCACATAAGTGAATTAACATGTTCTTTTGAAAAAGTTTGATAGAAAAAGCACGAAGGCAAAAAGAGTTTGTGTTGGTTGGTGTTTTTGTTGCGGATAACAGCTAGTTGATCTCAAGAGAGAGATATTAGCCACTTATCCACTTCTTCATGAAATAAGTACTTGTGATTATAACCACACAAAGTCTTATAATGGAAGAGAAATAAGATCGAGAAGAAACCCACTTATCATCTCACATGCTCAACAAACGTATGATTCTTATTAGTAATTTTTAAGTGTTTTGAGGTTTGCCAAAAAAAAAGAAGTTTTTGTTTTAATGAAAATGCAAAAGGGGAAAGAAAAGCCTAAGGGGATACTAGAAAAATAACCCTAGAGTTGTCATGTATTATTGATCCTATAGTTGAGGATAAACGAGGAAAATATCTACCTAATATTGGCATACATGGATATAAGCCTATGGTTTATTCAATTCACACTTGGAAAAGAGTGAATTAAAACTTATAGGGAGCATACAAGAGGTGGGTTTAACAGAGAAGAGGGATGACCAAGCCATCAAGAACATTCACACTTATGATAAAAACAAAGAAATGAAATCTTACACACACCAAGAGAGGTAGATAAGAAGTACTCAAGATTAGGTGGAAAGAAGGGTGTTAGGAGTGCGAGATAAAGAAGGAAGTAGATCTTAATAATACTAGGTCAACAATATATACTAGGCTTGTCAAAATTTACTCTAAACTATTCACACAAACTTTTAAACACAAACATTTAATCTAGGTAAAACCCTAATATGTTCCTTAATCAAGATTAGGTTAAAAAAAACAAGAAAAATTTGCAAAATTGAGTCAATTAAAATCCTAACCTTCTAAAGACTTGTAAAGTCCAGAAACATGATTTAAATTCGTTGGATTAAATTGAATATTTAGAAATAATTGGGATTTAGCAAGACTACTTAATAAAAGGGTCAAACTAGAGAGTTTAGCAAAACGAATTTGTGAAAAATGCAAAATCAAAAGTTAAAATTCAACAAAAATGATTTTTGTAATTTTCAAGTAACCAAAGAATTTAAACATATTTTCTTAGATTTTTTTTTATGTAGAGGAAGTTAGGTTTTAAAATGTTTCTTAAAGCCTAAGTAAGAAGAAAGGTCAAAAAACTAATATTATTCTCTAAAAATTAGAAAAAAAGAAAATTTAAATGTAAATTCAAATAAAATATTATAGAAAACTATTTCAATACCTAAGAGGCAGTAAATTATTTTTATGGAATTTTTTATTGGAGGAAGATACCAAAAGGAAATTATTTGCACTAAATAACAAAAAAAGTAAAGAAAAAGATATTGTCAAAGATTGATTTTATTTTCTTATCAAGAATTTTTTATAAAATCAAACAAAAGTTATTTTCATGAATTACATTCAAAATAGAACCTAATATATTTTTTTGGAGATTTTTCATATTAGTACAAGTTGAAAAATAAAATTCTAAAAGCTTAATGGTGAAGAAAACCCTAATTTGATTAATTGTATTATTTAATTTTCTAAAAAAAAGATAAAAGAAATAAAAATTCAGAATATGAAAATATACTAAATATAGGCCTAAAATATTTTTTGGTAATTTTTGGATAAGATAAAATATTAAAACGAAAATAAGAAAACAATTAAAAATGTATTAAAAATTTAAAAATGCCTAAGCCTATTACACATGTTAAAACCAAAACGTGTTGTAAAAGAAAAATCAAATCATGTTCAATGGATGCACGCCACATAGTCGTCCCTGAGCTCGAGACATGTCCTAACACCTTTTGTTCAGTTTTACATGCTTATTTTAGATCACGATTTATCCTTCAATTCTTGATGAAAACACACAAAATTGTGATCAAATTAAATATCTCATTGAGTAGACTAATGTAGGATCAAGGATTTTCAAAAATGATGTACGAATCATGGAGAAAAGCGTGCCTGAAAATAATTGAAACCAACATATCATGAACATGTAAAAATAGAATCTATCAAGCCACTTTTAGATCCATCGACCTCTCTCATTTTTCCACCAAATCCAATTATCTAAACATTAAAGTTCATCAGAAATTTGAAAGGACTAAGAATATGCTATTAGTTTTTTCAATTGTTGCAAGAGCAAAACAAAACCTAATCATGAAATCACTGTGTCAAACAGTTTGTACCTGAATTTCATAGCACGATTCAAACTTCAAAATGAATACAAACACTCATCAAATCTAAGATCTAGCCAGCTATGCCATCATACAAAGTCTACATCTTAAACATAAGTGAAAATTTAGATCGAAGATTGAGAATCCCCATACCTTGAGTGAGTGAAAAATAAATTCACTCTATGCCAAAAATATAATGATCCTTTCTCTTTCACTTCAATGCAGTGTAATTTTGCAGAAATTGGAGCTTCAAGCAAAGAATTTGAGGGAAATGCAAAGGAAAAAAAATCTATTTCAAGAAGAAGGTTGAGCTTCGAGCAGAATTTCCAGAAATCTTGTATGAGTGTTAAGCAATCTCTCTTTGAAAATGAGAATGAAGAGTAGCTTATATAGATCAATGAAGTGTGTTGAAGAATTTTTGTTAAGGGTATGGAAGTCTTTTGCAACATTAGAGTCGTTGGAGACAATTTAGGGGTTGCTGCATTTTAAGCTCTTAATGTTGAAGCTTGCAGTCGTTTTGGACACTTATAGGGAAAATAATGAGACTTTGAGGCGTGCACGGCATGTGATACAAGAGCATGTGCAAAAATAATAAAAATCTGATATGCTGCATATATTATTCATGACCAACTCAGTTGCAACTTATAAATCTCCTAATTGACTCGTGCGATTTCTTTGCTTAATGAGCCTTTAAAAAGCTCTTTCCATGTAGATCATCACGATGCTTTGAATTTCTCAATTTGGAGTTGAAATGATGGAGATATTATGGAGAGAAGTTAAGAAAAAAGTGATATTGGGTAAGGCAGACTGCACACAAGTGCATGGGCCTGCACGGAGGCATGTAGGAATAGTTCATGGTACCAACTTTAAGAACCCATATCTCACTCAACGTTTGGCTATTTTGAGTGATTCAAAGCTTAATAATCAGCTCCTATGGAAAACTATAAGATGCTATTTTTAGATTTTTAAATTGATGCTTATGTTGTAAGAAATAAGTTCATACATTTGGCACACCACGTGTTTGATCAAAATATGTGCATGACTTGCCAATGAGATAGCAACTTGACATCTTTTTGTGGCCAAAACTTCTAACTTTAATAATTCACAAATACTTCATTTTTGGGACTTGAACACACATTGAAAAACTTATAGGTTTTCTCTCAAGCTTTCTAGGAATGTATGGTTTGCTTTCATTAGATAAAAATGAGAAAGTTATAGATGTTCAAAGTTCAGTACTATGGAGACTTAGGGACTTGGAAAATTTTCTAAATGTCCAAATAACTTTTTGAACAAGTTATCTCCATTTTAACCTCTTTTCTTGATTTTAATACGCCAATGATCATGAAATATGAAAATAGGATACTTGAATTGATAATTGACCAAAAGTCCACTTGGTCAACTTTAACTTTGGTTGACTTCTGGTCAAAATGACTATTTTGTCCCATTTGATCTATTGAACTTCTTTAACTCAAAATTGGCACCCAATCTTTTAATAATTGGTGCTTATCAACCTATAGAGAGGCATGGAATTAAGTCCCTCCAAAAAATTTAGAGATTTACTGATTAAAATCAAAACCCTAATTTTAGAGTTCTGTTTTAGGAGATAGTGATTAATCTTCAAAGCCCCCATTCTCTGGACAAATTGAGAGATTCTTTGAACAAAGATACCTTATATGATGATGAGAAGGTAATAATTCACACACTTGACTCCTATAAGCCTCAACCTCTTCAACTGGACAAAACCCTAATATTGAGAAATGAACAATATAAATGTGATTCTTCTCCAAACTTTGCAAATTTCCAACTTGTAATGGTCATACGAGACAAATGAAATATTTTATAATATAATAAACCCTTGTAGCTTGAGAGAGTTTAAAGATTGAATATATGAGATCCTATTTTGCAGTGATTGACCAGACAAACGTCTCTTATAGCCTGTAGAAGATCTTGGAAATCAAGATACCCTAATCCTTATCATGAGAATGTATGAGTATGTATGATGAAACAAAAACCATGAAATGTAAAATGAAGAGGATAAATTTTGGGGTGCAACTATTTCCCCTATTTAATCTTCCTTTAACCAGAGGGTGAGATTGGTGATAGCCTTTCCAACAATCATGGTAAAAGAGGATTTCATACTCAATAGAACCATAAAATTTACAATCTAAAGCCAGTCGGGTATCATTGTGCTTTCGGTTGTTGATTTTTTTCTTCTATTTTTTGGTTTTGTGAATAATGATTATCAGGGTGTAAAATCTTGCATATCCTGTCAAGTCTAGATACATACAGAAAATACTAGATATATGCATCTGGTACGAATATTAAACACATAAAGAAAAAGGTTGATCCAAACAGACTCTAACAGGGTAGAGGGATGATCAAAGCATAACATGGCTGGAAATGTTAGCGAAGCTAACAAAAAGTAAACCCGATCCAAACGAATAAACTAGAGAAAACGAACTAATCAAAACAGAACCTAAATAAGGAAAGGAAATAATCAAAACATAACCTAACTAGAAATGTTAGCTAAGCTAACAGAAAGTAAACCCGATCCAAATGGATAAACCAGAGAAAAGGAACTAATCAAAATGGAACCTAAATAAGGGAAGGAAATGATCAAAACATAACCTAACCGGGAATGTTAGCTAAGCCAACGGAAGGTAAACTCGATCCAAACGGATAAACCAGAGAAAAGGAACTGATCAAACAGAACCTAAATGTTGAATATATGGAAAAAAGACCGACCAAAGCAGACTCCTAATAAAGATGCAACAATCAAAGGCAAACCCACCTATGAAAACAAAAATGGTCAAAAGAAATACTTTAGAGAGAGAACGCTGACCAAAGGCAGACTTACTAGGGACATGACATGACAAATTCTGGTGGGGAAAAGGGATAAGAATTGTAACCTAAGTAAATTCAAATAGAACGTCGAATCAAAGGTGAAGTTTACAGGAGAAAGAGACCAGCCGAGGGGTACTCTGACAAGGATTGCCAAAACATATTGTACTTTTAAGAGGTTATGAATATGCAAGAATTACCATATCCCTCAAACCAAAGGTAGGGTACTTATTCTTAAAAAGTGGCAATTATCTGCAATACCACACACCAGGCATGGATACTAAAATTCTCGAGAAATAAGATATGTGATACACCTAGTCTTACTTGCATCTGGTGACCAAGCAAACATGATTAAAATAATTGATGGCTTGCAAGGGAAAACCACGACTCATTAGGGGAATGGAAAGCAACAAAGACCTGACTGATAGTAAATAAAAACAAACTCCTCTAGGGAAACAAAATAGGATCATCCCAGGCTTGCTGCAGAGACAATTCAAATATGAGCGTGTAATAATCTAGTTACCAAAGGTGAACACAATTGGCTTATACTCATGTATGTTTGAATTTTTATAGCGCAATGCTCCATTCAATGGAAATGCTATGCGTTTTGGTAGATTCCAATGAAATGATGCATGTTTTAGAGATGCATGAAGAACATCCGAAAACAATCGACTGTCGAGGAGGCAATGAACTCCCAGATGAAGATCTTCGCATATCTGATCAACTTGAACTTTAGTGGGGAATCATAATTCAGACCCAACAACTTCCGAAGATTGCTATCACTGGGTAAATAACTTCCTGGGGAGAAAACTACAAACATAAATCGTAGTTCTAATAGAATCTTGAACTCTTAATCAAACTCTCAACTTCCCGGGGCACAAATCCAATCTCCTCTAGATGAGGAAAAACTTCACTAGGAATAGAAGCTTTTACTGCGGGTCATAGAAATTATAGAACGAAAAGAATTATATTATGACCATGTTGGGGATAATAGCTAGAGGTGATAAACTTCACTTGGGGAAGAAGAGAAAACCTGTAAATCATAACTTGAAATTTGGAACTCCACCGGGGAATTCTCCAGCAATACTCTCCTACTGAAGATAAGAGACCATTTAAATGAAAAACGTCAATGCATATTGCTTAAGAAAAGCCATGGTTTTGACCCATTGGGGGAATAAACAAGCTTGATGATCAATCATCTCTTCAAGAAACTTGATAGGGAAAAATTCTCTAGGGAAAAACAAACTTCACGTGGAGTCATACATAAACCTCACCGGGGATTACACTACCAGGATGGAAATCTTTACTTGAGAATAAACAAGCATTTTGGGGACAGAAGTTCTACTAGGGATATCAAACACCTTCTACCACTGGGGATGGAAGAATTATGAATGGTACCATCATGCACACCATACTAGGGAGAGAAAACTTTATTAGGGGATAAAAGCAATCTAATCCCGCATGTCCCTGAAATGTGGCTTCGATTGGGGATAAAATACTACCTCTTTCACTGAGTAACAAGGAAGCTTTAGATAGTAATACCAACAACATAAATTGCTGGAGATAACCATTTCTGCAAAATCCTCACTATCATGGAGTTACACTGGGGAGAAGAAAATAATTCAAATTAAGCAGAATGAAACGCCTCCATGGGAAAAAACAAATCGGAATCTCTCATGAGTAATCAGGAAGCTCTTTAAAAAAACACAGATGCATGCAGATTTCACTTGGGGAAAAGAGTGAAAACTTGACTAAGGATTAGCATGCGTACTTCACGGAGAAAATGAGGGCTAATCTCACTGGGGAAGCCGCAAAAATGTCGAATTCAAACGGAGGATGTCAATAGTCCTTTAATAAAACCAGAAAGAATAAACTATAATTAAGAGGAAGAGTGTACTCAAACAAGGGTACAACATTTCTGGGGACACATGATTTTGTCCCGAGTAGAAATGAGAACTCATTGGGGGTGTTGGATCCCATTCTGCACAACGCGTAAATCATAATAACATGCCCCAGTATGGGATGTCTACCTTGGTCGTTATATCAGACACCAGAAACTCTAAGCAAAGTTAATGTTTTAAATGCAATGTTTATCATGTGATGTAAAGTTTTTAATGTTTTAAATGCAAAGTTTATCAAAAAATGATGAATGACTTTTGCAATCAAATCATTAAAGTAAAAATAAATTGGAACAATTTAAAACACTTGTATTGATTAATTGGCGTGTAAATAAGCATTTACATCAAGAAGAAATTCCTGAAAATACAAAGCATACAAAGGAGAAAACAAATATGGCAATGTGAGTGCGGATTTATCGAATACAACTTTGCTACAACTCATGACCTCAAAGCTCCTTAATATCTTTCTTTCGGAGTAACCTGATTAGACTGATGCTCCCCGAGCCAACCTAACAAAGATGTAAGTTGATATTACAAATGAAACGTAGAATATAGTATTCGCTTTTAATCCCTAACTTTTTCCTGGATTGCTTTTCTGGGTTTTCACTCTATCGATATACCCTTTTTTGCCTAAATTTCCTTTGACAGGTTCAACTTAGCGGGTGTATGATTATTTTTCAGCCATTCACTTTTTCTTTTGTCCCTAACTTTTGTTGGAACCTATGCTCTCTTAGGTTCACCGCGATACCTTTTTTTCCTGAGCCAAACAACTCAGCGGTCATTTTATGCGAAGTACTTTTCACTACATCTGCGTTGATGGGGGTGACGGAAATCCTCTCCATCCATAGTCGTGAGCATCATAGAACCTCCTGAAAATACTTTTTTTACGATATATGGTGCTTCATAATTAGGAGTCCATTTACCCCTAGCAACTGTATTGTTTGGAGGCAAGATCCTCTTCAGCACGAGATCACCAGCTTGAAAATTCCGCGAATGTAACTTCTTGTCAAAAGCTTTATTTATCCTCCTCTGATATAACTGCTTGTGGAAAATAGCTGTTAATCTCTTCTCGTCAATGAGATTCAACTGGTTAAATCTATTCTGGATCCATTCAGCTTCATCCAACTATACATCTGTTATTATCCTCAAAGAAGGAATTTCCACTTCCATAGGAAAGACTACTTCCATGCCATAAACAAGAGAGTAGGGGGTTTCCCTAGTCGAGGTGCACACAATGGTACGATAACCATGTAAAGAAAAAAAAACATCTCGTTCCAATCCTTATAGGTGACAACCATTGTTTGCACAATCTTCTTAATATTCTTGTTAGCTGCCTCAACTACGTCATTCATCTTAGGATGGTAAGGAGAAGAATTATGATCCTTTATCTAAAAGCTTTCGCGTAGCTCTTTCATCATTTTATTGTTGATATTTGACCCATTGTCGGTGATTGTTGTACCCCAAAATTTGCCCTCTCATTTATCAGGACTTTTCTTACAAGATCTCTTTAACTCGAGACTGGATTAGGGTTTGATCAGCTCAAGACATCCCATCAAGCACTTATCACCCAAAATTAGGGTTTGAGATTATACAAGGATTTTTGGGCTATAAATGCTTCATATGACTTTCAAACATCATTATGGACCCCTAAGGTTACTCATGATAAGTTTCAAGCTTTGACCCATATTTTTGATCAGTCAATTGAACAGTTGACCTAAAAATCAACTGTATGGAAAAAAAGTCAACTATGGTCAATTTACAATCAAACTTCATAATTTTTAATCCACATCAACATGCTAGACTCATATGTATCATTTGATCAAGTTTGGACCATAATTCCTCAAGAAATTTGATCAAATCATCAAAAGGGCAAAATGGTCAAAATTAGGGTTTTGACTGAGAAAGGGCAATTTCTGATTTTTGACCTAGTAAATGACCAATTGATTTGAAACATGATTTCAAGGTTTAAATTTCATCATCATGGCCTAATTACATGGTTCAAAACATTGCAAATCCATTAGATTGACAGATGAAATTTGCAGTCAACTGTATACTGAAAAGTCAAACTTTGACTTCTTGGTCAAAATCAAATACCAAGGATCACAATTAATCAAAACATGTCAAAATGTGAAACTTGTTCATCAAGAAATCAAAGATTGAAGATTTGGTTTCAAAATTTGAAATTTTCTTAACTTAGAAATTTTTCTAAGTATAGAAAATTTCTAATTTTTTCTCAACTTTAAGCTAAATTTCCACCATGTTACAAGATGATTCAAAGAAAGTTACCAACATGAAAGTTATAGACCTCCATGAAATATACAAATTTACTTCACACATTTTTCCCTAAATATGCTTTTATCTCAAGATATAATTTTGTGAATACATGCCCATGAACTAAAATAACTTAGTGAAATTTTGACCTAATTTAGGCAGGTTTTTGACCCAACTTCATGGCAATTTTTCACCTAGTTCCAAGAGGAATATTGGAATGCATTTCAAAGATGAGTTATAGAGAACATTGCAAGATTTCCAAAATGTCTAAGAACTCCTTGAGATCATTTTTGAGTAAGTAGAATCGAAGAGATGAAGTTGGAAATTTCTCACTTTGAATTCAAGCCATTTCATGAAGAACAAAACTTCAATCTTAACCTATGTTGCCTAATCCTTGCTTTACAGGCCTCAAACTTTTTTCTCACTTCATAATTTAATGCTTACACAGATGATAAATCCTTAATCCAAGCACAAGAGTCTTTGTCCAAGCTTTAATTCCATAAATGGCACAAAGTTGTCATTTCCATTTTGGAAAAGCACAACTTTTGCAACTTTTCATTTCTTGAGCATTGGACCTGTTTTCTCTGCACATACAAGTCCTATAAACCAAATACAAGTTGTCTAGAACTAGTACCAACTCCAAGAAGACCAGTACAAGCATGTGGAGACTTGTCTCTTCACTTTTCTTAAAAAGCAAGTAAGAGGGAAAAAGGGCTACAATTGAGAAATCTGTTGTGCAGTGAATTAGAAACCTTCTCTATACTAATACACAAAGACATTACAACTTAGAACATGATTTCAAAAGTCCAGAAACACTCCAAAACTCCCTCTCACCAAAAACCTGTCAAAAACTTGCAGTTTGAACATAAGCATAGCAATCCATAAATTCACTCGTGCGCTTCAAGTTTTAATCATTCAAACACTTTACCTACCTCGTATCTAAGTGATCCAGACCATTATCCCTGCACTATAACTCCTCCTTCTTCATCTACCATTTTTGTTTTTCAAGCTTGCAGGTTTACTTGGATAGAGAGTTTCAAACACTTTCAAAGCAAGGTAAATATTGGAACATACTCAGGGAGGTTCAAGCAAGCTAAAGGAATCTTTAGGCCTTCATAAATCTCACTCAAACTCCATTCACGATCTCAGCTGAAAGAGGTAAGAACTCCAACTTTTATCTCTTCATACAGGCATCTATTGGCCACGATTTGTGAAAGGAAAATGTAGATATTATTTTGCTAAGGCCAACCATGTGCATAGATTTCATTTCTGATCATTATGTATAGAGAATTTTAGAATTCAAATTTCTGTAAAAATTAGGTTTGAAATTAGGGCCTTTAAAATTTGTTTTGATCTTTGATTGTTAGTTTCCATAAGTTACATGTCTGAAATCGTGGGAAAGAGTACTATCATTTTCATGTTGGAAGTTTCCATTTTCATGGAGAAATGAGAAAGATATGCTTGGTCTGGCTAGCTAGACGAAGAAGACGAAGTACAGGGCGAAGGAAGCTTTTTGTGTTATGTTTTTCTTGTTACAGATAAACTAACAGATGTACAGTCACCCCAGTGGTAAGGCAGCGCACTAAAATGCTTAAGGTCACAGGTTCGAGCCTTGGCGCTGCCTTTTTTTTGTTGCATTTTTCACATATTTTTCATCTTTTTTGGCTGTTTGCAGGATGGGCTTCAACATTTGGGCCTAGTGTTTTTTTTCTAACATGATATCACCTGATTACTCAGGACACCCCTGGCCCAACTATTTTCATTCATTTTTATTTTTATTTTTTGTTTTCTTTTTTGTCTTATTAAATATTTTCTTTAATACATAAAATCATGAAAAATAATAAATATGATAAATATTGCATCTTTGTTTATTTTATTTTATTTTCACATGAAAAAATATTTTTATTAAACTATATATTAATTATATTTCTTAAATAAACTTGTAAAATATAAAGAATAGAATTAGGTTAATTATTTTATTCCTTTTCATTCATACTTGTAAATATTTATTTTGACATATAAAAAAACCAAATATTTTCAAAATATTATCTATTATTTTTAATACAAAAAATACACAAAAATAATACTTAAAGAGCTTTATTTTCTTTTAAAATTAGAAATTAGGGTTAACCATTTTTTTAAGAAATAATTTCCTTTTAATATTTTTATGATTAAGTCAAGATTATTTTGCATATGAAAAAATAAAACAATTTCTTTTCCTTGCATATACATAATATTGCATATTTAAATGTTGTATATTTTTTTATTCAATTATTCGTAAAAATTCGATTTGGTTTTAATAGGCTAATTAGATTTACATTATTGCAAATCCCCATTCACAATTTGTATTCCCTCTCCCATAAAATGTTGTAATAGCGTAGAAATCTTTAAATTATGCAATTTATCGCTTTTACATAACATGTTAGTAATTAGGGTTTGTATGGCAAGATAAAAACAAATCAAATAGAAAACCCTAATCTAAGACAAAATCAAGCATGAAAATAACACACTTACACACAAGAACCCTTAGGGTTTCTCCACTTGGTTTCCTTATACAAAAATGGTCATATTACGCATGCGAAGTATCTTGGCAAAACAAACAAGTATAAGATCATAGTCCCTCGATGACGCTATTCAAAATTTCCTTACAAAATGATCTTGGTCCCTAAAAAATGCTAAGATACCTTGCAACATTGCTAATCATGGCTATACGATGACCCACGCCCGTCCCGTTTACATCCAAAGATAGGTTTGCTTACCAAATCAATGGTAAGACAACAATGTCAAAGGAATAGAAAATGAACAAAAGATACATTTGAGTTGGTAGATTGCTTCTAGTTACTTGCTCTATTTTCAAACAACTATCCTTGCTATTTTCAAAACAAACACATACATTTTCAAACATTCAAAACATTTTCAAAAAAGACAAACATCTTTGTATACATTCTTACGAATGAGAATCATTACAAAGATTGCCTAAACAATGGCCTCTTTTACAAAATTCTTTCGAAACCACACAAAGCACAATTTCAAAACAAAAGCAAGAGATCTAGCAAGTAACTAAGAGACCATGGAAACCATGGATGAAAAGGGTGCTAATACTTTCCCTTTTCATAATCTACCCCCCGAACTCAAGAAACAATCTCAAAGGTCTTTTCTGTTCTTTTTCACCTTTCCTTTTGGATAAAAGAAAAGTTGGTGGCGACTCTTGCTAAATGCAACATTTGCGATAAAATGAAAAACCTCAAGTCAGTTCTCCCACCGTATCACAGTAATAATCTTCTCGAGAACTCCATATCGACAAATGATATTATGCTTGATGAAACGAGCAACCACCTGATAGTGACGTTGGCATAAGATAATGCTTCGACCCACTTAGTGAAGTAGTCAATGGCCACTAGAATGAAGCGGTGCCCGTTGGAAGCACTCGGCTCAATTCGACCAATCATATCAATACCCCATATTTCAAAGGGACAAGGTGAAGTCAAGACATTTAGAGGAATGGGTAGAACATGCATCTTATCAACATATATGTAACACTTGTAACAGATCCTGGAATGATTGTAGCAATCTTTTTTCATTGTTGACTAATAATAACCTGCTCCCAAGATTTTCTTGGCCATAGTATGCCCACTGGAATGATTTCCAAAGGAACCTTCGTGAATTTCTTCTATGATCCAATTTTCTTTCTGTCTATCCATGCATCTGAGCAAAACAGAATCATAGTTTCTCTCGTACAAAACATCCCCATCGAGGAAACACTTAGCTGCATATTTATGCAGGGTCTTCTAATCAGTGACAAAAGCAGCCTCTAG
Source organism: Vicia faba (assembly GCA_948472305.1). Classification (NCBI taxonomy): domain Eukaryota; kingdom Viridiplantae; phylum Streptophyta; class Magnoliopsida; order Fabales; family Fabaceae; genus Vicia; species Vicia faba. The sequence continues at coordinate 303,780,106 of OX451741.1, forward strand.
ATATTATTTTGTCTCAAGGTATCTCTTGATATCGTAAAACCATAGTTTCTCATCAACAAGATCTTCTTCTATTTCATAACAAAACGCTGGTTCATCCAACCTCAAAATGGCTATAGAGGGGGCTTCGTTTCCACATCTAACTTTAAACATGGATGACAAAGTAACCAAGGTGTCTGCCAAGTTATTCTCTTCCCTTGGAATATGATTGAAAGTAATCTTATCAAAATAAGGGGTCAACTTCATCACATGCTCACGATATGGAATCAAATTTAGGTGACGAGACTCCCAATCTTTGTTTATTTGATTAGTCACAAGAGCAGAGTCCCCATATACTTCCAAGATCTTGATTCGCAAATCAATAGCAGCTTATAATTCAATGATACAAGCTTCATACTCAGCCATATTATTTGTACAATCAAAGCAAATTCTAGCGGTGAAAGGAGTATGAGAACCTTCAGGAGAAGTAATCACAGCACTGACACCATTACCCAATGCATTGGAGGCACCATCGAACACCATCGTCCATCGCGATCCTGGTTCTGGTTCTTCTTTTGGGCCTGGGATGTTACAATCCCGCATGTACATGATGTCTTCATCAGGAAATTCAAACTTCATTGGCTGATAGTCATCTTCCATGGGCTGGTGAGCAAGATGATCAACCAACATACTACCTTTGATAGCTTTTTGGGTAGCATATTGGATGTCATATTCAGTTAAAATCATCTGCCAACAGGCTATACTTCCCATGAGAGTTGGCTTTTCAAAAATGTACTTTATTGGATCCACCTTAGAGATCAAAAAAGTAGTATGAGTCAACATATATTGTCTTAGTCGGCGAGCAGCCCATGCCAAAGCACAACAAGTTTTCTCAAGCAGTGAGTATATTATTTCACAGTTGGTAAACTTTTTGCTAAGGTAGTATATTGCATTCTCTTTTCGACCAGAATCATCATGTTGCCCCAATACACACCCCATTGAGTTCTCTAATACTGTTAAGTACATGATCAAAGGTCTTTCTTCAATCGGAAGCAAAAGAATTGGAGGTTCCAGAAAATATTCTTTAATTCTTTCAAATGTCGCTTGGAAATTGTTATTCCACATGTCCGTCTGATCTTTTTTAAAAAATTTTAAAATTGGTTCACAAGTGGCTGTAAGTTGAGAGATGAATCTAGCAATGTAGTTCAATCTCCCGAGAAAACCATGAACCTCTTTTTCTGTTTTTTACACATGCATTTCTTGTATTGCTTTTATCTTGCTAGGATCTACCTCAATTCCTTTTACGCTTATCATGAAGCCCAATAATTTTCCTGACCTCACCTTGATGGTGCACTTATTAAGATTCAATCTCATTCTGAACTTCCTTAACCTTTCAAACAGTTTAAACAAGTTCACAAGATGTTCTTCTTCTATCCGGGACTTGGCAATAATATCATCAACATATACCTCAATCTCCTTATGTATCATGTCATGAAAGAGAGTGACCATTGCATGTTGATAAGTTTCCCCTGCATTTTTTAAACCAAAGGGCATCACTTTGTAACAAAATGTTCCCCAAGGTGTAATGAAAGTAGTTATCTCCATGTCTTCTGGTGTCATCTTGATCTGATTATAGCCAGAAAAACCATCCATTAATGAAAACACTTTAGCTCGAGCAGTATTGTCAAGCAGAATATCAATATATGGTAACGGGAAATCATCTTTAGGGCTTGATCTGTTCAAGTCCCTATAGTCCACAGATCTAAATTTACCATCCTTTTAAGGCACCGATATAATATTCACGATCCACGGCAGGTAAGAAGTCACTTTCAAAAAACTATCATCAAATTGTTTCTTAACCTCCTCTTTAATCTTCTTAGACATCTCAGGATGAGTTATGCAAAGCTTTTGTTTAACAGGAGGACACTCTTCTTTAAGAGGAAGTTTGTGCACAACAATATCTGTATCCAGCCTAGGCATATCTTCATAAGACCAAGCAAAGATATTCGCATACTCACTGAGCATTTCAATCAATCTTTGCTTGACATTGTCTTCTAAAGCGGCCCCAATCTTAACCTCTCTTCGGACCTCTTTGGTACCCAAGTTGATCAACTCAGTAGTCTCTTTGTGCGGTTGAATGAACTTTTCTTCTTGCCTCAACAATCTAGCTAACTCTTTGGAAAGTTCACAATCTTCCTCAACTTCTTCTTCAGCTTGATAGATTAGATTTTCAAAGTCATAAAGAGCCTTAGCTGAATCATTCTCGACAATTTTCTGGATTAACGGGGGATATAATATGCATGATTATTTTTATTTTATTTTTAGTTTTAGATTAAAAAAGAAAAATAAAATTTCACATTTTGCCAAAAAAGAAATAAAAAGAAAGACAGAGCCAAATATTTGAATGCAAAAGACGTCCTTTATTGATGATAAATTTGAATTGGAAAACATCATGGCCTTACAGAATGTCCACTACGTCTTAGGAAGGACGTAGGGTATTGCTTGATAACAAATAAAAGAAAATTACTCTTCATAACGGGTGACTTCAATTACGTCCTTAACAAACCAGTTAGCAAGCTTTTTACTCGGCATGGTAGGATGAACCCAATTATCCATCTCGCAATCAATGTCACCATTCTCACTCACAGCATGAGCTTCTTCATGGATAACCCCACCGCTAACAAACTGAATTGGAGGAGGAATACCTTGAACCTTGAGAGGAGTAGTACTTGACATGCTTCGACCAAAATGAACAATCATTTGTGCCTGATGATAAGATGACATGGAGACCTCTGGCTTCTTATCCTCCTGATGGGGAGCTTTGACAACTTGCACAGTCTCAAAAGCTTGGCATGGAGTCTCATGGATTTCTCCCTCCACCTTAACATAGAGAAAGGAACTCAGATGATTGACAATATAATCTTCTTCCTGCAAATGGTGACCACCTTCCCATTCAACAAGAACTTCAACTTTTGGTATAGGGTGGATGTGATAGCACCGACCCCATGAATCCATGGACGTCCCAACAAACAACAGTAGGAAGGATTAATGTCCATGATAAAGAAAGTGACTTCAAACACCAGGGGACCTATCTTGATCTGCAAGTCGACCTCTCCGAACACTGTACTTTTTGACCCATCTAAAGCTTTGACAATCAAACCACTTGGCCTCAACAAAAGCCCATCATAATCAAGCTTCATAAGAGCAGATTTGGGCAACACATTAAGAGAGAAACCCGTATCAATCAACACATGGGATATAGTAGTCTATGCAATCTCCATGGAGATGTGCAGTGCTTTATTATGCTTCCTCCCCTCAAGGGTTAAATCAAAGTCTATAAAACTCAGCCCATTGCTCGCAGAAATACTATTCACAATCCCTTCAAATTGATTCAATGATATCTCTTGAGGATTGAAAGAAGTCCCCAACAGCTTCATCAATGCATTTCTATGGGATTTCAAATCTCTACGTAGAGTAAGAATTGATATCTTTGAGGGTGTCTGAGTCAACTGCTCAATGATCTTGTAGTCACTTTTCTTGATGTACCTCATCAACTCGGCCACATCTTTTGCCATTTAAGCATCCAAAGCAGGAATAGGATAACTTTTCCCTGACATATCACCATTAACCTCAATTTGCTTTCCTTTAGCCTTAGTTGCGACATCCATACTGATTTCAGGTTGTTCTGGTGGATAGAAAATTCGGCCGCTGCGGGTAATCCTTCTTTCACCAACGATGTCCTAAAACTCAGACTCTTCTTCTTCAACCTTGCCTTTTTCATACTTCTCAGTAACAAGTTTATGCCTTTGTTGATAACATTCACCACCATAATATGAAGGAATTGATTTTTCGCTGACATACGGTATTGTTCTGGGTATGGTGATAGTTATAGGTGGATTTCTAGAAGAAACTGGAATTGTAACAGGTACTTGAATGGCCTTTTCCTTGACATGAATAGTTATTACATCAACCTCATCCTTACCAACTTTAGTCTCAATAATTACGCGGTCAAATTGCAGAAATCGTTAGGTAATTAAATCCTGGACTGCATCTTTCAACAATTGACAACCCTCTGGTTGGTTTAAGAAAACTGCACAGTCCATCCCACAGTCCAAGAATACACCTTTACTCGACAACTTCTCTTTCACAAATGAGAGAGGTGTAGTCAACTGATTAACATCCATAATTAAATTCAAATGTTCATCTTCCAAGATGGTGCCAACCATGGCACCTCCATAAGGTAGCAAAGGCTAATTTGTAATATTAGGCGATGGTCCAAAGTTAATGTCCTGAGAGTCCAATAGGTCTTGGACTTTGTGCTTGAAAGCATAAAAATTCTCAATAGTATGCCCATGCCCGCCAGAGTGGAAATCACACCGGGAATTAGCATCAAAGTGAGCTGGTATTTTTTTAGGGTAAATCTTCCACGTACGCAACTTAATCAGCTTCAACTCAAGCAACTGAGGCAACAACTCAGCGAATGACATGGGAAGCGTTGAGGCGTAACAACTAGAATTGTTATAGCAACAATCTGATGATCGGAACCCAGATATCTTCCTTTCCCTTTTCAAGAATAGATCGTGCTAGACTCACCCTCCTTTTTCTTTTGGTAACCACCAAAAGACTTCTTAGTATTACCAACATTATTTCTAGCAACAACATCTTGAATATTTCCTAACTTAATTTCGATTTCAATTCTCTTTCCATGCGTTACCATCTCGGCAAAAGTACCTGATTTTCTGCAAGTTGTGTAGTACTGGCCCTGCAATGTACTACTAAACATTTCCACCATCTCTCACTCCAACATGTGCGGTTGAAACTTTGTAGCCATCTCTCGCCACCTTTGGGCATACTCTTTAAAAGACTCATCCCGCTTCTAGGACAAGTTCTGAAATTGGGTTCTTGTGGGGGCCATGTTAGTGTTATACTGATAGTGCATAACAAAAGCCTCAACAAACTCTCTCCATGTACGGATGCGACTGCTTTCCAACTGCATCTACCACTCGAGTGGGCCACCTATCAAGTTGTCTTGAAATAAGTGCATCAATAGATTCTCATCATCGGAATACGCAGACATTTTCTGGTAGAAAGATTTAACATGGGTATTTGGATATGAAGTGCCTTTATATTTCAAGAAATCAGGCACCGTCAATTTTTGGGGAATCCTTACCCCAGGAACTAAGCCTTAATCAGACATGTCAAATCCCATACACCTTGACTTTCAAACCTACACATCCGCTCTTCAATCATACACCACTTCTTGTCAAATTTTGTTGGTTCATCAACATTAGACATCCAATCTTCCCAGTTATCTTCCTTCACTAGATTAGCAGGAATGTGAACAGGCCTCGGCGGTATAACAGTTTGTTCAATACTCTGACGAACATTAGTAGGTGGAGGAGGATTCCCAAAAACTTGAATCACATGGATACCTTGGTTATTTGCAGGACTTCCCAAATTCCCATTCTGAGCTCCTACCGGATTCTCAACCACATTCTGAGTACCCAAAGTATCATTAGGATTGTTGACAATGACCCCTGGCGCATTCGCATTCAAAGTTTCACCACCATTATTTAAAGTTTCAGCAGGCCTCATAATCACGGCTCTCATTTCCTCTTGCTGACGAGCCATGTTCTGAATGATGTCCATCAACTGGTCAACCCGAGTATCCATCATGGTTCCCATAGCTACAACATCTGCTTGAATATGTTCCATCTATTTTTTGGAAGTACTTTGAGTGTTGTAGCGGTGCGAGTTTGCAGTAGCAATATCTTAAAAGAAAACCCATATAGAAGATAAGAAACCTGTGGGAACCACCTGTCATGATATGATATGCATGAATGAATGATTATGCATGAAATGCTTTATCATTTCCAGGGTATCCAAAAGTTTTTTCAACTCCAAGGAATGTTAAACAATCATGATAAGAGAGATAATCAGCGATCGACAAGAGATAAAGAAACTGTAATTGGTTTCATTAAAAATAAAGTGATCCACATGATCAATAGTGAATTCGTACAAGAATGAACCAAAACACATAATGAAATATAAATGATCCCATCCAACAGGACTGGTGGTGATCAACTGACAACAAAGAAATACGACAATCAATGCAGTGAATCTCTGATCTCTATGTAGTATAATGGTCCCCCCTGTCGGAAGTACCCCTCACTCCACTCTTTGGTTTCTGTGAATAATTTCATTGTCTTTTCATGATCTCTCCCATGTGAGAAGCTATCAATCACCACATCCTTCCGAAATAGTTGTCCATCTAAATACACACATTTCTCTAGGAAGCGATCACACTCTTTGCACTATGTCAAAGATATGGGTATGGGTGCATATTCAGTCTCTTTTATTTTGTCTCAGAGTCTGGCATTTTCTTTCATTACTTCGGTCATCTGAGCTTCATTTGCTTCTAGTTCCAATATAGCAGCTTTAAATTTATTTCCCAACTCTTTGGCTTTTGCCTTGTTTCTATTATTGGCCATTTGGAATTTCAAACTTTCTTGACGATTCTTCTTTGCATCGGCAAGGGTTCATCTGATACTCTTCTATAGATACAATAAAGTTTTCCGTCCCAGGTCTTTTTTTGTTCTTCCTACCTTTTAAACTACCTTCACCTTCATATTCTTTTAGCTGACCAACAAATTCTCTCTTCTTTTCTGTCAGGAAGTATATTTCCCTTTCTTTGTCTTCAAGATTTTGACAAAGATCCCTGTTTTCCAATTGCACTTGATAAAAGCATTGTTTAGGTACATCATGATGTAGCTCAGTGGGTTGGCGATACAAGGATATCTCCTTTTCAAAAGGAAACATAAGAGTTTTAACTCTTATTTTCACCCAATCCATATAAGGATCAAAAGCTAACACCTCCTTTAATCCAAAGAGCTCTTTTCCTTTCCTACCAATATGGGTCCAAGCAACTTCTTCTTTTTTCAGTAATTCAAGGTATTCCCCCTTTTTGCAATACACCGGTTCAACTTCTTTAGTTGTAGGTGGACACCTATTAACATAGCCTAACTGGCAAAGGGCGAGTACTGGATTGTAGTTTATAATCCCTTTTGTTCCTATAAGTGGAACATTAGACACCTGTGCAATTATAGATTACCTCAAAACTATCAACCTTAATTTTGTACCACTGAATATCAAAAGAGGTGAGTGTCATCACTTTGGATAACCAAGAACGAGGATCTGCTTTGAATTGTCCCTTCGTAGGCAATTGAACCATGAACCATTTGTAAAGCATTGGCACAAAAAATACCACTACTCCCTTCTTCCCATACCTAGAGTGAATGGAATGGTAAGTGTCAACTAATAAGATGGGTATCAGATTTTTATTCATGAAGACACACAAAACATTCAATTCCACTATCTCCTTAATCTCAGGGAAGAGAACAACTCCGTACATGGTAGCAACCATTAATGCATAATAAGCATCCCAATGTCCCTTTCTCTCCATTTCTTTAACCTTTCCTTCCATGAAATCTACCAGAAGACCACAAGTGACTTTATTACGTCTCCACTTTCCTTTTACATCACTAAGGCTCAAAAAAAGAACCTTAGTAATAGCCTCATAGTCAGGCTCAACAGGAACATGGATGAATGGAATGTGATTAGTAACTCTGATGTGGAGAAGATGAGAATACTCCTCAAGAGTGGGTGCCAACTGATTATCCTGAAATGTTAAACAATGCAACTCCGGATCATAAAATTATAACAAAGTCTAAAAAACCTTATCATCAACCCAGGCATCCAACAAAGATAGGAGATTCCCATATCTTTCACCAAAAACACCCATCTGTTGACAATTCATGAGATCTCTGAGCTTTTCAAGAAAGGGTTAAACACTTGGACGAAACTGGTAGCTGAAATTATCCCTCTTGGTCTTCATGATAATACCAATGTTGTTTCCATTCTTAGAGGAAAAGAAAACTCTGGAAAATCCTGGAAATGACAATGCACATGAAGGTTAATCATTTTTGTACAACATATATTTTTTTGAAAAGTAAATATGCTATGATGTAACATGATAGGACCAGGGTTTCCAATGTACTAGACACTGCTGTTCTGCTGCATAAAGTCATAAATTTAAAGGTTCGAGACAGTCACCAATAATAGTCACCAACCAAAGTTACCAACAGAAAGAGAATCACCAACATAATCAAGGTCACCAAAAAAACCAAAGTCACCTTTAGAACCAGAGTTACCAACATAATCAAAGTCACCAATTGTACCTGTAAGAAATCGTCCCTCCTACTCATGGGTGAAGACAAGGTCATCGTAAGGCAAGGGTAACTCAGAAATCACGGGGGTCCGCCTGAAAGTAAAATCATCGCAACAGACCTACATGATGAAGGTACCTTCACTTGAACCTCATCCGAGAGTGGTATATGACATGACTGCACTAATCGGACCACGTCCTATAGACGTCATGTCTCCACTTTATTCTTAGGTTTCCTATGAGTTCACAACTCTGATCTGGGTATTGGGCCTTTTACCTTAAGAATTAACAACACAACCCCACAAACATCACAAAAACAATATCCAGAGTATATAAAATAATAAAATGTAATGCATGAAAGCATATAATCAACACATATAAACAAATAAAGCTAGAAAGCAATAAACACATAAACACCCAAGAAAGTAAAACAAACACAAGCTAGGACTTACTTGCCAAGTATGGACCAACAATAGGTCAATATGTCCCCAGTGAAGTCGCCGGCTGAAATAACCGGCAAAAATCATCAAAGATAAAATTCAATGAACTCGCTATCGAATGTCTGTTATCCCATAGGAAGGGAAAGTTAAACATCTAGAAAACATGAAGAAGTGAAATCACGGTCTTGCGACTATAGAGATCGGGTAAGGAAGTTGGTTATGCGCGGGGAAGGTATTAGCACCCCACACATTTGTGGTACTCCACATGATCCACTTATGTTTGTTCTGATCTAAGGGTGTGTGAAAGTCTATGTCTAAAGCTTAAGAGCTAAAAAAGAAAATGCAAAGGAGAAATGCATGCAAAAGAGAAAAGAAAATAATGTAGGGAAAATAAAAGTTGTGCTCGTTTGGGTCTGTTGTACCCCAAAATTTGCCCTCTCATTTTCTCAACATTTCTTTCACAAGATGTCCATTTGTTCAAGAAGGCGCAAGAATGGATCAACTCAAGACACCTCCTTAAGCATTGATGACTCAAGATTAGGGTTTGCGTTTGCACAAGTACAATTGGACTTTTAAGGCCCCATATTACTTTCATGGATCATTTTGGACTCTCAATATTTCTTATGTCAAGTTTCAAGCTTTGGATCACATTTTTGCTCAACCAATTGATCAATTGACCTAAAATCAACTATATTGGGCAAAAAGTCAAATGTGGTCAATTTATAACATTATAATTTTTTATCCATATCAACATTTTTGAACACATATATGTCAATTGATCAAGTTTGGATCACAATTCCTCAAGAAATTTGATCACATCACCAAAAGGGCAAAATTGTCAAAATTAGGGTTTTGACTAAGGCTCAATGTTTGACTTTTGACTAAATACATGACTTATTGGTTTGAGACATGATATAAAGGATTAAAATTCATCATCTTGACCTATTAGCATGGTTCAAAACACTTCTCAAGATCAATTGATTGATAGTTGAAATTTGGTTAACTGATGAAAAAGTCATATGTACACTAAAAACTCAAACTTTGACTTTTTGATCAAAATCAAGTTTCAAAAGTAATATTTCATAAAGACATGTAAAAATATGAATATTTTTCATCAAGATATCAAAAAGTCAAAATTATCTTTGAAAAGTCAAAATTCTAAGACTTAGAAATTTTTCTAAGTATTAGAAAGTTAACTTTTTTTCATGACTTTGTGCCAATTTTTCACCATGATGCAAGATGATTCAAGGAAAACTTCTAACATGAATGTTGTATATCTCACTGAGATCTAAAAAAATTTATGGTAGGACTTTTTCTATAAATTCTTGGATTTTAAGTTATAAATTCATGAAGCTGTGGCATTTTTTATTAAACACTTAGAGAAATTTTGAGCAGGTTTGGTTAGGTTTTTATCCCAACTTCTTGGCCAATTTTCATCAAGTTCCAGTTTGATTTAATAAAATTTGAAAACATGAAATATGTAGAATATGTTTCAAGCTTTCCAAAATGTTGTACCCCAAAATTTTCCCTCTCGTTTTACTCAGCACATGCCCATTGAGATCCTCAATTTGCTCAAGGTTGCCCAAGAGTTGACCAGACAAACTCTCTCCTAAGGCAATGTATCTCAAATTAGTGTTTCGATTTTCATCATGATGTGTGTACTCCAAAGGCCTAAAATTATTTCCATAGTCCTAATATGCTCTCAAGGTCATCCATGTCAAATATCATGCCTTGCACAAGAAGTTTGCTCAGTCAACTGCTTAAATGCTTGAGAATTGACTGTATTAGGTCAAAAGTCAAATGTGGCCAACATACAATCAAACCTCAAGATTTTTGGTCAACATAAAATTTTTGAAGTTAATATCATTAATTGATCAAGGGTTGATCATGATACCTCAAGGAATGCTCCTAATTCATCAAAACTGAAAAGTTGCTAAATTAGGGTTTCTCAGGAAAAGACAATCAAACTTTGACCAAGCATAACATCCTCATACTTTATCAGAAATTTTCCATCCAAGGCTCATTTTGAAGAGGATACAATTCCCTAACATTCATATTCAAACCTCAAGTTCAAAATATGCACTCATCAAAAGATACGAATTTACACATTATAGGTCCTTTTGAAAAGTCAACAAAAACACTTTTTGGGTCAAAGCTTCTTACATGAACATGGAAGACCCAATTGAGATGAAACTAAACGGGTTATTTAGGGGACATCCTAATATTTATAAAAAGTCCAAGAACACATCTCTAGGGTTAAAATTAGAAGAGACATGCCTTGTCAAAGTTGACCATTTGTGCAAAATTGCCAAAAGTCAAATGTGCTCAAAAATACACTTTTTGTTAAATGGGCCTAACTTTTTATGCTTGCACCTCACTCATAACATGGTCCATGACCAAAATATTCACCCACACATTATTTGCTTCATTTTCCATTTTATTTTTATTTTATATTAATTAAAAATTGAATTAAATCAAATAAATGACAACTAATAGCAAAGATTTGTTTTGATCTGATTTTTGGACAGGATCACAAGCTAATTATGTTGACATATCAGGATCAAATCGAATCAAGATGGATTGGCACAAGAATGAAATGATTAGGCCTAATTTGGAAACAAATCATACAAGGAAGGAATGAGATCAAATCTTCAAAATTTTCAAAGATACATGTAGTTTTTATAACCCTAATTCATTCAGGGATATATATATATTGAGTAAGACCAAGTGCAGAAGGAAGGGTTGCAGCCGTGGAAACACCAAGAACAAACTCAATTTTTTGCAAAAAAATAGTGAATCAGTTTCAAGCTTCGAGGCCAATTCAAGCCATTCTAACGTTGCCAATAGATTGCTGGACATTTCAGGAATGTATCTCCATCATTTGCAAGCCTTTTCACGCCCAGAAACGCACGCTAAAGACCCATGGGTTGCCTTCCCTAGCTTGAATCGTATTTTACAAATTACGTATGATTAACCATTATTGAACACATCATTATGTTTGTATGAGCATTTAGAATGTTTTGGTTTAGGTAATTTTGTATTTTGATGCATATATCCATAACTGCCATTGCTAGGTTTTGTTCTTGCATTTTAGGGGTTTATCATACAGGTGAAATTGGCCTAAATAGAGGGTACCATCGTACTCGTGAGGTCAAAACAAATTGATTGGTGTAGCCATAATTGATTTATCATGCCTGTGTTGGATTTTTGAGATTTATAGGTTTTTAGCCATGGAAGATGTCTGTGGGTATAAATTATGCATCTAATACGACAGAGGAGGACAAAGATAATAACATGTTTGAACCCCATTGGACCATTTGAATTGCGCGCGTGTTTTCTAGCTAACCCTTATGTTTTAGATATTATTCATTATTATTGTTGTATTAACAAATAAGCAGGATAACACAGATGGTAGGCCGCGTTGGTGGTGAGTTTGAGGACATGGGTTCGATCCCAGGTATCAGCATTTTCTTTGTTTTAATTCTCCAATGCAGGATCATGTGTATCTCCCACTCAAGTGTTCACCATGCGCTACCATCATCCATCCAATGGATGCACCTCTGTCCAGATCCAACGCCTACCATTGAAGGACCAGGGTGCACCATCAGAAGAGCATCACATGGGATTCAGCGCAGGGATTGGGCTGGCCAGTTATTGGGCCCATCAAATTCAGAATTGCACACCCTTATTGCTATTTCCTCCAGGCCCAATTTAAGTCTTTTTTTATTTCTTTTATTTTTTTTATTCGTTTAATTATTTTTTTTACAAAATTAATCATTTTTTTATTAATCATAAAATCAGAAAATCACAAAAAATATAGAATTAGGTTTTCATTGATTTAAATTAATTTTGTTGAAAAATAAATTAGATTAATTAGATTCATTTGATTAATTTTTTTATTAAAATTAATTAGATAAATTAGGTTTAATTTGTAACTAAATTATTTTCTCAAATAAAAAAATAAAAAAAATATTTTAATTAATTAGATTTTTAGGACTTTTTGACTTATTCCCATCTTAATTCTTCGCGCGTTTATTTCCTTTCGTACCATTTTTTTAATTAATGTAATTGTTGATGGTTTGTAATAGTTTCAAATTAGGGTTTTATTTATTGCTCTTATTTTCCCAGTTTTGGTTAGGTAATCCCCATCCCCCGAGGCCCTGTAATAGTAAGGATTTCTATTTCCGCACTTTAAATTCCTGCAATTTTTAACTGCCTAGATGCATGGCTAATATGATTGTATGGAAAGAATACTTGAAAATTAATATGGTAGATAACCCTAATTGTGCAAAGACTAAATTAACTGAAACATAAACACATGCACATGTTCACTCCTAGGGTTTGCCTCACTTTGGTTTCCTTCGGTAAACAGCCACTAAGCATAAGAAATTTTAGTGGTTGCCCTCCAGTCTAAAAGATAAAAAATTACCCATTCGAATGTCGCCTCGGAAAGATCTTTAGGACTTTAGGGTAATTACTAAGGTTTCCTAGTCATTGCTTTAGTGACTGTATTTGTCCCTTTCGAAAGTCCCTTAAAAAACTCCAACTCCTTAATAGTAGGATAGCGCTGTCTAAAGGAAACGAGAACGAACAGTCCTTTTTCGAGTAGATAGAAATCTTAAGTACTTGCTCAAAACAAATTTTTTCACACAAAAGCTTTTCAAAACAATTTTCAAAAAACAACTTCGTCACACTCTTGAGGACTGATACAAGGGTTATCACGAAGTAAAATTTTTAAAAACAAGCATACACAAGCAATTTAAAAATGAGCAAGTACCTAAGAGCCCGTGGAAAACCACAGATAGAAAGGGTGCTAACACCTTCCCTTTCTTTAATCTACCCCCCGTACTCAGAAACATCTCGAAAAAGGTTTTTTCTGTTCTTTTTTCCTTTTCCTGATTGGATAAAATAAAAGTCGGTGGTGACTCTTGCTTACCGCGACATTTTCGAATACAAAACACAAACCAGTATAAACATCGATTATGCCACCGTATCACAAAACTGGCGACTCTGTTGGGGAAAAAATAAAGTGGGGTTTACCTTAGGATCTAGGTCATTTCAAAATTGCTTTCTTGTTTGTTTGCTTTATTCTTAAATGGTTTTTCTTGGGTTACTATAGATACTACACCTGATTCTGGGGGCACTTTTTAGGTAAACATAAATAGATAGTGGAGACTGTACGGCGTAGACCGATATGGTTTAAGCGATGGCTATGTTGGTGTGGAACTTTGGTTGGTACCGGTATCCTTCGTGGGGAAACGAGGAGAATACAGGGCCGCCGCATGGTGTCGTGAAGCACTAATGGACTTTAGAACCTTAGTTGAACAAACTTGGCCATTAGAAAGTAGTGAGATAGCCAGCCTCGGTATAGAGTTGAGGATTGGTTGATACTCGATGCTACACTCATTGAGATCAGACTTTCGAGATATTTCGGCTACAAGAAAAGATTGCTTGAGCTGAAACAACTCCTGATAAAGGATGATCAGTGATATTGAGAATCTTTAGAACCCGATTACTTTTCAAAGACAGGTTTGAAACCAAATAAACTTCAAGAAGGTATGACCTTTAACCTCATGCAAGGCTTAAACCTAAGAACTTAGTGTGATTTGTCTGTTTTTGCTCTACCTGTGATTTATCATGACATCATGCATCATAACATATCATCCATTCTTATTGCACTAACCATTTCAAGGACCAAGGGAATTTATCTTTGTTTTGTTTTGCAGATCATGGCTTCCGTTCGTAGAAACACTATCCGAATCAGCTTTGTGAAGATACCTGCCCAACTCAATGAGCTAGTATCAAAGGTTTCCCAAATTTTTGCGTTCATTAAGAGACATGGTCGACTTCTCAACCTGGTTACTTAAAACTTTGATGAAAAGATGATGAGTGTACTCTTTCAGTTCTTTGATCCCAAGAACCACTGCTTCACCTTTCCAGACTATCAGTTGGTGCCTAGTATGGAAGAATTCTCTCAGATGTTGGATATACCCATCCTTGAACAGTTGACCTTCATAGGTCTGGAAGAAGTTCCTAAGCCAGAAGTCATTGCCTCAGCTTTGCATCTGAAACGGGCCGACGTGGTATCCAATTCGGAAACAAGAAGCGAAGTCAAGGGTTTTCTAGCCAAGTTCCTGATAGACAAAGCCCAACTGTTTTGGGATGATATGAATTTTCAGGCTTTTGAGGAGGTCTTGGCTCTTCTAATCTTTGGGTTAGTACTATTCCCTAATCCAGACTCATTCATAGTATGCTATCAAGATCTTCCTCTCTCGTAACCCTGTGCCTACCTTGCTCGAAGATATTTTGCACACTCTCTATACTCGTACCATGAAGAGAAGAGAAGTTCTTATGTGCTGCATGCCATTGCTGTTGAGGTGGTTTATTTCTCACCTCCCTAAGTCCGTACTGAAGAATGAAGAAGGTGTGGGTTGGTCACAAAGGATAATGTCACTCACTCACATGGATATTCTCTGGTATTCCCGAGCTATGGAAAACACTGCTATTATTGACCATTGCGGGGAGTACCCTAATGTCCCGTTACTTGGCATCAGAGGGGGTATAACCTACAATCCTTGTTTAGCTCTGCAAAAATTTGGGTACACTCGAAGAGATGGTCCCCATGAGTTACTTATCAAGGGCATTGTATTCAACTATGAGGATGATGTTCAAGAGTATCTCCGGAGGTTCATATGAGTTTGGGGCCAAAGGCTTCCATTCCTATGGAACCTTACCTCCAATGTGTACAAGTTCGCGCCCAGAAACTTATGATGCCCTATATGGCCGTTTTACCAGTGATTGTGGAACCCATTACTGAAGGGGGTATTCCTTACACGGTTCTCTATCCTGATATGCCCACTGATCTTGGAGAATTACAAAAGTCTTGGATTCAGTTGAAGAAAGAGCGGGATACTTACAGGGATCAGTTTTATGCCCAGGAGAGGAAGGTTTTAGAGCTCACAAAGAAGCTCCATGAGGAAAGAGGACTCAAAATCTATCTCGACACAAAGAGGAAGCATCCATGGGAATTTTGATTTCTTTTCTAGTTTTAGATTTGTTTTCAATTGTAACGCCTAAACGGCATTTGAAATTTGAATTTGACTAATAAAATATTTGTTTCATTTTGGTTCGCAAATTTAAATTTCCCAAAGTCTTTGAAATCATTGCATACGCATCCCATTCATAGAATTGCATGTACAGGTACCATTATAGGTTTCTCATCTTCTTCGCTGTTTATTTTAGTAGAAATGTCTTCCGAACAAAGCATTAAGGATCTTCAGGCAAAAAACGCCCAGTTCCAGCAAATGTTCATAAATCTGGAAAAAGAGCAGGAGGATCTGAAATCCCTTATCCTAAAAGAGAAAAAGAAAAAGAAGAAGGTTTTCAGTATTCTGAATATGGGCAGAAGGTTTAAAGGGCCATTGAGGAAACAAGTCGATCTGACCTCTTCATCCAAGGAAGGGAAGAATCAGGAAGATGAAACTAGGGAGAAGGACCCTAGCCGTAAAGCTTATGATGATGACACAAATTATAATGATGAGAAGTATCCTCCCACTGAGGATAGGTACAAGCAGTTGGAAGACTGTTTGAGTGCTATGGAGATCCAGAGGATACCTGGGTTAGATTTTGAAGAATTAGGATTGGTGTCGGGAGTGATCATCCCGCAGAAGTTCAAGGCTCCAATTTTTGCTAAGTATGATGGGGTATCCTGCCCAAAACTCCATCTCCGCTCTTATGTCAGAAAGATCCAGCCCCACACCACTGATAGAAATTTGTGGGTTCCTTTCTTTTAAGATAGTCTACCAGGGACTCAACTTGAATGATTCTACCAACTGGAGAGAGCCAATGTACGAAATTGGGAAGATCTGGCTACTGCTTTCTATAAGCATTATCAATACAACACCGAGCTTGCTCCTACTCGTACTCAACTCCAGAGTATGTCCATGGGGGCGAGTGAAGGCTTTAAGGACTATGCACAGAAGTGGAGAGACTTGGTTGGAAGAGTCCAACCCCATTGTCTGATAGGGAGTTGGTTGATATGTTTCTGGGGACGTTATCTGGTCCATTCTTCAATCATTTGATTGGAAGCTCGTCAGCTCGTTTCACCGAGCTAATTCTGACTGGAGAGAGAGTAGAAGGTGGGATTCGGAGCGACAAGATACAGAAGGATGCCTCTTCGAGTTCGGTAAAGAAGCCTTTTGCTGGTAAGAAGGAAGCCAGTGCCATCTATAGCCCGAGGGTCCAAAATAGAGTTGAACATCGTCAGAGAGTGAGTGTCGTAATGATACCTAGGCCTACAACCACTCCACAATGCAACAATCAACCAAGGGTGGAAAGGCCACAACGGCAGTTTACCTGAATCAACATGACGTTGGCTGAAGTTCTACCTCATCTATTGAGATCCAACTTGGCAACCTTGAAAGAGGCTCCCAAGAATCCGAATACCACATCTCCCCGATTTAATCCAAACGCTCGTTGTGCCTACCATTCTGAGAGTCCTGGACACAATTCAAATGATTGTTGGGCTCTAAGAAATAAAGTACAAGACCTGATTGAAGCCAAGGAAATAGAGTTTGATGCTCCGGAGAAGCCAAATGTCATAACTGCTCCCATGCCTAAGCACGGTCGTGGAATTAATGTTGTTGATACTTATTTGTTCGTTACCTCTGTTGATGAAGTTTCTACTCCTCTCATGACTGTCGATAAGAATTTGTTGTCGGCCAGTTTATTTCCGGGTTGTGGTGAAGGTTTCCATATGTGTTCATCTCTGCCTTCCGGTTTCTATTTGGTGAAGTCAGGTATTCAGCGCCTGATGGATAGCAGAGAGATTTTGTTCGAGAAAACTCTGATTCCTGTTGTTTTAATTGAAGACGTTGCAATTATAACCATTTCCGCCAATCCTTCCAAGGTTTCCTCGAGAAGACCTGTTAGGATTACATCTATTCCAAGAGTTTCTCCACTTATAATCACATCTCCTGGTCCTGTCCCGTATACCTCAGACAAGGTTTTCCCCTTGCATTATCGTGCTGATGTGTACTATCATAGCATAAGAAAAGATATGAAGAATTAAGAGGTTGATCCTGATGTCAGTAACATTAGCCTAAACAAAGGGTACCATCGTACTCATGAGGTTAAAACAAATTGATTGGTGTAGCCATAATTTATTTATCATGCCTGTGTTGGATTTTTGAGATTTACAAGTTTTTAGCCATGTAAGATGTTCGTGGGTATAGATTAAGTATCTAATACAACAGAGGAGGAAGAAGATAATAACGTGTCTGAACCCCATTGGACCATTTGAATTGTGTGCGTGTTTTCCAGCTAACCCTCATGTTTTATATATTATTCATTATTATTGTTCTATTAAAAAATAAGCAGGACAACACATATGGTAGGGCGCGTTGGTGGTGAGTGTGAGGACCTGGGTTCAATCCCAGGTCCCATCATTTTCTTTATTTTAGTTCTCCAATGCAGGATCCTGTGTATCTCCCACTCAAGCGTTCACCATGCACTACCATCATCCATCCAATAGATGCACCTCTATCTAGATCCAACGCCTACCATTGAAGGACCAGGGTGCCCCATCAGAAGAGCATCACATGGGATTCAGTGTAGGGATTGGGCTGGCCAGTTATTGGGCCCATCAAATTCAGAATTGCACACCCCTATTGTTATTTCCTCCAGGCCCAATTTTATTCTTTTTTTTATTTATTTTATTTGTTTTATTCGTTTAATTATTTTTTTTACAAAATTAATCATTTTTTTATTAATCATAAAATCAGAAAATCACAAAAAATATAGAATTAGGCTTTTATTTATTTAAATTAATTTTGTTGAAAAATAAATTAGATTCATTTGATTGCTTTTTATTAATTAAAATTAATTAGACAAATTAGGTTTAATTTGTAATTAAATTATTTTCTCAAATAAAAAAATACAAAAAATATTTTAATTAATTATATTTTTAGGACTTTTTGACTTATTTCTATCTTAATTCTTCGCGCACTTATTTACTTTCGTACCCGTTTTTTTAGTTAATGTAACTGTTGATGGTTTGTAATAGTTTCAAATTAGGGTTTTATTTATTGCTCTTATTTCCCCAGTTTTGGTTATATAATCCCCATCCCCCGAGGCCCTGTAATAGTTAGGATTTCTATTTCTGCACTTTAAATTCCTGTAATTTTTAACTGTCTAGATGCATGGTTAATAGGATTGTATGAAAAGAATACTTGAAAATTAATACGGTAGATAACCCTAATTATGCAAAGACTAAATTAACTGAAACATAAACATATGCACATGTTCACTCCTAGGGTTTTCCTCACTTTGGTTGCCTTTGGTAAACAGTCACTAAGCATACGAAATTTTAGTGGTTGCCCTCCAGTCTAAAAGATAAAAAATGACCCATTCGAATGTTGCCTCAGAAAGATCTTTAGGACTTTAGGGTAATTAATAAGGTTTCCTAGTGATTGCTTCAGTGACTGTATTTGTCCCTTTCGAACGTCCCTTAAAAAACTCCAACTCCTTAATAGTAGGATAGCGGTGTCTAAAGGAAACGAGAACGAACAGTCCTTTTTCGAGTAGGTAGAAATCTTAAGTACTTGCTCAAAACAAAATTTTTCACAAAAACACTTTTCAAATTTTTTTTAAAAAACAACTTCATCACACTCTTGAGGACTAATACAAGGGTTATCACGAAGTAAAACTTTTCAAAACAAGCATACACAAGCAATTTAAAAATGATCAAGTACCTAAGAGCCCGTGGAAAACCACGGATAGAAAGGGTGTTAACACCTTCCCTTTCTATAATCTACCCCCCGTACTCAAATATCTCGAAAAAGGTTTTTTCTGTTCTTTTTTCCTTTTCTTGATTGGATAAAATAAAATTCGGTGGTGAATCTTGCTTACCGCGACATTTTAGAATACAAAATGCAAACCAGTATAACCGTCGATTCTGCCACCGTATCAGAAAACTAGCGACTCTACTGGGGAAAAAATAAAGTGGGGTTTATCTTAGGATCTAGGTCATTTTAAAATTGCTTTCTTATTTGTTTGTTTTATTCTTAAAGGGTTTTTCTTGGGTTACTATAGATCCTACACCCGAATCTGGGGGCACTTTTTAGGTAAACATAAATAGATAGTGGAGACTGTATGGCGTAGACCGATATGGTTTAAGCGATGGCAATGTTGGTGTGGCACTTTGGTTGGTACTGGTATCCTTCATGGGGAAACGAGGAGAATACGGGGCCGCCGCATGGTGTCGTGAAGCACTAACGGACCTTAGAACCTTAGTTTAACAAACTTGGCCATTAGAAAGTAGTGAGATAGCCGGCCTCAGTATAGAGTTGAGGATTGGTTGATACTCGATGCTACACTCATTGAGATCAGACTTTCGGGATATTTCTGCCGCAAGAAAAGATTGCTTGAGCTGAAACAACTACCGATAAAGGATGATCAGTGATATTGAGAATCTTTAGAACCCAGTTACTTTTCTAAGACAAGTTTGAAACCAACTAAACTTCAAGAAGGTATGACCTTTAAACTCATGCAAGCCTTAAACCTAAGAACTTGGTTTGATTTGTCTGTGTTTGCTCTACCTGTGATTTATCATGACATCATGCATCATAACATATCATCCATTATTATTGCACTAAGCATTTCAAGGACCAAGGGAATTTATCATTGTTCTGTTTTGCAAATCATGGCTTTCGTTCGTAGAAACACTATCTGAATCAGCTTTGTGAAGATACCGGCCCAACTCAAAGAGCTAGTATCAAAGGTTTCCGAAATTTCTGCATTCACTAAGAGACATGGTAGACTTCTCAACCTGGTTACTTAAAATGTTGATGAAAAGATGATGAGTGTACTCTTTCAGTTCTTTGATCCCAAGCACCACTGCTTCACCTTTCCAGACTATCAGTTGATGCCTAGTATGGAAGAATTCTCTCAGCTTATGGATATACCCATCCTTGAATAGTTGCCCTTCATAGGTATGAAAGAAGTTCCTAAGCCAAAAGTCATTGCCTCAGCTTTGCATCTGAAATGGGCCGATGTGGTATCCAATTCGGAAACAAGAAGCGGAGTCAAGGGTTTTCTAGCCAAGTTCCTGATAGACAAGGCCCATCTGTTTTGGGATGATATGGACTTTCAGGCTTTTGAGGAGGTCTTGGCTCTTCTAATATATGGGTTAGTACTATTCCCTAATCCATACTCATTCATAGTATGCTATCAAGATTTTCCTCTCTCTCAACCCTGTGCCTACCTTGCTCTGAGATATTTTGCACACTCTCTATACTCGTACCATGAAGAGAAGAGGGGTTCTTATGTGCTGCATGCCATTGTTGTTGAGGTGGTTTATTTCTCACCTCCCTAAGTCCGTACTGAAGAATTAAGAAGGTGTGGGTTGGTCACAAAGGATAATGTCACTCGCTCACATGGATATTCTCTGGTGTTCCCGAGCTATGGAAAACACTGCTATTATTGACCGCTGCGGGGAGTACCTTAATGTCCCGTTACTTGGCATCAGAGGGGGTATAACCTACAATCCTTGTTTAGCTCTGCAAAAATTTGGTTACGCTCGAAGAGATGGTCCCCATGAGTTACTTATCAAGGGCATTGTATTCAACTATGAGGATGATGTTCAAGAGTATCTCCGGAGGTTCATACGAGTTTGGGCCATGGTAAACAGATCTGGTACCAAGGCTTTAGGGCCAAAGGCTTCCATTCCTATGGAACCTTACCTCCAATGGGTACGAGCTCGCGCCCAGAAACTTATGATGCCCTATATGGCCGTTTTACCAGTGATTGTGGAACCCACTACTAAAGGGGGTATTCCTTACACGGTTCTCTATCCTGATATGCCCATTGATCTTGGAGAATTACAGAAGTCTTAGATTCAGTTGAAGAAAGAGAGGGATACTTACATGGATCCGTTTTATGCCTAGGAGAGAAAGGTTTTAGAGCTCACAAAGCAGCTCCATGAGGAAAGAGGACTCAATATCTATCTCGGCATGAAGAGGAAGAATCCATGGGAATTTTGATTTCTTTTCTAGTTTTAGATTTGTTTTTAATTGTAACGCCTAAAAGGCATTTGAACTTTGAATTTGACTAATAAAGTATTTGTTTCATTTTGGTTCGCAAAATTAAATTTCCCAAAGTCTTTGAAATCATTGCATATGCATCCCATTCATAGCATTTCATGTACATGTACCATTACAGGTTTCTCATCTTCTTCGCTGTTTATTTCAGTAGAAATGTCTTCCGAACAAAGCATTAAGGATCTTCAGGCACAAAACGCCTAGTTCCAGTAAATGTTCATAAATCTGGCAAAAGGGCAGGAGGATCTGAAAGCCCTTATCCTAAAAGAGAAAAAGAAAAAGAAGAGGGTTGCCGATATTCTGAATATGGGCAGAAGGTTTAAAGGGCCATTGAAGCAACAAGTCAATCTGACCTCTTCATCCAAGGAAGGGGAGAATCAGGAAGATGAACCTAGGGAGAAAGACCCTAGCCCTGAAGATTCTGATGATGACACAAATTATAATGATGAGCAGTATCCTCCCACTGAGGATAGGTATAAGCAGTTGGAATATCGTTTGAGTGATATGGAGATCCAAAGGATACCTGGGTTAGACTTTGAAGAATTGGGATTGGTGTCGGGAGTGATCATCCTACAGAAGTTCAAGGCTTCAATTTTTGCTAAGTATGATATGGTGTCCTGCCTAAAACTCCATCTTCACTCTTATGTCAGAAAGATCCAGCCCCACACCACTGATAGAAATTTATGGGTTCCTTTCTTACAAGACAGCTGTCAGGGACTCAGCTTGAATGGTTCTACCAACTGGAAAGAGCCAATGTACAAAATTGGGATGATCTGGTTGTTGCTTTCTATAAGCAGTATCAATACAACGCCGACCTTGATCCTACTCGTACTCAACTCCAGAGTATGTCCTTGGGGGCGAGTGAAGGATTTAAGGACTATGCACAGAAGTGGAAAGACTTGGCTGGAAGAGTCCAACCCTCGTTGTCTGATAGGTAGTTGGTTGATATGTTTCTGGGGATGCTATCTGGTCCATTTTTCAATCATTTGATCAGAAGCTCGTCAGCTGGTTTCAACGAGCTGATTCTGACTGGAGAGAGAGTAGAAGGTGGGATTCAGAGCGGCATGATACAGAACGATGCCTCTCCGAGTTTGGTAAAAAAGCCTTTTGTTGGTAAGAAGGAAGCTAGTGCCATCTATAGCCCGAGGGGCGAAAATAGAGCTGAACATCGTCATACAGTGAGTGTCGTAATGATACCTAGGCCTACAACCACTCCACAATGCAACAATCAACCAAGGGTGGAAAGGCCACAACGGCAGTTTACCCGAATCAATATGACATTGGCTGAAGTTCTACCTCGTCTGCTGAGATCCAACTTGGCACCTTAAAAGAGGCTCCAAAGAATCCAAATACCACATATCCCCTATTTAATCCAAACGCTCGTTGTGCCTACCATTCTGAGAGTCCTGGACACAATACAAATGACTGCTGGGCTCTGAGAAATAAAGTACAAGACCTGATTGAAGCCAAGGAAATAGATTTTGATGCTTCGGAGAAGCCAAATGTCATAACTGCTCCCATGCCTAAGCACGGTCGTGGAATTAATGTCGTTGATAATTATTTGTTTGTTACCTCTGTTGATGAAGTTTCTACTCCACTCATGACTGTCAATTAGAATTTGTTGTCGGCCGGTTTATTCACGGGTTGTGGTGAAGATTGCCACATGTGTTCATCTCTGCCTTCTGGTTGCTATTTGCTGAAGTCAGGTACTCAGCGCCTGATGGATAGCAGAGAGATTTTGTTCGAGAAAACTCTGATTTCTATTGTTCCAATTGAAGACATTGCTATTATAACCATTTCCGCCAATCCTTCCAAGGTTTCCTCGAGAACACCTGTTAGGATTACATCTATTCCAAGAGTCTCTCCACTAATAATCACATCTCCTAGTCCTGTCCCGTATACCTCAGACAAGGTTGTCCCCTGGCATTACGGTGTTGATGTGTACTATCATGGCATCAAACAAGATCTGAAGAATTAAGAGGCTGATCCTGATATCAGTAACATTGGCCTAAACAAAGGGTACCATCGTACTCATAAGGTAAAAAAAATTGATTGGTGTAGCCATAATTGATTTATCATGCCTATGTTAGATTTTTGATATTTACAGGTTTTTATCCATGGAAGATGTCCGTGGGTATAGATTATGCATCTAATACGATAGAGGATGACGAAGATAATAACATGTATGAACCCCATTGGACCTTTTGAATTGCGCACGTGTTTTCCAGCTAACCCTCATGTTTTATATATTATTCATTATTATTGTTGTATTAACAAATAAGCAGGACAATACAGATGGTGGGGAGTGTTGGTGGTGAGTGTGAGGACCTGGGTTCGATCCCAGGTCCCAGCATTTTCTTAGTTTTAATTCTCTAATGCAGGATCTTGTGTATCTCCCACTCAAGCGTTCACCATGCGCTACCATCATCCATCCAATGGATGTACCTCTGTCCAGATCCAACGCCTACCATTGAAGGACAAGGGTGCACCATCAGAAGAGCATCACATGGGATTCAGCGCAGGGATTGGGCTAGCCAGTTATTGGGTCCATCAAATTCAGAATTGCACACCCCTATTGGTATTTCCTCCAGGCCCAATTTAATTCTTTTTTTATTTGTTTTATTCGTTTAATTATTTTTTTTACAAAATTAATCATTTTTTTATTAATTATAAAATCAGAAAATCAGTAAAAATATAGAATTAGGCTTTTATTTATTTAAATTAATTTTGTTGAAAAATAAATTAGATTATTAGATTCTTTTGATTGCTTTTTTTTAATTAAAATTAATTAGACAAATTAGGTTTAATTTGTAATTAAATTATTTTCTCAAATAAAAAAATACAAAAAATGTTTTAATTAATTATATTTTTAGGACTTTTTGACTTATTTCTATCTTAATTCTTCACGCACTTATTTCCTTTTGTACCATTTTTTTAGTTAATGTAACTGTTGATGGTTTGTAATAGTTTCAAATTAGGGTTTTATTTATTGCTCTTATTTCCCAAGTTTTGGTTATGTAATTCCCATTCCCGAGGCCCTCTAATAGTTAGGATTTCTATTTCCGCACTTTAAATTCCTGTAATTTTTAACTGTCTAGATGCATGGCTAATAGGATTGTATGAAAAGAATACTTGAAAATTAATACGGTAGATAACCCTAATTATTCAAAGACTAAATTAACTGATACATAAACACATGCACATGTTCATTCCTAGGGTTTTCCTCACTTCGGTTGCCTTCGGTAAACAGTCACTAAGCATAGGGAATTTTAGTGGTTGCCCTCCAGTCTAAAAGATAAAAAATGACCCATTTGAATGTTGCCTCTGAAAGATCTTTAGGACTTTAGGGTAATTATTAAGGTTTCCTAGTCATTGCTTTAGTGACTGTATTTGTCCCTTTCGAACGTCCCTTAAAAAACTCCTTTTCCTTAATAGTAGGATAGCGTTGTCTAAAGGAAACGAGAACGAGCAGTCCTTTTTCGAGTAGGTATAAATCTTAAGTACTTTCTCAAAACAAAAATTTTCACACAAACACTTTTTAAAACAATTTTCAAAAACAACTTCTTCACACTCTTGAGGACTGATATAAGGGTTATCATGAAGTAAAACTTTTCAAAACAAGCAAACACAAGAAATTTAAAAATGAGCGAGTACCTAAGAGCCCGTGGAAAACCACTAATAGAAAGGGTGCTAACACCTTCCCTTTCTATAATCTACCCCCCGTACTCAGAAAAATCTCGAAAAAGGTTTTTTCTGTTCTTTTTTCTTTTTCCTGATTGGATAAAATAAAAGTCAGTGGCGACTCTTGCTAACCGCGACATTTGCAAATACAAAACGCAAACCAGTATAACCGTCGGTTCTTCCACCGTATCACATAAAATATTCAAGAGCATGAATTTATCATACTTGAGCTAGGAGATTTAAGGATCTGAAGTTGGGCATTCATTCTTGATTTACAAGGAAGATTTGTGATGAAAAAGGAACCAAAATCTTAACTATGATGCATAATCATCACTTTACAAGCCTCAAACTTGTATGTCACTCCTTAATTGAATTCTTACACAGCTGGTTAAACTATGATCCAAGTGTTTAAGCCTTTGTCCAAGTGATCATTCCAATTTTGGAAGAAAGCACTATATCCATTCTTGAAAAGTTCACTTTAATTACAAAGTCAATTTCTTGAGCCTCTAACTTGTTGTTCTAATCACACTCAACTTCAAAGTCAGAACAAACATGTTTAAAGTGATCAACCACTTTAGATAGCTTTTTACAAGCAGTGGAAACATGTTCTTCATGCTTGCTTCAAAAACAAGCAAGATAACCATAACATGTGATTTAAAATCTAAGTTGTTTCAAGTCTCAAACTTTCTCTATAAATAGAGAGGCCAATTGCAAGAGAAACTGGTCAGAAAAAAGAGAGAGAAAATCCAGAAGTTTTGTTATAAACTAGCCATCAAAATCCCATACTCTAAAAGAATCCATAATTTTTCAAAAAGCTTCCAATCTTGAGTTTTAAAGTCCAAAAATTTGTAACTCTCACACCTTGCAAGCTCTGTCCAAAAAAAATCTATCCGAACACTCCACATACATCATATGGACAACAACTCAAACTTAAGTCTAACTTCTGTAACATATATATTTCTCCAAGCTCAAGAATACTCAAGGCAGCAACTCAAGCTCAAAACACAAATTCCTTCTTCAAGGTAACTCCCCTTGACTTTAAACCCTCCATTTCAAGAACCATTAGTTGATTCATCTTTGAAGATAAAATGTAATAACCATTCCCCTTGAAGGTAACCATTGTTTGTCTTCCATTCTTGTCATTTATGTGTTGAGAACTAACCCATGTATGCAGCAGAATAATGATAAGGTGAAAAAACTACAGGATGAGTCGAAACATACCCACATGGGTCGACTCATTCTAGTGACAAAACAAGGTATGGGTCAACACATGGCCTTAAGCATCGACTCATTATGTTATCCAGACCCCAAAACAGAAAGAAAAAAGGCACATGAGTCGACACAAAACGCGTATGTGTCGACACAAACAAGGAATGAGTCGACACATGCCATTATGCATTGACTCATACTGAGTTAATTTGGTTTTACAGGAGCAAGAAAAAGTTATGTGTCGATGCATAGGAGCATGTGTCGACACATAATGTTCAAAAATGCAGTTTTCCATTCTTTTACACTGTTTTATCTATTTTCATATATTTTCTTCATTACTATTCAATATAGTTGTAATATTTAAGCTCCTATCCATCCCCATTTGTAAATTGTACCCTTATCTGCCTAAACGATGTAATAGAGTAGGACTTTATTTTCCACAAATTACCACTTTTTTCATATAATTGTTAGTAATTAGGGTGTGTATTCCAAGACTTAAAATCAACAAGTAGACAACCCTAATCCAAGACAAAACAATTCATGAAAAAAAAACACTTGCACACTTTGCACCTCTAGGGTTAATTCCACTTTGTTTCCTTGAGAAAATGGTCATGTTATGCATGTGAGACATCTTAGACAAAACAAATAAAAAATACAAGATCACAGTCCCTCGATGATGCTACAAATGCTGCCTTATAAATGATCTTAGTCCGTTAAGAAAAATGCTAAGGTATCTCACAACATTGCTATCCATGACTATACGACGACCCACGTTTGTCCATTTACATCCAAAGGTAAGGCTTCTTACCAATCAATGGTAAGATAACAATATCAAAGAAAGGGAGAATTGAACAAAAGACTTTTAAGTAGGTAGAACGTTCTTAGTTTCTTACTCACAATCCATCTTCAAAAACAAACATCTTTTCAGAATACACCACACACTTTCAAAACATGAAATATTTTCAAAAGTCCAACACTTTGTATGCATTTTTATAGAGACGAGAATCATTACAAAGTTTTCCCAAACGAAGGCGCTTTTCAAAAATACTTTCAAAACCCACCACAAACACATTTCAAACAAAGCAATTTCAAAAGTGATCTAGCAAGCAACTAAGAGCCCATAGGTAACTATGGATGAAAATGGTGCTAACACCTTCCCTTTTCATAATCTACCCCCCGAACTCAAGAAAATATCTCAAAGGTCTTTCCTTTTCTTTTCACCCTTTCCTTATTGGATAAAAGAAAAGTCGGTGGTGACTCTTGCTATCCACAACAATTGCAATAAAACACAAAACACCCAAGTCAGTTCTCCCACCGTATTACAAGGCCCTACCCCAATGCTTACGTATACCTTTTACGGAATCAGAGCATTCGTAGTTCGGCTCAAAATTTTTCGTTGGTTTGTATTTTTTAATGAACAATTTTAATTTCACCTTTTTCCGCAACTCGACCTTTAGAGACTTATATGTCAGCACAAAAGTGAATTAACATGCTCTTTTGAAAAAGTTTGAAAGAAAAATCACGAAGGCAAAAAGAGTTTCTGTTGGTTGATTTTTTTGTTGCGAATAACAGCAAGTTGATCTTAAGAGAGAGATATTAGCAACTTCTCCACTTATACATGAAATAAGTATTTGATATTTTAACTACACCAAGGCTTAGAATGGAAGAGCAATAAGATCAAGAAGAAACCCACTTATCATCTCCCATTCTCAACAAAGGTATGATTCTCATCAGTAATTTTTAAGTGTTTTGAGGTTTGCCAAAAAAAAGAAGTTTTTATTTTAATGAAAATGCAAAAGGGGAAAGAAAATTCTGAGGGGAGACAAGCAAAATAACCCTAGAGTTGTCATGCATTATTGATCCTATAGTTGAAGATAAAAGAGGAAAATATCTACCTAATATTGGCATACATGGATATAAGCCTAAGGTCTATTCAATTCACACTTGGAAAGGAGTGAATTAAAACTTATGAGGAGAATACAAGAGGTGGGTTTAACATAGAAGAGAGATTACCAAGCCATCAAGAACATTCACACTTGTGATAAAATATAGGAAGGAAATCTTAAACACACCAACAGAGGTGGATAAGAAGTACTCAAGATTGGATGGGAAAGAAGGGTGTTAGATGTATGAAAGATAAAAGGAAGTAGATATTAATAATACCAGGTCAATAGTATATACTAGGCTTATCAAAAATTACCTTAAACTATACACACAAACTTTTAAACACAAACATTTAGTCTAGGTAAAACTCTAATATGTTCCTTAACCAAGATTAGGTTAAAAAAGAAGAAAATTATTAAAAATTGAGTCAATTAAAAACCTAACATTCTAAAGTTTTGTAAAAGCCATAAACATGTTAAATTACTTGGATTAAATTGAAGAGTTAGAAATAATTGGGATTTAACAAGACTAGTTAATAAAAGGGTCAAGCTAGAGAGTTTAGCACAAAAAATTTGTGAAAATGCAAAATCAAAAGTTAAAATTAAACAAAAATGATTTTTGTGATTTTGAAGTATCCAAGGAATTTAAACATATTTTCTTTGATTTTTTCAAGTAAAAGAAATTAGGTTTTAAAATGTTTCTTAAAGCCTAAGCAAGAAGAAAGGTCAAAAAACTAATAATAGTCTCTAAAAATCAGAAAAACTGAAAGTTTAAATTTAAATTCAAATAAAAATTATAGAAAACTATTTCAATACCTAAGAGTCAGTAAACTTATTTTTATTTAATTTTTTATTGGAGGAAGATACCAAAAGGAAATTATTTGCCCAAAATAACAAAAAAAGTAAAGAAAAATATATTGTAAAAGATTGATTTTATTTTCTTATCAAGAATTTTTTATAAAATGAAACAAAAATTATTTTCATGAAGTACATTCAAAATGAAACCTAATATATTTTTTTGGGAATTTTTCCGATTAGTGCAAGTTGAAAAATAAAATTCTAAAAGCTTAATGGTGAAGAAAACCCTAATTGGATTAATTGTATTATTTAATTTTATAAAAAAAGATAAAAAAGAAATAAAAAATAAGAATATAAAAATATACTAAATACTAGGCCTAAAATATTTTTTGGTAATTTTTGGATATGAGAAAACATTAAAACAAAAATAAGTTAACAATTAAAAATGTATTAAAAATTCAAAAATGCCTAAGCTTATTTCACCTGTGAAAACAAAAATGCGTTGTAAAAGAAAAATCAAATCATGTTCAATGGATGCACGCCACATAGTCGTCTCTGAGCTCGAGCCATGCTCTAACACCTTTTGTTCAGTTTTACATGCTTATTTCAGATCACGATTTCTCCATCAATTCTTGATGAAAACGCACAAAATTATAATCAAATTAAAGATCTCATTGAGTATATTATTCTAGGATCAAGGATTTTCAAAAATGATGTACGAATCATGGAGAAAAGCGCTCTTGAAAATCATTGAAATCAACATATCATGGACATGTAAAAACAGAATCAATTAAGCCACTTTCATGTCCATCGATCACTCTCGTTTCTCCACCAAATCCAATGATCCAAACATCAAGTTCATCATAAAATTGAAAGGACTAAGAATATTCTATTAGGTTTTTCAATTGTTGCAAGAGCAAAACAAAAATTGATCAGGAAATCACTGTGTCAAACAGTTTGGACCTAAATTGCAGAGTACGATTCAAACTTCAAAATGAATACAAACACTCATCAGATCTAAGATCTAGCCAGCTATGCCATCATACAAAGTCTACATCTTAAACATAAGTGAAAATTTAGATCGAAGATTGAGAATCCCCTTACCTTGAGTGAGTGAAAAATAAATTCACTCTATGTCTCTAAACTTACAAGAAATCCAATGATCCTTTCTCTTTCACTTCAATGCAGTGTAATTTTGCAGAAATTGGAGCTTCAAGCAAAGAATTTGTGGGAAATGAAAAGGAAAAAAATTAAATTTCAAGAAGAAGGTCGAGCTTCAAGCAGAATTTCCAGAAGTCTTGTATGAGTGTTAAGCAAGATGTCTTTGAAAATGAGAATGGAGAGTAGCTTATATAGAGCAATGAAGTGTGTTGAAGAAGTTTTGTTAAGGGTATGGAAGTCTTTTGCAACAATAGAGTCGTTGGATACAATTTAGGGGTTGATGCATTTTGAGCTCTTAATGGTCAAGCTTGCAGTCGTTTTGGACACTTATAAGGAAAAGAATGAGAATTTGAGGCGTGCACAACATGTGATATAAGAGCATGTGTAAAAATAAAAAAAATCTGATATGTTGCATATATTGTTCATGACCAACTCAGTTTAAACTTATAAATCTCCTAATTGACTCGTGTGATTTCTTTGCTTAAGGTGCCTTTAAAAAGCTCTTTCCATGTAGATCATCACGGTGCTTTGAAATTCTCAATTAGGAGTTGAAATGATGGAGATATTATGGAGAGAAGTTAAGAAAAAGTGATACTGGGTAAGGTAGACTACAAACACGTGCATGGGCCTGCATGGAGGCATGTATGAACAGTTCATGGTACCAACTTTAAGAACCCATGTCTCACTCAACCTTTGGCCATTTTGAGTGATTCAAAGCTTAATAATCAGCTCACATGGAAAACTATAAGATGCTAGTTTATTATTTTCAAATTGATTCTTAGATTGGAAGAAATAAGTTCATACATTTGGCACACCACGTGTTTGATCAAAATACACGCATGACTTGCCAATGAGAAGGCAACTTGATATATTTTTGTGGCCAAAACTTCTAACTTTAATAATTCACAAATACTTCATTTTTGGGACTTGAACACACATTTAGAAACTTGTAGGTTTTCTCTCAAGCTTTCTAGGTATGTATGGTTTGCTTTCATTGGATAAAAAATGAGAAGGTTATAGATGTTCAAAGTTCAGTACTATGGAGACTTAAGGACTTGAAATTATTTCTAAATGTCCAAATAACTTCTTGAACAAGTTATCTCAATTTTGACCTTTTTTATTTGTTTTATGACACCAATGATCATGAAATATGAAAATAGGATACTTGAATTGATATTTGATCGAAAGTCCACTTGGTAAACTTTGACTTTGGTTGACTTCTGGTCAAAATGACTATTTTGCCCCTTTTGATCAATTGAACTTCTTTCACTAAAAATTGGCATCCAATATTTCAATAATAGGTGCTTATCAACATATAGAGAGGCATGGAATTAAGTCCTTCCCAAAAAGTTTGAGATTTCTTGATTAAAATCAAAACCCTAATTTTAGCTCTCTGTGTTAGGAGATAGTGATCAATCTTCAAAGCCTTCATTCTTCTAGACAAATTGAGAGATTCTTTGAACAAATATTCCTTATATGATGATGAGAAGGTAATACTTCAGACACATGACTCCTACGAGCCTCAACCTCTTCAACTGGCCAAAACCCTAATTTTGAAAAATGAATAGTAGAAATGTGATTCTTCTCCAAACTTTGCAAATTTCCAACTTCTAATGATAATATGGGACAAATGGAATGTTTTAAAATATTAGAAACCCTTGTAGCTTGAGAGAGTTTAAATATTAAAGATATGAGATCCTCTTTTGCACTAATTCACCACACAAACATCTCTTATAGCCTGTAGAAGATCTTGGGAATCAAGATACCCAAATCCTTATCATAAGAATGTATGAGTATGTATGAAAGGTAAAATGATGAGGGAAAATTTTGGGGTGCAACAAGGCATCACATACAAGCAATAATTGAATTCATCACACTTCACATAATCAATGTATTCAACATTTCTGACATACTCCACATATACAACATTTCTCAACAAATAAATATTTAAAGATAATTAAATTACGAATAACATAAATGTAACATTGTTATACCAAAAAATTTACCCTCTTCATTTTAACCTATTTGGATTATATATCATTACCATATGCATGTGTATATAACATTGATTCAGTGGTTACGAGATCAGGGTATTACTCTCAAGCTTTGACAGGTTACCGAAGATGTTTATTTCATCGTGCGACGCATTCAGAGCCTTCTATAGGCTATTAAATCATTGGATAATAAAGGCATCATCATCTCAAGTCCCCATGTGTTCCAATACGCCTTGAACGACATAGAAAATCAAGTGTTTCGCCCAGTCCGAAATAATTTGGATTAAAAGTCTGTTTGTTACAGTGAGTTTCAGAATTTCATAACTTATTATCAGAAGAATATTTTTCAGTGGTTCTTTGTAAATTATAATTGTCTCGGTGTTCTTTATTTGTTGTCTATTTAGACCGAAGGCCAATTTTTAGAGGAAGACCGCTGAAGATTTAAATAACTAGAGTTTTGGGTTTTGCTAGTCAATTATGGCTCGGATGTTCGAAAATTTGCAACTCTCATGTGGCTCAACAT
Organism: Vicia faba; assembly: GCA_948472305.1. Classification (NCBI taxonomy): domain Eukaryota; kingdom Viridiplantae; phylum Streptophyta; class Magnoliopsida; order Fabales; family Fabaceae; genus Vicia; species Vicia faba. The sequence continues at coordinate 303,813,092 of OX451741.1, forward strand.
TTCTGATTGGTTTTTATGCCATGAAGTTCGTCTTGATAACTTCTCTAATTCACGTGTTCAGGCCGAGATCTAATTCTTTGAAGAAGATCTTTGAATTTCTGTAATACGTTGAAGATACACAGGGAAAATTATAGTGAAAAAGTCTGCTGAACCATTATTTTTTGGATGTTCAAAAATTCATAACTTTTGCCCGGTTTGACATTTTTGACTGGTTCTTTGGGCGTAAATTCCGTCTTGGTGTCCTAGATGTTTCTTATGTTCAGGTCGAGGGCCAATTTTGTGCCGAAGATCTCCGAAAATGCAAATTACCAGAGAATTTTTATAGCAAAATTAGAACTCTGGTTCACAGTTTCTCGATATTGTAAAAATCATAAATCTCTCGATTTTTATCGTATTGGGGAGGTTCTCAAAGCATGAGATCAAAATATTTGTTAGCTAAAACTTTATTTCAGGTCCCGATTTCGAACGATACTCGAAAGGCTTCAGTTATTTTCTGTTTCTCAAATTGACCGGTAAAATAAGCAGTGTTGTAGGTTTTTTCTGTTTGGTTTCTCGCCATTCAAAAATTAATAACTTGCTCAATTTTTATCGTATCTCGTTCGTTCATTCGGAACAATGTCGCAAATTTTGTACTCCACGATTATTCCTTTTGTATTGTGTCAAGATTTTGAAATGATTATTAATCAGCTCGCGGTTTTTGCATTTAACTACATTTGCTGACACTAAAAATTCTGTTTTGTGAATAAATTTATTAGCCTTTTTCTTGGTCCAAACCAAGGCCCAAATTGTCAAGGGTATATTTTCAATTCTCCTCTCTATTTTATAGACACACAAATCATTTGCTAAATTTTCGACAAACTTCTCTTTAATCTCTCAAAGATCAAAGTCACTTTTCTTTGAATTTCTCTCAAGAACATTAAACAATCTCAAGATCCAAAAATATAAAAGTTGCAAAACCTTCAACCTTCTTCCAATTTCCATACGCGGATGCTTCCTTTGGTACTCCTCCACCTCCACGATTCCCCTCCGGTGACCAAAGCCACTGCGCACGACCAAAGTTACTGCTCCCCTCCCGCGCCACCGTTGCGCCCTCCATCACTCCCTTCGGCCAGCCGCGTTACCATGGAAATCTACTTCACCTCTCTGCTGTTTTTTCTCGTCGTTACTCCCTCTGGTTCCGACTCCAATCAAGCTTTCAATTCCGGTAGCTTCCACGTCCTTTTATTCTTAATTGACTTGGTGATTTAATTGATTAAGTGTTTTTTCATATCATTAATTTTGTGATAATTGATTATTTGAATTTCAGGCATTGAATTAGATTATTCTTGAATAGTTGATGATGATTAAGTGTGGAATAGTATAGATATTCTTTGAGTTGATGTGATTATGTAATTTAACCAAATTTCTTGTGTGAAATACATATTACTCATGTTCTCTTAAGAATTAATTGTGGAATGTTGAATTGATTTTTAAGTTGATAATACTTAATTCAAGAGTTAACATAATTCTTGAGTCGAATTGAATTATAATTCAATTTTTTCGACATTAAAATTTTTTATTTAAGTAATTATGTCAATACTTGAATTTTACCGTTTGTGATCGGAAAGGTGTGGTACTAATACGAATTTATTTCTTGATAACTATTTGAAGCTTTTTGGCCATAATTCATGAGTCGATACTCATTTTCAAAACCGATTTTTGAACATTTATTGACTCGTGAATAGTGCTGCCCGGAGTTCGTGTATACGCTCTAAAGTGTGTATTAATTTTGCTTGATGCATTGGCAATTATGTTGGTATTTGAAGGCTACCGGTAGCATTTTTGGTTGATTTTATCCCGGTATTTTGTGCATTTCGTAATGTGTAAAGTTATTGTCCTGAATTTCCTTTATCATGTACATATTGATTTTTTTTCATTTGTTGATTAAATGTGCATAATTAATTTTTTCATGACCATTGTTGATGAATTTTTGTGGTACCGACACCTTTTTCTGGCATATTTCATGTATATATGTAGTGTTGTCCTGTGATGGAAAATATGTAAATTGTGGTTTTAATTTATGTCTGATACATAATAAAATATCATTTAGTATTTGGTTGATACCGATATCAATTTCAGTTGATTTTAAATTAAGTTTTATGCATTTCATGATATGTATATATGGCTGTTTGCAACACCATTTTCTTATAGATATGTGAGTTTGATTTATGAATACAACTTTGTGGAGTTTAATAAATCAATTGGTTGATACCTGTACCGATTTTGGATCGTTTTATTTCAACCTTTATTATTATTTTGCGAGTTATGTCATGGCTGCCCCGTGTTGTTTAACACTTGTACATATGGATTTAATTCATTCTTGTTGCATACTTAACCTCTTTAGCATGTTTGTGAAGTATCGATACCATGTTTGATTGCTTTTACATCGAGTTGTTATGTCATGTTGTTTATTACGGCAATGCTTCCCGAGTTTTGACATTAAGGTTCCAATGCATGTTTGGGTTCCATTTCTTAATCATTCATCCTCAATTCAGGTTGTGATGCAAATACATAACTTCGGTTGTATCTCCTTGTTATTTCTGACATGTTTGTTTACTTGTGCTAGGTACTTTGAGATGACTTTCAATCCTTTAATTATCGCTTGATTATTTTATTGAAAGGCAATTTATGCCATTTATTTATGGTTCAAGCTTGCGTCCGATATGCTTGGCTATTGTTCTCATTCTATGAGAAGATATATTTTCTTATAACTTGTTTGGATTGATATCTTGTGCAGGTGTACTATTTGTATTCAGATGTGTTCGATACACATTATGTATTTTTGTTATCACTTGTATGGATCGATATCTCCTGCAAGAGTACTGTTGATATTCGAATGTGTTTGACACACATTTTGTATCATTGTTATCGCTTGTCTGGATCAATATCTTGTGCAGGTGTACCGCTTTATTATTCCTATGTGTTTGATACATATTCTGTATTTTTGTTATCACTTGTCTTGATTGATATCTTGTGCAGGTGTATTATTTTATTCGAATGTGTTTAATACACATTCCATATTTTTTTAATCTCTTGTCTGGATCGATATCTCGTGCAAGTGTACTATTGATATTTGAATGTGTTTGATACACATTCAATATCATTGTTATTGCTTGTCTGGATCGATATCTTGTATAGGTATATTGTTTAGTATTCAGATGTGTTTGATACACATTCTGTATTTTTATTATCACCTGTCTGGATTGTTATCTCGTGTAGGTGTACTATTTAGTATTCAGATGTGTTTGATACATATTACGCATTATATGCACATATCATTGTATATTGTTATCGTTTGTCTGGATTGACATCTCATGCAGGTGTACTTTTGATATTCGAATGTGTTCGATACACATTCCATATTTTTGTTATTGCTTGTCTGGATCGGTATCTTGTGCAGGTGTACTTATTCGGATGTGTTCGATACATATTACGTATTGTGAATTATTTTCACATTGGTGCTTTGATGCATATTCTACATGCCAGATTTTTGATTTGATGGTTTTGTTGATGCTATCTTCTCGCGAAGTTCTCAGGTTTCTTTTGTTGCTACTTAGTATATACGGATTGATATTCGTTTGGTATTTCCTCGTCCCTATTTTATCTTGCGTTCTTTACAACTTTTCTGATGCCATGAGAAGTAGGAATAAAGATGCATGATTTACCACTTTCCATGCCATAAGAAGTAATACTAGAGATGTATGTTTTGGGAGTCCCTTTGAGGAAAATACGATTTATTTAAAGACCTTGTTTATAGGCAATTCTTACTTGTGCTTGTTTACAATTCAGTATGTTCACATTTTTGCCAAAGACCACAATGAAGGCATCCCATTACCTTTCCCATTTGATAAGTTCTCAAAAGGAGGCATAGGCAGTAGAGGGTCCGTAATTGACGCCACCATTTCTAGTCCCCAGGTCCTTCGTAGCTCACGTCATAATGTCAATGCTATTGAAGGGTCCTTCTCTTATATCAAGTCGGTCAAGTGGAGGAGGGTTCATAATCAACCCACATGTTTTTCCTCAAGCTCGCGTTGGTTAATTCTTGATGTTTCTTAGTGATCTCAGTATTATCTTCTATCTCCTTCCTCGATCCTTGATATCTTGGTTAGGTGTTTAGTCGCTTATGACGATTCACTCTTTGTTCTTCTCTTTCCTCGATTATTCAATATCTTGGTTAAGAGTAGATTCCCCTTTCTTTACTTCTTGCCTCGGTGATACGATACCTTGGTTAAGAGTTATTTTCATTACCCCTTCTTTCCTAGATGATAAGATATCTATGGTCAGGAACTTCCCCCCATCCTGCCTTGATGATGCGATATCCTGGTTAGGTGTCCCATTCTCCTATCCTTTATTTGTGATTTGATGTCATGGTTAGGTATTATTCTCTCTCCTTTTTCCTTCCTTGATGACACGACGTCATGGTTAGGTGTGTTCTACTTGAGTGAGTGGATACTCCTCAAGCATTGTGTGCTTGCATTCTTAGCATGGTTAAATTCTTGATTGCTATGAAATTTCTATTGTTTGGTTACATGTTCCCCATAGGATTCTTAATTCTTTCTTGGTTAAGATCGAACTAAGTAGACCATAGGATGGTTATCCATGCATGTTAACATTAGGTAGATGTTTCCCTTTTGTTAATCCCAACTCTAGGACCATCATTGTATGATAACATTAGAGATAGAGTTAGATAGTCTCCCTTAGACTTTTTCTTCCCTTTTTGCATGTTTAAAACTAAAACCTTTTTTTCGTTGGCAATTTCATAAAACATCTCTAACAATACTTAAATCCTTTATTCAAGGTAAAAAACACCAACCAACGCAAACTCTTTTAGTCTTAGAACTTTTTTATTTTAAAACCTTTTCGATAAGGGTATGTTGTTTCAAGTTCAAGGAACCTGGAAATGCTAAGTGTGTGAGTGGTCGAGCGTGAGTCTCTTACGAGCTACAACACCAAGCACAAGTTTCAATCCTAACCGCAAGGATGCGAACATGGCATTATCCATAAAAAACATGCAACCAACCAAAACTTTTAAGGTGAACTACGAGTGTTTTCATCCTCATTGCACGGTCAATGGTTCGTAGGGACAAAGGTTCGCAACTGTGGCAGACACAACTGATAAAAACTTTCTTTTTTTTGTATATAATACTTTGCATTCATGCATTCCTTGTAAAAATTAGACTTAGATTAGAACAAACCCTTTAGATTAGACAACAAGAATGGATCCTATAGAGTTCCACGGACGTGAGGGGTGCTAATACCTTCCCCTTGCATAATCTACTCTCTTACATATATCTCTTGGTCGTTTGATCGTGATTTCACCCCCTCGGGTTTACTAGACATTCACCTTTCCCCTACGGAGATAAAAAATGTTCGATGGAGACTTCATTGATTTCTGACGATTTCAGCCGGTTGTTTCAGCTGGCGACATCACTGGGGAGATATTGACAAATTTATGATCCATCCCCACTAGTCAGTCCTATCTCTTGGTTGCTTTATCTTTGGGTGTTTTGTCTTTGTCTATATTTCCAACTTTGTATATGTGTTTGTCTGTATATGTGCATGCATTGCATTTTATCGCTTTCTATATACTGGTTTCTGTTGTGCTAGATCTGCTGTTGTTTCATGATAGGTGGGTGTTACTATAAGGTAAAAGGCCCAATACCCAGGCCAAGTGGTAAACAGTAGAAACACTAGGAATAGAGTGGAACATGAAGGCTAGTGGATGTGGGTCCTACTAGTGCATACATGTCGTCCATGCTCACATGAGATTCAAATAAGATGCTATCATTATCATGTAGGTGTTACAATGATAGTATTTTCAGGTGGACCGGAGATTCTGAGTTACCATTGACCTTACCCAGACCTAGTCTTCACCTGTGAGCGGGGCGGGAATATTTTTATAGGTACAAATGGTGACTTTGTTTTGATGGTGACTGTGTTCTGCTGGTGACTATATTTTGTTGGTGACTATTTGTTCCATTCCATTGATGATTTCAGATTATTTTGGTTTATATTCCATACTTTTGACTCTGGTATTTTGAGCATGTTCAAAAATGGCACAACAGGTATCCAATGTTGTGGAAACCCTGATTCCATGTTATTGCACATGCATCATGGCACATTTATTTTATAAAAGAAATGTTAAAAAAAATATGTGTCTAATCTTCATATGCATGTCATTTCTAGGATATTTTGAAGTTGTCATTAGCATCAAGGATGGATAGCAACATGGAAGCAAACAAAGAGCTTACTAGAAAGACTGTCGGTTATCAATTCCTGATCTTTGGTGGTTTGTTGCGAGAAGTGGAAGCTCTTTTGAAAGAGACAAATGAGAAATTCTTTAGAGAGAAGTATGGGAATTTATTGCTGTTAGTGAATGATGATTACGATGGATGGGCTATGATATCACTTCTCAAGTTTTATAACCAGCAACTGCATTGCTTCACTTTCTAGGACAATCAGTTAGCACTGATGCTTGAAGAGTATACTTACATTCTTGACATTGAGATTACAAGAGGTATTCCTTTTGCCCAAGTGTCCGAGACTCCCAGTTACAAGGCTATCACTAAGGATCTTTATTTGAACCTTAGTGAAGTGGAAGGTAACTGGACGAGCAAGGGTGACACACGTGGTATCCCTCTGGGGTTTCTGATATTCAAAGCCAAAAATTTTGCAAAGGACCAGAATTGGACTACATTCACTACACTGTTAGTGGTTATGATTTATGGTGTAGTCATCTTTCCGGTTGCGGAAAAGTTTGTGGATTATTCAGCAATTTGTGTCTTCATGAATGGTAATCCAGTGCTGACTATACTAGTTGACACCTATTACACCATCCATTCCCAGCATGGTAAGAAAGGATTCGTCACGTGTTATATTACATCGCTCTGTAAGTGGTTTATGTTGCATATGCCTACAAGAGGACCATTTGTGAACTCCCTGGATTCTCTTCTTTGGTCTCGATGGATCATGACACTCACTTCTTATGACATTGTTTGGTATAACATAAGGGGTATGAAAGAGATCATTGCAACCTGTGGTGACTTTCCTAATGTCCCTATCATTGATGAATCTACTGATCGGGAGGTAGAAGAAACTATTTATTTCGGTAAAGGGGAAAATCCTATTATGTTGGAAAAAGTCAGAGCCTCTTGGGGCCATGTTCACAAGAAGGGGAAGGATTTATTTAGCCATAAAAGATGTTTAGCCTTCGACGCCTACGTGAATTGGATTCAAAATCGAGTGAAGGTGTTGTTGTTGCCGTATAAAAAGGAGGAGCCTTTATATCCTCAACCTATTTTTGATTCATCAGTTGATAGTCAATTGTTGCCAGAAAAAGATGTTAATCAATCATCCCTTGATGAATCATCGATGAGGTAATCATTTCCTGATTTGTCTAAATTCGTGCCTATGGCGAATTATAAGCATATTATGGCTGAAAGTCTCAAACTACAGTCAGCAATTCAAGAAAAGGATGTGGAACTTTCCTTTGCTGTGCAAGAAAAGAAAAAGTTGATACAAGAAGCTAACCTAAAAGATAAGTTGTTGGAAGAGTCTGGTTTGTTGGATCAATCAAAGAAGCTAAGGTTTAAAGATTCCTCTACATCCAGAAACCAAGTCGAAGGCCTTGTGGAGAGTCAGCGGAAAATTGAAAGACTTTGGTTGGCCAAAGAAAAGTTTGAAGTAAGGCATGATGGAGAGAGTTCTGAAGAAGAAACTCTGAGATGAGGAATCCAAATCCGAAGAGCTTAACCGACAGAAAACAAGATTCGAGTTGGAGATCCAAAATAGACAGAGGTGGATAGATGGGCTGCTTAAGGAAGTTTATGAACTCAATATTCAAATTCAAGAGAAAGATGATTTGAGGTATGCTGCTGAGGTTCGAATGAAAGGAAGAAACATTCAAGTGTCGCAAATAACAACCAAGTTGGAAAAGCTCAAATCTTAGTCGGGGTTGGATGCACAGTCATCTAGAGTGTCATGAAAGTTCATCTCATTTTTATTGATGATTATTTATTGTTGAGGTCACCGCCAGATTTGTTGGACGAGATATCTTTGATTTATAGTTATACTCTCTGTTGAGGACCTCTTGTATGAATATTGTTGCATTTATGCTATGAGCAGTAATTTTATTTAAATATTTTGTCTCTTGATGATTTATCGTGTTTCTTTATCCTTTTTCTTATTGATGTTTAATTAAAATGCTCCAAGATATCCCTAGAAATGGTAAAACATATCATGCATTGCGTACATTCATGCATTCATATATCATGCATAACAGGATCTCTGGTCGGTTTTCTTATTGTGGCTATGATTATATTTAGCAGAAGATTGCAAATCCAACATTTCACTGCTATTGCACAAGGAGTAACAAATGCCTACAGATGGAGCAAATGCAAGCCGATGTGGACGCTTTGAAAGCTCAGATGGAAACACAAATGGATCAATTCATTGAGATGATTACCAACGCGAATCACAGTCAACAAGAACTCAGAGCTCTTGTTGAAGGGCCCCGTAATGAGGAATAACATCAGGGAAATTTGTTCGAAGATATCTCTGTGGGCCAGCAACTTGTCAATGCTTCTTTAAATGACAATGTTGCGTTGAATGCTAATGGTTACCACCATAACCAGGGTCTCCACCACCACCACACTTTATTGTTGGCGGAATGCGGGGGAATTCGCATGTTAGGGGTAAACCTCAATGTCAAGATCTTGAACTGAGTCAGAATAAGGATGTCTATTTTGTGATGGGTATTGAAGTGAGTCTCTTTACAAAAGACCCAAAATAATGTATGCTAAAGGAAAGGATAAATTTGCTGAAGGCTTGAGATTGTCAGGGCTAGATGTTACAAATTTGGGACTGGTACCAGGGGCAATAATCCCTCCAAAGTTCAAGGTTCCTATCTTTGAAAAGTACAATGGTGCTAATTGTCCTAAAACTCATGTGAAGGCTTATTACCGAAATATGTCGATATATTCAGAAGGTGAAATATTGTTGATGCACTTTTTCCAAGATAGATTATTTGGGGCATCGTTGGAATGGTACATGCAACTTGAGAGAACCTATATAAAAAATTGGACGAATCTAGTCGAAGCTTTCTTAAAGCATTATTAGTATAACATTGACATGGCTCCAAATAGGATCCAGTTGATGAGTTTGACTCATAAATCCAACAAAACTTTCAAAGAATACACATAGAATTGGGGTGAACTTGCTAAAAGGGTTCATCCGCCCATGATGGAATGCGAAATGATTGACATGTTCTCAAGAACCCTTCAAGGACATTATTATGTGGCATGTAGTACCTCTGTTATTTTTGCTGAAATGGCCATGTGCGAAGAACGTATTGAGAGCGGGTTGAAGTCTGGTAAGATTCAGTCTGCTGACACTGGTAGCTCTTCCAGTGGGAGTGGAAAGAAAGCATTCGGTGGATATCCCAAAAAGAAAGAGGGAGAAACTAGTGTTGTGTATGCTCAAAAAGGTCGAAGAATATCCCAACCACATGTTAATGTTGTAACAATATCTGCGGCCCAGCCATAACAACATTCTCAGCTATAGTAGCAATAGCAACTACGTCCACAACACTAGAGGAAGCATAATTCTCCCCGACAACCGAGAAAGTTTGACCTGGTGCCTATGTCATATTCTGAACTACTTCAATGTCTACTTCATCTCAAGTTATTTACTCTGAGAAATATGTTTCCTTTACCTGATAAGCTTCCTGCGAACTACGATGCAAATTCCAGGTGCAAGTTCCATTCTGGTGGCGTAGGCCAAACTATGGAAAATTGTGTGGCATTGAAGTACAAGGTGCAAGATCTATTGGATGCCAAGGCTATCTAGTTTGATCCCAGTCTAGGTCCTAATATCATCCAAAATCCGATGCCACCCCATTGTAGGGGCAATTGTTAATACTATTGGTTAAAATGGGAAAGAATTTAATTTGATCATGGATGTAAATTTGGTGAAAACTTTGTTGCCATTCGTGAAGGAATATCTAATTAAGAGAGGTGTTTACCTGGGTTATATGCAGGATTGTTGCAATTGTGAAGCTCGACATGAAGTTTGTGATAATCTAAAGGCGGGAATTCAGAAGATAATCAGTGAAGGTATGCTCCAGTTTGATAAAATTGGGAAAGATAAGAAGAGTAAGGAGAAGGATATTGTTGTAGTTTCCATCTCATACACTTCGGTCAGTATTTCTGTTCCAGCTAAGCCTGTTTCTTTGATAATCATTTTTCCTGGTCTCGTTCCCTATTCCAATGATAGAGTTGTAGCTTGGCATTCTGCTGGGTATGTTTACTATCATGGAGTTAAATAGGAAGAGGTTTCTTCCTAGGAAAAGCCAATTGGTTCAAGACAATTTGAATGTAGACAACTTTGTGGGTACAGGAAGAATGACGAGAAGTAGAAGGGTTTTCTCTCCACCAGATATGCAAGATAATGTAGATTCCTCGGCGAAATCCAAGGGTAAGCAAGTGGTAGTAAATTCCCCAATTCAGACTCCAAGTCCTGACATGACCAAGGACGTGGAGGAAATCATGAGATACATCAGAAAAAGTGATTATCGTGTTATTAATCAGCTCGGTCAAACTTTGGAAAAAATCTCTATTATATCATTACTCAGAGACTCTGAGGCACATCGTAACGCTCTGATGAAATTTTTGAATACAACATTCGTTCCTCAAGAGATTTCTGTAAATCAGTTTGAAAGTGTTTGTGCCAATATCACCGCCAGTAATGGTTTGAGCTTCACATGTTTTGATCTTACTCCTGATGGAAGGAATTATTATAAAGCACTACACATCTCAATAGAGTGTAAGGGAATAACCCTATCTTGTGTGATGGTGGACACTGGCTCATCTTTGAATGTAATCCCTAAGCTGGCATTAATGAAAATTGACTACTCAGGCCTTGAGTTACGATCCAACGACTTAGTGGTGAAAACCTTTGATGGATCTCGACGGTCAGTATTTAGTGAGGCGGATCTCCCTTTTAAGATCGGCCCTCAAATTTTTACTACAACATTTTTCGTAATGGATATTAAGCAACGGTACTGCAACTTGTTAGGTCACCCATGGATTCACAAGGACAAGGAAGTGACACCTACCATGCACTAGAAGATCAAATATCTAGTGAGTGGCAAGACAGTAATAATTTGTGGTGAATAAGAATATGTTATGAGTCATCTAACTTCTTTCTGTTATGTTGAGGTGGATGGAGAGTTACATGAGACGCCTTTTTAAGGTTTTGAAATTGTGCATATGGTGAAGACTCCTTGTCGTGAGGAGAAGAAGAAACCTGCAATGTCCATGGCCTCCTTGAGAGATGCTCATGCTTTGGTTGAGAATGGTCACCCTGAATATTGGGGTAGTGTGGTGAAGGTTATTCCAAAATTTAACAAGTTTGGTTTGGGACCGATGAACATAGCATGGTTCCCAGAGCCCCAAGTCTATCTACTTCTGTCAAGTTTGCAAGTGTCATTGTCTGTAACAATGGCTAAGTTCATGTTGTCGGTGATGACGACATTGATGATTGGATCTTCCTGAGTATCCGAGGTGTCGAGCTCAATAATTGGACTTCCGAAGATGTCATTCCGATCACACTTGTTCATGAGTAATATTTCTATTTGTTTTTCTTTATCATGCAATAATTCATGCACTCTGCCCAAGGCGTAGTGAATCATTTTTAGGGCCTCCATATGTTCATTTCAATGTTTACCATCAAATAAAAGGACGTCTTTTGCATTAAAATATTGTGATCCTTATCTTTCTATTTTTATTTTGTTCAAAAATTTAATAAAAATGCCAATGTTTTATTTCTTTTTTATCATCCACTTTCTAAAAGAAACATAAAACCATTAATCATGCAGATTCAATCCTAATGGTCTAATGGATCCCTTCAATAACGATTCTGCTATCGCCCATTATGACTTTGATAATCCGATCAACCAAGCCGAAGAAGAGGGTGAGGAAGATTGTGAACTCCCTGAGGAGTTTGTTAGGTTATTGAGGCAAGAAGAGAGGGCCATCCACCGCACCAGGAGTCGATTGAGGTCGTGAATCTAGGAACAAAGGATGTTGTCAAAGAGGTCAAGATTGGGGCTGCTCTAGAGAACAATGCCAAGAAGAGATTGATTGAAATGCTCTAAGAGTATGTTGATATCTTCGCTTTGTCTTACGAAGACATGCCTAGGTTGGACACCAATATTGTAGTGTACAAGATGCCTTTGAAATAAGAATATGCTCCAGTTAAACAGAAGCTTCGAAGAACTCATCCCGAGATGTATAAAAAGATAAAAGAGGAATTACAGAAGCAGCTTGATGCAGGATTTCTGAATGTGACCTCTTATCCTCCATAGATTTTTAACATTGTGCCAATGCCTAATAAGGATGGAAAAGTAAGAATATGTGTTGAATACAAGGACTTGAATAGATCAAGCCCTAAAGATGACTTTCTTCGGCCATATATTAATGTGTTGGATGATAATACAACTCATGGAAAAGTTTTCTCGTTCATGGATGGTTTGTCCGGGTACAATCAGATTAAGATGGAACCAGAAGACATAGCGAAGACTACTTTCATTACTCCATGGGGGGCCTTCTTTTATAAGGTGATGCCCTTCGGGTTGAAAAATGCAGGGGAAACCTAAAAACATGCAATGGTGACTCTCTTACATGATATGATTCATAAAGAGATTGAAGTGTATGTTGACGATATGATAGTGAAATATCAGACAGAAGAAGAGCATCTTATCCATTTATAGAAGTTGTTTGAAAGACTGAGGAAATTCAGATCCAGATTGAATCCTAACAAGTGCACCTTCAGGGTGAGGTCTGGAAAGCTGCTAGGCTTTGTTCAAAGTGAAAGTGGTATGGAGGTTGATCCTGCAAAAATAAAAGCAATACAAGAAACGCCTGAACCAAGAATAGAAAAATAAGTTTGTGGTTTATTGGTGAGATTAAACTACATTTCTAGATTTATCTCTCATCTTACTGCCACGTGTGAACCAATTTTCAAAATGTTAAGAAAATATCAAGTGGTCAGGTGGAATGACAATTTCCAATAGGCTTTTGATAAAATAAAATAATATCTGCAAGAACCTCCAATCTGCATGCCTCCGATTGAGGGAAAGCCTCTAATCATGTATTTGACAGTACTTGAAAATTCGATGGGTTGCATACTCAGTCAACATGATGAGATAGGAAAAAAGAGCAAGCAATTTATCACTTGAGCAAGAAGTTCACAGATTTTGAGTTGAGGTACACTCTGCTTGACAAAACCTATTGTGCGTTGGCCTGGGCTGCAAAGCGCCTGAGGCAGTATATGCTGACACATACAACTTACTTGAAATCCAAAATGGATCCTATCAAGTATGTCTTTGAAAATCCAGCTCTTACAGGCAGATTGGCTAGATGGAAAATGATTTTAACTGAATATTATATCCAGTACACTACTCAGAAAGCCATCAAGGGTAGTGTAGTGGTAGACTATCTTACTCACCAACCCATGGAAGACTATCAACCGATGAAGTTTGAATTTCCAAATGAAGACATTTTGTATACCAGGGATTGTAACATTCCTGAACCAGAGGAAAGACCCGAACCAGGATTGTGATGGATGCTGGTGTTCGATGGTGCCTCAAATGTATTGGGCAATGGTGTGGGAGCTGTTATCATTTCCCCTACATGTTTTCATATTCTGTTCACTGCCGTAATTAGTTTAAATTGTACCAATAACATGGCACAATATGAAGCTTGTATCTACGGCATAAAAGGTGCAATTAATCTGAGAATCAAGTTCCTGAAGGTCTATGGAGATCCAACTCTTGTTATAAGCCAGAGTAACGAGAATTGGGAGACTCGTCATCCTAATCTAATTCCATATAGAGAGGATGTTATGAAGCTGATTCCTTACTTTGAGGAGATCACATTCGAACATATCTTGAGGGAAGAAAATAATCTTGCTGATGCTTTGGCTACTCTGTCATCCATGTTTAAAGTAAAGTGGGATAATGAAGCACCTCCGATTACTATTATGAGATTGGATGATCCAGAATTTTGTTTTGAAGTTGAAGTGTATTTGGATGGTAATACATGGTATCTTGATATCAAGAGGTACCTTGAAGCTCAAGAGTATCATGAATACGCGTCTGTTACATACAAGTCATTTTTGAGAAAGTGGTCAGCCAAGTTTTTCCTCAATAATGGTACTTTGTATAAAGTAAATCATGATGGTATGTTTCTCAGATGTCTAGGAAAGAATGAAGTAAGAAAGATCATTAAGGAAATGAAAAAAGGTGCCTTTGGAACTCATTCTAATGGACACAATATGGCTAAGAAGATCTTGCGAGCTGGTTATTATTGGTCCACCATGGAAAATGATTGTTATAACCACGCTCAAATCTGCTATAAATGCCAAGTTTATGTTGACAAGGTATACGTCCCTCTCGTTCCATTGAACTTCTTGACTGCTTTGTGGCCCTTTGTAATACGGGGAACTGATATGATTGAAAGGATTGAGCCAATCGCTTCCAACGATCATCGCTTCATTTTGGTTACCATTGATTACTTCATAAAATTAGTTGAAGTTGCATCCTATGCAAATGTTACCAGGCAAGTGGTTACCCAGTTTATCAAGCATAACATTATCCGTCGTTATGGGATTCCTGAAAAGATCATTACTGATAATGGATCTAATCTAAATAACAAGATGATGAAAGAGATCTGTTAAAGTTTCAGGATCAAACACCACAATTCTTATCTGTATCACCCAAAGATGAATGATGTTGTTGAAGCGGACAGTAAAAACATCAAGAAGATTATGCAGAAGATGGTGGTAACGTACAAAGATTTGCATGAGATGTTGCACTTTACTTTACATGGCTATTTTACTTCGGTGCATACTTCAGCTGGAGTAACCCCATTCTAACTTGTTTATGGAACAAAAGTTGTCTTACATGTGGAAGTTGAGATTCCTTGTCTCGGGATTATGAAAGATGTTAAGCTTGATGAAGAAGAATGGGTATAGATTCGCCTGGATCAGCTGAACCTCATCGACGAGAAAAGACTAGCGATTATGTGTCATGGTTAAGTTTATCAACAGAGAATGATAAAGTCATATGACAAAAGGGTGCACCCTCAGAGTTATAAGGCTGGTGACCTCGTGTTTAAGAGGATAATTCTTCCTCAAGGTGATCCCAGGGGCAAGTGGACCCCTAATTATGAAGGGTCATTCATTGTAAAGAAGTTTTTCTCTGGAAGTTCCATGATGCTTACAATAGTGGATGGTTAATACTTCCCACTCCCTATAAATATACTCGTGGTAAAAAAATTCTTCGCATAAAAAAGAGACCCGCTAAGTCGATGACTCAGGCAAAAAGGGCATCCCGAAAACCAAAAAAATGATGAATAAAAAGGTTCCAGAAAAATTAGGGAAATAAGAAGTGTAATAATGAAAATAATAAGTACACCCACTAAGTTGAAAACCCAAAAGCGTGGATTATGTAAAAAATGTATCCCGATGGACAGAAAACCTAAAAGGGAGATCCAGCAAAAGTTAGGGATTTGAAAGAGAATGATTATGTCTGGCGTCAAATCTTTGATTTTATGACATTACTATAAGTTGACAGCCATGAAGGGTAGGAATTAGCTCAATCATATTCTTCATAGAGCAGGGTGATGTGATAGTCGAGGTTATAAAGGCTATAGCAGGATCAGAACCCGGAGGGACCCGTTTACATTGCCATTGTTGTATTACTCTGTTGATTTGGTTTTCGCAATTACCTCTTTCAAGAATTGCAAATTAATGTACTTGCATATTTACATGCTAATATTTCAATCAATAAAATAAGTTTATTTTCATTCAAAAATATCACTTCTTTATTTTTTTGGTTTTTTACTGTTTTATTTTCAAAAAGATGTCCATTTTGATCAAACATTGCATATAAAAATGTGGAGGTCTTACGCATGATGAATAGAAACATTTAAAAATGTCGTAAGAACTTGCATCACCTGGTTAGAAGACAAGGTTGTCATTCTATACTTGGGGCACTCTGTTGGTTTCATTTTGCAGGAATTGTCGTTCACCCGCAAGAAAGTGATACACCCGCATGGAAGTAGGGTGCACCTCACAGTAAAGTGAGCTTGGTTGAAGGTTTACAGGGTGATTCCACGGCACAATCATTACCTTACGAAAAGTTATCGCATGAGCTCTTCATTCCCCAAGCAAAATGTTTGTTGCGGGATATGGTGCCATGACCCCTTTCCTCAGTTTAGTCTGCAGTTCCTGTAGTCCATATTTCCTCGTTGAAGTTGATCCCTCCCATGTGAATATTCACTTCTCTAGTGCAACATGCAATTTCCTCGATGTGGTCTGTATTTTCTTCACGGAATTTGTTCTTCCCTAGTATTGTCAATATTTCCTCGGTGAAGCTTATTATTTCCCCAACAAAATTAGTATCTCCTTAGAGAAGTCTGTACCCCTCCAGTACAGTTTGTATCGCCCCCTTGAGGTTGGCAACTCTCTAGTGTGGTCTGCATGTTTTAAAGTTTATGGTAAGAATAGTTTCCCTTAACCGGTGATGAACTTTTGATATATCCCTATGACGTGACTTGCTTTCCCAATGGAGGATGCACGAGAATGCATCTCCCCATTGAAGTTTACACCTAGTTAATCTTCGAGAAGTTCTTCTCCCCAGTGAAGTTGGCGTTGGTGAATACCTTGCTTTGTTTGTTGTTCTAGTGCATTCTGCACCAGTGAGTGTTTTTAAGAATTCTCCTATTCCTCAGTGATAGAGGATTTAATACCAGTTTCACAATGGAAGTTGAATGTCGAGGGTCTTCCATGTTCAGGAAGTCTATCCTCCCCGAGTAAGGTGTTTTCCCCAGGAAGTTTTAATTTTTCCTCTCCATAGTGAATTACCCTACAGGGAATCCTCGACCTGCAAGATCTAATTGGTAAAGAGTTCTTGACAGAATGTTGTGATTCCTTAGTGCAGTCTGTAATGATGAGATTTCTTTTGAGAACTCTCTCGCTCCCTAGTGAATCTCCCGTTGGATGTTTGCAAATTCTAGTTTGGTTATGGATGGTTATTCAATAAATAAGGACTTTCACCAATTGAGGGATTTCCCTCATTTCCTAGTAAGTCGTGATTAAGAAGTTCTTTGCTCCCCGACCGAGTCGTCACTCACATATTAGCATAATTTGATATTTTCTTTATCAAGATCTTATGTTTATCTAGTTAAAATGTGTGGATGTACTATGGTTCAGAAATTCATTTCTCCAGCAACATCCAATCCCCAATAATGTCCTTGCTCAAAATGCGCAGTTGTGTTTCTCTGTAGTGAAGTTTACAATTTATTTTTACAAGACCTATTCGAATATGGCATGTGGTTACTGCTTATTCCGATGTGTTATTCCCCAATGAAGCATTTAAACATGCATTATTACATTGCATCTACTCATACGTGTAGTGTTTTTATTTGTGTCGGAACATTACTCCATAAATCTTTTAAACACGCATTGAATTATAAGAAAATGGTTATTGCCTTTATCCCCCGTTGATTTGCAAATCCCCATGAGATTATTCATACAGTTTCCCTAAATCGATTTCCTTAAACTTTTTCATTGCTTTTAGAAAGTGTTGGTAATTACCTTACCCATTTCCACCAAGTGGTCACTCGTTGTTTGGTTTGTGGCCCAGTCTTTCCTCCTGGCATATCATCCTCAAGTCTGATGGTCATCAATTCCTCTTTATGTCAAATGGTTACTTGTCACCTATCTCGGTCCCAATAGTCATTGGTATCTCCAAAACAAAAAAGTTCAATCATATATTGAATTATAAGTCGATGGTTTTTCCCATATCCCTAGTGATTCAAATCATGCTTACTGATATCCCCAGAGTCTATTGGTTACTAGTTCCTCTTAGATCGAGTGGTTACTCGCTTGCTTGGTTGCGATCATGTTTGTTCCTATTGCACCACCTCTTCAGGTCTAGTAGTTACTAGTATTCTTAGGTCTAGTGGTTACTAGTACTTCACCAATATCTTAGAGCCTATTGATTACTAGTATTCTTAGATCGAGTGGTTACTCATTTTCCTTGTTTGCGATCAAGTTATTCCCTGGTGCAATAGTTGTAGGTCTGGTGGTCATCAACTCCTATCAAGGTCATGTTCATCACTTGTCACGTAATTTTGAATACAATGTTATGGTATTTGTTAGAGTATAGTGGATACTTGGTGCTCTGGAGTTAAGTGGTTACTTGTCTCTTTGTCACTTTTCCTTGGTCAGTTTCAGTGGTTACTGGTTCTCCCCAGTTTGAGGCTATCAGGTGTTCGCCTTGTTTCTGGATACAATGTTCATTGGTATCCCGTTAATTACTTAGGTCTAGTGGTCACTAGTCTCTTTTAAGATGAGTCTTTCACTCTTTTCTTTGTTTTTGATCCAGTTATTCCCTGAAACATTCTTTGTAGTACTCCTAAGGTCGAGTAGTCACTCGTTACCTTCACTTGATCCCAAGCGTTTAGTCAACGTTCTAATGGTTTTTGTTCAGAAGGCACTATTCCAATTTGATTGAGACCAATTTTTATTGGTATTCCTCTTTTAGATCCCATGGTCATTGGTATCCTCTTGGGTCTAGTGTTCACTAGTCTTCTTAGATCGAGTTCAGTGGTTATTGATCTCGTTTTCCATGTCTAGTGGTCACTAGTCTTCTTAGATTGAGTTTAGTGTTTACTATTCTTCTCCGATCGCAAATATATTTATTTTGGATCAACACAAACAAGCTACTAAAATACGGTTACTAGTGTAGATGCACATTGCTCTAATTCAGAGCGTTAATTTTTGAGTTTATTTGTATTCAATCCCCTTCCACCTATTTGCTTGAACGACCGATGCCAATCTAGCTCTAGGTTTAAGATGATTGAATAGGGGCAACTGTTATACCACACAATTTACCCTCTTCATTTTAACCTATTTGGATTATATTTCATTACCATATGCATGCGTACATAAGATTGATTATGTGGTTACGGGATCAGGGTATTACTCTCAAGTTTCGACAGGTTACTGAAGATGTTTCTTTTGCCGTTTGATGCATTTAGATCCTTCTCCAGGCTATTAAATTAGTGGATAATCAAGGGATCGTCATTTAAAGTCCCCATGTGTTCCAATACGCCTAGAACAACAGAGAAAATCAAGTGTCCCACCTAGTCCGGAACAATTTGGATTAAAAGTATGTTTGTAATCGTGAGTTTCAGAAATTCACAACTTCTATTTCTAAGAATATTTTTTAGTGGTTCTTTGGATATTAGAACCATCTCGAAGTTCTTTATTTTTTGTTTGTTCAGACCGAAGGCCAATTTTGTAAGGAAGACAACTAAAGATTTAAATAACCAGAGTTTTAGGTGTGACTCGGATGTTCATAACTTCAAAACTCTTATGTGGCTCATCATTTTTGAATGGTTCTTCAGCCATAAAGTCTGTCTTGACATCTTCTCCAATTCACGTGTTCAGGCCGAGAGCTAATTTTTTGAAGAAGATCTTCGAATGCGCGAATACGTTGAAGATACACGGGGAAAAAATATAGTGAAAAAGTGTGCTGAACCATTATTTTTCGGACGTTGAAAAATTCATAACTTTCACTCGGTTCGACATTTTTGACTGGTTCTTTAGGCATAAACTTAGTTTTGATGTCCCTCATATTTTATATGTACAGGTTAAGGTCCAATTATGGGCCGAAGATCTCCGAAAATGCGAATTACCAGAGAATTTCTACAGCAAAATTGGAACTCTGGTTCACTGTTTCTCGATACTATAAAAATCGTAACTCTCTTAATTTTTATTGAATCGAGGTGGTTCTCAAAGCATGAGATCACAATTCATTTTATTCCACCCGATTCCGACTCCGATTAAGGTTCCGACTCCGATCAAAATCCCTCCGGTTCTGACTCCGATCAAGCTTCTGATTCTGGTAGCTTCCAATTCCTTTTATGCTTAATTGATTTGGTGATTTAATTGATTGAGTGTTTTTTCATATAATTAACTTTGTGATAATTGTTTATTTGAATTTCATGTGTTGAATTGGATTATTCTTGAATAGTTGATGATGGTTAAGTGTGGAATAGGATATATATTCTTTGAATTGATGTTGATTAGGTGATTTTATCGAATTTCATGTGTGAATTACATATTACTCATGTTCTCTTAAGAATTAATTGTAGAATGTTGTTTCAGATTTATTTTTGTGTTGATAATACTTAATTCATGAGTTAACATAATTCTTGAGTCGAATTGAATTATAATTCAACTTTTTCGAAATTAAAATTTTTGATTCAAGTAGTTATGTGAATACTTGAATTTTACCGTTTATGATCGAAAAGGTGTGGTACTAATGCGGATTTATTTCTTGATAACTATTTGTAGCTTTAAGGCCACAATTCACGAGTCGATACTCATTTTGAAAACCGATTTTTGGACATTTATTGAGTCATGAATAGTGCTTCTCGGAGTTCATGTATGCACTCCAAAGTGTGTATTAATTTTGCTTGATGCATTGGCACTTTGTGTTGGTATTTGAAGGCTACCGATAGCATTTTCGATTGATTTTATTCTGGTATTTTATGCATTTTTTAATGTGTAAAGTTGTTATCTGGAATTTCCTTTATCATGTACATTTTGATTTTGTTTTCATTTGTTGATTACATGTGCATAATTAATTGTTTTGTGACCATTGTTGATGCATTTTTGTGGTACCGATACCATTTTTCGGCATATTTCATGTATATATGTAGTTCTATCCTATTATAGAAAAATATTAAATTGTTGATTTAATTTATGTCTGATATATAATAAAAAATTGTTTAGCATTCAGTTGATATCGATATCAATTTCGGTAGATTTTAAATCAAGTTTTGTGCATTTCATGAGATGTATATATGGTTGTTCGCAACACCATTTTTGCATACATATGTGAGTTTGATTTTTGAATAAAACTTTGTGGAGTTTAATAAATCAATTGGTTGATACCGATACCTATTTTGGCTCGTTTTAATTCAACCTTTATTATGATTTTGCGGGTTATGTCATGGCTGCCCCGTGTTGTTTAACACTTGTGCATATGTGTTTAATACATTCTTGTTGCATACTTAAGCTCTTTAGCATGTTTGTAAAGTTTCGATACCATGTTTGGTTGTTTTACACCATGTTGTTGTCTCATGTTGTGTACTACGACAATGATGCCCGAGTTTTGACATTAAGGTTCCAATGCATGTTTGGATTCCATTTCTTCATCACTCATTCTCAATTTAGGTAGTGATGCAAATACATAACTTAAGTTGTATTTCTTTGTTATTTCTGACATTTTTGTTGACTTGTGCAAGGTACTTTGAGATGACTTTTAATCATTTAATTATCGCTTGATTATTCGATTGAAAGGCAATTTATGCCATTTACTTATGATTCGAGCTTGTGACCGATACGCTTGGCTATTGTTCTCATTCTATGAGATGATATATTTTGTTATCTCTTATTTGGATTGATATCTTGTGCAGGTGTACTGTTTTTATTCATATGTGTTCAATACACATTCCGTATTTTTGTTATCACTTGTCTGGATCGATATCTCGTGTAGGAGTACTGTTGTTATTTGAATGTGTTTGATACATATTTTGTATCATTATTATCGCTTGTCTAGATCGATATCTTGTGCAGGTGTACTGTTTTAGTATTTAGATGTGTTCGATACATATTCCGTATTTTTGTTATCACTTGTTTTGATTAATATCTTGTGCAGGTGTATTGTTTGTATTCGGATGTGTTCGATACACATTCAATATTTTTGTTATC
Organism: Vicia faba; assembly: GCA_948472305.1. Classification (NCBI taxonomy): domain Eukaryota; kingdom Viridiplantae; phylum Streptophyta; class Magnoliopsida; order Fabales; family Fabaceae; genus Vicia; species Vicia faba. Next base: position 303,834,980 of record OX451741.1, read on the forward strand.
ACTTGTCTGGATTGATATCTCGTCTAGGTGTACTATTGATATTCGAATGTGTTCGATGCATATTCTGTATCATTGGTATTGCTTGGCTGGATCGATATCTTGTACAGGTGTACTGTTTAGTATTCAGATGTGCTCGATACACGTTCCACATTATATGTACATATCATTGTACATTGTTATCACTTGTCTGGATTGATATCTCGTGCAGGTGTAATATTGATATTCGAACGAGTTCGATACACATTCTGTATTTTTGTTGTTGCCTGTGTGGATTGATATCTTGTGCATCTAAACTATTTCATATTCAGATTTGTTCGATACACATTCTGTATTTTGATTTATTTTCACATCAATGTTTTGATGCATATTCTGCATGCCAGATTTCTGATTCAATTTTGTTGTTGATGCTAGTTGCTCGCGAAGTTCTCAGGTTTCTTTTATTGCTTCTTAGTATATACGGATTGATATGCATTTTCTATTTCCTTTTTGTTTCACCCTAAAATTTACCCTCTTGATTCAGGCTTATGTTTCATCATAAACATCGTATTGCATTCCATTCATACATTGTAATGGGATCAAGGTACTTTGGTTCTCAAGTCTTCCATAAAGCTTTAGAAGTTTATATTATTGACAAGCGTCTCATTCTCAAGACATCTTATTCATCTCATTGGATCATTAGAAGATTGAAAATTGTGTTAAATTTAAAGTGAATCACATTTCTATGAATCATCAGTCAAATTAGGGTTTTATCCAATTGATAAAATTGAGGATTAGATGAGCCAAATTTTTGAAGCATCATCTTCTCATTATCATTTGAATCAAATTTTTTTAAGAGATCTCTCAAGATATCCAGTGGAATTTGGGCTTTGAAGCTTGATCAACTATCTCCTAACACAAGGTGTAAAACTAGGGTTTTGGATTTAATCAATTTTTCTCTGACTTTTTCACCCAAATTTGTTTCCATGTTTCACTAAAAATTTTAATTGGCATCTATGATTGAAATATTGATCATCAATTTGGATGGGAATAAGTTCAATTGATCAATATGGGCAAAATGGTCATTTTACCAAAAGTCAACAAAATCAGGAGTTGACCAAGTGGACTTTTGGTCAACGCTCAATTCAAACATCCTTATTTCATATTTCATGGATAATTTCATGTTTTAGTCAAGGAAATTGAAAAAATTAGGGTTTACTTGTTCACAAAGCTACTTGGATGGTGAAAAATTTCTAAGTATCCATAGTACATAACTTTGGCCAATCACAACTTGAGTTTGGTTAATATGATTGAAGCAAATGGTACATATTCAGAAAGGTTGTAAAAAATTCAACTTTTTCAATGTGTGTGGAAATCTTAATTTTGAACCATTTGAGAGAAAAATGGCTTGGAAGTTTCATGCACAAGGCATGAATTTTGCTAGGCAGACATGTTTGCTACGCGCGTATTTTTGACAAACACTTGGTGTGCCATATTCATGGCTTAATTCCTTTTGATTCAAGACCCAACTGGAAAATTGAAAAGTAACATTGTATTGCTTATTATTAGGGGTTTCTATTCAGATTGGAATCACTTAAAATATCCAAGAAATGAACGAGTTATAGTATTTCAAAGATGATGGTTAAACCTGACCAAGCATGCATACCATGCAAGCCAGACACACGCGCAAGTTACATGCCTTTAGATCAATTTTTTTCTCAAACTTTAAGCCATGATTTCTTTGTCATCCAGGCATCAATTTTCAAAATTTAAAACACTATAACCAAGTTCATTGAGAGAGCTTTCCATAGGCCCTTCAAGCACAAAATTCCCACGAGCCAATTGAAACAAATTTGAGAGGAAAGTGAGCTGATTAGGATACTTGGTGTGCAGCCATTGTGAAGGTTTGTTTCACATGTGGTAGCATTTAGTTTTGCAGCCAGTTTCTATTCTATGATCGGTGGAAATAGAACTAACTGTTTTTGAAATGCTGGTTCGCGAAATGTCGCGGTAAGTAAGAGTCGCCATTGTCTTTTATGTTCTCCAACAAGGAAAGGACAAAAGCACAGCAAAATTCCTTTTCGAGATGTTTCTCGGTTTGGGAGGTAGATTTATAGAAAGGGAAGGTGTTAGCACCCTTTCTATCCGTGGTTATCCATGGGCTCTTAGGTACTTGCTCACTATGTTTTCAAAAATTGTTTTCTTTTCTTTTGTTTGTGGGTTTTGAAAAAGTTTGTTTTGAAAACTTCTAGGTAACTCTTGTATCAGTCCTCAAGAGTGTATGAAGTATTTGTTTGAAAACTTTTTGAAAGTGTAGGTGCGAAAAGTATTTTTGTTGTTTTGAAAGAACAAGTACCCAGGAGAAATCTACCTACTCAAAAGAAATTAAGCTGTGTAAATGTCCTTTAGACAGTACTATCCCACTATTGAGAAGTAGGTAGCACCGTCGTCAGAGTTATTCGGGTCAATTCGATTATATAGGACATGTGTGGTCACCAAAGCAATAGTAGGATGCCTTAGCGGTAATCCTAATGTCCTAGATCCTTTTTTATCCGAGGAAACCGTTTCGAGGCAACTTGATCTTTAGACAGGAGGGCGACCTCTAAAACACCCTATACTCAATGACCACGTCGAGGAAACCAAGTGAGCCGTACCCTAATAGTGGCATGTGCGAGTGTGTCAGGTTTCATGTTAAGATTATCTTTGCACATGTATTATGGTGAGCTACAGGTTGATTTTAATTTCATACAAGTCTTGTCATGCATAGTTAACAGTTAATAATTTGCGGAAAGTAAATCTACGCTATTACAAGGCGTCAGGTATTTACATCGCCAAAAACAATCCTTGAAAAGTAAATGCGAGAAAATAAAGAAAGCGATAAAAGTCCTAATTACGCTATTACATCCTCGGAGCAATTACATAAATATAATCAAAAATAAATATGTGCGAAATTAAATCAGAGAAGTCCTTAGGGTTTTGACCCTTTTTGAGAAAAGAATGGAATTTTGGTCCTTTTTGCAATTAATTAATATTAAACCTAATTTACTAATTAATTAAATAATTACAAGAAAAAATTATTTTTTAGTTTTTTAGGTCTTTAATGAAAATAAAATAAAAAGGATTAAAATTGTCAAAAGAAAAAAACCTAATTCTAGATTGATTTTATTTATTGTGAAAAAAGTCAAAGTTAACCTAATTAACTAAATTAATTATATTTAGAATTTATTTACAAAAAATAATTAATAGTGAAATTAATAAATAATAAATATAAATAATATTTTAGGTTTCTGAATTTATTGTGAAAATAATTAAAATTAACCTAATTAACTAAATTAATTTGTTAGAATTTATTTACAAAATAATAATTAATAGTGAAATTAATAAATAATAAAAATAAATAATATTTTAGGTTTCTGAATTTATTATGAAAAATGATTATGTGAGTTGATTACATAATAATAAAAATAGTTATAATAATAATTAAAAGAAAATATAAAAGGGAAAGAAAATAAGAAAATAATAAACCAGGGGGGGTGATGGCCCAATATGGAGGTTAGAAAGCAATTCTGGGCCCATTAACGCACAAGCCTGTTTGACCCTGGAGATCCCCCATGCGCAGGGTTGACTGGGAGTATGGTGTTCTTCATCTCCTGGCCATTGGATCTATGTTGGAAGACACATGGCATGCTCATGTTTGGAGCGCATGGTGGAACACCTTTGGGATTCTGCACATGATCATGTTAAGAAAAGAAATAAATGAGTTTTGGGTGGACCTGGGATTCGAACCCAGGTCCCAATGGTTACCAGCCAACGCACCATCCACTAAGCCATCTGAACGCATTTGTTAGAATGATGGACAATGAATATAATATATAAAAAATATCAATTATGTTGGAAACATAAAATCACGCGCGCGCTTTTTGAATCATCCAACCATGAATCGGCACGTCATCGTCTTCCTCATATTTCCTGTAAAAAACAAAGTTAGATAGCGGGGGTTTTTAAGCCCCACAAAACATGATGACCAATAATAGCGATTAGCCTTATGCTTAACATAAATATTTCGCGAATATGGCTTTTGATTTGTCTGGTTCTCACGAATCTAACCATGGGTCTTAAGGGGTCTAATTTTTCCTGGATAATAAAGCCCCAATTTGGAAGCTTAAGAACCCTAGATTTCTTCAATGGTAACTTTCGATCCTGCACACTGTAATCCAATTAACCAATACCATTAGCTTTATATGGACTCAAGCAACACAAAACAATGATTAAAACGTGTTAATTATGCATGAAATATGAGTTTCGATTATGAGGAAAATATGCAAACCGTGAGTCTGTTTAGAGTGATTTCTTGAGCCTTAACACTTGGTTTTGATTGCAATACGTCTCTGGGAACCCCTGCAATGTATTAGAAACAATAAAAGCCTTTGAATCACGTTAGAATATGGAAATCAGTTTTCAAATTTCTTGTGTTTTTTTCAAAGTGTTTATGGCTTTCTTGCAGCAAATTCACGTGTGCATGAGTAGGGTTGGCTTCTGTATATATAATAGAATGAAACTAGGTCAAATCTTTGCCAAGAAATCCATGGAATTGATGTTTCAATATTTGATTGAAAATCAAATATTTTTGAATCTTTTTGATTGGAAAAACTTGCTAAATTTGGAGATTCTTGTCCCTTTGATTTGCACACGAAATTTCCAGCATATCTTGAGCATGTTTGCTTCACCAAAAGATTGAAAAATCATATCTTTGAATTTCCTACAATTTAAATTAATTAAATGAATTAAAATCAATTAAAAATCCAATTAATTAATAAAAATAAGAAAATAAATTCAAATAGGCTTGATGGGTCGTGCATAAGTCATGGATAAAGTTTCAAGAAGAAATTTGAGGCCCATTAGCAAAAACAAAGTGTTTTGAGCAAAGTTGACTTTTGCAAATTCACAAAAATTTCCCAACTTCTCTAATGCATATCTTGCCCAATTTTGATCCTATGAACATGTTCTGGGACATTTTGGAAAGGTCTTGAAGTCCTATAACCAATGCCTTTGGTCCCATGTCATTTGGATTTACCAATCTCAAGTTATGGTCTTTGACTTAAAGTGCATTTTTGTTGACTTTTGAAATTGACCTATAATGTAGAAATTGATAACTTTTTGTGAGAGCATTTATTGGACTTGGAATGTGAAGATGGTTTGTAGGAAATGTCATCCCCTTCAAAATGAGCATTGGATGGGATTTTTCTGATGAACCATGAAAAAGTTATGCCCTGGTCAAGATACAGTTGACTTTTCTGCTGTCCAAAAATAGTAACTTTTTGCATCTTGATGATTTTTGAGCCATGCTTGAGGAATCATGATCAAGACTTGATAAAATGATGATTGTGAGCTCAAAATAATATGTTGACCAAAATTTTTGACTTTTGACTGCAAAATGACCATTTTGCCCCTACAGTTGACTGTAGAGCAAATAGGGCTTTTGACTGTGCAAATTGACATTGTGAGTCTTGAAACTTGGCATGTAGATGCTTGAGAATGTTTGTAGGCCTATGAGACTTGATTGAGCCATTGAAAACCTCAAATTCCTTGAAGGCACCAAAACCCTAATTTCAGCTGGCTTAGGAGATGGTTTGGACTGTGCAATCCTTGAGAAATCTTGAACCATTTGAAGATGATTCTTGACAAACCTTGAAGAATATGGTAGGGCAAATTTTGGGGTACAACAGTTGCCCCTGTTCAATCTTCTTAAACCTGAGGATGTAGATTGGCTTGCGTGCCTTTCGTGATCCAAAGGTGGAAGATGATTGAACACTTAGAGTGCCCAGAAATTTGCACTCGCATAGTGTAGTATCAACAATGTGATGTCGGGAATGGGCTTACAGATTCCATCTGAAGATTATTGGTTTTTGTCTTTGTTGACAGGTTGTCTTCATTGACTGGTTGTCTTCATTGACAGGTTGTCTTCATTGACTGGGTTGTCTTCATTGACTGGTTGTCTTCATTGACAGATTGTCTTCATTGACTGGTTGTCTTCATTGACAGGTTGTCTTCATTGACAGGTTGTCTTCATTGACAGGTTGTCTTCATTGAAGAGTTGTCTTCATTGACAGATTGTCTTCATTGACAGGATTAGCGTCAGAAAAATCTTTAGGAATTTGATTTAACTGGATTTGTCTTCTTCGACTAGATTTGTCTTCTTTGACTGGATTGTCTCTTTTGACTGGGCTCGTCTCCTTTGACTGGATTTGTCTCCTTTGACAGAATTTGAGACTTTGACTGCATCTTTCCTGAAAGATAAAGGTCAGTCATATGCAATGCATGATATGGATCAAGCAATGATGTTCTCATCATAAATGAGGTTGTATGATATGATTGCGTATGTGCATGTATCATGATGTATGAAAAGGTGATGTTTTAGCTGGGGAAAATAAATCCCGGATAGCTGCTGGAGAATGACGTTGAATTCTTCGTTTTCGCTGGGGATGATGAACGAAGGTAATTGCAAGAATAAACCGGTAGGAGAAGATGACTCCGTTGGGTAATAAACCTGATGGAGAGATTATTCTGCGGGGAATTACTCTGTGTGGAAGAGATACTTCGCTGAGAATTTAACGATGACTCTGCTGGGGACTCCGTTGATAAGTTATGTTAGGGATTTTGATGAACTCCGCTGGGGATAGGAAGAACTTCGCTGAGGACGATCTTTCCGTTGTAATTTACTGAGGATAACCCAGTTAGACTCTGGTGGGGATAACCTCTGAATATGGCTGGGAGAGAAATTTGTACTCTGCCGGGGACAAGCTTCCAGAATCTACTGGGGAAGATGATTCAACTCTCCTGGGGAAACTTTTGAAGAAATGGCTCCACTGGGGAAATGGCTACCCTGGGGTGTATCTTATATTCCGCCGGGGAACAATCTTATATTTCCGTCGAGGAATATTAAGACTGCCGGGGATGCTTGCTTAGGGAATATCTGTATACTCTGCTAGGGAATATTAAGATCTTCTGGGGGTACCCAACTTTTCCAGGACTGATGGTAGACCCATTCTACTTGGGAGGGAGTATTGCTGACTTGCTGGGTATACTGTGCCTTTTTAGGGCTGATGGAGGACCAACTCTGCTTGGAGGAGAGTATTGCTGAATCTTGCCTTACTCTGCGAGGAGTGAAGGTATCTTGATCATATTCTTCAGTCGAACCTACCTTGGTACCTTGGTGGACAGAGCAACTAGATCACTTAGACAATTCTTATTGCCCCTGTTTCTGATGTCACCTGTAATTAGTCCTTTGTTTCGCATGCAAATATTTATGATTAGCAATTAATGTCAAATGCATATATCAAAAATTAACATTGGACGTTCTTTGCAAAACAAAACAGATAAAGGAAAAACAGTTGGCAATTTGTCTGGAAAAGTGAACTTGTATTGATTTTGAAATTTGCCTGTAAATAGGCATTTTGTGTACAAGAGGCTGACATCCTAGTAAGAGAACGCCGTCGAACAAAATAGAGTTTATACAATTTGTGAAAAGAAAAACAAAACAACTATGTGAGGAATCCCACTGGGTTCCAACCCTGCTATCGCCTTTATGTCTTCAAGCGTCTCATCCCTTCGCTGCTTAGTTGAAGATGAAGCTGATTGATTGGTGCCGTCTGAGCCTGATGGTCGATACCGAAGTCTGGATGCAGGGTGATCCAATGAGGCATAGTATTACGCTTATCCCTAACTTTTGCCTGGACCGCCCTTTCGGGTTTTCAGTCCACCGGGATACCCATTTTTGCCCAAACCGCCTTTTCAGGTTTTCGACTTGCCGGGTGTACAGATTTTTTCATTTCATCCCTTATTTTTGCCCTAACCCTTTTGGTTCGCCGGGAAGCCCTTATTTTTGCCTAGGTGTGTCAACCTAGCGGGTCTTTAATCATGCGTAGTATCTTTTTACTATGTCTGCATTGGCGGGGTGAGGAAGGTCGTCACCATCCATGGTGGTTAGAATCATTGCTCCTCCTGAGAAGATATTCTTAACCATAAATGGCCCTTCGTACGTAGGGGTCCATTTTCCCCTGGGATCACCTTGAGGTAGAATGATGCGCTTGATTACCATGTCCCCGACTTGATACTCTTGTCGTCTGACTTTCTTGTTAAATTCCTTGATCATTCGTTTTTGGTACGTCTGACCATGACAAATAGCAGTGAGTCTTTTTTCGTCGATTAGGTTTAATTGATCAAGCCGATTCTGGATCCAGTCGTTTTCGCTCAAACCTGCATCCTTCATGATTCAGAGAGAGGGTATCTGAACTTCGATGGGTAAGACTGCCTCCATGCCATATACCAAGGAATATGGTGTTGCCCCTGTTGATGTCCGTGCTGAGGTACGGTATCCATGAAGAGCAAATGGTAACATCTCGTGCCAGTCTTTGTATGTCACTTTCATCTTCTGCACAATCTTCTTAATGTTCTTATTTGCTGCTTCGACAGCCCCATTCATCTTCGGCCGGTAGGGAGAAGAGTTATGATGATGTATCTTGAATTGCTCGCAGAGCTCAGTGATCATCTTGTTGTTAAGATTGGTACCATTGTCCGTAATGATCCTCTCTGGTACGCTGTATCGACAAATCAGGTTGTGCCTAATGAACCGTGCCACGAAATTCTTGGTTACGGTAGCATATGAAGCTCCTTCAACCCACTTTGTAAAGTAATCGATCGCTACCAGGATGAAACGATGCCCGTTGGATGCCGTAGGTCTGATCTCGCCGATCATATCAATGCCCCACATTGCAAAAGGCCAAGGTGCTGTCAAGACGTTCAGAGGAACTGGAGGAATGTGCACCTTATCAGCATAGATCTGGCATTTGTGACACGTCCGAGAATGTTGATAACAGTCGGCTTCCATTGTGGACCAGTAATATCCTGCCCGAAGGATTTTCTTTGCCATGGTATGCCCACTGGAATGAGTTCCGAAGGTACCTTCATGCAGCTCTGCCATGATCCTTTCCGCTTCAGTTTTATCCATACAACGCAGTAAGGTTGAATCATGGTTGCGTTTGTACAGAATGTCATTGCTGAGGAAGAACTTTGCCGCGAACCTTCTCAGAAACTTCTTGTCATTAACAGATGCACCCTCGGGGTATTCTTGAGCTTCAAGGTACCTCTTCACTTCATGATACCAAGGTTTTTCAGTTACCTCTTCAGCCTCAAGAGCACAACAATGTGCAGGTTCATCCAATTTCCAGATAATGATCCGGGGAGCCTCGTTGTCCCATTTTACTTTGAATATGGAAGACATTGTAGCTAGCGCGTCTGCCAACTGATTCTCCTATCTTGGGAAGTGTTCAAAAGATATCTCCTCAAAATGGGGAATCAACGTCAATACATACTCCTTGTAAGGAATAAGATTTGGGTGTTTTGTATCCCACTTGCCTTTGATCTGGCTGATCACGAGAGCAGAATCTCCGAAGACACTCAGAAACTTGATCCTTAGGTCAATTGCGGCTCGAAGACCCATGATGCATGCTTCATACTCCGCCATGTTGTTGGTGCAACTGAAACATAGTCGGGCGGTAAGTGGAGTATGAGAGTCTTTTAGAGATATGATCACAGCGCCAATATCGTTACCCAAAGCGTTTGAGGCTTCGTCAAAATGCATAGACCATCGGGATCCTTCCTCAGGTCCTTCATCCAGTCTAGGTACTTCACAATCAGTCACCACCATGATATTCTCGTCTGGAAATTCAAAGTTCATGGACTGGTAGTCATCCACTGCCTGATGTGCCAAATGGTCTGCCAATACACTTCCCTTGATTGCTTTTTGAGCCGTGTACTGGATATCATATTCAGTCAAGATCATTTGCCATCTTGATATTCTTCCAGACAAGGCGGGCTTTTCGAAGATATACTTGATTGGATCCATTTTTGAAATCAACAGAGTAGTGTGAGTCAACATATACTGTCTTAGCCGGTGAGCAGCCCATACCAAAGCGCAGCAATTTTTCTCGAGCAGTGAGTATCGGGTCTCACAATCGGTAAACTTTTTGCTAAGGTAATAAATAGCGTGCTCTTTTCGGCCAGACTCGTCATGCTGCCCCATCACACACCCCATTGAGTTGTCAAGTACTGTCAAGTATAAGATTAGAGGTCTCCCTTCAACCGGTGGCATAAGAATGGTGGCTCTTGGAGATACTCTTTGATTCTTTTGAAAGCGGCCTGACATTCATTGTTCCAATGTACTACTTGATCTTTCTTCAGTAGCTTAAAGATTGGTTCACAGGTAGCAGTTAGATGTGAGATGAATTGGGAAATGTAGTTCAGACGTCCCAGAAAGCCTCTGACTTCTTTCTCTGTCTTGGGAACTGGCATCTCCTGCATGGCTTTCACTTTGGCAGGGTCCACTTGAATACCTTTGTCGCTCACGATGAAACCTAGCAATTTTCCAGATCTCACCCCGAAGGTGCACTTGTTCGGGTTTAACCTCAGCTTGTACAACTTCAGACGGTCGAACAGCTTCTGCAGGTGGTCAAGGTGTTCCTCCTTAGTTTGGGACCTTGCAATCATATCATCGACGTATACTTCAATCTCATGATGGATCATGTCATGAAATAAAGCAACCATGGCACGTTGGTAGGTTGCCCCAGCATTTTTCAACCCAAAAGGCATGACCTTGTAGCAAAAGGTGCCCCACTGAGTAACAAAGGTGGTCTTCTCTATGTCTTCAGGAGCCATCTTGATTTGATTATAACCGGAGAATCCGTCCATGAAGGAGAATACCTTATGCTGAGCAGTGTTGTCAACCAGAACGTCGATGTGAGGCAGCGGGAAGTCATCCTTAGGGCTTGCCCTGTTCAAATCCCTGTAATCAACACACATTCGGACCTTACCATCTTTCTTCGGCACCGGAACCACATTGGCAACCCACTGAAGGTAAGAAGTCACTGCTAGAAACCCGACGTCGAATTGTTTCATAACCTCAGCTTTGATTTTCTCGGACATCTCTGGACGCATAGGGAGGACCTTCTGTTTTACCGGAGGGCATTCTTCCTTGGTGGGCAAGTGATGAACCACAATGTCGGTATCCAACCCAAGCATATCTTCGTAGGACCAGGCAAAGATTTCCCCGTAGTCATGCAGTATCTGAATCAACCGTTGTTTCACACTGAGCTCCAGATTGGCCCCAATCTTGACTTCCTTTCTGTCTGTCTCAGTACCCAGATTTACCGTTTCCACAGGCTCTTCATGTGGCTGAATGACCTTTTCTTCCTGGAGTAGCAGTCTTGCAAGCTCACCAGGCACTTCGCAATCATCTTCACCTTCGTCTTCGGCTAAGTTGATCGGATTTTTGAAGTCATAACTGGAAGTAGCAGAGTCGTTACCAGTGAGATCCAAAGTGGATTGGGACCTATATATGTGAGTGTGTGTAAATATAGCTGTTTTGCAATATATAATAAAGAAAGACAAGGAGCGCGAGATTTGAAATGCAAAAAACGTCCAATGCTTTTATTAATGATATATGAAAATAACAAATAATAAGCCCTCACAAATGAAGCCACGGTGCCCCGGGTAAGACACCGGGCCATAAAGTTTCAAATTATTGTCTGTTACAAATTTAAAACAAAGGAGTTCATTATTGAGTGACAAAAGTAATAGGTGTGAAGTCTTTCGTAGTCCAGTTGCTTGGTCCACCGTTGGTCGTTGGGTAGATCCAGCTGTCGAATTCAGATTCCTCTACGTCATCATCATCCCTAATAGAATTTACTCCATGATTGGGCATGGGAGCAGTCACAACATTGGGCCTTTCGGGCGCCTCGAACTCTATCTCCTTTGCCTCGATTAGGTCCTGAACCTTATTCCTCAAAGTCCAGCAATCATCCGTATTATGTCTCGGGCCATCAGAATAATAAGCGCAGCGGGCGTTAGGGTTGTACTTTCGAGATGTCTTGTTGGGATTCTTTGGGGCTTCCCTTAGAGTTTCCGAATTGGTTGTCAGCAACTGCGGAAATATCTGGGACAAGGTCATGCTGAGTGGAGTGAACTTCCTTCTAGGTCTCTCTTCTCTTTGTTGGTTGTGACGCTGAGGAGCACCAGCAGGCTTTGAAATGACCACCGCGTTGACAGCTTGGCGGTGTTCAGATTTGTTTGGTCTCCTTGAGCCATAGACAACACTAGTTTCCTTCTTGAACGGTTTCTTTTCAGCACTCGAGGAGGCTCCCTTTTGTATCTTCCCAGACTTGATACCAGCTTCGATCCTCTCACCAGTCAAGATCAGGTCTGTAAATCCGGCAGAAGAATTTCCGATCAAATGGTTGAAGAACGGACCAGACAGGGTCCCCAAGAACATATCAACGAGCTCACGGTCAGTCAAAGGTGGCTGCACCCTTCCAGCCAGGTCTCTCCACTTTTGGGCATACTCCTTAAATCCTTCACCCGTCCCTAGTGACATACCCTGGAGTTGGGTACGCGTAGGAGCGAGGTCGTAATTATACTGATACTTCTTATAAAACGCAGTAGCCAAGTCCTCCCAGTTACGAATACTGGCTCCATCTAGCTGATAGAACCATTCGAGTTGAGTCCCTAAAAGACTATCCTGGAAGAAATGGATCCATAGATTCTTGTCTGCAGTGTACGGTTGGATCTTCCTTACATACGACCAAAGGTGTAGCTTAGGACAGGAAGCTCCGTCGTACTTTGCAAAAGCAGGTGCCTTGAACTTATGTGGGATCACCACCCCAGAGGATAAGCCTAGATCTCCAAAATCCAACCCAGGCACATGTTGAATCTCCATAGCACTTAAACGGTCATCTAGCTGTTTGTACCTATCCTCGGCAGGAGGATATTGTTCATCATTATAATCCGTCTCGTTGTCGGAGACCACGGGACTAGGAACCCCTCTCTCTTGTGGGCTGTCTTTCCCAACAGATGGGGTAGTCAGCTCAACCTCATTCTGCACTGCATTCCCATATCTGCGTCCGGTATTGAACAAGACAGTCCTCTTCTTCTTCTTCTTTAAAAGCAGAGTCTTCAACTCCTGTTGAACCTGGGCTAGGCTCATAATCATCTCTTGGAACTGGGCATTCTGGGCCTGGAGGGCCTTGATAGCTTGTTCATTAGTAGGCTCAGAAGTCATGATGATTGCTGAAATAAACAGCGAAGAAGATAAGCGACCTGTAAAAAAGTGTACCTGTTATGCATATGATGCATGGTATGCTATTTATGCAATGCATTCAAGGGTTCGAAAGTTCAAATTCGTTGTATACAAAAAAAGGAACACACGTTATATTAATAAATAATCTGTTCAGTACATCAACGCCTTATGGGTGAAATATTACAAAATACTTAATGCCAAAAGACACTGCGCATCCTCTTTGGAGCGATGTAAGTGTTAAGGGTCTTTTCCTCGTGAAGTAGGCGGGTGAGCTCCAAGACCTTCTTCTCACTGGCATGTAGATTGGCTTCAAGAGAATTTCATTCTTCCTTGAGTTGGATCCAGCTCTTCTGCATTTCTTCCCAAGATGTTGGCATGTCTGGATGTAGAATGGTGTAGGGCACCTCTCCTTCCAAAACAGGCTCTTTGATCACGGGGAGTATGTGAGGATATGGCATTATAAGCTTCTAGGAGCGGGCTCGTACCCACTTGAGGTAAGGCTCAAGGGGGATGGAATTCTTGTGCCCCATGGTCTTACTATCCACTTTGTTAGGCATCCTCCAAGCTCTGATAAACCTCTGGCGAAGTCCTTGCGTATCATTGTCGAAGTCTAAAACTATGTCAGGAATCAGCATGTCATGAGGACCATCCCTCCGAGCATATCCAAACTGTCTCAAAGCTAGACAGGGGTTGTATGTAATTCCTCCTCTAATTCCAAGTAAAGGAACATTGGGAAATTCTCCGTAACGGTCAATGATAGTGACATTTTCTCTGGACCGAGAACACCAATGTATATCAGAATGTGTAAGAGTCATTAACCGTTGTGACCACCTTAATCCCTGCCCGTTCTTCAAAACTGATTGTGGAAGGTGCGAAATAAACCACCTTTCCAAGAGAGGAGTGCAGCACATGAGAACACCTCTTTTTCTCATTGTTCGAGTGTAAAATGAGTGGAGGATGTCCCCAAGCAATGTAGGTATAGGATTCCGGGACATAAAAATCTTGACAGCATTTATATCTATAAGTTGATCCGGATTTGGGAACAAGACCAACCCATAGACAAGGAGTGCCACAACTTCTTCAAAGGCTTGTAGATCGAGAGACTTCCAACATTCTTGTGCTTTCTCAAACAGGAACTTTGCCAAGAATCCTTTGATACCACTTCTGATTTCCCAATGCCCCTTGATGTCAGATGGTTGCAGACGTAATGCTTGAGCAACCTCTTCGAGTTTTGGTTCCTTTTCCGTACCATTGTAGGGTAGTTGACTAAGGATAGGAATTTTCAGAAGCTGAGAAAACTCTTCCAAAGTAGGCCCCAATTGATAATCCAGGAAAGTAAAACAGTGGTGCAGGGGGTCAAAGAACTGGAAGAGTACTTTCATCATATCTTCTTCAGTGTTGGTGTTTACCAAGCTGATGAGTCTACCATGTCTTTCATTGAAGGAAGAGTTCTCGGGAATCCTGGATGTAAGCTCCTTAAGCTGAGGAGGGATCCTTACAAGGTTGACCTGAATTGTTTTCCTGCGGATAGTATCCATGTCCTACAAAACAAGAACAAAGATGAAGATTCGAACCCTTGAAGTGGTTAGTAAATGCATATGATGCTTTATGATGTTATGATGTTATGATAAAGACACACCACAAGTATTCACAAAAAGCAAACATGATAAGGCACACAAGTCACACCAGACATCCCTTAGAGTTTAGGCCAGCATGAAGTTTAGGTACTACCCTCTTGAAGTTAGTTGGCTCAAACCTGTCCTATGAATAGTAACCGGGTTCTAAGGAGCTCAATATCATTGGGTTGTTTTCCATGTTCATTGTTTTGATTTAGCCACTTAACTGGCGACCAAAATATTCCAAGAAAACAACCCTCAATGAGTGTAGTATCGAGTATCTACCAACTTCAGACTGCACCAAAGTCGGTCATCTCACTACCCCTAAAGAGGCCAGGATGGTCAAGTAAGGATCCTAAGGTCAGTTGATGCTTCACGACACCACGCGGCGGCCCCGTACTCTCCTTGACTTGACTCAAGGGTTACCGGTACTCACCAAAGTGCCACATCAATGTAGCAACTGCTTCAACCGTGTCGGTATACCCCACACAGTTCCCTCACAGTTTGTTGCTACTTCTAAAGGGTATCCCCAGATCCGGGTTAGGATCTATAGAACTCCGATGCAAGCCCACAATATTAAATCAAACAAAGCATACAATTGAAAACAAGAGTGGTCTAATCCTAAGGTACACCTCACTTTTATAATATCTCCCCAACAGAGTCGCCAGTTCTATGATCGGTGGAAATAGAACTGACTGTTTTTGAAATGCTGGTTCGCGAAATGTCGCGGTAAGCAAGAGTCGCCACCGTCTTTTATGTTCTCCAACAAGGAAAGGACAAAAGCACAGCAAAATTCCTTTTCGAGATGTTTCTCGGTTCGGGAGGTAGATTTATAGAAAGGAAAGATGTTAGCACCCTTTCTATCCGTGGTTATCCACGGTCTCTTAGGTACTTGCTCACTATGCTTTCGAAAATTGTTTGCTTTTCTTTTGTTGGTGGGTTTTGAAAAAGTTTGTTTTGAAAACTTCTAGATAACTCCTGTATCAGTCCTCAAGAGTGTATGAAGTATTTGTTTGAAAACTTTTTGAAAGTGTAGGTGAGAAAAGTATTTTTGTTGTTTTGAAAGAGCAAGTACCCAGGAGAAATCTACCTACTCAAAAGAAATTAAGCTGTGTAAATGTCCTTTAGACAGTACTATCCCACTATTGAGAAGTAGGTAGCACCGTCGTCGGAGTTATTCGGGTCAATTCGATTATATGGGACATGTGTGGTCACCAAAGCAATAGTAGGACGCCTTAGTGGTAACCCTAATGTCCTAGATCCTTTTTTATCCGAGGCAACCGTTTCGAGGCAACTGGATCTTTAGACAGGAGGGCGACCTCTAAAACACCCTATACTCAATGACCACGTCGAGGCAACCAAGTGAGGCGTACCCTAGGAGTGGCATGTGCGAGTGTGTCAGGTTTCATGTTAAGATTATCTTTGCACATGTATTATGGTGAGCTACGGGTTGATTTTAATTTCATACAAGTCTTGTCATGCATAGTTAACAGTTAATAATCTGCGGAAAGTAAATTGCGGAAAGTAAATCTACGCTATTACAAGGCGTCGGGTATTTACATCGCCAAAAACAACCCTTGAAAAGTAAATGCGAGAAAATAAAGAAAGAGATAAAAGTCCTAATTACGCTATTACATCCTCGGAGCAATTACATAAATATAATCAAAAATAAATATGTGCGAAATTAAATCGGAGAAGTCCTTAGGGTTTTGACCCTTTTTGAGAAAAGAATGGAATTTTGGTCCTTTTTGCAATTAATTAATATTAAACCTAATTTACTAATTAATTAAATAATTACAAGAAAAAAGTATTTTTTAGTTTTTTAGGTCTTTAATGAAAATATAATAAAAAGGATTAAAATTGTCAAAAGAAAAAAACCTAATTCTAGATTGATTTTATTTATTGTGAAAAAAGTCAAAGTTAACCTAATTAACTAAATTAATTATATTTAGAATTTATTTACAAAAAATAATTAATAGTGAAATTAATAAATAATAAATATAAATAATATTTTAGGTTTCTGAATTTATTGTGAAAATAATTAAAATTAACCTAATTAACTAAATTAATTTGTTAGAATTTATTTACAAAATAATAATTAATAGTGAAATTAATAAATAATAAAAATAAATAATATTTTAGGTTTCTGAATTTATTATGAAAAATAATTATGTGAGTTGATTACATAATAATAAAAATAGTTATAATAATAATTAAAAGAAAATATAAAAGGGAAAGAAAATAAGAAAATAATAAACCAGGGGGGGTGATGGCCCAATATGGAGGTTAGAAAGCAATTCTGGGCCCATTAACGCACAAGCCTGTTTGACCCTGGAGATCCCCCATGCGCAGGGTTGACTGGGAGTATGGTGTTCTTCATCTCCTGGCCATTGGATCTATGTTGGAAAACACATGGCATGCTGATGTTTGGAGCGCATGGTGGAACACCTTTGGGATTCTGCACATGATCATGTTAAGAAAAGAAATAAATGAGTTTTGGGTGGACCTGGGATTCGAACCTAGGTCCCAATGGTTACCAGCCAACGCACCATCCACTAAGCCATCTGAACGCATTTGTTAGTATGATGGACAATGAATATAATATATAAAAAATATCAATTATGCTGGAAACATAAAATCATGCACGCGCTTTTTGAATCATCCAACCATGAATCGGAACGTCATCGTCTTCCTCATATTTCCTGTAAAAAACAAAGTTAGATAGCGGGGGTTTTTAACCCCCACAAAACATGATGACCAATAATAGCGATTAGCCCTATGCTTAACATAAATATTTCGCGAATATGGCTTTTGATTCGTCTGGTTCTCACGAATCTAACCATGGGTCTTAAGGGGTCTAATTTTTCCTGGATAATAAAGCCCCGATTTGGAAGCTTAAGAACCCTAGATTTCTTCAATGGTAACTTTCGATCCTGCACACTATAATCCAATTAACCAATACCATTAGCTTTATATGGACTCAAGCAACACAAAACAATGATTAAAACATGTTAATTATGCATGAAATATGAGTTTCGATTATGAGGAAAATATGCAAACCGTGAGTCTGTTTAGAGTGATTTCTTGAGCCTTAACACTTGGTTTTGATTGCAATACGTCTCTGGGAACCCCTGCAATGTATTAGAAACAATAAAAGCCTTTGAATCACGTTAGAATATGGAAATCAGTTTTCAAATTTCTTGAGTTTTTTTCAAAGTGGTTATGGCTTTCTTGCAGCAAATTCACGTGTGCATGAGTAGGGTTGGCTTCTGTATATATAATAGAATGAAACTAGGTCAAATCTTTGCCAAGAAATCCATGGAATTGATGTTTCAATATTTGATTGAAAATCAAATATTTTTTAATCTTTTTGATTGGAAAAACTTGCTAAATTTGGAGATTCTTGTCCCTTTGATTTGCACACGAAATTTCCAGCATATCTTGAGCATGTTTGCTTCACCAAAAGATTGAAAAATCATATCTTTGAATTTCCTACAATTTAAATTAATTAAATGAATTAAAATCAATTAAAAATCCAATTAATTAATAAAAATAAGAAAATAAATTCAAATAGGCTTGATGGGTCGTGCATAAGTCATGGATAAATTTTCAAGAAGAAATTTGAGGCCCATTAGCAAAAACAAAGTGTTTTGAGCAAAGTTGACTTTTGCAAATTCACAAAACTTTCCCAACTTCTCCAATGCATATCTTGCTCAATTTTGATCCTATGAACATGTTCTTGGACATTTTGGAAAGGTCTTGAAGTCCTCTAACCAATGCCTTTGGTCCCATGTCATTTGGATTTACCAATCTCAAGTTATGGTCTTTGACTTAAAGTGCATTTTTGTTGACTTTTGAAATTGACCTATAATGTAGAAATTGATAACTTTTTGTGAGAGCATTTATTGGACTTGGAATGTGAAGATGGTTTGTAGGAAATGTCATCCCCTTCAAAATGAGCATTGGATGGGATTTTTCTGATGAACCATGAAAAAGTTATGCCCTGGTCAAGATACTGTTGACTTTTTTGCTGTCCAAAAATAGTAACTTTTTGCATCTTGATGATTTTTGAGCCATGCTTGAGGAATCATGATCAAGACTTGATCAAATGATGATTGTGAGCTCAAAATAATATGTTGACCAAAAAGTTTGACTTTTGACTGCAAAATGACCATTTTGCCCCTGCAGTTGACTGTAGAGCAAATAGGGCTTTTGACTGTGCAAATTGACATTGTGAGTCTTGAAACTTGGCATGTAGATGCTTGAGAATGTTTGTAGGCCTATGAGACTTGATTGAGCCATTGAAAACCTCAAATTCCTTGAAGGCACCAAAACCCTAATTTCAGCTGGCTTAGGAGGTGGTTTGGACTGTGCAATCCTTGAGAAATCTTGAACCATTTGAAGATGATTCTTGACAAACCTTGAAGAATATGGGAGGGAAAATTTTGGGGTACAACATATTCCATGAACTATCATCTTTGTCTCTTTTCCAAAATAAGGAAAACAAATCCACCTCATGCCATGCATGCATCCCTCGTCCTTTCTTTTCAAGAATTGGCACCTTCTTCTATTTTCAAATGTGCCATCCCATATGAAAGTTTGACACCTCATCATGTCACACAGTTATCACTTGTTTACACTCCTTTTTCTCTAATCAAAATGCATGCAACATGGCTGTATCATAAGACAAAACGCAGACTGCAAGCATATGACTTCTAATTTAACAGCTTTACCCTCATAATCCTCTAACGGTATCCATGTTCCATTTTATGGTTTATCCCCACTCTTACAAGTCTATATAAGATAACCTCACTCTCATTTTAAAGGAGGAGCTTTTTTCACGGAAATCACTCCCTTACAAACTTCATTCACTCTTCCTTAAGTCATATTTTCTTCTCAAGTTTCTTCGTGCAAGATCATTTCCTCTTGCCTCATTCATCCTTCTAAAGGTGAAAGGTTGAAGATCTAGTGGGTTTCTCTTCCAAAAATCAGAGGCCAAAATTGATGTTATTTTTCAACTCATAAGGTAAACTTCTAAGATCTGAATCATCCTCCTGCTAGCATGAATCTCGTTTGTAGGAACTGCACCATAGCATAGCTGGCAAGACAATAGGCTTTTGATTTTACAGATTTCGGATGCAGGTCGTGTAGTTGATTTTTGAACTTGGTGAAAATGAATTTTCAATAAATTCGTGCTATGATTTTTCATGATCTATTGTTGATTTAAATTTCTTTGAGTTACACAAGGTAGATGGATGTATGAGCTTTTCTTTTCACTTCGAATCATGAAAAACAATTAATATTTGAAAGAGAAATCTAGGTTTGAAAGTCATTTGTTAGATCTGAAAGTTTGAACAGGTTGAAAGGCTTAAAATCAGTGTTCTTCATGTGCACTTTTCTCATTCGTTTGTGAATCATTTTCAAAAATTATTGATATTAAGTGATGGTATTCTGTGAGATCTTTAATTTGAACATAGTTTTGTCCAAATTCATTGAGAATTGAAGAAGAAATTGTGTTCTGATAGTAGAAGCATCAAATTGGTTATAAGTGTTAGGGGTTGATGTTAACGAGGATGACGCGTGTCAGTTTTTGTTTGAACATGGTTTAAAATCTTTTACAACGTTTTCTCTAAATAGCAGGTGTAATTGTTTCTTGTTTTATTTGAAATTTTATTTAATGTTAATTGTTTTGTGCATTATTGTTAAAATAGTTTTAGCCTATCAAAAATTCTACAAAAAAAATTTTATTCCATATTTAGTATATTTTCATATTTTTATTTTTACTTTTACATTGTTGCAATTTAGATCAACTAATTAATTCGTGGTATTTTGTTAATATTTTTAATCATAATTTTACATTTTTGATTTATCTCATTATTTTCCTTAAAACTAAAAAATCCAAAAAATAACTTTCTAGTATCCTTATGATTTTATCTTGAGTTTAGGACTTTATTTGAGGTTTTATAATTTGCTACCACTGACTTCAAAAATTGGAAAAGATTAAACATCACTTTAGTGATTTTGTTTGCTTATACCACATGTTTGACTTCATTTGCTAATTCTCAAAACTTGTAAAGGTCAAATGGTTTTTGGTTGGGATCCTTGAATGTGTTAGGATTATGTAAATCAATTTTGTTTGAATTTATTCATTTAACTTCAATTTTTCCAAAAATAATTTGCAAAATGTGTCTAGTTTGAGCTTTATCTCAACTAGTTAAGGAAGACGAATTTTATTATCACTCTTCCATTAACCTTCAAGGATCTAAGTTGATTAATTCTGAATTTTATAAGTCTTAAGGACTTAAAAAAAATTTCACTTGTTTTCTAGATATATTTTTTTAATATTTTTAAATGATTTAAGTTTGTGAACTTGTCCTTTGAGTTTTGCATCATCAAGATGTTTCCATTTGGTTGCTTTTGCTCACGTTCTTGAACCGATCTTCTGAGCTCTTAATACTACTTACTTCACTTAGTTATGTGTAATTTTTTAAAATTTTACTATGCCTCTAACTATTTTTTCCAATTTATTAGGGTTTGGTTCTCTAATTTGAGCTCTCTTCTCATACTTTTGTGTTTGATGATTTTATTTTCAACTAATTTTGATTATACTTGAACTTTGGAATAGTGTTTCAGACTTATATGCATGTATTAGACTTTGAAATAATTTTGGTTTGATTTTAGAAATCCTTTTTTCTATTTTTTGCTCAATTTTTGTTTGTTTGCAAAGCTTTGTGATTTGATTGGATCTTATGGTCAATATTTGTTCTTTTTGTGAACTTTTTGAGGTTGATATTTACATTTGTTGTATCCCCTGGACTCCCTTGATAACTCATGAGCTTAGAACAATTTCACTTGGTTCATTATATCCTTTGACGATCATTGTTGTGGAGCTCCTAAATTGAGAAAGTGTAAAACCCTAATTTGGGGAGTTTTGGTAAATCCTTGATAAAGTCTTCATCATGATTATGATTCAAAGTGATTTTAATATATGATAACTCAAGGATAATCTTACTCAAGGTTGCATAGACATTTGATCTCTTTTGATTTATTTTTCTTGCATCATCATAATTTATGTTTTGCTTATGCCAGTTGTTTGAAGAGAGATATTTTGAAATTCATTCATGCAACATCTAAGGAAGCAATCCTTATAGTTTGTACCCTATTAATTTGTACCCTATTTTCACTACTTTATTAATGTCTTAATTTCAATTTCATTGAGCCATTTAAGTTTCTTGGTTTATGTTTGTTTGTGTGTCTAAATATGATCAAAATTGGAAGTAGTTTTGATGCACACTTTTACGAAATGCCTTTGATACATCATGAGTAGTGTATTATGAATTCACTTCTGACTTTGAGGATCTTCATACCTTCTTACTTTTCTCCTAGATTCCTTGCTTGATATCTCATTATCAATACATTTTGGTGACACAATAGGAGCTATATACTAGCTTTGGACCTAGTTTGTGTTTGTTTGTTTGAAAGGACTTTAAGTCCTACATTTCTTAAGGTTTAAACCTTGATTTTATTTCTCTTCTCATCCCCACTCTCTATGATCCTATGATCCACTTGGTTAGTTCTCACTTGCTAATTCATCATGGTGACACAATGGGAGCTATATTTACCTCTTGCATTTGGTTTTGAATTTTTAGTTGTTGATGTTTTCTTATTATGATTGTGAAACTTGTCCCAACCTTGTACCTTGCATTTGGTTGTTACCCATAAATTCCAAGGACACTGAGTTTAGATTACTTTGATCATTTTGGTTATATAGCTTAAGGGACTACATTTCTCCAATGTCATGACAGTTAAGTGTGTTACCTTGTTAACATTTCTTGAGGTTTTAGATTCATGATTAGTATCTTATGAGGGTGTTATCATCACCAAATGACAAATAAGATGCTTTATTACTTTCATTTGGTCTTTATCAACTTCATTTGATCTAAGATAGGATGCCTTTACTTTCCTTTTAGACGATTTTGCTCATCAAATAGGTGACTTTATTTATGTCAGAAGTCTCAACTTCTACTTGGTTACTCTTGAGTCTCATCTTGAAATAACCTATTATATAAGTCACAAATTCTATGATTCTCAAATCATGCACTCTTTGTTTAAATCCATGCTTGCTTAATGTAAACTTGTTTGTTTATTTCTTTTCAACACTCTCCTTTTATATGATGCATGTATGACTTTTCTTGCATGGCTTATATTATTTGAATGTGATATCTAGATATTGTTTTGATACTGACTTGTATGATAGGATACTCCCCTAACCATGTTCATTGTTCACTTACCCTTTTCTCGTACCTCTTTTACTCTCAGAGTTCATTTAGGGTTGATTTTGGGCCTAGTTTTATGATTATACCTAAGATTATTCTAGTAGGTTCTTGTTGGAGCTTCCATAGTTTCTTAGGGAACACTAAACTTTTGTGTTTACTTATGATCTCATCATCACTTGACTTGTCTTTCTTTGATCATTTAGTCATTTACCTTGGCGCACTTCACTACACCATTTCGCCGGATACTAGTTCATTTGCTATGGAGGTTGTACTACGCTTTAAAATCATTAACTGAGTGCTTTCTTAACTATTATAAATGATAAATGAATAACATGTTTATATTCACATTTTATATTACCTTGTTAATACTAGTTATTTTGTTGAGTTGTGCGAGGTACTTCATGAACTTTCTTTACTTTGTGTTCCATTTTATTTGTGGGATACAACTGCGCTTTTGAGGTGATCTAACTGCTTTTGCACTATTATGTTCTTTGTCTGTTTGTATTACCTTGCAGAGTATTTTTATGGTCGTGTCCGCTACACACCATTTGTGATTTATTTTCACATTGAGGCTTTGATGTTTATGTTTGACGACATGACTTCTAACTTGTTTCTTTGTCGATGCTAGCTCGTTCGAAGATCTCTGGGTTTTGTTACTATTTAGTTTCTTATTTACATATTATATTCGTTGTGTACTTTCTCATCCGATTTACCCTTTCCTGCATTTTATTGCTTACTTAGGATGGGGGTCCATGCCACTTGGCAAACACTTGGTGTGCCATGTTCACGGCTTCATTCCTTTTGATTCAAAACCCAATTGGAAAATTTAAAAGGAACATTGTATTTCTTATTATGATGGATTTCTATTGTGCTTGGAATCACTTAAAATATCCAAGAAATGAATGAGTTATAGTACTTCAAAGATGATGGTTCGACCTGACCAAGCATGCACACCATGCAAGCAAGAACCGCACGCAAGGCACAAGCCTTCATATCAAATTTTTTCTCAAACTTTAAGCCATGATTTCTTTGTCATCTAGGCATCAATTTTCAAAATTCAAAACACTATGACCAAGTTTATTGAGAGATCTTTCCATAGGCCCTTCAAACACAAAATACGCACGAGCCAATTGAGAAAAATTTGAGAGGAAAGTTAGCTGATTAGGATACTTGGTGTGCAATCAGTGTGTAGGTTTTTTGCACATGTGGTAGCATTTATTTTTTCAGCTAGTTTCGATACCATTCACTATCATCTTTTTCTCTTTTCCAAAATAAGGAAAACAAATCCACCTCATGCCATACATGCATCACTCGTCCTTTCTTTTCCAGAATTGGCAACCTCTTCTATTTTCAAATGTGTTATCCCATGTGCAAGTTTTTCACCTCATCATGTCACACGAATATCACTTGTTTACACTCCTTTTTATATGGTCAAAACGCACGCAACATGGCTGTATCATAAGACAAAATGCAGACTGCAAGCATATGACTTCTAATTTAACAGTTTTCCCTCATAACTGTCTAACAGTCTCCATGTACCATTTACTGGTTTACCCTCACTGTTACAAGTCTATATAAGAGAACCTCACTCTCATTTGAAAGGAAAAGCTTTGTTCATGGAAATCACTCTCTTACAAATTTCATTCTCTCTTCCTCAAGTCAAATCTTCTGCTCTGCTTTTTTTCTCAAGTTTCTTCGTGCAAGATCGTTTCCACTTGCTTAATTCATCATTCTAAAGATGAAAGGTTGAAGATCCAGTGGGTTTCTCTTCCAAAAATCAGAGGCCACAGATGAATTTATATTTCAACTCATAAGGTAAACTTTTAAGATCTGAATCATCCTTCTTCTAGCATGAATCTCATTTGTAGGAATTGCATGATAGCGTAGCTGGCAAGACAATAGGTCTTTGATTATACAGATTTTGGATGCAGGTCGTGTAGTTGATTCTTGAACTTGATGAAAATTCATTTCTGTAAATTCGCACAATGATTTCTCAGTGATCTATTTTTGATTTTGATTTCTTTGAGTTACACGAGGTAGATGGATGTATGAGCTTTGCTTTACACTTTGAATCATGAAAATTTTTTAATAATTGAAACAGAAATCTAGGTTTGAAAATCATTTGTGAATCATTTAAAATAATTATTTATATTAAGTGATAGTACTCTGTGAGATCTTTAATTTGAACTTAGTTTTGTCCAAATTCATGGTGAATTGAAGAAGAAATCGCATTCCGAAAGTAGAAGCATCAAACTTGTTATAAGTGTTAGGGTTTGTTGTTAACGAGGACGACGCATGCCAGTTTTTGTTTGAACATGGTTTAAAATCTTTTACAGCATTTTCTCTAAATAACGGGTGTAATTGATTCTTGTTTTATTTGAAATTTTATTCAATTTTATTTGTTTTGTGCATTTTTGTTAAAATAGTTTTAGCCTATCAAAAATCCTACAAAAAAATATTTTATACCATATATTTAGTATATTTTCATATTTTTATTTTTACATTTTTGCACTTTAGATCAATAAATTAATTCGTGGTATTTTGTTAATATTTTTAATCATAATTTTTCATTTTTGATTTATTTCACAATTTTCCTTAAACCTAAAAAATCCAAAAAAAATACTTTCTAGTATCCTTATGATTTTATCTTGATTTTAAGACTTTATTTGTGGTTTTCATAATTTGTTACCACTGACTTCAAAAATTGGATAGGATTAAACATCATTTTAGTGATTTTGTTTGCTTATACCACAAGTTTGACTTCATTTTCTAATTCTCCAAACTTGTAAAGGTCCAATGGTTTTTGATTGGGATCCTTGAATGTGTTAGGATTATGGAAATCAATTTTGTTTTAATTTATCCATTAAACTTCAATTTTTCCAAAAATAATTTGCAAAATGTGTCTAGTTTGAGCTTTATCTGAACTAGTTATGGAAGATGAATTTTATTTTCACTCTTCCCTAAATCTCCAGGGATCCAAGTTGAACAATTATGACATTTAGAAGTCTTAAGGACTTTGAAAAAATTTCCCTTGTTTTTTAGAGATGTTTTATTTTTATTTTTAAATGATTTATGTTTTTGAACTTCTCCTTTGAATTTTGCCTCATCAAGATGTTTCCATTTTGTTACATTTGCTCATGTTCTTGGACCTATCTTCTGAGCTCTTAATACTACTGACTTCACTTAGTTATGTGTAATTTTTCATAATTTTATCATGTCTCTAACTATTTTTTCCAATTTATTAGGGTTTGGTTCTCTAATTTGAGCTCTTTGTCATACTTTTGTGTTTGATGATTTTATTTTCAACTAATTTTTATTAGACTTGAACTTTGGAATATTGTTTCTGACTTATACGCATGTATTAGACTTTGAAATAATTTTGGTTTGATTTTAGAAAGCCTTTTTTCTATTTTTTGCTCAATTTTTGTTTGTTTGCAATGCTTTATGATTTGATTGGATCTTATGGTCAATATGTGTTCCTTGTGTGAAATTTTTGAGGTTTATATTTACATTTGTGGTTTCCCCTAGACTCCCTTGATATCTCATGATCTTGGAACAATTTATTTTGTTCAATTATAGCCTTTGATGATCATAGTTATGGATTCCTAAATTGAGCAAGTTTAAAACCCTAAATTGGGGAGTTTTGGTAAATCCTTGATCAAGTCTTCATCATGATTATGATTCAAAGTGATTTTGAGATATTATAACTCAAGGATAACCTTACTAAAGTTTAAAGAGACATTTGATCTCTTTTGATTTATTTTGCTTGCCTCATCATAATTGATCTTTTGCTTATGCTAGTTGTTTGAAGAGAGATATTTTGAAATTCATTCATGCAACATCTAAGGAAGCAAGCCTTATAATTTGCACCCTATTCATTTTGATCCTATTTTCACTACTTGATTAATGTCTTAATTTCAATTTCATTGAGCCATTTAAGTTACTTGGTTTTGTGTTTATTTGTGTGTCTAAATATGGTCAAAATTGGAAGTAATTTTGATGCACACTTTTACCAAATGCCTTTGATACATCATGAGTAGTGAATTATGAATTCACTTCTGACTTTGAGGATCCTCATACCTTCATTACTTTTATCCTAGATTCCTTTTTTGATATCTCATTATCAATACATTTTAGTGACGCGATAGGAGCTATATACTAGCTTTTGACCTAGTTTGTGTTTGTTTGTTTGAAAGGACTTTAAGTCCCACATTTCTTAAGGTTTAAACCTTGATTTTACTTATCTTATAATATCCACTCTCTATGATCCTATGATCCACTTGGTTAGTACTCACTTGCTAATTAATCATGGTGAAACAATGGGAGCTATATTTACCTCTTGCACTTGGTTTAGAATTTTTAGTTTTTGATGTTTGCTTATTATGATTATGAAACTTGTCCTAAACTTGTACCTTGAATTTGGTTGTTACCCACAAATTCCAAGGACACTGAGTTTAGATTACTTTGATCATTTTGGTTATATAGCTTAAGGGACTACATTTCTCCAATGTCATGACACTTAAGTGTGTTACCTTGTTAACATTTCTTGAGGTTTTAGATTCATGATTAGTATCTTATGAGGGTATTATCATCGCCAAAGTACAAATAAGATGCTTTATTACTTTCATTTGGTCTTTATTAACTTCATTTGATCTAAGATAGAATTCCTTTACTTTCCTTTTAGATGATGTTGCTCATCAATTAGGTTACTTTATTTATGTAATAATTCTCAACTTCTACTTGGTTACTCTTGAGTCTCATCTTGAGATAAGATATTATATAAGTCACACATTCCTTGATTCTTAAATCATGCACTCTTTGTTTAAAGCCATGCTTTCTCAATGTAAACTTGTTTGTTTGTTTCTTTTCAACACCCTCCTTTTATATGATGCATGTGTGACTTTTCTTGCATGGCTTATAGTATTTGAATGTGATATCTAGATATTGGTTTTCTATTGACTTGTATGATAGGATACTCTCCTAACCATGTTCATCCTTCACTTACCCTTTCCTCGTACCTTTTTCACTCTCAGAGTCCGTTTAGGGTTGATTTTGGGCCTAGTTTTATGATTATACCTAAGATTATTCTAGTAGGTTCTTGTTGGGGATTCCATAGTTTCTTAGGGAACACTAACCTTTTGTTTTATTCTGATATCATTATCACTTGACTTGTCTTGCTTTAATCATTTAGTCATTTACCTAGGCGTACTTCACTAAACCATTTCCCGGATACTAGTCATTTGCTATGGAGGTTGTACTACACTTTAAAATGATTAATTGTTTGCTTTCTTAACCATGATAAATGATAAATGAATAACATATTTATATTCTCATTTTATCTTACCTTGTTAATACTAATCATTTTGTTGATTTGTGCGAGGTACTTCATGGAGTTTCTTTACTTTGTGTTCCACTTTATTTGTGGGATACAACTGCACTTTTGAGGCGATCTATCTGGTTTCTCATATTTATGAGATATACTTATATATTTGCACTATTGCATTTTTTGTATGTTTGTACTACCTTGCAGAATATTTGTATGGTCGTGTCGGCTACACACTATTTGTGATTTATTTTCACATTGAGGCTTTGATGTTTATGTTTGACGACATGACTTCTGACTTATTTCTTTGTTGATGCTAGATCGTTCGAAGATCTCCGGGTTTCATTACTGTTTAGTTGCATATTTACGGATTATATCTGTTTGGTACTTTTTTATCCGATTTACCCTTCCCCGTATTTTATTGCTTACTTAGGATTGGGAGTCTGTGCCACTTAGAAGGAAATTCTGGAAGTCTTCACTAGGAGGCCATGTTTTTATTTGTTTAATAATTGTGCCGACATTATATTAAAAATGATAAGTCTTCAAAAGGAGGCAAGCAGAGAGGGTTCGAAATCGACCCTAACACATTCCAGTCTTTGTCGTTCTTATGCTCACTTTGTACAAGTAGATGCTCTGAACATGTGCCCAAGATCTGAATAAGTCTAAGCCCTTCAAAGTAAAGTAAAAAGGGTTTCTGCAATCGGATACCCAGGATTTATTTAAATCATGTTGACAAACATTGATGCTTAGTATACACATGTACTATGACTTTTCCCCCATATCTTTCCTGCCCTGGTAATTGATACCACGGTTAAGGACCTTTTTTATCCCCACAATCTTATGGCTTGACTGAATCAGATGATTCACTCCCCTTGAATACGACTTGACCCTTGATCTGATGCTTGGTTGCTTGTCTATGGTGGGACCTTTCCTTTTACTACTTGGTATGTGCCTTGTAGGTGTTTGATATTCGAGTGATGCTCGAGATTTTGATTGCCCAGATGTTTTGTCATCTATTTGTTTGATTTTGTGTCACAGGATCTGTTACATTTCATTTGCCATGCTCCCTTAGGATTGCTTGTTTAGGCTAGTTTTCGAGCTAGACATTAAGATAGGAATCCATGTATGTTCACTTAGGTGGATACTCCCCTTTTAAAACTCAACCATAGGGCCATCTTTGTATGAGTACACCAGGGCTAGAGACTAGGAGAGCTTCCCTTAGTTGTTTTCTTTTCTTTGCATCCTTGCATCTTAAAACTAAAACTTTCTTTTTCTTGGCAAATCATAAAACATCTCAAATAAACTTACATCCTTCTTCAAGGTAAAAAATACAAACCAATCTTATTTTTTTGTGCGCCTTTTGGCTCGGTTTTAACTTTGATAAGTTGACATCTTACCTCCCTTACCATGATATTTTATTATCTTTTCATCGATGTTTCGCTATCGCATATGTTTGTGATCCTACTTTGATCTTTAATATCATTGTTAGGTGTAATGTTTTATCATCTAAGTTTTGATGTATTGTCGTCTTTGCCATGGTATTTTACTATCTTTTTGTCGATGCTTCATCGTCGGATATGTTTGTTATCCTACTTTGATCTTCAAAATCATTGTTAGGTGTGATGTTTTATCATCTAAGTTTTAATGTTTTGTCAACTTTTCCATGGTATTTTACTATCTTTTTGTTGATGCTTCATCGTCGCATATGTTTGTTATCCTACTTTGATTTTAAATATCATTGTTAGGTGTGATATTTTATGATCTTATTCGATATTTTGCTATCATGCCGATGTTTTATCATCATATCTGAGTATGTGTTGCCATGTGATATCTTGTCATCCTTTTTTTATGTTTTATCATTGTTATCAAATGTTTTGTCATCATTGCTAATGTTTTTCCATCTTGTTTGATGTTTTATCATCGTTGCTGATGTTTTGTCATTTTATCTGATGTTTTTCCATCTTTATTATCTCTTTTGTCTTTTTAATTAAAAAACACAAACAAACCAAAATATATGAGCCGAACTATGGCTGCTCGGATTCCTTAAAAGGGATACATAGGCATTGGGGTAGGGCCCGAACGAGCACAACTTTTATTTTCCCTACATTATTCTCACTTTTCTTTTGCATGCATTCCCTCTTGCATCTTTTATTTTAGATTTTAAGTTTAGACATAGATTTTACACAACCTTATATTAGAACAACAAAAATGTATATCATAGAGTACTACGGACGTGTGAGGTGCTAATACCTTACCCTTCGTAACACACTCCCTTACCCGATCTCTACGGTCGCAATTTCTCCCTCTTCAGGTTTTCTCGATGTTTACCTTTCGCTTCTTGTGGGATAAAAGACATTCGATGGTGACTTCACTAATTTTATATCAGATGACGATTCGGCCGGTTATTTCAGTCATGCCTATTTTATCTTGCATTATTTACCACTTTTTTGATGCCATGAGATGTAGGAATAGAGATACATGATTTACCGCTTTCCTTTCCATGAGAAGTAGGACTAGAGATGCATGTTCTGAGAGTCCCTTTAAGTAAAATCTGGTTTATTTAAAGACCTTGTTTAATTCAATTTCTACATGTGTTTGTTTACATTTCGGTATGTTTACATTTGTGCCAAAGACCTAAACGAAGGCATCCCATTCCCTTTCCCCATTGATAAGTCCTCAAAAGGAGGCATAGGCAATTGAGGTTCCGTAATCGATCCCGCTATTTCTAGTCCCCAGGTTGTTCGTAGTTTGCATCATAATGTCGATGCTATTGAACTGTGCTGCTCTTGCATTGAGCCGGTCAAGTGGAGGAGGGTTCATAGTCAATCCCTAAGTTTTTTCTCAAGCTGACGTTGGTTAATGCTTGATGCTTCTTAGTGATCTCATTATTTTCTTCTATCTCCTACCTAGATCCTTGATATCTTGGTTAAGTGTTTAGTTGCTTATGAAAATTTGCTCTTTATTCATCTCTTGCCTCGATTATTTGATATCTTGGTTAAGTGTCAATTCCCCTTTCTTTACTTCTTGCCTCGGTGATACGGTACCTTGGTTAAGAGTTACTTTAATTACCCCTTCTTTCCTAGATGATAAGATATCCATGGTAAGGAACTTCCCCCCATCCTACCTTGATAATGCGATATCCTGGTTAAGTGTCCTATTCCCCTATCTTGCCTTGGTGATTTGATATCATGATTAGGTGTTATTCCCTCTCTTTTGTCCTACCTTGATGACACGATGTCATGGTTAGGTGTGTGCTACTTGAGTGAGTGGATACTCCTCAAGGGTTGTGTGCTTGAATTCTTGGCTTGGTTAAGTTCTTGATTGCTATGAGATTGTTATAGTTTGATTACATGTTCCCTATAAGATTCTTATTACATTCTTGGTTAAGATCGAACTAATTAGACCCTAGGATGGTTATCCATGCATGTTAACATTAGGTAGATGTTTCCCTTTTGTTAATCCCAACTCTAGGACTATCATTGTATGATAACATTAGGGATAGAGTTAGATAGTCTCCCTTAGACTTTTTCTTCCCTTTTTTCATGTTTAAAACTAAAACTTTTTTTCTTTGGAAAATTCATAAAACATCTCTGACAATACTTAAATCCTTTTTCAAGGTAAAAAACACCAACAAATGCAAACTCTTTTTGTCTTCAGACTTTTTTTTCTTTTAAAACCTTTTCGATAAGGGTGTGTTTTTTTGAATTTCAAGCAATCTGGAAATGCTAAGTGTGGGAGTGGTCGAACATGAGTCTCTTACGAGCTGCAACACCAGACACGAGTTGCAATCCTAACCGCAAGGATACGAATATGCATTATCCATAAAAACATGTAACCAACCAAAACTTTTGAGGTGAACTACGAGTGCCTTGATCCCTATTGCACAGTCGGTGGTGTGTAGAAACAAAGGTTGACAACCGTGGTAGGCACAATTAATAAAAAATTTTTTTTTTTATATAATCCTTTACATTCATGCATTCCCTATATAACTTAGACTTAGATTACAACTCACCCTTTAGATTAGATAACAAGAGTCGATCCCGTGGAGTACCACATATGTGAGGGGTGTTAATACCTTCCTCTTGCGTAATCGACTCTCTTACCCATATATCTCAGTCATTTTATCATGATTTCACCCCTCAGGTTTACTTGATGTTCACCTTTCCCCTCCGCAGGATAAAAAAGCGTTCGATGTCGACTTTATTGATTTCTGATGATTTCAGTCGGTTGTTTCAAACATTCACACCAATATCACATATTGCACACCAAATCAATAATTCACATCGACATATGTGAATTAAATGCAACTCAATGCAATATGCATGTGGTACCAATTATTATCCTTGCTGGTATTACCGAGTCCACATCTCCAAGACAGATAACCACCAAAATAATGCATATCCCTCAATCTTTCAAACCACATCTTAAGGTTTGGGACAAGTCACTAACTCTTGCAAAATCTAGAAAACATTTCCTCTTGACAACTCACGACGCATATGAAATCTCGACATATATATGTAATTAAGACCATCACCATATCTTAATCATACAAGCATATTTCACATGATTCAACACATTTGAATTATCTTCACCAAATTGAACAACATACATACACCATGTAAATATTCACATAAAATCGTACTCATAGCATTTATCAACTCAACACATCATAATAACACATAGAAAGAATGTCAAACCATGTTATTCACATTCATCATCAATTTACAACATACATATACACAAAATCAAGTATTGTGTTTCTCCTAAAAAGTCATCCAAAACCAATCCAAAACACATCAAATAAATTATTAAAATTCATGATAATAAATGATAAATCATAAGCATACAAGATCACCAAACAATTACACAAAATATAAAACTTTTGGTCCCAGGTCGTGCTAAGCGCCATTCACCATGCTAAGCGGCCTCACGATTATGCAAAAAAATCTTCTTCTGACAATGTTCTGTCCTCCACGAGTTGGGTCACTAAAATCCATTCCAAATAGCCATTTCTCATCATTTAAATGTATTATAACTTATATCTAACATATAACATCAAATACAAACATCAAAACTTGATTTCCAACATCAATTTCATGATTCTCATTAAAAACCTAAGTATGTCAAAACCTAGAAATTAAAGAATACAATCCCTAAGTCATGCTACTACCCATTACATGTTATCATACAATCCCAATGGCTGGTTTTTAAGTGCGCCTAAGACGGGGCTGAATAAAGTAGATTGCATATTTTTATTCTTTTATGTGATGATGTTCTTATTTTTCTGTTTTTGTATGAATAAGAAAGCGGTAAATACAGAAAAATTAATAACACCGGATATATCCTGGTTCCCCTCACAGTCCGAGAGTACTCCAGTCCCCTTTAAACACGAAAGAGATTTCACTATAGTTATAATTATTGTATAGATTATCCATACCAAGTGTGATGCTTACTATCTAACCTATAGGGAGATCAAAGGCTCTAATAACCTTTAAGACCGAAACACTAATTGCAAGAAGAACAATCCTCTTCAATGCACATACTTTTTTCCAACAATCCTGAAAACAAGGTAACCAATAAAAAGTAAAAAGAGAACAATCCTAACTTAATACTCTCTTGCTTCCAACAATCCTGGACATCAAGGTTACACCATAATCACTTTGTAAAAATGATTAGAAATAAATTCTTGAAGTAGATATGAAAGTTTATAATCAATGTGAATACCAAGTATTGATCTCTTCTCCTTCAAGACAACAATTCAATTAATATATTACATAAGTGCTAAATGCATATGATGAAACTTTTCTAATGATGTATTTGAAAATGTAAGAGTAAAAGTTTCATGCAATATCAAAATATTAATCAATGCATTTGTTTGAAAATGAGACACAAAAACATTGTATTATATGTTATGATTGTTGTTGTTGTTGTCTTAATTTGCATCAGAATTGAAAATGAAATTTATACATGTAATGCACCCTTTCAAAAGGTTCTAAATGCATGGAAGAGTGCAATGGTTCATGCCTAAAAGTTTCAATCCAACAACCATCATAACAAAATTATTTTTCAAAAATGCATCAGTGATAGCCAGTTACAGGTATGCAGTAACCGATTACCCAGCCTTTGTAACGTTCAAAAATTTCAAAAACGTGAAGCTGTAGCCGATTACCAGAAAACAGTAACCGGTTACCACTGAACGAAAATTGTTTTCCAGAAATATTTTAAAGCCTGTAGACCGCTACTCATAACCAGTAACTAGTTACCACTGTTATGGAAAGTGAAAAAAACATTTCAAAAGACTTGAAAATGAAATGTTAGTGATCTTAAAGCCATGAAACATGTATGCAAAATGTTTAGACATATTTTGAGCATTATAGTAACATACTATATTGAATTGGAGTCTTGTACCATATTGAAGATCAAATACCAATGTCTTCTTTAGGAGTAACTTAACATGCAATCCAAAACTCAATTTTGAGTAGATACTTTTTCTTCTTATTGTTGATCATGCCCTTTTCCTTGATAATGATGTTTGTAATAATCAAAACATAAACTTGCTGACACATGACTTTACACCATAACCATGTGAAAAACCCACCCTTACCTTGGATGTAGATTCTCTAGGGTTCTATCTTCTTCTCTTCTCTTTTCTCCCATTTCTCCTCTTTTCCTCTTTCTTCTCTTCTCTTGTTTTCTTCTTTCTAATTCTATTTCTCTTTGTTTTGCAACAACCCTTACTAACTCTTAATTTCACTAATGGGCTTATCCCATTCTCACACTAAACTATCACCAAGGCCCAATTACTTAATAATTCTATTTTCACACCTACTAACCCAATTTACTCATATAACACATATACACAATTAATTCAAATAATTCATATATTCACAAAATCACACAATTTAATTAATTACTATATCACATAATAATTAATAAATTAAACAACTAATAAATAAAATCAGGGTGTTACATAACACGCATGCTAAAATTCAAGCTATTCCAGATGGATGTGAAAAGTGCTTTCTTAAATTGGAAATTAAATGAAGAGGTGTATTGGTCATAACCGAAAAAAATAATGAGTCGCCACCACTACTTTTTGTCCTAATGGTGGGTGAATAATGGAATAACCCTAGTTGTACATAGGTTCTAAGTTCTTGTTTCACTTTAAAATAAGGGAAGGTGTTAGGCACCCTTCATCTACCTTGTTCTCAAGGAAGTCCTAGGGTTTAGGTTAAAAAGATAGGATAGGGGTTTCAAGGGTCATTAATATATTTGAGAAAAGGGGTTTTAGTCTTTTAATTAGGGGAACTCGCCTTGATTTTTAAGCTGCGTGCCTAGGTATCCTCATATGAGGAATCATAGTTCCAATTTGTAGTTCAAAGTGTTTGGTTGTATTTTTTATGGATTATGGAAATCCCCGATTCTCCTTGAAGTCTAAGTTTGAAGTTAGCGGAATCGTAGACGAAGTTTGCAGTCAATAAAAGAGATCTCCATAATCCTTTTTTGAAAATATCTTGATTTAATTATGTTAGTAGAAAAAGGGTTAGTATTTGTTTGGTTAGCTATTTTCGAGTGTATGATGTAATATGAGAAAAAATAATTTGGATGAAAAAAGATTTAATGCAATTAAAAATAGGGTTAGTGTTTTAAAACAATAGTTTGATAAATAACTATTTTATAATTATTTATTAATAATTATGCAAAAATTAAATTTAATGAAAATGCTAAAAAATATATAGAATTAAAAAAGTAGAAAATATTAAAATAATTAAGTGATTTAGGAAAATTAATTAATTAAGTTTTAGGGGGTGTAAAACTAAGATTGGGTGGTGTATGAGAATTTATTTTGACTCAAAGAAATTCTGAGCCCAAATGGTTAGGGGTGTAAATTAACATTGAAGTGAAAAACACAAGAACGGGGGGTTGAATTGAAACTTAAAAATCAAAAGCAATTACAAAATGATTTTTTCCTGTTTCTCTTGATCTCAAACTACTCCATTCCACCCGCCAAGGTGATTTCTCCTCTATCCAACGAGGACTTAATTCACTAATCAAATTGATTACAATTCTACTTTGACAACTGCCAAAGTCTTCTTGAGTACAACCACAACCCGGTTTATCTCAAGGAAATTTACTTAATCAAAATAAGAAATTCACTGTGTACTATATATTTTTCATTACAAAAACTGTATCACTACTGTGATGTATTACCCGAATTTGGAGTATAGTATGAATATAAATTTTGCAGCATTTTGAGATTATATTGAGCAGTCGTATGAAATCGTAAACGATTCAGCCTTTGAGCTTGTTTATATAGGCGTGGCAATCTGTCCAAGTGGAAACATGATAATGGCAGTTAATGCACTTTCCATACTGAGAAGATCCTTGTCTGATTGTAGCCATTGTAAATGATACTGCCTTGATGGAAAAGTAATGCTTCAGAACATAAGAATCTTGCATGCTGCTTTGCTTCAGAACTTGGGAAATCAGAAACATAATGTTATGTTTGCACGTTAGACTTCCATTCAGAATCATGATATCTTGCTCTTTAGCGTAAATTCTGATCATCATACTTCAGAACATTCTGATTACTCAGCTTGAGTTCTTCTGTGGCTTAACTTCTGGTGCAGTTTCAGTCAGAACTTATGTACAACATAGAACACAAATTTAGAGTGCATATTTGTTCTTTGTGTTTGTTATCATCAAAACTTTTATGAGGGTTGTAGAATCAAATTATGTTCTAACAATCTCCCCCTTTTTGATGATGACAAAAACTAGGATTTTTCAATAAAAATATACAGAACAAAAAGCATAAGAGAGTCTCCCCCTGAGTTGAGTACTCAGATATAGATGAAATACTTCCATGAAGTTCCTTCTTATCAGAGCTTTAGATGCATCTCCTTCTGTCTTTATCAGAATTTGTTCTTGTTTATGATTTCAAAAAAAAGGAAGTTAAGATATTCAGAATGTTTGAGACTTAGTCCCGGTAAACTGTTATTGAAAATATCTTACGTTCTCCCCCTTTTTGTTAGGAATAATAAAACAATATAATCATAAATTATCAGAGTCAAAAATGATGATTTGTATTAAAAACAGATTGCAATGACAACTTTCAGAAACATATAAGGTAAGAATGAAGAATACATAAAACAAGTTTAAAAAATCTAAGATGGATGGGGAAGTTATATGAACAACGCTTCCAGCAAGCTCTTATTCTGAGTACTTGACTTGTATTGCTTTCCCAGCATATCCTTGATGTCTTTAATCGTGTCTTCTTATCCA
Organism: Vicia faba; assembly: GCA_948472305.1. Taxonomy (NCBI): domain Eukaryota; kingdom Viridiplantae; phylum Streptophyta; class Magnoliopsida; order Fabales; family Fabaceae; genus Vicia; species Vicia faba. Next base: position 303,872,582 of record OX451741.1, read on the forward strand.
ATATATCCCTGATTTATTTGTTTGTGTCTTCTTGCTTATCCAATCTTGCGTGGATTATAGCATTCTCCTTCTTCAGCTCTTCCAGCGTTTGTATGACCAGAGACGTAACTGGTGTTTCCTCAGAGGTTGCAAGTCGTTCAGAACACTCTGCAGCATCTTATTATTTAACTACTTCTTCAGTTTCATTTTCCTTTTCTTGAGCAGTAGCCAGAGGGTGACTATTAGAACATAGTTCAGTGGCTTCTGAAGGTTGGTGCTTTTACTAGGGAGCATTTTCCAGCAGAAGAATTTCTTTCTTGTCCCAGTGACTTAGAACTTGGTCTTTGAAGGCTTTCAGCTGATCACTGAAGTTCTGTTGAGCCATTCCATAACTTAATTCTTTCAGCCTCTGGGATTCAGAGTTGAACCATTTTCTGAATTGATCCCAAAGAGAATCAGAAGCAGCAGGATTAGAATTCTCTTGACTTTCTTGCTTCAAAGAATTAACCCATTCCTGTATTTTTGTTTCAAAAATCAACAAGTTCTTACCAACATCTGTTTTGGTTAAGGTTGGTTTAGCTTTGGGAATGGAAATTTTATTTGTGGTTGAAGTTAGATGGTCCAGTGCTTCTAAATCAATGACAATTCTGAGGTGATCAGCTGGACGGTTAATTGGAGAGGGAGTGGGAGAATCAGAAATAAGGATTGGTGAGCGAGGAGTGTTTGGTGGTGTGGAATGGTATGGTGAAAGTATTTCTGGAATATCAAGTATGGAGAGAGGTTGACAAACCATAAGAGGTTATGTTATTCCAGGAATAAGGGTAGTGGTATCAAGTCTGTAAAAGAGTCTTTTGATTGGTTTGTGGTAGCGTGTTGATTTTCTGGTTCAGGGGTTTCAGAGTTTGGATTTTATGTTTGGGGAGTGTGAGGGTTTTCATTTTCTGGTTGAGGAGAATGGGGGTTTTATTGTTCTGGTTATGGAGAGTGAAGGTTGGGATTTTATGGTTGTTGAGAATGATGGTTTGGATTTTCTGGGATTGGTGATTGAAAGTCTTGATCAAAAAGTTCAATATCAGAAAGAACTCTTGCAAGTTATGGCTGATTTTGTTCTGGATTTGGATTGGGGGAGTGAGGTTCATTTAAAAAACTGCCAAGAGTTACAGAAGGATCAAAATCTATGTCAAAATCCTCAAATGTTTGCGGTGAGGGATCTTCTGTTGCTTGAGGGGGGGTGGTTTCAGATGTTGGAAAAACAATAGATTCTACAACAGAAACAAAGGATGTGTTACCTTTTTTTTCGCAGCTTTGGGTGTCCTCTGAGAGGATCCTTCTCCTGCTGCCTTTCTCTTTCTGGATTTCTTCAGCACAACATCTGGAGCTGGCTTGTGAAAATAATGAATGTTGAGTTCTGGAATAGTTCCATCTTCCTTGCAAGCTTCAAGGTATCTGACCACAATCTCTGGAGAAGCATTCATCTCAGAAAATAATGGAAAATCTTTCAGAGGGATTCTCCTAGACGTGATGACTTCATGAGAAGCAACTGTTTCTTCCTTCTTAATTCTTTCAATAATATTCATTTTCTTCAGATTCTTGGCATTTAGTGGTTTTCCAGCACTTTCCTCCAGAGTGCTGATATCCCGAGCCTCTGTCAGATGCTCTATCAGCCTGTTCTCAGTCAAAATGTCAGAAATCAATCTTCCTAGAGGAATCCAATCCCTCTTTGTCCTTTCTTCTTCCCTTGTTTCTTTCACGCTTGTTCTCAGATGATTGAAATAAAGTACAACAGAAACGGTTGATCGATGTTGATGTAGTCATGAGAGCTTGTAGGCTTCCTGTGATTTATACATCCCAGAATAATCCTGGCCCAGATTCTATAATAATGTTTCAAGTCTCTTATCTTGCTGGGTGGCTGTCCAGAAGTGAAAATGACTCTAGCAATAAATTTTAGGTCAGAACACTTATCAGCCATGTCAGTGCACCTAACTCCGCCGCCGTTGTACCCAATAAGTTTCCCAATCAAGTCTTCTGTAATCACTATCTTCTTCCCCATAACGTATGATGTAACCTGATGATTGGATGAAGTAGCATGAATCCAAAATTACTTAACAAGAATAGGGAATACTGGACCTAGCATACGATTAAAGTATATGTTCCAGCCCTAAGTCATTACATCTTCATACAAATCAAAACCATTTTCCTTTAAACTCTCAAAATCAATTATTAACTTACATAGAACTTCAAGATTATCGACCAGAGTGAGCAACGTTCTTATGGGTTCCTCATACTGTTATGTTGAAGAAGAATCAGGAGAACTGTGGAGATTTTTTATGCTTGATGAGGATTCCATTGATAACTCTTCCAAAAACAGCTATTGTCCAATGATAAACAGAATATAAACATTCCAGTCTTCACCAAGGAACATAAGTACCTAGAAAAATTACTCCCTGAAGCTCTTCAATGGACATGTTGACTGCTCTGATACCAATTAAAAATTTTCTAGTACAAGCAACACACAGAAATACTTAAATTCCAACATCAGAACAATGTCAAGACTGATGTTACAACATCTGATCTGACATCCTGAATATATTTATAACAAAAATTTAACTTGTAGAAAAATAAAGAACATAACGATATGTTAACCCAGTTTGGTGCTAGCTCACCTAGTCTGGGTGATACTTCAAAGCTAAACTACTCCCAATTTTAAAACTTCTCGTCTAATCCTTACTCAATGCTACTTCTAACAAGGTCCTCCCTAGGTCTGAGAAACTGACATCCCACTTCTAATCACTATAGTGATAAAAGACCTATCCCAGTCACATGGCAGTTTAAACACAGATCACAGTCACAGCAACCTGAACAATAAAAATAGGAAGAGTACATTTCCAAATCAAATACTTTGCCAAGAATCGTGACCAAGAACAAGACTTAGAGTTTCTTAAACGCTTCCTCCAAGAACATACTAAAATCATTACCTAAAGGCTTCTGAGTGAGAATAATAAGTCAACCACGTGTTTCGAATGATACAAGGGTGACAAGCACCTACATAATACGCAAGAGACTCTCAAAACCTAAGACTATTTTTATTCCCCTAATTTTACAATTGTTGAATGAATAATAATACATTAGGTTAGGTATTATTAAAGTACACTTCCAAAATCCATGGGCTTCGATATTCTAAGTCCAGAAGTTTCTTGATCCAAAAGTTGAGATTTTTATCTATTGTGCAGCAAAATCTCCTTAAATCTTGGAACAACCAATACAAAGTTTCCTATTTAGTCTAAATCAACCAAATTAGTAAATAATGCATAGCTGGAGATACAAACTTGTTCTAGATAAAATCTTCTTGACCTGCGAAATTTACTGAAACGTATCCAAAAGGAATATTCTAGAATCAAAATGAATCTAATAAGATTTGAAACAGCAGCGCCTGCTGTACTGTAGAACCATATCAAGATGTCATGACATCTGCCTTCGACATCTGACTGAAAAACATATAATAGTAAAATTGTTATGACAATTGATAAGGATGTTACAACATCATACTCAACAACACATAGAACCATGTTGAGAAATATGCCTAGCCAAAATTTAGCCAACCATTGAAAGATGGAACTAACAAAATTGTTTCTCCAGAACATGCAAATACCATCGTCTTCAACCTCTAAAACCCTCACTTTAGCAACTTCATGAACTGGATTTTTGAGCTTAACCACACATCATGTTTGCTTCACCATCCTTCATTGTTCATGTCTCCATGCTCAAAATCAATATATTTGATATGAGCAAGGATAATTTGCAGAAAATACGGAAAACCCTAGAAAGCTTAAAAGTAAAATTAAATTCCAAATATGAAGAATGAATTGCAAGAAAGTGAGAGGAAACAATCATTGGAACAAGGAGAAGAGGATGGTAACTTGTTTGAGTGAAAACGAAACTAGTATCTACCTTTCCCAATCGAGCTTCAAAGCTTGAAAATGGTGGAATCAGTTCATTGCTTAGAGGTCACAAAAAGATCCAGTAATGCTTTGGTTAGCTTCATAGGAGGCCAGTGATGGATTCTGGGCAACGAATTTGAGATGAAAAGAAGACAAAATTAGTTTCGATCTTCTGATTTTTGGTATTTTTGAGCTTCAAAGGGGCAGGGGTTTTTTTGGTTGTTCAAGCTTGGTTTTTCAGTGGAGAATGAAACTCTACTTATAGGAGTATGAGTAAGCTTATGGTACATGTGAATATTCCTTTCATTCATGTAAACCAAGTGTGGAAATTTCTAGATCCAAAACTGTGTGAAATGAAGCATGGAATGTCTGATTTGAGCACCTTTCTGGTCGTTTTACTTCATGATAAGATGAGTTTTCTATTTAGAAAAGTTTTGCACATTATTTGGTGGAATCAAATGAAGAATGCACATGCTTGTTAACTATATGTCACAATTCATATAGATTTCAGGTCACCATATTCACACCTGGGCCAAATGAAATTCCCTCGTGGGTGTTGTGAATTTTCTTGAGCCAAATGTTCCTTTCATGGCAAGGAAGAAAATGCAGAAAGAACCAACTCAAAAGGATAAGTGAGCAGAAAAAGGCAAGCTTGGAAAGTTTAGGTTTTTGCCTGAAATTTTAGACCAGATATTAGGTCAAACATGTTATGGACCATGTTTTATGCATAAGTGGCCTTGATGATTTGATGGACATGGAGATTTAATTGATGTTTGACCTCTAAAGCAAGGTTGTAGAGAATATCATTCATTAAATTTGGTAAAAAGAAGCTCCCATAAATTGTGAAAAGTGAGGGAGTTATGATGTTAGGACCAAAACCATGCCACACTTGAGTTTTAGGCCAAAATATAATCATATGAACTTCAAATGATATATCCTTGATAGAACTTTGATTAATATTTGATGAAAGCTTTAAAAATTGATGAAGAAGGCATGGAATTAATAACATGAACTTATCTTGAGTTAACATGCAAACGAAGCATCAAACTTGAACTTTTCTTGGTCAAATGATGTTGAATATTCTTGAGATGATCATGTCCTAAGATTATAGGTCATGCATTTGAAGAATAAGCCTTGTTTACCATGGTTAACCTTTCCTTGGACTTGAGGAACTCAATACCCTAATTTCAAAATCATCTTGATCCACTTGGTTCAAAGCTCTACCTTGTGAAAAATAAGAAGGGAAACAAAGCATATTTTTGTATTTTGAATAAGGGTTGTGATGTAAAAAATGATTAATCATAAAAGCAAAAGGAAAAACAAAGGTGCTTGGTGACTTCCCACATGATAAACCCAATGATAGGATGGTTGAGAGTCTACCATGTTTGTGATCCTTGATGAAATGCAAAGACACGATGGATGGAATCTTAGGGGTAAATATTAGGGTATGACACTTCCAAGCACTCCCAAACACCCAAATAGCTTATTTCAAGTTTCTAACACAATAAATCAACATTGATACCATAATATCATCACATACTCATCATTTAACATCAAATTTAACCGTTTAACAAATATAATCATGGATTTCTATACTTTCACAATTCCCTAAAACCTTCAATCATCATCAATGGTGGAAAATACATGAACACATAAAAACATAATTTTATTGACACATTGGCATATGAAATTTAACACTCATAACAACACAAAATCATATAGAATCATAAAATTCTAGATTCTCAACAAAATGCATTAATCTTATTAGAGGTTAGGGACTCATCTACCTTACCCCTCATGCATAAGCCTTGGATTTTCCCCTTACCATAGATTTTTCCAGCAACATGTTTCCAAGCTCTATCAATGGATGCTCTTCCTATGCCTTATCTTGCCCTAGCCTCTTTTTCCTCTTTTCTCCAAAAAACTCTATGTACTGCTCAAGTCCCTCCTTCTAGTTCTCTTTTTACAGTAAAAACCTAGTCTCTTAATTAAGAAGTTCCTACTTTGACCTTAATTTTCTCTCTAATCCACACCTTGCCCTCAATATCTCTACACTTCTTTTTTCTTTTTATCTGTTTATTTTATTTAAATAATCAAATCAAATAGTTATTTTAATTAATAAAATAATTCTAAGTATTCCTTCTATCTCTAATTACCCCTCACACCTTACTATCAGGTCACACACCCTCACTCTCACTCACATTTATTTAATCACCCATATAAATGATCAAATAATTACACAAAATTATAATTAAATTCAAATAAATTTATTTATTAAAACGGGGGTGTTACAAGTATGATCTTGGAGCTTTTACACCAGGCTTAGGCCAAGAATCAATAAGAATATTTTTCATAGGTTATCTGTAAGAACCTATAAGGAGAGATTTTCCTTAAGTGGATGAACTCACAAACCAAATCAAGTTTTAATAAGTTTAGCTTCTAACCCTATCAAAGAATTTCCTAAAGAATCCCAACAGAATCCCAACACCTCCTTTTCTTGCTATAATCCAAATGCGATATGCGCCTACCATTCCAATAGCCCCGAGAATGACACCAATAGTTGATGGGCCTTGAAGAACAAAATACAAGATCTGATTGACTCCAAAGAAATTGAATTTGATCCTCCTGAGACCCCAAATGATATTACTGCACCAATGCCTAAACATGAAAAAGGCATTAATGTTATTGATTGAGTCAACATTATAGAAGATGCTGATAGTGAGCATGACATCGACAGTTGGATCTTTCCCACCATCAGCAACGGGCTCAACAACTGGAAGACTGAAGACCTTATCTCAATCTCATTTAGTCAGGTGTAATTTCTATTTTCTGTTTCATTCAAAGTTTTGGTTATGTAATCTTTAAACAATGACTTTATGCCTTGTGCCTTACCCGGGGGCACAATGGTTCATTTGTTAAGGGTTGTCATTTCATTCACATATTTTCATTTAATAAAGCATTGGACATTTTACATTCAAATTTTGCGCTCTTTGTATTTTTTTATACTTTATTACACTTTTAAAATAGCTATGTGTTCTTACACACACACACCCAAACAATAAATTGTAGATCCTCATCCACTATGGATACCGTTGATAATGATTCTACTATTGCCACATATCACTTTGAAAATATGATCTACCAAGCCAAGGACGAAGGTGATAAAGATTGTGAAATACCTGGAGAACTTTCCATACTGCTAGTGCAAGAGGAAAAAGCTATGCAACCACATGAAGATCCAGTTGAGGTTATACACTTGGGTACTGAAAAAACAAGAAAGAAGTCAAGATAGGTACCAACATAGAGGATAATGTCAAGAGCAGGTTAATCCAGATGTTGCGTGACTATGTTGAGATCTTCGCCTGGTCGTACGAAGACATGCCAAGGCTTGATACTGATATTGTGGTTCACCATCTGTCAATGAAAGAGGGTTGTTCCCTAATAAAATAGAAGGTTTGTCATATGCGTCCTGAGATGTCCGAAAAGATCAAGGCTGAGGTTATGAAGAAATTCAACGCAGGTTTTTTAGCTGTTACATCATATCCTCAGTGGGTCGCAAATATGGTGCCAATACCTAAGAAGTATGGAAACATGTGCACGTGTGTAGATTACAGGGATGTGAACAGGGAAATCCCCAAGGATAACTTTCCGCTTCCACATGTTGATGTTCTGGTCGATAACACCGCTCAGCATAAATTATTCTCCTTCATGGATGGCTTCTCAGGGTATAATCAGATCAAGATGGCGCCTAAAGACATGGAGAAGACTACTTTTGTTACACAGTGGGGCATTTTCTGCTACAAGGTTATGCCTTTTCGTCTGAAGAATGTCGGTGCAACTTATCAGCGTGCTATGGTATCTTTGTTCCATGACATAATACACCACGAGATAGAGGTTTACATTGACGACATGATAGTCTGGTCTTAGACTAAAGAAGAACATCTTTACCATCTACACAAGTTGTTTGAGAGACTGAAGAAGTACAAGCTAAGGTTGAATCCGAACAAGTGCACTTTTGGGGTGAGATCTGGTAAACTCCTGGGTTTCGTCGTCAGTGGTAAAGGTATTGAAGTTGATCATGCCAAAGTCAAAGATATTCAAGAAATTCCATCTCCCTGCACTGAGAAGGAAGTCAAAGGTTTCTTGGGACGACTGAATTTCATTGCCCGATTCATTTCTCATTTGTCAGCTACTTGTGAGTTGACCTTCAATTCATTGAAGAAAGATCAAGTAGTGAAGTGGAACAGCGGTTGTCAGATAGCCTTTGACAAAATCAAGGAGTACCTCCAAGAACCTCTGATTCTGATGTAACCAGTTGAAGTAAGACCTTTGATCATGTATATAATAGTGTTAGAGAACTCAATGGGGTGTGTACTAGGCCAACATGACGAGTATGGTCGAAAAGAGCATGCATTATACTACCATAGCAAAAAGTTTACCGACTGTGAAACAAGATAATCACAGCTTGAGAAAACTTGTTGCACTTTGGCATGGGCTGCTCGCCAACTAAGACAGTATATGTTGACCCATACTACTTTGTTAATCTCTAAAATGGATCCCATAAAATACATATTCGAGAAGCCCGCCCTCTCCGGAAGAATAGCCATATGGAAAATGGTCCTAACAAGATACAACATTCATTACACCACTCAGAAAGCAATCAAAGGAAATGTACTAGCAGACCACTTGGCTCATCAAGCTGTAGACGACTATCAGTCTATGGATTTTGAGTTCCTGGATGAGAGCATTATGCTAGTTACAGATTTTGAAGAACCTGGACTGTATGAAGGATCTGAGCCAGGATCCCGATGGACTATGGTTTTAGAAGGGGCTTCTAACACACTCGACAATAGAATCGGGGTTGTAATTATCTCTCCCAAGGGTTTTCATACGCCCTTCACCACTAGATTATGCTTTGACTGCACCAACAACATGGCTGAGCACGAAGCGTGCATCATGGGCATAAAAGTTTCCATTGATTTAAGAATCAAGTTCATGAATGTATACGGGGACTCAACCCTGGTAATCAGTCAGATTAAGGGAGAGTGAGATCGAAGCATCCGAACCTCATTCCTTACTGGGAGAATGTGTTGACCTTAATCTCATACTTCAAATAGATCATTTTGGGCACATTCCACGAGAGGGGAATCATCTGAAAAATACATTGGCTACCATGTCGTCTATGTTCAAAGTCAGATGGAACAATGAAGCTCCTCAAATTACTATTGAAAGACTAGAAGAACCGGCACATTGCTATGAAATTAACACTGGAGGAGTAGAAGAGAAGCCTTGGTTTCATGAATTGAAAAGGTACCTCGAAGCTCAAGAGTACCCTGAGGGGACTTCTATCAACAATAACAAAAAAATGCAGAGGTTCTCTACCAAATTCTCTTTGAGCAATAGAATTATGTACAAGCGCAACCACGATTCCACTCTACTCCGTTGTGTAGACAAGAAGGAAGCAGAGAAAATTATGGAAGATATGCACGAAGGTATCTTTGGTACTCACTCTAGTGGACATACTATAATTAAGAAGATTCTGATGGCGGGTTACTATTGGTCGACTATGGAAACTGATTGCCATCACCAGTCAAGAACTTGTAAAAAATTCCAGATCTATGCTGACAAAGTACACGTGCCTATGGCCTCTCTGAATGTATTGACTTCTCCTTAGCCATTTGCAATGTAGGGAATTGATATGATTGGAGAAATTAATCCCACTACTTCTAACGGACATTGTTTCATCCTATTCACTATTGATTACTTCACAAAGTGGGTTGAAGTAACCTTATTTGCCTATGTTACCAAAAATGTGGTGACCCGGTTTATTAAACATAACCTCATCTTTCGATATGGCATCCCCGAGAGGATTATCACTGACAATGGTATAAATCTCAACAACATTATGTTCACGGAACTCTACACACAGTTCAAGATCAAGCACCATAATTCTTCTCTGTATCGACCAAAGATGAATGGTGCAGTTGAAGCCTCCAATAAGAACATCAAGAAGATTATACAAAAGATAACAGTGCCTGTGATCGGTGGATCTGGAACTGACTGTTTAACGCTGGTTCGCGAAATGTCGCGGAAGCAAGAGTCGCCACCGTCTTTTATTTTCTCCAAATGGAAAGGACAAAAGCACAGAAAAATTCCTTAAAGAGATTGCTCTCGGTTCGGGAGGTAGATTATAGAAAGGGAAGGTAGTAGCACCCTTTCTATCCATGGTTATCCATGGGCTCTTAGATACTTGCTCATTTGTGTTTTCAAAATTGTTTGCTTGCTTTTCAATGTGGGTTTAAAAAAGTTTCTTTGAAAAATTTCAGATCGACTCGTACGTCAGAGTGTTTGAAAAGTTTGTTTTGAAAGCTTTTGAAAAGTGTCAGTGTGAAAAGTCTTTTTGAGTTTGTTTTGAGATTAGAGCAAGTATCCTTGAGAACCTACCTACCCTAAGGAATTTGTCTGTGTAGATGTCCTTAAAAGTAGTGCCATCCCACCATTGAGAGGTAGGTAGCACCACCGTTGGAGGTGTTCGGGTCAATTCGAGTTTTAGGGACGTGGTGATCACCAGAGCAATAGGAAGACACCTTAGAAGCTACCCTCATGCCAGGTTCCCGGATCATGAGGACTTACTAAGACATCCTCTACTCGACGATCACCTTTCGAAAGGCAACAGTGAGGCGTACCCTAGGGGTGGTGTGTGCGAATTGTGTGTCATGTTTCAGTTATATTTGTCTTGTCATGTTTGTCGTGATCTACGCTTGATTTTAATTAGGGCCATTCATTCTTGCATGCTTATTTAACAGTTAAAAAGTTTGCGGGAAAATAAATCTAAGGCTATTACAAAGGCGCGGGTCCACATCGCCAAAATTAAACCGGACCCGATTTGACTGAAAAATAAATAAAGCAAAAGTAAAAGTGCGAAAAATAAAATTGTTACAAGGCTTTGGGACATGTACATAATTATAATAAGCAACAAAGTAAAATGCGCGAAATAAAATAATTAAAACGATGGGCGTTGGACCCTTTTACAAGCAATTAAGATTAATAAGGAATTTAAACTTAAAATTAAATGTTTTTTGGTATTTTTGTGTTTTTTAGGTTTAAAAGAAAAAAAAGAAGGAATTAATTATAATTGACTAACCCTAATTCTATTGTTTTTTAAGTTTATTGTGAAAATATTATATTAATCTAAATTAAACCCTAATTTTTACTTATGTACATTTAATTATAAAAATAAAAAAAATAAATAAATAATATTGTGATAAAAAAGGGAAAATTAAAAGGTATAAAAATTATTAATTAACCTAATTCTATATTTTTGGATTTTATTAAAAAGGAATTAAAGTTAAAAACCTAATTAAACTAAATAATTACATATAATTTATTTATGGAAATAATAAAATAAAAATTATATTTTTTTTTGCCTTTTTCTGATTTTATGATACTTTTCATATTTTGTACAAATAATTAATTAATTAAAACAACAAAACAAATAAAATAATAATTGAGAATAAATAAGAAAAATAAATAAAACTAGCAAACCAGGGTGGGGGGTGTAGTCCCAAAATTGGAGGTAAGGTTCAGCAAATCAGGCCCATTAAGCATTGAAATTCACTGACTTTCCCAGATTGTGTGCTAATGCGTTGACCATTGTATACGTGTTCTTTGAATCTTGGCCATAGATTTGGATTGGTGGGACGCGTGGACGATCAGGCTTTGAGGCGTATGGTGGGCATCAATGATAGCGCTGCATGGGAATTCACGTTGAAAAATAATATGAGAAATATGTGAGACCTGGGGTTTGAACCCAGGTCATGAGAGTCCCAAGCGTGTCCACCTGCCAGCCGAGCTATGAAGCCAATTTGATATATAATATACAAATAAATAATAAAAAGAGAAAGTAACGCATTAATGAAATTTTGGCGCGAGAGTTTGAACGGACCAATCACTCCCTGACACGGTATCGTCTTCTTCGTTCTATTTTGTTTTTTTCTGAAAACAAGAACTTTCAGCCACGGTTTTGGATGCGTGGCTTTAGACAGGTTTCAAGAAAATAGCGATTAGGCTATCCCTGAACATAAATTCATCGCGACTATTAGGATTTCTTCGTCCAGTTGAGCTGAGTGCAATGGTGTGAGTCTGGAGTCATGATTTTGCTTCGTTTGAGAAGCCCTAATTTTGAATCCTGAAAACCCTAATATCCAAACATGGTAGATTTGCGTATGGCTTATGAAAACTCAATTAAACATATCAGTTAGCTTGGAAACTTCATATTAAACAAGAATTCACAAATAAAAATGCAAAAGAATGTATGAATTATGATATAGGATTTCAAAAGTTTCTCTGTACAGGGAAGGTCCTTGTTACCGATTCAGGGCGCTTTGCTTGTTGTTTGTAATTGGTACACGTTCAGAGTTACCCAAGGAAGCTTTTGGGATGGAAATCAAGGCTTGAATCGACCTAGAACACCCAATTCAGTTTTGACTTTTTTCCAAAAATTCCAAGTTTGTTCTTTTGCTTTTGCGCAGCTTTTTTCTCCAATGCAATTAGGTTTAGGTTCAGGCCTTTGTAGTGAATGTGTTAGGGCAACAAAACTAGAGCAAATCCATGGCATTGATGATTTTTGAATATTTGATTTCAAGGATCTTTTCCATATCTTTTCATGTGCATTTTGTGTCAATTTGCATCCAATTAGTCCAAATCTTTCCCTATGAGCATGTGCACGAAATATTGAGTCCCAATTATGCATAAAAAGATTTTTTAGGTCAAGCTTTATATTTTTCATGTATTTAAATAATTTAAATGAATTAATATTAATATAAATTCAAATAAATAATTAAAAAATGAGAAAATACTTCCCTTTGGGCCTAATGGTCGTGCATAGGCTTGGCATGAAGAAACTTGGAAGAAAAATGGGCCCATTAGCATTTTTGGATCATTTGCATCAATGTTGACTTTTCAAAATTCCCAAAAATTTCCCAACTTCCACAAGGCATAACTTGCTCAATTTTCAAGCTTTTCACATGTTCTTGGACATTTTGGAAAGGTCTTTGAGTCCTTTAACCAATGCCTTTGGTCCCATGTCATTTTGATTTACCAATCTCAAGTTATGGCCTTTGACTTAAAGTCCCTTTTTGTTGACTTTTGAAAATGACCTATAATGTTGAAATTGATAACTTTTTGTGAGAGCATTTCTTGGACTTGGAATATGAAGATGAATTGTAGGAAATGTCTTTCTCTTCAAAATGAGCTTTGGATGGAATTTTTCTGATAATCCATGTGAAAGTTATGCTCTGGTCAATTTCAGTTGACTTTTTCAGCTGTCCAAATATAGTAACTTTTGCATCTTTGATGATTTCTGAGCCAAATTTTGAAAATCATGATCAAGCATTGATCAAATGATGTTTGTGGCTTCAAAATGGTATGCTGGCCAAAAATTTGAACTTTTGACTGTCAAATGACCATTTTGCCCCTACAGTTGACTGTAGTGCAATCTAGGGTTTTGACTGTGCAATTTTGAACTGAATGCCTTGAAACTTGACATAAGGATGTTTGACCATATTTGTAGGCATGTGAGACTTGATTGGGCCTTTGAAAACGTCCAATTCTTGATCAGAACACAAACCCTAGTTTTGACTGTATAGGAGACAGTTGGACTGCATAACCCTTGGGGAATTTTGTGACCTTGGCTTGACAAATCTTGGAGAATATGGGAGGGCAAATTTTGGGGTGCAACAGTTGCCCCTGTTCAATCTTCTTAGACCTGAGGATGCAGATTGGCGGACGTGCCTTTCGTAATCCGAGGGTAGAAGATGATTGAACACCAGAGTGCCCAGAAATTTGCGCTCACATATTAGCAGTGATGGGGGAATGGGCTTATAGATGCCATTTAGAGGTTGCTTGGATAGGATGATGGGCTTATAGATGCCATCTGGATGTTGACCGCGTAGGAGATTCCTTAGCGAGAACCTGCATACCTACAAAAGAAAAATGAGTACCTGACACGTTGCAGGAGCTGATTTTAGATGCTTGGTATAGATGTATCCTGACTGGTTACAGGAGCTAAATATGGAGCTTCAAACGTTGATGAATGAACCAGGAATGGTTACTGCCTTAGCATGAATGATAAGAGAACCTTGGGTGACTTTAATCTCAACAACGCTCGTTGAGAAAAATCTTGGGTGTCTTTAACTTCAACAACGCTTGTTGAGAAAAATCTTGGGTGTCTTCTACTGGAATAAGAATCAAGGAGATCTTAGGGTCGATCTGACTGAACCAGAGAGGCCTTTGACTGGGTAGGAATCAGGAAAATCTTAGGGTCGATTTAACTGAACCGGACAAGGTCTTGGAATATCTTCAACTGGATAAGCATCAGGGAGATCTTAGGGTCGATCTGACTGAACCAAGAGAAGGCCTTTGACTGGATAAGCATCAGGAAAATCTTAGGGTCGATTTGACTGAACCGGACAAGATCTTGGAATATCTTCAACCGGATAAGTATCAGGGAGATCTTAGGGTCGATCTGACTGAACCAGAGAAGGCCTTGGACTGGGTAAGAATCAGGAAAATCTTAGGGTCGATTTAACTGAACCGGTCTAGGTCTTGAAACATCTTCAACTGGATAAGTATCAGGGAGATCTTAGGGTCGATCTGACTGAACCAGAGAAGGCCTTGGACTGGGTAAGAATCAGGAAAATCTTAGGGTCGATTTAACTGAACCGGTCTAGGTCTTGAAACATCTTCAACTGGATAAGTATCAGGGAGATCTTAGGGTCGATCTGACTGAACCAGAGAAGGCCTTGGACTGGGTAAGAATCAGGAAAATCTTAGGGTCGATTTAACTGAACCGGTCTAGGTCTTGAAACATCTTCAACTGGATAAGTATCAGGGAGATCTTAGGGTCGATCTGACTGAACCAGAGAAGGCCTTGGACTGGGTAAGAATCAGGAAAATCTTAGGGTCGATTTAACTGAACCGGTCTAGGTCTTGAAACATCTTCAACTGGATAAGTATCAGGGAGATCTTAGGGTCGATCTGACTGAACCAGAGAAGGCCTTGGACTGGGTAAGAATCAGGAAAATCTTAGGGTCGATTTAACTGAACCGGTCTAGGTCTTGAAACATCTTCAACTGGATAAGTATCAGGGAGATCTTAGGGTCGATCTGACTGAACCAGAGAAGGCCTTGGACTGGGTAAGAATCAGGAAAATCTTAGGGTCGATTTAACTGAACCGGTCTAGGTCTTGAAACATCTTCAACTGGATAAGTATCAGGGAGATCTTAGGGTCGATCTGACTGAACCAGAGAAGGCCTTGGACTGGGTAAGAATCAGGAAAATCTTAGGGTCGATTTAACTGAACCGGTCTAGGTCTTGAAATGTGATTGAGACTTTAAACTGCATCTTTCCTGAAAGGTAAAAGTCAGTCATATGCAATGCATGATATGGATCAAGCAATGATGTTCTCAACATAAAGGAGATTTGTATGATGCAGTGCGTTATGCATGCTATGATGATGTATGTGAAGTTTTATGTATGTTTTCGTCCAGGAAAGTGAATCCTTGACGGGTGCCGGGAAGTTGCATCCTGGGCTGACATTGAAGGATAGATTTTGCTTCCGCTGGGATGATAACTGCAAGAATACCGGTAGGAGAAGATAACTCCGTTGAGGAATAAACTTGGCAAATGAAGAGTCTGCGGGGAGAAAAGATACTCTAGCGACTATGCTGGGAAGCGGTACTTTGTGGGGATAGAGATGCTTTGCTTGAATTATTGAGAATGACTTGCTGAGGATACCGTTGCTGTATGAGGTGTTGACGGACTTCGCTGGGGTAAGAAGACTTTGTCGACGACGCTCTTTCCATGGCTTTTGGCTGAGGATAACCCAGTTATATCCTGTTAAGGAAATAACTCTTTAAATAAAGCCGGACGACGCGTTCGTGCTCTTGTGAGGGTAAGCTTCCAGAATTTACTAGGGGTAAGCTTACTGCCTGGGGAGATATGAATTCTAACTTTCCTGGGGAAATTGGGTTGGACTGGACTCTTTGGGGAAGTTTTGGACTGCGGGGAAGTGATTCCTTTGAACGTTGGTATGCCGCCGGGGAACAATCTATAGACCAAGACTGCCGGGGATGCTTGTTAAGAATATATGTGCTGCTGGGGAGGTATTGAGATTTACTGGAGGATACTCAATTTCCTTGATATCTGATGATTGCTTGGAGAGGAATATACTGTTTTGCTGGACCACTCTCTGGGGGATTCAAATATGTTGGTCATGTTCTTTAGCTGAACCTACCTTGGTACCTTGGAGGATAGAACAATCAGACTGCTCAGACCAACCTTTATTGCCCCTGTTTCTTGTGGGAGCGGAAGATACCTGTGGAGGTGCTTGATAGTTGTTGATGGACCAACCTTCTTCTGGTAGACAGGTGGCAAGATGATAGGACATAGTCGTACGCTTTGATCCCTAACTTTTGCCTGGACTGCCCTTTCGGGTTTTCGGTCCACCGGGATACCCATTTTTGCCCAAGCCGCCTTTTCAGGTTTTCGACTTGCCGGGTATACAGATTTTTTTCATTTCACCCCTTCATTTTGCCCGAACCCTTTTGGTTCGCCGGGAAGCCCTAATTTTTGCCTAGGCATATCAGCCTAGCGGGTCTTTGATTGTGCGTAGTATTTTTCCGACTATATCCGTTTTCAGAAAGTAGGGAGTTGCCCCTGTTAGAAGTGTTTTGTCATGCCACCATAAGGTATTTGATTAGGCAAGGTTCGTTGTTGGAATGCCCCAAGTGACTCGGGTGGAGATTTGCCTCAGGCTATTTGGCCTTTGAGAGATTCTCCGAATCTTGATTGGATTGCCCCGGATGATGGACCATGGTCATGTCCTGCCCCTTGATTGGAAGAGCTTTTGTTCATTAGACTTTCATTGTGCGAGTTTCCCTGCTGTTCAAACAAAAAGTCATATGCAAACAAAGTTATGTTAAAAATGCAAAGCTTATGTCTGTCTTGAAGATTTTGGAAATGCATTCTTTTTCATAAAACAAGTGAATATTTGTAAAACGTGATGTCAACTCCGTATTTTACCGTGAGCCTTAAGGAGTCAGGGTACCTTTCGTAACAGTATGCTTTCGAACTAACCCATGCTTCAGCTAGGACTTTTAAGGGTTATAACGTGGCCTGGTTCACGGTTTAAGAAACAAAGGATAAAGGCTCAAATTATTTGTACCCACCCACTCTTCGTGATGTTCTCCAAACCTAAACTCAGTTGATCATACGTTAGACCTTGTTTGAGTCTTTGCTCTGATTTTCCGGTGATGATTCGGATATTGAACGTTTATTTGAATAGGAAATCATCTCCTTTTTTGCTGAGGGTTTGTAGGACCTCTTTCTTTTTTGATTTTTGTTATCCCTTTCTTTTTTTGCCTGAACTGTTTCCTTTTTTGGAATTACAGTCAGCGGGATGCCCCAGTTTGGTAAGTCTCCTTCATGGGTTTTGACTTAATGGGTTTTTCATTTTTGAGATAATGACTGCCTGTCCTTGTGATTTATTCAGAACCATCGCTGTCTTTTGTTTTGTAAAGACTCCTTTGGTGCCATTTGTTATGCACTTGGATCAACTGAGATAACTACCCTGCCCCAGGTTATGATAAAGGGTTTTAAATTTCGAAAAGAAAAACTCCTACTTCTTTGGCTCAGAGGGGTTGACGAGGGATTATCATCCTTATAACTCCAGTGTTTAGGGATTGAAACAATGCATGTACCTCATCAGCGGGATCTGTTCAAATGCATACTGTGAAGATCGTGGTATCGTTTTCGTCATCCTCCCTCAAGAGGCTTAGAATCTTGGATCAAGAGTTGACATCAGAAAAAATATGAAAATAATTTGCGTATAGTGAATACGAATATATTGATTCAAAATAGACATAAGCGATGCATTAATGAAATAACAATGTTTTAAAAATGAATAAATGTTTGAACAAAAGAATATTGCAACTTGAACATTCGAATGAACAAAAGTTTCCTAGTCTCGGAGCTTGTCACTTTAACTGATGAGCCTTGGAGGAATGGTAGAAAAATTCAGCTTGTCCGTCTTGTGTGAACTCCAATGCCCCTTCATCGATCAGGTCCTGGATTTTGTTCCTCAGCTCCCAACATTCATTGGTATCATGTCCTGGGCTAGCAGAGTGGTAGGCACACCTCTTATTGGGATCATAGGAAGGAGATGTTGTGTTGGGGTTCCGGGGATGAGCCCTTAATGTGATCAGATTCAACCTTAATAGGCGTTGCAAAGCTTGAAACAGCGACATGTTGAGCTGGGTGAATTGCCTCCTGGGCTTGTCTGGCTGAACTTGGCGAGGTTGGCGCTGAATTTGTGGCACTGGAGTCATTTGAGGAGCTTTCCCCTTATCCTCTTGTCTCGAGGATGATTGGATGATGAATGGCTTTTTACCCTTAGCTGTTTGCCCCAGTAAGTTACCCTGAAGCAGTTGGTTGAAGAGAAACCAGAGCTCCTCTTGTCTTTGAACTAGGCAGTGAATGACATTCCTCTGTCCCAGCATCTGGGCTTTCATAGCATCCATCTCAGCTCGTAGGTGTTCCACCTTTTTATCCTCAGCATTGCCTCTGACGGAGGTCTCCGTGAGAAGTATCCTTAGCTCCTCCTGCCCCTTGGATAGATTCAGGAGGATTTCCCCGAACCGAGTCTCTTGAGCAAGAAAGTCCTGGTTGTCTTGTGGGCAAGCCATTGCTGAAATAAACAGCGAGAAGGGTGAGTGACCTGCAAAGAATAGGTATCTGTAATGCAATGACATGTATGATATGCATGCAATGTTTTCAAGGACCTCGCGGGGTAAACAAGAAAATTGGTTAAGATTTGAAACCGGTAGCTTTGATTGAAGGAAACCCATGCTGTTGAGGGTTCTTCTTGAAGGGTCAAAGGCTCACCATATCCAGTGGGTCATAGCCCCTGACTTTAGTCATCATGTCTGGTTTTGATTTCCAAGCAACCTTGGTTAGGGGAACCTTCTTCAGGAGTCAGAGCTCACCATACCAAGTGGGTCATAGCCCCTGACAACCTTGGCTAGAGGAAAATAAATCCTCTTTGCCCCTTGCTGGACAATGGGTTCATCATGACCTGCATCACAGACCCTTGAGATCCTTGAAATAGGTTAAGATGTATGCAATGGTATGCAATGGTATGATGTCATGCTATGCATGGGGTAATGTGAATAACCCTGTTATGAGTCCCAATTAAGGACTATAAACAACCCCTGCAAGAAATTTAGTACCGTGTTATGAGTCCCAATTAAGGACTATAAACAAGACCTGCAAGAAATTTAGTACCCTGTTATGAGTCCCAATTAGGGACTATAAACAAGACCTGCAAGAAACAAGTGTCAGGTAACAAGCACGTAGATAGTCAAGTACGAAGGCACACAAGTCACACAAAAGAGCCCTTAGGGTTCAGGCCAGCATGAGGTCTAGGTATTACCCTCTTGAAGTTGGTGGGCTCAACCTGTCCTATTAGAAGTAACCGGGTTCTAAGGGTCCCAATATCACGGGATTGCTTTCATTGTTCATCGTTTCGATTTAGCCACTGAACTGGCGACCGAAATATTCCAGGAAAGCAACCCTCAATTGAGTGTAGTATCGAGTATCAACCAACCTCGGACTGCACCAAAGTCAGTTATCTCACTACCCTAAAGAGGCCAAGATAGTTCAATTAAGGTTCCTAAGGTCTGTTGATGCTTCACGACACCACGCGGAGGCCCCGTACTCTCCTTGACTGAACTCAAGGGTTACCGGTACACACCAAAGTGCCACATCAACGTAGCAGACTGTTTCAACCATGTCGGTATACCCCGCACAGTTCCCTCACAGCCTTGTTGCTACTTTCTAAGAAGGTATCCCCAGATCCGGGTTAGGATCTATAGAACTCCCAAGACATTCCCACAATTTAAAGCAAACAAGGAAAGCAATTGAAAACACAGTTATGAACTAACCCTAAGGTACACCTCACTTTAAGTTAAGTCCCCAGCAGAGTCGCCAGTTCTGTGATCGGTGGATCTGGAACTGACTGTTTAACGCTGGTTCGCGAAATGTCGCGGAAGCAAGAGTCGCCACCGTCTTTTATTTTCTCCAAATGGAAAGGACAAAAGCACAGAAAAATTCCTTAAAGAGATTGCTCTCGGTTCGGGAGGTAGATTATAGAAAGGGAAGGTATTAGCACCCTTTCTATCCATGGTTATCCATGGGCTCTTAGATACTTGCTCATTTGTGTTTTCAAAATTGTTTGCTTGCTTTTCAATGTGGGTTTAAAAAAGTTTCTTTGAAAAATTTCAGATCGACTCGTACGTCAGAGTGTTTGAAAAGTTTGTTTTGAAAGCTTTTGAAAAGTGTCAGTGTGAAAAGTCTTTTTGAGTTTGTTTTGAGATTAGAGCAAGTATCCTTGAGAACCTACCTACCCTAAGGAATTTGTCTGTGTAGATGTCCTTAAAAGTAGTGCCATCCCACCATTGAGAGGTAGGTAGCACCACCGTTGGAGGTGTTCGGGTCAATTCGAGTTTTAGGGACGTGGTGATCACCAGAGCAATAGGAAGACACCTTAGAAGCTACCCTCATGCCAGGTTCCCGGATCATGAGGACTTACTAAGACATCCTCTACTCGACGATCACCTTTCGAAAGGCAACAGTGAGGCGTACCCTAGGGGTGGTGTGTGCGAATTGTGTGTCATGTTTCAGTTATATTTGTATTGTCATGTTTGTCGTGATCTACGCTTGATTTTAATTAGGGCCATTCATTCTTGCATGCTTATTTAACAGTTAAAAAGTTTGCGGGAAAATAAATCTAAGGCTATTACAAAGGCGCGGGTCCACATCGCCAAAATTAAACCGGACCCGATTTGACTGAAAAATAAATAAAGCAAAAGTAAAAGTGCGAAAAATAAAATTGTTACAAGGCTTTGGGACATGTACATAATTATAATAAGCAACAAAGTAAAATGCGCGAAATAAAATAATTAAAACGATGGGCGTTGGACCCTTTTACAAGCAATTAAGATTAATAAGGAATTTAAACTTAAAATTAAATGTTTTTTGGTATTTTTGTGTTTTTTAGGTTTAAAAGAAAAAAAAGAAGGAATTAATTATAATTGACTAACCCTAATTCTATTGTTTTTTAAGTTTATTGTGAAAATATTATATTAATCTAAATTAAACCCTAATTTTTACTTATGTACATTTAATTATAAAAATAAAAAAAATAAATAAATAATATTGTGATAAAAAAGGGAAAATTAAAAGGTATAAAAATTATTAATTAACCTAATTCTATATTTTTGGATTTTATTAAAAAGGAATTAAAGTTAAAAACCTAATTAAACTAAATAATTACATATAATTTATTTATGGAAATAATAAAATAAAAATTATTTTTTTTTTTGCCTTTTTCTGATTTTATGATACTTTTCATATTTTGTACAAATAATTAATTAATTAAAACAACAAAACAAATAAAATAATAATTGAGAATAAATAAGAAAAATAAATAAAACTAGCAAACCAGGGTGGGGGTGTAGTCCCAAAATTGGAGGTAAGGTTCAGCAAATCAGGCCCATTAAGCATTGAAATTCACTGACTTTCCCAGATTGTGTGCTAATGCGTTGACCATTGTATACGTGTTCTTTGAATCTTGGCCATAGATTTGGATTGGTGGGACGCGTGGACGATCAGGCTTTGAGGCGTATGGTGGGCATCAATGATAGCGCTGCATGGGAATTCACGTTGAAAAATAATATGAGAAATATGTGAGACCTGGGGTTTGAACCCAGGTCATGAGAGTCCCAAGCGTGTCCACCTGCCAGCCGAGCTATGAAGCCAATTTGATATATAATATAAAAATAAATAATAAAAAGAGAAAGTAACGCATTAATGAAATTTTGGCGCGAGAGTTTGAACGGACCAATCACTCCCTGACACGGTATCGTCTTCTTCGTTCTATTTTGTTTTTTTCTGAAAACAAGAACTTTCAGCCACGGTTTTGGATGCGTGGCTTTAGACAGGTTTCAAGAAAATAGCGATTAGGCTATCCCTGAACATAAATTCATCGCGACTATTAGGATTTCTTCGTCCAATTGAGCTGAGTGCAATGGTGTGAGTCTGGAGTCATGATTTTGCTTCGTTTGAGAAGCCCTAATTTTGAATCCTGAAAACCCTAATATCCAAACATGGTAGATTTGCGTATGGCTTATGAAAACTCAATTAAACATATCAGTTAGCTTGGAAACTTCATATTAAACAAGAATTCACAAATAAAAATGCAAAAGAATGTATGAATTATGATATAGGATTTCAAAAGTTTCTCTGTACAGGGAAGGTCCTTGTTACCGATTCAGGGCGCTTTGCTTGTTGTTTGTAATTGGTACACGTTCAGAGTTACCCAAGGAAGCTTTTGGGATGGAAATCAAGGCTTGAATCGACCTAGAACACCCAATTCAGTTTTGACTTTTTTCCAAAAATTCCAAGTTTGTTCTTTTGCTTTTGCGCAGCTTTTTTTCTCCAATGCAATTAGGTTTAGGTTCAGGCCTTTGTAGTGAATGTGTTAGGGCAACAAAACTAGAGCAAATCCATGGCATTGATGATTTTTGAATATTTGATTTCAAGGATCTTTTCCATATCTTTTCATGTGCATTTTGTGTCAATTTGCATCCAATTAGTCCAAATCTTTCCCTATGAGCATGTGCACGAAATATTGAGTCCCAATTATGCATAAAAAGATTTTTTAGGTCAAGCTTTATATTTTTCATGTATTTAAATAATTTAAATGAATTAATATTAATATAAATTCAAATAAATAATTAAAAAATGAGAAAATACTTCCCTTTGGGCCTAATGGTCGTGCATAGGCTTGGCATGAAGAAACTTGGAAGAAAAATGGGCCCATTAGCATTTTTGGATCATTTGCATCAATGTTGACTTTTCAAAATTCCCAAAAATTTCCCAACTTCCACAAGGCATAACTTGCTCAATTTTCAAGCTTTTCACATGTTCTTGGACATTTTGGAAAGGTCTTTGAGTCCTTTAACCAATGCCTTTGGTCCCATGTCATTTTGATTTACCAATATCAAGTTATGGCCTTTGACTTAAAGTCCCTTTTTGTTGACTTTTGAAAATGACCTATAATGTTGAAATTGATAACTTTTTGTGAGAGCATTTCTTGGACTTGGAATATGAAGATGAATTGTAGGAAATGTCTTTCTCTTCAAAATGAGCTTTGGATGGAATTTTTCTGATAATCCATGTGAAAGTTATGCTCTGGTCAATTTCAGTTGACTTTTTCAGCTGTCCAAATATAGTAACTTTTGCATCTTTGATGATTTCTGAGCCAAATTTTGAAAATCATGATCAAGCATTGATCAAATGATGTTTGTGGCTTCAAAATGGTATGCTGACCAAAAATTTGAACTTTTGACTGTCAAATGACCATTTTGCCCCTACAGTTGATTGTAGTGCAATCTAGGGTTTTGATTGTGCAATTTTGAACTGAATGCCTTGAAACTTGACATAAGGATGTTTGACCATATTTGTAGGCATGTGAGACTTGATTGGGCCTTTGAAAACTTCCAATTCTTGATCAGAACACAAACCCTAGTTTTGACTGTATAGGAGACAGTTGGACTGCATAACCCTTGGGGAATTTTGTGACCTTGGCTTGACAAATCTTGGAGAATATGGGAGGGAAAATTTTGGGGTGCAACAGTGCCATATAAAGAATGGCATGATATGTTACCATTTCTCTTCATGGCTATCGCACTTCAATACATGCATCAACTGGGGAAACCCCATACTCTCTAGTCTACGATATGGAAGTTGTCCTACATGTCGAAGTCCATATTCCTTCTCAAAGAATTATGAAGGACGCGGGTTTAGATGAAGACGAATGGGTTCATACTAGGATAGAACAGATAACTTTGATCGACGAGAAAAGGCTGGTGGTTGTTTGTCATGGTCAGATGTATCAGAAATGTATCATCAAAGCTTTCAATAGGAAGGTTAAGCATCGTGAATATCAGGCTGGTGACTTAGTTATAAAGAGCATCATCCTACCAGAAGGTGATCCCAGGGGCAAACAGACTCCCACCTACGAAGGGCCATTTGTAGTCAAGAAGATATTTTATGGTGGCGCTATGATACTTACCACTATGGACGGTGAAGACTTTCTACACCTTTTGAACACGGACATAGTAAAAAACATATTACACATGAATATGAACCGCGAGGTTAACAGGCCTATGCAAAAATAAGGGCATCCCGGCGAAACAAAAGGGTTCATGCAAAAATTAGGGATATATATAAATATAGTACAACCGACAAGTCAAAAACCTGAAAGGGTGGCTTGGGAAAAAAAGGGTATCCCGGTGAACTGAAAACCCGAAAGGGTGGTCTAGGAAAAAGTTAGGGATTAAAGCGTATGACTATGTCCCATTGGATCTTCTACTTACAACAAGCCTTGTTACCAACATCAAGCTCAAACGGTACAGATCAATTTAGTCAACTTCTTCCAACAGCGAGAGATGCGATGCTTGAAGACATAAAGGCAATAGCAGAGTCAAAACTCAATGAGATTGTTTCCACATAGTTGTTGTCTCTTTGTTTTACTTTGTACTCTTTACATTTTATGACGATTTCCTCTTACTAGGATTTCTGTCTCTATGTAAAAAAACCTCCTATTTATAGGCAAATTATCAATACAAATACAATTGCGAAATTCAATATTTTTTATCTCTTCTGTTTTGTTTGCAAAAACGTCCAATGACTAAATTGAATGAACATATGCATATGAATATGATTACTGTTAACAAATATATACATAACAATAGGAATTAACATTTACTAAAGACTCTAGGTATTGGGATAACGTTCAGGTCATCCACAAATCCCTACAGAGCAACCTCCATGGGATTATCCCCACAGAGTTACCTTCACAAGCTCATCCCAGACGAAGATACATTCCCTCACAAGTCTAATATGCCTTCAAGACAGAAATTAGGGCATATTTTAGCTATTAACATGACCATACTCCCTAATAGACCCCCTAGAGGATAAAGGAGTTTGATCATTTCCCCAGCATACGCCAGAAACTTTCTTTGCATAGTTCACATGAATATAATTCCCTGGATGAGTTTATTTCTCCAACACTGTACAATCCCCTACAGAGTTCCCTTCTCCAGCAGGGCTCAATTCCTCAACAGAGTATATTTCTCCAGCATAATTTATTTCCCCAGCAGGGTTTATTTCCCTAACAGAATTTAATTTCCCAGGAAAATTCATTTCTCCGACTACTGTAAATCACTAGCAAAATTCCCCTCTCCAGCAAAGTGTAGCCAAGTTGCTATCCTCATAAAGTTGCTACGGAATCTGAAACCGTGTTTGATGTTATTCAACTTTGTCCTCCCCAGAAGAGGTAACATCCATATTCAAAAATTGATCATACAACAACTCGTAAGATTATCCATCTCTTTTATCCCAAGTTAGGGTATATAAGAACTAAGTTCCCTGGTAGAGCGATGAACGATCAATGTTCATGAACTCTTCTATCCCCCAAGCAGAAGTCAAACAACCCCAGCAGAGTATCCTCAAAACAGAAGGCATGAATCCCCAACAGAGATGTTCTAAACAAGAGTGAAGATTCATATTCTTCATCCTTAAAAACTATCAGGGATTTATTTTCCCCAGCCATAAATTTCATACAAAGCTACCAATACACTTCAACGACACCTTGCATCCATACATCATTCACAAGATATCATAGCATATACATACAAAATGCATATAACACTCTCATTTACTTTGAGAACATCATTACGTAATGCATTACATACATCATGACATTGCATAAAGACTAACTTTATATTTTCAGGTAAAGTCTACAAACAAAAGAATATCATCAACAATTCTCAAACAGGTCGCAGATTAATTCCCGAAACAAGACAGGGAAACTATCGATGCGACCAGACGATGTGAATTCTCGAAATAGGACGGGTTCCCCAAAAGAAAGCAGGTCAAAGATTAACTCCTAAAATAGGACAGGGAAACTATCTATATGACCAGGCAAAGATTAACTCCCGAAACAGGTGGGAGAAAATATCTTTATAATCAGGAAAAGATTAACTCCCGAAACAGGACGGGGAAACTATCGACATGACAGGTGGTATGGATTCTCTAAACAGTACAAGTTTACCAATAAAAACATATTGTGGACTCAATTCCTGAAGTAGGACAGTGCGACTATCTACATGACAAGCATTTCCCTCAGAGACTAAATCTGAGAAGAAACTTACTTAGGCACCTTACCTAGAGGTTCATTCTAGAAAGCATTCTTCAGATGCAGTCAAGCATACACTAATTTTTATACTCTTATCAACAGTTTCCTTGGATGGTGTAATATGGTGGGGAAACTGACTTGGGTGTTTTGTGTTTGATTGCAATTGTTGCGGATAGCAAGAGTTTCCACCGACTTTTATTTTATCCAATAAAGAAAAGGGTGAAAAGAACAGGAAAGACCTTTCAAGAATTTTCTTGAGTTCGGGGGGTAGGTTATGAAAAGGGAAGGTATTAGCACCCTTTTCATCCATAGTTATCTACGGGCTCTTATTTTCTAGCTCACTTTGAAATTCTTTGTTTGAAATGGGTTTGTAATGTTTTTGAAAGTATTTTTGAAAGTTCCTTTGTTTTAGGCGAACTTTATAATGATTCTCGTCTCTATAAGAATGTATACAAAATGTTGACTTTTGAAAATATTTCATTTTTGAAAGTGTTGGTGTGTTTTAAAGATATTTGGTTTGAAATGTTTGTGAGAAAGCAACTACTAATGTTCTACCTACTTAAAAAGTCTTTGTTCATTTCCTCCTCCTTTAGATATTGCTATCTTACCATTGATTGATAAGAAGCCCTATCATTGGATGTGATGGGACATGAGTGGATCATCATACAATCATAGAAGGCAAAATTGTAGGATACCTTAGCAATTTATCTTAAGGTTCTAAGATCATTTACCGAAGGAAACGTTGAAGGTTCTTCGAGGGACTACGATCTTGTAATCGAGGGTCTTTGCTAAAGTATCCCACATTCGAGGGACGCGACTGTTATATTCTAAGGCAACAAGTGTGGGTTAAACCTAGAGGTGCAAGTGTGCAAAGTTTATTGATTTCATGCATTTTTATCTTGAATTAGGGTTGTCTACTTGTTGATTTTAAGTCTTTCCATACAAATCCTAATTACTAGCAATAATATTGAAAGTCATAAATTGCAGAAATTTAAAGTTCCACGCTATTACATCTTTTTTTTGGGGATGGAGATACAAATCACAAATGGGGGGTGAAAGCAATTAAAAAAAATTACTATTACAACCAAATTGAATAATGAATAACAATATCTAAAAATATAAATATAATGTAAAAAGTAAGGAAAATTGTTTTAAAAAAACTTTATGCATCGACACGTGCACTTATGCATCAATACATATCACTTCTTGCCCCTGGAAATCAAAACCAACTCAATATGTATTGATACATAATGGTTTTGCATCGACTCATTTCTGTTTTGCATCCACACATGCACTTATGCATCAATACATATCACTTCTTGCTCCTGGAAATCAAAACCAACTCAACATGTATTGATACATAATGGTTTGCATTGACTCATTTCTGTTTTGCATCGACTCATTCGTGTTTTGCATCTACTCATACACATTTTGTCTCTCTGTAATATGTCTTAATAATAGTATGTATTGATACATAATGCATTGTATCGGCTCATCCCCTGTTTTGTAACTAATATGAGTCGACTCGTATGAGATATGTATCGACTCATACTGCAATTTTACCTACAACATTTTTCTATTGCATAAATAAATCAATTCTCAACACATGGTTAATGAAAATGAAAAGTAAGCATATGGTAAGCTTCATGGAAATGACATCTACATTTTATTTTCATAAATTAACCACTAATGATGCTTTTATGAAGAGTTCAAAGTCAAGAAAACTTACCTTGAAACTGAAATTTATGTTTTAATTTAGAATTGCTATATTATCTTGGGGAAGTCAAGTTGCTGGTGGCTGTTTTTGAGTTTGGAAGATGGTGATAGTGATGTTACAGAAGTTGCTCTTGTGTTTGAGTAACTTCTATATGATGTATATGAAGCATTTGGGTGGTTTGTTTAGACAATATTTTCAAGGTTTGAGAGATTTGAAGATTTTGGTTTCAAAGCTCAGAAATGGAGATTTTTATGGACATTTCTAGTTTTTTAGAGTATAAGGGGGTTTGAGGATTTTTCAACACACAAGAATCTGGCCTCTTTAGCTTTCAAATGACCTATCTATTTATAGACAAAAGTTTTGGGAAGTTGAAGTAATCAAATTTTCCAGATAACAAATTATGATTTGGTTGGAATGCAAATATCAAGTTATGCCAAGTCTTCCATGATCCCAAGATGAAGTACCAAAGTTTCTGGTATAAAGGGGATAATTTCCATGATTTATGGTGGAGTATAATCATAAGTAAGCAAATTATGGGCTCAAGATAAATTTTGTACCAAAAAGCTTGCTTTTTAAGATTAACAATGGCGCCTTTATGCCATAAATGGAAAGATCTTTTGGACAATGGCTCAAACACTTGGTTAATAACTCAAGAGTACGTGTAAGCATTAAATTATGGTGAGAATTTCAAGTTATAAGGCATGCAACATGGGATTATGCGGCATGGCATATAGATTGGATTATGTGTTCTTCAACAAAAACGATTTGTAATTCAAGAATGTATGTCCAACTTCATGCCTTTGAATCTCCCAGCTCAAGTATGATAAATTCATGATCTTGGATGTTTTGGAAATCTTGAAATATTCTATAACTTTCATGTTGACCATTTTGGATAAATCAAATTGGAACCTGGTGAAAATTGGCCAAGAATTTGAGATAAAAACTGACCAAAACCTGTTGAAAATTTTTCTAAGTGTTGGATAACAATGTCATGATTTTATGGGCTCATATCTTAAAATCTAAGCATTTTTTGGATATCGACCCTCTAATAAAAAGTTGTAGAATTCATCAAGACCTACAACTTTCATGTTGAAAGTTTTCTCCGAATCATCTTGCATCTTGGTGAAAGAATGTCATGAAGTAATGAAATTATCAAGTGTAAAAACACTTAGAAAATTTCTAGGTATTGAAAACTTTGACTTTTGTGGAATTTCTTGACTTTATTGATCCTTGATGATCAAGCTTCATATTTTTGAATATCTTGATGAATTGAGATCTTTGAAATCGAATCTTGATCAAAAAGTCAAAGTTGACTTTTGTGTATTAGTTGACTTTTCATCAGTTGACTGAATTTCAACTATCAATCTATTGATCTTTGAGAAATGTTTTGATACATGAAATTAGGTCGACATGTTGTATTTGAATCTTTGAGATTGTGATTCAAGCCATTAGATCATGTATTAGGTCAAAAGTCCCTGATTAGTCAAATACAACCAAAACCCTAATTTTGACAATTTTGCCCTTTTGGTGAATTGAGCATTTTTCTTGGCGAATTGCGATCCAAACTTGATAAATTGACACATAAGCCTTTAAAATGTTGATATTGGTCAAAAATATTAAAGTTTGATTGTAGGTTGACCATAGTTTACTTTTTACCCAATATAGTTGATTTTGGGTCATCTAATCAATTGACTGAGTAAACTTATGATCCAAGAGTTGAAACTTGACATGAGTAATCTTGGAGATCCATTATGATCCATGAAACTCATTTGAGGCATTAAAAGTTCAATGTTCCTTGTGCAAATCAAAACCCTATTTTAAGTCATCAGTGTTTAGAAGATGGCTTGACATAGTCAACACTTGTACAAACTTGAGCTATTGAAGATCTTGTGAGAAATATATTGAGAAAAAAGAGGGGAAATTTTAGGGTACAACAGCTGCCCCTGTTCAATCTTCTTAAACCTCTCGAGTTAGATTGGTGGGTCCGCCTTTCGTGACTTGAGGTTGGAAGATAATTGAACACTAGAGTGCCCAGAAATTTGCACTCACTGATGCACGAACTAATGTGTTAGTTGATTGTGTCGAAAATGGTCTTAAAGATGCCATTTGGAGAGGTGATGAAGAGTTATCGGAGATGGGCTTAAAGATGCCATCAAATGTGATTGTTGATAGAGATCGGAAGATGTATCAGAATAAATCTTTGGTTGATTTATACTGAATGAAGCAGCAGTCTTGAATAATCTTTAACTGGATAACGAATCAGTATAAATCTTCAGATCGATTTAACTGAACCATAGAAAGTGTCTACCAGAACGGAATTAGGATAAATCATTGATCGATTTAAATTGAACCAGTAGAGGTCTTGAATAACCTTTAACTGGAGAACGAATCAGTATAAATCTTCGGAGCGATTTAACTGAACCAGAGAAAGTGTCTACCGAAACGGAATCAGAATAAATCATTGATCAATACAAACTGAACCAGCAGAGCTCTTGAATAATCTTTAACTAGAAAACGAATAAGTATAAGTCTCTGGAGCGATTTAACTGAACCAGAGAAAGTTTCTACCGGAACAGAATCATGATAAATCATTGATCGATTTAAACTGAACCAGTAGAGGTCTTGAATAATCTTTAACTGGAGAACGAATCAGTATAAATCTTCGGAGTAATTTAACTGAACAAGAGAAAGTGTCTACCAGAACAGAATCAGGATAAATCATTGATCAATTTAAACCGAACCAACAAAGGTCTTGAATAATCTTTAACTGGAGAACGAATCTGTATAAATCTTTGGAGGGATTTAAATGAACCAGCTAAAGTGTATACTGGAATTGAATTAGGATAAATCATTGATCGATTTAAATTGAACCAGCATAGGTCTTGAAGAAAACAATATCACAAGGATTTTTTACACAGTTTGAATTTTGGACGTTTAAGGATGATAGAGATAGCTACGTTACTATGCGTGAAAAATCATTAACAATTTATCCTCCAAACTTTGTTTAAATAGGCGAAGCATGTAGGAGCTTTTGGAATGTTGATCAATGACAATTAAAGTGCTTTCCAAAAATAAAGATCCTTGTTCCCTTCCAGCTGTTACTCTTGAAATAGAAATAATTTATTTGTAACGCTTCAGAACATGCTTGCTTCAGAAGATGAAAGTATCCATTGCTTCTTTCTAGAGCTTTGTAGATCAGAAACACGAAGTCCTGTTTGTAGCGTTAGAACTTCTTTCAGAGATGTTTATAATCAGAGTTGAAACAACCTTTTAGCTCATCTTCTAATATTCTTCCATCAGAACTTCTCTGCATACAAAATATAAATTTATGGAGCATAATTATTCTTTGTGTTTGTTATCATCAAAACTCTTACAAGGGTTGTAGAATCAAACTATGTTCTAACAATCTCCCCCTTTTTGATGATGACAAAAACTAGGATATTTCAATAGAAACAGAAAGAACATAAAGCATTTTAAGGTCTCCCCGTGAGTTGAATACTCAGATAGAGATGAAATACTTCCCTGAAGTTTATTTTGATCAGAGTTTTTGATGCATCTACCTCTCTCTTCACCAGAATTTTGTTCCTGTTTTGCTTGCAGAAAAAACGAGAAGTTATGATATTCAAAATGTTTGAGACTGCGTCTCGATACTGTTATTAGAAATATCTTATGTTCTCCCCCTTTTTGTCAAGAATCAAAAAGAAATATAAACACTTTAAGAAATAAAAGATGATTTGTATTAAAAATGATTGCAATAACATATTCAGAAGAAAAAAACACAAAAATTGGACACAGTAAAGAAAACAATTTTCAAAACTAAGATTGAGGTGGAGGAAGTCGTGTGAACAGGGCTTCCAACAAATTCTTAATCTGAGTGTTTGACTCTTCTTGTTTTCCCAACATCCCTTTGATTTCCTTGCATGTGTCATCTTGCTTGTCTAGTCTCTCATTGAAAACTGCATTTTCTTTCTTCAACTCCTCTAGATTTTACAGAACCAGAGATGAAGAACGTATATCAACAGAAGGATCCATCTTTTCGGAGCAAGCTGCGGCATATTCTGACTCAGTAGCTTCTTCAGTTTCCTTTCCTTTGTCTTGAACAGTAACCAGAGGAAGGGTATGAGAGCATGGTTCATCAACTTCTGAAGGTTGGTGATCTTCCCAAGGGGCATTGTCCAGCAGATGAAGATGTTTCTTTTCCCAGTGGTGCAGAACTTGATCCTTGAAAACTTTCAGCTGATCACAGAAGTTCTGTTGAGCAATTTCATAATCAACTCCTTAAGTTTATGTGATTCAGAATTGAACCATTTTCTGAACTGGTTCTAGTGTGAATCAGAAGCAGTAGGATTCAGATTCTCTAAGCAGGCTAGCTTCATATAGTTAACTCATTCAATTATCTCTGTTACAAAAATCAACAAATTTTTACCAACATCTGATTTTTGATTTTGGTTTTGGGATTGCAATTTTTTGAGAGTTAGAGGCAAACTTGTCCACCACTTCTAAGTCTATTATTGTACGAAGGTGATCTTATGGAGGGTTGATTGGAGAGGAAGAATCAGAAATGATAATAGGTGAATGAGGTGTGTTTGGTGGAGTGGAATGGTAGGGAGATGGAATTTCTAGGATGTCGTGGATTGTGATTGGTTGTTGACCATGAGAGGGCATGTTATTCTAAGAATGGGTGAAGTGGTATCAAAGTCAAGATTTGGATTTTCTGGTTGGGTAGCGTGAAAGTTTGAATTTTCAGAGTGGGAAGCTTGAGAGCTTGGATTTTCTGATTGGGAAGCTTGGAACACCGGATCAAATAGATCAATATCAAAAATAACTTGAGCAAGTTCTGCCTGATTTTGGTCAAGATGTGAAGTGGAGTGTGGTTCGTCCAGAATGTTTTCTAGAGTAAGTGAAGGGTAAAACTTAATATCAAAATCATCAAAGGTTTGTGGTGAAGGGTCTTCTGTGGGTTTTGGAGAGGACGAGGTTTCAGATGTTGATAAAAGAACTGATTCCATAACAGAAATAAAAGAAGAATTACATTTCTTCTTAGCAGACTTGGGAACCTTCTGAGAAGATCCTTCTGGTGCAGCTTTCCTTTTCCTTGATTTCTTGAGGACAATTTCTGGATCCTGTTGTCGCAGATCGCGAATGTTCACTTCTGTATTAGTCTCATCCATTTTGCAAGCTTCTAAATATCTGACAATAATTTTTGGAGAAGCATTTGTTTAAGAGAAAAGAGTGAAATCCTTCAGAGGAACTCTTCTTGTTGTGATTACTTCCTTTGTTGTTACTGTTGGATCCTTCTTGATGTTGTCAATGATCTTCATTTTCTTCAGATTCTTCGCATTCAGAGGTTTTCTAGCACATGCTTCCCGAATGCTGACCTATTGAGCCTCAGTCGGATATTCTACCATTTTGTTTTCTGTCAGATATTCTACCTTTCTTCTTCTCTAGTCTCTTTGACGCTTGTCTTCAGATGATTAAACAAAAGATGAGGAAGATTGACCTTTGCCTTGTGTTGTACCTCAAAATTTTCCCTCTCTTTTCTCAATTATTTTCAAAAGCTCAAGCTTGCGCAAGTATAAATCAGACAAAAAGGGCAAAGAAGATAAATATGATTTTTTGAAGAAAAGAAAGCTTCCTTCGATTCATTCTAGCTTCGATTGGGCATCTAGGCTTCCTTCAAGAAAGCTTGATTCATCCTTCGATTGGGCGTCTAGGATTATTTCAATTCATAAGACAAAGGCCTCCTGTTGGTGTCCTTCAATTCAAAAGATTAATGGCTCCATACCAGCTTCCTTCAATTCAGAAGGCAAGGGCCTTCTGAAATCTCCCTTCGAGTCAGGAGTTAGTGGCTTAATGTTGGTCCCTTTCGATTCAGATGGAAATGACCTTCTGAAAGTGTAATTTGATTCAGAAGGCAATTTCCTCCTGCAGCTTTCCTTTGATTCAGAAGCCATTTTCCCCTTGCATGATTACTTTAATTCAAAAAAGCCAGGACTTCCTTCAGGCCAGTATGCACAAGGCAGAAGCTTCCCCATGGCTAGCATTCACAAGGAAATGGCGCCCCAAAGCATTGGCTACTTTAATGCTAACTTCGACTAGGCAGTATCTCCCTTGGAAACAGTTTGTTTCGACACACCGTTTTCTGATATGACACTCACAATTGGCACATTCAAAGGAACATACAAAAGGCCTATTCGAAAGACAAATATTGGTGGCGCATTCGAAGAATTGCAAATGGCCCATTCGAAGGACACATATTATTTGAAATCAAATGTTGTTGTCTGAAGAAGAAGTCTGGTTGAAGGCTTGTTGACCAGAGTCCTATGTGTTGCAAGTCCAAGCCTGCTGCACTGGCCACAACACGCCAAAACTGCTACACAGCTCCTGAATTTGCACCAATTTGGCATACAAATATTTCCCCTCAAAAGCTACAAAGACAGTATACTCAGTTTTTTCAAATTCTTTTGTTTTCCCTCCTAAACCTCAACCAACTTCATCTATAAATAAAAGGCTCCATAACACATCTAAGGGGATGGACAACACATCCAGAGGTTTTTGATTGCTGGAAACTTTGATTGTGTGAAAATCATTAAACACGTAACACATTCTCAAACCCAAAATCAAAAGACCATACCTTTGTTTCTATCCCTTTCGAATCCAACACTAGAAACACAACACCTGTTTCTTTTCCTTTTCAAATCCAGGAGCAACCCCATGTTTTGTTCTTTCTTTCGAATCCAACAGAAAGAACACTACACCTTTTATTTTCCTTTGAATCTCGAAACAATAAACATAACCCCACTATTCTTGACCTTCGAATCCAGTCAAAGAAACACGACACGTGTTTCTTCCCTTTGAATCCAGGAACATCGAGTCCAACCACTCAAGGTCCAGAAGCACCAACTTCAGAAGCAAGGTAAGTCCCCTGACCTTAACCCTTTTGTTTCAAGTTTGTACATGACATTTGTTTACTTTTCGTTTATGCCTTTTTCACTTGTTTTTCTTATCCAAATGTATGGTAGAACTAACCTGTGTAGACACCAAACGAAAGAAGAAGTTGTGTGTGAAACGAAGCCTCAGGCTTCTCCCCCTTACTGTTTCACAGTCCCAAACGAAAGACAAAGAGGGCGTGAACGGAGGATACGCTCTCATGCTGCTTTGCATGTCGATATTGCTTCATATTCCAAATGAAGGAGCATAAAGGGAGAAACGAAGGATTTCCACACTGACTTCCAGACCCCAATTGAAAGCAATAACAAGAAGGTTGAATCGAAGTGTCCATCTCACGCTGGTTGCTAGGACCAAATCGAAAGAAGCCATTAAGAACATAATCGAATGGTGCATTCTGCCTGGATCGAAAAACTCATTTTTCTTTTTTTTTGTTTTGTTTTGCCTTTACATTTTCTTGCTATTCAATATGGTTGTAATAGTGTAGGATATTTATTTTCTGCAATTTTTATTGCTTTATACAAATGTTAGTAATTAGGTTGTATGGCAAGATAAAACCAACAAGTAGACAACCTTAAAATCAAAGACAAAAGTGCATGCAATCAAACACACCATGCACATACATGCGCCTCTAGAGTAATCTCACTTGTTTCCTTGGAAAATAGTCATGTCCCTCGAGTATGGGCGTTTTAGAAAAGACCCTTGATAAAAGATCGTAGTCCCTCAATGACCCTCGATGTTGTCTTTGGTAAATGATCTAGTCCTTATACGACATTTCTAAAACATCCCATAGGTTGCCTTCTATGACTATACAAATGACCCACGCTTGTCCCTTCACATCCAACGATGGGGCTTCTTACAAAAATCAATGGTAAGATAGAAACATTTAAAGGAGGAGGAAAAGAACATAGACCTTTTGAGTAGGTAGGATGCTCATAGTTGCTTGCTTGCTCACAACTAAAAAACCATTTTCACACCAACACTTTCAATTGAAAATTTTTCAAAAGACAAAGCTCTTTGTACGCATTCTTATAGAGACGAGAATCATTACAAAGACACTTTTCAAAATCAATTTCTAAAACATCTTCCATAAACACCTTTTCGAACTATTTTCAAAACCAACACTTTGTACACATTCTTATAGAGACAAGAATCATTACAAATATGTTTTCAAAATACTTTCAAACCCACACCACAAGCACATTTTCAAAGAAAAGCAAGTGATCTATCAAGAAACTAAGAGCCCGTAGAAAAGTACAGATGAAAAGGGTGTGTGATACGGTGGCAGAACCAAAAGTTAATACTGGTTTGCGTTTTTTGTTTGCAAATGTTGCAGTAAGCAAGAGTCGCCACCGACTTTTCTTTTATCCAATAAGGAAAGGGTGAAAAGAACAGAAAAATATCTTTTTTCGAGATTTTTGAGTACGGGGGGTAGATTATGGAAAGGGAAGGTGTTAGCACCCTTTCCATCCATGGTTTTCCATGGGCTCTTAGGTACTTGATCATTATTAAAATTGCTTTCATGTTTGTGTGGTTTAAAAAGCTTTGGAAATTGCCTTAATGCAGCGATTCACTTTATTGTAATTCTTGTATCAGTCCTCAAGAGTTTGATAAAGCGTTTTGAAAATTTTTGTTTGAAAAGTATGTTTGAAAGTGTGGTGTGAAAGTTTATTTGAGCAAGTACCTAACAGTTATCTACCTACTCGAAAAAAGACTGCTCTTCTCCTCCTTTCCTTTAGACCGTTTTATCCTACTATTAGTGAGTAGATAACCCTAGCCGTTGGATATTGAGGGACTATCGAAAGGGACGAAATGGTCATTGAAGGCAACATGTAAGGATACCTTAACATTTCGAAGGGACTATCATCATAAGATCAATTCTCATAGGCAACTCGAGGGACAGTAAGGAACTATGATCTTTTATGATGATTTTTTGAATTACGGGTCTTTTCTAAGATATCCCTACATTCGAGGGACATGACCATTGTTTCTGAGGCAACCATGTGAGGTATACCCTAAGGGTGCAACTGTGCAGCAGTGTTTGTTTTCAGATATTTATCTTGTAATTAAGTGATCTACTGATTAATTGATTAACCATACAAGCCTAGGTTGCTAGCCATTATATACAAGCATAAAATATAAAAGCGAGAAAATAAAAGAGTCCTACGCTATTATAAGGATTTTGGAAAGATACATAAAAATTTGACTAAAAATAAAGTGCGAAAATAAAACCCTAATTAATCTATTACAAACCGGGCGCAATTACATCAATATTGAAAATGTATCGTACGACAAAAATGATTTAGCGCGAGAATAAAAATTGGAAACAAGTTTGAAAACCCTAAAAAACCTTAATTTGATCATGGAGAATATTTTTGGATTTTTTGTAAAAAAAATATTTGAATTTAAACTACTTTTCTAATTGATTCTAATAAAAAATAAATTGAAGTTGAGAAAATTAGTTATTTACAAAAAATTAATTTATATAAAAAAAAGAACTAAATCCTATTTTTTGTGACTTTTTGATTTTATAATTTCATAAAAAATTGATTAATAAAAAAATGATTAAACTAATCTAAACAAAATAAAATAATTAAATTAAAAAAAGAAGAAAGAAATAGCCCGAGTGGGTGTAGGCCCAAAAAAGAGTTGATGCTGCTGAATTCTGTTCCAGTCCCATATTGGTTGGCCTAAGCAACGTTGGATCTTGTGTGTTGGGATCAGGAATGTCCACCATGCGCATGCATGCTTGAAAGTGTTGGATCTGGATAGTGAACGATCCAATGATGGTGACCTGGAAGCGTATGGTGTGTGCGCATGTGATGGAAACATAAAATCTGCCAAGAAATATTGAAAAAAATAACATGTAGGAGCCAGGGATCAAACCCCTGACCTCCTACACGCGCACCTTACAAAGCCTTGACTCTTGCCACTAGACTATTTGTTTCAATCGTTCATATAACGCAAACAATATATTATATAGAATGAAAATGCAATCCAATAATTAAAACGCGTGAGATTGAAATGGGCCACTCACGCCTCGCCATGCAATCATCTTCTTGACTGAGACCGTTGTCTTAGGCAAAGACTTTTACCTACGGATGTTGTCTGTAGCTATAACCTGTGCATATCAAAAATTATGATTAAGCAACATAAATTAGATTCAAGACCCTGGATCAATTAGGTTTGATCCTCTGATCATGATGGTATTCATATTTAGAACCAATTGTTCCTGCATTTGAAAGCCCTAAAACGACCTTATAAATGCTAGCAATGGCATTTCATCAAACAGACATCAAAACACGTTATTAAATATGCAAACACATTCTAAAGGATGATAAAAAACATTAATATATGCTTAGAAATCATTTATCATGCGTGAATTGAAAAAATCAAATTCAAGAATATGTGTGCAAATCATGAATATGTAAGGAGTGATTCTGGGTGTTTTGACGCGTGCAAATGATGCTGTTAGTTTCAGGAGATTGCCAGGAATGGATATCTGGCCTTGAAACACTTTGAATCACCCTGTAGAACCATTTTCGATTCTCACTTTTGTCTAAAAATTAAGTTTTTGTTCTTGCAGTTTACACGACCAATCCTCCTTTTTATGCTTTGGTAATGTTGTGTACTTATAATAGACTGATTTAGGTTAACAAAATTGGATTGTATCTTCATAAATTGTTGAGATTTGATTTGATTTTGTTCCTTGCATTATTTATTTCTAAAACGAGCCAAATCATGATCTTTTCCAATCAATTAGCCTTTGCACGAATTTTTTCTGATTTGCTAGCTGTTCATGGACACATGATGTGCTCATAAAATCTAATATTTGATTTTATTTGATTATTCCACTATTTAAATTGATTTATTTTGATTTAAATGGATACAAAATCAAAATAAATAATAAAAATAATAAAATAATACATGCTTAAGCTCAGGGGTCGTGGGCCATCTTAAGAACGAGTTTCAAACAAGAAAACATGGGCCCATTTGAAAAAAAAAGTCATTTTGATCAATATTGACTTCATGCACATTTCCAAAAATTGGTCAACTTTAACAATGCATATCTCTCTCATTTTTAACCCTAGGAGGGTGTTCTTGGACTTTTTTGAAATCTTAGGAAGTGCTATAAACAACCCTTTTTATTTCATCTAAATTGGATCTTCCATGTTCATGTAAGAAGCTTTGACCCAAAAGGTTTTTTTTTTTACTTTTTGAAATGACCTATAATGTATGAACTTATATCTTTTGATTAAGGAATTTCTTGACTTTGTGGACTGAAGAGGAGTTGTAGGGAATTGGATTCTCTTCAAAATGAGCCTTGGTTGGAAAATTTCTGATAAAGTATGAGAAATTTATGCTTGGTCAAAGTTTGGTTGACTTTTCTTATAGAAACCTTAAATTACCATTTTTGACTTTTGATGAGTTGGGAGCATTTCTGGAGGAATCATGATCAACCCTTGATCAAATGATGGATAATATTTCAAAATGTTGATGTTGACCAAAAATATTAAAGTTTGACTATATTTGGACCACAATTGACTTTTGACCTAGTATAGTTGATTTTTAGGCATTTGAGTAGTTGACTAAGCAAACTTGTTGTGCAAGGCATGAAAATTGGAATGAACGATCTTGGGGACATATTAGGACAATGGAGACCATTTGGGACCCTTGGAACACAACCATCTTGATGAGGATTGAAACCCTAGTTTGAAGCTTATTGTCTTAGAAGGAGGATTTGGTTGGTCAACCCTTGGTCAACTTGAGCAATTTTAGACCTCTAGGAGTATGTCTTGTGTGAAAATGGGAGGGCAAATTTTGGGGTACAACAGCTGCCCCTGTTCAATCTTCTTAAATCGGAGGATTTAGATTGGCTTGCCGACCTTTCGTGATCTGAGGGTGGAAGATGATTGAACACTAGAGTGCCCAGAAATTTGCACTTGCTTGAAGTAATACTGATGGTTGATGACGTCAGGAATGGGTTTACAGATGCCATTTGGATAAGATGAATGAAATTTGTCGGAGATGTGCTTAAAGATGCCATCCAGAATAATGATGATTTTGTGAGATATTCCTTTGTGGGAATTCATGTTCCTGTT
Organism: Vicia faba; assembly: GCA_948472305.1. Classification (NCBI taxonomy): domain Eukaryota; kingdom Viridiplantae; phylum Streptophyta; class Magnoliopsida; order Fabales; family Fabaceae; genus Vicia; species Vicia faba. The sequence continues at coordinate 303,912,587 of OX451741.1, forward strand.
GTTAGGGAGGACTTCGCTGAGGAATGTCGATCTCTTTCTTGGGGAATAGAGTCTAGGAGCTTCAGTTTTCCGTTACCCTACTGGGGAGTCATCTATTGATTTGAAGAGACGAAAGTGAACTTCTATTTGGTTGAAATCTAGGCTTGGTAGTAATTTGCTAGGGATAATGAAATTAACTACTACCTGGAAACGTATCAGAAGAAACGTGTGTAGGGCTGATTCAGGATGAGTCCGGGTAAGACGTCATCTGGAAGTGTAAGAGAAGGAACCTGGGTAGGGTTACTTTGAGAGATATATGAGAGGGAACCTAGGTAGGGCATCTTTAGGATAAGTCTGGGTAAAACTGCATTGGGAAATTGTAAGAAGGAACTTGGGTAGGATTGCTTCAGGATGAGTCCGGGTAAAAGTACATCAGGAAATTGTAAGAAGGAACCTGAGTAGGGTTGCTTCAGGATTAGTCTGGGTAAAACTACATCGGGAAATTCTAAGATGGAACCTGGGTATGGTTGCTTCAGGATGAGTCCGGGTAAAACTACATTGGGAAATTGTAAGAAGAAACCTGGGTAGAGTTGCTTCAGGATGAGTTCCGGTAAAACTGCATCGGGAAATTCTAAGAAGGAACCTGGGGAGGGTTGCTTCACGATGAGTTCGGGTAAAACCGCATCTGAAAATTATAAGAAGGAACCTGGGGAGGGTTGCTTCACGTTGAGTTCGGGTAAAACCGCATCTAAACTGAGAAGGAACCTGGGTAGGGTTGCTTCGTGATGAGTTTGGGTAAAACTGCATCTGAATCGAGAAGGAACTTAGGTAGGGTTGCTTCATGATGAGTTCGGGTAAAACTACATCTAAACCAAGAAGAAAACTGGGTAGGATTTCTTCGTGATGAGTTTGGGTTAAACTGCATTTGAACCGAGAAAGAACCTAGGTAGGGTTGCTTCAGGATAAGTTTGTGTAAAACATCAAAAAGAACCTGGGTAGGGTTACTTCGGGATAAGTCCGTGTAAAACTTTAGAAGGAACCTGGGCAGGGTTACTTCAGGATAAGTCCGTGTAAAACTTCAGAAGGAACTTGGGTAGGGTTACTTCGGGATAAGTCCATGTAAAACTTCAGAAGGAACCTGGGTAGGATTACTTCGGGATAAGCCCGTGTAAAACTTCAGAAGGAACCTAGGTAGGGTTACTTCGGGATAAGTCCGTGTAAAACTTCATAAGGAACCTGGGTAGGGTTACTTCTTGATAAGTCCGTGTAAAACTATTTTTGGAAGTCAGAAGAAACCCCTGTAAGATTGCTTCATGTTGAGCCCGTGTAAAGCTGTATTTCAGAAGGAGAAGGAGAAACCCGTGTAAGATTTCTTCGTGAAGAGCCCGTGTAAAGCTGTATTTGGTTGCACAGACAATTACTCTGCTTAGTTTCAGAAGCTAATCTTGGACCTATTGGAAATTATTGATGATAAATATTTGTTGATTGATCTTTCCTGAAAAAGTAAAGTGTTAGTTGTATGCAATGTCATGATGTGTGAAATGCATTGTGTAATGATGTTCTCAAAATAAATGAGATTGTATCTTATGCATTTGTACTTCATATGCAATGACATTTGTAGAATGATTTATGAATGCAATATGTGAATGTATCTGTTGTTCTATTTCAGTGTTGTTGAATTAGGGAAAATAAATCCCTGATTACGGCTGGTGATGAAGAATGTAGGTCTTCGGATTTTGTTAAAGCTGAACTACTGGGAGATGATCTTCCGCTGCTAGAGGAATAAACTCTATTGGGGAAGGAAAGCTCCGTGCACTGCCCGAGGATTTTGTGAAATCCTATTGGGGAATCCTGAGAATTTTGACGACATCACTAGGGAAAACCTGATGTCGGAGCAGTAGTTGAAAATTCCCGTTCTACCAGGGATATAAGAACACCTGACATCACTAGGCTGTAAACTGAGGATATCGCGACGACCTTGTGTAAGATGCCCTTTCCTCTGTACCTGCAGGAGAAAGTACCTGCGGAGACTTTGTGGGTGGTTGAGTGGCATCCCAACTCCTGGGGCGCTTGGTAACTGCTGATCACGATAATAAACCTTTTACTGACTAAACAAGTTACGAGATGACGGGACGTAGTCGTACTCTTTAATCCCTAACTTTTGCCTGGACAGTCTTTTCAGGTTTTCAGTCCACCGGGATATCCTTTTTTCCCAAGCCTCCTTTTCAGGTTTTCGACTTGCCGGGTGTATGGATTTTTTTGTTTTTATCCCTAATTTTTTCCCAAACCTTTTTGGTTCGCCGGGATGCCCTTATTTTTGCCTAGGTCGGTCAACCTAGCGGGTCCTTATTCATGCGTAGTGTTTCCCAACTATGTCTGTGTTCATCGGGTACGGTGAATTGTCACTGTACGTAGTGGTAAGTGTTGCCACACTACCAGAAGATGTCTGTTCAGGATTCGTTGCTGGAATTCATGTCCAATTTCCCAAGTGATTTAGACGGTGGTTTGTCCCTGGCTATTTGGCATCTTTGAGAGATTCCTTGAATCTTGACTTGACTGCCCCAGATAGTGGACAATGATCATGTTGTGCCCCTTTGGTTGGAAGTGTTTTTCCACTTGAGGTGATCGTTTTCATTGAGAAGGATTTTGTTCACCGAATATTCATTGTGTGAATTTCTCTACCATTTGAACAATTAACCATGTGCAAACAATGTTATTTAAAGAATGCAAAACTCATGTCTGTCTTGAAATTTTTTTTTTGAAAATGTGTTTTCTGTAGTAAAATTAAATTTGCAAGAATGTGATATCAACTCAGAATTCGTAGCAAGCCCTATAGGAGTCAGGATACCTTTGTAACAGTATGCTCTCAAACTAACCCATGCTTCAGCTAGGACTTTTAAGGGTTGTAACATGGCCTGGTTCACGGTTTAAGAAACAAAAGATAAAGGCTCAAAATTTATTTGTACCCACCTGTTCTTCATGATGTTCTTCAGTCCTATGCTTAGTTAATTGTGAATTTTGAATCCCAATTGATTTTGGCATATTTTCCTTGATATTCTGGTGATAATTCAACAATTGAACGTTTGTTTGAAGAATGCAGCCATTTTTGTAACCTTTCTTTTTTGTCAAGGATTTGTAGTAACCTCTTTTTTTTATTTTTCTATCCCTGTATTTTGCTTGAACTATTTCTTTTTTTATTACAGTCAGCAGGATGTCCCTGTTTTTTCTTAAGTCTCCTTTATAGGTTTTGACTTAATGGGCTTTTATTGTAAGAAGTAATGACTGCCTGCCTTGATGATTATGCGGAACCATCACCATATTTTGGAGAGCATCTTCTACACTATTTGTCGTGTATGAAGGGAAAGTTGGCGATTGAATGCACATCTAAATTGACTGAGGAAACTACCCTGCCCCAGGTTATGATTAAGGGTTTTAATTTGTGTGAAAAGAAAAACTCCTAATTCTTAGGCTCAAAGGGGGTGACTAGGGTTTATCTTCCTTATAACTCCACTGTTTAGGATTTGAAACAATGCATGTACATCGTTAGCGGGATCTGTTCAAAAGCATATTGTAGAGATTGTAGTATCATTTTTGTTATCCTCCCTCTAAAGGCTCAGAGCTTTTAATAAAGAGTTGAATATCACGAAAAGGAAGTATGAAGCAGTTTAAGCATCACGAAAACAAATTAATTCAAGATAAAACATGTGTAATGCATTAATGAAATAACAAAGTTTCGACATGACAATAATTGTTTGAATAAAAAAATAAAATATAACTTGAGAATTCAAATGAAAAGGAATGCTTTCAATCCTAGCCATGATTCGGCATGGGAGCAGTGATCACGTTGGGAGTCTCAGGAGGGTCGAACTCAATCTCCTTGGCGTCAATCATATTCTGAATCTTGTATTTCAGCACCCAACAATCATTAGTATCGTTCCCCGGACTACCAGAATTATAAGCACACCTTGCATCGGGATTGTAGTTAGGAGAGGAAGTCTTAGGGTTTGGATGAGGGCCTATCACCGTCATCAGATTCATATCCAACATGTGTTGCAATGCTTGTGACAATGGCATGTTGATTTGGGTAAACTGTCTCTTAGGCTCGTCTTGCCTTCCTTGATTACCCCATTGTTGTGGTCGTTGCACGCATGCCGAATTAGAGACCAGTACTGCCCCCACAGATTGGTGGTAGTCTGCCTTATTACGACCCTTCTGGCCATACACAACACTGGCTTCCTTCTTACCAGCAAATGGCTTCTTCTCAGCATTAGAAGATGCATCCATCGGGATCTTCCCTCTCTTGATACCACTTTCGGTCCTTTCTCCATTCAGAACCATCTCTGTGAACCCGGATGAGGAACTCCCAATCAGCAAATTGAAGAATGGGCATGTCAGAGTACCCATGAACATGTCTACCATTTCGCGATCATTCAGAGGGGGTTGCACTCTGCCAGCTAGATCCCTCCATTTTTATGCATATTCCTTGAACCCTTCTCTTGAGACCATGGACATATTCTGCAGTTGCACTCGAGTCGGTGCCAGATCAGTGTTGTATTGGTATTGCTTGTGGAAAGTAGTAGCCAGGTATTCCCAAGTATGGATGTCCGTTCCTTCTAGCTAATAAAACCAATCCAGTTGAGTGTCAGCCAAACTTTCTTGGAAGAAATTGACCCATAACCTTCGGTCAGCAGTGTGAGGCTGGATCTTTCTGACATATGACCTCAAGTGAAGCTTGGGACAGGAAACACCATCATACTTAGCAAATGTGGAAACCTTGGACTTTGGTGGGATGACCACCCCTGGAACAAAACCTAACTCTTCGAAATCCAGACGGGCACCCTTTGGATCTCCATGGCATTGAGCCGATCCTCCAGCTGTTTGTATTTTTCATCTGCAGGAAGATACTACTCCTCATCATAGTCAGGTTCATCTTCTTCAGATGTTGGATTTTTTTCTCTTTCATATGATTTCTCATCCTCTTCCTCATGATTACCTCCTCCCTTTGATGGGGTTGCAAAATCTAGAGCTCGGTTAGCTGGCCTTCTTCTTCCCACATTCGAAACTCGAACTGGTTTCTTTGCCCTCTTAGCCTTCTTTTTTCCGATCAGAGCTTTCAGGTCTTCTTTCCCCTGGGTCAGAGTCAGGAACATTTTTTAGAAACTGGGCATTTTGAGCCTGAAGGTCTTTGATTGTTTGTTCGAGAGCCATTTCTTTTGCTGAAATATAAACGAAAAGATGAGAAACATGTACTGGAAGACCCGTTATGCAACGATGTGTATGATATATGTATGCAATGTATTCAAGGACCTCGTGGGGTAAATAAGAAATGTCAGAAGTTGAAATTTTGCAGCTTTGATTGAACAACTTTGTATCGTTGAGAGTCCTTCTACAAGAGTCAAGCTCACCATATCAAGTGGGTCATAGCCCCCGACTCAAGTTGTTTTATTTTTGGTCCTTTTGAAGGCATTGGCTAGAGGAAAATAAATCCCCTTGCCCCTTGTTAGACGTCTGATTTACCATAACCTGCATCACAAACCCTTGAGATCCTTGAAATGGCTAAGGAAATGTTGTGGCATGATGTTATGATGCGTATGCTATGCATTAAGAAAAGATGTAAAGTGACAAACACAACCCTGCAAAGAATTCAAGTTGTTAGGAAATGAAGGCAAACAAGTCACACAATTAGCCTTAGGTTTAGGCTTGCATGGGGTTTGTAGGTAAGTACCCTCTTGAAGTTCAGTTGGTTCAACCTGTCCTATTAATAGTAACCGGGTTCTAAGGAGCCTCAATATCACTGACCTTCCCTTCAAAAATTGTTTCAGCTCCGCACCGAAGTATTACGGCCAAAAAAATCCTCAAAGTCCAGCCTGAATAAGTGCAGTATTGAGTATCAACCAATATTCGGTCGGAACCAAAGTCTGTTATCTCACTACTTCCTAATTGCTAAGATGAGTCAATTTAAAGGTTCTAAAGGTCAGTTAGCACTTAGTGACACTATGAGGAAGCCTAATGTTATCCTTAACTTACTCAAGGAACATTAGTACAATCCAAAGCATCGCTCTAACGTAGTCACCACATAGTTCGTATCGGTCTACGCCATACAACCTCCATGGTTTATTGTTACTTTCCTAATGGTTTGCGTTTTTTGTTTGCAAATGTCGTGGTAAGCAAGAGTCGCCACCGACTTTTCTTTTATCCAATAAGGAAAGGGTGAAAAGAACAGAAAAAGACCTTTTTTCGAGATTTCTGAGTACGAGGGTAGATTATGGAAAGGGAAGGTGTTAGCACCCTTTCCATCCACAGTTTTCCATGTGCTCTTAGGTACTTGCTCATTTTTAAAATTTCTTTCATGTTTGTGTGGTTTGAAAAGCTTTGAAAATTGCCTTAGTGCGGCGATTCACTTTATGGTAACTCTTATATCAATCCTCAAGAGTGTGATAAAGCGTTTTGAAAACTTTTATTTGAAAAGTATGTTTGAAAGTGTGGTGTAAAAATTTATTTAAGAAAGTACCTAACAGTTATCTACCTATTCGAAAAAAGACTGTTTTTCTCCTCCTTTCCTTTAGACCGTGTTATCCTACTATTAGTGAGTAGATAACCCTAGCCGTTGGATGTTCAGGGACTATCGAAAGGGACGAAATGGTCATTGAAGGCAACATGTAAGGATACCTTAGAATTTCGAAGGGACTGTCATCATAAGATCATTACTCGTAGGCAACTCGAGGGATAGTAAGGGACTATGATCTTTTATAATTTTTTAAATTGTGGGTCTTTGCAAAGATATCCCTACGTTCGAAGGACATGACCATTGTTTCCGAGGAAACCATGTGAGGTATACTCTAAGGGTGCAAGTGTGCAACAGTGTTTGTTTTCAGATATTTATCCTGGAATTAAGTGATCTACTGATTAATTGATTAACCATACAAGCCTAGGTTGCTAGCCATTATATACAAGCATACGATATAAAAGCGAGAAAATAAAAGATTTGTACGTTATTACAAGGCTTTTGGGAAGATACATAAATATTTGACTGAAAATAAAGTGTGGAAATAAAACCCTAATTAATCTATTACAAACCGGGCGCAATTACATCAATACTGAAAAAGTATCGTACGGAAAAAATAATTCAGCGAGAATAAAAATTGGAAACAAGTGTGAAAACCCTAAAAAACCCTAATTTTATCATGGAGAATATTTTTGGATTTTTTGTAAAAAAAATATTTGAATTTAACCTACTTTTCTAATTGATTTTAATAAAAAACAAATTAAAGTTAAGAAAATTAATTATTTACAAAAAAATTAATTTATATAAAAAAAGAACTAAATCCTATTTTTTGTGACTTTTTGAATTTATGATTTCATAATAAATTGATTAATAAAAAAATAATTAAACTATTCTAAACAAAATAAAATAATTAAATTAAAAAAAGAAGAAAGAAATAGCCTGAGGGGGTGTAGGCCCAAAAAGAAGGTGATGATGTTGAATTTTGTTCCAGGCCTATATTGGTTGGCCCAAGCAAAGTTGGATCTTGTGTGTTGGGATCAGGAGTGTCCACCATGCGCCTGCATGCTTGAAAGTGTTGGATCTGGATAGTGAGCGATCCAATGATGGTGACCTGGAAACGTATCGTGTGCGCGCATGTGATGGCAACATAGAATCTGCCAAGAAATATTGAGAAAAATAACATGTAGGAGGCAGGATCGAACCCCTGATCTCCTACACGCGCACCTTGCAAAGCCTTGCCTCCTGCCATTGGACCATTTGTTTCAATCGTTCATATAACACAAAAAATATATTATATAGAATGAAAAGCCAGTGCAAAAATTAAAACGTGCGAGATTCAAATGGGCCACTCATGCGTCACCATGCAATCGTCTTCTTGCCTGAGACTGTTGTCTTAGGAAAATACTTTTACCTACGGACGTTGTCTGTAGTTATAACCTGTGCATCTCAAAAATCATGACTAAGCAACATAAATTAGATTCAAGACCATGGATCAATTGGGTTTGATCCTCTAATCATGATGGTATTCATATTTAGAGCCAATTGTTCCTGCATTTGAAAGCCCTAAAACGATCTCATAAACCCTAGCAATGGCGTTTCATCAAACATGCATCAAAACACGTGATTAAATTTGAAAACACATTCTAAAGGATGATATAAACATGAATATATGCTTAGAAATCATTTATCATGCATGAATTGTAAAAATCAAATACAAGAATATGTGTGCAAACCGCGAATCTGTAAGGAGTGATTCTGGGTGTTTTAATGCATGCAAATGATGCTGCTAGTTTCAGGAGATTGCCAGGAATTGATTGCAGGCCTTGAAACACTTTGAATCGCCCTGTATAACGAAATCTAATTTTCACTTTTTATCCAAAAATTGAGTTTTTGTTCTTGTAGTTTACACGACCAATCCTCCTTTTTATGCTTTGGCAATGTTGTGTACTTATAATAGACTGATTTAGGTTAACAAAATTGGACCATATCTTCACAAATTGTTGAGCTTTGATTTGATTTTGTTCCTTGCATTATTTGTTTCTATAACGAGCCAAATCATGATCTTTTCCTATCAATTAGCCTTTGCACGAATTTTTTCTGATTTGTTAGCTGTTCATGGACTCATTATGTGCTCATAAAATCAAATCTTTGATTTTATTTGATTATTCCACTATTTAAATTGATTTATTTTAATTTAAATGGATAAAAAATAAAAATAAAAAATAAAATAATAAAATAATAGATGGATAAGCTCAGGGGTCATGGGCCATCTTAGGAACGAGTTTCAAACAAGAAAACATGGGCCCATTTGGAAAAAAAGTCGTTTTGATCAATATTGACTTCATGCACATTTCAAAAAATTGGTCAACTTTAGAAATGCATATCTCTCTCATTTTTAACCCTAGGAGGGTGTCCTTGGAATTTTTAGAAAGCTTAGGATGTCCTCTAAACAACCCTATTTGTTTCATCTCAATTAGATCTTCCACGTTCATGTAAGAAACTTTGACCCAAAAGGTGTTTTTGTTGACTTTTTGAAATGACCTATAATGTATGAACATGTATCTTTTGATTGAAGAATTTCTTGACTTTGAGACCTCAAGAGGAGTTGTAGGGAATTGGATTCCCTTCAAAATGAGCCTTGGTTGGAAAATTTCTGATAAAGTATTAGAAATTTTTGCTTGGTCAAAGTTTAGTTGACTTTTCCTATAGAAACCCTAAATTGCCATTTTTGACTTTTGATGAGTTGGGAGCATTTCTTGAGGAATCATGATCAACCCTTGATCAAATGATGGATAATACTTCAAAATCTTGATGTTGACCAAAAATCTTGAAGTTTGACTGTATTTGGACCACAATTGACTTTTGACCTAGTACAATTAATTTTCAGGCATTTTAGCAGTTGACTGAGCAAACTTGTTGTGCAAGGCATGAAACTTGGCATGAATGATCTTGGGGACATATTAGGACAATGTAGACCATTTGGGACCCTTGTAACTCAACCATCTATATGAGGAGTGAAACCCTAGTTTGAAGCTTATTGTCTTAGAAGGAGGATTTGTTTGGTCAACCCTTGGTCAACTTGAGCAATTGAGGACCTCTAGGAGTATGTCTTGTGTGAAAATGGGAGGGCAAATTTTGGGGTACAACAGGGTGCTAACACCTTCCCTTTTCATAACCTACCCCCCGAACTCACGAAATAATCTCAAAGGTCTTTCTTGTTCTTTTCACCCTTTCCTTATTAGATAAAAGAAAAATAGGTGGTAACTCTTGCTATCCGCAACAATTATGATCAAACTCAAAACAACCAAGTCAGTTCTCCCACCGTATTACACCATGGTTGCAATGAAGTACAGAAGAAATTGTTGGACAATGTTGATATAGTCAGGAGAACTTGTGGGTTTTCTATGGTTGATGTATCCCAAGATGATTTTTGACCAAATTCTAAAGTGTGAGTCTTCAAATTTTATGGAAGTTGAAATTCTGGGAGATGGATTACCGTTGTTAAAGAAATAAACTCTGTTGAGGAAGGGAAACTCCATGAACTGCTTAGGGATTTTTATGAAATCCTGCTAGGGAATCCTGAAAAGCTTGTGCACCAGGTTAGGGAATTCTTTAAGATGTCGGGCAGTAATTGGAGATTCTTGCTCCGCCGGGAATATAAGAACACATGACTTTATTATGTTGTATGCTAAGGATATGGAAGTGACTTTATAGTAGGATGCCCCTGCCTCTGTACCTGCTGGAGAATGTATCTGTGGGATTTTGTGGACGGCCTTTAGACATTGTCCCGTTTCTTAAAGCCATTAGTAACTGTTTTTCTGTTTTCTATGCGTGTATTTGTAAACAGTAATCACATTGAAATGAATATGTTCAAAAATAATCACTGGACGTTTTTTCATATAAAATAGAAAAATAAAAAACAAATAGTTTTTCACTTTCAAAGAGATGGTTTGTATTAATTTGGAGGAGTTTTGCCTATAATAGGCTTTTTGTACAAGAAACATCCTAGTAAGAGAATGTCGTCGTAAGAATAAAAACTATACAAAAATAGTATACAAAGAAAAACATCTAGGTGAAATGATCCCAATGGGTTTCATTATGCTATTACCTTTATGTCTTTGAGCATCTTATCTATTTTGCTGCTTGTCCGACGTTGATTAGATTGATTAGTACCATTTAAACTTGATAGTTGTTATCGAATATTGGTTGTAAGGTGATCCAACTGGACATAGTTATACGCTTTCAATCCCTAACTTTTTCCTGGAGTGCCCTTTCGTGATACCCTTTTTTGCCCAAGCCTCCTTTTCAGGTTTTCGACTTGTCAGGTGTACATATTTTTCCATGTGTATATCCCTAATTTTGCCCGAACGTTTTTGGTTCGCCAGGATGCCCTTATTTTTTCCTAGGCCAGTCAACCTAGCGGGTCTTGGCTCATGCATAGTATCTTTTAACTATGTCCGTGTTTATAGGGTGCGGAAGGTCGTCACTGTCCATAGTTGTTAAGATCATGGCTCCACCCGAAAATATGTTCTTGATCACAAATGGCCCTTCGTATGTGGGAGTCCATTTTCCCCTGGGATCACCTTGTGGAAGGATAATCTGCTTGATTACTAAGTCACCAGCCTGATATACCTGACGTCTGACCTTCTTGTTAAAAGCTCTAATCATACGTTTTTGGTACATCTAACCATGGCAGACGGCCGCGAGCCACTTCTCGTCAATCAGGTTCAATTCGTCAAGTCAAGTATGAACCCATTCTTCTTCATTCAAACCTGCATCCTTCATGATTCTCAAAGAAGGGAACTGGACTTTAATGGGTAAGATAACTTCCATACCGTATACCAAAGAGAAAGGAGTTGCTCGTGTTGATGTGCGCATTGTGGTACGATAACCATGAAGAACAAATGGTAACATCTCATAGAAGTCTTTATATCTCACTGTCATCTTTTGTATGATCTTTTATATATTTTTATTAGCAGCTTCTACAGCGCCATTCATCTTTGGCTGGTAAGGAGAAGAGTTATAATGCTGGATCTTGAATTGCGTGCAGAGCTCGATGATCATTGTATTATTGAGATTGGTACCATTATAGAGTCGCCAGTTCTGTGATACGGTGGCAGGACCGACTGTTATACTGGTTTTGCATTTGTGTTCGCAAATGTTGCGGTAAGCAAGAGTCGCCACCGAATTTTCTTTTGTCCAACAAAAGAAAGGGTGAAAAGAACAGAAAAAGACCTTTCGAGATTCTTCTGAGTAAGGGGGTATATTATGGAAAGGGAAGGTGTTAATACCCTTTCCATCTGTAGTTATCTACGGGCTCTTAGTCGTTTAGCTCAGTTTTTGAAATACCTTATGCTTTTGTGTGTTTTGAAAAGTATTTTGAAATGCCTTAGTGCGGAAATTTGCTTTATGATAACTCTTGTATCAGTCCTCAAGAGTGTTGATAAAGCATTTTTAAAAGGTTTTTGAAAATTGTTTTGTGTAAGTGTAAAAAGTTTGTTTTGAGCAAGCATCTAGGAACTATCTACTTTACTTGAAAGGGTCGTTCTTTTCCTTCATCCCTTTAGACAATGCTATCCTACTATTAGTGAGTAGGTAGCCCTCGTCGTTTGGATGTTTGAGGGACATTCGAAGGGTTGTTTATAGTCACGAAGGCAACTTGGCAAGAAACCTTAATAACTACCCTATGGTTTTAAGATCATTTTTACTGAGGCAACATCGAGAGGGTCATCAGGGGACTTATGATCTTTTTAAATCGGAGGATAGCCACTAAAATCTCTCACGTCTCGAGAGTTGTGACTATTTTCCAAAGGAAACCAAAGTGTTAGAACATAGTTTGATTCTATAACCCTTATAAGAGTTTTGATGATAACAAACACAAAGAACAAAAATGCACTCTAAATTTGTGTTGTATGTTGTACAGAAGTTCTGACTGAAACGACATCAGAAGTTAAGCCACAGAAGCTTTCAAGCTGAGCAATCAGAATGTTATGAAGAATGATGATCAGAATTTACGCTGAAGTAAAAGATACTCTGATTCTGAACAGAAGTCTAACGTGCCAACAGATCCTCATATCTGAGTTATCAAAGATCTGAAGTAAAGCAGCATGCAAGATTCCCATGTTCTGAAGCGTTACTTTTCCATTAAGACAGTATCATCTGCAACGGCTTCATTCAGAAAAGAATCTTCTCAGTATGGAAAGTGAATTAAGTGTCCATTATCACATTTAAATTTGGACAGATTTCCATGCCTATTTAAATAAGCTCAAAGGGTGAATCGTTTACGATTTCACCAACGACTGCTCATACATCTCAAAAAGCTGCAAATATTCATATTCATTTAGATACTCAAATTGTGTAATACATCACAGTAGTGATACAGTTTTTGTAACGAAAAACAAATAGTCCACAGTTAATTATTCTTTGATTAAGATATTCTTCCTTGAGATAAATCGGGTTGTGGTCATACTCAAGAAGACTTTGGCAGTTGTCAAAGTAGATTTGTAATCTATTTGATTAGTGGATTAAGTCCTCGTTGGAGAGAGGCGAAATCACCTTGGCGGGTGGACTGGAGTAGTTTGAGATCAAGCGAACCAGGATAAAAATCTTGAGTATTTTTCATTTGATTTTTAAGTTTCAATTCAACCCCCCCTTCTTGTGTTTTTCAATTCTTCAATTGGCATCAGAGAGCCTGGTTCTGAGTTCATACACTTAATCATGTCAGTACAAGATCTAAGCTTTAGAAATACACTATGGTGGGACCAAGCCAAAACATCAGCAATGACTTTCATGATGATAAGGATACAATCAGTAGCAAACCTCCAGTCTTTAATGGAGAAAATTTTGACTACTAGAAAGAAAAAATTGAGAGCGTCTTTCTGGCTCATGATGCTGACCTATGGGACATGGTGATTGATGGATACACACATCCAGTGGATGAAAATGGTAAGAAGATAGATAGAAAAAGAATGTCTGATCAGCAAAAGCGTGATTTCAGAAACCATCATAAGGCCAAAACAATTCTTCTCAATGCCATCTCATACTCAGAGTATGAGAAGATCTCAAACAGAGAGACAGCCAAAACATGTTTGACTCTCTGAGAATGACGCATGAAGGCAACATATAAGTTAAAGAAACCAAGGTCCTTGCGCTCATTCAGAAATATGAAGCCTTCAAGATGGAAGACAGTGAATCCATAGAAGTGATGTTCTCAAGATTCCAGATTCTTGTTGCTGGGATGAGAGTTCTTGACAAAGGGTATTCTATTGCTGATCACGTGAAGAAGATCATCAGAAGTTTACCAAAGCAATGGAAGCCAATGGTCACTTCTCTTAAACTGCCTAAATATCTCAACAAGATATCTCTGGAGGAACTTGTTAGCTCCCTCAGAAGCCATGAGATAGAGCTAGAAGACGACGAGCCTCAGAAGCAAGGTAAGCCTTTAGCATTAAAATCTAACAAAAAACTTGATTCTAAGGTTTTGCAGAATATGGAAGAAACCTATGATGGGTCCTCATCAGAAGAAGATGAATTGTAACTTCTCTCTAAAAGGGTCAATCAGCTGTGGAAGCAGAGGAAAAGAAAATTCAAGAATTCCAGAAGGTCAGGGAATCAGAATAAATCCTCCTCCAGATACAGAAAGTCTGGGCCCTCTTCTGGACACAGAAGATCTGAAGATTCGTCTGGTCACAAGAAGTAAAACAACAGAGACATCATTTGTTATGAGTGTAATGAACATGGGCACTACAAAAGTGATTGTCCAAGGCTTCAGAAGGAGAAGCCCAAAAAGAAGTTCTTCAAGGAGAAGAATAAAAGTCTCATGGCAATATGGGATGATTCAGATACTTCTAACGCAGACTCAGAATCAGATGATGAAAGAGCCAACATTGATCTTCAGGCTAATGTGACAGAAGACAACGAAGCATCTTAGTCAGACTCAGAATCATACACGGAAGAGATATTTGTTGATTTTACTGTTAATTTCACTAAAGCTGAACTAGTCGAAAGCCTGAATGAGATTTTGGAAAGGTATCAGCACATCAGAGTAAAATTCAAGAACCTGAAAAGGGATCTTGTCGTTGACTCTGAAGAAACGGTGAGTCTTAGATTAGAAAATTATGATCTAAAAGAAAAGATTTCAAAACTAGAAATTGATTTACAAAACTCTCATAAAGAAATAATCTCATAGGCTCCCTGTAGTGATGATATAATCATGAAAGAATATGATCACAACTTTCAGAAGTTTCTGGCTAAAAACATAGATAGAAGCAAGATGGCTTCCATGATCTATGGAGTTAGCAGAAATGGCAGAAAAGGAATAGGATACCAAGGCAAGGTATCTCCACCTAAGAAAGTCATGGACCTAGTAATAAAATGTACACCTCTAAAATCACACTTCACATATGGGCACACACATGATCTGAAATACACTAGTAATGATAATTCTGCTAAACCAAAATTCAAATAGAATTTTGGTAAAACTAACAAACCAGGACCCAAAAAGATATGGGTACCTAAGGACAAAATTATATATGTAGAAGATATCTTTAGCAGCAAGGCTAAAACACCAGTCATGGTACTTGGACTCTGGATGCTCTCGACACATGACAGGAAGAAAGCATATTTTCCAAAGCCTAGAACTTAAACCTGGAGGCTACATGGGCTTTGGAGGCAACAAAAGAGGGAAGATCATCAGCTCTGGAACTATAGGTAATGGTAATCTTCCTTCTAATAATAATGTGCTATTAGTTAATGGATTGATGCATAACATGTTATCCATAAGTCAATTAAGTGATAACGGTTATGATATAATCTTTAATCAAAATTCATGAAAATTTGTTAGTCAGAAAGATGGAACTATCCTGTTTAATGGAAAGAGGAAAAATAACATTTATAAGATAAAAATTTCTAAACTAAAAAGTCAAAATATAAAATTCCTTCTTTCTGTTAACAACGAGCAATGGGTTTGGCACAGAAGATTGGGGCATGTTGATTCACAAAGATCTTGATTCACAAATCAATAGTAGCTTCTAACCCAAATATACAACCTTCATACTTGGCCATATTATTGGTTAAATCAAAGAAAATTCTGGAAGTGAAAGGATTATGGAAACCTCTAGGAGAAGTAATTACACCACCGACATATTATCCAATGCATTAGAGGTACCATCAAACACCATCTTCCATCGTGATCCTGGTTCGGGTCCTTCTTCTAGGCCAGGAATATTTAAATCCCGTATATACGTGATTTCCTCATCTAGAAACTCAAACTTCATCGGCTGATAGTCATCTTCCATAGGTTGGTGAGCAAGATAATCTGCCAATACACTACCTGTGATGGCTTTCTGGGTAGTATACTGGATATTATATTCAGTTAAAATCATTCTACCAACAGGCTACTCTTCCCGTGAGAGATCGATTTTCAAATATGCACTTGATTGGATCCATCTTGGATATCAAGAGAGTAGTGTGAGTCAACATGTACTGTCTGTGACGTTTTGCTGCCCACGCGAGTACACAACAAGTCTTATCCAACAATGAGTACCTCGACTCGCAATCAATAAATTTCTTGCTCAAGTAGTAAATAGCATATTCTTTAATACCTGTCTCATCATGTTGACCGAGTGCATAACCCATGGAGTTTTCTAACATAGTTAGATACATTATCAAAGTCCCGCCTTCCGCTGGAGGTAAAGGAATTGGAGGTTCCTACAGATACTCTTTTATTTTATCAAATGGCGCTTGACAATTATCATTCCACCCGACCACTTGATATTTTTTCAATAGCTTGAATATGGGCTCACACGTGGCTATAAGATGAGAGATGAATCTAGAAATGTAGTTCAACCTCCTGAGAAAACCACGAACCTCTTTTTCTGTTCTTGGCTCAAGAATTTCTTGTATTGCTTTTATTTTGGCAGGATTGACCTCAATTCCTTTTTCGCTTACAATAAAGCCCAATAACTTCTCTGATCTCACCCCAAAGGAGTACTTGTTAAGGTTCAGCCTCAGTCTGAATTTCTTCAATCTTTCAAACAATTTCAACAAATGGATAAGATGTTCCTCTTTTATCTGGGATTTGGAAATCATATCATCAACATAAACCTCAATCTCTTTATGGATCATGTCATGAAAGAGAGTGACCATTGCACACTGATATGTTTCCCCTGCATTCTTCAAACCAAAGGCCTCACTTTGTAAAAAAAATTTCCCCAAGGTGTAATAAAAGTAGTCTTCTCCATGTCTTCCGGTGCCATCTTAATCTGATTATAGCCAAAAAACCATCCATGAAGGAAAACACTTGAGCTCGAGCAATATTGTCAACCAGAATATCAATATGAGGGAGAAGAAAATCATCCTTAGGGCTTTCTCTATTCAAGAACCTATAATCCACACACATTCTGACTTTGCCATCTTTCTTCGGCACTGGTACAATATTTGCAATCCACGGCAGATAAGAGATAATTGTCAAGAAACCCGCATCAAATTGTTTCTGAACCTCCTCTTTGATCTTCTTAGACATATCGGGATGAGTTCTATGAAGCTTTTGTTTAACAGGAGGACAATCTTCACTAAGCGACAATTTATGCACCACAATATATGTATCCAGCCCTGGCATATCTTCATGAGACCAAGCAAGGATATCCACATACTCGCGGAGAATTTCAACCAATCTATGCTTGGCATTGTCTTCTAATGCAGCCCCAATCTGGACTTCTTTTTAGACCTCCTTGATACCCAAGTTGATCACTTAAATAGTTTCTTGGTGCGGTTGAATGAACTTTTTCTCTTGTCTCAATAATCTGGCTAGCTCTTCTGGAAGTTCACAATCTTCTTCAGCTTCTTCATCAGCTTGATAGATTGTATTTTCAAAATCATAATGAGCCATAGAAGAATTGTTATCAACAAAATCCGGGATTAATGAGGGGAAATATATGCATGATTGTTTTTATTTTAGTTTTAAATTAAAAAATAAAAAATAAAAACACATTTCCAAAATTTTGAAAAATGAAAAGAGAAAGACAATGAGTAAAATATTTGAATGCAAAAGACATCCTTTATTGATGATAATTTTGAAATTGAAAACATTGTGGCCCTACAGCATGATCACTACGTCTTGGACAGAAGGTAGCATTTATTTCATGATAAAAATAAAAGAAAATTAATCTTCATAATGGACGACTTAGATGACATCTTCGGTAAACCAATTAACAAGATCTTGACTCAGAACAGTAGGACGAACCCATTTTCCCATTTCACAATCATTATCCCCTTCCTCGCTCACGGCATGAGCTTCCTCACGGATGACACCACCACCACTGACGAACTGAATCAGAGGAGGAATACCTTGAATCCTGGGAGGAATTAGTCCGCTTCATTCAGCCACAAAACCCAAACCCTTCTTATCTTTCTGCATGGGGAGATCCAGCACTCTGCCTCAGCCTTTGGGATGACCAGACTAAATAACTGCCTGAGTTTTTTGGTAAGATGCCATAGAGACTTCCTGCTTTTTAACCTCTTGACGAGGGGTCTTGACAACCTGCACGGTTTCAAATGCTTGGCACGGAGTCTCGTGTACCTCTCCTTAAATTTCAACATAGAAGAAGGTACTCAGATGGTTGACAATATAGTCCTTTTCACCACAAATGGTGACCACTTTCCCATTAACCAGTAATTTCAACTTCTGATGCAAAGTATAAGTGACAGCGCCGGCCCCATGGATCCACGGGAGCCCTAACAAACAACAGTAAGTAGGATTGATATCCATGATAAAGAATTTCACGTCAAAGATCTTAGGACCTATCTTGATAGGAAAATCAACTTCCCCAAGCACAGTTCTTTTTGACCCGTCAAACGCTTTAACCACCAAATCGTTGGGCCTCAGCACACGCCCTTCATAATCTAAATTATGAGAGAAGACTTTGGTAGAACATTGAGGGATGATCATGTGTAAACCAACACACGGGATAAGGTAGTCTTTGCAATCTCTATTGAGATGTGCAGCGCCTTATTATGCTTCCTCGCCTAAGGAGGTAAATCAAAATCCGTGAAACCTAGCCCATTGCTTGCATATATGCTACCCACGATTCCTTCAAATTGATTCACTGAAATTTCTTGAAGAACAAAAGAAGTCCCCAATAGCTTCATTAGTTTATTTCTGTGAGATTCAAAATCCCGTAGCAAAGCAAGAATCAAAATCTTCAAAGGAGTTTGGCTCAACTGATCGATAATCTTGTATCGCCCTTCTTTATGTATTTCATCAATTTTGTCACATATTTGGCCATCTCGGAATCCAAATTCGGAATAGGAGGAGTTTGCCCCAGTTTTTCACCATTAACCACAATCTGCTTACCTTTATCCTTAGTCGAGGCATCTACGCTACTTTCTGGTTGTTTAGGTGGAGAGAAAATCCGACCACTTCAGGTAATCCTGCTTTCACTGACAATGTCATGAACTTTAGGCTTCTCTTCTTCCTACTTACTTTTCTCAGGCTTCTGAGTAAGAAGCTTCTGCCCCTGATAATACAATTCACCACCGTAATTCCAAGGAACTTCCATGTCACTGACATATGAAAATAGACCAGGTAAAGTGATGGTCAGTTGTGACTTCGTTAACGGGAACTGGAATTGTGACAAGATTCCTTTTTGACTTGGCAGGAATAGTAATCACATCAACCTCATCTACCTCAACCTTAGGCTCAATAACCACACGATAAAACTGAAGAGTTTCTTTACTAATTAAACTCTAAACTGCATCCTTCATACATTGGCAACCCTCTGGTTGAATCAAACAATATTCACAGTCAAGACCACAACCCAAGAATACACCTTTCTTCGATAACTAATCTTTCACAAATGATAGAGTTGTAATCATCTGGTCTACATCCATAACCAGATTCAAGATTTCATCTTCAATGATGGCACTGACAGTGGCTCCCCCATGAGATGGCAAGGGTTGCTGAAGAATATTGGGTGTTGGTGCAAGCCCAAAATTAATAGCCTATGAATCCAATAAGTCATGTACTTTGTGTTTAAATTCTATATAATTCTCAATGGTATATCCTTGTCCATCAGAATGAAATTCACTTTTAACATTTGCATCAAAGTTGGCTGGTGTGATACGGTGGGAGAACTGACTTGAGGTTTTGCGTTTGTTTTCGCAAATGTTTCGGTTGAGCAAGAGTCTCCACCGACTTTTTATTTTATCCTAAGGAAAGGTTAAAAAGCACAGCAAAAACCTTTGAGATGTTTTCTTGGGTTCAGGGAGTAGATTATAGAAAGGGAAGGTATTAGCACCCTTTCTATCCATGGTTATCCATGGGCTCTTAGTTACTTGCTTAGATCAACTTGCCTTAATTTTCAATTGTTTGAAATGGTGCTTTGTGTGTGTGGGTTTGAAAATGTTTTGAAAAGAAGCCAATGTGGTGGCAACCTTTGTAATGATCCATGTTGGGATGTATACAAAGGTGTATGTCTTTTTTTTAAAAAGGGTTTTCAATGTTTTTTGAAAGTTGTTTTGAAAGTGTAGTGATGTGTGGTTTGAAAAATAGGCAAGTGTTTTGTTTTGCAAGTTGACAAGTAATCAAGAGCTATCTACCCTAAATTTCTCAAAGATTTCTCCTATGTTTTTAACCCTTTTAACAATTTTGTTCCACCATTGCATTTGGTGGACAATATTGTGTTAGGATGTGAAAGGGACGGGCGCGGGTCATCGTTTAGACCATAATTGCAATGGTGCCAAGTATCTTTGGGCAATTTTTCCTTGGAGGGACTTGATCATTTTTTAGGCAACTTTCGAAAGCGTCATCGAGGGACTATGATCATTTGAATTGTGTTTGTTTTGCCCAAAGAGACTTAACATGCAATATGGCCCATTATTGAAGGCAACAAGTGGAATACCCTAGGGGTGCAAGTGTGATTAGTGTTGTCCATTTTCATGCTTTGTTTATCTTGAATTTAGGTCAAACTATTTTTGGTTAATTGATTTGCATACAAACCCTATTTCTAACATGGCATAATTAGAAAGCTTTAAAGTGCGAAAAATAAAGTTCCTAAGTTATTACAACACAATATATGGGAAGGGGGGTACAAATGTTCAAATGGGGGTATTTTGACAAGGAATTTAAACCTAACTATTACATCAAAATTGAATTATACAAATTATTTAATATACAATAATTAAATAAAAATGGAATAAATATGCAAGATGCAAAAATGATTTTTTATGTGTATGTAAAAAGTGTTTTTTATGTGTTAAGAAAACAAAAATAAAAAAGTATTAATTTTTTGAGTTTTTATGTATTTAGGGCAAAACCCTAATTTTACTAAGTAAAATGTATTAATTATTTAATATATACAAATATTTATCAATTATGTATAGAAATAAACAAAAAGGAAGTATATTATGAAAAAGTGATTTTTAGGTTTAAATATTAATAAAAAATAAAAATGTATTATTTTGGTATTTTTATCCTAAATATCCTAATAAATATGTAAATATTTATATTATAAGATAAATATATTAAATATGTATAAAAAATAAAATATTTAATATTTACAAAAAAAAATATATTTTCATAAAATATTTTCAAAAGATAAAATAAAATAAAAATCAGAAAATAAAATGTATTGGTATTAATTTTAGTATTTTTAAATAAAAGATATTATGTTATTATTTATGTACAAACATCAATTTAAACAAATAAATGCCTAATAAATATAAAAATGGTGTGAAAAATATTTTTTATATTTTTAATATTATGAGAAAAAATAAATAAGTCAGAAATAAAAAGAAAAGTCAAGAAAATGTCTCAAATAAGCACAATGGGCCAAGGGGGTTCAAAAGTAAACATAGGGTGCAAATAAGAAAAGTGAAACAGGCCCAGCCCAAAGACCAACTTCTTCAACCTCCAGCCATCTCTGTTTGAAAAAACGCGCGCCTCTTTGCTTCCACCACAAGAACCTGATTCTTTGACTTTTAATGAAAACTCACAACACAAAAAATGTAAAGCATCATCTCACGAGTTCATACATATAAAGAACATGATTTAACTCTCAAAAATGAGAGAGAATTTCTTCTCCCCCAATTCCTGACCTAGTTTTTGTTCCAAGTTCAGACATCAAATTCTCATAGCACACATAACATAAATGAAAACTAATTATATGGGCAAGTTCAGGGCTATGAATGTGACATAATTTCTTCACAAATCTAAACCTAACAATGCCTGGATAGAGAGATACGAGTTCATGAACTTACCTGTTCAGTTGGAAACGTGTGCAACAATGGAGATGCTTACAAGGCAAGGTAATGATTTGTATAGCTTCCTTGATGTCTCAGGATGCTATTCCAGCCTTTAGTTTGCTTGGAAACCAAGAGAATCGTGCTATGGTACTTCAACTGCAAAACCAGAAAAATGAAAATGGTGATGTTAGCTAGGGATGTTACAGGTCTTGTTTAGGGCTTGGAACAGTTTCAAGGGATGATGTGGGATGTGTTTGAAGTGGTTTCAGCAAGAATGCACGAATGGATTGAGTTATGGAACTCAATCTGCAGCAGGTGCCCTGTTTTGGCAGTTTTAGGGTGATTCTGTGTTTGAGAAGGTATAGAACTTGGTTGGCTTGTGTTTCAGCTTAAGTTTGATGATTAGAAAGTGTTTGATAACTTTGCTTAAGCTCTGGTTCACATGAATGAGAGTTGTGTATTGTTATGCAATGTTTCTTCAACTTTAAGCAACAAAGTGTCAAATGGTGTTTTAGGCTTGTACAGGCCCCTCTAGCATGCTGCATAATCTCTCCTTGATCAGTGGGATTAGTCAAATAACTTGTGCCTCAGAGATTTTCTTTGTACCTTCTTGATTTACAAATTGACATAAAGCACTTCTTTTCAAAAATGGCAAAAATGCTTTATCTAAAAATGGCTTAATCTTGCATATAATGTTTGAACACACAAAATAAGGTCTTGGCACAAGGGATATGCATTAAATTATTGAGTGCAAATGAGATATAGGACCTGTAATCAAAGAATGCAAGCTGATTTCAAAATGGCCTAGATGTATGAACATGTAACTTGGCCATAAACAAAGTGACTTTTTCCCAACTTGCCAAATTCGATTCTCCCTAACCATGAGGTTGTTTGATGAGTTCTTGGACATTTTGGAAATCTTGGAATGTGTACTACAATCCATCTTTGAAATGAAAATTGAAATTCCAAGTGGAAGTATGTGAAAAATGGTCTTGAAGTTAGGCAAAAATCCTGCCTAAAATAGGTCAAATTTCTCTAAGTTAAGAATGGTTTGGTACCCTTGTTCCAAAAATTGTAACTTGAGCTACAAGATTCTTTTGAGGAAACTTTGTGAATCAAAGTTATAGATTTTGAAATGGACTACAACTTTCATGTTTTGACTTTTCCTTGAATCCAAATGAATCTTGGTGAGAAAGTGGGACAAAGTTAGGAAAAAATTAGGGTTTTTCATAACTTAGAAAAATTCTGTTATGAAAAATCTTCATTTCAAACCCTAATTTGCAATTCTTGATTTCTTGATGAACAAGTTTCATGATTTGGCATGTTTTGATGAAAAATGAATCTTGACACTTGATTTTGACCAAAAAGTCAAAGTTTGACTTTTCAGTATACAGTCAAAATTGATCAATTGACTGGGAAATTCAACTGTCAATCTTGTGCATTTGGGATCTTTTGAACTTGTTGAGTATGTCAAGACAATTCCATGGGGTCCTTGAGTCCATATGTGAGCTTGTTTTGCCATTGGCTAGGTCAAACAGTCAAAAATTGCCTTTGTGCAGTCAAAACCCTAAAAATGACCATTTTGCCCTTTTGGTGATCTGATCAAATTTCTTGTGGAATTGTGATCCAAACTTGATCAAATGGTCCATGTGAGTTCATAATGTTGATGTGGGTCAATTTTCATGAGATTTGACTGTCAATTGGCCACAGTTGACTTTTTCCCCAATACAGTTGATTTCTAGGTCAACTGTCCAATTGACTGGGCAAAATTTGGAATCAAGACTTAAAACTTGGTATGGATAAACTTGGGAGTCCAACATGAAGCATGAAAGTCATCTTAGGAATTTTAGGTCAAAATATCTTTGTGCAAACACAAACCCTAATTTGGGTCAACAGTGCAAGGAGAAGTCTTGAGCAGAGGAAACCCTAACTGGACCTTGAGCTCCAAGGGTCTTGTGATGAGAAAATGTTGAGGAAATGGGAGGGAAAATTTTGGGGTACAACAGTTGGCAATATTTCAGGACCAACTTTCCAAGCATGTAACTCAATCAATTTGAATTCAAGTTGTTGAGGTAGCAACTCAACATAGGACATATGAAGTGCATCAACATTCCTAGGAGGCTTCCTTGACCTTTGCTAATTACTCTGCCTAGGCACATATGCCTGCCGCTGAGGTGCAAAAACTAGGATTGTCACAACAATAATCTAATAATTAGACTCTCGATGAGCCCTACCTTTACCCTTCCACGCATAAATTGCACTAGTTTTTCCTTCTTTCTTCTTCTGGAAGCCACCAAAATACTTCTTCGCATTATCAGCATTCGTTCTAGAGACATCCTGAATCTTTCCCAGTTTGATTCCAATTTCAATCCTTTCCATATATGTTACCATTTTAGAAAATGTATCAGAAGTACTACAACTAGTATAATACTTCCCCTGCAGGGTGTTGGTGAACATATCTACCATTTCGCGTTCCATCATAGGCAGTTGGACCATGGCCGCCATTTCACGCCACCTATGTGTGTATTCCTTAAATGACTAATTTTGTTTCTGCGACAGATTCTACAGTTGAGTTCTTGTAGGCGTCGTGTCAGTGTTGTACTGGTTGTGGTGAATGAAAGCTTCATCTAACTCTCTCCAAGTACGGATGCGTATACCCTCAAGTTGCAAGTACCACTATAACAGCCCACCAATTAAACTGTCTTGAAAGAAGTGCATAAGCAATTTTTCATCGTCGGAGTACGCTAACATCCTCCTGTAGTAAGACTTGACATGTGTCTTTGGACAGGAGGTGCCTTTGTACTTCAAAAAGTCTGACACTTTAAATTTTGGTGGAATCTTCACTCCAGGGACTAAGCCCAAATTAGACATGTCAAGGCCCGTAGTGCCCTGATTTTCAAACATTCCTATACGCTCCTCGAGAATATGCAGCTTTTTGTCAACTTATGTTGGTTCATCAACGTTAGACATCCATTCCTCATAGTTATCATCTTCAAGCTGTTGGACAGGAATGTGAACAGGCCTCAATTGAACACAAGGTTGCTTATTGTTCTGTCGAGTAGGAGGGGATAAAGGTTGATTTCCAACAACTTGGATCAACATAACACCTTGATTATTACCAATAGGATATCCAAGATTCACAATAGTTTACCATTATGATTCAAACCAGTATTTGCATTCAGATTTTGACCACATGTATTACCGTTTAAAGTAGCACTTCCTGGATTACCATTCTGAGTAGAACCACCTGGATTACCATTCAGAGTATTAACAACGACCCCTTGAGAATTGACGACCAGAGTCTCATTCCTGTTATCTAGAGTTGTATCAGGCCTCACAATTAGGGCTCTCATTTCTTCTTGATGACGGGCCAAATTCGTGATGATCTCCATTAGTTGTTTGACCCGAGTGTCCATATTGACACCCATAGCAGCAACATCGGCTTGGATATGTTCCATTTGTCTTCTGGAATTACTTTGAGTGTTGTAACAGTGATATTTTGTAGTAATAATCTTCTAAAAAGAACCAGATTAGGATTAAGAAAACTGGCTGGAACCGCCTGTCATTATATGATATGAATGAATGCATGATTATGCATGCAATGTTTCACCCTTTCGAGGAAAATCCTAGATTTTTCATCAAGAACAAAAGGCAACAAGATATAAACAAATCATCATTATAGAAAGAGACTGACCATATCACAATAATAAATCATCCATACACAAGATTCTCGATAAAATGAGTTCATACAGATAAAGTCAAAAAGGAACCCGACCAACAAACTTTGTGGTGAACCTAACAAGTTCAAAGATATTAACAAAATTCGAGAACTAATGTCAAACCTCGAAATGAGCTTTGATATTTTCCAATTCTTCGATCACTTGATCCAACTGGGTACTTCTCCCCCTTTAACTAAGCTTCGGCTGCTAACTTCTGATCATCCTTCTTCTTGAGCTGGTCAACTTGACTAGTCAACTGGTCAATCTGCACTTGCTGACTTTGAACCTACTTTTATAAACTCTTTCGCTGTTTAAAAACTTCCTGATATTTGGATTCCTCTTCTTGAAGTCATTTCTTCAAAGCTTTGAATTCTTCTTTGTGATTTTCTTGCATTTTGTATTTGGACAATCAAAGACTTTCAACTGTTGCTGACTTTTTGCAAGATTTGCCTGGACTTTTCCTACTGCTTCTGTCTACTTAGAAGTGCGAGAACCTTCAACTTTTGGCCTCTTCATAATTTCAAGCTAACCATGATCTTCCAACACTTTGTCTTTTAGCCTAGCTTCATGAAGCATCTTCTTTCTCGCTTGCACAACAAAAGAAAGCTCCATTCTCTGCTCTTGCTTATCCAATTCTAACATGAGACTATCAGCTTTAGCCTACTTGTAGAATTTCAAAGGCACAAACTTGGATACATCCTGAACAGACCATTGACTAGACGATTCAGGAGGGTGTGATTGATTGACAAAAGTAGGATGCGGATACAACGACGCTTCCTTCTTGAAAGGCAACAACATCACCTTCGCTCGATTCTTGACCCGCTGCACATATGGATCAAGAGCTAGACATCCTATTTTACTAAAGAAAGTTGTTCCTTTTTTGTGAACATGACTCCAGGCCATTCTTATCCTTTCTAACAAAATATGATTTTCAAATTTGTCGAGATAAAATGTTTCTTCCACTTCATGATAAATGGGTTTATCAGTCATAATGTATCCTAGCTGACGCCGTGCTAAGATAGGATTTTAATTGATATATCCTTTCATCCCCATGAGCAGAACATTGGAAAATCCCCCATATTTAGCAATGATTTCTCTTACGCCTCTTATGTTGTTCTAGACGGCATCATAAGAAGTGAGAGCCATAATCCTTTGAGACCAAAGGAGAGTATCTGAGGAGTCGACCAATGGTCCCCTCATGGGCATATGCAGCATAAACCATTTGTACAAAAGAGGAATTCAACAGACAAAATTTCCCTTCTTGCCATGTCGGGAATGAATAGCAAAGTAATTGTTGGCAAGAATCGTCGGCACCAGGTTTCCATTAATGAAAAAAAAAATTGTTGATAAGTCTACGAAATTCTCTACATTGGGCAAGATGATAATAACCTAAATCATGGAGGTCAATAGTGCATTGAATGCGACCTAATCCTTGTTTTCTGCAAACTCTTTAGCTTTGGTTATCAAGAACCTCAGATGAAAACCAGATGTGTTGCTCTTTTCAGTCCAATTTCCTTTTACATTGCTAAGGTTTAAATAAATAGCATTAGTGATAGACACGTAATCGGGAACCTCAGGAACGCAAACAAAAGGCGTATGACTCGTGATATAAACATCAAAGAGATAAGAATATTCCTCAAGTGTTGGTGCTAGCTGATAGTCTTGGAAAGTGAAATAATGCAGTTTCAAGTCATAGAATTATAGGAGCGACACCATAGCCCACTTCTCATACTCATCATTCAACAACGACAATAAATTCCCATAATTGTCTTTGAAAGTCTTCTCATTAGGACGGGTTACAAGAACCCCCACTTCTCTCAATGGAGCTAGAGTAAAGCCATGAAAATGATAACAAAACCTCTTCCTAAGAAGCTTTTTTCCTATACTTGAGCTTTTATTTATCCCTGATGAAAATGACAATCTCATATTAACCTGTAAATGGTATGCATATGCAGATTAACTCTTTTTTCATACATATTTTTTATACAATTCTTTTGTAAAAATAAATATGCTATGACTGCACTATAAAGATCTACATGACCTAGTCGTCATGTTCCACTCTATTCTTATGTGTTCCTAAGAGTTTACAACTCTGGCCTGGGTATTTGGCCTTTTACCTCAATAGTAACACCCACCCAACAAGGAAACACTGAATCCAACACATCACCAGTATATGGAAAGCGATAAAGATGAAATGTAAATATATGCCCAGATAAACATGTATAAATGAATAACTATAAAGCATAAAAAATAAACACCCAATGAAAATAGAGCTATGAGTGACTCTGGGATGGACCAACATTTAGTCAATCTTTCCCTAATGAAGTCGTCAGCTGAGACAACTGGCGGAAATATCATTGAGATAAAATCAATGAAGTCGCCATCAAATGCTTCTTATCCCACAGGAAGGGAAAGGTAAACATCGACTAAACCTGAGAAGGGTGAAATCACGATCATATGACTAAGAGATACGGGAAGGGACTCGATTACACAAGGGGAAGGTATTAGCACTCCTCACGTCGTTGGTACTCAACGGGATCCACTCTTGAAGTTCTAATTAAATGGTGTATTCTAATCTAAAGCTAAAGAGCTAACAGAAAAATGAAAAGAGGGAATGCATGCAAAAGAAAACACGAGGAAAAGAAGGAATATTTAAAAAAATTCACTCGCCTAGGCCCTGCGACCAAATGCCTATGTATCCCTTTTAAGGAATCAGAGCTCCGTAGTTCGGCTCACAAGTTTCCGTTTGTTTTGTATTTTTTATGGACAATTCCGAATTCGCATCCTTACGGTTAGGATTGCAATTAGTGCTTGGTATTGCAGCTCGTAAAGAGACTAATGCTCGGCCTCTCGCACACTTAAAATTTCCAAGTTGTTCAAATTTGAAATAACACATCCTTATTTAAAAGGTTTTAAAGGGAAAAAAGGTTCAAAGACAAAAAATGTTTGCATTGGTATGTACTTTTTATTGTGAGAGAATTTACGACTTGAACCGTAATAAAGTTTGAAAGTGAAAATAGTGCGAGGCTCAATCTAAACTGATTTGCTCTACCCTATAAGACTCAACTGCATATGATTCACGTCTTCCTTTATTAAGTGTTTTAGAAATTTCAAAGAAAAAAGAGGTTTAGTTTTAAGAATGCAAAAGAAAAAGAAAAAAGTCTAAGGGAAACTATCTAGCTGTATCCCTAATGTTATCATACAACGATGGCCCTAAGGTTCAGATAACAAAAAGGGAAATATCTTCCTATGTTAGCATGCATAGATTTCAACTTAATGTCCAACTTGAAATGACACTGATACAAGCAATCCTAAGGGAACATGCAAAGGTTACAACCTAATATCCAACTTGAATCAAAAATGAAACATGCAATGCTAAGGGATCATGCAAATGTTTAAAGAGAAGTGCAAACATAAGTGCAATAAAACAAAAAGTCAAGCCGAATCTAAAACAAACATCGGGTGCAACTATTAACAAACAAATGAGTCCAATGGATCTCAAAGTGGGAGTAAGGAACTATTTCCACTTGATTTTCTTGAGCATCGGCACCGAGTAACAACTTGGAGCATCAACGTCGAGCGACATGAGCTAACATCATCTAAATGAATGACAAAGCATGGGGGGTTGGTTACAAACCCATGTATTCCACTTTATTTGACTCAATGGACAAGAGTAAGCATGGTTCAAAGCATCAACGTACAACGCGAGCTAAGCACGACACGGACTAGAATGTGTGAGGGTTGGTTACAGGCCCTCTGTTTCACTTATTGACTAGATATCAAGCACAAAGTAAAAAGGGAGGGGAAATTCCTTCTTTAAGGATTTTAGAAAAAATTCCCCTTTTGAGGTCTTTAAACAAACAACACGAAATTTCTCCTTTTGGAGTCATTTGCAAACAAAAACATCGCCTCATTTCGAAGACTTTAACAGAACAAACATCGCCTCACTTGAGGACTTTAATTAGATTGCCCACCTAAAGTAGGGACTCCTAGTCATGCATCTCTATTCCTACTTCTCATAGGAAGGAAAGCAGTAAATAATGCGGAAAAATAAACCAGAATCAGTATAATACCAAACGAACAAGAGTTCGTATCAAGCAAGCGAAAGCAGAATAACTCTGGGAAACTTTGCGCAAGCTAGTATCAACAAAATAATAGTCAGAATATGCGCCAAAGCATCAATAAAGCACTATGAATATGTGTGTTATACACGTCCACAATAAACATAACACCTGCACCAAAATTCATATCAAGACAAAAACACAAACAGTGCATATATCTCATGAAATGAGAATCAAAGTAAATCGCATCAAAAGTGAATCCACAAATAAAGTGGCATAGCATGATTTTTGATCTAATAATCAATACATTAATTAAACGATCGAAAGCTCTCAAATTCCCTTACACAAGTCAACAAACATGTTAGAAATAACAAAGAAACAAAATTGGAGTTATGCATTCTCATCACAATTAAATTTGGAATTAAATTATGAAGAAATGATATGCAAACATGCATTGTGTTGCACCCCAAAATTTGCCCTCCCATATTCTTCAAGGTTTGTCAAGAATCATCTTCAAATGGTTCAAGGCTACTCAAAGATTGCACAGCCAAACCACCTCTTAAGCCAGTCAAAATTAGGGTTTTGTTTCTTTCAAAGAATTTGAGGTTTTCAATGGCTCAATCAAGTCTCATATGCCTATATACATTGTCAAGCACCTACATGTCAAGTTTCAAGACTCACAGTCCCAAGTTGCACAGTCAAAAGCCCTATTTGACCTACAGTCAACTACAAGGGCAAAATGGTCATTTTACAGTCAAAAGTCAGAATTTTTGGTAAACATCTTATTTTGAGTCCACAATCATCATTTGATCAAGTCTTGATCATGATTCCACAAGGATGGCTCAAAAATCATCAAGATGCAAAAAGTTACTATTTTTGGACAATAGAAAAGTCAACTATATCTTGACCAGGGCATAGCTTTTTCATGGTTCATCAGAAAAATCCCATCCAATGCTCATTTTGAAGGGGATGACATTTCCTACAATCCATCTTCACATTCCAAGTCCAAGAAATGCTCTCACAAAAAGTTATCAATTTCTACATTATAGGTCAATTTCAAAAGTCAACAAAAATGCACTTTAAGTCAAAGACCATAACTTGATATTGGTAAATCCAAATGACATGGGACCAAAGGCATTGATTAGAGGACTTCAAGACCTTTCCAAAATGTCAAAGAACATGTTCATATTATCAAAATTGAGCAAGATATGCATTGGAGAAGTTGGGAAATTTTTATGAATTTGCAAAAGTCAACTTTGCTCAAAACACTTTGTTTTTGCTAATGGGCCTCAAATTTCTTCTTGAAACTTTATGCATGGCCTATGCACGACCCATCAAGCCTATTTGAATTTATTTTCTTATTTTTATTAATTAATTGGATTTTTAATTGATTTTAATTCATTTAATTAATTTAAATTGTAGGAAATTCAAAGATATGGTTTTTCAATCTTTTTTTGAAGCAAGAATGACCTAATCAAGCTGGCAAATTAGTATGCAAATCAAAGAGACAAGAATCTCCAAATTTAGCAAGTTTTTCCAATCAAAAAGATTAAAAAATATTTGATTTTCAATCAAATATACAAACATCAATTCCATGGATTTCTTGGCAAAGATTTGACCTAAATTCAGTCCTCTATAAATACACAACCTAACCCTATTCATGCACACGTGATTTTGCTGCAGAAGAAGCCATAGCAACATTGAAAAAAACTCAAGAAACTTGAAAACTGTTTTCTATATTCCAGGCCAGTTCAAGGACTTTTGTGGATTCAAACACGTTGCTGGGAGTGTGAGGAACGTTTTGCAATCAAAACCATGCGCTAAAGCTCAAGGAATCCTCAAGAACAGTCTCACGGTTTGCATATTCTATTCATAATCGAAACTCATGATTCGTGCATCATTAACATGATTTCTTGTGTGTTTTGTGTTGCTAGAACTCACAGGAAACTAATGGCATAGTTTAATTGCATTGAAACACCCAGAATCCAAAAATGCCATTGATGAATTTTAGGGTTCATAAACGTTCAAATTAGGGCTTTGTTGTACAGGAAAAATCAAGCCTTGAGAGACCTATTGTTGAAATCGTTGAGACAAGACGAATTCAAAACCACCCTCGCGAAATATTTATGTGTACTAGGGATCTATTCGCTATTATTCCTCATGTTAAATTGTGGGGGTTAAAAACCCCCGCTATCTAACTGTGTTTTTTACAGGCAAACGAAGAAGATGAGTATGTGGTAATATGCCATTGGAGCATTCAAAAAGGGCGCGCGTTTATTTGTTGTTTCCAGCATAATTGTTACGTTTTATATATTATATTCACTTATTATTATATTATTAAAGCAAGCAAATGGCCTAGTGGATGGTGCGCTGGCTGGTGATCATTGGGACCTGGGTTCGAATCCCAGGTCCCCCAATATTTGTTTCTATTTTTCATAACGTGATCATATGCAGGATTCCCAACGTGTTCCACCATGAACCTCACGCCTCAGCATGCCATGTGTCTTCACATTCCAATCCAGTGGCCAAAAGATGATGAACACCATGCTCCCTAGTCAACTATGCCATAGAGGATCTCAAAAAGTCAGAAGGGCTTGAGCTTAGTGGGCTTCAGAATTTCCAAGAACACCTCCATCTGGGCCCAACACCCCGTGGGTTTTGTTCTTATTTTTTCTCTTTTTATATTTTATCTTTAATTATTTTACTTTTAATTATTATTATTATTAGTTAATTAACTCACAAATTAATTATTTTTCATAATAAATTCAGAAACCTAAAATATTATTTATTTTTATTATTTATTAATTTCACTATTAATTATTATTTTGTAAATAAATTCTAATAAATTAATTTAGTTAATTAGGTTAAATTTGACTATTTTTTTGCAATAAATAAAATCCATGTAGAATTAGGTTTTTGACAACTTTTAATTTCTTATTTTATTTTCATTAAAACATAAAAAAACTTAAAAAAGCATTTCTTTTATTTAATTAATTAGAAGTAGGTTTAATTTAATTGCAAAAAGGACCAAAATTCCATTCTTTTCTCAAAAAGGGTCAAAACCCTAAGGACTTTTCCCAATTCAATTTCTTTTCGCGCATAATATTTTGATCATATTTATGTATCTGCTTCGAGGATGTAATAGATAATTAGGACCCTTTTTATCGCTTTCTTTATTTTCCCGCAATTTATTTTTCAAGGGTTATGTTTTTGGCGATGTAAATACCCGACGCCTTGTAATAACGTAGATTCACTTTCCGCAATTTACTTTCCGCAAATTATTAACTGTTAATTATGCATGCAAGACTTGCCTGAAAATTAAAATCAACTCGTAGCTCACCATAATACATGTGCAAAGATAATATGAACTGAATCCTGACACACTCGCACATGCCACTCCTTGGGTACGCCTCACTTAGTTGCCTCGACGTGGTCATTGAGTATAGGGTGTTTTAGAGGTCGCCCTCCTGTCTAAAGATCCAGTTGCCTCGAAACGATTGCCTCGGATAAAAAAAGGATCTAAGACATTAGGGTTACCGCTAAGGTGTCCTACTATTGCTTTGGTGACCACACATGTCCCATATAATCGAATTGACCCGAATAACTCCGACGATAGTGCTACCTACTTCTCAATAGTGGGATAGTATTGTCTAAAGGAAATTTACACAGCTTAATTTCTTTTGAGTAGGTAGATTTCTCCTGGTACTTGCTCTTTCAAAAAACAAAAATACTTTTCGCACTTACACTTTTCTGACAAAAGTTTTCAAACAAACACTTCATACACTCTTGAGGACTGATACAAGAGTTACCTAGAAGTTTTTAAACAAACTTTTTCAAAACCCACAAACATAAGAAAAGCAAACATTTTTGAAAACATAGTGAGCAAGTACCTAAGAGCCCGTGGATAACCACGGATAGAAAGGGTGCTAACACCTTCCCTTTCTATAATCTGCCTCCCGAACCGAGAAAAATCTCAAAAAGGAATTTTGCTGTGCTTTTGTCCTTTCCTTGTTGGAGAAAATAAAAGACGGTGGCGACTCTTGCTTACCGCGACATTTTACAAAACGCAAACGCGAACCAGCATTCAAAAACATTCAGTTCTATTTCCACCGATCACACATTGCAATGTCAAAATAAAACTCGGGAAGCAACTTATCACATACGCGAGTGTGCAAAAATTCAGAATAAAAATGACCGAAAACGGTAGCAGTAGCCACCAAACTTACCAACAAGCTCAAATAAACCATAACGGTGAATTAAATCACCTCGTAGTAATTATTTACCACTCCTAGATAGCAACTTAGTTAACACATGAATCACATGAAAATTCGATCCGAAATCGACACAACTAATTACACATGTCCAAGAAATACCAAGGAAAGTGTAATAATGCATAAACCAACGATTAAAACACATTTGAAGCTCAAATTATAAAATCAGGAAGCACTATGTACATCTCATAAAATCATCTGAAAAATAAACCAAAATCGTGAAAACTCAACAACAATCATTAACAAATGCACAATTAAGCATAAACATACATCAAATGAATATCAAAACATAATGTACATGTTAAAATACAATTCGGACAACATTGTTTCCATTTACAAGGTGCACGAAAAGTTGTTTTAAAAATCAACCAAAATGATATCAATGCTTCTCAATCAACCGATTAAAGCCAAATACACATGAAGCGTGAATTAAATCTTAAACCAAGTACATTTTAAAATCCAGGCAACACTACACCATATGACAATATTGCGCGAAATATCGATCTGAAAACCTTAAAACTTTACGTAAATGTCATCCAAATACCAAAACATACTCAACCAAGCTATAGCTAACAATTAAATCAAGTTCCAAGTGTGTTTTCAAAATCTGGACAGAACTACCCCGTATCACAAAGTTGCTCGAAAAATTGTACCAGAAACAATTAAATTCAACCGTAGTAGTCCACAAACGTACAATTATGCATGAATAAACATCAAACAAACTTTAGAAAGCATTTTGAAATTTATTTAAATTTTTCGGGCAGCGATGCATACTTGAACCAATATCGATAAAAATCGATTTCAACATTTGCAAACGGACGCAAAAACACACTTATCGGTTCAAGTACTATCGCTAAGAAATTATAAACAAGTTACAAACGATTAATTAACATCAAAACATAAGTTTCCGATCATAAATAATATAATTCATGAATTGAGACAATTCATTGACCTCAAATGTTTTAATGTCAGAAAAAATGGTTCACCATTTAATTCAACTCAAAACTGTATTAACTCATGAATTTGACATTAGTTTCCAACAAAATCAATCAGAAACAAAATCTGACGTGTAAATCAAGTAATCATGAACAAAAAATTATTCGACACACAAATTCAATCGAAAATCAACAACACAAATTATTCAACGCGTAAGAATTATCGAATTCGCACAATTATCAACAAATAAACAAAGATTCATCCAACTCCACATTTATTCATCATCATCATCATCATCATCACAAATTCAACTTCAATTTCAAGATCCAAAGTCAATTCAACTCACATAATTCAATTAAGCACTAAACCTAAAATCAATTATCAATCTTAAGCACTTAATTTAATAGGAGATTCAAGAAATTACCAAAGCAAAGTGAATCGGAGATGAAGTGATGATGATGTCTGCGCAAACTTGCGATCGGAGGAGATGAATTCGTTGAAAAACTTGAAAGAATTCAAAGGGAGAAGATCGTGACGTTTTTTATGGTGATGGAGTGAGATTACCGCCAGTGGCGTGCAACAGAACAGAAGGCAGAGAACTGGCCGAAAAAGTTGCAGGGAAGGGAGGAAGCTGGTGGCGTGCGGTGATGCTTATGAGGGGAGGAGTAGCTCGTGGATATGGAAGGATAAAGAGTTGAAGATTGATGATTTTTGTTGAATTTGTGAGTTATGTACTTGAGAGGGTTTGAAGAAGTTGAGAGAAAAAGGGAGATAGTTTTTGGTTTGATTTGGTGAATGTGAAATTCTAAGTGTAATTGTTGTTTAAATTTTGAAATTTGAAATTTGAAATTTGAAATTTGAAATTTGAAATTTGAAATTTGAAATATATAGTATTGGCTCCAAACTTGAATTTTTAACTTATTTTGTGCATAATTTGAGATCGAACCCCAAGCTCATCACAATCGATGCGAAATCCTTATGCACGACTTGAAACAAAGCTCTTGAAGACAAAATTTGTGACGCAACATCAAAATAATCATCTCGTTATGATAAAAATTGAGCAAGTTATGTAACCTTAAACGACGAGAAACGCAGTTATTAACTGTCAACTTTTTGCTTAAAATTCATATCAATTATTGACACTTTGAGACCTTTTATTTTAATTTTGATTAGGTTAAATATTTATTTTTAGTCATTTTGCGTGAGTTTAAAGAATTATGAATGTTTAATTTTTTTGTTAGTGTCTCAGTAAATTTGTGCAGAAAAGATGGCGAAAAGGGAGAATATTAGCTTTCTAAGCAAAAGAAGAAAAAGTGTTGATTCTGCAAAGATTCACCCGACGACAGGATGCGTCGCCCAGCGAAAATGGTGAAATGTATAAGCTTTAATTCTGTATTGCTTCGCTCATGGGTTGCTTGGCGAAAGGAGGATCGCTCGGCAAAGCATTCTTGTTGTCGGGCGATGAAAGATACTCTTTTGGGGTTTTGACACGCCCAGCTGGTCACGTATGGCATCTTGCCAGAATCTCCCAGCGATGCTTTATGGTCGCCCGACGATGGAGCGCAGATAGGCCATAATTTTGGCTACTTTTTGCCATCTTTTATGGAAACTTTCCACCAATTTTTGTCTTGTGGAGGGAAAAAATATGATTTTAGATATA
Source organism: Vicia faba (assembly GCA_948472305.1). NCBI lineage: Eukaryota > Viridiplantae > Streptophyta > Magnoliopsida > Fabales > Fabaceae > Vicia > Vicia faba. The sequence goes on from OX451741.1 coordinate 303,948,958, forward strand.
GAAACCTTTTGTTCTATGAGTCATAATATTACAACATAGAATATACTTTTTGTTCTTATCTCTTGAGAAGGAAAAAAAAGAAGAACACTCTTGCGTCTTGAATCAAGGAGACTTGAAGATTGATGTTGATCAACATCCATTGTTTATTCATTGAGCAAGGTATCATGACAATGAGTAGCTAAACACTTTTTGTGTCAAGGTTAAAAGTAGTCAACCTAGACTTAATGTATTTTTTTAATCATTCTGTATATGAACTTGATTCAAGATTAATACATGTTGAATATCTTTGTTTCATTGTTATTTTTATGGTTTGGTTCATTATTGAGAAGTAAGTTCCAAGTTTGACCTAAGATATTCATCTACTAATGAACAAGCTCTAGACATATATTTGTGAGTTAGTATTCACTTGTATCAAGATTTAAAATTATCATGTTAATAGTTACGTTGAGAGATCATTTAATGATTAACATGATAACACTCACAATATTGCTTAGACATGAGAAATATTGAGAGGATACGTGAATGTATTGATAATTGATTAGTTTATATGCAAGGTTAATCGAATAAATGTGGAATAGGTTGATGAAAACTAATCTTGACACCTTTTTATCAAAACAAATATTTTCAAACAACAATCTCTCTATTATCCAAATCTTTATCTAGTGCATGAAACTTGATATTTGGTTACTAAAAGCAAGCATTAAAACTTTGTTTATGATTTAAACACTTATAGACACTCAAACTATAGAACGACATTAATATCACTCCAATCCCTGAGGAAAATGATAATATAAATACTTTTGTTGAAAATACTACAAACAGAAGTGTAAAAATTCACAGCGCAAAATTTTACAGCTTATTTGGTGTATGGCGCGAACAAACCACAAGCTCATGATGTTCGGTGCACAATCACGATGCGAACCCCAAAGCAAAATTATCGGCTACAAAATTCTTGACAACGTGCCGAAAGAATCAACCTGATACGATGAAAATCGAGCAAGTTATCATTTTTCAAATGGCGAGAAATAGTGGACTTATTTCACCGTATTGAAAATTTCATCTTATTTATGTGCACACTTTTGGATGCGAACCACAAACTGAAACCTTCGGAGCACAACCTAAACTCGGGCCCTGAAGCAAAGTTGAAGCTTACAAAATTTGTGATCTCATGCATCAAGAATCGTCCTGATACAATAAAAATTGAGAGAATTACAATTTTTACAATATCGAGTAACAATCTGATAGAAAACCATTTTGGGGTGCAATTTCCTCTGGTAATTCACACTTTTAGAAATCTTCTGCAGAAATTTAATTTCTGGCCCGAACGTACGAATCGAAGATAAAATCAAGATGGATTTTTCGCCCAAAGAACCATCCAAAAATGTCGAACCGGACGAAATTTAAGAATTTCTGAACATTTGAAAAACAACGGTTCAACACATTATTTTCACTGTTTTTACACCGTATAACTTTTGAATACTTGCACGTTCAGAGATTTTCCTCAATAAATTGGCTTCCGATCCGAACACAAAAATTGAAGGGAATAATAAGACAGCTCAAATTCTTCCAGAACCATTCAAAGATGATCTTCTAGTCAAAAGTTACGAACTTTTAAGCATCTGAAAACTAGTGAAATGATAAATCCACTATATAACATAATTCGGGTATTTGGCGCTTTAGAAAATCTTCCTTAAAAAATTAGCTATTGACATGAAAAAATGAAATGAATAAGATCTTAAGATGGTTCTTATGACTGAAGAATCACTCCCAATCCATTTTCTGATATCAAGTTATGTATTTCTGAGCTTGAAACGCATAATACTGAATTTCTATCAACACTGTCTCAAATTAAATGAAACGCTTGAATTTATTCATAATTCAAAGCGCGTTGGGACTCATAAGATCTTGATATGATGATGACTTGATTGATTTTTGATTGAACATCTTAGAACATGTGCGAAGTGCGTTTAAATGCGAAAAATCCTTAGTTCTTATTCACAATGCCATTAACGGAATAGTAAATTTTCAAAGTTCTTTTCACTGAGAAAATGCCTCGACTCCATGAGTATAGACCCAATGACATGCATGTATGCATATGATTATGAAGTATAAACCAATTAGGATTCAAAATAAAGAAGGCGAATTTTGGGGTACAACACAATTTCACAACAGTTGTAATAGTGATGAGATCATCAGCAGTGGCCTACTATAATGGAGAGGCAATGAAGAATTTAGATGCTAAGCACCGATATAAACCACCTCCATCCATGTTAACCACCTTGTTCTTTGAAGCTGGCGGATGCTGATACTATCTTCAAGTGCATTAAATTATTTCCCAATGGGACGTCATATGGTTGAGATGATTTTCGTGCTCAACATATATTAGATGCAATGTGTAAAGAATGTTAAATTGTGGCAAGAGATCGTTTATATGCAATCACTCTAGCTTCTAGTTTATGTCTAGGAGGAAGATGTCATATGATTTTAGTAGAGTTTGTTGCATATGCATCCATGACCCCAAATTTTCCCGCCCTTTATTTCTACAGTTAAAAACATTTTCAACATTAGTTTTTTATAATATTTTTTGATTCAATTTTACTAACATTTTAACAATAATTTATTTCACTCATTTAAAAATGTATAATAGTTTATTTCAAATTATTTGTATTTCAAATAGAAAATACTTGTTCAATTTCATATACTTTCAATTGGGTTTTTATTTCAAATGAGTAACATAGAAAAGTTGGTAAGAAATGAAGCTTGCAAGTATGACGTCGCGGATTTGAATCTCTTGTGTTGCACTTTTAATATTTTATTTTTCTATTTTTTGTTACTAATTTTATTTTATTTTTTAGAGATCAAGTTTTGGGCTTCTCTTGGTTTTTAGGTAACTTACTTGCTAAGTTTTTAAACCTAATTCTATGTTTATAAATAGGACTATTGTCCATAATAATTTTTCATCCAGAAATCCACAATTTCACAATCTAATTTTTTCTCTTATTTTTGGTATATTCCAGGGTTTCTAAACACCCTCAACCGCCGCATCACCGCCATTCACGCCTCCCTTTTTGTACAGGCTTGTTTGTATTTTTTTTTTTATATATATTATTATTATTACTAACAAGTATTTTAAGAAAAAATATATTTTTTATTGGGGGCCTCAAGACCTATTTCTATTTAGAGCATGTATATGATTCTTTCCATCCCTTTTATTTTAGTTTATTTTGTTAATAAATTATTTTGTTAGTTTTATTTTTAGTAATTTAAAATTTATATACTTTTTTTCTCTTTAGGACTATTCTCTTAAATAATTAATTTTTTTACGATAGGATAATTTCATTAGGAGTTTAACTATATAGCTTTTAAAGGTAGGTTATTTAGGTTATATAAAAATAAAAATAGAAAAAAGTTAATTCTTAGTTAATTAGGTTATATGTTTCTAAATGTTTAAATAATACAAAAGTGAAAAAAATTAATTTCAATTAGGTTATATAAGAAAAATATTATTTTATACATAAATTAGTTTTTTCAATTAATCTCTCACATCACTTGTAAATAATACTGCTAATCTTGTACAAATACTTTTTATAATCAAATAAATTAATTTAATATTTTACAAAGATTTTACTAAATCTCGCTGCTTAATTGAGTCGAGTTCAATTTCTAAATTTAGGCTGTAATATCCTCACCCTAAAATAGCAAAACAACGATCAAACCATTTTTCTGCTAACGTAACAAAAACTACAAGATTATTTTCAAAAAAAGGATCTAATAGAATTAGTTTCAAAATTAACTGCGAATTGCGTCTACGATAACTCAACTTACAACCCATACAAGGTTCAAGGACAATTTGAAATAAACTCTATGCAATCCTATAAAAAACACCAACCAACACTTTAAGCTACGAATTGAGACTCTAATTTCTCATAAGAGAATACGTAGGAACGCGGCTTAAAAACCAAGGCGAGTTCCTGTTGGCTTCTAAATTCGACACTCTTGTTTGTTATATATAGACCATTAATTATGAGTCAGAAGAGTTTCCTACATAAGGAGGCTTCGACCAACTGATCATGTCGAAGGGTCATCAAAGAATGACAAGATACTTAGAGAAATTCCTTTAAGTTGGAATCTTGTTGTCTTCGACGTCGAAGGAACCTCTCGACAAAGGTACCTGATGCCCAAGGTCGAACGATTTGAGATTTGAATTGTTGGAGGGAAAACGGTTCCCAGCAGTTACCAAGTGCAACGTGTCGAGAACATAGGCGTCGAAGGTTGTGAGCGTGCCATGTGGTGTCATCTTGAAGCGGTGTAACTGCCCAGCGGTTACTTAGGATTTGTTTTAGTATAAATACTAGTTATTCACATAGTTTTCGCGGGTGTTCATCATTTTATACAAGTCACTCATTTAGATTCAAGCACCCAGCGTGAGAGAAAGAATCATTGAGAATGTATGTGTGAAACACCATTTAAATTAATCAAGTCTTTTATATTCAAGCAATTTATCGCTTTTCATTTACTTATCTCCGTCGAAGCCTTTTACTTAACGCTTTTATTTATTCTATCAAGCTTTCTCCATGCAATTTACTTAAAGTGTCTTTACTTTACTGGCATTAATCACCATTAGGATTAGTCAAACTCCAGAAAATCAACCATGTCTTAGGATCAATCTGATCGATCCTGCTAGTCACCAAATAAGTAACCTTTTGGAAGATCAGCGGTTGTTTACCAATTTTCATGGTAAACAAATTGGCACGCCCAGTGGGACTTTGTGTTGATTTTTATGATTAACCGTTTTATATAAAATATCCTCCTTTTTCGAGAGTATTGCATGTTATTGAGAAGTGGTAGAATATACACCAACGAAAACAATACTAGGAGAAGAAGTGAAGAGATGGCGAATCCGCCAAACAATGGAGAAATCCCACAAACAAACGTGGGAGCAACGGTTATCCCAACCGTAAGTGAAGCGATAACCGCTGGTTCAACGCCAGCAGTAACGGTTACACAAACGGGGCCATTACCTCCATTTATAGGCCCCAGAATGCCTTTGGGAACTCCCCCACCAAGGGGAAACCAAGGAACTAGGCCATATGTTCCCCCAGGTTTTTCGACAGTCGGTTTAAATCGAGAACCACTATATGGCATGCCAACTTCTAAATTGGCTAGCCTGACGAATGTTACGTCCACTTTTTCAGACCCTTTAGTGAGTGCCTCTTCGCCACTCCAAGGCTCTAGGGTTGGTATGGCGAACAGGGGTAGGACCCAACTCTTAGGAGGAACGTCCCAAGTAATGCATGGCCTTAGGAATGCCTCGACAGCAGTCTTGAGGCAGCAAATGGACGAAAAAAACCACGACATGGTTCAAATGTTGGCGCAAACTTTAAGCACAGTGCTAAATCCTCTAATACAGAATACCACCCAGTCGAATCAGAAAATGACAACGCAAATGTCGCGTCTGGCTGACTTTTTTGGGGTACCCCAACCTATTCGACAGCCCCAAAGGGCACAAATAAGGGGAAACCAAGGTATACTTCTAGAGGAAGAAACCACTATTAACCAAGTCCAGCACCCTGTCAAAGAAAACCTTAGGGTACAAATGGAACAACCCGGGGTCGAAGAGCCTAGAGTCATAGCCCCGGAAGTAAGGATGGTTAATAGAAACCAAAATGCTGACGAAGTAGTTCAGCAGATCCAATACCAGAATGTTAGTTTGGAAAATAACTTGACAACCATGATTGAAAGAATCATGATGCAAAATGGGATGAATACGGGCCTCCGTAGGCCCAACTTCACATCCCCACTGTCGGAATATGTGTTACAAACGGACTTGCCTCCTAGATGCAAAGTCCCTAAGTTTACTAAGTTTTCAAGGGACACCACATAATCCGCTGTCGAACATGTGGAAAGATACTTAATCGAAGCAGGAGAAATTTCAAATAATGAGAACCTGAGGATTAAGTATTTCCCAAGTTCCCTAACAAAGAATGCGTTTACTTGGTTCACAACTCTCCCCCCCAATTCGATCCACCATTGGACCCAGTTGGAGAGATTATTCCATGAGCAATTCTACATGGGGCAAACCAAGATGAGCCTGAAAGAGTTGGCCAGTGTAAAGAGGCGATTCACTGAACCTATAGACGAATATCTAAATAGGTTTAGATTTCTCAAGGCAAGATGCTTTACGCAAGTGCCAGAGCATGAGTTAGTCGAAATAGCCGCAGGAGGTCTAGATTACTCCATTAGGAAGAAATTAGACACTTAATACCTGAGAGACATGGCCCAATTGGCCGATAGGGTTCGACAGGTAGAACGCCTTAAAGCTGAAAAAGCCAGGGCGACAAAAACTCATAAAAGAGAAAGGATAGCGTATGTCGAAATGGACGATGAAGATCCAGAAACATTCGACGAACCTATAACCGTCGAAGAAAGTGAGGTCGATTTAGCTGAGTTAAAACAAGGGCCACCGTACTCTTGCAAACTACTAGTCCCCTCAAGTGGAAAAAACCCCACTGGTCCTGAAAAGGCCAATGATAGGTTCCTTAAAAAGACTTACAGTTTTGATATTACGAAATGTGATGAAATTTTTGATTTACTTGTAAAAGATGGCCAAATGATAATACCCCCAGGGGTAAAAGTGCCTCCTCTTGATCAAAGAAAGAAAAGAGGCTTTTGTAAATATCATAATTTTATGGGCCATAAAACATCTCAATGTTTTCTTTTCAGGGATCTCGTACAAAATGCTATCGAAGAAGGGAGGTTGAAGTTCGCTGATAAGACCCCCATGACTGTGGATTCTAACCCTTTGCAGGCGGAAGCCCACTATGCTGAACCTTCAGAGGTGAATGTGATCGAGGCTTCCAGGAGTCAAGTGAAAAGGCCAGGAATAACTATGGTCGAAGTCACCAAAGATCATATCAACATGCCAATCTTTGGCAGTTTTTCTGGGAATCTTTCTAGAAAGACAGTCGAAGCAGTCCAAATGGCCGCCGAAGGTCCAAAACTGGAGACAGGTGGAGCCTCAAAATCTGGAGCTAAACCCATTTCCTACTTGGCTGCAGTGCAAGGCCAGATAGAAGACCGGGAGGCCCAAATGAAGCAGATGACTCTTGCTACTAAAGACAACATGAATGTCAACATGGTCGAAATCTCCGAATCAAAAGTTTTAGAGGAGGCCATTAGGCAAGAGCAACCAAACAGAACGGCTTTCCCTCGGGAAAACGAAAATCTGGCAGAATTCTTGCAAACATGTCAGAAGAAAAAATCAGAAGTAATGTTGTGTCCTCGATGCAGCTCTATTTTTGACAAGAAAGCTGCCGAACACATCGAAGGTGTGAGAGCAGCAAACAAAAGAAGGGAAGGCTCTGATGTTCGACATGATCCCAGAAGAACCTACCAAAAGGGTTCAAATCAGGAAAAGAGGCCAATAACTTTCAGGCCTCCAACCAATGTGCCAGCTGATACATGGCTCAAGACATCGAGTCGAAAGAGACCCAGCGAAGAAAGGTGGAATTCCTTTGAAGTGCCAAGAGGTTCATCTTTAACACTCAAGAAAGAACCTCATGTAGGTGCCTCCAAAGTGACCCAAGTATCAAGTAACTACAAGGGAAAGAACCCAATGTCTCGATCCCAGTGGAGAAGATACCAAAGGCGGCACAAGGCTGAGAGGGAAGCTATCAACGAACCAAATCCAGAGTCAAGTTCAAATTCCCCCCAGCGAAAACAAAGAAAGCCTTTGGAGAGGGAACTAGTGACCAATAGACTGTTATGGCCTAACCAAGGTGAAGTTGGTGATGAAGATGGCTCTGAGTCTGATGACACCCTAGATATCATGGTGAATATAGTCTCAGTTTTGCCAAGAGAATTCAACCGCCAAATGGAGGTCGAATCGAACGACTGGGAAGTCGAACAAGAAATGGCCAAACATAGGCCAGTATGCTACTTCGTCATGGATAATGGCTGCACTGAAGAGAAAAATGGTTTCTTCCAACCACCTACAGAGGCGATGAAAAGTCACCTCAAGCCTTTATTCATCAGGGCAAGGCTCGAAGAAGCCACTGTAAACAAAATTTTGGTGGAATGTGGGGCAACCATCAACATAATCCCCCACTTCATGCTAAGAAAAATAGGCAAGAGTGATGAAAACATTAAGCCTCATAACATGGTCCTATCGAATTACGAAGGCGGAATAGGGACCACCATGGGTGTGATCCAACTAGACCTCAAAGTAGGATCCATCCTTCGACCAACTATATTTATGGTCATATCGGCTAAACCAAATTACAATCTATTGTTGGGCTGAGAATGGATACATGGTGTTGGAGCAGTACCATCATCAATGCACCAAAGGTTAATATTATGGCGTCCTGATGGAATTGTCAAGAATATAGAAGCAGATCAGAGCTACTACTTGGGCGAAGTAAATCACCTAGGGAGAGCTGACTTCGACAAACATTTGGCTCACACTGGGCCATGCCCAGCACCTGACTTCGACATGGCGCCAGCACCAAATGCTTTTTGTTCCTTGTACCTGCATCCTGATCATGGGTTTCAATGGGACAAAGAAGACTTATCCCACATTGATTTCAGTGGGCTAACTGACATCCAGCCAACTGGTTGGGGAAGTGAATTCAGTGATAATGACTGAGTCACAAGCACTACAGCGAATTTCGGCTTACGTAGCCGAAACAAGGATGATAGCGGCTCTCGAAGCCGAAGTAAAATATATGGCCACCCAGGCCAACGACCAAGAGCTACCTTCTGCAGGTCCTGAAAAAGACTTCGACCCAGAACCACCGGATATAGGTCCTGGAAAATATTTCGACCCAGAACCTCCTGATATCATGACAGAAGGAATGCAGGATCAAAGGCTCGACGCCATCTATGACGATGAGCCTTTGGGATTCGAAAAGGACCCCCTGGCGAACAATATCAAAATGTTAGCACAGGATCCTTTAGAAGAAATCAACTTGGGTGAAGGGTTAGATAAAAGGCCCACTTACATCAGCGCCAAAATAGACCCAGAGCTCAGGGTTGAAGTGATCCAATTACTAAAGGAGTTCAAGGACTGCTTTGCATGGGATTATGACGAGATGCCTGGTCTCGACAGAGGATTGGTAGAACTTCAGTTGCCAATCAAACCTGGAAAGAAGCCAGTCAAGCAATGTCCAAGACGCTTTGCTCCAGAAATACTGTCAAAGATCAAAATAGAAGTCGAAAGAATGCTGAAGTGCAAATTCATACGAGCTACGAGGTATGTCAAATGGATTGCAAACATTGTGCCAGTAATTAAGAAAAATGGTACGTTGAGGGTGTGCATAGATTTCAGAGATTTGAATGCTGCAACACCCAAAGATGAATATCCTATGCCTGTGGCGGAAATGCTAGTCGATTCTTCCGGTGGACATGAGTACCTGAGCATGCTCGACGGTTACTCAGGATACAATCAAATTTTCATTGCTGAAGAAGATGTGTCGAAAACAGCTTTTCGATGCCCCGGGGCTTTAGGCACTTACGAATGGGTAGTGATGCCTTTTGGCCTAAAAAACATTGGGGCAACATATCAGCGAGCGATGAACTCTATCTTCCATGATTTTATTAACACTTTTATGCAAGTATATATTGATGATATTGTTGTAAAATCTGTTTCCAGGAAGAACCATATAGACCACCTTCGATAATCATTTGAAAGAATGAGAGAACATGATCTGAAAATGAATCCTTTGAAGTGTGCGTTCTGTGTGAAAGCTGGAGATTTCTTGGGCTTCGTCGTCCACAAGAAAGGAATCGAAATCAACCAGAACAAGACAAAGGCAATCTTGGAAGCGAAAGCGCCAACGAACAAGAAGGAACTGCAATCTCTGCTGGGTAAAATAAATTTCTTGAGGAGATTTATATCTAACCTAAGTGGAAAAGCTCAAGCCTTCTTACCCTTACTTCGATTGAATAAGGAAGGATTCGAGTGGGGGCAAGAGCAACAGGAAGCCTTCGAAAAGATCAAAGGGTATCTCACCAAGCCACCTATTTTGGTGCCTCCTTGTAGAAATAGGAGTATGAGATTGTACATAGCTGCATCCGACAAAACTTTGGGAAGCATGTTAGCCCAAGAAGATGAAAATGGAGTCGAAAGACCCATTTACTACCTTAGCAGAGTTTTGAACGATGCAGAAACTAGATATAGCGAAGTTGAAAAATTATGTCTATGTCTTTATTTCTCTTGTAAAAAGCTCAAACAGTATATAAAACCAGTTGATGTGTATGTTTCGTCTCATTTTGATGTTTTCAAATACATGTTGTTGAAACCCATCTTGCACAGTCGAATTGGCAAGTAGGCGCTAGCATTAACTGAGTATTCATTGACCTTTATGCCTCTTAAGGCAGTAAAACGACAAGTGGTAGCAGACTTTATAGTCGACCACTCAATTCAGGTTGAAAATATAAATTACATGGAGATAGAACCCTGGAAATTCTACTTCGATGGTTCCAGCCATAAAGATGGAACAGGAGTAGGGGTCTTAATTATTTCTCCAGAAAAAATTCCAACAACATTCAAGTACAAGATAGAAGGTACTTGTTCGAACAATGAGGCTGAATACGAAGCTCTAATTACTGGCCTTTAAATGTTGTTGGAATTGGGGGCAACTCGAGAGGAAATAATGGGAGACTCAGAGTTAGTCATCAAACAAGTCACAAAAGAGTATAAATGCATAAGAGAAAATCTTATTATGTACTTTGTGATAGCAAATCGTTTATTGAAAAAATTCGAAATGGTTAATATTCGACACATACCTAGATTGGAAAACCAAATAGCCAATGATTTGGCACAAATTGCATTTGGGTATAAGATTTCAAAAACGAGATTACAAAGAGCAATCGAAGTTCGAGAAAAAATAAAAGCAACCAGCCTGTCTCCAACAGATTTGAAATCGACAAGACTAGGGTATGCTGATCAAAGGAACTTTGAAATTTCGTTCATAGACAATTTGTCAGAGCAAGATTGGAGGAAACCCATTGTAGATTATCTACAAAATCCAGCAGCTTTGACGGAACGGAAAAAAAAAATAGGGCGCTAAGTTACGTACTCATGGGTAATGAGTTGTTCAAAAAGACGCCTGAAGGGGTATTATTAAAATGATTAAGCGAAACCAAAGCATACATATCCCTTTCGACTACGCATGCTGGAGCATGTGGGGCTCACCAAGTAGGCCATAAGTCTTCTTTGGACCTGGGCTTTGTCGAGGTGATCGTTTCTGCAGCAGTGGTGGCTTGGGGCTGAGTATGTTCAGCAGTGTCAGCGTCAACATGACCCTCTTCATCATGTTGCTCTTCTATCTCATTGACAACTTGAGCTTCCTCCTGGTGGTGCTCCTCTGTTTCAGCAAGGACTTCATCATCCACCAGTTCCTCCTCTCGTTGTCTGCTATGGTCAGCAGATTCTTGTGGCTCTGAAGTTTAATTTACTTCGTTAGCAGAACTGGCGAAAGAAGAAGGATGGTGAATGGGTTCCCCTGCGCTGTTTACAAAGGAATCAGAACCTTCGACAGGATGCCCAGTTGGTGCTGAAGTTCCAGCGGTCTCCTGAAAATAGAAAAGGAAAAATATTCTGATTTAGGGAGATGCACAATCGAAGGTGATCGTCGACACCTAAGTTAAAATTGGTCGAAGGCACTACCTATAAAGGGACTTCAGCCCCAGGGCTAGAGTTGTCACTCTCAACAGGTTTGCTGAGCAAGACGTGTAGCTCCTCCTCCGTGGGCTCTTCGATGATCACAGGAGGTGGCCTGGGTTTATTCCCTGTGACCTTGATTCTTATCGTAGGTCGAGGCTCAGGATCAGGGGCATCCTTCTTCAGCTTTCTCCATTTGAGAGGAACAGGGGGAGATTCATCCTCGTCGCCACTCGAAGATTCGACCGTTAATGCAGGTCGCTTCTTAGGCGTAGGTTCCTGAAAGTCCCAAATGGAGTTGATTTAAAACACGGCATCGAAAACCGAGATGTTTAAAACCAGCAGGAAACAAGAAAAATTTTGTTACCTATACTGGAGGTTTTTTAGAGGGACCTCCACCCTGATGGCTGTCTGTGGCCTTCTTAGCCACAGGTTTTCGAACAACTGAAAGAAGACACGTTCACAAGTTATATTTGGCAGATATAAGTTGAAATGAAAAGACAAGTATAATTTGAGGAGGGAACGTACATTTCTTTATTTTGTCGAGAACCAAGACGAAGGACTTCTGTAGTTCGTCTGCAAAATCCTTTTCGTTGAAAAACTCTTCGACATAATATCTCTTCCACCAGTCTTCAAAAGATGGTGAACAGAGGAAGTTGAGTTGGTAGTCGAACAATGATAGTATGGTCTGACCAACGTACCTACTAATATGCTTAGTAGCAGCATCCTCAGAATAGTCATTACAAAAGTACAACAACGACTTCTCCCGAGGATAAATTGAAGAAGGAAGCGATTGGATAATGCCAAACTGTCGAGAGACAAGATTCGGCTAGTAAAAAATCAGGCTCAGATGATTCTTTGAACTCTTGAAGCGCAATGGCATTATCCTTGGAGTGAGAAACGCTTCCCACATTGTTGTGTGCTCTTCGAGGTGAGGATCCTTTGATGACTTAGGATGGGGCCTGGTGAACCACCCTGGGCCAAAGTTTTAACCGGCGAAAGGGGCCATGGTCGAGGTAAATTCTTTCCTCCCTGCAAACATATGAACAAAGTTTGCAAAGGTCTTTTGAAGCTCCAGCCCATCCTCAGTGGGAGTCAATAAGGCAAGCCTGGTGCCTTTGACACGCCTTCTGGCTATCTCAGGAGCCTTTTCATTTATTTGAGTCTTCTGGGGTAGAAAAGACTCAAAAGTGGCGTTTAGCCAGAGTTGAAGTAGCCAGAAGGGTCCAGCAAGCAGCAAGCTGGCTCTATTTTCTATTATTTTTAATTGAGCCGCTCCACTGCTTATTGACTCATACAGGTTTTCCAGTATTAATTCGGCCAAACAGATGTTTTTACCGTGATGAAGCTGAGTAGCAAGGGTGACCATTTTCTTCGTCACCTGTAGGGATTTCGTGCAGAACACGAAGCGTGACAGCCAAAGGGCTAGAAACGCGATGTGCTCCACATCAGTTACCACAACCGTCGATTTGTCATGGTAGTGGTTGGTATAGGTGGTATAAGTGGGTTTAGTAGCTGAAAACCCAATTTGGTCTTCAGACATTTCCTCTGGGTCGAAGTAATCCCCAGTTGGTCGAAGACCAGTAATAGCAGCCACGTCGAAGAGAGTGGGTGTTACCATTCCACAAGGCAGGTGGAAGGTGTAGTGAGTATAGTCCCAAAATAGCAAAGAAGCTACCAGCATTTTAGGACAATAGTTGAGACCAGTTTTGGACAACATGACTAGGTCGTAAATCCCCATGCCTTTCCAAATCGAAGCCTGGCACTTCTCCATCTTGTGGAGCCAAGAGTTGTATTCTGGTGTAAGGTTAGGGCTAGACCTAAAAGCCCTAACCCCCCTGTTGAAGAACCGAAGATCTATTTTCTCTTTTGCAGGATCTTCGGTATCGTCTGTCACCTTCTTGGAACACCCAATGGGCTTGAGTGCCTCATGCACGGGGAAGAAACCCTCGATTTTCGTTGGGTCAGCAATGCATGTAGATAGAGGACCGGACATGGCGAAAACCTGGTTGGAATATCCAACAGGAATCAGCAATTGAGAAGAATAAGTTTCACGCTCAGCATCTCCCATGGGTTCAGGAACCCTTCGCATTCCCATGGAGTTAACTATCGGAGTAGTTGAAAAGATTTCTGGTTGAGTAGTTTTAGAGGGAGTGCTAGATCTGGGGACATTGGAAGAACGAGAACGTGAAGCCATTTTTTGGTTTGAGATGAAGATGGATGAAGAACAAAGGTTACTGGGTTTGAAGAGGAAGAAGCAAAGGTTTGCTTGCAGAAAATTTTGTTCGACTTAAGGCTTGGATGAAAGAAAGCGTAAAGAGTCCAACAAGGGGCACTTAGTGTTATTTATAGTGATTGAAAAATCACAAGACTCAAGGTCATTTAATGTCACAGACAAGAGTGGGGCACATGGCGCTCATTTGGTGATGTAGCCGTTCTGAAGAACGAAAACGGTGCAGCGTGCGTCCTCGATTTCGGGAAATTGTCATGATGACAACATTTGAAAAGACATTGTGCGTGTTAAACGCCTTACTGAAGTGACGTCTTGGGAACAGGTGAAATGATGACTTTTTGAGATTGTCAGTTGGTTGGTAGGAGACGAAAAGCACACAAACTAATTTGTGGCTGAGAGTGAAGGACAGGTGTCAAATGGAATCTCAAAGAATGCCTTTTTCTTTTCAGCATCGAAATAAAACATTCTTGGGGGGCAATTTGTTGGCTCCTAAATTCGACACCCTTGTTTGTTATCATATAGACCATTAATTATGAGTCAGAAGAGTTTCCTACATAAGGAGGCTTCGACCAACTGATCATGTCGAAGGGTCATCAAAGAATGACAAGATACTTAGAGAAATTCCTTTAAGTTGGAATCTTGTTGTCTTCGACGTTGAAGGAACCTCTCGACAAAGGTACCTGATGCCCAAGTTCGAACGGTTTGAGATTTGAATTGTTGGAGGGAAAACGGTTCCCAGCAGTTACCAAGTGAAACGTGTCGAGAACATAGGCGTCGAAGGTTGTGAGCGTGCCATGTGGCGTCATCTTGAAGCGGTGTAACTGCCCAGCGGTTACTTAGGATTTGTTTTAGTATAAATACTAGTTGTTCACGTAGTTTTCGCGGGTGTTCATCATTTTATACAAGTCACTCATTTAGATTGAAGTACCCAGCGTGAGAGAAAGAATCATTGAGAATGTATGTGTGAAACACCATTTAAATTAATCAAGTCTTTTATATTCAAGCAATTTATCGCTTTTCATTTACTTATCTTCGTCGAAGCCTTTTACTTAACGCTTTTATTTATTCTATCAAGCTTTCTCCATGCAATTTACTTAAAGTGTCTTTACTTTACTGGCATTAATCACCATTAGGATTAGTCAAACTCCAGAAAATCAACCATGTCTTAGGATCAATCTGATCGATCCTGCTAGTCACCAAATAAGTAACCTTTTGGAAGATCAGTGGTTGTTTACCAATTTTCACGGTAAACAGTTCCCCTAACTAAAAAATTAAAACCCTATTTCTAAACCTTAAACCTAAAATCTAGTATCCTTGTGAACAAGGTAGATGAAGGGTGCCTAACACCTTCCCTTCTTCTAAAATGAGTCAAGAACTTATAATCTTTGTGTCATCAATTAGGGTTATTCCGTTATATTACCGTCTTAGGATAAAAAATAATGGTCGCGACTCTATATTTTTATACCGGATATTACAACTGGTGACTCTGTCGGGGACTCAACCTTAGGGTTTAGAAGCCTTTCCTTTTTGGGTTTAGGGTTTTTGTTAAAGTTTTTCTATTTTTTGGTCTACAATGAGGCTCCACTTAAGGGAGGCCCTTGTGTCTTTACCTATAGTGTAATCCATGATACCCTTAAGGAAACCACCATATGGGGAAGGGTAGAAAAACTTAGAACCTTTATAGGAGATCTCATATAGGTTATTCTATTAGCATCCTAACCTCTGAATCTGTAAAGGTATCCTCATCTCTATATCTATCCCAAAATCAGTATAGGGTATTCACATACCCTAAACCCTTATAGGTATTCACTACCCTAAACCCACAAGGTTTTCAGTTTGTCAATTACAACCCTTAGTTCCATAGGGATTCCCTTAAGTTTACTATAATCCCTAGCGTGTAGGGGTTATCTTTTGTAAGTCATAATCCCTAGCCTGTAGGGTTATCTTTTGTCTATCTTAATCCCTAGCTTGTTGGGGTTCCTTAAGTGTATAAGAATCCCTAGCTTGTAAGGGTTTCACATTGAATATATATCCCTAAAACTCGTGTAGGGTGTCCTTAGGTTTATCTTTGTTCTAACCTTGCTTGCATTACGTCTCCATGAACATATTTTTGCATACCCTCAAAAGCAAAAAAAAAATTTTTTTGCATACACATTAATTTTTGGACATTCATACATTTTCATTTCATGCATTTCCACCTTCTCCCTTGGTCGCTATCAATCCAGCTAGTAAGATTGCTTGATACTCAAAGAACAAACTCCAAGCATGCTTCAAGAAAGTTGTGAAGGTCCTGATGAAGGAGATGTCAAAGATTGGAGGTTCAATGGAGCTTGGTCCTATAAATCTTATTATGGAGAGAAGGCATCCCTTTGTCATAAAAGTCAAATGCCTACACAATGCTTAAAATACCACCATCATGGGTGATCCCTCCCCATAAATAGAAACTTCCATATCAGAAATGTTGGTATGCCCAAGAGAAATCCAGGGTCACCCCTATGCTCTGAAAAGTCCAAGAACTAAAAAGAATCTCCTAAAGTCAAGTGGATCAACTGAAGAAGCTTTTCCATAGGATCATTAGACTTATCAATTTAAAATTGTAACTTCTATGTTGCTAAGTTGTATTTGGTGTAAATTTGTATCTTTTGACTAGTGATTCAAATAAATAATCATTTATGTTTTGAAATCGATCCATTCATATTCACTCTTCTATCACTCCCCATAAATAATCAATGACTTTCCATTTTCACTCTCCTTTTCCATCACCATTTCATAACTTTAACAAACTTTGAGGGAGAATGATGTAAACTAAATAAATGAATTTGGCTGACGTGTGCTTTCAATGTAAGACCGAGCCGATGATGTAAGGAATTCTTTCAATTCCTAAACAGTGGAGAAATAAAGATTTAATTCATAGTTAACCCCCTCGATCCATGAGTTAGAGTTTTGTTTTCTAAAAAACATTAATCTTAATTAGGGGAAGGGTAGTCTTTCAATTAATTCAATGACGCATTCTAATCTCAAGAGAATCAAGTAAATATAAGTGAAAGGTTCAAGCACATCCTCTTCCTCACATTCATCATCCAAGGTTGAGGAATCCATGAAGCTCTCAATATCTTCTTCCTTTGTACAACAGTCATGATCAAGGAAACAATGAAGATGGAGCTTTCAACAATCATGACAGTCACAAGTGTTCAAAATCAAAAAAAGGAAAAATAAATTCAAAAGGATAAAGCCCACTAAGTCAAAGAAAATAAAAAAAATGACTTAGGCAAAAGATAGGGTATCCTGATAGACCAAAGTTCAAAAGAATTGGTCCATGCAAAAATAAGGGATTGAAAATGAATAAATTTGAGAACAATCTTATGAATGGAACCTCAATAATCATCAAGGCTTATCATCAATTCTTGGATCTTATCAATATTTTTCATTGATTCTTGGATCTTTACTAACGCTTCGACTCATGATCGCGACTTCGAAAATTTTCCTACAAATTGAATACATCCATTGGATTAATTCAACTTAGGATGTGATAACATCAAGGAGAATGGGATGGGCTAAATAAATTTTGAGTCTTATATCCTTTGTTTCTTAAACCATGAACCATGGCCACGTTACAACCTTCAAAAGTCCTAATTGAAGTAAGATTAACTATGAAATCATACGCGACAAAATTTGTGTTAAACTGACTTCTATGTTTGTTAAAATTATTTCTAAACACTTTGCTTCTTCAAATCTCCATCTCTAATCATCCATTTATATTCCATAACAAACTTCTATTTCAAAACTTGCATGTGCATAAAACATATTTACTTTTCAAATTGTTCAATTTATCTACGAATAGACAATTAGCATCAAGGAGATCTCAAAATTGGTTTAGTAAAAAACGATCTTTTCAAAGACGCTCCCGAATAGGGAGAAAGCACCTAGGAAGAACTCTATAATCATAAGCAAGACTGTTGATCATAGGGGTATATCACATAAATATCCTATTTACTAGGGGTGATCATTCTGAGATTCAATCAACTTGGATCACATTTCAAAGCATCGATCAGGGGCATACCTTTCAAAGGGGCATTCTGTAAATCAAGTTCATATCGCAACATGGTATAACTCGGTTTATTATTTCGGAAACTTCTCAAGGACCTTAAATCAAATGTTGTGGCAATTCATATCAAGTTCATCCTACTGCATGTAGAGTCCAAGTTCCCCTTCAAAGTAACTTCAAGTACAAAATTTTCAAGATTCAAATACTCAGGGTAATTCATGTAGAATTTATATCATGGAGATCCAAGCGTACCTCCTCCAGATTCTGGAGATTGAGGGCATGTCTTTAAAATTCAAATATTGGGGCAGACCACTGCGAGGCTCGATCAATAGGATATTGATTCAAAAAGTAGTTCATCAAGGGCATAATGTTTCAAAGTCCAAGATAGTAGGGTCATTCATACTATGATCAAACTACTTTCTGAAGTCATATCAAGAACAATCTCTCCAAGACCCTACCAACAAATTGGGGAAAGACATTCCAAAAAGGGGAAAGCTCTCTCTGTACTTTCACTATCCCTAGTGAAACTCTCCTCCTACATTAGTAATCTTCGAGTTCGAAATGAGTGTCAGGAGATCATGTTATTATAACATATAATTATCATGGGACAAGCATCCTTGTTGCATAGGTAACCTCTCTACATCTTAACCATCTGCGATCACTCACAGGGACACCTGTCAAAAGCATACAAGGCTGCATAAATCATTCATTAGGGATCTTCATTCCAGAATCAAGCTATACTTATCATCTCATCCATTTGACAAATTCCAACAGCATGGATTGAGCATATCTCAAAAATCCCAATTACTCATTTACATTTAAAAATCTAACATCCATTGATACATATCAAAGTCACTCATTACATGCATCAATCAATCATTACATTTCATGCATCAATCAAAATGTACACGCATAGAATTAAACCATGTTTCAAGTAAAGACAATGATCACTGTCAATCAAGTTATATATTCTACACAGTATCTCAGTGGTAGATTCTCCTGGTTAAATCTCGGCAGATGATTTTCTAGAAGACCTCGACAGAAGGTAGTTTCTATGAAGAATCTCGGTAGTAGATTCCCCGGGTTGATCTCGACAGTTGATTATCCAGAAGACCTCGGAAGAAGGTAGTTGTCAATCGAATCTCATATGTATATTCCCCTAGTTGATCTTGGTAGTTGATTATCTAGAACACCTCAGCAGAACGTAGTTCTCAATTGAATCTCGGAAGTAGATTCCCCTAGTTAATATCGATAGTTGATTATCCAGAAGACCTCAGAAGTAGGTAGTTCTCAACTGAATCTCGGTAGTAGATTCCCCTGGTTGATCTTGGCAGTTGATCATCTAGAAGACCTCAGTAGAAGGTAGATTCCCAACAAAATCTCGGTAGTAGATTCTCCCAGTTAATCTCGGAAAATGATTTTCTAGAAGACCTTGGCAGAAGGTAGTTTCTTAACAGAATCTCGATAGTAGATTCTCCTGGTTAATCTTAGAAATTGATTATCTTGAAGACCTCGACAGAAGGTAGTTCTCAAGAATCTCGATAGTAGATTCTCCTGGTTAATCTCGACAGATAATTTTCCAAAAGACCTTGGAAGAAGGTAGTTCTTAACAGAATCTCGATAGTAGATTCCCCTGGTTGATATTGGCAGATGATTTTCCAAAAGCTCTCGGCAGTATGTAGTACTTATTTGAATCTCGGCAGTAGATTCCTTGGAAATATCGGTAGTAGATTTCCCGTTAAGAGCCTCACATCAAGCATGACATACACATAACCATATCAAAGTATCAAGGTCATTCATAACGTTTTGTGCATCTATCATACGGAAACACCAAAGAGCATTTGATAAAACATAAAAGTTTATTTTGGTTAGAAAACATCGAAAGAGGCCGATGACTAAGCCTACGCATAAGATGGAAATTATCAGTAAAAATTTGACACTGTTCACCATGATATATTAGAATTCAAATCACCTCAGAGATACAAATATAAACAATAGGCAATGTTTAGGAGTTAGTGACTAAGAAAAAAACCAATGGTTTAAAAGGAGAGAAATGTCAAGAAATTTACAAAAAAAATATTGGTTGCATGAACATACGAAACATTTAGTGCATATACAAAACATCCAGTGCATATACATTTGGGTTCCATTTCAACTTAGGGCTTTATGCATCGTGCATGACATTTTCAAATCTACTTTGGTTAAACTAAAAACTTTCTTGGGGCCCATTGTCAAATTATCCTATCCTCAAAACAAACAAACACCTTGGTTGAAAACAGACACAACTAATAAACTCCGATGTTATCTTTGGTTTAGTTATCTAAATATTTGATTATGGAAACATTATTCAAATATATATCCTCTAGGTTGTGATAGATAGGCGAATTATCTAGATTACGTTATTTATCCTCTAGGTCGTGATAAATATGTATGCCTACCCTTTTGTCGTTTATCCTCTAGGTCGTGATAAATATGCAAGTTCATCCTCATAGTATCTATCCTCTAGGTTGTGGTAGGTATGACGTTTATCAAGATTATGTTGTTCATCCTCTAGGTCATAATGAATACATAAGTCTATCCTCTTATCGTTTATCTTCTAGGTCGTGATAAACGCACAAACTTTTCAATTATCTATCTTCTAGGTTGTGATAGGTATGTGAATTGTTAGGATTATGTTGTTCATCCTTTAGGTCGTAATGAATACGTGAACTTATCCTCGTGTTATTTATCCTCTAAGTCATGATAAATACACAACTGTCTCGTTTTATCTATCATATAGGTTCTGGTAGGTAAGTGAATTCTCAGGGTTATATTATTCATCCTCTAGGTCGTGATGAATATGTAAGCCTACCCTCGTGTTGCTTATCCTCTAGTTCGTGATAAAGGCACGTGTCTATCCTCATATTGTTTACTCCATAGGTTGTAGTAAACATATGAAATCTGTGATATAATTAATTATGTTAGTCTCCATGAAGTAATGAATTATCAGACTATGTTTTATTCATCCTCTAGGTTGCGATGAGTATATAGAATTTGCGTTAAGCTTACTATGTTAGTCTTGAAGCATATGTAAGTCAATTTTCAAACTTGTGTTATTTACCTCCTAAGGAGTGGCAAATACGTAAAAATCTACGATTACTTTTCTAGGTATTGGCGAGTTATCCGCGTCGTCATACTTCTTGTGCTAAATCTGGTAAGATGATACATCATCATCTTTGCCTATCTTTCTTCATTCTCTAGGGTATGCTTTACAATATACCCTTATCTAGCCAACCTTAGGTCAAATTTTGGGGTCTTCTATTATTTAATAACCCTCCGATTTGAATGTGCGAGACCTGCGTATTCTCGCACCCTTCAATCAAAGAGTAATTAAATAGGGACACCTGTCATACCCCAAATTTTCATGCCCTTGATTTCTACAGTCAAAAATATTTTCAACATTGGTTTTTATAATACTCTTTGGTTCAATTTTACTACCATTTTAACAATAATTTTTTTCGCTCAGTTAAAATTGTAAAATAGTTTATTTCAAATTATTTTTATTTTAAATAGAAAATACTTGTTCACTTGCATATACTTTCAATTGGGTTTTTATTTCAAATGAGTAATATAGCATAGTTGGTAAGGAGTGAAGCTTGCAAGTATGAGGTCACGGGTTTAAATATCTTGTGTTGCACTTTTAACATTTTATTTTTTTATTTTTTGTTACTAATTTTCTTTTCTTTTTTAGAGATCAGATTTTGTGCTTCTCTTGGTTTTTGGGTAACTTAATTGCTAAGATTTTTTAACCTAATTCTAAGTCTATAAATAGGACTATTGTCCAACATAATTTTTCATCCAGAAATCCACAATTTCACAATCTCAATATTTCTCTTATTTTTGGTTTATTCCAAGGTTTCTAAACAGAAACACTGAGAAACAGATCCAAAAATTTCCAACAACCCTTCAACCCTTCTGATCCAACACCCTCAACCGCCGTCTCGCCGCCGTTCACGCCTCCCTCTTCGTACATATTTGTTTTATTTCTTTTTTTTATATATTATTATTATTTGCTTGCACTATTTATTGTAATTCTACGATTCAAGGGTTGATAGGTTTGTAAGGACTCTATTATTGGAGACGGTAATCATGTTTGCACATCAGATTATGGATCCGAACCAGACTCTTGATGTCAAATGTTAGAACATACAATTACACAATTGTTAAATCAATTGAGGTTTTGTTATTGTGGAGAAGAAGATACTGAGAGGGAGAGAGTGTGTGTGTGTGTGAGAAAGAGAGAGTGAGAATTATTTTCTGCATTAACATTGAGATAAAATGTCTCCAAGACATTTATATAAATGATGTCCAACTATTGAGAACAAAAATTAAATAAATAAATAACCTGAAAAGCTAAAAAAATATGTCTGATAACCAGTTAACACAAATCATTAATCAATTACCATTGAAAAGTAAAAACACAATCAACACAGATATAACCGATTATCGCATTTATGTAATTAATTATTACAACTTAATAACATTTTTTTCTCTTCTATAAAAATGTTTTTCTCCATCATGTAACCAATTGTATTAACCGGTTACAAACTTGGAATTTAATCCAACACTTACAAAGTAATTTTGCAGTAATAATGCCCGTTAGTTTCAATCAAAATTTTAAAATTAAATTATCAATGTAACCTTTTTATTATTTACTATTATTAAAACACTATTAAACTAAATACAAAATTTTGGTACGTTTGCTAAAAGAGGAGAAGGGAAAAGTCATAAAAAACGACTAACCCTAGGAAAGATGATTCTCAAAGAATCATTGGAGAGATGACAAATGAGGGGAACATAGTAGAAAAAAATAGTCATTGGTTGCGTAGTAAATTCAATAATTGTCTTTGAATTTAAGTAACAAAAAATTGACTTGAATCATTGGTTCTTAGCTAATTTGAGACCAATTAAAACTACCATACGCTCCACATAAGTATTGTTTGCTATACCAAGATAGCTGTTAACCCCAACATCTAGTCTATAATACCTTTCTTAATCAAACCACCCGCTCCAACTCTATCAAAACGATCCATGCACTATCATCTACATTGAGGATGACACTTCTTAGACGGCTGTTTATTTTTATTTTTTTACAAACTAATTAATAGTAATGGATTAGTCAACTAGGGATGACAATGGTATTATAGTATCTGTTTTTATATCTGTAATTTGAAAAAATCTAAGTAACTGAATCTAAATTCGCATGGACACCAATATTCATATCCTTATTTATATTTTATGAGTATCTCAATATCCGTATATGTGTCTGTTTATCTGTATTTATAATAAAATTAAATCAATTAATTACAAAATATCATATAATTTAAATTTTTTAATAATATTAAAACAATTATAGATATTATTGTTGAATTAAGAAATAAATAGACATCTTTATTAAAATGTGTAACAGTTAATAGCGCTATATATATATAGTGCGGGTATGGGGCGGAGTGAGTAGTAAGGTATCCGTGCCCACCCTCATATCCACTTATTTTAATGGGTAATTGTCTGTGTCCATACCCATATCCATTTTGCGGGTTTTTATCATATTCGTTATGAGTATTTTTTTTGTGGATATCCATAGGATATGGGCCAAATTGTCATCCCTAATAGTCTACCGAAAAACATCTCTCTCGATGATATCATTTCCAATGATGATCCTACGAGTTTGATCACAGGTTCAATTAAAGGGAGAAAATCATGACGAAAGGACTCATTCACTTAGAATGACACTCGGAGCAAGAAAGAAATTTAGTTTTGTTGATGGATCAATCAGCAAACCTGATGAGGGATCTTCAGATCTTGAAGATTGGTGGACTAACAACTCCCTGTTTTTTCTTGGACCATGGATACAATTTAACCTTCTTTGTGATCAACTATGTCTCATATGGAGGTAGCAATGGATATTTGGGAAGATATTAAAGAGAGGTTCTCCATTGTTAACGGACCGTGTATTCAATGGCTCAAAGCAGAGCTCGTTGAAAGAAAACAAAAAGGACTAGCCATTGTGACGTACTATAGTAAACTTAAGAAGTTATGGGAAGAATTGGGGAATTATGATCAGATCCTTATATGCAAGTGTGGGCTTTGCAAGTGCAATCTCAGTTCTCCATTTCTAAAGAAACGTGAAGAATTGAAAATTCATCAATTCCTCGTGGAATTGGATGACATTCTTTATGGAACAGTATGATCCAATCCTCTCGCTCAGAATCCTTTGCCTACATTAAACAAAGTTTGTGCAACAATGATTTAGGAGGAACAGTTGCACATAGTGATTCGTATGATAGAAGAATGTGGTAAGGTGATAGCCTTTGTAGTACAGTCCAACTTCAAGCGTAAAGAAAAAGGAGGAATGTGCAATCATTGCAATCAAATTGGTCATGATTCGGATGGTTGTTTTCAAGTAATAGGATATCCTGATTGGTGGGGAGATCGTCAATTCGAACAGTTCAAGGGAGTCGGGCGTGGGAAATCAGAACAATATAATTTTGGTTTTAACAATAAAAAACGTGGATGACCTGTTAAGGCTCATATAGCCCAAGCGAAGTCTTCTAAAGAATAGGTTTCTTCTTAAGCATTAAGTTATAATATTTGTAATCCTGGTAATATTACTAGTGATCAATGGCAAGTATTAGTCAGTCTTTTGAATAATTTAAATTTAGGTGCAACCGAGAAGCTAAGTGGTAAGTGTTTATTTTTTAACATGGATTATTGATACAGGTGCACCACATCATATGATTGGTGAATTGGAAAGCTTAACCAATATGCACAATATTTTTGAGTGCTATGTTGGACTACTAAAAGGTGAAGAGCCAATGGCCTCAAAGGAAGTAATTGTGATGCTCAATGAAATACTAAGATTAACTAATGTCTTATATGTGTGTAGTTCTGTTTACAGTGATTTCTGGTAAACAACCGCTAGTTCTCCAAACTATCGAATAAACTTACTGACTGTTATTCAATTTCTCTGGTAACTCGCAGGATCAACTAGATTGATCCTAGGACGTGTTGGTCATTAGGGTAACTCTCATGATCGAACTGGTATTCATGGTTGGTATTTAGAATGTTGTGTAGGTGTTTAACTTATTTCGATTTCTCTCTTAAAGATCTAAAGGTGCGATCAAATAAACGTGCGCGAAACTAAATTGCATGAATAAAGGTCAATTGTAAAGACATGTAAAAACTGCATAAAAGACAAATAAATGGCTTCGAATCGTAAAGAAAACAGTTAATGTAAAAGATTCGAAATGTGAAGAAAGCGTTTAATGCAAGAAAACTGTAAAATGGCTTTAAGTAAAAAAGGTGTTCAAAGGATAAAAATTTGAAGATAAAGGCATGAAATGTATAACAGTTTCTGAAATGTAAAGTATTTGAAATGGAAGGAAAGCATTTAAATGTAAGGCATCAGTGAAAAGATTTCGAATAAAAAGACTTTAGATGCAAAAGCTTGTAAATGTTATTGATATAAAGATAAAGGAAAGTACTGGAATTGATAAAGAGTTTTCATTAAATCATAAACATGTGGTGTTATCATACGTACATTGCTCTTGCATTCGTTTCCCTATCCATGTGGTAATTTGAATGTTTACTGAGTTTTCTTGTACAATAGATATGACACACGAAATCCTAATGCTAAGACTTCTATTTATACTACTTCGACCATAACGGTCTTGCTATAAGATTTTGCCACGTTCAGAACATGCAGAGCAATGCCTCTCTCTTGCTTCCACGCGTCTTCGAATGCTCCAGCGCATAAATTTCAAATTTCGAACATCCCGCTTGCATTTGATTTTCAAATGTTTTGGCATTTCTTCGCTTCGAACGCATTCCTTAGATACAGCCTTGTTATCATTTCGAGACTTCTTTGGATATATTCTCATAACTGTCACTCAAAGCTCCAAGCTTTGATATGCTCATTCGAAGCATTGCTTCTACTATTTCGAAACATGACGTTTTGTTTCATTTCAATCGAAACGTCCAATTTACTTTGCTTCTAATAATATCATCAAAATCTTCAGCCAACAAAATGCCCCTTTAAAATATGTATTTCGATCCCTTTGAGAAATACTTATTTTAAACATATACACAAGATTTTGATGCGACCTTCAAATCATCGTAACATTTATTGCATTTGACTCCAGTCACGTCAATCATAACACTTTTTAGATTCCTTAACCGCCTTGAACCATTTCACAGTATGGTGCAGTTACAAAACAATGATTATCTTTAATCACGCCTATTACCAATGTTAACTTTACGCCACCTCTTCATCAAACCAACCCATGATTACCACGTATCACAACCTTACTCAGTGGATGCTTAAACTTCCACATTATAAAAACCCATCAACTTAGTCTTTTTTCTTTTCTTCCCACATTCTGAATCTTTTCTCCTTCTTTTCTCACCGAAACCCTAAGCTTTCAACATTCTTCCAACAATGTCTTCTTCTACTTCATCCCAACTAAAAAAGGTTTCCAAAAAGAAAGGAAAGACCGCAGGAACTACAATGGAAAGTAAGGTTGTCACTTACCAAGGTCAGTCTGTTCTTGTTCCCCAGATGATCTCAAAAGAGAAAGAAATGCTTTATGCATCCCAGGTACTTATTCCTACCACCGCTGCTGGCAAGAGGTTAGCTTTAATGGGCCCTCTTACAGTTTTTGAAATTTTAAAAGACACCAGAAAATTTTTCCCAGTTTGCTATAATTTCAAACCCCTGTTTAATAAAATGGACGCCCCTAAGGCAATAGAATCTTCTGGTTCAAACACCGTGGAAAATCCAATTGTTCCTCCTAAGGACCCTTTTGTATTAGACTAGGTAAAGAGTAACTTCAAACCGTTTCGATCTTGCCCCACCTCCGACACTGCTTATCATAACTGGTTCAATAAGGTAGAAGCTAAGAAATCCCAGCAATGGGAAGAATTAGGTATCTACAACTTGATTAAGCTGTCGAAGCCAGGTTTTACTTACAGCCACCCATTGTTATTCGCGCCCCTATATTTCTGGGACAATACTTATAATACTTTCCATCTCCCTGGTGGAATGATTACCCCTACCTTTTTTGACATAGTGGCCATTACTGAGCTATCACCATTAGGAGAAACATATATCCCTGACAACGAAGAACATTCGAGTATAATCGACTTCGAAGTCAAACTAGCAAGCTTTTCAAAGTTTATCAGCCACTATCATACTGAAGGAGACAGTGTGTCTGATGTAGAACACATTGCTTTCCTTACCTTATGGCTGTCAAGATATGTCTTTTGCAGCAGATCCCTACAGGTAGCCAGTAGGTTTATTCCTCTAGCTAGAGATTTGCATGAGAATCGGAGAGTGTGCTTGAGCGAATTTCTACTAGTTGATCTTTATGAAAGCCTAAGGTCAGCTGTTTCGAGTATAAAATCTCACACCTCCAAGAATATCCTGCTAGCTGGCCCTTTCTGGTTGCTTCAGTTATGGCTAAATGCCATGTTCGAACCTTCATTGTCAACTGCCAACACCATTGCTGAACAAGACCCTGAAATAACGGATAGAATAATCGAAGGCACTAGGCTGCGAAGACTAACCCAAAATGATGATAAGGATGACTTCAAAGTCCTATTCTCAAAATACATCATGATATTCTCCAAGAGGCATAAGTTCGAAGAGACCATGGCGCCTTTTGCTTCAAGGGCTCATGGACCTTCATGGTTCACCATGGCTCTCTCAGGAGCTGTCAAGAGAAAAGAGATTCAAGATGTATGGAGAGCCTTTTTGCTACCCAGACTAATCTCTTCAAGAATAAGTCATGCCAAGAATCAGATTTTCCTTTTCGCTTATCAGCCCAACTTTGTTTCGAGACGGTTTGGATTGTGCCAACTAATTCCTGAACCCTTATTTCAAACTGAAAGTGCCATTACCTCTGGGCGAACTTTCAAGGCACGGGAAGCCAAACTACAGCAAGAACAATACCAAGGCTTTGCCCAGTTTGAGCTAATCACTTTCGAACCTACCCACCTTACAGCAAAGGGGTTTCTGGAATGGTGGACAAAGTTTTATCAGACTTATATGTTCGATACTCTTACTATTCAGCAGAAACTAACTGATGCCTTCGATGTGCAGGTACCATCCAAGAAAGGTATGTTCACTCATGCCAAAGAGATTAAAGCTTTTCAAAATTATTTCGAAACTACTTATGATCCCACACACTTGGAATCCACTGTGCATCAAGCGGCTGAGACCTTGAAGGAAAAATTCAAACAAAAAGTTTCTAAGTTAAAACTTCCTTCAGGGTTGTCACCTGAGGATAGGTATAGGTTGGCATTCGAAATGCATCCACCTAAATTTCCTAGATTACCTACCTCAGAACTGGCTCTGGCTTGGTTTCCTCCATACCCTTGGTGGTTCACTTGCAAAGAAATGTTCAAACATCTTCAAAAGAAACCAAAGCCATATGAGACTGTGACATGGGCTCGACACTGGCTCCACGATTTCCCCGGACATCTTCGCTATGACCTTTCTGCCATGTCGATTAAATCTGATCAAGGCACAGGTGCGAATGCTTGGGAAAATCCCAAACATTTTTCATTTTCCATATCTTTAACTTTCGCCTTAATTGTTTCGATTTTCAGCAATCAGGATAAATACTGCTGCTTCAAAGTTAAAAGAAGGGAGCGCCTCTCAAGCCTCTATCGAAACCACCGACAATGTAACTCCATCCGAAACAACAACCATTGCTGCAACAACAACAACAACAATACCAACAATAACCAGTGTTCCAACTCCACAGGTAATCACTTAGCCTTGATGTTTCAAATTCACTAATGTTTCATGATTTGCATCTAACTCTTTGTTCAAATCTTTTCAGACCAACAAACTTCCGCCTACCACTCCAAAGAAGCGAAAATCAAACACCACTGGGGAAGACCCCAAGGCTGGAGGAAACTTACCAGCTGCTTCGAAGAAGAAGCAGAAGAAGGATATTTCAAAAAGTGTTGTACCAACTAGTGTCTCTGGACTCGATTCCAAGGATGCTGCTCCCTCACCTAAATCCAAAATTCCATCTTCGACCTCCAACGTAATGTTGGAACGCATAGCTAGCAACCTCTCTTCCGAGAGTCCACAGGTAAATTGAACTTTAAACTTTTGGAAATAATTACTCATTACCTTTGTGCATGCTTTTAATATTCTTTCGCTCCTTGCAGAATATCTTAAATCCAGCTTTTACCACTTCGACCTCACCACAAAAGTTGCTGCTCCGCTCAACTCCTCTCCTCAAGGAGACTCCAGCAACCTTGTACATAACAAAGGTTCCTCCAATATGGCGGTTCTGGCTGGGACTTCTGAGCATCAGGATGATCAGAGTACTTCCCATCCTCTAAAAGAGACAAATGAAACACCACTTCATGAATCTGCAGAGGCTTTACAAAGAACTTCTCTTTAAAAGTCCCCTCTTGAAACCCTTCAAGAGGACCCAAAGGATACTCATGATGAAGGAGAGAAAGCTGATTCTGGCCAAAGAAACGAAGAATCTGCAGAAGAAGAGTCTGAGGAGGAGGATGCCAACGATGGTTCGACTGCTGAGACAGAGTCCAATGCAAATAGCAGCGAAAAAGAAGACATCGAAGTGGTGGATTTGGATGACGATGAAGAAGATAATGAGCACGAAACGAATAAAGGGGATGGTGACACAACCAATCAACCCATGGAAGTCGAAGTGGACGTGACTCCCCTGCGTGTGGAACTCCCTCAACCGTCTTTGTCTCGAATGACTGACGAGGAGCTTGCACTCCTGAGACGAAATGACCCTATTGGGTACATGAAGGCGAAGCTGGCTCAAAGGGACATTCCACTTGCTAGGGCTGGCACAAGTTCGACTAGCCATCCTCTGCCCACAGATGAAAGAATTGTACTTCTTAACAGGATCAGGAGAACAATTCTTAATGTGGATATATTCGAAGTGCTCAAACAGGATAGCACTGCTTGCTACACTATGAAGGAGTTGCTTACAAAAGTCAACCTTGCTACCTGCTCCTTACCACTTAGTACTATCTTGTTCGATCTTCAATCTTTGCTGGACAACGTAACTGGTTACCTTCTCCAAGATGAATCTGCTGCCAGAAAGGTTCAAGAAAAACGCACTGCAATAGATGCTGCTTATGAACAAGCTTCGAAACTCTCTCAAGAAGCTAAGGATCAAGCTATGCATCTAAAGCAAGCAAAAACTGATTATGAGGCTCGAGCTGAGTCCATCCTTCTCTGGGAAAGGCAAATTCAGGAACTTCAACAGAAGGTTAAAGAGGCTAAAGAACAACAAATAGCCTTCGAAACCAATACTGCTGGTAACCAATTCGAAGAGCTTCTCAACCAGGGGCTTGCAGAAATGGAAACTGCAAAACAACTCAAGGGAGAAGTGGCAACCTTGGAGGGAGCCAGGCGTTTTGCTCAACAGAGACTTGAATCTTTTCGAAGTACCTTCAACAGATTGAAAAATAATTCTTATTTCTAAATTTCAGCGTTCATTTGATTACAATTTGGTTTTTTATATGTAATATTCAAACAACGCCATTTTGGCATCTCATCTTGCCATTTTGGCATTTTTATAATATTTTGGTTACGTTGTTACTATTCGAATATCCTGCAGGCGTGGCTTATATTTCTTTAAATATTTCCCATTAACCTTTAGGATACGCTTATCATCCATCAGCTCTTCGATTTCATATGCATTGTTTGAGAATACTTTTAATATTCGAAAAGGTCCTTCCCAATGAGGTGACCATTTACCTAGTGTTTTATTTTTCTTGTCCATGGGCAATATGACTTTCCAGACTAAGTCATTAATAATGAATGCTTTTCTTTTCACCCTTTTGTTATATGTCCTGGCCACTCTTTCTTTTTGTCTCATCAAGATTTCCAATGCATGTAATCTAACTTTGTCCAACTCAACTAATTCATTCATCATCATCTCCCAATATAATGCAGCTGGGATTTCGTTTTGTCTTTGAATTTGAACTGATTGTAGATGAATTTCTACTGCCAGCACTGCATCATGACCAAATGTGAGTTGGAAAGGCGTAGTGTTAGTAGCTTCCTTAGGAGATGTTTTACAGGCCCATAGTATTTGGTCCAAAGTTTTGTGCCAGTTCCTTGGCTTTTTACAAATATGTTTCTTGATTAACCCTATTATCACTTTATTGGCTGCTTCGACTTGACAATTTGCTTGAGCATAATATGGGGTTGATGTTAGTAATCTAAACCCCATTTCTTGGGCAAATTCTTGCATCTTTCTACCAGTAAACACAGAGCCTTGATCTGTGGTTATGCTCTCTGGAAATCCGAACCTATAGATAATGTGCTTCTGTATAAACTCAATAATAGCCTCTTGATCAGCAACTATTAATGGTATAGCTTCGATCCACTTGGTAAAATAATCTATTCCTACCAAGATATATTTCTGTCCTTTAGATGAAGCAGGATTTATTTCTCCTATCAAATCCAATGCCCATCCTCTAAATGGCCATAGTTTGATGATTGAATGCAACTCACTTGCAGGGGCATGTTGAATCCCTGCATGCTTCTGACATTCCTCACATCCTTTAGCAAAGTCTATACAATCTTTGAGCATTCTAGGCCAATACATGCCGTATCGAAATAACAGCTATTTCATTTTATGACCTGCTTGATGTGCCCCACATGCCCCATTGTGGACTTCTGACAATGCTAAGTATGCCTCACTTTCTCCTAGGCATTTCAATAATACGCCCTCTTGGGTCTTTTTGAACAATTCGTTCCCCATGAGGAGATATGATAATGCTTTGTATTTTGTCTTTCTATCCACATTCAGAGTTGGGTT
This sequence comes from Vicia faba, assembly GCA_948472305.1. Taxonomy (NCBI): domain Eukaryota; kingdom Viridiplantae; phylum Streptophyta; class Magnoliopsida; order Fabales; family Fabaceae; genus Vicia; species Vicia faba. The sequence continues at coordinate 303,980,766 of OX451741.1, forward strand.
TGCTAAATAACTCACCAGTGGACTTCGCCAATCTGCATCTGATAAAGTGTTTATGGCTAATATTTCGAATCCCTGTTTCTCAGCATATCCCAATTTCATACTTTCTAGATCTGATGGTGTGAATCTAGTAGCCATAACTCTACCCCTTAATTCAACTAAATCCTCAAAGTTCCTGACAGAAACTTTATAACCCGAAGCCAACTGTGCTAAGTCATTTGCTTCTTGGTTCTCTATTCTTGGTATGTGTTGAATATCCATGTATTCAAATTTCCTAAGTAGCCTGTTGACTATGACGAAGTATATCATCAAGTTTTCCTTTATGCATTTATACTCCTTTGTTATTTGCTTGACCACTAATTCTGAGTCTCCTTTAATTTCGACTCTAGTTGCCTCCAATTCCAACAAAGCTTCAAGTCCAACAATGAGCGCTTCATACTCAGCTTCGTTGTTCGAGCAACGAGGACCATCTAATTTATACTTGAATTTTGTTGGAATTCCTTCAGGAGAAATTAGAAGGACTCCAACACCACTTCCATTCTTGTGGGTTGAACCATCAAAGTATAATTTCCATGGTTGCATTTCAACGTAACTCATGACAGTCTGCTCAACCAATGAATGGTCCACAATGAAGTCAGAAATCACTTGGCCTTTCACAGCTTTTAAAGGCATAAAAGTCAAAGAATATTCTGTTAAGGCTAAAGCCCGTTTACCAACTCTGCTATGCATTATTGGTTTTGAAAGCATGTGTTTAATGACATCGAAATGAGATGAAACATAAACATCAACAGGCTTTATATAATACTTGAGTTTCATACAAGAGAAATACAAACAGAGACATAGCTTTTCTAAATTTCTATATCTGGTCTCTGCATCATTTAGTACTCTACTTAAATAGTATATGGCTCTTTCGATACCATTGCTATCTTCTTGTGCTAACATACTACCTATACTAACTTCAGAGGCAGATATGTACAATCTCATGAGCTTCCCCCATGAAGGTGGAGACAAGATAGGAGGCTGAGAGAGGTATCTTTTTATCCTGTCAAATGCCTCCTGATGGGCTTTGTTCCATTCGAAGGCTTGGCCTTGCTTTAGACGAAGCAACGGAGAGAAGGCTTGGGTTCTTCCACTCAGATTCAAAATGAATCTTCTGAGGAAGTTAATCTTCCCTAGCAGAGATTGCAACTCCCTTTTTGACGTAGGTACTTTCGTCTCCATTATGGCTTTGGTTTTGTTCTGGTTGATCTCAATCCCTTTCTTGTGAACCACAAAACCAAGGAAATCTCCAGCCTGCACAAAAAATGCACATTTAAGGGGATTCATCTTTAAGCCATGTTTTCTCATTCGTTCGAATGATTGGCTCAAATGATGCAAATGTGTTTCTGTAGATATAGATTTGATGACTATATCATCAATATACACCTGCATAAAGGTTTCAATGAAATCAGGAAAAATCGAATTCATTGCCCTTTGATAAGTTGCCCCAGCGTTCTTTAAACCAAAAGGCATCACCACCCATTCGTAGGTGCTTAAGGCTCCTGGGAAACGAAATGCTGTCTTGGCAACATCTTCTTCAACAATAAAAATATGATTATACCCAGAGTATCCATCTAACATACTCAAGTATTCGAACCCTGCAGCAGAGTCTACTAGCATTTCTGCCACAGACATGGAGTACTCATCCTTAGGGGTTGCAGTGTTTAAATCCCTAAAATCTATGCAAATTCTTAAAGAACCATTTTTCTTAATAACAGGTACTATATTTTCTAACCATTCGACGTACCTTGTGGTTCTGATGAATTTGCAACGCAACAACCTTTCGATCTCAGCTTTAATCTTTGTGAGAACCGTTGGTGCGAATCTTATGGGAGTTTGTTTGATGGGCTTCTTGCCATCTTTGATTGGCAGTCTGTGTTCGACTAACTCCCTCTTTAAACCAGGCATTTCGTCATAATCCCATGCGAAGCAATCTTTGTTTTTCTTGAGGACTTCGATTACTTCCTGCTTGAGGCCTGGGATAATTTTTGCACTTATGTAGGTTATTCTTTTCGTGTTTTCATCCCCTAAGTTGACTTCTTCGAGTGGATCCTGCGCCAACATTTTGGCACCTGAGTCTATGGGGTCCCTTTCGAAGCCTAAGGGTTCTTTATCGTAGATGGCATCCAACCTTTGATCCATCTCAAGTTCTTTAAAGGGTGAGCATTTCGAGCCATCCCCACTTATTTCGTTCATCTTTACAGCTAATTTATTTATTTCAGCCTCTAAGGCCGCCTTTGATTCGTTCTCAGCCATATAGGTCGGAATCCTTTCAAAAAAGGTGGACTCAGTCATGGATAAGGTTGTCGAAGTCCCAGCCTGCTGGCCGTCTTTGTATAGTACTTTCGACTCCCTCTTCTTCACTGATTATTCTTCTATCCCAGTATAGGCCATCATGGCGAAGGGTCATGTAGTAGTGGGCGTTTCTGGTTTCGTTGATCTCATCATTTGGAACACACGGAGCAATCTTTTCCAGATGTTTGTCATAATTCCTTTTGTCAACTAAATTGACTGTTGACATGAAGTAACTCTGGTCTGCTTCAATGTTTTCCACGATCCCATCTTCTCTCCATAGAACTAATCGCTGATGCATTGACGAAGGAACTGCCCCTACGCCATGGATCCACTCCCTTCCCAGCAATAAGTTGTAGTTGGCCTTGGCTTCAATCACCATAAACATGGTGGGCCTACAGCTTGAGCCTATTGTCAAGTCCAACTGAACCACTCCCAGTGTTTTGCCCACTTTCCTTTCATAATTGGATAGAACCATATTGTGGGGCTTGATGTCTCCTTCGCGGATCTCTAATCTTTTCAGCATGAAGTGGGGTATCAAATTGACTGCAGCACCCCCATCCACTAGAACCTTATTCACGCCATGGGCACCAACTTTTGCCCGAATAAATAGTGGCTTAAGATGGTTCTTCATAGCTGGTTCTGGACGTTCGAAGAACGCATTTTGCTCCTCGACAGCCCCATTGTCCATCACATAGTAGCACACATGCCTATGCTTCATCAAATCTATGGTATCTTCTTCCTCATATTCATCAATTTCAGTTTCCTGTCCAAATTCACAGGGAAGCACAGATACCACGTTGCAGTTTAGGTTGAACGAAGACTCCCCCTCTGACTCGAAGTTATCCGTTATCATATCTTCGTCTTCTTCTGGTCCTGGAGTGTATTCCTTTGGTTCATCCAGTTGTACTTCAGAAAAAAGCCTCCTATTAACTGGGGGTTTGTCTTCAGTTTGATTTTTTGGTGTGGGTTTGTTGGTGCTAGATTCACCTTGGTTCCTTGCTGAGGTTGCCCCTTTATTTGCCACAGCTTCCCTCTCAGCCTTTCGAATCCTCTGCTGCCTTCGCCACTGGGATCTCGACATGGGGTTCCTCCCTTTGTAGTTCTCTAATCTTACCTCTTCCCTTTTTGCTATGTTGAATTGCCTCCTGTATGTCATAGCATGGCGTGCATTTCGTTCGGTGTTTCTCCATCTGTCTTTGCCTTTGTCATTTCTGACTTGCAGCCATCTGTCGGTTGGCACTTCAGCAGGGAGTTTGAACGTCACTCTTCGAGCAGCCTTGGGATGAGGACTATCAGGCCTTCGTTGTTTGTGTCTGCTATCGAAACGTGGGCCCATCTGAACAGTTTCTTGATGGTTCCAGCAAGGGGCGAAGGGAATCGTTTCGAAGGCTCTGGCCATGCTTTGATCATACACAGCAGAACACCTTGGGCATATCAAGCACTTGGTTGCCCCTTTGTAGCAGCGAAACACAAATTCCAGCAAACTTTCTCTAGCCTTAGGATAACACCTGAATAGCTGGTTATCCTGGCGTCAATTGTTGCCAGTTCGAGCCCTCTGTACCCTCTCGAAGTTCGCAGCGATTCTCTGATTGTAGAGGATGCTGCACCTAGGGCATAATATCATTCTTGTATCTCCCTTGTGGCACGTCATGAGGTAATCCTTGAGACTAGCATCTCCAGCATGATTATCCTCCATTTTATACTTCTCTTTTTCTAAGTATCTTTCTACCTCCTCCATCTCAGAGCGAGGCCTCTCCATATCCACCATGTTTACCTCAACATCTTCCCCCTTAGCTTCATCATCTCCCCATCCTGTGGGTTTTATATCTTCAATGTGGACTTTTGAACTCTCTGGGGAAGAATATTTGACCAAATAGTCAAATTTTCCACTGGGTTCCCCTAAAGTGTCCCATATTTCTTTATGAGGGGCCGTTGGCTTCGTGATTTGGACTTTCTCTAATTCCAGCCTCAGGCCTTCAGTGACCTGTGTCAATTCTTGGTTTTGATTTTCCTGGCCTTCAGTAGCCTGGATTTCTTTTGCAACAGCTAAAGGTGCTGCTTCAATCGAAGTCTCTGGTTGCTTCTGGACGTCTTCAGTGACCTCCTTATCGACTTCGACTATCACCCAGCTTTCGTTTTCAATACCTTTCTCTCCTATTGGGGCATCAATTTGGTCAGCTTCCACCATGTTAATATCTCCAATGCATGCAGGCTCGGAGTAGTTGGTGTCTGCGACGTCCAAGGGATCTTCGTCCACTTTCATCTTTGCTTTATCAGCAAACTTCAGTCTGCCATCTTTGATTGCATTCTGAATTAGGTCCCTGAAAAGAAAACACTGTGAGGTTTTGTGGCCTAGGAAACTATGATATTTGCAAAATCCTCTCTTCTTTCTTTGATCTAAAGGAGGTATTTTGACATTTGATGGCACAATGAGTTGGCCATCTTTGACAAGTAAATCAAAAATCTAGTCACATTTAGTGACATCGAAGGTATAAACCTTCTTTGGGAATTTGTCACTTTTCTCATTTTCAACAATCTCTTTCCCTTTTGTGGGAACCAATAATTTGCAGGAGTAGGGTGGTGCCTGTTTTAATTCAGCGAGGTCGATTTCGACCTCTTCGAATTCGAATTCAGGATAATCTTCTGCTTCCTCAGTTCCAACATAGGAGATCCTTTCCTTCTTATTATTTTTAAAGACTCTGGCCTTTTCGGCCTTTAGCCTTTCGACCTGTCGAACCCTGTCGGCTAACTGAGCCATGTCCCTCAAATATTGAGTGTCTAGTTTCTTTCGAATAGAGTAATCCAAGCCACCAACGGCCATTTCGACTAACTCATGTTCAGGAACCACTGTGTAACATCTGGATTTCAAAAGCCTAAATCTATTCAGATAATCATCTATGGGTTCAGTGAACTTTCTCTTGACACTGGCTAATTCCTTCAAGCTTATTTTTTACTGTCCCATGTAAAACTGTTCATGGAATAATCTCTCCAAAAGAGCTCAAGTATCAATGGACCCAGGAGGCAAAGTGGTGAACCATGTGAAGGCGTTTTTAGTCAGGGAACTTGGGAAGTATTTGATCTTGAGGTCTTCATTATTGGCTATATCTCCCGCTTCGGTTAGATATCTGACTATATGTTCAACTGTTGACTCATTGGTATCCCCAGCGAACTTTGTAAATTTAGGGACTTTATATCCCCGTGGTAAATCAGTATGCATTATGCAATCTAATATAGGAGAAGCATAATTTGGCCTTCTAATTCCTGTGTTGAAGCCATTCTGGGCCATGACTCTCTCTATCATGGTGGTTAAATTGTTTTCTGCCAAGATGTTATCGTTTCGAATTCTATGAACGACAGCATCAGCATCTTGATTTCGACCCACCATGACAACCCCCCTAGGTTGGTCTTCTCGAAACTCTGGGACTTCCAGCCTTTCGACCCTTGCCCCTGGTTCCATAATTTCTCTTTGTGGGCCTGGGATCATTGGGGCTTCTAGCCTTTGTGCCCTTTCCCCCAAGTTAACTTCTTCTCTAGGTGGTCTATAAGTTGGGTCGTTAGCAACTTGTTCCACAATAGGTATGTTTGCTCGAACTCCCTCCTGATTCTGCCTACGCCTATCTGGGGGAGCAAAGAAATCTGCTATTCGACTCATGTTATCTGCGTTTTCTCTGTTTGTCACAGTCACATTTTGTACTATTGGGGCAAATATTTCCTGCATAGTTTGTGCTAATACCCCTATCATATTATGGTTACTGTCATCCATCAATTGCCTAAAAGCCAACTGGTTTTCTGTGGTTAAAATAGGCATTGTGCTATAACCCACTGACCCTTGGTTATTTGTCATAAACTGATTCGCCCCAGACCCAGACCCTAATTATGGTGATGAATTCGATGTGGAACTGTGTAAACCTGTCATAAAAGATGTTGGCATTCCATAAGAGGAATTTCTGGTTCTATTACCATCGAAACCGGGTGGTCTAGTTAGTGGAGTGGCGAAATGGGTTTGTGTCCCTGATGGTGGAACAAATCCCCCAGGATAACCAATGGTTCCAGTATTTCCTAAGATCGAACTATTAGTTGATATGCCACTTACTCCATTAGTGGCTATATTACTGGTAGAAGATGCAACAGATTGTGCATTCGAAGGGATCACATTAGATGTTCCCATCGAAGCGGATACATTAGTGCCTGTTGTATGTGGGGCATTTTGTTCCCCTTGTTGATTGTCAGAATTAGACATCTTGTTCAAACGTTTTCTTCTGGATAAGGGTTGGTTGCTGTTGGTTATTTTACCACTTCTCAGGTTCATAAAACAACAAACTTCTTAGGTTCCAACGTTTTTATAATGGTTACGTCTCAACAATCTTTATTTCTGTTCTAAATTCCGTAATTTCCAACGATGGGTCCCACCGGGTGTGCCAATTTGTTTACAGTGATTTCTGGTAAACAACCGCTAGTCCTCCAAACTATCGAATAAACTTACTGACTGTTATTCAATTTCTCTGGTAACTCGCAGGATCGACTAGATTGATCCTAGGACGTGTTGGTCATTAGGGTAACTCTCATGATCGAACGGGTTTTCATGGTTGGTATTTAGAATGTTGTGTAGGTGTTTAACTTATTTCGATTTCTCTCTTAAAGATCTAAAGGTGCGATCAAATAAACGTGCACGAAACTAAATTGCATGAATAAAGGTCAATTGTAAAGACATGTAAAAACTGCATAAAAGACAAATAAATGGCTTCGAATCGTAAAGAAAACAGTTAATGTAAAAGATTCGAAATGTGAAGAAAGCGTTTAATGCAAGAAAACTGTAAAATGGCTTTAAGTAAAAAAGGTGTTCAAAGGATAAAAATTTGAAGATAAAGGCATGAAATGTATAACAGTTTCTGAAATGTAAAGTATTTGAAATGGAAGGAAAGCATTTAAATGTAAGGCATCAGTGAAAAGATTTCGAATAAAAAGACTTTAGATGCAAAAACTTGTAAATGGTATTGATATAAAGATAAAGGAAAGTACTGGAATTGATAAAGAGTTTTCATTAAATCATAAACATGTGGTGTTATCATACGTACATTACTCTTGCATTCGTTTCCCTAGCCATGTGGTAATTTGAATGTTTACTGAGTTTTCTTGTACAATAGATATGACACACGAAATCCTAATGCTAAGACTTCTATTTATACTACTTCGACCATAACGGTATTGCTATAAGATTCTTCCACGTTCAGAACACGCAGAGCAATGCCTCTCTCTTGCTTCCACGCGTCTTCGAATGCTCCAGCGCATAAATTTCAAATTTCGAACATCCCGCTTGCATTTGATTTTCAAATGTTTTGGCATTTCTTCGCTTCGAACGCATTTCTTAGATACAGCCTTGTTATCATTTCGAGACTTCTTTGGATATATTCTCATAACTGTCACTCGAAGCTCCAAGCTTTGATATGCTCATTCGAAGCATTGCTTCTACTATTTCGAAACATGACGCTTTGTTTCGTTTCAATCGAAACGTCCAATTTACTTTACTTCTAATAATATCATCAAAATCTTCAGCCAACAAGTTCATACTACAATCTTATCTCAGTGTCGCTGTTAGTAAAAGATTATAATTACACTATTTAATTTACTCACAAGTTTTGTCTTATACAAGACCCCACTTTGAGGATGCCGATTGGAGAGGGTGAACAAAGAGACTAACTATATTATGTGAGTACAACTTCGTCATTAGATGTTTTACATGATGTCAAAATTGGAAAAAGATAGCATTTATGTACATTGGACAATATCTCTATTTCTTGTGGCACTCCTTTGCCTTAGGGGTCTTAGGAACCATTAAAAAACATTTAGAAATTGATCCAAGTCATTAAAAACTAGTTTTTGCATAAATTTTCATTGCATGTCTCGACACATACAATTTTCAGGTCAACGCATGAAACTCAGTTTTGAAGCTTATAGCCTCTGGAAGGCTCGGGTCGACACATGCATTGCACATGTCGATACATACTGAAGCATTTCTGAAATTTTAGAAATTCTTAATTTATGTGTTGACACATACGAATTTCAGGTCGACACATTTACTATTGTTTTAAAGCCTGAAGCCTCTGACTTTTTTCGATCGATACGTACCTTCCTCCAGGTCGACACATACAGCTTAAACTTAACATATGTGTCGACATATGTGATTTATAGGTCGACACATACTGATCATTTTGGTTAATTTTTCAAATCTCTTTAATTCCGAAAAAGTCCTTTTTGCCCTAAAATTCCAAAACTATAAATACATCATTCATGCATCATTACAACTTGATGATACCATAAAATTAGCCTACATTTGCTCTTCATCTTCAACCTCCAACCTATGCATACACTCTAACAAACCACTGTAAGGATTCTTTGTTGGGGTGTCATCTAGGCGAGGTTTGATAACGTCTGATTAGGTTCTTGTGTAGTCGAGAATATTGGGTTCAGATTTGTAGGGATCTTCATCAGGAAAAACCACGAGTTTATCCTCCAAGATCATTGAGTGATTTGGGGGGTTTTATGCAATACATTCAATAGAGAATTGCAGCCAAGTGAAGCCCTTTGGAGATAAAGAATGCAAAGGATCCTTTGGAGATAAAGAACACAAAGGAAGTAATGAGAGAACAGAAGATCACATTGAAGTCTTGTGTTGCAATAGGTGAAATTGATGGTGCGCGAAAGCTTTGGAGATAAAGTATGCAAAGGATTAGCAAGATCCAGATAGTCAAAGGATAAATCAAGTGAAGAGAAAGGGATAAATCAACAACAAGCATTAGGGTTTGTGGAGTTTCTCTTGAACACTTCTCTTGTATCAACTTTTTGCATAGTAAAAATTATCCTAATTCCACTGGAATTAGGCGTAGACGTACCCACACGTGAGGACGAAAGTGGGGAACTGTGAAAAAAAATCCTCATGTCACTTTTTCATAATATTTACTTGATTTTTTTTCATAAAACAATTTGTCTAATAGCATTGCATAATCAATTGACTCGTAGGAATTTTTATGAACTATTTTTGTTTTGAATTAAGTGTTGATATTGCTTATAATCACTTTTTATTATAAGTGCTTTTTGTATATACACAAATCAAAGGGAAAATTTGAAAATTAAATTGCACACCAAGTGTTCGAAAAATTGTTTTTGTTTGTTCTTTTGATAATTGCATTAGAAATAGCATTGTTAGTAACTTGCTATAAACGATTCATAAAGTGTTACTTGATTAAATTCCAATTAATTCAAATTATCATATTTGTTCCATTTGCAATTTTATATTTGCATGTCCGAGTTCCAATAACTATGGTTCGATAGACGACACATTCTGTAAATCTTCAATGTGCACTCTTTTCAATTCAAAATTTTCAAAAAAGATTTTTAAACTTAAATTTTGGTTTGGTGATCTATTCACCCCCCTCTAAATAAGGTGTTGTTGTCTAACATATTATCTTAAAGGTATGGTCAAGGAAGCTCTAGTGAAAATCAATAAGGAAATTTCTATGGACTTGTTACGTCGCAGACTAGGACATGTTTCTTTGAAGGTTCTGCAAATGTTTCCAAATGTTAGGTCTAGTAGAAACAATTATCTATTTACTCAATCATGTTACATATGTCTTGGAGAAAAAAATCAAGATACTTTTCGTGAGTGAAATAAATAAACTTTTGCATTTCATTTAATCCATTGTGATTTATAGGGATCTTATCGCAACCCAACATTTTATGGTGCTAGATATTTCTTAACTATCATTGACAATTACTCGAGAACATGGTGGATTTATCTTGCTGCTGAGAAAACATAAGTCTCTAGATATCATTTTTAATTCCTTGCAATAGTTGTATGAAAATTCAATAAACAAGTAAATATTATTCATAGTGACAATGAGGTTGAATTTAGTTGCATGAAAACATATTTTTGTGACCATGGTATAATTCATGAAACTACATGTATTGGGAAACCACCACAAAATGAAATGATGGAGCGCAAAAATAGACATATTCTCAATGTTGGTCGTGCTTTGCGCTTTCACGCTCAATTTCCAAATCAATTTTAGGGTAAATATGCTCTTCTTACGTGTTATTTGATTAATCTCACTCCTAAAAGGCACAAATATATAACATAATCAGAGTAAATTAGCATGCACATCACGAAAAGACATCCCATTTACTTCACGAAAACAAATCTAAGACACTAGTCATATTCATAACACGCATTTAGAATCATGTTCCATACTATAACACATAAGCATCTCGCAGCGGAATAATTCTTAACTCAAAATAATAATATTAAAGGTTAAAATCTCATATTGACAATCATATCATAAAATACTAGGCACTAAAGGCCGTCATCACATATATCTCAATCAAACATAAATATCCAGAGAGTATAACAACATCTCTCAAATAAACATGAATATCATAGACATAAAATGAATCTAAATATTTCCCGTATTACATAGACCAGAGCATGACTCACTACCTAGTAAATGGATAATCTAATCTCCCCCGACTAATCCTTGCTAGAAGCACCGCTGCTATCCTCGTTACCTAAGTGATGTCGTATAAAATAATATTCCAACAGAAGGGTGAGAATTCATATCATTATAGAAATATATAATAAATAATTAATGCATAATAAACATATATCAAACAAATTCATCACACTTCACATAATAATGTATTCAACATTACTTCAACATAATTCACATGATTACATATACAACATTGCCCAACGATATAAGATTCAAAGATAAATTCCGGAAGAATGGATCATGAAATATTTTTTCTTGAGATGCCGGTAAGGAACAACCAATTATAAAAGCGGGTGGCAGGGAATGAAAACACTCCTTTGATAGCAAAAAATAGAAATTTTTGAGAGCTAGGGGCAGGACATCTATTCCTGCTTTAATTTCTTAAAGTAAGCCTTAGATCTCATAATGCACACCAATTCACCATTTCACATCATCACATGTGAATCCAATGCAATTCAATGCAATACGCGCATGGTTCCAAATGTTATCCTTACCGTTCATTTCGAGTCCATCCCTCAGACAGATAACCACCAACAAAAGATCGAATTGGCCTTAAGCTTTCAAACCCCCTTCAGCGTTAGGTTTGGGACAAGTCAATATTTCCCACGGAATTATCAAACCATTCCTCTTGACACAAATGATGCATGTACGTGTGCAATCTCAACAATCATATGCAATTAAGATCACCCCTCAATCTTAATCATACAAGCATATTTCACATAATTCAACATATTTTAATTATCTTTACCAAATTGCACAACATACAAATATCATGTCATCAATCACATAGAATACATCCTCATAGCATTAATTATCTAAACACATTAATATAACATGTAGAAATCAAGTACAAACCTTGTTATCTACAATCAACATCAATTCCCAACAATTACATACATCAAAATCTAGTGTCGTATTTCTCATTAAAATCCATCTAAAACACATAGAATAAATTATTAAAATTCATGTAAATCAATGATAAATCATATGCATCCATGATATAGAGTAGTTTCAGAAAATAATAAATTTTGAATTCCAGACCACACTAAACGGCCTTCACCGTGCTAAGCGCGCTTCGCTGAACACAAAAAATATTCTACGAAGACAACTCCTGCCCCTATAAATTGGATTACCAAAACCCACCCCAATCGGTCATTTTTCATCATTGAAGTGTATTATAACTTATATCTATCACATATCATCAAATACAAACATCAAAACATGATTTCTAACATCAATTCCATTATTTCACATTCAAACTCTAACATGTCAAAATCTATAAATTGAAGAACTAATCCCTAGTTTCATGTTACTATCCATTACATGCTCATATATAATTCCATAATAACAAGAAATCCCACTTTACCTTAGATGTAGACTCTTTCTAAGCTTTTAATTTTCTCTTCTCCTTTTCTCATTTCATCCCTTCTTTTGTTTTACAATTCTATCTCTTTTGTTTCACAACACCTTACTAACCCTTATTTCACAAATGAGCTTATCTCACCCACCCATTCTAATGTGACACTTAAGGTCCAATACTCAATATTGCTATTCTAAAACTTATGAACCCAATACACAATTAAACAACTAATATAAATATTCACAAAATCACACAATTTTATTAATTACTATATCAAATAATAATTAATAAAATAACTAATTATTTGCTCTTGTATAGAACAAATATCTGGATGGCTTCCCAGGAGGTGGCTAGGGAGAGTTTCTAGAGTGAGTTTATGGGATGATTGAGGGATTTAAGAGATAAGCTAGAGAAACATGCGTCCCAAGATAAATGTCTTACTTATCCATCTTGTGGAAGCCCCTTTATATAATGTGTATCTTTGCGTCATCAGGAGCCTCAGTTAATGAGTGACTCTTGAGTTCCATAACTCTATAACCTCTGTCGTCTCCATAAATGGAGGAATCAAAGTTGTGTAACACTATAATGATTGTGCTACCGGTGGTTACATGCATTAATGATTCGAGGTGATGACCAGTCATGGGTAGGTGCGTCCTGGCTACCTACCCTATCCAGGTCGATGATAATTACGGGTTGCTACTCAGATCTATCGGTCATCTGATACTTCATTGGCCGAGTTGCACGCTGGATACCTTTTCCCCAAGTCGACCACTGGTTTAACCTTTCTCCTTGCTGATTACACTACCCGGGTTCAAGTCCCTTCTTTTAAGGACATCCTATTCAGTCATGTAGTCGCAGAAGGTAATGCAGGTGCCTTTAGGTTGCTTCTCTACTCTTACCCATGTGTCATGGAGTGAAGAGTCACCATTTTCTCATTCCTAAAGTAATGATTACTTCCACTTAAATTGTTGTTCATTGGGTGACGTTTCTGTCTCCTAGTGCATTGTTCCTTAGACTCTATTAAAGCCCTTATTTTCCTCCTTTCCTTTTTTACCTCTAACATTGTAGAAGGTGTTACATCTTTCAAAAAATTTCAATCATCTTCAAGTGTTCTCCATTTTCCAGGTATTTTCTCTTATCCTTTCACTTTCGTTTTTCCTTTTCGATTATGGTTACCCTAAAGGAATGTGATGATGAAGGAAATATCATAAAAACCTCTAACGTCTAGGAGAGGAAAGAGTTGTGGGACTAATGCATGCGAGAGGTGTAAGGTGTTATAGGTCAAGAGGGATTTTATCGGATCAAAATGGAAGTTTATGGTTTCACCATTGCTTCTTTGAGTGATTTTGACCACGACTCTTCCTCCTTAGATTATGTAGAATTTCTGATGGAAACTTCTTCCCCTTTCGACCTTGAAGTTACGGGTTATAAGAATAGTGTGCTTGATGATACAGAGATCACTAAACTTTAAACTTTGATGGCATTCTCTTCAATTGGTGAAGAAAGTTACATTATTATAGAGGCGTACGTTCCCTGGGATCGCGTATGTGTGCTTTGTTAAAAGTCCACAGATGAAGCTGTTGTACCCGAAAATTTTCCCTCTCATTTCTCAAAGGATCACCCTGGACCCTCAGGTTTGCTTCCATCCAATTTCAAGCCTTGAATTACAAATTTTCCAAGAAAGTCATTCACAAGGGTAAAATGGTCATTTGCGTACTGAAAAGTCAAACTTTGACTATTGATCAAAATCAAGTTTCAAGGACCATATTTCATCAAGACATGTCGAAATATGAAGTTTGTTTCATCAAGAAATTCAAAAGTCAAAATTACTTTGGAAAAGTCAAAATTCTAAATACTTAGAATTTTTCTAAGTGTTTAAAAAATATGACAAGCTCAGAACTTCTGATCAGATTATCACCATGACATAAGCTGATTCTGGAAGAACTTCTAAGACAAGAGTTGTAGACTTCAACAAGATCTGAAACATTTCAGAACAGAACTTCTCCTGGAAATGCTGGAATTTCAAGTTATAAATCTTCAAAGACACGTCCATGAAACTGAAGCACTCGACAAATTCTGGACATTTTCAAGACAAAGTTTGGTTAGAATTTTTGGGCGAGTTTTCACAAAGGTTCAACCAGAGTTTGCAAAAGTAATCAAAGAAAGTCTACAACTCATGTTACAAGCCTTTTGCAAAGTGTGGGAACTTGCTCAGAACATGCTGGAGGAAAGGGATTCAGGGATCAGAAGTTAGATGTTTGTTCTAAGTTCCGCTGATGCTGAACTTCTGACCCAAACTTAGGCTATGATGCACAATCTTATGGCACATGATTTCTAGTTCGATAAATCTCATCACCATTTAATGCTCAGAACCACTTTTGAGTTTTTATCCAAAGGATTTCCCCACGTGTGAGATAGAAGTATCATTGTTGTCCTTGAAAAGCAAACGTTTGTACAAGTTTATGTTGGGCCCATGCTTTACTTTTGCCTCTGAGGGTACTTTTCCTTAATTCAGGCTTACAAATTCAGCTTAAGCGCGGCTACAACTGCTAACAACCATACTTGTTTGAACTTGTTTTAAGAACAAGTCAGCGCCTAGCATATAATGGTTGTACTTTTGATTTCTCCAAGCTACTAAATCCTTGCCGATAAATTGAACTTCATTGGCAACTGTAAAAGAAAAGGGGGACTTGAAAAGGAAAAGCCTTGAACCCCTGCTAAAATTCCAAGAATCCAAAATTGCAAACAAAAAATGCAAAACCTATTAGCTTTTAATTCTTGCATTCAAACTCCATTTTTCCTCAAGCTTTTCTTGACCAAGTCATCCATAAAGTTTCTAATATACATTTAGAAGCCATCCTAACTTCTATTTTTAGACTGTAACACACTCTCCATCAACCTCCACCTCAAAAAGTCAAAATTTTGCTCCTTGTTTGTTCCAGAATTTTCCAACCATTCATAGCCCAAGTTGAAAGTTTCTAGCCTACTGAGTATATGAGGAAACTGATCAGAACATCCCAAGCAGTCATAACCAGACTCTAGCTTACAGAATAATTTCAGCTGCAAGGTAAGTTTCTGCTGACCCTCCTCATATTACTTAGGCATTGTTAGATTTGCATGTTCAAAATACAATGTAGACATCCTGATTCTGATGCTATACATATTCCGAGGTTTCATGTATTTGTCTGCCTAAGTAGGGAGAACATTAGTTCAAAACTTCTTAAGGAAACGAGGTTTAGCAGATACATGCTTGTTTCTGATTTACAGTCTTGACATTTTTTATGTTTCTGAACCATGAGGGAAACTTACCATAATTGCTATGTTTGTGTTTTCTATTCTGTTGAGAAATGACCAAGTTGCAGATGTTCTGATTAGCATGAAGAAAGAGGTAGAGTTTATCATCAGAACTTCTAAACTCTCTCAACAACCAGAAACTCCTAACTTTTCAACAATATTAGTATTTCTAGGTTGCCAGCGGCATCAGAATTTCTGAAATCTCCTTTGTTCCCACCGGACCCAGAACTTCTGACCTTCCCTATTTATGCTAACATGTTATTTCTGATTTTGCAGTGCACCAGAGTCAGAACTTCTGCTCTCCCAGCAATGCGTTGGTTCTATTTATTTTTCCTTTTATTATTACTTTTACCATCACTTTTACTTTCATTAATAAAAAAAACACTTTTATATTTAGATGCTTTATTTTATTTCATAAAACAAAAAGACCAAAAATATTTTCTTAAGGAAATTTATTTCTTCTTTTAACAAAAACAAAACAAGTTCATTTGACATTCTTGTATATTATTCAATATGGTTGTAATAGATAATTAGGACTTTAATTTCTTGCAATTCCCATTTGTAAATTTGTACACCCCATCCCTAAATATTGTAATAGCGTAGGACTTTACATTTTCGCAATTTATCGCTTTCAAATATAAATGCTAGTAATTAGGGCGTGTATGGCAAGACACAAAATCAACAAATAGATAGCCCTAATCAAGACAATATTCATGTAAATCAAACGCACGTGCACACTAACATTCTTAGGGTAATCCCACTTTGTTGCCTTTCGAAAAATAGTCATGTCCCTCGAACATGAGTGTTTTAGCAAAGACCCACGATAAAAGATCGTAGTCCCTCGATGTTGCCTTCGATAAACGATCTAGTCCCTAAAACAACATTGCTAAAACGTTCCATGAGTTGCTTTCTATGACTACACAAATGTCCCATGCCTGTCCCTTCACATCCAACGATGGGGCTTCTTATCGAAACAATGGTAAGATAGCAACATCTAAAGGAGGAGGAAAAGAATATCTAAGACCTTTTGAGTAGGTAGATTTTCTCCTAGTTGCTCTCTTTCTCACAACAAAACATTTTTTACACCAACACTTTAAATCTTGAAACATTTTCAAGAGATCAAACACTTTGTATACATTCTTACAAACGATAATCATTACAAAGTTTGCTTAAACGATGGCGTCTTTACAAAATACTTTCAAAAAACACACAAAAACACATTCGACAAACACCTTTTGAACTATTTTCGAAATAACACTTTGTACACGTTCTTATAGAAACGAGAACCATTACAAATACATTTTCAAAATACTTTCAAAACCCACACCACAAGCACAATCAAACAAAAGCAAGTGATCTAGCAAGCAACTAAGAGCCCATAGATAACAACGGATGAAAAGGGTGTTAATACCTTCCCTTTTCATAATCTACCCCCCAAAATCAAGAAAATATCAAAGGTCTTTCCTGTGCTTTTTCACCTTTCCTTTTGGATAAAAGAAAAGTCGGTGGCGACTCTTGCTAACCGCAACATTTTTTATCAAACGCAAAACCTTTAAGTCAGTTCTCCCATCGTATCACAGAACTGGCGACTCTGCTGGGGAGTATTCTAAAAGTGGGGTTACCTTAGGGATGGATCACATTTACTTTCCTTCATTGTTTTACTTGTATGCTTTACATTATGGTTTTTTGTTTGGGTTTGAAATCCTCTACCCGGATTTGGGGATACCTTATAGGTAAGTAGCAATATATTGTAGAAACTGTGCAGGGTATACCAACATGGTCTAAGCAATAGCTATGTTAGTGCGGAATATTTGTGGGTACCAGTAGACCTTGAGCTAATCAAGGAGAATACGGGGCCGCTGAGTGATGTCATAAAGCACTAATGAAATTTTAGAACCTTTACTTGACCAACTTGGCCATTAGGACGTAGTGAGATGATCGGCTTTGGTGCAGTCCAAAGTTGATAGATACTCGATACTTCACTCATTGAGGTTTGGTTTTTTTAGATATTTAGGTTGCCATTCAAGAGGCTTGTGCTAAGACAATGCTCAAAGAAACAAATCAGTGATATTGAGCTCCTTAGAACCCAGTTACTATTGTTAAGATAGGTTGAGCCAACTAAACTTCAAGAAGGTACTTACCTATAAAACCTCATGCAAGCCTAAACCTAAGGACTTGTTTGCTTTGTTTGTGTATATTTACTTATACATAACATCATGAACATCATAACATCATATTCATTCACTAACCATTTCAAGGATCTTGGGATTTATCTTTGTTCTTGTTTTGTAGGACATGGATTCTATTCGCAGGAAAACTATTCAAGTCAATCTTGTGAGGATCCCTCCACAACTTAAGGAGCTAGCATCAAGGATTCCTGAAAACTCTCCATTCACCTAAATACATGGTCGCCTACTAAATTTGGTCACCTACAACATTGATGAAGACATGATGAAGGTGCTCTTTCAGTTCTTTGATCCCTTACACCATTTCTTCACTTTTCCCGATTATAAACTTGTGCCAACTTTGGAAGAATTCTCCCAACTCTTGAGGATTCCCATTCTCAATCAACTATATTTCAACGGTACAGAAAGAGACCCAAAGCCAGAAGATATTGCTCAAGCTCTACACTTGCAATCATCTGATGTCACAACTAATTGGGAAACAAGGAGTGGTGTCAAAGGTTTCCTAGCAAAGTTCTTGTTTGAGAAAGTCTGAAACTGTTGGAACTCCTTGGATTTGCAAGCCTTTAAGGAAATTGTGGCTCTCCTCATCTATGGGATGGTTTTGTTCCCAAATCCTTACCAACTTATAGATGTGAACGCCATCAAGATCTTCATGTCTCGTAACCCGGTGCCTACTTTACTAGGGGACATTCTACATTCTTTTCACACTCGCACTATGAGGAAAAGAGGTATCCTTATGTGTTGCACTCCTCTCTTGGAAAGATGGTTTATTTCGCATCTTTCCCAATCTGTATTGAAGAACGAGCAAGGTTCAAGGTAGTCACAAAGGTTGATGACACTCAAACATTCAGACATTCATTGATGTTCCCGGTCCCTAGAGAATGTTACTATTGTCAACCGTTTTGGAGAGTTCCTTAATGTCCCTTTACTTGGCATTAGAGGAGGCATCACCTACAACCCCTGCTTAGCCTTAAAACAGTTTGGTTATGCTCGAAGGGATGGTCGGCATGAGATGCTGATTCAAGATTTGGTATTTGACTACGAGAACGACGATCAAGGTCTTCGCCATAGATTTATCCGAGCTTGGAGGATGTTAAACAAGGTAGATAGCAAGACATTAGGGCACAAGAATTCCATCCCTTTTGAGCCTTACCTCAAATGGGTACGAACTCGTGCTCAAAGCCTTATGATGCCTTATCCTTCCATTCTCCCAGTAATCATTGAGCCTGTTAAGGAAGGAGATGTTCCATACACTATCCTACATCCTGACATGCCCACTTCTATTGAAGACTTACAAAGAGATTGGATACAACTCAAGGGGGAGCTATATACTTTCGAAGCCCAAATCTACGCTAGCGAGAAGAAGGTTTTGGAACTCACTAAGTAACTTCATGAGGAGCAGACTCTGAATGCCTACGTTGCACCAAAGAGGATGCGTACTACCTTTTTATGTTAGAGTTTTGTATTTTTTGTTGCCTAAAGAGGCATTGATGTACTCAAGCTTTAATTTATTAATATAACGTGTGTTTTCTTTTTGTCTAAAACTAATTTGAATCTTTAAAATCCTTGAAATCATTGCATATGCATTTACCATTCATCATAACATAAGCAGGTTTCTTGCAACAAGTCTCCTCATCTTTCTACTATTTATTTCAGTAAGATAGATCTCGAGCAAACGGTTAAGGACCTCCAAGAACAAAATGCTTAGTTTCTATAGATGTTCTTAACTCTAGCCAACGGACAAGAAGAGTTGAAGACTTTGCTGGTTGAAGAGAAAAAGAAGAAAAAGAAAATAACCGGGGTTCTAAATATGGGAAGAAGATTCCAAGGATAGGCAAGAAGGACCTTAGACTTTATAACGACGTCCGGTGAGAGTCAGAAGAGGAAGAGGAAGAAGAAGACTATTCTAAAGAACAATATCCTCCAGCCGATGACAAGTATAAGCATCTAGAAGAGCAGTTGAGCGCAATGGAAATCCAAAAAGTGCATGGATTGGACTTTGAGGATTTGGGATTAGTATCTGGCATTGTCATCTCTCCAAAATTCAAAGCACCGGTGTTCGCCAAATATGATGGAGTTTCATGTCCCAAAATGCATCTCCGGTCGTATGTGAGGAAAATCCAGCCTCATACTGCTGACAAGGATTTATGGGTACACTTCTTCCAAGACAGTCTGTCTAGAACTCAACTTGATTGGTTTTATCAATTAAAAAGAGCCAATGTTCATAACTGGGAAGATCTTGCTGCTGCTTTTTACAAACAATACCAATATAATGCTGATCTTACACCTACCTGTACTCAACTCCAGATTATGGTGATGGTTTCAAGTGAAGGCTTTAAAGACTATGCACAAAAATGGAGGGACTTAGCAGGTAGAGTCCAGCCTCCTATATCTGAAAGAGAGTTAGTAGATATGTTTTTGAGCACCTTGTCCGGACCCTTCTTTAATCACTTAATTGGGAGTTCATCGGCAAGATTTACTGAATTGATATTGACCGGAGAAAGGGTAGAATCCAGGATAAAGAATGGGAAGATTCAAAAAGATGCATCCTCTACTGCTGTAAGGAAACCATTCATCAGAAAGAAAGAAGTTGTTGTTGTATATCCTCAGAGAAATCAAGATAGGACTGAACACCGTCCATGGTGGGGGCTGTCATGATTCCCAAACCTGCGCCTGCTCAACAAAGAAGCAACCAACCAAGAATGGAAAGACTAATCAGATAATTCACCCGAATTAATATGACACTATCTCAAGTATTTACACATTTGTTAAGATCCAATCTAGTGACTTTGAAAGAAGCTCCAAAGAACCCCAACACAACCTCTCCTCACTATCATCCTAATCCCCGCTGCACATACCATTCTGAGAGTCTCGGCCATGACACTAACAATTGTTGGGCTCTGAAGAACAAAGTACAAGACCTTCTTGAAGCCAAAGACATTTAATTCGACGTGCCAGAAAAGCCCAATGTCATTACTGCCCATATGCCCAAGCATGGCCATAATACCAACGCCATTGAGGAAGATATGTTTGTTACTTCAATTGGTGAACTGGTGACCCCACTCCTAACTATCAAAAATAACTTGTTGAATGTTGGTGTATTCCCAGGCTGTGATGAAAGCTGTCATTTCTGTTTGTCCTCACCAACCAATTGTCCGTTGCTAAAAGCAGGCGTTCAATGCCTAATAGATGACAAGGAAATTTTGTTCGAAAAGACTTATATTCCAACTGTTTCTTATAATGATGTTTCCATCGTGACCATTTCTGACAATTCTTCCAGGGTCTCCACCAAAAGACCCGTTAGAATTACATCAGTTCCTAAGGTAGCTCCATTGATAATCACAATGCCTGGACCAATCCCTTATTCGTCAGACAAAACCGTCCCATGGAATTATGGAGGTGATGTCTACTACCACGGTATCAAGCAAGATTTGCCAGCTACTAAAGATTCAAGCTCTGAGAAAGTTGACTCCGACATCAGTAATATCGCAGGGACTAGTAAGATAACCCGCAGTGGAAGGGTTTTCTCTCCAGAAATTGCTCCTCCCAAAGCCATTTCTGGACCCGTAATCATTCCTGTTGTTGTTTCTCCTCCAAAGGCTATTCCTACTCCTGCAATCATCTCTGATAATACTTCTGTTGACAAAATTGTTACAATCCCTGTTATCACCCCTATTGACATTCATGCTACCGAGTCAACCGAGAATCGAGGTAAAGGTATTTTGGTAGAACCTGTTCGGATGAAGGCACAATCAATAGCTATCCCTGAGACCTCCCGGAAAAAGATGGAGGAAATTCTAAAGATCATAAAAAGAAGCGACTACAATGTAGTCGAGCAACTGGGGCAAACTCCATCAAAAATTTCCATGTTTGCTTTATTACTATGTTCTGAGGCTCATGCAAAGGCCTTGGTAAAATTCCTCAAAACTTCCCATGTACCCCAAGAAACCTCTGTCGATCAGTTCCAAGACTGCGTAGCCAGCTTGACTGCATATAATGGTTTAGGTTTTTCATATGCTGATTTAACGCTAAGAGGGAGGAAGCATAATGAGGCATTACATATCTCAGTCGAATACAGGGGCACGGCCTTGGCTCATGTTTTGGTGGACACTAGTTCGTCTCTGAATGTTCTGCCTAAAAAGGCTCTTGATAGGCTTGACTGTGAAGGATTGACATTGAAACCGAGAAACATAGTAGTGAGGGCCTTTGACCGCTCAAAAAGGATGGTGCATGGCAAAGTGGACATCCCCATAAAAGTTGGAACCCAAACTTTTGATTCAACTTTTTATGTAATGGATATTCACCCTTCATATTCCTGCTTACTAGGCCGTCCGTGGATTCACAATGCTGGTGCAGTCACCTCAACGTTGCATCAAATGCTGAAATATCCAATTCAAGGGAAAATAATCACCGTTCATGGAGAAGAAGAGTATATGGTCAGCCATTTAAATTCCTTCAGATATGTGGAGCTAGATGGTGAATTTACTGAAACTCCATTCCAACACTTTGAAGAAGTCCCGCAGACTGTGGCGGTAACCAAGGTTGTGTCTCAAGTTCCCAAGATCACAAGGCCTCCACTCAAGATGTCGTCTTTGAAGGATGCCAGGGTAGTGATAGAAAAAGGTGGGTGCACTATTTGGGGACAACTCCCAGATATCCCATACAAATATGACAAATTTGGTCTGGGTTTCACTTCAGGTGCCCAGAAAGCTGTACACCACGCTCGTGTCGAGGGACCACCCTTGAAGATCAGAAACCACCAAGTCAACTCCGTGGAGGACGATGAAGACAACTATGACCTAGAGGATTGGATTTATCCAACTGTCAGTGGAGTGCTCAGCAACTGGGAGGCTAGAGATTTTGTCCCGATCACATTTATCCCACAGTAATTTGTCTTTGCATTTTGTTGGATCTGTAATATTAAAACAATTCAGACTCTTAAAACCTTATGTCTTACCCGAGGCACAATGATCCATTTGTAAGGGTTATTATCTCATTTCCATATGACATTAATGAATCATGGACGTTTTTTCATACAAACTTTGTGCTCATTGTTTTTCTTTTTACATTTTCATTTCTTTCAAAGATAGCTATACTCTTACACACACTCACACTCACAATGCAAGTCTACAATCATTCGGGATCCCAAGGGTAACAGTTCTGCTATGGAATTTTGTGACTCTGAAAATCTAATCTACCAAGCCAAAGACAAAGGTGAGGAAGATTGTGAAGTACCATGGGAACTCGCCAGGTTACTGCAACAAGAAGAGAGATCCATTCAGCCCCACGAAGAACCAGTGGACACAATCAACCTAGGTACCAAAGCAGACAAAAGAGAAGTCAAGGTGGGTGCCAATCTGGAACCCAGTGTCAAAGAATGTCTGATTCAATTGCTACACGAGTATGTTGAAGTCTTTTCCTGGTCGCATGAAGACATGCCAGGACTTGATGTAGATATTGTGGTACATCATCTACCAACAAAAGAAGACTGTCCACCGGTAAAACAAAAGGTCCGTCGAATGCGACCAGACATGAGAAGATTAAGGCAAAAGTCATGAAACAATTTAATGTTGGATTCTTGGCCGTCACTTCCTATCCATAATGGGTTGCCAATGTTGTTCCCGTGCCTAAAAAGGACGGCAAATGCGAATGTGCGTGGACTACAGAGATTTAAATAGGGCAAGCCCTAAGGATGATTTCCCACTACCCCACATTGATGTTCTAATTTAAAATACAACACAATATAAAGTGTTTTCTTTCATGGACGGTTTCTCAGGCTACAACTAAATCAAAATGGCGCCTGAGGACATGGAGATAACAACCTTTGTCACACAGTGGGGCACATTCGGCTATAAGGTTATGCCATTTGGACTAAAGAATGTTGGGGCAACCTATCAATGTCCCATGGTGGCTCTATTTCACGACATGATACATCACGAAATAGAGGTCTATATGGACGACATGATAGGTAGATCTCAAATAGAAGAAGAGCATCTTAACCATTTACAGAAACTCTTTGAGAGACTAAAGAAGTACAAGCTGAGGTTGAACCCAAATAAATGCACGTTTGGGGTAAGGTCTGGTAAACTCCTAGGCTTTTTCGTCAGCAATAAGGGTATTGAAGTAGATCATGCTAAGGTGAAAGCGATACAAGAGATGCCTGCTCCTCGTACTGAAAAGGAAGTTAGAGGGTTCTTGGGACGGTTGAACTACATTGCCAGATTCATTTCTCACCTGACAGCTACTTGTGAACCAATCTTCAAATTACTGAAGAAAGATCAAGTAGTCAAATGGAATGACGAGTTCCAAAATGCTTTCGACAAGATCAAAGAGTACCTGCAAGAGCCTCCTATTTTGATGCCACCAGTTGAGGGAAGACCATTGATCATGTATCTGACTGTTTTGGAAAACTCAATGGGGTGTGTGTTGGGGCAGCATGATGAGTCTGGCCGAAAAGAGCATGCTATTTATTACCTGAGAAAAAAGTTTACCGACTGTGAAACAAGATATTCACTGCTCAAGAAAACTTGATGTGCTCTGGCATGGGCTGCTCGCCGGCTAAGATAGTATATGCTGACCCATACTACCTTATTGATATCTAAAATGGATCCAATAAAATACATCTTTGAGAAACCTGCTCTCTCTGGGAGAATAGCGAGATGGCAGATGATCCTAACAGAATATGACATACAATATACTACCCAGAAAGCAATAAAGGGTAGTGTATTGGCTGATCACCTTGCTCACCAAGCTGTGGAATACTACCAGTCCATGAAGTTCGAATTTCCAGATGAAAACATCATGATGGTAAACAACTTTGAAGAATTCAGACCATATGACGAACCTGAACAAGAATCCCGATGGACCCTGGTTTTTGATGGGGCATCTAATGCACTCGGAAATGGTATTGATGTTGTACTCATATCTCCTGAAGGATGTCATACTCCTTTTACTGCAAGACTCTGCTTCAATTGTACAAATAACATGGTAGAATACAAAGCATGCATTTTTGGTCTCAAAGCTGCCATAGACTTGGGGATCAAATCCTTAAATGTATTCGGAGATTCAGCTTTTGTCATCAGCCAGATCAAAGGGGAGTGGGACACCAAACATCCTAACCTTATCCCCTACAAAGAACATGTGTTGACATTGCTCCCATATTTTGAGAAGATTACCTTCGAGCATTTCCCGCGAGAAGAAAATCAGCTAGCAGACGCACTAGCCACAATGTCATCCATGTTTAAACTTAAATGGGATAACGAGGCTCCCCAGATCACCATTGAACGAATGGAGGAACCAGCTCACTGTCACGAGATTAATACTAAAGAAGTAGTGGACCAGCCTTGGTTTCACGAAGTCAAGAGGTATCTCGAGGCCCAAGAATATCCAGAAGGAGCTTCAGTCAATGATAAGTAGTTCTTAAGGAGATTCTCTGCTAAATTCTTTCTTAGTAATGGTATTCTATACAAACGCAACCATGACTCTGTGTTACTTCGGTGTGTAGACAAGGTTGAAGCGGAAAAGATCATGGCTGAGTTACATGAAGGAACTTTTAGCACCCATTCTAGTGGACATATGATGGAAAAGAAAATCCTACGGGCAGGCTATTACTGGTCTACCATGGAAGCAGACTACTATCAACACTCTCGAACCTGCCACAAGTGTCAGATTTATGCTGACAAGGTGCACGTACCTCCTGTTCCTCTGATTGTCTTAACGGCTCCTTGGCCCTTTTCTATGTGGGGTATCAATATGATTAGGGAAATCAATCCAACGGCCTCTAATCGACACCGCTTCATCTTAGTGGCCATTGACTATTTTACAAAGTGGGTTGAGGCAGCCTCATTCGCTTCCATCACCAAGAATGTTGTCGCCCGGTTTATCAAGCAGAATATCATTTGTCATTACGGTATCCCAGAGAGGATCATCACAGACAATGGTACGAATCTAAACAATACTATGATCACCGCCCTCTGTGAGCAATTCAAGATCCAGCATCACAATTCTTCCCCTTACCGGCCGAAGATGAATGGTGTTGTCAAAGCCGCAAATAAGAACATTGAAAAGATCATATACAAAATGACAGTCACATACAAAGATTGGCATGAGATTCCACCATTCCCTCTCCACGGGTATTTTACCACAACACGTATATCAACCGGGGAAACACCCTACTCTCTGGTATACAGCATGGAGGTTGTCTTAACTATGGAGGTCCAGATCCCCTCTCTGAGAATAATGAAGGATGCATGGATGAATGAAGAAGATTGGATCCAGACTCGACTTGATCAACTGAACTTGATTGATGAGAAAAGGCTTACTACTATCTGTCATGGTCAAATGTATAAAAAACGGATGATCAAGGCTTTCAACAAAAAGGTCAGACACCAAGTATATCAAGTTGGGGATTTGGTGATAAAAAATATCATACTCCCGCAAGGTGATCCCGGGGGAAAATGGACTCCAACATACGAAGGACCGTTTGTAATCAAAAGCATATTCTCTGGTGGAGCAATGATCTTGACCACCATGGATGGCGATGACCTGCCGCACCCTGTGAATACGGACATAGTCAAAAGATAATACGCATAAGAGACCCGCTAGGTTGACACACCTAGGAAAAACAAGGGTATCCCGGCGAACCAAAGAGGTTCGGGCAAAAATTATGGATAAAACAAAAAAATATGTACACCCGGCAAGTTGAAAACCCGAAAGGGCGGCTTGGGAAAAAAACGGTATCTCAGTGGACTAAAACCCCGAAAGGGCGGTCCAGACAAAAGTTAGGGAATTAAAGTGTATGAATATGTCCCGTTGGATCACCTTACGGACAACCTTTGGTTTTTAATGACAAACTCGATGGTTCTGATCAATCCAATCAGCTTCGGACAAGGCAATAAACAGACAAGATACTCAGAGACACGAAGGCTATAGCAGAATGGGAACCCCATGGGATTATTTCACATAGCTATCTTTTCTTTGTATCAATTTTCCATTTTTTACGACAGCATTCTCTTACTAGAATGTTTGTCTCATTGTATAAAAATACTTACTCAAAGTCGATACAAAGATATCCCTTTGAAAGTGAAAAACTATATGTTTTTCTTTACTCTTGTATTTTGTTTACAAAAACGTCCAATGATTTATTTTTGAACATATGCATTTGAACATAATTATTGTTTACAAATGAACAAAATAGAAAGACAATCACTAATGGCTTTAAGAAGTAGGGAAATCTCTAAGCTATTTCCATGAAATCCCCTGCAATGTGTCGTTTAATCCCCAGCGGAACAAAGCTTCCAGTTATCAATCCCCAGTAGAAGTCATCCAATTTCTCAGGTTTCCCCAACAGGTTTCTTACAAGCAGCACACAACATTTCCCTTACAACAGATTTTATTTCTCTAAACAGAAATTCATCAACACTTCAACATTAAGACTTACACTCCATATCCTCAGCAGCAGTCAGGGATTTTATTTCCCCCTATCCCCCAGCAGTGCAGTAGATTAGCTCACATACGCATACATCGCATCCATATATCATGAACATTGATAACACGAATGCATATATCACAATCTTATTGTACCATGCATTTCATACATAATGACATTGCATACAACTAATGGTTTTACCCTTTTCAGGGTAAGATTAATCAAATGACTATCATTAACAAATTACAAAGGTCATAAATTGATACCTAAGACAAGCCGGGACAATTATCTACACGACCAAATGAAGCAATCTAGTACGGGTTCTTCAGATTCAACTTCAGATACAGTTCAGATACGCTCTAGATACGGACGCCTTTCTGATACTCCTTCAGATTCAGCTTTCAGATACAGTTCAGATACGCTCCAGATACGGATGCTATTCTGATACTCATTCAGATTCAGCTTTCAGATACAGTTAATATATGCTCCATATACGGACGCCATTCCGATACTCATTCAGATTCAGCTTTCAGATTCAGTTCATATACGCTCCAGATACGGACGCCATTCTGATACTCATTCAGATTCAGCTTTCAGATACAGTTCAAATACGCTCCAGATACGGACGCCACTCTGATACTCATTCAGATTCAACTTTCAAATACAGTTCAGATACGCTCCATACACGGATGCCATCCTGATACTCATTCAGATTCAATCTTCAGATACAATTCAGATACGCTCTAGACATGGATGCCATTTTGATACTCATTCAGATTCAACTTACAAATATGGTTCAACAATCATTTCTGGATGGCACCTACATGCCCATCTCCAACAACTTTCCATCATCCCTCCAAATGTCATATTTAAGCCCATTCCCTATACCATCAATTATGACATCACCGAGTGCAAATTTCTGGGCACTCTAATGTACAATTATCTTCCACCTTCAAGTCATGAATGGAAGATTTACCAATCTAACTCTTCAGGTGTAAGAATATTGAACATGGGCAGTTGTTGTACCCCAAAATTTTCCCTCTCATTTCTCAAAGGATCACCCTGGACCGTCAGGTTTGCTTCCATCCAATTTCAAGCCTTGAATTACAAATTTTCCAAGAAAGTCATTCACAAGGGTAAAATGGTCATTTGCACACTGAAAAGTCAAACTTTGACTTTTGATCAAAATCAAGTTTCAAGGACCATATTTCATCAAGACATGTTGAAATATGAAGTTTGTTTCATCAAGAAATTTAAAAGTCAAAATTACTTTGGAAAAGTCAAAATTCTAAATACTTAGAATTTTTCTAAGTGCTTAAGAAATATGACAAGCTCAGAACTTCTGATCAGATTATCACCATGACGCAAGCTGGTTCTGGAAGAACTTGTAACACAAGAGTTGTAGACTTCAACAATATCTGAAACTTTACAGAACCGAACTTCTCTTGGAAATGCTGGAATTTCAAGTTATAAATCTTCAAAGACACGTCCATGAAACTGAAGCACTCAGCAAATTCTGGACATTTTCAAGACAGAGTTTGGTTAGAACTTCTGGGCGAGTTTTCACGAAGGTTCAACCAGAGTTTGCAAAATTAATTCAAAGAAAGTCTACAAAGCATGTTACAAGCCTTCTGGAAAGTGTGGGAACTTGCTCAGAACATGCTGGAGCAAAGGGATTCAGGGATCAAAAGCTGGATGTTTGTTCTAAGTTGCACTGATGCTGAACTTCTAACCCAGACTTAGGCTATGATGCACAATCTCATAGCGTGGTATTTCTTGTTTGATAAATCTCATCATCCTTTAATGCTCAAAACCACTTTTGAGTTTTTATACAAAGGATTTCCCCATGTGTGAGATAGAAGTACCATTGTTATCCTTGAAAAGTAAACTTTTGAACAAGTTTATGTTGGGCCCATGCTTTGCTTTTGCCTCTGAGGGTACTTTTCTTGAATTCAGGCTTACAAATCCAGCTTAAGCGCGACTAAAGTTGCTAACCACCATACTTGTTTGAACTTGTTTCAAGAACAAGTCAGCGCCTAGCATATGATGGCTGTACTTTTGATTTCTCCAAGATACTAAATCCTTGCCGATAAATTGAACTTCATTGGCAATTGTAAAAGAAAAGGGGGACTTGAAAAGGAAAAGCCTTGATCCCCTGCTAAAATTCCAAGAATCCAAAATTGCAAACAAAAAATACAAAACCTATTAGCTTTTGATTCTTGCATTCAAACTCCATTTTTCCTCAAGTGTTTCTTGACCAAGTCATCCATACAGTTTCTGCCATACATTTAGAAGCCATCCTAACTTCTGTTTTTAGACTGTAACATACTCTCCATCAACCTCCACCTCAAAAAGTCAGAATTTTGCTCCTTGTCTGTTCCAAAATTTTCTAACCATTCATAGCCCAAGTTGAAAGTTTCCAGCCTACTGAGTACGTGAGGAAACTGATCAGAACATCCCAAGCAGTCATAACCAGACTCCAGCTCACAGAATAATTTCCATCTGAGGGGTAAGTTTCTGCTGACCCTCCTCATATTACTTAGGCATTGTTAGATTTGTATGTTCAAAATACAATATAGACATCCTGATTCTGATGTTATACATATTCTGAGGTTTCATGTATTTGTCTGCCTAAGTAGGGAGAACATTAGTTTAGAACTTCTTAAGGAAACGAGGTTTAGCAGATACATGCTTGTTTCTGATTTATAGTCTTGACATTTTTTATGTTTCTGAAACCATGAGGGAAACCTACAATAATTGATATGTTTGTGTTTTCTGTGCTGTTGAGAAATGACCAAGTTGCAGATGTTCTGATTAGCATGAAGAAAGAGGTAGAGTTTATCATCAGAACTTCCAAACTCTCTCAACAATGAGAAACTCATGACTTTTCAGCAATATTAGCATTTCTAGGTTGCCAGCGGCATCCGAATTTCTGAAATCTCCTTTGTTCCTAGCGAACCCAGAACTTCTGACCTTCCCTATTTATGCTAACATGTTATTTCTGATTCTGCAACGCACCAGATTCAGTACTTCTGCTCTCCCAGCAATGCGCTGATTCTATTTCTTTTCCCTTTTATTATTAATTTTACCATCACTTTTATTTTCATTAATAAAAAAACACTTTTATATTTACATGCTTTATTTTATTTCTTAAAACAAAAAGACTAAAAATATTTTCTTAAGCAAATTTATTTCTTCTTTTAACAAAAACAAAACAAGTTCATTTTACATTCTTGTATATTATTCAATATGGTTGTAATAGATAATTAGGACTTTAATTTCTTGCAATCCCCATTTGTAAATTTGTGCACCCCATCCCTAAATATTCTAATAGCGTAGGGCTTTACATTTTCGCAATTTATCGCTTTCAAATATAAATGCTAGTAATTAGGGCGTGTATAGCAAGAAACAAAATCAACAAATAGATAACCCTAATCAAGACAAAATTCATGTAACTCAAACAAACTTGCACACTAACATCCTTAGGGTAATCCCGCTTTGTTTCCTTTCAGAAAATAGTCATGTCCCTCGAACATGGGCGTTTTAGCAAAGACCCACGATAAAAGATCGTAGTCCCTCGATGTTGCTTTCGGTAAATGATCTAGTCCCTAAAAAGACATTGCTAAAATGTTTCATGGGTTGCTTTCTATGACTATACAAACATCCCATGCCCGTCCCTTCACATCCAACGATGGGGCTTCTTATCGAAACAATGGTAAGATAGCAACATCTAAATGAGGAGGAAAAGAACATCTAAGACCTTTTGAGTTGGAAGATTTGCTCCTAGTTGCTCGCTTGCTCACAACAAAACATTTTTTTACACCCACACTTTAAATCTTGAAACATTTTCAAAAGATCAAACACTTTGTATACATTCTTATGAACAAGAATCATTACAAAGTTTGCTTAAAGGATGGCGTCTTTACAAAATACTTTCAAAAACCACACAAAAACACATTCCACAAAAACCTTTTGAACTATTTTCGAAATAACACTTTGTACGTGTTCTTATAGAAACGAGAACCATTACAAAGACATTTTCAAAATACTTTCAAAACCCACACCGCAAGCACATTCAAACAAAAGCAAGTAATCTAGCAAGCAACTAAGAGCCCGTAGATAACTACGGATGAAAAGGGTTCTAATACCTTCCCTTTTCATAATCTACCCCACGAACTCAAGAAAATATCAAAGGTATTTCCTTTGCTTTTTCACCTTTCCTTTTGGATAAAAGAAAAGTCGGCGGCGACTCTTGCTAACCATAACATTTGTGATCAAACACAAAACCTTCAAGTCAGTTCTTCCACTGTATCAAATAAGGCTTCTTTTTTTATATGTTAGGGGTCTTGGAAGAATTCCGAGTCTTCATAAACTTCTTCGAGTTCGAGGCCGATGTTTTGAAGGCCATGAATGTCGTACCCTCCCAAATTCGTCCCAACAATTGGGGCTTTATAAAGACCTTTGAGATGGTTAATGAGGAGATGGATATCGTTACCACAGTCGGTCTTTTCTTCTCCTTTTATGATGTAAAAGGAACCGAGAAGCTTTCATGGATCCAAGTTAATGGTCTTCCTCGCAGAATTTTCCTCCAGGTGTATACCTCAAACTATAAGGGTTTTAATGAGCGGTTCCTGAAGGCGAAATGTGGGCCAAAGTGCCCCCAATTCTTATACTCTTTAGGTGGGAATCCTCACTTTCCCCTCTACTAGACCCGGGACCCTTCTCTTATATCTGGGTTTACGTTTGAAAAGTTGAGCGACTTGGAAGTCCAAGCTCTGATTGTACTAGATTCTTACCGTATGATGAAGGTCAAAGATTTATTGTCTCTAACCATTGAAAAAGTTCATGACTTCCTTGGTAATAGCCTATATTTTTGTTTTAGTCATCACATGTTCTTATGCAATACTTACACTGTCTTTTTCTTTCTTAACAGATAAGATGACGGATATTTCTATGGACGAGCAGAAGAGATTGATGATAGAGGAAAGGGCTTCCTAGAGAAATTCAAGTGGGGCTTGAAGGAAAATTATGATCCAAAATGCAGAAGAAATTAAAAATTTTCCTTTAGTGATCCTTAAGAAGGGGCATGGTCAGTGATATAAATTATTACCTCTTGTGGCGATTCAAACCTTCGATATTGTGATCACGAGCATTGATGAAGAAAAACGCCTCTACCCAGTCCACATGAACTAATCGCTTTTGGTCACAGTGCTAGCTGGTTACGAAAGAAAACATTGAGTGAGAGAGTGAGACAAAATATAGCTAGGGTTCCAAGACCTAAATTTCATCAAGTGAAATGCTTCAGCACAAGGGTTCTATTTATAGAACCACTAGTGTGAGATACATGCTAAAAGCCCAAATAAGGCTGCAAGCTAAAAGTCTAATTAAGCATACGGGCATCATAACTTATGATGTATCGTATTTCACTTAAGTGCGTGGTACCTTACCATATTCCGTATTCCACTTAAGTGTATCGTACCTTACGGTGTTCTATAATTCAGTTAAGTGCACCATACCTTACGGTGTTCCTTATTTACTCTACCTCTCATAAACATGTCCTTATGTGTGTGACCCTGTAGGGTTTCACGACGTTGGCAATTATATTAAATCACACATTTAACATAATAAACAGTGAGTGATATCTAGCAACACATCACTGCTACCCAAGTCACAAAAATGTCATGTGATGTGATAAAACCTTTCCGTGATAATACGTGTGTGTACAATTACCCTTTTGCCCTTATATCTATATTGAACACAAGACATAAACCGTCTCACCCTTGTCTAGTTCAATATTGATCCCTTAGACATTTATCCTGTTATGCAGCATAGGCAACTTCCATCTAGGTTACTCATGTGCCTCAACATGCTTTGTGAAGTACCATCCAACTGTGTTTATGGTCACCCAGTTACAAACAATGTTTGATCGACAATAAAGAACTTGATTGTACATCTAGGTTCCATAGTGGTTTCAGGTCAAAGGGTAGTATACACCACTTATCACCATGAGAATAATTTAAGACACTTTGAATAATATTCTATGTAGTATTCTCATAACGGGTCAATCCAGTATAAATATTACTCCTAATATTCATACATATGTCAAGAATTGATAACTCCTTATCCATGATCCATGAGATGTAATCATCAGTCTATCTACATAATAATCTCAATGCTTTAATGTTATCCCATTTCACAATAAAGCTTGACTATGAATACTTTAAGAATAGTGTCTTTATGTTTAATGGGATCTCATGATTAAGTCACACTTAACATTTCATTATATAGATGAACTATTCTAGGGACTTTGTTTTTTTGAAAAGCAAACACAATAAAAAAATGCATTTTATTATTAATAAATAATTCTGAAATTCCTGGTATGTCACAGACTCAGGATGTCTAATGGAATGTTAAGACATCTGATCTGACATTAAGAGCAGTACAGGTAGAATAGGCTGTACTTTTGATATCTGTTCTACAACAGTTACTGAACTATCGTACCAGAGCCTGCAACACCTTTTGACAAACGCAGGTTCTGATTTACTGAAGTTTAGAACAGTTAAGGTTAATTATATACATTGATGACGTGAGGAATGCTATGACATCAAACAAATAGCCAATGCAGAAAGTAAATAACACACAGAATTGTTCACCCAGTTCGGTTCAACCAACCTACATCTGGAGGCTTCCAAGCCAGGGATAAAGTTCACTATTAGTAGTATCAATTCAAAGACCCTACAACCAACACACCCGTTGACAGCCTTCTCACTTAATCACTACCCAATGACACTTTTACCTAAGATCCAATCCTAGATATGAGACCCCTCTCACTCCCCCTCAATCACTGCAGTGATAACTTTCTACAGTACACAAACTGTTCAGAAGATACACTTCCATTACACATCTTGATCATGCTTAAAAGCTTCAATCAAGTACAATGCATACATCCTCTAACCTACAGGTTTCAAGGAGTATGGTGACCATCCCACAGCCTGGGTGGTTCACAACAAAACTAGCCCTAAATGATTACATCTTGTCAATACTCGACGTCCTCAAATTAGGTTACAATACTTCTATTTATAACACTTTTTACCCAACTGGATTTGGGCCTTCATATGACAGCAATGCAGCTTAACGACCTGCATAAAGTAAGCAGAAAACTTCTGCTGTAAGTTAGGTCTTCAATCGAGCTTTTCTCCTTATCCTTAGCTTCTGATTGAATCTTCTAGGGCTCCACATATGCCTTCAATTTTCGCTACTTGTTATGCATTCTATTTGGCAGAATATTCTGCATAACTTCAGGAACAGAACTGCATCAGACTTGACAGTTCAGTAGCTTGATGTCTGGTATGATGTTATGACATCTCTTGAGACATGTTGTTCCAGATGTTGATTTAAATCAACACAACATGTTTAGGCATTTACAATAGGATTTTCAGGCTGTTCTTATTGTACATTACATTACATTATTGTTGTTACTATTTGTTTTACAAGAAATGAGCCAATCCTAAACGAAGACACTTACAATCTCCCCCTTTGGCAAATTTTGGCTAAAACAAATACAACAATAAAAAATAAAAGTGTTCAGGATTACACACAGAAGGATGTATCCACACTAACCATCCAGGACCTCTTGAAGCACAGAAGGAAGAGGATGCACCTCATTCCCTTTTAGATCACGAACCATTTCTAGTCACTGGTGGTGGAAAAAGAGGACCGTGGGAGATAAACTATCCTTTCAGAGGCATCAGAGAACCTTTAAGGAGTGACCAGAATATCTCCCTTGTAACTCAGAACACAGGTCACAACTGTGTTCATAACTCAGATCACAAGTCACAAAGAAATTCACGCCATTTGAATTTCTGCTGAATTTGTGACAAGTCTTTGTGATCAAAATTTTGAGTAGCTGCTGCAACGAGGACAATGTCAAACCGTAACAGTACTCCTTTACTCCTTTCTCCCCCTTTTTGGCCAAAAATTGACAAAGAAAGCCCTCACAAAACCAGATCCAAGAACAGTTTTCCCAGATCCGTACAAACCCCATGATGGTTGTGAGAGAAAAGAATGTGTGACAGGAGGTTATATAAGGAGATAACAGGTTCAAGAAGATGGTAATATAAAATCTTGGTCAAGGATACCTGTTAAAGTTGTTGCATATTTCAGACTGACTGTGCATGAAATTTAGACGCATTTGTTTGTTTCTGCCAAAAGGACCAGTCCTAATACATGCATAAGTTTAGGTCAAAGCAATTCCTGAATAAAATCAGCCTTTGACCGACTTTTAAGGTTGAAGATTCTTTTGGGAAACAGAATACCAAATATAGCTCCTGAATAGCTACAATTACGTGGTGAAGTTATTTTCCACGTATTCTTCTTGATTTCCCCAAGGTTGTAATGTCGTTGGTAATGTCATGACACTTACTTAGACATTCTTCAACAACAGTAGCCTTCTTTTTACTTCTCTCAGTTAGGCACAGAGAAGAACACTTTAAACAGCTAGTAGCAAGAGACTAGTAGCATGGCCATCAATCATGCTTTCTTAAGTGTTGCTGAGATCCACCACAATTACTTTCTACCTTCTTCCAGACAGCAAAATAAGGAAGGAGGGAATAAACCAGAAGGCTCCAAAATGCTTCACAAGACATCACAGATTAGTTCTAAAACACAAAATTTAGATGCCACGTCAATTTCTTGTAGTAAAAGGACCCCTTGAACATATGCTGAATATATCAGATTTCTTAATCTGATTTACTTCTTCTGATCTTCCATTCACTAGTAGTAGCTAGAGCTAGTGAAGTCTTTACCATAAAAGCATTTCTGATTTGCCAGACCAAGTTGTTATTGATAAGATCTGAATCTTCCAAATTGCTCCAAAAGTATCAAAACTGCCACTTATGAGATTTTTAAGAATCTCTGAGATTTTCTTCCTAAGCCCAGACAGATAACAAGAGCAATTCCTCAATCTCCTGATGTTGAGACATTATTCATGACTTCACTTAGAAGTTCACAATGACATATTATCAGAACACATAAACATCAGCATACCACCGTCTTCTTCTGACTTCTGATCTTCAGATTAAGTCCAACATTACACATACAAAGTCTCCCTTCAATGTATATTGTAATTGGGGAAAGTGCAACACTCAGTGACTCCCCTTGTTAAGGCCAATCAAAATCGTAGCGTGGAAACCAGTAGCACTAGCTCTGAGGTGGTAACTTCAAGCACCCTGAACTAGTCGTAGAATAGTAAGGACATCTCTGATTCATGCCCTTGCACTTCCACACTTATCAAGACTCTCTGGATGGCTGAGAAATCATGTAGCCATAGTCTGAAACCAACCTCCAATCTTCTTAGTGTGCTTACAAGTTTTACTAAGATTCAGACTTTCTAGAAGGATTATCCTTTGATCATGTCATCCTTCTGTATAATATATTTACTAGTAGTTGCTAATACTAGTAAATTCTTCAGACCACAACAGTAGTTATGCATTGTTAAGCATACTACTTTTAAACACAAGTAGAATCTACTTATTCCAAACCAACAATAGAACTGCCACTTCTTAATGAGGCAATAGAATATTAAGATTCACAGTCCCAAGTCTCTGCCACAGACTTCTAACAATAATGATGTTACAGCATGAACCTATCTGCTTGGGTTCTGAAGTTAACATCCAGGGAATTGATGTCCCATAAGAAGGGTGTGATCTTCATCTTCAGCAATAATTACTCACCAGAACACAGCCTTGCATGCATCTTATACAAACACTTAGTCTCCCATCAAGGTGCTTATATATATCTTTATGCAAGATCCTAATGAATACTTAGTCTCCCGTCAAAGTATTCATTATTAGTTAGATTATGCCATCTTCTCAAGGTAGTATAATTGCTCCATGCATGAAGAACTAACTGGTCCTTACAAACTTCCTTTGCTGAAGAGACCCTTCGTTTGAGATGATGTTGCAAAATCAGATCTGACATTGATCTCAACCATATGAGCCTGACTTATACTATGGTTTTGGATGAACATCCATGGCAATCAAAGCACACTTTTCTTACATCCTTTATGATCAGACCCACAACAACCACATAACCATGCAGCAACTAGCATGTATCACCTTCACCTTGTCTGCTGACCCTTGAACAGTACAAAGAAGTTAGTTGTACCATACTCCTGTAGACAAGAGCATACCAAGTTGTTCACATAAATGAACTTCAAGTAAAAAGAGGATCTTCTCAGGAACCCATGATCTTTTGAAGATAACTCCTCCTTGCTACATACGACTAACAAGTTCATCCTAGGTGATGGGAATGACTTGTCAAAGTGCAGATATCCACCATTTGACTTTGGTCCAGGATGTCAAGACATTTTGTATGACATGTCTTCCAAGATCTTCAGGTTAAGGACTCCCCCTGAAACTTAGCTCAGATCTTTGTAGAGAATTAAGTGAATTCTCCTTCACATGCTGCAGTTTATGTGATTGGTAGACATAACCTGTTCTATTCCTATCCTCCTTGGAAATCACTAAGATCATGAGAAATAAACTCAAGCATCTTATAGAACAAGGTAAGATGAACTCCCTTTCACATCAGCTTGATCATACTACTCCCTCTTCCCTCTTTATGGATACAGTGTTGAGCTCTTTACATAGTAAGTACTCTTTATTTGGAATTTGCCACAGGTTTCAAAATAAGAGTCCTTAGTTTGCTTGTTGTACAAGTTTCAGGTTGCCACATTCTGTAACTTGTACTAGAAGTAACTTCATTATTAATCATGAGGATGTTCACTATATCTGGAACTTATCTGTCTTTCCTCAACAACTGATGTCTTCAACAGTTGTGATGTTGTACATTCTTTATCATCACAAGCTTTAGAACTTTTGATTCTGATTTCCACATATTCATCACATAAAGATTCTGCTTCCATCATTTATTCAGTTAGAATTATCTAATCACACTAGAGGATCCTGACTGATTACTTCTTCATGCTTGCTAAGCATATTTACTTGGCTGAAGACACAGGAATGATGTTCCACATGAAGGGAAACCTGGAAATCACAGCTTTAAAGTCCTTTTAAGTGCAGTTAGCTCAGCACATATACTCCCTTAAACTCACAACTGGAGTAGATGACCTGTTGATCGTGTCCTGATCAATTATTTCAAAACAGATGTCTCCTCTTCCAGATCAGGAGTAGGTTCCAAACATATGTACTCACATTACATGTGTTTAGCACCCAGAACATCTGTTCTTCAACTGGCATCAGTTCCATCTCCTTGGAACACATAATCCTTGATAATCTTCAAGGTCTTCAAGTAGCTTGCAGATGTATATGAGAATCATTGATCAATTGATACTCATCAACACTAATAATAAACGCCTTTATGAGTGGACTTGAGGAAATCTCAAGTATCTTTGACATTATTGATAGATTGCAAAATCTGCTTACAAATTCTGTTGAAAATAATAACCCTAGAGTTCTTCTTTCACTTTAGAGGTTGTATCAGAAGCTATGCAGCGGAATAGCAGTACTTCACCAGAACTTACACAGTGCTTACTCCATATAGCAAGCATGACACATACGGATTGAAAATAAATCAATCCTACAAGTTGTTTGCTTCTTCACCAAGCAACTTTCTAGACCCAACTCTACCGCCTTGTTAAAAGAAAGATTTATAAGCACATATGATACTTTATCAATATCTTCACTCCCGCATGAAGGTTTTGATAATATTCTTCTCTGTGCTGAATACAGGTTGAATAATGCACTCCAAAATCTTCACTCCCGCATGAGGTCTTTGAATTTGTCCAAACACTTTCATCTTCCTACAACATAGCTGATCTAGTTTCTCCCAAATTGGTCCATCCTCCACTCCTAGGGACCAAACTATATTCTACCTTGTACACAACCGGAAAGTATCCCCCATGGATCTCATCCAGAGACAGACAGGATGCCTGCTCTGATACCAATTGAAATTCCTGGTATGTCACAGACTCAGGATGTCTAATGGAATGTTAAGACATCTGATCTGACATTAAGAGCAGTACAGGTAGAATAGGCTGTACTTTTGATATCTGTTCTACAACAGTTACTGAACTATCGTACCAGAGCCTACAACACCTTTTGACAAACGCAGGTTCTGATTTACTGAAGTTTAGAACAGTTAAGGTTAATTATATACATTGATGACGTGAGGAATGCTATGACATCAAACAAATAGCCAATGCAGAAAGTAAATAACACACAGAATTGTTCACCCAGTTCGGTTCAACCAACCTACATCTGGAGGCTTCCAAGCCAGGGATAAAGTTCACTATTAGTAGTATCAATTCAAAGACCCTACAGCCAACACACCCGTTGACAGCCTTCTCACTTAATCACTACCCAATGACACTTTTACCTAAGATCCAATCCTAGATATGAGACCCCTCTCACTCCCCCTCAATCACCGCAGTGATAACTTTCTACAGTACACAAACTGTTCAGAAGATACACTTCCATTACACATCTTGATCATGCTTAAAAGCTTCAATCAAGTACAATGCATACATCCTCTAACCTACAGGTTTCAAGGAGTATGGTGACCATCCCACAGCCTGGGTGGTTCACAACAAAACTAGCCCTAAATGATTACATCTTGTCAATACTCGACGTCCTCAAATTAGGTTACAATACTTCTATTTATAACACTTTTTACCCAACTGGATTTGGGCCTTCATATGACAGCAATGCAGCTTAACGACCTGCATAAAGTAAGCAGAAAACTTCTGCTGTAAGTTAGGTCTTCAACCGAGCTTTTCTCCTTATCCTTAGCTTCTGATTGAATCTTCTAGGGCTCCACATATGCCTTCAATTTTCGCTACTTGTTATGCATTCTATTTGGCAGAATATTCTGCATAACTTCAGGAACAGAACTGCATCAGACTTGACAGTTCAGTAGCTTGATGTCTGGTATGATGTTATGACATCTCTTGAGACATGTTGTTCCAGATGTTGATTTAAATCAACACAACATGTTTAGGCATTTACAATAGGATTTTCAGGCTGTTCTTATTGTACATTACATTGCATTATTGTTGTTACTATTTGTTTTACAAGAAATGGGCCAATCCTAAACGAAGACACTTACAAATTCGATACAAGTACCAAAAGTATTGGCCTCTAGGGCTTACACCAACAGGGCCTCCACAATCAAGTAAGACTTGTTCGAGTTGGAGACCCGGATTTCGAAGAAGAGCAAAGGGGCAGGCTCCAAGGCTACCTCTAGCGTGGCTGAGCCCTAAGTTTCTGTTCCATTTATCTAAGAGGAGGTCCAACAAGGTACTCCAAAAAGGATCAAGACCCTAATGAGCGATCAGGTTTTCCGAGCTGATATGGAGATTACCTCTCTGATGGGAGAACCTGCAGATAGCCATGCTTCTGAAAAGTTCAAGTTTTGGTCCAACAGCTTCAATGGGCTCCGCTTTCTCTATGATCATCTCAACACCGCCGAGGATGTCAACAAGGTTATGTTCGTTGGTCATAATAAAATGACACAAAATCTCAGTTCCTATCTTATGAGGTGTGCAGTTCTGACCTGTGGTCTCTTTGAATTTGCTGATGATCATGAGGAGACGAAATCAAAACTGAAGGAAGAGATAACCCGGTTGAAGGAGGCCCAAGAGGCTCAGTCCGAGAAGCAGTCCGACATGGAGAAAGCCTTGGTCAAGGAGAAAGAGCGCCAGGAGACTTTGTAGTCTGAAAAAAGGTAACTCTTACCCAACTCAATGAGAGGTTAAAGGTAGACAAGGCCACCAATGATGAGCTGAAGGCCACCACTTCTAAGTTGAGGGAAGCTCTTAAGAAGTCTCAGGTGGATGTTCTTTCCATTGGTGATGAAGCCTTTGAGCGGGCCAAGTATCAGATATTGTGCCTTCATCCCGGCCTGGCCATATAGGAGATGGGCTAATTTAAGGTGGTGGAAGATGGATTCCTAGTAGATCTCGAAGATGTAGCAAAGACTCCCTCTCCTCAGTCGAGTCTTGAAAATCATTCTGCCGAGGAGAATGTTAACAAAGATGATGTCGGGAAAGAAGACCATAATTCATGATGATTTGCTATGTGTTTCTGTTAGTCATTCGAAAAGGATGCGCTTATGTAATTTTTTGTAAGGAGTGGTTCGCCATCCTTTTTGTTACTTTTCAAAATTATCGCCTTCGGGCTTTGTACTTCTAATTGCCCTTCTGAGGCTTTATGTAACCGTTGCTTTTCATTTATCTGTGTCTTAGCTTTTTATGCGTTTTTGAAGATAGTCTGGTATATGTATAAGCCCCTCGAATACAAAGTCCATTGGAATGAACGTATCTGATCATGTAGTAACGGGCATTATCTTATAAGTGTCCTTAGTCACTTTTCCATGTCATTTTATGCCGTTTACGGGTACCACTTTGGAACACACTTATACCCGGTTTGACACTCTTGACGTTTATGAACTTGACCCTGATGATGGGAGTTAGTTATAGAACTCGACCTTGATGAGGGGAGTTAGTTATAGAACTCGACCCTGATGAGGGGAGTTAGTTATAGAACTCGACCCTAATGAGGGGAGTTAGTTATAGAACTCGACCCTGATGAGGGGAGTTAGTTATATAACTCGACCCTAATGAGGGGAGTTAGTTATAGAACTCGACCCTGGTGAGGGGAGTTAGTTATAGAACTCGACCCGGATGAGGGGAGTGTTGAAGCGGTGTAGCGGCAGGCAACAAAAGTTTTGGAA
This sequence comes from Vicia faba, assembly GCA_948472305.1. Classification (NCBI taxonomy): domain Eukaryota; kingdom Viridiplantae; phylum Streptophyta; class Magnoliopsida; order Fabales; family Fabaceae; genus Vicia; species Vicia faba. The sequence continues at coordinate 304,022,658 of OX451741.1, forward strand.
ATATTTATCTGGGAAATTATCGTGTCCACAAATATTGGTAATTGAATTGTCGTTCGATAATTTCTCGCATTTATGAGTTTGGGGGTTGAATGGGTTGAAAGAAAATGTATTAACAGAAAATAAATGTAAAAAAGGAAAAAAGAATAACTTATCAAGCATGTATATATACTACTTCTCACAGACTTAAACCTATTGACCTGTTATACTCAACCTATGGTATTCATCAATGTCACTATGTATCACTCATAATCTAAGTAATTTCTAAACCAAATTGAGAGGCCAACTGCATCACCTAAATAGCAATCTCTCAACCACCTCAACAACACAAAAGTCAATCGTGCTCGCCTGTATCGATGATATCTCAGAGTGACACAAATAACACAGAGGAATTAAGCTCTAATACCCAAGTATATGTTATCTCTAAATATATCTCTTGAATCAGAAACTAACAGATAATCATCCTAGATAAGAATCTAAGCAGTATATGTCTATAACAACTTAAATCCCTAACATAAAGTAAAAATCCCGGACAACAATCCACAATGATTCGTAAAGCAAGTTTAATATAACACCAAGGGAGAAAAATATACATCATTTCAAAGAAAATATACATACAAACCCAACAAATAGAGAATACACAAAGAGGAAGAGAAATGAATCACAGATCTACCGATTTGTCAGCACCGATCAAAGAGCAATCCATCCCAGATCATCCATATGCAAGCTCCATAGTTGTTATCTAAGATAATCTTAACAAAATTTACAGGTTGATGGAGTTAGGATAAAAAACATTCCCAAAACCATAACCTACAAATAAATGAAATATGTTTTTATAAAAAAAAACTCACCAGACCTCACTAAGCGGGCTCAATGCGATATTTACACACTAAACCGACCTAAACCGCACTAAGCGCGCTATCTGCGCTAAGCGGGCTTCAAAACTTTGGTTCTGCCAAATTGTCAAACGCAAGTAGCGCACTACAAATGTGCTGAGCGCCACTCGTGCTTAGCGGCCTCTTCATACTAAGCGGGCTCTCATGGATAAAATGTCTCAAAACTGATCTTTTATTCTGAAAACACGTATCCGGAGCCGTGCCTTCGACACCTTATTCCTGAATTCTTCATAATGCAACAAATACCTACAAAATGAATGGAAAAACATCAAATGATACACTTTGTACATAAAAACACAAATAAACACAAATAAACACAAAAAACATATTTACACAAATGTCGAGGTTATTCAACGATATTAACAACAAAAATTTGATAATATGAGGTGAGTTAATGTTACTCGACCCTAATGAGGGGAATGTTAATGCTACTCGACCGTGATGAGGGGAGTATTAATGCTACTCGACCCTGATGAGGGGAGTATTTATACTAATCGATCATGATGAGGGGAGTGTTAATGGACGCGGTCAGAGGCATGGAGGTTTTAGCCGCTTGATGCCAGATGCTTGAATTTTTAGTGGATCAGAGCCCCTTTTAAGGGTGGTCGAGTAGGTCCAGAGCCTTAGCGAGGTTGACCGAGTTTGTGAGAGGCGTTAAGAGTTTGCACCGCCAGAGGTTACGTGTATTAATTAGCTGAGGTGGTGCCTAGTCACTGGTAGGTGCGTCCCAACAACCTACCCTATCTGGGTAGATGATGATGATGATGGGTTTCTACTCGGGTCCATGGGTCATATGATACTCCATTAGCCGAGTTTCACTCGGATACCTTCGCCCTGACTCGACCACTGGTTTAAACTTTCTCCTTGACGATTACACTACCCTGTCGGGCCTTTTATTTCTGGGATGTACATTATTAAAATAATTACTAAAGAAAGATTGGGTGTTATAGTAAGACTCCATTTGAACTCATGTATGATAAACATCCTTATCTTAGCACCTCTGTGTTATCGGATGACTAACTTATGCATATAATCAACATCATAAGGATGATAAATTTGTTCCTCGAAGTTGAAAATATGTATTTTATGGGCTTTCCCTATGACACCAAGGGATGGCGTATGTATGATTTAGAGCTAGGAGTTTTCTTTAACTCTAGAGATGTTGTTTTCGTGAAAATGAATTTCCATTTGAAGCTGAAATTTTGTCTAATAATGATCACGTCTTGTCCCATGCATATTTCAATAATGTTGCTGCAGATGATTCTTTCAAACATATTCCTATTATACTTACACTCCCTTCAGCTCTAGTAGTTGAAACTACAATATTAATAGATCATGATAAGTCAAGTGCCACGCCACCAGCTTTTCCAATTGTATCTCATGTTGGATCTTCTTCACTTGAATCCCATGATATGCAACCAATTATTGAAACTAGCGAGGAACCATATGCTACTAATATTGTTGAAAATTTGGGACGTGGTCATACTACAAATTTCTTTCTTCCAAGTTGCAAGACTTTGTGACAAATACCTTATCTAAGATATGCCTCTCAAATTTTTCTACTGTCTTGCCACGTCCTACATGTACACCATATTCCTTAGCCAAATATGTGAATTATGCTAAATTTTAACCACAACACATGCACTTTTATTCGTTATTTCTGCAGCTAAAAACCTCAAAACTTTGTTGAAGTTGTCAAAGATATTCAATGGAGAAATGCCATGCATTAGGAAATTGAGGCTCTTGAAAATAATGGCACTTAGACAGTAGAAACACTTCCTCCAAACAAAAATGCTATTGCTTGAAAATAGGTGTATCAAATTAAATATCATTCAGATGGAACTATTGAATGTTATAAGGAAAGATTCATTATTATGAGGAAAAAACAAGTTGAGGGGATGGATTGTCATAAAACCTTTGCTCCAGTTGTGAAAACGGTATTTGTAAGAACATTTCTCACTATTGTAGTTTCCAAATGTTGGGAACTTCATCAAATGGATGATCGCAGTTAGTTTTTACATGGTGAGCTTGACGAAGAAGTATATATGAAGTTACCTAATAGTTTCAAGACCTTACACCAAATCAGGTTTGTCGCTTGTGCAAATCTCTATATGGATTAAAATGGGAACCTCGATGTTGGTTTTCCAACTCAAAAGTGCTCTTCTACTATATGGTTTGACACGTCCCTACTCTGACTATTATCTCTTTACTTTACATTATTTCTCTCTTATCATTTCTTGCAACAACGACAAATCAATTGAGTCCTTCAAATTGATTCCTACTTGGACACATGCTTTCATATGAATGATCTTGGCCCTTTAGAATATTTTCGTAGAATTGAGATGGATCGCAATTCCAATGGGACTTTCTTGTGTCAAAGGAAATATACACTTGACATCATCACTAAAGTTGGGTTATTGGGAGCTAAACCTTTGGGTTTTCCATTAGATCAGAATCATCATCTTCCCTTGGCCGTTGGAACTCCCCTTTACAATCTGGATCAGTATCGAAGACTAGTAGGTCGTTTGGTCTACTTAACTGTCACTAGACCAAAACTTTCTAACTTTGTTTATATGTTGGCTCAATTTATGAAAAAACCTTCAGAAGAGAAATTAAACCCAACTTTATATGTTGTTCGCTATCTCAAGGGAAATACCGACCAAGATATTCTTCTCCAAGATAATTATGATCTTCAAATTTATGCATGATGTGACTCAGATTGGGAAGGATATCCTTTGCCTAGGCGTTCTCTCACTGGATGTAGTTTTTCTTGAGAACTTCTGTATCTCTTAGTAAACCAAAAACAAACAAGTTGTATCACGTTTCTCAACTAAGGTAGAATATCATTCCATGGTTACTACTGCATGTGAGCTCAAATGGTTGAAAGCACTTTTCTCTCTCGCTCTCTCTCTCTCTCTCTCGGCGTCCCCCAATGTCGCTCCATGAAGATAAATTGTGATAGACAATCAACATTGCATATAGCTTCTAATCCAGTCTTTAATGAGTGCACAAAACACATTGAAGTTGATTGTCACTTCTTAGGTGATGAGCTTCTCAGATGCAAAATTTCAAATCACCATATGTTCACTAATATTCAAATAGACGGTATATTTACTATAGTTTTGGAAAGACAACAATTTGATTATTTTCTAAACAAGTTGAGTATTTACAATCTGTATTCTCAAACTTAAAAGAAGTCTTAAGAGACTTATATCTTGTCATTAATTGTCAATAATATCATGTAGATTTTATCATAACAACACATTATAATGTCATAATAACACATTATGCACCAATTATACATATCTCCATTTTAGTATTTATAGCATCAATATAGGCGTAAATGACTTTACTATTAAGAAACTATTTTATGTATGATTCGCTATTCTATTCAGCCTCATATTGAAGGGTGCCAAGTCACCCATATAACAAGAGCTACACTTGACCCATATAACAAGAGCTACACTTGACTATATTTTAGAAAAATCTTTAATTATGTATTTAGCCATGTTAACTGCTTCAAAAGTAATTTGGTGTAGTAAAATAATTTCTTTTTACACACAAACTGTATTTCTGACTTAAGAATTCAAAATTGTGTGTCATCCTGTTACTGGTCAAACCAAATTTTAAGAATAATAAGTTGAACTTCACTTCTTATTTTAATGGAAATATAAAATTATGTATGAAAATAGTACAATATAGTAGCCGGTTTCTCAATACTAATGAATGTTGTTTTTGGATATAAAATTAATGTTAGAGATGCACATTAGCACACACCGTTAGGAGTATTACACAAATGGATTCCTCATAGGCCAATGTGTATTTCCTCAGCTATATTACCCACTAGTAATATGTCTAGAATAACAATTAATGATATCAATATTTGGTATGATACATGAATGCAGGTATCTGAAATTGGACTAGATAAAAAAATTACAATGAAATATCAAAATAACTAATACATCATGAATTCTTCAACACCGTGGAAAGAGAATCTTCAGTGCCATGTCCGAAGTTACGAGTGCAATCTGATAACTTACTTACCTTAAAATATTATAACAATATAGAGTGGGATACTAATCTCAATGAGCTTCCCGATCTAATCCGTTAAATCTCTCTCCCCTTCTACCCGATTAACGCATACTTGAAAATTCTTTTAAGTTATGTTTGGGGGTTTGGAGGGGAAGGGAGGAGAGGGCTTTGAAAAATCGGAAGGATTGAGTGAAAAAAGTAGAAATATTTTACTTACGATGATTTTGGAGGGTTTGTTTTTCTTCATAACACTAAAAACCTTCTAATTTGGGGAACTCAAAATTTGTATTAGATGAGGGTTTTGGAGGAATTAATCAATTTGTTCAAATATAATTTTTTTTATAGTATTTCAAACACTAAAAATACATTAATGATAAACATTATTTTATCATTCTAAATAAAATCATTTTTCAAAAAATATTTAAAAAAAATTATATTTAAGAAATATATATTTTTGGATGTCCTCTCTTCTCCTCCCTTATAAACTCCCAAACATAACTGTAAGTGTTAGTTGGCAGAAATTTTGGTAAAACAATGACTTGTTAATGTTTTGCTAAATGTATTAACATTTGGAGCAAAAGTGTTTGTGAATGATCTCAAAGCAGATGTCTTGACATCTGCCTACTGAACTGATCTCAACCCAAAATCAGTTAAGTCTTTTGTTTCCTGATTTCCAGCATTCTATAATTCAGGATTTGTGATCTACAGGCTGTGAAAAATATGGAGGAATATTTTTCAAATTGAATAATTTTATCTTGGTCTGTTTTTATGGAAATATTCAAAAGATTTGAACATTTATTTTTAATCCCAAGCCCAAAGCTTCACATATATAAGGACTTGCTTCTTTATTCAAAGACAAGCAACTTTTGAAGAACAATACTTTCTTTCTGATTAGAAGTATAGGCTTTTTATTTGTAATACACTCTAATTATTAGTTTAAATACTTGAGTTGTTATTTGGATCGTTAATTGTGTATTATTCATAAGCTTTTAAGCATTGAATGATTGAAGTGTTTTAAACTTATTAATTTTGTTTAGCTCTTCACTGTAAGTGATTGAAGGGATTTGAGGATAGCCTCATATCTAGGTGAGTCTTAGGTAGAAGTTTTGCTTGGTTAGTGATTAAGTAATTAGATCATAAACTGGTTGTTTACTGAGGGTTCATGAATTTATACTATTTAGTAAACTTATCCCTGGCTTGGTAGCCCCCAGAGTAGGTGTCGTTGTACACTGAATTGGGTGAACAATCACTTGTGTTTTTACTTCTTTTGATTTTACTGCACCTTACTTGCAAACAGATATTTGTGTCGTGACATCTCATTTGACATTACATATCTGATAGCAGAATTTCAATTGGTATCAGAGCAGGCATCCTGCTCTTTATTTGGGTGAGATCCAAGAAAGATACTTTTTGGTACTATGGACAAGGAAGGAGGATTAGTAAACAGATCACCCATTCTGGATGGAAGAAATTATGACTACTGGAAACCACGTATTGTTGCCTTTCTAAAGTCCTTAGACAGCAGGGCTTAGAAAGTTATTTTAAGAGGATGGAATCACCCTGTCAAGTTGGGAGAAAATGAAGAACCTACTTCTGAATTAAAACCTGAAGAAGATTGGTCTAAGGAAGAAGATGAAATTGCTCTTGGAAATTCTAAAGCCTTGAATGATATATTCAATGGAATTGACAAGAACATTTTTAGGTTAGTGAATACATGTAAAGTTGCTAAGGATGCATGAGAGATTCTTCAATCTACTCATGAAGGCACATCCAAAGTTAAGATGTCAAGACTTCAGTTACTCACCAAAAAATTTGAGAATTTAAGGATGAAAGATGATGAAAGTATAAATGACTTCTATATGAACATCCTTGAAATTGCTATTTCCCCCAGTGCTTTAGGAGAGAAAATACCTGAAGACAAATTGGTGAGAAATATGCTCAGGTCTCTTCCCAAGAGATTTGATATGAAAGTAACTGCTATAGAAGAAGCCCAAGACATTGACAAAATGAAAGTGGATAAACTTGTTGGATCCCTTCTAACATTTGAATTAAGCATAATCGAAAGGTCTGAGAAGAAAAACAAAAGCATAGCCTTTGTATCTAATACCGAAGATAAAGAAGAGGACTGTGATCTGGATACAGATGGAGGAATATCAAATGTTTAGCTATTCTTGGAAGACAATTTAATAAAGTGATAAAAAGAATGGACAGGAACCAAAGATCAAATGTCAAGAACATTCGATCTGACATCTATAAGTCAAATGAGGTGGGAAGAAAAAGGAATAAAGAAAAATATTCTCAAGGGAAGGGAATACAATGTCATGAATGTGAAGGCTTTGGTCATATTAGAGCTGAATGTCCTACATATCTAAATAAATAGAAGAAGAATTTATCTGTTACTTGGTCTGAAGAGGACTCAGAGAGTGATCTTGAAGAATCTGCCAAATATGTTAAAGCATTGACATGAAAATATGCATCTGATGAAGAGTTTAATGATGGGGAACTAACCTTTGATGATTTAGCTGCTTCATACAAAGAATTATGTCTCAGAAGTGCAGAAGTGTGTCTTGAAGGGGAGAAACAGAAAGCCGTCATAACTCAACTGAAGGAGGAAAGGGAAGAGCATATTAAAAATATTTCTGATCTTGAAAGTGAAGTGTCCTCTCTAATTTCAAATCTTGATAGAATGGTCAAATTTTTCAAGATGCTGAATAATGGGTCTAACTCATTAGATGAAATTCTCCAAGCAGGAAGAGTGACAGTAGATAAGTGTGGTTTAGGTTTCAATGAGAAAAAGGAAGCTAACTCAGAAAAGCATTCATCTGTTTCCACTCATGCCAAGCCTAAACCAAAGATGTTGAATCAAATGTCTCAATATCATAATGAGAAAGGACATCATGGGAAACCTCATGTGAAGAAAGGACATCATGGAAAACATCATGGGAAGAAAAAGCTTAATCACACCAGGAAGAATCCCCAGCCTGGATATGTCATCAAGTTATATGGATACCCTAAAAATTCTCCTCTTCCCAAAACTGATAAGACTCCCCAAAATAGAAAAAAGGAGAAACAATGGGTTCCCAAGTCCAAGGTTGGTAGTTTCATTGCTCACACTTTCCTCAGAGTATCAACCAAAGATGACTGGTACTTTGACAGTGGATGTTCTAGACACATGACAGGTGTCAAGAATCTGTTGGTGGATTTGAAATCTCATTCCACCAGTTATGTGACTTTTGGTGATGGAGCAAAAGGAGAAATCAAAGGTGTTGGCAAGCTTGACTATTCAGGAGTTCTGAAGCTTCATAATGTGTTACATGTAAAAGGGCTAACAGCTAACCTGATAAGCATAAGCCAACTGTGTGATCAAGGATTCAAAGTTAACTTCTCTAACTAAGAATGTCTTGTATGTGTTGTACCCCAATTTTTGCCCATAATATCTCTTCATCGTACCATATTAATTCAATCACAACAAGATCACATTAGGGCTTTTGGTTCTGCTCTCTATCTTTAGCTTTGCTGTTTGAGGAATCACCAGGCACCTTGACTTATTTTTATTTTGTGATTATGCATGTTTTGTTTTTACTTTCCTTTTAATGAATAAAATGAAAAGTTGGTTTGTCTTAATTGTTAATAATGTAGGTAAAGGCAATGTGGCTTAACAAGTTGATCCATGGGTCCATGAGTTTATTTCCATGCCCTAGTCAATAAAGTTTGAGAAGTACAAACCTCACCATTGGATTTGTTTGGGAAGAAATGGCATGGCAAGGTTATTTTGGTTCACCACATTTCAAATTTATCAAGATTGATTCAAAAGTAAAAGGGGTTGATTGAAGAAGTTGTCATGGTTGGACAAGGCCTTGTTCGCATTGGTCACAAGTTCATATTTCTCTCAATTATCAAGATATGGAAGTGTTTTTCGTGGCTATGAGTTCTCATTATCATACTCAACAACTTCTAATTACAAAGAAAAGGTGTTGGTACAAGAAGGTTGTTCAAAATTGTCAAGGTTCCTCAAAGCATTTTCTTGATCTAGGAGCTAGGGTTTTAAACTTAAAAGATGTATATCTTGCTCACCTTTTGGTATTTTTGAGTGATTCAAAATACATACTTATCTTTAAAGGGTTATTAACAAATAACTTCAAAAGTTTCAAGGAGTTTTCATGTGGAAGAAACTTGATGATGAAGAAATATTACAAGTCCTCCAGATGAACCCCCAATTTCCCATGTGTGACTTCAAATGATCATAACTTGGTCCATTTTTATCACCTTGAGCCCAATTTTTTTCCAAAATGATCTTGAGAATGTGAACTTTATTCCTTCTTTTATATGCAAAGTGAGAAAATGGATGGAAGATGCCCTAAGGATACAAAATATTATAGGTCATTTTATGATTTTGTTTCCAACTTCAACAATTCATAACTCTCTCAATTTTTAGAGATTTTGAATGGTTCAAGTCTCAAAATATCATTCAAGAGGTATATTTCATTACATCTTTTTTAGTAAAGAGAAAATTCCAAATGGAAGGCCATATTTGGATGCAAAACATTATAGGTCACTTTTGAAGAAAAACTTGAAATATTTCTAAGTATGGAAAGTCAACTTCTTTTTCCCAACTTTGACTCATTGCAGCTTTCAGCTCAAACATCCATTTGATTCAATTCTTTTCCGATTGCAAAGCTTGTAACCTCATATTTCAAAAGCATCAAGAATCACGCCCTAAGACCCCTTTAGCTGGGAATGCCATTGAGTTGAACTTGGTAACTTGAAACATAAGTTTCTTCATAAGTCAGAATTTGAAATTCATATTTTGGCTTCTAAACATCAAATTAGCACGTGTTTATGGTCTAAACATGTTTAAAAAACTTGCCAAAGTGGATTAGAGCCTTAAAACACAAGGATTAGATGAGTTTTGATGCAAAATAGATCACACCTTACTCGTGTATCAGGTTCACACGATTTCCCTCCAAACTTCATCATTTCACACACTTGAACATTCCATTTGATTCCCTATAAATAAAGGGTCATCCCTCATTCATTTCCAAAAGCTTGAATAGCCAGAATCACCCTGCCAAACTTGCTCCATAACTCAATTTTCTGTAACTTTGAAATTAGTGTTCAAGCCTTTTTCAATCCAATTTTTATATGAATTCACCTTCCTTGATCTTCCATGAATCTAACCATACAATTACCTTTAAGAATAGTGCCCTATATTGATCCATAGAAGTCCAGTTTCAGATCTCTGCAACTCGACTTCAATAGTTAGATTTCTCCATCAATTCTTAAAAACTTTGATATCATTAAGAAGCTCTCATTGCCCTGGTTCTAGTCGCAACACTTGCTTTTATATGGAAACATGTTTTGACCATGAAATTTCAAATCTCTTTTCAAAAATTTCTTTCCAAAATGCTTGAGCTATAGTTTATATAAATTTATCGTGAAGGTGTGGTTGTCTTAGTCTTGAAGAGATGACGCGAATGTCATATGTCTCGTGCTCTAATTTTACAGATTGAGCAACCTGGTTTTGGGACTGGCTGGAGGTTGAAGATGACCAACGTGTCATCCTTCAACCAATGAAACAAGGCCATTTGTTTTTTTGAATTTCTGATTTACATTTTATTCAGTGCTTTATTCACTAATGACCATAATATGCAAAGCGCGCCAGATCCCTTGGATTTGATTACTAACGTGTTTTGACTCTCATCCAATGGTCCACATAATTTTGACTTTATTTTTTATTTCTGATTTTTATATTTAATTGCTTTAAACTTCAAAAAATCATAGAAAATTCATTTTTAGTGCAAAAAATCTGAAAAAATTATGAAAAATATTTTTGATTTTTCTCTTTCTAATTTTTATTTTTTCACACTTTTATTTTGTGTTTTGATATTTTTTATATATTTTAACTTTATTTGAATTGTTCTAAATGTTTAAAAATACTTTTATGCATTTTTTAATTCTGAAAAAAATATGGAATGACCCAATGATATTGTGACAAATATTGGTGACCTCATTTATTTTTTCTTTTAGACGTTGTTATTTTTTGATTATTTTTGTTTATTTACCTATTTCTTTTAATTTTTAAAAATAGCTTCTGACATTAAAAAAATTACCAAAAATTTTATAAAAATATTTGAGTTCAATTCTGATTTTTCTATGGTCTTACTTAATATTTCTTGATTAATTTGAATATAGTTGATATTTTTATCTCTTATTTCTATTTTTAAACATTTTTAAACCTTTATATATATATATATATATATATATATATATATATATATATATATATATATATATATATATATATATATATATATATATATATATATATATATTAAATGCAATATTATTTTTGTGATTATTTTCTGGCTGATCTTGGGTTGAATTTTTTATCATGAACTTTATTAACATCATTGGATCCATGGTGTTGAGTCTAACTCCATAAAAATGGATGAATAATTTTAATAATAGTTTGATTAAATTTTAATTCAAATGTGGTTTGTATATTCTTTTCCATCCCTCTTCATCTCATCCCTTTCTTATTGCACTAAGTGTTATTGGAGCATGATTTCTATATCATGTCTCAAACCAAATGGTGCATATATTGCTATTGACCGGCCTCAAATTAGGTGCGACTTCTATATAAGTCCACTTACGATTGCTTAACACAACGCTAAATTTTGTCCCGATTCGAATAAATGATCACTCGTGGCCCAAACCTATGTTTGCAAGCCCAAGTATGTTAATTTGATCTCTTTGATCCAATAACTTTGAGATTCATTGTGCGGAGTTTTTGGTTCTACCAATCCTCTAATGGGTCAACAACATTTTTGGTCAACGTGGATCACTTAAACATCGTTGATCATTAAATGATACTTTTGAGAATTTTAAATGGATGATATACTTGACAAAAAGAAAATGCAACTTGTTGTGTGGAGGCTTTGGTTCTACAATCCTCTAATGAGTACCAAATGCAAGTTTCAAGATGGTCATCCAACTAATCACTAATTATTAAGTTGTTTTTATTTTATTCTTTATTTTTATGCTTTATGTACCATTTACTTTAAGCATTACATTTCATGCCATTTTTATTTTGCTCACTTGAGCATTTAGTTTCTTGTCATTTTTATTTTGCTCATTTGAGCTTTTTTTTTTTTTTCAAGACACCTAATAATCAACATGAACCCTAAAAAAGCTTTAATGATACTTGGACTATTTGGTTATTATCCTTGGCATTATGGTGTATTGGACTTCTTGGACTTAGGATTAGAAACTTTGGTCTATGTTGGAGACCTTGTGATCTTAATTTATATTTTGTCTGGAGTTCTTGAGGTTTACCTCAAGACATTGGGTTGTTTGTTTGTTTTATGTGCAGGTTATTTTGATTACATTCTTTGTTTGTAATATGAAATTCACTCGTATACAGTCGTTACTCTGCCCAATTTTTGTGAAGACTTAATACACTTAAAGTTTAGTTCTCCCAAGAGGTCTAGTATCTTTGCTTGCTTGGTTTCAATCCAAGAAATGTGAATTCTATCTTGACTCATAATGTCAAGTATTGGCTTCTTATTGGTTAGATGGTTCTTATCCCTATATTTTACCTTATTCTTTAGGATAGTCTCTTCTTCTCCTCTCATTCTCTTTAATTTCAAAAATATTCTTCCTCCTTTTGAAAACTCTTCTTGTTTTGAAACTTGAACAATTTTCATAATAAACTTGGACTTAGGTCCATGCATTTTCAAAAAAAAAATTCATAAACAAATTTCAATCTACTTAATAATGCCTTGACATTTTTTTTGTGAGGAGACTAAAAGTCAATCAATCTCATTTCAAATCATTTTTCTACTTTGGCTTTTTATTTTAAAACCTTTCTCAAAATATTAGACTCTTGTCAATCCTTGTAGTGATGCAAACAACTATACTTCTACAATATGTAGTGAAGGGAGATATTTTCCACTTGGGTGTTGAGTGCGGAATTGTTGATTTTAAAATCCAAGCCATATCCTCCACTTTGAGATGATGCAAATTCTCCTTTCTCATGATTGTGGGTGGTAACTATGTTTTCCATACGGACAATAACGATGATGTCTTATCTCATAAAATCAACCAACACATTTTTTTTTATAGAATTTTTAAAAGGTGAACTACGTGTACCCTGATCCCCTATTGCATGAAAGGTGGTATGTAGGTACTGAAGGTTCGCAACCGCGGCGGGTGCAAAAATCATAAAAAATATACTTCTTTTCTCACCTCCACCATATGTTTTTCATACAATATTTTATAGCCAAAATATACAGATTTTTCAAAGAGGTTCCTGCGGAGTACCGTAGATGTTTAAGGTGCTAATACCTTCCTTTTGCATAACCAACCCCCTTACCTTGAATCTTTCCCCCTCTTTTTGGGTTACTCACTCTTTTCCCATTATTTGGAAACAATAAAGCACGGTGGCGATTGTTAATTTGATCTGTATAAGTCTAGTTAATACAATGACTTAGTCTTAAACATTTCCTCCGCTACAGAGAAAATGGCGACTTCACTAGGGAAAGATTGACCTCTTGCTGGTCCATCCCTAAGTGGGTTGAGCCTATCTTTGTTTATATTTGTATATGTGCTATTGTTGTTTATGTGTTATATGTTGTATATCTATTTGTCTAGATTTTCCTTGTTTTCAGGGCGCTTGGTGATTACTTAAAAGTCCTATACCCGGACTTGGGAAAATATTAAGATAGAACGGGCAGTATAGTCATGTTAACTTTGAGGGAGTAATCCCAAAAAATGAGGCATGAGATCCCCCACTCAGTGGAGGCTCCTTTGAATGTAGTGTCATTTACCGAGTAATCGAGAAGACGTACTACTTTCGACCTGGGAGCCTACTGAAGCTGAGGACCGTAGGATACCTAACCCATCCAGGCCTTTTAGGTGTAGTGCAGAAGCTATGACGGAGTAATCCGGAAATAGTTGTCATACGATACTACACTCAAACGAGTTTTTCTTGAGATTATTACTAATTACCGAGTTAATCGGGAAGTTGGTAATATTCGAAGGAAGGATGTAGACTCTGGGAACCTCTAGAACCTTTTCCAGTAGGTGATAACTTTTATACCATACCTTATGGATAGTACCTTCGACCTCATGCATGTGACGTTAAACCTATAAACCCTATGTTTTTGATCTTGTGTGTGATTGTTGCATCATGCATCCATGCAATCATAAGCATCTTTTGAAGAAATTTCATTTCAAGAGACTTAAAAGTTGACCATTTGTGAATATATTAGGTACCTTTTGACCATGGATTCTGGAAAAAGAAATAGAGGAAAATACAGTTTCAAAGATCCCAAGATAGATGAGTTGATCAGTCTAATTCCCAAGATTGAGTGTTCTTCAAATTTTCGGAAGAAGTATGGATCCATCATTCCTCTCATGAAGCTTAGGATGAAGGAGGGTATTCTCTCGACCTTGGCCAGTTCTATGATCCGATGTATCATTGCTTCACTTTCCCTGACTATCAGTTGATGCCTACACTAGAGGAGTATTCTTATCTGTTGGATTTACCTATTACTGATTATGTTCCTTTTACTGCTTTAGAGGGTGAGCCAAAACCACACGAGATTACTGCTTTGATCCATCTAGGGAAGTCTGAGCTTGAAGCCAATATGACTACTAAAGGAGGGATTAGAGGATTACCAGCTCAGTTCTTATTAGAGAAAGCTCGTTACTTTGCCAGGATGAAAAGTACAGTCGCTTTTGAGGCCATATTTGCTCTACTTGCTTACGGGTTGTTTTTATTTACTAATGTGGATAAGTTTGTTGACATTAATGCTATCAGGATCTTCATGATTGGAAACCCAGTTCCCACATTGTTGGGTGATGCTTATTACTCTATTCATCTTCAAAATTGTTATCACGGGGGATGATTATCTGTTGCACGCCTCTGTTGTCCCAGTGGTTTATTTCTCATATGCCTCAGTCTGATGCTTTTTGGGATGTAAGGAAGGAACCCCGTTGGGCTCCTAAGATCATGGCACTTACGCACTCAGATATTGATTGGTATCATCAGACTTACCATGATGTAGAGATTATCGACAGTTTTGGTAGTTTCCCCAATGTACCTCTTCTTGGTACAAAGGGAGGAATTAACTACAACCATGTTCTTGCACGAAGAAAGATTGGTTATCTGATGAGGGATAAACCAAATAGTATTCATTTGAGTAGTTTCTTCCCGAAGGAGGGAGAAGACCATAAGGAAGCTAGGGAGAAGATTGCGAAGGCCTGGCGTCACATTCATAGGAAGAGTAGGAAATACTTGGGACCTAGAGGGGCTGTTTCTTTGGAGCCTTATCTTCAGTGAGTCCAAACGAGAGCTATTCAGTTGAAGATGTCGTATTCCCGGGAAGCACCTATGCCTGATTTTCTTGTGAAGACCACTCCTCCCTTATTAGACGATATAGAAGAGCTACAACTTGCTTTGGTCAGGATGCAGCAGGAAAAGGATGCTTAGAAGAATAAGTGTCAAACTTTAGAGATTTCCTATAAAGCAGACTTGAAGGAGAAAGACGACTTGATTGAGATTATTGAGAGTCAGGCTGTAGAGATGATGGAGAGGCAAGGGAATTTATTTTCTCCTAAGCCTCAGTCATATGCTAGTTGCTAACTTCATGATTCAGATTATTGGAAGGAGGTTGCCACCAGATATGCAGAAGAAAATCGGAGGTTGAAGGCTCAGATTGCCAGGCTTACAGGGAAGCTCCAGCATATTGAGTGATGTCCATCAACTTTACTTCTTATGGTTTTAGACTTTATTATCATCTTGTACTTGGTACTATTGAAACTTGTAATCCATTTTGAAGTTATTATAATAGTTTTTTTTTCCAGTATTTCAAATGTGTTATTACTTTGATATTCGTAATGTGTCTATAAATCTTTGTCCCTTGAAATATTAATAATACAAATAAATCATGTGCATTGCATATCATGCATCATATTTCACATATTTCTTGCATTTGTTATTCATATCCAGGTGTCTTACCAAGCTTCTTTACTTTTTTCAGCAAGTTGTCTCACCACTACAACACTCGAGCTAACTTCACAAGGAAGATGGACAACGTAGAACAAGAGAATCGCGAGCTGTGCGAGGAAGTTTCTGCTCTGAAGGCCTGCATGGACAATCTTACTTCTCTGATGGATTCTCTTGTGGCTGCTCAGAATTAGCCATCGAGTGTTCAACCTCAACAAACAAGGGTCACTACTGAAGCTCTGACTGTACCTGTGTCTGCTACTTCAGCTGTTGTTTAGAATTGCATGCCTTAAGGTTGTCCATGGGGAATGCCAGAGAACTTTGCGCCTGAAGGTTTCAATCTTTCTCCTCAAGATACCCCAGTTGTTCAGACTAATGTTACTCCCGCACCTCCTGTGGTGCATGTTGCTCCTGCTGCACCTCCTTCAGTGAATATGGTTCTAGTTGTTAATGACAATATGTGTCGTCCTTTTCCTCCACCAAGTGAAGACTTGGTTCTATATGATAGAATGGATGATTTTCAATAATAGTTTGACAAGATGCAGAGGGAGATGAAGGCCCTCAGGGGAAAGGAATTGTTCTGGCAGAATGTGAATGATTTATGCTTGGTCCTGAATGCCAAGATACCTGCAAAGTTTAAGGTCCAAGAATTTGAGAAGTACAAGGGAAACACTTATCCTTGTGCTCATATTGTGATGTATGTAAGAAGAATGTCTACCCATACGGATGACCAACATCTGCTGGTTCACTTTTTTTAGGATAGTTTGATTGGTGCTGCGCTGAAGTGGTATATGAGTTTGGACAACGTCAATATCAATACTTTCAATGACTTGGGAGAATCATTTATCCAACAATAAAAATACAACGTGGACATGGTGCCTGACCGTGATCAACTCAGGGCCCTGGTCTAGAAGGACAGGGAATCATTCAAAGAATACGCACAGAGATGGCGCGAGGTATCCGCCTAAGTGATTCCTCCCATGGAAGAGAAGGAGATGACCAAGATTTTCATGAAGACTTTGGGTTCTTTCTACTATGAGAAGATGGTAGCGAGTGCGCCAAGTGACTTTACTGAAATGGTAGGCATGGGTATCCGATTAGAAGAGGCTGTAAGAGAGGACCGTCTAACAAATAGTGAAAGTTCCAGAAGTACGAAGAAGCCATCTTATGGGTTTTCCAAAAAGAAGGAAGGAGATACAAATGTTGTCATGCAATAAAGGAGGGTTAATCTTCCTAGAATAAATTATCAGCGTCATCAGCAAGTCGCCTCAGTTACTCCAGTTATTGGTGTAGCTCCAACCACCGTTGCTTATCATAGACCATCCCATCAGGGGAATCAAGGGTATAATCAGAGAAGGGAGAGTTATGAACCTATCCCTATGAGTTATACATAATTACTCCCGACTTTAATTCAGAATAAGTTGGTTCAGACTAGACCACCTCCCGTTGTACCATCATCGTTGCCTTGGTATTACAAAGCAGACCAAACATATGCTTTTCATCAAGGAGAACTAGTCCACAGTGTTGAGAACTGCTATCCTTTGAAAACTGAAGTACATAAATTGGTGAAGTCTGGTATCTTATCTTTCAAGGATATGGGCCCTAATGAGAAAGATAATCCTCTACCAAATCATGGAGGAGCAAATGATGTGAACACGGTGGCTGGTTGTCCAAGCGACTTCCAGATTTTCGATATTAAATTGGTTAGTGGAGATTTGGTGAAAATGCATGCAAACCTCTGTGAATTTAGCTACTATGTGCATGACCAGGCCGGTTGTGCTATTTGTAGTACAGATATACAAGGTTGTGACAAGATAAAGGCTGATTTGCAAGAGATGATAGATGAGGGCTTCATCCACATAACCAGGCCTAGGGCAGAGTATGAAGAGGAAGTAAACATGGTTTTTGGATGTCCTGGAGAGTTCAAAATCTTTGATATGGAATATATGAATGATTATATTGTACAATTGCATGCTACTTTCTGCCACATGGCTGGTCAGGTAGAACATTAATATGGATCTTGATGAATTTGCTGTCGGGACTCCCGAGGATGTTCAATTGTTAAGAAAGGTGTTAAGTTGTTGTTGGATAATGGAACTATCAAGGTTATAGGTCAAAGGGATGATTATCACGAAGGTGATGTAATTGAGGTTTGTTTAGCTGAAGAAGAGTCAGATGATGAGTATGCCTCTGCAGATGAGTACTTCTCCTCAGATGAAAATTTGTTTTCTAGAGATGACTCTGTAATGATTGATTATTTTGAGGAGGGAGTAAACATTGTTGTGCCCTATTTTGGTGCACCCTCCCATTTAAAAGTTGAATATCATAGCAAGCCAGCTATTACTCCATTGGTGATTAGCTTACCGAGTCATGTCCCTTACAAGTCAGACAAGGTTGTACCCTACAAATATAATGCTACAATTTTAGATGATGGTGTGGAAGTTCCCATCTAGCCAATGCCTAATGTTGGAAATATTGCTGAGACTAGCAGAGTGACCCGCAGCGGTCGTGTATTTCCACCATTTGTTCATGGAGATGTTAGTACTGGAAAGAAAATTGTTGAACTCAAGAAGGCAGTGGGTGAATCTAGTGGGGCTACGCTATAAAAAGAGGTGGATGATATTTTGAAGATAATTAAGATGAGCAACTACAAAATTGTAGATCAGCTACTGCAGACTCCTTCGAAAATATATATCTTGGCTTTATTGATGAACTCCTCTACTCACAGAGAATCTTTGATGAGGGTATTTATGATACGTGGCAGAACTGACTGTTAATACTGGTTTGCGTTTTTTGTTCGCAAATGTCGCGGTAAGCAAGATTCACCACCGACTTTTATTTTATCCAACAAATGAAAAGGGAAAGAGAACAAAAAAAACCTTTTTCGAGATGTTTCTGAGTATGAGGTGTAGATTATAGAAAGGGAAGGTGTTATCACCCTTTCTATCCTTGGTTTTCCACGGGCTCTTAGGTACTTGCTCATTTTGAAATTGCTTGTGTGTGTTTCGAAAAGTTTTTGTTTAACTTCGTGGTAACTCTTGTATCTGTCCTCAAGAGTGTGACAAAGTTGTTTTGAAAATTGTTTTGAAAGTGTTTGTGTAAAAGTTTTTTGTTTTGAGCAAGTACTTAAGAGTTTCTACCTACTCGAAAAAAGAAGTTTGTTCATTTTCTTATTTTCTTTAGACAGCGCTATCCTACTATTAAGGAGCAGGTAGCTCCATCGTTGGAGTTTAAGGGACAATTGAAAGGGACGTAATGGTCATTGAAGGAAACATGTAAAATATCTTAGCAGTTCGAAGGGACTGTCATCATATAGGCAACATCGAGGGACAAGATCATTTCTCGTAGGTAACTCGAGGGACGTTAAGGGACTATGATCTTTATGACGACTTTTAGATTGAGGGTCTTTTGCTAAGATATCCCTACGTTCGAGGGACATGACCATTATTTTCCGAGGCAACCAAGTGGGGAGTACCCTAGGGGTGCAAGTGTGCAAATGATTTAATTCCGTTATTTATCTTGCCATGAGGGTTTTCTATCGTTCATTTTTATCTTTCCATACAATCCTATTAATCTAAGCATTGCATAAAATATAGTAGCAGGAGATAAAGGCGGATATGTAAACCTAAGCTATTACAGAGTTTTGGGGCAGTTACATAATAGTGAAGAGTGCGGAAAAGAAATCCTAAAACTATTACATCCCGGAAGCAATTACATGATAATGATTAAAAAAAGCGGAAAAAATAAAGCTACGCTATTACAGTTGAACGCGCCCTATACACTTTATCTAGTAAAATAAAAATGAGATGAAAATAGCATAGAAAATGTTTTGGTGATTTTTTATGAAAAAAAATGATTTATGATAATTAATTAAATAAACTTAAAAAACCTAATTAATTTTAATTAATAAAAAAATGTTAATTTTGAAAATATTAATTAAAATACCTAAATACTAATTAGTTCGAATTAAAAAAGGTTAATTTTGAAAAAAGTTAATTAAAAAAAAACTAAAAACCTAATTAATTTTAATTAAAAAAAGTTAATTTTGAAAAAAAGGTTTATGTGTAATGATTAATAAGAAAGAATTAAGTTTGCCAAAAAATAGATAGGGGAAGAAACATCAATGAAAAATAGGATTAAAAAATAAAAATAATGCAAATGTCAGGGGTGGTTGTTGAACCAAAAATTAATTTAAAACCTAAAATTAAATTTAAAAAAAACCTAAAATTAATTATTCAAGTTTATTATAAAAAATCAAAGGTTTGTGAAAAATATTAGGTTTTATGAAAAAAGTTTTAAAAAGACAAATGGTTGCCTTAACCTCCTTAGGATGTCTGTCTTTCCATACATTAGTGGTTGTTATGATTCAGCCTCAGTGTTTTGTAATAAACTTGCATGAAACCATAATGGTCAAACCTGTAGTGTTGAATCTCATAGACACATTAAACAAATTAGTATACCGTAAAATACAAAGAAAATAAATATATGACATTTTGTAATATTAAAACCAATATGGCATGTATGGATGCTTCTACATCCTTTTGATCATGGAGATCAAACCAACCTCACCCTTACTGGAGAAGTAGTGAGATAGGGGTTTGTTTGTAGTGAGATGAGGGTTTGTAACAAGGATTTCAAGATTTTTAGGGTTCTTGAAAGAATTTGATATTTTGACAGGGTTGTGGCAAAGGATTTTTTTGTTTGTCGTGTCCTATTTGTGTGAAAAAGTGAGATTATATAATGGAAATTAGAGAAAAGATATAGGCTTTGAATGTGCAATTGGGCCTCCAATAACCACAAGCAATAGTGCAGATTTTTATTCACTTGAGTCCGTCACATTCTAGGCTAAATCGCAGGGGCTTAAGTGCAATTTTTGAAGTTGAAATTTGAAAACAAAATTTAGTCTACATCGAGAATTAACTCTGTCCAAAAATGGGCTCAATCGGATAAACAATGAATTAGTTATGAATTTTTGAAGTTTCACCTCAGACATACTTATTTTGGGCTCCAGTGTCAACTCTGACACGTTCTTCAATAAAAAACTAGTATTGATCGGAGCATAACCCGGTATCGACCTTGGAAACAAAGCTGTAGATCTCTGAGTTAGTGACCTTGTGTAAAAAGATGGACCCAATCCGATAAAAATTGACTGAGTTAGGAATTTTCGAAGTTTCGACCCAGATGAAATAATATTCAGCATTCAGGATTTACGGCGTGTCACGCGCACTCAGGGAAAAAAACGAAGGCCTTTTGGATACCTTTCAAACTAGATACCTCTTATGAAAACGTATTCAACTTAATTTGTGAAATATTTGTGCCAGAACCAGCTCAATACAATGAAAATCGACCAAGTTATGATTTTATGAACATGACACAAATAAACTTCTGTCACAAATTTTCTGTACGAAAATACTTGATAAATCTGCATTTTTGAAGATCTTCTGATCGAAATTGGCTTCCAGCTGTGAGAGATGAAAGGTTAGATGACATTAAGATGGAATTTTTTCCACCAGAACGGGTTCAAAACGAGTCACGATCTTCAAGTTATGAATTTTTTAGTGCGTAAAAACTGCATTTTCAGCACACTTTTTCACCATATTTCTTCGAGAAAAATCGCACATTCAGAGACCTTCTTTAAAGAATTGGCTATCGAGCCAAACCTGAATTTGAGAATATGTTATCAGGGATACCTTGGCGAAAGAACACCTGAATATGACGCTCCGGGTTGGACTTGTAAATCTTTGAACCCCAAATCATTGCAAAACAGCGAATCGATCTTCAGCATGGAAAATACTCTGAGAACATCCATTGGCGAAATTAACGTCACTTGTAACTTGACGAAGCTTGATAAATATACCTTTATTCCATAACCATAAAACCAATAATATGTGTTTATGAAAAGAGGGTAAATTTTGGGGTACAACAGCTGCCCCTGTTCAATCTTCTTAAACCTGAAGGTTTAGATTGGCTTGTCTGCCTTTCTTGATCGGAAGGTGGAAGATGATTGAACACTAGAGTGCCCAGAATTTTGCACTCGTCTGTAATGATGCTTGACTATGTAGATAATGTAGGGAATGAGCTTATAGATTCCATTTGAAAAGATGACTAAAAGTCGTCGGAGATGGGCTTAAAGACGCCATCCTGAGAATGTGACAGAGAGTCGTCGGAGATGGGCTTAAAGATGTCATCCAGAATAATGATGATTTTGTCAGATATTCCTTTGTAGGAATTTATGTTCCTGTTGTTAGGGAGGACTTCGCTGAGGAATGTTGGTATCTGTCTTGGGGAATAGATTCTGGGAGCTTTAGTTGTCAGTTATTCTACTGGGGAGTCATCTCTTGATTGAGGAGACGAAAGTGAACGAGTTATCTAGTCAGGATCTATTCTTCACAGTGACTAGTTGAGAATGATAAGGCTGACTGTTATCTGGTCGTATTCCAGGCTTCACAGCGACTTACCGGGGAAATGTGAAATTGACTGAATCTGGTCGGGTCCAGGTTTTACAGTGTTATAAATTGTTGTCTGGAGATAAAAGTGAAGGAACCTGTATAGGGCTTTCTCGGGATAAGTCCATGCAAAACTGCGTCATGTAATTCATGAAAACGAGCCTGGATAGTAGGGCTATGAGAAGGAACCTCGGTATTAGGGTTACTTCTAAATAAAATCCTTGATAGTAGGGCTATGAGAAGGAACCTGGGTTGTAGGGTTACTTCGGAATGAAAGCCTGCATAGTACGGCTGTGAGAAGGAACCTGGATAGTAGGGTTACTTCAAAATGAACACTTGGATAGTAGGGTTACTTCAGAATGAAAGCCTGGATAGTAGGACTGTGTGAAGGAACCAGGATAGTAGGGTTACTTCGAAATGAAAGCCTGGATAAGAGGGCTGTGAGGAGGAACCTGGATAGTAGGATTACTTCAAAATGAAAGCCTGGATAGTAGGGCTATGAGAAGGAACCTGGATAGTAGGGTTACTTCGGAATGAAAGCCTGGATAGTAGGGCTATGAGAAGGAACCTGGATAGTAGGGTTACTTCGGAATGAAAGCCTGGATAGTAGGGCTATGAGAAGGAACCTAGATAGTAGGGTTACTTCGAAATGAAAGCCTGGTTAATAGGGCTATGAGAAGGAACCTGAATAGTAGGGTTACTTCGGAATGAAAGCCTGGATAATAGCGCTATGAGAAGGAACCTGGATAGTAGGGTTACCTCGGAATGAAAGCCTGGATAGTAGGGCTATGAGAAGGAACCTGGATAGTAGGGTTACCTCGAAATGAAAGCCTGAATAATAGGGCTATGAGAAGGAACCTGGATAGTAGGGTTACTTCGAAATGAAAGCCTGGATAGTAGGGCTATGAGAAGGAACCTGGATAGTAGGGTTACTTCGGAATGAAAGCCTAGATAGTAGGGCTATGAGACGGAATCTAGATAGTAGGGTTACTTCGGAATGAAAGCCTGGATAGTAGGGCTATGAGAAGGAACCTGGATAGTAGAGTTACTTCGAAATGAAAGCATGGATAGTAGGGCTATAAGAAGGAACCTGGATAGTAGGGTTACTTTGAAATGAAATCTTGGATAGTAGGGCTATGAGAAGGAACCTGGATAGTAGGGTTACTTCGAAATGAAAGCCTGGATAATAGGGCTTATGGGAAGGAACCTGGGTCGTAGGGTTACTTCGTGGGAAGTTTGGATGAAATTGCATCTGAACCAAGAAGGAACCTAGGTAAGGTTGCTTCATGAGGAGTTTGGGTAAAACTGCATCTGAACCGAGAAGGAGCCTAGGTATGGTTGCTTCGTGGGGAGTTTGGGTAAAACTGCATCTGAACTGAGAAGGAACCTAGGTAAGGTTGCTTCGTGGGGAGTTTGGGTAAAATTTCATCTGAAACGAGAAAGAACCTAGGTAAGGTTGCTTCATTTGATCATGTAGATTAGTTGGCCCGTTTGGTTTCGGGAACTGCTTTTCCATTAGTTGTCTGCAGATGTGACATGTATAACTGTTGGGATTGTTGATGATAATTGTCTTTACTGAAAAGATAACATGGCTAATCATATGCGATGCATGAAATGCATGGTGGGATGATGTTCTCAAAATAAATGAGATTATGATGTATGCGATATGTATGTGCATGTCATGATGTATGAACATGAGATGCTACTATGACATATCTGAGTCTGGGAAAGTAAATCCCTTACTGCTGTCAGAGAGTACTGGAAATTGAATTCCTGACCGTCGTAGAAAAAATGGTTCTTCTACTTCTGTTGGGGATGGTGAACGGAGATGACTATGCTGTAGATTACTCCTGTTTGCGAATAGTCTGCCGGGGAGAGACTCTGTTTGAGAATAACTCTGCGGGGAAATAACTCTGTTGGAAGATGAACTTCCGTAGCTGAATAAATAAGCTCTGTTGGGGATTGAGCTTCTGTATTCAGAGAAATAAACTCTGCTCAGAAGAAAACTTTATGACCCGCTTGCGATTATGAAATTCGGTTGGGGAATATAGATGTCAGTTTTCTGAAAGGACCCGACTGGGGAGAGTAATTGTTGTTTGGGGAAGCTGATGTTAAAGCTTTATTTGTCTCTACACTATGGGGAGTGTAGATGTCACTGGGACGCATGCTGAGGATACGACAATGACTTTGCATCAGGACTTTTCTGCCCCTGTACCTACTGGAGAAAGTACCTGGGTGGCTTTGTGGATAGCTTGAGTGTTATCCCAACTTATGAGGTGCTTGGTAAATTTCAATCAAAATGATAAGTCTTCTACTGATAGGCAAGTGACAAGATGACGAGACATAGTCGTACGCTTTAATCCCTAACTTTTTCCTGGACTATCTTTTCAGATTTTCAGTCCACCGAGATACCCTTTTTTGCCCAAGTCACCTTTTCAGGTTTTCGACTTGCCGGGTGTACAATTTTTTTTTCATATGCATACACTTAACTTTTTCCTGAACCTTTTTTTGTTTGCCGGGATGTCCTTATTTTTGCCTAGGCCAGTCGACCTAGCGGGTCTTTTTCATGTGTAGTCTTTTCTGACTATGTCCATGTTTACCGGGTACGGAGAATTATCATTGTCCATAGTAGTAAGTGTTGCCACACTGCCAGAAGATGCTCGTTTGATCATACAAGATTCGTTGCTGGAATTCATGTCCAATGCCCCAATTGATTTAGATGGTGATCTGCCCATGGCTACTTGGTATCTTTGAGAGATTCCTTGAATCTTGACTTGACTGCCCCAGATCAGTTGGACATCATGCTATGCCCCTTGATTATGAAAGGCCCACCAATGGAATGTCTTTCCGTCCGAGGTGATTTTGTTCATTGAGAAGATCTTTGTTCACTGAATATCCGTTGTGCGAATTTCTCTGCTGTTGAACAAATAGTCATATGAAAACAATGGTATTTTAAGAATGCAAAGCTTATGTCTGTCTTGAAGTTTGAAAATTCATTTTTTAGTAAAAACAAACAAATTTTGTAAAATTGTGATATCAACTCGGGATTTATAGCGAACCCTACAGGAGTCAGGATACCTTTTGTAACAATATGCTTGCGTACTAACCCATGCTTCAGCTAGGAATTTTAAGGGTTATAACGTGGCCTGGTTCACCGTTCAAGAAACAAAGGATAAAGGCTCAAATTTTATTTGTACCCAACCCACTCTTCGTGATGTTCTTCAGTCCTATGCTCAGTTAATTGTGCGTTTAAATCCTGATTGAGTCTGGCATCGTGTCCTTGATGTTCTGGTGATGGTTTGAATACTGACAATTAATTTTGAATAAGCAGTCATCTTTTTGGTCGAGGATTTATAGGACCTCATTTTTGGTTTTACTATCCCTGTCTTTTGCCTGAACTATTTATTTTTGTGATTATATTCAGCGGGATGCCCTAGTTTTTCCTTAAGTCTCCTTCATAGGTTTTGACTTAACGAGCTTTTATTTTGAGAAATGATGACTGCCTGTTTTGACGATTATACGGAACCATCATTGTCTTTTGTTTTGGAGGACGTCTTCGATGTTATTCATTGTGTACAAAGCGACAGATTGCGACTGAATGCGCACCTGAATTAACTCAGAAAACTACCCTGCCCCAGGTTATGATTAAGGGTTTTAATTTATGTGAAAAAAAACTCCTACTTCTTAGGCTCAAAGGGGTTGACTAGGGATTATCTTCCTTATAACTCCACTGTTTGGGATTTGAAACAACGTTGTACATCGTCAGAGGGGTCTGTTCAAAAGCATACTGTAGATATTATGGTATCATTTTCGTCATCCTCCCTCTAAAGGCTTACAACTTTTTAATCAAGAGTCGAATATGACAAAAAGGAAGTAATAACGCCATTTTGGAATAATGAATATGAATGAATTGATTCAAGACAAACATACGCGACGCATTGATGAAATAACAAGGTTTGATATGAATAAATGTTTGAACAAATCAAAAGAAAATTATAAATTGAAAATTATAATGAACATATGCCTCTTCGTCTGATCTTGTCACTTTAGATGACGTGCCTTTGAAGGATGGCAGAAGAACTCAGCCTGACCATCTTGTGTAAACTCCAGCACTCCTTCATCAATCAAGTGTTAAATTTTATATTTCAACATCCAACAATCATCAGTATCATGCCCCGAACTATTGGAGTGATATGCACACCATGCATCAAGATTGTAGTTAGGCAAAGAAGCCTTGGGATTCAGATGAGGCCCTATCGATACATGATTAGTGGCCTTCCTTCCACTGGCGGCATGAGTATCGGAGGTTCATGCAAATACTCCTTTATTTTGTCAAAGGCCTTCTGACAATCCTCATTCCATTTCACTATCTGACTTTTCTTTAACAACTTGAACAAAGGTTCACAGGTGGCTGTGAGATGAGAAATAAATATAGAAATGTAGTTTAACCTTCCTAAGAAACCACGTACTTCCTTCTCTGTCCTTGGTTCAGGCATTTCCTGTATCGCTTTTACCTTTGACGGGTCCACCTCGATACCTTTTTCACTTACAAGAAAACCCAACAGCTTGCCGGATCTCACCTCAAAGGTGCACTTATTCGGATTCAACCTTAGCAAGAACCGCCTCAGTCTCTCGAACAATTTTTCCAGATGAACAAGATGTTCTTCTTCCGTGTCATACTTAGAAATCATATCGTACACATAAACCTCAATCTCTTTGTGAATCAAATCATGAAAGAGAGTGACCATGGCGCGCTGATATGTTGCCCCGACATTTTTCAAACCAAACGGCATCACTTTATAGCAGAAAGATCCCCAAGGCGTGATAAATGTTGTCTTCTCCATATCCTCCGTAGCCATTTTAATTTGATTGTAACCCGAAAAACCATCCATGAATGAAAACACTCTGGAATGAGCGGTATTATCGATCAACACATCAATATGCAGAAGAGGGAAATCATCTTTAGGGTTGGCCCTGTTCAAATCCCTATAATCCATACACATAATGACCTTACCATCCTTCTTGGGCATAGGCACAATATTTTCAATCCATGGCAGATAATTGATGACATTTAAGAAATTCGTGTCCAACTGCTTCTGGACCTCCTCCTTGATCTTCTTGGATATCTCAGGATGAGTTCTTCGGAGCTTCTGTTTGACAGGGGAACAACCTTCCTTGAGCGGTAGTCGATGCACCACTATGTCTGTATCCAACCCAGGCATATCCTCATAAGACCAAGCGAAGATATCAGAATACTCACGGAGTAGCTCAATCAATCTGGCCTTTATACTTTCTTCGAGATCTGCCCCTATCTTGACTTCTCTTCTTACATCTTTTGTGCCAATATTGACCACCTCAATCGAATCCTGATTCGGCTGGATAACCTTCTCCTCTTGTTTTAACAATCTTGCTAATTCCTTAGGAAGATAACAATCCTCATATGCTTCTTCTTCAGCTTGATAAATAGGAGTATCAAAGTCATAATGAGCCATAGCAGAGTCGTTATCAATATGATCGGTGGTGGAAGTGCATCTGCATGAATGACATTTTGGCGTTTTTTAATGATAGTGTGTGAAAAGAGAGACATTGCCATTCAAATAAAAAAAAGAAATGGAGCAAAATTTTGAATGCAAAAACGTCCTTTATTTCATGATAAACTTTTGAAAATAAACATGGTGGCCCTACACAAATGATCCACCATGCCTTGGGCATAGCGTAGGAATTATGATATGATAATAAAAGAAAATAAGAAAATTACTCCTCAGCGCTTGAAACTTGGATAACATACACAGAAGTCCAATTGTTGAGTGTCTGGCCTGGAATACTCGGACGAATCTAATCTTCGATATTGTATCCATCAACCCTATCGTCGCCAACTGCATTGACGTGTCCTTCTTGAGTAGCACAAGGACGGGAAAACTTCACAGGAGTAGATAAACTAGATGCTCTAGGAGTTGTGCTCTGCTGACCTGGGCTAAAACCAAGACCAAATTTATTAAATTTTGGGGTAAAGTCTAGCACCTGACCCCAACCTTCAGGGTTACCATTTTCCACCATAGCTCTCGCATCCTTGAGAGAAGACATAACAGTTTCAGGTTTCCTTTTCTCCTCTCGAGGAGGAAAATTGACAGCATGAACTGTCTCAAACGCCTGGAACGAAGTTTCATGTGTCTTGCCTTCAACTTCAACATAGCGGAATGATGTCAAATGACTCACGATGTACTCTTCCTCGCCGCACACAGTTATCACCTTTCCCTCTGTAGGATACTTGAGTTTCTGATGAAGAATGGAAGTGACTGCCTCTGCTTTATGAATCCACGACCGCCCCAACAAAGAACAATACGCTGGCTGTATATCCATCACAAAAAATGTAGCCGTGAAGGTGCGAGGACCAACCTTGATTGGTAACTCCACCTCCCCAAACATTGACCTTCGAGACCCATCAAACTCCTTCACCATCAAATCATTAGGGCGCAGCTCTAGTCCAGAATAATCAATCTTCATCAATGCTGACTTAGGAAATACATTCAAAGACGATCTTGTGTCCACCAAAACCCGGGATAAAGTAGTGCCCCTGCACTCCATTGAAATATGAATCACTTTGTTATGGTCTTGCCCTTCTGGAGGAAGATCAAAATCTGTGAAGCCCAGACCGTTCCCGGCAGATATGTTAGCACAAACATTCTCAAACTGATTGGCTGTTATCTCATGTGGCACGAACGCATTCTTTAACAACTTCATCAAAGCATTTTTGTGAGGTTTTAAATAAATCAACAGAGACAAGATAAACATCTTAGAAGGAGTATGGATCAGATGATCAATTATGCTATAATCACTCTTTCTGATAATTCACATTAACTCTTCAACCTCATCGGGAACTGAAGAAGCTTCTGGTATCGGAATTGGTTGAGTCACATTGGCTGGCGTAACCCTTGGATTACCAATCATCGCCTGTTGTTTTCCTTTTTCTCTTGCAGAAGCATCTGCCGCATCTTGCACATTGGAAGGACCAAATACTCTCCCGCTTCTAGTCATTCGACCTACAGCAGAAAAATTATGAACTTCCCCTTCATTATCTTCAACACGTTCTTCCTCAGACAAACGAGTACTTACATCCTACTTCACCCCATGGTAATAAACATCAGCACCATAATGCCATGGGATGGCCTTCTCACTGGTATACAACATGGGACCAGGTACCGTAATCATCAAAGGAGGTGCCTTAGATGGGGTAGGAATGCGCACAAGGGTGTAAGGAATAGATATCACAGCAACATCTTCTTCGGTAACCATACGGTAGCTCGGTTTTCTATCGAACCATAGGGAACCCTCCTTTATCATCAACTGGATACCGACTTTTAAGTCATCACAGCCCTTCGGTTGCTCTCTACACTTGGCACAGTCTGAAGTACAACCTGGGAAAATAGAATTGCCAAGCAAATACCTCTTAACATACCACAACGGAGTAGTTACTTGTTCCACATTCATGATTAAATTTAATACTTCACCATTATCATCAATCATATTAACAACACCCCTTCCATACCTAGGAATTGGGTTCTGAGTATCATTCGGACCAGTCACTGGAGTAAACTCAATTGCCTTAGCATCCAACAAGTCTTATATCTTGCACTTCAACGCAAAGCAATTGTCAGTAGAATGACCAACTCCGCCTGAATGGAATTCACATCTTGCGTTAGCATCATAGTTAGGAGGAAGTCTTGCGGATGGTGGTGGCATATTTCTCAAACCGATCAAATTCAAATCGAACAGATGGTGGAATGCTTCAGTAAGAGATACTGTCAAGGGATCAAATTTTCTTAACTGTCTCTGTTGTTGATTATTACATTGACGGGGAGCATCTTGATGTCTTTGTTGTTGATGCACTGTATTCGGTCTCTGCTGTGGAGAAACATTAACAGGAATAGAAACAACATTGATTTGTTGGTGTTGACGATCATCTCTTCTTCCTCTATGAGAGCAAACCGCGCTTGCGTCACCTTCCCTTTTCTTATGGTAAGTGTTGAATGGTTTCTTACTGCCCCCTAATGAGCCACTAGAACCTCCAATCTGAATTTTCCCCAATTTCAAACCTACCTCAATTCTTTCACCAGCCATAACCAAGTCTGCAAATCCTGCCGAAGTACTTCCTATCATGTGCTCATAGAATGTCCCTTGTAGGGTACTAATAAACATATCCATGAGTTCTCTCTCCATGAGTGGAGGTTGAACCCTCGCAGCCAACTCACGTCACTTCTGAGCGTATTCCTTGAAAGATTCTCTTGGTCCCTGTGACAAATTCTGTAACTGAGTGCAATTGGGCGCCATATCCACATTGTACTGATAATGTTTGACAAAAGCCCGAGCAAGATCATTCCTGCAACGAATATGGGTTTTATCCAACTTCATGCACCACTCCAGGGATGCCCCAAATATGCTATCCTGGAAAAAGTGAATCAAAAGCCCCTGATCCTCAGTATGCACCGACATCTTTCAGAAATAAGTAGTTGCATGAGTAATAGGACATGACGTTCCGTTGTACTTTTCAAATACGGGAGGCTTGAACTTAGGAGGAACTTTCACCCCAGACACCAACCCGAGATCATTAGCATCCATACCAAGGGCCCCCTGCCCTTCCACAGTCTTCAAACGTTCTTCCAACAACCGATACTTCCTATCCTCAACCTGAACTTCTGATTCTGAAAACCGAACAGAGAACTGATCTTCATCCTGGTCAAAGTCATAATCCTACTCCTGATAGTTCCTTACATCGCCCTAATTATCTCTTCTGTTCCCCACAAGACGAGGTCCCGGAGACGCGGGAAACTGCCCTGTGTTGCGCACACAAGGGTTTTCGAGCATCCCATGAAAATTTCCAACAGGATGATCTTGCACATCCCCCAATCCTACATAAATGTCCTGATAGAGCCCTTGATTACCAACATCCCCTGGATATCGGCGCTGGTTGTTGACAATGGCAGTCAGTTCCTCCTGTCGGCGATTCACATTGGTGATGACCTCCATGAACTGGGTCATTTGAGTAGCCATCTGGGCCCTTATTTTAGCGAGTTCATCTTGAACTTGTTCCATCTGTCTTGGAAAATTGTTTCTGGTGGAATATCAATGAGTAGTCGTCTTGAATTCTGAATAAGAAAAGCAGAAGAATAAGAATACCGTCTTGAGATAACCTGTAATGTTATGAAATGCATGATGTGCATGATATGTTTGTCATTTCTCGATATTCAAGAGTCCTTTTATTCATCAATCACGGCGCGCAACCAATAATCAAGTATACAATCAAAGGGAAAAAAGAAAAAAAAAGACAATAAGACAAGCACTACAATTATTTACAAACAAAAGAAACGATGTTCGAGTGACTTCGATCATTTAAGAGTGTAACGATAAAATACGTGTTTCAAAGTAAACTTATCAAAAAATGAATAATAAAAACAAACAACGGTCCCTTCCAACAATCCTGGGGGTGACCAAATACACCAAAGGTAAGTAACAAAAACTAAATCTCCGGAACAAGACACGCTTCAAGGTGTTGACAATACTCTTCAAGCCTTTATTTCTCTTTTAAAATTTGTGATGCGAATACTTTACTTTCTTGAAACCGGTCCTCTTCGACACGCCTCTGGGCTACTTCCTTCTTAAGCTGAGCATCTTTGTCTTTGAGCTGTTTCTCCAAGTTTTGAATCTTCTTCCTGTAGCTATTCTCAGATGCCTGAAGCTTCTGGCACTCTTGTTGGGTCTTACTCAAGTCTTCTTCCATTTCAGCATGAGACCTCTTCCTAAAACTGGTTCCATCAGAAGTTTCCCCTTGAGCTTCTTTGAGTTTGCGAGCTAAGTCGGCCCTTTCTTGATCTACCCAATAGAGTTTCATCCCTGCCTCACGGTCTTTTGCACGAAGTTGAATGTTCTCAAAATGAACCTGGGTGAACACCTCGGTAGGCACCGTGTTACTCAGAACAGTAGGAGGTTGCTCACATATAGGATTCGACCTTGCAAATGTTAACCGTAAAATCTTAACCCTGGCTCTAATCCAATCCAAGTAAGGAACCCTAGAAATAGGAACCTTCTTGCCCAAAGTAGTTATATCATTCTTCTGAATTCCCTTCCAAGCACCTGTCACTCTTTTCAACATCACATGATCACTTCCTTTAACAAAATACACTGATTCAGACACCTCCTCAACCTTTGGTGGTCCATCCATTGCATATCCCAATTGAAGATAAGCAAGCACAGGATTATAGTTGATACACCCCTTAGTTCTTATGAGGGGAACATTAGGGAAATCTCCACAGCTAGTGATAATACTTCGTACTTCCCCCATGTCATAATTCCATCGTATACCAAATGAAGTAAGGTTGACAAGTCTTGATGACCATCAGAGAGAATGTCTGGTATCCACGAAAGGGCCACTTACCGGTAGGTGCAACTTAAACCATTGATACAACATCGAATGACATAAACTTACATTACCTCCTTCTCCATGCCTAAAATGAATGGTGTAAAGAGTATCTGCCAAGAGTGTCGGTACAGGGTTCTTATTTCTAAAAACACAAATAGCCGTCAAATCCATAAAATTTCTCTTATGAGGAAAGAGGATGATCCCGTATATCATGAGAGCAAACAGAGAGATGAAGTCATTCCAATTCCATTTCTTTGCCCAGTCTTCAGCTTTCTTCACTAAGAAATCCAAATAAAACCCTGTAGTACCCTCACTTGATTTCCAATTGACTTTCACCTCTTTCCAACTCAAATGAAGAATTTCAGCAATAACTTCGAACTTCAGCTTCTCCGACACTTGGACAAAAGGAACGTCATCGGACAACTTGATATTAAGTAGGTACGCGTACCTTTCTAGTGTGAGAACCAGTTGATAATCTTGAAAAGTAAAACACCGTAATTCCTTGTCATAGAATTGGAAGAGGGTGATCAAAGCCATTGGGTCAACTGGAGTGTTAAGGATTAGTAACAAATTGCCATAATTTTTGTTGAAATTATTCAGAACATCACCCTTCAGATAAGAACTCAGCCTCTTCAATTTAGACACATCAATAGTAGGAATCTGATAAGCGAATGTATGCCTGTTGGGCTCTTTAACACGAACTGAATCAAACTCATCTGACGGGAGGCCAGCCATTTTTGATGGAAAGAAGACTCTCGAATGTCCCTGGAAGATGACATGCGCATGCTAGTTATTTTTTATACATAATTTTTTTAGAAATAAATATGCTATGATGCAACATGACAGGATCAAAGTTTCACACTGGATCATGGGAGGACCATTACAGAACAACACCACTCAAGATCAAAAGAAAATCCCAAAGCTTCAAAACTATCATGGGAACCTGAGTCACCTTCGCAACACAAAGTCACCAACAGTACCTGTACCTGTAAGAAAAGTTTTCCCGCCCCTCTCAAGGGTGTAGTCTAGGTCAAGGTAAGGTTAAAAGCAAAATCAGAGTACAAGAGCTCGACTGTCGGTATCATCATACGATAACACCTACCTGAACTGCCTCTGAAGTCATGGTCTCATGGTCAGGTCTACAAAGCATCTGCCTCATAGCTGCCATTGCCACTCTAGTCCTAGTTCCTATGGAATTAACTCATAGCCTAGGTATGAGGCCTTTTACCTCATGGAACAACCCACCCACCAAGAAATCCAGAATCCAAACTGTCTAGCCAAATCCAGTATGCAGAAAGTAAAACGCACATAGGATGCAATGCAAACAGATAAATATCCAAAGCGGTAAAATAAACACCCAAAAAGAAAACAAACAAGATCTAGGATTGACTCCAGGATGGACCAGAAAAAGGTCAATTTGTCCCCAGTGACGTCGCCAGCTGAAACAACCTGGCCGAACCGTCATCTTGTAATGAAACATTAATGAAGTCTCCACTGAACGTCTTTTATCCCGCCAAAAGGGAAAGGTAAACATCGATAAAACCAGAAAAGGGAGAAATCACGGTCTTTCGACCGAGAGATTGGGTAAGGGAGTCTGTTACGCGAGGGGAAGGTATTAGCACCCCACACGCCCGTAGTACTCTACGGTATCCACCCTTATTTTCTAATCTAACGGGTGTGGTCAAAACCTATATCTATGGCTTAAAGCTAAAAAAGGAATGCATGCGAAAGAAAAAAAAGAAAACAATGTAGGGAAAATAAAAAGTTGTGCTCGGTTGGGCCCTATCCCAATGCCTACGTATCCCTTTTAAAGAATCAGAGCAGCCGTAGTTCGGCTCATATATTCTGGTTGGTTTATGTTTTTTAGTTAAGACAACAAAAACAGTCAAGATGGCAAAACATCAAATAAAACAACAAAACAATGAGATGGTAAAACATCGACTAAATAATAACAAAGTAACATGCCAAAGATAGCGAAACACCAAATGATAAAACATCACACCTAACAATGGAATTGAGAATCAAAGTAGGATAACCAACATGTGCCATGGCGAAACATCGGCTTCAAACAAATGTGTGATGGCGAAACATCGGCTAAAAGATAACAAAGTATCACGGCGAAGACGGCGAAACATCGATAAACTGGATGGCAAAACATAACACCTAACAATGATATTGAGAATCAAAGTAGGATAACAAACATGTGCGATGGCAAAACATCGACTTCAAACAAATGTGCGATGGCGAAAAATCGGCTATAAGATAACAAGGTATCATGGCAAAGATGGTGAAACATCAATAAACCGGATGGCAAAGCATCACACCTAACAATGATATTGAGAATCAAAGTAGGATAACAAACATGTACGATGGCGAAACATCAGCTTCGAACAAATGTGCTATGGCGGAACATCGACTAAAAGATAACAAAGTATCATGGCAAAGATGGTGAAACATCAATAAACCGGATGACAAAACATCGCACCTAACAATGATATTGAGAATCAAAGTAGGATAACAAACATGTGCGATGGCGAAACATCGGCTTCGAACAAATGTGAGATGGAGAAACATCGGCTAAAAGGTAACAAGGTATCATGGCAAAGATGGTGAAACATCAATAACCGGATGATAAAACATCACACTTAACAATTATATTGAGAATCAAAGTAGGATAACAAACATGTGCGATGGCGAAACATCGGCTTCAAACAAGTATGCAATGGCGAAACATCGGTAAACCAGGTTTAAAAACAAAACCAAGAGGCGCACAAACAAATAAGATTGATTTGTATCTTTTAACTTGAATAAGGGTTTGAGTTTATTAGAGGTGTATTATGATTTTCCAAGAAAACCATTTTTGTTTTAAGATGCAAAATGCAAAGGAAGGAAAAAACAACTAAGGGAAACTAGCCTAGCACTATCCCTAGTGTTATCATAGAATGATTGACCCTAAGGTTGAGGACAAAGGAAATTCCTACCCTATGCTAGCATACATGGGTTCCTACCTTAATTAACATGTCAAAGGAAGCTTAACAAAACTATCCTATAGGGAACAGGCAATGAGAGCGAAGTTGTGATCTCAATTTCTAAATTGAGTGACTCATCGATCAACAATTAAAGAAAACAAAAATAAACATCCTATAGGGAACATGCACTGAGAGCAATGTCGTGATCTCAATTTCTAAATTGAGTGACTAATCGATCAACAATTAAAGAAAAAAACAATAAACATCCTATAGGGAACATGCATTGAGAGCGAAGTCGTGATCTCAATTTCTAAATTGAGTGACTCATCGATCAACAATTAAAGAAAAAAATAAAAATAAACATCCTATAGGGAACATGCATTGAGAGCGAAGTCATTATCTCAATTTCTAAATTGAGTGACTCATCGATCAATAGTTAAAGAAACAAACACAAACACAACACATGTACCAAACAAAACAGAGGGCCTCCTGACATATATCAGCAACAAAGGTCCCATCATGCAATCATAGAACTATACAAAATGAAATTAGAAGAAAGGAAATAGTGCAATTCCAAACGGATAACTAACCGTAGCAACTGAACACGAATAAAAGAAACCCAGAGAACTTCAAGCAAGCTGGCATCAGCTGACAAATCAAGTCAGAAATTACGCCATCACGATGTAAGTATTGAGATTTTCAGATATGAACAGATCCCATGGGCAATGTATAGCATTCACAATCACATATATATATATATATATATATATATATATATATATATATATATATATATATATATATATATATATATATCCTGCATAGACTATCAAATATACCAAACACAAGAGCAGTGCCAATATAATAAATTGTGTTCCACAAATAAAGTGAAACACAGTAGCCTCAAGTTAAAAATGGAATTTTTTTCTCAAAGTACCTCGCAGATTCAACAACCAAGTTAGTATTCCCATAAATTGAATGATGACTCACATAAGGGATGGATGATGACACCATAGTGAAGTGAGGAAACATGATAGCAACTATCAAAACATTAGATATGATAGACAAAAAAGAAACAGACATATGCACAATTTCTATCACCATGTTGAGTTGACAATTGAATATCAATCAAGGATCATGGGAGCTTGAGAAGAATACAATCAAAGACCATGAAGGTCAGTGGTAACCATAATTTAATCATACTCAATTACTTCATCACAACTCACAAGCATAATAAAAGAGGAATCCCACACAATGCATCAAAGACTTAGATTTCAAGCTAACCATGGAAGAAAGTCAAACAAGGACAAAATTAGAGAGCTTGTAACAATCAAAGATTTGAAGTAAAGCTTCCAAAACATGATTAGGACACGGTCACAAGGTTAGAGTATTGATTCTAAAACATGCTGCACAAGTGCATTCAAAATGCCTCAAAAATTCAACAAGGATAAAAGAAAAAAAAAGCCAAACTCTATTCATGATTAGAACTAACTTAAGTAATAGGGATCAATTACTCTCAAGTCTTCATGAGACTATCATTGAAGTATCATTTCCCTTCATGTTATCATTGGCCATCTAATGACCTCAAACTCAAATTGAAAACTCAAGTTTCAAAGTGAAGATCAACAAGAAAGCAAAAAGTCATAAATCATGCATCAAAAGGTTCAATCATTCAAGCATGGGGCATTAAGTGAAATGACTTGAGTTTATGTGGATAAACAGAACCAAAATGATCATTAGGTGCCCAATTATAGGCCTCACTCAAGTTCATTGGCCATCAAACAAATTGCAACAAGATATGCAACATTAGTTGGGTACCTTCACTTCAAAAATACATGAAAGATAGAAAAGGATTTCAATAATTCAAACCAAAATTTCCATAACATATTTGAGATGTGTATAGGTCAGAAAACAAGTTTGAAGTTCATGGATAGTAGAGGAGAGGATCTAATGAGGCCCAAAGATCAAAACTAGTTGACAAAACTACCAAACTAGACAAGCTTTCAAAATAATTTGTGGAAAAATATCCAATCAAGTAAAATAATTCAAGAAAAATGGTTCTCAGATCCTCAATACATCCATGAACCTTAAACAAGATCCAAATTCCAATGGAAACCCAAGGAAAATTGGTTTTGAAATTGAAACTTGCAATGTAAGCTACAAAACCTTAATTGTTTGAATTTTAATCTTAAATATTAATTAGATAAGATCGAAATTCAAACAATTCAAACCAAAATCATGCAAATCACAAGTAAACCCTAAATATCAGAATACATATTTTTTCACATTTTTAGGATTAAAGAAAAGTAAAAAATAAAATCAAAATTCAAACCATTAATCAATTAAACAAATAATCACATCTCAATATAAAATTCTAATAAAAAATCAGAAAAAATATCCAACCAAAATTATATTTAAATATTATTATTAAAAACACACATCGCTGATTTTTTTGTGGAATTTTTGGATTAAAGTAAATATAAAAAAAATCAAATATCAAACAAACAATTAATTAATCACACGAATATTTAAACAAATCAAAACATTTTCAAAAATTCTAAAAAAAATACACAATGTCAGAAATATTATTTTTAAGTTTCATGAATTTTTGTAGATTTTTATATCAAAGAAAATATTAAAAAAAACAAAAAAATAATTAATTAAACTCACGAATTTTTTTAACCAATAAAATGATGTTTAAAAATTCAAGAAAAATTAAAATCAAATACTACATGAAATTCTGAGCCTATGACATTTTTTTATAATATTTTTAAATTGTTTTGATCAGAAAATAAAATCAAACGAAATACAAAATAAATAAAAAATTCAAATAAGACAAAATTCAAATGGACCTATCATATCGTGCCACCACATCATCTTCAACCTCCGGAAAAACTCAAAAACGCGCGTAATTCTCAGTCCTAGGGCTCATGTTCAGATCAACATAACATGCCCAATCCCACACCATTTTTCATGAAATCAAGGGAAAATTAAAGCTAGCATAACAAAGAATCCATATCAACTCGAATCAAACAACATCATCAAGTATAGATCAAACATGAAGCTCATAAAAACTCAAAAAAACAATTTGCACATAGAGTTTCAGAAACTCCAAAACACGATTCAAGCTCAAATCAAACACAAAGTATACCTCAAACCTATTTGTCTGGCCAGCTAATACACGAAACACATGATCTACATCATCAATTCAAGCTGAATCATGCAAATCAAAATCCGAAAAATTTACCTTGAGCAAAAATCTGGAAACACGATTCACTCACTCCAAAAGCAAACCAACGATGCAAGCTTGATCTCCTTACATAACTGAAGCTGAAACACCAGGAATTTTGAAGAATGATCCAAGGAGAAGAGAGATTCAAAGCAGTTTGCAGAGACACTTCAGAAATTTCAGATCTGGAATTCTTGCAATGGGAGCACCCTATTTCTAAACCAAGGATTTCTACTTGTTATAGACTGAGTGGAGGAGGATAGAAGATGAATTTGGCTCATAAATCCATTAGAGGGCAAGTTTGGAAATTTGGGCCAAAAATGAGGATGCACATGGAGCCTGTGTTTCACTCGTGCATTTACTTGCCTTTTGTGTGTTTTGTGAGCCAAATGAGGTCATAAATACATGCTAAAAATGCCAACTCATGATTGTTTCAAATGAAAAAGTGTTGGTGAATTTGCAAAATCGGGAGAATTTTGTGAGTATTCCATCAAGCAAGTACAACACCAAATGGGGCACGAAATGGTGAGTGTAATGGTCCTCAGCATGTTATAAATTGTTCAAGGACTTTATTAGAAACAAAAATAAAGGCTAAAACTTGAGTTCTCAAGAATTGGCCATTTTGCATACTTGGTCAAAATTCAATAAAATGCCTCAAAATTCCAAAGCTCATAACTTGCTCATATTTTTGAATTTGGACACAAATGAATACAATTTAGAAAGGTATTGAAAAGATATACAATCCCTTATTTTTGAGTTTCTGCAATTGAATCCATTAAGGTCCTCAAAATTTGACATGAAATTCACTAAATTTGGAAAATGACCTATAATTTTAACTTGAGGCATGAACTTCCAAAGACCATAATTCTTGACTCCTTGCCAATTTGGACATGAGACCAAAAGGAGATGAAAGATCAACCTCTTATCTTTCCAAGCATATTTAATTTGCACTCTTTTGATCAAAGGTGAATAAAATATGAATTTTTGAAGTTAAGTCCTCATTTTCCAAAATTAGAAACTTTTAGGGTTTCTTCATGAACAAGTTTCAACCCAAACCTCAATCTTTTTGATCCAATGATCAAAATGGACTTGAAATATGAAAAGTACACCCTTGAATTGATGGTTGACTAAAAGTTCACTTGGTCAACCTTGACTTTGACTGATTTTGACCAAAATGACCATTTTGCCCCTTTGAATGAATTGATCCACTTCCCTTCAAAATTGATAATCAAAACTTCAAACATATGATATTCCAAATATATAGAGGCCATGTACAAAGTTTCACTTCAAAATTCTCAAGAAATCTTGATAAAATCCCAAACCCTAGTTTTGGTTAACACCTTAGGAGACTGATGATTCATCTCCAAAATTTCAAATCCTCTGGGCATCTTGACCAATTTCTTGTACAAAGACTTTTCAAATACCAATGAGATGTTGTATCTTCCAAATCAAGATTTGTACATTGATCAATAGCCTTGATCAAACAAAACCCTAATTTGACTGGTGAATCAAAAGAGTGATTCCTCTTATAATCAATCTCAAACTTCAATCCTCTGATGATCCAAAGAGATGGATAAAATATCTTGAGATATGAAATAAATTTTGAGCTTGAAAGATCCAGAGGTTTAGATGATAAGGTTCTACTTGAGCAACTTGTCAATGCAATCAACCTCCAAAGCTTGAGGAAGACTTGATAACCAAAGTATTTTGATCCCATCACAATGTATGAATGCAATGCAATATGATATTCATGATGAAACATAATCCTAAATCAAGAGGATAAATTTTGGGGTGCAACACCTTCCTTTCTTGTTATCCCTCAGTGTAGGTGACGTTGCACAGAACTGAGTTAACAATTGATTGTATTGTTTAACTTTCCGTAATTTATTTTTCTGCACAATCTTCAGATTTAACAAGTATTATGTTAACATGTGTTTTAACATCTATCTTGATATTGCGTGGTGTTGAGATATCAGTCTTGACATCTATTTTACAAGTTCCATAACTTCAATTGGCATCAGAGCAGGAACCTTATTTTGTTTATAAGGTGAGTTCTAAGGAGAATATTTTTGGTACTATGGATTCTGAGGAAAGATTATCAAACACTATTTTATTAATAGGAAGTTAATTCAGAAATGTCTTGAAGAGATTGGAAAGGAAGGAAGGGTTAAATTTCAAGATCATTTCATCTGACATCAGCAATAATTATGATTTCCAGAATAAACTCAGAATTAAAGATATGTCTGGTCAAAGTAAAGGAATTCAGTGCCATGAATGTTAAGAATTTGACCATATTAGAACATAATGTCCTACTTATTTCAAGAGATAACCTAAGGGACTAACTGTTTCTTGGTCAAATGATGGATCTACTGAGGAAGAATCTGTTAATATTGTGAATGCCTTAACAGGAAGTTGGGATTCTAAGACAAACTTCATAAGTGAAGAGATATCTCATGATGAATTAATTACCTCCTACATATAACTATTCAAAAAAGTGAGAAAATTTATCAAATAGGAGAAAAATAGAGGATGCTCATATCTAAACTCCATGCTGAGAAGGATGAGTACCTAGCTGATAATTCTGATCTCCAAAATAAAGTGACCTTGTTGACATCTAAACTTGATCATTTAATCAAAGGTGTTAGGATGTTGAACAATGGATCTGATGTGCTAGATGATATTCTTCAAGATGTTGAAGGATGGAAAAGACATACGGGAATTTGGTTTAACTATCAAAACTTGAAAATTAAAAAGAAAACCCCTGAGATAAAGTTTGTCTATGCTAAAATGCAGGACGAAAGCAATATGTCTAGCCAGATGTCACAATATCTTGTCAGGTCAGAGGAAACTCAGACCAAAGTTGAGTTTAGGCCTTGGAGATGTCAGTTTTATGGAAGAAGTGGACATTCAGAACAAGTTTGTCATAGACTTCATGGATATCCAAAACATCAATCTCAACCTAGTGCAAATTCTTTTCTAACAAGGACTAAAAAGGAATAGAAAGTAAGAGATATTATAAAAAATATCATTGCCCATAAATATCTTAAATTCTCATCTAATGAAGACTGGTATTTTGAGAGTGGATGTTCTAGGCATATGACATGTGTGGAAAATTTCTGATAAAGCATGAGAAAGTTATGCCTGGTCAAAGTTTGATTGAATTTTCCTATATAAACCCTAATTTAGCAACTTTTGAGTTTTGATGAATTTGGGGAATTCCTTGAGGAATCATGATGAACACTTGATAAAATGATGGATGTTACTCCAAAATGTTGATGTTGACCAAAAAATCTTGAAGTTTGACTGCATGAGGGCTACAGTTGACTTTTGGCCTAGTACAATTCATTTTCAGG
Organism: Vicia faba; assembly: GCA_948472305.1. Taxonomy (NCBI): domain Eukaryota; kingdom Viridiplantae; phylum Streptophyta; class Magnoliopsida; order Fabales; family Fabaceae; genus Vicia; species Vicia faba. The sequence continues at coordinate 304,065,005 of OX451741.1, forward strand.
CATTTGAGCAGTTGACTGAGCAAACTTCTTGTGCAAGGCATGAAACTTGACATGGATGGTATTGGGAACACATTAAGACCATGGACAAGATTTGATGCCTTTGGAACTCAAACATCTTGATGAGGTGTGAAACCCTAGTTTGAGGCTCATTGCCTTATGAGAGAATTTGTCTGGTTAATTCTTAGGCATACTTGAGCAAATTGAGGATCTCTAGGAGTATATTTTGTATAAGAATGGGAGGGAAACTTTTGGGGTACAATAGTTGCCCCTATTAAATCTTCTTAAACTTGAGGATGTAGATTGGCTGGTCTGCCTTTCGTGATCTGAAGATGGAAAATGATTGAACACTAGAGTGCCTAGAAATTTGCACTCGCATGAAGTAATATTGATTGGTGATATCAGGAATGGGATTACAGATTCCATTTGGAATTCGACAGAGAATCGTTGGATATGGGCTTAAAGATGCCATCCAGAAAAGATACCAGTTGCATAAGAGATTTCTTTGCGAGAATTCCTGTACCTACCGTTGAGGGGGACTTCTCTGGGGAATGATGATTTATGTCCTGGGAAATAGAGTATAGGAGCTTCGGTTTTCCGCTACTCTACTGGGGAATTAACTCTTGATTAATGAGACAAAAGTGAGTTGCATATATGGTCAGGGTCCAGGCAGCATATCGACTTACTAGGGAAATGCGAAATTGATCATAATTGGTCGGGTCCAGGCCTTACAGTGTTGTAAACTGTTGTCTGGAGATAAGAGAGAAGGAACCTGGATAGTAGGGTTGCTTCGAAATGAAAGCCTGGATAGTAGGGCTATGAGAAAGAACCTGGATAGTATGGTTATTTCGAGATGAAAGCCCGGATAGTAGGGCTATGAGAAGTAACCTGGGTCGTAGGGTTACTTCGAGATGAAAGCCTAGATAGTAGGGCTTATGGGAAGGAACCTGGGTCGTAGGGTTACTTCGAAATGAAATCCTGGATAGTAGGGCTATGAGAAGGAACCTGGTCATAGGGTTACCTCGAAATGAAAGCCTGGATAGTAGGGCTATGAGAAGGAACCTGGGTCGTAGGGTTACTTTGAAATGAAAGCTTGGATAATAGGGCTATGAGAAGGAACCTGGGTCTTAGGGTTACTTCGAAATGAAAGCCTAGATAGTAGGGCCATGAGAAAGAACCTGGGTCATAGGGTTACTTCGAGATGAAAACCTGGATAGTAGGGCTATGGGAAGGAACGTGGGTCGTAGGGTTACTTCAAGATGAAATCCTGGATAGTATGGCTATGGGAAGGAACCTGGGTTGTAGGGTTACTTCGAGATGAAATCCTGGATAGTAGGTGTTGTACCCCAAAATTTGCCCTCCCATATTCTTCAAGAAATTGCCAAGTCAAGCTTCAAAATTCCCCAAGGGTTGCACAGTGCAAGGGCCTCCTAAACAGTCAAAATTAGGGTTTTGGTTCTGATCAAGAAAATGAAGTTTCCAAGGGTCCAATCAAGTCCCACATGCCTATAAATATGGTCAAGCACCCTCTTACCAAGTTTCAAGACTTCCAGCACAAAATTGCACAGTCAAAAACCTTAATTGCACTACAGTCAACTATAGGGGCAAAATGGTCATTTGACAGTCAAAAGTTCAAATTTTTGGTCAACATCTCATTTTGAGGCCACAAACATAATTTGATCAATGCTTGATCATGATTCTCAAAGCTTGGCTCAAAAATCATCAAGATGCAAAAGTTTCCTTATTTGGACAGCTGAAAAAGTCAACTGTAAATTGACCAGGGCATAACTTTCACATGGTTTATCAGAAAAATCCCATCCAAACCTCATTTTTAAGAGAAAGGAATTTCCTACAACTCCTCTTCACACTTCAAGTCCAAGAAATGCTCTCACAAAAAGTTATCAATTTCAACATTATAGGTCATTTTCAAAAGTCAACAAAAAGGGACTTTAAGTCAAAGGCCATAACTTGAGATTGGTAAATCAAAATGACATGGGACCAAAGACATTGGTTAGAGGACTCAAAGACCGTTCCAAAATGTCCACGAACATGAGCAAAGCTTAAAAATTGAGCAAGTTATGCCTTGTGGAAGTTGGGAAATTTCTTGGATATTTTGAAAAGTCAACATTGCTTCAAATGCCTCCAAATTGCTAATGGGCCTATTTTTCTTCCACAATTCATCATCCAAAGCATGTGCACGACAAATTGGCCCAAAGGGAAGTTTTTCTTCATTTTGTATTTATTTATTTGGATTTTTATTATTAATAATTCATTTAAATTAATTAAATACATGGAAAATACTAAACCTAATTTATCAAATCTTTTTGTACATGTAATAGGTTCAAAAATTCGTGCATGATCAATTAGGGAAGAATTAGGATGATTGGATATGATTGAGAGCAAGTTTGCATGAAAAGATTTGAAAATATTTTGCCATAAAAATCAAATATCCATTCATCAATTCTTTGATTCCTTGGACAAGAAACTTAACCTAATTTATTCCATACATAAGCTGGATCAAAACCCTGATGCTCACTGACTCTAAGCTGCACAGAAAAAGCACATGAACACTTGAAATTTCTCTTGAAAACTCAAAAACTGAAAACCATATTCCAGTGCTTTTCAAGGTGAAACAACGATTCTATCACATTCCTGGGACATCAAAGAACCTTCCTGGATCAAAAGCATCAATTCTAACACCATGAAACGATTAGGGTTCTTGGAGGTCCAAATTGGGCGTTTCTTAATAGGGTAAAATTAAGGCACCTGAATACCACCATTAAAACTAGCATGATTGGACGAAGAGAAAGCCACCCTCGCGCTCAATTTATGAGCATCCCTGGGCTAATCGCTATTTTTCAGAAACTGGCCTAAGGGAACGCTAACAAAACCGTTGCCAATGTTTGTGTTTCAGAAGAAAAAAAAGGCAACGAAGAAGATGACCCCTGTGGCGCTCAATGATTGACCTGTTTGAAATTTCGCGCGCAGAAAGCACTAACGCATTATCTTATATTATAATATTTGTTTGTTGTTTGATATACAAAAAGTGCGTTTGGAACGATTGGCAAGCGTGTTGGTTGGTAATGTTCAAGACCTGGGTTCGAGCCCCAGGTCCCCACCCCCTTTCATATTTTTCTTCATTTAATATTCATATGCAGATTCAACGTAGTGGAGCACCGTACGTCCATAAAATCTGTCCATCCACGTGCCCAATGGAGCGATCAGAAGGCCAAGAATTGAATAACATGATGCACTGCAGTCAACCACCTCACACACTAATGGCAAAAGTCAAAGAGGCCAAGGTTATTGGGCCCAGATTGCTAAAAGAAAACCCTCCAAAATTAGGGGCAGACCCCTTAGGTTTGCAAACTTTTTCATTCTCTGTTTTTTTTCTCATTATTTTTACCTTCTTTTAATTATTGTTTTTTTCAAATATTTTCATAATATATAAAAAACACACAAAAAATCAGAAAAGATGCAAAAAATAATAAATATTTTTATTTTAGTATTTTTGTAAATAAAGTCCATTAATTAATTTTAGTTATTAAATTAGGTTTAACTATAATATTTTCATAATAAAAAACCTAAAATTGGTAGAATTAGGGTTTAATTAATTTTTTATCCCTTTTTATTTTCTGTCATAATAATTAAATATTAAATATTTATTGTTATAAATTAAAAATTGCATGTAAAATAATTAGGGTTAATTTTAGGTTAAACTTTAATATGTTTTCTTAATAAAAATAAAAAATTTGTAGAATTAGGTTTAATTGCATTTAATTCTTTTGTCCCATTAAAATCATAAAATACCAAAAACAATTTCTTTTCTTTTTTAATTAATTAATTTCATCATTTAATTTAATTTTACAAAAAGGGTCCAACGCCCTCGTTTTTAATTCGCGCGTTTATTTCTTTCTCGTTTAATATTTACGTATCTCTCCCAAAGCCATGTAACATTTTAATCTTTCGCATTTTTAATTCTTTATTTTTCTGTCAAATCGGGTTCAAGAAATTTTGGCGATGTGGACCCGCGCCTTTTGTAATAGCTTTAGAACTTTATCTTTCTCGCAATTTTTAACTGTTAACAAATGCATGCAAGAATGATTGGACAAAAATAAAAACAAGCGATAGATCACTTTGACATGACAAGATAAATACAAATGAAAACGACACACAAATTCACACACCACCCCTAGGGTACGCCTCACTGTTGCCTCGCCCTTCGAAAGGTGATCGTCGAGTAGAGGATGTCTTAGTAAGTCCTCATGATCCGGGAACCTGGCATGAGGGTAGCTTCTAAGGTGTCTTCCTATTGCTCTGGTGATCACCATGTCCCAAACCTCGAATTGACCCGAACACCTCCAACGGTGGTGCTACCTACCTCTCAATGGTGGGATGGCACTACTTTAAAGGACATCTACACAGACGAATTCCTTAGGGTAGGTAGACGACTCTAGATACTTGATCTAATTTCAAAAACAAATCAAAAAATACTTTTCACACCGACACCTTTTCAAAAAGCTTTCGAAAGCAATTTTTCAAACACTCTTGAGGACTGATACAAGAGTCGAACTGGAATTTTCAAAGAAACTTTTTAAAACCCACATTGAAAAGCAAACAAACCATTTTTGAAAACACAAATGAGAAAGTATCTAAGAGCCCATGGATAACCATGGATAGAAAGGGTGCTAACACCTTCCCTTTCTATAATCTACCTCCCGAACCGAGAGCAATCTCTTTAAGGAATTTTTCTGTGCTTTTGTCCTTTCCATTTGGAGAAAATAAAAGACGGTGGCGACTCTTGCTTCCGCGACATTTCGCGAACCAGCGTTAAACAGTCAGTTCCAGATCCACCGATCACAGAACTGGCGACTCTGCTGGGGAAGTTAACTTAAAGTGAGGTGTACCTTAGGGTTAGTTCATAACTGTGTTTTCAATTACTTTCCTTGTTTGCTTTAAATTGTGGGACTGTGTTGGGAGTTCTATAGATCCTAACCCGGATCTGGGGATACCTTCTTAGAAAGTAGCAACAAGGCTGTGAGGGAACTGTGCGGGGTATACCGACATGGTTGAAACAGTCTGCTACGTTGATGTGGCACTTTGGTGTGTACCGGTAACCCTTGAGTTCAGTCAAGGAGAGTACGGGGCCTCCGCGTGGTGTCATGAAGCATCAACAGACCTTAGGAACCTTAATTGAACTATCTTGGCCTCTTCAGGGTAGTGAGATAACTGACTTTGGTGCAGTCCGAGGTTGGTTGATACTCGATACTACACTCAATTGAGGGTTGCTTTCCTGGAATATTTCGGTCGCCAGTTTAGTGGCTAAATCGAAACGATGAACAATGAAAGCAATCCCGTGATATTGGGACCCTTAGAACCCGGTTACTTCTAATAGGACAGGTTGAACCCACCAACTTCAAGAGGGTAGTACCCCAGACCCCATGCTGGCCTAAACTCTAAGGGCTTCTCTTGTTTGACTTGTGTGCCTTCGTACTTGATTACTTGCATGCTTGTTATCTGACACATGAACTACTTGCAGGTTTTGTTTATAGTCCTTAACTGGGACTCATAACAGGGTTTACTGAGTTTGCTTGCAGGTTTTGTTTATAGTCCTTAATAAGGGCTCATAACAAGGTTTATCCATATCACCCCATGCATCATTACATCATATCATTGCATACATCCTAACCCATTTCAAGGATCTCAAGGGCTTGTGATGCAGGTCATGATGAATCAAACATCTAGCAAGGGGCAAAGAGGATTTATTTTCCTCTAGCCAAAGTTGTCAGAGGCTATGACCCACTTGATATGGTGAGCTTTGACTCCTGAAGAAGGTTCCCCTAGCCAAGGTTGTTTGGAAAGCAAAATAAGGTTGATGACTTGAGTCAGAGGCTATGACCCACTTGATATGGTGAGCTCTGACTCTTGAAGAAGGTTCCCCTAACCAAGGTTGTTTGGAAATCAAAACCAAACATGATGACTAAAGTCAGGGGCTATGACCCACTGGATATGGTGAGCCTTTGACCCTTGAAGAAAGACTCTCAACAACATGGAGTACCTTCAATCAAGCTAACGGATCCAAATTCTAACAAATTGTCTTGTTTACCCCGCGAGATCCTTGAAAACATTACATCATGTCATACATATCATTACATAACAGGTACCCTTGTTGCAGGTCACTTACCCTTCTCACTGTTTATTTCAGCCATGGCTTCCCAACAAGATAACCAGGACCTGCACATTCAAGAGACTCCGTTCAAGGAAATCTTCCTAAGCCTATCCAAGAGACAGGAAGAGTTAAGGACACTCCTCAAAGGGAATCTGATCAGAAAGAGTCCTGAGGACGACAAGGACGAGCGGCTGAAACGTCTACAAGCTGAGGTAGACACATTGAAAACCCAGATGCTGGGGCAAAGGACTCTCATCCAAAGTTTAGCTCAGGAGCAAGGAGAGTTGAGGGCCATGATCAGTCAGCTTCATCAAGACATGAAGCAACCATCCCAAGTCAGGGACCCAGTCATTAATCAACTTCCAAGAAGTCAAAGGTTTGGGCCTCTCCAAGCTACTATTACTTCACAGGTCCAACAACGGCCTCGCCGAGAACAACGGGCTGATCAGAGCAAGCCCGACAAGCCTAAAAGGCAGTTCACCAAACTCAACGTGTCACCGTCTCAAGCTTTACAACAATTGTTGAGGTTGAATCTGGTGACGCTAAGGGACCCTCCTAAGAATCTCAACACAACCTCCCTAAAGTACAATCCTGAGGAAAGATGTGCATACCATTCTGACAGTCCAGGACATGACACCGACGAATGCTGGGCTTTGAAGAATAAGATTCAAGATCTGATTAATGAAAGAGCTGTGGACTTCACCCAGATAGGCCAAGCTGAATGCTCCTGCCATCCCTACAAGATGCACCAATCGAAGTAACAAGCCCTGAGACTAGAAGACTTGTGTTTATTAGAATTTTCAAGTTGTAACTTTCTTTTGACTGTTCAAACATTTATTCATGATTAAACGTTGTTAGTTCATTAATGCATCGCATATGTCTGTTTTGAAGCAATATATTCGCATTCACTATATGCAAACTGTTTTCATATTTTTGTGATGGTCAACTCTCAATAATTCTAAGCCTCTTGAGGGAGGATGACGAAAACGATACCACGATCTTTACAGTATGCTTTTAAATAGACCCCGCTGATGAGGTACAGGCATTGTTTCAATCCCTAAACACTGGAGTTATAAGGATGATAATCCCTCGTCAACCCCTCTGAGCCAAAGAAGTAGGAGTTTTTATTTTCGAAAATCAGAACCCTTAATCATAACCTGGGGCAGGGTAGTTCTCTCAGTTGATCCAAGTGCATAACGAATGGCACCAAAGAAGTCCTTACAAAACGAAGAAAGACAGTGATGGTTCCGAATAATCAATAAAGAAAGGCAGTCATTATCTCAAAAAAATAAAAGCCCAAAAAAAAAGTCAAAACCTATAAAAAAGGAGACTTACAAAACTGGGGCATCCCGCTGACTGTAATTCCAAAAAAAAAGGAAACAGTTCAGGTAAAATTTAGGGATAACAAAAATAAAAAAAGAAAGAGGTCCTACAAACCCTCAGCAAAAAAGGAGATGACTGCCTATTCAAATAAACGTTCAATATCCGAATCATCACTAGTATATCAGAACAAAGACTCAAACAAGGTCTAACGTATGATCAACTGAGTTTAAGTTGGGAGAACATCACGAAGAGCGGGTGGGTACAAATAATTTGAGCCTTTATCCTTTGTTTCTTAAACCGTGAACCAGGCCACGTTATAACCCTTAAAAGTCCTAGCTGAAGCATGGGTTAGTTCGAAAGCATACTGTTACGAAAGGTATCCTGACTCCTTAAGGCTTACGGTAAATACGGAGTTGACATCACGTTTTACAAATATTCATTTGTTTTATGAAAAATAGTGCGTTTTCAAAATCTTCAAGACAGACATAGGCTTTGCATTTTTAACATAACTTTGTTTGCATATGACCTTTTGTTTGAACAGCAGGAAAATTTGCACGATGAATACCTAGTGAACAAAAGCATTTCCAATCAAGGGGCATAACATGATCATTGTCCATCATCTGGGGCAGTCCAATCAAGATTCGGAGAATCTCTCAAAAGGCCAAATAGCCTGGGGCAAATCTCCGCCTGAGTCACTTGGGGCAGTCCAACAATGAATCTCGCCTGATCAAACACTTTCTGGTGGCATGACAAAACACTTCTAACAGGGGCAACTCCCTACTTTCTGAGAACGGACATAGTCGAAAAATACTACGCACAATCAAAGACCCGCTAGGTTGACACACCTAGGCAAAAATAAGGGCTTCCCGGCGAACCAAAAGGGTTCGGGAAAAATGAAGGGACAAAATGAAAAATCTGTACACCCGGCAAGTCGAAAACCTGAAAAGGCGGCTTGGGCAAAAATGGGTATCCCGGTGGACTGAAAACCCGAAAGGGCGGTCCAGGAAAAAGTTAGGGATCAAAGCGTACGACTATGTCCTGTCATCTTGTCACCTGCCTACCAGAAGAAGGCTGGTCCATCAACAACTATCAAGTACCTCCACAGGTCATCCTCCCCTACCTCAGAAACAGGGGCAATAAAGAGTTGTCTAAGCAATCTAATTGTTCTATCCACTAAGGTACCAAGGTAGGTTCAACCGAAGAACATAACCAGTACATCTTAATTCCCCAGAGAGTGAGCCAGCAAGTCAGTGCACTCTTCCTCAAGCAAAGTTATCAGACCTTAAGGAAGTTGGGTATCCTCCAGCAGATCCCAACATTCCCCAGCAGCAATGTACGGATATTCTTAACAAGCATCCCCGGCAATCTTGGTCTAAAGATTGTTCCCCGGCGGCATATCAAACATTCAAAGGAATCACTTCCCCCGCAGTTCAAAACTTCCCCAGGAGAGTCCAATCCAGTTCCCCAGGAAAGTTAGAATTTGTCTCCCCAAGCAGTAAGCTTATCCCCAGTAGATTCTGGAAGCTTATCCTCGCAGAACACGAATGCGTCGTCCGGCTTTATTCAAAGAGTTATTTCCCTACCAGGATATAATTGGGTTATCCTCAGCCAAAAGCCACGAAAAGAGCGTCCTCGACGAAGTCTTCTTATCCCCAGCGAAGTCCATTAACACTTCCAATATAACAAGGGTATCCCCAGCGAAGTCCATTAACACTTCCAATATAACAAGGGTATCCCCAGCAAGTTACTATCAACAATTCAGCAAGATATCTCTCTCCCCACAGATTATTGCTTCCCAGCAAGATCGTTAGAGTACCTTTCTCCCCGCAGAGTTATCCATTCGCCAAGTTTATTCCCCAACAGAGTCATCTTCTCCTACCGGTATTCTTGCAACTAGCATCCCCAGCGGAAGCGAAATCTATTCTTCAACAGCAGCCCAGGATATGACTTCCCGGCACCCGTCAAGGATTTACTTTCCTAGACGAAAACATACATAAACATCACATACATCATTATAGCATGCATGTACGCATCATATCTTACAAATCTCATTTATGTTGAGAACATCATTGCTTGATCCATATCATGCATTGCATATGACTGACCTTTACCTTTCAGGAAAGATTCAGCTAAATTCTCAATCATACTTCAAGACTTTAAGACCTTATCTGGTTCAGTCAAATCGACTCCAAAGATTTCTCTGGTTATTATCCAGTCAAAGGCCTTCTCTGGTCCAGTTAAATCGACCCCAAACAGATTTCTCTGATAAAGACCCAGTTGAAGACATTCCAAGACCTAGACTGGTTCAATTAATCGACTCCAAAGATTTCTTATCCAGTCCAAGGCCTTCTCCAGTCCAGCTAAATCGACCCCAAACAGATTTTTCTGATGAAGACTCAGTAGAAGTTATCACAGGTTTTTCTCAATGTTTGCTTTTGAGATTATAATTTCCTATGGTTCTCTTCCCAATGCTGCGGAGACGATAATTCCATTCCAGGTTTTTCTCAATGTTTGCTTTTGAGATTATAATTTCCTATGGTTCTCTCCCCAATGCTGCGGAGACGATAATTCCATTCCAGGTTTTTCTCAATGTTTGCTTTTGAGATTATAATTTCCTATGGTTCTCTCCCCAATGCTGTGGAGACGATAATTCCATTCCAGGTTTTTCTCAATGTTTGCTTTTGAGATTATAATTTCCTATGGTTCTCTCCCCAATGCTGCGGAGACGATAATTCCATTCCAGGTTTTTCTCAATGTTTGTTTTGAGATTATAATTTCCTATGGTTCTCTCCCCAATGCTGCGGAGACGATAATTCCATTCCAGGTTTTTCTCAATGTTTGCTTTTGAGATTATAATTTCCTATGGTTCTCTCCCCAATGCTGCGGAGACGATAATTCCATTCCAGGTTTTTCTCAATGTTTGCTTTTGAGATTATAATTTCCTATGGTTCTCTTCCCAATGCTGCGGAGACGATAATTCCATTCCAGGTTTTTCTCAATGTTTGCTTTTGAGATTATAATTTCCTATGGTTCTCTCCCCAATACTGCGGAGATGATAATTCCATTCCAGGTTTTTCTCAATGTTTGCTTTTGAGATTATAATTTCCTATGGTTCTCTCCCCAATGCTGCGGAGACAATAATTCCATTCCAGTTTTTTCTTAATGTTTGCTTTTGAGATTATAATTTCCTATGGTTCTCTCCCCAATGCTGCGGAGACGATAATTCCATTCCAGGTTTTTCTCAATGTTTGCTTTTGAGATTATAATTTCCTATGGTTCTCTCCCCGATCCTGCGGAGACGATAATTCCATTCCAGGTTTTTCTCAATGATTGCTATTGAGATTATAATTGCCTATGGTTCTCTCCCCAATGCTGCGGAGACGATAATTCCATTCCAGGTTTTTCTCAATGATTGCTATTGAGATTATAATTGCCTATGGTTCTCTCCCCGATTCTGCGGAGACGATAATTCCATCCCAGGTTTTTCTCAATGATTGTTATTGAGATTATAATTGCCTATGGTTCTCTCCCCAATACTGCGGAGATGGTAATTCCCATCAAGATTTCGCTCAATGATTGCTGTTGAAGTGAAGTTATCCAAGATTTTCTCAACAATTGCTGTTGAGGTTAAGGTCACCCAAGGTTCTCTCACCGTTCCTGCTGAGGTAGTAACCACCCTTGGTTCATTCATCATCTTTTGAAGCTCCAGATCCAGCTCCTGTAACCAGTCAGGACACATCTATACAAAGAGTTTGAAGACCAGTCCCGTAACAGGTCAGGTAATCATTTTCTTTTTTGCAGGTATGCAAGTTCTCGCTAAGGAATCTCATGCGATCAACATCCAGATGGCATCTATAAGCCCATCATCCTATTCATCAATCTCTAAATGGCATCTATAAGCCCATTTCCACCATCACATTGCTACTATGTGAGCGCAAATTTCTGGGCACTCTAGTGTTCAATCATCTTCTACCCTCGGATTACGAAAGGCACGTCAGCCAATCTGCATCCTCAGGTATAAGAAGATTGAACAGGGGCAACTGTTGTACCCCAAAATTTGCCCTCCCATATTCTTCAAGAAATTGCCAAGTCAAGCTTCAAAATTCCCCAAGGGTTGCACAGTACAAGGGCCTCCTAAACAGTCAAAATTAGGGTTTTGGTTCTGATCAAGAAAATGAAGTTTCCAAGGGTCCAATCAAGTCCCACATGCCTATAAATATGGTCAAGCACCCTCTTACCAAGTTTCAAGACTTCCAGCACAAAATTGCACAGTCAAAAACCCTAATTGCACTACAGTCAACTGTAGGGGCAAAATGGTCATTTGACAGTCAAAAGTTCAAATTTTTGGTCAACATCTCATTTTGAGGCCACAAACATCATTTGATCAATGCTTGATCATGATTCTCAAAGCTTGGCTCAAAAATCATCAAGATGCAAAAGTTTCCTTATTTGGACAGCTAAAAAAGTCAACTGTAAATTGACCAAGGCATAACTTTCACATGGATTATCAGAAAAATCCCATACAAAGCTCATTTTGAAGAGAAAAGGATTTCCTACAACTCCTCTTCACACTTCAAGTCCAAGAAATGCTCTCACAAAAAGTTATCAATTTCAACATTATAGGTCATTTTCAAAAGTCAACAAAAAGGTACTTTACGTCAAAGGCCATAACTTGATATTGGTAAATCAAAATGACATGGTACCAAATACATTGGTTAGAGGACTCAAAGACCTTTCCAAAATGTCCAAGAACATGAGCAAAGCTTAAAAATTGAGCAAGTTATGCCTTGTGGAAGTTGGGAAATTTCTTGGATATTTTGAAAAGTCAACATTGCTTCAAATGCCTCCAAATTGCTAATAGGCCTATTTTTCTTCCACAATTCATCATCCAAAGCATGTGCACGACCACTTGGCCCAAAGGGAAGTTTTTCTTCATTTTTTATTTATTTATTTGGATTTTTATTATTAATAATTCATTTAAATTAATTAAATACATGGAAAATACTAAACCTAATTTATCAAATCTTTTTGTGCATGTAATAGGTTCAAAAATTCGTGCATGATCAATTAGGGAAGAATTAGGATGATTGGATATGATTGAGAGCATGTTTGCATGAAAAGATTTGAAAATATTTTGCCATAAAAATCAAATATCCATACATCAATTCTTTGATTCCTTGGACAAGAAACTTAACCTAATTTATTCCATACATAAGCTGGATCAAAACCCTGATGCTCACTGACTCTAAGCTGCACAGAAAAAGCACATGAACACTTGAAATTTCTCTTGAAAACTCAAAAACTGAAAACCATATTCCAGTGCTTTTCAAGGTGAAACAACGATTCTATCACATTCCTGGGACATCAAAGAACCTTCCTGGATCAAAAGCATCAATTCTAACACCTTGAAACGATTAGGGTTCTTAGAGGTCCAAATTGGGCGTTTCTTAATAGGGTAAAATTAAGGCACCTGAATACCACCATTAAAACTAGCATGATTGGACGAAGAGAAAGCCACCCTCGCGCTCAATTTATGAGCATCCCTGGGCTAATCGCTATTTTTCAGAAACTGGCCTAAGGGAACGCTAACAAAACCGTTGCCAATGTTTGTGTTTCAGAAAAAAAATAAGGCAACGAAGAAGATGACCCCTGTGGCGCTCAATGATTGGCCTGTTTGAAATTTCGCGCGCAGAAAGCACTAACGCATTATCTTATATTATAATATTTGTTTGTTGTTTGATATACAGAAAGTGCGTTTGGAACGATTGGCAAGCGTGTTGGTTGGTAATGTTCAAGACCTGGGTTCGAGCCCCAGGTCCCCACCCCCTTTCATATTTTTCTTCATTTAATATTCATATGCAGATTCAACGTAGTGGAGCACCGTACGTCCATAAAATCTGTCCATCCACGTGCCCAATGGAGCGATCAGAAGGCCAAGAATTGAATAACATGATGCACTGCAGTCAACCACCTCACACACTAATGGCAAAAGTCAAAGAGGCCAAGGTTATCGGGCCCAGATTGCTAAAAGAAAACCCTCCAAAATTAGGGGCAGACCCCCTAGGTTTGCAAACTTTTTCATTCTTTGTTTTTTTTTCTCATTATTTTTACCTTCTTTTAATTATTGTTTTTTTTCAAATATTTTCATAATATATAAAAAACACACAAAAAATCAGAAAAGATGCAAAAAATAATAAATATTTTTATTTTAGTATTTTTGTAAATAAAGTCCATTAATTAATTTTAGTTATTAAATTAGGTTTAACTATAATATTTTCATAATAAAAAACCTAAAATTGGTAGAATTAGGGTTTAATTAATTTTTTATCCCTTTTTATTTTCTGTCATAATAATTAAATATTAAATATTTATTGTTATAAATTAAAAATTGCATGTAAAATAATTAGGGTTAATTTTAGGTTAAACTTTAATATGTTTTCTTAATAAAAATAAAAAATTTGTAGAATTAGGTTTAATTGCATTTAATTCTTTTTTCCCATTAAAATCATAAAATACCAAAAACAATTTATTTTCTTTTTTAATTAATTAATTTCATCATTTAATTTAATTTTACAAAAAGGGTCCAACGCCCTCGTTTTTAATTCTTATTTAATTCGCGCGTTTATTTCTTTCTCGTTTAATATTTATGTATCTCTCCCAAAGCCATGTAACATTTTAATCTTTCGCATTTTTAATTCTTTATTTTTCTGTCAAATCGGGTTCAAGAAATTTTGGCGATGTGGACCCGCGCCTTTTGTAATAGCTTTAGAACTTTATCTTTCTCGCAATTTTTAACTATTAACAAATGCATGCAAGAATGATTGGACAAAAATAAAAACAAGCGATAGATCACTTTGACATGACAAGATAAATACAAATGAAAACGACACACAAATTCACACACCACCCCTAGGGTACGCCTCACTGTTGCCTCGCCCTTCGAAAGGTGATCGTCGAGTAGAGGATGTCTTAGTAAGTCCTCATGATCCGGGAACCTGGCATGAGGGTAGCTTCTAAGGTGTCTTCCTATTGCTCTGGTGATCACCATGTCCCGAACCTCGAATTGACCCGAACACCTCCAACGGTGGTGCTACCTACCTCTCAATGGTGGGATGGCACTACTTTAAAGGACATCTACACAGACGAATTCCTTAGGGTAGGTAGACGACTCTAGATACTTGCTCTAATTTCAAAAACAAATCAAAAAATACTTTTCACACCGACACCTTTTCAAAAAGCTTTCGAAAGCAATTTTTCAAACACTCTTGAGGACTGATACAAGAGTCGAACTGGAATTTTCAAAGAAACTTTTTAAAACCCACATTGAAAAGCAAACAAACCATTTTTGAAAACACAAATGAGCAAGTATCTAAGAGCCCATGGATAACCATGGATAGAAAGGGTGCTAACACCTTCCCTTTCTATAATCTACCTCCCGAACCGAGAGCAATCTCTTTAAGGAATTTTTCTGTGCTTTTGTCCTTTCTATTTGGAGAAAATAAAAGACGGTGGCGACTCTTGCTTCCGCGACATTTCGCGAACCAGCGTTAAACAGTCAGTTCCAGATCCACCGATCACAGTAGGGCTATGGGAAGGAACCTGGGTCGTAGGGTTACTTCAAGATGAAAGCCTGGATAGTAGGGCTTATGGGAAGGAACCTGAGTCATAGGGTTACTTGAAGATGAAAGCCTGGGTAGTAGGGCTTATATGAAGGAACCTGGATAGTAGGGTTACCTCAAGATGAAAGCCTGGATAGTAGGGCTTATGTTTCTTGATCATGTAGATTAGTTGACCCGTTTGGTTTCGGGAACTACTTTTCCATTAGCTGTCTGTAGATGTGACACGTACAACTGCTGGGATTGTTGATGATAATTGTCTTTCCTGAAAAGATAACTGGGTTAATTATATGCGATGCATGAAATGCATGGTTGGATGATGTTCTCAAAATAAATGAGATTATGCCGTATGCGATATGTATGCGTATGTCATGATGTATGAATATGGGATGCTATTGTGACATATCCGAGTCTGGGAAAGTAAATCCCTGACTGCTGTTGGAGAGTATAACATTTCTGACTATTGTAGAAAACTGTGGTTCTTCTACTTCGGCTAGGGATGGTGAACGAAGGTAACTATGTTGGTGATTTGCTCCTTATTTATGGATATTCTACCAGGAAGAGACTCTGCTTGAGAATAACTCTGCGGGGAAATGGCTTTGTTGGAGGATGGACTTCCATAGTTGAAGGGATAAGCTCTTTCGGGGATTGAGCTTTTGTATTCAGATAAATAAACTATATTTGGGAGAAAACTTTTTGACCCGCTAGCAATTATGAAATTCGGATGGGGAAAGTACTTCCTGTTTGGGGAAACTGATATCAATGCTTTGATTACCTCTACTCCGTGGGGAGTGTAGGCGCCACGGGGTCGTATGTACTGATGACTGTGTTTCAAAGATGTCTCTGCCCTGGTACCTGCTGGACAGAGTAACTGTCGGGTTTGAAGTTTTTTTAGTTTTTGCCCCTGTTTCTTAAGTTACGAGCAATTGTCTTTCTGTTTCCTATGCAAATATTTGTGAACAACAATCATATTCAAATTCATATGTCAAGAATAAATCGTTGGACATTCTTGCAAAATAAAACAGAAAAAGAAAAACAAATGGTTTTGTAAAAAATTACTTGTATTAATTTTCGAAGTTGGCCTATAGGCATTTTTGTACAAGGAAGCTGACGCTCTAGTAAGAGAACGCTGCTGTAAAAATGGAAGCTATACAATATTGCATACAATGAAAAGAAAAAAGCTATGTGCAACAATCCCATTGAGTTTCAATTTTTCTATTGCCGCTATGTCTTCGAGCGTCTCATCACTTTGCTGCTTGTCCGAAGCTGATTAGATTGATCGGTGTCGTTCGAGCTTGATAATTGATACTAAGGTCTGATCGCAATGTGATCCAATGGGACATAGTAATACGCTTTACATCCCTAACTTTTTCCTGGACTTCCCCTTCGGATTTTCAGTCCACCGGGATACCCTTTTTTCCCAAGCCGCCTTTTCAGGTTTTTGACTTGTCGGGTGTAAAGACTTTTCGTTTTCATCCCTTATTTTTGCCCGAACCCTTTTGGTTCACCGGGAAGCCCTTATTTTTGCCTAGGCCAGTCAACCTAGCGGGTATTTAATCATTCGTAGTATCTTTTCACTATGTCTGCATTAACAGGGTGAGGAAGGTCGCCACCGTCCATGGTGGTTAGAATCATGGCTCCACCTGAGAAAATGTTTTTGATCACAAATGGACCTTCGTATGTGGGAGTCCATTTTCCCCTGGGATTACCTTGCGGTAGTATGATGCGCTTGATCACTAGATCCCCGACTTGATACTCTTGGCGTCTGACTTTTTTGTTGAAAGCCTTGATCATTCGTTTTTGATACATTTGACCATGACAGACAACAGTAAGTCTCTTCTCATCGATCAGATTTAGTTGGTCAAGTCGAGTCTGGATCCAGTCGTCTTCGTTCAAATCCGCATCTTTCAGAATCCTTAAAGAAGAGATCTGGACCTCAATGGGTAGGATTTCCTCCATGCCATATACTAGAGAGTAGGGTGTTTCCCCTGTTGCCATCCATGATGAGGTACGATACCCATTAAGAGAAAAGGGAAGTGTCTCATACCAGTCTTTTTATGTCACCATCATCTTCTGTATAAACTTCTTGATGTTCTTGTTAGCCGCTTCAATAGCGCCATTCATCTTCGGCCGATAGGGAGAAGAGTTATGATGCTATATCTTGAATTACTTACAGAGCTTGGTGATCATCGTGTTATTGAGATTGGTACCATTGTCAGTGATGAACCCTGGCACACCATACTGACAGATCAAGTTATGCTTGATGAACCATGCCACGACATTCTTGGCAACGGTAGCAAAGGAGGCAGCCTCAACCCACTTCGTGAAGTAATCAATGGCCACCAGGATGAAGCGATGCCTATTGGAAGCGTTAGGTCTGATTTCCCCGATCATGTTAATGCCCCACATTGCAAAGGTCCAAGGAGCCATTAAGAAATTTAAAGGAACAGGTGGCACATGCATCTTATCAGCATAGATTTGGCACTTATGACAGGTTCGGGAATGCTGATAACAATCTGCTTCCATAGTGGACCAGTAGTATCTTGCCTGTAGGATCTTCTTAGCCATGGTCTGTCCACTTGAATGGGTTCCGAAGGTATTATGATATGGTAGGAGAACTGACTTGGGTGTTTTGTGTTTGATCGCAAAAGTTGCGGTTAGCAAGAGTCTACACTGACTTTTCTTTTATCCAAAAGGAAAGGTGAAAAAGCATAGGAAAGACCTTTGAGATTATTTCTTGAGTTCGGGGGGTGGATTATGAAAAGGGAAGGTATTAGCACCATTTTCATCCATGGTTTTCCATGGGCTCTTAGTTACTAGCTAGATCACTTGCTTTTTGTTTGAAATCTTGCTTTGTGTGGTTTTTTGAAAATATTTTGTAAAAAGGCCATTGTTTAGGCAATCTTTGTAATGATTCTCGTTCGTAAGAATGTATACAAATATGTTGATCTTTTGGAAAATGTTTTCAAATTTGTAAGATGTTTGGAAGTGTGTGTGATTGTTTTGAAAATAGAAATGATGTTTGTTTTTGAAATAGAGAAAGTAATTAGGAGCAATCTACCTACTCAAATGTCTTTCTTGTTCATTTTTCTTTTCCTTTGACATTGTTGTCTTACCATTGATTTGGTAAGATATCCTATCTTTGGATGTAAACGGGACGGGCGTGGATCATCGTATAACCATGATTAGCAATGTAGCAAGGTATCTTAGCATTCCTTTGAGGGACTAAGATCATTTGTAAGGCAACTTTGATAGCATCATCGAGGGACTATGATCTTGTATTTGCTTGTTTTTGCTTAGATACCCTACATGCGTAATATGGTCATTTTGTATAAGGCAACCAAGTGGAATAACCCTAGGGGTGCTTGTGTGCAAGTGTATTATTTTCATGCTTAATTTTGTCTTGAATTAGGGTTTTCTAATTGATTGGTTATAGTCTTCTCATACAAACCCTAATTACTAGCAATTATATATAAAGCGATAAATTGCGGAATTTAAAGTTACTACGCTATTACAACATTTGTGGGAGGAGGGTGTAAAAATTTGAAAATGTTTTCAAATTTGTAAGATGTTTGGAAGTGTGTGTGATTGTTTTGAAAATAGAAATGATGTTTGTTTTTGAAATAGAGAAAGTAATTAGGAGCAATCTACCTACTCAAATGTCTTTCTTGTTCATTTTTCTTTTCCTTTGACATTGTTGTCTTACCATTGATTTGGTAAGATATCCTATCTTTGGATGTAAACGGGACAGGCGTGGATCATCGTATAACCATGATTAGAAATGTAGCAAGGTATCTTAGCATTCCTTTGAGGGACTAAGATCATTTGTAAGGCAACTTTGATAGAATCATCGAGGGACTATGATCTTGTATTTGCTTGTTTTTGCTTAGATACCCTACATGCGTAATATGGTCATTTTGTATAAGGCAACCAAGTGGAATAACCCTAGGGGTGCTTGTGTGCAAGTGTATTATTTTCATGCTTAATTTTGTCTTGAATTAGGGTTTTCTAATTGATTGGTTATAGTCTTCTCATACAAACCCTAATTACTAGCAATTATATATAAAGCGATAAATTGCGGAATTTAAAGTTACTACGCTATTACAACATTTGTGGGAGGAGGGTGTAAAAATTACAAATGGGGATTGCAAGAAATTAAAATCTAATTATCTATTACAACCATATTGAATTTGAATAAATAATGTACAAAAATGTGAATGAATATAATGCACAAGTAATGATATAATGTACAAAAATTGAAGTAAATAATATACAAGAATGTAAAGAGATAATGTATAAGGTATTGAATAAAAAAAAGAAATGAATTATTTTATTTTGATAAGAAAAGGTTTCTATCTTAACCTAATAAACTAAAAATAAATAAAATGGTTTAAAAAGAAGAGAAATAAATTAACTTAAATTAGAAAAATATTTTTTAGTGTTTTTACGAAAAGATTTTAATATTAATTAAAATAGCATAAACAAAATAACTAAAAGAAAACATAAGTTCTACATTTAATTAAAAAATTAATTAAACCCTAATCTAATTAAAAATTAAGTTTGTATAAAAAGATATTTTTGGCCTTGTTGTATTGGAAGGAAATGAAACAAGTATATTAAAGTAGAAATATTAAAATAAAATATTTTTGGGATTTTGTTAATAGAAATAATAATAATAATAATAATAATAATAATAATAAAAATAATATAAAAAGAAAATAAAATAAAAAAATAAATACGTCAAAGGGTATAATTTTTATTTGGAGTGTTTTTGCAGAAAACAACTCTTTGGGTTAGAGCCTAGCCCAATAGCGGTTTTTTTGTGTACACGGAAAAAGAATAAAAAAAAAAGACTTGGGCCTGGTGTTATTAGTTTTTTAACAGAGGGGGGTATGCACAAGAATATAGGGTATAGCGTGAAATAGGGAACTTGGGCTTGGTGTTTGGTTGGGCCCATTTGTTTTTTCAAAATAGACAAAACAAAATAAAATTGAGACAGAGTCTCATTTGGCAAAAAAAATTCTCTCTCTCTCTCTCTGTTTTATTTTCTCTCACTCTCTCTTGTTGTTCTCCTCACCGGAGATGATAAAGCGGCCGTGCCGGAAATCGCCTCACGGCGGTGACGGTGGCGGCGATGTTCCAAACAAAAACCTTTTTTACATTTTCTGATTCCTCTCTACCTCCTATTTACTAATTCGTGACTGGATTTTGCAGATTTCGCTTGGTTACGTGTAAATCTAAAAGGGGAAGATGAAACCCTAGGGTTGGATAGCTTTACTTCGGTGAGATCTTTCCTCTCTCTTTCTCCTTGCTATTTCTGAAGGGGTTGGTTTTCTAGAAAATGATGATAAAATTTTTTTAGGGTTTTGTTGTTGTTTGCGTGCGATTTGTGTTTTTGTTTGTAAATTTTGGTATGAACGGATGTTTTGAAAAAGAGAGTTTTGTTAGCTTGATGTGATTTGTTTTTCTGTTTTTGTTTATTTGTTGTGGTGAAAAATCTTCTTTTTTTTAGAACAGTCTTCTACCTTTTTATACTACGGTTTCCCCTTTTTGAATTTGTCTGAGGTATCTTTCTACTGATTTGGTCCCTTTGAATTGGATTTGATGGTTCAACCTGGTATTTTTGTTGTTTTTGTTGCTTTTAGTAGGCCAACTTGTTGTCTTTGTACTTTATACTTTTCTGGCTTTTGGGCTTGCTTTTTGTAATGTGATGAACACTTTCTGAGTTCATTTTTTCTTTCTTTTGTGAACAAAAGCACTTGTCTTTTGGATTTTGCAGTAAAGGTATCTTGGCCTATGACTTGACTCTTCCTCAGTTCTGAGTTTTTTCATTGAAACCATATAACTATGAGGCTTTTTCAATTTCTTGCTGGATTGGTACTTTGGTGCTAGTTTTGACTTTTGAATATATTGAGGTATATGCCTTGAGTTTGCCTATTTTGTGCAGCATTTAGGCTAAGTTGACTTTGGCGTGTTATGTAAGCTAGGTGATATATTTTTTCATCTTTTTTGCCTTGTTGTTGTTGCTATGTTTATGCTGTACTGTGCTTGCTGGCCTTTTGTACCTTGTGCTAACTTTGATACTTTAGCTTTTATACTTTTTCTATGATGCTGGTTGTACTGTGATGACTTTTATGAGTTCTAATTTTTTTCTTCTTTTCTATGAACACAAGCATTAGTCTTTGAGATTTGCAGTAAAGTTGTTTTGGCCAATGACATGACTTTACAAATTCTGAGGCTTTTTGATTGTTTGTTGTACTGGTTTTCTGTTGAGACTATTTTCTGATTTGAAGCACCATGAGGCTTTTGCTTGCTGACTTGATATTTTCTGATTTCAACCCCTGTCCAATGGCTAACTGGTAATCAAAATGAGTTCGCATGTCATACATGATTCAAACGGGACTTTATTGTCTATGAAACATGTTTTAATAACATTCGTCAGTCTTGTATAATTAACAAACTTCAGCAGATTGCGTTTAAGGACATTTGAAATTTTGAAAACTCAATTATCTCTGAGAAATACCAAACCCTAATTGTTGATTTGCCGCCTAGGAAGAGAATTTGTCTGATCGACCTTTGAGCCAATTGAGTGTACGAGAAACCCTAGGATAACATCTTGCATAAAAAATTGGAGGGAAAATTTTGGGGTACAACAACTGCCCCTGTTCAATCTTCTTAAACTTGGAAAGTGAGATCGGCATGCTTTCCGTTCGTAGCTTGAAAGTGGAAGATGATTGAAAACTAGAGTGCCCACAAATTTGCACCTGCTGGTGTAAGTAATGCTTTGAATCTATTGTATCGTGAATGGGCTTAAAGATGTAATTGGATGAAATGAGGGATAATGGTCGGAGATGGGCTTGCAGATGCCATCCAAGGTTGACTGTTGACAGAAAATGGACTAACTCTGGTCTTGATTTCAACTGGGAACGAATCAGAATAAATCTTTAGAGTGATTTATCTGAAACAGAAAAAGTACTGAATTGTATCTGACTCGTATCTGAGATATGTACTGAATGAGAGTCAGAATGAAATCCGTATCTGGATCGTATCTGGATTGTATCTGAAAGTTGAATCTGAATGAGTATCAGGACGGCATCTGTATCTGGAGCGCATCTGAACTGTATCTGAAAGTTAAATCTGAATGAGTATCAGGATGGCATCCGTATCTGGAGCGTATTTGAACTATATCTGAAAGTTGAATCTGAATGAGCATCAGGATGGCATCAGTATCTGGAGCATATCTGAACTGTATCTAAAAGTTGAATCTGAATGAGTATCAGGATGGCATCCGTATCTGGAGTGTATCTGAACTGTATATGAAAGCTGAATCTGAATGAGTATCAGGATGGCATCCGTATTTGGAGTGTATCTGAACTGTATCTGAAATCTGAATCTGAATGAGTATCAGGATGACATCCGTATCTGGAGCGTATCTGAACTGTATCTGAAAGCTGAATCTGAATAAGTATCAAGATGGCATCCGTATCTATAGCGTATCTGAAATGTATCTGAAAGCTGAATCTGAATGAGTATCAGGATGGCATTCGTATCTGGAGCATATCTTAACTGTATCTGAAAGCTGAATCTGAATGAGTATCAGGATGGCATTCGTATCTGGAGCATATCTTAATTGTATCTGAAAGCTGAATCTGAATGAGTATCAGGATGGCATCCGTATCTGGAGCGTATCTGAATTTTATCTAAAAGCTGAATCTAAATGAGTATCCGGATGGCATCCGTATCTGGAGCGTATTTGAACTGTATCCGAAGACTTTGAACATTGTTAATGGTAGCTGTTGATCAATCTTAACCTGAAAAAGGTAAAATGTTAGCTAATATGAAATGTTATGTTGTATGAAATGCATAGTATAATTCATTCGTGTTATCAATGTTTATGATATATGGGTGTGATGTATGCGTATATGATCTAATTTGATGCACTGTTGTTGGATTTGGGGAGGATAAATCTTCGACCACTGCTGAGGAAATGGAGTATAAGTCTTCACGTTGTGAAGTTGAAGTGCTGATGAATTTCCTTTTAGATAAATAAACTCTGTTGTAGAAGGAATGTCGTATACTATTTGAAAAATCCTGGTTGGGGAATTCTGAGAAATTTGGTGACTTCTACAGAGGATTGATAAACTCGAAGCTTTGTTCCACTGGATATTAGACTGTATACTGTGGGGGATTTTATGGAGATAAACTTAGAGAGATTTCCCTATCTCTTAAAGCCATCAGCGATTGTCTTTTATTTTGTTTAATTATAAACAATAATTATGTTCAAATGCATATGTTCAACAATGAATCATTGGACGTTTTTGTAAACAAAACACGAGCGTAAAGAAATATAGATATTTTTTGCACTTTCAAAGGGGTATCTTTGTATTTACTTTGAGTAAGTATTTTTGTACAATGAGACAAACATTCTAGTAAGAGAGTGTCGTCGCAAAAAAAATGAAAATTTTGATACAAAGAAAATATAGCTATATGCAATAATCCCATGGGGTTCCCATTCTGCTATAACCTTCGTATCTCTGAGCATCTTGTCTATTTGTTGCCTTGTCCGAAGTTTATT
Organism: Vicia faba; assembly: GCA_948472305.1. Taxonomy (NCBI): domain Eukaryota; kingdom Viridiplantae; phylum Streptophyta; class Magnoliopsida; order Fabales; family Fabaceae; genus Vicia; species Vicia faba. The sequence goes on from OX451741.1 coordinate 304,088,685, forward strand.
GAATTGATCAGAACCTCTAAGTTTGCAGGTTGTCCGTAAGGTGATCCAATGGGACATATTCATACGCTTTAATTCCCTAACTTTTTCCTGGACTGCTGTGATCGGTGGATCTGGAACTGACTGTTTAACGCTGGTTCGCGAAATGTCGCGGAAGCAAGAGTCGCCACCGTCTTTTATTTTCTCCAAATGGAAAGGACAAAAGCACAGAAAAATTCCTTAAAGAGATTGCTCTCGGTTCGGGAGGTAGGTTATAGAAAGGGAAGGTGTTAGCACCCTTTCTATCCATGGTTATCCATGGGCTCTTAGATACTTGCTCACTTGTGTTTTCAAAAATGATTTGTTTGCTTTTCAATGTGGGTTTTAAAAAGTTTCTTTGAAAATTCCAGTTCGACTCTTGTATTGGTCCTCAAGAGTGTTTGAAAAATTGCTTTCGAAAGCTTTTTGAAAATGTGTCGGTGTGAAAAGTATTTTTGATTTGTTTTGAAATTAGAGCAAGTATCTAGAGTTGTCTACCTACCCTAAGGAATTAGTCTGTGTAAATGTCCCTAAAGTAGTGCCATCCCACCATTGAGAGGTAGGTAGCACCACCGTTGGAGGTGTTCGGGTCAATTCGAGGTTTGGGACATGGTGATCACCGGAGCAATGGGAAGACACCTTAGAAGCTACCCTCATGCCAGGTTCCCGGATCATGAGGACTTACTAAGATATCCTCTACTCGACGATCACCTTTCGAGGCAAGGCAACAGTGAGGCGTACCCTAGGGGTGGTGTGTGATTCGTGTGTCGTTTTCATTTGCATTTATCTTGTTCATGTCAGGTGATCTACGCGTTTGTTTTTATTTTGTCATTCATTCTTGCATGCATTGATTTAGCAGTTAAAAATTGCGAAAAGTAAAAGTGCTAAAGCTATTACAAAAGGCGCGGGTCCACATCGCCAAAATTTCCAGAACCCGATTTGACGGAGAAATAAAGACTTAAAGAAAAGTAAAGTGCGAAAAATTAAAATGTTACATGGCCTTGGGAGAGGTACCTAAAAATTATACGAAAAAGAAATAAACATGCGAATTAAATAAGAATTAAAAACGAGGGCGTTGGACCCCTTTTTTGCAAAATTGAATTAAATGATTAAATTAATTAATAAAAAAAGAAAAGAAATTATTTTTTAGTTTTTTTTTGTATTTATATGATTTTAATGAAAAAAAGAATTAATTGAAATAAAATGCTAACCCTAATTCTAGTTGTTTTTAGTTTATTAAGAAAAGATTAAATTTTAACCTAATATTTAACCTAATTATTTACATGCCATTTAATTATAAAAATAAATAATAGGAAATATTTAATTATTATGAAAGAAAAGAAAAAGAGGATAAAAATGATTATAAGCCCTAATTCTACCAATTTTAGATTTTTATTAAGGAAAATATTACAATTAAACCTAATTCAATAACTAAAATTAATTAAGGCAATTTATTTACAAAAATACTAAAATAAAAATATTTATTATTTTTATCTTTTCTGATTTTTTGGTGTTTTTTATATTTTTTATGAAAATAATTGAATTAACAGAATTAATTAAAAATAATAATTGAAAGAATAAAAAGAAAAAAATATAAGAGAAATTTGCAAACCTAGGGGGTTCTGCCCCTAATTTGGAGGTGAGACTTAGCATTTTAGGCCCATCTATCCCTGGCCTTGTGGACTTTTCCAGCTAGCGTGTATACGCGTTGACCAACGATCATGGTATGCTTCAAACGACAGCCCTTGGATTGATCTCATCATGTGCGTGAAAGGTTGGATTTTGTGGGTGCATGGTACTCCTCAAGAGAGCCGCTGCATAGAATGGTAATTAGGAAAGTAATATTGCAAAGGGGTGGGGACCTGGGGCTCGAACCCAGGTCCCAGGGGTTACCAGCATACACGTCTACCACTGAGCCATCCAACGCGCGTTTATTATATAATAACTAACAAAAAATATAAAATAAACAAGCATTAGTGGAGCGCTTTTCGCGCGAAATTCGAACCAGCCATTTACACCTTGCCACTTCATCGTCCTCTTCATTGTGCTTTTTTTTTCCTGAAACAAAGAAAGAATGGGCAACGGTTTTGAACCGTTCCCATATATATCATTCTGAAAAATAACGATTAGGCCCTGGGGTCATATAAATTAGGCGCGAGGCATCTAATCTTTTCGTCCAAGCATGCTGGTTGCGTTTATGGCATTGTGACGTTCCAATTTTACTGTATTCAAAAACCCCCAATTCAAAGCTTCACAAACCCTAAAAGACAACAATGGTGGAATCGTATATAGCACACAAAAACTCAATCAAAGTAGGTGGTTAGCTTCAGAACACATCAATTAGTATGAATTCATCAAAGAAACGCAATGAAAATGCCTAAATATGGAAACACGATTATGCATATAATTTGAAACAGTTTGAACCCCTTGTACCAATTCTGGGCGTGTAAGGGTTGGAAAATTATCCAGTTAGCTTCAGTGAGACACGAGGAAGCTTTTGCAATTGGTCTCTTGCTCTGAATCGACCTCTAACCTTGTTTTCAGTTTTGAAATTTTTAGGCCAAAAGTGTGAGTTTGATAATGGAGTTTATGCGCAGCTGAGGGGTCAAAGGCATGAGGGTTTGCATCCTTATATGTGTATGAATGATTAGGTCAAAGAAAATTGATCCAAAATCCATGAATTGATGAATATGATATTTGATTTTTAAACCATGATTTTCAAATCTTTTTCATGCAAACTTCTACCAAATCATGACCAATTCAATTGATTCTTTCTATATTTGGTTAGGCACGAAATCTTGGAGATATTATGTGCACAAAAAGATTGAAAAACCTAGGTTTAGTATTTTCCATGTATTTTAATTAATTAAATGAATTATTAATAATAAAAATCCAAATAAATAAATAAAAAATGAAGAAAAACTTCCCTTTGGGCCAAATGGTCGTGCACATGCCTTGGATAATGAATTGTGGAAGAAAAAGAGGCCCATTAGCAATTTTAGGTCATTTGAAGCAATGTTGACTTTTCAAAATATCCAAAAATTTCCCAACTTCCACAAGGCATAACTTGCTCAATTTTTAAGCTTTGCTCATGTTCTTGGACATTTTGGAAAGGTCTTTGAGTCCTCTAATCAATGCATTTGGTCCCATGTCATTTGGATTTACCAATCTCACGTTATGGCCTTTGACTTAAAGTCCCTTTTAGTTGACTTTTGAAAATGACCTATAATGTTGAAATTGATAACTTTTTGTGAGAGCATTTCTTGGACTTGAAGTATGAAGAGGAGTTGTAGGAAATGTCTTTCTCTTCAAAATGGGCTTTGGATGGAATTTTTCTGATAATCCATGTGAAAGTTATGCCTTGGTCAATTTACAGTTGACTTTTTCAGCTGTCCAAATAAGGAAACTTTTGCATCTTGATGATTTTTGAGCCAAGCTTTGAGAATCATGATCAAGCATTGATCAAATGATGTTTGTGGCTTCAAAATGAGATGTTGACCAAAAATTTGAACTTTTGACTGTCAAATGACCATTTTGCCCCTACAGTTGACTGTAGTGCAATTAGGGTTTTGACTGTGCAATTTTGTGCTGAAAGCCTTGAAACTTGGTATGAGGATGCTTGACCATATTTATAGGCATGTGGGACTTGATTGGACCCTTGGAACCTTTATTTTCTTGATCAGAACAAAAACCCTAATTTTGACTGTTTAGGAGACCCTTGACTGTGCAACCCTTGGGGGATCTTGAAGCTTTGACTTGGCAAATTATTGAAGAATATGGGAGGGAAAATTTTGGGGTACAACAGTTTCCCCTGTTCAATCTTCTTAGACCTGAGGATGCAGATTGGCTGACGTGCCTTTCGTAATCCGAGGGTGGAAGATGATTGAACACTAGAGTGCCCAGAAATTTGCGCTCACATAGTAGCAGTGTGATGGTGGAATGGGCTTATAGATGCCATTTAGAGGTTGATGAATAGGATGATGGGCTTATAGGTGCCATCTGGATGTTGATCGCGTAAGAGATTCCTTAGCGAGAACTTGCGTACCTGCAAAAAGAAAAATGAGTACCTGACATGTTGCAGGATCTGGTTTTCAGATGCTTTGTATAGATGTGTCCTGACTGGTTACAGGAATCGGATCTTCGAATTCTTCAGACGTGCCCTGGCGAGATACAGGAATCGAGTCTGGTAATGTTAGTCTTCAACGGATACACCCTGGCAAGATTCAGGCATCGGATCCTCGAACTCTTCAGACACACCCTGGAAAGATACAGGAATCGGATCTGGTAATGTTAGTCTTCAACGGATATACCCTGGCAAGATTCAGGCATCGGATCCTCGAACTCTTCAGACACACCCTGGCAAGATACATGAATCGGATCTGGTAATGTTAGTCTTCAACGGATACACCCTGGCAAGATTCAGGTATCGGATCCTCGAACTCTTCAGACACACCCTGGCAAGATACAGGAATCGGATCTGGTAATGTTAGTCTTCAACGGATACACCCTGGCAAGATACAGGAATCGGATCTGGTAATGTTAGTCTTCAACGGATACACCCTGGCAAGATTCAGGTATCGGATCCTCGAACTCTTCAGACACACCCTGGAAAGATACAGGAATCAGATCTGGTAATTGGTCATCAACAGATACACCCTGGAAAGATTCAGGAATCGGATCTTTAGTTGCGACCATTGATGGTAATCATTTTTGTACTTTTGTCCTGAAAAGACAAGCGTTAGTTGTATGCGATGTCATGTGGTATGACATGCGAGATGCTCTCTAAATACGTGAGATTGTATGTTCATGATGCGTATATGCATGCTATAACGTATGAAGATGTTTATGAATGTATTTTTTCGTCTAGAAAAGTAAATCCTTGACGGGTGCCGGGAAGTCACTCCTGGGCTGATGTTGAAGAATGGATTTTGCCTCCGCTGTGGATGATAATTTGCAAGGATACCGGTTGGGAGAAGATAACTCCGTTGGGGAATAAACTTGGCGAATGGGATACTCTGCGGGGAGAAAAGTACTCTAGCCATCTTGCTGGGAAGCAATACTCTGTGGGGAGAGAGACTTTGTTGAGTGTCGAAAATAACTAGCTGGGGATATCTTTGCTGTGTTGGAAGTGTTAATAGACTTCGCTGGGGATAAGAAGACTGTGTCGATGACGATCTCTCAGTGGCTCTTGGCTGAGGATAACCCAGTTATATCCTGGTAAGGAAATAACTCTTTGAATAAAGTCGGGCGACGCGTTCGCGCTCTGCGAGGATAAGCTTCCAGAATCTACTGGGGATACGCTTATTGCTTGGGGAGATGAATTCCAACTTTCCTGGGGAACTAGATTGGACTCTCCTGGGGAAGTTTTGAACTGCGGGGGACGTGATTCCTTTGAATGTTGGTATGTCGCCGGGGAACAATCTTTAGACCAAGACGGCCGGGGATGCTTGTTAAGAATACATATGCTGCTGGGGAGATGTTGAGATCCACTGGAGGATACCCAACTTCCTTAAGATTTGATAACTTTGCTTGGAGAAGAGTGCACTGACTTGCTGGCTCACTCTCTGGGGAATTAAGATGTACTGGTTATGTTTTTTAGCTGAACCTACCTTGGTACCTTGGAGGACAGAACAATTAGATTGCTCAGACAACTCTTTATTGCCCCTGTTTCTAATGTTACCTGTAATTAATCCTTTGTTTCGTATGCAAATATTTATGAGTTAGCAAATTATTGTCAATGCATATATCACCAATTGAACCTTGGACGTTCTTTGCAAAACAAAACAGAAAAGAAAAACAATTGGCACGTTTAACTGAAAAATATATTTGTATTGATTTTTGAATGGCCTGAAAATAGGCGTTTTGTGTACAAGAGGCTGACGTCCTAGTAAGAGAACGCCGCCGAACAAAAGAGTTTATACAAATTTTGTACAAGAGAAAATAAAACAGCTATGTGAAATGAATGATCCCACTGGGTTTCAACTCTGCTATCGCCTTTATATCCCCGAGCGTCTCATCACTTGATGACCTAAACGAAGAATGAAGCTGACTGATCGATGCCGTCTGAACTTGATGTAGATACCGGATTCTGGATGCAAAGTGATCAATGAGACATAGTATTACGCTTTTATCCCTAACTTTTGCCTGGACCGCCCTTTCGGGTTTTCAGTCCACCGGGATACCCATTTTTGCCCAAGCCGCCTTTTCAGGTTTTCGACTTGCCGGGTGTACAGTTTTTTTTTTTCATTTCATCCCTTCATTTTGCCCGAACCCTTTTGGTTCGACGGGAAGCCCTAATTTTTTCCTAGGCATGTCAGCCTAGCGGGTCTTTTTTCATGCGTAGTATCTTTTTACTATGTCTGCATTGGCGGGGTGAGGAAGGTCGTCACCATCCATGTTGGTTAGAATCATGGCTCCTCCTGAGAACACATGCTTAACCACAAATGGCCCTTCGTACGTAGGTGTCCATTTGCCCCTTGGATCACTCTGAGGAAGAATGATTCGCTTGATTACTAGATCCCCAACTTGATATTCCTGTGGTCTGACCTTTTTGTTAAATGCCCTGATCATCCGTTTCTGATACGTCTGACCATGGCAGATAGCAGCAAGTCTCTTCTCATCAATAAGGTTGAGCTGATCAAGTCGTGTCTGGATCCAATCATCCTCGTTCAGATTTGCATCCTTCATTATCCGGAGAGAGGGTATTTGCACTTCGATCGGTAAGACTGCCTCCATACCATAAACCAGAGAGAAAGGAGTTGCCCCGGTTGACGTCCTGGCTGAGGTACGGTACCCATGTAGAGCGAACGGTAACATCTCGTGCCAATCCTTATAAGTCACTGTCATCTTCTGTACGATTTTCTTGATATTTTTATTTGCTGCTTCTACAGCCCCATTCATCTTCGGTCTGTAAGGAGAAGAATTATGGTGCTGTATTTTGAACTGCTCGCAGAGCTCAGCGATCATCTTGTTATTCAGATTGGTACCGTTGTCTGTAATAATTCTCTCAGGGACGCCGTACCGACAGATCAGGTTATGCCGAATGAACCGTGCCACAACAGTCTTGGTTACCGTAGCATAGGATGCTGCTTCGACCCACTTCGTAAAATAATCAATCGCCACTAGGATGAAGCGATGCCCATTAGATGCCGTAGGTTTAATCTCACCGATCATGTCTATTCCCCACATTGCAAACGGCCAAGGCGCAGTCAGAACATTCAGAGGAACTGGAGGAACGTGCACCTTGTCTGCGTATATCTGGCACTTGTGGCATGTCCGAGAATGTTGATAGCAGTCAGCTTCCATTGTGGACCAGTAATACCCTACCCGAAGGATCTTCTTGGCCATAGTGTGTCCACTGGAATGTGTACCAAAGGTCCCTTCATGTAGCTCTTCCATGATCCTTTCGGCTTCCGTCTTATCCACACAACGCAGTAAGGTTGAATCATGGTTTCGCTTGTACAAGATGCCGTTGCTAAGGAAGAACTTTGCCGCGAACCTTCTTAGGAACTTCTTATCATTGACAGAGGCACCCTCAGGGTATTCCTGCACTTCCAAATATCTCTTCACCTCATGGTACCAAGGCTTCTCAGTTACCAATTCAGTCTCGAGATCGCAACAGTATGCTGGTTCGTCCAGTTTCCAGATGATGATCCGGGGAGCCTCATTATCCCATTTAACTTTGAACATAGAAGACATTGTAGCTAACGCGTCCGCCAACTGATTCTCTTCTCTCGGGAAGTGTTCAAAGGTTATCTTCGTGAAGTGGGGGATCAAGGTCAACACACATTCTCTGTAAGGAATCAGGTTTGGATGTTTCGTATCCCACTCTCCTTTGATCTGATTGATCACGAGAGCGGAATCTCCGAAGACACTTAGAAACTTGATCCTTAGGTCGATCGCAGCTTGAAGACCCATGATGCACGCCTCATACTCCGCCATGTTGTTGGTACAGTTGAAACATAGTCGGGCAGTGAGTGGAGTATGAGTGCCTTGGGGGGATATGATTATGGCGCCGATACCGTTTCCCAAAGCGTTGGAGGCTCCGTCAAAGTGCATAGACCATCGGGATCCTTCCTCAGGTCCTTCATCCGGTCCAGGTACTTCACAATCAGTCACTATCATAATGCTTTCATCCGGAAACTCGAAGTTCATTGACTGATAGTCGTCTACGGCCTGATGTGCCAAGTGGTCTGCCAATACACTTCCCTTGATGGCTTTCTGGGTCATGTACTGAATGTCGTATTCCGTCAAGATCATTTGCCATCTTGCTATTCTCCCAGACAGAGCAGGCTTTTCGAATATGTACTTTATAGGATCCATCTTTGAGATCAACAAGGTAGTGTGAGTCAGCATATAGTGTCTCAGCCGGCGAGCAGCCCATACCAAAGCGCAGCAAGTTTTCTCAAGCAGTGAGTATCGGGTCTCACAGTCGGTAAACTTTTTGTTAAGGTAATAAATGGCACGCTCTTTTCGGCCAGACTCGTCATGCTGCCCCAGCACACACCCCATTGAGTTGTCAAGTACTGTCAGGTATAGTATCAAAGGTCTCCCTTCAACCGGTGGCATAAGGATGGGTGGTTCTTGGAGATACTCTTTGATTCTGTCAAAAGCAGCCTGACATTCATCATTCCAACGTACTACCTGATCTTTCTTCAGCAGCTTGAAGATTGGCTCACAGGTAGCAGTCAGGTGTGAGATGAAGCGAGCAATGTAATTCAGGCGTCCTAGAAAGCCTCTGACCTCTTTCTCTGTCCTAGGAACTGGCATCTCTTGAATAGCTTTAACCTTAGCAGGATCCACTTGAATACCCTTATCACTTACCACAAAGCCTAGCAACTTTCCAGATCTTACCCCGAAGGTGCACTTGTTCGGGTTCAACCTCAGCTTGTATAGTTTCAATCGGTCAAACAACTTCTGCAGATGATCTAGGTGCTCTTCCTCAGTCTGGGACCTTGCGATCATGTCGTCAACATACACTTCTATCTCATGATGGATCATGTCATGAAATAAAGCAACCATGGCACGCTGGTAGGTTGCCCCAGCGTTCTTCAGTCCAAAAGGCATGACCTTGTAGCAGAAGGTGCCCCACTGAGTAACAAAGGTAGTCTTCTCCATGTCTTCAGGTGCCATCTTGATCTGATTGTAACCTGAAAAGCCATCCATGAAAGAGAACACCTTATGCTGAGCAGTATTATCAACAAGGACATCAATGTGAGGTAGAGGGAAGTCATCTTTGGGGCTGGCCCTGTTCAGATCCCTGTAATCGACACACATTCTGACCTTTCCATCCTTCTTTGGTACCGGCACCACATTAGCAACCCACTGAGGGTAAGAAGTCACTGCAAGAAACCCGGCATCAAACTGTTTCATAACCTCGGCTTTAATCTTCTCCGACATCTCTGGACGCATACGGCGGACCTTTTGCTTCACCGGAGGGCAGTCTTCCTTAGTTGGCAAGTGATGGACCACAATATCGGTATCCAACCCGGGCATGTCTTCGTAGGACCAGGCAAAGATCTCCATATAATCATGTAGCATCTTAGTCAACCGTTGCTTCACGCTGAGCTCTAGGTTGGCACCAATCTTTACCTCTTTCCTGTCTTCTTTAGTACCCAGGTTTATTGTTTCCACTGGCTCTTCATGTGGTTGAATTTCCCTCTCTTCCTGAAGTAACAGTCTTGCGAGCTCGCCAGGCACTTCGCAATCATCTTCACCTTCGTCTTCGGCTAAGTTGATCGGATTTTCGAAGTCATAACTGGCGGTAGCAGAGTCGTTATCAGTGAGATCCAGAGTGGATTGAAACCTGTATGAGTGAGTGTGTGTAAATACAGCTGTTTTGAAAAATATGTAAAGGAAGGAAAGACAGAAAAGGAGCATAAGATTTGAAATGCGAGAAAACGTCCAAGATTTTCATTCATGATATATGAAATGACAATTTATATGCCCTCACAAATGAAACCACGGTGCCTCGGGTAAGACACCGGGTCATAGAGTTTATTTATTGTTTATTACAAATACGAAACAAAGAAGTTTATTACTGCGTAACAAAAGTAACAGGAGTATGGTCTTTGACAATCCAATTGGTCAATCCGCCTTCGGTTGTCGGGTAGATCCAGCTATTGAATTCTGCCTCATCCACTTCATTGTCTTCCCCAACAGCATTCACTCTTGGATTTGTAATGAACACAGGAGGTCTTCTGGTCTTCACCTTCCGCATAGCTTTCTGACCCTCTGCAGTAAAACCCAACCCAAATTTGTCAGTTTTCTGTGTAAAGTCGGGAAGCCTGCCCCAGTTAGCACATTCACCTTTTTGAACCGCAGCCCGGGCATCCTTCAGGGAAGCCATCTTCAAGGGAACATCCTTTTCGACCGCTGTTTCTGCTGCTGCTGAAATTGGAAGCACCTCCTCGAAATGCTGAAAGGGGGTTTCAATAAACTCCCCGTCCATCTCAATGTACCTGAAGGAATTCAGATGGCTCACCATATACTCCTCCTCTCCTTGCACAGTGACGATCTTCCCTCTGACAGGGTACTTCAGCTTCTGGTGCAAGGTAGAGGTCACTGCCCCAGCCTTATGTATCCAAGGTCGACCCAGTAGACAAGAGTACGATGGACGGATATCCATCACATAAAAAGTAGAGTCAAACACCTGAGAGCCCACACGAATAGGAATGTAAACCTCTCCATGAACCATCCTTTTTGAACCGTCAAAGGCCCTGACGATGATATTGCTGGGTTTCAGTTCCAGGCCTTCACAATCTAAACGGTCTAAAGCCTTCTTTGGTAGAACATTCAAGGAAGAACCAGTATCCACCAATACATGTGCTAGAGTAGTGCCCCTGCATTCGATAGAGACATGCAGGGCATCATTGTGGTCTCTTCCTTTTGCAGTCAGGTTAGCATCTGAGAAACCTAAGCCATTGTCCGCTGTTAGATTTTCTACGCAATCAGTGAACTGGACTGCAGATGTTTCCTGTGGCACATGGGCCGTTTTGAGAAATGAGATTAAGGCCTTAGCATGGGCCTCTGAACACAGCAATAAGGAGAGCATGGAGATTTTAGAGGGCGTATGCCCCAGCTGTTCGACGACGTTGAAATCGCTCTTCTTTATTATTTTTAAAATCTCCTCCATTTCTTGTTGGGAGGCCTCAGCATTTATAGGTATCGGTGCCTCCATTCGGGCAGGCTCATCTTCAACTCCCTTGCCTCGAGCATTGGATGACTCGGCAGCAGGGGAAACAACTTGATCAGCAACAGGAACAGGTATACTTGTAGGTGTTATAAGGAGGGGTCTTCGAGTAGCGGGTGGTGCAATGTCAGGCGAGAAGAGCCTGCCACTACGGGTAACCTTGGCTGGGCCGGTGATATCACAGATACTGGCGCCAGTGTTGAATTCTTGTTTGATCCCATTCACATACACATCTTCCCCATAGTGCCAGGGGACAGCTTTATCAGATACGTAGGGAAGAGGTCCCGAAATAGTGATAACCACAGGTGCAACAGTCATGATTGGGACAGGCTTCTTCGGGAGAGCCTTGATTGGATTTTTGAAGATGGTAACCACAGAAACTTCTTCTACCGGAACCAACTGAACAACAGACTTCTTAAACATAATCTCCTTGCTATCCATTAGGCTTTGGATGCCTAACTTCAGCAAGGGACAACCGGATAGGGAAACAGCACAGAACATGCAACCCTCACTGCAACCCGGAAATAAACCGGCTAGCAGTAGGTTCCTCTTGACGGTCTTCAAAGGAGTAGCTAGATCATCCACAGAAACAGCGTAAACATCTTCGTCAACAGCATTTACTCCATGCTGGGGAATAGGAGCAGTAACCATATTCGGCCTCTCAGGCGCTTCAAACTGTATCTCCTTCGCGTCGATAAGGTCTTGCACCTTATTCCTTAATGCCCAACAGTCATCAGTGGCATGCCCCGGGCTATCGGAGTGATAAGCACAGCGGGCATTTGGGTTGTATTTAGGAGATGTAGTATTTGCAAACTTCGGAGCTTCTCTGACGGTTACTAAGTTGGTTGAGAGCAACTGTGGTAAGATCTGCGATAAGGTCATACTCAAACGGGTGAATTCCCTTCTGGGTCTCTCAGCCCTTGGTTGGTTAGCTTGCCGAGGAGCGGATGCAGGCTTCGCAATCACTAATGCGTTGACAGATTGGCGGCACTCTGGTTTGTCTTGCCTTCTAGGCCCATACACCACATTGGCCTCTTTCTTGAAGGGTTTCTTCTCAGAACTAGACGATGCACCCTTCGGAATCTTTCCAGACTTCAACCCAGCCTCAATTCTCTCCCCAGTCAGAATCAGATCAGTGAACCCTGCAGATGAATTCCCGATAAGATGGTTGAAAAATGGCCCAGATAGGGTCCCCAAGAACATGTCTACCAACTCCCGATCAGTCAACGGAGGTTGCACCCTGCCAGCCAGATCCCTCCACTTCTGAGCGTACTCTTTGAAACCTTCACTTGAACCTAACGACATACCCTGGAGTTGGGTACGGGTAGGGGCAAGGTCGGCATTATATTGATACTGCTTGTAGAAAGCAGTAGCCAACTCCTCCCAGTTACGAACCTTGGTCCCATCCAGCTGATAGAACCATTCGAGATGAGTCCCTGAAAGACTCTCCTGGAAGAAGTGGATCTACAAATTCTTATCCGCTGAGTACGGTTGAATCTTCCGAACATAGGACCTGAGATGTAGCTTGGGACAAGACGCCCCGTCGTACTTAGTGAAAGATGGTGCTTTGAACTTCCGAGGAATAATCACACCAGTAGACAAACCCAAATCTCCGAAATCCAGCCCATGTACCTGTTGTATCTCCATAGAATTCAACCTATCCTCCAACTGCTTGTATCTGTCTTCTGCAGGAGGATACTGCTCTTCATCAAAATCAGTCTCGTTGTCAGAGACTACCGGACTAGGACCCTTTTCCGCTTGAGGAGTACTCTTGCCAATAGAAGAACCAGCCTCTTCATTCTGCAGAGTATTGCCAAACCTTCGGCCCGAGCTGAACAGAACAGTCCTTCTCTTCTTCTTCTTTTCCTTCTTCAGGAGCAGAGCCTTCAGCTCTTCTTGGCCCTGAGCCAAACCCATGATTAATTCCTGAAATTGCGCATTCTGCACCTGAAGAGCTTTGATGGACATCTCAGTTGATGATGAGTCAGGATTCATGATGCTGAAATAGACAGCGAAGAACGGTAAGCAACCTGAAAAGAAGAAAACCTGCTATGCACATGATGAATGGAATGCGTATGATTTATGTTTTCAAAGACAATCGGGTATCAACTTTGTAAACAAAAGGAACACACTTCATTAGATTCAACTTTGAAACTGAAATTGTTCAACAGGTTGCCCTTAGGCGTTACATGAAAGGAAATACTGAAAAGGGAAATAAAGCTGTAAAAGAACATCCGGAGCTCCTTATTGATCCCATGGTCTCCTCTTCTCAGTACGGATGTAGGCATTCAAAGCTCTCTCATTCTCCAACTGCTTTGTCAGCTTCTGGATCTTTAATTCCTGTTCGTTGAACTTTTCCCGGTAAGAATCCCGTTCTTCTCGCAGTTGCGACCAAGATCTCTTCAATGTCTCATAATCAGTAGGTATCTGAGGAGGAAGGACAGTTGGAGGAACACCATCCTTGTCAGGACACTCAAGAATGACGGGTCTGACGGCTTCGTATGGCATACCTAACTTCTGAGCCCGGATGCGAACCCATTTGTAGTAGGCTTCCATAGGTAAAGAAGTCTTTGGCCCTAACTCCTGTGGGTCAGCTTTATGAACTTTGTCCCAAGCCTTGATGAACCTACGACGCAGCTCGTCACTATCCACCTGAAACTCGAAACTGATGTGAGGCACCAACATCTCATGGGGGCCTGCTCTTCTTGCTCTTCCAAACTGACGGAGCGCTAGACATGGATTGTAAGAGATCCCTCCTTGGGTACCAATCAGAGGAACATTAGGGTATTCCCCGCATCGATCAATGACAGCTATCTCATCCAAACCTCTGCAAGTCCAAATGATGTCTTTGTCGGTGAGAGACATTAACCTGTGAGCCCAACCTCTTCCTTCTTGGTTCTTCAGTACAAACTTGGGGAGGTGCGAAATAAACCACCTCACCAACAAAGGGATACAACACCATAGGGTTCCTCGTCTTCGGGTAGTACGAGCATGAAGTTGTTGCAAGATGTCACCCAAGAGAGTGGGCACAGGATTATGAGACATAAAGATCCTTATGGCAGTGACATTGATGAAGTTGTCAGGATTAGGAAACAGGACTAACCCATAGATTAGGAGAGCCAAGATGTCTTCATATGCCCTAAAGTCCAGGTCATTCCAGAAACAGTTAGCTTTACCAATCAGAAACTTGGCCAAGAAACCCTTAACTCCGCTTCTAGTCACCCAGTTGTCCATTACCTCTTGATGTGTCAAGGGAAGAGCTGCAGCAACATCCTCAAGCCTGAGGGTCTTTTCCCAACCAGTAAAGGGAGTCTGATCCAAGATAGGGATACCAAGCAAATCAGAGAACTCTTCCAGGGTAGGGACCAGCTGGAAGTCTTGAAAGGTGAAGCACTGGTACAGAGGGTCATAGAACTGGGTCAGAACGCTCATCAACTGTTGATCCCGCTTTGCAGTGACTAAACTGAGAAGAGAACCATGCCTCTGAATGAAGGAAGTGGTATTTGGAATTCTGCTAACCAACTCTTCAAGCAACTCAGGTGAATGAACAAAGTTGAACCGGATAGTATTCCTTCGCACAGGCATCATGATGTCCTACAAAACAGAGAAAAGGTGAAACCCTCTTGTCTTTGAAATGGTCAGTCCTTATGCAGGATGCATGCAATGCTCATGATGTTATGATGTTATGATAAAGCACACCACAAATAGATACAAAGGCAAACATGGTAAGGCACACAAGTCACACAAGGCAAGCCCTTAGAGTTTAGGCCATCATGAGGTCTAGGTACTACCCTCTTTCAGTTTGTTGGTTCATACATGTCCTATCAAAGTAACCGGGTTCTTAGAGGATCCCAATATCACTGACTACCCTCAATCGGTCATAACTCCAGCATCGCAATCTTTTCTTGCGGCCAGAACCATCACGAGAGTTTAGCCTCAATGGGCGTAGCATACTGCTACTGTTCTAATGGCCAAGTTGTGTCATTTAAGGTTCTAAGGTTGTTGGTGCTTAATGACTCCTTAGAAGACCCATATTCTCCTCGTTGCAACACAAGGGATATCGGTACAGACCAAGGTGCCACACCAACGTAGCCACTGTTTCACCCGTGTCGGTCTACGCCGGACAGGTCCCTCACAACTTATGCTACCTAAACAGGGTATCCCTAGATCCGAGTTAGGATCTATGTAACTCCCATGCAACCCACAACTTTAAAGCAGACAAGTCAATACAATTGAAAACACAGTTATGAACTAACCCTAAGGTACACCTCACTTTAAGTTTAAGTCCCCAGCAGAGTCGCCAGTTCT
Organism: Vicia faba; assembly: GCA_948472305.1. Taxonomy (NCBI): domain Eukaryota; kingdom Viridiplantae; phylum Streptophyta; class Magnoliopsida; order Fabales; family Fabaceae; genus Vicia; species Vicia faba. Next base: position 304,104,199 of record OX451741.1, read on the forward strand.
GTGATCGGTGGATCTGGAACTGACTGTTTAACGTTGGTTCGCGAAATGTCGCGGAAGCAAGAGTCGCCACCGTCTTTTATTTTCTCCAAATGGAAAGGACAAAAGCACAGAAAAATTCCTTAAAGAGATTGCTCTCGGTTCGGGAGGTAGGTTATAGAAAGGGAAGGTGTTAGCACCCTTTCTATCCATGGTTATCTATGGGCTCTTAGATACTTGCTCACTTGTGTTTTCAAAAATGATTTATTTGCTTTTCAATGTGGGTTTTAAAAAGTTTCTTTGAAAATTCCAGTTCGACTCTTGTATCGGTCCTCAAGAGTGTTTGAAAAATTGCTTTCGAAAGCTTTTTGAAAATGTGTCGGTGTGAAAAGTATTTTTGATTTGTTTTGAAATTAGAGCAAGTATCTAGAGTCGTCTACCTACCCTAAGGAATTAGTCTGTGTAAATGTCCCTAAAGTAGTGCCATCCCACCATTGAGAGGTAGGTAGCACCACCGTTGGAGGTGTTCGGGTCAATTCGAGGTTCGGGACATGGTGATCATCGGAGCAATGGGAAGACACCTTAGAAGCTACCCTCATGCCAGGTTCCCGGATCATGAGGACTTACTAAGACATCCTCTACTCGACGATCACCTTTCGAGGCAAGGCAACAGTGAGGCGTACCCTAGGGGTGGTGTGTGATTCGTGTGTCGTTTTCATTTGCATTTATCTTGTTCATGTCAGGTGATCTACGCGTTTGTTTTTATTTTGTCATTCATTCTTGCATGCATTGATTTAGCAGTTAAAAATTGCGAAAAGTAAAAGTGCTAAAGCTTTTACAAAAGGCGCGGGTCCACATCGCCAAAATTTCCAGAACCCGATTTGACGGAGAAATAAAGACTTAAAGAAAAGTAAAGTGCGAAAAATTAAAATGTTACATGGCCTTGGGAGAGGTACCTAAAAATTATACGGAAAAGAAATAAACATGCAAATTAAATAAGAATTAAAAACGAGGGCGTTGGACCCCTTTTTTGCAAAATTGAATTAAATGATTAAATTAATTAATAAAAAAAGAAAAGAAATTATTTTTTAGTTTTTTTTGTATTTATATGATTTTAATGAAAAAAAGAATTAATTGAAATAAAATGCTAACCCTAATTCTAGTTGTTTTTAGTTTATTAAAAAAAGATTAAATTTTAACCTAATATTTAACCTAATTATTTACATGCCATTTAATTATAAAAATAAATAATAGAAAATATTTAATTATTATGAAAGAAAAGAAAAAGAGGATAAAAATGATTATAAGCCCTAATTCTACCAATTTTAGATTTTTATTAAGGAAAATATTACAATTAAACCTAATTCAATAACTAAAATTAATTAAGGCAATTTATTTACAAAAATACTAAAATAAAAATATTTATTATTTTTATCTTTTCTGATTTTTTGGTGTTTTTTATATTTTTTATGAAAATAATTGAATTAACAAAATTAATTAAAAATAATAATTGAAAGAATAAAAAGAAAAAAATATAAGAGAAATTTGCAAACCTAGGGGGTTCTGCCCCTAATTTGGAGGTGAGACTTAGCATTTTAGGCCCATCTATCCCTGGCCTTGTGGACTTTTCCAGCTAGCGTGTATACGCGTTGACCAACGATCATGGTATGCTTCAAACGACAGCCCTTGGATTGATCTCATCATGTGCGTGAAAGGCTGGATTTTGTGGGTGCATGGTACTCCTCAAGAGAGCCGCTGCATAGAATGGTAATTAGGAAAATAATATTGCAAAGGGGTGGGGACCTGGGGCTCGAACCCAGGTCCCAGGGGTTACCAGCATACACGTCTACCACTGAGCCATCCAACGTGCGTTTATTATATAATAACTAACAAAAAATATAAAATAAACAAGCATTAGTGGAGCGCTTTTCGCGCGAGATTCGAACCAGCCATTTACACCTTGCCACTTCATCGTCCTCTTCATTGTGCTTTTTTTTCCTGAAACAAAGAAAGAATGGGCAACGGTTTTGAACCGTTCCCATATATATCATTCTGAAAAATAACGATTAGGCCCTGGGGTCATATAAATTAGGCGCGAGGCATCTAATCTTTTCGTCCAAGCATGCTGGTTGCGTTTATGGCATTGTGACGTTCCAATTTTACTGTATTCAAAAACCCCCAATTCAAAAACCCCCATATATATCATTCTGAAAAATAACGATTAGGCCCTGGGGTCATATAAATTAGGCGCGAGGCATCTAATCTTTTCGTCCAAGCATGCTGGTTGCGTTTATGGCATTGTGACGTTCCAATTTTACTGTATTAAAAAACCCCCAATTCAAAGCTTCACAAACCCTAAAAGACAACAATGGTGGAATCGTATATAGCACACAAAAACTCAATCAAAGTAGGTGGTTAGCTTCAGAACACATCAATTTGTATGAATTCATCAAAGAAACGCAATGAAAATGCCTAAATATGGAAACACGATTATGCATATAATTTGAAACAGTTTGAACCCCTTGTTCCAATTCTGGGCGTGTAAGGGTTGGAAAATTATCCAGTTAGCTTCAGTGAGACACGAGGAAGCTTTTGCAATTGGTCTCTTGCTCTGAATCGACCTCTAACCTTGTTTTCAGTTTTGAAATTTTTAGGCCAAAAGTGTGAGTTTGATAATGGAGTTTATGCGCAGCTGAGGGGTCAAAGGCATGAGGGTTTGCATCCTTATATGTGTATGAATGATTAGGTCAAATAAAATTGATCCAAAATCCATGAATTGATGAATATGATATTTGATTTTTAAACCATGATTTTCAAATCTTTTTCATGCAAACTTCTACCAAATCATGACCAATTCAATTGATTCTTTCTATATTTGGTTAGGCACCAAATCTTGGAGATATTATGTGCACAAAAAGATTGAAAAACCTAGGTTTAGTATTTTCCATGTATTTTAATTAATTAAATGAATTATTAATAATAAAAATCCAAATAAATAAATAAAAAATGAAGAAAAACTTCCCTTTGGGTAAAATGGTCGTGCACATGCCTTGGATAATGAATTGTGGAAGAAAAAGAGGCCCATTAGCAATTTTAGGTCATTTGAAGCAATGTTGACTTTTCAAAATATCCAAAAATTTCCCAACTTCCACAAGGCATAACTTGCTCAATTTTTAAGCTTTTCTCATGTTCTTGGACATTTTGGAAAGGTCTTTGAGTCCTCTAACCAATGCCTTTGGTTCCATGTAATTTTGATTTACCAATCTCAAGTTATGGCCTTTGACTTAAAGTCCCTTTTAGTTGACTTTTGAAAATGACCTATAATGTTGAAATTGATAACTTTTTGTGAGAGCATTTCTTGGACTTGAAGTATGAAGAGGAGTTGTAGGAAATGTCTTTCTCTTCAAAATGGGCTTTGGATGGAATTTTTCTGATAATCCATGTGAAAGTTATGCCCTGGTCAATTTATAGTTGACTTTTTCAACTGTCCAAATAAGGAAACTTTTGCATCTTGATGATTTTTGAGCCAAGCTTTGAGAATCATGATCAAGCATTGATCAAATGATGTTTGTGGCTTAAAAATGAGATGTTGACCAAAAATTTGAACTTTTGACTGTCAAATGACCATTTTGCCCCTACAGTTGACTGTAGTGCAATTAAGGTTTTGACTGTGCAATTTTGTGCTCAAAGCCTTGAAACTTGGTATGAGGATGCTTGACCATATTTATAGGCATGTGGGACTTGATTGGACCCTTGGAACCTTCATTTTCTTGATCAGAACAAAAACCCTAATTTTGACTGTTTAGGAGACCCTTGACTGTGCAACCCTTGGGGGATCTTGAAGCTTTGACTTGGCAAATTCTTGAAGAATATGGGAGGGCAAATTTTGGGGTACAACAACTGCCCTTTCGGGTTTTCAGTCCACCGGGATACCCTTTTTTTCCCAAGCCTCCCTTTTGGGTTTTCAACTTGCCGGGTGTACATATTCTTTTTTTTGTTTTATCCCTAATTTTTGCCCGAACCTTTTTGGTTCGCCGGGATGCCCTCGTTTTTCCTAGGTGTGTCAACCTAGCGGGTATCTTATGCGTAGTATCTTTTGACTATGTCTGCGTTCGCAGGGTGTGGCAGGTCATCACCATCCATGGTAGTCAAGATCATTGCGCCACCAGAGAATATGTTTTTGATTACAAATGGTCCTTTGTATGTAGGAGTACATTAGCCCATGGGATCACCTTGCGGTAGTATGATACATTTGATCACCAGATCCCCAACTTGATACACTTGGCGTCTAACCTTTTTGTTGAAAGCTTTGATCATCCTTTTTTGATACATTTGACCGTGACAGACAGTAGTAAGCCTTTTCTCATCAATCAAGTTTAATTGATCAAGTCGAGTCTGGATCAATCGTCTTTGTTCAGCCTTGCATCCTTCATAATTCTTAGAGAGGGGATCTGGACCTTAATAGGCAAGACAACCTCCATGCTGTATGCCAGAGAATAAGGTGTTGCCCTGGTTGATGTGCGAGTTGTGGTACGATATCCGTGGAGAGCGAACGGTAGCATCTCATGCCAGTCTTTGTATGTGACTGTCATTTTCTGTGTGATCTTTTTAATGTTCTTATTCGCGGGTTCGACAACACCATTCATCTTCGGCCGATAAGGGGAAGAATTATGATGCTGGATCTTGAATTGCTCGCACAGGGAGGTGATCATAGTATTATTTAGATTCGTACCATTGTCTGTAATGATCCTCTCCGGGATACCGTGTCGACATATGAGGTTCTACTTGATGAATCGGGCGACAACATTCTGTAACGGAAGCGAAAGAAGGTGCCTCCACCCACTTTGTAAAATATTCAATGGCCACTAAGATGAAGCGGTGTCCATTGGAGGCTGTTGGCTTGATTTCCCCAATCATATCAATCCCCCACATAGCAAAGGGCCAAGGAGCCATCAAGAAATTCAGAGGAACCAGAGGTACGTGCACCTTGTCAGCATAAATTTGACACTTATGGCAGGTTCGAGAGTGTTGATAGCAGTCTGCTTCCATGGTAGACCAATAATAGCCTTCCCGTAGGATTTTCTTTGCCATCGTATACCCACTGGAATGGGTGCCAAAAGTACCATCATGTAACTCAGCCATGATTCTTTCAGCTTCAAACTTGTCTACGCACAGAAGTAATACAGAGTCATGGTTGTGTTTGTAAAGAATGCCATTACTAAGGAAGAATTTAGCAGAGAATCTCCTTAAGAACTTCTTATCATTGACTAAAGCTCCTTTTGGATATTCTTGAGCCTCGAGATACCTTTTGACTTCGTGACACCAAGGCTGGTCCACTACTTCTTCAGTATTAATCTCGTGACAGTGTGTTGGTTCATCCATTCGTTCAATGGTGATCTGGGGAGCCTCGTTATCCCATTTAAGTTTAAACATAGATGACATTGTGGCTAGTGCGTCAGCTAGCTGATTTTCTTCTCGCGGGAAATGCTCGAAGGTAATCTTTTCAAAATGTGGGAGCAACGTCAAAACATGTTCTTTGTAAGGGATAAGAATAGGGTGTTTAGTGTCCCATTCCCCTTTTATTTGAATAATAACCAAAGCTGAATCTCCAAATACATTCAAAGAATTGATCCCCAAGTCTATGGCAGTTTTGAGACCAAAGATGCACGCTTCGTATTCCGCCATGTTATTTGTACAATTGAAGCAGAGTCTTGTCGTAAAAGGAGTATGACATCCTTCAGGAGATATGAGTACAACACCAATACCGCTTCCGAGTGCGTTAGATGACCCATCAAAAACCAGGATCCATCGGGATCCTTGTTCAGGTCTGTCATATGGCCTGAATTCTTCACAGTTATTTACCATCATGATGTCCTCATCTGGGAATTTGAACCTCATGGACTGGTAGTCTTCCACAGCTTGGTGAGCAAGGTGATCAGCTAGTACACTGCCCTTTGTTGCTTTCTGGGTAGTATATTGTATGTCTTATTCTGTCAGAATCATCTGCCATCTCGCTATTCTCCCAGAGAGAGCAGGTTTCTTGAAGATGTATTTTATTGGATCCATTTTAGATATCAACAAGGTAGTATGGGTCAGCATATACTGTCTTAGCCAGCGAGCAGCCCATGCTAGAGCACAACAAGTTTTCTCGAGTAGTGAATATCTTGTTTCACAGTCTGTAAACTTTTTGCTCAGGTAATAAATAGCGTGCTCTTTTCGGCCAGACTCGTCATGCTGCCCCAGCATACACCCCATTGAATTTTCCAAAACAGTCAGATACATGATCAATGGTCTTCCCTCAACTGGTGGAATCAACATAGGAGGCTCTTGTAGGTACTCTTTGATCTTGTCGAAGGCAGTTTGGAACCCATCATTCCATTTGACTACTTGATCTTTCTTCAATAGTTTGAAGATTGGCTCACAAGTAGCTGTCAGGTGAGAAATGAATCTGGCAATATAGTTTAAACGTCCCAAGAATCCTCTGACTTCCTTCTCAGTACAAGGAGCAGGCATCTCTTGTATCGCTTTCACTTTTGCAGGATCTACTTTAATACCTTTATTGCAGACGACAAAGCCTAGGAGTTTACCAAACCTTACTCCAAACGTGCACTTATTGGGGTTCAACCTCAACTTGTATTTCTTTAGCCTCTCAAACAGTTTATGTAAATGATCAAGATGTTATTCTTCTGTTTGAGATCTAGCTATCATATCGTCCATATAGACCTCTATTTCATGATGTATCATGTCGTGAAATAGAGCGACCATGGAACGCTGATAGGTTTCCCCAACATTCTTCAGTCTGAATGGCATCACCTTGTAGTAGAATGTGCCCCACTGTGTGACAAATGTTGTTTTCTCCATGTTCTCAGGCCCCATTTTGATTTGGTTGTAACCTGAGAAATCGTCCATGAAGGAAAACACTTTCTGTTGTATCGTATTGTTAACTAGGATGTCAATATGGGGAAGTGGGAAATCATCCTTAGGGCTTACCCTATTTAAATCTCTGTAGTCCATGCATATTTGTACTTTGTCGTCCTTTTTGGGCACGGGAAAAACATTGGCAATACATTGCGGATAAGAGGTGACGGCCAAGAATCAAACATTAAATTGTTTCATGACTTCTGCTTTAATCTTCTCCGACATATCTGGTCGCATTCGACAGACCTTTTGTTTTACTGGGGGACAATCCTCTTTTGTAGGCAGATGATGTAGCACAATATCTACATCAAGTCCTGGCATGTCTTCATACGACCAAGCAAAGACCTCAACATACTCGTGTAGCAACTGAGTCAGACGCTCCTTGACACTGGGTTCCAGATTGGCATCCACCTTGACTTCTCTTTTATCTTCTTCGGTACCCAGGTTGATTGTGTCCACTGGTTCCTCGTGGGGTTGAGTGGTTCTCTCTTCTTGTTATAGTAATCTGGCAAGTTCCCCTAGTACTTCACAATCTTCCTCACCTTCGTCTTCTGCTTGGTAGATTAGATTTTCAGAGTCACAGAAAGCCATAGCAGAACCGTTACCCATGGGATCCCGAATGGATGTAGACCTGCATTGTGAGTGTGAGTGTGTGTAAGGGTATAGCTATCTTTGAAAGAAATAAAAATGTAAAAAGAAAAACAATGAGCGTAAAGTTTGTATGCAAAACATCCATGATTCATTGATGTCATATAGAAATGAGATAATAACCCTTACAAATTGACCATTGTGCCTCGGGTAAGACACAAGGTTTTAAGAGTTCGAATTGTTTTAATATTACAGATCCAACAAAATGTAAAGACAAATTACTGTGGGATAAAATTGATTGGGACAAAATATTTAGCCTCCCAATTATTGAGCCCTCCATTGACAGTTGGGAAGATCCAATCCTCCAGGTTGAAGCCATCTTCATCATCCTCTACCATATTGACTTCACGGTTGTTGATCTTCAGGGGTGGTCCTACAGCACGAGCACGCTGTACAACCTTCTGAGCACCTGAAGTGAAACCCAAGAAAAACTTGTCAGACTTGTATGGGATATCTGGGAGTTGTCCCCAGATAGTGCATCCACCTTCTTCTATTATGGCCTTGGCATCCTTCAAAGATGACATCCTGAGTGGAGGCCTTGTGATCTTGGGAACTTGAGACACAGTATTGGTTACTGCCACATCTTGCGGGACTTCTTCAAAGTGTTGGAATGGAGTTTTAGTAAATTCACCATCTAATTCCACATATCTGGAGGAATTGAGATAGATGATCATATACTCTTCTTCTCCATGGACAGTGATAATCTTCCCTTGAATCAGATACTTTAGCATTTGGTGCAATGTATAAGTAACAGCGCCAATATTGTGGATCCATGGTCGGCCTAGCAAGCAGGAATATGAAGGGCGGATATACATTACATAAAAAGTTGAATCAAATGTTTGGGTTCCAACTTTTATGGGGATATCCACTTCCCCATGCACCATCCTTTTCGAGCGGTCAAAAGCCCTCACTACTCTATTGCTCGGTTTCAACATTAATCCTTTGCTGTCAAGCCTATCAAGATCCTTTTTAGGCAAAACATTCAGGGATGAACCAGTGTCTACCAACACATGAGCCAGAGTCGTGCCCCTTTATTCCACTGAGACATGCAATGCCTCATTATGCTTCCTTCCTCTTGGTGTTAAATCAGCATCCGAGAAACCTAACCATTATCTGCAGTCAAGCTGGCTACGCAGTCTTGGAACTGATCGGCGGATGTTTCTTGGGGTACGTGGGCAATTTTCAGGAATTTTACTAAGGCCTTTGCATGCGCCTCGGAACATAGTAGTAAAGCCAACATGGGAATTTTGGATGGAGTTTTCCCCAGTTGCTCAACTACATTGTAGTCGCTTCTTTTTATGATCTTTAGAATTTCCTCCATCTCTTTCCGGGATGTCTCAGGGATAGCCAATGATTGTGCCTTCTGCCGGATAGGCTCAATTATAATACTTTTACCTCGAGTCTCGGTTAACTCAGCAGCAGGAATGTCAGTAGGAGTGATAGCAGGGATTGTAGCAGCTTTGTCAGTTGGAGTATTGGTGGAGATGATTGTAGGACTTGGAACAGCCTTCGAAGGAGCAACAACAACAGGTATGATTACGGGTCCAGAAACTGCTTTTGGCGGAGCAATTTCTAGAGAGAATATCCTTCCGCTTCGGGTAATCTTGCTAGTCCCTGCAATATTACTGATATCATAGTCAGCTTTCTCAGAACTTGAATCTTTGGCAGCTAGCCAATCTTGCTTGATACCGTGGTAGTAGACATCCCCTCCATAATTCCATGGTATGGTTTTGTCTGACGAATACGGGACTGGTCCAAGCATTGTAATTATCAAAGGAGATGCTTTTGGAACTGATGTAATTCTAATGGGTCTTTTGGTGGAGACCCTGGAAGAATTGGCGGAAATCGTAATAATAGAAATATCATTAAAAGGAATAGGTGGAACAAAAGTCTTTTCAAACAAAATTTCCTTGTTATCTATTAGGCACTGAACGCCTGCTTTCAACAAAGGACAGTTGGTTGGTGAGGACAAACAGGAGTAACAACTTTCATCACAGTCTGGGAACACACCGACATTCAATAAATTCTTTTTGATAGTCAAGAGTGGGGTCATAATTTCATTAACTAAAGTAACAAACATATCTTCCTCGATGGCGTTGGCATTATGGCTGTGTTTGGGCATAGGGGCAGAAATGACATTTGGCTTTTCGGGCGCATCGAATTCAATCTCTTTGGCTTTGATGAGGTCTTATACTTTGTTCTTTAGAGCCAAAAATTATTAGTGTCATGGCTGGGACTCTGAGAGTGGTATGCATAGCGGGCATTAGGATGATAGTTAGGAGAGGTTGTGTTAGGGTTCTTTGGAGCTTCTTTCAAGGTCACTAGATTGGATCTTAACAAATGTGGCAATACTTGAGATAGGGTCATGTTAATTTTGGTGAATTGTCTGACTGGTCTTTCTATCCTTGGTTGGTTATTTCTTTGCTGATCAGGCGCAGGTTTAGGAATCATAGCAGCCACCACCATTGGACGACATCCGACCCTATCCTGATTTATCTGAGGATAAACAGCAACCACTTCTTTCTTTCTGATAAATGGCTTCCTTACAGTAGAAGAGGATGCATCTTTTTGAATCTTTCCACTTTTTATCCCGGCTTCTACCCTTTCTCCGGTCAATATCAGTTCAGTAAAACCTTCCGATGAACTCCCAATCAGGTGATTGAAGAAGGGACCATACAAGGTGCCCAAAAACATGTCTACTAATTCTCTTTCAGATAGGGGATGTTGAACTCTTCCAGCCAAGTCTCTCCATTTTTGTGCATAACCCTTGAAGCCTTCACTTGAAACCATGGCCATACTCTGGAGCTGAGTACGGGTAGGCACAAGATCAGTGTTGTATTGGTACTGTTTGTAAAAGGTTGCAGCAAGATCTTCCCAGTTATGGACATTGCCTCTTTCTAACTGATAAAACCAATTAAGTTGATTTCCAGACAGACTGTCTTGGAGGAAATGTACCCATAAATCTTTGTCGGTGATATGGGGATGGATTTTCCTCACATAGGACCGGATATGCATTTTAGGGCATGAAAATCCATCATATTTGGCGAACACGGGTGCTTTGAATTTGGGAGGAATGACAATCCCCGACACTAAACCCAATTCCTCAAAGTCCAAGCCAGGCACTTTTTGGATTTCCATTGCGCTCAACCTCTCTTCTAAATGCTTATACTTGTCATCGGTTGGGGGATATTGTTCTTCAGAATAGTCTTCTTCTTCCTCTTCCTCTTCTGATTCTGACGGGACAATTGTTTCTTTTCCTTTACCATCTTGATTGTCTCTCTCACCAGATGTTGTTGCAAAGTCTAGGGTCCTTCTTGTTTGCCCGTGAAATCTTCTTCCCAAGTTTAGAACTTCGGTTATCTTCTTCGTCTTCTTTTTCTTCTCCTCAACTAGCAAGGTCTTCAACTCTTCTTGTCCTTTGGCCAGAGTTAAGAACAATTGTTGAAACTGGGCATTCTGAGCTTGGAGGTCCTTCACTATTTGCACGAGATCCATCTCACTGAAATAAACAATAGAGAGATGAGGAGACTTGTTGCAAGAAACCTGCTTATGTTATGATGAATGGTAAATGCATATGCAATGATTTTAAGGATTTTAAGATTCAAATATGTTTTAGACAAAAGGAAACACACATTATATTAATAGATTAAAGCTTGAGTACATCAATGCCTTCTTGGTCAAAATAACACAAAGACTTTTAAGATAAAAAGGTAGTACGCATCCTCTTTGGTGCAATGTAGGCATTTAGAGTCTGCTCCTCATGAAGTAGCCTAGTGAGTTCCAAAACCTTCTTCTCGCTTGCGTAGAATTGGGCTTCGAAAGTATCTCGCTCCCCCTTGAGTTGTATCCAATCTCTTTGTAAGTCTTGAAGAGAGGTGGGCATGTCAGGATGTAGGATAGTGTATGTAACATCTACTTCCATGACAGGCTAAATGATTACCGGGAGAATGGAGGGGTAAGGCATCATAAGACTCTAAGCGCGAGTTCGTACCCATTTGACGTAAGGCTCAAGAGGGATGGAATTCTTGTGCCCTAGTGTGTTTCTATATACCTTGTTCAACATCCTCCAAGCTCGGATAAATCTCTGGCGAAGACCTTGATCGTCATTGTCATAGTCAAATACCAAACCTTGAATCAACATCTCGTGCGGGATATCCCTTTGGGCGTAACCAAATTGTCTTAAGGCTAAGAAGGGGTTGTAGGTGATTCCTCCCCTAATTCCAAGTAAAGGGATATTAGTAAACTCTCCACAACGGTCGACGATGATAACATTCTCTATGGATCGGGAACACCAATGAATTTCTGAATGTTTGAGCGCCATCAACCTTTGTGACCACCTTGAACCTTGCTCATTCTTAAATACAGATTGGGGAAGATGTGAAATAGACCGTCTTGCCAAGAGAGGAGTGCAACACATAAGGACACCTCTTTTCCTCATTGTGCGAGTGTGAAAAGAGTGTAGGATGTCTCCTAGCAATGTAGGCACCGGGTTGCGGGATATGAAGATTTTGACGGCATTCACACCTATGAGTTGGTCAGGATTTGGAAATAAAACCATCCCATAGATGAGGAGAGCCACAATTTCCTTAAAGGCTTGCAAATCCAAGGAATTCCAACAGCTTAGGGCTTTCTCGAACAAGAACTTTGCTAGGAAACCTTTGACACCACTCCTTGTTTCCCAATGAGTTGTGACATCAGATGAGTGCAAGTGTAGGGCATGAGCAATCTCTTCTAGCTTTGGGTATCTTTCCGTACCGTTGAAAGGTAGTTGGTTGAGAATGGGAATCCTCAGGAGCCGGGAGAATTCTTCCAAAGTAGGCACAAGTTGATAGTCGGGAAATGTGAAGCAATGGTGTAAAGGATCAAAGAACTGAAAGAGCACCTTCATCATGTCCTCATCAGTGTTGGGGGTGACCAAGTTGAGTAGGCGACCATATCTCTCGGTGAATGGAGAATTTTCATGCAAGTATGTATATATAAACAAAGCAAACAATTCCTTAGGTTTAGGCTTGCATGGAGTCTCATAGGTAAGTACCCTCTTGAAGTTTAGTTGGCTCAAACCTGTCCTAGTAATAGTAACCATGCTCTAAGGAGCTCAATATCACTGGTTTGTTTCCTTGGTCATTGTTTTAGCACAAGCCTCTTTAATGGCGACTGAAATATTCCAAGAAACCAAACCTCAATGAGTGTAGTATCGAGTATCTACCAACTTCGGATTGCACCAAATCTGGTCATCTCACTACATCCTAAAGGCCAAGTTGGTCAAGTAAAGGTTCTAGAAGTTCATTAGTGCTTTATGACATCACTCAGTGGCCCCGTATTCTCTTTAATTAACTCAAAGGCTACCGGTACCCACAAATATGTCGCACTAACATAGCTATTTCTTAGACCATGTCGGTATACCCCGCACAGTTTCCACAATGTATTGCTACTTACCTATATTGTATCCCAAATCCGGGTAGAGGATTCAAATCCAAACAAAGAACCATAATGTAAAGCATATAAGTCAAACAATGAAAGCAAGTAAATATGATCTAGCCGTAAGGTAACCCCACTTTTAGAATTTTCCCCAACAGAGTCGCCATTCTGTGATACGGTGGGAGAACTGACTTGGGTGTTTTGCGTTTGATCGAAAATGTTTCGGTTAGCAAGAGTCTCAACTGACTTTTCTTTTATCCAAAAGGAAAGGTGAAAAAGCACAAGAAAGACCTTTGAGATTATTTCTTGAGTTCATGGGGTAGATTATGAAAAGGGAAGGTATTAGCATCCTTTTCATCCATGGTTTTCCATGGGCTCTTAGTTACTTGCTAGATCACATGCTTTTTGTTTGAAATCGTCTTTGTGTGGTTTTTTGAAAATATTTTATAAAGAGGTCATTGTTTAGGAAATCTTTGTAATGATTCTCGTTCGTAAGAATGTATACAAAGATGTTGGTATTTTGGAAAATGTTTTCAAATTTGTAATATTTTTGGAAGTGTGTGTGATTGTTTTGAAAATAGCAAGGATATTTGTTTTTTAAATGGAGCAAGTAATTAGGAGCAATCTACCTACTCAAATGTCTTTCTTGTTCATTTTTCGTTTCCTTTGACATTGTTGTCTTACCATTGATTTGGTAAGCAACCCTATCTTTGGATGTAAACGGGACGGGCGTGGGTCATCGTATAACCATGATTAGAAATGTAGCAAGGTATCTTAACATTCCTTTTGAGGGACTTAGATCATTTGTAAGGAAAGTTTGATAGCGTCACTGAGGGACTATGATCTTGTATTTGCTTGTTTTTGCCAGGATACCCTACATGCGTAATATGGTCATTTTGTATAAGGCAACCAAGTGGAATAACGCTAGGGGTTCTTGTGTGCAAGTGTATTGTTTTCATGCTTAATTTTGTCTTGAATTAGGGTTTTCTAATTTATTGGTTTTAGTCTTTCCATACAAACCCTAATTACTAGCAATTGTATATAAAACGATAAATTGCGGAATTTAAAGTTACTACGCTATTACAACATTTGTGGGAGGAGGGTGTACAACTTACAAATGGGGATTGAAAGAAACTAAAATCTAATTATCTATTATAACCATATTGAATTTGAATAAATAATGTACAAAAATGTGAATGAATATAATGCACAGGTAATGATATAATGTAAAAAAATTGAAGTAAATAATATACAAGAATGTAAAGAGATAATGTATAAGGTATTGAATACAAAAAGAAATGAATTATTTTGTTTTGTTAAGAAAAGGTTTCTATCTTAACCTAATAAACTAAAAAAATAAAATAGTTTAAAAAGAAGAGAAATAAATTAACTTAAATTAAAAAAATAATTCTTAGTATTTTTACGAAAAGATTTTAATATTAATTAAAATAGCATAAACAAACTAACTAAAATAAAATCTGTTCTACATTTAATTAAAAAATTAATTAAACCCTAATCTAATTAAAAATTAAGTTTGTATAAAAAGATATTTTTGGCCTTTTTTGTATTGGAAGGAAATGAAACAAGTATATTAAAGTAGAAATATTAAAATAAAATATTTTTTGGATTTTGTTAATAGAAATAATAATAATAATAATAATAATAATAACAATAAAAATAATATAAAAAGAAAATAAAATAAAAAAAGAAATACGTCAGGGGGTATAATTTTGATTTGGGGTGTTTTTGCAGAAAGCAACTCTTTGGGTTAGAGCCTGACCCAATAACGGTTTTTTTGTGTACACAACAAAAGAATAAAAAAAATACTTGGTCCTGGTGTTATTAGTTTGTTAACAGAGGGGGGGGGGGGGTATGCGCAAGAATGAGGGGTATAACGTGGAGTAGGGAACTTGGGCTTGGTGTTTGGTTGGGCCCATTTGTTTTTTCAAAACAGACAAAACAAAATAAAACTGAGAGAGTTTCATTTGGAAAAAAATTTCTCTCTCTGTTTTATTTTCTCTTGCTCTCTCTCGTTGTTCTCCTCATAGGAGATGATAAAGCGGCCGCGCCGGAAATCGCCTCACGGTGGTGACGTTTCAAACTCAAACCTTTTTTACATTTTCTAATTCCTCTCTCCCTTTTATTTACTAATTCATGACTAGATTTTGCAGATTTCGCTTGGTTACACGTAAATCTAAAAGGGGAAAACGAAACCCTAGGGTTGGATAGCTTTACCTCGGTGAGATCTTTCCTCTCTCTTTCTCCTTGCTATTTTTGAAGAGGTTGATTTTCTGGAAAATGATGATAAAAATTGTTTAGGGTTTTGTTGTTGTTTGCATGCGATTTGTGTTTCTGTTTGTAAATTTTGGTATGAACGGATGTTTTGAAATAGATGGTTTTGTTAGCTTGCTGTGATTTGTGTTTCTGTTTGTGTATATTTTTTATGGTGAAAAATATTTTTTTATAACAATCTTCTACCTTTTTATACTGTGGTTGCCCCTTTTTGAATTTCTCTGAGGTATCTTTCTACTGATTTGGTCCCTTTGAATTGGATTTGATGGTTCAACCTGGTGTTTTTGTTGTTTTTGTGGCTTTTAGTAGGCCAACTTGTTGTCTTTGATCTTTATACTTTTCTGGCTTGCTTTCTGTACTGTGATGAACACTTTCTAAGTTCTTTTTTCTTTCTTCTGTGAACAAAAGCACTTGTCTTTTGGATTTTGCAGTAAAGGTATCTTGCCCTATGACTTGAATCTTCTTCAGTTCTGAGTTTCTTTCATTGAAACCATATAACTATGAGGCTTTTTCGTTTGCTTGCTGGATTGGTATTTTGATACTAGTTTTGACTTTTGAATATCTTGAGGTACAGGCCTTGAGTTTGTCTATTTTGTGCAGCATTTGGGCTAAGTTGACTTTGGCGTGTTATATAAGCTAAGTGATATCTTTTTTCATCTTTTTTCCTTGTTGTTGTTGCCATGTTTATGATGTACTGTTCTTGCTGGCATTTTGTACCTTGTGTTGACTTTGATACTTTAGCTTTTATACTTTTTCTGTGATGCTGGTTGTACTGTGATGAATTTTCCGAGTTCTAAGTTTCTTCTTTTCAGTGAACACAAGCATTAGTCTTTGAGATTTTCAGTAAAGTTGTTTTGGCCCATGACATGACTTTACAAATTTTGAGGCTTTTTGATTGTTTGCAGTACTGGTTTTCTGTTGAGACTATTTTCTGATTTGAAGCACCATGAGGCTTTTGCTTGCTGACTTGATATTTTCTGATTTCCTCCTTATCTTTTGTGAACCAAATATTTGATATTTGCAAAAGACTATCCCTAGCCAATGATGTTTGGTCCTGTTTTTTTGTGGAACAATGTGTGTGAGGCTTTTTTGATTGTTGGCTGTACTGGTTTTCTGAATTAAACCTGCACTTATTGCTTGATGAATTCTGGTTCGCACCTTTTAGTTTATTGTGAACCAAACCAAACTTTATGATTTGCAATATAAATTTTAGCCTATGATAAAAGTTGACATGGTTTGAGGCTTTATAACATAAAACCTCTTTTTTTTTCTGACCTCTTGATACTTCGTTGCCTTTAGGTTTTGCACAGGTTTTATTCTGGCAGCTTGTTGTAGTCTGTCCTGCTGTTTGTTGCAGTTTTGCCATGTTATTGTTTGCTGCCTATTATGCAGCTTGCTCTGCTGTTTGTTTGCAGCTTGCCATGTTGTTTGCCCTGCTGTTATTTGTTGCCTGCTATGCAGCTTGCCCTGCTGTTTGTTGCAGTTTGCCATTCGAATATGATTCCTAAACCTAGACCCTATTGATGAATTCCTTCTCTCTTTGGTTTACATATCATTTTTTATTTGAAATGCTTGCTAACTTTCTTTTCATCTTTGTTTCATGAACATGAGGCGTGGGCGGCAAGCAGATATTGGAGGGGTTGTTTGAAGATGAAGCAATGCAGAATTTCTCCCTTTTGTAAATAAAACAATTTTTTGTAATTTATTTCTTTTGTAAACAAAACAAAATTTGTAAATTCACCTTACTTGTAATAAACACAATGTCCTTTGAATATATTTCGTGTGATGAAATTATTGTATCAATCTCCATTTCTAATTGAACGTTGAAAATATCATTTGAATGCTTTGAGTAAAATACCTTGGTTTGGGTAACTTGTACTTCAAACAATCACCAAAATGATCAAACAAAATAAACGCCTTGTACTCCAATCTAACTTCTAAAACAAATTAAATGTTTAAGAATTTAATTCCACTTGATTAACTTGAATCCAAAGACTTATGGTCAAAAAGTCTTAATCTTCAATCCTTGTCCAATGGCTAACTGGTAATCAAAATGAGTTCGCATGTCATACTTGATTCAAACGGGACTTTATTGCCTATCAAACATGTTTTAAGAACATTCGTCAGTCTTGTAGAATTAACAAACTTCAGCAGATTACGTTTAAGGACATTTGAAATTTTGAAAACTCAATTGTCTCTGAGAAATACCAAACCCTAATTGTTGATTTGCCGTCTAGAAAGAGAATCTGTTTGATCGACCTTTGAGCCAATTGAGTGTACGAGAAACCCTAGGATAGCATCTTGCATAAAAAAATTGGAGGGAAAATTTTGGGGTACAACAGGTACCTTCATGTAGATCTGCCATAATCCTCTCTGCTTCGTTCTTGTCTACACACCACAGTAAGGTAGAATCATGGTTGCGCTTGTAGATGATTCCATTACTGAGGAAAATTTTTGCGACAAACCTTCTCAGAAACTTCTTATCATTGACAGATGCCCCTTCGGGATACTCTTGAGTCTCGAGATACCTTTTCACTTCGTGAAACCAAGGTTTATCTGCTACCTCTTCAGTATCAATCTCACAGCAGTGTGCTAGTTCATCCAACCTCTCAATAGTGATTTGGGGAGCTTCATTGTCCCACCTGACCTTGAACATAGAAGACATGGTAGCTAGTGCATCCGCAAACTGATTCTCCTCTCGTGGGAAATTTTCAAAGGTTACCTCCTCAAAATGTGGGAGCAACGTCAACACGTGATCTTTAATGGGATAAGGTTTGGATGCTTCATATCCCATTCGCCTTTGATTTGACTTATCACCAAGGTTGAATCCCCGAAGACATTTAAGAACTTGATCCTGAGGTCGATAGCAGCTTTGAGACCCATGATACAGGCTTCATACTCTGCCATGTTGTTAGTGCAGTTGAAACAAGTTGGGCAGTGAAAGGAGTATGACAGCCCCCAGGAGATATGATTACAGCGCCAATGCCATTATCGAGTGCGTTTGAAGCTTCGTCAAAAACCATGGTCCATCGGGATCCTTCTTCAGGTCCTTCATCTAGTCCAGGTTCTTCGTAGCCAGTCACTAGCATAATATTCTCGTCCGGGAACTCAAAATTCATGGACTGGTAGTCATCCACGGCCTGATGAGCCAAATGATCAGCCAATACACTTCCTTTAATTTCAGTTTGGGTTGTATTTGGGATATCGTATTCGGTTAAGATTATTTTCCATCTTGTTATTCTTCCGGAGAGAGCGGGCTTCTCGAAGATGTACTTGATTGGATCCATCTTAGATATCAACAAAGTAGTGTGGGTCAGCATATACTGTCTCAGTCGGCGAGCAGCCCATGCCAAAGTATAGCAAGTTTTCTCGAGCAGTGAGTATCGTGTTTCACAGTAGGTAAACTTTTTTCTAAGGTAGTATATGGTGTGCTCTTTTCGACCAGACTCGTCATGCTGCCCCAGCACACACCCCATTGAATTGTCTAGCACCGTTAAGTACAATATTAAAGGTCTTCCTTCGACCAGAGGCATCAGAATTGGTGGTTGTTGAAGGTATTCCTTGATTCTTTCGAAAGCGGTCTGGAATTCGTCATTCCAATTTACCATTTGATCTTTCTTCAGGAGCTTGAAGATTGGCTCACAAGTAGCAGTCAGATGTGAAATGAACCTGGCGATATAATTTAGGCGTCCCAAGAAACCTCTAACTTCCTTCTCGGTACAGGGAGCCGACATCTCTTCTATGGCTTTTACCTTTGCAGGGTCTACCTGAATACCTTTGTCGCTGACGATGAACCCCATAAGCTTACCAGACCTTACCCTGAAGGTGCACTTGTTCGGATTCAGCCTCAGCTTGTATGTCTTCAACCTGTCAAATAGCTTTTGTAGATGGTCAAGGTGCTCTTCCTCGGTTTTGGATTTGGCTATCATGTCATCAACATAAACCTCTATCTCATGGTGAATCATATTGTGGAACAAGGCAACCATGGCTCGTTGATAAGTTGCCCGAGCATTCTTCAACCCAAAAGGAATCACCTTGTAACAGAAGTTTCCCCACTTTGTGACGAAGGTTGTCTTCTCCATGTCTTCAGGAGCCATCTTGATCTGGTTGTAGCCAGAGAAACCATCCATGAAGGATAAGATTTTATGTTATGCGTTATTGTCAACCAGAACATCAATGTGGGGAAGAGGGAAGTCATCCTTGGGGCTTGCCCTGTTCAGGTCTCTGTAGTCCATACACATCTGTACCTTACCGTTCTTCTTTGGCACCGGAACAACGTTAGCAACCCACTGCGGATAGGAGGTGACAGCTAGGAACCCAGTGTTAAACTGCTTCATGACCTCTGCTTTAATCTTCTCTGAAATTTCAGGGCGTATACAGCGGACCATCTGTTTAACCGGAGGACAATCTTCTTTATTCGGAAGACGATGTACCACAATATCAGTGTCTAAACCAAGAATTTCTTCATATGACCAGGCGAAGATCTCAACATAGTCGTGCAACATCTGTA
Source organism: Vicia faba (assembly GCA_948472305.1). NCBI lineage: Eukaryota > Viridiplantae > Streptophyta > Magnoliopsida > Fabales > Fabaceae > Vicia > Vicia faba. The sequence continues at coordinate 304,123,961 of OX451741.1, forward strand.
TCAATCGCTGTTTGACATTAATCTCCAGATTTGTGCCGATCTAGACTTCTTTTCTGTCCACCTCCGTGCCCAAGTTTATTGTCTGAGTTGGCTCTTTGTGAGGTTGTATAGCCCTCTCTTCCTGCTGTAACAGTCTAGCAAGTTCTCCAGGCACCTCACAATCTTCCTCACCTTCGTCCTCGGCTTGGTTGATCGGATTTTCAAAGTTATAATTGGAAATAGCAGAACTGTTATCAATGGGATCCATAGTGGATATAGCTCTGCAGTTTGATATGTGAGTGTGTGTAAGAGCATATCTGTATTGAAAAGCAGAAAAGAAAAAAATAGAGAGCACAAAATTTGTATGCAAGAAACGTCCAATGTTTTATTGATGACATATGGAAATGACATATAATAACCCTCACAAATAGAACCATTGTGCCTCGGGTAAGACACTAGGCCATATAGTTTAAATTGTTTATTACAAACTCATAAAAAAAGTAAGACAATTACTGTTGAACAAAAGAATTGGTCTAAAATCTCTGGCCGTCCAGTTACTAGGTCCACCGTTGGTAGTCGGGTAGATCCAGCTGTCGATATTAGAATTCTCATCACTGTCTTCAATAGCATTGACCCCATGATTGCTGATGCATAGGAGAGGTCCTCCAGTCCAACCACGTCGAACAACCCTTTGAGCTCCTGAAGTAAACTCAACCTATTGCCAGCTGTCAAACTGGCCACGCAGTCTTTGAATTGGTCAGTGGAGGTTTCTTGTGGCACATGCGCAGTCTTGAGGAATGCAATCAAAGCGTTTGCATGGGACTCAGAATATAACAATAGAGACAACATTGATATCTTTGAAGGGACCTGCCCTAGCTGCTCGACCACATTGTAGTCGATTTTCTTAATTATTTTTAAGTTTTCCTCTATTTCTTGCTTAGAGGATTCCACAAAAACTTTTCTAGGTGCCTCCGTCCGTGCAGGCTCACCTATAGTTTCTTTGCCCTGCGTCCCAGATGACGCATCAGCAGGGGTAACAATTGGAGTAAGAACGGGAGTAGTAATAGAAGTACCGGTAGGAACAACAGATGGAATAATAACAGGCTTAACAACAATCTTCAGAGAGATCTCGGGAGAGAAAACCCTTCCACTTCGGGTAACTTTGCTGGTCCTGACAATATTACTGATATCGGGATCAGCCTCTTCAGTCTTCAAATCCTGTTTGACGCCATGGTAGTAGATGTCAGTACCGTAGTTCCAAGGAACAGCTTTGTCCGAGGAGTACGGTACATGGCCAAGAAAAGTGATTATCAATGGAGCAATTCTTGGATCAGGTGTCATCCTAACAGGTCTTTTAGAGGAGACCTTGGAAGGATTGGCAGGAATTGTTATGATAGCAACATCTTCATACGGAACAGTCAGAATCAGAGTCTTTTCAAACAAAATCTCTCTGTTTCCCATCAGGAGTTGAACACCTACTTTCAGAAAATAGCAACCAGAGGGCAGAGATGAACTCATGTGGCAACATTCACCACAACCCAGAAATAAATCGGCCAATAAAAAATTCTTCTTGACAGTCATGAGAGGAGTGGAAACTTCATTAACAGAGGTAACAAAGAGATCGATATCAATGGCATTAACTCCACGGTTGTGCTTGGGCATGGGATCAGTTATGACATTAGGCTTCTCCGGAGCATCAAACTCAATCTCCTTGGCTTCAATTAGATCCTGTATCTTATTTCTCAGAGCCTAGCAGTCATTTATATCGTGGCCAGGACTATCATAATGGTAAGCACACCAAGAGTTTGGATTGTACCAAGGAGATGTGGTGTTGGGATTCTTGGGAGCCTCCTTCAAGGTTTCTGAACTAGATCTTAACAGATGGGGTAAAACTTCAGTCAATGTCATATTAATTTGGGTAAACTGCCATTGCGGTCTTTCTACCCTTTGCTGATTATTTGGTTGTAGGGTAGCCGCAGGCCTAGGTATCATTACAGCCCCTACAGTTAGACGAGGCTCAGCTCTGCTCTGACCTCTTGGGCTATAAATTGCATTGGTCTTCTTCTTACCCGTGAATGGCTTCTTCACTGAACTTGACGAGGTATCTTTCTGTATTTTGCAACTCCGAATCCCAGCTTCTACCCTTTCTCCGGTCAGTATCAGCTCGGTGAAACCAGCTAAGGAGCTACCAATTAAGTGATTGAAGAAAGGACCAGACAACATCCCAAGAAACATGTCAACCAACTCCCTATCAGACAATGGGGGTTACACTCTCCCTGCCAAATCTCTCCACTTCTACGCATAGTCCTTAAAGCCTTCTCTTGCACCCATGGACATACTATAGGTTTGAGTACGGTTAGGAGCAAGGTCAGCGTTATATTGATACTGCTTATAAAAAGCAGCAGCAAAATCCTCCCAATTGCGGACATTGGTTCCCTCTAGTTGATAGAACCATTCAAGCTGAGTCCCAGACAGACTGTCCTGAAAGAAATGGACCCACAAGCTCCTATCAGTAGTGTGAGGCTGAATCTTCCTCACAAAGGAACAAAGATGAAGCTTGGGACAAGACACCCCTATCATACTTTGCAAAAACTGGAGCCTTAAACTTTTGTGGGATGACTACCCAGATACCAAACCCAACTCTTAAAAATCCAACCCTGGTATTCTCTAGATCTCCATTGCACTCAACTGATCCTCTAACTCTTTGTATCTATCCTCAGCGGGAGGATACTGTTCATCATTGTAGTATGTGTTATTATCAGAAACTTCAGGGCTAGGGTCCTCCTCCCTTGTCTCTCTCTCTCTTGATTCTCCCCTTCTTTGGACGAGGAGGTCAAATCAACCGGTTCCTTCAATGGCCCCTTGAATCTTCTGCCCAAATTAAGGATACCAACAGTCTTCTTCTTCTTCTTCTTCTCCTTTAGAATAAGGGACTTCAGATCTTCCTGCCCTTTTGCCAAAGCTATGAACATTTGTTGAAATTGGGCATTTTGTTCCTAGAGATCTTTGATGCTTTGTTCAGAAGACATTATTGCTGAAATAAACAGCGAAGAAGATGAGAAACCTGTAATGGTACCTATTTATGCAATGTCATGGATGATATGCGTATGCAATGATTTCAAGGATTCTTAAAAGCTCAAATTTGTTTAACCAAAAGAAACACACGTTAATTGTATTAATAAGTTCGAATTGTTACAAAGAGTTCCTTTTAGGCTTACAATTAAACAAAACAAAACTTAAAGCAAAAAGAAAATTAGGTCTCCCATGAGCGCATCCTCTTTGGTGCAATGTAGGTGTTTATGTTCCTCTCTTCATGAAGTAGCCTAGTGAATTCCAGGACCTTCTTCTTGCTGGCATAGATTTTAGTTTCGAACATATACCACTCCTCTTTAAGTTGAACCCAGGATTTTTGTAACTCCTCATGATCAATTGGCATGTCAGGATGGAGAACAAGATAAGAAGTGTCTCCTTCAGCAACTGGTTCCATAATTGTTGGTAGGACCATAGGGTAAGGCATCATAAGACTTTGGGCATGGGCTCGTACCTATTTGAGATAAGGCTCAAAAGGGATGGAATTCTTGTGCCCCAGTGTCTTGCTATCAACTCTATGTACCATTCCCCAAGCTCACATGAACCTTCTACGGTAACCCTCAGCATCGTTCTCATAGTCGAAGGCGATTCCTTGGATAAGTCTATCATGAGGACCATCCCTTCTCGCATAACCAAACTGCCGCAGTTCCAAATAAGGATTATAAGTGATTCCTCTCCTAATGCCTAAGAGATGGACATTAGGGAATTCACCACAGCGATTGATGATGGTAACATCTTCTGAGAACCGTGAACACCAATGAATGTCTAAATGTGTAAGGGACATCAGCCTATGAGACCATTTCATACCCTGCTCATTCTTCAAAATAGACCTGGGTAGGTGCGAAATAAACCACCTAGCCAATAGAGGGGTGCAATAAAGGAGGGTCCCCCGTCTCTTTTGAGTGCGAGCATGAAGAGAGTGTAGAATATCCCCAAGTAATGTAGACACCGGATAATGAGACAGAAAAACCTTAATCGTACTCATATCTACGAGTTGGTTCGCGTTAGGGAATAGTACCATCCCTTAGATGAGGAGTGCCAATACCTCTTCAAAAGCTTATAAATCCAGGGTATCCCAAAAACAGTGAGCTTTCTCGAATAGAAATTTAACCGAGATTCCTTGGACACTTCCCCTAGTTTCCCAATTTGTCACTACATCGGACCGTTGTAAGGACAGAGCTCGAGCAATATCTTCAGGATTTGGATGTTTTTCTGTGCTGTTGAAAGGTGACTGATCAAGAATAGGCATCCTTAATAACCGAGAAAATTCCTCCATAGTAGGCACTAGATGGTAATCCGGGAAGGTGAAGCAGTGGTGCAAAGGATCAAAGAACTGAAATAGCACTTTTAACAATTCTTCATCAGGTTTTGAGGTGACCAAGTTGAGAAGCCGACCATGTTCTTCAGTGAAGGGAGAGCTTTCAGGAATCCTCAATTCCAAATCCTTTAGTTGAGGAGGTACTTATACAAGGTTAATCTGGATAGTGTTCCTGCGGGCAGATGCCATGTCCTACAAAACAAAGCAAAGATAAGCCCTAGAAAATCCTTGAAATGGTTAGTATGATATGCCATGTTTATGATGTCATGATTATGCTAAGAAATCACATGTATAGCAAACAACTAACAAGTCACACCAAGTCCTTAGGTTTTAAGCCTGCATGAGTTTTAAGGTCATACCCTCTTGAAGCTGGATTGGTTCAAGATGTCCTATAAATAGTAACCGGGTTCTAAGGGATATCAATATCATTGATCTTTCCTCCAAGCTTCGTTCAATAGGCAATTGACTCGAAACCAAACAAAACTCAAGAGTTAAACCTCAATAAGTGTAGCATCGAGTATCTGCCGACCTTGGGAATACACCAAAGCCGGCCATCTCTCTACGTCCTACTGGCCAAGTTGTGCAATTAAAGGTTCTATGGTCAGTTGATGCTTTATGACACCATGCAGTGGCCCCGTATTCTCCTTGATTGACTCAAGGGCTACCGGTACCAACCAAAGTGTCGCATCAATGTAGCTATTGCTTCAACCGTGTCGGTACACCTTGTACAGTTCCCTCACAGTTTATTTCTACTTACCTAAAAGGTATTCCCAGATCCGGGTGTAGGATCTTCAATAATACCCAAACAAAACCCTCGAAGATAAAGCAGGCAAAGCAATCAAGAAAACAATTTTACAAATGACCTAGATCCTAAGGTATACCTTACTTATTTATTCCCCAGCAGAGTCGCAAGTTCTGTGATATGGTGCCAGAACTGACTGTTATACTGGTTTGTGTTATTTTTTCGCAAATGTCGCGGTAACCAAGAGTAGCCACCTACTTTTATTTCATCCAACAAAGGAAAAGGAAAAAGAATAGAAAAAACCTTTTTCGAGATATTTCTGAGTACGGGGGGTAGATTATAGAAAGGGAAGGTGTTAGCACCCTTCCTATCAGTGGTTTTCCATGGGCTCTTAGGTACTTTCTCATTTTTAAATTTCTTGTGCATGTTTTGAAAAGTTTTTGTTTAACTTAGTGATAACCCTTGTATCTGTCCTCAAGAGTGTGACGAATTTTTTTTGAAAACTGTTTCGAAAGTGTTTGTGAAATTTTTTTGTTGTTTTGAGAAAGTACTTAAGATCTTATACCTACTTGAAAAAGACTGTTCATTCTCGTTTCCTTTAGACAGCGGTATCCTACTATTAAGGAGTAGGTATCCCCATTGTTGGAGTTTTAAGGGACATTCGAAGGGACAAGTACGGTCAAAAAATCAATGGTTAGGAAACCTTAGTAGTTACCATAAAGTCCTAAATATCTTTCCGAGGCAACATTTGAATGGGTCATTTTGATCTTTCGAGACTGGAGGGCAACCACTAAAACTCCCTATACTTCGCGACCGTTTACCGAAGGCAACCGAAGTGAGGCAAACCCTAGGAGTTAACATGTGCATGTGTTATTTTTTAGTTTATTTATCTTTGCACAATTAGGGTTATCTACTGTTTTAATTTAATTTGTCTTTTGCATGCAAGCCTATTATCCATACATCTAGACAACTCATAGTTGCGGAAATTTAAAAGTGCGAGAAATTAAAATCCTAACTATTACAAGGCCTCGTGGAGGGGGTTAGACAACCAAACTAGGAATTAAACAGTAAGTAAAAAGCGGTAAAATAAACCCTAATTAAAAACTATTACAACCCTCGAAACAGTTACAATAATTGGAATTATAAATAAATAAATACGCGCGAGATGAATTAAATACGGGAATCAAAGTCTAAATTCGAAGGAAATCAAAGAAAAATATTTTTGTTATTTTTTATTGAGAAAAATAGTTGAAATTTGCAAATTAAACCTAATTTTCTAATTAATTTAACTTAACAAAATAATGAATGTTGAAATAATTAAAATAATTAATTTTCAAAAATTAATTTTAATTATAAAAAACCCTAATTATATTTTTGTGATTTTCTGATTTTAAAAAAACATTGATTTTTGTTTTTGTAAAAATAATTAACAAATAATTAAAAACAAAAGAAATAAAGAAAAGAAATAATTTTGGGCCTGATGTTGCTGTCCAACCTGGGGGTGTAAGGAGTTGAATTCGTTAGGCCCGAGATTGTTGGCCCAAAGACTGTATGTGATCCCATGAGGTTCACTTTTGGAGGGTCATGGTGGACCTTCAGTTCTGGGACACTGGATCTGCTTGATGGTGGACCTGGTAGGCAGGATCTTAAGGTGAATAGCATGGACCAGGGTGTGTAGCACATGGAATCTGCAGAGAAATAGTGAGAAAAACACAAAATCACATGCCTGGGATCGAACCCAGGATGTTAGCTTTATACGTCTCCTCCTTGACCAACTGCGCTAGCTTATTCATTCGTTAATATGATAAGACAAATAAAACATAAAGCAAGCAAAGTGCTATTTCCCAAAAACGTGCGCATGAATCAAATTACCCAATGGGGTTCTGCCACCTAATTGTTTTCTTCCCCATAACTGTTGTTTTTGGTCACACTTTTACCTATGGACTACATTTGTTACTATAGCTTATAGCAACGGATTAAGCGTCACTAAAGCCCCTGCAAAAATCAAAATCCTCAAAATATGCAATATAAATTAATGGTGAGTCTATGAATCAACTCATTTTGTTCCCCTGAACACGATGATGGTATTGGTTTGTCCCAATTATGTCTAAATCAGAAAGCCCTGATTTGAAGCTTGGAACTCTAGCCATGGTATCCTTTAATTCCTGCACTATAAAATCAATCAAATAATTCAGAAAGCATCGAAACTTTATAATAAACAAGATTACATGGTTAAATTTCATTGTAAACGCGTGTATGCATGTAATCGAAAATCAAGAAAAATTGGAAAATTGAATCCTGTATCTTACGATTCTGGATGTTTTGTGACTTGAGAGTGATTGGAATAGCTTCAGAACACGTCCAGGAACGGATTGCTGGCTTTGAAATTGCTTGAATTGGTCTGTAAATAAATATCCAATCTACACTTTTCTTTGGAATTTTGAAACTTTGTTTGACTCTTTGGAGCAAGCTGCGCCTCTGTAATCTTGTCCTTAGGGTTCAGAATGCTCTGTTATATGTATGTGAATTAAATAGGTTAACAAAAGAGGAAGAATATCCATGCTTTTAGTGAGAAAATATTTGCATTCAATTATTTCATTTTTTGCTCATTTTTTGAGACTCAATCCAATATTTTCCCTCCTCTACGATTCCATCTTGATATGCCAGCTTTTGTTGTCCATTATTTGATGAGAAAAGATTTGGAAATCATATCTTACATATTTCCTATTATTTCTTTATTTAATTTTGAATTTTAATAAATAAAAAATAAAAATAAATAATAAAAATAATAAAATAAAGTATGAATGAGCTCAGGGGTCGTGGGCCATGTTAGGAACAAGATGCAAGCATAAAAAGTTGGGCCCCTTTGAAGTAAAATGCATTTTGGACATGATTGACTTTATGCAAATTTCCCAAAATGGCCAACTTTGACAATGCACATCTCTCTCAACCTTGACCCTAAGAGGGTGTTCTTGAATTTTTTAGAAAGCTTAGGATATCCTCTAAACAACCCTTTTGGTTTCACCTCAATTGGATCTTCTAGGTTCATGTAAGAAGCTTTGACCCAAAAGGTGTTTTTGTTGACTTTTTTAAATGACCTATAATGTCTGAATTCATATCTTTTTATGAGTGTATTTGTTGAACTTGAGGGCTGAATATGAGTTGTAGTGAATTGAATCCTCTTGAAAATGAGCCTTGGATGGGAAATTTATGATAAAGCATGAGAAAGTTATGCCTGGTCAAAGTTTGGTTGACTTTTCCTATAGAAACCCTAATTTAGCAACTTTTGAGTTTTGAAGAATTTGGGGCATTCCTTGAGGAATCATGATCAACCCTTGATCAAATTATAGATGTTACTCCAAAATATTGATGTTGACCAAAAAATCTTGAAGTTTGACTGCATGAGGGCCACAATTGACTTTTGGCCTAATACAATTGATTTTTAGGCTTTTGAGCAGTTGACTGAGCTAACTTCTTGTGCAAGGCATGAAACTTGACATGGATGGTCTTGGGAACATATTAAGACCATGGAAAAGATTTTAGGCCTTTGGAACTCAAACATCTTGATGAGGGGTGAAACCCTAGTTTGAGGCTCATTGCCTTAGAAGATAATTTGTCTGGTTAATTCTTAGGCATCCTTGAGCAAATTGAGGATCTCTAGGAGTATATTTTGTTTAAGAATGGGAGGGAAAGTTTTGGGGTACAACAATACCCATACCTCAAAATATTTCTAAACACACTTGCACCAACCAACTGATCCATCAAATCATCAATCCTCTACAGTGGATACTTATTCTTGTAGTTACCTTCTTCAGTTGTCTATAATCCACACATAACCTCATAGTACCTTCTTTCTTATTAACCAACAAAGTTGGCGCACCCCATGGTGACACACTAATACGAATGAATCTCTTCTCAAGCCAATCCTCAAGTTGACTCTTCAACTCTTTCAATTCAGATGTTGATATCCAATATGGAGCCATTGATACCAGACTAGTTCTTGGAAATAAATTGATTGTAAACTCCACCTCAGGCTCTAGCGGTAAATCACTTACGTCTTTAGGAAATACCTCGGGAAAATCTTGAACTATTGATAATTCAACAATCGTTTGTTTCCCATCAACATTTAATGTTTCCATCAAAGCCAACAACACAACACCATCATGCACAGACTCATTCACTTGCTTGGTAAATATAAACAAATCTCTCTCAAAACTAGAATCAAGAAATATAACTGTATTATTAAAATAGTTGATATAGACATGGTTGTATTCCAACCAGTTTATCCCAAGAATAACATCAAGTTAATTTAACGGAAGACACACTAAATCAACTCCAAAGTCTTTACCAAAAATACTCAACGGATAATTCAAACACACATATGAAGTAGTCATTGAACTCATAACAGGAGTATCAATAACCATACTTCCATTCATGTTAGATAACTTAAGATTCAATCTCTTAACACAATCCAAATAAACTAAATAATGTGTCACACAAGTATCAATAATGGAAATCAAACGTGTGCCATTAGTAAAACACGTACCTCAGATTAGTCTATCCTCAACAGCAGTCTTAGAACTAGATAGAGCAAAAAATTTCCCTCTAGCTTGGTCATTATTCTGCTTATCACACTTGAAACTAATGTGACCTTGCTCACCACAGTTGTAGCAAGTCACACCCGCACCTCCTCTGCAATCATTAGACTTGTGACCTAGCTTACCATACTTGAAACACTTCACATAAGGACTTGTACAATCAGACACATGATGTCCTTTGATACCACACCTGAAGCACCTAACCAGCGTAGAAGCTCCTCTCCCGCTCGGCGTCTTACCATCACCAGCTTTTTGTTTCCCTTTGCCAGCATGAGTCACATACGGCTTCCCTCTGAATTCCCCCCTTTCCCTTCTTATCATACAAAGCCTTATAGTAAGCAACAATATCTAGACTACCCTCACCATAGATCCTACTCTTATTAACCAGCTCAGAAAATCGTGTAATATGCTGATAACCCATAGCCTTCTTAATCTTGGGCCTCAAACCACTCACAAACTTAAGACACTTAAATCTCTCAGCATTAGTAATGTTGTAATGAGGAAAAAAATTAATCAACTCCTCAAGCTTTGCAACATACTCAGCTACGGTTCAATTATCCTGCTCCAACTCAAAAAATCCAATCTCATTTTTCCCACGCACATCCTCTGGAAAATACTTCTCCAGAAATGCATCTTTGAAAAGTTCCCAAGTAACCTCAATCTCATCTTCATCAAATCTCTAAAATGTGTTGTTCCACCAATCCTCAACTTCCTTCTCAAGCATATGGGTGTCAAACTACACCTTCTGCGCATACAATTCATGACCGGGAAGACCTTCTCAATTTCTTTGTCAGGTTCATGAGTTCCTTTAAAGATTGGTGGATTATTCCTCTAGAACTTCCCCAAAGCATGAAATTTATCACCATCTTTGTTGCCACCGTTGACGTGCGAATGTTTCCCAATTGCGCCAGCCAACATTGCCAACGCCTCAATAATAGCATCGTCATTCCTTCTTGCAACCATCGTCTTGAGATTCCAAACAACCAACAACACTCATCAGACAAACAATATCGATTGTGTATATGACACATATCGAATACAAAAGGAAATAAACATATTAATAACTTAGCAAACTGACCGACCATGCTTTGATACAACTAATGCAACACCCCTTAAACCCCGCACAAATAATATGGCATAATCAAAGTAAATTAGCATGCATATAAGACGAGGGCATCACATTTACTTCACAATAATAACACAACCACGCATTTAGAATCATATTCCATACAATAACATATATGCATCTCGTAGCAGAATAATTCTCAACTCAAAATAATAATACTAATGATTGAAATCCTATACTGATAATCATAACATAAAGTATTAGGCACTAAAGGCCATCATCACATACATCTCAATCCAACATAAATATCTTGAGAGTATAAGAACATCTCTCAAATAAACATGAATATAATAAAATAACATGAATCCAAATGTTCCCCGTGTTACATAGACCAGAGCATGACTTACTACCTAGTAAAACGAATAATAAAGGACTAACTCCTCCAACTACTCCTTGCTAGAAGCACCACCGTAATCCTTGGTACTTGAACAATGTCGTATAAAACATCATTTTAACATAAAGGTGAGAATTCATATCATTATGGAAATATATAATAATAAGTAATTGCATAACATCCATAGATTAATTAAATTCATCACACTTTACATAATCATGTATTCAACATATTCTAACACAATTCACATGATTACATATGCAATATTGCTCAACGATTCATGATTCAAAGATAAGAAATCACAAATATCACATATGTAACATTCACACCAATATCACATAATGCGCACTAATTCAACATTTCACAATCGACACATATGACTCAAATGCAACTCAATGCAATAGTCATATGGTACCGAATGTTATCCTTATTGGTCCTACCGGCTCCACATCTCCATGACAGATAACCACCAAAAAGCCAATTTTCTAAGCTTTCAAACCCCCATATCCAGGTTTGGGACAAGTAAATAATTCCCACGGAACTACCAAACATTGCCTCTTGACACAAATGATGTATATGTAATCTCAACATAAATATGCAATTTAGACCATCTACATATCTTAATTATACAAGCATATTTCACATAATTCAACATATTTGAATTATCTTGACCAAATTGTACAACATGCATGTTTCATGTCATCAATCACACAAAATGAATTCTCATATCATTAATCATATTAACACATCATTATAGCATGTAGAAAATAGATTATAATCATGTTATTTACATTCATCATCATTTCACATCATTTTCATACACAAAATCAATTATCATGTTTCTCATCAAAAGTCATCCAAAACCAATCCAAAACACATAGAATAAATTGTTAAAATTCATGTAAATCAATGATAATTCATAAGAATCCATAATCCAGAACAGGTTTCAGACCGCGCTAAGCGGCCTCACGCGCGCCAAGCGTTCTCTGCGAAACGCAGAAAAATTCTGCTACAGACAACTTCTGCCTCCTACTAATTTGTCCATCCAAATCCCATTTAAACATATATATTTCACCAATTAAATGTATTATAACCTATATCTAACAAATAACATCATATACAAACATCAAAACATGATTTCCAACATCAATTTCATGATTCTACATTCAAACTCTAACATGTCAAAATCTAGAAATTGAAGAACAAATCTCTAATTTCATATTACTACCCATCACATAGCATTACATACGCCCATAAATTAATGAATACTCATCCTTAACTTGGATGTAGATACTCTAGGGTTCTATATTCTTCTTTTCTTCTTTTCTCTCTTTTCTCCTTTTCTTTTCTTCTCTTGTTTTCTTCACTTTCTCTTTCTAATTCTATATTTTCTTATTTTGTACAACTCTTACTAACTCCAAATGGGATTAACTCCACTCACCCACTCTAATTAAACATAAGGCCCAAATGTGTATTTTATATTCTCATACTCAATAATCCAATAACATATAATACACACTTGTTCTAATTAAATCAATTACTCACATAATCACACAAAATCAAATAATTAAATAATTATCAAACAAAATATTGATTAACATGGAAATTAAATAATAATATAATTAATAAAGAAATCGAGGTGTTACAAAGTGTAATCTTTTATTTGGTTATTTTGGTCTAGTCATAAGGTTTGTGACTGTAAGTGTCAATGCAGTGATTGAAAGTGAGAGGGGATCTCATATCTAGATGTGTCTAGGTAGAAGTTGCACAAGGTAGATATTAGGCGAGAAGTTGTAAAATAGGGTTGATTTAGCTTTGAACTAATACTATCATAGTGAATTTCCTTCCTGGCTTGTTAGCCCTCAGAGTAGGTGACGTTGCACAGAACTGAGTTAACAATTGATTGTATTGTTTAACTTTCTATAATTTATTTTTCTGCACAATCTTCAGATTTAGCAAGTATTCTGTCAACATGTGTTCTAAAATATGTCTTGATATTGTGTGGTGTTGGGATATCAGTCTTGACAACTGTATTACAAGTTCCAGAACTTCAATTGGCATCAGAGAAGGCACCTTATTATGTTTATTAGGTGAGTTCCAGAGAGAATATTTTTGGTACTATGGATTCTGAAGAAAGATTATCAGACACTATTTTATTAATTGGAAGTTAATTCAGAAATGTCTTGAAGAGATTGGAAAGGAAGGAAGGGTTAAATTTCAAGATCATTTCATCTGACATCAGCAATAATTATGATTTCCAGAATAAACTCAGAATTAAAGATATGTCAGATCAAAGTAAAGAAATTCAGTGCCATGAATGTTAATAATTTAACCATATTATAACATAATGTCCTACTTATTTTAAGAGACAACCTAAGGGACTAACTGTTTCTTGGTCAAATGATGGATCTACTGAGGAAGAATCTGTTAATACTGTGAATTCCTTAACATGAAGATGGGATTCTAAGACAAACTTCATAAGTGAAGAGATATCTCATGACGAATTAATTACCTCCTACAGATAACTATTCAAAAAAAGTGATAAAATTTATCAAATAGGAGAAAAATAGAAGATGATCATATCTAAACTCCATGCTGAGAAGGATTAATACCTAGCTGATAATTCTGATTTCCAAAATAAAGTGACCTTGTTGACATCTAAACTTGATCATTTAATCAAAGGTGTTAGGATGTTGAACAATGGATCTGATGTGCTAGATGATATTCTTCAAGATGTTGAAGGATGGAAGAGACATACAGTAATTTGGTTTAACTATCAAAACTTGTAAAATAAAAATAAAACCCCTGAGGTAAAGTTTATCAATGCTAAAATGCAGGACGAAAGCAATATGTCTAGCCAGGTGTCACAATATCTTGTCAGGTCAGAGGAAACTCAGACCAAAGTTGAGTTTAGGCCTTGGAGATGTCAGTTTTATTGAAGAAGTGGACATTCAGAACAAGTTTGTCATAGACTTCATGGATATCCAAAACATCCATCTCAACCTAGTGCAAATTCTTTTCTAACAAGGACTAAAAAGGAATGGAAAGTAAGAGATATTATAAAAAATCTCATTGCTCATACATATCTTAAATTCTCATCTAATGAAGACTGGTATTTTGAGAGTGGATGTTCTAGGCGTATGACATGTGTGGAAAATTTATTGGAAGACATTAAACCTCACACAACTAGCTATGTTACTTTTGGAGATGGTTCCTAAAGAGTTATTAAAGGTGTTGGAAGGATAGGTTGTGAAGGATCTCTTAAGCTTGATAAGGTCATGTTTATAAAGGTTTGACTGCCAATCTGATAAGTATTAGTCAGCTATGTGATCAAGGTTTCAAGGTGAACTTCACAAAATCTGAATGTTTGGTCACTATTAAGGAGAATGAAGTGCTCATGAAAGGATACGGGTCTAAGGATAATTTCTACTTGTGGAAACCTCAAGGAATCAACTAAAATTCAACATGTATGTTGTCTAAGGAGGATGAAGTCAAACTGTGGCATCAAAAACTTGGTCATTTACATTTGAAAGGTGTGAAGAATATTGTATCTAAGGAAACTATCAGAGGCATTCCTAATCTCAAAATTAAGGAAGGAAATATCTGTGGAGAATGTCAAATTGAAAATTAAACCAAGATGTCACACCCAATACTTTAAGATTAGACTCACTACTACAAAAAACACATCTAACATTGGATGCGAAATGGGTTTGAGGTCCGTAATAGAAACAATGCAAATGATGTCGTCGTAAAAGGTTACTCCTTATCACCTCAAATATTAAAATTTCGAGGGGTCAAGTTACTTGCACGTGGGTTTGATTCACATCATCAAGATTTTTATTATTTTCATAACTGAATGGTGCACCCTATAGTAGCCCTCAATGTTTTGTAGAACCGGGGTAACATATCAATATTCTTACCCCGATTTATTCTAGAAAATGAGGGTTAAAATTTAATTTTATTCTACTATCGTCTGCACCTAAATTATAGAACCATATTACAGAATACATAACCATATTTTGCAGATTCCTAAAACAGAGACATTGTACATTTTTCCATCTCCTCAATCTCAAACATAAATATTCATTGATTAAACCAAAATGCAAACCCAAAATGGCACACACTTTATAATTTTACATCAAAACTAAAACAAATTATTAAGAAACAAAAGCAATAAATAATTTACTTACTAGTTTTCCTATATGCCCTCTTCATGATCACGATGAATAGTACGCACATCATCTAAATCATTTTCTTTAGATGATTGATATACACATGTTGCTAAATAAGGAGTCTCATAGTTAAAATCTTGATTTTCATTAGTACTATCAGGAATATGTTTTCCTTGAAGAACAATTGACCATCTAGTGTTAGATGGATCAGTGACATAAAAATTTTGTTTTGCTTGGTTTGCCATGATGAGTGGTTCATTCTTGTAAGTTGCCTTTCAAAGATCAACCTTTGTGAATCCTAATTCGTCAGTTTCTACTCCAGCTTTACTGTCAAACCACCTTTACTTAAATAAAGGCACTTTAAAAGAAACATAGTCAATATCCAAAATCTTCTCAATGATCCCAAAGTACGCTATAGATGCTAGTACTAGACTGTTATCTTTGGAACTACAAAAGTACATGGATTCATCCTTAACCATAACACCACTATTTTACATGGTGCTAGGGTCATCCTTTGATTTTATATAGAACAAATATTTACTAATGTCGTATGCACTCCAAGTAATTACATTAAACTTAAGCAAATAAGACAACCATTTGAAATTATCCCATGCACCAATATCTTTAGAAATATTTTCGTTAAATAAATCTATGAAAGTTTTGTTATGCTCCGTCAACAACCATTTTTCATTCATTCGGGGGTATTTTTCCTTTATAAGATCTTTGTGCACGGTCAAGTAAGGATCAACTTCACTAAGGTTATTCAATATATACAAATGTTATTGAAGAACTAATTATCAACTAAATATATTAACATTAAACCTTGAATACCTCTACCATCATAAAATTTGTCATGATAAGACTCAGGAACTCCTAAATTGTTTGCATCTGATAAATTGTTTGTACAAAACTTAATAGCTTCTTCAGTTATGTACCTCTATATTATCAAAGGTTCTGGATGATGATGATTTTTTGTATACCCTTTAAAAATATTCATTGAACACTCTACTGGATACATCCACCACAAATAAACTGGACCACAAATTCTAATCTTCATTACTAGATGAATAACTAAGTGAACCATAATGTCAAAGAATGATGGAGGGAAAAACATCTCTAATTGGCACAAGATAATTGCAGCTTCGTGTTCCAATTCATCTGAATTTCCAAGATCTATAACTTTATATATATAGTATTGAAGAATAAGCACAATCTAGTTATAATCACCCTTACATTTCTTGGTAAGATGCCACAGATAGCCACTAGTAGAAGTTGTTGCATCAAGAAATGACAATTATGAGATTTTAAGACAATTAATTCGTGATCATTATCTCACACACATTTCTTCACATTTGATGAGTACCATTGTGGAACTTTGATACCCTGCAAATAATGATAAAAACTTTTTTTCTTTTTGAGATAGAGTGTGACATGCTAGGGGCAAATAAATTCTATTTCCCACTTCTTTTGGGGATAAATCTTGTCGTATACCCATCACAACCATATCTTGGCAAGATTTCTTATTATCTTTTGTATTTCCTTTAATGTTGAGAAGTGTTCCAATCAAACTATCACATACATTTTCCTCCATGTACATCACATTAAGACAATGTCTTACATCAAGACTAGACCAGTATGGAAGATCAAAGAACACCGACCTCTTTTTCCAAGAATTTTTTTCCATGGGCTTCTTTTATTTCTTTACAAAGACAACTTTAACATGTTTTTGTCTTCTATAAACTTCCTTCCCAGTTAAAGGTTTTGGAGCGATACCAAACTCTCGCTCTCCATTAAAAGCCTTTCGCGATCTATGATACATATGATTAGGTCTTAGAAATATTTGATGCCCAAGATAAACTGCCTTTTTTATTTTGGTAATTGGTGGTGACATGTATCAACTTCACATATCAGACACGCTTTATGACCCTTGACGATGTACCCAGACAAATTAATGTATGCAAGAAAGTCATTGATTGTGCAAAATAACATGACACGTAACTTAAAGTTATCACATGTATACACATCATTAACATCAACACCTTTCTCCCAAAAAAATTATAGATCTTTCTGAAGCAACCAGAAAAAACACAGAGCCGCCATTGAACTTTATTTATCTCGAAGGAAGGGGAAATATCGAGAAAACCCCAAGAGGATGGATAAGATGGTCTTGCGACCAAAAGAGAGGGTACGGAAGTCGATTATGTAAGGGGAAGGTATTAGCACCCCTCACATCCGTTGTACTCAATGGGATCCATTTTGATTGTTTGTTTCTAAGGGTGTGTCTATCTAAAACTATACTTTCTAAGGGAAATGAAATGGTTTTTATTAGTGTGTTCCTGAGGGTCTTGCAACCCTTTTCCAATGTATCCTGTGGAGGAATCATAACACCGTAGTTCTTCTAGAAAATGTTGGTTTATTGGTGTTTTTTAGTGGCCGATGTTAACACATGCATTCTAGTGATAGGCACGGCCTGTACCGCGGTAGAACGGAGATAACATGCCCTTTTTTATCTTGAATTTGTTGTGAGTTTTTGTTAAGTATGGTATGAGTTTAAAGAATGATTAAGTGTTTTTGTATTTTTGATTAATAAAAGAAGTTTTAGTTTTAATTTACAACAGAAGAAAAAGTCTAAAGGGAGACTAAAAAACCTAATTGTTGTCATACAAGCTGTGGACTTAAAGTTGAGATGAAGGGAGAAAATCTACCTAAAGAAGAAATTATTTAAAGAAGAAATTAAAATAAACAAACATGAATAGAATTTAGAAGCTAGAACAAAGAGAATGAAAAAAGAAGGCCAATCACTAATTCTCTATGACCTTCTTTTTTCATTCTCTTTGTTCTAACTTCTAAATTGTATTCATGTTTGTTTATTTTCATTTATTCTTTAAATAATTTCTTATTTAGGTAGATTTTATCCCTTCATCTGAACTTTAAGTACATACCTTGTATAACAACAATTAGGTTTTTTAGTCTACCTTTAGAATTTGTCTTCTTTTCTAAATTAAAACTAAAACTTCTTTTCTAAATCAAAAATCCAAAAACACTTAATCATTCTTTAAACTCATTCCACACTTAACAAAAACACACAACAAATTCAAGATCAAAAAGGGCATGTTATCTCCATTCTACCACGGTATAAGTCGTGCCTATCGCTAGAATTCATGCGTTAACATCGCCCACTAAAAAATACCAACAAACCAACAATTTCTAGAAGAACTATGGTGTTCTGATTCCTTCACAGGATACATTGTCAAAGGGTTGCGAGACCTTCAATAACGCACTAATAAAAACCATTTCATTTCCCTTACCAAGTATAGTTTTAGATAGACGCACCCTTCGAAACAAACAGTCGAAATGGATCCCGTTGAGTACAATGGATGTGAGGGGTGCTTATACCTTACCCTCGCATAATTGACTTATGTACCCTCTCTTTTGGTTGCAAGACCATCTTATCCATCCTCTTGGTTTTTTCTCAATATTTCCCTTTCCTTTGGGATAAATAAAGTTCGGTGGCGGCCCTTTTTTTGGGGGTTGATATTTCCCCTTCCTTCTCTTGGTGGCAGTTGTCATACCCCAAATTTGTCCTACCTTTTCACTTTTATCTGGATTAGGATTTGCATTTCATTTGCATAATTGTCATTAGGTTACTCACATATCATTCCTTCATTCAATAAGTTTGTGGTTCAAAGCATCAGTGGTTGTTCGAACTAGGGTTTAATTTTTGTTTGAGGCTGCTACATTCTGTAGTTGATTTCCTTGGTTCCTCCTTGGGCAGTGGAGAGTGGGATCAGGTTTTGAAGTATGGTTATCATGAGTTTCGTATTCATCCATGTACAAGGCCGTTTCTCATTCAAATTCATCAAGATCTTGGATTAGGGTTTATTTCCCTATGTGATCAATAACCAGGGTTTTTTAGTATCATGCCCCAGCTAGGGTTTGAATCCCTCGAGTGTTCAGTATGGATAATCATTATTTTCTCAAAGGCTACTTCATCAAAGAATTACCTTTAACCAAAATCACAGTCAATATTTCATCATCACTAGTCCAAATGTGCATCAATATGTTTGGGAATGCAGGGAAAGAAGAAGTTTGCAAGTCGATTTGTAGCACTTCGACCAAGAGTCAACTTTTGCAAGATCAAGTTCAAACGATCATAACTTCTTCATTATTCAATATTTTGTAGTTTCTCTTTTTACGTATGACTCTCCTTGACGTCATCTCCAATTTCTCTTTACAAGCCAAGAGCTAATTATGTGCGGAAGATCATCAGAGTTTTGAATACTTTAGAGGTCATTTTGCGAATTTGACCTAATCTCAAAATAGTTGTTCCCGACTTCCACGGATCATAATTTCCTCAATTTTCAATATTTTGAGGCGATTCTCTTTGCACATTGTAATGAATGATATCATATACAAGTTTGCTTCAAGGATTGATGGAAAACTGTGTTTAGAAGACCTTGAAAGTTATCGAATTGTCATAGGTCATTTTTTTGATTTAGGAAGTTTCTTAACTTCTAATTTCAGTTCGTGCCGTAATTGTTTTCTCAAGAAATTGGTCTTTATTTGGAAATCATTCATGATACGAACATGGTATGGTGATCAAAGAATGGTTATCATTCATTTTAATTGTCGTCATCGTCATCAAGACAACTATGAAGCATTTCCATTTAAATTCATTTCATGTTAAGGGTTGAAGATTGAAGATTCAAATTTAAATTAGAGCATTGAAAGAGAAAAAGGTGAAAAGTTTTCATTTCAATTGAAAAAGAATGCATGTTTCATCAAAAATATCATTCACCGTCAAGGATGGGCAAAGATGCGTATTTTGACTGACAAGTGATTTATTTTCGACGAAGAGATTTTGTATTTGGCTCGAGTTTTCTTTAAGAAAAGTTGGGAAATTGAATGGTTTATATGGATATATTCTTTGATCTTTTGCAAGAAACATTCAACTTAAGAAAGAACCAAATTTGGAATTAAAGTCATGACATGACAAACTTTGGTTCAAGAATTGGTTTTCAAGATTTTCATGAGTTGAAAAGAATGAAAAGGGAGTTCCTTTCAATTTGGTCCAAGAGAATTCAAGCTTCCAATATATGAGCCTCATTAGAATTCAAACATGATTAATTGTACTTCGGTTCATAGGTTCTCTAAGTTACAATTCTTATGAACCAAATCAAATTGACAAATCTAATTCAAATTTCATGGTTTTTCATCTATTTTCAAGCATGTCATTATTAAAATGCAAGACTTTTCAACATGAGAGTTTTAACATCTATTCGAGCATTCAAGTTCCATGAAATAACTCTACATTACTTCTTAAAAGTTGCAAGAACAAAGTTCAAGACATTATCTTAGTTGCTTTACAATTCAAGATACTTCAAGTTTCTACAAATTTTCAAGTTACAACAAAAGGAAAATAAAACTCAAAGTTTCTATGCCTAAAGAAAATTCATGGCCTTGATTCTATCTCTTGCAAGATTATAAAATTTGGTCTTGTTCATCTACTTTCTTCAAGATTCCCACTTCATGCCATTAACCAATCTTCATCACCTTTTCTTTCACCATGTTGCCATCTTCTTTGAACCATATGTTTCCAAACCTTACCTTGTTGCGCCATGCTTGTCCACTTGCTAAACACCTTGAAAAAATCAACAAAAAACATGCTATATCACAAAAACACAACCCTGTAAATCTTGTACTACCTGATATCCCAATGTCCTAAACCAGCCCCATATAAACTCCAAATGCCCTGCTGTTCCAAACCAG
Organism: Vicia faba; assembly: GCA_948472305.1. Taxonomy (NCBI): domain Eukaryota; kingdom Viridiplantae; phylum Streptophyta; class Magnoliopsida; order Fabales; family Fabaceae; genus Vicia; species Vicia faba. Next base: position 304,145,089 of record OX451741.1, read on the forward strand.
TCCTATGCTACCCAAAACCATCTAAAACTAGCCATGCATCAACCTGCAAAACAGTCCAAAAATAATGCTAAAAACCTACAATGTATCATCCCTAAACCTGCCAATGCACCAGTCCAAACTTTCATAGAAAAGGCACAACACAAATTTGCATAAAAAAGGTAGGTAATGCAGTTGTGATACGGTGGGAGAACTGACTTGAGGTTTTGCATTTTGTCGAAAATGTCGCGATTTAGCAAGAGTCGCCACCGACTTTTATTTTATCCAAAAGGAAAGGTAAAAAGCACAGGAAAGACCTTTGAGATGTTTTCTTGAGTTCGGGGGGTAGATTATGAAAAGGGAAGGTGCTAGCACCCTTTTCATCCATGGTTTTCCACGGGCTCTTAGTTACTTTCTTAGGTCACTTGCTTTGATTTTGAAATTGTTTGAAATGGTGCTTTATGTTTGGTGTGGTTTTGAAAGTATTTTGAAAAGAGGCCTTTCGTTTAGGCAATCTTTGTAATGATTCTCGTTCGTAAGAATGTATACAAAGATGTTTGTCTTTTGAAAAATGTTTCAATATTTTGTAAGATGTTTTGAAATGTGTGTGTGTGTTTTTTGAAAATATCAAGGATTGTTTGGAAGAGAGCAGGTAACTTAGAAGCTATCTACCTACTCAAATGTCTTTCTTATGCATTTTTATTCCTTTGACATTGTTGACTTACCATTGACTTGGTAAACAACCCTATCTTTGGATGTTAAACGGGACGAGCGTGGGTCATCGTATAACCATGATAGCAATGTTGCCAAGTATCTTAGCATGTTTGAGGGACCAAGATCATTTTTGTTTTAGGAAACCTTTTGATAGAGTCATCGAGGGACTATGATCTTATTTTTATTTTGTTTTGCCAAGATACTTCGCATGCGTAACATGGACATTTGTTTTAGGCAACCAAGTGGGTGAAACCCTAAGGGTGCTTGTGTGCAAAGTGTGTCATTTTACATGCATTTGTCTTGTCTTGTATTAGGTCTTTTCTATTTGTTTGTTTTTGGTCTTATCATGCAAACCCTAGTTTACTAAACATGGCATAAATGTGATAAATTGCGTAAATGTAAACTAAGCTATTACAACAATTATTATGGGAAAGGGGATACAAGTTTTTGAATGGGGATATTACACAAAATAAACCCTAAAAATACTATTACAATCCAATTGAATATTGTGTGCATTAAATAAATATACAAATATTAAAAATGCAATGCAAATGTATTTATGCTAAAATGTTTTGTATTTGATTTTTTGTAAGAGAAAAATGATTTATCTAAGCCCTAAAAATAAGAGAAAAAATATTATTATTTTTGAAAGGGTGAAACCCTAATTTTTGATTAAAAGAAATATATGTTTCCTATTATTTATTTTGTCCATTTTTGTACAAGAAAATAATAAATAATATTATGTACAAATATTAAAAATTAAAATATGTATGAAAATAAATATTTTATGTATATAAATAACATAATAAAATGTATAGTATTTTTAAATATATTTACAATTTATTTAAGAAAATAAAGTATATTATCCTAATAAACTATTTTTTTATGCAAAAAATAATAGAAAAAAATAAAATAAAATGCAAAAAATAAAGAAATTATTTTTCATGATTTTTTATGATTCAGAAAAATAAATAAAAGAAATAAATATAAAAATATGAGAAAATATGAAAAATATAACAATTAAAGTCATATTCTCACCTTCGTCAGATACCTCACAATCTTCCTCACGTTCGTATTCGACTTGGTAGATCAGATCTTCAGAGTCACTGAAGGCTATAGCAGTATCGTTACCCATGGGTTCCGGAATGGAAGGGTACCTGCATTTGTGAGTGTGGGTGTGTGTAAGGGATAGCCATCTTAAAACTACAAAATGTAAAAGAAAGACAATGAGCACAAAAGGTTTATATATGAAAAAGCGTCCATGATTCATTGAAATGACATATGAGAATGAAATAAAAACCCTTACAAATGGACCGTTGTGCCTCGGGTAAGACACAAGGTTGAAAAAGTACGAATTGTTTGTGAATTATTACAAGTCCAACAGAAATGTAAAAGATAAATTACTGCGGTATGAAAGTAATCGGAACGAGGTCTTTGGCTTCCCAGTTGCACAGTACTCCGCCGACAGTAGGAGATATCCAGTCTTCCAAGCTGCCATCTTCTTCACTGTCCTCTACTGCATTAACCCCTTGGTGGCTGATCTTCACAGGTGGGCCTCCGGCATGGGCGTGGTGCACGGTCTTCTGAGCAGTTGAGGTAAACCCCAAGCCAAACTTGTCTGATTTGTAGGGAAAGTATGGAAGCTGCCCCTAGATGGTGGATCCGCCTTCTTCCCCTAATTCCTTTGCATCTTTTAGAGAAGACATCTGAGGTGGAGGTCTTGTGATCACAGGAGTTAAGGATACCGCTTTGGTTGCCGCTATTTCCTGAGAGACTTCTTCAAAATGTTGGAAAGGGGTTTCAATGAATTCGCCATCCAATTCTACATATCGGAAAGAATTCAGATGACTAATCATGTATTCCTCTTCCCCATGGACAGTTATGATCTTTCCTTAGACAGGGTACTTCAGCATCTGATGCAAAGTGGATGTGACCGCACTGACGTTGTGTATCCAGGGGCGTCCCAACAGACAAGAGTAAGAAGGACGGATGTCCATCACATAGAATGTTAAATTGAAGGTCTGAGTACCCACCTTGATCGGGATGTCCACCTCCCCATGGATCATCCTTTTAGAGCCGTCAAATGCTCTCACAATTATATTGCTGGGTTTTAAAGTCAGCCCCTCACAATCTATTCTATCCAGGGCTTTCTTTGGAAAGACGTTTAAAGATTATCTAGTATCTACCAAGACATGGGCTAGGGTGGTTCCCCTACACTCTACTAAGACATGTAGTGTGTCGTTGTGTTTTCTCCCTTTGGGGGTCAAGTCAGCATCTGAGAAACCCAGGCCATTATCAGCTGTCAGACTGGCCACACACTCTTGGAATTGATTCGCAGACGTCTCTTGCGGCACATGAGCCGTCTTTAGAAATTTTACCAAAGCTTTAGCATGTGCCTCAGAGCACAGCAGCAGGGCTAACATAGAGATTTTGGAGGGGGTCTGCCCCAGTTGTTCAACCACATCATAATCACTTTTCTTAATGATCCTCAGGATTTCTTCCATCTCCTTCTTGGATGTTTCAGGAATAGCTAGTGATTGAGCCTTCGTCAGGACATGCTTCTCTTGAACATTCTTTCCTTTGTTCTCAGCAGTGGAAGTAAGGATAGGAATTATATTGTCATTGTTTGTGGGTACACTTACAGGTACAATCACGGGCACAAATGTAATCTTCGGAACGACCACGGGTCCAAAAACTGCCTTTGGAGGGGAAATCTCTGGAGAGAAAATTCTTCCATTACGGGTAATTTTGCTTGTTCCGGCAATGTTACTGATGTCAGAATTGTCCTCTTCAGAGCTCTCTTCTTCGACAGTCTGTTCAATCTGTTTGACACCATGGTAGTAGATTTCTCCACCATAATTCCATGGTACCATTTATCTGATTTGTACGGGGCTGGCTCGAGCATTGTCATCTTCAACGGAGTAGTCATTGGAGCAGATGTAATCCTAACGGGTCTTTTAGGGACCCTGGAAGGATTGGCGTATATGGTTATTATTGAAACTTCTGGAACTGGAATGGGTGAAATAGGAGTTTTTTCAAACAAGATTTCTTGATTATCAATCAGTTGTTGGATACCTTTTTTCAACAAAGGCCAGTCAAATGATGAGGATAGGCAAATACGGCAATTTTTGTCACGTCCTGGAAATATACCATCCCTTCGACAAATTCAGCTTGATGATCGAGAGCGGATTTATCAATTCATCCACGGTGGCAACAAATAAATCCTCCTCAACAGCACTGGCATTGTGTCCATGCCTGGGCATTGGAGCAGAAATAACATTTGGTTTTTCCGGCGCTTCAAATCCAACTTCCTTTGCGTCGATCAGATCTTGTATTTTGTTCTTCAAAGCCCAACAGTTGTTGGTGTCGTGCCCTAGACTTTCAGAATGGTATGCGCACCTGGCATTCGGATGGTAGTGGGGAGATGCAGTATTGGGATTTTTAGGGGCATCTTTTAGCATGGCCAGATTCAACTTCAGGAGATGTGGTAGGACTTGAGCTGGAGTCATGTTTATCTTGGTGAATTGTTGTACTGGCCTTTCCACCCTTTGCTGATTATTTCTCGGTTGGTTATTTCTCGGTTGGTCTGATGCAGGCATTTGAATCATAACAGACCCCACCGTTGGTCAGCGTTCGGTTCTTCCCTGATTCCTCTGTGAGTAGACATCAGACACTTCCTTCTTTCTAGTGAAGGGCTTTTTTCAGCAGCAGAGGCAGACACGTCTTTCTGAATTTTCCCACTTCTTATACCGGCTTCCACCCTCTCGCCAGTCAAGATCAATTCTGTAAACCCTGCAGAGGAACTCCCAATCAGATGATTAAAGAAAGGACCTAACAGAGTTCCCAGGAACATGTCCACTAGCTACCTTTCAGATAAATGTGGTTTCACCCTTCCAGCTAAATCCATCCACTTTTGGGCGTAGTCTTTGAAGCCCTCATTGGACACCATGACCATATTCTGGAGTTGAGTACGAGTTGGTGCCAAATCGGCGTTGTATTGATACTGTTTATAGAAGGCTTCCGCCAAGTCTTCCCAATTATGGACATCAGCCCTCTCCAACTGGTAGAACCAATCAAGCTGCATTCCTGATAAACTATCCTGAAAGAAGTGAACCCACAAGTCCTTATCAGCAGAATATGGCTGGATCTTCCTGACATAAGATCGTAGGTGCATTTTGGGACAAGACACCCCCATCATACTTTGCAAATAGTGGCACTTTAAACTTCGGAGGGATTACTATTCCAAACACCAACCCTAACTCCTCAAAGTCTAGCCCCGATACTCTTTGTATCTCCATAGCAGTTAGACGTTCTTCCAAGTGTTTATATTTTTCATCGACCGGAGGGTATTTGTTGTACCCCAAAATTTTCCCTCTCATGTTTCTCAAAGGTTCCCCCCTGCATGGTTGATCACAAACTCTTGCCTAAGGAGAAGGAAAATTTTTGAGTGTTGCTTCAAGTACATTTCGATTGGCATTCTGAAGGACCCTTCGATTGGTGTTCTGAAGGAGCCTTTTGATTGGCATTCTATCAAGCTCTTTCGATTGGCATTCTGAAATACTCTTCGATTGGCATTCTGAAAGACTCTTCGATTGGTGTTCTGAAGGAGATTTTTGATTGGCATTCTGGACTAGCCTTTCGATTGGCATTATGGACAAGTACTTCGATTGGCATTATAACAGTGTCCTTCGATTGGAATTCCAAAAAGGTCCATTCGAAGAAGAATTCAAAGGGTCCATTCGAAGAAGCTTTGGAAAGCATTCGAAGGATGCCATCAGCCCATTCGAAAGGGAGCATTCGAAGGAGGCCATCAGCCCATTCGAAAGGGAGCATTCGAAGGCCAGTCATTCAAAATTCAAAAAGGGACAGGATCCCATGTGTTTAGCCAACGTTACAAACTCTTATTCATGGCTTTCAAAACACATAATTAACGTTACAAACTCTCATTCATGGCTGTCAAACACATAATCAAGGTCATTTAAACCTTTGTCTTCCTGTCCCCTCCACCCCACTCCTCTAAATACAAGGGCCAGTGACACATTTCAGGAGTGGAACAACACACGAAAAATATACAAAAAAATAGAGAACTTGGAGATACGCTGCCAGCACTTCCAGGAAGTCATACCAAATCCTTGTACAAGCCAAAGCTGCCACCCAGCGAACACCTCCACCCTCAGAACTACAGATCGAAGCACCTATGTTGGTAAAAAAGGATCTAATCTCAAACTCATTTTTTTAAAATTCATTTTGATTTCATATTCATATCATTACTGCTGTTTGTGGATGATTTAATGTGCTACATGTAAGCTACAACGCAGAGATGAGATTGTGCCATTGCTTGGGCATAATCTGAGCCTTTCCTTCGAATCCCATGATAAAATAAACCCAGACCCAGATTCAGCAGGAGTGAATAGGGAGGAGATTCGAACCAGAGGGGGTAAAATCCCCCCTGGACCTTTAACATGTGTTTCGTTTTGCAGGAACTACATCATCAGATTCCTGTTCAGAGTTTCGAAGCTCAGTAGTTTAACTTCGAATTGGACCCAGGACTTCCAGATTGAAGGATGACATGTCCAGATCGAACGCCCTCAGAGTGCAGCCCCTCATGCACCTTCGATCCAGTCTCTTCACTGGGTCGAAAGACAGCCTGCACCTCTTTCGACCCAGACTTTCAAAATTATATTTTTTCTTGTTTTGCTGCCTGGCCCATTTGTACTTTGTTTACTTTGCTTTTGTTTATTTCTTTTAGTTTTTTTTAATCAGCATAAAAATAAATAAAAATAAATAACTTAGAATTAGGATTTAATTTAGTTAATTATTTTAACTTATTTTCTTCAATTTTAAAATCAGTAGACTTAGGATTTATTTAAATTTAATCCTTTTCATAAACAAAAAATGCAAAAATATTAGGTATGTTTTAGAGTTAATTTTAATCTTTTTCATTTATTAATTAAATTTGACTTAATTAAACATTTAGCATTTCCCCAAAAATAAAATAAAACTACAAAAGATCATATGCTTAGGTTTTTTTAAGATTCATGCGCGTTTATTGTAACTGCTTATTATTCCCCCAATTTTAGACATGTAAATAATCCCCCTCCCCGAAACCTTGTAATAGCGTAGGATTTACAATTTCCTCACTTTAAATTCCTGTATATATATTAACTGCTTAGATGTATGCTAACTAGGATTGTATGACAAGATCTAAAAACAAATGGTAGAACACCTAAAAATACAAAGATGATATAAATTGAAACTAATCACTCGCACATATCACTCTTAGGGTATACCCTCACTTGGTTGCCTCAAAATGTGGTCATTAAGTATAGGATGTTTTAGAGGTCGTCCTTCTGTCCAAAGATCAAAGTTGCCTCGAAATGGTTGCCTCGATAAAAATGATCTAAGACATTAGGATTACCACTAAGGCGTCCTAATGTTGCTTTAGTGACCACACGTCCCATAAATCGAATTGACCCGAAAAACTCCAACGACGGTGCTACCTACTCCTTAATAGTAGGATAGCACTGTCTAAAGGACGTTTACACAATTTAATTCCTTTTTGAGTAGGTAGATGTTCTTAATTATTTGCTCCTTTTAAAAACAAAACAAACTTTTCGCACTTACACTTTCTTCAAAAAAAACAAAACTCTTTTCAAAACCCACAAACACAAAGAAAAACATACTTTTGAAAACATAGTGAGCAAGTACCTAAGAGCCCATGGGTAACCACGGATAGAAAGGGTGCTAGCACCTTCCCTTTCTATAATCTACCTCCTGAACCCGAGAAACATCTCGAAAAGGAATTTGTCTGTGCTTTTGTCCTTTCCTTGTTGGATAAAATAAAAGACGGTGGCGACTCTTGCTTACCGCGACACTTTGCGAAAACAAACGCAAACCAGCATTCCAAAACAGTCAGTTCTCGTTCCCACCGATCACAGAACTGGAGACTCTGCTGGGGAATATAAGTGAGGTGTACCTTAGGACTAGATCTCTTGTGTTTTCATTTATATTGCTTTGTATGCTTTTAATTTTATGGGCTTGTATCGGAGTTCTATAAATCCTCCACCCGGATTTGGGAAACATTCATAGATAGCAATACGTTGTGGAAACTGTGTGGGGTATACCGTCACGGTTGAAGCAATAGCTATATTAGTGCGACATATTTGTGAGTACCGGTAGCCTTTGAGTCAATCAAAAAGAATACGGGGCCGCTGAGTGATGTCACTAAGCACTAATGACCTAGAACCTTACTTGACCATCTTGGCCTTTTTAGGGGTAGTGAGATGACCGACTTTGGTGCAGTCCGAAGTTGGTAGATACTCGATACTACACTCATTGAGGATTGTTTTCTTGGAATATTTTGGTCACCAGTTAAGTGGCTAAACCGAAACGATGAACATAGAAAACAATCCAATGATATTGAGCTCCTTAGAACCCGGTTACTATTTATAGGACAGGTTTTGAGCCAACTAAACTCAAGAGGGTACTTACCTATGAAACCTCCTGCAAGCCTGAAACTAGGGTTTTTGTGTGACTTGCTTGTACATGTGTTTTTGCATACATCATAAAGCATCATATGCATCTGCTAACCATTTCAAGGGTTTAGATCTTCATCTTTGTTCTTGTTTTGCAGGACATGGAGTCTCTCCGCAGGAAAACAGTTCAAGTCAACCTTGTAAGGATCCCTCTTCAACTCAAAGAGCTTACATCCAGGATTCCCGAGAATTCTCTCTTCAGTGAAAGACATGGTAGACTCCTCAGCTTGGTCAACACCAACATTGAAGAAGACATGATGAAAGTTCTCTTCCAGTTCTTTGACCCCCTACACCACTGTTTCACATTCCCTGATTATCAATTGGTGCCTACTTTGGAGGAATTTTCTCAACTATTGAGAATTCCTATTCTTAGTTAACTACCCTACAACGGTACGGAAAAGGAACCAAAACTTGAAGATGTTGCTCAAGCATTACGCTTACAACCATCCGACATCAAGGGGCATTGGGAAACCAAAAGTGGTGTCAAAGGATTCTTGGCAAAGTTTCTATTTGAGAAGGCACGAGAATGCTGGAATTCTCTTGATCTACAAGCCTTTGAAGAGATTGTGGCACTCCTTATCTATGGGTTGGTTTTGTTCCCAAATCCTGATCAACTTATAGATGTGAATGCTGTCAAGATTTTCATATCCAGGAATCCCATACCTACATTGCTTGGAGACATCCTCCACTCATTTTACACACGAACAATGAGGAAAAGAGGTGTTCTCATGTGATGTACTCCTCTCCTAGCAAGGTGGTTTATTTCTCACCTTCCACAATCAGTTTTGAAGAATGAGTAGGGTTTAAGGTGGTCACAATGATTGATGACCCTCACACATTCCGATGTACATTGGTGTTCTCGGTCCATAGAAAATGTCACCATTATTGATCGTTGTGGAGAATTTCCTAATGTTCCATTACTTGGAATTAGGGGAGGCATTACCTACAACCCCTGTCTAGCCTTGAGACAATTTGGATATGCTTTGAGGGATGGCCCTCATGACATGCTGATTCCTGATCTAGTTTTTGACTTCGACAACGATATGCAAGGACTTCGACAAAGGTTCATCAGAGCTTGGAGGATGCCTAATAAGGTGGACAGTAAGACACTGGGGCACAAGAATTCCATCCCCCTTGAGCCTTACCTCAAGTGGGTACGAACCCGCTCCCAGAATCTTTTGATGCCATATCCTCACATTCTCCCCTTGATCAAAGAGCCTGTTATGTAAGGAGAGGTTCCATACGCCATCCTACATCCTGACATGCCAACATCATGGGAAGAAATGCAAAAGAGTTGGATCCAACTCAAGGAAGAGCGAAATACTTTTGAAGCCAGCTTCTATGCCAGTGAAAAGAAGGTTTTGGAACTTACCCGCCTACTTCACGAGGAAGAGACCCTCAACACTTACATCGCTCCAAAGAGGATGCACAATGTCTTTTTACATTAAGAATTTTGTAATATTTCGCCCATGGGGCACTTATGTACTAAATTTCTTCTTAATGTGACGTGTGTTCTTTTTTGTGTCTACAATAAATTTGAATTTTTAAAACCTTGAATGCATTACATAAATAGCATACCATTCATCATATGCATAACAGGTACCCTTTTACAGGTCTCTTATCTTCTTCGTTGTTTATTTCAGCAATCATCATGTCTGCTGAAACTTCCACTTAGCAAGCTATCAAGGCCCTCCAGACCCAAAATGCCCAATTTCAAGAGTTGGTCATGAGCCTGGCTAAGGGTCAATAGGACCTGAAGACCCTGATCCTGAAAGAGAGGAAGAAGAAGAAGAAGAAGAGGACCATCCTGTTCAACACCGGACACAGGTTTGGAAACGGGCTGCAGAATGAAATTGATCTGGCCACCCCATCTGGAGAGAAAGACAGTCCACAAGAAAGGAGGGCTCCTAGCCCTGAAGTCTCCGACAACGAGACGGACTATGATGAAGAACAGTATCCTCCTGCTGAGGATAAGTACAAACAGCTAGAGGACCGTTTGAACGCTATGGAGGTACAGAAGGTACCCGGTCTGGATTTCGGAGATTTGGGTTTATCATTTGGGGTGGTTATTCCCCATAAGTTCAAGGCACCTGCCTTTGCCAAGTATGACAGAGCTTCCTGTCCAAAGCCGCACCTCCGGTCATATGTGAGGAAGATCCAACCTTACACTACTGATAAGAACTTATGGATCCATTTCTTTCAAGACAGTCTCTCGGGGACTCAGCTTGAGTGGTTCTATCAGTTGGACGGAGCCAGTATCCGCAACTGGGAGGATTTGGCTGCTGTATTCTTTAGGCATTATCAGTATAATTCCGACCTTGCTCCTATGCGTACTCAACTCCAGGGTATGTCAATAGGGACGGGTGAAATATTTAAAGAATATGCTCAAAAATGGAGAGACCTGGCCGGAAGGGTGCAACCACCCTTGGCTGATTGTGAACTGGTTGATATGTTTCTAGGGACCCTGTCTGGTCCGTTCTTTAATCATCTGATTGGAAGCTCCTCAGCCGGGTTTACAGACCTCATCTTAACTGGTGAGAGGATTGAAGCGGGTATTAAAGCGGGGAAGATATAGAAGGGTTCCTCATCGAGCACTGAGAAGAAACCATTCAAGAAAGAGTCCAGTGTTGTCTACAGTTCAAGAAGACAAAGCAGACCTGAACACCGCCAAGCTGTCAATGCGGTTGTTATCTCAAAACCTGCTGGTGCTCCTCAGCATCACAACCAACAAAGGGACGAGAGACCTCGAAGGAAATTTACTCGTCTCAGCATGACTTTGTCTCAGATGTTGCCACAGTTGCTGAAGACTAATCTGGTGACTCTAAGAGAAGCTCCAAAGAATCAAAATACTGCATCACCGAAATATAACCCTAACGCCCGTTGTGCTTATCACTCCGATAGCCCGGGGCATAATATAAATGATTGTTGGAGTCTAAAGAACAAGGTGCAAGACTTAATTGATGCAAAGGAAGTTGAGTTTGAGGCGCCCGAGAGTCCTAATGTTGTGACTGCTCCCATGCCCAAACATGGAGTAAATGCTGTAGAGGAAGACTTGTTTGTAATGTCTGTGGATGATGTTGTTACCCCTCTAATGACTGTCAAGAAGAACCTGTTGCTAGCCGGTTTATTTCCGGGCTGTGGTGAAGGTTGCCCTTTGTGTTCTGCTTTGCCTACTGGTTGCCCATCTCTGAATTCAGGTATCCAGAACCTGATGGATAGTAAAGAGATTCTTTTTGAGAAGGTTGCTGTTCCACCCGTTCATTCTGAAGAAGTTTCTATCATTACCATTTTTGACAATTCTCCCAAGGCTCCCTCGAGGATGCCTGTTAGAATTACATCTGTTTCTAAGACCGCACCTATAATCATCACTGTTCCAGGGCCCATCCCCTATACATCTGACAAAGTTGTCCCTTGGCACTATGGAGCAGATGTTTATGTTCTTGGAGTTAAGCAAGAGTTCGGTGCTGATACCGGCGTCAGCAACGTTACAGGACCTGCTAAAGTCACCCGCAGCGGTAGACTTTTCTCGCTTGATATTGCTCCGCCAGTTGTCCGAAGACCTGTTGTCATTAAGCCTGTAAGTGTACCTACTGCCATTCCTGATCAAGTCCCTGTTCCTACCCCTGTCTCCGAGTCATCTAACGCTCGGGGCAAAGGGGTCACCACTGATATGCCTGCCCAGACGGAGGCGCCAAAGACAATCACTGTTGAAGCTTCCAAACAAGAGATGGAAGAGATTATGAAGATTATTAAGAAGAGTGATTTTAATGTAGTTGAGCAACTGGGGCAAACCCCATCCAAGATTTCTATGTTATCACTGTTGTTGTGTTCAGAGCCCCATGCCAAGGCTCTGATTACCTTCCTAAAGACGGGCCACGTGCCACAAGAGACGTCAGCTGATCAATTTACCAATTGTGTGGCCAATTTAACTGCTGATAATGGTTTGGGTTTCTCCGACGCTGATCTAACTGCTAAAGGGAAGAACCATAATGATGCCCTGCATGTCTCCATTGAATGCAGGGGCACTACTCTTGCACATGTGTTGGTTGACACTGGTTCCTCGTTGAACGTCTTGCCCAAGAAAGCTCTAAACAGACTGGACTGTGAAGGTTTGGAGCTAAAGCCGAGTAACATTGTTGTCCGGGCCTTTGATGGGTCTAAAAGGATGGTGCACGGCGAGGTTGATATTCCAATCAAAGTTGGTTCTCAGGTCTTCAACTCTACATTCTACGTGATGGATATTCGGCCGTCCTATTCTTGTTTGTTGGGTCGTCCATGGATCCACAAAGCTGGAGCTGTAACCTCAACGCTCCACCAGAAGTTGAAGTACCCGGTCAGAGGAAAGATTGTAACAGTTCAAGGGGAGGAGGAATACATGGTCAGCCACCTCAACTCATTCCGGTATGTAGAGATGGATGGGAAGTTCATTGAAACCCCATTTCAACACTTTGAAGAGGTTCCTCAGACATTGGCATCAGCTGAGACTGTAATGGAAGATTCTCCTATGAAGATGGCTTCCTTAAAGGATGCCCGGGCTGTTATTGAGAAGGGTGAGTATGCAAACTGGGGCCGACTTCCTGATTTCACTCAGAAGACTAACAACTTCGGTTTGGGTTTCACTGCAGAAGCTCAGAGGGTTGTTCGAAGTGCAAGGATTGGAAGACCTCTTGTGTTCATCAGCAACTCAGGAGTAAATGTCATCGAAGATGACGTGGAGGAGTCTGAATTCGACAGCTGGATCTATCCTACGACCAACGGTGGACCAAACAACTAGACAGCAAAGGATTTCATCCATATTACTTTTATTACTCAGTAATGAGCTTTTTGTTTCGAATTTGTAACAGACAATGTTTTGAAACTTTATGGCCCGGTGTCTTACCCGGGGCACCGTGGCTTCATTTGTGAGGGCTTTTGTATGCCATTTTCATATATCATTAATGGAAGCATTAGAAGTTTTTGCATTTCAAATTTTGTGCTCCTTGTCTTTCTTTATTACATATTGCAAAACAGCTATTTTACACACACTCACATATACAGGTCCTAATCCACTCTAGATCTCACTGGTAACGACTCTGCTACTGCCAGTTATGACTTTGAAAATCCGATCAACTTAGCCGAAGACGAAGGTGAAGATGATTGTGAAGTGCCCGGTGAGCTTGCAAGACTGCTACTCCAGGAAGAGAGGGCCATTCAGCCACATGAAGAGCTAGTAGAAACATTGAATCTGGGTACTGAGACAGATAAAAAGGAAGTCAAGATCGGTGCAAATCTGGAGCTTAGTGTGAAACAGCGGTGACTCAGATACTGCATGACTATGTGGAGATCTTTGCCTGGTCTTACAAAGAGATGCCTGGATTGGATACTGACATTGTGGTTCATCGCCTGCCTACCAAGGAAGATTGTCCTCCGGTAAAACAGAAGGTCCGCCGTATGCGTCCAAAGATGTTTGAGAAAATCAAGGCCGAAGTTATGAAACAGTTTAACGCCGGTTTTCTAGCAGTAACTTCTTGCCCTCAGTGGGTTGCCAATGTGGTTCCGGTACCAAAGAAGGATGGTAAGGTCCAAACGTGTGTTAACTACAAGGATTTGAACAGGGAAAGCCCTAAGGATGACTTCCCTCTACCTCACATCGACGTTCTGGTTGACAATACTGCTCAGCACAAGGTATTCTCCTTTATGGACGGTTTCTCTGGCTATAATCAGATAAAAATGGCTCCTGAAGACATGGAGAAGACCACCTTTGTTACTCAGTGGGGCACCTTTTGTTACAAGGTTATGCCTTTTGGGTTGAAAAATGTTGGGGCAACATATCAGTGTGCCATGGTTGCTTTATTTCATGACATGATCCATCATGAGATCGAAGTATACGTCGACGATATGATTGCGAGATCCCAAACTGAGGAGGAACGCCTTGACCATCTACAGAAACTGTTTGACAGGTTGAAGTTATACAAGCTGAGATTGAACCCAAACAAATGCACCTTCGGGGTACGGTCCGGTAAACTGCTGGGTTTCATCGTAAGCGACAAAGGTATTCAAGTGGATCCTGCCAAGGTGAAATCCATACAAGAGATGCCAGCTCCCAAGACAGAGAAAGAGGTCAGAGGCTTTCTAGGACGTCTGAACTACATTTCCCGATTCATCTCGCATCTAACTGCTACTTGTGAGCCAATCTTCAAACTGCTGAAGAAAGATCAAGTGGTACGTTGGAATGATGAATGCCAGGCTGCTTTCGAAAGAATTAAGGAGTATCTCCAGGAGCCACCCATTCTGATGCCACCAGTGGAAGGGAGACCTCTAATTTTATACTTGACAGTACTTGACAACTCAATGGGGTGTGTGCTGGGTCAGCATGACGAGTCTGGCCGAAAAGAGCATGCTATTTATTACCTTAGCAAAAAGTTTACCGACTGTGAGACCCGATACTCACTGCTTGAGAAAACTTGTTGCGCTTTGGCATGGGTTGCTCGTCGGCTGAGACAGTATATGTTGACTCACACTACTCTGTTGATTTCAAAGATGGATCCAATCAAGTATATCTTCGAAAAGCCTGCCTTGTCTGGAAGAATAGCAAGATGGCATATGATCTTGACTGAATATGACATCCAGTACATAACTCAAAAAGCAATCAAGGGAAGTGTATTGGCAGACCATTATGCACATCAGGCAGTGGATGATTACCAGTCTATGAACTTTGAATTTCCAGACGAGAATATCATGTTCATAACTGATTGTGAAACACCTGGACCGGATGAAGGACCTGAGGAAGGATCCTGATGGTCTATGCACTTTGATGGAGCTTCAAACGCTTTGGGTAATGGCATTGGCGCTATGATCATATCTCCTAAAGGCTCTCATACTCCGTTTACCGCCCGACTGTGTTTCAACTGCACCAACAACATGGCAGAGTATGAAGCATGCATTATGGGTCTTCGAGCTGCAATTGACCTAAGGATTAAGTTTCTAAGTGTCTTCGGAGATTCCGCTCTCGTGATCAGTCAGATCAAAGGAGAGTGGGATACGAAACACCCAAATCTTATTCCTTACAGGGAGTATGTATTGACGTTGCATCCCCATTTCGAGGAGATAACCTTTGAACACTTCCCAAGAGAGGAGAATCAGTTGGCGGACGCGCTAGCTACGATGTCTTCCATGTTTAAAGTCAAGTGGGACAACGAGGCTCCCCGGATCATTATTTGGAAATTGGATGAACCTGCACGTTGTTGTGATCTTGAGACTGAAGAGGTAACAGAAAAACCATGGTATCATGAAGTGAAGAGATACCTTGAAACTCAAGAATACCCCGAGGGTGCATCTGTTAACGACAAGAAGTTTCTAAGAAGGTTCACGGCAAAGTTCTTCATCAGCAATGGCATCCTCTACAAACGTAACCATGATTCAACCTTACTGCGTTGTATGGATAAAATTGAAGCAGAAAGAATCATGGCAGAGCTGCATGAAGGTACTTTCGGAACTCATTCCAGTGGACATACCATGGCAAAGAAAATCCTTCGGGCAGGATATTACTGGTCCACAATGGAAGCCGACTGTTATCAACATTCTCGGACATGTCACAAGTGTCAGGTCTATGCTAATAAAATGCATGTTCCTCCAGTTCCTCTGAATGTTTTGACAGCACCTTGGCCTTTTGCAATGTGGGGCATTGATATGATTGGCGAGATCAGACCTACGGCATCCAACGGGCATCATTTCATCCTGGTAGCGATTGATTACTTTACGAAGTGGGTTGAAGCAGCTTCCTTTGCTACTGTAACCAAGAATGTCGTGGCACGGTTCATTCGGCACAACTTGATCTGTCGATACGGTGTACCATAGAGGATCATTATGGACAATGGTACCAATCTTAATAACAAGATGATCACTGAGCTCTGCAAGCAATTCAAGATACAAAATCATAACTCTTCTCCCTACCGGCCGAAGATGAATGGGGCTGTTGCAGCAGCAAATAAGAACATTAAGAAGATTGTGCAGAAGATGACAGTGACATACAAAGACTGACACGAGATGTTACCATTCGCTCTTCATGGGTACCGTACCTCAACACGGACATCAACAGGGGCAACACCCTATTCCTTGGTTTATGGCATGGAGGCAGTCTTTCCCATTGAAGTTCAGATACCTTCTCTTCGGATCATGAAGGATGCAGGTTTGAGCGAAGACGACTGGATCCAGACCCGACTTGATCAATTAAATCTAATCGAAGAAAAGAGACTTACTGCTATTTGTCATGGTCAGACGTACCAAAAACGAATGATCAAGGCATCTAACAAGAAAGTCAGACGAAAAGAGTATCAAGTTGGGAACCTGGTAATCAAGCGCATCATTCTACCTCAAGGTGATCCCAGGGGAAAATGGACCCCTACTTACGAAGGGCCATTTATGGTTAAGAACATCTTCTCAGGAGGAGCGATGATTCTAACCACCATGGATGGTGACAACCTTCCCCACCCCGTCAATGCAGACATAGTAAAAAGATACTACGCATAATCAAAGACCCGCTAGGTTGACTGGCCTAGGCAAAAATAAGGGCTTCCCGGCGAACCAAAAGGGTTCGGGAAAAAATAAGGGATGAAAATAAAAAAAAATTGTACACCCGGCAAGTCGAAAACCTGAAAAGGCGGCTTGGGCAAAAGTGGGTATCCCAGTGGACTGAAAACCCGAAAGGGCGGTCCAGGCAAAAGTTAGGGATTAAAGTGTAACACTATGTCTCATTGGATCACCTCGCATCCGGACTTCGGTATCAACTATCAGGCTCGGACGACACCAGTCAATCAGATTCACCTTCAACTAAGCAGCCAAGTGATGAGATGCTTGAAGATATAAAGGCAATAGCAGAGTTGGAACCCAATGGGACTGTTCACATAGCTGTCTTGTTTTATTTTCACAAAATTGTATAAATTCTATTTGTTCGGAGGCGTTCTCTTACTAGGACGTCAGCCTCTTGTACAAAGCGCCTATTTACAGGCCAAACTTCAAGTCAATACAAATTCATTTTTAAACAAATTTCAAATTGTTTTTCTTTTATCTTTTTTGTTTTGTAAAGAACGTCCAATGTTCATTTTTGATATATGCATTTGACATTAATTGCTGGTCATAAATATTTACATGCAAAACAAAAGACAAATTACGGGTGATATCAGAAGTAGGGGCAATAAGAATTGTCTGAGCGGTCTAGTTACTTTGTCCACCAGGTACCAAGGTATATATTCAGCTGAAGAATATGGCTAAGATACCTTCACTCCCCGCAGGTTAAGACAGTAATGATAGCTCTCTCAGCTAAAACTTGCAACTACGGACGAGTTGGCAATACTCTCCCCAAGCGGAGTTGGTCTACCGTCAGCCCTGAAAAGGTCGGGTATCCCCAGAAGGTCTTGATATTCCCCAACGGAGTATAAAGACGTTCTCCAACAAGCGTAAGAGCATCCCCGATAGTCTTAATACTCCTCAACAGAGTATAAGAATGTTTCCCGGCAGAATGCAAGATACCCCCAGTGGAGCCATTTCCCCAGCACAGTCTAAAAAGGCTTCCCCGCCAGAGTTGAATCATCTCACCCAGTAGATTCTGGAAGCTTGTCCCCTGCAGAATACAAATGTATCTCCCCAGCCAAATTCAGAAGGTTATCCTCACAAGAGTCTAACTGGGTTATCCTCAGCAAGTTTCAACTGAAAGATCATCCCCAGCGAAGTTCTTTCTTTCCCTAAGAAGGACTTCTATCCTCAACAGATTCAATATCACCAACAATGATAATCAATCCCCAGCAGAGTTCATCATCAAAATCCCCGACAGAGCTTATCAACAGAATCCCCGGAGGAGTTTATCGTTAAAATATCAGCAAAGCATCTCTCCCCCACAGATTATTTCCCCTAGGAATAATCTCTTCATCATGTTTATCCCCCAACGGAGTTCTTTTCTCCTAACAGGTTTATCCTTGCAATCATCCTCGTTCGTCATACCCAGTGGAAACTAAGAACTCAACTCTATTCTCCAGCAGCTCCGGGATTTATTTTCCCCAGTTAAAACATCACATTTCCATACATCATGATACATGCATATACGCATCATACCATACAATCTCATTTATGTTGAGAACATCATTGCTTGATCCATATCATGCATTGCATATGACTGACCTTTACCTTTCAGGAAAGATCCGGTCAAGTTCTCAGCTATGTCCAAGACCTCCTCTGGTTAAGTTAAATCGATTCCTAAAGATATTTCTGATGTCGATCCAGTTGAAGTTATTCCAAGACCTCCTCTAGTTCAGTTAAATTGATTCCTAAAGATTTTCCTGATGCAGATCCAGTTGAAGTTATTTCAAGACCTCTTCTGGTTCAGCTAAATCGATTCCTAAAGATTTTTCTGATGCCGATCCAGTTGAAGTTATTTCAAGACCTCCTCTGGTTCAGTTAAATTGATTCCTAAAGATTTTTCTGATGCCGATCCAGTTGAAGTTATTTCAAGACCTCCTCTGGTTCAGCTAAATCGACTCCTAAAGATTTTTCTGATGCCAATCCAGTTGAAGTTATTTCAAGACCTCCTCTGGTTCAGTTAAATTGATTCCTAAAGATTTTTATAATGCCGATCCAGTTGAAGTTATTCCAAGACCTCCTCTGGTTCAGTTAAATCGATTCCTAAAGATTTTCCTGATGCAGATCCAGTTGAAGTTATTTCAAGACCTCCTCTGGTTCAGCTAAATCGACTCCCAAAGATTTTTCTGATGCCGATCCAGTTGAAGTTATTCCAAGACCTCCTATGGTTCAGTTAAATCGATTCCCAAAGATTTTTCTGATGCCGATCCAGTTGAAGTTATTCCAAGACCTCCTCTGGTTCAGTTAAATTGATTCCTAAAGATTTTTTTTCTGATGTCGTTCCAGTTGAAGTTATTCCAAGACCTTGACCGGTCCAGTCAAATCGATTCCTAAAGATTTTTCTGATGACGATCCATTCAATAGAGACAAAATCAGTTAAATCAATTCCTAAAGATTTTTTCTGAGGCGGAACCCGTCAACAAAGACAGAACCACCTACCAACAATCTCCAAATGGCATCTGTAAGCCCATTCCTGACATCATAATGCTTATACTTCACCATGCGAGTGCAAATTTCTGGGCACTCTAGTGTTCAATCATCTTCCACCTTCGGATCACGAAAGGCACGCAAGCCAATCTACCTTCTCAGGTTTAAGAAGATTGAACAGGGGCAACTGTTGTACCCCAAAATTTGCCCTCTCATGTTTCCCAAAGGTTTCCCCCTGCATGGTTGATCACAAACTCTTGCCTAAGGAGAAGGAAAATTTTTGAGTGTTGCTTCAAGTACATTTCGATTGGCATTCTGAAGGACCCTTCGATTGGTGTTCTGAAGGAGCCTTTCGATTGGCATTCTGTGAAGCTCTTTTGATTGGCATTCTGAAAGACTCTTCGATTGGCATTCTGAAAGACTCTTCTATTGGTGTTCTGAAGGAGCTTTTCGATTGGCATTCTGGATTAGCCTTTCGATTGGCATTATGGACAAGTACTTCGATTGGCATTATAACAATGTCCTTCGATTGGAATTCCAAAAAGGTCCATTCGAAGAAGCATTCAAAGGGTCCATTCGAAGAAGCTTTGGAAAGCATTCGAAGGAGGCCATCAGCCCATTCAAAAGGGAGCATTCGAAGGAGGCCATCAGCCCATTCGAAAGGGAGCATTCGAAGGCCAATCATTCAAAATTCAAAAAGGGACAGGATCTCATGTGTTTAGCCAATGTTACAAACTCTCATTCATGGCTTTCAAAACACATAATTAACGTTACAAACTCTCATTCATGGCTGTCAAACACATAATCAAGGTCATTTAAACCTTTGTCTTCCTGTCCCCTCCACCCCACTCCTATAAATACAAGGGCCAGTGACATATTTCAGGAGGGGAACAACACACGAAAAATATACAGAAAATAGAGAACTTGGAGATACGCTGCCAGCACTTCCAGGAAGCCATACCCAATCCTTGCACAAGCCAAAGCTTCCACCCAGCGAACACCTCCACCCTCAGAACTACAGATCGAAGCACCTCTGTTGGTAAAAAAGGATCTAATCTCAAACTCTTTTTTTTTAAATTCATTTTGATTGCATATTCATATCATTACTGTTGTTTGTGGATGATTTAATGTGCTACATATAAGCTACAACGCAGAGATGAGATTGTGCCATTGCTTGGGCACAATATGAGCCTTTCCTTCGAATCCCATGATAAAATAAACCCAGACCCAGATTCAGCAGGAGCGAATAAGGAGGAGATTCGAACCAGAGGGGGTAAAATCCCCCCTTGACCTTTAACATGTGTTTCGTTTTGCAGGAACTACATCATCAGATTCCTGTTCATAGTTTCGAAGCTCAGCAATTTAGCTTCGAACTGGACCCAGGACTTCTAGATCGAAGGATGACATGTCCAGATCGAACACCCTCAGAGTGCAGCCCCTCATGCACCTTCGATCCAGTCTCTTCACTGGGTCAAAAGACAGCCTGCACCTCTTTCGACCCAGACTTCCAGAATTATATTTTTTCTTGTTTTGCTGCCTGGCCCATTTGTACTTTGTTTACTTTGCTTTTGTTTATTTCTTTTAGTTTTTTTTAATCAGCATAAAAATCATAAAAAATAAATAACTTATAATTAGGATTTAATTTAGTTAATTATTTTAACTTATTTTCTTCAATTTTAAAATCATTAGACTTAGGATTTATTTAAATTCAATCCTTTTCATAAACAAAAAATGCAAAAATATTAGGTATGTTTTAGAGTTAATTTTAATCTTTTTTTTTTATTAATTAAATTTGACTTAATTAAACATTTAGCATTTCCCCAAAAATAAAATAAAACAACAAAAGATCATATGCTTAGGTTTTTTTAAGATTCACGCGCGTTTATTGTAACTGCTTATTATTCCCCCAATTTTGGACATGTAAATAATCCCCCTCCCCGAAGCCTTGTAATAGCGTAGGATTTACAATTTAGGCACTTTAAATTCCTATTAACTGCTTAGATGTATGCTAACTAGGATTGTATGACAAGATCTAAAAACAAATGGTAGAACACCTAAAAATGCAAAGATGATATAAATTGAAACTAATCACTCGCACATATCACTCTTAGGGTATACCCTCACTTGGTTGCCTCAAAATGTGGTCATTAAGTATAGGATGTTTTAGAGGTCGTCCTTCTGTCCAAAGATCAAAGTTGCCTCGAAATGGTTGCCTCGATAAAAATGATCTAAGACATTAGGATTACAACTAAGGCGTCCTAACGTTGCTTTAGTGACCACACGTCCCATAAATCGAATTGACCCGAAAAACTCCAACGGCGGTGCTACCTACTCCTCAATAGTAGGATAGCACTGTCTAAAGGACGTTTGCACAATTTAATTCCTTTTTGTGTAGGTAGAGGTTCTTACGTATTTGCTCCTTTTAAAAACAAAACAAACTTTTCGCACTTACACTTTATTCAAAAAAAACAAAACTCTTTTCAAAACCCACAAACACAAAGAAAAACATACTTTTGAAAACATAGTGAGCAAGTACCTAAGAGCCCGTGGATAACCATGGATAGAAAGGGTGCTAGCACCTTCCCTTTCTATAATCTACCTCCCGAACCAGAGAAACATCTCGAAAAGGAATTTGTCTGTGCTTTTGTCCTTTCCTTGTTGGATAAAATAAAAGACGGTGGTGACTCTTGCTTACCGCGACACTTTGCGAAAACAAACGCAAACGCGAACCAGCATTCCAAAACAGTCAATTCTCGTTCCCACCGATCATAGTATTGTTGTTCAGAGTAGTCCTCTTCTTCCTCTTCTTCTACTTCAGAATCTGAGGGCACTGTCGTTTCTTTTCCTTTTCTCTCCCCTTCGTCAGAGGTTGTTGGAAATTCTAAGGTCCTTCTGACTTGTCCCTGAAACCTTCTGCTCATGATAACCACCCCGGCTGGATTCTTCTTCTTTTTCTCTTTCTCTTTCTCTAGCAGAGTCTTGAGCTCCTCCTGCCCCTTGGCTAAGGTCAAGAGTAGCTGTTGAAATTGTCAATTATGAGCTTGCAAGTCTTTAACCGTTTGTTCGAGATCCATTTTGCTGAAATAAACAGCAGAAGGATGAGGAAACTTCTTGCAAAGACCTGTTTATGCTCATGATGAATGATATGTATTCATGCAATGTTTTCAAGGATTTGAAAATTCAAATTTGTGTCAAATAAAAAGGAACACACCTTATATTAATAAAATAGAATTTGATTACATCAATGACCCTAGGGCAAAATAGTACAAAAATTCTAAGATAAAAAGACGTTGTGCATCCTCTTTGGTGCAATGTAGAAGTTGAGAGTCTGCTCTTCGTGAAGTAACCGAGTGAGTTCCAAAACCTTCTTCTCGCTTGCATAGAATTGGGCTTCAAAAGTATCGCGTTCTCCCTTGAGCTGTATCTAACTACTTTGTAAGTCTTCGAGTGATGTTGGCATGTCAGGATGTAGGAGGGTGTATGGAACCACTCCTTCCTTAACATGCTCTATAATCACTGGGAGAACAGAGGGGTAAGGCATCATAAGACTTTGGGCATGGGTTCGTACCCACTTGAGGTAAGGCTCAAGTGGGATGGAATTCTTGTGTCCCAAGGTCTTACTGTCTACCTTGTTTGGAATCCTCCAAGCTCGGATGAACCTTTGACGAAGTCCTTTGTCCTTGACCAAGCCTTGAATCAGCATGTCATGTGGGCCATCCCTTCGGGAATAACCAAACTGTATTAGAGCCAAGAACGGGTTGTAGGTGATGCCTCCCCTAATGCCAAGTAGAGGGACATTAGGGAATTCCCCATAACGGTCGACAATGATAACATTCTCTTTGGTTCGAGAACACCAATGAATATCTGAATGTGTAAGTGTCATCAACCGTTGTGACCACCTCAAACCTTGCTCATTCTTCAAGACTGATTGGGGAAGATGAGAAATAAACCATCTTGGCAGGAGAGGAGTGCAACACATGAGAACACCTCTTTTCCTCATTGTACGAGTGTGAAAAGAGTGTAAGATATCTCCAAGCAATGTAGGCACCGGATTGCAAGACATGAAGATTTTGACAGCACTCACATCTATGCGTTGGTCAGGATTAGGGAACAAGACCATCCCATAGATGAGAAGATCTACAATCTCCTCAAAAGCTTACAAGTCCAAGGAGTTCCAACAGCTTTGGGCCTTCTCAAACAAGAACTTTGCCAGGAAGCCTTTGACACCACTTCTAGTTTCCCAATGGGTTGTGACATCAGATGAGTGCAAGTGCAGGGCTTGAGCAATCTCTTCTGGATTTGGATCTCTTTCCATACCGTTGAAGGGTAGTTGATTGAGAATAGGAATCCTTAAGAGTTGTGAGAATTCTTCCAAAGTGGGCAGAAGCTGGTAGTCAGGAAATGTGAAGCAGTGATGCAAAGGATCAAAGAACTGGAAGAGAACTTTCATCATGTCTTCCTCTGTGTTAGAAGTGACTAGGTTGAGTAGACGACCATGCCTCTCAGTGAATGGAGAGTTCTCAGGAATCCTTGAAGCTAGCTCCTTGAGTTGTGGAGGAATTCTTACAAGGTTGACTTGGATGGTTTTCCTGCGAAGTGAATCCATAACCTACAAACCAAGAACAAAGATGAATTTCCAAAATACTTGAAATGGTTAGTGGATGCATATGATGCTCATGATGTCCATGATGTTATGCACAAGTATATATGTACAAACAAATCACACAAGTTCCTAGTTTAGGCTTGCATGGGGTTTCATAGGTAAGTACCCTATTGAATTTTAGTTGGCTCAACCTGTCCTAGTAAAAGTAATTGGGTTCTAAGGAGCTCAATATCACCGGATTGTTTCCTTGTTCATTGTTTCAATTCAAACCTCTTGACTGGCGACCGAAATATTCCAAGGAACCAACCCTCAATGAGTGTAGTATCGAGTATCTACCAACTTTGGACTGCACCAAAGTCGGTCATCTCACTACATCCTAAAAGGCCAAGTTGGTCAAGTATAGGTTCTAGAAGTTCGTTAGTGCTTCATGACATCACTAAGCGGCCCCATATTCTCTTTGATTGACTCAAAGGCTAACGGTACCCACAAATATATCACACTAACATAGCTATTGCTTAGACCGTGTCGGTATACCCCGCACAGTTTCCACAACGTATTGCTATTTACCTATAATGTTTCCCAAATCCGGGTAGAAGATTCAAACCCAAACAATAGAACCAAATGTAAAGCAAACAAGTCAAACAATTGTAAGCAAATAAAGGTGATCTAAACCCTAAGGTAACCCCACTTTTATTAAATTTCCCCAGCAGAGTCGCCAGTTATGTAATACGGTGGGAGAACTGACTTGAGGTTTTGCATTTTGTCGCAAATGTCGCGGTTTAGCAAGAGTCGCCACCGACTTTTATTTTATCCAAAAGGAAAGGTAAAAAGCAAAGGAAATACCTTTGAGATGTTTTCTTGAGTTCGGGGGGTAGATTATGAAAAGGGAAGGTGCTAGCACCCTTTTCATCCATGGTTTTCCATGGGCTCTTAGTTACTTGCTTTGCTTTTGAAATTGTTTGAAATGGTGCTTTGTGTTTGGTGTGGTTTTGAAAGTATTTTGAAAAGACGCCTTTCGTTTAGGCAATCTTTGTAATGATTCTCGTTCGTAAGAATGTATACAAAGATGTTTGTCTTTTGAAAAATGTTTCAATATTTTGTAAGATGTTTTGAAATGTGTGTGTGTGTGTTTTGAAAATAGCAAGGATTGTTTGGAAGAGAGAAAGTAACTTAGAAGCTATCTACCTACTCAAATGTCTTTCTTATGCATTTTTATTCCTTTGACATTGTTGACTTACCATTGACTTGGTAAACAACCCTATCTTTGGATGTTAAATGGGACGAGCGTGGGTCATCGTATGACCATGATAGCAATGTTACCAAGTATCTTAGCATGTTTGAGGGACCAAGATCATTTTTGTTTTAGGCAACCTTTTGATAGCGTCATCGAGAGACTATGATCTTATTTTTGTTTTGTTTTTCCAAGATACTTCGCATGCGTAACATGGCCATTTGTTTTAGGCAACCAAGTGAGTGAAACCCTAAGGGTGCTTGTGTGCAAAGTGTGTCATTTTACATGCATTTGTCTTGTCTTGTATTAGGTCTTTTTTATTTGTTTGCTTTTGGTCTTATCATGCAAACCCTAGTTTACTAAACATGGCATAAATGCGATAAATTGCGTAAATGTAAACTAAGCTATTACAACAATTATTATGTGAGAGGGGATACAAGTTTTTGAATGGGGATATTGCACAAAATAAACCCTAAAAATACTATTACAACCCAATTGAATATTGTGTGCATTAAATAAATATACAAATATTAAAAATGCAATGCAAATGTATTTATGCTAAAAAATGTTTTGTATTTGATTTTTTGTATGAGAAAAATGATTTATTTAAGCCCTAAAAATAAGAGAAAAAATATTATTATTTTTGAAAGGGTGAAACCCTAATTTTTGATTAAAAGAAATATATGTTTCCTATTATTTATTTTGTCCATTTTTGTACAAGAAAATAATAAATAATATTATGTACAAATATTAAAAATTAAAATATGTATGAAAATAAATATTTTATGTATATAAATAACATAATAAAAATGTATAGTATTTTTAAATATATTTACAATTTATTTAAGAAAATAAAGTATATTATCCTAATAACCTATTTTTTTAATGCAAAAAATAATATAAAAAAATAAAATAAAATGCAAAATATAAAGAAATTATTTTTCATGATTCAGAAAAATAAATAAAAGCAATAAATATAAAAAAATGAGAAAATATGAAAAATATAACAAATAAAGTCAAGGGGGGTGTGAAAATCAAAAACAGAAGGCCCAAGGCCCGGGCACTTCATCCCTGTCCTCCAGCTTCCTCCTTGCGAGCGCGTTCTTCTTCAAGTCTGTAACTTGCTATTGCTTGCATAAAAACAAAAACTTATAACACAAAATATGTATCATTTTATCTCACGATTCCAATGATATAAAATTTGTAACCTAACTCTCAAAGATCAGGGAGAATTTTAATGGCCCTAAATCGTGACCTAAATATTTCAGCAACTTCAAGCTTCAAATTCTCTTAGCTCAGTTAATATAAATGACAAGTATGCATATGTACAACTTCACAATGTTATGGACTACATCTTTTCTTCATAAATAGTGGCTTGAGGATGCCTAAATAGAGATAGAGATTTGAAAAATACCTCCTTCAGCTGGATTTGGATATGATGAAATTCTGGCAACAAATATTTAATGTCACAGTGAATGTTATGACACCGTATCTGACAAACTTATACACACTCCAAAACAGTAATTTAAAATACAGTAAAGAACACAATCAATTGTTAACCTAGTTCAGTGTGTAACAACACCTACTCTGGGGGCTACCAAGCCAGGGAGGAAATTCACTATAAGAGGTATTAATTTAGGAATAAACCAACCAGTTTATCTCCTTCACTTAAGACCTACCCAATGCAACTTCAATCTAAGTCCTACTTAAACCCGAGTTCCTACTCACTCCCCCTCAATCACAGCAGTGATACTAATCTATTGATTAATGAGATTATGAAGACATTCTTCAATACACACACTTGATTTTGCTTCAAAGCTTTAATAAAGAGACACAACACTCGTGCTTCAAAGCTTTGAGTGATAAACAACCCTTACAACCAAATCCTACTCCAAGTCACTTATCAAAACGATAATTGCTTGGCTCACAGTAGTTACAACTATACAATACCTTATTGATCTTCTGTCAAAAAGTGTAGCTCACCATTAGGCTTCGTGAGAAATATATAAGCAGATTATTCTTCTTTTAGGGCTTCCATAAAAATAGCTAGGGTTAACTAAAGTTAACTTAAACACTTGGTCTTGGGCTTTCATAATAACAGATTAGGGTTAAGCAAAGTTAACCTAATGTCCACGTGAGCAACTGATCTGGATAATATTCTTCAACTCAGAGTAGCACACCAGATTCCTGAAAATTCTCAGGAATAATAAATCTGCACAACAACTTGATTAGTACAGGATGTCTTAACATTGGTTATGACATCATGTATCTTGCTCACTGATTTTGGTAGAATTCAATACATATGATCATAGCTTAATGATCATGATATTCACTCATACTGAGTAGTTCCTATAGAACATTCCTTCTGCAGAATGTACCTTTATCCCAGAATGTTATGACATCAGTCATGACATTCGCAAATCTGGTTTTACCAAAAAATAATGCCAACAAACAAACACTTACAAACTCCCCCTTTGGAATTTTTTTGGCTAAAACCCCTAAACAATCAGAGATTAGAAAGCAGCAGAATTTTTTAATAACAACTACCAATATCTAATTCTACCAAAATTACCACAATTTCTTCTCCCCCTTTTTAGCCATAAAGAGGCCAAAGGTACCAGTACTTTAAGTTATACAGTCATCCAAAAGGAAATTCAAAAAACACAGAAACAAAGAGAAGATATCAAATAGCAGCAACAGGTTCCAGCATCAATCTTTTCAACTCAGCAAACGCAGACCTTCAGGTACTGTCATCCCTTGAGGAAGCACTATTTTCAGCATTTTCTGGTGAGCTTCTTGCAGAACCATCATGGTGTTCTTCATCAGCATCCTCTTCCCTCATTTGTTCTTCATTCTCCTCCTGTTCCAGACTAGCAATCAGCTCTTTAAGAGTCCTTTTTCTTGCATCAAGCTCTCTGCAGGTTTCTTTTAGAACAATTATAAGATCAGCTTTCTTGGAATGAGCTTTGACATTTGATGTCTCAGCAGATGTCATAACAATGTCAGGGACATGAGTTCCCTGAAACAGCTTATAGTGAAAACCAAGTGCAAGAGCTCTTTTGCACACAGAGTCCTTTTCAACCAGAATATCAGGATACTGATCAATGATTATACCACACAAGAGAGAGGGAAAAGCAATAGGGCCTTTAATAGAACAACTCTCAGCATGTTTCAATGTTTGATCAAAGATGTAGTTGCCATAATCAAAGTTTGTTCTGGTTCCAACAGCATAGATAAATCTTCCCAAACCTATGGAAATGATGGATTTGTGGTTGGTGGGAACCCAGTTAGTTGCACCAATTTTGTGCAGTATGGCAAACTTCATACTCAGCTTGCTTGCAGTTAGCTTCCCTTTCAAGGGCCAGTGCTTGACTTGCTTGGTAGTGATGGTTTGACAAACCTGGTTGTCAGTAACTTCAAGCTCAGGATGAGCATCATCAGGCCTTCCTAGGTATTTATTTATCACAGTAGGATAGAAATTCACCTTCCTTCCTCTCACATAAACACTCTCAAAATCATCTGACTTTCCATCAGCACAACCACCAGACAAATTTACTATGAATTCTTTGACAAGAATCTCATAGCAGTTGGAAAACTTAGCCACTGTTTTCATCAGGCCAGCAACTTTGATTAGATCCATGACTTCCTTACACTCAATAGCACTTCTGTTCAGCTCCCTCTCCAAGGCAATCCTTTTCAGAAACACATACTTCCACCTGCTTGCATTTTCTGGATGGTGAAAGGAGATGTTGTCAATGGCAACTTCAGGAACCTTAGGCAGTTTGCTAGAAGAGGGTTTCTTCCTGAGAGGAATGTCTGGAACATTGCTCTCAACATCAAAATCAAAGTCTGATTTTTCATCAGATTCAGAGGGTTCAGGAGCCTTTCTTTTCTTGGCTATAGGTTGTATCAAGGGTTTTGAGAGACTACCAACAGATACCCTAGCTTTTACCTTCCCCTTCCCTTTCGAAGTTCCAGCTTTTTGATCCTTCTCAGCCTTGTTCTCAGGCCTCGCGTTCTCATGAACAACTTCAGTAGCCTTCTCTTTGGAGGGGCTTTGGTCAGCATTCTGCTTCTCTTTTCTACTCATCATCCTTCTAGCTATGCTAGGGTTGATATTGGCAATTAAATCATTGTCAGAGAATTCTTCATCAACATCAATGACAGGAGGTTCAACAGCATTGTCAGTAGGGGTTTGGTGATCATCAGGTTTTTCTGGAGATTTCTCAATGTTGTCATCAGGTGTCTCAACATTCTGAGTGACATTAGGATCCCTTTCTACATTAGGGCTAGCATTTTCTTGGTTCAATGGTACAAATATGCCAGGAACAGAGTGATTCTCATTAAGAATCCTAGTGACTAGCCTGGCAATAGCTTGATGCACATAAGCAGAACCTTCCCTATTAGCTATCTCTGGAGGAACAGAAGATGATGGTTGAGAAGATTTACCAGATGGAGAAGCTTGTGATCTTCTTGCATGTCTGGTTCGCAGCTTCTTGACCTTAGTAGGATCAGCTTCCATTTCACGAAGTGGAGTTATCTCAAGAACATCAGCATCCATGCAGTTTACGATTGCCCTAGGTTCTGTGTCATAGGGTGAGGAAGATGAAGTTTCCTTTAATGAAGATGATGACATAGATTGTTGAGACATCTCGAGGGATTCAGAAAACAAGTGACAGCGAGTGTGAAATCTTCGTTTGAGGGAATGGAGAGTGGTGCAGCAGAATGAGAAGAGAGAGATAAAAATATGTCTATTCCTCTTCTTAAACTTTTGGAAAGAAAGAGGGAAACAAATGATTAGCCCAATCAGAATAGACTTGATTAAAATATCTCTTTCAACCCTTGTTTTAAGAAAAATTAATTGCTACATCTCTTCATATTGGCAAATACCCAGCTTGCCCCTTAAATTTTCAAACTGACTGGCATCAAGTGCCTTGGTAAAAATTTCAGCCAGTTGTAGTTCAGTGGCAACATGTTCCAGCTTAATCACCTTCTCCTCCACAAGATCTCTGATGAAGTGATGTCTAATGTCTAATGTCAATATGCTTAGTCCTGCTGTGCTGTATAGGATTCTTGGATATGTTGGTAGTACTCAAATTGTCACAGTATAATGTCATGACATCTTGTGTGACATTATACTCAGTCAGCATCTGTTTCATCCAGATCATTTGAGAACAGCTGCTACCAGCTGCTATATATTCAGCTTCAGCAGTAGATAGAGACACACAATTTTGTTTCTTGCTGAACCAAGAGACAAGATTATTTCCCAAAAAGAAGCATCCTCCAGAGGTGCTCTTTCTATCATCAGCACTACCAGCCCAATCAGCATCACAGTAACCAGATAGAATTGGTTCACATCCATGAGAGTACAACATGCCATAATTGTAAGTTCCACTCACATACTTCAGAATTCTTTTCACCTGGTTGATGTGACTTACTTTGGGTTCAGCCTGGTATCTTACACATACTCCAACTGCAAAGGCAATGTCAGGTCTGCTGGCTGTTAAGTATAGCAGACTTCCTATCACGCTTCTGTACAAGCTTTGATCGACATTTTCCCCACTTGTGTCTTTGGACAATTTTAAATGAGTAGGTGCAGGAGTCCTTTTGTGACTAGCATTCTCCATTCCAAACTTCTTGACAATATTCTTTGATTACTTGCTTTGAGATAGAAAAATTGAGTCTTCCATCTGTGTGACTTGCAGTCAAAGAAAGTAGGTCAATTCTCCCATGAGGCTCATTTCAAATTCAGCTTGCATCTGGTTAGCAAAATGTTTAACCATTTTATCTGACATTCCTCCAAACACTATGTCATCAACATAAATTTGAGCTACCATTATCTTTCCTCCTTAATTCTTGACAAAAAGAGTGTTATCCAAACCTCCTTTCCTGTATCCTTTGTCAGTGAGGAACTTTGTCAACCTGTCATACCAAGCTCTAGGAGCTTGTTTTAGACCATATAAAGCTTTCCTCAATTTGTAGACATGATCAGGACAGTTTGGATCCACAAATCCTTTAGGCTGTTCCACATATACTTCCTCATTTAAGTACCCATTTAGGAAGGCACTCTTCACATCCATCTGAAATAGCTTGAACTTAAGGAGACAAGCAACTCCCAATAGAAGTCTGATTGATTCCAGTCTGGCTACAGGAGCAAAAGTCTCATCAAAATCAACCCCTTCAACTTGAGTGTATCCTTGAGCAACAAGACTTGCCTTATTCCTGGTGACAACTCCTTCAGCATCTGATTTTTTCTTGTAGATCCACTTTGTGCCAATGATGTTTGTTCCTTCTGGTCTAGGAACTAACTCCCATACTTCATGTTGCTTGAATTGGTTCAATTCATCTTGCATTGCTCCAATCCAGTATTCATCAGTGAAAGCCTCTTTAACATTTTTTGGTTCAATCTTAGACACAAAGCAAGAGTTTGTGATGATTTCTATATATCTTGTAATGACTCCACTGTTAGGATCTCCTATGATGATTTCCTTAGGATGATCTTTCTGAATTCTGATGGAAGGATCTTTGTTAGCTTCCTTTGATTCAGACTCTGATGGAGTAGGATTAGGCACATCATCCTTTTTAGACACTTGTGTTGAAGTCTCAAAGAATGTCTCAACATCAAATGGGACATTTGTTTCCTCATGGTGATCATCAACTATGACATTTATAGACTCCATCATAACTTTGTTCCTGTAATTGAATACCCTATATGCTCTGTTGTTGGTAGAGTATCCTAGGAATATTCCTTCATCACTTTTGGGGTCCATCTTTCTCCATTGTTCACGATCTGTCAGAATATAGCACTCGCTCCCAAAGACATGGAAGTACTTCACTGTAGGCTTTCTTCCTTTCCATAGTTCATAAATGGTGGATGATGTTCCCTTTCTCAAGGTGACCCTGTTATGGACATAACAGGCTATATTCATAGCTTCAACCCAAAAATGAATAGGAAGCCTTTTGGCATGTATCATTGCTCTGGCAGATTCCTGTATAGTTCTGTTTTTCCTTTCCACAACTCCATTTTGTTGAGGAGTTATAGGTGAAGAGAATTCATGATTGATTCTTTCTGAGGAACAGAACTCATCAAACTTACTATTTTCAAATTCCTTACCATGATCACTTCTGATTCTGACAATGCATCCCTCTTTTTCTCTTTGAATTCTTTTGCACAATTCCTTAAATACATCAAATACATCAGACTTTTCCCTAATGAAGTTTATCCAGGTGAATCTGGAAAAATCATCCACAACAACATAGGCATATCTCTTTCCACCAAGACTTTCCACCTGCATTGGACCCATTAGATCCATATGTAGAAGTTCTAGCACCTTAGAGGTGGTCAGATGTCTTGTCTTTGGATGTGACATTCTAGTTTGCTTTCCAAACTGACATTCACCACAGACTCTCCCTTCATCAATCTGAAGCCTTGGAATCCCTCTGACTGCCTCCATGGATATGATCTTTTTCATCCCTCTTAGGTGTAAATGACCAAGTTTTTGGTGCCACAATTTCACTTCCTTTTCTTCTTTGGCTATAGAGCATACAAAAGAGTAGTTAGTGTTCTCAGACTCCCATAAGTAACAATTGTCTTTTGATCTGACTCCTCTCATTACAACTTCTTGTTTTTAATTAGTTATAAGACATTCAGACTTGGTGAAGTTGACCTTGAATCCTAGATCACATAATTGACTGATACTTATGAGATTAGCAGTCAAACCATTTACCAGCAACACTTTATTTAGGTTTGGAACTCCAGGGTAGTCCAAGTTTCCAACTCCTTTGATTTCTCCTCTAGCACCATCTCCAAAAGTGACATAACTAGTAGTATGAGGTTTGACATCATTCAGCAGATTCTTGATTCCAGTCATGTGTTTAGAGCATCCACTGTCAAAGTACCAGTCTTCCTTGGCAGAAACTCTAAGGGAGGTGTGAGCTATCAGGGTTGCAGTCTTTTTCTTCCACTGTTGAGTATATGGTGCCTTGTTAGTCTTAGGTTTGACATATGGGGTCTGATTAGGATATCCATATAATCTGAAGCAGAATGGCTTTATGTGACCAAACCTTCCACAATGATGACATCTCCATCTTTGATACTTTTTCTTCATATTTCGCTGTTCTTGATG
Source organism: Vicia faba (assembly GCA_948472305.1). Classification (NCBI taxonomy): domain Eukaryota; kingdom Viridiplantae; phylum Streptophyta; class Magnoliopsida; order Fabales; family Fabaceae; genus Vicia; species Vicia faba. Next base: position 304,178,311 of record OX451741.1, read on the forward strand.
TTGAGTGCTATGTTGTGACATCTGCTTTGACATTTGTTTATCAGGCCTGGTCTTCTTCTTGTCAACAACATATTTCTTTGCAGCCACAAATCCTAGACCAGACATGTTTCCTGCATTTTGTCCAGTCTGAAGGATTTCTTCCAACTTATCAGTTCCATTTGTCAACATCTTGACAGACTTAGTCATCTGATCAAGTTTGGAGTTCAGCATTTGAACTTCACCTTCGAGATTGCTTATAGTAGCAGTGTCTTCCTTCTTCTCAGCCTCCAACTTTACTATGAGTTTTTTCTGTTTCTCATTTTGCTGACAGACTTCAGCACTTCTAATACATAGCTTCTTGTAGGATTCAACAAGTTCTTCAAATGTCACTTCCTCTTCACTAGAGTCACTATCAGAGTTACAAATACCAAATAGTGCAGTAACTAGTTTAGCAGATTCTTCTTCAGAGTTACTTTCTGAGTCACAATCAGACCAAGTAACAGACATTCCTTTCTTTTGTTTCTTAAGAAAGGTAGGACATTCAGCTCGAATGTGCCCATATCCTTCACATCCATGGCATTGAATTCCTCTGCTTTGATTTCCCTTTTCTTCAGACTTAGTTCTTCTGCTGGAGTCATAGGATCTACTAATGTCAGAGGGAATGTTCTTGACATTTGACCTTGACTTTGGGTCCATTCTCTTGATGAGTTTGTTGAACTGCCTTCCAAGCATAGCTATAGCTTCTGAAATAATCTCTTCATCACTCTCCTTGCTTTCATCTTCAGTATTGGATACAAGGGCTATGCTCTTGTTTTTCTTGTCAACATTGTCACTGATCCCCATCTCAAAAGTCTGAAGTGACCCAATGAGTTCATCAACCTTCAAGTTGCAGATATCCTGAGCTTCCTCTATAGCAATCACTTTCATTGCAAACCTTTTAGTCAAGGGTCTGAGAATCTTTCTCACCAGCTTTTCTTCTGACATATTTTCTCCCAATGCTCCTGAGGTGTTGGCAATTTCCAAGATGTTCATGTGAAACTCATGAATGGTCGCATCTTCCATCATCCTTAGGTTCTCAAATTTGGTAGTGAGCATCTGAAGTCTTGACATTTTTACTTTGGATGTACCCTCATGGGTGGTTTTGAGAGTGTCCCAAACATCCTTGGCAAGTTCACATTGATGTACTAGTCTGAATATGTTTCTATCAATTCCATTGAACAAGGAATTTAATGCTTTAGAGTTACCCAGGGCTAACTCATCTTCTTCTTTGCTCCATTCTTCCTCAGGTTTCAGACTAGTCGTCCCATCTTTCCCAGTTATGGTTGGATGGTTCCATCCTTTGTCAACAGCTCTCCAAGCCTTTTTGTCCAGTAACTTCAAGAAGGCAATCATACGAGGTTTCCAGTAGTCATAATTTGATCCATCCAGAATAGGTGGTCTGTTCCCAAATCCTCCTTCCTTGTCCATAGCGCCAGAAAATAATATCCCTAGATCTCCCTATGTTCACAAATTCATAACTTGAGATCCAAGCATATTTTGGGAAAAGTTTGTGAAGCAAATTTGTAGATTTCATGGAGGACCACAACTTTCAGGTTGGAAGTTTTCTTTGAATCAATTTGCATCATAGTGAAAAAATGGTGGAAAGTTGGAAAAAAAATAAGAAAATTTCCATACTTAGAAAAATTCTAAGTTATGAAAATTTTAAAATTCAAAACCCTAATATGCAAAATTGGTTTTCTTGCTGAACAAGTTTCATATTTTGACATATCTTGATGAATTATGACCCTTGGCACTTGATTTTGACCAAAAAGTCAAAGTTTGACTTTTCAGTGTATAGTTGACTGGAAAATTCATTTGTCAATCCAATGAACTTGAGATCTTTTGAACCATGTAATTAGGTCAAGATGATTCCCTTGAACCCTTGAAATCATTTTTGAACCCAATTGGTCATTGGCTAGGTAAAAAATCAGAAATTGCCATTTCTCAGTCAAAACCCTAATTTTGACCATTTTGCCCTTTTGATGATTTGATTAAATTTCTTGAGGAGTTGTGATGCAAACTTGATCAAATGGTACATATGAGTCTAAAATGTAGTTGTGGATAAAAAATTATGATGTTTGACTGTAAATTGGCCATGGTTGACTTTTTCCCCAATACAGCTGATTTTTAGGTCAACTGTCCAATTGACTGAGCAAAAATGTGGTTCAAGGCTTGAAACTTAACATGGGCAATCTTAGGGGTCCAAGATGGTGTATGAAAGTCACATGAAGCATTGATGATCCAAAAATCCTTGTGCAAACTCAAACCCTAATTTCAGGTTATCAGTGCAAGATGAGGTGTCTTGAGCTGATCAAACCCTAATCTTGTCTTGAGTCCAAGAAGTCTTGTGAGGAAAATCTTGATAAATGAGAGGGAAAATTTTGGGGTACAACAGCAGTGTCATAAGTTCAAAAAAGAGAGAGGAGAATGTAAATCTTTTAAAAGCATGAAGAAAGGCAATTGTAGAGCATACCTCTTTTAACCTCAACATTGGTTATATAACAAGGTCTCTAATTCAGTTGTAGGACACGCATTAGCAAGCTATCCAAACCCTACCCAAATCTTCTCTTTTCTCAAACAATAGAGCGGATAAAAACCTTGTCAAAACTTTTCTCAATCTCACTCAAATCCTTCTGCTACTCACTTTATTAACATTTTCGTCACACCCCTGCAAAACTCACCATATCACTTCATCCATTCTTCTTCATAAACACTTCTCACCCTCAACATTACATCAACATCACTCCAAATACATCACAACCTTAACTTAACTCAACATATTCCAAGGACCATGTAACTTCAACTCTATGCTGATGCACAACCAAGATCGTAGCCCTGCAGCACAAAAATAACAACATTTCAACATTTCGAAACAGACTCATCAAACCCTAAACTATAAACAAAATTCACTAGAAATATGGAAGAAATTTAGGGGAAGAAGAGAGAATAAAATTGTATTGTTATGCTGTAAAAATCGATACAAGATCTTCCCCCACCAAGCAAGCTTCAAGAATCATGCAATTTCCAAAAAGTCCCGGGATCAATACAACATGCTTCAGAATCAGAATTTCTCAGAAGATTTAGAAAGGGTTAAAGAGCATTATTTACCTATGGTTTTCTTGATACGTGGCCGAAATTGAACCCCTAGAACTAGCTCCGAGCATGTAAGTCCTCCTATTCTCTTCATACACCTCGCCATGATTGTTGTTTAAATGCTTAAAAAATATAGTCATGCTTGTTTGTGTGTTGTACCATAGGAATTCTATTTGCTACCGCTATACCTTTATTGCTTCTATTTTTTTCAAATATATAAAAGTGTTTTGTTGTTGATGATAACCGAGACGAACATTGTTATTTTATATTTGGGTGAATGAAAAAACAGAATCGCGTATGAGATATGGAAAAACAGAATGAGTGATTTTCGAGGGAGTATAAGCATTTGACAGAGGAAGTATCGATTGAAAGAGAAACTGAGAAGTTTTTTCATTGTTGCTCAGAAGTGGGTCGAGAATTGAGGATATGAGTTATCATTTTTGCTTGAAATAGAGATTAAGAACAGAAACCGAGGGATATATGAGTGAAATAAAATTGAAACAAAGGTGATGTTGAGGGAAAAACAGAAAGAGAATGAAGGCGATGATTTTAAGAAAGATGGAAGAGAGACCAAGAATGATTGGTAGAGAGAGAGGCATAAATATACTGAAAGAGGGACTAAATCGTGTTTTGCTTGGTCCCAAAATTTTGTTTAATTGTTCTTTGATTAAGATTAAATCTAAAATCGTTAATTAGGGACCATTCCCAAATCCAGATGTGGCCACTTCACTAACAATATTAGGGTTTCTTTTGGTTGTTTCAAATTCCCTTCAATATTCAACTATTGGGCCTAACCCGAACTAGGTTCCACAACTGGGCCAAATTTATTCTTTTGTTTTACTTTTTATTGTTTTTGAAATGTGACAATAACGAATCAGGAAGCATGGTGTAGTGGTAAGGACTTAGAGTTGCAAACTAATGTTCACGATTTCAATACCTATAGGGACAATTTTTTGACCTTCTTTTTTCATTCTCTTTGTTCTAGCTTCTAAATTCTATTCATGTTTGTTTATTTTAATTTCTTCTTTAAATAACTAGAATTTAATCTCTTTTTTTTATTTTCATTTTCTTTACACAAAAGAATTAAAAATATTAGAATATTTTAGATTTAGGTTTTAACTTCCCTTTGAATTTAATATTTCTTTAACTTGAAAAATCCCCAAAAATATTAGAATTGTATTTTCTTTTATCTTAGGTTGATTGATTGATTCTTGATAACATGTTCTCTTAAGAATTTCATTATACGATTAAACTTTGTTTGGATCGTTTTAATGATGAATTAGATATTAAGTTTTAAACCTTAGCATGATTAATTTTAGGATATAGTTTTCTTTTTAATTGTATGATAACACTAGGTAATTTCCTTAAACTTAACCCTAGGCCAAACTTCTCATGCTAACTTAGGTAGATTTTCTCCCTTCATCTCAACTTTAAGTCTACACCTTGTATGACAACAATTAGGTTTTTTAGTCTCCCTTTAGATTTTTTCTTCTTTTGTAAATTAAAACTAAAGCTTCTTTTCTTAATTAAAAATCCAAAAAAACTTAATCATTCTTTAAACTCATTCCACGCTTAACAAAAACACAAAACAAATTCAAGATCAAAAAGGGCATGTTATGTCCGTTCTACCGCAGTACAGGCCGTGCCTATCGCTAGAATATGTGTATTAACGGCGCCCACTAAAAAACACCAATAAACCAACATTTTATAGAAGAACTACGGTGTTCTGATTCCTTCACATGATACATAGGAAAAGGGTTGCAAGACCCTCATGAACTCACTAATAAAAACCATTTCATTTCCCTTAGTAAGTATAGTTTTAGATAGATGCACCCTGTTGTACCCCAAAATTTTCTCTCTCATATCTCAAGGAATTTTAGAATTACTTCAGTCAAGTTTAAAGCCTTAGACCACATTTTCTAAGAAGAATCATTCAAATTATCAAAAGGGGGCAAAATCGGAGTTTTAGCTGAAAAAAAGAAGTCAAACTTTGATTTTTTGACCAAATTTGAGTCCCAAAAATCAAATTATGTCAAGACATCCAAAAATGGAGTTTGATCATCAAAAATCAAGAGAATCAAAAATCCAACTTTGCAAGACTTTGAAATTTCTCCAAGTATTTTCTATACTTGGTTAATTTCATTTACTTCATGACATTTTTTGCTACAATTCCAAATAATTCAAGATGATGAAAGTAATTCAAGTTATTACAAAGTGGCATTCTTACAAAATTATAAATTCCAAAACTATGCCTTGATTGAATTTTCTCAAAAGACTTTGTCGCAATGCTTTGGCCCTTGACATAATGTGCATGAAATATTCCACAAAACCAAATTTGTGGCACGCTACAAATCATACTGTCCAAGATTGATCAAAATGTGATGTGCCATATTGCCATAACCCCCCATGCTGCCCTGCAAGAAAGCTTGTGTTATGTTGCACCCTTAGTATGCATGATGCCTAATACAGTCCAAAACTGCTCTATGCAGTCTGCCCAAGCCTGCATCACAACAGCCCCAAAATTGCACCAAAATGGCAAAGGAAAATTGTGTGAAGAAAGTATCAAAGCAGCAAGCAAAAAAAATTCAAATAACTTATGTGGTTTCCCCCCTAAACCACAGTCAAGGGTCTACAAAAGAGGACTGTCTCATAAGACAAAAGGGGTTAGATTTTAGAGGTGGGATTTTGAAAAGACTATTGAGAGAGATAATAGAGAGTTATTATTGAGCAGAAAAACAGTATTCTTGTTAACCTTGACTAATTTTTTCAAAATAAAATCTATTCGTGTTCAAAACAGAAACCCAATCCTCTATTCCACCATACAAACTCTCCATAAGCCAAACACTTCATCACATACAAAGTTTCGTCAAACATAAAAACAGTCCTTGTAGTGCTATTCACATTCACCATCAAAATACCAAAAATATTACAGTACATTCCAACTCGGTTCCAGTAGTCCAGAGCAGCTTTCTGAAAACTCACAAAGTCATCACGGCACTTGGAAAAGTATTCAGATCTAAAACAACCAGTGCAGCCCAAAGGTAAGTCCTCTTGACTTGATATCTTGTCATTACATCATTAATAAACTGTGGTTCTTTGAGGATAAGATGTAGTATTTTATTATCCTTTTGAGCTAATCATTTGCTTATGATTTAGGCTTCTTCAATCATATATTATTTACGTTTGTCCATGATATGCCATAAACTAACCTGTACAGTCAGTAAAACAATGTTTAAGGCAGAAAAATACAGCATGTATCGACACATATCCTCATGTGTCGACCCATCCTAGTGAAAAAAAGGGTATGAGTCGACACATAACCCTCACGCATCGACCCATACTGAGTTCAGGTCATAAAGCAGAAGCTGGAAAAGCCTATGAGTCGATACATAGGTGTTTCGCGTCGATACAAGAAGGTGTATGAGTCGATACATCCCATTATGTGTCGACTCATACTGAACAAATTTCATTTTACAGGAGCAAGGAAAAGCTATGTGTCGATGCATAGCAGCATGGGTCGACATGTAGCAGTTCAAAATGCATTTTTCCCTTTATTTCACATTGTTTTCATTATCATTCGATATGGTTGTGATATTTTTAGTTTCTACTTCATCCCCATTGTTAAATTGTACCCCCATCCCCCTAAAGTGATGTGTAGCTTAGATTTTACTTTCCGCATTTTATTTGCCTTTCATATATTGCTAGTAAATAAGATGTATGGCAAGATAAAGTCAACAAATAGATGACTTTCAAATACAAGACAAAATGCATGCAAACTAACACACTATTCACACTAACACCTCTAGGGTAACCTCATTTCATTGCCTATCAGAAAAAATAGTCATGTACTTGTTGTCTCCTAAATTCAACACCCATGTTTATTATCATATAAACCATTAATTATGAGTCAGAAGAGTTTCCTACATAAGGAGGCTTCGACCAACTGATCATGTCGAAGGCTCATCAAAGAATGACAAGATACTTAGAGAAATTCCTTTAAGTTGGAATCTTGTTGTCTTCGACGTCGAAGGAACCTCTCGACAAAGGTCCCTGATGCCCAAGGTCGAACGGTTTGAGATTTGAATTGTTGGAGGGAAAACGGTTCCCAGCAGTTACCAAGTGCAACGTGTCGAGAACATAGGCGTCGAAGGTTGTGAGCGTGCCATGTGGCATCATCTCGAAGCAGTGTAACTGCCCAGCGGTTACTTAGGATTTTTCTTAGTATAAATACTAAGTTTTTATGTAGCTATTGGTGTGTTCATCATTTTATACAAGTCACTCATTTAGATTCAAGTACCCAGCGTGAGAGAAAGAATCATCAAGAATGTATGTTTGAAACACCATTTAAATTAATCAAAATCTTTTATATTCAAGCAATTTACCTTTGTTTATTTATTTACTTCCGTCGAAGCCTTTTATTTAACAATACCTTAACGCGTTTGTTTATTCTATCAAGCTTTTCTCCAAGCAATTTACTTAAAGTATCTTTACTTTACTGGCATTAATCACCATTAGGATTAGTCAAACTCCAAAAATCAACCATGTCTTAGGATCAATCTGACCGGTCCTGCGAGTCACCAAATAAGTAACCTTTTGGAAGATCAGTGGTTGTTTACCAATTTTCACGGTAAACAGTACCTCGAACATGGGACGTTTTAGAAAAGACCCTTCGATGAAAAAGGATTATAGTCCCTCGATGACCCTCGATGTTGCCTTTGGTAAAACGATTTATTCCCTAAACGACATTGCTAAGACGTTCCATGAGTTGCCTTCTATGACTATACAAACGTCCCTACACCCGTCCCTTCATATCCAACGATGGGACTTCTTACCAAATCAATGGTAAGATAGTCATATCTAAAGGAGAAGGAAAATCACATTTAAGAACTTTTGAGTAGGTAGTTTCGCTCTTAGTTGCTCGCTTGCTCAAAACAAAAACATTTTATACACTAACACTTTCATTTCAAAAACATTTTCAAAAAAAGATAAAACATTTTGTATACGTTCTTATAGAGACGAGAACCATTGCAAAATATCTTTCTGAAAACCATTCTCCACAACACAATTCACAAACACGTCTTTGAACTATCTTTCGAAACAAAACTTTGTACGCGTTCTTATAGAAATGAGAACCATTATAAAGACATTTTCAAAACACTCTCAAAGCCCACATCACAAACCACATTCAAACAAAAGCAAGTTGATCTAGTGAGTAACTAAGAGCCCATGGAAAACCATGGATGAAAAGGGTGCTAATACCTTCATTTTTCATAATCTACCCCCCGAACTCAAAAACATCTCTGAAAGCTCTTTCATGTGCTTTTTTACCTTTCCTTATTGGATTAAAGAAAAGTCGGTGGCGACTCTTGCTAAACCACAACATTTGCAAACACAAACGTAAAACTCTCCAAGTCAGTTCTCCCACCGTATCACAAAACTGGCGACTCTGCTGGGGACGTAACTTAAAAGTGGGGTTACCTTAGGGTTAGATCACATTTACTTCCTTTCATTTTTTGATTTGTATGCTTTACATTTGGTTCTCTGTTTGGGCTTGCTTTGATCCTCCACCCGGATCTGGGACACCTTTTTAGGTAAATAGCAATAGATTGTGGAAATTGTACGGCGTAGACCGATATGGTTGAAATAATGGCTATGTTAGTGTGACGCATTTGTGGGTACCGGTATCCCTTGTGGTGAATCAAGGAGAATACGGGGCCGTTGATTGGCGTCATGAAGCACTAACGGACTTTAGAACCCTAATTGAACAAACTTGACCGTTAGGATGTAGTGAGATAGCCGGTTTCGGTGTAGAGCTGAAAATTGGTTGATACTCGATACTACACTCATTGAGGCTAGACTTTTGGGATATCTCGGCCATAAGAAAAGATTGATTATGCTGAGACTACACCCAAGAGAAAGGTCTGTGATATTGAGATCCTTTAGAACCCGATCATTATTACTAGGACAGGTTTGAGCCAACTAAACTTCAAGAGCGTACTTACCTATAAAGCCTCATGCAAGCCTAAAACATAGGGATTTGTTTTCTTTGTGTGTATATACTTGTACATAACATCATAAACATCATAAGAATCATGAGCATGCTCACTAACCATTTCAAGGATTTATAATTTAAATTTGTTTTTGTTTTATAGGTCATGAATTCTGTCCGAAGAAACACCATCCGAATCAGCTTCGTAAAAGCATACCCTCAACTTCAAGAGTTAGCCTCAAGAGTTCCCGGGGATTCTCCTTTCATCAAGAAATATGGTCGACTCCTCAGTTTGGCTACATCCAGTTTCCAAGAAGATATGATGTGTGTACTTTTCCAATTCTTTGATCTCGTGCATCATTGTTTCACTTTCCCGGACTATCAGTTGGTACCTACACTGGAAGAGTTATCTCTACTCTTAGGGGTGCACGTGCTTGATCAGATACCATTCACCGGTCTAGAAGAGATTCCAGAACCTGAGGTCATCCCTGAAGCTTTGCATCTAAAGAGAGAAGACATCATAGCCAATTGGGAGACAAAAAGCGGGGTCAAAGGTTTCCTAGCCAAGTTTCTATTGGAGAAGGCTCGTTCATTCTGGGACGACATGGATTTCCAAGATTTTGAAGACATCCTGGCTCTTCTCATTTATGGTCTGGTTCTGTTCCCCAATTCGGACCAATTCATAGATGTTAATGCCATCAAAGTCTTTCTCTCCCACAATCCCGTACCTACCTTACAGGGAGACATCTTGCATTGCCTTCATACCCGCACCATGAAGAAAAGAGGTACTCTTTTGTGTTGTATTCCCCTACTCGCTAAATGGTTCACGTCACACCTTCCTTAATCAGCCTTAAAGAACGAGCAAAGACTGACATGGTCCCAAAGGATGATGTCCCTCACCCATTCTGACATCCGTTGGTGTTCGAGATCCTTGGAAGATGTCTCTATCATTGACTGCTATGGGGAATTCCCTAACGTACCTCTGCTTGGTATTAGGGGAGGTATCACCCACAATCCCTGCTTAGCTCTTCGACAGTTTGGGTATGCCCGAAGAGATGGTCCCCACGAGACACTCATTCAAGGTCTGGTGTTCGATTATGGCAAAGAAGACCAAGGTTACCACCAGAGATTTACACGAGCTTGGAGAATGATGAACAAGGTGGATAGTAGAACTTTGGGACACAAAAACTATATCTCTCTCGAGCCTTACCTTAGGTGGGTGCGAGCTCGTGCTTAGAGTCTCATGATGTCTTACCCTTCCATCCTTCCTGTCCTCATAGAGTCTGTTGTTGAAGGAGACATCCCGTACACTGTCTTTCATCCTAACATGCCTACCTCTCTTGAGGATTTGCAGAAAGCCTGGGTTCAGTTGAAGGAAGAGCAAGACACCTTTGAAGCCCAATATTACGCCAGTGAGAACAAGGTTCTGGAGCTCACCAAACTTCTTCATGAAGAGAAAAACCTAAATGCCTATATTGCTCCAAAGAGGATGCGTTCAGTCTTTTTGTCTTAGGAGTTCGGTTGTATTTTGTTTCTTTCATTGTAAGACCAAGGAGGCATGATGTATTCAAACTTGGATTTTTAATATGACGTGTGTTCCTTTTTGGTTTGAACAAATTTAAATCTCTAATTTTCCTTTGAATCATTTGCATATTGCATCTTCATTCATCATAACATCATATAGGTTTCTCATAACAGGACACCTTATCCTTCTAGTGTTTATTTCAGTGAGATGGATGTTGAACAGACTGTGAAAGATCTTCAGGCGCAGAACGCCCAGTTTCAACAAATGCTCTTGGCTTTGACAAAAGGACAAGAGGTTTTGAAGACTCTGCTGGCCAAAGAGAAGAAGAAAAAGTGAAGAAATCAACCGGTGTTGTGATCATGGGAAGAAGGTTTAAAGGACAAACCAGGCGAACTTTGGACTTTGCAACGTCATCAGGCGAAGGAGATAACCAAACCCAGGAAGTGAACAACGACCCAGTATCCGAGGAAGAGGAAGAGCCTGATAACTCTGAGGAATAATATCCTCCTACTGATGATAAATACAAACAGCTAGAGGATCAGTTGAATGCTATGGAGATTCAGAGGGTACCCGGTTTGGACTTTGAAGAATTAGGACTCATCTCAGGGGTTGTCATCCCACAAAAATTCAAGGTCCCCACTTTCGCCAAGTACGATGGTGTCTCTTACCCGAAGCTACATCTAAAGTCATACGTCAGAAAGATTCAACCCCACACGGTTGACAAGAATCTGTGGGTGCATTTCTTCCAAGAGAGTTTATCTGGGACGCAGTTGGATTGGTTCTATCAATTGGAAGGGACCAATGTTCGCAACTGGGAAGAGTTGGCCACCGTTTTCTACAAACAATATCAGTACAATGCTGATTTGGCTCCGACTAGGACGCAGTTACAAAGCATGTCAATGGGAATGGGTGAAGGTTTCAAAACCTATGCTCAAAAATGGAGGGATCTCGCAGGCAGGGTCCAGCCCCCTCTATCCGACAGAGAATTAGTGGATATGTTCATAGGAACCCTGTCAGGACCATTTTTCAATCACCTGATTGGGAGTTCCTCAGTTGGGTTTACTTAATTAATCATGACTGGTAAGCGGGTCGAGGCCGGTATAAAAAGCGGAAAAATTCAAAAAGATGCATCTTAGATCACAACAAAGAAGCCTTTCACTGGTAAGAAGGAGGCCAGTGCCATTTATGACCCAAGAGACCCGAGCAGAGTAGGATATCGTCCAACAGTAAATGTTGTAATAATACCTAGGCATGCGGTTGTCCAACAATGCAACAATCAGTAAAGGGTAGAAATACCACAAAGGCAGTTCACTCGGATCAACATGACACTGGCATAGGTTCTACCCCATCTGTTGAGATCTAACTTGGCAACTTTATAGGAGGCTGCCAATAATCCTAATACCTCTTCTCCTCGTTACAATTTGAACGCTAGGTACGCCTATCATTCTGGGAGTCCTGGTCATGACACTAATGATTGTTGGACTCTAAGAAATAAGGTACAATACCTGATTGAAGCTAAAGAGATTGAGTTTGACACTCCGGAGAAGCCCAATGTCATAACTTCTCCCATTCCTAAGCACAACCATGGAGTTAACGCCATTGATACTAATCCATTTGTAACCTCGGTGGACGAAGTTTCCACTCCTCTTATGACTGTTAAGGAGAATTTGTTGTCGGCCGGTTTATTTCTGGGTTATGGTGAAGGTTGCCACATATGTTCATTCCTACCTTCTGGTTTCCATTTACTGAGGTCAGGTGTTCAAATCCTGATGGGCAGTAAAGAAATTTTGTTCGAGAAAACTTTGGTTCCCGCTATTCCATCTGAAGACATTGCTATTATAACCATTTCTGCCATTCCTTCCAAGGCCTCCTCGAGAAGACCTGTTAGGATTACACCCGCTACGAGATTCGCTCCGCTAATAATCACATGTCCTGGTCCTATCCTGTACGCCTCATACAAAGCCGCTCCTTGGCATTATGGCGCAGATATTTACTATCATGGCGTTAAACAAAACTTGAAGGCCGAAGAAGTTGATCCTGATGTCGGTAACATTGTCGGGACCAGCAAGATTACTAGAAGTGGAAGGGTTTTCTCTCCTAATATTTCCCCTAAGACTGTCAGCAAGCCTGTTATCATTCCATCTGGCATATCAACTACTATTCATGTTCTCACTCCAACTGTCGCCCCTGCCGATAAGTCATCTGGGACTCGCGGCAAAGAAGTTATAGGCGAGCCTTCCCGGATGGAGTCACCTAGAAATATTGTTGTGGAAGCCTCTACGCAAGAGATAGAGGAAATTTTGAAAATAATCAAAAAGAGTGACTACAATGTGGTCGAACAGTTGGGGAAAACCCCCTCAAAGATATCCATGTTATCCTTGTTATTTTTCTCCGAGGCCCATGCGAAGGATTTGATTGCATTCCTCAAAACTGCACATGTTCCGCAAGAGACTTCAGCTGATCAATTCAAAGATTGTGTGGCTAGCCTGACTTCCGACAATGGGATGGGTTTCTCAGATGCCGACTTAACACCGAAAGGAAGAAAGCACAATGATGCTCTGCATGTCTCAATTGAATTCAGAGGCACCACTATGGCTCATGTGCTGGTAGACACTGGGTCTTTGCTGAATGTCCTACCTAAGAAGGCTCTGAACTGACTAGATTGTAAAGGATTGACTCTAAAGCCTAGTAACATTGTGCTAAGGTCTTTTGACGGGTCGAAAAGAATGGTTCATGGGGAAGTGAACATCCCTGTCAAAATAAGCTCTCAGACTTTTGAGTCCACCTTCTACGTGATGGATATCAGGCCGTCATACTCCTATTTGTTGGGTCGTCCTTGGATCCACAAAGCTAGGGTTGTTACTTCCACACTTCACCAAATGTTGAAGTATCCGGTGAAGGAAAGATTTTCACAGTACGGGGTGAGGAAGAATACATGGTGAGCCACCTCAATTCCTTCCCCTAAGTGGAGATGGACGGAGAATTTATAGAGACTCCTTGTCAAAACTTTGAAGAGGTCCCCCAGTTTTTGGCGTCAACCGAGACCACTACTAGTACCAGATCTCCTCTGAAGATGGCTTCTCTCAGGGATGCAAGAGCAATAATTGAAGAAGGCAGAAATACCAATTGGGGACAGCTTCCTGAGTTTATTCACAAAACTGACAAGTTCGGCTTGGGCTTTACTTCAGGAGCTCAGAGAGCTATTCGACGTGCTCGAGTTGAAGGACATCCCCTACACATCAGCAATCGAGAGGTCAATACTATTGAAGACAGTGAGGAAGACTCTGATTTCGACAACTGGATTTACCCGACTACCAATGGTGGATCGAGTAATTAGATGACCAGAGATTTCATACCAGTTTCTTTTGTTCCACAGTAATTTGTCTAATTTGTTTTTCAAATTTGTAATGAACAATTTAAACTTTATAGCCTTGTGTCTTACCCGAGGCACGATGGATCTATCTGTGAGGGTTATTATGTGTCATCTTATATATCATCAATGAAACATTGGACTTTCTTTGCATACAAATTTTGCACTCTCCGTTTTTCTTTTTTGTCTTTGCTTTATCAATACAGCTATGCTCTTACACACACTCACTTATCAAACTACAGATCCATATCCACTCTAGATTCCATTGACAACAATCCTGCTATTTCCAGTTATGACTTTGAAAATCCGATCAACCAAACCGTGGACGAAGATGAGGACGATTGTGAGGTACTTGGAGAGTTTGCTAGACTACTACAGCAGGAAGAGAGGGTTATACAACCTCATGAAGAGCCAGTTGAGACAATAAACTTGGGTACAGAAATAGACAAAAAAGAAGTCAAAATAGGTGCAAATATGGAGCTTAGCGTCAAATAGAGGTTGATATAAATGTTGCACGACTACATTGAGATATTCGCTTGGTCCTATGAAGACATGCCTAGTTTGGACACTGATATTGTGGTACATCTCCTGCCGACTAAGGAAAACTGCCCGCCAGTTAAACAGAAGGTCTTCTGTATGCGCCCTGAAATGTTAGAGAAAATTATGGCAGAGGTCATGAAGCAGTTCGATGCGGGATTATTAGTTGTCACCTCCTATCCGCAGTGGGTTGCTAACATTGTTCTGATGCCTAAGAAGGAAGGTAAGGTACAAATGTGTGTGGATTACAAAGATCTGAACAGGGCAAGCCCCAAGGATGACTTCCCGCTTCCTCATATTGACGTTCTAGTCGACAACACCGCGCAACACAAAATCTTTTCCTTCATGGATGGTTTCTCTGGCTACAACCAGATCAAGATGGCGCTTGAGGATATGGAGAAAACAACATTTGTTACACAGTGGGGCACTTTCTTCTATAAGGTCATGCCATTCGGACTGAAGAATGCTGGGGCAACTTATTAGCGCGCCATGGTAGCTTTATTTCATGACATGATACATCATGAGATAGAGGTCTACATAGACGATATGATAGCCAGATTGCAAACGGAAGAAGAGCACCTTGATCACTTACATAAACTGTTTGAGAGGCTAAAAAAGTACAAGTTGAGATTGAATCCAAACAAGTGCACATTCGAAGTCCGGTCTGGTAAGCTCCTAGGTTTTGTTGTCAACAACAAAGGTATCGAGGTTGATCCTGGCAAGGTTAAAGCGATACAAGAGATGCCTTCTCCTCGTACTCAGAAAGAAGTCAGAGGATTCTTGGGATGTTTGAACTACATCGCCAGGTTCATTTTTCACCTGACAGCTACTTGTGAGCCAATCTTCAAGCTCTTGAAAAAAGATCAAGTAGTCAAATGGAATGACGAATTCCAAGTTGCTTTCGACAAAATCAAGGAATATTTACAAGAGCCTCATGTGTTGTTACCACCTGTCAAGGGAATACCTTTAATCATGTATTTGATTGTTTTAGAAAACTCAATGGGGTGTGTGTTGGGGCAACATGGCGAGTCTGGCCGAAAAGAACATGCTATTTATTACATGAGCAAAAAGTTTACCGACTATGAAACAAGATATTCACTGCTCGAAAAAACTTGTTGCGCTCTAGCATGGGCTGCTCGCGGGCTGAGACAGTATGTGCTGACCCATACTACCTTGTTGATATCTAAAATAGATCCGATAAAATACATCTTTGAGAAGCCCGCTCTTTCTGGGAGAATAGCGAGATGGCAGATGATCCTAACAGAATATGACATACAGTATACTACCTAGAAAGCTATAAAGGGTAGTGTATTGGCTGATCACCTCGCTCACCAAGCTGTGGAGGACTATCAGTCCATGAAGTTTGAATTCCCGGATGAAGACATCATGACATTAGACAACTGTGAAAAAATCAGGCCATACGACGGACCTAAACAAGGATCCCAATGGACCCTTTTCTTTGATGGAGCATCCAATGCACTTGGCAATGGTATTGGTGCCGTACTCATATCTCCGGAAGGATGTCATACTCCCTTTACTGCCAGACTTTGCTTCAACTATACAAACAACATGGCAAAATACGAAGCATGCATCTTTGGTCTCAAAGTTGCTATAGACTTGGGGATCAAATCCTTGGATGTATTTGGAGATTAAACCTTGGTCATCAGTCAGATCAAAGGGGAATGGGACACCAAACACCCCAACCTTATCCCTTACAAAGAACATGTGTTGACATTGTTGCCGCATTTTGAGAAGATTACCTTCGAGCATTTCCCGCAAGAAGAAAATCAGCTAGCAGACACACTAGCTACAATGTCATCTATGTTTAAACTTAATTGGGATAGCGAGGCTCCTCAAATCACCATTGAGCGGATGGATGAACTGGCCTACTGTCATGAGATCGGTACTAAAGGAGTAGTGGATCAACCTTGGTTCCATGAAGTTAAAAGGTATCTCGAGAGTCAGGAATATCCAGAAGGAGCTTCAATGAATGACAAGAAGTTCCAAAGAAGATTCTCGGCTAAGTTCTTCCTTAGTAACGGCATTTTATACAAACGTAGTAATGACTCTGTATTACTTCGATGCGTAGACAAAGTTGAAGCTAAAAGGATCATGGTTGAATTACACGAAGGCACTTTTGGTACCCATTCCAGTGGGCATACAATGGCAAAGAAAATCCTATGGACAAGCTATTATTGGTCTACCATGGAGGAAGATTGCTATCAACACTCTCGGACTTGCCATAAGTGTCAGATTTATGTTGATAAAGTGCATGTACCTCCGGTTCCTCTGAATTTCTTGACGGCTCCTTGGCCCTTTGCTATGTGGGGAATCGATATGATTGGGGAAATCAAGCCAACGACCTCAAATGGACACAACTTCATCTTAGTGGCCATCGACTATTTTACAAAGTGGGTTGAGGCAGCTTCCTTCGCTTCCGTTGCTAAGAATGTGGTCGCCCGGTTCATCAAACAAAATCTCATTTGTCGGTACGGTATCCCATAGATAATCCTCACTGATAATGGTACGAATCTAAACAACACTATGATCACCGCCTTGTGCGAACAATTCAAGATCTAGCCTCACAATTATTCCCCTTATCGGCCAAAGATGAATGGCGCTGTAGAAGCTGCTAACAAAAACATTAAGAAGATCATACAGAAAATGACAGTCACATACAAATACTGGCATGAGATTCTACCATTTTCTCTCCACGTGTATCGTACCACAGCTCGCACATCAACTGGGGCAACACCCTATTCTCTAGTATACGACATGGAGGCTGTCTTGCCCATTGAGGTCCAGATCCCCTCTCTGAGGATCATGAAGAATGCTAGTTTGAACGAAGAAGATCTGATCCAGACTTGACTTGACCAGTTGAACTTGATTGATGAGAAGAGGCTTACAGCTATCTGTCATGGTCATATATACCAAAAATGCATGATCAAAGCTTTTAATAAAAAGGTCAAACGTCAGGTATATCGGGTCGGTGACTTGGTAATCAAGCGTATCATTTTTCCACAAGGTGATCCCAGGGGAAAATGGACTCCTACATATGAAGGGTCGTTTTTAATCAAAAGCATATTCTCTGGTGGAGCAATGATCTTGACCACTATGGATGGCGACGACCTTCCTCACCCTGTCAATGCAGACATAGTGAAAAGATACTACGCATGATAAAAGACCTGCTAGGTTCACTGGCTTAGGAATAAATGAGGGTTTCCTGGTGAGCCAAGAGGGTTCGGGAAAAATAAGGGATGAAAATGAAAAAATCTATACACCCGGCAAGTCAAAAACCTGAAAAGGCGACCTGGGCAAAAAAAGGGTATCCCGGTGGACTGAAAACCCGAAAGGGTATTCCAGGCAAAAGTTAGGGATGAAAAGCGTATGAATATGTCCCGTTGGATCATCTTGCAGACAATCTTCAGCATCGACCAATCAATTCAAATGGTTCTAATCAATCTAATCAACTTCGGACAAGCAGCAAAGTGAGGAGACGCTTGAAAGCATAGTGGCAATAGCTGACTTGAAACCTAATGGGATTGTTGTACATAGTTGTTTTCTTTTTGTTGTACACAATATTGTATATCTTTCATTTTTACAGTGGCGTTCTCTTTCTAGAGCGTCAACTTCCTTGTACAAAAACGCCTGTTATAGGCCAACGTCAAAATTAATACAAGTCATTTTTACAAAACTATTTGTTTTTATTTTTCTGTTTTGTTTTTGCAAGAGCGTCCAATGGTTTATTCTTTACATATGCACTTGAATGTGATTGTTGTTCACAAATATTTGCATAGGGAACAAAAGAAAATTACTCGTAACTCCAGAAACATGGGGCAAAAATAAGAAATGTCAAGCCCGATAGTTACTCTGTTCAGCAGGTACCGGGAAAAGACAACTTTGGAGCACAGTCATCAGTACATGTGACCTTGAAACATCTATTCCCCGCATAGTAAAGGTAATCAAATCCTTGATATCAGCTCTCTCAGAACGAGAAGTAATCTCCCTGGCCAAGATCATCTAGAAACCTGACATGTAAGTCCCCCAGTCGGATTTCATAATCACGAGTGGATCATCATAAAGTTCTGACTCCCCAAGAAGAGTTTATTTCTCTAGATACAAGAGCTCAATCCCCGACAGAGCCCATTACTTCAGTTATTGGAAATTCACCTTTCAAGTTGTTCCCCGCAGAGTTTTTCTCAAGCTGAGTCTCTCCCCGGCAGAACATTCATAAATAAGGAACAAATCCCCAGCACAGTAACTTCCATACATCACCCCCAGCGGAAGTAGAAGAGTTGTATTTCTCTACAACAGTCAAGAAAGGCCTTTCTCCCCAGCAGCGATCAAGGATTTATTTTCCCAGACTTGGATATGTCACAACCAACATCTCATGCTCGTACATCATGACATTCACATACATATCACATACAGCATAACCTCGTTTATATTGAGAACATCATCTCACAATGCATTTCATGCATCACATATAACTAACCCTGATATCTTTTTAGGAAAGATAATTATCATCAACAATTCCAGCAGTTATACATGTCATATCTGCAGGCAACCAAGGGAAAATCAGTTCCCGAAATCAAACGGGTCAACTAATCTACATGATCAAACGAAGTGACCTTACTATCTAGGTTCCTTCCCATAAGTACTTACTATCCAGGTTCCTTCTCACAACCCTACTACTCAGGATTTCATCTCAAAGTAACCCTACTATCCAGGTTCCTTCTCACAACCCTACTACCCAGGCTTTCATCTCGAAGTAACCCTACAATCCAGGTTCCTTCTCACAGCCCAACTACCCAAGCTTTCATCTCGAAGTAACCCTACTATCTAGGTTCCTTCTCACAACCCTTCTACCCAGGCTTTCATCTCAAAGTAACCCTACTGTCCAGGTTCCTTCTCACAACCCTACTACCCAGGCTTTCATCTCAAAATAACCCTACAATCCAGGTTCCTGGATGGCATCTACAAGCCCGTCTCCGACAACTCTCCATCATTTCTCCAAATGGCATCTGTTAAGCCCATTCCATGCATAATCAACCACCACATCATCGAGTGTAAATTTCTGGGCACTCTAGTGTTCAATCATCTTCCACCTTCAAGTCACAAATGGTAGGTTCGCCATTCTAACTCTTCAGGTTTAAGAAGATTGAACAGGGGCAGCTGTTGTACCCCAAAATTTTCCCTCTCATATCTCAAGGACTTTTAGAATTACTTAAGTCAAGTTTCAAGCCTTAGACCACATTTTCTAAGAAGAATCATTCAAATTATCAAAAGGGGGGAAATGAGCAAAATCAGAGTTTCAGCTGGAAAAAAAAAGTCAAACTTTGATTTTTTGACCAAATTTGAGTCCCAAAAATCAAATCATGTCAAGACATCCAAAAATGGAGTTTGATCATCAAAAATCAAGAGAATAAAAAATCTAACTTTGCAAGACTTTGAAATTTCTCTAAGTATTTTCTATACTTGGTTAATTTCATTTACTTCATGACATTTTTGCTACATTTCCAAATAATTCAAGATGATGCAAGTAATTCAAGTTAATACAAAGTGGCATTCTTACAAAATTATAAATTCCAAAACTATGCCTTGATTGAATTTTCTCAAAAGACTTTGTCACAATGCTTTGGCCCTTGACATAATGTGCATAAAATATTCCACAAAACCAAATTTGTGGCATGCTACAAATCATACTGTCCAAGATTGAACAAAATGTGATGTTCCATATTGCCACAACCCCCATGCTGCCCTGCAAGAAAGCTTGTGCTATGCTGCACCCCAAGTATGCATGCTGCCCAATACAGTCCAAAACTGCTCTATGCAGTCTTCCTAAGCCTGCATCACAACAGCCCCAAAATTGCACCAAAATGACAAAGGAAAATTGTGTGAAGAAAGTGTCAAAGCAGTAAGAAAAAACAATTCAAATAACTTATGTGGTTTCCCCCCTAAACCACAGTCAAGGGTCTACAAAAGAAGACTGTCTCATAAGAGAAAAGGGGTTAGATTTTAGAGGTGGGATTTTGAAGAGAGGATTGAGAGAGAGAATTGAGAGTTATTATTGAGCAGAAAAATAGTATTCTTGTTAACCTTGACTGATTTTTTCAAAATCAAATTTGTTCTCGTTCAAAACAGAAACCCAATCCTCTATTCAACCATACAAACTCTCCATAAGCCAAACACTTCATCACATATAAAGTTTGGTCAAACATAAAAATAATCCTTGTAGTGCTATTCACATTCACCATCAAAAATACCAAAAATATTACAGTATATTCCAACTCGGTTTCAGCAGTCCAGAGCAGTTGTCTGAAAACTCACAAAGTCATCACAACATTTGGAAAAGTATTCAGATTTAAAACAACCAGTGCAACCCAAAGGTAAGTCCTCTTGACATGATATCTTGTCATTACATCATTAATAAATTGTGGTTCTTTGAGGATAAGATGTAGTATTTTATTATCCCTTTGAGCTAATCATTTTCTTATGATTTAGGATTCTTCAATCATATATTATTTACGTTTGTCCATCATATGCCATAAACTAACCTGTACAGTCAGTAAAACAATGTTTAAGGCAGAAAAATGAAGCATGTATCAACACATATCCTCATGTGTCGACCCATCCTAGTGAAAAAAACAAGGTATGAGTCGACACATAACCCTCACGCATCGACCCATACTAAGTTCAGGTCACAAAGCAGAAGTTGTAAAAGCCTATGAGTCGATACATACGCGTTTCGCATCGATACAAGAAGATGTATCAGTCGATACATCCCATTATGTGTCGACTCATACTATACAAATTTCGTTTTACAGGAGCAAGGAAAAGCTATGTGTCGATGCATAGCAGCATGGGTCGGTACGTAGCAGTTCAAAATGCATTTTTCCCTTTATTTCACCTTGTTTTGACATTGTTTTCATTATCATTCAATATGGTTGTAATATTTTTAGTTTCTACTTCATCCCCATTGTTAAATTGTACCCCCATCCCCCTAAAGTGATGTAATAACTTAGATTTTAATTTCCGCATTTTATTTGCCTTTCATATATTGCTAGTAAATAAGATGTATGGCAAGATAAAATCAACAAATAGATGACTTTCAAATACAAGACAAAATGCATGCAAACTAACACACTATTCACACTAACACCTCTAGGGTAACCTCATTTCGTTGCCTATCGTAAAAAATAGTCATGTCCCTTGAACATGGGACGTTTTAGCAAAGAACCTTCGATGAAAAAGGATCGTAGTCCCTCGATGACCCTCGATGTTGCCTTCGGTAAAACGATCTAGTCCCTAAACTACATTGCTAAGATGTTCCATGAGTTGCCTTCTATGACTATACAAACGTCCCTACACCCGTCCCTTCATATCCAACAATGGGACTTCTTACCAAATCAATGGTAAGATAGTCATATATAAAGGAGAAGGAAAAGCACATTTAATACCTTTTGAGTAGGTAGTTTCGCTCTTAGTTGCTCGCTTACTCACAACAAAAACATTTTATACACCAACACTTTCATTTCAAAAACATTTTCAAAAAAAAAAGATAAAACATTTTTATACGTTCTTATAGAGACGAGAACCATTGAAAAATATCTTTCCGAAAACCATTCTCCACAACACAATCCACAAACACGTCTTTGAACTATCTTTCGAAACAAAACTTTGTACGCGTTCTTATAGAAACGAGAACCATTACAAAGACATTTTCAAAACACTCTCAAAGCCCACATCACAAAGCACATTCAAACAAAAGCAAGTTGATCTAGCGAGTAAATAAGAGCCCATGGAAAACCATGGATGAAAAGGGTGCTAATACCTTCCCTTTTCATAATCTACCCCCCGAACTCAAAAACATCTCTGAAAGGTCTTTCCTGTGCTTTTTCACCTTTCCTTATTGGATAAAAGAAAAGTTGGTGGCGACTCTTGCTAAACCGCAACATTTGCGAACACAAACGCAAAACTCTCCAAGTCAGTTCTCCCACCGTATCACACTCCCTTAGAAACAAACAATTGAAATGGATCTTATTGAGTACAATGGATGTGAGGGGTGCTAAAACTTTCCCCTCGCATAATCGACTTCCGTACCCTCTCTTTTTGGTTGCAAGACCATCTTATCCATCCTCTTGGGGTTTTCTCGATATTTACCCTTCCTTCCGGATAAATAAAGTTTGGTAGCGGCTCTGTGTTTTGTCGGTCGCTTCAGCTGGCGACTCTTCTAGGGAAGTACTAATGCGAGTCAATCCTAGTTTTGTTTGTTTTCTTCTTTCGGTGTTTATTTATTTAATTTATTTTCTTTACCGCTTTATTTCTTTATTTCTTTATTACTTTCTTTGGTATATATCGTGTTTTACTTTTGCTACTCACATATTCTGGATATGTTGTATCTTCTGTGATGTTGGGGTGGGTGATTTCATTTGATAACTTCTATACCTGGACTTGGGGTTACACTTAGGATTAGGATGGGCGGTATAGTCATGTTAACTTTGAGGGAGTAATCCCGAAGAAGAATACATGAGATCCCCCACTCAGTAGAGGTCCCCTTGAATGTAGCATTGTTTACCAAGTAATTGGGAAGACATGTTGCTTTCAACTGGGATCCAGAGAATCTGAGAGTCGTAGAACCCTTAACCCATCCTATCCTTTTTAGGTATAACGTGGAAACTATGACAGAGTAATCCAGAAGTAGTTGTCATGCGATGCTGTACTCAGACGATTTTTCTTGCGAATATTACTAATTACCGAGTGTGATCGGTGGAAATAGAACTGACTGTTTTGAAATGCTGGTTCGCGAAATGTCGCGGTAAGCAAGAGTCGCCACCGTCTTTTATGTTCTCCAACAAGGAAAGGACAAAAGCACAGCAAAATTCCTTTTCGAGATGTTTCTCGGGTTCGGGAGGTAGATTATAGAAAGGGAAGGTGTTAGCACCCTTTCTATCCGTGGTTATCCACGGGCTCTTAGGTACTTGCTCACTATGTTTTCAAAAATGTTTGCTTTTCTTGTGTTTGTGGGTTTTGAAAAAGTTTAGTTTGAAAACTTCTAGGTAACTCTTGTATCAGTCCTCAAGAGTGTATGAAGTATTTATTTGAAAACTTTTGTCAGAAAAGTGTAGGTGCGAAAAGTATTTTTGTTGTTTTGAAAGAGAAAGTACCCAGGAGAAATCTACCTACTCAAAAGAAATTAAGTTGTGTAAATGTCCTTTAGACAGTACTATCCCACTATTGAGAAGTAGGTAGCACCGTCGTTGGAGTTATTCGGGTCAATTCGATTATAGGGACATGTGTGGTCACCAAATCAATAGTAGGATGCCTTAGCGGTAACCCTAATGTCCTAGATCCTTTTTTATCCGAGGCAACCGTTTCGAGGAAACTTGGATCTTTAGACAGGAGGGCGACCTCTAAAACACCCTATACTCAATGACCACATCGAGGCAACCAAGTGAGGCGTACCCTAAGAGTGGCATGTGCGCGTGTGTCAGGATTCAGTTTAAGATTATCTTTGCACATGTATCATGGTGAGCTACGAGTTGATTTTAATTTTCAGGCAAGTCTTGTCATGCATAGTTAACAGTTAATAATTGTGCGGAAAATAAATTGCGGAAAATAAATTGCGGAAAGTAAATATACGCTATTACAAGGCGTCGGGTATTTACATCGCCAAAAACATAACCCTTGTAAAGTAAATTGCGAGAAAATAAAGAAAGCGATAAATGGATCCTAATTATCTATTACATCCTCGGAGCAATTACATAAATATGATCAAAATAATATGCGGGCGAGAGAAATTGAATCGGGAAAAGTCCTTAGGGTTTTGACCCTTTGTGAGAAAGAAAGAAGTTTGGTTATTTTGCATTAAATTAAACCTAATTCTAATTAATTAAATAAAATAAATGTTTTTTTAAGTTTTTTATGTTTTTAATGAAAATAAAATAAAAAGGAAAACATGATTAAAAGTTGTCAAAAACCTAATTCTACATGGATTTTATTTATTGTGAAAAAAAAGTTAAAGTTGACTTAATTAACTAAATTTACCTATGTTAGAATTTATTTACAAAAATAATAAGGTGAAATTAATAAATAATAATAATAATAAAAATATTTAATTTTCTGAATTTATTATGAAAATAATAATTATGTTAATTAAATAAATATAATAATAATAATAATTAATAAAAGTAAAAACAATTAAAGATAAAATATAAAAGAGAAAAAATAAGAAACAAAACCCAGGGGGTGTTGGGCCCAGATGGAGGTTAAGAATCAATTCTCAGGCCCATTAATCTCTCAAGCATGTTTGACTTTTGGAGATCATCCACGCTTGCTTTGACCAGGGAGTACCATGATCATTCAATCCTGACCTTTAGATCCAAACTTGTGACCACTTGGCATGCTGAGATGAGAAGCGTATGGTGGAACGCTTTTGGAGACCTGTATGTAATTACATGAAGAAAAATATGAAACAATTATTTTGGGGGACCTGGGATTCGAACCCAGGTCCCAATGGTTACCAGCCAACGCATCTTCCACTAGGCCATTACGCTGCAATTGATATTATAATACCAAGTAATCAATATATTAAAAAATCAAACAGTATGCTGCATAAAAGAAAACGCGCGCTTATTTTTGAATAGACCAACCATGTATCACCACGTACTCATCTTCCTCGTTTGCCTGTAAAAAACACAGTTAGATAGCGGGGGTTTTTAACCCCCACAACCTGCAATGACCAATAATAGCGATTAGGGCTACAATGAATATAAATATTTCGCGATGGTGCCAACGTGTTCGTCTTGTTCTGACGGTTTCAACCATATGCCTTAGAGGTTCTAATTTTTCCTGGATAATAAAGCCCCAATTTGGAAGCTCAAGAACCCTAGATTTTGTCAATGGCAACTTACGATTCTGCACACTATAATCAAATTAATTAATACCATTAGCTTTATATGAACTCAAGCAATACAAAACAATGAATAAAGCATGTTAATTATGCATGAAATAGCCACTACGATTATGGACATGAGAAGCAAATCGTGGGTCTGTTCTTGAGTATTTCTTGAGCTTTAGCGTATGGTTTTGATTGCAATACGTCTCTGGGGACTCCTGCAATGTGTTAGAATTAATAAAAAGCTTTGAATTATGCTAGAATATGGAAATCAGTTTTTGACTTTTCTTTAAATTTTCTTGAATGTGGTTATGGCTTTTCTGCAGCAAATTCACGTCTGCATGAATAGGATTGGCTTGTGTACTTATAGGGCAACTGAATTAGGTCAAAATCTTGAGCACAAATCCATTGAATAATGGTTTGAATATTTGATTGAAAATCAAATATTTTTGAATCTTTTTGATTGGAAAAACTTGCTAAATTTGGAGATTCTTGTCCCTTTGATTTGCACACGAAATTGCCAGCATATCTTGACCATGTTTGCTTCACAAAAGATTGAAAAATCAAATCTTTGTATTTTCCTACAATTTGAATTAATTAAATGAATTAAAATTGATTAAAAATCCAATTAATTAATAAAAAATAAGAAAATAAATTTAATTAAGCTTGATGGGTCGTGCATAGGCCATGGATAAAGTTTCAAGAAGAAATTTGAGGCCCATTAGCAAAAACAAAGTGTTTTGAGCAAAGTTGACTTTTGCAAATTCACAAAAATTTCCCAACTTCTCCAATGCATATCTTGCTCAATTTTGATCATATGAACATGTTCTTGGACATTTTGGAAAGGTCTTGAAGTCCTCTAACCAATGCATTTGGTCCCATGTCATTTGGATTTACCAATCTCAAGTTATGGTCTTTGACTTAAAGTGCATTTTTGTTGACTTTTGAAATTGACCTATAATGTAGAAATTAATAACTTTTTGTGAGAGCATTTCTTGGACTTGGAATGTGAAGATGAATTGTAGGAAATGTAATCCCCTTCAAACTGAGCATTGGATGGGATTTTTCTAATGAACCATGAAAAAGTTATGCCCTGGTCAAGATACAGTTGACTTTTCTACTGTCTAAAAATAGTAACTTTTTACATCTTGATGATTTTTGAGCCATCCTTGTGGAATCATGATCAAGACTTTATCAAATGATGATTGTGGACTCAAAATAAGATGTTGACCAAAAATTCTGACTTTTGACTGTAAAATGACCATTTTGCCCCTGCAGTTGACTGTGGATCAAATGAAGCTTTTGACTGTGGAATTTGGCACTGTGAGTCTTGAAACTTGACATGTAGATGCTTGAGAATATGTATAGGCCTATGGGACTTGATTGGATCATTGAAAACCCAAAATTCATTGAAGGAACCAAAACCCTAATTTTGACTGGCTTAGGAGGCATTTGGACTGTGCAACCCTTGAGAAATCTTGAACCAGTTGAAGATGATTCTTGATAAATATTGAAGAATATGGGAGGGAATATTTTGGGGTACAACAGTTGCCCCTGTTCAATCTTCTTAAACCTGAGGATGTAGATTGGCTTGCGTGCCTTTCGTGATCCGAAGGTGGAAGATGATTGAACACTAGAGTGCCCAGAAATTTGCACTCGCATGGTGTAGTATCAGCAATGTGATGTCGGGAATGGGCTTACAGATTCCATTTGGAGAGATGATGGATATGAGGATGGGCTTATAGATGCCATCTGGAGATGCGACAAAATCTTGTCGGGAATGGGATTATGGATGCCATTTGGAGATGTAATGGATAGTTGTGGAGATGGGCTCAAAGATGCCATCTGGAGATGTTGATCGCGTAAGAGATTCCTTAGAGAGAACTTGCGTACCTGAGAAAGAAAGATAATTTTTTGGCCTGTTACAGGTGTTGATCTTCAATCTCTTCATGCAGATACTTTCCTGGCTAGATACAGGTATAGATCTACAATCAATCGCTCACAGATATGCCCTGGCTAGATACAGGTATCGAATTTGGAACTTCAAAAGGTTGGTCGAGATAGCTTTCCTGGCTGGATACAGGTGTAGACCTCTGACCTGAGAATGAAAGATAACTTCCTGGCCTGTTATAGGTGTTGATCTTCAATCTCTTCATGCAGATGCTTTCCTGTCTAGATACAGGTATAGATCTACAATCAATCGCTCACAGATATGCCCTGGCTAGATACAGGTATCGAATCTGGAACTTCAAAAGGTTGGTCGAGATAGCTTTCCTGGCTGGATACAGGTGTAGATCTCTGACCTGAGAATGAAAGATAATTTCCTGGCCTGTTACAGGTGTTGATCTTCAATCTCTTCATGAAGATACTTTCCTGGCTAGATACAGGTATAGATCTACAATCAATCGCTCACAAATATGCCCTGGCTAGATACAGGTATCGAATCTGGAACTCAAAAGGTTGGTCGAGATAGCTTTCTTGGCTGGATACAGGTGTAGATCTCTGACCTGAGAATGAAAGATAGTTTCCTGGATAGATGCAGGTATTGATCTTCAAACTCTTCATGTAGATAATTTTCCTGGTTGGATACAGGTGTAGACCTACAATCAATCGCTCACAGATATGCCCTGGCTAGATACAGGTATCGAATCTGGAACTTCAAAAGGTTGGTCGAGATAGCTTTCCTGGCTGGATACAGGTGTAGATCTCTTCAAGCAGATACTTTCCTGGCTAGTTACAGGTATAGATCTACAATCAATCGCTCACAGATATGCCCTGGCTAAATACAGGTATTGAATCTAGAACTTCAAAAGGTTGGTCGAGATAGCTTTCCTGGCTGGACACAGGTGTAGATCTCTGACCTGAGAATGAAAGATAGTTTCCTGGCTAGATGCAGGTATTGATCTTCAAACTCTTCATATAGATAACTTTCCTGGCTGGATACAGGTGTAGACCTACAATCAATCGCTCACAGATATGCCCTGGCTAGATACAAGTATCGAATCTGGAACTTCAAAAGGTTGGTCGAGATAGCTTTCCTGGCTGGATACAGGTGTAGATCTCTGACCTGAGAATGAAAGATGACTTCAGGCTAGATACAAGTATTGATCTTCAATCTCTTCATGCAGATACTTTCCTGGCTAGATACAGGTATAGATCTACAATCAATCGCTTACAAACATGCCCTGGCTAGATACAGGTATCGAATCTGGAACTCCGAAAGGTTGGTAGAGATAGCTTTCTTGGCTGGATACAGGTGTAGACCTCTGACCTGAGAATGAAAGATGACTTCCTGGCTAGATACAGGTATTGATCTTCAATCTCTTCATGCAAATACTTTCCTGGCTAGATACAGGTATAGATCTACAATCAATCGCTCACAGATATGCCCTGGCTAGATACAGGTATCGAATCTGGAACCTCAAAAGGTTGGTCGAGATAGCTTTCCTGGCTGGATACAGGTGTAGACCTCTGACCTGAGAATGAAAGATAATTTCCTGGCCTGTTACAGGTGTTGATCTTCAAACTCTTCATGCAGATACTTTCCTGGCTAGATACAGGTATAGATCTATAATCAATCGTTCACAGATATGCCCTGGCTAGATACAGGTATCAAATCTGGAACTTCAAAAGGTTGATGGTAATCATCTTTGGATTGACTTTTTCCTGAAAAGGAAAAACATTAGTTGTATGCAATTCCATGATGTATGAAATGCATAATGTCATGATGTTCCCAAAAATAAATGGGATTGGGTGATATGATGCGTATATGCATGGGTCATGATGTATGACAATGTGATGTTTATGAATGTATCTTCGTCTGGGAAAATAAATCCTTGACGAATGTCGGGAAGTTCGTTGGATCCTGGGCTGATGTTGAAGAGTAGAGTTCTTCATTTCCGTTGGGGATGATGAACAAAGATGTTTGCAAGAATAAACCGGTAGGAGAAGATAACTCCGTTGGGGGATAAACTTTATGAAGAGATTACTCTGCGGGGAATTACTCTGTAGGAAGAGATGCTTCGCTGAGATTTTAATGATAACTTCGCTGGGGATTCCGTTGATAAGTTATGTTGGGGAATTTGATGAACTCCGCTGGGGATAGGAAGAACTTCGCTGAGGACGATCTTTCCGTTTCAAATTGCTGAGGATAACCTAGTTAGACTCTGGTGGGGGATAACCTCTGAATATGGCTAGGGAGAGATATTCGTACTCTGCAGGGGATAAGCTTCCAGAATCTACTGGGGATAAGCTTCCAGAATCTACTGGGGGGATGGTTCAACTCTCCTGGGGAAACTTTTGAGACTGCACTGGGGAAGTGGCTCCACTGGGGTGTCTGTATTCTGCCGGGGAACAATCTTATATCTCTGTCGAGGAATATTAAGACTGTCGGAGATGCTTGCTGAGGAATATCTGCGTACTCCGTTGGGGAATATTAAGACCTTCTGGGGATACCCAACTTCCAGGACTGGTGGTAGACCAACTCTGCTCGGGGGAGAGTATTGTTGAATTGCTGGGGATACTGTTCCTTTTTAGGGCTGATAGGAGACCAACTCTGCTTGGGGAGAGAGCATGGTTGACTCTTGTCTTACTATGCGGTGAGTGAAGGTATCCTGGTTACGTTCTTCAGCCGAACCTACCTTGGTACCTTGGTGGACAGAGCAACTAGATCACTTAGACAATTTTTATTGCCCCTGTTTCTGATGTCACCTGTAATTAGTCCTTTGTTTCGCATGCAAATATTTATGAACAACAATTAATGTCAAATGCATATATCAAAAATGAACCATGGACGTTCTTTGCAAAACAAAACAGATAAAGGAAAAACAATTTGTAATTTGTCTGAAAAATGAGCTTGTATTGATTTTGAAGTTTGCCTGTAAATAGGCGTTTTTTGTACATGAGGTTGACGTCCTAGTAAGAGAACTCCGCCGAACAAAATAGAGTTTATACAATTTGTGAAAAGAAAAACAAAACTGCTATGTGAAAAATCCCACTGGGTTCCAACTCTGCTATCGCCTTTATGTCTTTGAGCGTCTCATCACTTCGCTGCTTAGTTGAAGATGAAGCTGATTGCTTGGTGTCGTCTGAGCCTGATGGTCGATACCGAAGGTCTGGATGCAGGGTGATCCAATGAGACATAGTATTACGCTTTAATCCCTAACTTTTTCCTGGACCGCCCTTTCGGGTTTTCATTCCACCGGGATACTCATTTTTTCCCAAGCCGCCTTTTCAGGTTTTCGACTTGCCGGGTGTACATATTTTTTCATTTTCATCCCTTATTTTTGCCTGAACCCTTTTGGTTTGCCGGGAAGCCCTTATTTTTGCCTAGGCCAGTCGACCTAGCGGGTCTTTAATCATGCGTAGTATCTTTTTACTATGTCTGCATTGGCGGGGTGAGGAAGGTCGTCACCATCCATGGTGGTTAGAATCATTGCTCCTCCTGAGAAGATGTTCTTAACCACAAATGGCCCTTCGTACGTAGGGGTCCATTTGCCCCTGGGATCACCTTGAGGTAGAATGACGCGCTTGATTACCAGGTCTCCGACTTCATACTCTTGTCGTCTGACTTTCTTGTTAAATGCCTTGATCATCCGTTTTTTGTACGTTTGACCATGACAAATAGCAGTGAGTCTCTTTTTGTCAATTAGGTTTAATTGATCAAGCCGAGTCTGGATCCAGTCATCTTCGCTCAAACCTGCATCCTTCTGTTTACCTTGGGTTTTGGTAAACAACCGCTGATCCTCCAAATGGTTACTTATTTGGTTACTCGCAGGATCGATCAGATTGATCCTAGGACATAGGTTGATTTTGAAGTTTGATTGAATTGGATAAGGCTTTAAATAAATTGGCTTTAAATGAATTGCATAAAGGAAAGACTTGGTAAAATAAATAAGGCTTAAAGTAAAGGGTTTCGACAGGAATGTAAAGAGAAAAGCAAGTAAATTTCTGGAAAAGTAAATGACTTTAATTGATAAAATTGGTGTTTCACACATACATTTCTCAACAATTCTTTCTCACACGCTGGGTACTCGAATCTATATGAGTGACTTTGTATAGAATTGTGAACACACGCGAGAAACTACATGTCTACTCCTATTTATACTAAAACATTCCAAGTAACCGTCGGGCAGTTACACTGCTTCGAGATCAATCCACTTGGCACGTTCTCCATGCTCGACGCTCCAGATCCTTGCACGTTTGCACGTGGTAACTGCTGGAAACCGTTTTCCCTCCAAACGCTTGAATTTCAAACTGCTCCACTCTGAACCATCGAACACTTTCGTCAAGAGACATCTTCGACGAGAAACTCCTTCGACGTCGAAGGCAATCAGCCTTCTTCCTTGGAAGAAATCTTCTAAGTACTTTGCCATCTTTCGACAGGCATTTCGACAGACTTAACTAGTCGAAGACATCCTTCAGCTTTAATGGCTGACATCAACAAAACAAAGGTGTCGAATTTAGGAGCCAACAAATTGCCCCCCAAGAATGCCTTATTTCGACTCTGAAAGAAAAAGGCATTCTTTGAAACGCCATTCGACACCTGTCTTTCCACGCTTAGTCACAAGTTAACTTGTGCACTTTTTGTTGCTTTTTACCAACTATTGGCAATCCCAAGAAAACCATCCTTGATTTGATCCTAGGACGTCACTTTCAGTACGGCGTGCAGTACCAAACGTCATTTCAGAATTTGTCATTATGACAATTCCCAAAAACGAGGACGCACGCTGCGTCCCTCCATTTCTGCAGAAACGGCCAAAACAACAGGGGGCTGCCACGCGTCCCACTAACTCCTGCAGCATTAAATGGCATTTAATGTCCTCGTTATTGGGGATTTTTCCCACTACTATAAATAGTAGTAAGTACCCCATTGTGGGACTTTTTACGCCATCTAGCCTTCAAACTTCCCTGTTTTCATACAAGCGCTATCTTTGCAGAAACTCTTCCTCTTTCACTTCATATTCAACCTCATTTCAAACAATGGCCTCTGCTTCTACTGCTCCTAGTGCTAACGCACCAACTGAACATGCTAAACCCAAGGTTTTCGTCACTGCCCCGGTAGTAAACTCTACAGGCAAACGAAGGGTTCCTGAACCTTCTGACATCGCCGTTCGCGACGCCTACTCACGCCACTTGATGATCCCGGTTGGATACTCCAACCAGATCTTTGCAATGTCTGGCCCCATGAATCCAAGTATCTCTGAAGCTCTGAAGATCAAGAGCTATTTCCCAATAGTCGAGAAACTCAAACCAGTAGCATGCGCCAAGAAAGACGCAGAAGACAATGAAGACCCTACACGTGAAAAAATCGACCTCCGCTTCTTCAACAGAGGTGTTAGGGTCTTCAGGTCTTGCCCTAACCTTACCTCTGATTATGTTGCTTGGCTAACAAAGATGGAGAAGCATCAAACTCCAATCTGGAAGGATATGGGAATCTTCGACCTAGTGATGCTGTCGAAGACGGGTTTGAACTACTCCCCGGAGATGCTGATAGCTTCACTGTTGTTCTGGGACTACTCCCACTTCACTTTTCATCTTCCCTGTGGGATGCTAACCCCCACACTCTTCGATGTGGCCGCTATTACTGGCCTTCGACCCACCGGTGATTACTTCGATCCGGAGGAGATGTCGGAGGACCAAATTGGCTTCTCTGAGACCAAACCAACATACACCACTTTCATCAACCATTACCATGACAGGTCGACAGATGCTGTGTCGGATGTCGAACACATAGCGTTTCTAGCCTTATGGCTGACTCGCTTTGTGTTTTGCTCGAAGTCTCTACAGGTGACCAAAAAGATGGTCACTCTTGCTACCCAACTGCATCACCGCCAAAACATCTGTTTGGCAGAACTGATTCTGGCTAGCCTCTATGACTCGATCAGCAATGGGGCCACTCTTCTGAAACATATCGAGGACAGGGCCAGTTTGCTACTCGCTGGACCTTTTTGGCTACTCCAACTGTGGCTCAATGCCACTTTCGAATCTTTCTTGCCCAAGAAGGTTCAGATAAACGAACAGGCTCCAGCGATAGCGAATAGACGCGTCGAAGGAATCAGGCTGGCTCTGCTAACACCTATGGAAGATGGCCTGGAGTTTCAGCAAACCTTCACCAACTTCGTTCTGATGTTCGCTCGAAGGAAGGAATTTGTTTCAACTATGGCTCCATTTGCTCGACGACAAGTAGGCCCAGCATGGTTCACAAGGCCACATCCAAAGGCGTCGAGTGGTCCCAATGTTGAT
This sequence comes from Vicia faba, assembly GCA_948472305.1. Lineage (NCBI taxonomy): Eukaryota > Viridiplantae > Streptophyta > Magnoliopsida > Fabales > Fabaceae > Vicia > Vicia faba. The sequence goes on from OX451741.1 coordinate 304,211,984, forward strand.
GAACACACAATACTGTGGGAGGCGTTCCTTACACCAAGGATCATGCCTCTTCGATTCAAGAGTTCTAAGACTCATTTGAGTCTGATTTCCTACCAACCAAATCTGGTATCTCGCCAATTTGGTATTATCCAAACCCTACCTTCTCCGATTTTTCAAAGAGAGAAGTCCATGCTGTACTTCTGCAATGATTACACAAAAGAAGCTGCCATCAAGCATATCGGAAGATATGCTGGTCGAACAATCCTCTCGCTGTTTGACTACCAGCTCAATTTCCTTTGCTCACCATCCTTCGAGGAGTGGTGGAAAAGCTATTATGCTGAGTACTTCTTCGACGAGAAGGACTTCATGGATGAGCTGCAAAAGTCTTTTGTCCTTGTGTTGGACAAAGTAAAGAAATGTAAGTTCACTCTCTCACATTACTTTTTGTCTTTCTCTTCGACTGCTAGCCTGTTAATTTTTTCATTTGCTTTCAGTTGTTCGAAAGCCTGTAGCCAAGAAGGCTACAGAAGGCCAACAAGGAGGAGGCCCTTCAACAAAACCTCCACCACCGGCGAAGACTACAGCGCCGGCGAAGACCATGAGCAACCAACAGGGGGAAGGCTCTTCGAAGAAGCCTTCTATATCGGTAACCAGACTTTCTTCATTTTCCTTCTGGCTTTCGATTTTTGATTTTCGATGCAATTATTCAATCGAATTCCTATTGGTTTTCTAGGCACCTTCGCCCAAGAAACGGCCAGGACTGGTGGTCGAATCTGGGAGTGACGAAGAAAGTGATTCCCCTCCTGCCCCCTTAAAAAGGCGAAAGTTGACGAAGGATGCTTCTGTTCCTGCTCCTGCTCCTGAAGGTCGAACCGTCAGAATAAAGGTTGCTGTGAGAAAGCCTAGGCCACCTCCAGTGATCATCGAGGAGCCAACTGAGGAGGAACTGAACGTTCTTCTTAACAAGCCTGTCGAAAGTGACAATTCCAGCCCTGGGGCTGAAGCTAATCCACAGGTAATCCCTTAGACCTTTTTATAATTTAGGCATAGATACCCATATTCGATTGTGTCTCTTTCAACATCTGAAGATTCGTCTTCTTTCCCTTTTCAGGATACTACTGAAAGTTCTCCGCCAAGGACCTCAGAAACGCTGGAATCTGCTGAACTTAGCAGGCCTCAGGAAAAAGGCTTGGGCAATGACGAAGCCCATACTGAGAATGAGGTCAATGCTGAAACGGTAGAGAAACCAACAGAGGAACCTATGGTGGAGGAACAACAGCCAGAAACGGTTCAGGTGGTGGATCTGTCAGAAGAGAATCATGAAGAAAGGGACCAAGGCAATGATGGCGAAGAGAATCAAAATGCTGCCGATGAAGAGAACCAAGGTGGCACTGGCGAAGGACACCAGGGTGATGCTAGCGATGAACACCAAGATGACGCTGGCGAAGGGCCCCAGGGTGATGCTAGCGAAGAACCACAAGTCGACGCTGGTACTGCCTCAGTCCGAGTCGAAGAGAAACCAGTCGAGGCACTTAGCATTCAACAGCCTCAAACCCAAGATAATACTGTTGCAAGGGTTACCTCCTCGAAGCACAGGTCAAAAGAGGACTTGGAACTCTTGAAACAAACTGACCCTGTTAGCTACCTCAATGCAATCATCGAGAGTAAGAGTTCGTCTGACACTAGTCAGGAAATTCCTACCCTGTCGGGGAAGTCTACTGAAACTTCTTCTCTTGATGATGCTTTGGCGAAGATTAAGGCCCAGTTCTTCAAGAGGGACTTGATGAAGACTTTAGAGGGGGACCCCACTGCTCCATCATGCTTAAAGGAGGTCTTGAATGCTGTCGACTTTGAAGCTGTAGCCCCAGAAATCTCAGACTTGATCATGGAGTTACACTCTATGATTGATCAAGTTTCAGCAGATTACAGGCGCCAAAGAGGGTTTAACAGTCAGCTTGAGGTGTTGTATGGAAAAAGCTCCTCTGCGTGGACTGCTGTCTCAGATTCGACTTCTCGAATTGCTGAGTTGTCGAAACAAAAAGCGTCTGTGCAGGAAAAAGTCGATGCCATTGATCGAGAGAATGCTTCCTTCCGGGCGCAAATCGCAGAAATAGAGGCGAAGATAAACGCCAACACTGTACTCAAGGAGGAACTTCTTTCGACCATCTCAGACACCGAGAGCCAGACTGAGATCAAACAAGGCCTGGAATTTGCTGAGAGGGCCCAAAGCCTCGACGCTCAAATTGCCAAACTAGTGCAGGAAAACTCCTGGTGCAAGAAGAGGTTGGAGCTGCAGCAAGCCAAGTATCTTCGACTCAGGAACTCTCTTACCTTTTGATTGATTCTCTTTTGTAACCATATTCTGTAATCGTTATTCGACAACAATTGCCATCTTGGCTGAAATTTATAAAATTTCCATTTTGGCATTTTTATGGTTAATTTAGTCTTGTTCTTTTATTATTTTATTTTTATCTCTTGAAGTATAGGTTTGTATTTTTTCAAATATTTACCATTTACTCTCAAGAGCCTTTTATCTCCACCTAACTCTTCGACTTCATAGGCTCCACCAGAAAAAGTTTGGATAACTCTGAAGGGTCCTTCCCATTTGGGTGACCATTTCCCCATGCTTCGATCCCTTCGATCCATGGGAAGAATTACCTTCCAAACTAGTTCTTCAGGCAAAAATACCTTAGGTTTTACCTTTCTATTATAAGAGTCTTCTACTCTTTTCTTCTGAAGCCTGAGTAGGTCGAGAGCGTGTAATCTCTCTTCGTCTAAATCCACCAGTTCATCTAACATCATGTTCCAATAAACTTCAGAAGGAATATCATAATGCCTCTGAACCCTTGCAGATTGAAGACAAATTTCTGCTGGTAACACTGCATCATGGCCAAAAGTTAGCCTATACGGTGTTGTACCAGTGGCTTCTTTTGGGGACGTTCGACAAGCCCATAAAATCTGGTCTAACGTCTTATGCCAATTTTTTGGTTTCTTCCCAACATGTTTCTTTATCAAGCCAATCACCACTTTGTTAGCTGCTTCGACTTGACCATTCGCCTGTGCATAATAAGGCGTTGATGTTAGGAGTTTGAAACCTGTTTCCTGAGCAAATTCCTGCATCTTTCGACCAGTGAAAACTGACCCTTGATCAGTTGTTATCGTCTCAGGGATTCCATACCTAAAGATAATGTTCTTTTGAATGAATTCAATGACATTTTCTTGGTCTACATTGACTAAAGGGACAGCTTCGATCCACTTAGTAAAATAATCAATGCCTACCAATATGTATTTCTGACTCTTTGATGATGCTGGTCGAATCTCTCCAATGAGATCCAACGCCCATCCTCTAAAGGGCCAAGGCTTCACTATCGAGTGAAGCTCGCTTGCTGGTACATGTTGGATGCCTGTATGGACTTGACACTCTTGGCACCCTTTGGCGAACTCAACACAATCTTTCAGCATAGTGGGCCAATATAGTCCTTGTCGAAACAACAACCATTTCATCTTATGGCCTGCTTGGTGAGCCCCACATGCCCCAGCATGCGTAGTCGAAAGGGCTATGTATGCTTCAGTTTCACTCAAACATTTCAGCAACACCCCTTCAGGCGTCTTCTTGAATAACTCGTTACCCATGAGTACATAACTCAACGCCCTGTATTTTGTTTTTCGTTCTGTCGAAGCTCCTGGATTTTGAAGATAGTCCACAATGGGTTTCCTCCAATCTTGCTCTGACAAATTATCAATGAACGAAATCTCGAAGTTACTGTGATCAGCATATCCTAGTCTCGTCGATTCCAAGTCTGTTGGTGATAGACAAGTTGCTTTTATCTTCTCTCGAACTTCGATTGCTCTTTGTAACTTCGTTTTTGAAATCTTATACCCAGATGCAATCTGTGCCAAGTCGTTGGCTATTTGATTTTCGACTCTGGGTATGTGTCGAATATTGACCGCTTCAAATTTTTTCAATAAACGATTTGCTATCACAAAGTACATAATGAGATTTTCTCTTATGCATTTATATTCCTTTGTGACTTGCTTAATGACTAACTCTGAGTCTCCCATTATTTCGACTCGAGTTGCCCCCAATTCCAACAATATCTCAAGGCCAGTAATTAGAGCTTCATACTCAGCCTCATTATTCGAACAAGAACCTGCTATTTTGTACTTGAATGTTGTTGGAATTTTATCTGGAGAAATAATCAAGACTCCTACTCCTGTTCCATCTTTATGGCTGGAACCATCGAAGTAGAATTTCCAAGGTTCTATCTCCACATAATTAATATCCTCAACTTGAATTGAGTGGTCGACTATAAAGTCTGCCACCACTTGTCCTTTTACTGCCTTAAGAGGCATAAAGGTCAAGGAGTATTCAGTTAATGCTAATGCCCACTTGCCAATTCGACTATGCAAGATAGGTTTCGACAACATATATTTGAAAACATCAAAATGAGACGAAACATAAACATCAACTGGTTTTATATATTGCTTGAGTTTTGTACAAGAGAAATACAGACATAGACACAATTTTTCAACTTCGCTATATCTAGTTTCTGCATCATTCAAAACTCTACTGAGATAATAAATGGGTCTTTCGACTCCATTCTCATCCTCTTGGGCTAACATACTTCCCAGAGTTTTGTCAGATGCAGCTATGTACAATCTCATACTCCTATTGCTACAAGGAGGCACCAAAATAGGTGGCTTAGTGAGGTACCCTTTGATTTTGTCGAAGGCTTCTTGTTGCTCCTGCCCCCATTCGAACCCCTCTTTATTCAGTCGAAGTAAGGGTGAAAAGGCCTGAGCTTTCCCACTTAGATTAGATATAAACCTCCTTAAGAAATTTATCTTGCCTAAGAGAGATTGCAATTCCTTCTTATTCGATGGCGCTTTCGCTTCCAGAATTGCCTTCGTCTTGTTCTGGTTGATTTCGATTCCTTTCTTGTGGACAACGAAGCCCAAGAAATCTCCAGCTTTCACACAGAACGCACACTTCAAAGGGTTCATCTTCAGACCATGTTTTCTCATTCTTTCGAATGATTGTCGAAGGTGGTCAATGTGATTCTTCCTGGAAACAGATTTTATAACAATATCATCAATATAAACTTGCATAAAAGTGTTAATAAAATCATGGAAGATAGTATTCATTGCTCGCTGGTACGTTGCCCCAGCGTTCTTTAGGCCAAAAGGCATCACTACCCATTCGTAAGTGCCTAAGGCCCCAGGGCATCGAAAAGCTGTTTTCGACACATCCTCTTCAGCAATGAATATTTGATTATATCCTGAATAACCATCGAGCATACTCAGGTATTCATAGCCAGCGGCAGAATCGACTAGCATTTCCGCCACAGGCATAGGATATTCATCTTTGGGGGTGGCAGCATTCAGATCCCTGAAATCTATGCACACCCTTAACGTACCATTTTTCTTAATTACTGGCACAATATTTGCAATCCATTCGACATACCTTGTAACACGGATGAATTTGCATTTCAGAAGTCTTTCGACCTCCGTTTTGATCTTCGACAGTATTTCTGGAGCGAAGCGCCTTGGATTTTGCTTGATTGGCTTCTTCCCAGGTTTGATTGGCAACTGAAGTTCTACCAATCCTCTGTCGAGACCAGGCATTTCGTCATAATCCCATGCAAAACAGTCTTTAAACTCTTTCAGCAATTGGATTACTTCCAACCTAAGTTCTGGATCGATTTTGGCGCTGATGTAAGTTGGCCTTTTCTCTGATCCTTCGCCTAAGTTTATTTCTTCTAAAGGGTCTTGTGCTAACATTTTAATGTTGTTCGCCAAGGGGTCCTTTTCGAAGCCCAAAGGCTCATCGTCATAGATGGCGTCGAGCCTCTGTTCCTGCATTTCTTCTGGCATGATATCAGGGGGTTTTGGATCGAAATCCTTTCCTGGGCCAACAGCAGATATTTGTTGATCGTTGGCCTGTGTGGCCATGTACTTTACTTCGGCTTCGAGAGCCGTTATCATCTTGGTTTCGGCTACATAAGCCGAAATTCGCTTCAAAGATTGTGACTCAGTCATTATCACTGAATTCACTTCCCCAACCAGTTGGTTGGATATCAGTTAACCCACTGAAGTCTATGTGGGACAAGTCTTCTCTGTCCCATTGGAAACCATGCTCAGGATGCAGGTATAGGGAACAAAAAGTGTTTGGCGCTGGCGCCATGTCGAAGTCAGGTGTTGGACATGGCCCTATGTGAGCCAAGTTTTTGTCGAAATCTGCCAAACCCAGGTGATTTACTTCGCCAAGGTAGTAGCTTTGATCTGCCTCTATGTTTTCGACCATCCCATCTGGACGCCATAGCAGCAGCCTTTGGTGCATCGATGAAGGCACAGCGCCTACACCATGAATCCATTCACGGCCTAACAAAAGATTGTAGTTAGGTTTGGCCGATATGACCATGAACATCGTTGGTCGAAGGATCGAACCTACTTTGATGTCTAGCTGGATCACTCCCATGGTGGTCCCTATGCCGCCCTCATAGTTCGACAAGACCATGTTGTGAGGTTTAATTTCCTCATCCCTTTTGCCAATTTTCCTTAGCATAGAGTGAGGGATAATATTGATGGTTGCCCCATAATCGACCAATATTTTATTCACAGTAGTTTCTTCGAGCTTAGCCCTTATGAACAAAGGCTTGAGGTGATTCTTCATCGCCTCTGTAGGTGGCTCGAAGAAGCCATTTTGTTCCTCAGTAGTGCCATTGTCCATGACAAAATAGCACACTGGCCTATGTTTGGCCATTTCTTGCTCCACCTCCCAGTCACTTGCTTCGACTTCTACCTGTCGATTGAATTCCCTGGGCAGCACTGAAACTATATTCACCATTATATCCAAAGTATCATCAGACTCAGCATCGTCTTCGTCTTCGACTTCACTTTGGTTAGGCCAAACTAGCCTGTTGGTAACTGGCTCTCTCTCTAGAGGCTTCCTTTGTTTCCTTTGAGGAACATTCGAACTAGTTTCTGCCTTAGGTTCGTTGGCAGCCTCCCTTTCAGCTTTTCGTCTCCTTTGATATCTCCTCCATTGAGATCGAGACATGGGATTTTTACCCTTGTAGTTGCTGGACACTTGAGCAACCTTAGGTGCAGCAACTTGAGGCTCTTTCTTTTGAGTCAAAGAGGAACCTCTTGGCACATCGAAAGAAAACCCAGTTCCCACTTGGCCACTGTTCAAGGCCAGACGGAGAATCTGGAGATACAAATGAAGCAGTTAACTCTTGCTAACAAAGATACAATGATTATCAACATGGTTGAACTTTCTGACCCAAAAGCATCAGAAGAGGCCATAAGGCAAGAGCAAGCTAATAAGACTGCTTTCCCTCGGGAAAACGAAAACTTGGCAGATTTTCTACAAAGATGCCAGAAAAAGAAATCAGAGGTGATGCTGTGTCCAAGATGCTTCGACCATGATTCGGAGAGAGGGTATCTGAACTTCATTGGGCAAGACTGCCTCCATGCCATAGACCAAGGAAAAGGGTGTTGCCCCTGTTGACGTCCGTGCTGAGGTACGGTACCCGTGGAGAGCCAACGGTAACATCTCGTGCCAATCTTTGTAGGTCACTGTCATCTTCTGCACAATCTTCTTAATATTCTTATTTGCTGCCTCGACAACCCCATTCATCTTCGGCTGGTAGGGAGAAGAGTTGTGGTGTTGTATCTTGAATTGCTCGCGGAGCTCAGTGATCATCTTGTTGTTAAGATTGGTACCATTGTCCGTAATGATCCTCTCAGGTACACCGTATCGACATATCAGGTTGTGCCAAATGAAACGTGCCACTACGTTCTTGGTTACGGTGGAAAAGGAAGCTGCTTCAACCCACTTTGTAAAGTAATCAATCGCTACCAGGATGAAGTGATGCCCGTTAGATGCCGTAGGTATGATCTCGCCGATCATATCAATGCCCCGCATTACAAAAGGCCAAGGTGCTGTCAAGACGTTTAAAGGAACTGGAGGAATGTGCACCTTATCAGCATAGATCTGGCACTTGTGACATGTCCGAGAATGTTGATAACAGTCGGCTTCCATTGTGGACCAGTAATATCTTGCCCGAAGGATTTTCTTTGCCATGGTATGTCCATAGGAATGTGTTCCGAAGGTACCTTCATGCAGCTCCGCCATGATCCTTTCTGCTTCAGTCTTATCCACACAACGTAGTAAGGTCGAATCATGGTTTCGTTTATAGAGAATGTTATTGCTGAGGAAGAACTTTGCCGCGAACCTTCTCAGAAACTTCTTGTCATTAACGGAAGCACCCTCGGGGTATTCTTGGGCTTCAAGGTACCTCTTTACTTCATGAAACCACGGCTTTTCTGTTACCCCTTCGGTCTCAAGATCACAGCAATGTGCAGGCTCAGCCAGCTTCCAGATAATGATCTGGGGAGCCTCGTTGTCCCATTTGACTTTGAACATAGAAGACATTGTAGCTAGCGCGTCCGCCAACTGATTATCCTCTCTTGGGAAGTGTTCAAAGGTTATCTCCTCGAAATGGGGAATCAACGTCAATACATACTCCTTGTAAGGAATAAGATTTGGGTGTTTCGTATCCCACTCGCCTTTGATCTGACTGATCACGAGAGAGGAATCCCCGAAGACACTCAGAAACTTGATCCTTAGGTCAATTGCAGCTCGGAGACCCATGATGCATGCTTCATACTCCGCCATGTTGTTGGTGCAGCTGAAACATAGTCGGGCGGTAAGTGGAGTATGAGAGCCTTTTGGAGATATGATCACAACGCCAATACCGTTACCCAAAGCGTTTGAGGCTCCGTCAAAGTGCATAGACTATCGGGATCCTTCCTCAGGTCCTTCATCCGGTCCAGGTAATTCACAATCAGTCACCACCATGATATTCTCGTCTGGAAACTCAAAGTTCATAGATTGGTAGTCATCCACTGCCTGGTGTGCCAAATGGTCTGCCAATACACTTCCCTTGATTGCTTTTTGAGTTGTGTACTGGATGTCATATTCCGTCAAGATCATTTGCCATCTTGCTATTCTTCCGTACAAGGCAGGCTTTTCGAAGATGTACTTGATTGGATCCATTTTTGAAATCAACAGAGTAGTGTGAGTCAACATATATTGTCTTAGCCGGCGAGCAGCCCATACCAAAGCGCAGCAAGTTTTCTCGAGCAGTGAGTATCGGGTCTCACAATCGGTAAACTTTTTGCTAAGGTAATAAATAGCATGCTCTTTTCGGCCAGACTCGTCATGCTTCCCCAGCACACACCCCATTGAGCTGTCAAGTACTGTCAAGTATAATATTAGAGGTCTCCCTTCAACCAGTGGCATAAGAATGGGTGGCTCATGGAGATACTCTTTGATTATTTCGAAAGTGGCCTGGCATTCGTCGTTCCAACATACCACTTGATCTTTCTTCAGTAGCTTGAAGATTGGTTCACAAGTAGCAGTTAGGTGCGAGATGAATCGGGCAATGTAGTTCAGCCGTCCTAGAAAGCCTCTGACTTCTTTCTCTATCTTGGGAACTGGCATCTCTTGTATGGCCTTCACTTTGGCAGGTTCCACTTGAATACCTTTATCGCTCACGACGAAACCTAGTAGTTTTCCAGATCTCACCCCGAAGGTGCACTTGTTCGGGTTTAACCTCAGCTTGTACAACTTCAATCGATCAAACAGCTTCTGTAAATGATCAAGGTGTTCCTCCTCAGTTTGGGACCTTGCAATCATATCATCGACATATACTTCAATCTCATGGTGGATCAAGTCATGAAACAAAGCAACCATGGCACGTTGGTAGGTTGCCCCAGCATTTTTCAAACCAAAAGGCATGACCTTGTAGCAAAAGGTGCCCCACTGAGTAACAAAAGTGGTCTTCTCCATGTCTTCAGGAGCCATCTTTATTTAATTATAACCGGAGAATCCGTCCATGAAGGAGAATACCTTGTGTTGAGCAGTGTTGTCAACCAGAACGTCAATGTGAGGCAGACGGAAATCATCCTTAGGGCTCACCCTGTTCAAATCCCTGTAATCAACACACATATGGACCTTACCATCTTTCTTCGGTACCGGAACCACATTGGCAACCCACTGAGGGTAAGAAGTCACTGCTAGAAACCCGGCATCAAATTGTTTCATAACCTCAGCCTTGATTTTCTCGGACATCTCTGGACGCATACGGCGGACCTTCTGTTTTACCGGAGGGCATTCTTCCTTGGTAGGCAAGTGATGAAACACAATGTCGGTATCCAACCCAGGCATGTCTTCGTAGGACCAGACAAAGATTTCCACATAATCATGCAGCATCTAAATCAACCGCTGTTTCACACTAGACTCCAGATTGGCACCAATCTTGACTTCCTTTCTGTCTGTCTCAGTACCCAGATTTACCGTTTCCACTGGCTCTTCATGTGGCTGGATGGCCCTTTCTTCCTGGAGTAACTGTCTTGCAAGCTCACCAGGCACTTCGCAATCATCTTCACCTTCGTCTTCGGCTAAGTTGATCGGATTTTCGAAGTCATAACTGGCGGTAGCAGAGTCGTTACCAGTGAGATCTAGAGTAGATTGGAACCTGTGTAGGTGAGTGTGTGTAAATATAGCTGTTTTGCAATATATAATAAAGAAAGACAAGGAGCGCAAAATTTGAAATGCAAAAAACGTCCAATGCTTTTATTAATGATATATGAAAATGACACACAAACGCCCTTACAAATGAAGCCACGGTGCCCCGGGTAAGACACCGGGCCATAAAGTTTCAAATTATTGTCTGTTACAAATTCAAAACAAAGGAGTTCATTACTGAGTGACAAAAGTAATAGGTATGAAGTCTTTCGCCGTCCAGTTGCTTGGTCCACCGTTGGTCGTTGGGTAGATCCAGCTGTCGAATTCAGATTCCTCCACGTCATCTTCAATAGCATTTACTCCCGAGTTGCTGATGAACACAGGAGGTCTTCCAATCCTTGCCTTACGAACAACCCTTTGAGCTTCTGCAGTGAAACCCAAACTAAACTTGTCAGTCTTCTGAGTAAAATCAGGAAGTCGGCCCCAGTTTGCGCACTCACCCTTCTCAATAACAGCCCGGGCATCCTTTAAGGAAGCCATCTCCAATGGAGGATCTTCAACCACAGTCTCAGCTGACGCCACCGTCTGAGGAACTTCTTCAAAGTGTTGAAAGGGGGTCTCAATGAATTCCCCATCCATTTCTATGTACCGGAATGAGTTAAGGTGGCTGACCATGTATTCTTCCTCCCCCTGAACTGTTACAATCTTCCCTCTGACCGGGTATTTCAGCTTCTGATGTAGTGTGGAGGTCACAGCTCCATCCTTATGGATCCAGGGACGACCCAACAAACAAGAGTAGGACGGTCGGATGTCCATCACATAGAATGTTGAATCAAAGACCTGAGAACCAACCCTGATTGGAATATCAACCTCACCTTATACCATCCTCTTGGACCCGTCAAAGGCCCGGACAACAATGTTACTTGGCTTTAGTTCCAACCCCTCACAGTCCAACCTGTCTAGAGCTTTCTTGGGCAATATGTTTAACGAGGAACCAGTGTCAACCAGCACATGGGCAAGAGTAGTGCCCCTGCATTCAATGGAGACATGCAGGGCATCGTTATGATTCTTCCCCTTAGCAGTCAGATCAGCATCGGAGAAACCCAAACCATTATCAGCAGTTAAGTTGGCCACACAATCGGTAAATTGATCAGCTGACGTCTCTTGTGGCACGTGGGCCGTCTTCAGGAAGGTAATCAGGGCCTTGGCATGGGCCTCTGAACACAATAACAGTGATAGCATAAAAATCTTAGATGGGGTGTGCCCCAGCTGCTCAACTACATTAAAATCACTCTTCTTGATAATCTTAAGAATCTCTTCCATCTCTTGTTTGGAAGCTTCAACAGTGGTTGTCTTTGGTGCCTCCGTCTGGGCAGGCGTATCAGTAGCGATCCCTTTGCCCCGAGCGTCAGATGACTCGGCAGCAGGGGTAGAACTAGGAACTTGGTCAGGAAGGGAAGCAGGCATACTTGCAGGTGTAATGACAATAGGTCTCTGGATAGCTGGAGGTGCAATATCTGGTGAGAAAAGTCTACCACTACGAGTGACTTTAGCAGGCCCGGTGATGTTGTTGACGCTGGTACTAGTATCAAACTCTTGTTTTACTCCAAGCACATAAACATCTGCCCCATAGTGCCAAGGGACAGCTTTGTCGGATGTATAGGGGATGGGCCCCGGAACAGTGATGATTATAGGTGCAACCTTCTGAGCAAACATAATTTTGACAGGCTTCTTTGAGGGAGCCTTAGGAGAGTTGTTGAAAATAGTAACAATGGACACTTCTTCGGTAGGGGTAGCAGGAACATCAATCTTCTCGAACAAGATTTCTTTGTTATCCATCAGGTTTTGGACGCCTGACTTCAACAAAGCACAACCAGCAGGTGAAACAGAACATAGATGGCAACCTTTACTACATCCCGGAAATAAACCGGCTAGCAACAGGTTCCTTTTGACAGTCAACAACAGAGTAACAATATCATCCACAGAGGCTACAAACAGGTCTTCCTCCACAGCATTCACTCCATGCTTAGGCATGGGGGAAGTCACAACATTGGGCCTTTCGGGCGCCTCGAACTCTATCTCTTTAGCATCAATAAGGTCCTGAACCTTATTCCTCAGAGCCCAACAATCATCCGTAGTGTGCCCCGGGTTGTCAGAGTGATAAGCACAGCGGGCGTTGGGATTGTACTTTGGAGATGTTGTGTTTACGACCTTCGGAGCTTCTTTTATAGTTACCATATTGGTTGACAGTAGTTGCAGCAATATCTGGGACAAGGTGATACTGAGTCGAGTGAACTGCCTTCTGGGTCTCTCACCCCTTGGTTGGTTATATTGCTGAGGAGCAGCAGCAGGCTTTGAAATAACCACCGCATTGACAGCTTGGCGGCGTTCCAGTTTATTCTGTCTCCTTGAACCATAAACAGCACTAGATTCTTTCTTGAAGGGTTTCTTTTCAGAGCTTGAGGAGGCACCTTTCTGTATCTTCCCAGACTTGATACCAACTTCTATTCTCTCACCAGTCAAGATCAGATCTATAAACCCAGCAGAAGAATTTCCAATCAGATGGTTGAAGAACGGACCAGACAGGGTCCCCAAGAACATATCCACAAGCTCACGGTCAGTCAAAGGTGGCTGCACCCTGCCATCCAGGTCTCTCCACTTTTGGGCATATTCCTTAAATCCTTCACCCGTCCTTAGAGACATACCCTGGAGTTGGGTACGCGTAGGAGCGAGGTCGGAATTATACTGATACTGCTTATAGAACGCAGTAGCCAAATCCTCCCAGTTACAAATACTGGCTCCATCCAGCTGATAGAACCATTCGATTTGAGTCCCTGAAAGACTATCCTGGAAGAAATAGATCCACAAATTCTTGTCAGCTTTATAAGGTTGGATCTTCCTGACATACGATCGGAGGTGCAGCTTAGGACAGGAAGCTCCATCGTACTTTGCAAAGGCAGGCGCCTTGAACTTGTGGGGAATCACCACCCCAGAGGATAAGCCTAGGTCTCCAAAGTCCAACCCAGGCACATGTTGAATCTCCATAGCAATTAAGCGGTCCTCCAGCTGTTTGTACCTGTCCTCAGCAGGAGGGTACTGTTCATCATTGTAATCCGTCTCGTTGTTGGAGACCACGGGACTAGGAACCCTTCTCTCTTGGGGACTGTCTTTCCCTACAGAGGAAGTAGTCAGATCAACCTCATTTTGTAGTCCATTCCCAAATCTGCGTCCAGTGTTGAACAACACAATCCTCTTCTTTTACTTCTTCTTCAGAATCAAAGTCTTCAACTCCTGTTGACCCTGGGCTAAGCTCATGACCAACTCTTGGAACTGGGCATTCTGGGCCTGGAGGGCCTTGATAGCTTGTTCAGTAGTAGGTTTACAAGACATGATGATTGCTGAAATAAACAGCGAAGAAGATAAGTGACCTGTGAAAAAGGGTACCTGTTATGCATATGATGAAATGAGATGCGTATGATTTATGTTTTCAAAGGCAATCGGGATTCAACTTTGTAGACAAAAGGGAAACAAACTTTATTAGATTCAACTTTGGAATTTAAATTGTTCAACAAATTGCCATTAGGCGTTACAGAATGAAAATACTGAAAAGGAAATAAAAGCTGTAAAGAAACATCCAAAGCCCATCAGTGCTCCCATGGCCTCTTCTTCTCAGTACGGATATAGTCATTCAAGATCCGCTCATTCTCCAATTTCTTGGTCAGCTTCTGGATTTTTTGTTCCTGTTCATTGAACCTTTCCCGATAAGAATCATGTTCTTCCTGCAGTTGCGCCTAAGACCTCTTTAGTGTGTCAACATCAGTGGGTATCTGAGGATGGAGAACAGTTGGAGGAACCTCGTCTCTATCAGGAAATTCAAGAATAATAGGCCTGACAGCTTCATATGGCATACCTAACTTTTGAGCACGGATGCGGACCCATCTGTAGTAGGATTCCATAGGCAGAGAAGTCTTCGGTCCCAACTCATGTGGGTCAGCTTTGTGAATTTTGTCCCAAGCCCGGATGAATCTACGACGCAGCTCGTCAATATCTACCTGAAACTCGAAACTGATGTGAGGTATCAACATCTCATGAGGCCCTGCTCTTCTGGCTCTTCCAAACTGACAGAGAGCTAAACATGGATTATAAGAGATTCCTCCCTGGGTACCGATCAATGGAACATTAGGATACTCTCCGCAACGATCAATAACAGCCACCTCATCTAAACCTCGGAGAGTCCAAATGATGTCATTATCAGTGAGAGACATTAACCTATGAGCCCAACCCCTTCCTTCTTTGTTCTTCAGCACGAACTTAGGGAGGTGCAAAATAAACCACCTCACTAACAAAGGAGCACAACACCACAAAGTTCCCCGTCTTCGGGAAGTACGAGCATAGAGTTGTTGCAGGATATCACCCAAGAGAGTGGGCACAGGGTTCCGAGAGATGAAGATCCTTATGGCATTGACATTAACAAAGGTATCAGGATTTGGAAACAATACTAGACCATAGATCAAGAGAGCCAGAATGTCTTCATACGCCCTGAAGTCTAAGTCATTCCAGAAACTATTAGCTTTGCCAATCAGAAACTTAGCCAAAAAGCCCTTAACTCCGCTTCTAGTCTCCCAGTTATCCATTACCTCTTTGTTGGTCAAGGGAAGGGCTGCAGCAATCTCCTCAAGCCTAAGAGTCTTCTCCCAACCAGTGAAAGGAGTCTGTTCCAAAACAGGGATACCAAGTAAATCAGATAATTCTTCCAGGGTAGGGACCAGCTGGAAGTCTTGAAAGGTGAAGCAATGGTATAGCGGATCATAAAACTGGATCAGGACGCTCATCAATTGTTGATCCCACTTTGAAGTGACTAAACCGAGAAGAGAACCATGTCTCTTAATGAAGGAAGTAGTATTTGGAATCCTGTCAACCAATTCTTTAAGCAAATCAGGTGGGTGAACAAAGTTGAGCCGGATAGTATTCCTTCGCATATGCATCATGATGTCCTACAAAACAGAGCAAAGATGAAACCCTCTTGTCTTTGAAATGGGTTAGTCCTTATGCAGGATGCATGCAATGTTATGATGGTATGATGTTATGATAAAGGCACACCATAAGTATTCACAAAGGCAAACATGGTAAGGCACACAAGTCACACAAGACAACCCTTAGACTTTAGGTCAGCATGAAGTTTAGGTACTATCCTCTTTCAGTTTCAGTTGGTTAAGACCTGTCCTAGAAATAGTAACCGGGTTCTAGGGGATCTCAATATCACTGACTACCCTCAATCGGTCATAACTCCAGCTTCGCAATCTTTTCTTGCGGCTGGAACCATCGCGAGAGTTTAGCCTCAATGAGTGTAGCATACTGCTACTGTTCTATGGCCAAGTTGGGTCAATTTAAGGTTCTAAGGTCGGCTGGTGCTTAATGACTCCTCAGAAGACCCATATTCTCCTTGTTCCAACACAAGGGATATCGGTACAGACCAAGGTGTCACACCAATGTAGCTACTGCTTCACCCGTGTCGGTCTACGCCGGACAGGTCCCTCACAGTTTATTGCTACCTAAAGGGTATTCCCCATATCCGGGTTAGGATCTATGAAACTCCGATGCAAGCCCACAAATATAAAATCAAACAAGGCATACAATTGAAAGCATAGAATGATCTAATCCTAAGGTACACCTCACTTATAAAATATCCCCAGCAGAGTCGCCAGTTCTGTGATCGGTGGAAATAGAACTGACTGTTTTGAAATGCTGGTTCGTGAAATGTCGCGGTAAGCAAGAGTCGCCACCGTCTTTTATGTTCTCCAACAAGGAAAGGACAAAAGCACAGCAAAATTCCTTTTCGAGATGTTTCTCGGGTTCGGGAGGTAGATTATAGAAAGGGAAGGTGTTAGCACCCTTTCTATCTGTGGTTATCCACGGGCTCTTAGGTACTTGCTCACTATGTTTTCAAAAATGTTTGCTTTTCTTGTGTTTGTGGGTTTTGAAAAATTTTAGTTTGAAAACTTCTAGGTAACTCTTGTATCAGTCCTCAAGAGTGTATGAAGTATTTATTTGAAAACTTTTGTCAGAAAAGTGTAGGTGCGAAAAGTATTTTTGTTGTTTTGAAAGAGCAAGTACCCAGGAGAAATTTACCTACTCAAAAGAAATTAAGTTGTGTAAATGTCCTTTAGACAGTACTATCCCACTATTGAGAAGTAGGTAGCACCATCGTTGGAGTTATTCGGGTCAATTCGATTATAGGGACATGTGTGGTCACCAAAGCAATAGTAGGACGCCTTAGCGGTAACCCTAATGTCCTAGATCCTTTTTTATCCAAGGCAACCGTTTCGAGGCAACTTGGATCTTTAGACAGGAGGGCGACCTCTAAAACACCCTATACTCAATGACCACGTCGAGGCAACCAAGTGAGGCGTACCCTAAGAGTGGCATGCGCGTGTGTGTCAGGATTCAGTTTAAGATTATCTTTGCACATGTATCATGGTGAGCTACGAGTTGATTTTAATTTTCAGGCAAGTCTTGTCATGCATAGTTAACAATTAATAATTGTGCGGAAAATAAATTGCGGAAAGTAAATCTACGCTATTACAAGGCGTCGGGTATTTACATCGCCAAAAACATAACCCTTGGAAAGTAAATTGCGAGAAAATAAAGAAAGCGATAAATGGGTCCTAATTATCTATTACATCCTCGGAGCAATTACATAAATATGATCAAAATAATATGCGCGCGAGAGAAGTTGAATCGGGAAAAGTCCTTAGGGTTTTGACCCTTTGTGAGAAAGAAAGAAGTTTGGTTATTTTGCATTAAATTAAACCTAATTCTAATTAATTAAATAAAAGAAATGTTTTTTAAGTTTATTATGTTTTTAATGAAAATAAAATAAAAAGGAAAACATGATTAAAAGTTGTCAAAAACCTAATTCTACATGGATTTTATTTATTGTGAAAAAAAAGTTAAAGTTGACTTAATTAACTAAATTAACCTATGTTAGAATTTATTTACAAAAATAATAAGGTGAAATTAATAAATAATAATAATAATAAAAATATTTAATTTTCTGAATTTATTATGAAAATAATAATTATGTTAATTAAATAAATATAATAATAATAATAATAATTAATAAAAGTAAAAACAATTAAACATAAAATATAAAAGAGAAAAAATAAGAAACAAAACCCAGGGGGTGTTGGGCCCAGATGGAGGTTAAGAATCAATGCTCAGGCCCATTAATCTCTCAAGCCTGTTTGACTTTTGGAGATCATCCACGCTTGCTTTGACCAGGGAATACCATGATCATTCAATCCTGACCTTTACATCCAAACTTGTGACCACTTGGCATGCTGAGATGAGAAGCGTATGGTGGAACGCTTTTGGAGACCTGTATGTAATTACATGAAGAAAAATATGAAACAATTATTTTGGGGGACCTGGGATTCGAACCCAGGTCCCAATGGTTACCAGCCAGCGCATCTTCCACTAGGCCATTATGCTGCAATTGATATTATAATACCAAGTAATCATTATATTAAAAAATCAAACAGTATGCTGCATAAAAGAAAACGCGCGCTTATTTTTGAATAGACCAACCATGTATCACCACGTACTCATCTTCCTCGTTTGCCTGTAAAAAACACAGTTAGATAGCGGGGGTTTTTAACCCCCACAACCTGCAATGACCAATAATAGCGATTAGGGCTACAACGAATATAAATATTTCGCGATGGTGCCAACGTGTTCGTCTTGTTCTGACGGTTTCAACCATATGCCTTAGAGGTTCTAATTTTTCCTAGATATAAAGCCCCAATTTGGAAGCTCAAGAACCCTAGATTTTTTCAATGGCAACTTACGATTCTGCACACTATAATCCAATTAATTAATACCATTAGCTTTATATGAACTCAAGCAATACAAAACAATGAATAAAGCATGTTAATTATGCATGAAATAGCCACTACGATTATGGACATGAGAAGCAAACCGTGGGTCTGTTCTTGAGTATTTCTTGAGCTTTAGCGTATGGTTTTGATTGCAATACGTCTCTGGGGACTCCTGCAATGTGTTAGAATTAATAAAAAGCTTTGAATTATGCTAGAATATGGAAATCAGTTTTGACTTTTCGTTGAATTTTCTTGAATGTGGTTATGGCTTTTCTGCAGCAAATTCACGTCTGCATGAATAGGATTGGCTTGTGTACTTATAGGGCAACTGAATTAGGTCAAAATCTTCAGCACAAATCCATTGAATAATGGTTTGAATATTTGATTGAAAATCAAATATTTTTTAATCTTTTTTATTGGAAAAACTTTCTAAATTTGGAGATTCTTGTCCCTTTGATTTGCACACGAAATTGCCAGCATATCTTGACCATGTTTGCTTCATAAAAGATTGAAAAATCAAATCTTTGTATTTTCCTACAATTTGAATTAATTAAATGAATTAAAATTGATTAAAAATCCAATTAATTAATAAAAAATAAGAAAATAAATTTAATTAAGCTTGATGGGTCGTGCATAGGCCATGGATAAAGTTTCAAGAAGAAATTTGAGGCCCATTAGCAAAAACAAAGTGTTTTGAGCAAAGTTGACTTTTGCAAATTCACAAAAATTTCCCAACTTCTCTAATTCATATCTTGCTCAATTTTGATCATATGAACATGTTCTTGGACATTTTGGAAATTTCTTGAAGTCCTCTAACCAATGCCTTTGGTCCCATGTCATTTGGATTTAGCAATCTGAAGTTATGGTCTTTGACTTAAAGTGCATTTTTGTTGACTTTTGAAATTGACCTATAATGTAGAAATTGATAACTTTTTGTGAGAAAATATCTTGGACTTGGAATGTGAATATGAATTGTAGGAAATGTCATCCCCTTCAAACTGAGCATTGGATGGGATTTTTCTGATGAACCATGAAAAAGTTATGCCCTGGTCAAGATACAGTTGACTTTTCTATTGTCCAAAAATAGTAACTTTTTGCATCTTGATGATTTTTGAGCCATCCTTGTGGAATCATGATCAAGACTTTATCAAATGATGATTGTGGACTCAAAATAAGATGTTGACCAAAAATTCTGACTTTTGACTGTAAAATGACCATTTTGCCCCTGCAGTTGACTGTGGATCAAATGAAGCTTTTGACTGTGGAATTTGGCACTGTGAGTCTTGAAACTTGACATGTAGATGCTTGAGAATATGTATAGGCCTATGGGACTTGATTGGATCATTGAAAACCCCAAATTCATTGAAGGAACCAAAACCCTAATTTTGACTGGCTTAGGAGGCATTTGGACTGTGCAACCCTTGAGAAATCTTGAACCAGTTGAAGATGATTCTTGATAAATCTTGAAGAATATGGGAGGGCAAATTTTGGGGTACAACACCGAGTAATTGGGACGTTGGTAATATCCAAAGGAAGAGCGTAGACTCTAAGATTTCCCTAGGACCCTTTTTGTAAGGTGATAAACCCTTAGTACTTACCTTACGGGTGGTTACCTTGACTTCATGCTTGTGATGTTAGACCTTTGGTCCTGTTAGTTTCAGTTTAGGCAAAGGACTATACAGTGGTTATCCAGAATATGTGGAGCTGAGATCTCATGCCATAGCATACCATGAAATCATACCATCATGTATATGCATCTCATATTTAAGGAATTCCAAAGACAAGTCTTGTTGGTTGAGATTTTCAAAAACAAAAATTGTTAAAAGATACTTATGGATAGACAAGTCTTTGGATTTCCTCGGAAATGAAGATGAATCATTCATTCATTATTCATAAAAAAAAATCACTAGGGTCCCTTTTCAATCAGACTCCAGTGAACAACAAAGATGACTTCCCTACATCCCTATCATATGATAAGCAACCAACAAAGACTCATGGATCTCTTCGAAGAAAATCAGAATGCTCTCTGCTGAGATATGGGCACCATGGGAATCCAAACGGATCAGCTTATAGAAACCCTTCATGTTGTCATTTAGGGTCAAGAAAAGCTCCATCAAGGTGTTGCCAAGCTTGCCACTGATGCCCCCTCAACTTCTGCAAATGGAGGGAATAATAATTCAAATGTTGAGACCCCTATGGGAATTCCTCAGAATGATGTTGATGATCATCACGACGTCATTGATCTTGATGAGCCCCATGCAAATCTCGCTGCTAGAGTTGCTGAAACTGCAAAAATGTACCATGCTCTTGAAGAGCGTCTCAAGCTATGGATTGTATCAAGACTTCAGGATTTAATACTGCTGCAATATGCCTCATGCCTGGGATAGTTATTCCTCATAAGTTCAAGGTTCCTTATTTTGACAAATATAAAGGCACCGCCTGCCTAGAGACTCATCTTCGTTCCTATTGTCGCAAGATGGCAGCTTATACTGAAAATTAACTATTACTCATGCATTTCTTCCAAGACAGACTGATAGGGGCACCGTTGGACTAGTATATGAAATTAGAAAGAACTCATGTCAGTACTTGAGGAGAGCTTGCTGATGCCTTTTTGAGACATTACCATTATAATACTGCAATGGCTCCTAGCCGCACTAAGCTTCAAGGGATGACGCAGAAATCTGAAGAGTCTTTTAAAGAGTACGCTCAAAGGTGGCGTGAACTGGATACAAGGGTCCAACCTCTTCTCTTGGATCGTGAACTGATTGATTTGTTCATGGATACTCTACGAGATCCTTATCTCCAACACATGCTCAGCAGTACCTCTACTTCTTTCTCTGATACGGTTATTATTGGAGAACATGTTAAAACTTGTATCAAGAATGGAACGGTCCAAGGTATCCCTAACACTACAACAACAATACTGGAAATAGTAAAAAGCCATTTTCTGGTTTTGTCAAGAAAAAAGAGGGTGAGACTAGTGTTGTCACCATCAACCAAGGAAAAGCTCTTGCATATCCTCAAGTTTGATTTCCTTATTTCCCAACACCTCCTGTTGTTCCTAATCAATTTGTTCCTCAAATGTATGCTGCTACAACTCCAGCACCCTGGATGGCCCAACAATGACCTTTCGCTCCTCAACCACAGTATCTTCCATAACAACAATTTGCACCACCTTTGAATTATCAACAACAGAATCAGTGACCTCAAGGTCTGAGAGTTCAACATAGATAAAGAGGGCCTGAGAGGAGATTTGATCCTATTCATATGTCTTACGCTCAAATTCTCCCTCAATTACTTGCCAATCAGTTGGTTCAACTACGTGAACTTGGTCTACCACCAAATCCTCTCCCAAGGGGGTATGATATTAATGCTCATTGTGAATTTCATTCTAGTGCCCCACGCCACACAATTGAGAATTGTATAGAATTTAAATGTAAAGTTCAAGACCTCCTCGATGCAAAGACCATAAATTTTAACCATGTTGGTCCCTATATTCAGAATAATCCCATGCCTCCTCACCCAGGGGCAGCGGTCAATGCTATTGAAGAAGGTAGTGAGCAAGTTCTAATAACCAAGGTTGACAAGATCAAGATATCACTGGGGACTGTTAGAGAACATTTATAGAAGCACAAGGTGTTACAAGAACTCCATTATTTTTGCTTACTATGTTCCTATAAACCTGAAGAATGTACTAGTTTGAAGACGGCTATCCAACAACTAATGGATGAAGGTTTCCTACAGGTAGAGAAGATTGTTCTATAGGAAGAGATTGATGTCTTAGAAATACCTTATTATCCAAGGAACATCTCAGAAACACAAGGAACCCCGTTGTTGATCCAGGCTCCCGCTACCCCATTAATGATTCAAGCTCTAGTTACCTCCGTGACAGCTCAAGTTCCTATTCCTCTTATGTGTGACAACTCAAAGGAAGTTTCGTGGGAGTATAATATGGTCTATATTCTTGGGAAGAAATATGAGTGTCCCCCAGTGGGTGACAGGAATATTACCAAAATCGCGGGAGCCAGTAACATGACTCATAGTAGCAGGGTCTTTTCTCCCCAACCACTGCCTCCCAAAGAAACCAACGGTGATGCTCTAGCCAAGGCTTTGGGAAAGAAAGTGATTGGTGACCAGCCTAAACCTTCTTTAGGTCAAGAAGCAGAGCAGCTTTTGAGTATTCTCAAGAGAAGTGATTACAAAGTGGTTTATGACTCTATCAGACGCCGTCTAAATCTCTATTTTGTCCCTTATCTTATGTTTAGAGACTCACTGCAATGCCTTATTGAATATTTTATGTTTTGCACATGTTACACAAGACATTTCTGTAGCTCAATTTTAAGGGATCGTAACCAATATTATTGTAGGAAACTGTTTTGGGTTTCTGTGATGATGAGCTCCCAATTGAAGGCATAACACACAACAAAGCACTACACATCTCCATAAGGTGTTTGGATACGGTTTTATCTCGAGTTTTTGTAGATACAGGTTCTTCTCTAAATGTGATTCCTAAGGCTACTTTGTTTAAGCTGAATATGGATGGGGTAATGATGAGGCCTTGCACCCTAAGTGTTTGAGCGTTTGATGGCTCAACGAGGTCTGTGGAGGGAGAAGTAGACTTTCCTGTCAAGATTGTTCCCCACACCTTTTATCTTTAATTCTATGTTATGGACTTTCGTCCATCATATACTTTCTTTTTGGTTGCCCATGGATCCATGTAACGGGAGTTGTGACATCTACTCTTAACCAACGCTTGAAATTCATTGTAAACGATAAATTTGTTGTCATTTGTAGAGAAGAAGATGTAGTGATTAATAATGTGACAACCTACTGTTATGTGAAAGTGGAAGGCGAGGTGCACGAGTTTCCCTTTCAAGCTCTGGAGATGGTTTCTGTTGAAAGGTTTCCCATCTTGGAAGGTAAGAAGTCTGAAGCACCCATGGCCTCTTTGAATGATTCTGAATCCCTCATGGAAGCTAGATCTCCCCATGATGGTTGGGGAAAAGTTATTGAGGTACATGAGAAGAAAGATCGTTGTGGTCTTAGATATCAACCATTCTCCTTCGTCCAAGCTAGTTCAGTTCCTCTCAAAGAAAAGCAAGTTCTCCCAATTTTTGAAGTGTTCATCAGTGCTGGTACAAGCAAAGAGGGACAAGTTCTTGCAGCAGATAATGAAGTCGACGATGAAGATATTTCCATATTTATATATCATATTGCACCAGACCAGGAGCTAAACAATTGGAATGTCGTGGACATCCCTGAAGTTGTTTTCCTTGATGTGTAATTTTCTGTTTCCATTAAGTCATATGCCCTGACCAAGGCATAAAGACAGCTTGTAGAAGGGGCCCCTTATGTTTTAATCTCTGTTTAAAATTGAATAAAAGTCGCACTTTCGCATAAAAAGTTTGTTCGCCGTCTTTTCTTTTTTACTTTTTACTTTTCAAAATAAAATGACAATGTTTTTCTTTTCATATTCTAAATATTTTCTTGCACTTTCTAAAATAAAAAATAAAATCATCGATCATGCAGATCCGCCTCAGATTCCATAAAAAATTATAGTGTTATGGTTCCTAATATCCTAGATAATCCAGTTGACCATGCTAAAGAGGATAGTGGGGAAGATTGTGAATTACCTGAAGAACTGGCGAGACTCTTGAGACAGGAAGAGAAGGTCATCCAGACATATCAAGAAGATATAAAAGTTATCAATCTCGGTACTGGAGAGGTAAAAAGAGAAGTCAAGATAGGTGTTGCCTTGCAAAGTTAAGAAAATAAGGGGTTGATTGAGTTGTTTGAGAGTATGCTGACATCTTCGCCTGGTCGTATGAAGATATGCTCGGTTTTGACACTGATATAGTGGTGCACAAATTGCCATTCAAGCCAGAATATCCTCCTATAAATAAAAAGCCACAAAGAACCAGACCCGACATGGCTTTGAAGATTAAAGAAGAAGTTCAGAAACAGCTTGATGCAGGCTTCTTATCTATGATAAATTATCCACCATGGATTGTTAACATTGTGCCTATACCTAATAAATATGGTAAGGTACGCATGTGTGTTGACTACCAAGATTTAAATAGAGCAAGCCCGAAGGATGATTTCCCGTTGCCTCATATTGATGTGTTGATTGATAATACTGATCAATCTTCAGTGTTCTCCTTCATGGATGGATTCTCAAGTTACAATCAGATAAAAATGGTTGTTGAAGACATGGACAAAACTGCTTTCACAACTCCTTGGGGTACCTTTTGCTATATGATCATGCCTTTTGGTCTCAAAAATGCTGGTGCAACTTATCAGTGTGTTATGGTGACACTCTTTCATGATATGATTCATAAAGAGATCGAAGTGTGTGTGGATGATATGATTGCAAAATCACAGACTATGGAAGAACATCTGGTCCATTTGAAAAAATTGTTTGATCGTCTACAAAATTTTAGGTTAAGGGTTACTCCTAACAAGTTCCCCTTTGGGTTTGATCAGGAAAGTTACTCGGTTTCATCGTAAGTCAGCGAGGAATTGAAGTAGATACCGACAAGGTAAGAGCAATACATGATATGTCGGAACCGAAAAATTAAATTTAAGTATATGGGTTCCTTGGGAGGTTAAATTACATAGCCAGGTTCATTTCTCATCTTACAACTACTTGTGAACCCATCTTTAAATTGTTGTGTAAGAATCAAGACGTCCATTTTGATGATAGTTGTCAAGAAGCCTTCGAGAAGATTAAACAGTATCTTCAGGAGCCACCAATACTCATACCTCCAGTTCCATGGAGACCACTCATTATGTATCTGATTATGCTTGAAGGATCTATGGGTTGCATGCTCGGACAACATGATGATACTGGACGAAAAGAACACGCCATTTATTACCTGAGCAAAATGTTTACTGATTGTGAATCAAGGTATTCATTACTTGAAAAGACTTGTTGCGCTCTTACGTGGGCAACTCGACGTTTGAGGCATTACATGTTAACATGCTCTACACTTCTGATATCTATGATGGATCTAATAAAGTACATCTTCGAGAAACCAACACTTACAAGCAAATTAGCTCGGTGGAAAATTCTTTTATCTGGGTATGACATCTAGTACGTCACACAAAAGGCTATCAAAGGTAGCATTATTGCAGATCATCTTTCTCACCAGCCATTGGAAGAGTATCAGTCAATGAAGTTCAATTTTTCAAATGTGGGTGTTATGAAACTTGATGATAAGGAAGGACCTGAACCAAGGGAGTGATGGACTCCCACGTTCGACTGTGCATCAAATGTCATGGGCCATGGCATTGGGGAAGTTATGACTTCACCGTGCAATACTCAAATACCATTCATGGCCAGGTTAAGCTTTGATTGCATGAATAATGTCATAGAATATGAAGATTGTGTAATGGGCCTTGAAGCAGCCATTGATTTAAAGTTCAAGATTCTTGAAGTTTATAGGGATTCTGCCTTAGTTGTATACCAGGTACGAGGTGATTGGGATCCACGACACCCCAATTTAGTTCCATACAGGGATTACATATTAGAGTTTTTGCCCACTGTTGTACCCCAAAACTTTCCCTCCCTTTTCTCAAGACATTTCTCACAAATATCTTCAATGGCTCAAGTTTACACAAGTGTTGACTAGGTCAAACCACCTCCTAAACATTGAGGCTTCAAATTAGGGTTTTGATTTTCACAAGGACAATTGAACTTATAATGTCCCAAATGAATTTCATGGTTCATTATAGATCTCTAAGAATACTCATGCCAAGTTTCAAGTCTTCAATCACATTTTTTCCTAGTCAGTTGATCAAATGACTGAAAAATCAATTGTATTGGGTAAAAAGTCAATTATGGTCAACCCACAGTCAAACTTCAATATATTTAGCCAATATAAATACTTTGAAGTCATATCCATCAATTGATCAAGGTTTGATCACAATTTCTCAAGAAAAGCATTCAAATCATCAAAGGGGCAAAATAGTCAAAATTAGGGTTTTGACTGGGATTGACCAATCGTTGACTTTTGATCTAATACATGAATTAATGGTT
Source organism: Vicia faba (assembly GCA_948472305.1). Classification (NCBI taxonomy): domain Eukaryota; kingdom Viridiplantae; phylum Streptophyta; class Magnoliopsida; order Fabales; family Fabaceae; genus Vicia; species Vicia faba. The sequence continues at coordinate 304,238,415 of OX451741.1, forward strand.
TGAAGCATGATCTTGAGAATTAAAACACAATATATTGACCTAATTTAATGGATCAAATCATTTCTCAAGATCAAACAATTGATAGTTTAAATTTGATCAATTAATGAAAAGTCAATTGTTACACCAAAGTCAAACTTTGACTTTTTGGTTAAAATTGAGTTTCAAAGATAAAACTTCATCAAGACATTCAAAATTATGAAGATTGATCATCAAGGTATCAAGAAATTCAAAAGTCAATATAAAAAGTCAAACTTGTCAAGAGTTAGAAAAATTTCTAAGTGTTTTAAACATGATAATTTCACTACTTCATGACATTTTTTCACCAAGATGCAAGATGGTTCAAAGAAAACTTTCAACATGAAAGTTATATATTTTGATGAGATCTACAACTTTGATTTTCTGATCAAGTCGTAGAAGTTCTTAGATTTTGAGTTATAAATTCATAAAGTCACGATCTTTTTCTAAAACACTTAGTGAAATTTTTACCTAGTTTAGGCAAATTTTTGACCTAACTTCTTGGCCAATTTTCACTTAGATCCAAGATGAATTAGCCAAAATTGTAAACATGAAGGTTGTAGATAATTTTTCAATATTTCTAAAATGTCCAAGAACTTGAAGATATCATGCTTGAGCTAAAAGAATCGTAGGCAAGAAGTTGGCCATCCATTCTTGAATTACAAGTCATTTTGATGATGAACCCTTGGCCAAATCTCATATCCATGCTGCATAATCTCACTTTGAAGGTTTCTAACTTGTGTTTCACTCCATAATTAATTTATTACACAACTTCTAGAGCTTTTATCCAATCATTTGAGCCATTGTCCAAGATATTCATCCATTTTTGGCACAAAGTAACATTGACATTCTAGTAAAGTTGCTTTAATCACAAAGTCAACAATTTTCTTTAATCACGAAGTCAACTTGTCTTGAGCTTTTCACTTGTTATTTCTACATAAACTTCCTCTACAAAATCAGATAAGTATGTTTAAAGTTCCTAACCACTTTAGATAGCCTTGTACCTTGCCTTGGAACATTGCTTGTCAAGCTTGCTTCAAAAACAAGTCAAATGGCCATAACATGTGAACCCTTGATTCTAATCCCTCCAAACCTTCAAACCTCTTACCAATAAATTGTGATATTATTTGCAAGCTATGACACGAATTTGCAAGCCTAAAAACTCCCTAAAACCCCCTCAAACCAAAATTGCATTCAAACTTCCATAACTTGTCATTTTCTGCCTAAAAACTTCCACCTTATAATCCACTCGTGTGTTTCTTCTCCAAATAAATCCTAAAGCTTCCTTACATCAAATATAACTCATCCACATCCCTGTTTTGGAACTGTAAAACCTCCATCACCTTCCTCCATTTTCAAAAACAACACCTTGCACTTTGACTTCTCCAGCACGATTAAGGAACTCTCAACTCAAAGTAACCATTGAAATAGATTCCTGGAGGTTCAGTTAAGTTAACCAGATCATTACAACACCTTGAAGTATGATCAAACTCAAAACACAATCTCCATCTTCAAGGTGAGTTTTTTGAACTTCTATCTCTTCATACAAGCATCATTTGTCTCTGATTTGTGAAGATAAAATGTAGACACCACAACCCTGAAGCTAACCATGCCCTTAGATTTCATTTATATTACTTGAGTAATGTGAATTTTGAGTTTGAACTTCCTTAAAATGTTAGGTCAAATTTGGTACCCACAGAAATCCGTGTTCATTTTTGATCGATAGCTTTATTTATTTACATGGTTGAAATCGTGGTTAAATTTCAAGCAACTTTCATGTTTACATTTTCCATTTTGGTTGAGAAATGAGGAAGTTACAGATTTCAAAAATGGTTAAGAACATGTTGGCGCGAGGAAGCAGAAGATGACATGTTCAGGATAAGGTTTATAATATATTTATTGGTTTGTATTCTAAATACCGAATGTATAGCCACCCTAGTGGTAGAGAGCGCGCACGTAAGGCGTTACTATGAAGGGTCCTCGGTTCGAGCCCCAGCGACACCTTTTGTTATTTTTCCTAACATTTTCCTTGTTTTTTTTTATTTGACAGCACGCTGGGCCTCCCTTGATTAGACTTGGTTTCATTTTACTCTAGCTCACCCCTCTCTTACTTCACACCACACAGGCCCATCACATTTATCTTATTTTTGTTTTATCTTCTGACTTGTGCAAAAAACTTCTTAGGCCCTAAACAAAAACTGTTTTACTTTCTAAACCTCCTAATCCCTTTTCAAACCTCCTGACCCTTTAGTTTATATTTTTATTTTTATTTTCTTTCTTTTATTTTATTTTTATTATTATTTTTAGTCAAAAAATACAAAAATTTATTTTCTTTATTAAATACTTAGACTAAAATTGTTATTTTATTTTAACTTTATTTTATTTCCTTTAAACAAAAGACCTAAAAAATATTTTCTTGACAAATTAATTTCTTTTCTTAATTAAACTAGCTTAGACTTAGGTTTTATTTTAATTTTCTCCTCTAATTAAATTAATTTAGACATTAGGATTTTTATTAGTTTCTTTTCAAATTAACTAATTAGGTTAAACCCTTTTTCATCAAAAACACAAACAAAAACAATTTTCTTTTCTCTTTTCTTCTCTTTACATTTCTTTGTACATTTTATTTCACATTATAATGTAATTGTCAAAGCCTTGTAATACTAATTAGGTTTATTCTTCTTGTCACCCCCATTTGTAATTTGTATCCCCCATCCCAAAATATTGTAATAGTGTAAGACTTTTAATTTTCGCAACTTATCATTTTCCTTATTATTGCTAGTAATTAGGGTTTGTATGGAAAGACTTAATAAAAATAATAGATAACCCTAATTCAAGAAAAAATTAAATGAAAACAAAACACTTGCACCTCTAGGGTTAACCCACACTTGTTGCCTTAGATTAAAACAGTCATGTCCCTCGAACGTGGGATGTTTTAGCAAAGACCCTCGATTACAAGATCGTAGTCCCTCGATGAACCTCCCACGTTGCCTTCGGTAAACGATATTAGACCCTTACGACAAATTGCTAAAGTATCTTACAATGTTGCCTTCTATGACTGTACGATGACTCACACATGTCCCTTCACATCCAATGATATGGTTTATTACCAACTAATGGCAAGATAACACTATCTAAAGGAGGAGGAAGAGAACAAAGACTTTCTTTTGAGTAGGTAGAACGCTCGTAGCTGCTTGGTAACAAACACTTTCATGAAATATTTTCAAAAGTCAATACTTTTTATACATGTTTATAGAGACGAGAATCATTACAAAGTTCGCCTAAACGAAGGCGCTTTTCAAAAATACTTTTAAATAAACACAAACACATTTTGTAAAGCATTTCAAAGTGAGCTAGCAATTAAGAGTTCGTAGATAACTACGGATGAAAATTGTGCTAACACCTTCCCTTTTCATAACCTACTCCCCGAACTCAAGAAAATTCTCAAAAGGTATTTCTTGTTCTTTTCACCCTTTCCTTTATTGGATAAAAGAAAAGTCGGTGGCGACTCTTGCTATCCGCAACAATTGCAATAAAATGCAAAACACCCAAGTCAGTTCTCCCACCGTATTACACTCGTTTATGATGAGATCACCTTTGAGCATATTTCTAGAGAAGTAAATCAGTTGGCAGATGCTCTAGCTACTTTAGCAGCAATGTTCAAAGTTAGTTATCTGAATCACGCGCCCAATATAAGAATACATTGTCAAAAGGATCCAATACATGTTTTCCCTGTTCATTGTCTCACAACCGAAGACGTGTCGGATGAAAAGTTGTGGTATTTTGACATCAAAAGATATCTTGAGAAGAAAGAGTATTCTGAGGGTGCTATAATTTGTGATACGCAGACTCTTAGATGATTAGCATCCAAGTTTATATTTTCAGGAGACATTTTGTACAAAAGAAACTATGATTCGGTACTACGCAGATGCATGGATAGACACGAAGCAGAATCTATCATACGAGAAATTCACGAGGGCTCTTTTGGGACTCATGCCTGTGGACATGCTATGGCCAAGAAAATCCTACGAGCATGTTATTTCTGGATGACAATGGAAAGTGATTGTTGTGTGTATGTGAAGATGTTCCATAAATGTCAAGTTTACGCAGACATGATACATATTCCTCCCACTCCTTTGAATATGATGACTTCACCATGGCCCTTTACAATGTGGAGCATTGATATGATTGGAAGGATTGAGCCAAGTGCTTCAAATGGACACAGGTTCATTCTCGTTGCTATTGACTACTTCCCCAAGTAGGTGGAAGCGGCTTCTTACAAGAATATGACCAGGAAAGTCATCACTCGCTTCATCAAAAAAGAAATCATATGTCATTATGGGACTCCTAACAAGATCATCACTGATAACTGGTCGAATATCAACAATAAAATGATGAAGGAGATGTGTGAAGAATTCAAGATTGAGCACCATAATTTGTCACCCTATCGGCCAAAGATGAATGGCGCAGTCGAAGCAGCTAACAAGAACATAAAGAAGATTGTCCAGAAAATGGTGAAAACAAACAAAGATTGGCATGAGATGTTTCCCTTTGCTCTACATGGCTATAGAACTTCTGTGTGTACTTCCACTGGGGCAACTCCTTTTTTGCTAGTCTATGGTATGGATGCGATGCTCCTAGTTGAAAGTGGAAATTCCTTCATTAAGGGTTCTGGTGGATACTAAGCTTGATGAAGCTGAATGGATTCAAACGAGGCTCGACCAACTCAATCTCATTAAAGAGAAGCGCCTAGCATCCATTTTTCATGGTCAGTTATATCAACAGCGTCTCAAGAGAGCATTTGATAAGAATATTCGACCTCGAGAGTTCCATACAGGACCTGGTCTTAAGGAAGATCCTCCCAATTCACTCTGATCTAAGAGGCAAGTAGACTCCCAACTATAATGGGCCATACATCATGAAGAAAGCTTTCTCAGGAGGTGCTCTAATCCTGGAAGACATGGATTGGGAAGATGTTCCACTTCCAGTCAATTCAGACTCAGTAAAAAAATACTACACATAAAAAGACCTGTTAAGTCAAAAACCCGAAAGGGCGGCTTAGGCAAAAGTTAGAGCTAAAAAGAAAAAGTATAACCCGCTAAGTCGAAAACCTGAAAGGGTAGCTTAGGCAAAAATGGGTATCCCGGTGGATTGAAAACCCGAAAGGGCGATCCAGGTAAAAATTAGGGACTAAAAGCGAGAGTCTGCAGTCTGAAAACTCTTCATGAATAACAGTATACACTCTTGACAGTGGATGGATCAATTTGACTATCACCCTTCGGAAGCAAAGCACTAGGATGATCAAGGATATGGGAACTATAGAAATATCGGTTTTAATGGATGTTTGAGATTTTCTTATTTCCAATTCACCTGTTGTATTTTGTGTTTTCTTTGCAACTGCCTCATTTAGGAGTTGTTTCCATGTACAAATGTTTATTCACAGGCCAATCTCATTAAAAAAAATTGCCTTTTCACAAAAAAAGTTTCTTTGATATGTCTTTTTTACTTTATTTTTCGTATGCGAATTTTGGTTTAAATTATTTATTAAGCATTGCATTGTGTTGTACCCCAATTTTTGCCCCTAAGGTTCCTGCATCATACCATATTGTTTCAATCACAACAAGATCACATTAGGGTTTTTGGTTCTTCTCCCTACCTTTAGCCTTTCACTTTTGAGGATTTATCAAGCACCTTGACTTGTTTTCTTTTGTGATCATGGATATTTTGCTTTGATTTTCTCTCTAATTAATAAAATACAATATTGGTTTGTCTTACTTGTTAATAATGTAGGTAAAGGCAATGAGGTTTAGCAAGTTGCTTCATGGGTTCATGAGTTTATTTCCATGCCCTAGTCAATAGCTTGAGAAATTCAAACTTCACTATTGGAGTGATTTTGGAAGAAATGGCATGAAAAGGCTCATTTTGGTTCAACATATTTCAAATTTATCAAAATTGATTCAAAAGTACAAGGGGTTGAGGGAAGAAGTTGTCATGATTGGACAAGGTCTTGTTCCTATTACTCACAAGAGCATATTTCTCTCAAATTTCAAGATATGGAAGTTGTTTTAGTGGATATGAGTCCTTATCATCATCCTCAACAACTTATATTCACAAATAAAGAATGTTGGCACAAAAAGCTTGTTCAAACATGGAAAATTTCCTCAAAGCATTCTCTTGATCTAGAAGTTAGGGTTTCGGACTTCAAAGGAGCATATCTTGCTCATCTTTTGGTATTTTTGAGTGATTCCAAAAACATACTTCTCTTCAAAGAGTTACCAACAAATCACTTCAAAAGTTCCAAGGAGTTTTCATGTGGAAGGAACTTGGTGAAGAAGAAAGATTACAAGTCACCCAGATGAATCCCCAATTTTCCATATGTGACTTCAAATGGTCATAACTTGGTCAATTTTTATCACCTTTAGCCCATTATTTTTTCATGATGATCTTAAGGATGTGTACTTCATGACTTCTTTTATGTGCAAAGTAAGAAAATGGATGGAAGTTGTCTTAAGGATGCAAAATATTATAGGTCATTTCATGATTTTTGGCCAACTTCAACAAGTCATAACTTGCTAAATTTTTGGAGATTTTGAGTGGTTCAAATTGAAAATTTTAATTCAAGAGATCTACTTCATTCCATCTTTTTTGGTCAAGAGCAAATTCTAGGTGGAAGGCTATGTTTGGATGCAAAAGATTATAGGTCATTTTTAAAGAAGAATTTGAAATATTTCTAAGTATGGAAAGTCAACTATTTTTCTTCAATTTTGACTCCATGTATCTTTCAGCTCAAGCATCCATTTGATTCCATTATTTTTCCATTGCAAAGCTTGTAACCTCATCTTTCCAAAGCATCAAGAATTATGCCCTAAGACCCCTTGAGATGGAAATGCCATGGATTTGAATTGGGTATTTTGAAACTGAATTTTTCACAAAGTCAGGATTTTGAAATCTTTTTTTTGGCTTCTAATCACAATATTTCCACGCGTTTTTGGTTCTAATCATGTTTAGCAACTTTCCATAAGTGATTAGCATCATGAAACGCACGATTTGTATGAGTTTTGATCAAGTTTGAGTCACACATTCTTCATGATGCAAACCCACATGAATTCCCTCCAAAACACACCATTTGTTATTCCTTTTGATCCCTTTTGCTTCCCTATAAATAGAGGGTTATCCCCCATTCAATTTCCCAAGCTTAGATAGCCATAATCACCCTGCCAAACTTGCTTCACAACCCAGAATTCAGCAACTTCGAAATCTATTCTCAAGCCTTTTTCAATCCATTTTTCCCTCAATTAACCTTCCTTGATCTTCCCTGAAGCTAACCGTATAATTACATTCAAGAATCGTGCCCTATACTGCTCCATAGAAGTCCAGTTTCAGAGCTCTGTAACTCAACTTCAATAGGTAGATTCCTTCATCAATTCTTCAAAACTCTGGTATCATTGTGATGCTCTCATTGCCCTGGTTCTAGTTGCAACACTTACATTTCACTGGGAGCACGTTTTGACCATGAATTTTCAAATCCCTTTTCAAAACTTTCCTTCCAAATTTCTTGAGCTACAGTTTATATAAATTTGGCGCGAGGGTGTGGTTGTTTTCTTCTTGAAGAGATGAAGCGATTGGCATAGGTATGAGCTTCTGATTTTCCAGTTTGAGAGACCTACAAATCACGTTGGCTGGAGGTTGAAGATGACCTACGTGTCATCTTCCAACCAATGATGGTGTGCCATTTGTGTTTTTCAAAAATATGATTTATTATTGATTTTATACATTACTCATTAATGACCATGATATGCACAGTGCGCCAGATCCCTTGGATTTGATTACTAACGCGTTTTGACTCTCATCCAATGGTCCACATCTTTTACTTTTATTTTCTTTTTTCTGATTTTTATATTTTAATTGTTTTAAATTTCAAATAATCATAGGAAATTCATTTTTAGTCCAAAAAATCTGAAAAAATTATGAAAAATATTTTTGATTATTCTCTTTCTGATTTTTATTTTTTCACGATTTAATTTTGTGTTTTGGTATTTTTTTATTAATTTTACACTTATTTGATTTGTTTAAAATGTTTATAAATACTTTTATACATTTTTAAATTCTGAAAAAATTATGGAATGATCCAATGATATTGTGACAAATATTGGTGACCTTATTTCATTTTTGTTTCTGACTTTACTATTTTTTTACTATTTTTGTTTATTTTACCCATTTATTTTAATTTTTAAAAATAGTTTCTGACTTTTAAAAATTACCAAAAATTTTATAAAATTACTTGGCCTCTTTTCTGATTTTTCTATGGTCTTATTGTTCAGTTCTTGATTAATTTGAATATAATTGATATTTTCATCATTATTTTCCTTTTTTTAAAAACTTTTTTTAAACCTTTTAATGTATATATTAAATACATTATTATTTTATGATTATTTTCTGGCTGTCTTGGGTTGATTTTTTGATCATGACTTTATTAACATCATTGGATCCATGGTGTTGAGTTTAACTCCAAAAAATGGATGAATGATTTTAATAATAGTTTGATTAAATTTTTAATTCAAAAGTGGTTTATTCATCTTTTGCTCTAATCCTCTTCATCTTATCCCCTTTCCATTGCACTAAATGTTGTTGGAGCATGATATCTATATCATGTCTCAAAACAAATGGTGCATAGATTGCTATTGACCGGCCTTAAAATAGGTGCGACTTCTATATAAGTCCACTTACGATTGCTTAACATAGCGCTAAATTTTGTCCCGATTCGAATAAATGATCATTCGTGGCCCAAACTTATGATTGCAAGCCCAAGTATGTTGATTTGATCTCTTTAATCCAATAACCTTGAGATTCATTGTGTGGAGGCTTTGGTTCTACCAATCCTCTAATGGATCTACAACACATTTGGTCAACGCGGATCACTTAAACATCGTTGATCATTAAATGATACTTATGAGAGTTCCAAATGGATGATATACTTGACAAAAAGCAAATGCAACTTGTTGTGTGGAGGCTTTGGTTCTACCAATCCTCTAATGAGTTCTAAATGCAAGTTTCAAGATGGTCATCCAACTAACCACTAATTATTGACTTGTTTATTTTATGTTTTTATTCTTTTATGCTTTATGTACTATTTATTTTTTAGCATTTTTCATTTCATTCCATTTTCATCTTTGCTCATTTGAGCATTTATCTTCTTGCCATTTTTATTTTTGCTCACTTGAGCTTTTCTTTTTCATTTCCTAAGATACTTAATAATCAACATAAACCCTAAAAAACTCTTAATGGTACTTGGACTATTTGGTTACTATCCTTGGAATTATGGAGCATGGAGCTTTTTCTTGGACTTAGGATTAGAAACCTTGGCCTACCTTGGAGACCTTGTGATCCTATCTGATTATTTTGTCTGGAGCTCTTGAGGTTTACCTCAAGACATTGGGTTGCTTGTTTGTTTTTGTGTGCAGGTTTTTGTGATTACATCCTTTGTTTGTAATCTAGAATTCACCCGTATACAGCCGTTACTCTGCCCAATTTTTTTGAAGACTTAATACACTTGAAGTTTGGTTCTCTCAAGAGGTCTAGTATTTTTGCTTGCTTAGTTTCAATCCAAAGAATGGGAACTCTACCTTGGCTCATAGTGTCAAGTATTGGCTTCTTGTTGGTTAGATGGTTCTTATCTCTAGCTTTTACCTTATGCTTTAGGATAGCCTCTTCTACTCCTCTCATCTTCTTTAATTTCAAAAGTCTTCTCCCTCCTTTTTAAACTCTTCTTGTTTCTAAACTTTAAACACTTTCATAATAAACTTGGACTTAGGTCCATGCATTTTCAAAACATTTTCATCAATAAACTTCAATCAATTTAATAATACTTTGACACTTTTTGTGAGAAGACTAAAAGTCAATCAATCTCATTTAAAACCATTTTGCCACTTTGGCTTTTATCTTTAAACTTTTCTCAAAAGGTTATACTCTAGTCAATCCTTGTAGTGATGCAAACAACTATACTTCTATGATATGTAGTGAAGTGAGATATTTTCCACTTGGGTGTTGAGTGAGGCATTGTTGATTTAAAAATCCAAGCCATGTCTTCCACTTTGAGATGATGCAAATTCTCCTTTCTCATGATTGTGGATAGTAAGTATGTTTTCCACACGGACAATGAAGATGATGTCTTATCTCATAAAATTAACCAACACACTTGTGTTTCAAATTTTTAAAAAAAGAACTACGTATACCCAGATCCCCTATTGCACGAAAGGTGGTACGTAGGCACTAAAGGTTCGCAACCGCGGCGGATGCAAAAATCATAAAAAATATATTTCTCTTCTCACCCCCACCATCCATTTTATATACAACACATTTTTATAGCCAAAATATACAGATTTTACAAAGAGGTTCCTGCGAAGTATCGTAGATGTTTAGGGTGCTAATACCTTCCATTTGCATAACCAACCCCCTTACCTTGAATCTTTCCCCCTCTTTTTGGGTTATTCACTCTTTTCCAATTCCTTTGGAAACAATAAAGTGCGGTGCCGATTTTTATTTTGATTTGTATAAAGTCTAGTCAATCCAATGGCTTAGTCTTGAATATTTCTACCGCTATAGAAAAATGGAGACTTCACTGGGGAAAGATTGACCTCTTGCTGGTCCATCCCTAAGTGGGTTGAGCCTATCTTTTTGTTTATATCTGTATATGTGCTATTGTTGTTTATGTGCTATAATTTTTATATATTTTTGTCTGGATTCTCCTGGTTTTCAGGGTGCTTGGTGATTACTCATAAGCCCTATACCTGGACTTGGGAAAACTTTAAGATAGGAAGGGCGGTATAGTCATGTTAACTTTGAGGGAGTAATCCCAAAAAAGGAGGCATGAGATCCCCCACTCAGTGGAGGCCCCTTTAACTGTATTTTCGTTTACCGAGTAATCAAGAAGACGTACTGCTTTCGACCCGGGAGCCTGCTGAAACTGAGGACCGTAGAATACATAACCCATCTTGGCCTTTTAGGTGTAGTGCGGAAGCTATGACGGAGTAATCTGGAAATAGTTGTCACACGATACTACGCTCGGACGAGTCTTTCTGGAGAATATTACTAATTACCGAGTTAATCGGGAAGTTGGTAATATCCGAAGGAAGGATGTAGACTATGGGAACCTCTAGAACCTTGTTCGGCAGGTGATAACTTTTAGACCAACACCTTATGGGTAGTACCTTCAACCTCATGCTCGTGACGTTGAACCTATGAACCCTATATGTGTGATCTTGTGTGTGATTGTTGCATCATGCATCCATGCACTCATAAGCATCTTTTGAAGAAAACAATATTTCAAGGGATTTAAAGGTTGACTATTTGTGAATATCTCAAGTACTGTTAACCATGGATTCTAGAAAGAGAAAGATCGGGAAATACAGTTTCAAGGATCTCAAGATAGATGAGCTGACCAGTCTAATTCCAGAGATCGAGTGTTCTGCAGACTTTCGGAAGAAGTATGGATCCATTATTCCTCTCATGAAGTTGAAGATGAAGGAGGGTATTCTCTCGACCTTGGTCCAGTTCTATGATCTGATGTATCACTTCTTTACTTTTCCCGATTATCAGTTGATGCCTACACTGGGGGAGTATTCCTATCTATTGGATTTACCTGTTACCGATCGTGTTTCTTTTACTGGTTTGGAGGGTGAGCCAAAACCACATGAGATAGCTGCTTTGATTCACCTGGAGAAGTCCGAGGTGGAAGCCCATATGACTACCAAAGGAGGGATTAGAGGATTACCAGCTCAGTTCTTATTGGAGAAAGCTCGTTACTTTCCAGGATGAAGAGTACGGTTGCTTTCGAGGCCATCTTTGCTTTACTTGCTTATGGATTATTCTTATTTCCTAATGTGGACAAGTTTGTCGACATTAATGCTATCAGGATTTTCATGATTGGAAACCAAGTTCCTACACTGTTGGATGATGTTTATTACTCTGTTCATCTTCAGAGTTCTTATCATGGGGGAATGATTATTTGTTGCACGCCTCTGTTGTACCGGTGGTTCATCTCTCATATGCCTCAGTCTGATGCTTTTTGGGATGTCAAGAAGGAACCCCGTTGGGCTCCTAAGATCATGACACTTACTCACTCGGATATTGATTGGTATCATCGAGCTTATCATGATATAGAGATTATTGATAGTTGTGGTAGTTTCCCCAATGTACCTCTTCTTGGTACAAAGGGAGGAATTAACTATAACCCTGTTCTTGCACGGCGACAACTTGGTTATCCGATGAGAGATAAACCGAACAGTATTCATTTGAGTAGTTTCTTTCTGAAGGAAGGAGAAGTCCATATGGAAGCTAGGGAGAAAATTGTGAAGGCCTGGCGTCACATTCATAAGAAGAGTAGGAAGGATTTGGGACCTAGGGGTGCTGTTTCTTTAGAGCCATACCTTTAGTGGGTCTGATCGAGAGCCATTCAGTTAAAGATGCCGTATACTCGGGAGACACCTATGCCTGATCTATTTGTGAATACCACTCCTCCCCTAGATGATCTAGAAGAGTTGTAGCTTGCTTTGGTCAGGATGCAACAGGAAAGGGATGCTTAGAAGAATAAGTTCCAGACTTTAGAGAGTTCCTACAGAGCAGACCTGAAGGAGAAAGACGATTTGATTAAGATCCTTGAGAGTATAGGGGTAGAGTATATGGAGAGGCAAGGGGATTTATTTTCCCCTAAGCCTCAAACAGGTGTTGATTAGTCATTTCCTGATCCAGATGATTAGAAGGAGGTTGCCATCATACATATGGAAGAAGACCAAAGGTTGAGGGCTCAGATTTCCAGGCTCACAGGGAAGCGCCAGCGTACAGATTGATCTCCATCAGTTCTTTTTCTCAGGATTTTAGATTGTATTTTCATCTTGTACTTGGGATCATTGAAACTTGTAATCCATTTTGAAGCTATTATAATAATATAATTTCAGTATTTCAAATGCGTTATTACTTTGATGATTGTGATATGTCTATAAATGTTAAATCCCTTGAAATATTAAATGATAAAGTAAAAAATAATCATATGCATTGCATATCATGCATCCTATTGCACATATTTCTTGCATTTATTATGCATATCCAGGTGCCTTACCCAGCTTCTTTACTTCGTTCAGCAAGCTGACTCATCACTACAACACTCGGGCTAACTTCAAAAAGAAGATGGACAACTTGGAATAGGAGAATCGCGAGCTACACGAAGAAGTTTCTGCTTTGAAGGCTGGCTTGGACAACTTGACTACTCTGATGGAAGCTCTAGTGGTTTCTCAGAATCAGCCACCGCGTATTTAACCTCAACCAACAAGGGCAAATGCTGAAGTTCCTACTGTTCTTGTATCCTCCACTCCGGCTGTTGTTCAAAACCGTATGCCTCAGGGTTATCCGTGGGGAATGACAGAAAATTTTGCACCTGAAGGTTTCAATTTGGGCCCCCAAGATGCTCCAGTGGTTCAAACTATTTTTACTCCAGCACCTCCTGTGGTGCACACTGTTCCTGTTGCACCTCCTACGGTGAATTTGGTTTTGTTTGTTAATGAAGATGTGTGTCGTCCTTTCCCTCCGCCCAGTGAAGACTTGGGTCTTTATGACAAAATGGATGATTTCCAAGAGCAGTTTGATAGAATGCAAAGAGAGATGAAGGCTCTTAGGGGAAGAGAGCATTTTGGGCAGAATGTGAATGAGTTGTGTTTGGTCCCGAATGTTAAAGTGCCTGCTGAGTTCAAGGTCCTAGAGTTTGAGAAGTACAAGGGCAACACTTGCCCTCGTGCTCACTTGGTGATGTACGTGAGGAGAATGCCTACCCACACTGATGATCAGCGTCTGTTGATTCACTTTTTCTAGGATAGCCTGACCGGCGCAGCGTTGAAATGGTACATGAGTTTAGACAGCGCCAACATCCATACTTTTAATGATTTGGGAGAAGCATTCATTAAACAATACAAGTACAATGTGGACATAGAGCTTGACCGTGACCAGCTTAGGGCCATGATTCAGAAAGACGGAGAATCGTTCAAAGAGTATACGCAGAGATGGAGCGAAGTGGCTACACAAGTGATTCCTCCTATGGAGGAGAAGGAAATGACTAAAAAATTTCTGAAGACGCTGGGTGCTTTCTACTACGAAAGAATGGTAGCAAGTGCCCCAATTGATTTTACATAGATGGTAGGAATGGGTGTCCGCCTAGAAGAGGCAGTAAGAGAAGGCCGTTTGACAAAGGGTGAAGGATCTGGAGGTGTGAAAAAGCCAGCTTATGGGTTTACAAAGAAGAAAGAGGGGGATACAAATGTTGTCATACAAGAGAGGAGAGTGAACGCTCCTAGAAGGAATTATCAGCGTCACCAGCAAGTTGCCTTAGTTACTCCTGTTATGAATGTCGCTCCGACTACCGTTGCTTATCAAAGACAGTCCCAACAGGGGAACCAAGGGAATAATCAGAGAAGGGAGAACTATGAACCTATTCCCATGAGCTATACAAAGCTACTACCAGCATTGATTTAGAAGAAGTTGGTCCAGACACGACCACCTCCCGCCATACCATCACCATTGCCTTGGTATTACAAAGCAGACCAAACATGTGCCTTTCATCAGGGAGCACCAGTGCATAGTGTTGAAAATTGTTATCCTTTGAGGACTGAAGTGCAAAGGTTGGTGAAGTCTGGAATTATATATTTCAAAGACATGGGACCTAATGTGAAAGACAATCATCTACCCAAGCACGGGGGAGTGAATGCTGTAAATATGGTGGCTGGTTGTCCAGGCGACTTTCGGATTTTTGACATTAATATGGTTAGAGGAGATTTGGTGAAGGTACATGCAGACCTCTGTGAATTCAGTTATTATATGCATGACCATGCCGGTTGTGCTGTTTGCAGTACAGACATACAAGGTTGCGAGAAGATAAAGGCTTATTTACAGGAGATGAGGGATGAAGGTTTAATCCATATAATCAGGCCTAGGGTAGAATATGAAGAGGAAGTGAATATGGTTTATGGATGTTCGAGTGAACTCAGAATTTTTGATGTGGAGCATTTGAATGAGGATCTCGTGCAGTTGCATGCTACCTTCTGTCGTACTGCTGGTCAGGTGGAACACTAATATGGATCTTGCATAGTTTGTTGTCGAGACTCCCGAGGATGTTCTATTGTGAGAGAGGGTGTTCAATTGCTGTTAGACAATGGAACTATCAAGATTACAGGTTAGAGAGATGATTATCATGAGATTGATATGGTTGAAGTTTGTTTGATGGAAGAAGAGTCAGAGGAAGAGTATGCCTCCGCGGATGAGTATTTCTCTTTAGACGAAGATTTGTTTGCCGGAAATGACCTTTTGATGGTTGGTTGTGTTGAGGAAGGGGTAAACATCATTGTGCCTTGTTTTGGTGCACCCACTCATCTTGAAGTGGAGTACCATAGCAAACCAGTTGTTACCCCATTGGTAATTAGTCTGCCAGGTCTTGTTCCCTATAAATCAGATAAGGTTGTGCCTTACAAATACAACACTACAATCTTAGAAGATGGGGTGGAAGTTCCCATCCAGCCAATGCCAGATGTTGTAAATATAGTTGATAATAGCAGGGTGACCCGTAGTGGTCGTGTGTTTGCACCGGTTGTACGAAGGGATGTTGTTGCTGGAAAGAAAATTGCTGAGAACGATGAGCCTAAGAAGGCTGCAGGAGAGACTAGCGGAGCCATATTAGAGAAAGAAGTGGATGATATCTTGAAGATAATTAAGATGAGCGGTTATAGAATTGTAGATCGGCTATTGCAGACTCCTTCAAAGATATCCATCCTATCTTTATTAATGAATTCCTCTTCTCATAGAGAATCACTGATGAGAGTACTAGACCAAGCTTTTGTGATGAAACAATGGCAACAAGAATGGTGATCCCAAGAATGAACAAACTCCGGTTGTTTTAAGAAGATTTACTCCCTTCATGAAGGTTTTCTCAGGTCATTTTGCTGGTATGTGCGCAATCTTTGTGTGTTTCTCATTTAGTTAAAAACGATATCAGTGGGTGCAAGGTACAATATTGGGCTTGTGATCCCATTATCCCCGGTTAAGTCTTGGTTCACTTTTGATTTTGGGTTTGCATGGTCAGAAGCCTCCGTCCCAGATTCCCCAGCGAAATCTTCCCTCATATGATGAAAGGTTTTATTCCCTTGGTGTGCTGAGATGTCGCTCTTTTTGCAGTATTGGCACTAGTGTTGACTTCTTGATTTCCCGAGAAGGTTATCCCAGGGCATCTCTTGTTGGAATGAGTGTTCGTGATGAAAATTTTTAATCCACAGTTTTTTCTCCAGGGAGGTATGCTTGAATCCCCCAGTGAGGTTTGGTTGTGTCGGTGTCATTCTTCTTTATTTGAGGCTGGTCTTGCAATCTCCAGTAGGTATGTTGCTTTTGGAAAACTGCTTCTCCAAAGAAACTGGAAGAAGGATGTTCTATCCCAGTATCTATTTGATTTGGCTACATCCTGATTATGTTTCTCCTTAGTGAAGTTAAGGCAGGCAATATGTTTGATTTCTGCAGTTGGTTTTACCTTTCTTGGAATGATATTTCTGGTTGAAGTTTAGCCCAATGTTGTTAGTACCTGAGGCAGTTTTGTTTGTTTATACTGATTATGTATCCTTTTACCAGCATATGCACGATAGCATTCATACATTCATACATACATCATGCATGGATAAAAACCATCGTCCATTGACATTGTGTTATGACCTTCCTGCAGCGCTCTTTGCTTAGTTGAAATTGGTTTTCCATCTTGAGTTTATTTCTCAAAGGATGTATCTTCATTGGCCGTCTTGCTCTAATTTATTTCTGATTTGGATCTGTGGTTACATGACAATATTATTTACTTTGGATTTCTGAGAACTTTGAGTTTTGGTTTGTGCATTTATTTTTCACAGGAAGACTTTATCTCCTCAGCAGGAATATCGTGGCATTTCCCGGGGAAGTCATATTTCTATCCTCAGAAAGTCATTTCTCTTTACAATTCCCCATGGAAATGAGTAACAAGACTCGTTATTTGAGACAACTTATGTTTGATCTTTTCCACGCAGATTTCCTTGGTTAAAGAAGAAGTTGAGACCCGTTCTTGGTAAAACACCATAATTTTGGGATAGAGGATGCCTTCTTAGAGGATGTCTCCCCACAAATCTCCATATGATATCTACAATAGATTTCCCAGGATACTTCATGCAAAATACTTGTTCGTCAGTGTCATACAAGATAGCAAATTAACCCTCAAACACTCGTCTATGCCTCTCCTTCAAAAACTCGTTTATGCCTTTCTTTCAAAAACTCGTATGTGTTATCACTTTTTTGATGCTCGTCTGTATCTCGTTTCAATACTCGCCCGTATTGAATTTCAAAACACTCGTCTGTGTTATTACCTTTTGCATACTCGTCTGTATCTCTTTGCAATACTCGTTCATATTTATTTTCAAACACTTATCCATGTTATTACCTTTTTTGATACTCGTTTGTATCTCGTTTTAATACTCGTTTGTATTGATTTTCAAACACTCGTCCATGTTAATGCTTTTTGATACTCGTCCATATCTCATGTCAATACTCATCTGTATTTATCTTCAAACACACGTCTCTGTTATCACCTTTTTTGATACTCGTCCATATCTCATTTCAATACTCGTTTGTATTGATATTCGAAATCTCGTTCGTGTTGTTACCTTTTGGATACTCGTCCGTATCTCTTTTCAATAATTGTCCATATTTATTTTCAACCACTCATCCGTGTTATTACCTTTTTTATACTCATTCGTATATCGTTTCTATACTCATTCATATTGATTTTCAAACACTCGTCCATGTTAATTATTTTTTATACTCATTCGTATCTTGTGTCAATACTTATTCGTATTTATCTTCAAAGACTCGTCTATGTTATCACCTTTTTTGATACTCTTCCGTATCTCATTTAATACTTGTCTATATTGATATTCAAAAACTCGTCTGTGTTATTACTTTTTTGATACTCATCTGTATCTCATTTCAATACTCGTGCATATTAATTTCAAACACTCGTCTGTGTTATTACTTTTTTTATACTCATCTGTATCTCATTTCAATACTCGTTCGCATTGATTTTCAAACACTCGTCTGTGTTATTACCTTTTTGATACTTATCCGTATATCATTTCAATACTCGTCTATATTTATCTTCAAACACTCTTCTGCGTTATCACTTTTTTGATACTCGTTCGTATCTCATTTAAATACTCGTCCGTATTTATTTTCAAAACACTCGTTCGTGTTGTTAACTTTTTTATACTCGTTGTGATCGGTGGATCTGGAACTGACTGTTTAACGCTGGTTCGCGAAATGTCGCGGAAGCAAGAGTCGCCACCGTCTTTTATTTTCTCCAAATGGAAAGGACAAAAGCATAGAAAAATTCCTTAAAGAGATTGCTCTCGGTTCGGGAGGTAGGTTATAGAAAGGGAAGGTGTTAGCACCCTTTCTATCCATGGTTATCCATGGGCTCTTAGATACTTGCTCATTTGTGTTTTCAAAAATGGTTTGTTTGCTTTTCAACTGTGGGTTTTAAAAAGTTTCTTTGAAAATTCCAGTTCGACTCTTGTATCGGTCCTCAAGAGTGTTTGAAAAATTGCTTTCGAAAGCTTTTTGAAAAGGTGCCGGTGTGAAAAGTATTTTTGAATTTTGTTTTGAAATTAGAGCAAGTATCTAGAGTCGTCTACCTACCCTAAGGAATTCGTCTGTGTAAATGTCCTTTAAAGTAGTGCCATCCCACCATTGAGAGGTAGGTAGCACCACCGTTGGAGGTGTTCGGGTCAATTCGAGGTTCGGGACATGGTGATCACCGGAGCAATGGGAAGACACCTTAGAAGCTACCCTCATGCCAGGTTCCCGGATCATGAGGACTTACTAAGACATCCTCTACTCGACGATCACCTTTCGAGAGGCAAGGCAACAATGAGGCGTACCCTAGGGGTGGTGTGTGATTTGTGTGCCGTTTTCAGTTATTTTGTCTTGTTCATGTCACGGGTGATCTACGCTTTTGTTTTTATTTTAACATTCATTCTTGCATGCAATTATTAACAGTTAAAAAAGATGCGGAAAATTAAAGTTCCTAAACTAGTACAAAGGCGCGGGTCCACATCGCCAAATTAAATCCAGGACCCGATTTGACATAAAATAAAATGCGAAAGATAAATATCAAATTTACACGGCTTCGGGAGAATTACATAAAATTATGAGAAAGGAAATAAATGCGCGAATTGGAATTAAAATTGAAAGCGAGGGTGTTGGACCCTTTTTAATGAAATTAAATTACGATTAACAAATTAATTAAAATAAAATAAAAAGAAATTATTTTTTTGAGTTTTTGGTATTTATGGAATTTTAATGAGAAGATTATGGAATTTAAACCTAATTCTAGCTATTTTTAATTTATTAAGAAAATATGAAAATTAAACCTAAAATTAAACTAATTAATTAATGCAATTTTATTTACAAAAATAAACAATTAATTATTAATAAAAAAAAGAAAAGGATAAAAATTGATTAAAACCCTAATTCTACAAATTTTATGTTTATTAAGAAAAATGCCCAAATTAATCCTAGAATTGAAAACTAAATTAATTAATGATTTTTATTTACAAAAATATTAAAATAAAATATATTTTTGATTTTTATGAATTTCTGATTTTTATTATTTTTTGTGTTTTATGAAAATAAGTTAATTTCAAGAATTTAATTAAAACTAATTAAAACAAATAAAATAGAAAGAAAAATAAAAGAGCAAACCATAGGGGGTTCTGTCCCCAAATTGGAGGTCAAATTGTAGCAATCCTGGCCCAATTGATTTCTGGCCTGGTTGACTTTCATGCTAGCGTGTGGTTTCGTTGACTGATGGCTATGCTACCCTTCAAATCTGGCCCTTTGGATGGGGATCATGGGGCGCGTGGCACGTTTGGATCATTGGGCGTAGGATGAACCTCAGGAGGCAAGCTGCATGGGAACGTGGTTAGAAGAAAAATATGAAATAAGAAAGGGGGACCTGGGATTCGAACCCAGGTCCCAGAGATTACCAATGCCAAGCCTGACCAGTGCAGCTGTGAACGCGCTTTGTACATAGAATAGAACACAAATACCATAAAGCAAAATAAGAGTTAATGGATAATTTTAGTGCGAAATTCAAACGAGCCAACCATGCCTTGCCACCTAGTCTTCTTCTTCGTTGTCTTGCTTTTTCCTGAAACATAAAAAGAATTAGCGGGGGTTTTAAACCCCCCCAAATGATGCCCTTTTCAAGAATAGCGATTAGGCCATCTTGCTTCATAAATTGGGCGCGACTGTTGCATTTGATTCGTCCAAGTGTCCTGAATTTAACCATGGTACTGAGAAGTCTCAATTTTACAGTATATGAAAATGCCCAATTTGAAGCTTGAGGAACCCTAACATGTTTCAATGGTGAAATCGCGTACAGGCAAACAAAACTTAATTGAACAATACAGTTAGCTTCAGAATGATAAGATTAACACAAAACAAGTATTAGAATTCAAAATCATGGCATGAATGATGAAATACGATTTATGCAAAAAAGTGAAACAGTTGAACTGCTATATACCAATTCTGGGCGTTAGGGATGTGGAAAGGTGTTCAGTTAGCTTCAGTAATGTCTTGGCAAGCTAATGGGATCAATCTTTTCCTCTGAATCGTCCTCTAAGGCCACTTTCAGTTTTGGATTTTTTTGATAAAAACTCAAACTTTGTTCTTCTTTTCTGGCGCAGCTTTCATGTTCTTTGGACTAGGGTTTGCATGAGTATAAGTATGTGAACGATTAGGGTTGAAAATTGGATCCAAAAAACCTTTGCATTGATTGAATGGATATTTGATTTTCATGCATATATTTTTCAATCTTTTTCAAGCATATTTGATTCCAATCATGGCAAATCACATTGATTCTTTCTATATCTGGTCATGCACGAATCTTGAGTGTATTTCATGCATAAAAAGATTTAAAAGACTTCCTTTGGTATTTTTCACATATTTTAATTAATTAAATGAATTATTAGCAATTAAAAATTCAAATAAATAAAATAAAAATGATGAATAACTTCCCTTTGGGCCAAATGGTCGTGCACAGGCCTTGGATGATGAATCTTGGAAGAAAAAGAGGCCCATTAGCAATTTTAAGGCATTTGAAGTAAAGTTGACTTTTCAAAATACCCAAAAATGTCCCCACTTCCACAAGGCATATCTTGCTCAATTTTTAAGCTTTGATCATGTTCTTGGACATTTTGGAAAGGTCTTGAAGTCCTCTAACCAATTCCTTTGGTCCCATGTCATTTTGATTTATCAATCTCAAGTTATGGCCTTTGACTTAAAGTCCCTTTTTGTTGACTTTTGAAAATGACCTATAATGTTGAAATTGCTAACTTTTTGTGAGAGCATTTCTTGGACTTGAAGTGTGAAGAGGGGTTGTAGGAAATGTCTTTCTCTTCAAATTGAGCTTTGGATGGAATTTTTCTGATAAACCATGTGGAAGTTATGCCTTGGTCAAGTTACAGTTGACTTTTTCAACTGTCCAAATATGGAAACTTTTGCATCTTGAGACTTTTTGAGCCAAGCTTTGAGAATCATGATCAAGAATTGATCAAATGATGTTTGTGGCTTCAAAATGAGATGTGGACCAAAAATTTGAACTTTTGACTGTCAAATGACCATTTTGCCCCTGCAGTTGACTGTAGGGCAATTAGGGTTTTTGACTGTGCAATTTTGTGTTGTGAGTCTTGAAACTTGGCATGAGGATGCTTGACCATGTTTATAGGCATGTGGGACTTGTTTGGACCCTTGGAAACTTCATTTTCTTTGTCAGAACCAAAACCCTAGTTTTTGACTGTTAGGAGGCCCTTGAACTGTGCAACCCTTGGGGAATTTTGAAGCATGCTCTTTGCAATTCTTGGAGTATATGGGAGGGTAAATTTTGGGGTACAACAGTTGCCCCTGTTCAATATTCTTAGACCTGAGGATGCAGATTGGCTGACGTGCCTTTCGTAATCCGAAGGTGGAAGATGATTGAACACTTAGAGTGCCCAGAAATTTGCGCTCGCATAGTAGCAGTGTGATGGTGGGAATGGGCTTATAGATGCCATTTGGAGATTGATGGATAGGATGATGGGCTTATAGATGCCATGCTAAGATGTGATGGATAGGTGTATGGGCTTATAGATGCCATCTGGATGTTGATCGCGTAAGAGATTCCTTAGCGAGAACTTGCGTACCTGCAAAAGAAAATGATTACCTGACCTATCGCAGGAGCTGGTCTTTAAATTCTTTGTATAGATGTGTCCTGACTGGTTACAGGAGCTGGATCCGGATCTTTAAAAGGTGATGAATGAACCAGGGATGGTTACTACCTCAACAGGAACGGTGAGAGAACCTTGGACGATTACTACCTCAACAGGAACGCTGAGAGAACCTTGGGCGACTTCGACCTCAACAGTATCATTGAGAGAATCTTGGACGACTTCAACCTCAACAGTAACGCTAAGAGAATCTGGGGACGATTACTACCTCCGCAGTAACGGGGAGAGAACCATAAGCGACTTCAACCTCAACAGTATCATTGAGAGAATCTTGGGCGACTTCAACCTCAACAGTAACGCTGAGAGAATCTGGGGACGATTACTACCTCAATAGTAACGCTGAGAGAATCTTGGACGTCTTCTACTGAGTCTTTATCAGGAAAATCTATTAGGGGTCGATTTAGCTGGACTAGAGAAGGCCTTTGACTGGATAAGAAACAGGAAAATCTTAGGGTCGATTTAACTGAACCGGTCTAGGTCTTGAAATCTTCAACTGGATAAGAAACAGGGAGATCTTAGGGTCGATCTGACTGAACCAGAGAAGGCCTTGGACTGGATAAGAAACAGAAAAATCTTAGGGTCGATTTAACTGAACCGGTCTAGGTCTTGAAATCTTCAACTGGATAAGAAACAGGGAGATCTTAGGGTCGATCTGACTGAACCAGAGAAGGCCTTTGACGGGATAAGAAACAGAAAAATCTTAGGGTCGATTTAACTGAACCGGTCAAGGTCTTGAATATAACTGAGAACTTAACTGGATCTTTCCTGAAAGGTAAAGGTCAGTCATATGCAATGCATGATATGGATCAAGCAATGATGTTCTCAACATAAATGAGATTGTAAGATATGATGCATATATGCATGCTATAATGCATGGAAGTGCGATGTTTATGAATGTATCTTTTCTCCTTAGGAAAATAAATCCTTGACGGGTGCCGGGAAGTCACTCCTGGGCTGATGTTGAAGAATAGGTTTTTGCTTCCGCTGGGGATGATAGTTGCAAGAATACCGGTAGGAGAAGATAACTCCGTTGGGGAATAAACTTGGCGAATGGATTACTCTGCGGGGAGAAAAGTACTCTAGCGATCTTGCTGGGAAGCAATACTCTGTGGGGAGAGAAGTACTTTGTTGAGTTGTTGATAATAACTTGCTGGGGATGCCCTTGTTGTGTTGGAAGTGTTAATAGACTTCGCTGGGGATAAGAAGACTTTCGTCGAGGACGCTCTTTCCGTGGCTTTTGGCTGAGGATAACCCAGTTATACCCTGGTAGGGAAATAACTCTTGAATAAAGCCGGGAGACGCGTTCGTGCTCTGCGAGGGATAAGCTTCCAGAATCTACTGGGGATAAGCTTACTACTGGGGAGATGGATTCCACTTTTCCTGGGGAAACTGGATTGGACTCTCCTGGGGAAGTTTTGAGTTGTATCGGGGAAGTGACTCCATTGAACATCTGATATACCGCCGGGGAACAATCTCTAGGTCAAGACTGCCGGGGATGCTTGTTAAGAATACGTATATTGCTGGGGAATGTTGAGCTCTGCGGGAGGATACCCAACTTCCTTAAGTTTGAAAATAGCTTTGCTTGGGGAGAGCGTATTGACTTGCTGGCTCACTCTCTGGGGAATTAAGATATACTGGTTGGGTTCTTTAGCTGAACCTACCTTGGTACCTTGGAGGACAAAACAATTAGATTGCTTAGACAACTCTTTATTGCCCCTGTTTCTAATGTTACCTGTAATTAATCCTTTGTTTCGTATGCAAATATTCATGAGTTAGAAAATTATTGTCAATGCATATATCACAAATTGAACCTTGGACGTTCTTCGCAAAACAAAACAGAAAAGGAAAAACAATTGGCAATTTTAACTGAAAAGTGTATTTATATTGATTTTTTGAATTTGCCTGTAAATAGGCGTTTTATGTACAGGAGGCTGACGTCCTAGTAAGAGAACGTCGCCGAACAAAAGAGTTTATACAAATTTTGTACAAGAGAAAATAAAACAGCTGTGTGAAAATGAATGATCCCACTGGGTTTCAACTCTGCTATTGCCTTTATATCTCCGAGAGTCTCATCACTTGATGACCTTGGTTGAAGATGAAGCTAATTGATCGATGCCGTCTGAATTTGAGGTAGATACCAGATTCTGGATGCGAAGTGATCCAATGAGACATAGTATTACGCTTTATCCCTAACTTTTGCCTGGACCGCCCTTTCGGGTTTTCAGTCCACCGGGATACCCATTTTTGCCCAAGCCTCCTTTTCAGGTTTTCGACTTGCCGGGTGTACAGATTTTTTCGTTTCATCCCTTCATTTTGCCCGAACCCTTTTGGTTCGCCGGGAAGCCCTAATTTTTTCCTAGGTATGTCAACCTAGCAGGTCTTTTTCATGCGTAGTATCTTTTTACTATGTCTGCATTGGCGGGGTGAGGAAGGTCGTCACCATCCATGTTGGTTAAAATCATGGCTCCTCCTGAGAACACATGTCTAACCACAAATGGCCCTTCGTACGTAGGGGTCCATTTGCCCCTTGGATCACTCTGAGGAAGGATGATTCGCTTGATTACCAGATCCCCAACTTGATATTCTTGTGGTCTGACTTTTTTGTTAAATTCCCTGATCATCCGTTTCTGATACGTCTGACCATGACAGATAGCAGCAAGCCTCTTTTCGTCAATAAGGTTTAGTTGATCAAGTCGTGTCTGGATCCAATCATCTTCATTCAGATCTGCATCCTTCATTATCCGGAGAGAGGGTATTTGCACTTCAATCGGTAAGACTGCCTCCATACCGTAGACCAAGGAGAAAGGAGTTGCCCCGGTTGATGTCCTGGCTGAGGTACGGTACCCATGTAGAGCGAACGGTAACATCTCGTGCCAATCTTTATAAGTCACTATCATCTTCTGCACGATTTTCTTGATATTTTTATTTGCTTCTTCTACAGCCCCATTCATCTTCGGTCTGTAAGGAGAAGAGTTATGGTGCTGTATCTTAAACTGCGCACAGAGCTCAGTGATCATCTTGTTATTGAGATTGGTACCGTTATCTGTGATGATCCTTTCTGGGACGCCGTATCGACAGATCAGGTTATGCCGAATGAACCGTGCTACAACATTCTTGGTTACCGTAGCGTAGGAGGCTGCTTCGACCCACTTCGTGAAGTAATCAATCGCCACTAGGATGAAGCGATGCCCATTAGATGCCGTAGGTTTAATCTCACCGATCATGTCTATGCCCCACATTGCAAACGGCCAAGGCGCAGTCAGAACATTTAGAGGAACTGGAGGAACATGCACCTTGTCTGCATATATCTGGCATTTATGGCATGTCCGAGAGTGTTGATAGCAGTCAGCTTCCATTGTGGACCAGAAATACCCTGCCTGAAGGATTTTCTTTGCCATAGTGTGCCCACTGGGATGTGTTCCGAAGGCCCCTTCATGTAGCTCTTCCATGATCCTTTCTGCTTCAGTCTTATCCACACAACGCAGTAAGGTCGAATCATGGTTTCGCTTGTACAAGATGCCGTTGCTAAGGAAGAACTTCGCTGCGAACCTTCTCAGAAACTTTTTATCGTTGACAGATGCACCTTCAGGGTATTCGTGAGCTTCCAGATACCTCTTTACCTCATGGTACCAAGGCTTCTCAGTTACCAACTCAGTCTCGAGATCACAACAGTATGTCGGTTCGTCCAGTTTCCAGATGATGATCCGGGGAGCCTCATTGTCCCATTTGACCTTGAACATAGAAGACATTGTAGCTAACGCATCCGCCAGCTGATTCTCCTCTCTCGGAAAGTGTTCGAAGGTTATCTTTGTGAAGTGGGGGATCAAGGTCAACACACATTCCTTGTAAGGAATAAGATTCGGATGTTTCGTATCCCACTCTCCTTTAATCTGATTGATCACAAGAGCAGAATCTCCGAAGACACTCAGAAACTTGATCCTTAAGTCGATCGCAGCTTGAAGACCCATGATGCACGCCTCATACTCTGCCATGTTGTTGGTACAGTTGAAACATAGTCGGGCAGTGAGTGGAGTATGAGTGCCTTGAGGGGATATGATTATAGCGCCGATACCGTTACCCAAAGCATTGGAGGCTCCGTCAAAGTGCATAGACCATCGGGATCCTTCCTCAGGTCCTTCATCCGGTCCAGGTACTTAACAATCAGTCACTATCATGATGCTCTCGTCCGGAAACTCGAAGTTCATTGATTGATAGTCGTCTACAGCCTGATATGCCAAGTGGTCTGCCAGCACACTTCCCTTGATGGCTTTCTGAGTCGTGTACTGGATGTCGTATTCTGTCAAGATCATCTTCCATCTTGCTATTCTCCCAGACAGAGCAGGCTTTTCAAATATGTACTTTATAGGATCCATCTTTGAGATCAACAAGGTGGTATGAGTCAGCATATACTGTCTCAGCCGGCGAGCAGCCCATACCAAAACGCAGCAAGTTTTCTCGAGCAGTGAGTATCGGGTCTCACAGTCAGTAAACTTTTTGCTAAGGTAATAAATGGCATGCTCTTTTCGGCCAGACTCGTCATGCTGCCCCAGCACACACCCCATTGAGTTGTCAAGTACTGTCAAGTATAGTATCAGAGGTCTCCCTTCAACCGGTGGCATTAGGATGGGTGGTTCTTGGAGATACTCCTTGATTCTGTCAAAAGCAGCCTGGCATTCATCATTCCAACGTACTACCTGATCTTTCTTCAGCAGCTTAAAGATTGGCTCACAGGTAGCAGTTAGGTGGGAGATGAACCGAGCAATGTAATTCAGGCGTCCTAAAAAGCCTCTGACCTCTTTCTCTGTCTTAGGAACTGGCATCTCTTGAATAGCTTTAACCTTGGCAGGGTCCACTTGAATACCCTTATCACTTACAACGAAGCCTAGCAACTTCCCAGATCTTACCCCGAAGGTGCACTTGTTCGGGTTCAACCTTAGCTTGTACAACTTCAGTTGGTCAAACAATTTCTGCAGATGATCTAGATGTTCTTCCTCAGTCTGGGACCTTGCGATCATGTCGTCAACATACACTTCTATCTCATGATGGATCATGTCATGAAATAAGGCAACCATGGCACGTTGGTAGGTTGCCCCAGCATTTTTCAGTCCAAAAGGCATGACCTTGTAGCAGAAGGTGCCCCACTGAGTAACAAAGGTAGTCTTCTCCATGTCTTCAGGTGCCATCTTGATCTGATTGTAGCCTGAAAAACCGTCCATGAAAGAGAACACTTTGTGCTGAGCAGTATTGTCAACAAGGACATCAATGTGAGGTAGAGGGAAGTCATCTTTGGGGCTGGCCCTGTTCAGATCCCTGTAGTCGACACACATTCTGACCTTACCGTCCTTCTTTGGTACCGGCACCACATTAGCAACCCACTGAGGGTAAGAAGTCACTGCAAGGAACCCAGCATCAAACTGTTTCATAACCTCGGCTTTGATCTTTTCTGACATCTCTGGACGCATACGGCGGACCTTTTGCTTAACCGGAGGGCAGTCTTCCTTAGTAGGCAAGTGATGGACCACAATATCGGTATCCAACCCAGGCATGTCTACGTAGGACCATGCAAAGATCTCCATATAATCATGTAGCATCTGAGTCAACCGTTGCTTCACGCTGAGCTCTAGGTTGGCACCAATCTTAACTTCTTTCCTGTCTACCTCAGTACCCAGATTTATTGTTTCCACTGGCTCTTCATGTGGTTGAATTGCCCTCTCTTCCTGGAGCAACAGTCTTGCAAGCTTACCAGGCACTTCGCAATCATCTTCACCTTCGTCTTCGGCTAAGTTGATCGGATTTTCGAAGTCATAACTGGCAGTAGCAGAGTCGTTACCAGTGAGATCCAGAGTGGATTGAAACCTGTATGAGTGAGTGTGTGTAAATACAGCTGTTTTGTAATATATAAAGAAAGGAAAGAAAGAAAAGGAGCGTAATATGCGAGAAAACGTACAAGGTCTTTATTCATGATATATGAAATGACAATTTATATGCCCTCATAAATGAAGCCAACGGTGCCCCGGGTAAGACACCGGGCCATAAAGTTTTAATTGTTTATTACAAATAACAAAACAAAGAAGTTTATTACTACGTAACAAAAGTAACAGGAGTATGGTCTTTGGCAATCCAATTGGTCAATCCGCCCTCAGTTGTCGGGTAGATCCAACTATTGAACTATGACTCTTCCACTTCATCTCCGTCCCCAACAGCATTCACTCCTGGGTTGGTAATAAGCACAGGAGGTCTTCTGGTCTTTGCCTTCCATATAGCCTTCTGTCCCTCTGCAGTAAAACCCAGTCCAAACTTGTCAGTTTTCTGTGTAAAGTCGGGAAGCCTGCCCCAGTTAGCACATTCACCTTTCTGGATCACAGCCCGGTCATCCTTTAGGGAAGCCATCTTCAAAGGAACATCCTCTTCGACCGCTGTTTCTGCTGCTGCTAAAGTTGGAAGTACCTCTTCGAAATGCTGAAAGGGGGTTTCAATAAACTCCCCGTCCATCTCAATATACCTGAAGGAATTCAAATGGCTCACCATATACTCCTCCTCTCCCTGCACAGTGACGATCTTCCCTCTGACAGGGTACTTGAGCTTCTGGTGCAAGGTAGAGGTCACTGCCCCAACTTTGTGGATCCAAGGTCGACCCAGTAGACAAGAATACGATGGACGGATATCCATCACATAGAAAGTAGAGTCGAATACTTGAGAGCCCACACGAATAGGAATATCAACCTCTCCATGAACCATCCTCTTGGAACCGTCAAAGGCTCTGACGATAATATTGCTAGGTTTTAGTTCCAGGCCTTCACAATCCAAACGGTCTAAGGCTTTCTTGGGTAGCACATTTAGGGAAGAACCGGTGTCCACCAACATGTGCGCCAGAGTAGTGCCCCTGCATTCGATAGAGACATGCAGGGCATCATTGTGGTCCCTTCCTTTGGCAGTAAGGTCAGCATCTGAGAAACCCAAACCATTGTCCGCTGTCAGATTTGCTACGCAATCAGTAAACTGAATTGCCGATGTCTCCTGTGGCACATGGGCCATCTTGAGAAATGAAATTAAGGCCTTAGCATGGGCCTATGAACACAGTAGCAAGGAGAGCATTGAGATCTTGGAGGGCGTATGCCCCAGCTGCTCGACAACATTAAAGTCACTCTTCTTGATTATTTTTAGAATTTCCTCCATCTCTTGTTGGGAGGCCTCAGAATTTACAAGTCTTGGTGCCTCCATCCGGGCAGGCTCATCTTCAATCCCTTTACCCCGAGCATTAGATGACTCGGCGGCAGGGGAAACAACTTGATCAGAAACAGGAACAGGTACACTTGTAGGTGTTATAGTGAGGGGTCTTCGAATAGCTGGCGGTGCAATGTCAGGCGAGAAGAGCATGCCACTGCGGGTAACCTTTGTTGGACCAGTGATATTGCTGATACTGGTGCCAGTGTTGAATTCTTGCTTAATTCCATTCACATACACATCTGCCCCATAGTGCCAGGGGATAGCCTTATCAGATTCGTATGGGAGAGGCCCCGGAACAGTAATAACAACAGGTGCGACAGTCATGATTTGAACCGGCTTCCTTGGGAGAGTCTTGATTGGATTATTAAAGATGGTAACAACAGAAACTTCTTCTACCGGAATCAACTGAACAGCGGACTTCTTGAATAGAATCTCTTTGCTGTCCATTAGGCTTTGGATGCCCAACTTCAGCAAAGGACAACCAGAGAGGGAAACAACACAGAAAAGGCAACCCTCACTACAACCCAGAAATAAACCGGCCAGCAGTAGGTTCCTCTTGACATTCATTAAGGGAGTAGCCACATCATCCACAGAAACGGCGTATACATCTTCATCAACAGCATTTACTCCATGTTGGGGCATGGGAGCAGTTACCACATTCGGCCTCTCAGGCGCTTCAAACTGTATCTCTTTTGCATCAATAAGGTCTTGTACATTATTCCTTAAGGCCCAACAGTCATCAGTGGAATGCCCCGGGCTATCGGAGTGATAAGCGCAACAGGCATTTGGATTGTATTTGGGAGAAGCCGTATTCACAACCTTTGGGGCCTCTCTGACAGTCACTAGATTGGTGGACAGCAACTGCGGCAAGATCTGCGATAAAGTCATACTCAAACGGGTAAACTCCCTTCTAGGTCTTTCAGCCCTTGGAGGATTGGTTTGCCGATGAGCGGCAGCAGGCTTAGCAATCATCACCGCGTTGACAGATTGGCGGCGCTCAGGCTTCTCTTGTCTTCTAGAGCCATATACAGCACTGGCCTCCTTCTTAAAGGGTTTCTTCTCAGAGCTTGCAGATGCGCCCTTCTGAATTTTGCCAGACTTCAATCCAGCCTCTATTCTCTCTCCAGTCAGAATAAGATCAGTAAACCCTGCAGATGAGTTACCAATGAGATGGTTGAAAAATGGCCCAGATAGGGTCCCCAAGAACATGTCTACCAACTCCCGGTCAGTTAACGGAGGCTGCACCCTGCCAGCCAGATCCCTCCACTTTTGTGCGTACTCTTTGAAACCTTCGCTTGACCCTAGCGACATACCCTGGAGTTGGGTACGTGTAGGGGCAAGGTCGGCATTATATTGATACTGCTTATAGAAAGTAGTAGCCAACTCCTCCCAGTTACGAACCTTGGTCCCATCCAGCTGATAGAACCATTCGAGATGAGTCCCTGAAAGACTCTCCTGGAAGAAGTGGATCCACAAGTTCTTGTCCACTGAGTATGGTTGAATCTTCCGCACGTAGGATCTGAGGTGTAGCTTGGGACAAGACGCCCTGTCATACTTGGTAAAAGATGGTGCTTTGAACTTGTGAGGAATAATCACACCAGTAGACAAACCCAAGTCTCTAAAATCCAGCCCAGGAACTTGTTGGATCTCCATAGCATTCAGTCTGTCCTCCAACTGCTTGTACCGGTCTTCAGCCGGAGGATACTGTTCCTCATCAAAATCAGTCACGTTGTCGGAGACTACCGGACTAGGACCTTTTCCCCCTTGGGGACTGCTCTTGCCTATAGAAGAACCAGCCTCTTCATTCTGCAGAGTGTTGCCAAACCTTCGGCCCGAGTTAAAAAGAACAGTTCTCCTCTTCTTCTTCTTCTCCTTCTTCAGGAGCAGAGCCTTCAGCTCTTCTTGGCCCTGAGCCAAACCCATGATTAGTTCCTGGAATTGCGCATTCTGCGCCTGAAGAGCCTTGATGGACATCTCGGTGGATGATGAGTCAGGATTCATGATGCTGAAATAAACAGCGAAGAACAGTAAGCAACCTGAAAAGAAGAAAACCTGCTATGCACATGATGAATGGAATGCGTATGATTTATGTTTTCAAAGACAATCGAGAATCAACTTTGTAAACAAAAAGAAACACACTTCATTAGATTCAACTTTTGAAACTTAAATTGTTCAACAGGTTGCCCTTAAGCGTTTCATGAAAGGAAATACTGAAAAGGGAAATAAAACTGTAAAAGTACATCCAGAGCTCCTTATTGATCCCATGGTATCCTCTTCTCAGTACGGATGTAAGCATTCAGAGCTCGCTCGTTCTCCAACTGCTTTGTTAGCTTCTGGATCTTCAATTCCTGCTCGTTGAACTTTTCCCGATACGAATTCCGTTCTTCTCGCAGTTGCGACCAAGACCTCTTTAATGTCTCATAATCAGTAGGTATCTGAGGAGGAAGGACAGTTGGAGGAACACCATCTTTGTCAGGATACTCAAGAATGATAGGTCTGACGGCTTCGTATGGCATACCTAACTTCTGAGTACGGATGCGAACCCATTTGTAGTAGGCTTCCATAGGTAAAGAAGTCTTTGGCCCCAACTCTTGTGGGTCAGCTTTATGAACTTTGTCCCAAGCCTTGATGAACCTACGACGCAGCTCGTCACTATCCACCTGAAACTCAAAACTGATGTGAGGCACCAACATCTCATGGGGGCCTGCTCTTCTGGCTCTTCCAAACTGACAGAGCGCTAGACATAGATTGTAAGAGATTCCTCCTTGGGTACCAATCAGAGGAACATTAGGGTATTCCCCGCATCGATCAATAATAGCTATCTCATCCAAACCTCTGCAAGTCCAAATGATGTCTTTATCAGTGAGAGACATTAACCTATGAGCCCAACCTCTTCCTTCATGGTTCTTTAGTACGAACTTAGGGAGGTGCGAAATAAACCACCTCACCAACAAAGGGATACAACACCACAGGGTTCCTCGTCTTCGGGCAGTACGAGCATGAAGTTGTTGCAGGATGTCACCCAAGAGAGTGGGTACAGGATTCTGAGACATAAAGATCCTTATGGCAGTGACATTGATGAAGTTGTCAGGATTAGGAAACAAGACTAACCCATAGATTAAGAGAGCCAAGATGTCTTCATATGCCCTAAAGTCCAGGTCGTTCCAGAAGCTGTTAGCTTTACCAATCAGAAACTTGGCCAAGAAACCCTTAACTCCGCTTATAGTTACCCAGTTGTCCATTACCTCTTGATGTGTCAAGGGAAGAGCTGCAGCAACCTCCTCAAGCCTGAGGGTCTTTTCCCAACCAGTAAAGGGAGTCTGATCCAAGATAGGGATACCAAGCAAATCAGAGAACTCTTCCAGGGTAGGGACCAGCTGGAAGTCTTGAAAGGTGAAGCACTGGTACAGAGGGTCATAAAACTGGGTCAGAACACTCATCAACTGTTGATCCCGCTTTGCAGTGACTAAACTGAGAAGAGAACCATGCCTCTAAATGAAGGAAGTGGTATTTGGAATTCTGCTAACCAACTCTTCAAGCAACTCAGTTGAGTGAACAAAGTTGAACCGGATAGTATTCCTTCGCACAGGCATCATGGTGTCCTACAAAACAGAGCAAAGGTGAAACCCTCTTGTCTTTGAAATGGTCAATCCTTATGCAGGATGCATGCAATGCTCATGATGTTATGATGTTATGATAAAGCACACCACAAATAGATACAAAGGCAAACATGGTAAGGCACACAAGTCACACAAGACAGACCCTTAAAGTTTAGGCCAGCATGAGGTCTAGGTATTACCCTCTTTCAGTTTGTCGGTTCATACCTGTCCTATTAAAGTAACCGGGTTCTTAGAGGATCCCAATATCATTGACTACCCTCAATCGGTCATAACTCCAGCATCGCAATCTTTTCTTGCGGCCAGAACCATCACGAGACTTTAGCCTCAATGGGCGTAGCATACTGCTACTGTTCAAATGGCCAAGTTGTGTCATTTAAGGTTCTAAGGTTGTTGGTGCTTAATGACTCCTCAGAAGACCCATATTCTCCTCGTTGCAACACACGGGATATCGGTACAGACCAAGGTGCCACACCAACGTAGCCACTGTTTCACCCGTGTCGGTCTACGCCGGACAGGTCCCTCACAGCTTATGCTACCTAAACAGGGTATCCCCAGATCCGGGTTAGGATCTATGTAACTCCCATGCAACCCACAAATTTAAAGCAGACAAGTCAATACAATTGAAAACACAGTTATGAACTAACCCTAAGGTACACCTCACTTTAAGTTTAATTCCCCAACAGAGTCGCCAGTTCTGTGATCGGTGGATCTAGAACTGACTGTTTAACGCTGGTTCGCGAAATGTCGCGGAAGCAAGAGTCGCCACCGTCTTTTATTTTCTCCAAATGGAAAGGACAAAAGCACAGAAAAATTCCTTAAAGAGATTGCTCTCGGTTCGGGAGGTAGGTTATAGAAAGGGAAGGTGTTAGCACCCTTTCTATCCATGGTTATCCATGGGCTCTTAGATACTTGCTCATTTGTGTTTTCAAAAATGGTTTGTTTGCTTTTCAACTGTGGGTTTTAAAAAGTTTCTTTGAAAATTCCAGTTCGACTCTTGTATCGGTCCTCAAGAGTGTTTGAAAAATTGCTTTCGAAAGCTTTTTGAAAAGGTGTCGGTGTGAAAAGTATTTTTGAATTTTGTTTTGAAATTAGAGCAAGTATCTAGAGTCGTCTACCTACCCTAAGGAATTCGTCTGTGTAAATGTCCTTTAAAGTAGTGCCATCCCACCATTGAGAGGTAGGTAGCACCACCGTTGGAGGTGTTCGGGTCAATTCGAGGTTCGGGACATGGTGATCACCGGAGAAATGGGAAGACACCTTAGAAGCTACCCTCATGCTAGGTTCCCGGATCATGAGGACTTACTAAGACATCCTCTACTCGACGATCACCTTTCGAGAGGCAAGGCAACAGTGAGGCGTACCCTAGGGGTGGTGTGTGATTTGTGTGCCGTTTTCAGTTATTTTGTCTTGTTCATGTCACGGGTGATCTACGCTTTTGTTTTTATTTTAACATTCATTCTTGCATGCAATTATTAACAGTTAAAAAAGACGCGGAAAATTAAAGTTCCTAAACTATTACAAAGGCGCGGGTCCACATCGCCAAATTAAATCTAGGACCCGATTTGACATAAAATAAAATGCGAAAGATAAATATCAAATTTACACGGCTTCGGGAGAATTACATAAAATTATGAGAAAGGAAATAAATGCGCGAATTGGAATTAAAATTGAAAGCGAGGGTGTTGGACCCTTTTTAATGAAATTAAATTACGATTAACAAATTAATTAAAATAAAATAAAAAGAAATTATTTTTTTGAGTTTTTGGTATTTATGGAATTTTAATGAGAAGATTATGGAATTTAAACTTAATTCTAGCTATTTTTAATTTATTAAGAAAATATGAAAATTAAACCTAAAATTAAACGAATTAATTAATGCAATTTTATTTACAAAAATAAACAATTAATTATTAATAAAAAAAATAAAAGGATAAAAATTGATTAAAACCCTAATTCTACAAATTTTATGTTTATTAAGAAAAATGCCCAAATTAATCCTAGAATTGAAAACCAAATTAATTAATGATTTTTATTTACAAAAATATTAAAATAAAATATATTTTTGATTTTTATGACTTTCTGATTTTTATTATTTTTTGTGTTTTATGAAAATAAGTTAATTTCAAGAA
Source organism: Vicia faba (assembly GCA_948472305.1). NCBI lineage: Eukaryota > Viridiplantae > Streptophyta > Magnoliopsida > Fabales > Fabaceae > Vicia > Vicia faba. Next base: position 304,273,770 of record OX451741.1, read on the forward strand.
TTTAATTAAAACTAATTAAAACAAATAAAATAGAAAGAAAAATAAAAGAGGAAACCATAAGGGGTTCTGTCCCAAAATTGGAGGTCAAATTGTAGCAATCCTGGCCCAATTGATTTCTGGCCTGGTTGACTTTCATGCTAGCGTGTGGTTTCGTTGAGTGATTCCTATGCTACCCTTCAAATCTGGACCTTTGGATGGGGATCATGGGGCGCGTGGCACGTTTGGATCATTGGGCGTAGGATGAACCTCAGGAGGCAAGCTGCATGGGAACGTGGTTAGAAGAAAAATATGAAATAAGAAAGGGGGACCTGGGATTTGAACCCAGGTCCCAGAGATTACCAATGCCAAGCCTGACCAGTGGAGCTGTGAACGCGCTTTGTACATAGAATAGAACACAAATACCATAAAGCAAAATAAGAGTTAATGGATAATTTTAGCGCGAAATTCAAACGAGCCAACCATGCCTTTCCACCTAGTCTTCTTCTTCGTTGTCTTGCTTTTTCCTGAAACATAAAAAGAATTAGCGGGGGTTTTTAACCCCCCCCCCCCCCCCAAAATATGCCCTTTTCAAGAATAGCGATTAGGCCATCTTGCTTCATAAATTGGGCGCGACTGTTGCATTTGATTCGTCCAAGTGTCCTGAATTTAACCATGGTACTGAGAAGTCTCAATTTTACAGTATATGAAAATACCCAATTCGAAGCTTGAGGAACCCTAACATGTTTCAATGGTGAAATCGCGTACGGGCAAGAAAAACTTAATTGAACAATACAGTTAGCTTCAGAATGATAAGATTAACACAAAACAAGTATTAGAATTCAAAATCATGGCATGAATGATGAAATATGATTTATGCAAAAAAGTGAAACAGTTGAACTGCTATATACCAATTCTGGGCGTTAGGGATGTGGAAAGGTGTTCAGTTAGCTTCAGTAATGTCTTGGCAAGCTAATGGGATCAATCTTTTCCTCTGAATCGTCCTCTAAGGCCACTTTCAGTTTTGGATTTTTTTGATAAAAACTCAAACTTTGTTCTTCTTTTCTGGCGCAGCTTTCATGTTCTTTGGACTAGGGTTTGCATGAGTATAAGTATGTGAACGATTAGGGTTGAAAATTGGATCCAAAAAACCTTTCCATTGATTGAATGGATATTTGATTTTCATGCATATATTTTTCAATCTTTTTCATGCATATTTGATTCCAATCATGGCAAATCACATTGATTCTTTCTATATCTGGTCATGCACGAATCTTGAGTGTATTTCATGCATAAAAAGATTTAAAAGACTTCCTTTGGTATTTTTCACATATTTTAATTAATTAAATGAATTATTAGCAATTAAAAATTCAAATAAATAAAATAAAAATGATGAATAACTTCCCTTTGGGCCAAATGGTCGTGCACATGCCTTGGATGATGCATCTTGGAAGAAAAAGAGGCCCATTAGCAATTTTAAGGCATTTGAAGTAAAGTTGACTTTTCAAAATACCCAAAAATGTCCCCACTTCCACAAGGCATATCTTGCTCAATTTTTAAGCTTTGATCATGTTCTTGGACATTTTGGAAAGGTCTTGAAGTCCTCTAACCAATTCCTTTGGTCCCATGTCATTTTGATTTATCAATCTCAAGTTATGGCCTTTGACTTAAAGTCCCTTTTTGTTGACTTTTGAAAATGACCTATAATGTTGAAATTGCTAACTTTTTGTGAGAGCATTTCTTGGACTTGAAGTGTGAAGAGGGGTTGTAGGAAATGTCTTTCTCTTCAAATTGAGCTTTGGATGGAATTTTTCTGATAAACCATGTGGAAGTTATGCCTTGGTCAAGTTACAGTTGACTTTTTCAACTGTCCAAATATGGAAACTTTTGCATCTTGAGAATGTTTGAGCCAAGCTTTGAGAATCATGATCAAGAATTGATCAAATGATGTTTGTGGCTTCAAAATGAGATGTGGACCAAAAATTTGAACTTTTGACTGTCAAATGACCATTTTGCCCCTGCAGTTGACTATAGGGCAATTAGGGTTTTTGACTGTGCAATTTTGTGCTGTGAGTCTTGAAACTTGGCATGAGGATGCTTGACCATGTTTATAGGCATGTGGGACTTGTTTGGACCCTTGGAAACTTCATTTTCTTTGTCAGAACCAAAACCCTAGTTTTTGACTGTTAGGAGGCCCTTGAACTGTGCAACCCTTGGGGAATTTTGAAGCATGCTCTTTGCAATTCTTGGAGTATATGGGAGGGTAAATTTTGGGGTACAACACTCGTCCATATCTATTTTCAATACTCGTTCGTATTGATTTTCAAAGCACTCGTCTGTGTTATCACTCTTTTTTTATACTCGTTTGTATCTCTTTTCGATACTCGTGTGTATGGATCTTCAAACACTCGTTCGTGTTAACCTTTTATTAATAATCTCCTGTATCTTCTGTTGATACTCGTATGTGTCGATCCTTTCTTTAAATCCTTAGAAAATATCACAAATAATAACACTTACACCATCTCTCCGGGACAAATTTCAGGTCTTGGTATTTAATCTTCTTCTACCTTAAATGATCAAAAGGCTGACGCCAATCTCACTTTCAGGTTTAAGACGATTAAATAGGAAAACTTCCAAGAGAAGAAAACATATAGAATTAAAGAACCAATAATGAGAAAACTTGACATGCATGAAATCTTTTGGCTTTTAAACTTTCAAGGATCAGAGAAGATGAAGAATAAGAAGAAACAATATAAATTTGAGAAGAAGAAGAATCAAAATGAGTACTTCTGCTAAAGCTTTGAACAATGTTGTTGTGGTTGTAAAGGCTGATCATGTGCAAAACCTACTCGGAATCAAGAAGTGGGAAGAAGTCACTCTTGTGCAAACAAACTTTTGAGACTCACGAGTGCTCCCAGGAAGAGGAGATCAAGAAGAAGAAGAAGAAGAAGAAGAAGAAGAAAGGTGAAAAGGTCAGTCATCATCGATTCTGAAGATGAGGATGAAGTAGATTATACTTGGTTAAACTATCTCTGAACTAGAAGATTTACATATGATTATTAGTATTCAGATATGATTACTTGATACTTAAGAGGAGCCTTTTTTGTAAGGATTATCTAATGAAAGTTTTATTCATATTAACTCTTAGTATTATGTATGTTGTACCCCAAAATTTTCCCTCTCATTTTACTCAATACATGTCCATTGAGATCTTCAATTTGCTCAAAGTTGCCCTAGAGTTGACCAGACAAGTTCTCTCCTAAGGTAGTGCACCTCAAAATTAGGGTTTCATTCTTCATCAAGGTAGGTGAACCACAAAGGTCCCAAATGCCTTCCAAGGTCATAATATGTTCCCAAGATCATCCATGTCAAGTTTTATACCTTGCACAAGAAGGTTTCTCAGTCAACTGCTCAGATGCATGGGAATCGACTGTATTAGGTCAAAAGTCAACTGTGGCCCACATACAGTCAAACTTCAAGATCTTTGGTCAACATCATCATTTTGAAGTTTTATCCATAATTTGATCAAGGGTTTATCATGATTCCTCAAGGGATGCTCCAAATTCATCAAAACCCAAAAGTTGCTAAATTAGGGTTTATTAGTAAAAGTCAACCCAACTTTGACCAAGCATAACTTCTTCATACTTTATCAGAAATTTTCCATCCAAAGATCATTTTGAAGAGGATGCCATTCCCTACAATTCATATTCATCCCTCAAGTTCAAAATATGGACTCATCAAAAGATATGAATTTCTACATTATGGGTCATTTTGAAAAGTCAACAAAAACGCCTTTTGGGTCAAAGCTTCTTACATGAACATGGAAGACTCAATTTAGATGAAATCAAAAGGGTTTGTTAGGGGACATCCTAAGCTTTCTAAAAAGTCCAAGAACACCCTCCTAGGGTCAAAATTGAGAGAGTTGTGCATTGACAGAGTTGGCAATTTTTGGAAAATGGTCAAAAGTCAACATTGATCAAATGTGCATATTTTCCAAAGGGGCCCATGTTTTCTTGCTTGAAACATGTTTCTAATAGGACCCATGACACCTGATCTCATTCACCTCTTATTTCATTATTTTTATCATTTATTTTGATTTTTTTATTCATTTAAATCAAAATAAATCAAATTAAATGGTAAAATAATGAAAACAAGTCAAATCTTGAGATTTTTGTGCACATTTGGAGTCCATATACAACTAGCATGATGATGAATTTGTGCAAGGCTCACTAGGGTTGGAAAAGATTGGATTGAAGCTTGTTTTAGAAAGATATCATACATGAAGAAAATCAAATCCAATTTTCATAATTCTCAAATATGTGATACAAATCTATTAACCTAATTCAGTCTACTACATATACACAATAATTCTAGACCATAAACACAAGGTTTGCAGCCGTAAAAAGCCAGGAAGAAAACTCAAAAATTTGGACAAAAGTGTGAGATCAAAATCCATCTTAGAGCCATCCTCAAGGAGTTTCAAGGCTAGCAATACGTTCCTGGATATCTCAGAAAGCTTCTTCATTCATTTGCAAGACTGGAAGCGTCCGGAATCGCGCCCATCATCAACCACGGTTTGCATAAAATTTCAATTCTGATTTCTTTGATTTTGGCATCATAAGCATGTTTTGATTATACCATTGTGTTTTTATTAATGTTTGCAAGCTACCTATGTCCTTGAATTGGATTTATAGTGTAGGAATCACAATACGCCATTGTTAGGGTTTATGAACTCGTTTTGGGGTTTTTGAATACATGAACAATTGGCTCTTAAGATGGGTACCATGATGATTAGGGCTTCAAGCCCGGTTGATTCATGGTCACCAATTTTATTTATCTTGCATGTACATGATTTTTGAGATGCGCAGGGTTATAACTATGGCCAAAATCCGTAGGTAAAAGTTGTTACCTAAGACAACAGTCCCAGCGAAGAAGACAATGGTGTGGCGAGGCGTGACTGGTCCATTCAAACTTTGCGTGGTTTTCTGGCAGGACACTTGATTTGGCTTTTGTTTTTATTTGTTTATTATTTTTACAACTAATAATTCCAGCGCAGATGGTTGAGAGGCATGCCTTTGATGCACACGTCCTGGGTTCCATCCCAGGCGTATGCATTTTCTTATTTTCCTAATTATTTCAGGCAAATCCAATGCTTCACTGCCTCATATGCCTTCCATACAACCTCAATGCCCAGCCATCGTATGCACTGCTGGCCAGATCCAACGCTTCCAGCCTGAAGGTCTATGGTGCACGCTCAGGTCAACACTACACCTAATTCAGCATGGTCAACTTGGGCTCAGCTTTGTTGGGCCAAAATTCAAATTTTTACACCCCCCTTCAGTTAACAACACAGGCCCTTTTGGTTTTTTCTTGCATTATTTTCTTTAATTTCTATTTCTTTATTTCTTTCCCTTTTTTAATTAATACAAAAAATCAATTTTATTAAATTAACAAATCAAAAAATCACAAAAAGACTTATTTTCTTAATAAATATTTTTTTAAATTAATTAGTTTAATTAATTTAGGGCAATTTAATTTTCTTTTATAATGAAAAACAATTAGAATTAGGGTTTGGGATTGTACACAATTTAATTGATTTTATTTAAAAAAATACATAAAAAATCTTTTTTTCTCATAAATATGTATTCCTTTAATTAATTAGGTTAATCAGAAAATTAGGTTAATTTAATTTCTTTCATAATTTAAAAACAATTAGAAATTAGGTTTAATTAATTTCCAATTAAATGTTTTCTCAAATAAAAATCCACAAGAACAAAAAATATTTGTCTCTCAAATTAGGGTTTCAGATTATTTCAATCGTTCTCGCATTTAATTTACCGCGCGCTTGTTAATTATTTTTCCATTATTTTGTAATTGTTCAGGGTTTGTAATAGTTAACTTAGGGTTTTTATTTTACTGTTTAAATCCCCGATTTTTGGTTATGTAATTAATCCCCCTCCCCGAAGCCTTGTAATAGGTAGGTTTTATTTTTTGCACTTTAAATTCCCGCATTCTTTAACTGTCTAGATGTATGGCTAATAGGATTGTATGGCAAGAATGTATGGAAAATTAAAACGGTAGATCACCTAATGTGCAAAGATCAAATAACTGAAACAAATCATATGCACATATTCACTCCTAGGGTTTACCTCACTTCGGTTCCCTTCGGTAAAAAATCATTAAGCATAGGAGATTTTAGTGGTTGCCCTCCAGTCTAAAAAGATCAAATGTCTCATTCGAATGTTGCCCCGGAAATGTTGCCTCGGAAATGTTGCCTCGGAAAGATCTTAAGACTCTAGGGTTACTACTAAAGTTTTCTAACTATTGCTTTGGTGATTGTACTCGTCCCTTTCGAATGTCCCTTACAACTCCAATGACGGTGCTACCTACTCCTTAATAGTAAGATAGCGTTGTCTAAAGGAAATGAGAACAAATAATCTTTTTCGAGTAGGTAGAATCTTAAGTACTTGCTCTACAAAAACTTTTCACACAAACACCTTTCAAAACAAATTTTCAAAACAACTTCGTCACACTCTTGAGGACTGATACAAGGGTTATCATGAAGTAAAAACATTTTCAAGACAAACACACATAAGCAATTTGAAAAATGAGCAAGTACCTAAGAGCCCGTAGATAACTACGGATAGAAAGGGTGCTAACACCTTCCCTTTCTATAATCTACCCCCCGTACTCAGAAACATCTCGAAAAAGGTTTTTTCTGTTCTTTTTCCTTTTCCATGATTTGATGAAATAAAAGTCGGTGGAGACTCTTGCTTACCGCGACATTTTGCAAACAAAAAACGCAAAATGCAAACCAGTATTAAACAGTCGGTTCTGCCACCGTATCACAGAATTGGCGACTCTGCTGGGGAATAAAATAAAGTGGGGTTTACCTTAGGATCTAGGTCATTAAATTGCTTCTCTTGGTTGTAATTGCAAGCTTCTCAAGTCATGTTTAAAGCATTTGTTTTGATGAAGACAACATGGATATCAACATTTAAAGGATGTGCAAAAAGCTTATCAATATCATATACAAGTCTTGAATATTAGAAGAAGAATTATTAAAGAATCAACAAATGTCAAAAGGTTTAAATAATTCTTAATCTTGAATATAGATGTTCACAAATATGCATTCATAATCATATACATATCCCACATGTTTACATTTAAGAAAAACTATGTTTGAGATCTTTTTCAAAAAGAATTTGTGAAAATAAACTTTCAGGAACCAGTTCCTACCTAACAGGGAACCGGGTTCCAAACTTGTTCAAAAAACACCTCCCTGGAATTTGTACCAGGAACCGGGTTGTACCAATAGGGGAACCGGTTCCTGCGTGTTATTTTTTGAATTCTGAGTTATAACGTTCACTAAGAACCGGGTTCTTCCTGTGTCGGAACCGGTTCCCAGCGAACCAGTGCAGCTTTTCTTTTGATTTTTGAACATATTTCAAATGGTATTCTTTCATGAATGCATTGCATCTTTTCATATCAAATGGCATGAATGAAGAGGTATTTGTGACATTATAAAATGTGCAGATTTTCATATTTAAAATAACCTTCTTCAATTAACAATTTTCATCATTCAAATTTGCATACAAACTTTCAAGTGTTCATAAATTTTGTGAAACTTGCCATATACATTTTCATTGAGAAATCATTACAAGTTTCATACATTCATTGTGAACATTTATAATCATTGCTTGAGAATTGTTTCTATCTTAAAGAAAAAGATCAATTGAAGATTGATAGTGCTCTCCATCTCTTTCAAATAAATCATTGTATTACAAAAATAAAGTATTCCCTTACTATCCAGGATTGTTGGAAGTAAGTGCTGTGATTTGAAGAGGATTGTTCTTCATTCACATTAGTGTTTGTTTGACCTTAAAGGTGTTAAGAACCTTTGTTCACCCTATAGGTTAGATAGTAAGCATAGGCTGTACAATCATTCTAACTATAGTGAAATCTCTTTCGTGTTGGAAAGGGGACTGGAGTACTCTCGGATTGTGAGGGGAACTAGGATATATCGCCGTGTTCTTTACTTTTCCGCTTTTATCGCTTTCATCACCATAATCAAGAAAAGATAAGATATAATCAAAAACCTTCAAACACTTAACCAAAAATTACTACAAGTATTCTCATAAAAATCGAATAAATTTTTATATACCTAATTCACCCCCCCCCCCCTCTTAGGCACTCTTATACTTACAATTGGAATCAGAGCAAGTTATAGGTAACTTGTTCCTAAAGATCCAGAATGGCATCCGCAAATCCAAATCTGGTTTTCAAAGATGGTGGTAGTAACAACAAGCCTCCATTGTTTTGTGGTGAATACTTTGACTTTTGGAAAATTCGCATGAAGGCTCATCTTGAAGCGCAAGGAGAAGAAATATGGAATGCTGTTGAGAATGGTCCATTTACTCCGGTGTGTGTTGTCAATGGTGTTGGGTCATCAAAGCCTAAAGCATCATGGGATGACGATGACAAGAAAAAAGTTCTCTTTGACAAAAAGGCAATCAATATACTCCAAAGTGCTCTTAGTATGGATGAATTTTTCCGAGTATCGGCATGTACAACGACAAAGGAAATTTGGGATACTCTTGTAGAAACTCATGAAGGAACCGCCGAAGTCAAAAGGTCTAGATTGAACACTTTGAGTCAAGAATATGAATTATTTAGAATGCAGCCCCGAGAATCAATCCTCGACTTGCAAAAAATATTTGTACACTTGACAAATCATTTGAAAGCACTAGGTAAGACTTTAACTAATGATGAACTTAATCTTAAAGTGCTTAGATCTTTATCCAGGGAATGGCAACCAAAAGTGACAGCAATATCCGAGAAGAAGAATCTATCCACAATGACTTCTACCACTTTGTTCGGAAAACTTCAAGAATATGAGACGGAACTTGCAAGACTCGAAAAGCATGAAATCCAAGTAAAAGACTCAAAAGACATGGCTTTGCATACAAGGATAAAAAATCATGATAGCAATCAAGAGGATGAATCCACTAGTAGTGAAGATGATGATCTTATCAAGAAGATTGAAAAGGTTCTACGAAAAGAAAGAAAAAGAGAAGCACCAACAAGGAAGGTTATATGCTTTGAATGTGGAGAAAAGGGACATGTTAAAAGTGAATGTCCTACACTTGAAAATAAGAAGAAATATTTCAAGAGAAATAAAGATAAAAAGTCAAAGAAAGCATATATAGCATGGGAAAGTTCATCTTCCGATTCCAAAAACAATCAACATGCAAATCTAGCATTGATGGTCTCACACCATTCCGATGATGAAGACAATGAGGTTAGTAATGAATCTTCTCTTTCTGATAGTGATGCACAAGGTGCTATAGATGAACTATTGAATGAATGCAAAATTCTGTATAAAACCATTTCATTACAAAAGAAACAAATTTCATCCTTAGAAGAAAAATATGTTTCAATGGAAAAAGATTTCAAAGAAGAAAAACAAAAGTCAAGTGATGAACAAAAACATAATTTTGTATGCAAAAATTGTGATTCACTCTCTTTCCAAATTGTCCAATTAAAAAGAGTCATTGAAAGATATGAAAAAGGGAAAATTGGATTGGAAGGTGTTCTTAGCTAACAAAGATACTCCAATGATAAAAGTGGACTTGGATATTCAAAGTTCTCAAAACCAAGTTATAACAAAACTATCTTTGTTAAGGCAAGTGATCAATCTTCCAAAGAGAAAGTGAACAAACCTAAAATAGTTCGTCACTATCCGAAAAAGAAAACATTTCCTAAGAAGAAATCTTATCCTTCTAGATATAGAAGTAACTTTGAACCTACTTGTTTTTATTGTGGTATTAAAGGCCATACACCTAATGCTTGTTATGTTAGAAACTTTAGTATGGCAAGTGGGCATTATGTGTGGGTTAAGAAAGGAACTAACTATGATGGACCCAAAGCACATTGGGTACCAAATCAAACTTAATTTGTTTTGTAGGTGTGCTTGAAGACCACATACAATATTTTGTATCTTGATAGTGGTTGTTCAAAGCATATGACAGGAGATGTACACTAACTTTCAAATCTAGTTCAAGTCCAAGGATTATTTCATATGGGAAATACCTTAAAGGAAGATTTCTTGGCATTGGCAAAGTTGATACACTAACTTTCATATCCATTGAAGATGTACTTTATGTTGAAAAACAAAAGACAACTTCTAAGTACAAGTCAACTTTGTGACAAAGGCTTCAAGATCAAATTTACAAAAGATGAATGCTTGATTATTGATGAAGTCACCAATGAGGTAAAACTCAAAGGTAAAAGAATTTGTTTCACTCTTTTTCCCCATCCTTTTTTATGTTAACAAAGGGGGAGAAGAATATGCATATGTGTTGGTTTGTTTCAAAGAAATTGCAGGCACTCACTCCAAAATTCAAAGAATCATGGACTTAGGGGGAGCATACAATTTAGGGGGAGCCTTGCATTTGCTCAACATTTGTGCTACACAAAACAACATAAACATTTCAAGAATTGTTTTCAAGACTTGGTTGTCATCATCAAAAAGGGGGATAATGTAATTGCAAGCTTCTCAAGTCATGTTTAAAGCATTTGTTTTGATGAAGACAACATGGATATCAACATTCAAAGGATGTGCAAAAAGCTTATCAATATCATATACAAGTCTTGAAGATTAGAAGAAGAATTATTAAAGAATCAACAAATGTCAAAAGGTTTAAATAATTCTTAATCTTGAATATAGATGTTCACAAATATGCATTCATAATCATATACATATCCCACATGTTTACATTTAAGAAAAACTATGTTTGAGATCTTTTTCAAAAAGAATTTGTGAAAATAAACTTTCAGGAACCGGTTCCTACCTAACAGGGAACCGGGTTCCAAACTTGTTCAAAAAACACCTCCCTGGAATTTGTACCAGGAACCGGGTTGTACCAATAGGGGAACCAGTTCCTGCGTGTTATTTTTTGAATTCTGAGTTATAACATTCACTAAGAACCGAGTTCTGCCTGTGTCAGAACTGGTTCCCAGCGAACCAGTGCAGCTTTTCTTTTGATTTTTGAACATATTTCAAATGGTATTCTTTCATGAATGCATTGCATCTTTTCATATCAAATGGCATGAATGAAGAGGTATTTGTGACATTATAAAATGTGCAGATTTTCATATTTAAAATAACCTTCTTCAATTAACAATTTTCATCATTCAAATTTGCATACAAACTTTCAAGTGTTCATAAATTTTGTGAAACTTGCCATATACATTTTCATTGAGAAATCATTACAAGTTTCATACATTCATTGTGAACATTTATAATCATTGCTTGAGAATTGTTTCTATCTTGAAGAAGAAGATCAATTGAAGATTGATAGTGCTCTCCATCTCTTTCAAATAAATCATTGTATTACAAAAAGAAAGTATTCCCTTACTATCCAGGATTGTTGGAAGTAAGTGTTGTGATTTGAAGAGGATTGTTCTTAATTCACATTAGTGTTTGTTTGACCTTAAAGGTGTTAAGAACCTTTGGTCACCCTATAGGTTAGATAGTAAGCATAGGCTGTATAATCATTCTAACTATAGTGAAATCTCTTTCGTGTTGGAAAGGGGACTGGAGTACTCTCGGATTGTGAGGGGAACCAGGATATATTGCCGTGTTCTTTACTTTTCCGCTTTTATCGCTTTCATCACCATAATCAAGAAAAGATAAGATATAATCAAAAACCTTGAAACACTTAACCAAAAATTACTACAAGTATTCTCATAAAAACCGAATAAATTTTTATATACCTAATTCACCCTCCCCCCCTCTTAGGCACTCTTAAACTTACATTGATTGTCTTGATTTCTTTACTTTTTAGGGTTTGTTTGGGGTTACTATAGATCCTACACACGAATCTGAGGGCACTCATTAGGTAAACAACAATAGATCGTGGAGACTGTACGGGATAGACCGATATGGTTTAAGCGATGGATGTGTTAGTGTGGCACTTTGGTTGGTATCGGTATCCTTCATGGGGAAACGAGGAGAATACGGGGCCGCTGCGTGGTGTCGTGAAGCACCAACGGACCTTAGAACCTTAGTTGTACAAAATTGGCCATTAGAAAGTAGTGAGATAGCCGGCCTCGGTGTAGAGCTGAGAACTGGTTGATACTCGATGCTACACTCATTGAGAACAGACTTTCGGGATATTTTGGCCACAAGAAAAGATTGATTGAGCTGAAACAATGCCCGATAAAGGATGGTCAGTGATATTGAGATCCTCTAGAACCTGCTTAATTTTTAAGACAGGTTTGAAACCAACTAAACTTCAAGAGGGTACTATGTTTAACCTCATGCATGCATTAAACCTAAGGACTTTGTGTGATTTGATTGTGCTTGATATACCTGTGTTTTCTATACCTGTGGTTTATCATGACATCATGCATCATAACATGGCATCCATGCTTATTGCACTAACCATTTCAAAAACCAAGGGAATTTATATTTGTTCTGTTTTGCAGATCATGGCTTCCGTTCGTAGAAACACTATCTGAATCAGCTTTGTGAAGATACATTCCCAACTCAAAGAGCTAGCATCAAGGGTTTCTGAAACTTTTGCGTTCACTAAGAGACATGGTCAACTTCTCAACCTGGTTACTTCAAATTTTGATGAAAAGATGATGAGTGTACTCTTTCAGTTCTTTGATCCTAAACACCACTGCTTCACCTTTTAAGACTATCAGTTGGTGCCTACCTTGGAAGAATTCTCTCAGCTATTGGATATACCCATTCTTGAACAGGTACCCTTCACAGGTCTAGAAGAAGTTCCTAAGCCATAAGTCATTGCCTCAGCTTTACATCTGAAATGGGTCAGTGTGGTATCCAATTGGGAAACGAGAAGCGGAGTCAAGGGTTTTCTAGCTAAGTTTATGATGGACAAAGCCCAGCTGTTTTGGGATGATATGGATTTTCTGTCTTTTGAGGAGGTCTTGGATCTTCTTATCTATGGTTTAGTTTTCTTCCCTAATCCGGACTCATTCATATATGTGAATGCTATTAAGATCTTTCTCTCTCGCAACCCGGTGCCTACTTTGCTCGGCGATATTTTGCACACTCTTCATACTCGTACCACGAGGAGAAGATGGATTCTTGTGTGCTGCATGCCATTGTTGTCGAGGTGGTTTATTTCTCACCTCCCTAAGTCCATTGTGAAGAATGAAGAAGGTCTGGTTTGGTCACAAAGGATAATGTCACCCGCCCATACGGATATTCTTTGAAGTTCTCGATTTATGGAAAACATTGCTATCATTGACCGTTGCGGGGAGTACCCTAATGTCCCACTACTTGGTATCATAGGGGGTATAACCTACAATCCTTGTTTATCTCTGCAACAATTTGGTCACGCTCGAAAGGATGGTCCCCATGAGTTACTAACCGAAGGCATTGTGTTCAACTATGAGGAGGATATTCAAGAGTATCGTCGGAGGTTCATACAAGCTTGGGGCATGGTAAACAGATTGAGTGTCAGGGCTTCGGGGCGAAAGACTTCCATTCCAATGGAACCTTATCTACAATGGGTACGAGCTCGTTCTCAGCAGCTTATGATGCCCTATGTGGCTGTTTTGCCAGTGATTGTGGAACCCACTATTGAAGAAGGCATTCCTTACACGGTTCTCTATTCTTACATGCCCACTGATCTTGGAGAATTACAGAGGTCTTGGATTCAGTTGATGAAAGAGCGGGATACTTACAGGGATCAGTTCCATGCTCGGGAGAGGAAGGTTTTAGAGCACACAAAGCAACTGCATGAGGAAAAAGGACTGAATGATTATCTCAGCGCAAAGAGGAAGCATCCATGTGATTTTTGATGTCTTTTATAGTTTTAGATTTGTTTTTTAATTGTAACGCCTAAAAGGCATTTGAACTTCAAATTCAGCTAATAAAGTTTTTGTTTATTTTGGTTTGAAAATTTAAATTTCCCGAAGTCTTTGAAATCATTGCATGCGCATACCATTATCATACACATCATTACAGGTACCATTACAGGTTTCTCATCTTCTTCGCTGTTTATTTCAGCATAAATGTCTTCCAACAAAGCATTAAGGACCTGTAGGCACAAAACGCCTAGTTCCAACAAATGTTCATTAGTCTGGCAAAGGGGCATGAGAATCTGAAAGCCCTCATTCTGAAAGAGAAGAAGAAAAAGAAGAAGGCTACTGATATTCTGAACATGGGCCGAAGGTTTAGAGAGCGGTTGAGCGACAAGTCGACCTGACCTCTTCATCTAAGGAAGGGGAGAATCAAGAAGAAGAGAAGGACCTTAGTCCTGCAGTTTCTGACAATGACATAGATTATAATGATGAGCAATATCCTCCTGCTAAGGATAGATACAAGCAGTTAGAAGACCGTCTGAGTGCCATGGAAGTTCAGAGGATACTCGGATTGAATTTTGAAGAATTGGGTTTGGAGTTGGGAGTGGTCATCCCGTAGAAGTTCAAAGCTCCAGTTTTTGCCAAGTATGATGGGGTGTCATGCCCGAAGCTCCATCTCCGCTCTTACGTCAGGAAGATCCAACCCCACACCGCTGATAGAAATTTATGGGTGCATTTATTTCAAGATAGTCTATCAGGGACTCAGCTTGAATGGTTCTACCAGCTGGAGGGAGCCAATGTCAGAAACTGGGAAGATCTGGCTGCTGCTTTCTACAAGCAGTATCAGTATAATGCCGACCTTGCTCCCACTCGTACTCAACTCCAGAGTATGTCCATGGGTGCAAGTGAAGGTTTTAAATATTATGCACAAAAATGGAGAGACTTGGCTGGGAGAGTCCAACCCCTATTGTCTGATAGGGAGTTGTTTGATATGTTTCTAGGGATGCTATCTGGTCCATTTTTTAATCATTTGATCGGCAGCTCGTCAGCTGGTTTCACTGAGTTGATCCTAACTGGGGAAAGAGTAGAAGCTGGGATTCGAAGCGAAAAAATATAGAAGGACGCCTCTTCAAGTTCAGTAAAGAAGCCTTTTGCTGGTAAGAAGGAAGCCAGTGTCTTCTATAGCCTGAGGGGCCAGAACAAGGTTGAACCTCGTCAGACAGTAAGTGTCGTGATGATACCTAGAGCTGTAGTTGCTCCACAATGCAACAATCAACAAAGGATGGAAAGACCACAACGGTAGTTTACCCGCATCAACATGACATTAGCTGAAGTCCTACCTCATCTACTGAGATCCAACTTAGCAACCTTGAGAGAGGCTCCCAAGAATCCCAATACTACATCTCCCTGATATAATCCAAATTCTCGGTGTGCCTATCATTCTAAGAGTCCTGGCCACGATACAAATGACTGATGGGCTATGAGAAACAAAATACAAGACTTGATTGAAGCCAAGGAAATAGAGTTTGATTCTCCAGAGAAGTCAAATGTCATAACTGCTCCCATGCCTAAACAGGGCCGTGGAGTTAATGTTATTGATGTTGATTTGTTTGTTACCTCTGTTGATGAAGTGTGTACTCCTCTCATGACTGTTAAGAAGAATTTGTTGTTGGCCGGTTTATTTTCGGGTTATGGTGAAGGTTGTCACATGTGTTTGCTTCTACCTTATGATTGTCGTTTGCTGAAATTAGGTGTCCAACACCTGATAGATAGCAAAGAAATTTTGTTTGAGAAAACTATGGTTCATGTTGTTCCAGTTGAAGATGTTGCCATTATAACCATTTCCGCCAATCCTTCCAAGGTTTCCTCGAGAAGACCTGTTAGGATTACATCTGCTCCAAGAATTGCTCCACTGATAATCACTGTTCCTGGTCATGTCCTGTATGTCTCGGACAAAGCTGTCCCATGGAATTATGGTGCCAATCTGTACTATCATGGCATCAAACAAGATTTGAAATATGAAAAGGCTGATCCTGATATTGATAACATTGTCGGAACCAGCAAAATCACCCGAAGTGGAAGGGTCTTCTCTCCTGAGATTTCCCCTAAGACTGTTAACAAGCCAATTGTCATTACATCTGCTGTTCCTGCTAGTACATCAACTATTATTCCTGTTCCTACTCCTGTCGGTGAATTGTCTGATACCCGTGGCAAAGAAGTTATAGGTGAGCCTTCCCGGATGGAGGCACCTAGAAAAATTGTTGTGGAAGCCTCTAAGCAAGAAATGGAGGAAATACTAAAAATCATTAAGAAGAGCGACTACAATGTGGTCGAGTAGCTAGGGTAGACCCCATCGAAGATATCCATGTTGACTCTGATATTGTGTTCTGAAGCCCATGCAAAGGCTTTGATTGCATTTCTCAAGACTTTGCATGTGCCACAGGAAACTTCAGCGGATCATTTCAAAGATTGTGTGGCCATCCTGACTTCTAATAATGGGCTGGGTTTTTCAGATGCGGATTTGACACTAAAGGGAAGGAAGCATAGTGATGCTCTGCCTGTCTCGATTGAATGCAGGGGCACCACTATGGCTCATGTGCTGGTAGATAATGGGTCTTCACTGAATGTTCTACCGAAGAATGCATTGGACCGTTTGGATTGCGAGGGTCTAACTCTAAAGCTTAGTAACATTATGGTAAGGGCTTTTGACGGATCGAAGAGAACAGTGCACGAGGAGGTGGACATCCCTGTCAAAGTGGGTTCTCAGACTTGTAGGACCACTTTCTATGGATGGATATCAGGCCGTCGTATTCTTGTCTGCTGGGTCACCCTTGGATCCATAAGGTTGGGGCAGTTACTTCCACACTCCACCAAATGCTGAAGTATCCGGTGAAAGGAAATATTGTCACAGTACGGGGTGAAGAAGAATATATGGTGAGTCACCTTAACTCCTTCCGCTACGTAGAGATGGATGGGGAATTCATCGAAACTCCTTGTCAGAATTTTGAAGAGGTCCCTCAGATCTTGGCATCAACTGAAACTACTAGCAACAAACCTCCTTTAAAGATGGCTTCTCTCAAAGACGCCATGGTCGTGGTTGAAGAAGTTGGGTGTACCAATTGGGGTCGGCTCCCTGATTTCACTCATAACACTGACAAATTTGGTTTGGGCTTTACTACAGGGGCTCAAAGGGTTGTTAGATGCGCTCAGGCTGGAGGACCTACCCTACGCATTAGCAATCGAGGAATTAATGCCTTTGAAGATAGTGAAGTGGACTAAGACATTGACAGCTGGATCTACCCGACTATCAACGGTGGACCGAGTAACTGGACGGCTAGGGACTTCATACCTGTTTCTTTTATTCCGCAGTAATTGACTTGTTTGTTTTAAGATTTGTAATAAACAATTTAAAACTTTACGGCCTTGTGCCTTGCCCGAGGCACATTGTCTTTGCTTGTGAGGGCTATCATTTGTCATTTCATAATCATTAATAAAGCATTGGACGTTTCTTGCATACAAATTTTGCGCTCTCTATTTTTCTTTTCTATTTTCCTTCTATTAAAACAGCTATTCTCTTACACACACTCACGTATCATAATGCAGATCCGTATCCACTCTGGATACCATTGATAACAGCTCTGCTATTGCCAGTTATGACTTCAAAAATCTGATTAACCAAGACGAGGACGAAGGTGAGGATGATTGTGAGGTTCCTGGAGAACTTGCTAGACTATTACAGCAGGAAGAGAGGGCCATACAGCCTAATGAAGAGTCGGTTGAGATAGTGAACTTGGGTACTGAGGAAGACAGAAAAGAGGTTAAAATAGGTGCAAATCTGGAGCTTAGTGTCAAATAGAGGTTGATACATATGTTCCACGACTATGTTGAGATCTTCGCCTGGTCCTATGAAGACATGCCTGGTTTGGACACTGATATTGTGGTACATCGTCTGCCGACTAACGAAGACTGTCCTCCGGTTAAATAGAAGGTCCTTCGTATGCACCCTGAAATGTCAGAGAAGATCAAGGCAGAGGTCATGAAACAGTTCGATGCAGGATTCTTAGCTGTCAATTCGTATCCACAGTGGGTTGCTAACATTGTTCCGGTACCTAAAAAGGACGGTAAGGTACAAATGTGTGTTGATTACAGAGATCTGAACAGGGAAAGCCCCAAGGACGACTTCCCACTTCCTCATATTGATGTTCTGTTCGACAACACCGTGCAGCATAAAATCTTCTCCTTCACAGATGGCTTCTCTGGCTACAACCAGATCAAGATGGCTCCTGAAGACATGGAGAAGACAACCTTCGTTACATACTGGGGCACCTTTTGCTACAAGGTGATGCATTTTGGGTTGAAAAATGTCGGGCAACTTATCAGTGCGCTATGATCGCTTTATTTCACGATATGATTCACCATGAGATCGAAGCGTATGTTGATGACATGATAGCTAGGTATCTGACTGAGGAAGAACACCTGGATCATCTCCAGAAATTGTTTGACAGGTTGAAGACATACAAGTTGAGGTTGAATCCAAACAAGTGCACCTTTGGGGTAAGGTCTGGTAAGCTTCTGGGTTTCATCCTCAGTGACAAGGGTATTCAGGTAGACCCTACGAAGGTAAAAGCCATACAAGAGATGCCAGTTCCTCGCACAGAGAAGGAAGTTAGAGGATTCTTGGGACGTCTGAATTACATCGTCAGGTTCATTTCACATCTGACTGCTACTTGTGAGCCAATCTTCAAGCTTCTGAAGAAAGATCAAGTGGTAAAATGGAATGACGAATGCCAGACCGCTTTCAAAATAATCAAAGAATACCTTCAAGAACCGCCAATTATGATGCATCCAGTTGAAGGATGACCTTTGATATTATACTTGACAGTGCTAGAAAATTAAATGGGGTGTGTGTTGGGGCAGCATGACGAGTCTGGCCGAAAAGAGCACGCCATTTACTACCTTAGCAAAAAGTTTACCGACTGTGAGACCCGATACTCATTTCTCAAGAAAACTTGATGCACTTTGGCATGGGCTGCTCGCCGGCTGAGATAGTATATGCTGACTCACACTACCTTGTTGGTATCAAAGATGGATCCGATCAAGTATATTTTCGAGAAGCCCGCTCTCTCCGGAAGGATAGCAAGGTGGAAAATGATCTTAACTGAGTACGAAATACAATATACAACCCAAAAATCTATAAAGGGGAGTGTATTGGCAGATCATTTGGCTCATCAGGCCATGAATGACTACCAGTCCATGAATTTCGAGTTCCCGGATGAGAATATCATGTTAGTGACTGACTACGAAGAGCCTGGACTGGATGAAGGACCCGAGGGAGGATCCCGATGGTCTATGTATTTTTATGGAGCCTCAAACACACAGGGTAACAACATTGGCGCTGTAATCATATCTCCCGAGGGCTGTCATACTCCATTCACCGCCCAGTTATATTTCAACTACACCAACAACATGGCGGAGTATGAAGCATGTATCATGGGTCTCCGAGCCGCTATTGACCTGAGGATTAAGTTTTTAAGCGTATTCGGGGATTCCGCTCTGGTGATAAGTCAGATCAAAGGCGAGTGGGATATGAAGCACCCGAATCTCACTCCTTACAAAGAGTATGTACTGACATTGCTCTCACACTTTGAGGAGGTAACCTTTGAACATTTCCCACGAGAAGAGAACCAGTTGGCGGACGCGCTAGCTACCATGTCTTCTATGTTCAAGGTTAGGTGGGACAATGAGGCTCCCCAAATTTAAATTGAGAGGTTGGATGAACCAGCACACTGCTGCGAGATTAATATCGAGGAAGTGGCAGATAAACCCTAGTTTCACGAAGTCAAAAGGTATCTCGAGGTTCATGAGTATCCCGAAGGGGCATCTATCAATGATAAGAAGTTTCTGAGAAGGTTCGCTTCAACATGCTTTGCACAAGAAGGTTGCTCAGTTAACTGCTCAGATGCTTGAGAATCGACTGTATTAGGTCAAAAGTCAACTGTGGCCCACATACAGTCAAACTTCAAGATTTTTGGTCAACATCGTCATTTTGAAGTGTTATCCATCATTTTATCAAGGGTTGATCATGATTTCTCAAGGGATGCTCCAAATTCATCAAAACCCAAAAGTTGCTAAATTAGGGTTTCTTAGTAAAAGTCAACAAAACTTTGACCAAGCATAACTTCTTCATACTTTATCAAAAATTTTCCATCCAAAGCTCATTTTGAAGAGGATGTCATTCCCTATAATTCATCTTCAGCCCTCAAGTTCAAAATATGCACTCCGCAAAAGATATGAATTTCTACATTATGGGTCATTTTAAAAAGTCAACAAAAACACCTTTTGGGTCAAAGCTTCTTACATGAACTTGGAAGACTCAATTGAGATGAAACCAAAAGATTTGGTTTGGGCACATCCTAAGCTTTCTAAAAATTAAAAGAAAACCCTCCTAGGGTCAAAATTGAGAGAGTTGTGCATTTCAAAGTTGGCAATTTTTAGAAAATTGTCAAAAGTCAACATTGATCAAATGTGCATTTTTTCCAAAGGGACCCATGTTTTCTTGCTTGAAACATGTTTCTAATAGGACCCACGACCCCTGAGCTCATTCACCTCTTATTTCATTATTTTTATCATTTATTTTGATTTTTTATTCATTTAAATCAAAGTAAATCAAATTAAATGGTAAAATATGAAAACAAATCAAATCTTGAGATTTTTGTGCACATTTGGAGTCCATATATAGCTAGCATGATGATCAATTCGTGCAAGGCTCACTAGGGTTGGAAAAGATTGGATTGAAGCTTATTTTAGAAAGATATCATACATGAAGCAAATCAAATCCAATTTTCATAATTCTCAAAGATATGATATAATTTTATTAACCTAATGCAGTCTACTACATATACACAATAATTCCAAACCATAAACACAAGGTTTGCAGTCGTGAAAAGCCAAGAAGAAAACTCCAAAATTTGGACAAAAGTGTGGGATCAAAATCCATCTTAGAGCCATCCTCAAGGAGTTTCAAGGCTAGCAATATGTTCCTGGATATCTCAGGAAGCTTTTCCATTCATTTGCAAGACCTGAAGCGTCCAGAATCGCGCCCATCATCAACCATGGTTTGCATAAAATTTCAATTATGATTTCTTTGATTTTGGCATCATAAGCATGTTTTGATTATACCATTGTGTTTGTATTAATGTTTGCAACCTACCGATGTCCTTGAATTGGATTTATAGTGCAGGAATCACAATACGCCATTGCTAGGGTTTATGAACTCGTTTTGGGGTTTTTGAATACATGAACAATTGGCTCTTAAGATGGGTACCATGATGATTAGGGCTTCAAACCCAGTTGATTCATGGTCACCAATTTAATTTATCTTGTTTGTACATGATTTTTGAGATGCACAGGGTTATAGCCATGGCCAAAATCCGTAGGTAAAAGTTGTTACCTAAGACAACAGTCCCAGTGAAGAAAATAATGGTGTGGCAAGGCGTGACTGGTCCATTCAAACTTTGCGCGTTTTTCTGGAAGGACACTTGATTTGGCTTTTGTTTTTATTTGTTTATTATGTTTACAACTAATAATTCCAGCGCAGATGGTTGGGAGGCACGCCTTTGATGCACACGTCTTGGGTTTGATCCCAGGCGTGTGCATTTTATTATTTTCCTAATTATTTTAGGCAAATCCAATGCTTCACTCCCTCACACGCCTTCCATACAACCTCAGCGCCCATCCATTGGATGCACTGCTGGCCAGATCCAACGCTTCTAGCCTGAAGGTCTATGGTGCACGCTCAGGTCAACACTACACCTAATGCAGCATGGTTAACTTGGGCTCAGCTTTGTTGGGCCAAAATTCAGGTTTTTACACCCCCTTCAGTTAACAACACAAGCCCATTTGGTTTTTTCTTGCATTATTTTCTTTAATTTCTATTTCTTTCCCTTTTTTAATTAATACAAAAAATCATTTTTATTAAATTAACAAATCAAAAAATCCTAAAAAGATTTATTTTCTTAATGAATATTTTTTAAAATTAATTAGTTTAATTAATTTAGGGCAATTTAATTTTCTTTTATAATGAAAAACAATTAGAATTAGGGTTTGGGATTGTACACAATTTAATTGATTTTCTTTAAAAAAATACATCAAAAATCATTTTTTCTCATAAATATGTATTCCTTTAATTAATTAGGTTAATTAGAAAATTAGGTTAATTTAATTTCTTTCATAATTTAAAAACAGTTAGAAATTAGGTTTAATTAATTTCCAATTAAATGTTTTCTCAAATAAAAATCCACAAGAACAAAAAATCTTTGTCTCTCAAATTAGGGTTTCAGATTATTTCAATCGTTCTCGCATTTAATTTGTCGCGCGCTTGTTAATTATTTGTCCATTATTTTGTAACTGTTCAGGGTTTGTAATAGTTAACTTAGGGTTTTTATTTTACTGTTTAAATCCCCGAATTTTGGTTATGTAATTAATCCCCCTCCCCGAAGCCTTGTAATATCTAGGTTTTATTTTTCGCACTTTAAATTCCCGCAAACTTTAACTATCTAGATGTATGGCTAATAGGATTGTATGGCAAGAATGTCTAGAAAATTAAAACGGTAGATCACCTAATGTGCAAAGATCAAATAACTGATACAAATCATATGCACATATTCACTCCTAGGGTTTATCTCACTTCGGTTGCCTTCGGTAAACAATCATTAAGCATAGGAGATTTTAGTGGTTGCCCTCCAATCTAAAAAGATCAAATGTCCGATTCGAATGTTGCCCCGGAAATATTGCCTCAGAAATGTTGCCTCGGAAAGATCTTAAGACTCTAGGGTTACTACTAAAGTTTTCTAATTATTGTTTTGGTGATTGTACTCGTCCCTTTCGAATGTCCCTTACAACTCCAATGACGGTGCTACCTACTCCTTAATAGTAGGATAGCACTTTCTAAAGGAATTGAGAACAAATAATATTTTTTCGAGTAGGTAGAATCTTAAGTACTTGCTCAATAAAAACTTTTCACACAAACACCTTTCAAAACAAATTTTGAAAATAACTTCGTCACACTCTTGAGGACTGATACAAGGGTTATCACAAAGTAAAAACATTTTCAAGACAAACACACATAAGCAATTTGAAAAATGAGCAAGTACCTAAGAGCCCGTTGATAACTACGGATAGAAAGGGTGCTAACACCTTCCCTTTCTATAATCTACCCCCGTACTCAAACATCTCGAAAAAGGTTTTTTCTATTCTTTTTCCTTTTCCATGATTAGATGAAATAAAAGTCGGTGGCGACTCTTGCTTACCGCGACATTTTGCAAACAAAAAACACAAAACGCAAACCAGTACTAAACAACCGGTTCTGCCACCGTATCATAATGTACACTTTATGGTTATATCCTACAAAATCTGAATAAAACCAAAACGAAATAATACACAATAATTATTCTCAACAACAACAATGGAGAACAACAACAACAAGAACAATAGTAATAACATACCAGAGAATAATGGTGGGAGAGTTTTTTCGTTCTCTATGGCTTCTTGGAGGAGAAGTGTTCTTTCATTGGCTGGAGAAGAAGTGTTCTTTCGCTAGGGCTCGAAAAGAAAATGAAAGAGACTTTGAGGGGATAAAAATTATAAAGAGTATTTATATCAGTTTTATTTAAAACTGAGGTAACATATCCGACGAAAAATCTATACAAAATAAAGGCTCCTTTTTGTTTGCAAAAAAAAATTAAAAATTAGGGAGTTTTTATCTCAGATTTACTGAAAACCGGGGTAACATATCCAAAATAAATCTTAAAAAGTAAAGGTGCCTTTTTGGTTCCATGTAAAACATTAAATAGCAGAAGCTTGAAATTGAACCTCAAACCTTGAGTATATATTTATGTTGGTTTTATAAATATCTGAGGTAACAAATTTGTTATTATTATTTTAAATAAAACAATATGTTTTGTTCACATGTACCCAGAGTTTTGTTTTGTACGCTGTGAAAGATTCGTCAATCATTATTTGTTGTAGTAACTTCTTCAAAAGTTTTAGAACTTATTCATATGGATTTAATGGGACATATGAAAGTTCAAAGTTTTGGAGGAAAAAGGTATGCTTATGTTGTTGTTGATGATTTTTTCAAGATTCACGTGGGTAAAATTCATCAGGAAAAAATCAGAAGTCTTTGATGTCTTCAAGGAGATGTGTCAAAAGCTACAAAGAGAAAAAGAGAGCAACATTGTTAGAATAAGAAGTGATCATGGTAGGGAATTTAAAAATAGAATGAAGTTATTAGTCATGAATTATCTTCACCTATCACCCCTTAATATAATGAAGTTATAGAAAGGAAGAATATAACTCTACAAGATTATGCAAGAGTTATGCTTCATGCAAAGAAATTGTCATATCATTTTTGGGAAGAATCTATGAATATTGCTTGTTATATTCATAATAGAGTCACCTTAAGAAATGGTACTGCTAACACTCTATATGAGCTATGGAAAGGGAAAAGCCTACAGTCAAATACTTTCATGTGTTGGAAGTAAATGCTACATCTTAGCTGGCCATGAACAAAGAAGAAAAATGGATCCCAAAAGTGATAAAGGGGTATATCTTGGTTAATATACCAACAACAGAGCCTACAAAGTTTTTAACTCTAGAACTCATGTTATGATGGAGTCTATAAATGTTGTGATTGATGACTCAAGCACATAAAATAATAATAATATTGAAGACAATGTTGGAACATCATTCAAGATGAATGATGAACCACCAAGTGTGGAAGAAGAAGACACCAATACTGAGATTGTTGAATCTGAACCCGAGGACATTCAAGTTAATAAGGGTCCTTCAATCAAAATTCATAAAGATCATCCTAAATACCTTATTATAGAAGATCTTAACCCAGGGATTACTACTAGATCAATGGAGGTTATTTCTAACTCTTGCTTTATTTCTAAGATTGACCCCAAGAATTTAAAGGAAGCCTTAATTGATGAATTATTGATAAATAACATGCAAGATGAACAAAGTCAGTTCAAGAGGAATGAAGTGTTGGATTTAGTTCATAGGCCTAATGAAACAAATGTCATTGGTACAAGGTGGGTGTACAAGAACAAAACTGATGAAAGTGGAGTTGTCACTAGAAATAAGGAAAGACTTATGGCACCAAGTTACACTCAGATTGAAGAGATAGATTTTGATGAGACTTTTGCTCCTATTGCTAGATTAAATCTATTATACTTTTATTAGGAGTCGCTTTTTCGTTGAAGTTTAAATTGTTTCAAATGGATTTAAAAATCGCCTTTCTGAATGGGTACTTACATGAAGAGGTATATGTTGAACAACCAAAGGGATTCATTGATCCTACTTATCCAGATCATGTGTTTAAACGGAAGAAATATCTCTATGGGTTAAAAAAATCTTCTAGAGCTTGGTATGAGAGGTTGGCAGATATTCTTGTCAATAATGGCTACAGGAAATAAGGAATAGACAAGAACCTGTTTATCAAGGAGAAAGATGGCAAATTTATGATTGCTCAAATATATGTTGATGTCATTGTGTTTGGAAGGATGTCAGACCATATGGTAGAACATTTTGTCAAACAAATGCAATCATAATTTGAGATGAGTTTTGTTGGTGATTTGACATATTTTCTTGGACTTCAAGTGAAATAGATGGATGAATTTATCTTCATTTATCAAAGTATGCCAAGAACATAGTAAAGAAGTTTGGAATGGAGAATGCAAGTAACAAGAGGACACCTACTCCTACTCATGTGTAACTATCAAAAGATGAAAAAAGGTATTGTTGTTGATCAAAGCTTATACTGAAGTATGATTGGTAGTTGGTTGTACCTTACAGCTAGAATACGTGCTATCATATTTGTTGTGGGTGTGTGTGCAAGATATCAAGCTCAACTGAAAATAAGTCACATCAATGAAGTAAAAAGGATTTTTAAGTACATAAATGGTACTAGTGACTAGGGTATGTTATACTCTCATGGTTCAGATTCCATGTTGGTGGGGTATTGTGATGCAGATTGGGTTAGAAATGCTGATGATAGAAAAAGAACTTTTGGTGGATGTTTCTTTTTTGGAAATATTCTAGTTTTCTGGTTTAGCAAGGAAAAACAATTGTGTTTCTTTGTCAACTGCTGAAGCTAAGTATATTGCAGCTGTAAGTAGTTGTTCTCAACTAATATGGATGAAACAAATGTTGAAGGAATATAATGTTACACAAGATATCATGACATTATACTGTGACAATCTGAGTGCTATCAATATTTTAAAGAATCCTATTCAACATAGGTGGACCAAGCACATTGACATTCGTCATCATTTTATCAAAGACCTTGTTGAAGATAAAGTGATTGCTCTGGAGCATATAACCACTAAAAAACAAGTTGTTGCTATTTTCACCAAAACCTTGGATGAAAATCAGTTTGAAAAGCTTAGGGGTGAGTATGGAATTTGTGTTATTGAGGAATTATAGAAATTACATGTATATAGGAATGCGGGAAATACTATACTTTACCTCTATGTTCTGAGGTATGATTAGCCTATACAAATTGATGTTGATATAAGGGTTGGTGACAGCACCAAGGAGTGCGGGAGGATCTTTGGCAGGTGCAAGAGCTGAATGACCACTAGAAGTTGTTGAACTTTGTATGTTTCCATATGTGTTTTATTTCTTGTGTGCAATATATGTGCTTCCATTGTGTTTTACATTTACTCTATATTTTGTCAACTTTTGGCTAAAAAGGGAGAGTAAAGTGTTAGTGTGTTCTGTTTATCCTGATGTTATGAAACATGTCTTGACATGTTAGTTAGCATGCTGATAGGACTATGCTACTGCTAAGGGGGAGTAGTGATTATGGTTGATTACTGTGTGCAACTAGTTAAGGGGAGTAGGATTTTTTGTCATACTTGTTGGTGTTGTTTCTGCTACTGTTGGTGGAGTTTGTGTGCATAATGGTTTACCAAATGTTCTAACATCCTGCCTGTTGGAGCCGTGTGAAAATCTTAATGTGAGGTTGTTTTATCTTTTGTTGTTTCTCCCTTTGATGTGTGAACTTGGATAGTTCAAATTTGGTAATTTGGATTTTTAGGTGATTTGGGTTTTCCCTTTGAGGGGGAGTCTTGGTCACGTGTGACAGGGGGAGTTTAGACTTGTCTCTGATGTCATACCACATGACTGAACAACTGTCTTCTAGAGTATTGAAGATGGTGATCTATAAATGCATACAATCTCTTATATATTTTTGTTGCAGTTTGTACAAAGTTTACATATTTGCATTTTGCTTGTGTTGTAGTTTTATTCATTTCTCCAGGGTTATTGTGCATTGGTTGTTTTAGCCAAAATTTTCCAAATGGGGGATTAAACCCATGGTTTTTAGTTTTGCATAAATTTTTCTAAAACATGGTTTTGGACTGATGTTGAGCAAGATGGCACAACATCTTGACCAACTGTTATGACATGTGATGTCATGTGCATCAGACTGATGTTGAGCCAGATGTCTTGACATCTTATCCTGTTATGTAGCAGGCACTGCTATTTTATCTCTTGACAAATTTGATTTGTTTTTTGAGAGATCCTTTTGGATATATCTTATTATTCTTCACAGATCAAGGAGATTTATTAGGAACAAGTTCAGATTTGATTCGGTTTCATTAAAAAGGATCTCGAAGACTTTTTAGAAAACTTTAAAATATTTGCTCATATTTTTATGTAAAGATCTTGTATCTAATTTAAAAAGTGAAGATTGGATTTGATTTGAAGATTCCAAGCCCATAATGCAAGAGTCTATAAATAAGGACTTGCTAAACCTAAAGTAGCAAGCTTTCACTTTGAATAAACTATGGGTGCAACATAAGGCTTAGGGTTTTTGGAGTCTTTTAAGGTCGTTGTGTTTTTGTTTTTTGTGTGTCACTCATGTATCTTTTGATACATTAAGGTAGATTGATCGTTACTTGATAGTTTATCAAGTTATTATTCTCACTCATGAGCTTTTAAGCAAAGAGTTGAGTATTGTTCTTAGTTGAAGCTTTTAAGAAAAACTAAGTATTATTTATTTGAAGTGTAATTTTTTGTTTGGTTCTTTTGGTCTAGTCACAAGGTTTATGATTGTAGGTATCACTCTGGTGATTGGAAGTGAGAGGGAGATATCATATATAGAGATGTCTAGGTAAAAGTTGCACAAGGTTGTGATTAGGCGTGAGATTGTAACGTAGGGTTGTTTAGCTTTGAACTAATACTATCATAGTAAATTTATTTCCTGGCTTGGAAGCCTCCAGAGTAGGTGACATTTCACCGAACTAAGTTAACAATTGATCGTGTTGTTTAATTTTCTGCAATTTATTTTTCTCTACAATCTTCAGATTAGCAAGTATTATGTCAACAGATGTTCTAACATCTGCCTTGATATTGTATGGTGTTAAGACATTAGTCTTGAAATTTGTATTGAAAGTTCCATAATTTTAGTTGTGGTAGATGGGCAACTGGTTGAGATGGATGCGGAAGCCTCTGAGACCGAGATTGCTGAAGAAGGTGAAACCGAGAAAGGGCATCTTAAAGCTACTAAAGAGGATGAATAACCCGGTTTGTGATTTCTTTTGTTTGTTTGTTTATCATTCTTCCAGGAGGATGCATGCTTTGTAACTTTTGGATAACTTTTGGTATCTTGTTAAGCCCTTCACGACACCATGCCATTTTTAGGCCTTATTTTGAGGCTTTTTAAGATATGCACGTACCTTTTATTTTCCATGTTGTAAGTAAAATTTTGCAGGATTTATTTACTTAACCCGAATGTTTATGCGGCCCCTGTTGTATCCCAAAATTTTCTCTCTCATTTCTCAAGTAATCTCTCACAAGATCTCCTTTAGTTTAAGACTGCACAAGCGTTGATCAGCTCAAGACACCTCCTCTAGCACTAATGACTGAAAATTAGAGTTTGAGTTTGCACAAGGACAAATGGACTTTTAATGCCCCATATGACTTTCATGGATCATTTTTGACCCCCAATATTGCTCATGTCAAGTTTCAAGTCTTGGATCACATATTTGCTCAGTCAATTGACCAGTTGACCTAAAATCAGTTGTATTAGGGAAAAAGTCAATTGTGGTTAATTTATAGTCAAACTTCATAATGTTTTATCCATATAAACATCATGAACTCATATATGTCATTTTATCAAGTTTGGATCACAATTCCTCAAGAAATTTGATCAGGTCATCAAAAGGGAAAAATGGTCAAAAATTAGGGTTTTGACTGAGAAGGTGCAATTTCTGATTTTTTACCTAGAAAATGATTGATTGATTTAAGTTATGATCTCAAGGTTTAAAATACTTCATTTTTAACTAATCACATGGCTCAAAACATTCCTCAATATCAATTGATTGATAGTTGATTTTCAGTCAACTAATGAAAAGTCAACTGTACACTGAAAAGTCAAACTTTGACTTTTTGGTCAAAATCAAGTATCAAAGATCACAATTCATCAAGACATGTCAAAATATAAAACTTGTTCATAAAGGAATCAAAAATTCAAGATTTCATTTTGAAAAGTCAAAATTTCTAAACTTGGAAATTTTTCTGTGTGGGAAATTCACATTTTTTTCATAACTTTGAGCTAAATTTTCACCATGATGCAAGATGATTCAAAGGAAATTTCCAACCTGAAAGTTGTAGATCTCAATGAGATCTAAAACATTTTAGAACATAACTTTCTCTATAAATGCATGTATTTGAAGTTATGATTTTAAGAAGACATGTTCATGAAACTTGGAAACTTAGTGAAATTTTGCCCCTAGTTTAGGCAGGATTTTGACCTAACTTCATGGAACATTTTCACATAGTTCCAAATTGAATTTTCAAAAATGTCCAACATAGATGTTGTATATGATGTTACAAGCTTTCGAAAATGTCAAAGAACTCATTGAGATCATACTTGAGCAAGGAGAATCAAAGGCAAGAAGTTAGGGTTTCATTCTTGAATTACAAGTCATTTCTTGGTGAACACATAATTCAATGTCAATGTTAGGCTGCATAATCTTGCTTTACAGGCCTTCTAACTTGTGTATATATCCATCATTAATGGATTACAAAAACCTTTGAGCTATGATACAAGTGGTTTAAGCATTGTCCAACTTAAATTGCCATTTTGGGAAGAAAGTGAAGAATGCCATTCTTGAAAAGCAAGCTTTATGCACAAAGTCAATTCTTGAGCCTCAAACTTGTTCCCTCTGATCAAACTCCATCTACAAAGTCAAAAAACAATTTTGTTTAAAGCATAACCATTCTACATTAGCAAGTACACAAGGGAATTGAAACTTGATTTCTCAAAAATCACATGTTGAGCTTAAACATATGATTTTGAATTCTGATCAAGGACAAGCCTCCAAACTTTTTGCTTATAAACAGAGGCACTATTTTTGAGCTAGAACACGAGCTTGAACACCCTGAAACATTCCCAAACTCCCTCAAGCCAGAAATTGTCCAAAAACTCCATTGTTGCATAGTTTCTGACTTTGAACTTGTAACTCATATTTCCCTCGTGTGTTTCTTGGCTTTTCACTTCCTAAAGCTCCTATACATCAAATATAACCCATCCCTGATCCTGTTTCATAATTGTAACACCATTTGCATCAAACTCCATAACCAAAAACAGAGCAGTGCAAGGTGACTTCTCCAAGCCATTCCAGCCATCCATTGCTCAAGCTAATCATTGCATTAGCTTCTTGGGAACTTGAGGAAGCTAACCTGATCATCACAGCTCCTTGAAAGCAGCTCAAACTCATTTCACGATTTCCAGTTTTTAGGTACATTTTCTGAACTCCTTTCTTCTCGTTTAGGCATTGTTAGGCTTGCATTTGTGAAGATAAAATGTAGACATCATTGCCTTGAAACTGTACATGTCCATAGATTTCATTTATATTGATTGAGCTTAGAGAATTTTAGGTTTGAATCTCTGAAAATAATTAGGTCAAAATTTGGTACTTTTAGAAATTCTCATTCATCTTTGATTTATAGCTTATGATATTTATATGGTTGGATTCGTATGGAAAAATGAAGCAACTTTCATGTTTGCATATTTCATTTTTTTGAGAAATGGTGAAGTTATAGATGTTCAGGCTGGAGGTTGAAATTGAAGTCACATTCAGGACATAACTTATGTTATGTATTTATTATTTCACCAACGTTACCGGATGTACAATCACCCCAGTGGCAAAGATAGTGTGCGTGTGTGTAAGAGGTCATGGGTTCAAGTCCCAGCGCTACCTTTTGTGCATTTTTCTCACATTTTCTCTCTTTTTTGCTCCATACAGCCAGCGCCTGGGCCTCATCAATGGGTCTTCCAGTTTTTTTGCTTCCTCTAACCCTCTGCCTTACTTTTGCACATCTGGCCCAAATCCTTTTTATATTTTTCATTTTATTTATTTTCTTTTATATTTTACATTATATTTTCATTTTCTTACTTATTTTGTTATTACTACTATTACTATCATTATTACTTTTTTATTAATAAAAAAATCCAAAAATATTTTATTTGTTTATTTACATATTTAAAAAATAGTCATTTATATTTTATTTTCTTTATAAAACAAAAAGACAAAAAAAAACATTTTCTTAAACAAATTAATTTCTTTTTCTTAAATAATTAATATTTAGATTTAGGTTTAATTATTATTATTTTTCTTTTATTTTTTCATTTAAAATTAATTTAGAATTTAGGTTTTCTTTTAATTAATTAATTTTCATGTTTATTTTTGTTAAACTTAAAACCTTTCATAAAAAACCCCAAAATTACTTTTTAACTTAATTCCTTTCTTAATTAGTTTAAGTTTAAATTTATTTATTTTTAATTAATCATTTTTCTTTAATTAGGTCAAGATTAAACCCTTACATTAAAAATCAAACAAAATCATTTCTTTTTCCATTTACATTCTTGCATTATTTTATCCTCAATTCTTGTACATTATTCAATATGGTTGTAATAGATAATTAAGTTTAATTTTCTTGCAATCCCCATTTGTAAATTTGTATACCCCCTCCCCTAATGATGTAATAGCTTAGTAATTCTAATTTCCGTAATTTATCGCTTTAACAAAAATGTTAGTAATTAGGGTTTGTATGGAAAGATTAAAACCAACAAGTAGCAAACCCTAATTCAAGATAAACAATGCATGTAAATCAAATACACTTGCACACTTGAACCCATAGGGTAATTCCCCTTTGTTTCCTTACAAAAATGGCCATGTTATGCATGTGGGGTATCTTAGCAAAAACAATCAAAAAATACAAGATCATAGACCCTCGATGAAGCTATCAAATGTTGCCTTTCAAAATGATCTTAGTCCCTCAAATAGAAACGCTAATCATGATTATAAGATGATCCACGCCCGTCCCTTTACATCTAAAGATAAGGCTTATTATCAATCAATGGTGAGATAGCAATATCAAAGGAAAGGAATAAATGAACAAAGACTTTTGAGTAGGTAGATTATTCCTAGTTGCTTGCTCACTTTCAAACATCCTTGCTTATTTTCAAAACAAACACCAACACTTTCAAAAACACTTTCAAAAACACTTTCAAAAATACTTTCAAAAACACTTTCAAAAACACTTTCAAAACACTTTCCAAACATGAAATATTTTCAAAAGCCCAACACTTTATATACGTTCTTACGAACGAGAACTATTACAAAGTTTTCCTAGACGAAGGCGCCTTTTCAAAATACTTTTAAAAACCACACGAAACACATTTTCAAACAAAAGCAAGTGATCTAGCAAGTAACTAAGAGCCCATAGATAACTATGGATGAAAAGGGTACTAACACCTTCCCTTTTCATAATCTACCCCTCAAACTCAAGAAATAATCTCAAAGGTCTTTCTTGTTCTTTTCAGCCTTTCCTTTTGGATAAAAGAAAAGTCGGTGGCAACTCTTGCTAACCGTAACATTTGCGATAAAACGCAAAACATCCCAAGTCAGTTCTCCCACCGTATCACAGAACCGGAGAGTCTGCTGGGGAAAGACTTAAAAGTGGGGTTACCTTAGGGCTAGATCACCTTTATTTGCTTTCATTGTTTGACTTGTTTGCTTTACATATTTGTTCCTTGTTTGGGCTAGTTCTAATCCTCTACCCGGATTTGGGATACCTTATAGGTAAGTAGAAATACATTGTGGAAACTGTGTAGGGTATACCAACATGGTCTAAGCAATAGCTACGTTAGTGTGACACATTTGTGGGTACCGATAGCCCTTGAGTAGTCAAGGAGAATACGGGGCCGTTGTATGGTGTCATGAAGCACTAACTGGCTTTAGAACCTTTACTTGACCAACTTGGCCATTAGGACATAGTGAGATAACCGGATTTGGTGCAGTCCGAAGTTGGTTGATACTCGATACTACACTCATTGATATTTGACTTCTCGGGATATTTCGGTCACTGTGAAAGAGGCTTGCGCTGAAACAATGCCCGATAAGACACGTCGGGGATATTGAGATCCCTTAGAACCCATTATTATTTCTAGGACAGGTTTGAGCCAACTAAACTTCAAGAGGGTATTTACCTATGAGACTCCATGCAAGCCTAAACCTAAGGACTTGTTTGTCCTGTGTGTATATGCTTACTTATACATAACATCATAAACATCATAACATCATAAGTATTCTCACTAACCATTTCAAGGATTTTTGGGGTTTATCTTTGTTCTGTTTTGTAGGACATGACTTCCATCCACAGGAAAACCATTCAAGTCAATCTCGTAAGAAGCCCTTCTCAACTCAAAGAGTTAGCATCAAAGGTCCCTGAAAATTCTTCATTCACCAAAAGACATGGTCGCCTCCTAAGCTTGGTTACCTCCAACACTGATGAAGATATGATGAAGGTGATTTTCCAATTCTTTGATCCTCTACACCATTGCTTCTCTTTCCCCGATTATCATCTTGTACCAACTTTGGAAGAATCCTCTCAACTCTTAAGGATTCCCATTCTCAATCAACTACCCTTCAATGGTACAGAAAGAGATCCAAAACCTGAACAGATTGCCCTAGCATTACACTTGCAACAATATGATATCACAACTAATTGAGAAACAAGGAGTGGTGTCAAAGGATTCTTAGCCAAGTTCTTGTTCGGGAAAGCTCAAGATTGTTGGAATTCTTTGGACTTACAAGCTTTTGAAGAAATCTTAGCCCTTCTCATCTATGGGATGGTTTTGTTTCCAAACCCTGACCAACTCATAGATGTAAATGCTGTCAAAATCTTCATGTCTCGCAATCCAGTGCCTACTTTTCTTGGAGATATCCTACATTCTTTTCACTCTCACACTATGAGGAAGATAGGGATCCTCATGTGTTGCACTCCTCTCTTGGAAAGATGGTTTATTTCGCATCTTCCCCGATCTGTGTTGAAGGACGAGCAAGGTTCGAAGTTGTCCCATAGGTTGATGATGCTCATACATTCAGATGTTCATTGGTGTTCTCGATCCTGGGATAAAGTTACTATCATCGACCATCGTGGAGAATTCCCTAATGTCCCTTTGCTTGGCATTAGGGTAGGTATCACTTACAACCCTTGTTTAGCCTTACGACAGTTTGGATACGCCCGAAGGGATGGTCCCCATGAGATGCTCATCCAAGGAGTGTGTTGTACCCCAAAATTTTCCCTCCCATATTTCTCAATATATTTTCAAGTGAGATCCTCAAGTTACTCAAGGAAGTCCACGGGTTGACCAAACAAACTCTCTCCTATGGTAGTCTACCTCAAATTAGGGTTTCATGTTGCATCAAGATACTTGAGTCTAAAGGGTCTCAAATTCTCACCATTGTCCTTATATGTTCTCAAGATCATCCATGCCAAGTTTCAAGCCTTGCAGAGGAAGTTTGCTCAGTCAATTGCTCAAAAGCCTGAAAATCGATTGTGCTAGGGCAAAAATCAACGGTGGCCCACATACAGTCAAACTTCAAGGTTTTTGATCAACATTCTCATTTTGAATTATTATTCATCATTTTATCAAGGGTTGATCATTATTCATCAAGGATTGCTCATAATTCATCAAAACCCAAAAGTTTCTAAATTAGGGTTTTGTAGGAAAAGTGAATTTTTTTTATTAATAACCATGTATTAAAAAAATATTTCGTAAATAACCGGGTTTCGGAAAAAATTACGCAAATAACCATGTTTGAGATGGCTCCACAAAGGAGGAGCCATCTCAATTGGCGCATGCACCTCCTTTTTTAAGGGAGGCGCCATCTCACTTGGCGCCTAAGTGCTTAGGGCATGCCCTAAGCCAAGTGAGATGGCGCCTATGTACAAATTTAGGGCAAAAAAATTTTTTTTTTATTTTCTTTCCTGTGCGTTTCCTATTGGACAGAGATCAACAAAATGGACTTTTTATTAAAAAAAAAATAATTACATTCAACTGTATCACATTAAAAGAACAGTAAAAAAATGGATACAAAAAATACTGGGAAAAAAAAAAGATACATCAGTGATCCCCCGGAACCCGGTAATGACCCCCGGTTCCGCATCCCCGTCCTCGCCTTTCTCTTGCTGGGTGCCATCGCGTTTCCTGATGCGGCAAGGTCGATGGCCCAGCAAAGTCAATGCGATCCGAATCCATAAAATCAGTAAGATCTTCATATCTCGAAGATCCGCTCTGGTACAGTCGGTTACCCATACCCTCAAAGTTTGGTCGTGTTGGCGGTGGGTGGGGTTCCATGGTTGGTCGGTAGCATTGGTCGTCTGAGTATGGGGGGTAGAAAGGAAATGGATCTTGGGGTGTTTGGTATTGTGGATGTTGGGTTGTTTGGTGATATGGTGGTTGATGGTAGGTTTGGTCGGCTTGGTCATAATCTTCTGACATTCCCATATCAGGGCTAAGGCTGGATGTTGAGGGCGCCATATTGGGATATATGGAAGACTGAAATTGTGTCTGGGGTATGTGGGTGTGCTGGTATTGGGGTTGGTATTGTGGTTGGGTTTGAGGCATATCCGGGTATTGGTAGTTTGGTGGTGATTGTGGTTGGTAGTACGGCATTTGATTGTAGTTGTGTTGTGGTGGGGAATGTGGTTGTGTGTTTGTTGGTCTGTTTCTTCTTGGGGGTTGGTTTGAGGTTGATGGATTTTGGGTTTGTTGATGGGGAATCGAGGGTTGTGCCCATTGTGTGCGTGGGTCAACCAAGTACCTCGGATGAGACACGTGCATTTCTGGGTTACTAACCGACCTGTACCACGACATATATTGATTAGTGTGTCGCATGTTACCTTGAGTAAGGAAAACCGGGGATTGCAAGATGTAGCGGTGACGCCTTTGCCACATTTTACACCATTCCGGAGCAAAGTCTTTTCAGTTGGTAAGACCCCACTGGGCATCGACCCTTTTAAGATGCCAGGGGGACAAATCTGTTGGATCACTTGGTATCTCTTGATGCATTGCGAACTGCATCTTCACACGGTCGCTGTGGTGCATCTCCACAATGTTGAACCGAACGAGTGCAGTCTTTGCAGTCCAAGTTGCTGCATCCTCTGGGTTTGGAGCATGGCCCAAACCCAAATATGGTCTCTAGACGAACTGCGATAAAATTTAAATCAGGTTACGCAAAAGTAATGTATAAATAATTAAAATGAACAAAAGTTAAAAGCTACGACGTACGTCATCTGGGCCTAAGTGATCCAACAGATTCTGGTAGAGTGCGACATTGAATCTTAGATTCTTGCCGTAATCCATACCCCTCACGCAGTACCTAAAGGAAATGAGAAACATGTTATTTTTAGCATATATTTTGGAAAGAGCAGAATAGTTATAAATGTTATAACTTAATGACTTACTTTGTTGCGTACGGGAAACCAAAAGTGTTGTTGTTGATGGGTTTTAAGGACTCCATCCTCCACCAACCCCAGGCTTGTAGTAAAAATGCGCACCCATAAAATGTACATTTTTCCTTGACTGCGTTTTTGCACAAGGAACTGTACAGATGGGCTAATACTGCAGAACCCCAACTATATTTTCTAGTTTTTTCAAAATTTGTTAGTAAATGTAAGTACATGAAATTTACACTATTTCCCGTACTTTCGGGAAATAAAAATGTACCAAAAAGTATCATAAGATACGTTCTGGCTTTTACTACTCGGTCATTCTCTGAGGAATTTTCATTTAATTCCATACCTGCGTAATGACGTTTCAGGTCAGTGAGTAGTATTCCCTGCCCTCTTACTCCACCACCTTCTACCATATCCCTACCCAACAGTTCTTCACACTGTGAGTTGGGTTGTTGAACCGACCCGTTCACCGCCTTACCGTCGATAGGGAGGCCCAGTAGCATGTACACATCCTCGAGCGTGATGGTACATTCACCTATTGGTAGGTGAAATGTATGGGTCTCCGGTCTCCACCTTTCCAACATTGCAAGAATGAATTTTGAGTCAATGGTGCAGTTGGAGATCTTTATCACATGTCCAAAACCTGCATATTCCAGATAAGGGATGATAAATGGGTCGGGAGCCAGGTAGTTGTGCGAACGGATTCTGAATCTTTTTGTGTCCTGAGATCATAATTAAACA
Organism: Vicia faba; assembly: GCA_948472305.1. Lineage (NCBI taxonomy): Eukaryota > Viridiplantae > Streptophyta > Magnoliopsida > Fabales > Fabaceae > Vicia > Vicia faba. Next base: position 304,311,150 of record OX451741.1, read on the forward strand.
AGTGTAAGATTAATTAAGATGAACAACACGTTATTTGAAGTACGAAAAATATATAACCAAAGAAGAGACTTACAAATGCAGCAATGTTTTCCCTTGTGCCTCTGTGAGTATCGCCCATTGTTAGAAGAGCCATTGTTCAGAATGCTTGAGAGTATGAAAGACTTAGGAAGAAATAGAGAGTATGATAGACTTAAGAAATATTTCATAGCAGAGAGTGAGAGTTGTGTGGGTGTGAGAGATGTTTCATAAGGTATGTATTTATAGGCAAATAAGTTTGATGTAGTGGTTGCTTGTGCTTGCATGCCTGCGAAGTGTCACATTTGCATGCTTAGGGTGTTACACATATGCATGCAAGGCCATTGGAGTTGATGGGTGGAGTCTTACACAAAACATTTATGTGTGCAGAATAGGGCCAGGATAGGTGGCAGCCCATGGGGTATCATTATTGCATGTAATATTATTGGCAGCCTTGGGGGGTTGCATCCCTTACTTAATTGAAATTTTTTGCCTTACGTTGAACATAACATTGATTCACATAATCTGTAAAATCTTCCAACCTTCGAATCAGTCATCAAACCTTCAAACATTCCAGCATTCATACCTTCATACAATCAATAAACCTCAAACATTCCAACCTTCAAACCTTAAAACAATTCTACGCAATGGCCTCTTCACCACAATTTGTTGTCAAAGCACATTTCAACGGTGAGACATACATTTGTCCTACAGTTGGGTTTTTGTTTAGAAACACCGACAACGTTCGATTTCTCTTAAACGGGAAAGCCAATTTCTCGTACTTCAAGAAAAGATTGGAGGCCAAACTTGAACGAGGCCCGGTATCCCAGATATTTTATCAGAATCCAGTTTTTTTTGGAAACAACCAAGTAATTTTTTATAAGGTTGAAGTTCAAGATGACGAGGATCTCCAGAACATGATTTCCAGCCATGTCTATTCTGGATACGACTCTATTGAGTTGTACGTTTTGCTTCAAGAGCCTCCGATGACACAGGAGGTAGAGCCTCCGGTGACACAGGAGGTTGATCCTTTGGAGAATGAACAAGATGAGGTAGATGCAGTTGATGATGAAGAAGAAGATAACGAGTTAGAGTTTGATAAAATGGTGAACGACGATTCTGACGATGATGGCATCCCAAGTATTCCTACTGACAAAATCTACACACCACCTCCGCACATGACAAACTTCAACATGGGCGGAGATGAACCTTCTACTGACTTGTTTTTCCAACCGTATATGCAGTCAGATGAAAATTTAAAAGAGAAGGACAAGTTTCGTAACAGAGAGGAATGCATCAGGGCCATCAAAAAATTTCACATGCTCAACTCGGTTGATTTTAAGGTGGATCGTGTAAACCCGGAAAGGTACAAGATCAAGTGTGTCCACCCTGACTGTATGTTCAAGCTGACCGCTTCATACAGATTAAGGGGTGACTGCTGGGTCATAGGTTCTATGACTACCCACACTTGTGTAAGTTCCACTCAATCACAAGACCACCAAAAAATCAACCATGATCTAATCTGTCAAGAAATCCTACCCCTGGTCAGCAACGACCCATCTTTGAAGGTGAAAACAATCATCTCCCACATCACCACGGTTTTTAACTACACTCCATCTTACCGTAAGGCGTGGTTAGAAAAGACTAAGGCGATTGAAAGGGTGTACGGAAACTGGGAGGAGTCATACCGAGAACTTCCCCGCTACCTAAATGCACTCAAGACATATTCTCCAGGTAGTGTTTACGTTCTGGAAACATTGCCAGCGTACGCCCAAGATGGTAGTCTACTGCATGGCAACGGAATATTCAGTCGCGTGTTTTGGGCATTTCAACCATGCATCACAGGGTTTGCATCATGCAAACCAATTCTACAAATTGACGGGACTTGGTTGTATGGGAAGTACAAAGGCACGCTATTGATGGCAGTTGCACAAGATGGCAACAATAACATTTTCCCTGTTGCGTTTGCCCTTGTCGAGGGGGAGACCGGTGGTGCTTGGAGCTTTTTCCTGAAAAATCTTCGTACACACGTGGCTCCTCAACCAGATCTCTGTTTGATCTCGGACAGACATGCCTCCATTGAAAGTGCCTATAATAATCCAGCAAATGGTTGGCATGACCCTCCTTCTACGCATGTCTATTGCGTCAGGCATATCGTCCAGAATTTCTCGAGGGAGGTCAAGGACAAAACATTGAGGAAAGCGGTGATGAATGCTGGATATGCATTGACACAACCCACATTCAAATATTACCGCAACGAGATCCGTTTGTCTAATCCAGAAGCCGGTACGTGGATCGACAATATACCGGTCGAAAAGTGGACTAGGTCATACGACAATGGCCAAAGATGGGGGCATATGACAACAAATCTTATTGAATCAATGAATGGGGTATTCAAGGGCATACGAAACCTCCCAATCACTGCCTTGGTAAAATCCACGTATTTTAGGATGGCTGCGTTATTTGCCAAAAGAGGTGAAATGTGGTATGCGGTCTTGCAATCAGGACAACTATGGAGTGAAAGCTGTATGAAATACATTAAGGCTGAAAGTGCTAAAGCCAACACTCACATGGTTACACGGTTTGACCGACACAGCCACAACATCATTGTGAAAGAGACAATCGACCATAATGAAGGCCTGGCAAGACAAGAATACAGGGTCATTTTACCTTCTCAATGGTGCGATTGTGGCAGGTTTCAAGCATTTCGTATGCCTTGCTCTCATGTCATTGGCGCTTGTGCTCATACACATCAAGACGCGCTTCAACTGCTCTCAAACGTTTATAAATCTGAAACGTTGCTCACTGTTTACAACAACAACTTTCCTTTGGTGGCAAAACCGGACTATTGGCCTGAATACAACGGCGATATAGTTTGGCACAATGACCAAATGCGAAGGAACAAGAAGGGTCGTCCCAAAAGCAGGCGCATCACAACAGAAATGGACGATCTTGACAGGTTGGAAAGAAAGTGTGGTTTATGCCGTCAGGTCGTACACAATCGCAAAAACTGTCCGAATCGGGCGTCTGGCTCGACCACATAAATATTGTAATACAATAAATCTTTTCAATATTTGTGTTGTAAATATTAGGGTTTTCCGTTAATAAAACTGTTAACACAATTTAAGAAATTCAATATAGGAAATTACATTAGGGTTTTCGCGTACAACAATGATTAACGATATTCAATCTAGGAAATTACAACTGTTAACACAATTTCATCTGACCCATGCATCATCAGCATTACATCACTGTCTGTTTTGACTTCCTCCAACCACACATTAGGTCTTCCTGTCGCATGCGAGGTTGTTGTTCGTTTTCGCTGGATCCTTCGAATTTTTTCCCCCTCCGCGATGTCTCCATCTAGCCACCGCATCAACTCCCGCTTCAGACGCTCCATGGAGTGAATGTGCCAGAATTTCATTTTCATCGCAGGTTTCGTGGCGGAGAATATAACGTAACCATCTCTGCTAAAAATCATAGGCGACGTCATTACGCAAATAACGGAGTACAAAATAAAAATACAGTGCGAGAAAGTGTGAGAAATTTCAAAGAAACGGACGAATTATTTATAAAACAGCAATTTGCCCTAGTTTTGCCCTAGGCTCCAAGTGAGATGGCGCCTCCTCTCATTTTTAAGGAGCATGCGCCATCTCACTTGGCTAAAAGCCAAGGGAGGCTCCAAGTGAGATGGCGCCTAGGGAAAAACCCTAGGTGCATGCGCCAATTGAGATGGCTCCTCCTTTGTGGAGCCATCTGAAACATGGTTATTTGCGTAATTTTTTCCGAAACCCGGTTATTTGCGAAATATTTTTTTAATACATGGTTATTAATAAAAAAAATTCTAGGAAAAGTCAACTCAACTTTGACCAAGCATAACTTTCTCATGCTTTATGAGTAATGAACCATCCAAAGCTCATTTTGAAGAGGATGCAATTCCCTACAATTCATAATCAGCTCCAAAGTTCAAAATATGCACTCACAAGAAGTTATGAATTTGGACATTATAGGTCATTTTGAAAAGTCAACAAAAACACCTTTTTTGTCAAAGCTTCATACATGAACATGGAAGACCCAATTGAGATGAGACTGAAAAGGTTTCTTACAGGACATCTCAAGCTTTCTAAAAAGTCCAAGAACACCTCCAAATAGTCAAAATTGAAGAAGTTGTGCATTGGTGAAGTTGACATTTTTGGCAAAATTGCCAAAAGTCAAAAGTGCCTCAAATTGCATGGTCCACGAGCCCTAGCTCTTTCCACTTGTCTTTATTTTATTTTTTCCATTTATTTTGATTTTTTATTTCAATTAAATCAAAATAAATCATGAAAATATCCAAACCATTCAAACCTTAAGATTTTGTGCACATTTCAGGTCCCATATACAGCTAGCAATTGAATCAAATCGTGCAAGGAATAGGTGTGCATAAAAAGATTGATTTTGGCCTATTTTGGAAAGATTTTCATGGAAGATCAAATCATAATCAAAGACCATAATTGCCAAAGATTGAGAACACATTTGCAACCCTAATTTGTTCCTTGGTATATAGTGGACAAAGGCAGATCAAAAGGAAAAGGTTTGGAGGCGTGGAGAGAAAGAACAAAACTTGAAAAAACTCAAGAAAAGTGGTGACTTGATTTCATACTTCCAAGCATTTTCAAGACTCCCAAGCCATCTCATTCGCTTCCTGTGAATACAAGGAGGTTATACCAATCAAAAGCAAGCGTTTTTGTGCCCAAAAACGCAAGGTAAGAGCTTCACGACCTCCCTCTTTTTTTGAAATTGAATACCATTGTTTAAGCATTTGTAGCATGAATTACTTACATATTCTTGTTCCTTGAAGCATTTGCAAGCTATTCATAACAATTAATTGCATTTTTTCTATCCCTGTAGAGATTTGCCATTGTTAGGGTTTTGTGTCTCGTTTTAGGATCTTTTCATACAGGCAAAATTGCTCCACAAGAAGGGCACCATGATGCTCAGCAGGCCAAGACAAATTGGTCCACAACATTAGAATTCATTTATCGTGCTTGTATGTGATTTTGAAATATGTAGGAGTTATAGCGACGGACAGTTGTCCGTAGGTAAAAGTCTCTGACTTTTACCAACGTAGAAGGGAAGAAGAAGACCTGCGTGGCACCATCTCATTCGCCTGTTTGAATTTTCACGCGCAGGAAATTAGCAAATTGTTGTTTTTTAATATATTCCTTATTTGTCTCTCTATGTACAACACACGCGTTCAGCTCAGTTGGTCAGTGGGAGAGAGAAAAGTCCATAAGACCTGGGTTCGATCCCCAGGTCCCCTTGTTTCTTCAATGCATTTTTTCTATACTTGATTCCATGTGCAGATTCCCAAGACGCCTACCATAGGCCATAAGCTAGCATCCACTGGATCTAAGGAAATTCAAATCCAACGCTTGGCATGGGGAGATCCATGATACGCCCTAGTCAAACATGCAGCACTAGATCATGGAAGTCAACGTGGGTCAGAATTGTTTGGGCCCAGAATTGCTATTGACACACCCCTAAGTTGTTGTTTAACAGGCCCAATACCTCTTTTTCTTTATTTAATTTATTTAAATTATTTTACTAACACAAAAATTAATCCTTTTTTATCAAAAATCCTAAAATCATTTTTTTCATCAAATTAGATTTAGGTTTTTTTTATCAAAAATTAATTTAATTAGTTAATTTAATTTTTTTTAGATAACTTTAATTTTCTTTGTAAATAAATTAAAATAAATTAGAAACTAGGGTTTTTGTTTAATACAATTTCTATTTTCTTTTCTTAAAAATAACCAAAAATACAAAATAGGTCAAATGTAATTAACTTTCTTAATTTAATTTAATTAGTAATTAGGCTTACTTGTATTTAATTTAAAACCTTATTCTTTTTCTTAAAATAATAAAAAAGACAACAAAAAAATAACTTTTCTCTTAATTAGGTTAGATGGGGTCAAAACCCTAATTTCCTTTCGTTCTCTAATCGTCGCACATTTATTTATTTTTTGCAATATTGGTGTAACTGCTCACAGGATGTAATAGATTAATTAGGACTTTTGTTTCTCATTTATCGTTTTGACGGGTTTTTTGGCTATGTAATTAATCTCACCCGAAGCCTTGTAATAGCGTAGCTTTACTTTCCGCACTTTAATTTTCCGCAAATATTAACTGTTAGATGTATGATAATAGGGTTGCATGACAAGAATGTATGTTAATTTTAAAACAGTTAGCAAACCCTAAATGTGCAAAGATAATAACCTAAAATTGAATCACTCGCACATGCGCACTCCTAGGGTATACTCTCACTTCAGTTGCCTTCGGTAAACGATCATTAAGTATAGGGTATTTTAGTGGTCTCCCTCTTGTCTAAACAAAGATCAAAAGTCTCGTTCAGAAAAGTTGCCTCGGAAATGTTGCCTCGAATATGATCTTAAGACATTAGGGTTATTACTAAGACATCCTAACATTGCTTTAGTGATCGTACGTCCCTTTTCGAATTGACCCTTATAACTCCAACGATGGTGCTACCTACTCACTAATAGTAGGATAGTGTTGTCTAAAGGAAACAAGAACAGAAACATTCCTTTTTCGAGTAGGTAGATGCTAGTAGGTACTTGCTCAAAACAACAAACTTTTCCACACTTACACTCTTTTCAAACAAAGTTTTCAAAAACACTTCGTAACACTCTTGAAGACAGAAGCAAGGGTTAAATCGAAGTAAAACTAAAACTTTTCAAATCACACAACACGGAAGCAATTTTTTAATGAGCAAGTACCTAAGATCCCGTAGAAAACTACGGATAGAAAGGATGCTAATACCTTCCCTTTCTATAATCTACCCCCCGTACTCCAAATCTCGAAAAAGGAATTTTTCTGTGCTTTTTTCCTTTCCAGTTGGATAAAATAAAAGTCGGTGGTGACTCTTGCTTACCGCGACATTTTGCAAACACAAACGCAAAACACAAACCAACAATTTTCCAAAACACAAACCAGCAATTTTCCAAAACACAAACCAGCAATAGATCCTAACCCGGATCTGGGGGACACTTTTTAGGTAAGTAGCAATAAACTGTGAGGGAACTGTATGACATAGACCAATACGATTGAAGCAGTAGCTACGTTGATGTGGCACATTGGTTGGTACTGGTATCCCTTATGGAGAAACGAGGAGAATACGGGGATGCTATGTGTGTCGTTAAGCATCAACTGACCTTAGAACCTATTATTGACCAACTTGGCCATAGGAAGTAGTGAGATAGCCAGCCTCGGTATAAAGCTGAGAACTGGTTGGTACTCGATACTACACTCATTGAGACCATACTCGCAAGATAGTTCCGGCTGCAAGAAAAGATTGCGTGAGTTGAAACCATGACCGATGGAGGATGTTCAGTGATATTGAGAAGCTCTAGAACCCAGTTACTATTATTAGGACAGGTTAAACCAACTGAACTTCAAGAGGGTAGTACCTAGACCCCATGCAAGCCTGAAACTTAAGGGCTCTTGTGTGACTTATTTGCCTTTACCATGTCTGTTATCTTCTATACCTATTGTGTGTTTTATCATGACATCATGCATCATAACATAGCATGCATACTTCATTACACTAACCATTTCAAAGACCGAGGGAATTTATCTTTGTTCTGTTTTGCAGATCATGGCTTCCATGCGCAGAAACACCATTCGGGTTAACATCGTGCAAATACCTGCTCAACTCAGAGAGTTATTCTCAAAAGTTCCTGATACTTCTTCATTCGTTAGAAGACATGGTCAGATCCTTAGCTTGGTCACTTCAAAGTTGGATGAGCATATGATGAGCGTGCTTTTCCAGTTCTTTGATCTAGTGCATCATTGTTTCACCTTCCGGATTATCAGCTAGTTCCCACTTTGGAGGAGTATTCTTACTTACTAGGCATGTCCATTCTCGAGTAGACACCCTTCACAGGATTGGAAGAGGTTCCTAGACCCGAGGACATTGCTTCAGCCTTACATCTAAAAAGGGCTGATGTAGTATCCAACTGGGAGACACGGAGCGGGGTTAAAGGTTTCTTAGCCAAGTTTCTGATGGATCAAGCTCAACAGTTCTGGGATAACTTGTACTTTCAAGCTTTTGAAGACATCTTGGCTCTCCTCATCTATGGTTTGGTTCTTTTCCCGAATCCAGATTCCTTCATAGATGTGAATGTGGTCAAGATCTTCTTGTCTCGTAATCCAGTGCCTACTCTTCTGGGTGATATTTTAAATGCCCTCTATACCCGTACTGTGCGAAGAAGAGGGACCCTCATGTGTTGCATGCCGCTGCTGGCGAGGTGGTTTATTTCGCACCTCCCCAAGTCTGTATTGAAAAATGAGGAAGGTTTAGGTTGGGCTTACAGGATAATGTCCCTTGCCCATACGGACATTCTTTGGAGTTCTAAAGATATGGAAAGAGTAGCTGTCATTGATCGATGTGGGGAATACCCTAATGTCCTGTTGCTTGGAATTAGAGGGGGAATAACCTACAGTCCTTTCTTGGCTTTACGACAGTTTGGTCGCGCTCGGAGAGACGGTCCTCATGAGCTACTTCTTACAGATATTGTCTTTGACTACAAGGGGGATGTTGATGAGCATCGCCGAAGATTTATACGGGCCTGGGGCATGGTGAACAGGTCTGACCCTCACGAGCTAGGACCAAAGACTTCTCTCCATATGCAACCCTACCTACAGTGGGTCCGAGCTCGGGCTCAGACACTTGGGATGCCTTATGAAGCTGTTTTGCCAGTGGTTGTGGAGCATACTAATGAAAAAGGCATTCCTTATACAGTCCTTTATCCCTACATGCCTACAGATCTTAGGGAATTGAAGAGATCCTGGATCCAGTTGAAGGAGGAAAGGGATACCTATCGGGAGAAGTATCATGAGCAAGAAAAGAAGATCCTAAAGCTCACGAGGCAACTTGAGAATGAAAGGATAATCAATGATTATGTCAGCACGAAGGGGAAACGATCATGGGATTTCTAATATCTTTTATTGTTTCTAGTTTAGATTTGTTTTTCAGCTATTTCTTTTGTAACGCCTTAAAAGGCATTGTTAAACATTTTACAAATTTAATCTAATAAAGTTTGTTTGTTCCTTGGTTTACAAATTTAAATCTCCCAAAGTCTTTGAAATCATTTCATACGCATTCAATTATCATGCACATCATTACAGGTATCGCTATAGGTTTCTCATCTTCTTCGCTGTTTATATCAGCAAAATGTCTTCTGAAATACCTACCGATTTGGCCATCAAAGCTCTTCAAGCATAGAATGCCCAATTTCAAGAGATGTTATTGAATTTGGCTAAAGGGAAAGAAGATTTGAAGACTCTCATCCTGAAAGAGAGGAAGAAGAAGAATAATAAGGTGGTTCTTCTGAATATGGGTCACAGATTTTGGAATAAGTTGCGATAGGTAGCTGATCTGTCTCATTCATCCAAAGGAGGAGAGAATCAAGAGGTAGAAAAGGGTCCTAGTCCTGTGGTCTCTGATAATGATACTTATTTTGATGATGAACAGTACCCTCCTGCTGAGGATAGGTACAAACAACTTGAAGACCGACTGAGTGCTATGGAGATTCAGAAGGTCCCTGGTTTGGACTTCGGAGATCTGGGACTAGCATTGGGAGTGGTGATCCCTCACAAGTTTAAAGCTCCGGTTTTTTCTAAGTACGATGGAGTATCCTATCCAAAACTCAATCTCCGCTCATACGTCAAGAAAATCCAACCTTACACTGCTGATAGGTATTTGTGGGTACATTTCTTTCAAGATAGTCTGCCAGGGACTCAGCTTGAATGGTTTTATCAATTGGAAGGAGCTAATGTACGAAACTGGGAGGACCTTGCTGCTGCTTTCTACAGGAAGTACCAGTATAACGCCGACCTTGCTCCCACTCGCACTCAGCTTTAGGGTATGACTATGGGTGCAAGCGAAGGTTTTAAGGATTATGCTCAGAAGTGGAGAGATCTGGCTGAAGAGTCCAACCCCCTCTGTCTGATAGGGAGTTGGTTGATATGTTTCTTGGGACGTTGTCTGTTCCATTTTTCAATCATCTAATCGGCAGTTCATCATTTGGGTTTACTGAATTGATTTTGACTAGGGAAAGAGTAGAAGCTAGTATCAAAAGTGGTAAGATACAGAAGGGTGCTTCATCAAGTGCAGAAAAGAGGTCTTTCACTGGCAAAGAAAGAAGTTAGTGTAGTTTACAGCTCGAGGAGCCAAAATAGACCTGAACACCGTCAAGCAGTGAATGCAATAATAATATCAAGACCCACTGTTGCCCCACAATGCAACAATCAGCAAAGAATGGAGAGGCTGCAGAGACAGTACACTCGGCTTAATATGACCTTGTCTCAAATTCTACCACAATTGTTAAAGACCAACCTGGTAACTCTGAGGGAAGCCCCGAAGAATCCCAGCACCACATCTCTGCTATATAATCCAAACGCCATCTATGCCTATCACTCTGATAGCCCGAGTCATGATACGAACAATTGTTGGGCTTTGAAGAATAAGGTGCAAGATTTGATTGAAGCTAAAGAGATTGAGTTTTACGCTCCGGAGAAGCCCAACGTCATAACTGCTCATATGCCCAAACATGATCAGGGAGTGAATGCAATTGAATATGATGAAGAAGAGTCAGATATCGATAGCTGGATCTACCTGACTACCAACGGTGGCTTGAACAATTGGACGGCAAAGGATTTCGTGCCCATTTCTTTTATTACACGGTAATTGGCTTTTGTTTTGAGATTTGTAACAGACAATTTGAAAATGTACGGCCTGGTGCCTTGCCCGAGGCACTTTGGCTTTGTTTGTGAGGGCTTATTATTTGTCATTTTCATATATCATCAATAAAGCATTGGAAGTTTTCTTGCATTACAAATTTTACGCTCCCTGTTTTTCTTTTCTATCTCACAATTTATCAAAACAGCTATTTGTCTTACACACACTCACATATCATAATGCAGATCCACATCCACTCTGGATCCCATTGATAACGACTCTGCTACTGCCAGTTATGACTTCGAAAATCTGATCAACCAAGCCGAGGATGAAGTGAGGATGATTGTGAAGTGCTTGGGGAACTTTCTAGACTGTTACTACAGGAAGAGAGGTCCATACAACCTCATGAAGAGCCAGTGGAATTAGTGAATTTGGGTACAGAGGAAGACAAGAAAGAGGTTAACATAGGTGCAAATCTGGAGCCCAGTGTCAAGCAGCAGTTAATACAGATGTTACGCGACTCTGTTGAGATCTTCGCCTGGTCTTATGAAGATATGCTTGGTTTAGACACTGACATTGTGGTACACCGTCTGCCAACTAAAGAGGACTGCCCTCCGGTAAAGCAGAAGGTTTGCCATATGCGCCCCGAGATGTTTGAGAAAATCAAAGCTGAGGTCATGAAACAGTTTGACACTGGATTTTTAGCTTTTACTTCTTATCCGCAGTGGGTTGCCAATGTTGTTCTGGTGCCGAAGAAGGATGGTAAGGTACGTATGTGTGTAGACTATAGAGATCTGAAGAGGGCGAGCCCCAAGGATGATTTCCCTCTGCCTCACATTGATGTTCTGGTCGACAACACCGTACAACATAAGGTCTTCTCCATTATGGATGGTTTTTCTGGCTATAATCAGATTAAGATGGCTCCCGAAGACATGGAGAAGACAACTTTTGTTACGCAGTGGGGCACCTTTTGCTACAAGGTAATGCCTTTCGGGTTGAAGAATGTTGGGGCAACTTATCAGTGCGCCATGGTCGCTTTGTTCCACGACATTATTCACCATGAGATTGAGGTTTACGTTGATGATATGATCGCAAGGTCCCAGACTGAGGAAGAACACCTTGACCATCTTCAGAAACTATTTAACAGGTTGAAGATGTATAAGCTGAGATTAAACCCGAAAAAGTGCACCTTCGGGGTAAGGTCTGGTAAGCTGCTGGGTTTCGTCGTTAGTAATAAAGGTATTCAAGTGGATCCTGCAAAGGTGAAGGCTATACAGGAGATGCCATCTCCCCAAACAGAAAAGGAAGTTAGAGGCTTTTTGGGATGTCTGAATTACATTGCCCGATTCATTTCACATCTGACTGCTACTTGTGAGCCAATCTTCAAGCTGCTGAAGAAAGATCAAGTGGTAAGATGGAATGATGAATGTCAGACCGCTTTCGAAAGGATCAAAGAATATCTTCAAGAACCGCCAATTCTGATGCCTCCAGTTGAAGGAATACCCTTGATCTTATACTTTATAGTACTGGATAATTCAATGGGGTGCGTGTTGGGGCAGCATGACGAGTCTGGCCGAAAAGAGCATGCTATTTACTACCTTAGCAAAAGTTTACCGACAGTGAGACCCGATACTCACTGCTCGAGAAAACTTGTTGCACTTTAGCATGGGATGCTCGCCGGCTGAGACAGTATATGCTGACTCACACTACCCTATTGATATCAAAGATGGACCCAATCAAGTATATCTTCGAAAAGCCTGCCTTGTCCGGAAGAATAGCAAGATGGCAGATGATCTTAACTGAGTATGACATCTAATACACAACCCAAAAAGCAATCAAGGGGAGTGTGTTGGTGGATCATCTGGCGCATCAGGCCGTAAACGACTACCAATCCATGAATTTCGAGTTCCCAGATGAGAACATCATGTTGGTGACCGACTGTGAAGAACCTGGACCGGATGAAGGACCCGAGGAGGGATCCCGATGGTCTATGTACTTTGACAGAGCATCAAACGCGTTGGGTAATGGAATTGGCATCGTGATCATATCTCCTAAGGGTTGTCATACTCCATTCACCGCCCGATTATGTTTTAACTACACCAACAATATGGCGGAGTATGAAGCGTGCATCATGGGCCTTTGAGCAACTATTGACCTAAGGATTAAGTTCTTGAGTGTATTCGGAGATTCCGCTCTCGTGATCAGTCAGATTAAAGGCGAGTGGGATACGAAGCACCCAAAATACTATTCCTTACAAAGAGTATGTATTGACATTGCTTCCGCACTTCGAGGAGATAACCTTTGAACATTTCCCCAGAGAGAAGAATCAGTTAGCGGATGCGCTAGCCACCATGTCTTCTATGTTCAAGGTCAGGTGGGACAATGAAGCTCCCCAGATTACAATTGAGAGGTTGGATGAACCCGCACATTGTTGTGAGATCGAGACTGAAGAGGTAGCAGATAAACCCTGGTTTCACAAGGTAAAAAGGTATCTTGAGGCTCAGGAATACCCTGAGGGTGCATCTGTTAATGATAAGAAGTTCTTGAGGAGGTTCGCGGTGAAGTTCTTCATTAGCAATGGGATTCTTTACAAGCGTAAGCGTGACTCAACCTTACTGCGATGTGTGGACAAGAATGAGGCAGAAAGGATTATGGTAGAGTTACATGAAGTTACTTTCAGAACTCATTCCAGTGGACATACCATGGCAATGAAAATCCTACGGGCAGGATATTACTGGTCTACTATGGAAACCGATTGTTATCAGCATTCTCGGACCTATCATAAGTGCCAAGTCTATGCTGATAAGGTGCATGTACCTCCAGTTCCTCTGAACGTTTTGACAGCTCCTAGGACCTTTGCAATGTGGGGCATTGACATGATTGGCGATATCAGACCTACTGCGTCCAACGGGCATCGTTTCATTCTGGTGGCTATTTATTATTTCAAGAAGTGGGTCGAGGAAGCTTCCTTTGCTTCAGTAACCAAGAACGTCATGGCACGGTTTATCCGACACAATCTGATCTGTTGATACGGAGTACCAGAGAGGATCATTACGGACAATGGTACAAATATCAACAATACGGTGATCACCGAGCGCTGCAAACAGTTTAAGATACATCATCATAACTCTTCTCCCTACCGGCCGAAGATGAATGGGGTTGTTAAAGCGGCTAATAAGAACATCAAAAAGATTGTGCAGAAAATGACGGTGACGTACAAAGACTGGCATGAGATGTTACCATTCGCTCTTCATGGGTACCGTACCTCAGCGCGGACTTCGACAGGGGCAACACCCTACTCTTTGGTGTATGGCATGGAGGAAGTATCACCTATTGAAGTCCAGATACCCTCTCTTCGGATTATCAAGGATGCAGGTTTGAGCAAGGACGGTTGGATCCAGACCCGGCTTGATCAGCTGAACCTAATCGATGAAAAGAGACTTACTGCTATTTGTCATGGTCAGACGTATCAAAAGCGAATGATCAAGGCATTTAACAAGAAAGTCAGACGAGAAGAGTATCAAGTTGGGGATCTGGTAATCAAGCGTATCATACTGCCACAAGGTGATCCCAGGGGTAAATGGACCCCCACTAATGAAGGGCCATTTATGGTTAAGAACATTTTCTCAAGAGGGGCTATGATTCTAACCACCATGGATGGTGACGACCTTCCTCACCCCGTCAATGCAGACATAGTGAAAAAATACTATGCATAATCAAAGACCCACTAAGTTGACTGGCCTAGGCAAAAATAAGGGCTTCCCGGAGAACCAAAAGGGTTCAGGAAAAAGTAAGGGATGAAAACAAAAAAACTGTACACCCGGCAAGTCGAAAACCTGAAAGGGCGACTTGGGCAAAAAAAGGGTATCCCGGTGGACCGAAAACCCAAAAGGGAGGTCCAGGCAAAAATTAGGGATTAAAGCGTAACACTATGTCTCATTGGATCATCTTGCAACCAGACTTCGGTATCGACTATCAAGCTCGGACGGCGCCAATCAATCCGATCTACCTTCAACCAAGTAGCAAAGTGATGAGACGCTCGAAGACATAAGGGCAATAGCAGAGTTGGAATCCAGTGGGATTGCTCACATAAATGTATTTCTTTTTTCTTCACAAATTGTATAAATTCTATCATTCGGCGGTGTTCTCTTACTAGAACGTCAGCCTCTTATACAAAACTCCTACTACAGGCCAACTTCAAAATCAATACAATTCATTTTACAATAAATTTCAAAATTGTTTTTCTTTTTCTGTTTTGTTTTGCAAAAACGTCCAATGATTCATTTTTGATATATGCATTTGAAAATAATTGTTGCTCATAAATGTTTACATGCGAAACAAAAGAAGATTACTTGTAATACTAGGAACAGGGACAAACAAGAAATGTCCAAACCTTACAGTTGCTCTACCCACCAGGTACAGGGATAGACCCAGCTGGAGAAAATGACTAAAAATGCATACACTCCCCGCAGAGTAGGAAGTACCAGAATAAAGTATTGTCGATTCTCCCCAAGTAGAGTTCATCTCTCACCAACAATGGAAGACCATCCCCAGTGGAGTTTATTCTTTCCACAAACAGAAACTTTATCCCCGACAGAGTTCATCACCGCCAGCAACGGTAATTCACCCATAGCCGAGATTATTTCTCCAAGCTAGCAGACCTTCTGGCAGAATATCTCTTCCCCATAAAGTCATTCTTTCACCAGTTTATTCTCCAGCAGAATTATTCTCCTGCCAAGGTATTCTCAAATCATCTTCGGTCATTATCCCCTGCGAGCGAAACTCTCTATATTCTCTAGCAGCAGCCCAGAATTTATTTTCCCCAACTAGAAAACATCACGAGAACATCGCATATCCATACATCGTGACATGTGCATAAGCATCATAACAGCAAAATCTCATTTATTTTGAGAACATCATTGCTCAATACATTTCATACATCATGAAAATACATACGACTAACCCTTTACCTTTTAGGAAAAGATATAATCAAATTCTCACAAAATTCAAGCTATGAAGCCCAGATCCGACCGGATAATATCTTGATTTCTCCATCATATTGTGAAGCCCGGAGAATGACCGGATAACAATATCAGCATACTCTGAAGCCTGGACTCGACCAGATAGTGGTATATTTTAAACAAGCTATGAAGCCCGAATTCAACCAGAAAATAGTTTAATCCCCAGCAAGTATTGTGAAGCCTGGATAATGACCGGATAGCAGTACAAAGACACCATGAAGCCTGGATTCGACCAGATAGTGGTATATCATCAACACAAGCCGTGAAGCCCGGATTCGACCAGATAACAGCTCAGCAAGTTATTGTGAAGCGTGGATTACAACCAGATAATAATACAAGACACCATGAAGCCTGGACTTGACCAGATAATGGTAGAAGACGTTGTGAAGCCTGGATTATGATCAGATAGAAGCCAATAATACTACGAAGCCTGGAGTCGACCAGATAGTGGTATATCTTTAATGCAAGTTATGAAGCCCGGATTCAACCGGATAATATCTTGATTTCCCCGAACACCATGAAGCCTGGATTCGACCGGATAATGGTATAAGACATCGTAAAGCCTGGATTATGACTAGATAGCGGTATAATACATCGTGAAGCCTGGATTACGACCAGATAGCAGTAAAGAACACTAAAGCCTGGGATTATGACCAGATAACAGTAAGGGACACTGCGAAGCTTGGATTTCGACCAAATAGCAGTTTACCCGACCAATTACTATGAAGCCCGGAGTCGATCGGATATTAGTAGGCCTTAAAATCAAATGGAAGCCCAGATGCGACTGGATAACCACTTGATTTCTTCTGAAGCCTGGATTTCGACCAGATAAGAAATGAGGTATTGTGAAGCCTGGATTCGACTAGATAGCAATACAGGACACCATGAAGCCTGGATTCGACCAGATAATGGTATGAAACATCGTGAAGCCTGGATTACGACCAGATAGCGGTACAAGACATTGTGAAGCTTGGATTTCGACCAAATAGCAATTTTACCTGGACAATTACTAAGAAGCCCGGAGTCGACGGGATGTTAGTGTGCCCTAAATTCAAGTTAAAACCTGGATGCGACCGGATAACAACTGAATACCTTCTGAAGCCTGGAGTACGACCGGATAAGAATTGAAAAATTGCAAAGCCTGGATTACAACCGGATAGCAAGTTTAATCTCATCACCCCAGTAAGTCACTGCAAAGCCTGGATTACGACCAGATAGCAGTCGATCTTATCACTATGAAGCCTGGATCACAACCAGATAGTATTTCGCTTTCACCTCTTCGACTAAGAGATGATTCCCCAGTAGAATAACGGACGACTGAAGCTCCTAAAATTCAACTTTTCTCAAGACAGAGAACAACATTCCCCAGCGAAATCTTCCTCAACAACAGGTATACAAGCTCTCGCTAAGGAATCTCTTATACGATCGACACTTCTTCTGATGGCATCTTTAAGCCCATCTTCTGTCATAAATCTCTAAATGGCATCTATAAGCACATTCCTAATATCACAAGACAAGTACCATTTCATGCGAGTGCAAATTTCTGGGCACTCTAGTGTTCAATCATCTTCAACCCTCGGATCACGAAAGGCAGACAAGCCAATCTACCTCCTCAGGTTTAAGAAGATTGAATAGGGGCAGTTGTTGTACCCCAAAATTTGCCCTCCCATATTTCTCAATACATTTTCAAGTGAGATCCTCAAGTTACTCAAGGAAGTCCAAGGGTTGACCAGACAAACTCTCTCCTAAGGCAGTCTACCTCAAATTAGGGTTTCATGTTGCATCAAGATACTTGATTCCAAAGGGTCTCAAATGCTCACCATTGTCCTAATATGTTCTCAATATCATCCATGCCAAGTTTCAAGCCTTGCAGAGGAAGTTTGCTCAGTCAATTGCTCAAAAGCCTAAAAATCGACTATGATAGGGCAAAAGTCCACTATGGCCCACATATAGTCAAACTTCAAGATGTTTGATCAACATTCTCATTTTGAAGTATTATTCATCATTTTATCAAGGGTTTATCATGATTCATCAAGGATTTCTCATAATTCATCAAAACCCAAAAGTTGCTAAATTAGGGTTTTGTAGGAAAAGTCAACTCAACTTTGACCAAGCATAACTTTCTCATACTTTATGAGAAATGACTCATCCAAAGCTCATTTTAAGAGGATGCAATTCCCTACAATTCATCTTCAGCTCCCAATTTCAAAACATGCACTCACAAGAAGTTATGAATTTGGACATTATAGGTCACTTTGAAAAGTCAAAAAAACACCTTTTTTATCAAAGCTTCATACATGAACATGGAAGACCCAATTGAGATGACACCAAAAAATTTTCTTATAGAACATCTCAAGATTTCTAAAAAGTCCAAGAACACCTCCAAAGATTCAAAATTGAAGAAGTTATGCATTGGTGAAGTTGACCTTTTTGGCAAAATTACCAAAAGTCAAAAGTGCCTCAAATTGCAATTTTTGTCAAATGGGCCCAACTTTTTGCACTTGTTTTGAGTTTATAACATGGTCCACGAGCCCTAGCTCTTTCCACTTGTCTTTATTTTATTTTTTCCATTTATTTTGATTTTTTATTTCAATTAAATCAAATTAAATCAAAATAAATCATGAAAATATCCAAACCATTCAAACCTTAAGATTTTGTGCACATTTCAGGTCCCATATACAACTAGCTAGTGAATCAAATCTTGCAAGGCATAGGTGTGCATAAAAAGATTGATTTTGGCCTATTTTGGAAAGATTTTCATGGAAGATCACATCATTATCAAAGACCATAATTTCCAAAGATTGAGAACACATTTGCAACCCTAATTCCTTCCTTGGTATATAGTGGACAAAGGCAGATCAAAAGGACAAGGTTTGGAGGCGTGGAGAGAAAGAACAAAACATGAAAAAACTCAAGAAAAGTGGTGACTTGATTTTATACTTCCAAGCATTTTCAAGACTCCCAAGCCATCCCATTCTCTTCCTGGGAATACAAGGAGGCTATACCAATCAAAAGCAAGCGTTTTTGTGCCCAGAAACGCAAGGTAAGAGCTTCACGACCTCCCTCTTTTTTTGAAATCGAATACCATTATTTAAGCATTTGTAGCATGAATTAATTACATATTCTTGTTCCTTGAAGCAATTGCAAGCTATTCATAACAATTAATTGCATTTTTTCTAACCCTATAGAGGTTTTCCATTGTTAGGGTTTTGTGTCTCATTTTAGGATCTTTTTATACAGGCAAAATTGGTCGACAAGAAGGGCACCATGATGCTTAGCAGGTCAAGTTGAATTGGTCCACAGCATTAGAATGCATTTATCGTGCCTGTATGTGATTTTGAAATATGCAGGAGTTATAGGGACTATGATACGGTGGGAGAACTGACTTGATGTTTTGCGTTTGTGTTTGCAAAATGTTTTGGTTTAGAAAGAGTCGCCACCGACTTTTATTTTATCCAAAAGGAAAGGTCAAAAAGCACAGGAAAGACCTCTGAGATTGTTTTTGGGTTCGGGGGGTAGATTATGAAAAGGGAAGATGCTAGCACCATTTTCATCAATGGTTTTCCATGGGCTCTTAGTTACTTGTTTATATCACTTGCTTTGCTTTTTCAATTGTTTGAAATGGTGCTTTGTGTGGTTTTGAAAGTATTTTGAAAAGAGGCCATCGCTTTGGATATCTTTGTAATGATTCTCGTTCGTAAGAATGTATACAAAGATGTTTGTCTTTTGAAAAATGTTTCAATGTTTTGAAAGTTTGTTTGGAAATTTTTTTGAAATGTGTGTGTGTTTGTTTGAAAATAGCAAGGATGGTTTTCAAATTGATCAAGTAACTAGAAGCTTATCTACCTACTCAAAAGTATTTCCTACACATTTTTATTCCTTTGACATTGTTGCTTTACCATTGTATTGGTAAACAACCCTATCTTTGGATGTTAAACGGGACGAGCGTGGGTCATTGTATGACCATGATAGCAATGGTGCCAAGTATCTTAGCAAGTTTTAGGGGCCAAGATCATTTGTTTTTAGGCAACATAGATAGCATCATCGAGGGACTATGATCTTTTGTTTTGTTTTGTTTTGTTTTGCCAAGATACCTAGCATGCATACCATGGCCATTTATTTTTAAGGCAACCAAGTGGATGAAACCCTAGGGGTGCTTGTGTGCAATGTGTTGTCATTTTTCATGCATTTTTGTCTTGTATTTAGGTCATGCTATTTGTTTGATTTTGTCTTATCATACAAACCCTAGTTTTTACTAAACATGCATATAATACGATAAATTGCATAATGTAAATCTAAACTATTACAACAATATTATGGAGAGGGGGATAAAAGTTTTGAATAGGGGGATATTGCTCAAAATAAAACCCTAAAACTATTACAACCAAATTGAATTTATTGTACAAATAAATAAATAAGCAAATATTTAAATATGCAATAAAATGTATGGATGCAAAATGTTTTTTGTATTAATTTTATTTATGTGAAAAATAAATTATTTAAGTCCTAAAAATAAGAAGAAAATTTTTTTTATTATTTTTGAAAGGTTGAAAACCGTAATTTTTGTTTAAAAGAAATATTGTTTTCTAATCATTTATTTTATTCATTTTGTTCAAGAAAAAATAATAACAATATATACAAAATGTTAAAAAATTGAAATATGTATGAAAATATTATTTTAAGTGTATAAATAATAAAAATAAAAATATATGATATTTTTATATTATTTACAAGTTTATTTAAGAAAATGAATTATATTATTACTAATAAACTATCTTTTATGCCAAAAAAAAATAAAAATAATAAAATAAAAATACAAAAAATTAGGAAAATGTTTTTGGGATTTTTAATGTTCAGAAAAAAAAATAATAAAGTCAGAAAATATAAATTATGCAAGAAAATACAAAAAATATAAAAATATGCAAAGGGGGTGCAAATGAAAAACAGGGGGTGCAAAAAGTCAGAAAAGGAGGCCCAAGGCGCGCCAGGCCCAGGACTTCATCCCTGTCCTCCAGCCTTCTTCTAAAATGCGCGCTTCTGTGTACAAATCATGTTCTTTCTCATGCTTGCATAAAATCAAAATTTTATAACACAAAAAAGGTAGCTCATGAACTCACGATTCCAATGATATAAAGAACATGACCTAACTCTAAAAGACCAAGGAGAATTTTAATGTCCCTAAATTCTGACCTAGTTTTTTCAGCAACTTCAACAATCAAATACTCTTAGCTCAGTTAATATAAATACAAACTATGCATATGTACAGCTCAAGCAACTTAAGGACTACATTTTTGCTTCACAAACCTAAGCTTAAAGATGCCTAAATAAAGAGATAGAAACTTGACAAATACCTTGTTCAGTTGAGTTTGGATATGGAAATGTGGGAACATTGAGTGAGGCCTGAAGTTCTTGTGAGCTTCCTTGAGGTTCCCTCAAGCTTCTCCAATGCTCAGCTGGTCTTGTAGATGGCTAGAACTCCTTGCACGAGTCAACCTGCAAACCTTCAAAATGAAAATGGTGAAGTGTTAAAATGAGCTCACAGTTGCAAGACAGGGGCCTGGATA
This sequence comes from Vicia faba, assembly GCA_948472305.1. Taxonomy (NCBI): domain Eukaryota; kingdom Viridiplantae; phylum Streptophyta; class Magnoliopsida; order Fabales; family Fabaceae; genus Vicia; species Vicia faba. Next base: position 304,332,488 of record OX451741.1, read on the forward strand.
GCTTGGATGGGATGTATGTAATGTGTTTGAAGTGGTTCAAAGCAAAACGCACGAGGCAAAATGGAAATGGCTTGAGTTTTGCAGATGATGCCCTGTTTGGGAAGGAACTTGGGTTTTTTGTGTTTTAGGGTGTTTTGGAGGTTGTGAATTCGTGTTTCTTGCTTGTTACAATGTTTTGAGGTTCTGTAGAATAATGCCAAGGCCTCTCTTTATCAGATATCCAAGTTCTATTGACTTTTGCAAGTTTACTTGCTTTTCAACAAAATTTGAGATGACAATGCCCAAGGCCTGTACAGGCTAGCTTGAGGTCTGAGGAGAGTTGGTAAACTTTGCCTGATAACTGTGGATCTTGTTTGCAAAAAGAGATTAGGTTTGTGGCTCAAGAAATGCAAAGTTGTAAAAGCAAGCTTTATGAAAATGGTATTATACACTTTATGCCATTTTTGGATTAATTCAATGTACAATGCTCCAAAGATCAAAAATAAAGCCATTGTCCACTGAATTAGCATTCAGTTTTGGAGTGTAGAAAGGATTAGGACCTGTAATGAAAGTACAAGCATGCTTGAAACTGATTTGCAACTTGAACCATTGTGAAAATGCCTTGCACAAAAGTGATAAATTGCCATTTTCATTTCTTCGATTCTCCCTAACCATAAATGATCTTGGAGAGTTCTTGGACATTTTGGAAATCTTGTAACATGTTATACAATCCATCTTTGAAATGCATTTTGAGATTCATCTTGGAACTAGGTGAAAAATTACCATGAAGTTAGGTCAAAAATCTGCCTAAACTAGGGCAAAATTTCACTAAGTTAAAAAGTTTATGGACCCCTATTCACAAAATCATAACTTGAGATCCAAACATCTTTTGGGAAAACTTTGTGAATAAAAGTTGTATATTTTGTGAAGTACTACAACTTTCATTTTGGAATTTTTGTTTGAATCCAATTTCATCATGGTGAAAAAGTTGTGGAAAGTTGGAAAAAATAAGAAATATTTATAACTTAGAAAATTTCTAAGTTATGAAAATTTTCCAAATTGAAACCCTAATTTGCAAAATTGATTTTATTGATCAACAAGTTTCATATTTTGACATATCTTGATGAATTATGACTCTTGGCACTTGATTTTGACCAAAAAGTCAAAGTTTGACTTTTTAGTGTACAGTTGATTTTTGATCAGTTGACTGGAAAGTTTATCTGTCAATCCAATGCATTTGAGATATTTTGAACCTTGTGATTAGGTCAAGATGATTCCCTTGAGTCCTTGAAATCATGCTTGAACCCAATTTCCCAATGGCTAGGTCAAAAATCAGAAATTTCCCTTCTACAATCAAAACCCTAATTTTGACCATTTTGCCCTTTTGATGATCTGATCAAATTTCTTGAGGAGTTGTGGTCCAAACTTGATAAAATGGTTCATATGAGTCTATAATGTTGACGTGGATCAAAAATTATGAGGTTTGACTATAAATTGTCCATTGTTGACTTTTTCCCTAATACAGCTGATTTTTAGGTCAACTGTCCAATTGACTGGGTAAAAATTTGATTAAAGGTTTGAAACTTGGTATGGGCAATCTTAGGGGTCCAACATGAAGTATGAAAGTCACATGAGGCATTGGAAGTCCAAAAATCCCTGTGCAAACTCAAACCCTAATTTTAGGTCATCAGTGCAAGGAGATGTCTTGAGCTGAGCAAACCCTAATCTGGTCTTGAGTACAACAGCGAAGGACAGTTGTCCATAGGTAAAATTCTCTGACTTTTACCAACAGAGAAGGGAGAAGAAGACCTGTGTGGCACCATCCCATTCGCCTGTTTGAATTTTCGCGCGCAGGAAATTAGCAAATTGTTGTTTTTTAATATATTCCTTATTTGTCTCTCTATGTACAACACACGCGTTCAGCTCAGTTGGTCAGTGGGAGAGAGAAAAGTCCATAAGACCTGGGTTCGATCCCCAGGTCCCCTTGTTTCTTCAATGCATTTTTTCTATACTTGATTCCATGTGCAGATTCCCAAGACGCCTACCATAGGCCATCAGCTAGCATCCACTGGATCTAAGGCAACTCAAATCCAACGCTTGGCATGGGGAGATCCATGATACGCCCTGGTCAAACATGCAGCACTGGATCATGGAAGTCAACGTGGGTCAGAATTGTTTGGGCCCAGAATTGCTATTGACACACCCCTAAGTTGTTGTTTAACAGGCCCAATACCTCTTTTTCTTTATTCTTTTATATTTTCTTTATTTAATATATTTAAATTATTTTACTAACACAAAAATTAATCCTTTTTTATCAAAAATCATAAAATCATTTTTTCATCAAATTAGATTTAGGTTTTTTTTATCAAAAATTAATTTAATTAGTTAATTTAATTTTTTTTAGATAACTTTAATTTTATTTGTAAATAAATAAAAATAAATTAGAAACTAGGTTTTTTATTTAATTCAATTTCTATTTTCTTTTCTTAAAAATAACCAAAAATAAAAAATAGGTCAAATGTAATTAACTTTCTTAAATTTAATTAGTAATTAGGCCTGCTTGTGTTTAATTTAAAACCTTATTCTTTTTTCTTAAAATGATCAAAAAGACAACAAAAAAATAACTTTTCTCTTAATTAGGTTAGATGGGGTCAAAACCCTAATTTCCTTTCGTTCTCTATTCGTCGCACATTTATTTATTTTTTGCAATATTGATGTAGCTGCTCACAGGATGTAATAGATTAATTAGGACTTTTTTTTCTTTCATTTATCGTTTTGACGGGTTTTTTGGCTATGTAATTAATCTCACCCGAAGCCTTGTAATAGCGTAGCTTTATTTGCAACACTTTAATTTTCCGCAAATATTAACTGTTAGATGTATGATAATAAGGTTGCATGACAAGAATGTATGTTAATTTTAAAACAGCTAGCAAACCCTAAATGTGCAAAGATAATAACCTGAAATTGAATCACTCGCACATGCGCACTCCTAAGGTATACTCTCACTTCGGTTGCCTTCGGTAAATGATCATTAAGTATAGGGTATTTTAGTGGTCGCCCTCTTGTCTAAACAAAGATCAAAAGTCCCGTTCGGAAAAGTTGCTTCGGAAATGCTGCCTCGAATATGATCTTAAGACATTAGGGTTATTACTAAGACATCCTAACATTGCTTTAGTGATCCTACGTCCCTTTTCAAATTGGCCCTTATAACTCCAACGATGGTGCTACCTACTCACTAATAGTAGGATAGCGTTGTCTAAAGGAAACAAGAATAGAAACATTCCTTTTTCGAGTAGGTAGATACTAGTAGGTACTTGCTCAAAACAACAAACTTTTCCACACTTACACTCTTTTCAAAGTTTTCAAAAACACTTTGTAACACTCTTGAAGACAGAAGCAAGGGTTAAATCGAAGCAAAACAAAAACTTTTCAAATCACACAAACACGGATGCAATTTTTTGATGAGCAAGTACCTAAGAGCCCGTAGAAAACTACGGATAGAAAGGGTGCTAATACCTTCCCTTTCTATAATCTACCCCCCGTACTTAGAATCTCGAAAAAGGAATTTTTCTGTGCTTTTTTCATTTCCAGTTTGATAAAATAAAAGTCGGTGGCGACTCTTGCTTACCGTGACATTTTGCAAACACAAACGCAAAATGAAAACCAGCAGTTTTCCAAAACAGTTCCGGTTCTGCCACCGTATTACAGAGTGGTATTCGACTACGAGAGCGACGATCAAGGTTACCGCCAGAGGTTTATACGAGCTTGGAGGATGATGAGCAAAATGGATAGCAAGACGTTGGGACACAAGAATTCCATTCCCCTTGAGCCTTGCCTTAAGTGGGTACGAGCTTGTGCTTAGAAACTTGTGATGCCTTATCCTTCCATCTTACCAGTTATCATGGAGCATGTGGTTGAAGGAGATGTCCCGTACACTGTCCTCCATCTCGACATGCCTACTTCTCTTGAAGACTTGCAAAAGGATTGAATTCAGCTGAAGGAAGAACGAGATACCTTCGAAGCTCAATTTTATGCTAACGAGAAGAGGGTCTTGGAGCTTACAAAGCAGCTACAAGAAGAGAAAAGTGTGAACGCCTACCTTGCACCGAAGAGGATGCGTTCAATTTTTTTATCTTAGAGAGTTATTTTGTAAGCCCAAGAGGCATGATGTAATCATTTTGAACTAATTAATGAAAATTGATGTTTGTTCATTATTTTGTCTATACAAATTTAAATGTCATAAATCCTTGAAATCATTTGCATATACATCTTCCATGCATCATAACATGACAGGTTTTCACACAACAGGTTTCCTTATCTTTCTGTTGTTTATTTCAGCAAGATGGATCTAGAGAAAACTGTGAAGGATCCTCAAACACAAAACTCTCAATTCCAAGAGACTCTAATGGCCATAGCCAAGGGGAAACTAGATATGATGGCATTGCTGGCAGTTAAGAAGACACCCAAGAAGAAAGCCCTGGTCAACATGGGTAGAAGGTTCAAAGAGTCGGTTCGTCAGATCCCGGTTGTGGAAGACTCATCTAAAGAAGACGAGAATAATATTGGTGAGGTTAAGAGTACCCAATTTGACTGTGTTAATGATCAAGCATTTGATGATGATTATTTTGACGAGCAGTATCCACCCGCCGATGTCAAGTACAAGCAGTTAGAAGACAGATTGAAGGCAATTGAGATCCAAGTCGTCCCCGATTTAGATTTTTATGATTTGGGTTTGATATTTGGGGTTGTCATTCCCAACATATTCAAAATACTAGTCTTTGCAAAGTACGATGGAGTTTCTTGTCGAAAACTTCTCCTAAAATCTTATGTGCGCAAGATACAGCCGCACACCGCTGATAAGAAACTTTGGGTTCACTTTTTCCAAGAGAGCTTGACCGGAACACAACTAGAGTGGTTTTACCAGTTAGATGGTTCCTGTATCAATACTTGGGAGGACTTAGCTACCGCCTTCTACCACTAGTACCAGTATAATGCCGACTTGGCGCCGACAACAGTGGAGTTGCAAGATATGACAATGGGAAAGAATGAAGGATTTAAAGAATATGCACAAAATTGGAGAGACCTTGCTAGTAGGGTTCAACCACCTTTGACTGATAGGGAAAACATTGACATGTTTATAGGCCCTTTATCTGCTCCATTCTTTAACTTGTTGGTTGGTTGTTCTTCTTCCGGTTTCACCGAGCTGATCTTAACTGGAGAAAGAGTTGAAAGCGGCATCAAAAGCGGAAAGATTCCCATGGCATCTGCCTCCACTTCAAATCCTGTAAAGAAACCTTTTGCTGAAAAGAAGGAAATCAATGTTGTGCACGGGGCAAGGGCTTATACCAAGAAGAATGATCACCCATCTATTAATGTTGTCTGAATCTCCAATCCAAATCCTACTCAATAACCATCTGCTAATCATCAAGGGTTTGAAACTTCGAGAAGACAATTCATGAGGTTAGGCATGTTACTATCTCAAGCCTTACAACATTTGCTAAAGGCTAATTTGGTGACATTACGCGATCCTCCTGCCAACCCAGATACCGCTTCTCCAAAGTATAACCCGAATGCTAAATGTACTTACCACTCAAGTAGCCCCGGGCATGAGACTGACCAATGTTGGGCCTTGAAGAATAAAATTCAGGATTTGATTGATAACAAGACTATTGAATCTGATCCTCCACCAACTCCGAATGTAATCGTCGCGCCTATGCCAAATCATGGCAAGGGTGTTAATGTTGTTGAAGATACAATTTTTGTTGCCTCTGTCAAAGACTTGACTACTCCATTGGACATCATTAAAAAGAATATGTTGAAAGTCGGGATCTTCTCTGGCTATGTAAAGGACTGTGTTTACCATGCCAAACAAATCAATGGATGCGAAGGGCTGATGGAAGGCATTCAACGCCTGATGGATAGCCATGATATCCTATTTGAGAAGACTCCGTTTACCAAAATTTTGACTAATAAATGTGAAGATCTCTCCATTATAACCATCTCAAACAAACCTCTTAGGATCTCTTCCAAAGGTCCTATCAGGATTTCAAATGACCCAATTGTTGCTCCCCTAATAATTACCAATCCCTGACCAATTCCCTACTCTTCAAACAAGGCAGTGTCATGGAACTATGGTGCTGAGGTATTTTACCATGGGATAAAACAAGACACTTGGATTGACAAAGACAAAGCTGATGATGTTGGTAACATAGCTGGCTCAAGTAAGGTAACCTGAACTGGGAGAATCTTTTCACCCAATATCTCACCACCAGTTGTTACAAAGACACATGTCTGCATCACTGCTTCTAGGCCAAGTAATGATACAAGAGGGAAGGAGAAGGTTGTTGAGCGTGTCGTGACAGAAATACCCACAAAGGACATTGCTGATGGAGAACCTTCCGCTCGTGAGATGGACGATATTTTGAAAATCATAAAAAGGAGCGACTTCAAGATTATGGAATAGTTAGGGCAAACCCCTTCTAAGATTTCTATGTTGTCATTTCTACTCTGTTTCGATGCCCATGCTCGGAAATTAATCAAATTCTTGAAGAATTATCATGTACCTCATGAGACCACAATGGACCAATTCGAGAATTGTGTGGCTAGCTTGACGACTGATAACAGTTTGGGGTTCTCAGATGCTGATCTGATGCCGCTTAGGAAGAACCACAATAAAGCTCTACACGTTTCTGTCGAGTGCAAGGAGACCACCCTAGCACATGTTCTAGTCGACACTGGTTCTTCTTTAAACGTGCTACCCAAAGGGGCGTTAGACCATTTAGACTATGGAGGTTTAGTTATGAAACCCAGTGATATCATTGGAAGGGCTTCCGATGGATCAAAAAGGACAGTTCATGGAGAGGTAGATCTTCCAATCAAGGTGGGCTCACAATTTTTCAAATCCACCTTTTACATCATGGATATCTGTCCTGCATATTCCTGTTTGTTGGGTCGCCCTTGGATCCATGGAGTTGGGGCAGTAACCCCAAGTGTCCATCAAAAGCTTAAATATCCGGTTAAAGCGAGAATTGTCACCGTCTGTGGTGAGGAAGAGTTCATGGTAAGCCACCTCAACTCCTTCAAATACGTAGAGATGGATGAAGAATTCATTGAGACCCTGTGTCTAGCCTTTGAAGTTGTGCCACCAATGGTTGCTGCTACTAAATGTTCCTATGATGTGTCCAAAGTTGTTAAAGTCATGCCGAAGATGGTTTCAGTCAAAGATGCTTGTGCTGCAATTGAAGAAGGAAGTTGTGATACTTGGGGGAAACTCCTCGAGATACCATTCAAAGCTGACAAGTTTGGTTTGGGCTTCACCGTAAAGGCTCTGAAAGAAGTGAGGCGCGCTCGTGCAGGAAAGCCACCTCTCTGTATTGGAAGTAACGAGGTCAACATTGTAAGTGATTCTGATGATGAAGCTGCATTTGAAGATTGGGTGTATCCTACTACAACGGAGCTGAAGAATTAGCATGCAAAGGACTTCGTGCACATCTCCTTCATTGAGGATTAATCACTTGCTTATTGCTTTTTATTAATTCAAGAACATTTTGTCTGTAATATTTAACAATGACTTTTAAGCCATGTGCCTGGCCTGGGGCACTTTGGTCCATTTGTCAAGGGTTTTATTTATGTTCATCTAATCATATGATAATTTAATACAAATCATTGGACTCTTTTGCATTCAAATATTTGTGTTCATTGTCTTTCTTTTCCTTCAAATACATTTTTCAAAATAGCCATGTATCTTACATGCACACACACACACACTCTTGCGGGTCCTCATCCACTCTAGATCTTATTATCAATGACTCTAGTATTGCCGACTATGACTTCGAATGTCCAATTAACCAAGCCGAAGACGAAGGCGAGGAAGAAAGTGAAATACTGGGAGAACTAGCCATACTTCTATTACAAGAGGAAAAAGTTATTCAGCCGCATGAAGAGTCAGTTGAAGTCATCAATCTGGGTATTGAGACAGAAAAGAAAGAGGTTAAGATCAGTGCTAACTTGGAAAGAAGTGTCAAGAGCAGGTTGTTTCAGATGTTGCATGATTATGTGGAAGTATTTTCTTGGTAGTATAAAGATATGCCAGGGTTGGATACCGACATCGTAGTACATCGCCTGCCGATAAAAGAAGATTTCCGTCCTGTCAAACAAAAGGTTCATCGCATGAGGCCTGATATGTATGAGAAGATAAAAGCTGGAGTGATGAAACAATTTGATGCAGGATTCCTAGCTGTGACATCTTATCCCCAATGGGTTGCAAATGTGGTGCCAGTGCCAAAGAAAGACGGAAAAGTGCGCATGTGTGTAGACTATAGGGATCTGAATAGGGAAAGCCCCAAGGATGACTTCCCTCTACCTCACATTGATGTCTTGGTCGATAATACTGCTCAGTATAAAGTCTTCTCTTTCATGGGCATTTTCTTCGGCTATAATCAGATAAGGATGGCTCCCGAAGACATGGAGAATACCACTTTCATTATGCAATAGGGCACCTTTTGCTATAAGGTCATGCCATTCGAATTGAAGAATGCAGGGGAAACATATCAATGGGCTATGGTAGCTTTGTTTCATGATATAATTCATCATGAAATGGAGGTATATGTGGATGATATGATTGCCAGATCACAAACTGAAGAGGAACATCTCAGTCACCTGTACAAGCTATTCGAGAGGTTGAAAAAGTATAAGTTGAGGTTGAACCCTAACAAATTCACATTTGGAGTATGATCTGGAAAGCTTCTAGGTTTTGTTGTCAACAATAAAGGCATTGAAGTTGATCCCTCCAAAGTGAAGGTGTTGTACCCCAAAATTTTCCCTATCAATTCTCAAGGCATCTCTCTTAATCATTCTCAAAATTCAAGCTTGCACGAGTACATTGGGGTCTTCCAGCACCAGAATTAAGAAGAAACTGTCAAAAAGGGAGAAAACAGACCAAAATAACATTTTGACAAATTTGGAGGAAAATAGGTCTCCTTTGATTCAGCCCCCTTCGATTGGAGTTTGCACCTCTTTCGATTGCTCAAAAGTTGTTGCTAGCGTGCCTCTTTCGTCTGGGCAATGTGACTTCAAATAGGTCTCCTTCGATTCTGAAGGAAATGATCTTCATACAAGTTTCAATTAATTTTTTGGTTCCCTTTGAAATAATGTCCTTCGACTCAGGAATGTCCTTCGACTCAGGAAGTAAAGGCCACCTTTTGGTTTTCTTCAATTCAAAAATCAATAATCTTCTGAAAGCTTCTTTCGATTCAGAAGTTAATAACCTTCTGAAAAGGGCCATTCAAAGAACACACAGTTGGCTCATTTGAAGGACACACAGCTGGTGAAAACGAATGTTGTGTTGTTCTAGTATGGTCGAAAGGTGTAGAAAGATGGAGGATTCGACTCAAAAGATCAAGTTGAACATTTAGACCCATAAGCTAGGCTACGTGTTTTCCCTTTATAGACCTTTACCCATTTGTTGTCCAAGACCACTTGCACTTAAATGACAAAGTACTACCTTTTAGAAAAGTTTGTCTTGAGCCTTGCGCCTGTTTTCCTTCAGAAAGAAGCAACCCATTTGAACCATTCATCTTGATTTTATGGTACAAGTGGACATTTACTTTCCAGCTGAGCCTTATTTTATTATTTTTGCTCCCCAAGCTTCTCAAAAGCCTTTCTCTATAAATAGAGAGTTCATTTGCACAAGGAGAGAAGATTTTTTCTCTTTGGATCAGAGGAACGTATCCACAAAATTCTCACACACCACAAAATTCTCACACACCATAAAATTCTTAAACACTTCAACACTAGTGAAATCAAAAAACCCGAATCATCATTACCTCCTTCAATTCTGAAGAACAACACATTCCAGTTTCCTTCGACTCAAAGAGCATTCCACTTGTTCTTTCCTTTGAACCCGATGTCGAAGGCCTACTCTGGGTCTTTTCCTTCGAATCCAGAGACATTCAAAGCAATTGCCTCAAAGTCTAGAACACGTACCAACCTCCAGCAAGGTAAGTCATTCTTAACCTTTAACCCTTCGTTTCCAGCATAGCATGTAAATAAGTTTTCTTTTTCATTTAAAACATGTACATACTATTTTCTTTTTTCTTTTTCTTTTCACTCTCTTAATATATGTCATCGTTAAAAATCTTCTTTGCTTTTGCTCTTGGTACACTTAAATACGCCTTAAAAAAACTAATCTAGTCTTAAGGTGATGTTGGCACGGCCTTGGGCCATATTCTATTCAAACTCAAATGAAAGAAACAGGAGACAGAAAAGTTAGAAACGAAGCCTCTGGCTTCCATACTAACCTTCAGGCCAAATGAAAGAGGCAGTAGAAAGGCACAACATGATGGCCTCCAAGCCCCAATCGAAGGCCAAAATATGTTGGCTTCTAGACCCCAGTCGAAACTCATCCTTTCACCCATTTCAGGTAAGGTCGAAGAGGGCCAGAAATGGCAGAGTCGAAGGGTTTGCTGCCCTAAGTCGAAAGATCCATTTTTCTTGCTTTTACTTTATTTTCTCATGCAATTCAATATGGTTGTAATAGTGTAGGATATTTATTTCCTGCATTTTTATTACTTTGTACAAATGCTAGTAATTAGGTGTGTATGGCAAGATAAAATCAACAAGTAAACAACCCAAAAAATCCAAGACAAAATGCATGCAGTCAAACACACTTACACACATGCACCCTTAAGGAAATTCCACTTGTTGCCTTATAAAAATGGCCATGTTATGCATGTCGGATGTCTTAGCACAAACAAATCGAAAAAGATCATAGTCCCTCGATGACGCTATCAAAGTTTCCTTTCAAAATGATCTTAGTCCCTACAGAAAAGTGCTAAGTCATTTCACAACATTGCTATCATGGTCATACGATGACCCAATGCTCGTCCCTTCACATCCAACAGTGGGGCTTCTTATCAAATCAATGGTAAGGTAGCAACATCTAAAGGAGGAGGAAAAACACATCTAAAATCTTTTGAGTAGGTAGATTACTTTTAGTTACTTGCTCAATTTCAAAACAAACATCCTTGCTATTTTCAAAAACAATCACATACACTTTCAAAACACTTTCCAAACATGAAATATTTTCAAAAGCTCAACACTCTGCATACATTCTTACGAACGGGAATCATTGCAAAGTTTTCCTAAACGATGCCACCTTTTCAAAATAATTTCAAAACCACACAAAAACACAATTTTCAAACAAAAGCAAGTGATCTAACGAGTAACTAAGAGCCCATGGAAAACCATGGATGGAAAGGGTGCTAATACCTTGCATTTTCATAATCTACCCCCCGAACTCAAGAAAACACCTCGAAAGGTCTTTCCTGTGCTTTTTCACCTTTCCATATTGGATAAAAGAAAAGTTGGTGGTGACTCTTGCTAAACCGCAACATTTGCGAACACAAACGCAAAACCCTTAAGCCAATTCTCCCACCGTATCACAGAACTGGCGACTCTGCTGGGGAAATTTACCTAAAGTGGAGTTACCTTAGGGTTAGATCATATTTACTTGCTTATATTGTTTGATTTGCTTGCTTTATATTCTGGTTCCTTGTTTGGGTTACTGTTAAAAAATCCTACACCCGGATTTGGGGACACCTTTTAGGTAAGTAGCAATAAACTGTGAGGGAACTGTGCGGGGTATACCGACATGGTTGAAGCAGTAGCTACATTGATGTGGCACTTTGGTTGGTACCGATAACCCTTGAGTCAATCAAGGAGAGTACGGGGCCGCCGCGTGGTGTCATAAAGCATCAACTGACCTTAGAACCTTACTTGACCAACTTGGCCATTAGGACGTAGCGAGATGACCGGTTTTGGTGCAGTCTGAAGTTGGTTGACACTCGATGCTACACTCATTGAGGTTGGACTCTTGAGTTTTGTTTGGTTGCGATTCAATCGCTTATCGAACGAAACTTGGGGGAAAGATCAGTGATATTGAGATCCCTTAGAACCCGGTTACGTTTAACTAGGACAGGATGAGCCAACTAAAACTTCAAGAGGAAACTTACCTGAAACCCCATGCAAGCCCAAACCGAGGACTTGTTTGCTTTATATATGCACTTGTACATAAACATCATAAACATCATGAACATCATAAACATCATAAACATCACTAACCATTTCAAGGATTTTTAGATTTATCTTTGTTCTGTTTTGTAGGACATGGCCTCCGCTCGTAGGAACACTATCCAAGTCAGTCTTGTGAGGGTACCTCCACAACTCAAGGATTTAGTATCAAGGGTCCCTGAAGATTCCCCGTTCACCAAAAGACATGGACGACTCCTTAGTTTGGTTACCTCAAGTATTGAAGAAGAGATGATAAAGGTTCTTGTCCAATTCTTCGACCCTTTGCATCATTGCTTCACTTTTCCTGATTACCAACCTAAGCCCACTTTGGAGGAATTTTCTCAGCTCATAGGGATCCTTTATTCTCAATCAGTTACCTTTCAACGGTATCGAAAGAGACCCCAAACCTGAGGAAATTGCTCGAGCTCTACATTTGCAACCATCTGACATAGTAGAAAATTAGGTAACAAGGAGTGGTGTTAAAGGGTTACTAGCAAAGTTTTTGTTGGAGAAGGCTCAAGAGTGTTGGAATATTTTGGATCTACAAGCCTTTGAGGAAGTTCTGGCTCTTCTCATCTATGGATTGATACTATTTCCAAATCCTGACCAATTTATAGATGTGAATGCGATTAAGGTTTTCATATCTCATAATCCGGTGCATACGTTGCTCGGAGACATATTGCATTCTCTTCACTCTCGCACTTTAAAGAAAAGGGGGGCTTTGATGTGTTGCACTCCTCTGTTGGCTAGGTGGTTTATTTTGAACCTACCTCGATCAGTGGTGAAGAATGAACAAGGTATGAGATGGTCTAAAAGATTGATGTCACTTTCACATGCTGATATCCGTTGGTATTATCGCTCCTCAGAAGACATTACCATCATTGACCGCTGTGGGGAATTCCCTAATGTCCCTCTACTTGGCATTAGGGGAGGCATTACTTATAACCCTTGTTTAGCCTTGCAACAATTTGGATATGCTAGAAGAGATGGCCCTCATGAGGTACTCATCCAAGGAATTTTATTTGACTGCGAAAGCGATACCCAAGGTTACCGTCAAAGATTTATACGAGATTGGGGTATGGTTAACAAAGTTGATAGCAAGATGTTAGGGCATAAGAATTCCATTCCTTTGGAACCTTATCTTAAATGGGTAAGGGCTCACGCTCAAAGTCTCAAGATGCCTTATGAAGCCGTCTTACCTGTTGTCATGGATCCAGTAGTCGAGGGAGACATTCCACATACGATCCTCTATCCTGATATGCCTACTTCTCTTGAAGATTTACAAAACGCTTGGATTCACTTAAAAGGAGATCGAGACACCTTCGAAGCTAAGTTCTATGAAAACGAGAAGAATATATTGGAGCTTACAAGGGAACTTCAGAAAGAAAGGAGTTTAAACACCTACATTGCACCAAAGAAAATGCACACAACTTTTCTGTCTTAGGAGTTTACCTTATGCTTATTTCTGTTGTTGTGAGCCCAAGAGGCATGTTTGTATTCAAATCAAGATTTCTTTAAATGCAAGTTAACGTTTGTTCACTCTTTGTCTATACAAATTTAAATTCTTTAAATCCTTGAAATCATTTGCATACTGCATATTCATGCATCATGACATGACAGGCGTCCGCATAATAGGTTTCCTTATCTCTCCGCTATTTATTTCAGCAAGATGGATCTAGAGAAAACTGTGACGGAACTCCAGGCTCAGAATTCTCAATTTCAGGAAGCTTTACTCGCCCTGGCCAAGGGGCAGCAAGATATGATGGCCTTATTATCCGCTAAAAAGAAGCCAAAAAAGAAAGCACTGCTCAACATGGGTAGAAGGTTCAAAGAGCCAATCTGTCAAATTCCAATAGAGGAAGATTCATCCGAAGAAGACGAGAACCAAATTTGTGAGGTCAAGAGTACTCAGGCCGACTGTATCAATGACCAAGAATCTGATGATGATTATTTCAATGAACAATATCCACCCACATATATCAAATACAAGCAACTAGAAGACAGATTGAAAGCAGTTGAAATCCAAGCTATTCCCGGTTTGAATTTTGAAGATTTGGGCTTAATCTCTGGGATAATCATTCCCCACAAGTTCAAAATACTATCCTTCGCAAAATACGATGGGGTTTCTTGCCCAAAGCTCCATTTGAAGTCCTATGTGCGCAAGATACAACCGCACACTACTGATAAAAAACTCTGGATTCACTTTTTCCAAGAAAGTCTGGCTGGAACACAACTTGAATGGTTTTACCAGTTGGATGGCTCTCGCATCAATACTTGGGAGGGACTAGCTACTGCCTTCTACCATAAATATCAGTACAACACCGACTTAGCACCGACCTAACCGGTGAGAGAGTAGAAAGTGGCATTAAGAGTGGAAAGATCTTTGTGGAATCTACGTCCACTCCCAATCTTGTCAAGAAACCTTTTGCCGCGAAGAAGGAAGTTAATGATGTACATAGAGCAAAGGCCAGTACCAAAATGAATAATCATCTGTCTATCAATACTGTCTGAATCTCCAATCCAACTACTACTCAGAGACCATCTACCAATCATCAACGGGTTGAAGCTCCAAGAAGACAGTTCACTAGGTTAGGCATGTCATTATCTCAAGCCCTTCATCATCTGCTCAGGATCAATGTAGTGACGTTGTGGGATCCTCCTGCCAATCCTAACACCTCGTCACCGAGATATAATCCAAATGCAAAGTGTGCTTATCATTCAAACAGCCGAGGGCATGAGACTGATCAGTGTTGGGCTCTGAAGAACAAAATCCAGGATTTAATTGACAATAAGACTATTGAATTTAATCCTCCTCCAACGCCAAATGTAATTACCGCTCTAATGCTGAAGCACGACAAAGGTGTTAATGTCGTCGAAGATACAACTTTCGTTGCCTCTGTCCAAGCGTTAACTACTCCATTGAATGTAATCAAGAGCAACCTGTTGAAAGCTGGGACTTTGCCCGGCTGTGAAAAAGATTGTGTGGGTTGTATGAGACAATCTGATGGGTGTGAAAAACTAAGGAAAGGTATACAACGCCTAATAGATAGCCGCGGAATTCTATTCGAAAAGAGTTCCGCCATCCAAAATTCAGTCGACAAAGCTGAAGACTTGGCCATCATAACGATTTCAAACAAACCTCTTAGGATCTCATCCAAAGGTCCTATCAGGATTTCAAACGAACCAATCATTGCTCCTCTAATAATCAGTGCTGCCAGACCCGTTCCATACACCTCTGATAAAGCGGTTTCATGGAATTATGGTGTCAATATTTATTACCATAGGGTAAAACAAGATTCTTGGATTGATGATAACGAAGCAGGTGTTACTAATATCACTAGGTCTAGTAAAGTCACAAGAACCGGAAGAGTCTTTTCCCTTGATATCTCACCACCAACCACTACCGCAGTTCCAATCCGCATATCCAACGGCAATGCTGGTGCCAGTACTAAAGGGAAAGAGAAAGAAAGTGAGTCTGCCAGGAAAGAGGCACTTGCTAAAAAGACTGTTATGGAAGAACCATCCACTCAAGAGATGGAGGAAATTTTGAAAATCATCAAGAAAAGTGACTTCAAAATAGTAGAGAAATTGGGACAAACCCCTTCTAAAATATAAATGTCGTCCTTATTTCTATGTTCCGACGCCCATGCACAAGCTTTGATGAAGTTCTTGAAAAAGGCTCACGTGCCTCAAGAAACCACAGCCGACCAATTTGAGAACTGTGTAGCAAGTCTGACAGCTGACAATGGTCTGGGGTTCTCCGACGCATATTTAACTCCCATGGGAAAGAATCACAATAAAGCCTTGCATGTTTCTGTTGAATGTAAGGGGACCACTTTGGCACATGTTTTGGTAGACACGGGCTCATCTTTAAACGTGTTACCTAAAGGCACTTTAGATCGGCTAGACTGTGAAGGTTTGGTTTTGAAGCCAAGTGACATTGTTGTAAAAGCATTCGATGGGTCGAAAAGGATGGTTCATGGAGAGGTGGACCTCCCAGTTAAGGTTGGTTAACATATTTTCAACTCCACATTCTACATAATGGACATACGGCCTGCGTATTCTTGTTTGCTTGGGCGCCCATGGATCCATGGGGCAGGTGCGGTCACTTCTACTCTCCACCAGAAGTTAAAATACCCAGTTCAAGGGAAGGTTGTCACTGTTTGCAGTGAAGAAGAATTTATGGTAAGCCACCTCACTTCTTTCAAGTACGTAGAAATGGAGGGCGAATTCATAGAGACTCCTTGCCAGACATTTGAAGTTGTGGCCACCACCAAAATCCCCTCCGACACTCCAAAGGCCGATAAAGTTATTCCCAAGATGGTTTCTCTTAAGGATGCCCGTGCGGTAGTAGAAGAAGGAAACAATGAGATGTGGGGTCAGCTCCCTGACATCCCGTTCAAGGCAGATAAGTTTGGGATAGGTTTCACCTCCAAAGCTCAGAAAGAAATTAGAGATGCTCGTACTGGAAAGTCGTCTCTCCACCTCAAAAGTGATGAGATAAACGCCGCAGAGGATTCTGATAATGAGTGTGCTTTTGAAGACTGGATCTACCCAACAACCAAAGGGAAGCCCAACAATTGGCATGCAAAGGACTTTGTGCCCATCTCCTTCATTGAGGAGTAATATACTTGTTTTTGCTTTTAATCAATTCAAGAACTCTTTGTCTGTAATATTTTGATATTGACCTTTAAGCCATGTGCCTAGCATGGGGCACTTTGTTTATTTTGTCAATGGTTTTATATTTTGTTCATCTAATCATATGATCATTCAATACATTGGACTCTTTTGCATTCAAATATTTGCGTTCATTGTCTTTATTTTCTTTCAAATACATTTTCAACAAATAGCCATGTATCTTACATGCATGCACACACACACACACTCTTGTAGGTCTACATCCACTCCGGATCCTATTGCCAATAACTTTATTATTGCCAACTATGACTTTGAATGTCCCATCAACCAAGCCGAAGACGAAAGCGAGGAAGATTGTGACATACCAGGAGAACTAGCCAGACTTGTTACAAGAGGAAAAGGCTATTCAACCCCATGAAGAGTCAATTGAGGTTATCAACCTGGGTACTGAGTCAGATAAGAAGGAAATCAGGATCGGTGCTAATTTAGAGAGCAGTGTCAAAAGCCGTTTGGTTCAGATGTTGCGTGATTATGTGGAAGTATTTGCTTGGTCATATGAAGATATGCCTGGGTTGGATACCGACATTGTGGTTCATCGTCTGCCAACTAAAAAAGACTGCCCTCCTGTTAAACAAAAAGTTTATCGCATGAGACCTGACATGTCTGAAAAGATCAAAGCCGAAGTAATGAAACAGTTTGATGCAGGATTCCTAGCTGTAACATCCTATCCTCAATGGGTGGCTAATATAGTGTCAGTGCCAAAGAAAGACGGGAAAGTTCGCATGTGCGTAGACTATAGGGATCTGAACAGGGCAATCCCCAAGGATGATTTCCCTCTACCACACATTGACGTCTTAGTCAATAATACCGCTCAACATAAAGTCTTCTCATTCATGGACGGCTTCTCGGGCTATAATCAAATAAATATGGCTCCCGAAGATATGAAAAAACTACTTTTGTTACACAATGGGGCACTTTCTGCTACAAGGTCATGTCGTTCGGATTAAAGAATGCAGGGGCAACATATAAAAGGGCTATGATGCCTTTATTTCATGACATGATTCATCATGAGATAGAGGTATATGTGGATGATATGATCGCCAGATCACAAACCGAAGAAGAACATCTCGGTCACCTGCACAAACTATTTGAGAGACTGAAGAAATATAAACTGAGGTTAAACCCTAACAAGTGCACATTCGGAGTACGCTCTGAAAAGCTTCTAGGATTTGTTGTCAGCAATAAAGGCATTGAATTTGATCCCGCCAAGATAAAGGCCATCCAAGAAATGCCAGCCCCTCGTTCTGAAAGAGAAATCAGAGGATTCTTGGGTCGTCTCAATTACATTGCCCGTTTCATATCACACTTAACTGCTACCTGTGAGCCACTCTTCAAACTCTTGAAGAAAGATCAGGTAGTCAAATGGAACGATGAATGCCAGATTGCCTTTGACAAAATCAAGGAATACCTGCAAGAACCTCTTATTCTCATGCCTCCAGTTGAAGAAAGACCGTTGATCATGTACTTGACGGTACTAGAGAATTCTATGGGGTGTGTTTTGGGTCTACATGACGAGTCTGGCCAAAAAGAGCATGCAATTTACTACCTAAGCAAAAAGTTTACCGACTGTGAAACCAGATATTCACTGCTCGAGAAAACTTGTTGTGCTTTAGCATGGGCTGCTCGCCGGCTAAGGCAGTACATGTTTACTCATACCACTTTGTTGATTTCTAAGACGGATCCTATCAAGTACATCTTCGAAAAACCTGCCCTTTCTGGACAAATAGCCAGGTGGCAAATGATTTTGACTGAGTACGACATTTAATACACAAATCAAAAAGCCATCAAAGGAAGTGTACTAACAGATCTTTTTTCCCATCAAGCTGTGGATGATTATCAGTCAATGAACTTTGATTTCCCTGACGAGAATATTATGCTGGTAACAGACTGTGCAAAACCTATACCGTATGACGGACCTGAACAAGGATCCTGATGGACTATGGTATTCGATGGGGCTTCCAACGCCTTAGGTAACGGAATTGGTGTTGGGATCATCTCTCCTGAAGGTTGCCACACTCCTTTTACCGCCAGACTATGCTTCAATTATACAAATAACATGGCCGAGTATGAAGCATGCATCTTAGGTCTAAGAGCTGCCATTGACTTAAGGATCAAGCATTTGGATGTGTTTGGAGATTCCGCTTTGGTGATCAGCCAAGTAAAAGGAGATTGGGACACTAAACACCCTAATCTTATCCCTTACAAGGAACTTGTGCTATCCCTAATTCCTCACTTCGAAGAGATCACTTTTGAGCATTTCCCTAGGGAAGAAAACCAATTGGTCGACGCTCTGGCAACCATGTCCTCAATGTTCAAAGTCAGATGGGACAACAAAGCTCCTATGGTTACAATCGAAAGGTTTGATGAACCTGCACATTGATATGAGCTCGACACTGATACGGAAAAGCCATGGTACCATGAGGTAATGAGATACCTTGAAGCGCAAGAGTATCCAGAGGGAGCATCTATCAACGACAGAAAATTCTTACGAAGATTTGCAGTCAAATTCTTCCTAAGTAATGGGATATTGTACAAGCGCAACCATGATTCAACTCTACTCCGATGTGTGGATAAGAGGGAGGCAGAGGAAATCATGGAAGACATGCACGATGGCCTTTTCGGTGTTCACTCCAGTGGGCATACAATGGCTAAGAAAATCTTAAGAGCTGGCTACTATTGGTCAACGATGGAGACCGATTGCCATCAACATTCAAGAACTTGCCACAAATGCCAAATTTACACTGACAAGGTCCATGTACCTCCGATCCCTCTGAATGTCATGTCCGCTTCGTGGCCATTCGCAATGTGGGGTATTGACATGATCGGAGAGATCAAGCCCACAGCTTCCAACGGACACCGCTTCATTCTTGTTGATATCGAGTATTTCACCAAATGGGTCGAAGCCGCCTCATTTTCCTCAGTCACCAAGAACATGGTAGCCAGATTCATCAAACACAATCTCATCTGTCGTTATGGTATCCCCGAAAGGATTATCACCAATAACGGGACTAACCTCAACAATGCCATGATCAGGGAATTGTGCACTCAATTTAAGATCAAGCATTACAATTCTTCTCCGTATAGACCGAAAATGAATGGTGCAGTCGAAGCAACCAACAAAAATATCAAGAAGATTATGCAGAAAATGGTAGTGACCTATAAAGATTGGCATGAGATGCTACCATTTTCTCTACATGGTTACCGTACTTCAGCTAGAACATCAACTGGGGCAACTCCCTTCTCTCTAGTCTATGGCATGGAAGGCGTTTTGCCAGTGGAAGTTCAAATCCCCTCACTGAGGATTATGATTGAGGTAAGCCTAAGTAAAGACGAATGGATTCAAACGAGATTGGATCAGCTGAACTTGATCGATGAAAAACAATTAGCTGATATCTTCCATGGTCAAACGTATCAAAAATGGATGATTAAAGCTTTCAACAAGAAGGTCAAGCCTCGAGTATATCAAGTTGGTGACCTGGTGATAAAACGCATCATTTTACCACAAGGTGACCCTAGAGGAAAATGGACTCCCACCTATGAAGGGACGTTTGTCGTCAAAAGAGTTTTCTCTGGTGGTGCCATGGTACTGACCACCATGGATGGTGAAGACTTCCCACATCCTATAAACGCAGACATAGTTAAAAAATACTACGCATAAGAGACCCGTTAGGTTGACACACCTAAGCAAAATAAGGGCATCCCGGCAAACCAAAAGGTTTGGGAAAAAATTAGGGATATATACAAAAGATTATACACCCGACAAGTTGAAAACCTGAAAGGGCGACTTGGGCAGAAAAGGGTATCCTGTTGAATCGAAAACCCAAAAGGGCGGTTCAGGCAAAAATTAAGGATTAAAAGTGTACGACTATGTCCCGTGAAATCGACATAGTCAATACTATCACCAAGGTCCAAGTTCAAATGGTCCAGGATCAATCCAATCAACTTTGATCAACGGCAAGGGACGTTCAAAGACACTGGGGCAATAGTAGAACTGAAAGGCAATGAGATCATTTCACATGGCTATTTGTTTTTCATTCTCAATTTTCTTTTCGACGATTTCCTCTTACTAGGATTTCCATCTCGATGTACAAAAACGCCTGTTCATGGGAAAAATATCAATACAAATACACTTTGAAGTGCAAAATTGTCTGTCTCTGTTTTGAATGCAAATTTGTCCAATGACTAAAATTGAATGAATATATGCGTATGAACATGATTAAAGCTATTTAATACATTGTGTCCTGCCAAGCAGCAGCCTTAATAGGGCATCAATGCACAACTACAGTAAGCATCCCTTTAATGAATGTGAAGTAGCCCCACAGAGTTATCTCACCATCATTATCCCCACCGGGGCATTGGCAATAAACCTTTCTCCAACGGAGTTGCCCGCAAAATACCCTTGCACGGGACAATCCTTAGCCAGAGTCTCAATATATTGACAGATTTTTCCAGTTAAAACCTAGGAGATCTCTTCTTAGAGGGAATCCACCTCCTCAGCAGATTTTATCCCCCACAGAGTTATCTCGTCATCATTATCCCTATCGGAACAACCCCAATGCAACCTTTCCCCAGCAGAATTGCCTACAAAATTTTTTTCACAAAGGATAAACCCCCTGCCAGAGCCTCAGTCTCTCGAAAACTTCTACAAATTTGAAGCCTAGAGGTCTCTGTCTAAGAGAAGTTCACCTCCTCAGCAGGGTTTATTTCCCCAACAGAATTATTTCCCTGGGCCAAGTGCAAATTCCTCAACGTACAAGACACCCCGATTTCCCCAGGCGAGTAAGTACTTCCCGTTGAGTCCAAAATTGCCCAGATAATCTCGTCATCCCCAGCAGAGTATATCTCCCAACCAGGGTTTTTCTGTCCCCAGTAGAGCATATCTCCCTACCAGGAGTTTTTATCCCCAGTAGAGTGTATCTTCCAACCGAGATTTTATTCTCCAAGCTGAGTCCAGCTGAATAAATACTCCCCACTGAGTCCATCTTCCCCAGCGGAGTATATCTTCCAACCAAGATTTTGTTCCCCCAGCAAAGTACAAATCCCTCAACAGAACCCAAATTCCCCATTTGAGTCTGAATCGATCAGCTGAGTACATCTTTTCCCACCAAGGTTACTTTCTCCAAAACAGAATCTATCCTCCCCAGATGAGTCCATCATCCCCAACTAAGTAGATCCTCCACAAGATAAGTCGGCCTCGCCCGACTGAGTCTATACTCTCCGATTATAATTTTCCTTTCAAAAAAAACTGCAAATCACAGGGCCACAACACCTAATCCCTAGTAAAGTCTTCAACAAAGCCTTTATTATTACTAAAAATGCTATGAAGCCTGGATCTGACCAGATATTAGCATAATTTTCAATTTTAACTGAAGCCTGGACCCGACCAGATAATAGTTTTACTTCTTGAGTTACTGAAGCCTGGATCCGACCAGATAACAGTTGATCTCATTTCTCAAAATGCTATGAAGTCTGGATTCGACCAGATATTAGCACAATTTTCAAGTTTTACTGAAGCCTAGACCCGACCAGATAATAGTTTGACTTCTTGAGTTACTGAAGCCTGGATCTGACTAGATAACAGTTGATCTCATTTCTCAAAATGCTATGAAGCCTGGATCCGACCAGATATTAGCATAATTTTCAAGTTTTACTGAATCCTGGACCCGAACAGATAATAGTTTGACTTCTTGAGTTACTAAAGCCCGGATCCGACCAGATAACAGTTGATCTCATTTCTCAAAATGCTATGAAGCCTAGATCTGACCAGATATTAGCATAATTTTCAAGTTTTACTGAAGCCTGGACCCGACCAGATAATAGTTTGACTTCTTGAGTTACTGAAGCCTGGGTCTGACCAGATAACAGTTGACCTCATTTCTCAAGATGCTATGAAGCCTGGATCCGACCAGATATTAGCATAATTTTCAAGTTATACTGAAGCCTGGACCTGACCAGATAACAGTTTGACTTCTTCAGCTATTGAAGCCTGGTCCCGACCAGATAATAGTTTGACTTCTTGAGTTACTGAAGCCTAGATCTGACTAGACAATAGTTGATCTCATTTCTCAAAGAGCTATGAAACTTGGACACGACCAGCCCAACTCTTCAAAGATATAGAAGAACCTAAACTTAATCCAACCAAGGTTTTAACCACTTGTCGCCAGTAGAGTTGCCTCTTTATTCCCCGACAAAGGACTGAGAAACCTGGATCCGACTAGATATCATTCCTCATTTCTATCTTTTCAAGAAAGCCATTGTGAAGCCTGGATCCGACCAGAAAGCAATCACCCTCAGAGATTCATTGTGAAACCTAGAAACCGACCAGATAACAACTAAATCCCTAAGCAGTTCATTGTGAAGCCTGGACCCGACCAGATAACAATTAACTTCATCAGAAATCTGCAAAGCCTGGACCCGACCAGATACCAGTTTTTCGACCAGTTCATTATAAAGCCTGGACCCGACCAGATAACAATTGACCTCATCAAATCCCAGAAATCTACAAGCCTGGACCCGACCAGATAACAGTTTTCGAACGGTATATTGTGAAGCCTGGACCCGACCAGATAACAATTGACCCTGATCCTCAGAAAGACACTATGAAACCTAGACTCGACCAGATAATAGTACAACTTTCCAAAAGACCATAAAGCATGGACCCGACCAGATAACAGTCTTAAAGAAGTTACTGTGAAGCCTGGATCCGACCAGATAACAGTTAATTCACCCTTATCCCCAACAAGTTACTGTGAAGCCTAGATCCGACTAGATAACAGTCAACCTCCACATCCCCGCCAAGTTGTTATGAAACCTGGACCCGACCAGATGACCATTCAATTTCAAGGAATTTTCTACAAAGCCTGGATCCGACCATATAACAGTTAATTCATCTCTTCCCCCAGTAAGTTGCCATGAAACCTGGACCCGACCAGATAACAACCGACTACTTCACCCTCAACAACTGTGAAGCCTGGATCCGACCAGATAACAGCTGAGCTTTGAGTGATGTTCCCCAGCAAAAGCATTCTTAAAAATAATTTGAAGATATGCATATTCTTCATTTCCAACAAGCAATCAAGGATTCAACCTCCGAAGATTTCCTCAGCAGTAGTCAGGGATTTATTTTCCCGGACAAAAACATACATTTCGCATTCATACATCATAGCATGTACATAACAATGCATTTAGCATGATACCACATCTGGTAAGCATTATGCAAGCATCTGCATTTTCCAAACCCCTTTCTCACAGGTAAAACAGCAAGTTTGGTATGGATTAACAGGAGATTTATGCTGATACTTCTTCCAGAGTTTACCAACATTCCTCCAAATGGCATCTATAAGCCCATTCACCGTCCATCTTCGAGTGCAAATTTCTGGGAACTCTAGTGTTCAAACTTCTTTCACCATCAGGTCACAAATGCCGGATCCGCCAATCTAACTCTTCATACTCAAGAAGTTTGAACAGGGGCAGCTATTGTACCCCAAAATTTTCTCTCTCAATTCTCAAAGCATCTCTCTCAATAATTCTCAAAATTCAAGCTTGCACGAGTACATTGGGGTCTTCCAGCACCAGAGTTAAGAAGAAACTGTCAAAAAGGGAGAAAACAGACAAAAATAACATTTTGACAAATTTGGCGAAAAATAGGTCTCCTTCGATTCAACCCCCTTCGACTGGACTTTCCACCTCTTTCGATTGCTCAAAAGTTGCTGCTAGCGTGCCTCTTTCGTCTGGGCAATGTGCCTTCAAATAGGTCTCCTTCGATTCTGAAGGAAATGATCTTCATACAAGTTTCAATTAAGTTTTTGGTTCTCTTTGAAACAATGTCCTTCGACTCAAGAATGTCCTTCGACTCAGGAAGTAAAGGCCACCTTTTGGTTTTCTTCAATTCAAAAATCAATAATCTTCTAAAAGCTTCTTTCGATTCAGAAGTTAATAACCTTTTGAAAAGGGCCATTCGAAGAACACACAGTTGGCTCATTCGAAGGACACACAGCTGGTAAAAACAAATGCTGTGTTGTTCTAGTCTAGTCGAAAGGTATAGAAAGATGGAGGATTCGACTCAAAAGATCAAGTTGAACATTTAGACCCATAGGCTAGGCTACGTGTTTTCCACTTATAGACCTTTACCCATTTGTTGTCCAAGACCACTTGCACTTAAATGACATAGTACTACCTTTTAGAAAAGTTTGTCTTGAGCCTTGCGCCCGTTTTCCTTCAGAAAGAAGCAACCCATCTGAACCATTCATCTTGCTTTTATGGCACAAGTGGACATTTACTTTCCAGCTGAGCCTTATTTAATTATTTTTTCTCCCCAAGCTTCTCAAAAGCCTTTCTCTATAAATAGAGAGTTCATTTGCACAAGGAGAGAGGATTTTTTTTCTTTGGATCAGAGGAACGTATCCACAAAATTCTCACACACCACAAAATTCTTAAAGACTTCAACACTTGTGAAATCAAAAAACCCGAATCATCATTACCTCCTTCATTTCTGAAGAACAACACATTCCAGTTTCCTTCGACTCAAAGAGCATCCCACTTGTTCTTTCCTTTGAACTCGGTGTCGAAGGCCTACTCTGGGTCTTTTCCTTCAAATACAGAGACATTCAAAGCAACTGCCTCAAAGTCCAGAACACGTACCAACCTCCAACAAGGTAAGTCATTCTTAACCTTTGACCCTTCGTTTCCAGCATCCCATGTAAATAAGTTTTCTTTTTCATTTAAAACATGTACATACTATTTTCTTTTTTCTTTTTTTTTTTCACTCTCTTAATATATGTCATGGTTAACAATCTTCTTGGCTTTTGCTCTTGGTACACTTAAATACGCCTTAAAAAACTAATCTAGTCTTAAGGTGATGTTGGCATATCCTTGGGCCATATTGCTATTCAAACTTAAATGAAAGAAACAGGAGACAGAAAAGTTAGAAATGAAGACTCTGGCTTCCATACTAACCTTCAGGCCAAATGAAAGAGGCAGTCGAAAGGTACAACATGCTAGCCTCCAAGCCCCAATCGAAGGCCAAAATATGATGGCTTCTAGACCCCAGTCGAAACTCATCCTTTCACCCCTTTTCAGGTAAGGTCGAAGAGGGCCGGAAATGGCAGAGTCGAAGGGTTTGCTGCCCTAAGTCAAAAGATCCATTTTTCTTACTTTTACTTTATTTTCTCATGCAATTCAATATGGTTGTAATAGTTTAGGATATTTATTTCCTACATTTTTATTGCTTTGTACAAATGCTAGTAATTAGGTGTGTATGGCAAGATAAAATCAACAAGTAGACAACCCAAAAATCAAAGACAAAATGCATGCAATCAAACACACTTACACACATGCACCCTTAAGGAAATTCCACTTGTTGCCTTATAAAAATGCCCATGTTATGCATGTGGGATGTCGTAGCACAAACAAATCAAAAAAGATCATAGTCCCTCGGTGACGCTATCAAAGTTGCCTTTCAAAATGATCTTAGTCCCTACAGAAAAGTGCTAAGTCATTTCACAACATTGCTATCATGGTCATACGATGACCCAACGCTCGTCCCTTCACATCCAACGATGGGGCTTCTTATCAAATCAATGGTAAGGTAGCAATATCTAAAGGAGGAGGAAAAACACATCTAAAACATTTTGAGTAGGTAGATTACTTTTAGTTACTTGCTCAATTTCAAAATAAACATCCTAGCTATTTTCAAAAACAATCACATACACTTTCAAAACACTTTCCAAACATGAAATATTTTCAAAAGCTCAACACTCTGCATACATTTTTACAAACGGGAATCATTGCAAAGTTTGCCTAAAGGATGGCACCTTTTCAAAATACTTTCAAAACCACACAAAAGCACAATTTTCAAACAAAAGCAAGTGATCTAACGAGTAACTAAGAGCCCATGGAAAACCATGGATGGAAAGGGTGATAATACCATCCCTTTTCATAATCTACACCCCCGAACTCAAGAAAACATATCAAAAGGTCTTTCCTGTGCTTTTTCACCTTTCCATATTGGATAAAAGAAAAGTTGGTGGAGACTCTTGATAAACCGCAACATTTGCAAACACAAACACAAAACCCTCAAGTCAGTTCTCCCACCGTATCACAGAAGGCCATCCAAGAAATGCTTGTCCCTCATTATGAAAAATAAGTTAGAGGATTCTTGGTTCGTCTCAGTTACATCGCCCGCTTCATATCTCACTTGACTGCTACTTGTGCGCCAATCTTCAAACTCTTGAAGAAAGATCAAGTAGTCAGATGGAACAATGAATGCCAAGCTGCCTTTGACAAAATCAAAGAATATCTGTAAGAACCTCCTATTCTCATGCCTCCAGTTGAAGGAAGACCCTTGATCATGTACTTGGCAGTACTAGAGAACTCTATGGGTGTGTTTTAAGCCAACATTACGAGTCTAGCCGAAAAGAGCATGTTATTTACTACCTGAGCAAAAATTTACCGACTGTGAAACCAGATATTCACTTCTCGAGAAAACCTGTTGCACTCTGGCATGGGCTGCTCGCCAGATAAGACAATATATGTTGACTCATACCACTCTATTTATTTCTAAGATGTACCCAATCAAGTACATCTTTGAGAAACCTGATCTTTCCGGACGGATAGCCAGATGGCAAATGATCTTGACTGAGTACGACATTCAATACACGACATAAAAGGACATCAAAGGAAGCGTACTAGCAAATCATTTGGCCCATCAAGCTTTTTATGATTAACATTCTATGAACTTCGACTTCCCGGATGAGAATATCATGCTGGTGACCGACTGTGCGAAACCTGGACCGTATGACGGACCTGAACAAGGATCCTGATAGACTATGTTCTTCGATGGGGCTTCCAACACCTTGGGTAACGGAATTGATGTTGCGATCATCTCCCCTGAAGGTTTCCACACCCCTTTCACTGCCATACTATGCTTCGATTGCACGAACGATATGGCTGAGTATGAAGCATGCATTTTGGGTCTGAAGGCTGCCATTGATTTGAGGATCAAGCATTTAAATATGTTTGGTGATTCTGCTCTAGTGATTAGCTAAGTAAAAGGAGATTGGGACACTAAGAACCCTAATCTCATCCTTTACATGGAACTTATGCTATCCCTGATTCTCTACTTCAAAGAGATGACATTTGAACACTTCCCTAGGGAAGAAAATCAGTTGGCTGACGCTTTGGAAACCATGTCTTCAATGTTCAAGGTTAGATGGGACAACGAAGCCCCTATGATTACAATTGAGAGATTCGAAGAACCTGCACACTGTTGTGAGCTCGACACCGACACGGAAAAGCTATGGTACCGTGAGGTGAAGAGATACCTTGAAGCACAAGAGTATCCTGAGGGGGCATCCATCAATGACAGAAAGTTCTTACGAATATTTTCAGCCAAATTCTTCCTAAGTAACGGAATATTGTACAAGCGCAACCATGATTCTACTCTACTCCGATATGTGGACAAGAAGGAGGCAGAGGAAATTATGAAAGACATGCATGATGGTCTCTTTGGCACTCACTCATATGGACATACAATGGCCAAGAAAATCCTGAGAGCTGGTTACTATTGGTCAACAATGGAGACTGATTGTCATCAATATTCAAGAACTTGTCACAAATGCCAAATCTATGTTGACAAGGTCCATGTTCCTCCTATCCCTCTGAATGTCATGACCGCTCCGTGGCCATTTGCAATGTGGGGCATTGACATGATTGGAGAGATCAAGCCCACTGCTTCCAATGGACATCGCTTCATTCTGGTCGTTATTGATTATTTCACCAAATGGGTCGAAGCTGCCTCATTTGCCTCAGTCACAAAGAACGTGGTAGCCATATTCATCAAACATAACCTCATCTGTCGCTATAGTATCCCCGAAAGGATCATCACCGACAATGGGACTAACCTCAACAATGCTATGATTACTGAACTTTGCACTCAGTTCAAGATCAAGCATCACAATTCTTCTCCATATAGACCTAAAATGAATGGCACAGTCGAAGCAGCCAACAAAAACATTAAGAAGATTGTGCAGAAGATGGTAGTAACCTATAAGGATTGGCATGAGATGTTACCATTTTCTCTACATGGCTATCACACTTCAGCTAGAACATCAACTGGGGTAACTCCCTTTTATTTAGTCTATGGCATGGAAGTTGTTTTGCCGGTGGAAGTTTATATTCCATCTTTAAGGATTATGAATGAAATAGGTCTAGGTGAAGATGAGTGGATTCAAACAAGGTTGGATCAGTTGAACTTGATCGACAAAAAATGACTGGCTGCTGTTTGTCATGGTCAGACGTACCAAAAACGTATGATCAAGGCTTTCAACAAAAAGATCAAGCCTCGAGTATATCAAGTTGGTGACTTGGTGATAAAACGCATTATTCTGCCACAAGGCGACCCTAGGGGAAAATGGACTCCCACCTAGGAAGGGCCATTTGTTGTCAAGAGAGTGTTCTCTGGCGGTGCCATGATGCTGACGACCATGGATGGTGAATACTTCCCACATCCTATAAACGCAGACATAGTTAAAAAATACTACGCATAAGAGACCCGCTAGGTTGACACACCTAGGCAAAATAAGGGCATCCCGGCAAACCAAAAGGTTTGGGAAAAAATTAGGGATATATGCAAAAGATTGTACACCCGGCAAGTTGAAAACCCGAAAGGGCGACTTGGGCAAAAATGGGTATCCTGGTGGGCTGAAAACCCGAAAGGGAGGTCCAGGAAAAAGTTAAGGATTGAAAGCGTATGACTATGTCTCGTGGAATCACCACAGTCAACTTTATCACCAAGGTTCAAGTTCAAACGGTGCAAGATCAATCCAATCAACTTCTGTCAATGGCAAGGGGAATTGGAAGACATTAGGGAAATAGTAGAGTTAGTATGCAATGAAATCATTTCCACATGGCTATTTTTTTTTTCTTTTCAATTTTTGTTTTCCTTTCGACGATTTCTTCTTACTAGGATCTCTGTCTCTTTGTAAAAAACACCTATTCATGGGCAAAACATCAATACAAGCATCCAATGACTAAAATTGAATGAACATATGCATGTGAACATAATTAAAACTATTTGGCACATGTATCCTGCTAAATAGTAACAAGCATCTCTTTAATGTATATGGAATATCCCCACAGAATTATTTCATTAACATTATCTCCACAAGACGACTACAATAAACCAATCTCCAACCAGAGTCTCAATCTCTTGACAACTCTCTCCCAGCTAAGTTGATCTTACAAGAAAAAGCCTTGTGGATCTCTTCCTCAAAGAACTCATCTCATCAGCAGTTCATCAAGTATTCCCCAACAGGGTTTATTTCCCCAACATACAACAATCAATGAACAACAAAATTCCCCGGCATAGTCTATCCTCCCCAGCTGAGCCTGTCTTCCCCAGCTGAGTATATCCTCCCTAAAATGATCCTTTCTTCCCCATATGAGTTTATCCTCTCCAGCTTGAGTTTTCCTTTCAGACTATTACAAATCAGAGGGCCACAACCGCTAATCCTCATTAAAGTCGTCAACAAAAACTTTACTATCTCCAAAAGATACTATGAAGCCTGGACCCGACCAGATGATAGTACAAATTTTCAAAGTTACTATAAATCCTGGACCCGACCAGATAATAGTCAATTTCTCAAATCACTATAGAGCCTGGACCCGACTAGATAATGGTGAAAACCCTTCAAATACTATGAAGCCTGGACACGACCAGATAATAGTTAACCTTTCAAGATACTGTGAAAC
Organism: Vicia faba; assembly: GCA_948472305.1. NCBI lineage: Eukaryota > Viridiplantae > Streptophyta > Magnoliopsida > Fabales > Fabaceae > Vicia > Vicia faba. The sequence goes on from OX451741.1 coordinate 304,362,983, forward strand.
CTGGACCCAACCAGATAATAGTTTAACCCTTGGAGAGATTGAAGAACCTGGACTCAACCAGACCAGGATTTAACTTATTTTCCCAAGTAGAGTTTGTCTCTACCCCAACAAGTTATTTTGAAGCTTGGATCCGACCAGATAATAATTCCCTTCAATAAGTTATTATGAAGCCCGGATCCGACCAGATAGCAATTCCTCTCAGAAGTTTGTTGTGAAACCTGGAATTCGACCAGATAACAACTAAGTTTCAAACAAGTTACTGTAAAACATGGACCCGACCAAATATCAATTAAACCCTATCTTCTTCAGACAAGTTTATTGTGAAGCCTGGACCCGACCAGATAACAATTAACTTGATCCACCTTAAAATCTGTAAAGCCTGGATTCGACCAGATATCAGTTCAACTTTGTCTTTTCAAGCAAATTATTGTGAAGCCTGGAGTCCGACCAGATAACAACTAGCTATAATGTTAGCAAGACACTATAAAGCCTGGACCCAACCAGATAATAGTATGACTTGTCAAAAACTATGAAGCCTGGACCCGACCAGATAGTAGTTACCACTTTAAGTTACTATGAAGCCTGGACCCGACCAAATATCAGTATAACTTCATCCTTTCTAGAAAGTTACTATGAAGCCTAGATCCGACCAGATAACAGTTAACTTCCTTATCCCCAGCAAGTTGTTGTAAAGCTGAGAATCCAACCAGATGACAGCCTAACTTCACTCTCCCAAAGAAATTTTATGCAAATCCTGAAATCTGACCAGATAAAAGTTAATTCATTCTTCCCCAAGTAAGTTACCGCGAATCCTGGATCTGACCAGATAGCAGTTGACTTCCTCATCCTCAGCAAGTTGTGAAGCATGGATCCGACCAGATAACAACTAGCATTCAAGAGATAATGCCTAACAGCAATCCAGGATTCAAAATTCCTCAACAGCAGTCAGGGATTTATTTTCCCGGACAAACATGCATCCCATATTCATACATCATAGTATATACATACAAAATACATTTAACATAATACCACATCTTGTGAACATCATGCATACATCTGCATTTAACTAACCCTTTTTCCCACAGGTGAAACATCAAGTTTTAGTATGAATCAACCAAATATTTATGTTGATAATTCTTCTAGTATTTACCATCATTCCTCCAAATGGAATTTATAAGCCCATTCCCAATCCATCTTCAAGTGCAAATTTCTGGGCACTCTAGTGTTCAATCATCTTCCACCTTCAAGTCACGAATGACGGATCCGCCAATCTAACTCTTCAGGTTTAAGAAGATTGAACAGGGGCAGATGTTGTACCCAAAAATTTTCCCTCTCATTTCTCAAGTAATCTCTCACAAAATCTCCTTTGGTTCAAGACTACACAAGGGTTGATCAGCTCAAGACACCTCCTCTAGCACTGATGACTGAAAATTAGGGTTTGAGTTTACACAAGGACAAATGGACTTTTAATTCCCCATATGACTTTCATGGATCAATTTGGACCCCCAAGATTGCTCATGTCAAGTTTCAAGTCTTAGGTCACATTTTTGCTCAGTCAATTGACCAGTTGACCTAAAATTAGCTGTCTTGGGGAAAAAGTCAACTATGGTCAATTTATAGTCAAACTTCATAATTTTGTATCCATATAAACATCATGAACTCATATATGTCAATTGATCAATTTTGGATCACAATTCCTCAAGAAATTTGATCAGATTAACAAAAGGGCAAAATGGTTTAAAAAAAATAGGGTTTTGACTGAGAAGGTGCAATTTCTGATTTTTGACCTAGAAAATGATTGATTGGTTTAAGTTATGATATCAAGATTTCAAATACTTCATTTTTACCTAATGGAATGGATCAACACATTCCTCAAGATCAATTGATTGATAGTTGATTTTCAGTCAACTGATTAAAAGTCAATTGTACACTAAAAAGTCAAACTTTCACTTTTTGGTCAAAATCAAGTATCAAAGATCACAATTCATCAATACATGTCAAAATATGAAACTTGTTCATCAAGGAATCAAAAAGTCAAGATTTCATTTTGAAAAGTCAAAATTTCTACACTTATAAATTTTTCTAAGTGTGGGAAATTCACATTTTTTTCATAACTTTGAGCTAACTTTTCACCATGATGCAAGATGATTCAAAGGAAATTTCCAACATGAAAGTTGTAGATCTCAATGAGATCTAAAACATTTTAGAACACAACTTTTTCTATAAATTCATGGATTTGAAGTTATGATTTTAAGAAGACATGTTCATGAAACTTGGAAACTTAGTGAAATTTTGCCCTAGTTAAGGAAGGATTTTGATCTAACTTCATGAAAAAATTTCACATAGTTCCAAATTGAATTTTCAAAAATGTCCAACATAGAGGTTGTAGAGGATGTTACAAGCTTTCCAAAATTTCCAAGAACTCATTGAGATCATACTTGAGCAAGGATAATCGAAGGAAAGAAGTTAGGGTTTCATTCTTGAATTACAAGTCATTTCTTGGTGAACACATAATTCAATCTCAATGTTAGGCTACATAATATTGCTTTTCAGGCCTTCTAACTTGTGTATCTATCCATCATTAATGGATTACACAAACTTTTGAGCTATGATCCAAGTGGTTTAAGCATTGTCCAACTTAAATTGCCATTTTGGGAAGAAAGTGAAGAATGTCATTCTTGAAAAGCAAGCTTTATGCACAAAGTCAATTCTTGAGCCTCTAACTTGTTCCCTATGATAACACTCCATCTACAAAGTCAGAAACAAGTTTGTGTAAAGCATAACCACTCTACATTAACAAGTACACAAGGGCATTGAAACTTGATTTCTCAAAAATCACATGTTGAGCTTAAACATGTGATTTTGAATTCTTATCAAGGACAAGCCTCCAAACTTATTTCTTATAAATAGAGGCACTATTTGTGAGCTAGAGTACGAGCTTGAACACCCTGAAACACTCCAAAACTCCCTCAAGCCAAAAATTATCCAAAAACTCCATTATTGCATAGTTTCTGACTTTGAACTTGTAACTCATATTTCCCTCGTGCGTTTCTTGAATTTTCACTTCCTAAAGCTCCCATACATCAAATATAACCCATCCCTGACCCTGTTTCATAATTGTAACACCATTTGCATCAAACTCCATAACCAAAAATAGAGCATTGCAAGTTGACTTCTCCAAGCCATTCCAGCCATCCATTGCTCAAGCTAATCATTACATTAGCTTCCTGGGAACTTGAAGAAACTAACCTGATCATCATAGCTCCTTGAAAGCATCTCAAACTCATTTCACGATTTCTAGTTTTGAGGTACATTTTCTGAACTCCTATCTTCTCATTTAGGCATTATTAGGCTTGCATTTGTGAAGATAAAATATAGACATCATTGCCCTGAAACTGTACATGTCCATAGATTTCATTTATATTGATTGAGCTTAGAGAATTTTAGGATTGAATCTCTGAAAATAATTAGGTCAGAATTTTGTACTTTTAGAAATTCTCATTCATCTTTGATTTATAGCTTATAATATTTATATGGTTGGATTCGTATGGAAAAATGGAGCACCTTTCATATTTGCATATTTCATTTTTTTGAGAAATGGTGAAGTTATAGATGTTCAGGCTGGAGGTTGAAGATGAAGTCACATTCAGGACATAACTTATGTTATGTATTTATTATTTCACAAATGTTATCGGATGTGCAACCACCCCAGTGGCAAAGATAGCATGTATATGTGTAAGAGGTCATGGATTCAAGTCTTAGCGCTACCTTTTGTGCATTTTTCTCTCTTTTTTGCTCCATACAGCCAGCGTCTGGGCCTCATCAATGGACCTTCCATTTTTTTTCTTCCTCTAACCCCGTGCCTTACTTTTGCACACCTGACCCAAATCCTTTTTTTATTTTTCATTTTATTTATTTTCTTTTATATTTTACATTATATTTTCATTTTCTTTATTATTTTTTTATTACTACTATTATTATCATCATTTTTTTTATTAATAAAAAAATCCAAAAATATTTTATTTGTTTATTAACATATTTAAAAAATACTCATTTATATTTTATTTTCTTTATAAAACAAAAAGACAAAAAGCATTTTCTTAAACAAATTAATTTCTTTTTCTTAAATAATTAATATTTAGATTTAGGTTTAATTATTATTATTTTTCTTTTTTTTTTCATTTAAAATTAATTTAGAATTTAGGTTTTCTTTTAATTAATTAATTTTCATGTTTATTTTTATTAAACTTAAAACCATTCATAAAAAACCTCAAAATTACTTTTTAACTTAGTTCCTTTCTTAATTAGTTTAAGTTTAAATTTGTTTATTTTTAATTAATCATTTTTCTTTAATTAGGTCAAGATTAAACCCTTTCATTAAAAACCAAACAAAATCATTTCTTTTTCCATTTAAATTCTTGTATTATTTTATCTTCAATTCTTGTACATTATTCAATATGGTTGTAATAGATAATTAGGTTTAATTTTATTGCAATACCCATTTGTAAATTTGTATACCCCATCCCCTAATGATGTAATAGCTTAGCAATTTTAATTTCCGCAATTTATCATTTTAATAAAAATGTTAGTAATTAGGATTTGTATGGAAAGATTAAAACCAACAAGTAGCAAACCCTAATTCAAGATAAATAATGCATGTAAATCAAACACACTTACACACTTGCATCCTTAGGGTAATTCCACTTTGTTGCCTTACAAAAATGGTCATGTTATGCATGTGGGGTATCTTAGCAAAAATAATAAAAAAATACAAGATCATAGACCCTCGATGACGCTACCAAATGTTGCCTTTCAAAATGATCTTAGCCCCTCAAAGAGAAATGCTAAGATATCTCACAACATTTCTATCATGACTATACGATGACCCACGTCTGTGCCTTTACATCCAAAGATAAGGCTTCTTACCAATCAATGGTAAGATAGCAATATCAAAGGAAAGGAAGAAATGAACAAAGACTTTTGTGTAGGTAGATTATTCCTAGTTGTTTGCTCACTTTCAAACATCCTTGCTTATTTTCAAAACAAAAACCAACACTTTCAAAAACACTTTTAAAAACACTTTCAAAACACTTTCCAAACATGAAATATTTTCAAAAGCCCAACACTTTGTATACGTTCTTATGAACGAGAGCTATTACAAAGTTTTCCTAGACGAATGAACCTTTTCAAAATACTTTCAAAAACGACACAAAGCACATTTTCAAACAAAAGCAAGTGATCTAGCAAGTAACTAAGAGCCCGTAGATAACTATGGATGAAAAGGGTGCTAACACCTTCCCTTTTCATAATCTACCCCCCGAACTCAAGAAATAATCTCAAAGTTTTTTCCTGTTCTTTTCAGCCTTTCCTTTTGGATAAAATAAAAGTCGGTGGCGACTCTTACTAACCGCAATATTTGCAATAAAATGCAAAACATCCTAAGTCAGTTCTCCCACCGTATCACAACCCCCAAGCGTGAGGCATGCGTAAAAGGGAGAAACGTTTTGAGTAAGAGCTATCCCTGTTAGATAACTCCAAAATTGTTTTCCTTTTGTGACCTCTGAATCGTTCTTATCTCGAGCGTTTCGATAAAGGAACTCACTTTAACTCATATAAGAAGTTACTCAGCTCAGCTACTAAGCTTACTCAACTCAGAATTTGAGGAGTGTCAACTCAATCCTGAGGTCGGAGAGTGTAGCTGGCTAGGACTTAACCCAGATCCGATAAAGTACACAACTCAGGAGGAGGAATGTCAACTTAATTTATAGGTTGGAGAGTGCATCCAGCTGGGACTTAACCCAGATCCGGTAAAGTACTCTACTCAAGATAAGGAGTGTCAACTCAATTCGGAGGCCGAAGAGTGAAGCCAACTGAGATTTAACCCAGATCCGATAAATTACTCAACTCAAGAGAAAGAGTGTCAACTCAATCTAGAGGCTGAAGAATGCAGCCAGCTGGGATTTAACCTAGATCTGGTAAAGCACTCGACTCAATAGGAAAAGTGTTAACTCAATCTAGAGGTCATAGAGTGGAGTCGGTTGAGACTTAACCTAGATCTGGTAAATTACTCGGAGCTTCATGGTTCTGACTTCCTCCGCATGCGACAAAATGTGGCACATATACATAAAAAAATTGGGGGCGCCTCATTAAAAACCCATGTCCTTGCAAGGGAAAAAAGTCACATCCTTAACCGTCATTTATTAAAATTCATTACAAGTTTGAAGTGTAATAAAAATTTTAAATTTCTACATTCTAGGCCCTAGGAATTTTGACCCCATCCAAATTTTCGAGCTTGTAAGCCCCATTGTTTAATATCTTCTGGATCATGTATGGTCCTTCGCAGTTAGGAGTTAGTTTCCTTTTTCTTTACATATGTGATCCTCTTTGGGACTAGGCCTCCTTCTCAAAAACTTCTCGGTCAGACCCTTGAATTAAATCTTCGTGCCATTCTCTATTTTTCTGCTACCTCTTTAACATGAGTCATTTCTCTGACTTCTTCCATCAGATTAGCTGCGCTCTCCAACCCTTCTTGATAAAGCTCATCGCTAACTATTTCCCAGTGCCACGTCGGCGAATTGATTTCGATTGGTATCATTGTTTTGCTCTATAGACCATTCGAAAGGGAGTTTCTTTGGTGGTTGAATGCAGTGTGGTGTGATATGACAATAATATCTCATGAAGGCATTCGGCCCATAACCCCTTGGCTTCATCCAGCTTCTTCTTCATGCCTGAAAGGATTGTCTTATTTGTTGCTTCTGCTTGGTCATTAACATGCGGGTTCTCCACTGTGATGAATCAGTTATGTATACCGAGGTGCTTGAAAAATTCAACAAAGTACGAGCTCGCAAACTATATGTCGTTATCATACACAATAATGTTGGGTAAGCCAAAGCGGCATATAGTGTTTCTCCAATAAAAAAATCTTCACTCTTTTCGTTGTAATCTGGGGTACTGCTTTCGCCTTCAACCTACTTGGTGAAATAACCCATGCTACTATCATAAATTTAAGTTGAATCATCGCTAGGGGAAAAGGACCAAGGATATCAGACCCCCATTAATAGAACGACCATGGAGAGATCACTGAGTGTAGCAACTCAGCATGTAAATGTATGAAATAAGCATAGATCTGGAATTTCTCACATCAATTAACAAAATGAGCATAATCTTGAAGCATGTTTGGCCAATAGTACTCAGCTTGAATTATTTTTACTAATAAAGCTCCTCCTCCAATATGGCTTCCACATACACCCTTATAAAGCTCTTTCATAATTGGTCTAACCTCCTCCTCATAAATACATCTCAGCATTTGTGTTGATCTTCCTATTTTGTACAAATATCGACGACATGAGGTATCTCACAGACATCCTTTTAATGCGTCGATCTTCAATCTCATTGTTCGGCAGCCTGTCGTGTGTAAAGTATTGAATAATGGGGAAACATGCAGCCTCAAGCGCTCTCCAGAACCATGACTTATTCGGCTTGTATGCTTGGCGCTTCCTGTGTTTCTTGAATAACCGTCCTGTTAAGCCCCGAGACTTTAGCGCTGGAGAGTCGGGCTAGATGTTCAGCTCGAGCATTCTCCTCTCGGGGAATATGCGACACCTCAAACTCTATGAATCCCTTAGCTAGTTGTAGTGTCAGTTGCAAATATTTCAATAAAGCCGAATCTTTTTCCTGGTAGCTCCCTATGATTTGGCTAGAGATTAGCTGAGAGTTTGTACGCACCGACAAAATTGTAACGCCGACCTCCTTGGCCAAACTTAAACCAAAAATAAATGCCTCGTACTCTGCTTAATTGTTACTGGCCGAAAAATTGAAGCATAATGACTACTCAAGAATAACGTCTCCAAGTCCTTCCAACACTATTCTCGCTCTACTACCCTTGATATTAGATGGGCCATCTACCAAAATTATCCAATGCTCTGATACTTCCTTCATCGAGGGAGAACTTAGTTTGACCAAAAAATATGCTAGGAGTTAGGATTTGATCTGTCTTCGAGCCTCAAATGTTATATCATACTCTGATAATTCCACGACCCAAGACATCATCCTCCCAGCTAAATACGGCTTCTTCAATATTTATCTTACAGGTTAGTTTGTTTTTATCATGATGGGATGCCCCGAAAATAATGTCTTAACTTCCTGGAGGTTACCACCACGGCTAGTGCTAACTTTTCGATCTTCTGATAATGTACCTCTTCTCCTTTTGCTAACGAAATACACTGGTTTTTCTCCAGCCTATCCATCCTGAACCAACTTAGAACTAGCGGTTTTTTCAGAGACAAACAGATATAAGATGAGAAGAGAGTTGGCCAGTGGCCGAACCAAGACAGGTGATGCTGCAAGGAAATGCTTCACGTCTTGAAACACTTTTTTGCATTCCTCCGTCCAGTAGAACTTGGCAGATTTTTTGATAGCCGCAGAGAAGTGTATGACTTTTGTATGTTAAACTTTCATTCCGACTTGAACGTCTCATATAGGTCTTCCACATGGCATATACCTTCCATAGTTTTGATCATCATGTCTTCCATGCAAACCTCTAGGTTTATTCCAATTTGCGAAGCAAATACCATATCATTAATCGTTGGTAGGTAACCCCTTCATTTTTGAGGTCGAATGACATCACCTCATAGTAGTAATTACTTCTTCTAGTCATGAAAGACATTTTGGGAGCATCCACCTGGTTCATTCTTATTTGGTTATATCCTGAGTAGGCGTCCATAAAGTTGAGCAGTCGAAACCTTGAGGAGCCATCAATGAGTCTATCAATGTGAGGCAACATGTAAGCATCTTTGGGGTAGGCTTTGTTGATATCCATGAAATCTACACACATGCGCCACTTTCTGGTCTTTTTCTTGACCATATAAATGTTAGATAACCATGTGGGGTACTTTATTTCCCGGATGAATCCTACATTCAATAGCTTCCCGACTTCCTCAAATATGGCTTGCCCTTTCTCTTCCTGACTTTTGTGCTATCGTTGAGCCACCGCATTGAGTGTTAAATCAATGGATAGTTAGTGGCAAATAATTTTTGGTTCGATTCCTGGCATGTCGATAGGTTTCCATGAAAACGGGTCCGCATTTCTCCTCAGTATTTTAATGATGTCTGACTCATCTTCCAGGGCCAAGCTGGAGCTGATATGTGTGGTTTGAAACTCCTCGGCCCCGATATGTATCTTTTTTAAGTCTCCCATGGGTGTCAGACTGTCAGGCGCCAAATATTCCCTAAGATCAAGATCCACCAGATTAACCTTTAATGGGTCGACTTCTTTGGTCCAATCTTCTACCGACCTCTTTTTCAGCTTCAGACTATCCTTGTAGCACTTATTGGCCATTCCTTGGTCGCCTTTAATGACTCCAACTCACCTATCATGCAAAGGGTACTTCATGGTAAGATACAAAGTGGATAGAGCAGTTTCTAAGGTGTTGTAAGTCGGTCTGCCAATTATTATGTCGTATGGAGACACTGCATTCATAATAAGATACCTTACTTTGGTGGACTTGGCGTCGCCTCTACTTCCGAATACAATTAGTATTGGTAAGTGCCCTAGGACTTGCACTTATTCCCCGACAAACCCGACTAGAGTTCCCTTAAATGGAAACATCTATGCTGCAACCATGCTCATACATTTGAAAGCGTCCCAGTATAAGACATCAGAAGACTTATAGGTATCGATTAGTACACGCTTAACACTCTAATCGTGTATTTAAACCTTTATCACCATTAGGTCATTTTCATGAGCCAGCACATCCTTTGAGTCCCGTTTTGAAAAGATGACTATAACTGACTTTTCTTCCGTTGTCAGAGATGACATTTCTTGGAAACATGCATTACTTGTCGAACATACCTTTTCCTTGTCGAGCCGATCTCACCCTCCTCTCCTCCTCCGGTGAATCCTCCCGCAATAGTATTCACGGTGTGACGTGTTACATGGGTTTCACGTGCTTCCCCACATTTTTCCCTTCTCAGTAGACGAAGTTTCTGGGTTGGCTCCTTTCGAGAAGGGTTTCTCTTCCTCACCGAACCCTAATCATCCTTCACATATGACATCAGTTTGTCACGCTGGATAAGTATTTCGATTTCCTTCTTCAATTGCTGACATTCCTCTGTATGATTCCCTTTCATGCGATGGAAAGAGCACCAAGGACCATCCTCTCTCCCCTCCACCATACCCACCATTTTATGTAGGGGAGGTATGTTTATTAATTCGATGTGATCTACATGTCAGCTCGCCTGGTGTTAAGGGGTGTGAAGACCTCTAGGGAGTTGTCGTACGACCTTCCGTTCGGGCATGCCGTGTTTTGATCCTGGGATGAGAATCTTTGATGCTCCTTTTTTAATCCCAACCCTTCCAATCTGGATTGGGTTTTTTCTTTGGCATCCCTAGACCGCTTCCTTATGTTACTTTCTTCACTGTTGATGTAACAATATACCTAGTTTACCACTTCCTCCATATTAGAGGTCGACTTTTAAGTAATGGGTTCTTTGAAATGGCCTGCCCTCATACCATTCTAGAAAGCCCTTACAAACATTTCTTGATTTGGGTGTGAGACTTTTATGGTATCTTCATTAAAGTGTGTCATGTACTTGCAGAGAGATTCCGAGGGACCTTGTCACACATTGAACAAGCTAGTGGTGTACATCTTCTTGTGTTTGTTAGCCGCAAAACACTACACCATATTCAGGGTTAAGTCCTGGTACTCGGTGATGGAGAACCTTGACAAGATCATGTACCAGCGTAAGGCGGCGTCCTTGAACGCCCCGACCATGAATTTATATTTCAAGGATTTGTATGCACCGACTATCGCTATATGGTTATTGATGGTGATGATGTGCTCCTGGGGGTCACTTTTGCCATCGAGCGACGTCAATGACGGTGAATTGAAGTTTTCTGGTACCACATCGTTTTATATGGCTTTAGTTAATGGTTGAGAATCTAGAAGCTCCTCCTTCGTGTCCCCGTTTGGCTGGATGAGAGACTAAAGGGTTTGGATGTTGTCTTGTAAACTTTTGTTCTGTTGACGCAGATCCTCCACGACAGCCAGTAAGTGTGTCATGTCCGGTGTAGGATCTTCACTCGTGGGTGATGTTCCAGACATCATGTTATTATGGTATAAATGATATTTTTGCGGCCTGGGAAAGTTTTACCGAGGCCCCACGGTGGGCGCCAAATATTCTTGTAAAACACATTTGGATAGCCCTCCCGAAGTGAATCAGGTAGGGCTGCAACTGCTATTTGTATTCATGGTTCGTATCTTGCTTGTACATGATGTATACCTGTCCATTTTCCTCCAGCTGAACTTCTTTTTTACACCTTTACTCTTGTAACTTGCCTTAATTAAGAGGTGACCTTTCAAATTCCCTCATGAATGACGAGATTTAACTTCAGCCGCCATAATCATGAGGCGTAACATCGTCTGTTGAGGCTTGGAATGCTTATGCAAATTTTGAATTATTATAACTGTCATACCAGTCTAGCACCTGACACTCTGACCTGCCACACACCTGACCTCTCCGACTACACATCCTGTATTTTGAATAGGAGTATTCTTCACCTTGCCCGACTTCATATCTCAGCTTTACAATACACAGTGACTACTTAATAGTGATCTGATTTCATTCCATACCTCAAAGCCGACTTGTAATCGCCTTAAAGATTTTTAGGATGTACAATGATTATTTGGATTTTTTTATAAAAATATGGTTATTAAAAAAACTTCTATATTGAAAGTTCAAATATATTTAATAATATTTAATTTTAATATATTTTTAATATTTTTATATTAGTTTGCATTTTAAATTAAAAAGACTTCTATATTGAAAGTTCAAACATATTTAATAATATTTAATTTTAATATATTTTTAATATTTTTATATTAGTTTGCATTTTAAATTTAGATATGTTTTAATGTGAACACTTCGTGTATTTGTGTGTAAAATTTTAGATATTTTAAGCTATATAGTGAACACAAATTCTTTGGAGTTGATTTGATTATATCATGTCTAAAAGAAATTTGAAAAGAAAAAAGTTGATTCTATATTTATTGACTAGTTTTGAAAATCTTAAATGTGTTTTCACATGAAACATGAATAAATTTATGTTAGAACTTAGAACTACGTTATACTTTAGCATTTACATCTTCTTCTTTTTTTAACTCTACTAATATACACATATCTTAATATGAAATTTCACTTATTTTAATATATATTTGGAAGATATTGAATTTTAGATTAAGATAGAACTTGAAGATAGAAATTAATAATAGAAGTATATGAAGTCAATTCCACTATCTCACCGAATATTGGGAAAGAAAAGAAGAATTGTCTATCTACATATCCTACAAGTAGATAGAACAAGAAGTTGGGTTATGTTTTTTTATGAAAAAAGGTGGGTTCCTTTATGCAAATGATAAGAAAGGGGTGGAGGCATCTTTTTTAATTAGTCTAATGGGACCAAACATGCAACACCACGTGGCCCGAAACAGTAACGTGCCATAATACAAAGGACTCAATTATTAAGTTTACTCCTAGAAGACTCAGCTCTATCTATGGCATTTAAAATTTTCATACATTAGGTTATTTGATTGTTTATGAAAATATGGAAGGTGGGGTAATAGAGAAATTAAGTGTTGTAAGTTCAAGAGAGAACAAACATGTCACAGACTCTGTTGATATACTTTTGCAAATCTTTTAAAACTCATTTAAAACTATATGTTAATTAGGGTTGAACAGGTGGCGAGTTGAGATGTGTTAAAGGTATGTTAAAGATAAAATGTTATAGTTTCTTAAAGAGATAGGACTGAACTAAAATCCTCGGAAAAAAGAAATAAAAATGAAATTTAGAGAGATCTGATTAGTCATTATTAAAGATTTATGTGACATATAGAGGGACTTTATTCCATCAAAATAATCTTAAATGATTTACAAGTGATTCCAAAAATATATAAAGGAGAGTGTTGAATTGTGTGAAATTGGAAAACAATGTATAATTAATTTTTTTTTATAATAAATATGAGTTTTAAGACAATTTAAAAAAAAAAAAGACAATTTTAAAAATCATGCAAAGAATATTTGCAGCAAAATAAGTGAAGAAAAGGAAATCAGAGAAAAAAAAAGTATGAAAGTATATATTACTGAAATAAATAAATAAATAAATAGCGAAAATATAAAGATTTAAGAGTTGAGATAATTGCATTAGAGATTTAATCGCTAGCCTTACTACTTTCTCCGAGATTTTTTTTAGAGTTTGTACTATATGAGACATTTTCATAGGTTATGTCCCCTATCCTTCTTACTATTAAGTTGAAGTTTACACTGATTATTCTCTAAATCAAACACGAGATTTTACACTAGGACAATCTCAGAATCCGTTATAACTTTTACACCAGGTTGAACTTAGGAGCTAAGCGAGATTTTGACGAACAACCTCACGAAGCAAAAGAGAACTTTTACATTAGACTAAGCTCACGAACTAAACAAATATTTGTACGGATAACCTCACAAAGCAAATAACAACTTTGACTGGTTACATTATACCCATAACCAGAACAAACAAAAGTCTCACTTGATATTTTTCACATTGAAATCACTAAGTCAATTTAGTGAACAAGAAAGAAATGAAAAAGAAATGGTTAGAAAGTGAAAGTATATAGAAATACATTTTCTAGTGTGTTTGGAAGTGAGGAGAAGTCCTCTATTTATAGGGAAAAATTTTGGCTCAAAAGGGTAAAAGATTCATAGGCCTTTAAATGTAATAGTCGTTTAATCCATAAGCTTAATCGATTATGAGCTTCAAACACGATAACCCAAATTCCAAAAAGGGAAAACCTACTACGACTAGTGTCTCAATTGATTAGGAGCGTTCTTAATCGGTTTAGAAGATTTATGCCTTGCTCTATTGATTGGTTAAGGGGCCTAATCTATTAGGTAGTGTATACAAGCTTCCTAAATGTTTAGAAATATCCTTGATCAATCCCACAAGCATCTTGATGGTTCTTCTATAGGTTTTAAGGTGTTTTAGGAAATATAGATGTTTAAAATACTTTTAGGTGAGTGTGTGCATTGCTATAGTAATTCGAGAAATACTCTAATATATTTACAATAATCTGATTACTAAACATAAGCCACCCGAGATTTTACATTTCCTCTCTTTCACAATATTTGAAACTTCAAGATTTCTTGTTAGATTCATTATTGATTCAACAATTCATAAATGAATTTAATTCTTATAACTGATGCGGCTTGATAGATCTTCTTGATAGATACCATCATAAAATATTGCTTAACTAGAGATCATTAAAGAATCCACCGAATGCCGCTTGACATTAGGTGTTGTCTTTAAGAGATTGACTTTGACATCTTGATCTCACAAAAAGAATAATCTTGATAATCTTAATTTAATAACTTTATCTTAACTGATTAAGATTCACATCATAGTGTTGTTATCATCAAAACCATTGAAATCATCTGACTATTGCAGACATTGTACATATTATCATACCCCAAATTTGTCCTACTATTTCATACAAATCATCTGGCTTATGCATCTCACATTTTTCATATGCATTAACTTTTCATTAGGTCATTTTATACATCATGCATCATTAGTCAATAATTTGGCATGGGATCAAGAATTTTAAAGGTGTAGAGTTTTCCTATTGCTTTAAGGCTTTCACTTAACTCAAGCTTGAATCAACTAGTTCTTTTATTAACCATGGTTTATGGAGCTATGTTTTGTGTTCATGGTCACTGAGAGTTTTATACTCATCAAGCTACAAAAATCATCAAGTTTCTTCATCAAAGGGTTGTGAATTGTTAATGTTAGGATTTTCATCAATACCTCAAATAAATACATTGTAAGCTAGGGATTGGGTTCTTCTCAACATCTCAAATGCATCTCAAGAGGATTAGGATTCTTATTCATGGTGCTTGCGCTTGTTAATTCAATTGAGGTTCATTAGATGTGTTCTTCTCTACTCTAAGTATCATTTTCATTTTCAAAGACTCTTTAAGGCATTATTGTTGTGTTGGATTGAAACACAAGGGCAAGACATGGCGCACAAATACGATGTTGTGGACTCATATTGTGAGCAAGGCATTGTTATTACTTGATTTGGATTTTTGGAATTGAATAAGCAAGTTTATTTGGATTTGAAATGGATTCAAATGATTCCACAAGCTCAAGATGTGTTTAAGATGTCCAAATGATCATTATTCTTAAGATGCTTAAGCATGGTCAATGTTAGTACTTCTAAGTCATTTTGATTATTTTTACAAACACTTTGATGAATTCATCACGACTGTGAGATCTATTCAAGGCATTACAAGATCCAACCAAAGTTGCAGTTAAAAGAGAAATAAATAATTTAGAACTTCAAAATCAGTTTGGAGGGACACTTTGAATATTTGAGAATTGGTCATGGACTCAAAGGTTTTCAAAATCTACATTTACATTTTAATCATGTTTAATTACATCAAAAGTTACCATAGTCAAAACTCTTTCCATTACCACATCCAAATCCATTACATATACAAATTCCATTACAACTTATACTACTCCGTTACCCTACACTATATACTTAAGAAAATTACACAAGAAAATAAATTTGAGCATATTTGTTTCCAATCCTCCATGTCAAAACTGCCATGACTCCATGATTTTCATTCAAAGTTCTTGTTCACCAAAACTTGTAAATAGACCTGCACCAGTACATAGCGAAG
The DNA here is from genome assembly GCA_948472305.1 of Vicia faba. Taxonomy (NCBI): domain Eukaryota; kingdom Viridiplantae; phylum Streptophyta; class Magnoliopsida; order Fabales; family Fabaceae; genus Vicia; species Vicia faba. The sequence goes on from OX451741.1 coordinate 304,378,706, forward strand.
CAGAAACCTTCAGACAACTTGCAACCTGCATCCAAAACACATACACCATCTCAATCAAATAATCAACCCTACACAAACCATAAAAGTTTCACAATTAAATTCATAATCCCAACCAAATACGTACATGCTGCCTCGCATACATACCTATCAAACATTCAAAACATGATATCCACACAAATTCATAATTTAGTATTTGCTATATTTGGAATATTCTCTCTTAGGGTCTATGTGGCATTCTTATCTTTACTATTTTTTTGTATAAATAGGTGTACTAGGTTTCATTAATTAATAAAATCCCTTTTCAATCATTTGTAGAAGCTTTTTATCATTAATCATTTTCTCTCTTCTTCCTCAATTTCATCACCTTGCACCAACAAAATTGGTATCTAGAGCACTTGGTTCTTCTGAAATTCTGGGAAACACGAGTAAAAAGTAAGTTGCGTGTTTGATTTCTGTTGAATCTTCAACAAAATCTGAACAGAATCACACTTATTTTGTGGGTTTGGGAAACACTGAGTGAGATCTGAGATCTGAGATTTATGCAAGGTTTAAGATGAGTGGAGGCAGTAGTTTGAACACTAAACTTCCAGTTTTTGATGGAAAAAGCTGGAGCAGATGTATGATACAGATCTGTGTGTTGTTTGGTGCTCAGGATGTTCTGGATCTTGTTACCAATGGTTATGTTCCAGTTGCAGCAGATTCTATTGAAGAATAAAAATCTGCAGAAAGAGTTACGAGGAAGAGGAATCAGAAAGCTCTGTGCTATATCCATCAGTGTGTGGATGAAAGTGTGTTTGAGAAGATTGTTGATTCGACGATGTCTAAAGAGGCATGGGATATACTGGTCAGATGTTACAGTGGTGATGCGTCAGTGAAGAAGGTGAAGCTTCAGTCCCTGCGAAAGAAATATGAGAATCTCAACATGAAGAAGAGTGAGAAAGTTTCTGAGTACATCTCAAGAATGATTTTGATCACTAATGAGATGAAAGCTTGTGGAGAATCACTTTCTGAACAGGTAATCATAGAGAAGATTATGAGGTCACTTACTCCTTAGTTTGATTACATTTTTGTTTCTATTGAACATTCTAAAAATCTAGAAACCATGAGAATAGAAGAGTTGCAAAGCAGTCTAGAAGCGCAGGAGCTGCGTCTGACTGAAAGAACTTATGAGAGGGAAGTTGAGCAAGCTCTGAAGGCTTCTTTTATCAAGAAGGACCAGAAGTAGAATAAACATGGTGATAAATTCCAGAAGTCAGAGACCTCAACTTCTGATGAAAATAAATATCATAAGGGAAAGGAAAGGTATGACAAGAAGAAGGTTCAATGTTACTGTTGTAAACAATTTGGCCATTTTGCCAGAGATTGTAGAAATAGAGGAAGGAAATCAGAAGAAGCAAATATATCTAGAGGAGATTCTGATGATGAACCTGGGCTACTGATGGCTTCTGATTCTGATGGAAAGTGTTCATAAGATTGGTGGTATATGGACACTGGTTGTTCAAATCACTTGACTGGGAACAAACAGTGGCTGATAGACTTTGACTTCAGAAGGAGAACAAAGATTAGATGTGCTGATGATAAGTATCTTAATGCATAAGGTATGGGAAATGTCAGAGTCAGTGAAGAATGAAAAAAACATTCTGATCAAAGATGTTTGGTATGTTCCTAGAATTAAAAGCAATCTGATGAGTGTGGGTTAGCTCATTGAGAAAGGGTTCTCAGTTGTTATGAAGGAACACCTCTTAACATTATATGATTCCAATCAGAATTTGATTATGAAGTCTGAGCAGGGAAGCAACAGAATATTCAAGGTGAATGTAGAAACAGGTGAAGTAGAGTGTCTTAGTGCAGAAGGCGCTGAAGGTGATAGTAAGTTATGGCACAAGAGGTTGGAGCACTTGAACTATAGAATCTTAGGGCATCTAAGTTCTAAGAAGCTTGTACATGGCATTTCGAATATTGTGAAGCTTGAGAAGTCGTGTGAGATATGCATGAAAGGCAAGCAACCCAGATTGCCATTTTCATCAGAAGTAGCCCCCAGAGCGAAGCATGATTTGGGAGTAGTATATTTTGATGTGTATGGACCATTTACAGTATCTTTTCTTAGAGGAAATAAATATTTTGTGTCTTTTTTGGATGAGTTCACAAGAATGACATGGGTAACACTCATCAAGTTCAAGCATGAAGTGTTTATTGAGTTCCAGAAGTTCAAGGTGGAGGCTGAGAAGCAGGGTGGTCAGAAGTTGAAGATTCTGAGAACGGATGGTGGAGGTGAGTATAACTCTACAGAGTTCCAGAAGTTCTGTGAGGAGAATGGAATAGAACATGAGATTACTGCTCCATATACTCCTCAGCACAATGGTCTTGCTGAAAGAAGAAATAGAACTTTGCTTGATATGACCAAAAGTATGCTGAAAGAGAAGAAGCTACCTCATATGTTATGAGGAGAAGTTGTTACCACATCAACATATGTTCTGAATAGGTGTCCAACAAAGAAGCTGAAGGAAATTGTTCCTTTAGAAAAATGGACTGGATATAAGAAAAGTGTTAGCCATCTGAGGGTGTTTGGTTCTGTATGCTACAAACACGTTCCAGAAGCTAGAAGACGGAAACTGGATGATAGAAGCAAAGTAATGTTACTGGTGGGGTACCACAGTACAGGTGCCTATAAGCTTTATTGTCCAGAAACCAACAAAGTTGAAATCAGCAGAGACGTTATTATGAAAGAGTCAGAAACATGGGATTGGAACAAGCCTCAATCAGATTCTGGTGTAGCGCCAACACCAAAGTTAGTTTCTGAAGATTCTTCAAAAAGTTCTGAAGACGAGTCAGAGTCAAAAGATGAATCTGATTCTAAAGACTCTAAAGATGATTCAGAATCTCAGGGAGATTCTGCTAGTGGATCTGATTCTGATCCAGATTCTGATGATGATCCAGAATCTGGTGGTGATTATATTTCTGGAAGGGAAAAATCTGAAGACATAGGGCATGGAGGACAAGCTTCCAGAAGTAACTCTAAAGATGGTAATTCTGAAGGAAGTAGTTCTGGACAAGGTGCATAAGCTAGCATTGTTCCAAGTTCTGGAGAAGCTTCAGAATAAGTTCAGAGGCCACGGAGAATCAGACAAATACCAAGTAAGTTTGCATATTTTAGCATGTTGTATGATACTGAAGTAGATTTTGAAGGAGAAGTCGTTCAGTGTGCCATGTTAGTAGATTCTGAACCAGTAGGTATTGGAGAAGCTCTTAAGAAGAAAGTATGGTTGAATGCCATGAAGGAAGAACTCGAGGCTATTGAAAGAAACAAAACTTGGGAGTTGACAAAGCTTCCAGAAAAGAAGAAAGCCATCAGCGTCAGATGGGTTTTCAAGGTGAGGCTTAAGCCAGATGGATCAATTGGAAAATACAAAGCGAGACTAGTGGCTAGAGGTTTTCTTCAGAAACCTGGGCTAGATTACTTTGAGGTGCTTGCGCTTGTAGCTAGACATGAAACAATCAGACTGGTGATTGCTTTAGCTTCAAACAGAAATTGGCCTTTGATACATTTGGATGTGAAGTCTGCATTTCTGAATGGTCGTTACAAGAAGAGGTATATGTGTCACAACCTCCTGGATTTGTGAAAAAGAATCGGGAAGGGATGATATACAAGTTACATAAAGCCTTGTATGGACTGAAACAAGCGCACAGAGCCTGGAATCTGAAAATTGATTCGTTTTTCAAGAGGCGAAAGTTTCAGAAATGTGAGATGGAATATGGTGTGTATGTGCAGCATTCTGGTGGCAATATGATTCTGGTGTATCTATATGTTGATGACATATTGCTAACAAGAAGTTGTCCAGAAGATATAATCAAGTTCAAAGAAGTTATGGTGAATGAATTTGAGATGACAGGTCTAGGAAATATGGTATATTTTCTAGGAAATATGGTATCATTCTACATTAGTTGAAGTATGAACTTGAACTTCTGAAGAGATTTAAGCTGCAGAATTGTAAAGTTGTTGTGACACCGTTAGAAACCAATCATAAATTGGATTCTGATTCTGATGGTGATTATGTGGATGCTACGACCTTCAAGCAGTTGGTTGGTTCTCTTAGGTACTTGTGCAATACCAGACCTGACATTTGCTATGCAGTTGGAATGGTTAGCAGATTCATGAGTAAACCAAAGTGGTCTGATTACCAAGATGATGTCAGGATTCTGAGGTATATCAAGGGAACTCTGAAATATGGAGTTCTATTTCCTTCTGGAAGAAAGACAGAACCATAATTAGTGAGTTATTCTGATTCTGACTGGTGTGGAGATAGAGTTGACAGAAGAAGTACTTCTGGTTACTTGTTCAAGTTTCTGGGAGGTCCAATTTCTTGGAGTTCCAAGAAATAGCCTGTTGCGGCTCTGTCAACGTGTGAAACTGAATACATTGCAGGTGTTGTAGCTGCATGTCAGGCTGTTTGACTTCTGAATCTTCTAGAGGATTTAAAGATTGAGATAGAGAAACCTTTGAAGTTATTGATTGATAACAAGTCTGCAATCAATCTTACCAAGAATCCAGTGCTGCATAAAAGAAGCAAGCATATTGAGACGAAGTATCATTTTCTGAAAAGTCAAGTGCAGAAAGGAGTGTTAGAAGTTCTGCACTGTAGCACCCAGAAACAACTGGTAGATGTTCTGACGAAGGCAATCAAAACAGACCAATTTCTTCGTTTGAGAAATGAAATTGGTGTTGTTAGTTTCGGATAGATACTAAATTAGGGGATGGTATTAAAGGGGTAATTTAGTATTTGCTATATTTGGAATATTCTCTCTTAGAGCCTATGTGGCATTTTTATCTTTACTATTTTTGTGTATAAATAGGTGTACTAGGTTTCATTAATTAATACAATCTCTTTTCAATCATTTGTAGCAATTTTTTATCATTCATCGTTTTCTCTCTTCTTCCTCAATTTCATCACCTTGCACCAACAGTGTGAAGCTTCAATGAAGCACCAAGAGTATGAATCTGAAATTATTTTACTTTGAATCTTGTTGGAACTACCAAACCAAGTCCACTAAAATGATGAAGAAAATGAACTTGAACTGAGCAATGCGATGGATTCAGAAGCAAACTAGTGCATACAGAAGCTTCATTAGGACATTTTGATGAAGATTGAAGCAAGAAATTATTGAGAATGGAAGATAAAAATGAGATTCAAATTTTGCACTTGGAGAGTTTTTTGAGAGAATTTCAGATCTGGAATTGTGTGTCTGATGCAAATGGAGGGAGAAGGCTTATATACAAGGTTGTTTAGGGTTGGAGTGAGGTTCAAAAAATAAACTATGGTTAAGAGTTTGTTGCGGTTTTTCTTTTTGATTTTTTTAGCATGAAAATCCCCTTTGATGACAGGTTCAGGTTAAGGGTATTAAGGGAAGTTTTTGGCTAGTTTTTAGGCTTGGAGCAGGTTTGTTATGCGTGAGGACTCATGAGCTGGCCATGTGACAACTTCTTGAGCAAGTTTTAATTCTATTTGGCAAAATGGAAGGATTTTGGTCTGGTAATGCAGGTACAGGTGCGTGAGTTTAGCTAATTCAGGCATAGTTTGTGCATCATTTGATCAGGTGGGGTCAGGTGTAGTATTGTGATGTAATGCACATGTTTGGATTAAGTTTAGTCACAAAAAATAGGCTTGTTTTCTCTCTTGAACTTGGACAAAAATGATGAAAACTTTGTACCGATGTTTGGACAGATTTGGTGTTATCTTGAAAAGAGTTCACGGACCTGGTTTTGAACCACACTTTGGACCTTTATTTGGACATGCTTGAAGTGGTAAAAGACTAGAAAAGATGGTGATCATAAACCTTGCAACTTAGACCTTGAAAACTTGCCTAAAATGGATGATGGAACTTGAAATTTCCACTTGGACTTGAAACCTTGAATTATGTCTTGTAATGAATGAACCAAATGATGTAAGATGCTTGTTTTTGAAATGACCATAACATTCCTTGAAATGAACTTGTAACTTATATTTGAAGTAACTTTCACTTCAAGAAATAAAGCTTGAATTCTTGAATTCCTTCCGATCACTTTCAATTCATCAAAGTCTTAACTTGAATGATCAAAGAAAAGATGTTGAACTTTGAACCTTGAATAAGGATTTGTAACTTGTTTTGTAAGCAATCCATATGAATCTTCCAAATTTAGCAAGCTTACATCAACTTGAATTCAAAGATAATATTTGAATGAATGCTTCACCATAATCTTTAAAATTCCAATGGAAATCCTAACTTGCATAGTTACCATGGAGGAAGGACTAACTTCTCTTGAGATCATTGTCGAAGGCAACTGAGAGTTGACAAATCAAAAAATCATAAAATTTATGGGTAACATTCTGAAAGAACAATCAATAAATAGTAAATGAGAAGGATATGCCTAAGACATCTCTTATAGTCACCCTTACTAGAAAGCAAAAGAGAAGACAACAAAGAAGTCGATATATGCAAAAGAGGAAACAAAATTTATAACTCATTGCTAAGGTTTAGAACTATAGCGAAAAAAAGATATCATATCCTCAAGTGATAAAGACGCTACACAAAGCGCTCTCCCTCATTTATAAAAATAGTTATTTTAAAATTAATTATTTTTTAACTAATGCAAAATTAATTATTCTTTTTAAATTGTAAAATTTAATTTATTCTCTTTTTAATTATACACTTTTTAAAATTTGTGTGAAATAGTCAAAATAAACATTTCACAAAAGAATATTTTTTTACCTAAATGAAAACCATTAACTTAAAATTAATGAAATAAAGTTTAAAGATGATAAATATTGGGGGAAACTGAGAGCTCCAAATCAATTTAGACATAACATAACTGTAACGCCCTGTTGTACCCCAAAATTTTCCCTCCCATATTCTTCAAGAAATTGCCAAGTCATGCTTCAAAATTCCCCAAGGGTTGCACAGTGCAAGGGTCTCCTAAACAGTCAAGATTAGGGTTTTGGTTCTGATCCAGAAAATGAAGTTTCCAAGGGTCCAATCAAGTCCCACATGCCTACAAATATGGTCAAGCATCCTCATATCAAGTTTCAAGACTTTCAGCACAAAATTGCACAGTCAAAACCCTAATTGCACTACAGTCAACTGTAGGGGCAAAATGGTCATTTGACAGTCAAAAGTTCAAATTTTTGGTCAACATCTCATTTTGAAGCCACAAACATCATTTTATCAATGCTTGATCATGATTCTCAAATCTAGGCTCAAAAATCATCAAGATGCAAAAGTTTCCTTATTTGGACAGTTGAAAAAGTCAACTGTAAATTGACCAGGGCATAACTTTCACATGGATTATCAGAAAAATTCCATCCAAAGCTCATTTTGAAGAGAAAGACATTTCCTACAACTCATCTTCATACTACAAGTCCAAGAAATTCTCTCACAAAAAGTTATCAATTTCAACATTATAGGTCATTTTCAAAAGTCAACAAAAAGGGACTTTAAGTCAAAGGCCATAACTTGAGATTGGTAAATCAAAATGACATGGGACCAAAGGCATTGGTTAGAGGACTCAAAGACCTTTCCAAAATGTCCAAGAACATGAGCAAAGCTTAAATATTGAGCAAGTTATGCCTTGTGGAAGTTGGGAAATTTTTGGATATTTTGAAAAGTCAACATTGATTCAAATGACCTAAAATTGCTAATGGGCCTATTTTTCTTCCACAATTCATCATCCCAAGCATGCACACGACCATTTGGCCCAAAGGGAAGTTTTTTATTATTTTTATTTATTTATTTGAATTTTTTATTACAATTAATTCATTTAAACTAAATAAAATATGAAAAAATGCTAAACTAATGAAATAAAATCTTTTTGTGCAGAAAATACTCTCATTGGACACTCAAATTCGTGCATGATCAATTAGGGAAGGATTGGATATGATTTGATATCAATTTGCATGAAAAGATTAGAAAATATCATGGCTTAAAAATCAAAGATTACATTCATCAATTCATGGATCTTGGACCAATTTTATTTGAACTAATCATTCCATACATAAGCTGGACCAAAACCCTCATGCTCATTGACAAAAAGCTGCGCAGAAACTCCATTAGAAAACTTGACTTTTTGGTGAAAAATCTCAAAACTGAAAAACAGGGTTAGAGTTTGATTCAAGCCAAAACAACGATCCTATCACATTCCTGGGACATCAAGGAAACTTCCTGGATCAAGAACACAGTCGCTAACACCTTCAAACGGTATACAGAAGTCAAGCTTTTCTCATTTTTTTCCATAATCGTGTTTTACGATTTAGACATTTTCATTGCATATTTTTAATGGATTCATGCTAATTGATATGTCCTGAAGCTAACCATCTACTTTAATTGTGTTTTTACGTATTATACACGATTTCACCATTGTTGCTTTTTAGGGTTCTTAAGGTTTCAAATTAGGGGTTCTTGAATAAGGAAAAATTGGCACTCAAAACCTGGGCCATTGAATCAACCATGTTTGGACGAAGAGAAACCCACCCTCGCGCTCAGTTTATGGAGCCCCAGGGGCTATTCGCTATTTTCTCTAAGGGTGCCTATGGGAACGATGTAAAAACCGTTGCCAATGTTTTATGTTTTTTTTCAGAAAAAATAAGCCAAGGAAGGGGATGACTAGGTGGCTACCAACGATTGGAGCGTTTAAAATTTCGCGCGCAAGTAGCACTAACGTGTTTGTTTTCTTTTATAATATTTGTTGGTTATATGATATACAGAAAGCGCGTTTGGAATGGTTGGCAAGCATAGTGATTGGTAATGTTCAGGACCTGGGTTCGAGCCCCAGGTCCTCACCCCTTTCCATATATTTTTTCAATTAATGTTCATATGCAGTTTCAACATAGAAGACGCACCATACACCTTCAAAATCAAACGTCCACGTGTTCACCACTATCAATCCAAGGAACACAATCTGAAGAATAGGGTAGACTCCAGTCAATGCACCACACGATGCCTGAAAAAGTCAACAAGGCCTCCAGTGATGGGCCAGAATTGTTGGGCTGTACCTCCACTTTGGGGACTGAAACCCCCCTAGGTTTGCCAATTTTTTTTACTTTCTTTATTTTGCATTATTATTATTTTCTTTTAATTATTGTCTTTTAATTCAATTATTTTCATAAAAATACAAAACAATAAAAAAATCAGAAAAGCTAAAAAATAATAAATATTTTATTTTAGTATTTTTGTAAATAAATTCATTAATTAACTAGTTTTAAATTAGGTTTTAATCTTAACTTTTTTTAATAAAAATATAAAAAATATAGAATTAGGGTTCATGATAATTTTTATTCCTTTTTATTTTTCTTTCATAATAATTAAAATATTAAATATTTTTTTTGTAATTAAATTGCATGTAAATTAATTAGGGTTAATTTTAGGTTAAAATTTAATCTTCTTTTTTAATAAATTAAAAACAACTAGAATTAGGGTTAGCATTTATTTTAATTAATTATTTTTCCCATTTAAACATAAAATACCAAAAAACAATTTCTTTCTTTTTTTAATTAATTAATTCCATCATTTAATTTAATTTTGCAAAAAGGGTCCAACGCCCTCGTTTTAATTCTTATTTAATTCGCGTGTTATTTCTTTTTCGTTTAATATTTCTGTATCTCTCCCAAGGCCTTGTAAATTAATCGGTCGCACTTTTAATTCTTTACTTTTACCTTTAATTCTTTATTTTTCTGTCAAATCGGGTTCGAGAAATTTTGGCGATGTGGACCCGCGACTTTTGTAATAGCTTTAGAATTTTTACTTTTCGCAATATTTTAACTGTTAATCAAGGCATGCAAGAATGAATGGACAAAAAATAAAAACAAACGCGTAGCTCACTCATAACATGACAAGATAAAATATCCGAATCTGACACACAAATCACACACCACCCCTAGGGTACGCCTCACTGTTGCCTTGCCTCGAAAGGTGATCGTCGAGTAGAGGATGTCTTAGTAAGTCCTCATGATCCGGGAACCTGGCATGAGGGTAGCTTCTAAGGTGTCTTCCTATTGCTCCGGTGATCACCATGTCCCGAACCTCGAATTGACCCGAACACCTCCAACGGTGGTGCTACCTACCTCTCAATGGTGGGATGGCACTACTTTAAAGGACATTTACACAGACGAATTCCTTAGGGTAGGTAGACGACTCGTGGATACTTGCTCTAATTCAAAACAAAACAAATCAAAAATACTTTTCACACCAACACATTTTCAAAAAGCTTTCGAAAGCATTTTTCAAACACTCTTGAGGACCGATACAAGAGTCGAACTGAAATTTTCAAAGAAACTTTTTAAAACCCACAGTTGAAAAGCAAACAAACCATTTTTGAAAACACAAGTGAGCAAGTATCTAAGAGCCCATGGATAACCATGGATAGAAAGGGTGCTAACACCTTCCCTTTCTATAACCTACCTCCCGAACCGAGAGCAATCTCTTTAAGGAATTTTTCTGTGCTTTTGTCATTTCCATTTGGAGAAAATAAAAGACGGTGGCGACTCTTGCCTCCGCGACATTTCGCGAACCAGCGTTAAACAGTCAGTTCCAGATCCACCGATCACAGAACTGGCGACTCTGCTGGGGACTTAAACTTAAAGTGAGGTGTACCTTAGGGCTAGTTCATAACTGTGTTTTCAATTGTATTGATTTGCTTGCTTTACTATTGTGGGTTGCATCAGAGTTACATAGATCCTAACCCGGATCTGGGGATACCCTGTTTAGGTAGCATAAGCTGTGAGGGACCTGTCCGGCGTAGACCGACATGGGTGAAGCAGTGGCTACGTTGGTGTGGCACCTTGGTCTGTACCGATATCCCTTGTGTCGCAACGAGGAGAATATGGGTCTTCTAAGGAGTCATTAAGCACCAACAACCTTAGAACCTTAATTGACACAACTTGGCCTTTAGAATTGTAGCAGTATGCTACGCCCATTGAGGCTAAACTCTCGTGATGGTTCTGGCCGCAAGAAAAGATTGCGACGCTGGAGTTATGACCGGTTGAGGGTAGTCAATGATATTGGGATCCTCTAAGAACCCGGTTACTTTGATAGGACAGGTATGAACCAACAAACTGAAAGAGGGTAGTACCTAGACCTCATGCTGGCCTAAACTTTAAGGGCTTGCCTTGTGTGACTTGTGTGCCTTACCATGTTTGCCTTTGTATCTATTTGTGGTGTGCTTTATCATAACATCATAACATCATGAGCATTGCATGCATCCTGCATAAGGACTGACCATTTCAAAGACAAGAGGGTTCACCTTTGCTCTGTTTTGTAGGACATTATGATGCCTGTGAGAAGGAATACTATCCGGTTCAACTTTGTTCGTTCCCCTGAGTTGCTTGAAGAGTTGGTTAGCAGAATTCCAAATACCACTTCCTTCATTCAGAGGCATGGTTCTCTTCTCAGTTTAGTCACTGCAAAGCGGGATCAACAGTTAATGAGCGTTCTGACCCAGTTCTATGACCCTCTGTACCAGTGCTTCACCTTTCAAGACTTCCAGCTGGTCCCTACCCTGGAAGAGTTCTCTGACTTGCTTGGTATCCCTATCTTGGATCAGACTCCCTTTACTGGTTGGGAAAAGACCCTCAGGCTTGAGGATGTTGTTGCAGCTCTTCCTTTGACCCATCAAGAGGTAACAGACAACTGGGTAACTAGAAGCGGAGTTAAGGGTTTCTTGGCTAAATTTCTGATCGGTAAAGCTAACAGTTTCTGGAATGACCTGGACTTTAGGGCATATGAAGACATCTTGGCTCTCCTAATCTATGGGTTAGTCTTGTTTCCTAATCCTGACAACTTCATCAATGTCACTGCCATAAGGATCTTTATGTCTCAGAATCCTGTGCCCACTCTCTTGGGTGACATCTTGCAACAACTTCATGCTCATACTACCCGAAGACGAGGAACCCTATGGTGTTGTATCCCTTTGTTGGTGAGGTGGTTTATTTCGCACCTCCCTAAGTCCGTACTAAAGAACCAATAAGGAAGAGGTTGGGCTCACAGGTTAATGTCTCTCACCGACAAAGACATCATTTGGACTTGCAGAGGTTTGGATGAGATAGCTGTCATTGATCGATGCGGGGAATACCCTAATGTTCCTCTGATTGGTACCCAAGGAGGGATCTCTTACAATCCATGTCTAGCACTCCGTCAGTTTGGAAGAGCAAGAAGGGCAGGGCCCCATAAGATGTTGGTGCCTCACATCAGTTTTGAGTTTCAGGTGGATAGTGACGAGCTGCGTCGTAGGTTCATCAAGGCTTGGGACAAAGTTCATAAAGCTGACCCACAAGAGTTAGGGCCAAAGACTTCTTCACCTATGGAAGCCTACTACAAATGGGTTCGCATCCGTGCTCAGAAGTTAGGTATGCCGTATGAAGCTGTCAGACCCGTCATTCTTGAGTGTCCTGACAAAGATGGTGTTCCTCCAACTGTCCTTCCTCCTCAGATACCTACTGATTATGAGACATTAAAGAGATCTTGGTCGCAACTGCGAGAAGAGCGGGATTCTTACCGGGAAAAGTTCAACGAGCAGGAATTAAAGATCCAGAAGCTGACAAAGCAGTTGGAGAATGAGAGAGCTCTGAATGCCTACATCCGTACTGAGAAGAGGAGACCATGGGATCAATAAGGAGCTCCGGATGTTCTTTTGCAGTTTTATTTCCCTTTTCAGTATTTCCTTTCATGTAACGCCTAAGGGCAACTTGTTGAATAATTTCAGTTGCAAAGTTGAATCTAATGAAGTGTGTTCCTTTTTGTTTACAAAGTTGATTCCCGATTGTCTTTGAAAACATAAATCATACGCATCCCATTCATCATGTGCATAGCAGGTTTTCTTCTTTTCAGGTTGCTTACCGTTCTTCGCTGTTTATTTCAGCATCATGAATCCTGACTCATCATCAACTGAGACATCCATCAAAGCTCTTCAGGCGCAGAATGCGCAATTTCAGGAATTAATCAAGGGTTTGGCTCAAGGCCAAGAAGAGCTGAAGGCTCTTCTCCTGAAAAAGGAAAAGAAGAAGAAGAGAAGAACTGTTATGTTCAACTCGGGCCGAAGGTTTGGCAATACTCTGCAGAATGAAGAGGCTGGTTCTTCTGTTGGCAAGAGTACTCCTCAAGCAGAAAAAGGTCCTAGTCCGGTAGTCTCCGACAACGAGACTGATTTTGATGAAGAGCAGTATCCTCCGGCAGAAGACCGTTACAAGCAGCTGGAAGATAGGCTGAATGTTATGGAGATACAACAGGTACCTGGGCTGGATTTTGGAGATCTGGGTTTGTCTACTGGTGTGATCATTCCTCGGAAGTTCAAAGCACCATCTTTCACTAAATATGACGGGGCGTCTTGTCCCAAGCTACATCTCAGGTCCTATGTTCGGAAAATCCAACCGTACTCAGCGGATAAGAATTTATGGATCCACTTCTTCCAGGAGAGTCTTTCAGGGACTCATCTCGAATGGTTCTATCAGCTGGATGGGACCAAGGTTCGTAACTGGGAGGAGTTGGCTACTGCTTTCTACAAGCAGTATCAATATAATGCCGACCTTGCCCCTACACGTACCCAACTCCAGGGTATGTCGTTAGGTTCAAGTGAAGGTTTTAAGGAGTACGCTCAGAAGTGGAGAGACCTGGCTGGCAGGGTGCAGCCTCCGTTGACTGATCGGGAGTTGGTAGACATGTTCTTGGGGACCCTATCTGGGCCATTTTTCAACCATCTTATTGGGAATTCGTCTGCAGGGTTCACTGATCTGATTCTGACTGGAGAGAGAATTGAGGCGGGGTTGAAGTCTGGAAAGATTCCGAAGGGTACATCGTCTAGTTCTGAAAAGAAACCCTTCAAGAAGGAGGCTAGTGCTGTATATGATTCCAAGAGACCAGAGAGATCTGAGCGCCGCCAATCTGTCAGTGCGGTAATGATTGCTAAGCCTGCTGCCGCTCCTCGGCCAACCAATCCTCAAAGGGCTGAAAGACCCTGAAGAGAGTTTACCCGTTTGAGCATGACCTTATCGCAGATCCTGCCACAGTTGCTCTCAACCAACTTAGTGACCGTCAGAGAGGCTCCGAAGTTTCCAAATACTACGTCTCCTAAGTACAACCCGAATGCCCGCTGTGCATACCATTCTGATAGCCCGGGGCATTCTACTGATGACTGTTGGGCATTAAGGAGTAAGGTGCAAGACCTTATTGACGCGAAAGAGATACAGTTCGAAGCGCCTGAGAGGCCGAATGTAGTGACTGCTCCTATGCCCCAGCATGGAGTAAATGCTGTTGACGAAGATGTTTACGCTGTTTCTGTGGATGATCTGGCCACTCCTCTGAAGACTGTCAAGAAGAACCTACTGCTGGCCGGTTTATTTCCGGGTTGCAGTGAGGGTTGCCTGTTCTGTGCTGTTTCCCTATCTGGTTGTCCTTTGCTGAAGTTAGGCATCCAAAGCCTAATGGATAGCAAGGAGATTCTGTTTAAGAAGTCTGCTGTTCAATTGGTTCCGGTGGAAGAAGTTTCTGTGGTTACCATCTTCAATACTCCAATCAAGGCTCTCCCGAAGAAGCCCGTCCAAATCATGACTGTCGCACCTATTGTTATCACTGTTCTGGGGCCCCTGCCCTATGTATCTGATAAAGCTGTCCCCTGGCACTATGGGGCAGACGTATATGTGAACGGAATCAAACAAGAATTCAGCACTGGCACCAGCATCTGTGATATCACTGGCCCAGCCAAGGTTACCCGCAGTGGCAGGCTCTTCTCGCCTGACATTGCACCGCCTGCTGCTCGAAGACCACTCCTTATAACTCCTACAAGCGTACCTGTTCCTGTTGCTGATCAAGCTGTTCCTCCTGCTGCCGAGTCATCCAATGCTCGGGGCAAAGGAATTGAAGTTGAGCCTGCCCGGATGGAGGCACCCATACCTATAACTACTGAGGCCTCCCAACAAGAGATGGAGGAAATCTTGAAAATTATAAAGAAGAGTGACTTCAACATTGTGGAACAGCTGGGGCACACGCCCTCCAAAATCTCCATGCTTTCTTTATTGCTGTGCTCCGAGGCCCATGCTAAGGCCTTGATCTCGTTCCTCAAGACGGCCCATGTGCCACAGGAGACATCTGCAGTCCAGTTCACTGATTGCGTAGCAAATTTGACAACGGACAATGGCTTAGGTTTCTCAGACGCTGACCTGACTGCAAAGGGAAGAGACCACAATGATGCCCTGCATGTCTCTATTGAATGCAGGGGCACTACTCTGGCGCATGTGTTGGTGGATACCGGTTCTTCTTTGAATGTGCTACCCAAGAAGGCTTTAGACCGTTTAGATTGTGAAGGCCTGGAACTGAAACCCAGCAATATCATCGTCAGGGCCTTTGACGGTTCAAAAAGGATGGTTCATGGAGAGGTTGACATTCCCATTCGTGTGGGTTCTCAGGTGTTTGACTCTACATTTTATGTGATGGATATTCGTCCATCGTACTCCTGCTTACTGGGTCGACCTTGGATCCATAAAGCTGGGGCAGTGACCTCTACCTTGCACCAAAAGCTGAAGTACCCTGTCAGAGGGAAGATCGTCACTGTGCAAGGAGAGGAGGAATACATGGTAAGCCATCTGAATTCCTTCAGATACATTGAGATGGACGGGGAGTTTATTGAAACCCCCTTTCAGCATTTCGAGGAGGTGCTTCCAATTTCAGCGGCAGCAGAAACAGCAGTAGAAGAGAATGTTCCTTTGAAGATGGCTTCCCTGAAGGATGCCCGGGCTGTGGTTCAGAAAGGTGAATATGCTAACTAGGGCAGGCTTCCAGACTTTACACAGAAGACTGACAAATTTGGGCTGGGCTTTACTGCAGAGGGCCAGAAAGCTATGCGGAAAGCGAAGACCGGAAGACCTCCTGTGTTCATTACAAATCCAGGAGTGAATGCTGTTGGGGAAGACAACGAAGTGGATGAAGCAGAATTCAATAGCTGGATCTACCCGACAACTGAAGGCGGATTGACCAATTGGATTGCCAAAGACCATACTCCTGTTACCTTTGTGACGCAGTAATAAATTTCTTTGTTTCGTTATTTGTAATAAACAATAAATAAACTCTATGGCCCGGTGTCTTACCCGAGGCACCGTGGTTTCATTTGTGAGGGCATATAAATTGTCATTTCATATATCATAAATGAAAATCTTGGACGTTTTCTCGCATTTCAAATCTTATGCTCCTTTTCTGTCTTTCTTTCCTTTACATATATTGCAAAACAGCTGTATTTACACACACACTCACTCATACAGGTTTCAATCCACTCTGGATCTCACTGATAACGACTCTGCTACTGCCAATTATGACTTCGAAAATCCGATCAACTTAGCCGAAGACGAAGGTGAAGATGATTGCGAAGTACCTGGCGAGCTTGCAAGACTGTTACTTCAGGAAGAGAGGGCAATTCAACCCCATGAAGAGCCAGTGGAAACAATAAACTTGGGTACTGAGGCAGACAAGAAAGAGGTAAAGATTGGTGCCAACCTAGAGCTCAGCGTGAAGCAACGGTTGACTCAGATGCTGCATGATTATATGGAGATCTTTGCTTGGTCCTACGAAGACATGCCCGGGTTGGATACCGATATTGTGGTCCATCACTTGCCAACTAAGGAAGATTGCCCTCCAATTAAGCAAAAGGTCCGCCGGATGCGTCCAGAGATGTCTGAAAAGATTAAAGCCGAGGTTATGAAGCAGTTTGATGCTGGTTTCCTTGCAGTGACTTCTTACCCTCAGTGGTTTGCTAATGTGGTGCCGGTACCTAAGAAGGACGGTAAGGTCAGAATGTGTGTCGACTACAGGGATCTGAACAGGGCCAGCCCCAAGGATGACTTCCCCCTACCTCACATTGATGTCCTTGTTGATAATACAGCTCAGCACAAAGTATTCTCTTTCATGGATGGCTTTTCAGGTTACAATCAGATCAAGATGGCACCTGAAGACATGGAAAAGACTACATTTGTTACTCAGTGGGGCACCTTCTGCTACAAGGTCATGCCATTCGGGTTGAAGAACGCTGGGGCAACCTACCAACGTGCCATGGTTGCTTTATTTCATGACATGATCCATCATGAGATAGAAGTGTATGTTGACGACATGATCGCAAGGTCCCAGACTGAGGAAGAGCACCTAGATCATCTGCAGAAGTTGTTTGACCGGTTGAAACTGTACAAGCTAAGGTTAAACCCGAACAAATGCACCTTCGGGGTAAGGTCTGGAAAGTTGTTAGGCTTCGTTGTAAGTGATAAGGGTATCCAAGTGGACCCTGCCAAGGTCAAAGCTATTCAAGAGATGCCAGTTCCTAGGACAGAGAAGGAGGTCAGAGGCTTTTTAGGATGCCTGAATTACATTGCTCGCTTCATCTCACACCTAACTGCTACCTGTGAACCAATCTTCAAGCTGCTGAAGAAAGATCAGGTGGTACGTTGGAACGATGAATGTCAGGATGCTTTTGACAGAATCAAAGAGTATCTCCAAGAACCACCTATCCTTATGCCACCGGTTGAAGGGAAACCTCTGATACTATATCTGACAATACTTGACAACTCAATGGGGTGTGTGCTGGGGTAGCATGACGAGTCTGGCCGAAAAGAGCATGCCATTTATTACCTTAGCAAAAAGTTTACCGACTGTGAGACCCGATACTCACTGCTTGAGAAAACTTGTTGCGCTTTGGTATGGGCTGCTCGGCGGCTGAGACAGTATATGCTGACTCACACTACCTTGTTGATCTCAAAGATGGATCCTATAAAGTACATATTCGAAAAGCCCGCTCTGTCTGGGAGAATAGAAAGATGGCAAATGATCTTGACGGAATACGACATTCAGTATACAACCCAAAAAGCCATCAAGGGAAGTGTATTGGCAGACCACTTGGCACATCAGGCCGTAGATGACTATCAGTCAATGAACTTCGAGTTTCCGGATGAAAGCATCATGATAGTGACTGATTGTGAAGTACCTGGACCGGATGAAGGACCTGAGGAAGGATCCCGATGGTCTATGCACTTTGACGGAGCCTCTAACGCTTTGGGAAACGGTATCGGCGCCATAATCATATCACCTCAAGGTACTCATACTCCACTCACTGCCCGACTATGTTTCAACTGTACCAACAACATGGCAGAGTATGAGGCGTGCATCATGGGTCTTCAAGCTGCGATCGACCTAAGGATCAAGTTTCTGAGTGTCTTCGGAGATTCCGCTCTCGTGATCAATCAGATCAAAGGAGAGTGGGATACGAAACATCCGAATCTTATCCCTTACAGAGAATGTGTGTTGACCCTGATCCCCCACTTCACAGAGATAACCTTTGAACACTTTCCAAGAGAAGATAATCAGCTGGCGGACGCGTTAGCTACAATGTCTTCTATGTTCAAGGTCAAATGGGACAATGAGGCTCCCCGGATCATCATCTGGAAACTGGACGAACCGGCATACTGTTGTGATCTCGAGACTGAATTGGTGACTGAGAAGCCTTGGTATCATGAGGTGAAGAGATATTTGGAAACTCAGGAATACCCTGAAGGTGCCTCTATCAATGATAAGAAGTTCTTGAGAAGGTTCGCAGCAAAGTTCTTCCTTAGCAACGGCATCTTGTACAAGCGAAACCATGATTCAACCTTACTGCGTTGTGTGGATAAGACTGAAGCAGAAAGGATCATGGAAGAGCTACATGAAGGGACCTTTGGTACACATTCTAGTGGACATACAATGGCAAAGAAGATCCTTCGGGCAGGGTATTACTGGTCCACAATGGAAGCTGACTGCTACCAACATTCCAGGACATGCCATAAGTGCCAGATTTATGTAGACAAGGTGCATGTTCCTCCAGTTCCGCTGAATGTTCTGACTGCGCCCTGGCCGTTTGCAATGTGGGGCATAGACATGATCGGTGAGATTAAACCTACGGCATCTAATGGGCATCGCTTCATCCTAGTGGCGATTGATTATTTCACAAAGTGGGTTGAAGCAGCATCCTATGCCACGGTAACCAAGACTATTGTGGCACGGTTCATTCGACATAATATGATCTGTCGGTACGGCGTCCCTGAAAGAATCATTACAGACAACGGTACCAATCTGAATAACAAGATGATCGCTGAGCTCTGCGAGCAGTTCAAAATACAGCACCACAATTCTTCTCCTTACAGACCGAAGATGAATGGGGCTGTAGAAGCAGCAAATAAGAACATCAATAAAATCGTGCAGAAGATGACAGTGACCTATAAAGATTGGCACGAGATGTTACCGTTCGCTCTACATGGGTACCGTACCTCAGCTAGGACGTCAACCGGGGCAACTCCTTTCTCTTTGGTTTATGGTATGGAGGCAGTCTTACCAATCGAAGTGCAAATACCCTCTCTCCGGATAATGAAGGATGCAAATCTGAACGAAGATGATTGGATCCAGACACGACTGGATCAGATCAACCTCATTGATGAAAAGAGACTTGCTGCTATCTGTCATGGTCAGACGTATCAGAAACGGATGATCAGGGCATTTAACAAAAAGGTCAGACCACAGGAATATCAAGTTGGGGATCTGGTAATCAAGCGAATCATCCTTCCCCAGAGTGATCCAAGGGGAAAATGGACTCCTACATACGAAGGGCCATTTGTGGTTAAACATGTGTTCTCAGGAGGAGCCATGATTCTAACCAACATGGATGGTGACGACTTTCCTCACCCCGCTAATGCAGACATAGTAAAAAGATACTACACATGAAAAAGACCCGCTATGCTGACATGCCTAGGCAAAAATTAGGGCTTCCCGTCGAACCAAAAGGGTTCGGGCAAAATGAAGGGATGAAAATGAAAAAATCTGTACACCCGGCAAGTCGAAAACCTGAAAAGGCGGCTTGGGCAAAAATGGGTATCCCGGTGGACTAAAAACCCGAAAGGGCGGTCCAGGCAAAAGTTAGGGATACAGTGTAATACTATGTCTCATTGATCACTTTGCATCCAGAATCCGGTATCTACATCAAGTTCAGACGGCATCGATCAGTCAGCTTCATCTTCGTTTAGGTCATCAAGTGATGAGACGCTCAGAGTTATAAAGGCAATAGCAGAATTGAAACCCAGTGAGATCGTTCATTTCACACAGCTGTTTTATTTCCTTTTGTACAAAATTTGTATAAACTCTTTTGTTCGGCGGCGTTCTCTTACTAGGACGTCAGCCTCTTGTACACAAAACGCCTATTTTCAGGCCATTCAAAAATCAATACAAATATACTTTTCAGTTAAAAGTGCCAATTGTTTTTCTTTTTCTGTTTTGTTTTGCGAAGAACGTCCAAGGTTCAATTTGTGATATATGCATTGACAATAATTTGCTAACTCATAAATATTTGCATACGAAACAAAGGGTTAATTACAGGTAATATTAGAAACAGGGGCAATAAAGAGTTGTCTGAGCAATTTAATTGTTCCGTCCACCAAGGTATCAAGGTAGGTTCAGCTGAAGAACACAACCAGACACCTTAATCCCCCAGAGAGTGAGCCAGCAAGCAATACACTCTCCCCGAGAAAAGTTACAATCAAACTTAAAGAAGTTGGGTACCCTCCAGCAGACCTCAACGTTCCCCGGCAGCATGTATATTCTTAACAAGCATCCCCGACAATCTTGGTCTAAAGATTGTTCCCCAGCGGCATATCAAATATCCAAAGGAATCACTCCCCCCGCAGTTTAAAACTTCCCCACGAGAGTCCAATCTAGTTCCCCAGGAAAGTTGGAATTCATATCCCCAAGCAGTAAGCTTATCCCCAGTAGATTCTGGAAGCTTATCCCCGCAGAGCGCGAACGCGTCACCCGGCTTTATTCAAAGAGTTATTTCCTTACCAGGATATAACTGGGTTATCCTCAGCCAAAAGCCACAGAAAGGTCGTCGTCAACACAGTTCTTTCTTATCCCCAGCGAAGTCTATTAGCACTTCCAATACAACAAGAGTATCCCCAACAAGGTATTATCAACACTCAAGAAAGTATCTCTCTCCCCACAGAGTATCGCTTCCCGGCAAGATCGTTAGAATACTTTCCTCCCCGCAGAGTTATTCCATTCGCCAAGTTTATTCCCCAACGGAGTTATCTTCTCCTACCGGTATTCTTGCAACTATCATCTCCAGCAGAAGCAAAAGCTTATTCTTCAACATCAGCCCAGGAGTGATTTCCCGGCACCCGTCAAGGATTTACTTTCCTAGACGAAAACATACATAAACATCACATACATCATTATAGCATGCATATACGCATCATATCTTACAAATCTCATTTATGTTGAGAACATCATCGCTTGATCCATATCATGCATTGCATACGACTGACCTCTATCTTTCAGGAAATATTCAGTTAAATTCTCAATCATATTTCAAGACCTATACCGGTTCAGTTAATCGACTCCAAAGATTTCTTATCCAGTCCAAGGCCTTCTCTAGTCCAGCCAAATCGACCCCAAACAGATCTTTCTGATGAAGACTCAGTAGAAGTTATCAAAGGTTTTTCTCAATGAATGTTATTGAGATTATAATTTCCTATGGTTCTCTCCCCAATGCTGCGGAGACGATAATTCCATTCCAGGTTTTTCTCAATGAATGTTATTGAGATTATAATTTCCTATGGTTCTCTCCCCGATGCTGCGGAGACGATAATTCCATTCCAGGTTTTTCTCAAACATCCGCTTTTGAGATTATAATTTCCTATGGTTCTCTCCTCGATACTGCGGAGATGATAATTCCATTCCGGGTTTTTCTCAAACGTCCGCTTTTGAGATTATAATTTCCTATGGTTCTCTCCCCGATGCTGCGGAGACGATAATTCCATTCCAGGTTTTTCTCAAACGTCCGCTTTTGAGATTATAATTTCCTATGGTTCTCTCCCCGATACTGCGGAGATGATAATTCCATTCCAGGTTTTTCTCAAACGTCCGCTTTTGAGATTATAATTTCCTATGGTTCTCTCCCCAATGTTGCGGAGACGATAATTCCATTCCAGGTTTTTCTCAATGTTTGCTTTTGAGATTATAATTTCCTGTGGTTCTCTCCCCGATCCTGCGGAGATGATAGTTCCCACCAAGATTTTCTCAACGTTTGCTGTTGAGGTTAAGGTCATCCAAGGTTCTCTCACCGTTCCTGTTGAGGTAGTAACTATCCCTGGTTCATTCATCACCGTTTGAAGCTCCAGATCCAGCTCCTGTAACCAGTCAGGACACATCTATACAAAGCATCTGAAGACCAGCTCCTGCAACATGTCAGGTACTCATTTTTCTTTTGCAGGTACACAAGTTCTCGCTAAGGAATCTCTTATGCGATCAACATCCAGATGGCATCTATAAGCCCATCATCCTATTCATCAACCTCTAAATGGCATCTATAAGTCCATTCCACCATCACACTGCTTCCATGTGAGCACAAATTTCTGGGCACTCTAATGTTCAATCATCTTCTACCCTCGGATTACGAAAGGCACGTCAGCCAATCTGCATCCTCAGGTCTAAGAAGATTGAACAGGGGCAACTGTTGTACCCCAAAATTTGCCCTCCCATATTCTTCAAGAAATTGCCAAGTCATGCTTCAAAATTCCCCAAGGGTTGCACAGTGCAAGGGTCTCCTAAACAGTCAAGATTAGGGTTTTGGTTCTGATCCAGAAAATGAAGTTTCCAAGGGTCCAATCAAGTCCCACATGCCTACAAATATGGTCAAGCATCCTCATATCAAGTTTCAAGACTTTCAGCACAAAATTGCACAGTCAAAACCCTAATTGCACTACAGTCAACTGTAGGGGCAAAATGGTCATTTGACAGTCAAAAGTTCAAATTTTTGGTCAACATCTCATTTTGAAGCAACAAACATCATTTGATCAATGCTTGATCATGATTCTCAAAGCTAGGCTCAAAAATCATCAAGATGCAAAAGTTTCCTTATTTGGACAATTGAAAAAGTCAACTGTAAATTGACCAAGGCATAACTTTCACATGGATTATCAGAAAAATTCCATCCAAAGCTCATTTTGAAGAGAAAGACATTTCCTACAACTCATCTTCATACTACAAGTCCAAGAAATGCTCTCACAAAAAGTTATACATTTCAACATTATAGGTCATTTTCAAAAGTCAACAAAAAGGGACTTTAAGTCAAAGGCCATAACTTGAGATTGGTAAATCAAAATGACATGGGACCAAAGGCATTGGTTAGAGGACTCAAAGACCTTTCCAAAATGTCCAAGAACATGAGCAAAGCTTAAAAATTGAGCAAGTTATGCCTTGTGGAAGTTGGGAAATTTTTGGATATTTTGAAAAGTCAACATTGATTCAAATGACCTAAAATTGCTAATGGGCCTATTTTTCTTCCACAATTCATCATCCCAAGCATGCACACGACCATTTGGCCCAAAGGGAAGTTTTTTATTATTTTTATTTATTTATTTGAATTTTTTATTACAATTAATTCATTTAAACTAAATAAAATATGAAAAAATGCTAAACTAATGAAATAAAATCTTTTTGTGCAGAAAATACTCTCATTGGACACTCAAATTCGTGCATGATCAATTAGGGAAGGATTGGATATGATTTGATATCAATTTGCATGAAAAGATTAGAAAATATCATGGCTTAAAAATCAAAGATTACATTCATCAATTCATGGATCTTGGACCAATTTTATTTGACCTAATCATTCCATACATAAGCTAGACCAAAACCCTCATGCTCATTGACAAAAAACTGCGCAGAAACTCCATTAGAAAACTTGACTTTTTGGTGAAAAATCTCAAAACTGAAAAACAGGGTTAGAGTTTGATTCAAGCCAAAACAACGATCCTATCACATTCCTGGGACATCAAGGAACCTTCCTGGATCAAGAACACAGTCGCTAACACCTTGAAACGGTATACAGAAGTCAAGCTTTTCTCATTTTTTTTCCATAATCGTGTTTTACGATTTAGACATTTTCATTGCATATTTTTAATGGATTCATGCTAATTGATATATCCTGAAGCTAACCATCTACTTTAATTGTGTTTTTACGTATTATACACGATTTCACCATTGTTGCTTTTTAGGGTTCTTAAGGTTTCAAATTAGGGGTTCTTGAATAAGGAAAAATTGGCACTCAAAACCTGGGCCATTGAATCAACCATGTTTGGACGAAGAGAAACCCACCCTCGCGCTCAATTTATGGAGCCCCAGGGGCTATTCGCTATTTTCTCTAAGGGTGCCTATGGGAACGATGTAAAAACCGTTGCCAATGTTTTATGTTTTTTTCCAGAAAAAATAAGCCAAGGAAGGGGATGACTAGGTGGCTACCAACGATTGGAGCGTTTAAAATTTCACGCGCAAGTAGCACTAACGTGTTTGTTTTCTTTTATAATATTTGTTGGTTATATGATATACAGAAAGCGCGTTTGGAATGGTTGGCAAGCATAGTGATTGGTAATGTTCAGGACCTGGGTTCGAGCCCCAGGTCCTCACCCTTTTCCATATATTTTTTCAATTAATGTTCATATGCAGTTTCAACATAGAAGACGCACCATACACCTTCAAAATCAAACGTCCACGTGTTCACCACTATCAATCCAAGGAACACAATCTGAAGAATAGGGTAGACTCCAGTCAATGCACCACACGATGCCTGAAAAAGTCAACAAGGCCTCCAGTGATGGGCCAGAATTGCTGGGCTGTACCTCCACTTTGGGGACTGAAACCCCCCTAGGTTTGCCAATTTTTTTTACTTTCTTTATTTTGCATTATTATTATTTTCTTTTAATTATTGTCTTTTAATTCAATTATTTTCATAAAAATACAAAACAATAAAAAAATCAGAAAAGCTAAAAAATAATAAATATTTTATTTTAGTATTTTTGTAAATAAATTCATTAATTAACTAGTTTTAAATTAGGTTTTAATCCTAACTTTTTTTAATAAAAATATAAAAAATATAGAATTAGGGTTCATGATAATTTTTATTCCTTTTTATTTTTCTTTCATAATAATTAAAATATTAAATATTTTTTTTGTAATTAAATTGCATGTAAATTAATTAGGGTTAATTTTAGGTTAAAATTTAATCTTCTTTTTTAATAAATTAAAAACAACTAGAATTAGGGTTAGCATTTATTTTAATTAATTATTTTTCCCATTTAAACATAAAATACCAAAAAATACCAAAAAACAATTTCTTTCTTTTTTTAATTAATTAATTCCATCATTTAATTTAATTTTGCAAAAAGGGTCCAACGCCCTCGTTTTAATTCTTATTTAATTCGCGTGTTATTTCTTTTTCGTTTAATATTTCTGTATCTCTCCCAAGGCCTTGTAAATTAATCTGTCGCACTTTTAATTCTTTACTTTTACCTTTAATTCTTTATTTTTCTGTCAAATCGGGTTCGAGAAATTTTGGCGATGTGGACCCGCGCCTTTTGTAATAGCTTTAGAATTTTTACTTTTCGCAATATTTTAACTGTTAATCAAGGCATGCAAGAATGAATGGACAAAAAATAAAAACAAACGCGTAGCTCACTCATAACATGACAAGATAAAATATCCGAATCTGACACACAAATCACACACCACCCCTAGGGTACGCCTCACTGTTGCCTTGCCTCGAAAGGTGATCGTCGAGTAGAGGATGTCTTAGTAAGTCCTCATGATCCGGGAACCTGGCATGAGGGTAGCTTCTAAGGTGTCTTCCTATTGCTCCGGTGATCACCATGTCCCGAACCTCGAATTGACCCGAACACCTCCAACGGTGGTGCTACCTACCTCTTAATGGTGGGATGGCACTACTTTAAAGGACATTTACACAGACGAATTCCTTAGGGTAGGTAGACGACTCGTGGATACTTGCTCTAATTCAAAACAAAACAAATCAAAAATACTTTTCACACCAACACATTTTCAAAAAGCTTTCGAAAGCATTTTTCAAACACTCTTGAGGACCGATACAAGAGTCGAACTGAAATTTTCAAAGAAACTTTTTAAAACCCACAGTTGAAAAGCAAACAAATCATTTTTGAAAACACAAGTGAGCAAGTATCTAAGAGCCCATGGATAACCATGGATAGAAAGGGTGCTAACACCTTCCCTTTCTATAACCTACCTCCCGAACCGAGAGCAATCTCTTTAAGGAATTTTTCTGTGCTTTTGTCCTTTCCATTTGGAGAAAATAAAAGACGGTGGCGACTCTTGCCTCCGCGACATTTCGCGAACCAGCGTTAAATAGTCAGTTCCAGATCCACCGATCACACGCCCCATTTAAATATTTAGTCATTATTTGTTGAATCTGAATTATTTGATATTATTAGGATGAACTTAGTTTCAGGTGAACTATTGATAATAATGGAATTGAAGAGCAATATTATTACTATTAATGTTATGGTTATTATTAATATTATTAATATTATTATTATTATTGTTAATATTATTATTAATATTATTATTATTATTATTATTATTTATTATTAGTATTAGTAAAATACAATTAGAAGAGTGTTAGACCAATTTTAGAGAGAATCACTGCCACGTAGAAACAATGAAAAGAAAAGAGAAGGGAAAAAGCTAGAGCAAGAGGGATTTCACCATTGTTGAAGGTTCAAGGCTCTAAATTAAGGTAAGGGGGTGAATGAATTCTCTAAATGGTAATATTAACATGAGAGGGTAGTGAGGGTTCCTTTCCCTCCTTAGTTTTTCCTGAATAAATTGATGAATGTTTTCTTGTCTAAATATGGTATTTCTATGTGATGGTTGTATGGAATTCGTGATTTAATTGATGCTATGAATATGTTGTTGTTGCTGATTTTGTTGTTGTTGTGTTGTTTATGAAATCCCAGATCTGGAAAATTATAGATCTAGGAATGTGACGAAAATTGAAGAATTATAGGTAGAAATTGTTGTAGATTCGTAGGTATGATGAAATTAGATGAAGACTTTATGTTGTTAGGTGTAGAAACACTATTTTGGATCCAAAATCGGAGGTTGGAAGTACTCAAAACAGTAGAAAACGAACTGGTGCGATGGTAGAAAATTTAGTGTAGCTGACTGGCCATACGCATATGATACGCGTATGGGGGATGTCCCAGAGGGCCATGCGCGTATGGTACATATCTTATCCCCGAGCCAACATGACCAACTGTCTGAACGCGTATGGAACACGTATGAGAAAAAGGTGATATGCGTATGGACTAACCAGTGCGCGTATGGAGATCTAGGAGGGGTTTTGAAGGGGAAAATCCCCTCTGGTCATACGCGTATGGTATGTGTACGAGGTTGGGTGTTGGAGTGAGACGCGTATGATACATGTATGAGATGGGCGAGGGAGAAGAAAAATGCTTATGATACGCATATGGGCAGACTGATGTGCATAAATCCAATTTTCTCTATTTTTTTCCCTTTTCGCGTGCAGTGCAAATCCTTTTGATTCTAAAGGACTAGTATGACCTAAGTGATTGTAGGGAAGCTAGTAATAATACAATTTGATTTAAAAACATGGGATCTTGTATGAATTGTCTATTGTATGATGATGATGATGTTGATTGCGTCTATTGTTGAACGTTGAAGGCTTATGCCTTTTGGTTGCATAATTACATAATTATGTTGTTGCATATGATGTCGCATGTTGTATGGTGATGAGGGCTTATTCCATGTTGTTGGCCTGTAATGGTGTTGTGATGAGGGCTCATGCCCTGTTGTTTCCCAAAATATGGCACTATGTTGGGGACTTATGTCCTGATGGTACCATATGCATTGAGTTGATGTCGGTCTCATTATATTGCATTATTTTGAGTTGATGATGGATTATGTTGTGAAGTATTATGTAATGTGTGAATTGTGTGATTACTACTCCTTAGCATGTGATATTCACCGTATATTTATTAAATGAAATTCTCACCCCTTTTGTGTTGTTGTGTCTGTGCTCTTTGGGGAGTACAGATAAATAGGTACTCGAGTAGTGCTGGGAGAGAGTGTTACCTGATCGACTCTTAGAAGTTGCTCTGATATGTAACATGAGATTGTCAGAAATTTTCCATGGTTTTGCATAATTTCATTTGTTACCTATCTTACTTTCATACTTATGTTGGACCACATGTTGTGGAGTTATATTAATGTTTAGGCTTTAATGACATGGAAGTAAAATGGTTTGATTATTCCGCTGCTGAATCAATTATTATGAATAAATGAAGTAATAAAATGACTTTAGACTTTATAAGTTTTTGAATTATGTGACATCCCATTTATGAACTCTAATATGTATTCCATAAATTATATTATAATATTATTATAGGAAGTGGGGTGTTACAATAACAACCAGGTTTGCTAATTTTGTTGTTGTAAGAATGACTACAAAATAGCTTCAGATGTTCTGTTGTCTCAATGTCATTCATATGTAATCATGCATATAAATGACATATATTATATGTGATAGATATTTGTCATTGGTTGATAATAGGTTACACTTTGGACACTTTATTTGGCTTACTAGAAAATGCCCGCACAAACAATTATAAAAGATATTTAACTAATATAGCACATAATTTTGCTTGGTTTCATGTTTTTGTAGCATTATTGCACAAAAATTTATGGATGATAATTTAGCAATATCTGTAAAAAAAATACTCATAATGGATATGATAAAAACTTATAAAATGAGTACGGATACGAACACAGACAATTATCTATTAAAATAAGTGGGTATGAGTGCAGACACAGATACATTACTATCCACTTCATTGCATACCCGCGTTATATATTTATATAATTGTCATTTATATTAATATATGAAAATGCATATTTATCGATTTTTTTTAAAAAAATAAATCACTATTAAATTGTTAAACATTTTAATACGTGTTTATTTATTTTTTATCTCAATAATAATATTTATAATTTTTTAAATATCATTAAAAAAAACTTAAATTATATGATATTTTATAGGTATGCATATTGAAATATCCATAGAATACAAATATAGGTATAAATATTGATGCACATGCGGATTTAAATTTGAGAACGAAGATTTTTTCAAATCATAAATATGAGAACAGATAGTATAATACCTTATCTAAACCCTGCTTATTGCCATTCTTACACAAGTTAGTCACACTAATAGAGAACATTGATTTATTATGAGTTACTCTGTTTTCAAAATATATGATACATTGTACATAATCACGGTCTCTTGTTGTTATAGAGGAGTCTTAAAATTACTTTTCTCTTGAACATTCTATTTGGGATTCACTTTTTTATTAGGCGAAACTTTCTATTAGGGAAAATTCACATGGATCTCATGCTTTAAAAATTAATTCCATATGAAATATCAGGATTTACATCAGTTGTTCAATAAGAAAAAGGTGTTATAGAGTATTGAAAAGAAAAGCATCCCTAGTACATATACTAGATTCTTGAATAAGCCACAAAATGTTTGATTACTTTTTAGATGAATCTCAAATTTGTACATAATGTTAGTACCATATTTTTGGGTGGTATAATTTTTTCTAAAATATGATTTGCAATTTCATGTTAAAACAGATGTTCGAAACATGTTGGTCAGGTTCATTTGAAAGCAGATGTTCTGACAGATGTTGTAACATCTTGGTCCAATATCAATACAAACTGTTTATTCTTGACACATCTTTGATTGATTCTGTGAGATTTAAGTTGTTTTTATGTCACTGATTTATCACGGGTCAAGAATTATAAATCTGGAACAAATAATTTATCTCCAGTTGTACACAAATTGCTATAATTTCTTGATTGAGACAATTTAAAAAACCTTGTATTTTTGTTCCAAGATTCAAGGAGATTTTCCTGCACATATTGGTGCAGCCTTCAGCTTGTGCAACAAGGAATATTTGGGTGCAGATGTAAGACCCAAGAAATGCTAAAGAGTATTTAAAGAAACTACCTAGACCTAATATCTTTAAGAACTTTGTAAAAAATAAGGGGAAGCCAAATTTTCTTAGTTTTGGGTTTGAGGGTTCTTCAAAGGAGTTTCTGTTTTCTCTGCACGGCCTCATGTATCTTTTGATTCATTTGAGTTGACTTATTGTTACTTGATAATTTATTAATTTATTGTTCTCGCTCTAAAACTTTTAAGCAAGAGTTTGAGTATTGTGACTGAAGCATAAACTTCAGTTTAGTTTTGGTTTCGAGTTACTGTGATTGTGACTTGATCATAAACTGTCACTGAGATTGAGACAAGTCTTCTTATCACTACAATGATTGGAAGTGAGATGATGATTTCTCATATCTAGGAGGTGCCTAGATAGAAGTTGCAATGGGTAGGGATTAGGCGAGAAGTTGTAAAGGAAAGAGTTTAGCTTTGAACTAGTACTACTGATAGTGAATTTCCTTTCTGGCTTGGTATCCCCCAGAGTAGGTGAGTTGCACTGAACTGGGTTAACAACTCTTTGTGTTCTTTTACCTTCTGCAATCTATAATTCTGCATAGTTTTAATTTTGGTAAAAGTTTATGTTCTGTCAGCAGATGTCGTAACATCTGTCGTGATATTGTGTTTATGCATTAAGACATCAGTCTTAACATCTATATTGTGTGTGCCAGAATTTCACATAGGAATACCTAAATTCTGTATATTAGAATAGTTTGATATTCTTTTAATGGCAAAACAATATATTAATAAAGGGAAATGATAAATCTACCAATGTATAAAGAAAAAGTTATTAGGTTAGCACAAGATGTGCCACACTGACCACCGAAAAAAGAAAAAAAATGAAACAACAACAAAAATAAAGAGTACTGAAAAAACAATAGCAAGCCATCACAAAAACATAGAAAAACCTAAGCAGTCAGAGACCTCATTCCATAAGGTTCCAGATAAAACTCAAACCTCCAAAACCATCATCAATAGATCAAAAGTCTCCAAGAAAAGCACAAAAAAATTCACCTACCAAAGACACTCCTTAAATCAAGACAAAACACTCGACCTGCTATTGGTTAAGGTAAATGAAATAGTTTTAAAGTCAATCTGAGAAAGTATAAGAGATCACATATGATCTACTTAGAAACCATTTATAGGCTAAAAACTATTATTCTCCTCCATTTCTTTCACATATGTTCTAGCACCATAAAAATACCATTATTATGTGCAATCCATATAGACCAAACTATTGCATGCTATATCATAGTAAAATCGCCCCTAAACTTATCCCTACCAGCTAAATAAAGGAAAAACTCAAAAAGAAGGTTATGACACTAGGAATAACCAACTACAACTCTAACCACTAAAAAAATCCTTTACCATATTGTCAAAGCAAACTCACAAGTGACAAATCGAAGGAAAAACTGACTATAGCGAACTCCTATACATAGGATAATATATCTCACCAGAATCAAGAATTACATCAGCTTAAATAGGTTCTCCCAATAAGGGATCTATATTGCAAAAGATACCAAGAAAACATCCCTACCTTAGAGGGAGCCCTCAAACCTAGATGAGGGGAAAATTCATATTCACTTTCAAATGGGAGGATTTACAAAGATTAAACTGAACATGGTAAGTAGATGCCACATAGAATACCCTCTCATGAATGGTTTCATCTCCACTTATCCCTATTTTGAAAAGAGTAATTCTTTGAAGAACAAAGATGTGGTTGTCTAATATAAATAACTCACTGATAAAGAAGGGTTTCCTCCACCTGAAGTCCCATACAAGATTATTATTTTCTCATCGACCAATCCCTCCCACCAACCCAATAGTATGATTAGAGATTATGAACAACCTGATAACATATTTTTTACAGGAATAAATCCTACTCAAGGATACTCTAAAAAAAGGTCTATAGACCTAATCCCACTTTCTTTAAGATACCATTGAAAAACTTGTCAAATGGCTCATCCTCTTTGAATTCAATAAAAGATACATCTTTCCACCAAGAAGAACTGGACCAAAAACTCAAAGATTTTCCACTAAAAGAAGAGACAACTAAATCATCATATTTGGATCCAATAATATCTCTCCAAACACCAATTGCACATGTGATCAAATACCGCCTCAGTTTAGCTAAAATGGATTAATTGACAAAACAAAGATCTCTAAGTCCTAACCCTCATTTTCTATTAAGTTTACAAACATCACCCCTTTAACCTAGGATACCTTACTATATCCCTTCACTTCTCCTCAAAAGAAACTTCTTTGAATCTTTGATATCTTCTTCCAACCCTTCACAAGTATCTTTAAAAAGTTTAAAAATAATAGGGATAACATTCAACAATAAATTAAGTAACACCACTCCACCCCTCAAACTAACATACATATACTTTCAAGATTGAATCCTCTTGGCCAACAAATTGACTAATGGATCCCTAGTAGTTTTCAACCAAGGATTGACCCCCACAGAGAAACCTAGATACTTAAATAGGAGAGTTTCAATCCTATATTGGAGAAAATCCTGTGTAATGGCCAAGAAGGCAGGACCCACATGAAACCCTATAAGACTAATGTGATACGGTGGGAGAACTAACTTGGGTGTTTTGTGTTTGATCGCAAATGTTGCGGTTAGCAAGAGTCGCCACCGAGTTTTCTTTTATCCAAAAGGAAAGGTGAAAAAACACAAGAAAGACCTTTGAGATTATTTCTTGAGTTCGGGGGGTAGATTATGAAAAGGGAAGGTATTAGAACCCTTTTCATACATGGTTATCCATGGGCTCTTAGTTACTTGCTAGATCACTTGCTTTTGTTTGAAATTGTGCTTTGTATGGTTTTTTTGAAAGTATTTTGTAAAGAGGCCATTGTTTAGGCAATCTTTGTAATGATTCTCGTTCGTAAGAATGTATACAAAGATGTTGATCTTTTGAAAATGTTTTCAAGTTTTGTAAGATGTTTTGAAATGTGTAGGTGTTTGTTTTGAAAATAGCAAGGATGTTTTGTTTGAAATTGAGCAAGTAATTAGGAGCATTCTACCTACTCAAATGTATTTCTTGTTCATTTTATTTTCCTTGGACATTGTTGTCTTACCATTGATTTGGTAAGCAACCCTATCTTTGGATGTAAACGGGACGGGCGTGGGTCATCGTATAACCATGATTAGCAATGTTGCAAGGTATCTTAGCATTATTTTTTAGGGGCTAAGATCATTTTGAAAGGCAACTTAGATAGCGTCATCGAGGGACTATGATCTTGTATTTTCTTGTTTTTGCTAAGATACCTTACATGCGTAATATGGCCACTTTTGCAAGGCAACCAAGTGGATTTTACCCTAGGGGTGCTTGTGTGCGAGTGTATTGTTTTCATGCTTGATTTTGTCTTGAATAAGGGTTTTGCTAAGTATTGATTTTGTTATTTCCATACAAACCCTAATTACTAGCATTTGAATATAATGTATTTAAATTGCGGAAAATAAAAATACTAAACTATTACATGATTTGTGTGTGTGTGTGTGTGGGGGGGGGGGGGGGGGGGGGGTATACAATTTGTAAATGCGGATCTGCAAGAATTTAAACCCTAATTAGTCTATTACAACCATATTGAATTTATACAATAATTGAAATAGATAAATGTACAAAAATAAATATGCAAGAATGTAAATGCAAAGAAAAGGATCCTTTTGTTTGATTTTTTATGAGAAAATATTTTTTTGTTTAACCTAATTAATTACAAGAAAATAATTAATTAAAATAATAAAAGTAAACCTAATTTAATAAGAAAACATTTTAAATAAAACCCTAAGTCTATTTATTGATTAAAATAAATTAAGTTTAAGAAAAGTATTTTTTGTATTTTTGTCCTAAAAATAATATATAGTGTTGTAAAATATTTTTGGCCTTTTTTATATTAAAATAAATATATTTTAATTAGTGTAAAAGAAAATAAATAATAACCTAGTTTTAAATTAAATTTATAAAACTAGTTAGTAAAAAATAAATAAAGTATAGTTAAATAAAATATTTTTTGTGAGAAAAATAAAATAAACTAAATTAAAATAAAAATCTAATTTTTCATATTTTTATGATTTTTTAACATTTTAGAAAATATATTTAAATAAGAAAAAAATGAAATAAATAAATAAATAAGTAAAAACAAATGGGCCAGGGGGTGCATGCAGTAAGTAGGGGTGGATTAGCTAGCAAACAAATAAAGTCAGGCCCAAAGGGCCCAACGCCTGCAAAAATGTTAGAAAATCAGAAAACATGAAAATAAAGGCAAAAGGGTACCACTGGGGCTCGAACCCAGGTCCCTAAGGTTAACAGGCGTGCGCTTTACCACTGGGGTGGCTATACATCCGTTTATATAAACAAAAAAATAAATATGTAAGGCAAATCAAGTCCTGGTGACTTCATCTTCAACCTCCAGCCGGTGTACCTGTAACTTCTTCATTTCTCAACAAAAATGGAAGATGACAAAATGAAAGTTGTTGCATTCTTCCTCACGAATCTAACCATATAAATGACTAAAGCTAAAAGTCAAAGATAAATGAGAATTTCTCTGGCCCTAATTTGAACCCTAAAAATTTCAGAAACTTCAACTCTAAAATTATCTAAGCTCAGGCCATGTAAATGCGAACTATAGATATGTACAGCTTTGTGGCAATGAGGTCTACATTTTATCTTCACAAATACAATCCTAACAATGCCTAAGTAATGAGATAGAAGTTCAAGAAAAATACCTCAAAACTAGAAATCGTGAAATGGATTTGAGCTTGTTTCAGGCAGTGTTGATGATCAAGTTAGCTTCCTTGGACCTCTAGGAAGCTAATGCAATGGTTGGCTTGAGCTGAGGATGGCTGAAATGGTCTGGAGAAGTCCAACTGTGATGCTCTGTTTTTGGTTATGGAAGACATGGAAAATGGTGTTACAGAAGTGAAACAGGTACAAGGATGAGTCACTCTTGATGCAAGGAAGATTTAGAAACTAAAAGTCCAAGAAACGCACGAGGGAAATGTGAGTTTGAGGTTCAAGGTCAGAAACTGTGTAACAATGGAGTTTTTGGGAAATTTCTGATTTGAGAGAGTTTTTGTGTATTTTAGGGTGTTCAAACTCGTGTTCTAGCTCACAAATAGTGCTTCTATTTATAAGCAACAAGTTTGGAGACTTGTTGTTGATCAGAATTTGAATTTGCATCCTTAAGCTAAACATGTGATTTTTTTGAGAAAACAAGTTTCAATGTCTTGTGTACTTGCTAAGATAGAGTGGTTATGCTTTAAACACACTTGCTTCTGACTTTGTAGATGAAGTGTGATCATAGGGAACAAGTTAGAGGCTCAAGAGTGGACTTTATACATAAAGCTTGCTTTACAAGAATGGTATTGTTAACTTTCTTCCCAAAATGGCAATGTGAATTGGATAAAGCTTAAACCACTTGGATTATAGCTCAAAAGTTTGTGTAATCCATTAATTATGGAGTGACAAACAAGTTTGAGATCTGAAAAGCAAAGATTATGCAGCCTAACATTGATTTGCATTTGTGTTCATCATGAAAATGACCTATAATTCAAGTGACAAAACACCAACTTCATCTCTTCGATTCTCCCTACTCAAGAATGATCTCAAGGAGTTCTTGGACATTTTAGAAATCTTGCAATGTGATATGCAACTCATTTTTGAATTTATTTTGAAGATTCCCCTTGGAACTATGTGAAAAATTGCCATGAAGTTAGGTCAAAAATCTGCCTAACTAGGGCAAAATTGCACTAAGTCTTTTCTAGTCATGAGCATGTATTCACAAAATTATAACTTGATATCCAAGCACTTTTAGGAGAAGTTGTATGAATAAAAGTTGTAGATTTCATGGATATCTACAACTTTCATGTTGGAAGTTTCCTTTGAATCATCTTGCATCATGGTGAAAATTTGGCTCAAAGTTATGAAAAAACATGAAATTTCCAACACTTAGAAAAATATCTAAGTTTAGAAATTTTGACTTTTCAAAATGAAATCTTGACTTTTTGATTTCTTGATTTCTTGATGAATAAGTTTCATATTTTGACATGTTTTGATGAATTGTGATTTTTGGCACTTGAATTTGACCAAAAAGTCAAAGTTTGACTTTTCAGTATACAATTGACTTTTGATCAGTTGACTGTAAAATTCATCTGTCAATCCAATAGATTTGTAATATTTTGAATCAGGTCATTAGGCCAAAATGATGCAATTGGACTCTTGATATCATGACTTAAACAAATTGACCATTTGCTAGGTCAAAAATCAGAAATTGCCCTTTCTCAGTCAAAACCCTAATTTTGATCATTTTGCCCTTTTGGAGATTTGATCAAATTTCCTGAGGAATTATGGTCCAAACTTGATCAAATGATACATATGGGTTTAAAATGTTTATGTGGATCAAAAATTATGAAGTTTGACTGTAAATTGGCCATGGTTGACTTTTTCCCCAACACAACTGATTTTTAGGTCAGCTGCTCAATTGACTGAGCAAAAATGTGATCCAAGGCTTGAAATTTGACATGAGTAATCTTGGGGGACCACAATGGTCCATGCAAGTCATATGAAGCATTAATAGTTCAAAAATTCTTGTACAAACTCAAACCCTAATTTTGGCCATCAATACCTAAGGAGGTGTCTTGAGCTGATCAAACCCTAGTGTAGTCTTGAGCCCAAGGAGATCTTGTGAGCAAATTCTTGATAAGTGAGAGGGCAAATTTTGGGGTACAACAACTAATCTTAAAGAAATTAACTTGAGGACTCGAAGTTAGCTCAAAGCCCTTAAGAATGGCCATAATATTCTACAAGTTCCCAATAGTAGGGACCTCCAGGATGAGTGTGGTATCTACATATTAAAGATGAGAAACCAACAAGTTAGAGGATCCTACACTAAACCAATTGTACGTGTTGAGCTTGACAACCTTAGATACTAAACCATTACTCCTATCAACCACAAGTAAAAAAAAAGAATGGAGCTATAAGTTTCCCTTACTTGAAACCCCTATAAATGTTAATCTCTTGAGTTGGGCAATCATTCACCAACATCTGCAAAATTTCAAGAGACTACACAAGCTTACATCCTAGACTTCCACTTATCATTAAACCCAACCTTGATAAGCGTATTATGAAGAAAACTCCATGTAACTAAATCATACACTTTCTCAAAATCCATCTTACAAATAAGACAAAGTCTCCTAGATTTCATAGCCAAGTCAACTTCCTAATTCGCAACTACCACTCCATCAACCAAAAATATTCCTTTAATAAGAGTTGATTGATTGAGGGAGATAAGTTTGTTCATCTCCGTCTTAAGTCTTGTCTCAAGTCTAGCAGTCAACACTTTAACTACTAACTTATGTAAAGATCTCATCAGAGAAATCGACCTAAAATCTCCTAACTATAATGAGACTTAACCTTAGTGATTAGAGTCCCAAAGTAAGAAGCAAAACTACGAGGTAGAGAAGAAAATGAAGTGTGTCAGTCCGAAGAAGAAAAATATTTAAGAATTTTTTTCAAATTTTTTATCACTAAATAAATCATAGTATTATACAAAAATAGAAGGTAAACGGGAAACGAGTTATGCCACTACTCCTTTTTTTATGACAAAATCAATCCTCTTAAAAACTACATTCATAAACGATAAATCTAGAAGATATGACATTACTATTCATAAGTCTTTGAACTCTCTATAAAAGATCAACCGCTTCTAGTATTAGAAAACCAAAAGTGTCAAAAAGCAAATGGTATGAATTAGGGGTGTTTGCGGTTTGGTTTGGATCGGTTTTAAGGCAAAAACTCATCTGATCCAAAGATAAATTTACTTACGGTTCGGTTCGATTTTGGATGATATATTAAAAAAATCCAATCCGATCTGATCCAATTTTATGTGGTTTAATTTGGATCGATTTTTGGATATCCAAATTACACATTATATTTTTATTAATATTATAAAACTACTAATAAATCATAGGTTTGATATTATATAACATATAGTATATTAAAAGTTAATATTACAAAATGAAAGTGGTCGATTATGATTGAAATAATAAAAATAAATAGATTATACAAAA
Source organism: Vicia faba (assembly GCA_948472305.1). Classification (NCBI taxonomy): domain Eukaryota; kingdom Viridiplantae; phylum Streptophyta; class Magnoliopsida; order Fabales; family Fabaceae; genus Vicia; species Vicia faba. The sequence goes on from OX451741.1 coordinate 304,416,667, forward strand.
CTAATAAATATCACTAAAAAAATTAGTATCATCTAATAATAAATTCACGTAAATGATCATACTAATAAAAAGTAAATAAGTATAAAAATATATGTATGCGGTTCGATTTGATTTGGATCGGTTTTGAAAAATTAATCTGAAATTCGACCCGGACCGATCGGTTTTGACAAAATAACATCCAAACATATCCCATAAATTTCAGTTTTTTGCGATTTTCGGTTTTTTGGACAGGTTTTTGGTTTTTTATTTGGAATGGTTTGGATTTGAACACCCCTAATATAAATGCATGTTGATTGTCGGAACACGCTTTCGCATATTTGAATCATTATTTAAAGCAGTTTTGAGAGTTGTATGTCCCACAATAAAACTTCCGGTCCTTAATCCAAGCAGTGAAGAAACTTCAATCAAATATCCACATAAATATGTTCCCCTCCTATCCAACCATGTACTAGAACACCAACTGACCAAAATGTCGAATCAACTACACGTGACTATTTAATCAGAATGATCATGCCAACTAGAATCTTCAAAAAAAAATTATTATATTTTAAAAGTTATCGATAAGATAAGTAATTTGTTATCGTTATTTTCGTTGTTATGCCTTGACCAACAAATCAATCTCGGATTTTCGTTTTAAATCATAATAAAAATACGTTTTAAAAAGTTAAATACAAGATTTTTCAACCCTATATTTTTGTATTGGTTTCTTTAAGTTGTATCTTAAAAGTATCCGTATCATTTTTTCAAGTTTTTTTTCTCAAGTAGGTTTGACAAGACTTTAAAAATTGGTCCACATACATACAACATAACTAAATATTATAAAATTGTAAAAATGTGAAAAATAATTCTTAGCAATAGAAGGAGACAACATACTGATGATTATTTTGGCAATGTTAATCAACAAGTTTGTGCAGTCAGGAAAAGGGGCCAAGAAAAAAAGTAACTAATGATAGAAAGGTGTTGAAGCAATATTCATCTAAGAATGAGATTCACATCATATATATAAAAAGCAAAGTGAAAAGAATCTGAGATATATAGTCATAGAGCCCACTGATAAGCCTTTTTCTGGTTGAATATATACATCAACTTTATCTCTTTCTGCAATTTGTAACGTACTATGAGTTTCTGATCAGTAAGAAAAAAAGAAACCTTGGGTGAAATTATAAAGCCACTTTACTGTGGGCCAAATATACAATCAATAATTGCCTTTGCTATTGACCTATGAATGAAGAATCACAAAAAAAAAGATTTATGAAACAACATTAAAAACAACATTTTTTAATTGGATGTAACAACATTAAAAACAAAGTGGAGTTAATTCAGATGATGAATGAATTCAACTCTAGCAAGCTAGCATAAGTGCTGCATAATTTCTGCTTGTCATTTCTACTCTCATATGTGATGTGAGGAATAATAAGCCAATAATAATTAGAAAGGAAGTGATCAAGTGAATGGAATTTAACTGAGTGAATGCATTCACTTTGTGCTTGTTATAGTTGAACTTCCAATAAGAGGAGACAAATGATCATGAGGTCGAAGATAAAATATCACATCATCATATTATGGAATATGCCACACTAAAACCAACCTAGCTTTTCATTGAACTCAACTATAAGGTGTCAAGTACATATATACTTCTATGCAGATTAAACATATATACGTCAATAAATTTTTTAACATTTACAATATTACATCAATCACACAAATAAAAAAATGGTTAAAAACAAAATATGATGCAACATTAGCATTACTTCTCTGCATAAATATGAAGTAACATTATATATATATATATATATATATATATATATATATATATATATATATATATATATATATATATATATATATATATATATATATATATATATATATATATATATATATATATATTAAAAATTGTTAAATAAAAAATATTTAATATGATATTGACTTGTTAATCTTAGACGACTCAAAGATATAGAGTATATTTTTGTAGATATTACAATTTTTTTTCTAAATAATAAAATAAATTAAACTTATATTATTAGAATATTTTCTTTGAATGAGAGACTTATTGAATACATTACAAATTTAAAATAGTTTTATTAATAAAAAATTATGTGTTGACACTAAAATAATCATATTTAAATATTTAAATTAATCTTAAAGATGAATAAATTTATTTTTAATTTTTTCTTTCTATTGAAAAAACTTAATGTGTCGGTATAAAAAAACTCTAACCAAACCTTATTTTACTAAATAAGATCGGTTATATAGATCAATGTTTACGTGCATATAACATAAAAGATATTAATAAGGAGGAAGTCTTGAAATCTAAAGCTCTTAAGGTTTCAAGTTCAAAGTCCTCAAAGGATGAGCATACTAATAATAGTGACTCTTGTGATGAAGAAGACTCAGATGATGAACAAATGAGATTATTTGTGAGGAGATACAATTGATACATTCGGAAGAACGATGTCAAACACTCCGACAATAATCTTGTGAAATTTAGAAGACAATCCACATCCTCCAAAGACGAAGACAACAAAAAAGACAAGGGAAAAGGTATATGCTATGAATGCAGAAAGTCGGATCACTATAGACTGGAGTGTCCATCTCTTAAAAATAAGAAAGGAAAGGGCCAAAGAAACAACTCTAGAAATTCTAGAAGAACATATGTTGTTTGGGATAGTGATAGCGATGTCTCAAGTGATGAAAGCTCAAGTGATAGTGATGAAGAGACAAGCTATTATCTCATGGAAAATCAACGTCAAAGCAAGAAAAAGAATATGAGTCATTCTAAATATGCTAATATTAATAAGTTGTCTTTTATAGATTTAAAAATTGATTTTGATAATCTACAAAAAGAAACATTAAGTGCTTTTGAGAAACTTGCTTCTAATGAAATTTTTTTTACATACTAGGAAGCTCAGGTTGAAGAAACCAATAATAAATTTGAAGCTTTAAAAAAATCTATTGTAGATAGTCAAAATTATGAAAATATGTATGAGGAACCTTATCGGTTCGATTGTGAAACTTGTCAAATGTGGCAACAAGAAGTGAGTTCTCTTGAATCCCAAGTGTACAAGGCATCACAACCTCTTGACATTTTTGCTATTAATTTTCCAAAGATTGAAAAGTCTCACAAAAGTTATAATTTGATAAAGAGAGATACAACTGGCAAAAGTAAACATCATCATAAGTTGTTTTGTCACTATTGTTGCAAGAAAGATCATACTATTGAAAAATGCAAATTTATGTGCTTTTTAGTTCCTAAAGACAATTTCCAATGGTTGCCCAAAAGCAACAATTCTTTCATTCACTCCCAAGGACCCAATGAGAATTGGGTACCTGCCACTTTTGTTTGATTTTGTAGGTTGAGTGTCTTGACGCTATGGCGGAAAAATAAATTTTTGATAGTGGATGTTCAAGACACATGAAGACAGATCTCTATTCTTCAACTTTATGGCGAAGAAGAAAGGTTTTGTATCCTACGGTGATCACAACAAAGGTGCAGTACAATAGTTGAAATTTGTCCAAGTGGAATCCATAGAAAGTTGACCAAGTTTGACTTTTTTTTACACTTAGAAATTTTTCTAAGATCATGAGATTTCTATGCTTGTTTACCACTTTTCAAAAAGACCTAATTTCCTCATTTTTAATTAGAAACTCACAAACTTTATATCATTGGAAAGCTTTCATGAAGCAGTACAAAATCATCCTTGTTTGGAATTTCTCTAAAAGTGCCTGGATGGTGAGATATTAGGCCATGAAGTTCTAAAAAAATAATCATTGCTCATGATATACTCAATAACTTAGTGAATTTTTCACTAAGCATTTTCATTCAGTTTTGAGGTATCAAGTTCATGGACAATTTTAACCTACTTCAAGACCTCATTTAAATTTTTGATCAACATCAAAGTGGTAGATCAAGTTCCTTTCTCCTACTTTTCTTCAAGTAATGTGTCATTTACTTATCTACAACTCAAGATATCATCTTTTGAAGTCAAGCAATAACAATTTTAATTCGACTTTTACTTACCAGAACTTTGGAATGGTCACAAGCTGTTTCAAGAATGTGTTTGCATGGTCAATTTTAGGTTATTTCCAAGCTCTATTTCATTTTTCCTCCAACAAAAAAGTTGTTCAATCTCTTTCTCTCTTTCCAAAGAGCCTAGTTTGATGCCATTTGATCAATATTTCATTGATATGGGAGGAGGCAAAGATGGCTAAGTGTTTAGGTTTGATTGCATGAGAAATATTTTGTCTGCGCATATTTCCTTCAAAATTGCTTGCAGCAGGATTTTATAAGAACAATATTTGGTTCTGCAATATTATCTCTGAGGTTTGATGATAACAAATGAGTATGATTTCATGAACAACTTTGTTGTACTAATTCTTGTTAGTGTTGAGTACTTAACAAACAGGTTATGCTTCTGATGGATGGCGTGACCTAGAAGAGAATTAGTCCCGCCTCTGCGCTACGCAATTTCTATTGAACAATAGCAAGACACTCCAGAAGGCTCTGAAGTGTAAGCTCTGATATTTGTCTAAAGAAACCAGTCAAAAGATCTGAAGACAGAAGTTGTCACTTAAGTCCAAATGCTGAAGACTCGTGTTTCTAAAAGACAATATGTTCCAAAGAAACAAAGTTAGAAGATCTAAAGACAAAGTTTCTACTAAAATATAGATTCTAAAAACTTAGTTTCTAAAAGACAAATTGTTTCAAAGAAGACAAAGTTAAAAGATATGAAGACAATGTTCCTAACTGAAGTCCAGATCCTGAAGACTTTGTGTTTCTAATAACAAGGCTCTAAAGACTAGGATTCTTAAAGAACCAAGTGCTAAATATTCTAAAGGCAGAAGGTTTGAAGATTCCAAAGACCTGAAGTTATAAAGGTCCAAGGTTATCTATAATGGGTTCTCAAGACTAAGTGTTGAAGACTCTAAAGACGCGTCTCTTAAGACTCAGAAGACTTGAAGCTCTTCTGATCCAAGGTTTGCTACAACTAGTTATCACGGCCAAGTGTTGAAGACTCTGAAGATGCAATTCTGAAGACTCTGAAGACTTGAAGTTATCAAGAACTTATGTTATGTTCCCGCTTCTAACCTCATGCTCGCAGAAGCCTCTAAAGTGCATAAGGAAAGAATATAATGGTAACATGGTATAATAGTACACAGTACGAAAAAGCTTTATTCCACTACCTCTCCACTAATTTGAAGTGTTGAGGAGATAAGGACGTAGTACTATTTATAACGACTCTTTTTCAAATAGCCAACGACTCTACTTTGCTTGGCTATATAAGAAAAGAATCGTATGTTTAAATGTTGTTGGCTTCTTGTCACATAATGTTGGAAGATGCTAGTTTCAAGTCGCAAGTTGCTCATATCCAGTTGCAACATTGTTGGTGTTCGATGTTAAAAAAAATGAAAGTCGTCATTATTGGAACACAACCAAAAAGCTATCAACCACTATAACAACAACAAGAACAAATGTTATCAAAGTGATCCTTTAATCATGATTGATATTGATTACAATGAAATCATTGATTCATAATGTGCTTAATTTCATATGCTACACAAAGCTTGCTAAGCTGCAGAAGATAATGAAGATGATCATGAAAGCTCCAGTTACAAATCCACAAAACATATGTTGTGCTATAAAGTGATCATAGAAGAAAATGGAACATGGGTTGCTCTCCAGAATATTCTAAAGTGAATCAAGATGAAGAAGTTCTTCTCTCTACTACATCAAGATCAACAAAGCTTTCATAAGCTTATGAGGAAGAAGACTTCAGCAATTCAAGTGCTTTGGGTTGTTGTCCATGAAGAAGCTACTTGAATAAATTGAAGACAACAAGTTGAAGCTACAATAAAATGTAATACCTTTTAGTGTGTATTAGGTTCTTCTGATGTACTTAATTTTGTTTACATCCAACTTGTGTAGAAGCATTATTATTTTAAACAAATGTAAATCAAACAGATGTTTGATGGTTCCTTGAGATAATCAGTTGAGTCAGAATTCACAAGAAGACTTTGGTTGCAGCCATCGTAGATGAAATCCTAGTAGTGGATTCTATTGGGTCAATGGTAGTCAAATCTCAAATGGGACTGAGTGAAAGTCATCTTTGTGAGATCACTGATGGATATCATTGGAAGGAAATCCTGGTAGGATATTCTGGTAAATCGGATTCTATTGGGTCAATGAACGTTATATCCAGTCTGGATCCCTGAACGTGTCATTGGATGTTATTCACCAGCGGTTTCCCATGTGATTGTAATCAGATTAGTTATAGTGGATTAAGTCCTCAAGTTCAAGGCGAAATCACCTTAGAAGGGTGGACTAGACTAGCTTGGGGGTTTCTCAAGTGAACCAGCATATATCGTGTGTTATTCACTTTTGCTTATGCTTTAGAGTTTTGTTTTCTTAACTTAATTAGAAGCATTACTTAGAAGTAACATTCAGAAGCACCGTTCAACGAATAATGCTTAGAAGTGAAAGTTATTCAAGAAAAGAAAACCCAATTCAAACCCCTCTTTCTTATGTTTTCTTCACACCTTCAATTGGTATCAAAGCCCGGTTCTGTTATTGATGGATATCAAACACCTACCAATGTCAGATAAAGATCCAGATTCTATGTGAAGAAATATTCTAAGGTGATAGTTATTCAATTTTCAACTACTGTCTAAAACCAGAAAATTGAAGAACAAGCTTACAAGGAAGACTCGTCAGATAAGAAGATATATCTATTGAATGCTTTTGATTAAGTTCCTTGAGAAGTATGAGATGTTTCCAAGAAACAAATTACTCCACCCTTGAATTTATCGTAAGATCTCATTAGGAATATTTTCAAAAAATGAAAGACTGTTTTCTTATGATACATAAGAACTTCATGATAAAGTTGTCCATTCAAGTAGATAGAAGATCTTATCTAGAAGATCTAAACATTGGCTCTGTTGAAAAAAGCTTTACAGAATACCAGACAATGCTGAGGAAAGAATTCTTCTTGACTCATCACAAGTATGATCAAAGACTAACTCTAAATAAGTTAGCTCAGCATTGAAAGAACAAGATTGTCAGTAAAAATCTTCAAAGTTCGATGATATTTGTATTAGAACAGATTTTGCAATTTGTTCAAGGAATCAAAAATTCAAAAGACATTAGGCAATGATAGTTAATTCTCTCTAGAACATAGCTTCTCAGAAGTTCATGAAATATTGACCCTCTAAAAATAAGATTATGTTCAAAGGAAGCTTGACAAACAAATGGATGATTTTGATAATAAAAGATCAGAATATTTGTGCTCTGAGGATTACTCTCAAGAAGTCAGACGGGTGATTCTAAACAAAAGTATTAAGAAATCATCTGAAGAGAAATTTGATCATGGTTCTCATATTAGAGATTAGAGTTCAGAAGAAGGTTATTCTTCTCAAATCAGAAAGTTGAGAATACTTAAGGAAATAAGAAGAATCAATATGAAGATAATTCATAACTTCTGAAAGACCGCTCTGAAGAAAGCATAAGAAGAAAGAAGTTAATCAGAAGTTGTATTTAAGAGAAAGCTAAAGTTAAAGACAAATGGAAGATCTTCAAGGATATGACAATATCATTTCTATCATTCTCTTACTTATTATACTTCTGCTAATTTTATTTTATGGACTCAGTTATCATAAGATGTCTTTGTCAGAAATATCTCTGATCATATGGAAGCCTTTGGTTATCCAGACCCTGAGTATATCGACCGTCTTATTTAAGTTAGAAAAAGTAGTTACGTGTGTGTGATGCGGTGGGAGAACTGACTTAGAGGTTTTTTATGTTTGATCGCAAATGTTGTGGTTTAGAAAAAGTCGCCACTGACTTTTCTTTTATCCAAAAGGAAAGGTGAAAAAGCACAGGAATGACCTTTGAGATTTGTTTCTTGAGTTCGGGGGGTAGATTATGAAAAGGGAAGGTATTAACACCCTTTTCATCCATGGTTTTCCATGGGCTCTTAGTTACTTTATAGATCACTTGCTTTTGTTTGAAATTGCGCTTTGTGTGTGTTGTACCCCAAAATTTTCCCTCCCATATTCCTCAAAACATTGCAAGAAAAATCTCCAAGTTGCTCAAGGTAGTCCAAGAGTTGGTCAGACAAGCTTTCTCCTAAGGCAGTCTACCCCAAATTAGGGTTTTGCATTGCATCAAGATCCTTGAGTCCAAGTGACCCCAAGTGCTCACCAATGTCCTAATATGTTCTCAAGATCATCCATGTCAAGTTTCAAGCCTTACAGAGGAAGTTTGCTCAGTCAATTGCTCAAAGGTCCAAAAATCGACTATGCTAGGGCAAAAGTCAACTGTGACCCAAATACAATCAAACTTCAATTTTTTTTGTCAACATTATCATTTTGAAGGATATTTAATCATTTGATCAAGGGTTGATCATTATTCATCAAGGATTGCTCCAAATTCATCAAGATTCAAAAGTTGCTAAATTAGGGTTTTGTTGGAAAAGTCAACCCAACTTTTACCAAGCATAACTTTCTCATACTTTATGATAAATGACCCATCCAAAGCTCATTTTGAAGATGATGCAATTCCATACAATCCATTTTCATATCCCAAGATCACAAAATGCACTCACAAGAAGTTATGAATTTTGACATTATAGGTCATTTTTGAAAGTCAACAAAAACACATTTTTTGTCAAAGCTTATAACTTGATAATGGAATATAAAATTTGGATGAGACCAAAAGGGTTGGTTATATTAAATCTCAAGCTTTCTAAAAAGTCTAATAACACCTCCAAAAGTTCAAAATTGAAGAAGTTATGCATTGTTGAAGTTGGACTTTTTTGCAAAATTGCCAAAAGTCAACTATCCCCAAAACTTCAAATTTTGCCAAATGGGCCCATTCTTTTTCACTTGTTTTGAGTTTGCCTTATTTCCCACGTGCTCCAGCTTTGGCCATGTGTCCATATCTTATTTTTATTATTTAATTTGATTTTTATTTGAATTAATTCATTTTAAATCAAATAAAATCACATAAAATCAAAAAAAAATTGAAAGCTAAAGATCTTGTGATCATTTCAGGCTCCAATTACAGCTAGCTTTGCAATCAAACTCGTATCAAGGTCATTATGCACAAGGAGATTGGATTTAGGCCAAGTTTGGAGAGCTTTAATAGAGGATAAAATCAAATCTGAAAATCATGAATGGAGGAAGATTTGGACAGAATTTTTTACCCTAATGTATTGTACAATACATAAGGAGGCGAGAGACACAAGAATTAGGGTTAAAGATTAGTTCTAGAGGCAGAACAAAGTTTGCAAAAAACAAGAAAAAGCTTGAGATTGAAATCAGTCATAGAGGCATCCTCAAGGCTTGGAAAGCATCTCAATCGTTTCCTGGCCATCTCCACAAGCGAAACCAATCAGAACCACGCGTTTTCCAGCTTCCCAGTGCACTGTAAGTCTCACGCGAGGTAACCCTGTTCTTGATTTCGTATCTCAGAAATTAGGCATTGTTATAATGAAATAATTGCATATTTGTAATCACCATGCCATTTGCAAGCTTTTGACATTAACCAATTTCATTTATCTGACCAATATAAAGATCCACCATTGCTAGGGTTTCGTCCTTGTTTTTGGGGCTTTTATTTTCCAGGTACAATTAGCCATGATAATGGCTATGGTTGTGATAAGCAGGTTGAGACGAACTCAACCATGGTCTTAGAATGCATTTTCATGGCTTATGCAAGATTTTGGAATGGACATGGTTTGTAGTGACGGACGGGGTCCGTAGGTATAGGTCCTGGAACTTTTGGCAACTGTTCAGGGACAGGGATGATGATTTGTCATCCATCCATAGGACCATTTAAAAACGCGCGCTCATTTTTTTTTATTTCTGGCAATTGATTTTGTTTTTATATATTACATTATGCTTGTATTATTATAACAAATGAAACAACGCAACCCAGTGGTAGACACCTCGGCGCTTAAGGCATCCCAAGGCTGGAGGTCAGGGGTTCGATCCCTGCCTCCAGCAATTTGCATTTTCTTATTTGTTTTCGGGTAATCCCATATGCGCCTAGGCCAGGAGTTCCACCATGTTCATCCTTCATCCATGTGCCAGATGGCCAGATGGCCAGATCTGGTGGCCAATCCTTGAAGGCACATCATAAGCTAGTCAATGCATGCGCATAGGATCACCAAAAGTCCAATGGACCAGCATCAATTGGGTAAACAAATTGATTTTGACACCTCCAATGAATCAGGCCCAATTTATCATTCTCTCATACTTTGTTTTTTTATTTAGTTATTTTAATTTTGTTTAATTAATTTCTGACCAATAATAAATTTTCCTTTTTTATCAAAAAATCACCAAAATACTTTTTATCCAATTAAAATTCAGAATTTTATTTTTATTAATAAATGCTAACTAATTAATTAGGTTTAAGTCTAGAATAACTTTAATTTATTTTTATAAATATTTAAAATCAATTAGAATTAATTAGGTCTTAACATTCATTTAATTATTTTAATTTCTTTCTTAAATTAACAAAAACTCCAAAAATAGGTCATTGATTATTTTTTTCATTAATTAATTTATTTTATAATTAATTTAGTATTTAATTTAGGATTTAATTTCTTTTCTTAGAATAAAAACAAAAAAAAAGGCATTTTCTTTTAAAAGGGTCAAAACCCTAACTTCGCATCCGATTTAATTTCGCGTCGCGCTTTATTTTTCTTTATCCAATTAATGTATCTGCTTCCGGTATGTAATAATTATTTAGGACATTTATTTATTTTACCTCTTTATTTTATTTTCAAAGGGTTGCTTTTGGCGATGTAAATACCCGACGCCTTGTAATTTAATTTCCGCACCTTTAATTTCTGCAAATTACAACTTTTAGATGTTTGATAATAGGGTTTGCATGACAAGAATGAATGCTTAATCTTAAAATCAAATTAGATCACCCTTAACAAGTGTAAAGATAAAAATAACTGAAATTGACACACTCGCACATGCGCACTCCTAGGGTACATCGCACTTGGTTGCCTTCGTACACGGTCATTGAGTATAGGTCGTTTTAGAGGTCGCCCTCTTGTCTAAAAGATCATAGTTGCCTCGAAACGGTTGCCTCAGATATTGTTTCCTCAAACAAATGATCTAAGACATTATGGTTACCGCTAAGGCGTCCTAACATTGCTTTGGTGATAGTATGTCCCTCTTTCGAATTGACCCTCAAACTCCAACGACGGTGCTACCTACTCACTAATAGTGGGATACATTGTCTAAAGGAAACAAACATAGAACAATTCCTTTTTCGAGTAGGTAGATTAGTTCTTAAGTACTTGCTCAAATAAAACAAAACTTTTTCACACTTACACTTTTACGAACAAGTTTTCAAAAACACTTCATTACACTCTTGAAGACAGACGCAAGAGTTAAATTGAAGTTAAAACAAAAACTTTTCAAAACCCACAAACACAAAAGAAATTTTTTTTGAAAATGATGAGCAAGTACCTAAGAGCCCGTAGATAACTACGGTTAGAAAGGGTGCCAATACCTTCCCTTTCTATAAATCTAACCCCCGTACTCAGAAATATCTCGAAAAAGGAATTTTTCTGTGCTTTTTTCCTTTCCTTGTTGGATAAAATAAAAGACGGTGGCGACTTTTGCTTACCGCGACATTTTGCAAACACAAACGCAAAACGCAAACCAGAAAAATTTCCTTAACGAAATAAGGGAAACCACGAGCCCGGTTCTGGCCACCGTATCAAAGAACTGGTGACTCTGCTGGGGAACTTTTTAAGTGGGGTGTACCTTAGGAATAGTTCATCATAATGTATTCAATTGCTTGATTTGTATGATTTATCTTTGTGGGTTTGAATCGGAGTTACTATAGATCCTAACCCGGATCTGGGGATACCTTTTAGGTAAGTAGCAATAGACTGTGAGGGAATTGTACGGTGTAGACCGATACGGTTGAAGCAATAGCTACGTTGGTGTGGCACTTTAGTTTGTACTGATATCCCTTGTGGTGGAACAAGGAGAATATGGGTCTTCTAAGGGGTCATTAAGCACAAACTGACCTTAGAACCTATAATTGACCAACTTGGCCATAGAACAGTAGCAATATGCTACACTCATTGAGACCAAACTCTCGCGATGATTTCGGCCGCAAGAAAAGGTTGCTAAACTGGAATTATGACCGATCGAGGATGGTCAGTGATATTGAGATCCTCTAGAACCCGGTTACTATTATTAGGACAGGTTGAACCAACTAAACTGAAAGAGGGTAATACCTAAACTCCTTGCCAGCCTGAAATCTAAGGGCTATTGTGTGACTTGTTTTCCCTTACCATGTTTGCCATCTGTGAATACTTGTGGTGTGTTTCTATCATGACATCATGTATCATGACATTGCATGCATATTGCATTGGACTAACTATTTCAAAGACAGAGGGGATTCATCTTTGTTCTGTTTTGTAGGTCATGGCACCTATGCGTAGAAACACTATTCATATCAGTTTTGTTCAGATTCCTACTCAGCTTAAAGATTTAATTTCCAAGGTCCCTGATACTTCCTCTTTTGACAGAAGACATGGGCACCTCCTTGGTTTGGTCACTTCCAGATTGGATGAGCAGATGATGAGTGTCTTGTGCTAGTTCTTTGACCCACTATACCATTGCTTCATCTTCCCGGACTATCAGTTGGTCCCCACCTTGGAAGAGTTCTCTGATCTACTTGGTATTTCTATTTTAGAGCAGACGCCATTTACACGTTGGGAGAAAGCTCTTAGGCCAGAAGATGTTGCTACAGCCCTACATCTGACAAAGGCTGAGGTAATGTCTAATTGGGAGACTCGAAGTGGGACAAAAGGCTTCTTGTCTAAGATCTTGGTTGATCGGGCTAATCAGTTCTGGGACAGTTTAGACTTTCAGGCGTTCGAGGACATCCTGGCTCTTCTCATTTATGGTCTGGTTCTATTTCCAAACTCAGATTCTTTTGTCGACGTGAATGTGGTGAAGATTTTCATGTACCGTAATCCAGTGCCCACTCTCTTGGGTGATATTCTGCATACCCTATATGCCCGTACTGCTCAGAAACGGGGAACCCTTATGTGCTGTGCACCATTGCTGGCGAGGTGGTTTATTTCTCACCTCCCCAAATCTGTTTTGAAGAACAAGGAAGGCATGGGTTGGGCCTACAGAATTATGTCTCTCGCTCACACTAACATTATCTCGAGTACTAAGGACATGGAAGAAGTAGCTATTATTGATCGCTGTGGGGAATACCCCAATGTTCCACTACTTGGAATTCGAGGAGGGATCACCTATAATCCTTGTCTGGCCTTACGTCAGTTTGGGCGAGCTAGGAGGGAAGGACCTCATGAGTTGCTGATGCTAAGCATTGTCTTTAACTTCCAAGGGGATAGTGACGAGCATCGCCGCAGGTTCATACGAGCTTGGGATAGGGTTCACAGGTCTGATCCGCACGAGCTAGGAATGAAGACCTCTCTTCCAATGGAACCGTATCTCCGATGGGTTCGAATCCGTGCCCAAAAGCTGGGATTGTCGTATGAAGCTGTCTTACTGGTAATTGTTGAGAGTACTGATTAAGAAGGGGTTCCTCCTACCATCCTCCACCCATACATGCCTACTGACATTGGGGCATTAAAAAGGTCTTGGATGCAGTTGAGAGAAGAACGGGATACTTACAGAGAAAAGTATCACGAGCAGGAGCGAAAGATTCTAAAGCTTACAAGACAGCTGGAGAATGAGAAGGTCCTCAATGATTATGTCAGCACAGGAGTAAAACGACCATGGGAGCGCTGATGTCTTTTATTATTGCTTTTAGTTTTGATTTACTTTTCAGTATCTTTTTTGTAACGCCTTAAAGGCATTTGTTAAACATTGTTTCAAGTTTGTTATCTAATAAAGTGTGTTTCGTTTTGGTTTACGAATTTGAATCCCTAAAGTCTTTGAAATCATATCATATGCATTTCATTCCCATGCACCTCATAACAGGTACCCTTACAGGTTTTCTCATCTTCTTCGTTGTTTATTTCAGCACATCATGTCTGCTGAAACATCAACTGATCAAGCCATCAAGGCTCTGCAAGCTCAAAACGCCCAGTTCCAGGAAATGTTCATGAATTTGGCCAAGGGTCAGCAAGATCTGAAGACTCTTATGTTGAAGGATAAGAAGAAGAAGAAGAAGAAGAAGAAGACAGTCTTCCTGAATATGGGTCGTAGGTTCGGGAACAATTTGCAGGATGTTGACTTATCTCACTCATCTGGAGGGGGAGAAAACCAAGAAGAAAGAAGGGCTCCTAGCCCTGTTGTTTCTGACAACGAGACTGATTTTGACGAAGACCAGTATCCTCCGGCTGAGGATAGGTATAAACAGCTTGAAGACCGGTTAAGTACGATGGAGATCCAGAAGGTACCTGGATTGGACTTTGGTGATTTGGGTTTGTCATCTGGGGTGGTGATTCCCCACAAGTTTAAAGCACCAGTCTTTGCTAAATACGACGGGGTCTCCTGCCCGAAGCTACATCTCCGTTCGTATGTTAGAAAGATTCAACCATACACTGCTGACAAGAACCTCTGGATCCACTTCTTTCAAGATAGTCTTTCAGGGACTCAACTTGAATGGTTTTACCAGCTGGAAGGAGCTAGTATCCGTAATTGAGAGGACTTGGCTGCTGCTTTCTACAAGTAGTACCAATATAATGCCAACCTCGCTCCCACGCGTACCCAGCTTCAGGGTATGTCTATGGGTGTGAGCGAAGGTTTCAAAGACTACGCTCAGAAATGGAGGGACCTAGCTGGAAGAGTACAACCCCCGCTGGCTGATAGGGAGTTAGTGGATATGTTTCTGGGGACCTTGTCTGGTCCGTATTTCAACCATCTGATTGGAAGTTCATCGTCAGGTTTTACTGAGTTAATAATGACTGGGGAAAGAGTTAAATCCGATATCAAGAGCGGTAAGATACAGAAGGGTGCTTCGTCTAGTGTCGAGAAGAAGCCTTTTAAGAAAGAGTTCAGTGCAGTTTACAGTTCAAAAAGCCAGAATCGACCTGAACGCCGCCAAGCGGTTAACGCGGTAGTTATTTCAAGACCAACTACTGCCACACAACACAACAATCATCCAAGAGCCGAGAGGCCGCAAAGAAAATTCACTCGGCTCAGTATGACCTTATCTCAGATTCTGTCGCAATTGTTAAAGACCAACTTGGTGATTCCGAAGGAGGCCCCGAAGAATCCCAATACGATATCACCCATGTACAATCTGAACGCCCGCTGCGCTTTTCACTCTGATAGCCCAGGGAACGATACGAATGACTGTTGGGTCCTGAAGAATAAAGTACAGGATTTGATTGATGCCAAGGAGATTGAGTTTGAAGCGCCGGAAAAGCCTAATGTTGTGATTGCTCCTATGCCCAAGAATAGAGTGAATGCTATAGATGAAGACTCGTTTGTGGTTTCTGTGAAAGACATTGCTACTCCATTGATGACTGTGAAGAAGAACCTTCTGTTAGCCGGTTTATTTCTGGGCTGTGGCGAAGGTTGTCGTCTGTGTTCCGACCTACCTACTGGTTGCCATATTTTAAAGTCAGGTGTCCAACGCCTGATGGATAATAAAGAAATTATGTTTGAGAAGACTTTTGTTCCTTTGGTTCCTGTTGAAGAAGTTGCTATAATCACCATTTTCGACAATTCTTCCAAGGCTTCCTCGAGAAAGCCTGTTAAAATTACATCTGTTCCGAGAATCGCTCCCTTGATCATTATTGTTCCTGGACCTATCCCCTATACATCAGATAAAGTTGTCCCATGGCACTATGGGGCTGACGTGTATTATCACGGGGTTAAACAAGACTTGAATGCTGAAGAGGCTGATACTGACATCAGCAATATTGTTGGATCTAGTAAAGTCACCCGAAGCGGAAAGCTTTTCTCCCCTGAGATCTCTCCACCAGTTATTCGGAAGCCTATTGTTATTACACCTGCCGGTACATCTGCTATTGTCCTTGTTCAAGTTCCAATTCTTACCCCTGTTACCGAGTCATCTGACACTCGGGGAAAAGGGACCACCGATGAGCCTGCCCGGACGGAGGCACCGAAGAAGATTACTGTTGAATCCTCTAGACATGAGATAGAGGAAATTTTTAAGATCATCAAGAAAAGTGAGTACAATGTAGTCGAACAGCTGAGGCAAACCCCATCGAAGATCTCTATGCTATCTTTATTGTTGTGTTCAGAGGCCCATGCTAAGGCTCTGATTACTTTCTTGAAGACTGCGCACGTGCCGCAGGAGACATCTGCTGACCAGTTCAAAGATTGCATGGCTAGTCTGACAGCAGATAATGGGTTGGGTTTCTCTGACGCATACTTGACTGCTAAGGGGAAGAATCACAATGATGCCCTGCATGTCTCCATTGAGTGCAGGGGCACTACCCTAGCTCACGTGTTAGTGGATACTGGGTCTTAGTTGAATGTTTTACCCAAGAAGGCACTAGATCGGTTAGACTGTGAAGGGTTGGAGCTGAAGCCAAGTAACATTATGGTTAGGGCTTTTGATGGGTCCAAGAGAATGGTACACGGAGAAGTGGATATTCCAGTCAAGGTTAGTTCTCAGATTTTCGCGTCTACATTCTATGTGATGGGCATTCGGCCATCTTATTCTTGTTGGCTGGGTCGCCCGTGGATCCACAAAGTTGGGGAAGTGACTTCTACGCTTCACCAGATGCTGAAATACCCAATGAAGGGGAAAATTGTTACGGTACGAGGAGAAGAGGAATATATGATGAGCCACCTCAACTCTTTCCGGTATGTGGAGATGGACAGGGAGTTCATTAAGACCCCGTGTCAACATTTTGAAGAGGTTCCCCAGACGCTGGCATCAACTGAAACTGTTGTTGAGGATCCTCCAATGAAGATGGCTTCCTTCAAGGATGCCCGGGCTGTTATTGAGAAAGGTGGGTGTGCGAATTAGGGCCAACTCCCTGACTTTGCACATGAGACTAACAAGTTTGGTTTGGGTTTCACTGCAGAAGCTCAAAGGGCTGTTCGGTGTGCATGGATAGGAGGACCTCCCCTGTTTATCAGCAATTCAGGAGTAAATGCCATTGAAGACGGCGATGAAGAATCTGAGTTTGACAGCTGGATTTACCCAACTGCCGATGGTGGACTAAGCAATTGAACGGCAAAAAACTTCGTGCCAATTTCTTTTATTACCCAGTAATTAGACTTTTGTTTTGAATTTGTAACAGACAATTTTTAAACTTTACGGCCCGGTGTCTTACCCGAGGCACCGTGGCTTCGTTTGTGAGGGCTTGATATTTGTCATCTCCATATATCACTAATAAAAGCATTGGACGTTTCTTGCATTTCAAATTTTGTGCTCCTTTTTTTCTTTTTTATATATTGCAAAACAACTATTTTACACACACTCACATATACAGGTCTACATCCACTCTAGATCCCACTGATAACGACTCTGCTACTGCCGGTTATGACTTCGAAAGTCCGATCAACTTAGCCGAAGACGAAGCTGAAGATGATTGCGAAGTGCCTGGTGAACTTGCTAGACTGTTACTTCAGGAAGAGAGGGCCATACAACCACATGAAGAGCCAGTGGAAACAGTAAATCTGGGTACAGAGGCAGATAAGAAAGAGGTCAAGATCGGTGCAAATCTAGAATCTAATGT
The DNA here is from genome assembly GCA_948472305.1 of Vicia faba. NCBI lineage: Eukaryota > Viridiplantae > Streptophyta > Magnoliopsida > Fabales > Fabaceae > Vicia > Vicia faba. The sequence continues at coordinate 304,434,345 of OX451741.1, forward strand.
TAAGCAACGGTTGATTCAGATGCTGCGTGATTATGTGGAGATCTTTGCCGTGTCTTATATAGATATGCCTGGGTTAGATACTGATATCGTGGTTCACCGATTGCCTACCAAGGAAGACTGCCCTCCAGTGAAACAGAAGGTCCGCCGAATGCGCCCGGAGATGTCTGAGAAAATCAAGGCTGAAGTGATGAAACAGTTTGATGCAGGTTTTCTAGCAGTTACTTCTTACCCACAGTGGGTTGCCAACATGGTTCGAGTGCGGAAGAAGGATGGTAAGGTTCGAATGTGTGTTGACTATAGAGATCTGAACAGGGAAATCCCCAAGGATGATTTCCCTCTACCTCATATCGACGTTCTGGTTGACAACACCGCTCAGCATAAGGTTTTCTCCTTTATGGACGGTTTCTCCGGTTATAATCAGATTAAGATGGCTCCCGAGGATATGGAGAAGACAACCTTTGTTACTCAATGGGGTACCTTTTGCTACAAGGTCATGCCTTTTGGATTGAAAAATGTTGGGGCAACCTATCAGTGCGCCATGGTCGCCTTGTTCCACGACATGATCCATCATGAGATTGAAGTATACGTTGACGACATGATTGCAAGATCCCAGACTGAAGGGGAACATCTGGACCATCTTCAGAAGCTATTTGATAGGTTGAAGTTGTACAAGCTAAGGTTAAACCCAAACAAGTGCACCTTCAGGGTGAGATCTGGTAAGCTACTAGGTTTCGTCGTAAGTGATAAAGGTATTCAAGTGGATCCTGCAAAGGTGAAGGCTATACAGGAAATTCCAGTTCCCCGAACAGAGAAAGAAGTCAGAGGCTTTCTGGGATGTTTGAACTATATTTCCCGATTCATCTCACACCTGACTGCTACTTGTGAGCCAATATTCAAGCTGCTGAAGAAAGATCAAGTGGTAAGATGGAACGATGAATGTCAAGCCGCTTTCGAAAGGATCAAAGAGTATCTCCAAGAGCCATCCATTCTGATGCCTCCAGTTGAAGGGAGACCTCTGATCTTATACTTGACAGTACTCGAAAATTCAATGGGGTGTGTGCTAGGGCAGCATGACGAGTCTGACCGAAAAGAGCATGTTATTTATTACCTTAGCAAAAAGTTTACCGACTGCGAGACCCGATACTCGTTGCTTGAGAAAACGTGTTGCGCTTTGGCATGGCCTGCTCGCTGGCTGAGACAATATATACTGACTCACACTACTCTATTGATATCAAAGGTGGATCTAATCAAGTATATCTTCGAGAAGCCTGCCTTGTCCGGAAGAATAGCAAGATGACAGATGATCTTGACTGAGTATGACATCCAGTATACGACCCAAAAAGCAATTAAGGGAAGTTTGTTGGCAGGTCATTTGGCACATCAGGCAGTGGACGATTACCAGTCTATGAACTTTAAATTCCCAGATGAGAATATCATGATAGTGACTGACTATGAGACACCTGGACCGGATGAAGGACCTGAGGAAGGATCTCGATGGTCTATGTACTTTGATGGAGCTTCAAATGCTTTGGGTAATGGCATTGGCGCCGTGATCATATCTCATAAAGGCTCTCATACTTTGTTCATTGCCCGACTATGTTTCAACTGCACCAACAACATGGCGGAGTATGAAGCGTGCATCATGGGTCTTCGAGCAACAATTGACCTAAGGATTATGTTTCTAAGTGTCTTCGGAGATTCCGCTCTCGTGATCAGTCAGATCAAAGGCGAGTGGGATACAAAACACCCAAATCTTATTCCTTACAAGGAGTATGTATTGACGTTGCTTCCGCACTTCGAGGAGATAACCTTTGAACACTTCCCTAGAGAGGAGAATCAGTTAGCGGATGCGCTAGCTACGATGTCTTCTATGTTCAAGGTCAATTGGGACAACGAGGCTCCCCTGATTACCATTTAAAGGTTGGACGAACCTGCACATTGTTGTGATATTGAGACTGAAGAGACAACGGATAAACCCTGGTTTCATGAGGTGAAGAGGTATCTTGAGGCTCAGGAATACCCCGAGGGCGCATCTGTTAATGATAAGAAGTTTCTGAGGAGGTTCGCGGCGAAGTTCTTCATCAGTAATGGTGTTATTTACAAGCGCAACCATGATTCGACCTTACTGCGATGTGTGGATAAGAACGAAGAGGAAAGGATTATGGTAGATTTACACGAAGGTACTTTTGGAACTCATTCCAGTGGACACACCATGGCAAAGAAGATCCTACGTGCAGGATATTATTGGTCCACCATGGAAACCGACTGTTATCAGCATTCTCGGACATGTCACAAATGCCAAGTCTATGCTGATAAAGTACATATACCTTTGGTTCCTCTAAACGTCTTGACAGCTCCGTGGCCTTTTGCAATGTGGGGCATCGACATGATCGGCGAGATCAGAACTACGGCATCCAACGGGCATCGTTTCATCTTGGTAGTAATTGATTACTTTACGAAGTGGGTTGAAGCAGCTTCCTTTTCTACTGTAACCAAGAACGTCGTGGCACGGTTCATTCGGCACAATCTGATATGTCGATATGGTGTACCAGAGAGGATCATTACGGACAATGGTACAAATCTCAATAATAAGATGATCACCGAGCTCTGCAAGCAGTTCAAGATACAGAATCACAACTCTTCTCCCTACTGGCCGAAGATGAATGGGGTTGTTGAAGCGGCTAATAAGAACATTAAGAAGATTGTGCAGAAGATGACGGTGATATACAAAGATTGGCACGAGATGTTACCATTTGCTCTTCATGGATATCGTACCTCAGCGTGGACGTCAACAGGGGCAACACCTTATTCCTTGGTATATGGCATGGAAGCCGTCTTACCCATTGAAGTTCAGATACCCTCTCTTCGGATTATGAAGGACGCAGGTTTGAGCGAAGATGACTGGATTCAGACTCGGCTTGATCAGCTGAACTTAATCCACGAAAAGAGACTTACTGCTATTTGTCATGGTCAGACGTATCAAAAGCGGATGATCAAGGCATTTAACAAGAAAGTTAGACGACAAGAGTATCAAGTTGGGGATCTGGTGATCAAGCGCATTATCTTACCTCAAGGTGATCCCAGGGGCAAATGGACCCCTACTTACGAAGGGCCATTTGTGGTTAAGAACATTTTCTCAGGAGGAGCTATGATTCTAACCACCATGGATGGTGAGGACCTTCCTCACCCCGTCAATGCATACATAGTGAAAAAATACTACGCATAATCAAAGACCCGCTAGGTTGACAGGCCTAGGCAAAAATAAGGGCTTCCCGGCGAACCAAAAGGGTTCGGGTAAAAATAAGGGATGAAAATGAAAAATCTGTACACCCGGCAAGTCGAAAACCTGAAAAGGCGGCTTGGGCAAAAAGGGGTATCCCGGTGGACTGAAAACCCGAAAGGGCGGTCCAGGCAAAAATTAGGGATCAAAGCGTAACACTATGTCTCATTGGATCACCTTGCAACCAGACTTCAGTATCGACTATCAAGCTCGGACGACACCAAACAATCTGATCTACCTTCAACCAAGTAGCAAAGTGATGAGATGCTCGAGGACATAAAGACAATAGTAGAGTTGGAACCCAGTGGGATTATTCACATAGCTGTTTTTCTTTGTTTATTACAAATTGTATAAATTCTATTTGTTCGGCGGAGTTCTCTTACTAGGACGTCATCCCCTTGTACAAAAACGCCTATTTACAGGCCAAACTTCAAAGTCAATACAATTCATTTTCAAAGAAATTTCAACTGTTTTTCCTTTTTCTGTTTTGTTTTGCAAAGAACGTCCAATGTTCATTTTTGATATATGCATTTGACATTAATTGTTGCTCATAAATATTTACATGCGAAACAAAAGACGATTACTCGTAATATCAGAAACAGGGGCAAATGAGAAATGTCCAAACTATACAGTTGCCTGTCCACCAGGTACAAAGGTAGATTCAGCTGAAGAATATGATCGAGGTACTTTTACTCCCCGCAGATTAAGAAGAGACAACAAGGTTAACTCTCCCCAGCTGAGACTTGCAACTGTGAATGAATTGGTAATATTCTCCCCAAGCAGAATTTCTCTATCATCAGCACCGAAAAGTCTTACCATCCCCGGCGGAGTATAAGATATCCCCAGTGGAGTTTGAAAATTCTCCCCAACGCAGTCTGAAAAGCTTCCCCAGTGGAGTGTGGAGAATCATCCCCAGTAGACTTTGGAAGATTGTTCCCAGTAGAGTCTAAAAGGTTATCCCCAGTTAAGTCGCAACTGAAAGATCATCTCCAGCGGAGTTCATTCCTTCCAGCAATGGTAATTCATTCCCAGTAGATTCTATCAACGGAATCCTCTACAGAGCATCTCTTCCCCACAGAGTAATCTCCTCATCATTTTATTCCCCAGCGAAGTTATCCTCTCCTGCAAGTTTATTCTCACATTCATCTCCATTCGCTGTCCCCAGCAGAAACGAAGAATTCAACTCTTTTTCTCCAACAGCTATCCGGGATTTATTTGCCCCAGCTAAAAACATTACATTTCCATACATCATGACACGTGCATATACGCATCATACAACACAATCTCATTTATTTTGAGAACATCATTGCTTGATACATATCATGCATTACATACAGCTAACCTTTACCTTTCAGGAAGGATGCGGTTAAACTCTCACAAAACTCAAAGCTATGAAGCTTTTACCTCAGTCGAATTACTGACAAGTTCTTAAATCTCAGCAGAGATGTTTTTCTCAGTTGAATTACAGACAAGGTCCTAAATCTCGACAAAGTATTCCTCTGTTGAATTATAGACAAGTTCCTAAATCTCAGCAGAGAATTTTCTCAGTTGAATTACGGGCAAGTTCTTAAATCTCGATGAAGATGTTTCCTCCAGTCGAATTACTGACAAGTTCTTAAATCTCAACAGAGTTTTTCTCAGTTGAATTACAGACAAGGTCCTAAATCTCGACAAAGTATTCCTCCGTTGAATTACAGACAGATTCCTAAATCTCAGCAGAGAAGTTTTCTCAGTTGAATTACGGGCGAGTTCTTAAATCTCGACGAAGATGTTTCCCCAAGTCGAATTACTGACAAGTTCTTAAATCTCAACAGAGATGTTTTTCTCAGTTGAATTACAGACAAGGTCCTAAATCTTGACAAAGTATTCCTCCGTTGAATTACACACAAGTTCCTAAATCTCAGCAGAGAATTTTCTCAGTTGAATTACGGGCAAGTTCTTAAATCTCGATGAAGATGTTTCCTCCAGTCGAATTACTGACAAGTTCTTAAATCTCAACAGAGTTTTTCTCATTTGAATTACAGACAAGGTCCTAAATCTCGACAAAGTATTCCTCCGTTGAATTACAGACAGGTTCCTAAATCTCAGCAGAGAAGTTTTCTCAGTTGAATTACGGGCGAGTTCTTAAATCTCGACGAAGATGTTTCCCCAAGTCGAATTACTGACGAGTTCTTAAAACTCAGCAGAGATGTTTTCTCAGTTGAAGTACAGACAAGGTCCTAAATCTCGAAAAAGTATTCCACCGTTGAATTACAGACAAGTTCCTAAATCTCAGCAGAGAAGTTTTCTCAGTTGAATTACGAGCAAGTTCTTAAATCTCGATGAAGATGTTTCTCTCCAGTCGAATTACTGACAAGTTCTTAAATCTCAGCAGAGATGTTTTTCTCAGTTGAATTACAGACAAGGTCCTAAATCTCGACAAAGTTCCTCCGTTGAATTACAGACAAGTTCCTAAATCTCAGCAGAGCAGTTTTCTCAGTTGAATTACGGGCAAGTTCTTAAATCTCGACGAAGATGTTTCCCCCTAAGTTGAATTATGGGCAAGTTCCTAAATCTCAACACCTCAGTTGAATTACGGGCAAGTTCCTAAATCTCAACACCTCAGTTGGATTACGGACGAGTTCCTTTCCCTCAACAAAGACCAGACTTCCCCAGCGGAATTTTCCACAACAACAGGTATACAAGCTCTCGCTAAGGAATCTCTTATGCGATCGACACTCCTTCAGATGGCATCTTTAAGACCATCCTCCCGGAAGAAATCTCCAAATGGCATCTGTAAGCCCATTCCCAACATCACAAGGCTGATACTACTTCATGCGAGTGCAAATTTCTAGGCACTCTAGTGTTCAATCCTCTTCCACCTTAGGATCACGAAAGACACGAAAGCCAATCTACATCCTCAGGTTTAAGAAGATTGAACAGGGGCAGATGTTGTACCCCAAAATTTTCCCTCCCATATTCCTCAAAACATTTCAAGAAAAATCTCCAAGTTGCTCAAGGTAGTCCAAGAGTTGGTCAGACAAGCTTTCTCCTAAGGCAGTCTACCCAAAATTAGGGTTTTGCATTGCATCAATATCCTTGAGTCCAAGTGACCCCAAGTGCTCACCAATGTCCTAATATGTTCTCAAGATCATCCATGTCAAGTTTCAAGCCTTGCAGAGGAAATTTGCTCAGTCAATTGTTCAAAGGTCCAAAAATCGACTGTGATAGGGCAAAAGTCAACTGTGACCCAAATATAGTCAAACTTCAATTTTTTTTGTCAAAATTCTCATTTTGAAGGATACTTCATCATTTGATCAAGGGTTGATCATGATTCATCAAGATTCAAAAGTTGCTAAATTAGGGTTTTGTAGGAAAAGTCAACCCAACTTTGACCAAGCATAACTTTCTCATACTTTATGATAAATGACCCATCCAAAGCTCATTTTTAAGAGGATTCAATTCCCTACAATCCATATTCATATCCTAAGATCAAAAAATGCACTCACAAGAAGTTATGAATTTTGACATTATAGGTCATTTTTGAAAGTCAACAAAAACACTTTTTCTGTCAAAGCTTCTAACTTGAACATGGAATATCAAATTGAGATGAGACCAAAAGGGTTGGTTAGAGGACATCTCAGTCTTTCTAAAAAGTCTAAGAACACCTCCAAAAGTTCAAAATTGAAGAAGTTATGCATTGTTGAAGTTGGACTTTTTTGCAAAATTGCCAAAAGTCAACTATCCCCAAAACATCAAATTTTGCCAAATGGGCCCATTCTTTTTCACTTGTTTTGAGTTTGCCTTATTGCCCACCTGCTCCAGCTTTGGCCATGTGTCCATTATCTTATTTTTATTATTTAATTTGATTTTTATTTGAATTAATTCATTTTAAATCAAATAAAATCACATAAAATCAAAAAAAATTGAAAGCTAAAGATCTTGTGATCATTTCAGGATCCAATTACAGCTAGCTTTGCAATCAAACTCGTATCAAGGTCATTATGCACAAGGAGATTGGATTTAGGCCAAGTTTGGAAAGCTTTAATAGAGGATAAAATCAAATCTCAAAATCATGAATGGAGGAAGATTTGGACATAATTTTTTACCCTAATGTATTGTACAATACATAAGTAGGCGGGAGACACACGAATCAGGGTTAGAGATTAGTTCTAGAGGCAGAACAAAGTTTGCAAAAAACAAGAAAAAGCTTGAGATTGAAATCAGTCATAGAGGCATCCTCAAGGCTTGGCAAGCATCTCAATCGTTTCCTGGCCATCTCCAAAAGCGAAACCAATCAGAACCACGCGTTTTTTGGCTTCCCAGAGCACTGTAAGTCTCACGCGAGGTAGCCCTGTTCTTGATTTCGTATCTCAGAAATTAGGCATTGTTATAATGAAATAATTGCATATTTGTAATCACCATGCCATTTGCAAGCTTTTGACATTAACCAATTTCATTTATCTGACCAATATGAATATCCACCATTGTTAGGGTTTCGTCCTTGTTTTCTGGGCTTTTATTTTCCAGGTACAATTAGCCATGATAATGACTATGGTTGTGATCAGCAGGTTGAGACGAACTCAACCATGGTCTTAGAATGCATTTTCATGGCCTATTCAAGATTTTGGAATGGACATGGTTTGTAGTGACGGACGGGGTCCGTAGGTATAGGTCCTGGAACTTTTGGCAACGGTTCAGGGACAAGGATGATGATTTGTCATCCATCCATAGGACCATTTAAAAACGCGCGCTCTTTTTTTATTTATTTCTGGCAATTGATTTTGTTTTTATATATTACATTATGCTTGTATTATTATAACAAATGAAACAACGCAGCCCAGTGGTAGACACCTCAGCGCTTAAGGCATCCCAAGGCTGGAGGTCAGGGGTTCGATCCCTGCCTCCAACAATTTGCATTTTCTTATTTGTTTTCAGGTAATCCCATATACGCCTAGGCCAGGAGTTCCACCATGTTCATCCTTCATCCATGTGCCAGATGGCCAGATGGTTAGATCTGGTGGCCAATCCTTGAAGGCACATCATAAGCTAGTCAATGCATGTGCATAGGATCACCAAAAGTCCAATGGACCAGCATCAATTGGGCCAACAAATTGCTTTTGACACCTCCAATGAATCAGGCCCAATTTCTCATTCTCTCATACTTTGTTTTTTTATTTAGTTATTTTAATTTTGTTTAATTAATTTCTAACCAATAATAAATTTTCCTTTTTTATCAAAAAATCACCAAAATACTTTTTATCCAATTAAAATTCAGAATTTTATTTTTATTAATAAATGCTAACTAATTAATTAGGTTTAAGTCTAGAATAACTTTAATTTATTTTTATAAATATTTAAAATCAATTAGAATTAATTAGGTCTTAACATTCATTTAATTATTTTAATTTCTTTCTTAAATTAACAAAAACTCCAAAAATAGGTCATTAATTATTTTTTTCATTAATTAATTTATTTTATAATTAATTTAGTATTTAATTTAGGATTTAATTTCTTTTCTTAAAATAAAAACAACAAAAAAAAGGGCATTTTCGTTTAAAAGGGTCAAAACCCTAACTTCACATCCGATTTAATTTCGCGTCGCGCTTTATATTTCTTTATCCAATTAATGTATCTGCTTCCGGTATGTAATAATTAATTAGGACATTTATTTATTTTACCGCTTTATTTTATTTTCAAAGGGTTCTTTTTGGCGATGTAAATACCCGACGCCTTGTAATTTAATTTCCGCACCTTTAATTTCTGCAAATTACAACTGTTAGATGTTTGATAATAGGGTTTGCATGACAAGAATGAATGCTTAATCTTAAAATCAAATTAGATCACCCTTAACATGTGTAAAGATAAAAATAACTGAAATCGACACACTCGCACATGCGCACTCCTAGGGTACACCCCACTTGGTTGCCTTCGTACACGGTCATTGAGTATAGGTCATTTTAGAGGTCGTCCTCTTGTCTAAAAGATCATAGTTGCCTCGAAACGATTGCCTCAGATATTGTTGCCTCAAACAAATGATCTAATACATTAGGGTTACCGCTAAGGCGTCCTAACATTGCTTTGGTGACCGTATGTCCCTCTTTCGAATTGACCCGCAAACTCCAACGACGGTGCTACCTACTCACTAATAGTGGGATAGCATTGTCTAAAGGAAACAAACATAGAACGATTCCTTTTTCGAGTAGGTAGATTAGTTCTTAAGTACTTGCTCAAATAAAACAAAAATTTTTCACACTTACACTTTTACGAACAAGTTTTCAAAAATACTTCATTACACTCTTGAAGACAGACGCAAGAGTTAAATCGAAGTTAAAATAAAAACTTTTCAAAACCCACAAACACAAAAGAAATTTTTTTTGAAAATGATGAGCAAGTACCTAAGAGCCCGTAGATAACTACGGATAGAAAGGGTGCTAATACCTTCCCTTTCTATAAATCTACCCCCCGTACTCAGAAATATCTCGAAAAATGAATTTTTCTGTGCTTTTTTCCTTTCCTTGTTGGATAAAATAAAAGACGATGGTGACTCTTGCTTACCGCGACATTTTGCAAACACAAACGCAAAACGCAAACCAGAAAAATTTCCTTAACGAAATAATGGAAACCACGAGCCCGGTTCTGGCCACCGTATCAAAGAACTGGCGACTCTGTTGGGGAACTTTTTAAGTGGGGTGTACCTTAGGAATAGTTCATCATAATGTTTTCAATTGCTTGATTTGTATGATTTATCTTTGCGGGTTTGCATCGGAGTTACTATAGATCCTAACCCGCATCTGGGGATATCTTTTAGGTAAGTAGCAATAGACTGTGAGGGAATTGTACAGTGTAGACCGATACAGTTGAAGCAATAGCTACATTGGTGTGGCACTTTAGTTTGTACTGATATCCCTTGTGGTGGAACAAGGAGAATATGGGTCTTCTAAGGGGTCATTAAGCACCAACTGACCTTAGAACCTATAATTGACCAACTTGGCCATAGAACAGTAGCAGTATGCTACACTCATTGAGACCAAACTCTTGCGATGATTTCAACAGTAAGAAAAGGTTGCTAAACTGGAATTATGACCGATCGAGGATGGTCAGTGATATTGAGATCCTCTAGAACCCGGTTACTATTATTAGGACAGGTTGAACCAACTAAACTGAAAGAGGGTAATACCTAAACTCCTTGCCAGCCTGAAATCTAAGAGCTACTGTGTGACTTGTTTTCCCTTACCATGTTTGCCATCTGTGAATACTTGTGGTGTGTTTCTATCATAACATCATGTATCATGACATTGCATGCATATTGCATTGGACTAACCATTTCAAAGACACAGGGGATTCATCTTTGTTCTGTTTTGTAGGTCATGGCACCTATGCGTAGAAACACTATTCGGATCAGTTTTGTTCAGATTCCTACTCAGCTTAAAGATTTAATTTCCAAGGTCCCTGATACTTCCTCTTTTGATAGAAGACATGGGCACATCCTTGGTTTGGTCACTTCCAGATTGGATGAGCAGATGATGAGTGTCTTGTGCCAGTTCTTTGACCCACTATACCATTGCTTCACCTTCCCGAACTATCAGTTGGTCCCCACCTTGGAAGAGTTCTCTCATCTACTTGGTATTTCTATTTTAGAGCAGACTCCATTTACAGGTTGGGAGAAAGCTCTTAGGCCAGAAGATGTTGCTACAGCCCTACATCTGACAAAGGCTGAGGTAATGTCTAATTGGGAGACTCGAAGTGGGACAAAAGGCTTCTTGGCTAAGTTCTTGGTTTATCGGGCTAATCATTTCTGGGACAATTTAGACTTTCAGGCGTTCGAGGACATCCTGGCTCTTCTCATTTATGGTCTGGTTCTGTTTCCAAACTCATATTCTTTTGTCGACGTGAATGCGGTGAAGATTTTCATGTCCCGTAATCCAGTGCCCACTCTCTTGGGTGATATTCTGCATACCCTATATGCCCGTACTGCTCAGAAACGGGGAACCCTTATGTGCTGTGCACCATTGCTGGCGAGGTGGTTTATTTCTCACCTACCCAAATTTATTTTGAAGAACAAGGAAGGCATGGGTTGGGCCTACTGAATTATGTCTCTCGCTTACACTAACGTTATCTGGAGTACTAACATGGAAGAAGTAGCTATTATTGATCGCTGTAGGGAATACCCCAATGTTCCACTACTTGGAATTCGAGGAGGGATCACCTATAATCCTTGTCTGGCCTTACGTCAGTTTGGGTGAGCTAGGAGGGAAGGACCTCATGAGTTGCTGATGCCAAGCATTGTCTTTGACTTCCAAGGGGATAGTGACGAGCATCGCCGCAGGTTCATACGAGCTTGGGATAGGGTTCAGAGGTCTGATCCGCACGAGCTAGGAATGAAGACCTCTCTTCCGATGGAACCGTATCTCCGATGGGTTTGAATCTGTGCCCAAAATCTGGGAATGCCATGCGAAGCTGTCTTACCGGTAATTATTGAGAGTATTGATGAAGAAGGGGTTCCTCCTAGCATCCTCCACCCATACATGCCTATTGACATTGGGGCATTAAAAAGGTCTTGGATGCAGTTGAGAGAAGAATGGGATACTTACAGAGAAAAGTATCACGAGCAGGAGCAAAAGATTCTAAAGCTTACAAGACAGCTGGAGAATGAGAAGGTCCTCAATGATTATGTCAGCACAGGAGGAAAACGACCATGGGAGCGCTGATGTCTTTTATTATTGCTTTTAGTTTTGATTTACTTTTCAGTATCTTTTTTGTAACGCCTTAAAGGCATTTGTCAAACATTGTTTCAAGTTTGTTATCTAATAAAGTTTGTTTCGCTTTGGTTTACGAATTTGAATCCCTAAAGTCTTTGAAATCATATCATACGCATTTCATTCCCATGCACCTCATAACAGGTACCCTTACAGGTTTTCTCATCTTCTTCTCTATTTATTTCAGCACATCATGTCTGCTGAAACATCAACTGATCAAGCCATCAAGGCTCTGCAAGCTCAAAATTCCCAGTTCCAGGAAATGTTCATGAATTTTGCCAAGGGTCAGCAAGATCTGAAGACTCTTATCTTGAAGGATAAGAAGAAGAAGAAGAAGAAGAAGACAGACTTCCTGAATATGGGTCGTAGGTTCGGGAACAATTTGCAGGATGTTGACTTATCTCACTCATCTGGAGAGGGAGAAAACCAAGAAGAAAGAAGGGCTCCTAGCCCTGTGGTTTCTGACAACGAGACTGACTTTGACAAAGACCAGTATCCTCCGGCTAAGGATAGGTATAAAGATCTTGAAGACCGGTTAAGTACGATGGAGATCCAGAAGGTACCTGGATTGGACTTTGGTGATTTGGGTTTGTCATCTGGGGTGGTGATTCCCCACAAGTTTAAAGCACCAGTCTTTGCTACATACAACGGGGTCTCCTGCCCAAAGCTACATCTCCGTTCGTATGTTAGAAAGATTCAACCATACACTGCTGACAAGAACCTCTGGATCCACTTCTTTGAAGATAGTCTTTCAGGGACTCAACTTGAATGGTTTTACCAGCTGGAAGGAGCTAGTATCCGTAATTGGGAGGACTTGGCTGCTGCTTTCTACAAGCAGTACCAATATAATGCCGACCTCGCTCCCACGCGTACCCAGCTTCAGGGTATGTCTATGGGTGCGAGCGAAGGTTTTAAAGACTATGCTCAGAAATGCAGGGACCTAGCTGGAAGAGTACAACCCCTGCTGGCTGACAGGGAGTTAGTGGATATGTTTCTGGGGACCTTGTCTGGTCCGTATTTCAACCATCTAATTGGAAGTTCATCGTCAGGTTTTACTGAGTTAATAATGACTGGGGAAAGAGTTAAAGCCGGTATCAAGAGCGGTAATATACAGAAGGGTGCTTCGTCTAGTGCCGAGAAGAATCCTTTTAAGAAAAAGTCCAGTGCAGTTTACAGTTTAAAAATCCAGAATCGACCTGAACACCGCCAAGCGGTTAATTCGTTAGTTATTTCAAGACCAACTGCTGCCACACAACATAACAATCAGCCAAGAGCCGAGAGGCCGCGAAGACAATTCACTCGGCTCAGGATGACCCTGTCTCAAATTCTGCCGCAGTTGTTAAAGACCAACTTTGTAATCACCATGCCATTTGCAAGCTTTTGACATTAACCAATTTCATTTATCTGACCAATATGAAGATCCACCATTGCTAGGGTTTCGTCCTTGTTTTTGGGGCTTTTATTTTCAGGTATAATTAGCCATGATAATGGCTATGGTTGTGATCAGCAGTTTGAGACGAACTCAACCATGGTCTTAGAATGCATTTTCATGGCCTATGCAAGATTTTGGAATGGACATGTTTTGTAGTGGCGGACGGGGTCCGTAGGTATAGGTCCTGGAACTTTTGGCAACGGTTCAGGGACAAGGATGATGATTTGTCATCCATCCATAGGACCATTTAAAAACGCGCGCTCTTTTTTTATTTATTTCTGGCAATTGATTTTGTTTTTATATATTACATTATGCTTGTATTATTATAACAAATGAAACAACGCAGCCCAGTGGTAGACACCTCAGCGCTTAAGGCATCCCAAGGCTGGAGGTCAGGGGTTCGATCCCTGCCTCCAGCAATTTGCATTTTCTTATTTGTTTTCAGGTAATCCCATATACGCCTAGGCCAGGAGTTCCACCATGTTCATCCTTCATCCATGTGCCAGATGGCCAGATGGTTAGATCTGGTGGCCAATCCTTGAAGGCACATCATAAGCTAGTCAATGCATGTGCATAGGATCACCAAAAGTCCAATGGACCAGCATCAATTGGGCCAACAAATTGCTTTTGACACCTCCAATGAATCAGGCCCAATTTCTCATTCTCTCATACTTTGTTTTTTTATTTAGTTATTTTAATTTTGTTTAATTAATTTCTAACCAATAATAAATTTTCCTTTTTTATCAAAAAATCACCAAAATACTTTTTATCCAATTAAAATTCAGAATTTTATTTTTATTAATAAACGCTAACTAATTAATTAGGTTTAAGTCTAGAATAACTTTAATTTATTTTTATAAATATTTAAAATCAATTAGAATTAATTAGGTCTTAACATTCATTTAATTATTTTAATTTCTTTCTTAAATTAACAAAAACTCCAAAAATAGGTCATTAATTATTTTTTTCATTAATTAATTTATTTTATAATTAATTTAGTATTTAATTTAGGATTTAATTTCTTTTCTTAAAATAAAAACAACAAAAAAAAGGGCATTTTCTTTTAAAAGGGTCAAAACCCTAACTTCGTATCCGATTTAATTTCGCGTCGCGCTTTATATTTCTTTATCCAATTAATGTATCTGCTTCCGGTATGTAATAATTAATTAGGACATTTATTTATTTTACCGCTTTATTTTATTTTCAAAGGGTTATTTTTGGCGATGTAAATACCCGACGCCTTGTAATTTAATTTCCGCACCTTTAATTTCTGCAAATTACAACTGTTAGATGTTTGATAATAGGGTTTGCATGACAAGAATGAATGCTTAATCTTAAAATCAAATTAGATCACCCTTAACATGTGTAAAGATAAAAATAACTGAAATCGACACACTCGCACATGCGCACTCCTAGGGTACACCCCACTTGGTTGCCTTCGTACACGGTCATTGAGTATAGGTCATTTTAGAGGTCGTCCTCTTGTCTAAAAGATCATAGTTGCCTCGAAACGGTTGCCTCAGATATTGTTGCCTCAAACAAATGATCTAATACATTAGGGTTACCGCTAAGGCGTCCTAACATTGCTTTGGTGACCGTATGTCCCTCTTTCGAATTGACCCTCAAACTACAACGACGATGCTACCTACTGTTGTACCCCAAAATTTGCCCTCCCTTTTTCACAAGAAATCACAACCCCAGGGTTTTTCTCTGATTTTTAAGATCGGCTCGAGAATCAGCTAAAACAGACTCTTCTTTATCAGTTAGTCCAGAATTAGGGTTTCCACTGATTTTGTTGAGATTAGCTCAGGAATTGATCAGACAGATCTTTCTTTGGCAGTAATCCAGGATTAGGGTTCGCGCTCGCATTTTTCAAAAAAAAAACTGAATCCTCAGAAATTCAATTAACTGTTACATTGTTTTCACGCTTGTTCAAAATTACTGGTTGTTTCTCAAAACCTAAATATCTGGGATAGGAGCTGAGACTTTTGTTTGGAACTTTGAGGCATTGGTTTGATCAGTGGAGTGAAAGGTTTATGGAATGCTCGTTTGTTTAACTGTACAACGCATATGTTAATTGGAATACTACGCGTATTGTGATTGATGCAAGGTTACGAGACTGCAAAGTTTGTTGATTATTTATTTCATCTGGATTAAAGTTATTGAGATACATTTCCAGTTATTTTAATTTAAGAGTCTTAAATAATTAAATAGACAATACAAGGAAAGATTGGAATATTTGACAGTAGAAATTTCTTTTTTTGATAAAGACTTTTATTTATTTTCAAGTGTTGTTACAAATTTTATTCGAATATTGTAAGAATACAACTTATAATATTTATAATAAAATTTGTTTACAATAAATGGAAAAATAAATCTAAGCCTAAATCTCTTGAGATCTTTGACTTTTACTGCGTCCTCCATTTTCCAACTGGTATTTATCTGCAAAAGACAGAAGAAAAAGAAATCAGTGCAATTAACTGAAAAGAATTTTCAAGCAGATAAATAGAAAAATCATCATTAAAGCTTGTTGGCTGAAATCAGAATGCTATTGGATTCATCATGTTTTTACTTTTTCTATTTGCAAATCACAAGAAGATTTCTCTTCTTGGTTCACAAAGAGAAAAGTAAAAATAATTTGCAAGCATACAATTAATTCAAAATGCAAAGATATGAGGCAGCAAGGCAAAGCAAACTGCAAACTAAATTCCAAACTGCATTAGTCAACCAAGTCAGCATGAGCAAGCATGGCAAGCTAACTACAAATGCAAACTGAATGTCAAACTAAGTTGCAAAGCTGTCAAAGAAAGTACACAATGTAGGAAATATGGAAAGAAATTACAACAATGCAGAGATAAACCAAAGTTACAAGCCAAGAAGGCTTTTCAATTTCATCATCATTTTCTGGCCCAACAAGCTTTTCAGAATGATAATATAATAAGCAATTAAAAATGCTTATGGAGAGAGAGAAAGAGAGAACCAGAAAAAGTTTGCAGTTTTGGCAAAAGCAGGCTATTGTCCAAGACAAGAAGAGAAGATAAAAGATATAAAAGAGCAAGACTGCATAGCAGTCCAGCAGAGGGGAGAGCCCACAAAATTTGCATTGCATAACTTGTATTACAAAGCTCAAAACTAACATCAAGCCTGCCTTCCAAAACTAACAGCAAGCTTGCCTTCCAAAACTCAACAACAAGCCTGCCTTCCCAAAACTCAACAACCTGCAAAACTGCATGCTAAAATCCAAACAAGTTCAATTCCAAACCTGCCTGTACAGAAAACTCAAACTGATGTCAAAACCAAAAACCTGTAAACAACAAATCTTACAGGCCTGTTTCAAAAACCCAAACAAAGCAAACCTGCTTAAACTGCATCAGCCTGCTCAACAAACACAAGCAAACCTGCTTAAACTGCATCAGCCTGCTCAACAAATACCCAGGCCAAGCCCAAGACAAACCTGCAAGCCAAAGCATTACAAACTGCAAAACTGTAAAGCTACAGATCTTCCTGCAACCATAAAAAGCCAAAATCAAAGAACCCGCATAACCTCCAAAACTCCAAACTTATAAGCCAAATAACCACAAAACAGAACAAAGGCCAAAGCTCGAAAAACTCAAGCAAACCTGCATCACAAACTGCAACTTACCAAAAATCCAAACACAAACAACTCAAGCTTGTTTGCCCAAAACAACTCAAGCCTGCTTGCCCAAAACGACTCAAGTCTGCATTTCATAACAGCATAACCTGCTTGCAAACTTACCAAAATTGCATAAAAACACAGTCTAGCTTCATCAAACAAACAAAGGAGCAAAAGTCTCAGAATACATTCATCATCAACATAATCATCAGAATACATTCATCATCAACATAATCATCAGAATACATTCATCATCAACTCAAACCAAATCAACAACAAGCAAATCTCAGAATATTATCATCATCGATATCCATATCAAAACTAGAAAAGGGAAGAGATTCAGAAACAATATAGTTTTCAGAAACACGATCATCATCAAACCTTCAAAGAGGAAAGAAAATACAGAAATACCAAAAGCGACGTTCATCTTCATCCTCTTTCCGCCTCCGGCCACCAAGAGCGCCGCCGTTCCAACCCTCCATCCATTCTCCAGAAACGAAGCACCAAGGTATTAGTTTCCTTTCCCTCAATTTTTCTGCATCTCACGCATGAAGCATCAAAAAATCAAAACATGCAAACGATAAAACGCACAAGAATCACACAAATGTAAACTATAAAAACGCGTTTAGAACGAAAAAAGAGATACCTTTTAAATCACCGCCTTGTACCG
The DNA here is from genome assembly GCA_948472305.1 of Vicia faba. Classification (NCBI taxonomy): domain Eukaryota; kingdom Viridiplantae; phylum Streptophyta; class Magnoliopsida; order Fabales; family Fabaceae; genus Vicia; species Vicia faba. The sequence goes on from OX451741.1 coordinate 304,452,099, forward strand.
CCATGGAGAGGAGAGGATGAAGGTGGCGCTCTAATAGCTTGGAGGTTGGAGGACGAATCAGTGCTTCGCTTGAGAGAGAAAAAGAGAAATGAAGAATATGGGTGGAAGGAGGCGCCGCTGAGGCCAAGCGTGCACAACCCTAATTTGAATTAACCCTAAAACTTTGTACATTTCCATTGGGCCTTCTCCCAAACAAAACCCTTAGGCCCAAACATTTTCCAGCACCTAAACTGCTAATCATCCCCCTCTTTTGCCCTTTACTAAATTTAATCTTCTTCAATTTCTACTTTGGGCCAAATACTAATCATAGGCCCGTCCTTTTTTATTATCTTATCAAAACTAATTTTTTTTCTTTTTTTCTTTAGATTACTTTCTTTCTTTTATTTAACTCAAATACTAATTTAATTTGGTTTTAATTTCTTTTTTTAAGTTATTGTTAATCTTGTTCATAATAAAAAAATACAAAGAGAAAAGAATATTTAGTTTAAATATTTTTTTGGGGTTTCTTTAAACCTAGTTATTGATTAATAAAATACAAAAATGATCTTAAGCATTAACTTAAATAATTTTTCTTTTCTTTAAAACTCTTTATTTACATAATTCATAAAAAACACAATAATAAATACTTAATCTTTCTTAGGTTAAAATTTTTTCATTTGTAAATAAATACACGCATCTCATATTTCTTTGATTTTCATTATCTTATACTTTGTTATAATTTCACATTGAAAATGCGACAGTTCAATTTGGTTGTAATATATATACTTGGACATTATTATTCTGATAAGACTCATCCCCATTTGTAAACATTTGTACCCCCATCCCCGGATACTATTTTGTAATAACTTAGACTTTAAATTCCCGCAATTTATCGCTTTCAATATACTGTATAGTAATTAGGGTTTGTATGCGAAGATTCAAAATCAATTGCTAGATGACCTAATACAAGATAAATGCATGAAAATCAATACACAATTCAAACTTTCACCTCTAGGGTAACCTCGCTTGTTGCCTCGGAAAAATGCAATCATGTCCCTCGAGTATGAGACACTCTAGCAAATGTCCCTTCGATAAACAAAGATCGTAGTCCCTCGATGACCCTCGATGTTTCCTTCGATAAAACGATCTAGTCCCTTACAAAATTACTAGAGCGTCTCACAAGTTACTTTCAATGATTGTATACGATGACCCGTGCCTGTCCCGTTTAACATCCTAACACAAGGTTGTTCACCAAATACAATGGTGAAACAACACTGTTAAAAAGGGTTAAAAAACATAAGAAAGATCTTTGAGTAAAATAGGGTAGACAACTCTTAGTTACTTGATCAAAAACTTGCAAAACATCCTTGCCGTTTTTTCAAACACACCTCACAACATAATTTCCAAACAACTTTCAAAACATTGAATTATCTTTTCAAAAAGACACACACCTTTGTATATATTCAAACAAGAATCATTACAAAGGTTGCCTAGACAAGGAATCTTTTTCAAAACATTTTCAAAACCACACACAAAGCACCATTTCAAACAATTGAAAAGCAAAGGCAAGTGATCTAAAACAAGTAACTAAGAGCCCATGGATAACCATGGATGAAAAGGGTGCTAGCACCTTCCCTTTTCATAATCTACCCCCCGAACCCAAGAAAACATCTCAAAGGTCTTTTCTGTGCTTTTTGACCTTTCCTTAGGATAAAATAAAAAGTCGGTGGCGATTCTTGCTAAACCGCATAATTGCGAACACAAAACGCAAAATCCCAAGTCAGTTCTCCCACCGTATCACAGAACTGGAGACTCTGCTGGGGAGATTTCTAAAAGTGGGGTTACCTTAGGGTTCTAGATCACCTTTGCATGCTTATCTTGTTTGCCTTGATTGCTTTACTCTTTTGGGCCCTTGCTTGGGTTTGTTTTAAATCCTACACCCGGATTTGGGGGCACCTTTTAGGTAAGTAGCAATAAACTGTGAGGGAACTGTGCGGGGTATACCGACATGGTTGAAGTAGTAGCTACATTAGTGTGACATATTTGTGGGTACCGGTAGCCTTTGAGTCAATCAAAGAGAATACGGGGCCGCTGAGTGATGTCATGAATCACTAACGAACTCTTAGAACCTTACTTGACCATCTTGGCCTTTTATTAGGGGTAGTGAGATGACCGGCTTTGGTGCAGTCCGAAGTTGGTAGATACTCGATACTACACTCATTGAGGGTTGTTTTCTTGGAATATTTTGGTCGCTAGTTAAGTGGCTAAACCAAAACAATGAACATAGAAAACAATCCAGTGATATTGAGCTCCTTAGAACCCGGTTTCTATTTCTATGACAGGTTGAGCCAACTAACTTCAAGAGGGTACTTACCTACAAACCCCATGCAAGCCTAAACCTAAGGACTTGTCTGCTTTGTGGGAATGTGATTACCTGTATATACACTTGCATACCTGTACATAACATCATAACATCATACCATAGCATTTTCAATAACCATTTCGAGGATCTCAAGGGTTTTTGATGCAGGGCCACGTTGAACCAAACAGCTACCAAAGAGCAAGAGGATTTTCCTCTAAACAAACACCGTCAAAGATCAAGTGCAACAACTTGAATCGAAGGCTATGACCCACTTGACATGGTGAGCTTGATTCTCGTGGAAAGACATCCACCAATACAAAGTTCTCCAATCAAGGATGTTGATCAAAGTTCAATCTCTAACATTATCTTGTGTTTACCCCGCGAGATCCTTGAAAATATGCATCCACATAACATGCATCCACATCATGACAGGTTTTCCCTTTCAGGTTTCCTTATTCTCCTACTTTTTATTTCAGTAGAGATGGATCTAGAGAGGACTATCGAAGATATCCAGGCTCAAAACGCTCAGCTTCAGGAAATGTTCTTGAACCTATCCCAGGGACAAGAAGAAGTGAAAGCTCTCCTCACAAGGGGCATGGTCCTAGGAAATCCAGACGGCATCAAGAATGATCAATTTGAAGAACTACAGATTGAGTTGGCAACAATGAAGATCCAGATGATAGGATAGCTGGTGGGCCAGATGGCTCTCATTCAAGACCTGGCTCAAAGACAAGAAGAGCTCAGGGTTCTCGTCAACAAACTGCTTCAAGATAACCAAGTGGGGAAAACAACTAGGGTTGAAGATCATGTCATCATTCAACCTCCTTTGAGACAAGAAGACAAGGGAAAGGCTCCTCAGCTTGCTTCAGGGTCACACGCCCAACAACAACCTCGCCAGCGTCAACAGGGTAATCAGCGTAAGCAAAATACATCTAGAAGACAGTTCACTGAGACCGACATACCATCATCTTTAATACTGGAATGCTTGTTGGAGGTCAATCTGACTGCTTTAAAGGATCCTATTCGGAAGCCCAATACCTCTGCTCCTAGCTATCACCCGGACGCATTTTGTGTATACCACTCCTATAGTCCTGGACATGACACCGATGACTGTTGGGCTTTGAAAAACAAGATCCAAGACTTGATTGACAATGGAGTGCTGAAATTCATGCCAGATGGCGAGATGAAAATTTTCCGCTGAGGGTTCTCCACCTGAAATGACAAAGTTCGAACTAAGAGACTTTTGTTTCATTTAAATTTTTAAGTTGTAATTTCTTTTGTTATTCAAACAATTATCTGTTGATGTCAAACTCTATTTCATTAATGCATTGCATATGTTTGTCTTGAATTCATCCATTCGTTTTCACTATTCTTGAATTATACTTCCTACTTTCTTTATGATATTTAACTCTTGATAAAAGTTACAAGTCTTTAGAGGGAGGATGACGAAACAATACCATAATCTCATACAGTATGCTTCTGAACAGACCTTGCTGACGATGTACAGGCGTTTCTTTCAAACCCTAAACACTGGAGTTATAAGGAAGATAATCCCTAGTCAACCCTTTCGAGCCAAAGAAGTAGAAGTTTTCTGTTTTAAACACAAATTGAAACCTTTGATTAAACCTGGGGCAGGGTAGTCTCTCAGTTAATTCAAAATATGCGCATTGAAGTCGCAAACTCTCATTTCATAATGTAACGAATGACATTAAAAACATTCCTCTGGAACCAAAAGACAGTGATGGTTCCTTATCTCATAGGCAGTCATTATCTCTCAAAAGAGAAAAGCCCACGGAGCCAAAAACCTACAAAGGAGGCTTAAGAAAGCTGGGGCATCCCGCTGACTGTAATCTCAAAAATAAGAACAGTCAGGAAAAAATTAGGGATAACATAATCAAAAGAAAGAGGTCATTACAAATCCTCAATAACATGAAAAATGTTGCAAAAAAAATGACGACTTCCTTCCCATAAAATTCAACTTGTGTGGAGCATCACCAAAACGTCGTTCCAAACTCGAATAGAGTTCGACGCACAATTAACTGAGTCTAGGATTGAAGAACATAACGAAGAGCGGGTGGGTACAAATATACTTTGGGCCTTTATCCTTTGTTTCTTAAAATCGTGAACCAAGCCACGTTACAACCCTTCAAAAGTCCTAATTGAAGCATGGGTTAGTTCGAAAGCATACTGTTACAAAAGGTATCCTGACTCCTGTAAGGCCTTGCTCTAAATCTGGTGTTGAATTTGTCTTATAAAAAGTTTCCTACCAAAAAACGCATTTTTCAAAACTTCGAGACAAGCATGAACTTTGCATTATTTGAATATCGTTGTTTGCACATGGTTATTTGTTTGACAGCGAAGTATTTCATACAGTGAATGTTCGGAGGAACGAAAGCTCTCTCAGTGAATAAAATCACTTCAAGTGGGATGACACTCCCATTGCAGAAATATCCTATCAACAAAAGGGGGCCTGATATGATCCAGTGAACCTGGGGCAGTCCAGTCAAGATTTCAACAAATCTTTCAAAGTCCGTTAAACCTGGGGCAGTCAAGTCAAGATTTCAAGAAATCTCTCAATTACAGATTAACCTGGGGCAAGTCTCCCTCACCATCACTTGGGGCATTCAAAACGTCAATCTCATCAAGGGGTTATGAACAGTCCAAGTTTCCTGGCAGTGCCACAAGCATTTGATACTAGGGGCAGTGACGAATATCTCTGAAATCTTTCTGAAAAGAAATTCAAGCGTCCTCGAGAAATTCATCACCTCTCTAGTAGACCAACAATCATGGGTTTATTTCCCCAATATTTGTCAAGGATTTATTCTCCGAAACAAATTACATTTCAATAACATTCATAATATACTCAGATTGATCGTCCAAGATTCCTTCATCACTTGTTGGAAGTTACGGTTGTCAAGAATTCCTTCATCACCCGTTGGAAGTTATGATCATCAAAAACTCTTCCATCATCCGGTTGAATCAAAGTTAATCCAAGACCCTCTCTGTTTTGGTCAGATCAACACTAAGATCTCCCTATTTCTTATGCCAGTGGAAGATATTCCAGGTTTTTGATATTTCAGATAAATCTCTCAGCGATTTATTATGATTATCTTCACTACTAGATATGAAGAATCCAACTCTTTTCTCCTTCATCAGCTCGGGAATTATTTTCCCCAGCGAAAGGTTGTCTTGAAAAACATTACACCTCCGTGGGTCAGGACATCATGCAACGCGGTCTCATTTATTTTGAGAACATTATTGTTTGATATATGCCACTAACATTTGCCTTTCAAGAAAGGTAAAATCAAATTCAAGCGATAAACTTTTTACTTCAGTTGAATTACGGACGAGTTCCTAAAATTTCAGCAGAAACAACTCACCAACAGAATAATGGACAAATGAAGCTCCTAAAATTCTGTTTCTCTCAAGAATGAAGATTCTCATCCTTGAAACCTCAAGAGATTGGTATACTCCCAAGCTCCTGATACCGTTAACAGAATGAAGATTCTCATCCTTGAAACCTCAAGATATTGGTATACTCCCAAGCTCCTGACACCGTTAACAGAATGAAGATTCTCATCCTTGAAAACTCAGAAGATTGGTATACTCCCAAGCTCCTGACACCCTTAACAGAATGAAGATTCTCATCCTTGAAACCTTAAGATATTGGTATACTCCCAAGCTCCTGACACCGTTAACAGAATGAAGACTCTCATCCTTGAAACCTCAGAAGATTGGTATACTCCCAACCTCCTGACCCTTGACAGAATGAAGATTCTCATCCTTGAAACCTCAAGAGATTGGTATACTCCCAAGCTCCTGACACCGTTAACAGAATGAAGATTCTCATCCTTAAAACCTCAGAAGATTGGTATACTCCCAAGCTCCTGACACCGTTAACAGAATGAAGATTCTCATCCTTGAAACCTCAGAAGATTGGTATACTCCCAACCTCCTGACCGTTAACAGAATGAAGATTCTCATCCTTAAAACCTCAGAAGATTGGTATACTCTCAAGCTCCTGACACCCTTAACAGAATGAAGATTCTCATCCTTGAAACCTCAGAAGATTGGTATACTCCCAACCTCCTGACCCTTAACAGAATGAAGATTCTCATCCTTGAAACCTCAAGAGATTGGTATACTCCCAAGCTCCTGATACAGTTAACAGAATGAATATTCTCATCCTTGAAACCTCAGAAGATTGGTATACTCCCAAGCTCCTGACACCCTTAACAGAATGAAGATTCTCATCCTTGAAACCTCAAGAGATTGGTATACTCCCAAGCTCCTGACACCGTTAACAGAATGAAGATTCTCATCCTTGAAACCTCAGAAGATTTGTATACTCCCAACCTCCTGGGCCTTAACAGAATGAAGATTCTCATCCTTGAAACCTCAAGAGATTGGTATACTCCCGAGCTCCTGACACCGTTAACAGAATGAAGATTCTCATCCTTGAAACCTCAGAAGATTGGTATACTCCCAAGCTCCTGACACCGTTAACAGAATGAAGATTCTCATCCTTGAAACCTCAGAAGATTGGTATACTCCCAACCTCCTGACCGTTAACAGAATGAAGATTCTCATCCTTGAAACCTCAGAAGATTAGTATACTCCCAAGCTCCTGACACCCTTAACAGAATGAAGATTCTCATCCTTGAAACCTCAGAAGATTGGTATACTCCCAACCTCCTGACCCTTAACAGAATGAAGATTCTCATCCTTGAAACCTCAAGAGATTGGTATACTCCCAAGCTCCTGACACCGTTAATAGAATGAAGATTCTCATCCTTGAAACCTCAGAAGATTGGTATACTCCCAACCTCCTGACCCTTAATAGAATAAAGATTCTCATCCTTGAAACCTCAAGATTGGTATACTCCCAACCTCCTGACCCTTAACAAAATGAAGATTCTCATCCTTGAAACCTCAAAGAGATTGGCATACACCCAACCTTTTGACCCAAACGCCTGGATGAAGATTCTCATTTCTCGCTTCCCTAGTAGATTGTCATACTCCTAACCTCCTGATATTCCCGACAGAATGAAGATTCTCATTCTCAAAGTGGCATATAACATATGAATTTCTGATATTCCCAACAGAATGAAGATTCTCATTCTCAAAGTGGCGTACAACCTAAACCTGAACTTCTTCCAAACAGGAATAAGATTTTTCCAGAATCCTGAGTTTTACTCTCCAATAGGACAGCCACTCCGCAACAGTATGGCTATTCCCCACAGAGTTCTTACTCCCCAACAAAATCAAGACTCTCATCCTTGATTCTCCAGAGTTCTCTTTACTCTCAGCATGAATTTGTAAGAATTTCAAAACCCCTGCAGATCGAAGATTCTCGTTCTTGACTCTTCAACACCAATTCCCCAAGCAGAATGAAGACTCTCATTTCTCCACAAAGTTTTCAGATATTCCCCAGCGGAGTTCTTCTCAAAAATAACAAAACAGGAATCCCCAGTAGATTGGCATACAACCCAAACTCCTGATTTCCCCAACAGTGGTCCCAGGACTTCTCATTTTCAATGATCAAAGGATTTTCAATCCCCAGCGGAAGTCAGGGATTTACTTTCCCCAATGGTGGTCAAAGATTTTATTATCTCCAGCTATCCAGGATTTATCTTCCTCGGCAAGACGGCTAATCAGCTTACATGCACATTCATTACATTCATATATCATAAGCATTGATATAACACATACATTGCATCATACAGCATAACTTTGTGTTTCAGCTAATATCTTACCCTTCGCAGAATAAGGTTAGCAAGTTTCGAACTTCAAGGATTTCTGAAAAGAGTTTACGGATGCCTCCGACACGGATGCTAATCTGTTGCTTATTCAGACCCCCAGCTCAGAGACGTTCCGAACATGGATACGTTTCTGATACTCACACTCTCACCTACAACATACAGTTCAACAAATATTCCTGGATGGCATCTTTAAGCCCATCTCCGACAAGACTCTCTCACATCTCCAAATGGCATCTTTAAGCCCATTCCCTCAACTATGCTTTGACGAGTGCAAATTTTTGGGCACTCTAGTGTCCAATCATCTTTTACCTTCGAGTCGCGAACGGCAAAACTGCCAATCTAACTCTTCAGGTTCAAGAAGATTGAACAGGGGCAACTGTTGTAACCCAAAATTTTCCCTCCCTTTTTCACAAGAAATCACAACCCCAGGGTTTTTCTCTGATTTTTAAGATCGGCTCGAGAATCAGCTAAAACAGACTTTTCTTTATCAGTTAGTCCAGAATAAGGGTTTCCACTGATTTTGTTGAGATTAGCTCAGGAATTGATCAGACAGATCTTTCTTTGGCAGTAATTCAGGATTAGGGTTCGCGCTCGCATTTTTCAAAAAAAAAACCGAATCCTCAGAAATTCAGTTAACTGTTACATTGTTTCCACGCTTGTTCAAAATTACTGGTTGTTTCTCAAAACCTAAATATCTGGGATAGGAGCTGAGACTTTTGTTTGGAACTTTGAGGAATTGGTTTGATCAGTGGAGTGAAAGGTTTATGGAATGCTCGTTTGTTTAACTGCACAACACATATGTTAATTGGAATACTACGCGTATTGTGATTGATGCAAGGTTGCGAGACTGCAAAGTTTGTTGATTATTTATTTCATCTGGATTAAAGTTATTGGGATACATTTCCAGTTATTTTAATTTAAGAGTCTTAAATAATTAAATAGACAATACAAGGAAAGATTGGAATATTTGACAGTAGAAATTTCTTTTTTTGATAAAGACTTTTATTTATTTTCAAGTGTTGTTACAAATTTTATTCGAATATTGTAAGAATACAACTTATAATATGTACAATAAAATTTGTTTACAATAAATGGAAAAATAAATCTAAGCCTAAATCTCTTGAGATCTTTGACTTTTACTGCGTCCTCCATTATCCAACTGGTATTTATCTGCAAAAGACAGAAGAAAAAGAAATCAGTGCAATTAACTGAAAAGAATTTTCAAGCAGATAAATAGAAAAATCATCATTAAAGCTTGTTGGCCGGAATCAGAATGCTATTGGATTCATCATGTTTTTACTTTTTCTCTTTGCAAATCACAAGAAGATTTCTCTTCTTGGTTCACAAAGAGAAAAGTAAAAATAATTTGCAAGCATACAATTAATTCAAAATGCAAAGATATGAGGCAGCAAGGCAAAGCAAACTGCAAACTGAATTCCAAACTGCATTAGTCAACCAAGTCAGCATGAGCAAGCATGGAAAGCTAACTACAAATGCAAACTGAATGTCAAACTAAGTTGCAAAGCTGTCAAAGAAAGTACACAATGCAGGAAATATGGAAAGAAAGTACAACAATGCAGAGATAAACCAAAGTTACAAGCCAAGAAGGCTTGTCAATTTCATCATCATTTTCTGGCCCAACAAGCTTTTCAGAATGATAATATAATAAGCAATTAAAAATGCTTATGGAGAGAGAGAGAGAAAGAGAGAACCAGAAAAAGTTTGCAGTTTTGGAAAAAGCAGGCTATTGTCCAAGAAAAGAAGAGAAGATAAAAGATATAAAAGAGCAAGACTGCATAGCAGTCCAATAGAGGGGAGAGCCCACAAAATTTGCATTGCATAACCTGTATTACAAAGCTCAAACTAACAGCAAGCCTGCCTTCCAAAACTAACAGCAAGCCTGCCTTCCAAAACTAACAGCAAGCATGCCTTCCAAAACTCAACAGCAAGCCTGCCTTCCCAAAACTTAACAACCTGCAAAACTGCAAGCTAAAATCCAAACAAGTTCAATTCCAAACCTGCCTGTACAGAAAACTCAAACTGCTGTCAAAACCAAAAACCTGTAAACAACAAAACTTACAGGCCTGTTTCAAAAACCCAAACACAAGCAAACCTGCTTAAACTGCATCAGCCTACTCAACAAACACAAGCAAACCTGCTTAAACTGCATCAGCCTGCTCAATAAATACCCAGGCCAAGCCCAAGACAAACCTGCAAGCCAAAGCATTACAAACTGCAAAACTGTAAAGCTACAGATCTGCCTGCAACCATAAAAAGCCAAAATCAAAGAACCTGCATAACCTCCAAAACTCCAAACTTACAAGCCAAATAACCACAAAACAGAACAAAGGCCAAAGCTCGAAAAACTCAAGCAAACCTGCATCACAAACTGCAACTTACCAAAAATCCAAACACAAACAACTCAAGCCTGTTTTCCCAAAACAACTCAAGCCTGCTTGCCCAAAACGACTCAAGTCTGCATTTCATAACAGCATAACCTGCTTGCAAACTTACCAAAATTGCATAAAAACACAGTCTAGCTTCATCAAACAAACAAAGGAGCAAAAGTCTCAGAATACATTCATCATCAACATAATCATCAGAATACATTCATCATCAACATAATCATCAGAATACATTCATCATCAACTCAAACCAAATCAACAACAAGCAAATCTCAGAATATTATCATCATCGATATCCATATCAAAACCAGAAAGGGGAAGAGATTCAGAAACAATATAGTTTTCAGAAACACGATCATCATCAAACCTTCAAAGAGGAAAGAAAATACAGAAATACCAGAAGCGACGTTCATCTTCATCATCTTTCCGCCTCCGGAAACCAAGAGCGCCGCCGTTCCAACCCTCCATCCATTCTCCAGAAACGAAGCACCAAGGTATTAGTTTCCTTTCCCTCAATTTTTCTGCATCTCACGCATGAAGCATCAAAAAATCAAAACATGCAAACGATAAAACGCACAAGAATCACACAAATGTAAACTGTAAAAACGCGTTTAGAACGAAAAAAAAGATACCTTTTAAATCACCGCCTTGTACCGCCATGGAGAGGAGAGGATGAAGGTGGCGCTCTGGTAGCTTGGAGGTTGGAGGATGAATCAGTGCTTCGCCTGAGAGAGAAAAAGAGAAACGAAGAAGATGGGTGGAAGGAGGCGCCGTTGAGGCCAAGCGTGCAAAACCCTAATTTGAATTAACCCTAAAACATTGTACATTTCCATTGGGCCTTCGCCCAAACAAAACCCTTAGGCCCAAGCATTTTCCAGCGCCTAAACTGCTAAGCATCCCCCTCTTTTGCCCTTTACTAAATTTGTTCTTCTTCATTTTCTACTTTGGGCCAAATACTAATCATAGGCCCATCCTTTTTTATTATCTTATCAAAACTAATTTTTTTTCTTTTTTTCTTTAGATTACTTTCTTTCTTTTAGTTAACTCAAATACTAATTTAATTTGGTTTTAATTTCTTTTTTTAAGTTATTGTTAATCTTGTTCATAATAAAAAAAATACAAAGAGAAAAGAATATTTAGTTTAAATATTTTTTTTGAGTTTTCTTTAAACCTAGTTATTGATTAATAAAATACAAAAATGATCTTAAGCATTAACTTAAATAATTTTTCTTTTCTTTAAAACTCTTTATTTACATAATTCATAAAAAACACAATAATAAATACTTAATCTTTCTTAGGTTAAAATTTTTTCATTTGTAAATAAATACACGCATCTCATATTTCTTTGATTTTCATTATCTTATACTTTGTTATAATTTCACATTGAAAATGCGACAGTTCAATTTGGTTGTAATATATATACTTGGACATTATTATTCTGATAAGACTCATCCCCATTTGTAAACATTTGTACCGCCATCCCCGGATACTGTTTTGTAATAACTTAGACTTTAAATTCCCGCAATTTATCGCTTTCAATATACTGTATAGTAATTAGGGTTTGTATGCGAAGATTCAAAATAAATCGCTAGATGACCTAATACAAGATAAATGCATGAAAATCAATACACAATTCACACTTGCACCTCTAGGGTAACCTCGCTTGTTGCCTCAGAAAAATGCAATCATGTCCCTCGAGTATGAGACACTCTAGCAAATGTCCCTTCGATAAACAAAGATCGTAGTCCCTCGATGACCCTCGATGTTGCCTTCGATAAAACGATCTCGTCCCTTACAAAATTGCTAGAGCGTCTCACAAGTTGCTTTCAATGATTGTATACGATGACCCGCTCCTGTCCTGTTTAACATCCTAACACAAGGTTGTTCACCAAATACAATGGTGAAACAACATTGTTAAAAAGGGTTAAAAAACATAAGAAAGATCTTTGAGTAAAATAGGGTAGACAACTCTTAGTTACATCAAAAACTTGCAAAACATCCTTGCCGTTTTTTCAAACACACCTCACAACACAATTTCCAAACAACTTTCAAAACATTGAATTATCTTTTCAAAAAGACACACACCTTTGTATATATTCAAACAAGAATCATTATAAAGGTTGCCTAGACAAGGCATCTTTTTCAAAAAAATTTCAAAACCACACACAAAGCACCATTTCAAACAATTGAAAAGCAAAGGCAAGTGATCTAAAACAAGTAACTAAGAGCCCATAGATAACCATGGATGAAAAGGGTGCTAACACCTTCCCTTTTCATAATCTACCCCCCGAACCCAAGAAAACATCTCAAAGGTCTTTTCTGTGCTTTTTGACCTTTCCTTAGGATAAAATAAAAAGTCGGTGGCGACTCTTGCTAAACCGCACAATTGCGAACATAAAACGCAAAATCCCAAGTCAGTTCTCCCACCGTATCACACCTACTCACTAATAGTGGGATAACATTGTCTAAAGGAAACAAACATAGAACGATTCCTTTTTCGAGTAGGTAGATTAGTTCTTAAGTACTTGCTCAAATAAAACAAAACTTTTTCACACTTACACTTTTACGAACAAGTTTTCAAAAACACTTCATTACACTCTTGAAGAAAGACGCAAGAGTTAAATCGAAGTTAAAACAAAAACTTTTCAAAACCCACAAACACAAAAGAAAACAATTTTGAAAATGATGAGCAAGTACCTAAGAGCCCGTAGATAACTACGGATAGAAAGGGTGCTAATACCTTCCCTTTCTATAAATCTATCCCCCGTACTCAAAAATATCTCGAAAAAGGAATTTTTCTGTGCTTTTTTCCTTTCCTTGTTGGATAAAATAAAAGACGGTGGCGACTCTTGCTTACTGTGAAATTTTGCAAACACAAACGCAAAACGCAAACCAGCAAAATTTCCTTAACGAAATAAGGGAAACCACGAGTCCGGTTCTGGACACCGTATCACAGTGTGGTTTTTGAAAGTATTTTGTAAAGAGGCCATTGTTTAGGCAATATTTGTAATGATTCTCGTTCGTAAGAATGTATACAAAGATGTTGATCTTTTGAAAATGTTTTCAATTTTGTAAGATGTTTGAAAGGGTAGGTGTTTGTTTTGGAAATAGCAAGGATGTTTTTTTGAAATTGAGCAAGTAATTAGGAACATTCTACCTACTCAAAAGTCTTTCTTGTTCATTTTCTTTTCCTTTGACATTTTTGTCTTACCAGTGATTTGGTAAACAACCCTATCTTTGGATGTAAACGGACGGGCGCGGGTAATCGTATAACCATTATTAGCAATATTGCATGGTATCTTAGCATTTCTCTTTAGGGACTAATATCATTTTGAAAGGCAACATTTATAGCGTCATCGAGGGATTATGATCTTGTATTTCGATTGTTTTTGCTAAGACACCCCACATGCATAACATGACCATTTTTTAGGCAACAAGTGGAGTTAACCTTAAGGGTGCTAGTGTGCAAGTGTGTTTGATTGCATGCATTTTTAGTCTTGATTAGTGTGATCTATTTGTTGATTTCATGTCTTGCCATACACACCCTAATTACTAGCATTTACATTCAAAAGCGATAAATTGCAGAAATGTAAAGTCTTACGCTATTACAATATTTTAGGGATGGGGGTTGCAAATAAAATTAAATCCTAAGTTACTATTACAACCATATTGAATGGATAAGAATGTAAAAGAAATTAAAAATGAACTTGTTTTGTAAAAAAAAGAAACAAGTTTGGTTTAAGAAAATATTTTGATCTTTTATGTTAAAGGAAACAAAATAAGATATGTGAATATGAAATAATACTTTTTATGTGTTTTTGATTAATGAAATAAAAAGTGATAGCAAAAATAGTGAGGAAAAAGAAAGTAGAATCTGCGTATTACTGACTAACGGAGGTCAGAAGTTCTGACTCTGGCATACTGCAAAACAGATATCCTATTAGTGAAAAATAGGTAAAGTCAGAAGTTATGGGTCCGCTGGAAACAAAGAAGATTTCAGAAGTTCTGATACCACTGGAAGAACTTGATCTCCCTCTCCATGCTAGTCAGAACATCTGCAACTTGGTCATTTCTCAACAAAACAGAAGATGCACATATGACAGTTATGGCAGGTTTCATAGTGTGTCAGAAATAAGAAATATCATAACTATAAATCAGAGGCAAGCATGAATTTGCTAATCCTAATTCTGAGTTCTAATTTCTTCAAGAAGTTCTGAACTGATTTACTCCCTACTTAGGCAGACAAATACGTGAAACCTCAGAATATGTACAATATCAGAAACATGATGTCTACATTGTATTTTGAACATGCAAATCTGGTAATGCTTAAGTAATGTGATGAGAGTCAGCAGAAACTTACTTTGCAGCTGGAAAAGATTCTGTGAACTAGAGTTTGGTCCTGAACTCTGGTGATGTTCTGAGCAGCTTCTTCACGTACTCAGCAGGTTGGAAGTTTTCAACCTCTGGAACAGCCAAGGGATATGGGTCTGATTTCTTTGAGGTGGAGGTGGATAGAGAGTGTATTACAGTTTGACTACAAAAGTTAGGATAGCTTCTAATATGTGAATCAGAAACTGTGTGGATGTTTTTAGTCAAGAAACACTTGAGAACAAATGGAGTTTTAATGCAAGAAATCAAAAGTTAACAGATTTGTATTTTTGTGTTTGCAACTTTGGACTCTTGGAATTTTAGCAGGGGTTAAAGGTTTTTTCTTTCTTAATTTTCCGACCCTTTTACAGTTGCCAATGTAGTTAAATTTATAGGCAAGGATTTAGTAGCTTGGAGAAATCAAAAGCACAACCATCATATGCTATGCGTTGACTTGTTCTTGAAGCAAGTTCAAACAAGTATTGTTCAAGGCACAAAGTAAGGTGGTTAGCAGCTTTTAGCCGTGCCTAAGCTGGATTTGTAAGCATGAATTAAGGAAAAGTTCCCTCAGAAGCAAAAGCGAAGCATGGGCCCAACATATACTTTGTACAAAATCTGCTTTTCAAGGACAGCAACGGTACTTCTATGCCACACGTGGGGAGATCCTTTGGATAAAGACTCAAAAGTAGTTGTGAGTATTAAATGATGATGAGATTTATCAAACCAGAAATCCTGAAATGTGAGATTTTGCATCATTGTTTGATTCTGGGTCAGAAGTTCAGCTTCAGCATAATTCAGAGTGAACATCCAACTTCTGATCTTTGTATCTCCTTGCTCCAGCATGTTATGAAGAAACTCTCAGACCTTCTAGGAAGCTTGTAGCACGCTTTGTAGCCTTATTTGAATTACTTTTGTAAACTCTGACCGAACCTTTATGAAAACTGGCCCAGAAGTTCTGACCTAACTCTGTCTTAAAAGTGTCCATAGTTTGTTGAGTGCTTCAATTTCATGGACTTATCTTTGAACATTTATAACTTGAAATTCCAGCATTTCCAAGAGAAGTTATGTTCTGCAATGTTTTATATATTATTGAAATCTATAACTTTTGTGTTAGAAATTAATCCAGAATCAGCTTGCATCATGGTGATAATCTGATCAGAAGTTCTGAGCTTATCATATTTCTTAAACACTTAGAAAAATTCTAAGTATTCAGAATTTTGACTTTTGAATTTCTTGGTGAAACAAACTTCATATTTCAATGTGTCTTGATGAAATATGATTCTATAAACTTATTTTGATCCAAAAGTCAAAGTTTGACTTTTTAGTGTGCAAATGACCATTTTGCCCTTGTGAATGACTTTCTTGGAAAATTTATAATTCAAGGCTTGAAATTGGATGGAAGCAAACCTAAGGGTTCAGGTTGATCCTTTGAGAAATGAGAGGGAAAATTTTGGGGTACAACAGTGTGTAACCCTTGATTATTCTTATTCACCGCATGATACCTAAGCTAGATCATGAACAATGTGCAATTTTTTGGATTTGATTCTTTTATGATTATTTTCATTTATTACCTCCCCACCGTGTCTTTAAAAATTGTTATTATTTATTTGACATTTAAATGCTATGAAATAAAATGTCTTTCTCCCTCTATATGACTCACTTTCTCACACTATCACACGTTCACTCTCACTTCTTCACAAATTAGAAACCCTAAACCCCTCCTCTCCTTCAATCACCTCTCAGGGTTCTCCGACAGAAATCTTCATCAATCTTCAAAATTCATTCATATTATTCTTCAAATCAAAATCATGATGACCAATTCTCAAAATAAAGCTGTTAAGTTCGCAAAGGAATTTAATCAAGCATAAAAACAACAATTGCTTCCGGCTCTCCATCATCATATACCTTTGCTCCATCATCTTCATCAGTTCCTCCTGTATGGACAACTGTTGTTATTTCTACTTCTACAGAAGTTAATGAGAATCACATAACTCAACAAACCTCTCAAGTTGATTGCATCCCTCCTCTACAAGAACTAGATGTTCTTCGGGAATTTTTGGTTGATTTCGACAATTTAGCTGATTATGGGGTTGACATAAAAGAAGAATTAGAAGCCCGAGGATGGAAAAACTACTTTCACAGGATTCATGGTCATATTTATGAAGATTTAGTAAAAGACTTATGGAATAACGCTAATTGCGATGATCTGCATATTGTCTCCGATGTCATTCGATTAAGGATTGTCAAAACTGAAAAATACATTGTTGATCTTCTAGGTTTGATTCTTCAATCATGATTGATACTGATTACAATGAAATCACGGATTCATAATGTTCTTAATTTCAAATGTTGCACAAAGATTGCTAAGACGCAGAAGATAATGAAGATGATCATGAAAGCTCCAGTTACAAATCCACAACACATATGTTGTGCTCTAAATTGATCATAGAAGAAAATGGAATAAGGATTATTGTCCAAAATACTCTAAATTGAATCAAGATGAAGAAGTTCTTCTCTATACTACATCAAGATCAACAAAGCTTTCAGAAGCTTATGAAGAAGAAGACTTCAATAATCCAAGTGCTTTGGGTTGTTATCCATGAAAAAGCTACTTGAATAAAAGAAGACAACACATTGAAGCTACAATAAAACGTAATATCTTTTAGTGTGTATTAGGTTCTTCTGATGTACTTAACTCTGTTTACATTCAGCTTATGTAGAAGCATTATTATTGTAAACAAATGTCAATCAAATAGTTGTTTGATGGTTCCTTGGGAGACTCGGTTGAGTCAGAATTTTCAAGAAGACTTTGGTTGCGGCCATTATAGATGAAATCCTGGCAGTGGATTCTATTGGGTTAATGGTAGTCAAATCTCAAAGAGGACTGAGTGAATGTCACCTTTGTGATATTACTGATGGATATCATTGGAAGGAAATTCTGGTAGGAGATTCTGGTGAATCAGATTCTATTGAGTCAATGAACGTTATATCCAGTTTGGATCCTTGAACGCGTCATTGGATGTTAGTCACCGACGGTTTCCTGTGTGATTGTAAGACGATTGGTTATAGTGGATTAAATCCTTGAGTTCAAGGCGAAATCACCTCAAAAGGGTGTACGAGACTAGCTTGGGGGTTTCTCAAGTGAACCGGGATACATTGCATGTTCTTTACTTTTTCTTATGCTTTAAAGTTTTTGTTTTCTTAACTTAATTAAAAGCATTACTTAGAAGTAACATTTAGAAGCATTGTTCAACAAATAATGCTTAGAAGCGAAAGTTATTCAAGAAAGGAAAATCCAATTCAAACCCCCTCTTTCTTGCGTTTTCTTCACATCTTCATATTTGTTATCACCATAATCACACACACATTCTCATTTCTTTTTCCTAAAAATACCAAACAAATTCCTCTCTCGTGCATGCATGCTTTATGCATGTATTACTAAAATAGAAAAAGTGAGAATTGTACAAACTTGTTGAGCTCTTTCTCTCTCTCTCTCATGTGTCATTCACCTTATGATTATTTCATACTCATGTGCACACCAAAATAACTAAGAAGTAGCTCAGCCAACTACACAAAACACAAGCTATTCTGATTTTGTAAAATTATCAAGCTTGCCCTCCAACAAGTGCTCCTGACCACAATTAACATTTAAACCTCACTCTCATAACTTTATAACTCTCTCCTCTCACTCTCATTAGACACACACTAAAGGACACGCATTGGGGGAAGGATAAAACATATATGAGATTTCACTCTTCACTCAAGCAACCTCCATCGGATTCAAAGTTTTTTCTTCAAGTTTTATTCACTTTTCTAACCATTTCATTGTCTGTGAAGATCTAAGCTAAATTTCTCTGGATTTCTCACTGTCTTTTGCTCAAGAACAAGAGGTAGTGGACTTACTCCACTAGGTAACAAATCTTAAATATCTCCCTCTCTCATTCATGGATTCATATGCGTTAAAATGATGTAAATATGTTCATGAGTATATAGATGGCCATACATTAGGTATGATGTAGATACATTTACGCATTTGAATTTGTTGTTAATGTTTGAAATTTATGAAAAAAATGTGAATCAAAGGTTTTCATGTTCGATTTTTTGTGTGTTTAATTGATCGTTTGATGAAATTCTTGATGCTATAATGTCCTGCGCTGTGAGGACTATCACTTTGGTGTTTATATTTTTGCATTTGGTTGGGAATCAAAGGATTTATATCGATTTGAATATAGCATGATGAACACGGGTTAGGGCATCTTTTTTCTGGTTTTGAATGTTCACACGAAGAAGATGAAATATGATTGGTCCATGCACCTTGTAACGCCCGTAATTTAATTAATTATTTAATTAAATTATTTTTGGAATAATTGTGAAGGTGTGTTATAATTGTAATGGATCTATTATTTTATCAAGTGGAGAAATAATAATATATTAGAGGTATTATATTATTATGTAGTGAAATAATATTAGAAGTGTAATATTATCAAGGTGGGCTTGATTTGAGATAGTAGATGTAATAAGGGGGTGTAAGTTTGGAGCCCACTAAGGAATAATAGAATATTAGGTTATTTTATTATTTGTTGTTAGAATAGAAGAAAGAGGAAGTAAGAATAAAATAAGGATTTGAGGAGAACGTGAAGCTGCTGGAAATAGAAGGAGACGACAAGAACAAAGATTCGACCCGGAAATTGTAGAGCGACCTTAAATCCAAGGTAAGGGTGGGCTTCTGACTTTATAATTGGGTTCATGATGTTTAATATGTGGGGTTAGAGGTGCTTGCTGTTTTGTTCTTGAATTGGATGTATATGATGATGTATGATGAGGATTTGATGAATTTTAGATGAATAATGATGTCCTTATGTTGTTTGATCGATGTGGTAATAGAGGATAATGGTAAGTGATGAATTATCATGGTTATAATGAGGTTTGTAGGACTGTAACATAATTCCTGTAGTGAAATTACAGAAGAAAACGCAGAAATTATGCAGACTGTAGCAGGCTGTGTCGACCCCAAACTGAATGTGTTGATACATGAATGCTGTAAGACTCAGGATGAGTCGACACGAAGAGGGGATGCATTGATGCATGGTAGTTGCAAGACTCAGGATGAGTCTACCAGTGAGGTGCATGTGTCGATACATGCTGTAATTTAAATCCAGGATGAGTCGATCCATAAGGAGGATGTGTCGACTCATAATGTACAGTTGAAGCAGGATGAGTCGATCCATAAGGTTTTGTGTCGATACATAATGTCTGGTTTTTGACAGAATTGGCTTTTAATTACTATAACTTGGGTATTAGGATGCTGTTTAATATGACGTTCGAAGCGTTGATTAGATAACACGATGAGCTTTATTCTAGGTGATTAAATGATGGATAAGAAGTGTAATCCTAGAAGATAATGCAGGATTTAGAATTAATTCCCGTAGATGACTGTTGTGCTGATTTTTGGACAGAATGATGAATAGTACATGTTTAGAGGCTGGTGTTAGAATTATGACAGTAAGATTAGTGACAGTAGCGATATATATTAGTAGAATAACAGGATGGATTACTGCACTATTAATATACAGTTGAGTATTAGTGATATGTTATTGATGAAGTTGTGTTCGATGATTTTGTGATAATAAATGATGTTTAATAAATTATTTTGATGTTATGAGATGTTGTTAATTGAGATGTTTTGAGATGATTGAGATGTTGATGTTTTGAGATGATTGAGATGTTGTTGTTTTGAGATGATTGAGATGTTGTTATTTTGAGATGATTGAGATGTTGTGATTTCGAGATGTTAATTAAGATGTTTTGAGATGATTTGAAATGTTGTTAACTTGGGTGTTGTTGTTACATTCATGATGATTCGCATACATTGCATTTTTGAAATGGAGCTTATGCTCATTGAGATGGCCTGGATTGGTAAATTTTGAGATGAAGGCTATGCCTTGTTGATGCCTCTATTAATTGGCAGATTTTTGAGATGGGAGTTCTGCTCCAATGGTACCACATGCATTTGCATAGTTTTAAGTCGCATTATATGATTGAATAATGAAGTGTATTTGATGTTGATGAATGAGTATATATGCTGTAATTATTGTTGATTATGAGATGAGAAGTGGTGATATTATTGATCTGATTTAATATATTAATTATCATGCGCTTTATTATATTGTTAGATATCTCACCTCTTCTGTTTGAATGTTGCCCTTATGTTGGTAACGTGCAGGTAATCGCGAGTGAAGGTTGTATACCTTCAATAGTTCGAGTCAGTGTCATTGCTCTGATATGTAACACTCGGGGGGTAAATGAGCGCTTGCTGATTTTAGACTGTTGTTTTTCAGTTGTTGAACTTTAAATTAATGATTATTGAATATGAGATGTTTCGTAGTTGCTGTTTTGTTTAAAGATGTTATTGAAGAATTCCGCTGCGTAGATGTTGAATTATTTTATTAAAGATGTTATGACGATGGTTCATCCGATGTTTGAAAAAGTGTTATATATCCACGATGAATGCAATGAATTTGTTAGAAGAATTTTGACGTCCCGATTCATTTGTATGATTGAAATTTTATAACTCTGATTTATTTTGCATAATTGCTTGGGGTAGAATTGGGGTGTTACAAAGTTGGTATCAGAGCAAAAGGTTGGTCCGACCTTGTCGTTGAGTCGTAGTTGTCTAACAGTCGAGTATTGTTATTTGAGTTCTAATCATTGTTTATGTTGTAGTGAGAAGTTGAGATGGCTGGAAGGAATGATGCTGCTCTTGCGGCTGCTCTAGAAGCAATGGCTCATGCGATGGAAAATCAGCTGAATGTTGACGGGAATGTTGGATCTCGTAGCTTGGCGACCTTTCAGAGAGAGAATCCACCTACGTTCAAGGGAAAGTATGATCCTGAGGGAGCATTGGAATGGTTGAAAGATATTGAGAGAATATTTCGCGTGATGGACTGCACTCCAGTGTAGAAGGTTCGTTATGGGACTCATATGCTAGCAGTCGAGGCTGATGACTGGTGGCTAGAGACTTGTCAGAAGTTAGAAGCTGCAGGTGAGAATGTCACTTGGGCTATGTTCTGTAGGGAATTTTTGAGAAAGTATTTTCCTTAAGATGTCCGTGGTAATAAGGAAATTGAGTTCCTTGAGCTGAAGCAAGGAAGTATGTCCGTGGTTGAGTATGCTTCCAAGTTTGCTGAGTTGGCCAAGTTTTATCCGCATTACGTTGAGGAAAATGCTGAGTTTTCAAAGTGTATTAAATTTGAGAATGGGTTGCGCCCGGAGATTAAGAAAGCAGTTGGATATCAGAAAATCCGTGTCTTTGCTGATTTGGTTGATAGCTGTAAGATTTATGAGGAAGACAATAATGCTCATTACAAGATTATCAGCGAGAAGAGGGGTAAGCACCCACAGAATCGTGGTAAACCTTATGATGCCCCAGCTGGTAAGGGTAAGCAGAGAGTTGCTCATGGTCAGAGGACTAGTGGGCGAGATGCTCCTGTTGGTGTGGTTTGCTTTAAGTGTGGAAAGTCTGGACATAAGAGTAATGTATGCACTACTGAAGTGAAGAGGTGTTTCCGTTGTGGCAAGAACGAACATGTTGTACCTGAGTGTGAACACAAGAGTCTGGTTTGTTTCAACTGTAAAGAAGAAGGGAACATTGGTAGCCAGTGTCCGGAACTGAAGAGGGCTCAGTCAAGTGGTAAAGTGTTTGCTTTAGTGGAGGATCAGACAGCTGCCAAGGACAGACTTATTAGAGGTACATGTTTCATTAATAGTACTCCTTTAATTACTATTATTGATATTGGTGCTACGCATTGTTTTATTGCTGCTGATTGTGTTGAAAGATTGGGTCTTGTGTTGTCTTCTTTGGATGGAGAAATGGTCGTCGATACTCCAGCCAAGGGGTCAGTGACTACTTCTTTTGTGTGTGCTAAGTGTCCCTTGTCGATCTTCGACAGAGACTTTGTTGTTGATTTTATTTGTTTGCCGTTAAGAGGTTTGGATATGATTCTTGGTATGAACTAGTTAGAGCATAACTGTGTTCATATTAACTGTTATGACAAGTCAGTGAAGTTTTCTACTCTTGAGGAAGTGGAAGATGGTCTGTTGTCTGCTAGACAATTGAGGAAGTTGATGCAAGAGGAAGTGCAGATGTTCTCGTTGATGGCGTCGCTATCTATAGAGACTCAAGCTGTAATTGAGGAGTTGCAGGTGGTATGTGAATTTCCTGAAGTTTTCCCCGATGAGATTCCTGATGTACCACCAAAGAGGGAAGTTGAATTTGCAATTGATCTTGTACTTGGTACCAGACCCGTGTCTATGGCACCATACAGGATGTTTGCGTTTGAATTGTCAGAGTTAAAGAAGAAATTGGAAGAGTTACTTGAGAAGAGGTTTGTAAGACCAAGTGTATCGCCGTGGGGAGCTCCAGTGTTGTTAGTGAAGAAGAAAGATGGAAATATGAGGCTTTGTGTTGATTATAGATAGTTGAATAAAGTGACGATTAAGAACAAGTATCCGCTTCCAAGAATAGATGACTTGATGGACCAATTGGTGGATGCTCGTGTGTTTAGTAAGATTGATCTGAGGTCGGGTTACCATCATATTAAAGTGAAGGATGAAGATATTCAGAAGACAACTTTCAGAACGCGTTATGGACATTACGAGTATTTGGTGATGCCTTTCGGTGTTACTAATGCGCCGGGAGTATTCATGGAATATATGAATCGTATCTTTCATACTTATTTGTATCGGTTCGTAGTGGTGTTCATTGATGATATTTTGATTTACTCTAAGTCAGAAGAAGAGCATGCTGAACACTTAAGAGTAGTATTGCAAGTTTTGAAAGAGGAGAAGTTGTATGAAAAGCTGTCCAAGTGTGAATTTTGGTTAAAAGAGGTTAGTTTTCTTGGTCATGTGATTTCAGGTAGTGGCATTGTTGTAGATCCATCGAAGGTTGATGCTGTGTTGCAATGGGAAACTCCAAAGTCAGCTACTGAGATTAGAAGCTTCTTGGGATTAGTTGGTTATTATAGAAGGTTTATTTAAGGGTTTTCTAAGTTGTCACTTCCGTTGACTAAGTTGACTTGTAAAGGTAGAACTTTTGTTTGGGATGTTCAGTTCGAAGAAAGTTTCACGGAATTGAAGAAGAGGTTGACGTCAGCTCGATTTTGATGTTGCCTAACCCAGGAGAGCCTTTTGTGGTGTATTGTGATGCTTCTAAGATGGGTTTAGGAGGTATGCTTATGCAGAATGGTAAGGTAGTTGCTTATGCGTCGAGGTAGTTGAGGACTCATGAGAAGAACTATCCTACACATGATTTAGAGCTTGCTACAGTTGTTTTTGTGTTGAAGATTTGGAGGCATTATCTTTATGGTTCTAGATTTGAAGTGTTTAGTGACCATAAGAGCTTAAAGTATTTGTTCGATCAGAAGGAGTTGAATATGAGGCAGCGAAGATGGTTGGAATTGTTAAAGGATTATGATTTCAGCTTGAATTATCATCCAGGAAAAGCAAATGTGGTAGCTGATGCGTTGAGTCGAAAGACTTTACATATGTTAGCAATGATGATTAAAGAGTTGGATTTGATTGAGCAGTTCAGAGATATGAGCTTAGTTTGCGAGGTTACTCCGTGAAGTGTTATGTTGGGTATGTTGAAGATTAATAATGAATTTCTAGACAGTATCAAAGAAGCTAAGAAGTTGGATGTGAAATTGGTAGATTTGATGGTTGGGACTGATCAATCTGAGAATAGTGATTTTAAGCTAGATGAGCAAGGTGTGTTGAGATTTTGTAACCGGATTTGTATTCCTGATGATGCTGAGATGAAGAAAGTGATACTTGAAGAGAGTCATATAAGTAAGTTGAGTATTCATCCAGGAGCTACAAAGATGTATCAAGATTTGAAAGGTTTGTTTTAGTGGCCTGGGATGAAGAGTGATATGGCTCGATTTGTGTATGCATGTTTGACTTGTCAGAAGTCGAAAGTTGAACATCAGAAGCCTGCAGGATTGATGCAACCGTTAGAAGTTTCAGAATGGAAATGGGATAGAATTTCAATGGACTTTGTGACGGGGTTACCTAGTACTATAAGAGGACATGATTCGATTTGGGTGATTGTTGATAGGCTTACGAAGTCAGCTCATTTTATTCCTATTAACATCAGTTTTCCAGTGTCGAAGTTGGATGAGATTTATATTAGTGTGATTGTGAAACTGCATGGTGTTCCTTTGTGCATTGTGTCAGATAGAGATCCGAGATTTACTTCTGATTTTTGGAAAAGTTTGCAAGAAGCGTTGGGTTCTAAGTTGAGGTTGAGTTCAACGTATCATCCTTAGACAGATGGTCAGACTGAACAGACGATTCAATCGTTAGAAGACTTGTTGAGGGCATGTGTTCTTGAGCAGGGAGGTTCGTGGGATACTTATCTTCCGTTGATAGAGTTCACGTATATAACAGTTATAATTCTAGTATTGGGATGGCACCTTTTGAGGCGTTGTATGGTCGAAGATGTAGAACTCCGTTATGTTGGCATGAATCTGATGAAAGTGTAGTGCTTAGACCTGAACTTGTTCGTGAGACTACTGAGAAAGTGAAGTTGATTCGAGAAAAGATGAAAGCTTCGCAAAGTAGGTAGAAGAGTTATCATGACAAGCGAAGGAAGGATTTAGAATTTCAAGCTGGTGATCATGTGTTTTTGAGAGTTACACCTGTGACTGGTGTTGGGCGAGCGTTGAAGTCTAAGAAGCCCACTTCTCGTTTTATTAGACCGTATCAGATTTCAGAGAGAGCGGGGAATGTTGCTTATAGAGTGGCTTTACCGCCAAATCTTTCGAATTTGCATGATGTGTTTCATGTGTCGCAACTTCAGAAGTATATTTCAGATCTATCTCATGTGGTTCATATGGACGATGTGCAAGTACGGGATAATCTTACGGTGTAGACGATGCCTGTACGGATCGCGGATCGTGAAATGAAGACTCTGAGAGGAAAATAGATTGCCTTGGTTAAAGTGGTTTGGCTAGGAGCTGCTGGTGAAAGCATGACTTAGGAGTTGGAGAGCAAGATGCGAGACTCCTATCCTGAATTGTTTGATTGAGGTAAATTTTTTAGGACAAAATATTCTAAGTGGGGGAGAGTTGTAACGGCCGTAATTTAATTAATTAATTAATTAAATTATTTTTGGAATATTTGTGAAGATGTGTTATAATTAAATTGGATTTATTTTATTAAGTGGAGAAATAATATTAGAGATATACTATTATGTGGTGAAATAATATTAAAAGTGTATTATTATCAAGGTGGGCTTATTTTGAGAGAGTAGAAGTAATAAGGGGGGGGGGGGTTGGTTTTAAGCCCAATAAGGAATAAGGGAATAATAGGGTTATTTTATTATTTGTGAGAAGCAGTAGAAAGAAATAAGGATTTGGAAGAGAACGTGAAGCTGCTGGAAAAAATGGAAAACTGCAAGAACGAAGATTTAACCCAGAAATTGTAGAGCGACCTTTAATCCAAGGTAAGGGTGGGGTTCTGACTTTATAATTGGGTTCATGATGTTTAATATGTGGGGTTAGAGGTGATTTTTGTTTTGTTCTTGAATTGGATATGTATGATGATGTATGATGAAGATTTGATGAATTTTAGATGAATAATGATGTCATGATGCTGTGTAATTGATGTAGTATTATAGGTTAATGTTAGGTGATGAATTACCATGATTATAATAAGGTTTGTAGGGCTGTAACATGATTCCCGTAGTGTAAATACAGAGGAAAATGCAGAATTTATGCAGAATGTAACAGGATGCATCGACCTCAAAGGCTATGTATCGATACAAGGAGGATGAGAGACTCAGGATAAGTCGACACGAAGAGAGGATGCGTCGATACATGATAGTTGCAAGACTCAGGATGAGTCAATCGGTGAGAAGTATGTGTCGATACATGTTGTGTTTGAGACCAGGATGAGTCGATCTATAAGGAGGATGTGTCGACTCATGATGTACAAATGAAGCAGTACGCGTCGATCCATAGGGTTTTGCGTCGACCCTTAATGACTGATTTTTGACAGATTCAGTTTCAATTGTTGTAACTTGAGTTTTAGGATGCTGTTTGAGGTGTCGCTCGAAGCGTTGATTAACTAACGCGATGAACTTTATTCTAGATGATTAAAACGTTGAGTAAGAAGTGTAATCCTAGTAGCCAATTTCGGATTTAGGATTAATTCTCGTGTTGGTCGTTGTGCTGATTTTTAAGCAGAATGATGAATAGGATATGTTTAGAGACTACTGTTTGGATTATGACAGTAGGATTAGTGATAGTAACAAACTAAACCTACAGAATAACAATATGGATTACTGTATTATTGATATACAGCTCAGTTATAAATGAGAAGTTATTAATAAATAAATGATGTTTGATGATTTATAAATAAATGATGTTTGATGATTTATAAATAAATGACGTTTGATGAATTGTTGAGATGTCTTTGAGATGTTATGTTGAGATGTATTTTGAGATGTTTTGAGATGATAATTTGAGATGTTTTGAGATGATAATTTGAGATGTTTTTAGATGATTTGAGATGTTTCTAACTTGGGTGTTATCATTACATTCATTGTTGTGTCGCATACATTGCATTTTTGAGATGGAGCTTATGCTCGTTGAGATGGCCTGGATTGGCAAATTTTGAGATGAAAGCTATGCCTTGTTGATGCCTCTATTAATTGGAAAATTTTTGAGATGGGATTTCTGCTCCAATGGTACCACATGCATTTGCATAATATTGAGTCACATTATATGATTTCATAAAGAAGTGTATTTTGATGTTGATGAATGTATATTATTGTTGAGATTGTCGTTGATTATGAGATGAGAAGTGGTGATGTTGTTGATCTAATTTAATATATTAATTATCATGCACTTTATTATATTGTTAGATATCTCACCCCTTCTGTTTGAATGTTGCCCCATATGTTGGTAACGTGCAGGTAATCGAGAGTGAAGGTTGTATACCTTCAATAGTTCGAGTCAGTGTCATTGCTCTGATATGTAACACTCGGGGGGATGAACGCTTGCTGTTTCGATTGATGATTTTTAGTTGTTGAATTTTAATTTGATTATCATTAAATATGAGATGTTTCGAAGTTGCTGTTTTGTTAGAGATGTTATTAAGAATTCCGTTGCGTAGATGTTAATCTATTTGATTAAAGATGTTATGTTGACGGTTCATCCGATGTTTGAAAAAGTGTTATATATCCACGATGAATGCAATGAATTTGTTAGAAGAATTTGTGACGTCCCGATTCATTTGTATGATTGAAATTTTATAACTCTGATTTATTTTGCATAATTGTTTGGGGTAGAATTGGGGTGTTACACAAGACACAGTGACTCTTCGTTCACAACAAAGGATAGACAAAGTAATAAAACAAAACCAAAAGTACCACTTGAAAAAGGGCATACAAGTGAAACATACACCTAAGTGTGAAGTGATCATACATCAACAACAAGTTGCAAGCAAACAATGCTAAACCTCTAATCATGATTCATGTCATCAACAAATAAGCAAAGATGTGTCAAAGTAAACACTTAAACACACACATAAATCCCCTAAGTGTCATGCTCAAAAGGTTTTAACCCTAAGGTTTTGGAACCTAAGTAAAGGCAAACAACAAGGTGTACTAGCATGCAAAGCTTTAGGCATCAACCACTTATTCAAACTTGGCATACAAAGATGATTTGAAGTAAATAAAGTGAGAATCAATACAAGTCAGTAGCTACATCATAAAAAAGGTCATCATAAACATACTTCAAAGGTTGAGAAAGATTCACAAGAGGATCAAATAAGAACTACGTTAAAATATCAACCATTATCCACAACTAGTTACTAAGAATTAAGCAACAAATTATCAAGGCATTGAGATTAAGGCATGGCAACATGGTGAAGCCTAACTTAGGCAAGAATTAAATTCGAAATATATCTCATGGTTGCAAGAAGTTTCCACAAAATGTCATACTCAAAACATAGTTAATCAACTAAGCATCATCAATCAATATCCTCCTCAAAAGGAATCATCTATCCATGGCAAGCAAATGATCAAGTAATCATGCAATTAGACACATATACATGACAATTCAGAAAATCATACCAAACATTCACATCATACATGATTCATAAACCTCAAGAAATTTCAATTCAAAGCATGCTCAAAGTTTAGGTTACAAGCTAGGCAATATTCATCTCAAGACATCATCACAATGATTCATCAACTCAAGCCAAAGGCTCTAACTTATAACAAGTAAGCTCAAGAACACGTGAGGAACAAAACCTAATAGGTTATACAAGTTCACTCTCTAACATCAACAAACAAGTAAACATTTTCACAAAGAGGCGTGCATCAAAGCTATAACCTAAATATGCTTCAAACTTGAATAAAAAAAATTTGATGTGCAAAAGTAAACACTTAGGTAAAAACTTGAAAGATGAGAGGCCATGTTCAAGAGATTCAAACATTAGGGTTTTAGAACTTGGACAAAAACAAACCACACAAGTACAAACATCTATGACTTTAAGCATCAAGCTACTATCACTACTTAACATACAAAGATGTATTGAATTAGGAAAGGTAAAAGTCCATACAAGTCAGTATCTAAGTCATAACATGCTTATCACAAACATACTTCAAAGCTTAAAGAAGAACCACAATAATATCAAACATGTAATTGGTCAAAACCATACAAAAGTTGATACTAAATTCCTAAGCAAATGGTACAAAATGATCAAAGCAAAGTAATTGGGACATGGAAACTGTAACACCCCTTCTAAATACCCCAATTAAAGGTAAAGATTAAAATCAGAGAAATAAAATTGCACGGAAGGGATGCCACAACACACATCACATTCCAAAGTTTTTAAGGAAAAACGGACAGGGTATGTTTGAAAGTATAAGCATTCCAACACAAAACAAACATACCATAAATATTTACTTCATTCTCTCGTGCAAACGCAACGGAGTTTTATAATTTCACATCATCTCCATTTATGGAGGAATCAAAACATAATTCAAGGCACCAAGCCATCATAATTCACATAAGCATATGTTATCAAGTCTCACATATACAAAACATCATATACACAATTAAGGATTATATACATCAGAATCCAAATACAAAATAATCGAGTTCGACACTAAATAAATCCCCCCCCATGTGTTACTACCAGAGCATCGACTCGACTCTAAACAAAATAAAACAGATTGCAATCCAATGCATCCGTTAGCTAGCGCCTCGCACTACCGTCCTCGGTACCTGCACAATGCCATCAAAAGCATTGGCCAACAAAAGGGTAAGAATTCCAATAGTCATATAACATGTAATTTTAAGTAAATGAAATGGCAATAAATAAAGCAATACATAATGATCATGTTCATTTCATCACATGTATTATCCTTACTCAAGGAATCCATTTCCAACACATTAACCATGTAAACCGATTATCCGAATACTCACATCCTTGGCACATAATCATAATTCAAACAACAACAATATTGGCACATAATCAAACACATCAATACACATACATATCATGCACAATTATACATGTGACTCACAACACGACTCAACGTATGCAAATGCGGTACCGACACGTGGACCCAAGGTTCCACCACCTATGTTTCCATTCCGGATCAAGGTCACTACGTCTTTTCCCACAATAGGGTCACCGTCTAGATATTGTGGACCCAATGTTCCACCACCTATGTTTCCATTCCGGATCAAGGTCACTACGTCTTTTCCCACAATAGGGTCACCGTCTAGATATTGTGGACCCAATGTTCCACCACCTATGTTTCCCTTCTGGATCAAGGTCACTACGTCTTTTCCCACAATAGGGTCACCGTCTAGATATTGTGGACCCAAAGTTCCACCGTCTCTGTTTCAAGACCACCATGCCATGCTATGTACAATATAACCAATGCATGCAATTAAGACTCACAACAATCTTAACATACACATGCCATCAAATCCAACCAATGGAACATCAACTATTGTACATGCATGCATACATATAATTTATCAATCTCAACGTCAAGTAAAATGTATACAAACGAGATTACTTACTCAACCAAAACATAAACCATCAACTATCAACAATTCCAAATCGGAAAGTATATTTCAACATAAAGTCATTATCAATGAACCGGCATTATTCTCAATGTTCTCATCACGATCGAGTCACCGGAATGTAACTCGAACGGTTAGATTCGGGATTAAACTCAACTTATTTCATTCGCACTAAAATCGGGTCGATTCTTAAAAGTCTAAATTTCACAAGACGAACTTCACTACGTCAAGCTACACGTTGGATTACGCTAGCACGTCAATTTTCTTTGGATTCGGAGCAACTTGCTCCGTCGACGAATCTACCGGAATCGGAACACAAACGGGTTCTAAAGGAAGTGCGAAAATTAGAATTTTGGAGGCTACAGACGCATCAACACGGGCACCCGTGTGCTGCAACACGGCCCGTGTTGAGAGGCCACCAGAACGAGCCAAGAAATGCCAAGTCAGAGCAGCAACACGGGCACCCGTGTGCTGCAACACGGCCCGTGTTGTGAGGCCTGCGTGAAAACTCCACTCTTTTGAGTTTTTCTCATTCAACTACCATGGTTTTCTCTCCCATTTCAATACTCTTAATTTCCACAAGCTAGCACTTAATACACCCACAAACCATACTCCTAATCCAACTTTTCTAAACCATTCTAACAATCAACCAACAAAACCCTAAAAAAATCAACTATCAATTTTTACCCCTAAATCCAAATATATCATACAAAAACCTAACAATATGAGATGGAGAATCAAACCCCTTACCTTAAAGTGTTCTTGCAAAGCTTCATGATCTTTTACCCAATCCAAACCCTAGCCTTTGATGTTCTTGTTTCTTCCTCTTCTCCAAGGCTCTCCTTCTCTTTCTCTTCTTCTTCTCTCTTTTCCTCTTTTCTTTCTTTCTACCTCTTACCAACTATTCTTTCTCTATTTTATAAAACAAACTTTTCTACTACTAACTTTTATCCCTCCAACTTTCTATAATTCTAATTTGGCCCCAACATAATTAATTCAAATTATAGCCCAAGATAGTAATAAATATCAATTAGTCATATTAATTCAATCATACCAATTAATCAAACAAAGCCAAATATTATTACACACCAAATTAATCTTATTCAAAATAATATTTCAACAATATAAATATATTTATTTCATATAATCGAATTAATATTTTAATCGATATCAAATGAATATATTTCTCAAAATAGATATAATTTGATAATTTTGGAAATTAATAATATAAATATTATTTAATCAAATCGGGGTGTTACAACTCTCCCCCACTTATAAACTTTTCGTCCTCGAAAATACGACCAAAACGAACAAATCGGGTCATGCCTACGCATTCGTCCACTCAATCCTTGCGCTAATTAAACAACATACAAAATACACCTAACACAAGGGCATCTCCCTAGCCATAACGTTTAGACAAGAACAACCATGCCGAGATGCGAAGCCCATACAATGCACTCGACAATCAACTAACACCCAACAACTAAACAAGTCGCAGACACACCGGTTCGCTCGAGAACTAAACAAACAAGATCGATACCATCCTAACGTCTCAACCATAGAATTAGTCATACACTCGAACCGACGCCTCGGAGACGAGTCACCAAAGGTAGGAACATAAAGTCTTACGACACAACACCGACACCATCGCTAAAACAAAAACAACAAAATGGTTATACAAACCAAAACTGAAACAATCAGAAAGGATAAAACCACACGTGCTACGTAAACACGAAAAGATGCCATCATTCACGCATAAGTACGAACTCAAGAATTACACTTGCAGTTATCGCTCTCATTCCAGAAAAATCACAAGGTCACATCGTCCTTGTAGATTACCAACGTACCACCCTTGAACAATAACAAGTTTCCCAAACATAACTGAACTGCGACACACCACTCATCCTAGGGCGTATACTGACGACTTGCGACTATAACTCACTAGCCCAAATCCAACAATCCCGCATACTCGCTAAAACTCAATGCTCGATATCTAAACCATGTTGTGTCACTTTTATGCATAAGATGCCAACCGTAAAACAACTTGGTTAATCCTCAACTTCACAATCACCCAAAATGGATACGTTCAAAGTGTACACCCATCAAGACACCTCGCAACATCAGCTTCATCAACTCGAAGAATCACTCCTTCATTCTCGATTGATCAACGTCCGTTGATCCTCTGAAATACACGACATAGTTTGACCTCTTCAACTACTGTCCAAATATTTCACTTGTGAAACTTCGATGTATACACTTGACTTCCATGAAGTCTTCCCTTATAACAATTCAATTCCCAAAGTTTACTTAAGTAATCACCATCCTCGCATCGTCGCAACGATTAATACACTGGTTTCTTATTCGAAACATCTCTCATATCTTTCAATCTTCTAAAGTGGTAATCCAAACCAAAACACTCTCTCAAGAACTCTACTCATCAATTTCGTCTCATACTCCTGAAATTGCAACATAGTTTGGACTTAGAACCATAACATCAATTTATATGAAATCCAACATGAACACCGTCGCAACCGACTTCAGTCACAAATAGAACATCTTCCTCTATAAAACATCAATCATCTTTAAGTACCTGTGGTTACCAAACCATCACCAAATTCCTTACCGTCAAGACTTATTTTAGTCGTGATCTAATAATCCACCGCGACCATTAGTATCCGGCGAAATCCATATGGTAGTAGTGGACGAATCCTTAATAACCTTCTGAGTTTAATCTCAACAAGCGTCTCAAAACAAACATGCAACATTCTTTCGAAATAATAAATCTCAAATAAGATATTCTTGGGTTATCCTCAATATCCACTTAATAAACTCAACAACAGACGAAGTCTCTTTATAGATCATACTCAACTTGAATTGTCTTCAACAATTCCAATCTCCTTGTCGTTAACATCTGTACTTATAAGGTTCCAATGAGCATAACTGCATCAAACTCTAACTCCCGCATCCGATAATTTTCCATAAGAAAAATCAAATCATTCCAAGGTAGTAATACACTTTTCCAACTCTATGTCGAAATACACCTTACGTCCAAAACAAAATATCACAACACGTCGCACTAGGTTCTTCAGTACTAACAAAACCAAAATCAAGGCATTCGCTAAACTTTTCACCGGCTAAAACAAATTCGCTTCCCATTGCGAAGTCCCATTAGCGACTCAACCATTTCGGGTCAAAATACTCACGATCAATACCAACTCATAAAAAAAAATTATCTTCCATCAAACTCACAAAGTTAACCATCCAAAACAAAAGAACTTATAAACTATGAATTAGCCCCTTAAAGTCTTCGACAAGACACAAAATAAATCTTCGCGGAACTGTCCAAAATATTGCCGTCTAAGTTGCTTACTTAAGACACTCACGTCCAACAGTTCCAAAACTCCTTCTTTAGAGGACTCAACATGCACCAATCTAACTCCACTACTGATAACGCAGCACTCGGATGCTTGCCACAATCCCTTAACTTGATGTAAACCAAATAATATCCATGAACACGAAACAACTCTTCAGCTACTCATGAGAGTACTGTTGGAACATTTCAAAATCTTACCTGACGCATTAGGCACACTAATGACATCAGCTTATACTCGCCCGGACCATACACTATCTTGAAAAGCATTGCCTGAACATCCTCAACCCTCACACTAACCCATAGGCAGCCAGACTTCAAAACGATCTCACTAAACACATAAACTCCAAATAACTGCTTCACTTAAATATCAATCCTCTGAAGCAGACACTCGTCCTCAACATCCGCTTCATTCCTTGACTACAAACGACACACCATCTTAGGTAACCTTTGCTCTTCTCGAACAACACAATCGGCGCGCTCCACGGCGAACCACTCAAACAAACGAACTCTACTAAAACCAATATTCAAGTTGACTCTTCAACTCTAATTCAGAAACAAACATCCCTTAAGGATACTTCAAATCCCAACTAGTTCCAGAAACTAAATCCATCAAAACTTCACCTCGCACTACAGCGGTAATTCACTCACATTTCCACAAAAGGTTTCGGAAGAATCACAACAAGAAGCTCGCTTGCCAAAAATCTTATTTCTCACCACAATCCAAATTCGCCCACAACTCAAGTAACCATGCACTGCCTTGTGCCAACTCATCTGCTCCACACACTATTAAGTTGGCAAGACAAGTCTATCCCAAACAACACAATTCCCGACTACCATCAACAAGAGATTAAGGATGATCAGTCCCTCAATTTGTCAATAGACAGTCGACAATCATGAGGTGGCATTAACCATCGTTGCCAAACCACAACAGCATCTTCCATCTTACCCCTCAAGCTACTTAAACATAACCATGCTTGAAGCATCAACTGCTCGGCAATACTTACATCTTACAATCGGCGGTATACGGAACCAACCTCTTGCACAAAACTTCAGAGAAGAAACTTCTCCCCCACTTAATTCACAGGTACCTCTGCAGACAACGAAAAGGAAACAATCAAGTACCGACAGTGTTTCACACACATGTCTCGTACCAAAAGGGATTAAACACATAAACAACCTGGCCGATAGACCGACCTGCTCTGATACCACTATTGTAACACCCCTTCTAAATACCCCAATTAAAGGTAAATATTAAAATCAGAGAAATAAAATTGCACGGAAGGGATGCCACAACACACATCACATTCCAAAGTTTTTAAGGAAAAACGGACAGGGTATGTTTGAAAGTATAAGCATTCCAACACAAAACAAACATATCATAAATATTTACTTCATTCTCTCGTGCAAACGCAACGGAGTTTTATAATTTCACATCATCTCCATTTATGGAGGAATCAAAACATAATTCAAGGCACCAAGCCATCATAATTCACATAAGCATATGTTATCAAGTCTCACATATACAAAACATCATATACACAATTAAGGATTATATACATCATAATCCAAATACAAAATAATCGAGTTCGACACTAAATAAATCCCCCCCCCATGTGTTACTACCAAAGCATCGACTCGACTCTAAACAAAATAAAACAGATTGCAATCCAATGCATCCGTTAGCTAGCGCCTCGCGCTACCGTCCTCGGTACCTGCACAATGCCATCAAAAGCATTGGCCAACAAAAGGGTAAGAATTCTAATAGTCATATAACATGTAATTTTAAGTAAATGAAATGGCAATAAATAAAGCAATACATAATGATCATGTTCATTTCATCACCTGTATTATCCTTACTCAAGGAATCCATTTCCAACACATTAACCATGTAAACCGATTATCCGAATACTCACATCCTTGGCACATAATCATAATTCAAACAACAACAATATTGGCACATAATCAAACACATCAATACACATACATATCATGCACAATTATACATGTGACTCACAACACGACTCAACGTATGCAAATGCGGTACCGACACGTGGACCCAAGGTTCCACCACCTATGTTTCCATTCCGGATCAAGGTCACTACGTCTTTTCCCACAATAGGGTCACCGTCTAGATATTGTGGACCCAATGTTCCACCACCTATGTTTCCCTTCCGAATCAAGGTCACTACGTCTTTTCCCACAATAGGGTCACCGTCTAGATATTGTGGACCCAATGTTCCACCACCTATGTTTCCCTTCCGGATCAAGGTCACTACGTCTTTTCCCACAATAGGGTCACCGTCTAGATATTGTGGACCCAAAGTTCCACCGTCTCTGTTTCAAGACCACCATGCCATGCTATGTACAATATAACCAATGCATGCAATTAAGACTCACAACAATCTTAACATACACATGCCATCAAATCCAACCAATGGAACATCAACTATTGTACATGCATGCATACATATAATTTATCAATCTCAACGTCAAGTAAAATGTATACAAACGAGATTACTTACTCAACCAAAACATAAACCATCAACTATCAACAATTCCAAATCGGAAAGTATATTTCAACATAAAGTCATTATCAATGAACTGGCATTATTCTCAATGTTCTCATCGCGATCGAGTCACCGGAATGTAACTCGAACGGTTAGATTCGGGATTAAACTCAACTTATTTCATTCGCACTAAAATCGGGTCGATTCTTAAAAGTCGAAATTTCGCAAGACGAACTTCACTACGTCAAGCTACACGTTGGATTACGCTAGCACGTCAATTTTCTTTGGATTCAGAGCAACTTGTTCCGTCGACGAATCTACCGGAATCGGAACACAAACGGGTTCTAAAGGAAGTGCGAAAATTAGAATTTTGGAGGCTACAGACGCATCAACACGGGCACCCGTGTGCTGCAACACGGCCCGTGTTGAGAGGCCACCAGAATGAGCCAAGAAATGCCAAGTCAGAGCAGCAACACGGGCACCCGTGTGCTGCAACACGGCCCGTGTTGTGAGGCCTGCGTGAAAACTCCACTCTTTTGAGTTTTTCTCATTCAACTACCATGGTTTTCTCTCCCATTTCAATACTCTTAATTTCCACAAGCTAGCACTTAATACACCCACAAACCATACTCCTAATCCAACTTTTCTAAACCATTCTAACAATCAACCAACAAAACCCTAAAAAAATCAACTATTAATTTTTACCCCTAAATCCAAATATATCATACAAAAACCTAACAATATGAGATGGAGAATCAAACCCCTTACCTTAAAGTGTTCTTGCAAAGCTTCATGATCTTTTACCCAATCCAAACCCTAGCCTTTGATGTTCTTGTTTCTTCCTCTTCTCCAAGGCTCTCCTTCTCTTTCTCTTCTTCTTCTCTCTTTTCCTCTTTTCTTTCTTTCTACCTCTTACCAACTATTCTTTCTCTATTTTATAAAGCAAACTTTTCTACTACTAACTTCTATCCCTCCAACTTTCTATAATTCTAATTTGGCCCCAACATAATTAATTCAAATTATAGCCCAAGATAGTAATAAATATCAATTAGTCATATTAATTCAATTATACCAATTAATCAAACAAAGCCAAATATTATTACACACCAAATTAATCTTATTCAAAATAATATTTCAACAATATAAATATATTTATTTCATATAATCGAATTAATATTTTAATCGATATCAAATGAATATATTTCTCAAAATAGATATAATTTGATAATTTTGGAAATTAATAATATAAATATTATTTAATCAAATCGGGGTGTTACAGAAACAAGATGAGACCATAACATGAGAAAGAATTAAATTCAAAACCAAACTTAATAGTATATAAGAGTTCAACATGAATTGAGTACAAAACAACCAACAACTAAGCATTTATCCATCAACAATGTCATCAAGGAGTCCTAACTAATCATAACAAGCATATGAGCAAATGATGAAGAGTGTAGGCATGGAAAACATGACAAGTCAGAATCTTTGGTCAAGGTATACACATCATTCAAAGCTCATAAGTATCAAAAAGTTCTCACATAAGCCATGCTAAAAACTAGGTCACAAGCTAAACAAACAATACCTCAAAAGATCACCTAATTAAATCATCAATTTAAAGCAAATGAATGACCAATAAAATATAAAATTAGGGATCTAACTCATGGCATGACATTCAAGTATAAGTGAGAAGAAATCCTAAAAAATTGCTCAAGTGTATCTCATCAAACGATTCACCAATGCAAAAATGTGTTTCAATAAACCAACAAGAATCGAGGCTCAAAGAACTCCAATTGAAAGACCTCAAGAATATATCAAACTTGCATCAAATTGACATGTAATCAATCAACACTTAAGTTTCCTAAAGTGCCCTAAAGATTGGCTCAAGAAGTTTTTCAACAAGCATCAAACACAAACCCTAATCAAAGGATGATCAACAAACAACACCTTCACATATTAATTCCAAATAAAAATGAAAATTAAAATAAAAAATATCGACAATTAGTTAAGACACTCAAGAATATAATTTTTTTTTTTTGTGGATTTTTTATAAAAAGGGAAAATTAAAAATAAGATCAAAATGTAAAAGAAACAAAAAGAGAACATAAACCAAAAGGGAGGTGCATTAGCAGATATTCAGATTGAACTACATTTAGTTCAAATTGAATTTAGGCCCATCAGGTGGGGGTGCAAAAAATAAAAAGTACTAAACCCAGTCCACTACATTATCATTCCAAACAAATAACCATTTGTCATTTTCCTTTTTTATTTCTTTATTCCAATATTCAAATTCCATTTTAAAAACCATTAATTAAAACAATACAAAACAGAATGATGACGTGGGTTCCTAAACCTGGCACAAAAATGAAAACCTAAAGCACTATTCCAAGAGAAATTTCACGTAGATTTAGAGTCTAAACTTAGTTTTCTCAAACATTCACTCTATCATGGCTAAATCAGATTACGAAATCAATCTATCAAAACTGAAATATTACGAAACAACGTAAATTCAAGTCTAAACCACTTCCTACATATTGTAGGGTTCAAAAGATGTATGCTCCTAAGTCACATAGAATGCTAGCATGTTGAATGTAGAAAGGGCTTGAGAAATTTACCTAGTGGAGTATGTCCACTGTGCACTGGATCTTCAGCAAGATGACGAGAAAATGCTACTGCTCAATGCCTTGAACTTTACAAAAATAGAAACGAGCAACTCTTGTGTGACTAGAAGAGAGAAGTTCTTGAGAGAGAAGAGTGAAATCAGATCTGGTTTCTGACCAAACTGAGATCACTGATTTGATTATGAGAGATGAGAGGCTTTTATAGTGTGGTGTGAGTGAGGTTATACCTTTAACCGTGGTTGAGAAGTTTGTTACACACACTTGGAAAATTTGAAAAAAAAAAGGATGAGAGTGAGGCTGGCTGTGTGCGTTTTGATTCATGAAGTGGATGGTTTTGTTGCATTTTGAAGATCAAATGGAACAAACAAATCATGAGGTGTGGGCTGTCACGTGGGGAGAGAGTGGAGAGCAAGTTTGTGCTTTGCTCACACTTTTTTTGTTTTTGGTAAGAATGCAAGAAGTGTGCATGCATGGGTATATAGTTTGTTTGGCCAATTGAGGGAAAGAAAAGAGAGTGTTGTGCATATATGTAGCGTGACTGAAGCCTACAAACACCAAAATTCATTTTGATGCAGTTTTTGACCAAATTATGATGAGATTGTTGCATATGCCCATGAAGCCATATTGGTATGTATGCATTTTGATGTTCATATATACCTCCATATGACAAAACCTTGGGATCAATGGAAAGCTAACATATCAAGGAACATTTCTTGTGTTGGTACTGAATTGGGAAAGTAACTGGAACAACCTTTAAAAGGGCCACCGAGTGTTGATACCAAAACTGCTTTAAGCACTTGAAAATTCTCTAAGTATGATGTCAAGTTATCAACTTCATCTTCACTACTTCTTGAATCTCTAACTCCATAACTATTGTACCAAATGATACACTCCTGGTGTCATGAAAAAGATGAAACGTAATTGAACAACTTTGGTGTTGATCTTTCTTTGAAATGAAGCTTGCAAGCTCATGGAATTAGGTCTTGAAGTAATGACACCAAAATTTGGCTTAGGCATTTAGAAAAATTCTATTGACATGTCAACATGTCTAAGTTGATACATCCACTTTGACATCCCATAAATCTTGAAATTCTTGCTCAAATTATGAGTTCTTGGCACACCATATAAATTGTAGAAAGATGATCAACTTTTTAGCTGAACACAACTTGAAATGAAGCTTAGAATCATATGGAAAATAACCTCAAATTCAGCAATTTGATCATCTTGAAAACATTAAAAATTCTTGTAAGTGTTTGATAAGTGGTTTTTGCATCGTTTTTATTAGATATTTTACTTTGTTACTTTATCATTTTTATTCGCTTTTCCTTCATTTTTCTATGTTTTATACTTGGGTATTGTGTTTATGTCATTTTCAGGTCTCTATCATTGTATTAGAAGAAAAGGAGATAAAATTGGATGAAAGACGAAGGAAAACACAAAAGCTTAAAGTTCCCAGTACAAAGTCCAGGGGGCTGTTATGGGTTCCCGTAATGCGTGTTACGACCCGTAACAACATGCAAACCTGAAGTTCCTTTTTTTATGCGTTGGGCCAAAAACCAGAGGCCTGTTACAGGTACCCGTAATGCGTGCTACGGTCCGTAAGAGGCAGGCAGAATGTCACAATTTTTGTTTCCTTGTTCGGTTAGATTAATTGTTGTTTTGGGAATTTTGCATATTCTAATTTAGACTGATTCTATTCTTAATGAGAATTGATTTGAGATATTTCCTGATGTAGTGACTATTAATAACTTAGATTTATTCCACTATTAGAATTTTAATATAAAAACTCATAGGAAGTCTTGAGTTTTTATTCCAAGTTTTTTTTTCACGCTCGGTAACTCAAGTCTCTATTGGAGCACTAGATCAAAGTTATTTTATTAATTCAGGTTTTATATTATTTATCATGTTTTCTTATGTTAAAATTTCTTTGTTTATGCTATTCCTCACCATGAGTGAGTAGTCCTTTAGAGACTAAGGGTCATGAACACTATTTATCGATTATTCGTGTAAATTAGCATAAGTCAATTACAAGAGTTTCATCCTTTTTTATTTTAAATATTGAGTTTTTGAATCAAACCTTGATACGAAAATGTGAGTGTTTTTAGGCATTTACTTTTGTACCCCAATTTTTGCCCCTAAGATTCCCCCATCATATCATGTCAACTTGATCATAACAAGATCACATTAGGGTTGATTCTTCCTCTTTTTCTATCTCCTATCTTTAAGTTTTCTCTTGAGGAATCTCCAATCACCTTGGTTGTGTATTTTGTATATGTGTTGATTGACTAACTTCAATTCAAAATATAAAAAAATATTTGTCCTTGTCTTTGCAAAATTGTGTTTTGTAGGTACCAAGTCGAAGCATCCAACAAATAAGGCTTTGCAAATTGACTGATTCTGTATTGTGTCGAAAGGAAGCTTGTATGAATCCATGAAGGCTTGTGTTAAACTCATGAAAGTTGATTTGATTCTGTATTGTGGCGAAAGATAGCATGCATCGACCCATAAAGGTATGCATCGACCCATAAAGGTATGTATCGACTCATCTTGTTGTGTATAACTGGCATGTGTCGACACATGCATGTATGTATCGAATCATCCTGTTTGTATAACTAGCATGTGTCTACACATGCAATTATGTATCGGCTCATCCTGTTTGTATAACTAGCATGTGTCGACACATGCATGTATGTATCGACTCATCCTGTTTGTATAACTAGCATGTGTCGACACATACGTGTTATGTATCGACTCATGCAGTTTGTGTGGTTCTGTAATATGTTGAAATAACAGTATGTATCGACGCATAGAGGCATGTATTAACACATGCTGTGTTA
This sequence comes from Vicia faba, assembly GCA_948472305.1. Classification (NCBI taxonomy): domain Eukaryota; kingdom Viridiplantae; phylum Streptophyta; class Magnoliopsida; order Fabales; family Fabaceae; genus Vicia; species Vicia faba. The sequence goes on from OX451741.1 coordinate 304,494,425, forward strand.
TACAACTAGGATGTATCGACACATACCACCCATGTATCGACTCATAACAGCAAAATGCACGTGTTTTTTGAAAAAAGCCAGCAAATTCAAATCTGTCTTATTTTTGGCTCCAATTTTTCCCGCATAATTTGAAATTATATCATTAATTCAAATTTGGCTCCAAGAATCAATTACCAAATTACCACTAATCCCAATCCTAAAACTCTACAAATAGAGACCTCATTTCATTCAAATCACAAGCTTTTGATAGCCAAATCCACCTTGCTAAAAAATCTCTCAATTCTCTCCATCTACCAAATTCACTCAAAGCTCCATTTTCAAAAAGTTAGTAAGCTTTGCATTGAAGCTTACTAGTCTTTGAGAAAAACCTTCATCCAAACACTTTTTCTCCATCAATTCTCTACATCCAAGCTTGGTTAATTGATTCTTGTGGTTGAATTGAAGCAAATTCTTGAAGTTGTTTTGATAATTCTCTAGATCTACCTTTGGTAAGTTGGATAATTCATCTTTCACAATATGATCTCTTGGTGATCTTTGGGATTGATTCATTGAGCATTATTTTGTGATTCCAATGGTGTTATTTTCTCATATTTTGATGGAATTTTTGTGCTCAATTGGATCCATGATCATAAGGTGTTTGATGGAAAGTTTGAACAAGAAATTGGCCTTTTAAAATGCTGTTTTTGCTACTGTAACAGTGTGCAATCGATTGCAGTAACTGTGCAATCGATTGCACAGAAGCAATTTTGCATAATTTTTTGAAAAAAATGTACTGTGTAAATCGATTTACACAATAGTGCAATAGATTTACACAGGGACAGAATGTATTTTTGCCTTGTTTTGGGGCAGCTTTGATCCAAAATGATTTTTTTACTTACTCCTTTTGATTGTTGGTTTGGATTGCAATTTTAAATGTCCAATTTGTCTTTAAACTCAATGGACTTTGTGATGTAGATGAAGTTGAATAAATGTTCATCAATTCAAATCTACCTAGGAGTGAATTATTTAATTTATTTTTGGTGCTTTGGACTAATGATATGTTTAGTGCTTTAATCCATCTAGAGGAGTGGTTGAATTTAAAGATGAAAGAATTTTGAAATGGTGATTCAAATTAGCTTATCATTCCCCTCCCTCTTCATCTTATCCCTTTATTTTTTAATTGTGCTACATGTTAAGAGATGATGATCTCTATATCATTTATCCAAACATGAAGTACATAGATTTCTATTGACCAGCCTCAAAATAGGTGCGACTTCTACATAAGTCCACTTACGATTGCTTAACATAGCGCTAAATTTTGTCCCGATTCGAATAAATGATCATTCGTGGCCCAAACTTATGATTGCAAACCCAAGTATGTTAGTTTGATCTCTTTGATCCAATAACCTTGAGATTCATTGTGTGGAGGCTTTGGTTCTACCAATCCTCTAATGGATCTACAACACCTTTAGTCAACGCGGATCACTTAAACATCGTTGATCATTAAATGTAACTTTCGAGGATTCCAAAATGGATGATATACTTGACAAAAAGCAAATGCAACTTGTTGTGTGGAGGATTTGGTTCTACCAATCCTCTATTGAGTTCCAAGTATAAGTTTCAAGATAGTCATCCAACTAACCACTAATTTCTAACAATTGACTTTACTTTATGCTTTTATTTTTATGCTTTATGTACCATTTAATTTAAGCATTTACATTTCATGCCATTTTTATTTTGCTCACTTGAGCATTTATTCTTATGCCATTTTGATTTTGCTCACTTGAGCATTTACTTTTATGTCATTTTTATTTTGCTCACTTGAGCTTTTCTTTTCCTTTTAAAGACACCTAATAATCAACATGAACCATAAAAATCTTTAATGATACTTGGACTATTTGGTTACTATCCTTGGCATTATGGAGTATTGAACTTCTTGGACTTAGGATTAGAGACCTTGGCCTATCTTAGAGACCTTGTGATCTTACTTGATTATTTTGTATGGAATTCTTGAGGTTTACCTCAAGACATTGGATTGTTTGTTTATTTTGTGTGCAGGTTATTGTGATTACATACTTTGTTTGTAATCTGGAATTCACCCGTATACAGCTGTTACTCTGCCCAATTTTTGTGAAGACTTAATACACTTGAAGTTTGATTCTCTCAAGAGGTCTAGTATCTTTGCTTGCTTTGTTTCAATCCGAAGAATGAGAATTCTATATTGACTCATAATGTCAAGTTGTGGCTTCTTGTTAGTTAGATAGTTCTTATCCCTAGATTTTACCTTATGCTTTAGGATAGTCTCTTCTTCTCCTCCCACCTTTTTTAATTTCAAAAATCTTCTCCCTCCTTTTAAAAAAACTCTTCTTATTTCTAAACTTGAAACACTTTCATAATAAACTTGGACTTAGGTCCATGCATTTTCAAAACATTTTCATAAATAAATTTCAATCAATTTAATAATACCTTGACTTTTTTTGTGAGAAGACTAAAAGTCAATCAATCTAATTTCAAACCATTTTTTGCCGCTTTGGCTTTTTTATTTTAAAACTTTTCTTAAAAGATTAGACTCTTGTCAATCCTTGTAGTGATGCAAACAACTATACTTCTATAATATGTAGTGAAGAGAGATATTTTCTACTTGGGTGTTGAGTGAGGCATTGTTGATTTTAAAATCTAAGCCATATCCTCCACTTTGAGATGATGCAAATTCTCCTTTCTCATGATTGTGGGTAGTAAGTATGTTTTCCACACGGACAATGACGATGATGTCTTATCTCATAAAATTAACCAACACATTTGTGTTTCAAATTTTTAAAATAGGAACTACGTGTACCCTGATCCCCTATTGCACGAAAGGTGGTAAGTAGGCACTAAAGGTTCGCAACTGCGGCGGGTGCAAAAATCATAAAAAATATTTCTTTTCTTACCTCCACCATCCATTTTATATATAACACATTTTTTATAGCCAAAATATACAGATTTTTTCAAAGAGGTTCCTGCGGAGTACCGTAGATGTTTAGGGTGCTAATACCTTCCCTTTGCATAACCAACCCCCTTACCTTGAATCTTTCCCCCTCTTTTTGGGTTATTCACTCTTTTCCCATTCCTTTGGAAACAATAAAGCGCGGTGGAGATTTTTATTTTTAATTTGTATAAAGTCTAGTCAATCCAATGGCTTAGTCTTGAACATTTCTACCGTTGTAGAAAAATGACGACTTCACTGGGGAAAGATTGACCTCTTGCTGGTCCATCCCTAAGTGGGTTGATCCTATCTTTGTTTATATTTGTATATGTGTTATTGTGCTTATGTGTTATATTTTGTATATATGTTTGTCTGGATTTTTCTGGTTTTCAGGGTGCTTGGTGATTACTCATAAGTCCTATACTCGGACTTGGGCAAACTTTAAGATAGGACGGGCGGTATAGTCATGTTAACTTTGAGGGAGTAATCCAAAAAAAAGGAGGCATGAGATCCCCCACTCAGTGGAGGCCCCTTTGACTGTAGTATCGTTTACCGAGGAATCGGGAAGATGTACTGCTTTCGACCTGGGAGCCTGCTGAAACTGAGGAATGTAGATTACCTAACCCATCTTGGCCTTTTAGGTGTAGTGCGGAAGCTATGACGGAGTAATCCGAAAGTAGTTGTCACGCGATACTACGCTCAGACGAGTTTTTCTTAAGAATATTACTAATTACCGAGTTAATCGGGAAGTTGGTAATATCCGAAGGAAGGATGTAGACTCTGGGAACCTCTTAGAACCTTGTTCAGCAGGTGATAACTTTTTATACCAATACCTTATGGGAAGTACCTTTGGCCTCATGCTCGTGACGTTGAACCTATGAACCCTATATGTGTGATCTTGTGTGTGATTTTTGCATCATGCATCCATGCACTCATAAGCATCTTTTGAAGAAAACAATATTTCAAGGGATTTAAAGGTTGATTATTTGTGAATATCTCAGGTACCTTTAAACCATGGAATCTGGAAAGAGAAAGATCGAGAAATACAGTTTCAAGGATCCTAAGATAGATGAGTTGATCAGTCTAATTCCAGAAATTGAGTGTTCTGCAGACTTTCGGAAGAAGTATGGATCCATTATTCCTCTCATAAATTTGAAGATGAAGGAGGGTATTCTCTCAACTTTGGTCCAGTTCTATGATCCGGTGTATCACTGCTTTACTTTTCCCGATTATCAGTTGATGCCAACACTGGAAGAGTATTCCTATCTATTGGATTTACATGTTACCGATCGTGTTCCTTTTAATGGTTTGGAGGGTGAGCCAAAACCACATGAGATTGATGCTTTGATTCATCTAGGGAAGTCTGAGGTGGAAGCCCATATGACTACCAAAGGAGGGATTAGAGGATTACCAGCTCAGTTCTTATTGGAGAAAGCTCGTTACTTTGCCAGGATGAAGAGTACGGTTGCTTTTGAGGCCATCTTTGCTTTACTCGCCTATGGATTATTCTTATTTCCTAATGTGGACAAGTTTGTCTACATTAACGCTATCAAGATTTTCATGATTGGAAACCCGGTTACTACACTGTTGGGTGATGCTTATTACTCTGTTCATCTTCGGAGTTCCTATCATGTGGGAATGATTATCTGTTGCACGCCTTTGTTGTACCAGTGGTTTATCTCTCATATGCCTCAGTCTGATGCTTTTTGGGATGTCAAGAAGGAACCCCGTTGGGCTCCTAGGATCATGGCACTTACTCACTCGGATATTGATTGGTATCATCGAGCTTACCAAGATGTGGAGATTATTGACAGTTGTGGTAGTTTCCCCAATGTGCCTCTTCTTGGTACAAAGGGAGGAATTAACTATAACCCTGTTCTTGCACGGAGACAGCTTGGTTACCCGATGAGGGATAAACTGAATAGTATTCATTTGAGTAGTTTCCTTCTGAAGGAAGGAGAAGACCACAGGTAAGCTAGGGAGAAGATTGTGAAGGCCTGGCGTCACATTTATAAGAAGAGTAGGAAGGATTTGGGACCTAGAGGTGTTATTTCTTTGGATCCATATCTTAAGTGGGTCCGATCGAGAGCCATTCAATTGAAGATGCCGTATACTCGGGAGACACCCATGCCTGATTTGTTTGTGAAGACCACTCCTCCCTTATTAGATGATCTAGAAGAGCTGTAGCTTGCTTTGGTTAGGATGCAACAGGAAAGGGATGCTTGGAAGAACAAGTTCCAGACTTTAGAGAGTTCCTACAGAGCTGACCTGAAGGAGAAAGATGATTTGATCGAGATCTTTGAGAGTCGAGCGGTGGAGTCTATGGAGAGGCAAGGGGATTTATTTTCTCCTAGGCCTCAAACAGGTGTTGATTACTCACTTCCTGCTTCAGATGATTGGAAGGATATTGCCATCAGACATGTGGAAGAAAACCAGAGATTGAGGGCTCAGATTGTCAGGCTCGTAGGGAAGCGCTAGTGTACAGATTGATCTCCATTAGTTCCTTTTCTCAGGATTTTAGATTGTATTTTCATATTGTACTTGGGATCATTGAAACTTGTAATCCATTTTGAAGTTATTATAATAAAAATTTTCAGTATTTCAAAAGCTTTATTACTTGGATGTTTGCAGTATGTCTATAAACCATAAATCCCTTGAAATATTAAAGGATAAAGTAAAAAAATAATCATATGCATTGCATATCATGCATCATATTGCACATATTTCTTGCATTTGTTATGCATATCTAGGTGTCTTACCCAACTTCTTTACTTCACTCAGCAAGCTGACTCATCACTACAACACTCGGGTTAATTTCAAAAAGAAGATGGACAACTTAGAACAGGAGAATCACGAGCTACGCGAAGAAGTTTCCGCTTTGAAGGCTGGCTTGGCCAACTTGACTACTCTGATGGAAGCTCTGGTGGTTGCTCAAAATCAGCCACCGAGTGTTCAACCTCAACCAACAAGGGAAAATGCTGAAATGCCTGCTGTTCCTGTATCCGCTACTCCGGCTGTTGTTCAAAACCGTATGCCTCAGGGTTATTCGTGGGGAATGCCAGCGAATTTTGTACCTGAAGGTTTCAATCTTGTCCCTCAAGATGCTCCAGTGGTTCAAAATGTTGTTACTCTAGCACCTCCTGTGGTGCATGTTGTTACTCCTGCACCTCCTGTGGTGCATACTGTTCTGCTGCACCTCCTTCGACGAATTTGGTTCCGTTTGTTAATGAAGATATGTGTCATCCTTTCCCTCCTCCGAGTGAAGATTTGGGTCTTTATGACAGAATGGATGATTTCCAAGAACAGTTTAATAGAATTCAAAGAGAGATGAAGGCTCTTAGGGGAAAAGAGTTATTTGGGTAGAATGTGAATGAGCTGTGTTTGGTCCCGAATGTTAAAGTGCCTGCTAAGTTCAAGGTCCCGGAGTTTGAGAAGTACAAGGGAAACACTTGCCCTCGTGCTCATTTGGTGATGTATGTGAGGAGAATGTATACCCACACTGATGACCAGCGTCTGCTGATTCACTTTTTTCAGGATAGTCTGACCGACACAGCGTTGAAATGGTATGAGTTTGGACAGCGCCAACATCCATACTTTTAATGATTTGGGAGAAGCATTCATTAAACAATACAAGTACAATGTGGAAATGGCGCCTGACCGTGACCAGCTTAGGGCCATGGTTCAGAAGGACAGAGAATCGTTCAAAGAGTATGCGCAGAGATGGCGCGAAGTGGCTGTACAAGTGATTCCTCCCATGGAAGAGAAAGAAATGACTAAGATTTTTCTGAAGACGCTAGGCACTTTCTACTATGAAAGAATGGTAGCAAGTGCCCCAAGTGATTTTACAGAGATGGTAGGAATGGGTGTCCGCTTAGAAGAGGCAAAAAGGGAAGGCCGTTTGACAAAGGGTGAAGGATATGGAGGTGTGAAAAAACCATCTTATGGGTTTACAAAGAAGAAAGAGGGGGATACAAATGTTGTTACGTAAGAGAGAAGGGTAAATGCTCCTAGAAGGAATTATCAGCGTCATCAGCAAGTCGCCTCAATTACTCCTGTTATGAATGCTGCTCCGACTACTACTGCTTATCAGAGACCGTCCTAGCAGGGGAATCAAGGGTATAATCAGAGAAGGGAGAACTATGATCCTATTCCCATGAGCTATGCAGAGCTACTACCAGCATTGATTCAGAAGAAGTTGGTCCAGACACGACCACCTCCCGCCATACCATCACCATTACCTTGGTATTACAAAGCAGACCAGACGTGTGCCTTTCATCAGGGAGCACCAGGGCATAGTATTGAGAATTGTTATCCTTTGAGGACTGAAGTGCAAAGGTTGGTAAAGTCTGGAATTTTATCTTTCAAAGACGTGGGACCTAATGTGAAAGACAATCTTCTACCCAAGCACGAGGGGGGGGGGGGTTGAATGCTGTAAATATGGTGGCCGGTTGTCCAGGTGACTTCCAAATTTTTGACATTAATCTGGTTAGAGGAGATTTGGTGAAGATGCACGCAGACCTCTGTGAATTCAGTTATTATACGCATGACCATGTTGGTTATGCTATTTGCAGTACGTATATACAGGGTTGCGAGAAGATAAAGGCTGATTTGCAGGAGATGATGGATGAAGGTTTAATCCATATAATTAGGCCTAGGGCAGAATATGAAGAGGAAGTGAATATGGTTTCTGGATGTCCGGGTGAATTCATAAATTTTGATATGGATCATTTGAATGAGGATCTCGTGCAGTTGCATGCTAACTTCTGCCGAACTGCTGGTCAGGTGGAACACCAATATGGATCTTGCATAGTTTGTTGTCGAAATTCCCGAGGATGTTCTATTGTGAGGGAAGGTGTTCAATTGCTGTTAGACAATGGAACTATCAAGATCACAGGTCAGAGAGATGATTATCACGATATTGATATGGTTGAAGTTTGTTTGATGGAAGAAGAGTCAGAGGAGGAGTATGCCTCCGTAGATGAGTATTTCTCTTCATACGAAGATTTGTTTGCCGGAAGTGACCTTTTGATGGCTGATTGTGTTGAGGAGGGGGTGAATGTCATTGTACCTTGTTTTGGTGCACCCACTCATCTTGAGCTGGAGTACCATAGCAAACCAGCTGTTACCCCATTGGTAATTAGTCTGCCAGGTCCTGTTCCCTATGAATCAGATAAGGCTATTCCTTACAAATACAATGCTACAATCTTAGAAGATGGGGGTGGAGATTCCCATCCAGCCAATGCCAGATATTGGAAATATAGCTGATAATAGCAGGGTGACCCGTAGTGGTCGTGTGTTTGCGCCGGTTATTCAAAGAGATGTTGTTGTTGGAAAGAAAATTGCTGAGAACGATGAGCCTAAGAAGGCTACAGGAGAGGCTAGTGGAGCTACATTAGAGAAAGAAGTGAATGATATTTTGAAGATAATTAAGATGAGCGACTACAAAATTGTAGATCAGCTATTGCTGACTCCTTCAAAGATATCTATTCTAACTTTATTGATGAATTCCTCTGCTCATAGAGAATCACTGATAAGAGTACTAGACCAAGCTTTTGTGGAGAATGACATGCCATTAGATCAATTCAGCAGCGTAATTGGAAATATTACGTCATGTAACAAATTGAGTTTCTGCGATGATGAGTTACCAGATGAAGGGAGGAATCACAACCTGGCCCTCCACATATCTATGAACCGCAAGAATGATTCGCTGTCCAATGTGCTAATTGATAATGGATCCGTGCTGAATGTTATACCGAGGAGTACCCTCATGAAGTTAAAGTATCAAGGAGAACCTATGCACCCGAGTGGCATCATTGTGAAGGCTTTTGATGGGTCGAGGAAATCTGTTATCGGTGAAGTGGACTTGCCCATCCATATAGGACCACATTTGTTCTTGATAACTTTCCAGGTCATGGACATTATTCCCGCATATAGCTGTTTGCTTGGACGACCATGGATACACGAAGTAGGGGCTGTCACTTCAACTCTGCATCAGAAGCTAAAGTTTGTGCGCGAAGGGAAGATAGTGATCATAAATGGGGAGCAGGCGTTGTTGATATCCCATCTATCCTCTTTCAGTATTGTAGAAGCGGATGAGGCTGCTGTTGGAACCCAGTTCCAAGCCCAATCTATTGACAACATAAGGAGGAATGAGAATTATGTGGTTTCGCTGAGGGACACGCAGCAGGTTGTGCGCAATGGTCATAATGCAGTTTGGGGACAACTTGTGGATCCACCCGTGAACAAAAACAGAGTTGGTTTAGGTTTCTCTTCGAAGAATGGCAAAGGCGAAAGTTTGAAGTCAAAGTCTTCTGTGAACAGTTATCATGATGTTTTCCACAGCGGAGGCTATCTCCATCCAATTGGTTCTAGAATTAATGCTGTTGAAGAGGATAAAGCAGAGCAGGAAGTACCGAATTATGTGACGCATGGAGTCCGAGTTCAAAACTGGGTCACCATTGATGTTCCTTCTTGCATACATATTTCAAAGTAATTTGTTTTGTTAATCTGTTTATTTCTTTTGAAAAGCTTTCACTCTGCCCAAGGTGAAAGTATTGTATGGGCTTATCTATTTTCTTTGACTGTTAAGATCATTAATAAAAGTTGTCTTTGCTTCCAAAAATATGTCTTTATTTTCTGCTTTTTCTTAGGAAATGGTAATATAAAAAACCTTTCAAAATAAATGATAACTGAAAATTAATCTGCATGATCACTTGTTATATGTGTCAGTCTCTAAAAGCAATCATAAATCACATGTGCAAATTAATTAAAAAACCCATTGAATACAATGACCCTGCACCCTCTCCCAACTCTGAATGTCCTGTGTTTGGGGCTGAAGAAGAAGATTATGGTGAGATTCCATAAGAGGTCTCACGGTTGCTTGAGCACGAGGAAAATACCATTTAGCCATATAAGGAGCCTTTGGAAGTGATTAATTTGGGTTCAGAAGAAGATCCGAAGGAAGTTAAGATTGGAGAATCGTTGCATCTTGATGTAAAAAGCGGGTTGATTGAGCCATTGAAAGAGTATGTGGATATTTTCGCTTGGTCTTATCAAGACATGCCTTGTCTAGATACAGACATTGTTGAGCATCATTTGCCGTTGAAGCCAGAGTGTCCGCCAGTTAAACAAAAGTTGAGAAGAACCCACCCAGATATGGTAGTAAAGATCAAAGAGGAGGTCCTAAAGCAGATTAATGCTGGTTTTCTTATGACATCAGTGTATCCTCAATGGATTACCAATATTGTCCCAGTACCGAAAAAATACGGAAAAGTCTGCATGTGCGTAGATTACAGAGATCTAAATAAAGCTAGTCCAAAAGATGATTTTCCATTGCCTCACATTGACATGTTAGTGGACAGCATAACAAAATTCAAGGTATTCTTGTTTATGGACGAATTTTCTGGGTATAATCAAATAAGAATGGCTCTAGAGGACATGGAAAAAACAACGTTTATCATACCCTGGGGAACATTATGTTACAGAGTGATGCCCTTTGGGTTGAAGAACGCTGGTGCAACGTACCAGAGGGCTACAACCCTATTCCATAATATGATGCACAAGGAAATTGAAGTATATGTTGATGATATGATTTCCAAATCCCAAATTGAAGAAGGGCATATAGAAGATTTGTTGAAGTTATTTCAGTGTTTGAGGAAGTATCGTCTCCGCTTGAATCCAAATAAATGCACCTTTGGAGTTAGATCGGGGAAATTATTGGGTTTTATTGTTAGCCAGAAAGGAATTGAAGTTGACCCTGATAAAGTCAAAGAAATTCAAGAAATGCCAGCACCAAGAACTGAAAAGAAAGTCAGGGGTTTCCTCGGGCGTTTGAATTATATTTCCAGATTCATTTCCCACATGACTGCAAAGTGTGAACCGATCTTTAAGTTGTTAAAGAAAGATCAAGGTTATGTGTGGAAGGATGACTGCCAAAGGGCATTTGAGAGTATTAAAGAGTATCTGCTTGAACCTCCTATCTTGCTCCCTCCCGTAGAAGGAAGACCATTGATTATGTATCTAACAGTGTTAGATAAATCCATGGGTTGTATTCTGGGACAACAGGATGAAACAGGGAAGAAAGAGTTCGTCATTTATTATCTTAGCAAAAAGTTCACTGATTGTGAGTCGCGGTATTCCATGCTGGAAAAAACGTGTTGTGCTTTGGCCTGGGCGGCAAACCGTTTGCGGCAGTATATGTTGAATCATACCACTTGGTTGATCTCCAAAATGGATCCAATCAAGTATATTTTTGAGACGCCTTCTCTTACTAGGAGAATTGCCCGCTGGAAGATGTTGTTATCTGAATATGATATTGAGTACCGCACTCAAAAAGCTATCAAAATTAGTGTGTTGGCAGATTACCTTGCTCACCAGCCGGTGGAAGATCATCAGTTTACAGAATATGAATTCCCCGATGAGGATGTGATGTTCCTGAAAGTGAAAGATTGTGATGAACCATTTCCTGAGGAAGGCCCCGACCATGAATTTCGTTGGAGTATGATATTTGATGGAGTGGTGAATGCTTATGGTAAAGGAATTGGTGCTGTGATTGTCACTCCTCATGGATCGAACATTCCTTTTACTGCAAGGTTAACATTTGATTGCACTAATAATATGGCAGAATATGAGGCTTGCATCATGGGTCTCGAAGAAGCTATTGATCTCAGAATCAAAATTCTAGATGTGTATGGCGATTCAGATTTGGTAATAAATCAGATTAAAGGAGAATGGGATACTCGTCACCCTGGCTTGATCCCTTACAAAGATTATGCTAGAATATTACTACCCTTCTTCAATAAAGTTGAATTCCATAACATTCCTAGAGATGAAAATCAAATGGCGGATGCTCTGACAACTCTGGCTTCCATGTACCAAGTGAATACTTGGAATGATATACCCCGTATTACAGTTCGACGGCTGGATAGGCCCGCTCATGTGTTTGCGATAGAGGAGGTAGCAGATGAAAAACCTTGGTATTATGATATCAAACATTTTCTTCAGACTCAGGAATACCTGATTGGTGCGTCGAGGAAAGATAGAAAGACACTGAGGAGATTGGCATGCAGTTTCTTCCTCAGTGAAAATGTGTTATACAAGAAAAATTATGACATGGTCTTGCTCAGATGCGTGGATAGACACGAAGCAGACATGTTGATGCATGAGATTCATGAAGGTTCATTTGGCACTCATGCTAATGGACATTCGATGGCTAAAAAGATGCTAAGGGCAGGTTACTATTGGTTGACAATGGAATGTGATTGTTACAAATTTGCAAAGAAGTGCCATAAATTCCAGATTTATGCAGATAAGGTCCATGTGCCTCCGACACTTCTCAATGTGATTTCCTCCCCATGGCCTTTCTCTATGTGGGGTATAGACATGATCGGGATGATAGAACCCAAAGCTTCAAATGGACACTGTTTCATCTTGGTAGCAATTGACTACTTTACCAAATGGGTAGAGGTTGCTTCTTATGTCAATGTTACCAAACAGGTGGTTGTGCGTTTCATAAAAAACAATCTTATATGCCGGTATGGTGTGCCGAGTAGAATCATCACTGATAATGACTCGAATTTGAACAACAAGATGATGACAGAACTATGTGAAGAATTCCAGATTGTCCATCACAATTCGTCTCCATACAGGCCAAAGATGAATGGGGCTATTGAAGCTGCTAATAAGAATATCAAGAGAATTATCCAGAAAATGGTTGTTACTTATAAGGATTGGCATGAAATGCTCCCTTTTGCTCTGCATGGATATCGAACATCTGTCCGCACTTCAACAAGAGCAACTCCATTCTCCCTGGTATATGGAATGGAAGTTGTACTCCCTGTTGAGGTAGAGATTCCCTCGTTGCGTGTGATAATGGAAGCCAAGTTGATATAGGCTGAATGGGTCCAGAACAGGTTTGACCAATTGAATTTGATTGAAGAGAATAGAATGACAACTTTATGTCATGGGCAGTTATATCAGAAAACAATGAAGAAAGCATTTGATTAAAAGGTTAAACCTCATGAATTTAGAGAAGGCGACCTCGTGCTCAGGAAGATCATGTCTTTCAACACTGATTCTAGGGGAAAGTGGACTCCCAATTTTGAAGGCCCGTATGTTATCAAGAAAGCCTTCTCTGGTGGTGCATTAATTCTTGAAACTATGGATGGAGAGGAGTTCCCACGTCCCATGAATGCTGACGCAATCAAGAAATACTTCGCCTAAAGAAATAAAAGAACAACTCGCAAAGTTGAAAACCCGAAAGGGCGGCTTAGGCAAAAAGGAGCGTCTCGGTAGGCTGAAAACCCGAAAGGGCGGTAGAGACATAAACAGAATAAGTTTCCCGCTAAGTTGAAAACCCTCAAGGGCAGCTTAGGAAAAAGTTATGGATTTTTCTTGGCAAGTAACTACGTCAGACAAGACTTGATCGTTGAAGCAACAATCTTCTCGGATCCTCACCATACTTCAACAAAAGCTGCTGCTCAGGATTTCAAAAGTTGTTAGGGGGGATGGTGGTCATTGTATCTCAATGTATCTTTTCCATTATATATTACCATTTCCCAAACTTTCTAATCATCCATGGAGTCTCGCCATTTGCAGACTACCATTCTATTAATGAAATTCGAGCTTTTGCCCAATTATTTGTGTTCTTATTTTTATTTAGCTTGCAAAGACTCCATTTATTACTGATAATAATTTTTAAAGCAAAAAGATTAAAAAGCAAAATTAACTTTTCAAAAAAAAAAAGAGAGGAGATTTTCACAATTCAATTTACTTTGGGATTTGTGATGAAACAATGACAACAAGAATGGTGATCCCAGGAATGAACAAACTCCGGTTGTTTTAAGAAGATTTACTTCCTTCATGAAGGTTTTTCTCAGGTCATTTTGTTGGTATGTGCGCAATCTTTGTGTTTTTCTCGGATAGTTGAAGATGATACCAGTGGGTGCAAGGTACAATATTTGGTTTATGATCCTATTATCCTCGGCAAAGTCTTGGTTCGCTTTTGATTTTGGGTTTGCATGGTCAGAAGCCTCCGTCCCAGATTCCCCAGCGATGTTTTCCCTCATATGATGAAAGGTTTTATTCCCTCGGTATGCTAAGATATCGCTCTTTTTGCAGTATTGGCATTAGTGTTGACTTCTTGATTTCCCAGGAAGACTATACCAGGACATCTTTTGTTGGAATAGGTTTGTATGATATGAAGACTCAATCCAATATTCTCCAGTGAAGGCCTTGTTTATTTGATAGAAGTCCTTTCTCCCCAAAGAAGTTGGTGCAATAATTACTCTCGAAGAACACGTATCTCCGGTTTCCCCAGTGAAGAACGTATCTCCGGTTTCCCCAGTGAAGAACGTATCTTGGTTTCCCCTCGATGATGTGGTTTTGACCTCCCCATTGAAGTCAGTATGAAGTCTCTAGTAGATGTCTCAATGATGAAGCATTGTCTCCCTTAGTGAAGTCCGTATGTTTTTCTTCCTCCAAAGTGGGACTGAATTCCCCAATGAATGATTTGAAAATTTAGTTTCCATCTGTCTTATTCAAGATCAGTTTTGCAATATCCAGTAGAAGTGTGAATCGTGAAAACTTTTGTTTCCCCATTGAAGTCTGTGTGCTATTCCCCGAGAAGGCTATCCCAGGGCATCTTTTGTCGAAATGAGTATTCATGATGAAAAGTTTTCAATCCGCAGTTTTTTCTCCAGGGAGATAGACTTGAATTCTCCAGTGAGGTTTAATTGTCTCGGCGTCAGTCTGCTTTATTTGAGGCTGGTATTGCAATCTCCAGTAGGCATGTTGCTTTTGAAAAACTGTTTTCTCCGATGAAACCAGAAGAAAGATGTTCTATCCCGGTATCTGTTTGATTTAGCTGTATCCGGATAATGTTTCTCCTCAGTGAAGTTAGGACAGGCAATAGGTTTGGTTTCCGCAGTTGCTTTTACCTTTCTTGGATTAATCTTTCTGGTTGAAGTTTAGCCCAATGTTGTTGGTACCTGAGACGGTTTTGTTTGTTTGTACTGATTATGTATCCTTTTACCAGCATATGCACGATATCACTCATACATTCATACATTCATACATTCATACATGCATCATGCATTGCTACAAATCATTTTTTATTGACATTGTGTTCTAACCTTCCTGGAGCGCTCCTTGCTTAGGTGGATTTATTTTTCCCTCTTGAGTTTATTTCTCAAAGGATGTATCTTCGTTGGCCCTCTTGCTCCAGTTTATTTTTGAATTGGATTCGTGGTTGCATGACGATATGATTTACTCTGGATTTCTGAGAACTTTGAGTTTTGGTTGGTGTATTTATTTTGCACGAGAAGACTTTATCTCCTCAGCAGGAATGTCATGGCATTTCCCCAGGAAGTCATATCTCATTTCCCCAGGAAGTCATATCTCTTTCCCCAGGAAGCCATATTTCTTTCCCCAGGAATTCATATTCCTTTCCCCAGGAAGTCATATCTCTTTCCCGAAGAAGTCATATCTCTTTCCCCAAGAAGTCATATCTCTTTCCCCAGGAAGCCATATTTCTATCCGCAGAAAGTCATTTCTCTTTGCAATTCCCCTTGACAATGAGTGGAAGTATCTTTATTTGAGACATATTACATATTACCCTTTCCAGGAAGAGTGTCTTGGTTAAAGAAGAAGTTGAGACCCGTTCTAGGTGAAACACCAGAATTTTGGGAAAACTTATGATATATTCAAATCTACCTTCAGTGAACGTTGGTAGTACATCGACAGTGAACGTCAGTGTTTCTTATCTTTTTGCTATCATCAGTTAATGGTGGTAGTTCCTTGTCAATGAACGACGATGGTATGATATTTTCAAATCTACCTTTAGTGAACGTTGGTAGTACATCGACAGTGAATGTCGGTGTTTCTTATCTTTTTGCTATCATCAGTGAGCGGTGGTAGTTCCTCGTCAGTGAATGGTGACAGTATGATATTTTAAAATCTACCTTCAGTGAACGTTGGTAGTACATCGGCAGTGAACGTCAGTGTTTCTTATTTTTTTCTATCATCAGTGAACGGTGGTAGTTCCTCGTCAGTGAACAGTGACGATATGATATTTTCAAATCTACCTTCAGTGAACGTTGGTAGTACATCGACAGTGAACGTCGGTGTTTCTTATCTTTTTGCTATCATCAGTGAACAGTGGTAGTTCCTTGTCAGTGAACGGTGATGGTATGATATTTCCAAATCTACCTTCAGTGAACGTTGGTAGTACATCGGCAGTGAATGTCGGTGTTTCTTATCTTTTTGCTATCATCAGTGAACGATGGTAGTTCCTCGTCAATGAACAACGATGGTATGATATTTTCAAATCTACCTTCGGTGAACGTTGGTAGTACATCGACAGTGAACGTCGGTGTTTCTTATCTTTTTGCTATCATCATTGAACGATGGTAGTTCCTTGTCAGTGAACGGTGGTGGTATGATATTTTCAAATCTACCTTCAGTGAACGTTGGTAGTACATCGGCAGTGAACGTCAGTGTTTCTTATCTTTTTGCTATCATTAGTGAATGGTGGTAGTTCCTCATCAGTGAATGGCGACAGTATGATATTTTCAAATCTACCTTCAGTGAACGTTGGTAGTACAACAGCAGTGAACGTTGGTGTTTCTTATTTTTTGCTATCATCAGTGAACGGTGGTAGTTCCTCGTCAGTGAACGGCGATGGCATGATATATTTTCTTCTACCTTCAGCTATTGAGTTGGTAGCTTACCGTCATCTGTGAGTCGGTATATCTTTTTCTCTCTACCTTCAGTGAATGTTGGTAGACATCGGCAATGAACATCGATGCTTTTTATCCTCCTCTCTAATTCAATTCTTTTGGGTCCACCAGTGATTTATTTTTCCCGGTGGGGTTGCTCCTTTGTTTCTTCATTTTTGTGGCATCCCCAGTGATACTTTGCGTCTCTTTTGTTCTGCTCATATGCATTCATAATCATAAGCATTGTATGGCATCTTAGAGACAAAAATAGGGCTTGTTTTATATTTAAGTATCTTTAATCGTGTCGACACGAAGATTTTTAACCTTCGTATCTCCGGATATAAGACACTTAAATAAGGGCAGCTGTTGTCCCCTAATTTTTGCCCCTAAGATTCCCCTATCATATCATGTCAACTTGATCATAACAAGATCACATTAGGGTTGGTTCTTCCTCTTTTTCTATCTCCTATCTTTAAGTTTGCTCTTGAGGAATCTCCAAGCACCTTGGTTGTGTATTTTGTATATGTGTTGATTGACTAACTTCTAATCAAAATACAAAAAATATTTGTCCTTGTCTTTGCAAAATTGTGTTTTGTAGGTACCAAGTCAAAGCATCTAACAAATAAGGCTTTGCAAATTGAATGATTCTGTATTGTGTCGAAAGGCAGCTTGTATGAATCCATGAAGGCTTGTGTTAAACTCATGAAAGTTGATTTGATTCTGTATTGTGGCGAAAGACAACATGCATCGACCCATAAAGGTATGCATCAACCATAAAGGTATGTATCGACTCATCTTGTTGTGTATAACTGACATGTGTCGACACATGCATGTATGTATCGACTCATCCTGTTTGTATAACTAGCATGTGTCTACACATGCATGTATGTATCGACTCATCCTGTTTGTATAACTAGCATGTGTCGACACATGCATGTATGTATCGAATCATCCTGTTTGTATAACTAGCATTTGTCGACACATACGTGTTATGTATCGACTCATGCAGTTTGTGTGGTTCTGTAATATGTTGAAATAACAGTATGTATCGATGCATAGAGGCATGTATCGACACATGCTGTGTTATACATCTAGGATGTATCTACACATACCACCCATGTATCGACTCATAACAGCAATATGCACGTGTTTTTTTGAAAAAAGCCAGCAAATTCAAATCTGTCTTATTTTTGGCTCCAATTTTTTTTTGCATAATTTGAAATTATATCATTAATTCAAATTTGGCTCCAAGAATCAATTACCAAATTACCACTAATCCCAATCCTAAAACTCTATAAATAGAGACCTCATTTAATTCAAATCACAAGCTTTAGATAGCCAAATCCACCTTGCTAAAAAATCTCTCAATTCTCTCCATCTACCAAATTCACTCAAAGCTTCATTTTCAAAAAGTTAGTAAGCTTTGCATTGAAGCTTACTAATCTTTGAGCAAAACCTTCATCCAAACACTTTTTCTCCATCAATTCTCTACATCCAAGCTTGGTTAATTGATTCTTGTGGTTGAATTGAAGCAAATTCTTGAAGTTGTTTTGATAATTCTCTAGATCTACCCTTGGTAAGTTGGATAATTCATCTTTCACAATGTGATCTCTTGGTGATCTTTGGGATTGATTCATTGAGCATTATTTTGTGATTCCAATGGTGTTATTTTCTCATATTTTGATGAAATTTTCATGCTCAATTGGATCCATGATCATAAGGTGTTTGATGGAAAGTTTGAACAAGTAATTGGCCTTTTAAAACGCTGTTTTTACTACTGTAACAGTGTGCAATCAATTGCAGTAACTGTGCAATCGATTGCACAAAAGCAATTTTGTATAATTTTTAAAAAAAACTGTACTGTGTAAATCGATTTACACAATAGTGCAATCGATTTACACAGGGACAAAATGTATTTTTTGCCTTGTTTTGGCCCAGCTTTGATCCAAAATGATTTTTCTATTCACTCCTTTTGATTGTTGGTTTGGATTGCAATTTTAAATGTCCAATTTATCTTTAAACTTAATGGACTTTGTGATGTAGATGAAGTTGGATAAATGTTCATCAATTCAAATCTACCTAAGGGTGAATTATTTAATTCATTTTTGGTGCTTTGGATTAATGATATGTTTAGTGCTTTAATCCATCTAGAGGAGTGGTTGAATTTAAAGATGAAAGAATTTTGAAATGGTGATTCAAATTAGCTTATCATTACCCTCCCTCTTCATCTTATCCCTTTCTTTTTTAATTGCGCTACATGTTAAGGGATGGTGATCTCTATATCATTTATCCAAACATGAAGTACATAGATTGCTATTGACCGGCCTCAAAATAGGTGCGACTTCTACATAAGTCCACTTATGATTGTTTAACATAGCGCTAAATTTTGTTCCGATTCGAATAAATGATCATTTGTGGCCCAAACTTATGATTGCAAGCCCAAGTATGTTAATTTGATCTCTTTGATCCAATAACCTTGAGATTCATTGTGTGGAGGCTTTGGTTTTACCAATCCTCTAATGGATCTACAACACCTTTGGTCAACGCAGATCACTTAAACATCGTTGATCATTAAATGTTACTTTCGAGGATTCCAAAATGGATGATATACTTGACAAAAAGCAAATGCAACTTGTTGTGTGGAGGCTTTGGTTCTACCAATCCTCTAATGAGTTCCAAATGCAAGTTTCATGATGGTCATCCAACTAACCACTAATTTCTAACAATTGACTTTACTTTATGCTTTTATTTTTATGCTTTATGTACCATTTAATTTAAGCATTTACATTTCATACCATTTTTATTTTGCTCACTTGAGAATTTATTCTTATGCCATTTTTATTTTGCTCACTTGAGCATTTACTTTTATGTCATTTTTATTTTGCTCACTTGAGCTTTTCTTTTCCTTTTAAAGACACCTAATAATCAACATGAACCATAAAAATCTTTATTGATACTTGGACTATTTGGTTACTATCCTTGGCATTATGGAGTATTGGACTTCTTGGACTTAGGATTAGAGACCTTGTGATCTTACTTGATTTTTTTGTATGGAGTTCTTGAGGTTTACCTCAAGACATTGGGTTGTTTGTTTGTTTTGTGTGCAGGTTATTGTGATTACATACTTTGTTTGTAATCTGGAATTCACCCGTATACAGCCGTTACTCTGCCCAATTTTTGTGAAGACTTAATACACTTGAAGTTTGGTTCTCTCAAGAGGTCTAGTATCTTTGCTTTATTGGTTTCAATCCAAAGAATGATAATTCTATATTGACTCATAATATCAAGTTGTGGCTTCTTGTTGGTTAGATGGTTCTTATCCCTAGCTTTTATCTTATGCTTTAGGATAGTCTCTTCTTCTCCTCCCACCTTCTTTAATTTCAAAAATCTTCTCCCTCCTTTTAAAAAAACTCTTCTTATTTCTAAACTTGAAACACTTTCATAATAAACTTGGACTTAGGTCCATGCATTTTCAAAACATTTTCATAAATAAATTTCAATAAATTTAATAATACCTTGACATTTTTTGTGAGAAGACTAAAAGTCAATCAATCTCATTTCAAACCATTTTTTGCCGCTTTGGCTTTTTTATTTTAAAATTTTTCTTAAAAGATTAGACTCTTGTAAATACTTGTAGTGATCCAAACAACTATACTTCTACAATATGTAGTGAAGAGAGATATTTTCCACTTGGGTGTTGAGTGAGGCATTGTTGATTTTAAAATCCAAGCCATATCCTCCACTTTGAGATGATGAAAATTCTCCTTTCTCATGATTGTGGGTAGTAAGTATGTTTTCTACACGGATAATGACGATGATGTCTTATCTCATAAAATTAACCAACACATTTGTGTTTCAAATTTTTAAAAGAGGAATTACGTGTACCCTGATCCCCTATTGCACGAAAGGTGGTACGTAGGCACTAAAGGTTCGCAACCGCGGCGGGTGCAAAAATCATAAAAAATATTTCTTTTCTTACCTCCACCATCCATTTTATATATAACACATTTTTATAGCCAAAATATACAGATTTTTTTAAAGAGGTTCCTGCGGAGTACCGTATATGTTTAGGGTGCTAATACCTTCCCTTTGCATAACCAACCCCCTTACCTTGAATCTTTCCCCCTCTTTTTGGGATATTAACTCTTTTCCCATTCCTTTGTAAACAATAAAGCGCGGTGGCGATTTTTATTTTTGATTTGTATAAAGTCTAGTCAATTCAATGGCTTAGTCTTGAACATTTCTACCGCTATATTTACCTTGATCTGAAAGGACATAGTAAACGCTAGAAAGCAGTTTTTAAATGGTTAAGTCCAGAATCACGAAAGTAGCCGGACGAGATTGAGAAATTGTTTCATTTTAATAGTTGTGCAAAAGTAAATATCATTGACAAACGATTCAGTGCGAGTGAAAGACAACGAGCGTTCTGTTCATTAGAGATAGAGCAATACGCTGGTGAAAGCAGGTGTTGTCCACAGTAGCCTAGTTTTCTATAATCTGCATTGAAATTCTAATAATAGAAGTTCTCAAGTTATACGGATAATTTGAAAATATGAGTCATGACCATAAAGTCCTGTTTGCTTTATATATTTTAAGTGATTTTTATTTAAGTTGTTCTTCCACTTAAGTTCTTTTTTACTTAAGTTGCTCCTAAAAACACCAAATTTCTATTTCTCTAGATATACAATAATAAAACAGAGTTCGATACTCAACCATTGATCCTTCTGGTTCGATAACTTTTTACTACTCTGATATAGTCGTGCAATTGCGACCATGTCAAGTTTTTAGCGCTGTTGTCGGGGTCCAATTGCGCTTGATATTGAATCTCTATTTGATCACCGTATAGACTAGAGCTTTATTTTTCTTTTTCATTGACTGTTTTGTGGATTGTATAGAGTCTATCAAAAATATGATCAATTGTGCAAACAATTACCATGAAGACTATTGTTTTTATGCCTACAACCTAGGGTGGATGGGTAACCAGAATTTTCTTTATGATAACCACTCCCAGTATTACGAGGAACAACAAGATTCCCAAGAATCCAACCTCGAAATGTTAATGGAGGATTTCATTGCGACGCAAGCTATCTCTAACCTGGAATATATGATGGAGACCTTTATGGCAACACAAACTCTCCAAAATGAAGAGTTTAGAAAATAAAATCTCCATATTAATCAAACCCTTAGGCATCTAAATATAGTGGTCGAGTCCCTCACGACTCAAAACAATGCATTGGAGACCAAAATCTCCCAGCTTGCACACACAACTCTAGAACCCTCCCTTGAGAAACGTGTGAATTTTGTGACAAGTAAAAATGAAAAACAAATTGAAAATCCTAGGGAGAGTAATAATGAGGTCGAGATGAGTTCTGAAGAGAAAAGAGTAGAGATTGAGGAAAATCCACCGACACCACTAGAAAAGGAGGTTATCAAAGAGGTAGAGAAGGAAGCACCCTATGTTGTTCCTCCTCCCTACAACCCACAAATTCCTTTCCCACAAAGATATGTGGAACCTAAGGTAGGCACCCAATCCAAAAAGTATGTGGAGATATTGGAAAATATTCGTACCAATGTACCATTACCCGACGTCCTACCTAAAAAGAGAAAATTAGAAGACCATGAAACTGGGGAAATTACTAGTGTTAAGAGGGGAATGTTGACTCTTGGGAAGGGAAATTAAAGGATTAAATCCAAACCTGAAAAGCTATACACAAGATTGAAACAGAACAACTCCCACAAGTTCAAAAATATGAACCACCTTACAAAAGAAAGAAAAATAAGGGTGAGGGATATGAGAGGTAGCTCGATAAATGGACATGGAAACATAAGGTTGAAGAATCATTTTGGAAAGAACCATCTTGAGTGCTTACACTCATGAACCTTTGAGCCATGCGACGTTAAACGAAGCGTTACGTGGGAGGCAACCCATGCTTTTTATTCATAATCTATTTTCTTGTTTTTGTAATGTTTTCAGCTAAAACAATGCTTGCAAAGAAGGGGCGTGAAAAGGTGATGAAGTTGAAAAAGTTGAAAAACCACTTTACACCTCCTAAGTGAAGATCTTATGAGTTCTATCCTGCCTCTGTTGCGCCAAAACATTGAAGACAATGTTTAGTTCAAGTTTGAGGGGGGGGGGGGGGGGGAGGTCCTTTTACTTCACTTCTACTTTTATTGTTTTATCTTTGTGTGTTTGGTTTTCTTCATTTTTTACCACTTCTCGCCATTTTCCCAAAATCTTGACCAAAATAAAAAATTTCGAAAGAGCTTTGATTATAAGGAAGCCTAGAAAAGTATATAGAGTTAGAGGGACGAAAGGTTGAGGTTAGGAAAACCAAAAAATTTAACAAAAATGGGCTTTGCTTGAACACCCTAAGTTTCCCCACAAGAGATATGAGTCTAACATATAGATTTGTATCATAGTACTTAGACCCTAAGAAGTACACTTTGATTAGTTTATTCTGAAAGCCTGACATAATTTAGATTGGCATGCATGTATGGTTGATTGAGAAACAAAAGAGTTTTTAATACCAAAAACATGAAAAGGAGGTAAAAGGCAACCAACCATGTAAGCCGGGTAACCCTCACCCGGTTATTCATCCCAACGGTAGTTGATCCCCAGTGTCTTCCTAAATAAAGGACAATACATAAACTTGAAAAAGTTTTGAAACTTTCGTCAACACCAAAAATATGAAAAGGCGGTAAAAGACAACTAGCCCTCTAAGTCGGGTAACCCTCACCCTATTATTCGGCCTAATGGCTTATCCCTAAACGTCATCCTAAATAAAGGATAATATACAAGCTTGAGAAGGCTTTGAAGATTTCATGGTGGATAACAAATGTTGCATAAAAGAAAAATTCTAAATCGACCTTGTACATGTGATGATTATCATAAATTTCATTGCCTTAATTTGATTGTCCGAATGAAAAGGAAGGAATATCGGAGACACGACTTAAGTAAAAATCATAGTTATAGAGGTCTCCGAGTAGGAAAGCTTAGGTCCGTAGTCTCACTATGGTTTGTGTTCTTGTAAAAGCTCTTAGAGTCGGATGAGTACCGGAAGAACTAGTCATTAGCCTTTTTGAACAAAAACTCACGTATAAGTACCGGGGCATTTCATTTTTCATAATCTCTTTCATTCGATGATTTGCTTGGTCCAAAATATCCTATGCAAGCTTGGTTTCTTGAGGATAAGCAACAATCTAAGTTTGGGGGTGTTTGAGAAGTGGTTTTTGCATTGTTTATATTAGATGTTTTACTTTGTTACTTTATTGTTTTTATTCGCTTTTCCTTCGTTTTTATATTTTTTATGCTTGGGTATTGTGTTTATGTCATTTTCAGGTCTCTATGATCGTACATGAAGAAAAGGAGATAAAATCGGGAGAAATACGAAGAAATGCACAAAAGCTGAAAGTTCCCAATACAAAGTCCAGGGGGCTGTTACGGGTGCCCGTAATACGTGTTACGGCCTGTAACAACATGCAAACCTGAACGTCCCCTTTTTATGCGCTGGGCCAAAAATCCGAGGCTTGTTACGATTACCCGTAAGGCGTGTTACGACCTGTAACAGGCAAGCGAAATGTCACTATTTTTGTTTCCTTTTTCGGTTTGATTAATTGTTGTTTTGGGATTTTTTGCCCATTCTAATTTGGAGTGATTCTAGTCTTAATGTGCATTGATCTGAGATATTTCCTGATGTAATGACTATTAATAATATAGATTTATTCCACTATTAGATTTTTAGTATAAAAACTCATAGGTAGTCCTGAGTTTTTATCTAGTTTTTATTCCAAGTTTTGTTTTCACGCTCTGTAACTCAAGTCTCCATTGGAGTACTGGATCAAAGTTATTTTATTAATTCAGGTTGTATTTTATTTATCATGTTTTCTTATGTTAAAATTGCTTTGTTTATGCCATTCCTCACCATGAGTGAGGAGTTCTTTAGGGACTAAGGGTCATGAACACTATTTATCAATTATTCGTGTAAATTAGCATAAACCAATTACAAGAGTTTCATCCTTTTTTATTTAAAGATTGTGTTTTTGAATCAAACCTTTCTACGAAAACGGAAGTGTTTTTAGGCATTTACCTTGATCTGAAAGGACATAGTAAACGCCAGAAAACAATTTTTAAACAGTTAAGTTCAGAATCACGAAAGTGGCCGAACGAGATTGAGAAATTGTTGCATTTTAATAGTTGTGCAAAAGTAAATATCACTGACAAACGATTCAGTGCGAGTGAAAGCCAACGAGTGTCCCTTTCGTCAGAGATGGAGAAATACGCTGGCGAAAGCAAGTGTTGTCCATAGTATCCTAGTTTTCTATAATCTGCGTTGAAATTCTAATAATAGAAGTGCTCAAGCTATACAGATAATTAGGAAATAGGAGTCATGACCCTAAATTCCTGTTTGCTTTATATATTTTAAGTGATTTTTATTTAAGTTGTTTTCCACTTAAGTGCTTTTTTTACTTAAGTTGCTCCTAAAAACACCAAATTTCGATTTCTCTAGATATACAACGATAAAACAGATTTCAGTACTCAACCATTGGTCCTTGTGGTTTGATAACTTTTTACTACTCTAACATAGTCGTCCACTTGCGATCGTGTTAGTGTTTAACTTTGCAAGCTTGGTGAATCATCAAATTCTATCATTCATAACTCTTGATCCATGTCTTTTTTTTTTGGAATTGATCCTTCTACAAACTTGTAGTAGAAAGAATCATCTTCAATTGAATCTCAAGGTTGCACATTTTCATTCATTGATGAGAGAAATATACCTCTTGCAAGATGACCATATGGCCATAATATTTCCACACTTAGAAATTTTCACAAAAACCTTAATTTTACCAAATTTAAGATTTTATTGATTTATCTTGATTTTATTTGATCAATCTTCATATTTCCATAGAAAATGATTTGAGGAGACCCCATTTGACCAAAAACTCCATAAATCAACCTTTAACTTTGACTGACTATTGACTTTTTCTCAGTGCAATCAATTCCTCTTCCTCTATCCAATTTGGATTCTCTAATGAACTTGTGATGATCAAATGAACACATATGGATATCTTTAAGTAAGTATAAGAGCATATAATAATGTTTTTCTCAAAAATTCAACCACAAATTGACTTTGACCAAAACCCTGACTCAGAGCCAAAAAGATAGGAGGTAGCGATCAGTTTTCCAAACCTTAATCCTCTGATGATCCTTGAGAAACCTTAGAACAATAAGATCTTATGCATCGAGAAAAAAATTCATGATGACGAGATCTTAATCTTTTGTCTCTTGAATATCAATTCTCTTCTTATTTGAGTGACACATACTGAAACTCAAAATCCTTGATCCCACACAGTAGATCCAATGAAATGCATATGTATGTAATGATGATGAAGCATACGCCCAATAGGATTGAACACGAGAGGTCAAATTTTGGGGTTTAACACCAACTAACCAAGGATTTTGAAAACATGTGATAAGTTCCACTAGTAATTTTCCTATCCAATTTGCAACCGGTAAAATCAGAATAGAAGTAACCAACCAAGTTACAATTGTTTCCCTTGGATACCAAAACCCAAATATAGAGGTACCCATAAGGTAATTAAGAATAGGATTAACCGCTTTTAAGTGAGATTCCTTGGGAGCCTATTGATATAGTGCACACATACAAACACTAAACATAATATCGAGCCTAGATGTGGTAAGATAAAGAAGAGATCCAATCATACCTCTATACTTTTTGACCTCAACATCCTTACCCTTTTCATCTCTATCCAAGTTACCAATTATTGCCATAGGTGTGTCAATTTTCTTTGCACCGTCCATACCAAACCTTTTAAGTAATTCGAGACAGTACTTGGTTTGACATACAAATGTTCCCTCATCGAGTTGCTTAAATTATAGCCAAGAAAGTAGTTAAACTCTCACTGCATAAGCTTAGAGAACTCCTTGACAAGATGCATGTTAGTTGATACAAAAATGATATCATCAACATAAGTTTGAACAAGTAAAATGTGTTTTCCTTGACATTTAATAAAGAGTGTAGTGTCTACCTTCCCTCTAGAGTATCCTTGATTGATCAAGAAATTGCTAAGTCGGTGATACCATGCCCTTGTGGCTTGTTTAAGACCATACAAAGCACATTTTAGCTTAAAAACATAATTAGGAAACTCATAACTTTCAAAGTCGGGAGGTTGGGAAACATACACTTCTTCACTTATGTATCCGTTAAGGAACACACTTTTAACTTAAGTTTGATATAATTTGAAGTTCTTAGAGCATGCATACGCTAATAAAAGGCGTATAGCCTTGAGTCGGGCAATTGTAGAATAAGTCTCCTCATAATCAATTCCTTCCTCTTGGTTATACCCCTAAGCCACAAGACGGGCTTTATTCCTTGTTATCACACCATGTTCGTCAAGTTTATTCTTAAATACCCATCGAGTGTTAATGATTTGATGATTTTATGGACAAGGAAAAGGTCCCAAACATCATTTCTTTCACATTGATTCATTTCTTCATGCATGACCATAACACAATGCTCATCAAGTAAGGCATCCTTAGCATTTTTAGGTTCAACTTGTGATACGTGCACATGGTGATAACAAAAATTACATATCTTAGAGCAAGTTGTTACCCCTTTGGTGATGTCACCAATAATGTTGTCCATTGGATGATCCTTGGATGTTCTCCACTCCAATGGAAGACCATCATCTTCTTATTGACTTTGGTTATCGTCCTTCTTCTATTGGTTGTCATCTTCCTCTTTCTCAATTCCATCATCTTAGATTGATCAACTCCTTTATCGGTGTCTTTGAGTATGTTTTTTATATATGCATCTACACCATGAAAAGAAATACCTTTCCAAACACTATTTAGGAAAGTCTCAGCAAAAGTAACTTGAACCGACTCTTCAACAATATGTAATTTTTTGTTATAAACTCTATATGCTTTACTAAGTAATGAGTATCCTAGAAAGATACCTTCATCGGCTTTCACGTCAAATTTTCCAAGATTATCTTTTCCATTATTTAAAACAAAACACTTACATCCAAAGACATGAAGATGCGATAAATTTAGTTTTCTACCTTTTAAAAGTTCGTCAAGAGTTTTGTCAAGTATATGACGAATAAGTATCCTATTCAAGACATAACAAGTTTTCTAATAGCATCGACCCAAAAATATTTTAGTAGACCATAATCATTGAGTATTGTTCTTGCCAACTCCGCCAAAAAACGATTTTTGCGTTCCACAACACCATTTTGTTGTGGAGTTCTAGGAGATGAAAAGTTATGTTCAATACCAAATTTATCATAATATTCTTTAAAGAGGTGGTTTTCAAATTCACCTTCATGATCACGTCGAATGGAAACTATTTTAGAATTCAATTTATTTTGAGATAACTTGGCAAAACGTGTGAAAACCGAGAATGTTTCATCATTACTATGTAAGAAAATAGTCCAACAAAATCTTGAGTAATCGTCTACAATAACAAAACCATAGTAATTACCACCTATGATTTTAGTTCGTGAATGTTCAACCAAATCCATTTGAAGGAGCTCAAGAGGTCTCGATGTTGAAACAACATTTTTAGATTTAAATGATACTCTTGTTTGCTTAACCTTTTACACGCATCACATAGGTGATATTTTGACAACTTTATTTTAGGTATACCAATTACTAATTATTTTGAAACTATTTTATTTTAAGTATATCAAAATTAAGATGGGTCAAACATCTATGCAATAGCCAAAAGTCTTCACTCATGATAATAAGACATTGGGAATTATTCAAGGAAACTTATCTTAAGTCAAGCATATAAATATTATTAACTATCACACCATTAAACAAAAAATCCTTATTTTTATTATGTTCTATTATACAACAATCTTTGTTAAAAGTCACCTTATACCCATTGTCACATAATTGACTAATGCTAAGAAGATTATGTCTAAGGCCTTCAACCAACATAACATTTGAGATAGTAATAGTTGAGGGATTACTTATACTACATTTTTCCGAGTACTGCACCTTTGTTGTAATCACCATAGGATATAAAACCTTTCTTCTTTTCCATAAAGTCGGAGAATAGAGATATGTCTTCATGAGTCTTAAACATCCACTATCAAGAATTCATTTTTCTGTCATAGCGTTAAACACTCAACCTACAAAAATCAAACAAAAGTTGTAGGTACCCAATTCTCATTGGGTCCTTGGGAGTGAGTGAAAGAATTGTTGCTTTTGGGAAACCATTGGACATTTCCTTTAGGAAATAAAAACCACATAAATTTTCATCTTTCAATAGTATGGCATTTCTTGCAACAATAGTGACAATCTACAATAGATCGCTTTAATGCTTCAAATTTATTATTGGTTTCTTCAACCTTTGCTTCCAAGTGTGTAAAAACGTTTTCATTGGAAGCAAGTTTCTTATAAGCATATAATATTTCTTTTTGTAGATTATCAAAAAAAAATTAACTCCATAAAAGACAACTTATCAACATTAGCGTATTTAGAATGACTTACATTCTTTTTCTCGCTTTGACGTTGATTTTCCATGAAAAAATAGTTGGCCTCTTCATCGCTATCACTTGAGCTTTCATCACTTGAGGCATCTCTATCACTATCCAAAGCAAAATAGGCTTTTCTAGAATTCCTAGAGTTGTTTCGTTGG
This sequence comes from Vicia faba, assembly GCA_948472305.1. Taxonomy (NCBI): domain Eukaryota; kingdom Viridiplantae; phylum Streptophyta; class Magnoliopsida; order Fabales; family Fabaceae; genus Vicia; species Vicia faba. Next base: position 304,523,752 of record OX451741.1, read on the forward strand.
CCCTTTCCTTTCTTATTGGCAAGAGATGAACACTCCGGTCTATAATGACCCAAATTTCCACATTCATAGAAAATACATTTTCCCTTATCTCTTTTGTTGTCTTAATCTTTAGAGGATTGGATTGTCTTCTAAATTTCATAAGATTAATGTTGGAGTTTTTGACATCATTCTTCTAAATGTATTGATTGTATCTCCTCACAAATAATCCCATTTGTTCGTCATCTGAATCTTCTTCATCATAAGAATCACTATAATTATTGTGCTCATCCTTTGAGGAATTTGAACTTAAAGCCTTAAGAGATTTAGAATTCAATCCTTCCTCCTTATTTGTGTCTGTAGCGGTAGAAATGTTGAGACTAAGCCATTGGGTTGACTTAACTGGTACATATCAAATAAGAATCGCCACTGCACTTTATTGTTTCAAAAGGAAATGGGAAAACAGAGAATAAACCCAAAAAAAGAGGGAGAGAATCTAGGTATGGGGGTTGGTTGTGCAAATGGAATATATTAGCACCCTAAACATCTACGGTACTCCGCGGGAACCTCTTTAAAAATTTATATATTTTGGCTATAAAAGTGTATAAAAAAATAGATGCTGGAGATGAGAAAAGAAGTATTTTTTCTACAATTTTTGCACCCGCTGTGATTGCAAACCTTTAGTGCCTACATACCACCTTCAGTGTAATAGGGGATTAGAGTACCCGTAGTTCACCTTAAAAATTTTAAAACACGTGTGTGTTAGTTAATTTTAAGAGAAGAGACATCATCGTCATATCCAAGTGGAAAACATACTTACAATCCACAATTATGAGAAATGAGCATTTGCATCATCTCAAAGTGGAGGACATAGTCTTTGATTTAAAATCCATCACTGAACACCCAAGTGGAAAATGGCTCACTTCACTACATATTGTATAAGTATAGTAGCTTGCATCACTACAAGAATCGACAAGAGTCTAATATTTTGAGAAAAGTTTTAAAATAAAAAAGCCAAAATGGAAAAATGGTGTGAATGAGGTTAATGACTTTTAGTCTTCTAAAAAGATGTCAAAGTATGATAAAATCGATTAAGAATTTAATTAAGAAAATATTTTTTGAAAATGCATGGACCGAAGTCCAAGTTTATTATGAAAGGGGTTTAAGTTAGAAAACAAGAAGAATTTTGAAAAGAAGGGAGAAGATTTTTGAACTTAAATAAGGTGGGAGGAGATGAAGGGACTATCCTAAAGCATAAGGTAAAAGCTAAGGAAAATAACGATCTAACCAACAAGAAGCCAACACTTGACATAAGAAGTCAATGTAGAATTGACATCCTTTGGATTAAAACTAAGCAAGAAATAATACGAAACCTCTGATGAATACCAAGCTTCAGGTAAATTAAGAACCAAGCAAAGTCTTCACTGCAAAAATTTTCCAGAGTAACAACTATATACAGAGGAACTCTCAATCACAGACAAAGTATGAACATCAAAATAACATGCATATAGAAAAAATTCAAACCAATGCCTTGTAGTAAACCCCAAAGACTTCAAAAGATCTTCACAAAAGTATCAACTAAATATTACAGAGTTCCAAGGTCTCAGGGCTTCTAATCCTAAGTCTCAGAAACCCATAACTCCACAGTGCTAGGGATAGTAACCAGATAGTCCAAGTAACCTCAATATTTTTAATGTCCAAGTTTATTATTAAGTATATTTACAAAAAGAAAATAAAGCTCAAGTGAGAAAAGATAAAAAGATAGAAAATAAATGCTCAAGTGAGCAAAAGGCAAATAACATGAGACGTAAATGCTAAAGGTAAATTACATAAAGTAAAGACATAAAATAAATGCATAACATAAAGCATAAAGTAAAGTCAATGGTTAATAGTCAATGGTTAGAAGTTAGTGATTAATAGTTGAGAGTTAAATGTTTTAGAAGAGGGATCCATGATGATTTGAACATTGAGCCTAGGTCAAAGTTGATGAAGACTCATTAGAGGATTGAGAGAATCAAAGCCTCCAAGCAATGAGCTTTCAAGGTTATTGGCCATAGCTCAAAATTTAATCAATCTTGGGCTTGCAAACACAAGGTTTGAACCACTAAGAATCAATCAACTAAAAGATGGAAATGGAGGATTCCAAATGATATGATCCATGATGGTTTGAGCCTTGAGCATAGGTCAAAGTTAATAAAAAAATTATTAGATGATTGATAGAATCAAATCCTCATAACAATGAGTTTTCAAGGTTATTGGCCATAACTCAAAATTTAACCATACTTGGACTTGCAAAAATCAAGTTTGGGCCACTAAGAATCAATCAATAGGAAAGAAGAAAGGGGATGATATGAAAGGGAAAAGGGAAAGTCATAGGATAACCAATGTGTTTGATGAATTGAAATTAGGGTTTCAAATATCATCAACATTATTCATCCATTTTGGTGGATTTGGATTTTCAACCTTTCAACACCCAAGACCCAATGAAGTTGAGGAACTTGTCCCAAAGTAATATTCAAGTGTTTCCAAACCAGAACCAATCACAAAAATAATAAAATATATTAATAGAATAGTATTTAAATGATTAATAAAAAGAAATAATTGGTAAAATACACAAAGTGTATAAAAACATCAAATAAAAATCCTAGAGAAATATCATAGGTCAATCATGAGTCAACAAGTGTTGACAAAATTTTTTAGAATTTTTTAAAGTCAAACTATTTTTAAAATATAAAGAAATAAGAAAAATAAACCAAAATTTGTAACAAAAGATATAAGAATAAAAAACAAAAATAAAATTAGGTCACCAATATTTGTCAAGACTTCATTGGATCCTTCCATAAAATTTTTAGAATTTTAAAAGATCAAAAAGTATTTTAAAACAATTAAAACAAATCAAATAAAGTGAAAAATCATAAAAAATAACAAATTAAAAAATAAAATTGTGAAAAAATAAAAATCAGAAAGAGAAAAATCAAAAGTATTTTTGATAATTTTTCAAAATTTTAGAAGTTGAAATGATTTTTTTCTTGATTTTTGAAGTTTAAAACAATTAAATATAAAAACCAGAAAATAAAAATAAAACTAAATTTTTTTGACCGTTTGATCATTGTCAAAACGCATTAATAAGCAAATATGAGGGACCTGACGCGCTGTGCATGTTATGGTCTTTATTGAAAATCACATTGGATCATTAATAAAATCAGATTTAAAAATAAAAACATAAAAATACGGGCCATTGGATCATAGTGAAAACACGTTAGTAAATAGATCCAAAGGACCTGGTGCGTTGTGCTTGATATGGACCTTAGCAAGAAAACACATGATCAAATAAATCTGGACCTACCAAAATAAAACAATTGTCATGAGGTCATTGGTTGAAGCACAAAGTCATACGGCGGGAGAACTGACTCAAGTGTTTTGTATTTTATCGCAAAATATTGCGGATAGCAAGAGTCGCCACCGACTTTTCTTTTATCCAATAAAGGAAAGGATGAAAAGAACAGGAAATACCTTTCGAGAATTTTTCTTGAGTTCGGGGAGGTAGGTTATGAAAAGGGAAGGTGTTAGCACCCTTTTTATCCGTAGTTATCTATTGGCTCTTAGTTGCTTTCTAGACCACTTTTGAAATTACTTTGTTTGAAATGTGTTTGTGGTGGGTTTTGAAAGTATTTTGAAAACGCCTTTGTTTCAGAAAACTTTGTAATGATTCTAGTCTCTATAAGAATGTATACAAAGTGTTAGTTTTGAAAATAGTTCAAAGAGATATTTGTTTTTGAAGATGTTTCAAAAGTGTAAGTGTGAAAATGGTTTTGATTTGGTGAGCAAGCAACTACGAGCATCCTACCTACTCAAAAGGTCTTTGTTCTTTTACTCCTCCTTTAGATGTTGCTATCTTACCATGGATTGATAAGAAGCCCCATCATTGGATGTGAAGGGACAGGTATGGGTCAATCGTATAGTCATAGAAGGAAACTTATGAGACGTTTTAACAATTTTTCATAAGGGACTAGATCGTTTACCAAAGACAACATCAAGGGACATCAAGGGACTACGATCTTTTTTTATCGAGGGTCTTTTCTAAAACACTCATATTCAAGGGACATGACTATTTTCGGAGGAAACAAGCGAGGTTACCCTAGAGGTGCACGTGTGTGAAGTGTGTTTGATTGCATGCATTTTTGTCTTTGAGATTAGGGTTTTCTAGCGGTTGATTTTATCTTTCCATACACACCCTAATTACTAACAATTTATATTAAAGCGGTAATTTGTGGAAATTAAAATCCTAAGCTATTACATCATTAGGGGAGTGGGTGTACAATTTACAAATGGGGATGAAGTAGAAACTTAAATATTACAACCATATCGAATAAAAATGAAAACAATGTAAAAACAGTGTAAAATAAAGGAAAAATTGCATTTTAAACTATTATGTATCGACACATGCTGCTATGCATCGACACATAACTTTACTTGCCCATTTAAAACCAAACGAACTCAATATGAGTTGATGCATAATGGGATTTGTCGACTCATTTCCTGTTTGTGTCGACACACACGTGTTTTGTGTCAACTCATGCACCTTTCATCCTTCTGTTTTGGGGCCTGGATAACAGTATGAGTCGACGCATAAGGCTATGTGTCGAATCATACCCTATTTTTTCACTAGGATGAGTCGAACCAAGTGGGTATGTGTCGACTCATGTTGCAGTTTTTTGCCTTAAACATTGTTTTATTGTCTGTACAGGTCAGTTTACAACATATGATTGATAAACATAAACAAAAAGCAAATGGTTAGCTCAAACGGGTAATGATTACTACATTTTATCTTCAAAAATAAATCATTAATGATGTATGAAAAAAATAATGCAAAGTCAAGAAGACTTACCTTGAGACTACACTTGGTGTTTTAAGTCTGAATACTTTTCCAGATATTGTGATGGCTCCAATGAATCTCCAAGAAGCTATTCCAAACTGTTGAATCACACTAACTCGGTCAAGTTGTACAATACTATTTTTATGTTTGGAGGGTGAAGATCATGGCACTACATGGACTATTTTTATGTTTGAACAATATCTATGTGATAAGGTGTTTGGTTTATGGTAGAGTTTGTAAGACGGAATAATGGATTAAGGTTATGTTTTGATTGAAAGTAGAACTAGTTTTTTGAATGAGAAAAGGTTACAAAGAATTCCGTTTTTTCTGTTAAAAAATCCTCTATTCTCTCTCTCCAAAAGCCTCCCTTGTGTGTTGTGAAGACAGTCTATTTATAGTGGAAGTTTGGCTGAGATTTGGGAGGGAAACAAATAACAATTTGAAATGTTTGGGTATGATGTCTTCATAGATTTTTTTTGATGCAACTCTTATGTGCTAATTTGGTGCAAATATCGGGCTGAGATAATGCAGACTTGGACTGGATTGGTAGTAGCAAAGCAGGGTTGTTTTAGCAGTAATTTTGGAGTGTTGCGACAACTTGGTTCATGGGTGTTTTATAGCAGTATAGAAGATTGTCTTTTGACATGGATTTGGGCTGTCATGTGAGTAATATAGCAGGCTTGGCCAACATTGTTTGTAGCATGATACAAAATCTGGTTTGTGAACCAATTTATGCAGATTGTAACAAAGACAAAGCATATTTGTGAGAAGTATAGTGGCAAGGTTTGAGTCAAAGGGAAAGAGTTCAAACAAGACCAAACCTAGGATTTGTAATCTTGAAAAAATTCCATTTTGTAATAACTTGAATTATGTGTAACATCTTGAATTATTTGTAACATCTTGAATTATTTGTAGTGAAAAGATGTCACGAAGCAATGAAATTAACAAGTATAGAAAATACTTAGAAAATTTTCCAAGTCTTATAATTTTGATGATCAAATTTCATATTTTGGATGTCTTGATGAAATATGATTTTTGGGACTCAATTTTTGTCAAAAAGTCAAAATTTGACTTTTTAGTGTACAATTGACTTTTTCCACCAGTTGACCGAATTTCGTCTATCAATCCACTGATCTCAGGAGATGAATTGAAATATGTGATTATATAAAAATGACGCGCTCGGATCCTTGAGATCATGATTCCAACCAATAAGTCAGGTATTAGGTCAAAATTCACAATTCGGTCATTTTCAGTCAAAACCCTAATTTTGCCCATTTTGCCCTTTTGATAATTTGAATGACTTTCTTAGAAAATCGTGATCCAAGACTTGAAACTTGACAGATGTAATCCTAAGGGTCCATAATGATCCATGAATGTCATTTGAAACATTAGAACTCTGACTTCCTTTGTACAAACTAAAACCCTAATTTGAGGCATCAGTGTTGAGGAGATTGTTTGACCTAATCGATACTTGCGCAAACTTGAATCATTGAAGTTCTTTGTAGGAAGTATCTTGATAAATGAGAGAGAAAATATTGGGGTACAACAGCTTCCCCTGTTCAATCTTCTTAAACTTGAAGAGTTAGATTGGCGAGTCCGCCATTCGTGACTTGAAGGTGGAAGATGATTGAACACTAGAGTGCCCAAAAATTTTCACTCGATGATGTGGTGGTTGATTGTGTCAGGAATAGGCTTAAAGATGTCATTTGGAGAGGTGATGGAGAGTTTGTCGGAGATGGGCTTACAGATGCCATCGAGCGTGACTGTTGGTAGAAATTGGAAGAAGTATCAGAATAAGTCCTTGGTCGATTTATACTGAAACAATAGATGTCTTGAAGGAAGTGTTTGTCATGTAGATAGTCGCCTCGTCTTGTTTCGGGAATTGATCTATAGTCAATTTGTTGGTAAACCCGTCTTGTCTTGAGAGTTCATACCATTGGTGATAAAGATAGTCGCCCCATCCTGTTTTGGGAATTGATCTTTATCTAACCAAGAGAAAGAGAGATAGTTTCCCCGTCCTGTTTCGAGAGTTAATATTCAATCTGCTCATGTAGATAGTTGTCCTGTCTTGTTTCAGGTATTAATCTACAATCAGTTGTTCACATATAGTTGTACTGTCTTATTTCAGGTATTAATCCCGAACCTGTTTTTTTTTGTTGGTCGTAGAGATAGTTGCCCTGTCTTGTTTCAAGAATTAATCTCTGACCTTAGAGAAAGAAAGATAGTTTCCCCGTCTTGTTTCTGGAGTTAATCTTCAATCTTCTCATGTAGATAGTTGTCCTGTCTTGTTTCAGGTATTAATCTACAATCAGTTGTTCACGGATGGTTATCCTGTCTTGTTTCAGGAATTAATCTGGAACTTGTTGAAAATTGACGATGATATTTGTTTATTGATCTTTCCTGAAAAGGTAAAGAATTAGTTGTACGAAATCTCATGATGCATGACACTCATTATGTAATGATGTTTAAGAATAAATGAGATTGTGCTGTATGTATTTTGTATGCATATGCTATGATGTTTATAAAGTAAGGTATGAATGCAATATATGAACTGATCAGTTGTTCGTTGTAGCGCCGTTGAATTGAGGGAAAATAAATCCCTGACTTCTGCTGGGAATTAAGAATGTGATTCTTCATTATTTGTTAAAGTTGAATTGCTGGGAGATGGATTTCCGTGGCTAGAGAAATAAACTCTACCGGGGAAAGAAAATTCTGTAACTTGCTTGGGGATTTTTATGAAGCTCTGTTAGGGAAACCAAGAAGTTTATGAACCATGTTGTGAATTCTTCAAGATGCCTGGGAGATGATTGGAGACTCTTGCTCTATAGGGATATCAGAACCTATGACATTAATAGGCTGTATGCTAAAGATATGGCAGTGACTTTGCATAAGGACGTCTCTGTCTCTGTATCTATTGTGGGATGTATCTGCGAGGATTTGCATATGGATTTTTGGACATTGTCCCGTTTCTTAAAGCCATTAATAATTGTCTTTCTGTTTTTTATGCGTGTATTTGTAAACGGTGAGTATATTCAAATGTATATGTTAAAAATAATCACTGGACATTTTTGCAAAACAGAACAGAAAAAATAAAAACAAATAGTTTATGCTCTTTCAAAGAGATAACTTTTGTATTAATTTGAAGAAGTCTGCCTATAAAAGGCGTTTTTGTACAAGGAGGCAAACATCCTAATAAAAGAATTCCATCGTAAGAATGAAAATTATACAAAGCAGTATACAAAGAAAAAAACAGCTATGTAAAATGATCCCATTGAGTTCCCATTCTGCTATTGCCTTTATATCTTTGAGCGTCTCATCACTTTGCTGCTTGACCGAAGCTGACTGGATTGATTAGTACCATTTGAATTTGACACTTGATACTGAAGTCTGTCTGTAAGGTGATCCAACAAGACATAGTTGTACGCCTTTAATCCCTAACTTTTTCCTAGACCGCGCTTTTGGGTTTTTAGTCCACCGAGATACCCTTTTTTTCCCAAGCTGCCTTTTTAGGTTTTCGACTTGCCGGGTGTACATATTTTTTCACATATATATCCATGACTTTGGCCCGAACCCTTTTTGGTTCGCCGGGATGCCCTTAGTTTTTCCTAGGCCAGTCAACCTAGCGGGTGTGTGTTTATGCGTTGTATCTTTTAACTATGTCCGTATTTACATGATGCGGAAGATCGTCACCGTCCATAGTGGTTAATATCATGGCTCCACCAGAAAATATGTTCTTGATCACAAATGGTCCTTCGCATGTGGGAGTCCATTTTCCCCTGGGATCACCTTGTGGCAAGATAATGTGCATTACTAGGTCATAAACTTTATATTCCTGACATCTGACCTTCTTGTTAAAAGCTTTGATCATACGTTTCTGGTACATCTGACCATGACAAACAACCGCTAGCCTTTTCTCGTCAATTAGGTTCAATTGGTCAAGTCGAGTATGAACCCATTCGTCTTCATTCAAACCCGCGTCCTTCATGAATATCAAGGAAGGGATCTGGACTTCGATGGGTAGGATAGCTTCCATATCGTATACCAGAGAGAAAGGAGTTGCCCCTATTGACGTGCGTACTGAAGTACGGTAACCATGATGAGCGAATGGTAAAATCCTGTGCCAGTCTTTATATGTCACTGTCATCTTCTGTATGATCTTCTTGATGTTTTTATTGGCAGCCTCTACAACGCCATTTGTCTTCGGCCGGTAAGGAGAAGAGTTATGATGCTGAATCTTGAATTGTATGCAAAGCTCGGTGATCATAGTATTATTGAGATTGGTACCATTATCTGTGATGATTCTTTCTGGGATACCATAACGACATATAAGGTTATGTCTGATGAACTGGGCCACGATGTTCTTGGTAACAGAAACAAATGAGGCTGCCTCGACCCACTTTGTGAAGCAATCAATGGAAACTAGGATGAAGCGGTGCCCATTAGAAGCGGTAGGTCTAATATCTCCGATCATGTCAATTCCCCACATTACGAAAGGCCAGGGAGCCGTCAAGATGTTCAAGGGAACCAGAGGAACACATACTTTATTGGCATAGATCTGGCACTTGTGACAAGTTTGGGAATGCTGATAACTGTCTGCTTCCATAGTGGACCAGTAGTACCCTGCCCTCAGTATCTTCTTAGCCATTGTGTGCCCACTAGAATGGGTGCCAAAGGTACCTTCGTGCATATTTTCCATAATCTTCTCTGCTTCACTCTTGCCTTCACACCGAAGCAAAGTAGAATCGTGGTTGCGCTTGTAGAGGATTCCGTTACTGAGGAAAAACTTGGCAGAGAACCTTCTTAGGAACGTTTTATTATTAACGGAGGTTCCCTCAGGATACTCTTAGGCTTCGAGGTATCTATTCACTTCGCGAAACCATGGTTTGTGCACTACTTCTTCAATATCAACCTCATAACAGTATGCTGGTTCGTCCATTCTATCAATAGTGATCTGAGGAGCTTCATTATCCCATCAGACTTTAAACATGGATGACATAGTAGCTAGCACGTCCTCTAACTGATTTTCTTCTCGTGGAAAATGCTCAAAGGTAACTTCTTCAAAGTGTGAAATCATTGTTAATACATGCTCTCGGTAAGGGATGAGATTAGGATGCTTCGTGTCCCATTCTCCTCTGATTTGGCTGATTACCAAGGCCGAGTCTCCAAATACACTCAAGAATTTGATTCTCAACTCAATAGCAGCTTTGAGGCCCATAATGCATGCTTCATATTCAGCCATATTGTTGGTACAGTTAAAACATAGTCTGGCAGTGAAAGGAGTATGACAGTCTTCGGGAGATATGATCGCAACACTGGTGCCATTGCCAAGTGTGTTGGAATCTCCGTCAAAAATCATAGTCCATCGTAACCTTTTTCAGGTCTTTCATCCAGTCCAGGTTATTCACAATCAATCACTAACATGATGTTCTCGTTTAAGAACTCGAAATTCATGGATTGATAGTCATCCACAACCCGATGAGCCAAATGATCAGCTAGTACACTTCCTTTTATTGCTTTTTGGGTAGTGTACTGAATGTCATATTCGGTCAGGACCATTTGCCATCTTGCTATTCTTCCAGAGAGATCAGGCTTCTCAAATATGTATTTGATAGGATCCATTTTAGATGTCAATAAGGTAGTGTGAGTCAACATATACTGTCTTAGTCGACGAGCAGCCCATGCCAAAGCGCAACAAGTTTTCTCGAGCAGTGAGTATCTTGTTTCACACTCAGTAAACTTTTTGCTAAGTTAGTACATTGTATGCTCTTTTCTACCAGACTCGTCATGCTTCCCCATCACACACCCCATTGAATTTTCAAATACTGTTAAGTACATGATCATAGGTCTTCCTTCAACTGGCGACATCAAAGGAGGTTCTTGAAGATACTCTTTGATTCTGTCAAAGGAAGTCTGGCAGTCGTTATTCCACCTCACTACTTGATCTTTAGTAATTTGAAGATTGGCTCACAAGTAGCGGTCAGGTGGGAAATGAATCTGGCAATGTAGTTTAGACATCCCAATAATCCCCTAACCTCCTTCTCGGTGCGGGGAGTTGGCATATCTTGAATATCTTTAACCTTCGCATGGTCTACTTTGATACCTTTTCCGCTGACAACGAAACCTAGGAGCTTACCAGATCTTACTCCAAAGGTGCACTTGTTCGGATTCAGTCTTAACTTGTACTTCCTCAGTCTTTCGAATAGTTTCTGCAAGTGATCCAAGTGCTTTTCTTCAGTCTGAGACCTGGCTATCATATCATCGACATAGACCTCTATCTCTTAATGGATCATATTGTGAAACAAAGCTACCATAGCATGCTGATAGGTTGCCCCATCATTCTTCAACCTAAACAGCATAACCTTATAGTAGAAGGTGCCTCACTGCATGACGAAAGTCGTTTTCTCCATATCTTCAGGTGCCGTTTTAATCTGATTATACCCGGAGAAACCATCCATGAAGGAGAATATCTTATGATGTGCAGTGTTGTCAACAAGAACATCAATATGGGGAAGTGGAAAGTCATCCTTGGGGCTCGCCCTATTCAAATCTCTGTAATCCACACACATGCGCACCTTGTCGTCCTTTTTTGGTACCGGTACCACGTTTCCAACCCATTGTGGATAAGAAGTAACAGCTAAGAACCCGATGTTAAATTATTTCATAACTTCAGCCTTGATCTTTTTTGACATCTCAGGATGCATACAACAAACCTTTTGCTTCACTGGAGGACAGTTTTCTTTCGTTGGTAGACGATGAACCACGATATCAGTGTCCAGCCCAGGCATGTCTTTGTATGACCAGGAAAAGATCTCGACGTAGTCAGGTAACATCTAGATTAACCATTCTTTGACACTATGCTCCAAGTTGACACCTACCTTGACTTCCTTTTTATCCTCTTAAATACCCAAGTTTATCGTCTTGACTGGTTCTTCATGAGACTGTATTGCTCTTTCCTCCTGGTGTAACAGTCTAGCAAGTTCTCCTGGTACTTCGCAATCCTCCTTACCTCCTTCCTCAGCTTGGTAGATTGGATTTTCAAAGTCATAACTGGAAATAGCAGAACCGTTATCAATGGGATCTAGAGTGGGTGTAGATCTGCAGTTTGATATGTGGGTGTGTGTAAGAGAGCATAGCTATTTTGATAAAGTAAAAGTAGAAAAGAAAGACAAAGAGCGCAAAATTTGTATGTAAAACGTCCAATGATTTATTTATGACATATGAAAGTGAAATGATAACCCTCACAAATAAACCATCGTGCCTCAGGTAAGACACAAGGCTTTAAAATTTAAATTGTTCAAATATTACATATCCCAAAAAACAAAAAGACAATTACTCATGGATGAAAGTAATGGGAATAATGTCTCTAGTCGTCCAATTATTGAATCCACCATTGGTAGTAGGGAAGATCCAATTGTCCAGGTCATAGTCACAGTCAGCGTCTTCTACAACATTGATTCCATGGTTGCTGATGTGTAGTGGTGGTCCTCCGACACGAGCACGACAAATGGCTTTTTGAGCTCCTGAAGTGAAACCCAAACCAAACTTGTCAGACTTATAGGGGATGTCAGGTAGTTGGCCCCTAATAGTGCACACACCTTCTTCAATTACAGCCCTATCATCTTTTAGAGAAGCCATCTTCAGTGGAGGTTTGGTAATCTCTAGAACAACGGTAGCAGCCATGGTAACAATAATTGTTTGAGGAACCTCTTCAAAATTCTAGCAGGGGGTCTCGATGAACTCGCCGTCCATCTCGACATATCAGAAAGAGTTCAGATGGCTCACCATATACTCTTCTTCGCCATGGACTGTAACAATATTTCCATTAACCAGATACTTTAACATCTGATGCAATGTGGAAGTGACAGTGTCGGCCCCATGAATCCAAGGGCGTCCCAACAAACAAGAGTAAGACGGGCGAATGTCCATCACATAGAAAGTGGAGCAAAAAGTTTGGGAACAGACTTTAATAGGAATGTCCACCTCCCTGTGTACCATTCTCTTGGAACCTTTAAAAGCCCTCACCACAATATTACTGGGCTTCAAAGTCAGGCCTTCACAGTCCAATCTGTCTAAAGCACCCTTGGGTAGAACATTTAGCGACAAACCCGTATCTACTAGAACATGACCCAGGGTAGTGCCCCTGCATTCAATAGAGACATGTATGGAATCATTATGCTTTCTTGCTTTAGACGTCAAATCAGCATCGGAGAAACCAAGTCCATTGTCAACAGTCAGACTAGCAACGAAGTTCTCGCATTGGTCGACAGAAGTCTCTTACGACACATGAGCCGACTTCAGGAACTTCACCAAAGCCTTAGCATGGGATTCAGAGCATAATAACAAGGCCAACATTAAAAATTTTGAGGGTGTCTGCCCCAATTGTTCCACAACATTATAGTCACTCTTCTGTATGATTTTCAAAATTTCCTCTCTTTCTCATCTGGAGGCTTCAGGAATGGCTTCTTTGGGTGCCTCCATCTGGGAAGGCTCGACCAATACTTCTTTGCCCCGAGTCTCAGATGACTCAGTAGCAGGAATAACAACACGAGAAATAGGTGTTTTAGCATGAATAAACAAAGGAGTGGCAATAGTATTGGAGAGATTTCAGGAGAGAAAACCCTTTTTCTTCTGGTAATTTTACTGGTCCCAACAATGTTGTCGATGTTGGGATCATTATCTTTAGTAACTTCATTCTTAATAGCCAGGAGGTGCTGCTTGACGCTATGATAATAAACATCAGCTCCATAATTCCAAGGAACAACTTTGTCGGAGAAATATGGTATAGGTCCTGGAAAGGTGACAATTAAAGGAGAAACCTTAGGAGTGGATGTAATCTTGACAGGTGTTTTGGAGGAGACCTTGGGAGGATTGTCGAAAATGGCAATAATTGACACATCTTCACATCTTGCATCTTCACATAGACCTTTCATAGAGGGAGTCTTCTCAAACATAATTTCCTTGTTGTTCATCAGGCCTTGGACACCTATCTTCAACAACAAACAACCATTGGGCAGAGACGCACACAGGTGGCAACCTACACCACATCCCGGAAATAAACTGGCTTGTAAGAGATTATTCTTAACAGTTGGCAGATGGGTAGTCAAATCATCCATAGAATAAACAAATACAACATCATCAACAACATTAATACCCTGGCCATGCTTGGGCATTGGTGCAGTTATCATATTGGGGGTTTCGAGAGGGTTAAATTTAATCTCCTTTGCCTCAATAAGATCCTGAACTTTATTCTTCAAAGCCCAACAATCATTTGTATCATGCCCTGGACTGTTGGAATGGTAGGCACACCGAGCATTTGGATTATAACGGAGAGATGTAGTTTTTGGATTTTGAGGAGGCTCCCTCAGAGTGACCAAGCTAGCCTTCACTAGATGTTGCAATACTTGAGATAAGGGCATGTTGAGTCTGGTGAATTGTCTTCTAGGCGCATCCTTCCTGCGTTGATTATTTTGTTGTTGAGTCGATACAGGGTTGGAGATTATTACAGCTCCTACCGTTGGACGGTGTTAAGCTTAGGACATGAAACTCCGTCATATTTAGAAAATGTGGGAACCTTGAACTTTTGTGGAATAACCACTCCAGAAACCAGCCCTAGTTCTTCAAAATCCAGACCATGTACTCTCTGAATTTCCATGGCGTTGAGACGATCCTCCAGCTATTTATATTTGTCATCAGCAGGAGGATATTGCTCTTCAGTATAATCAGCCTCCTCTTCGTCAGACCATGGAATGTGGTCCCCTTCTTTTGTCTTCTCTTCTTGATTGTCCCCTCATTTGACGGAGTTGCGAATTCTAGAGCTCGCTTTGCTGGTCCTATGAATCTCCTTCCCATATTTAAGACACCCACTGGTTTCTTTGTCTTTTTCTTCCTGTCTTTGAGAATGAGAGCCTTCAGGTCCTCTTGTCCCTTAGCCAGAGCCAAGAACATCTGCTGCAATTGAGTATTCTATGTTTGAAGATCCTTAATATTATGTTTGAGATCCATCCTTTTGCTGAAATAAACAGAGAAAAGATAAGAAACTGGTCCTGGAACCTGTTTAGGTGATGATATGCATGATATGCTTATGCAATGTTTTCAAGGACTTTTAAGGTTTAAATTTGCTTAGACAAAGAGAGAACACATATTAATTGCATTAATAAGTTTAAACGGTTACAACAATGCCTCTTGGGCTTACAATGGAAGAAAACAAAGATAATACAAAATAAAACTCCTAAAACAGAAAGACTTAAGCTTCCCAGGAGCGCATCCTCTTTGGTGCAATGTAGGCGTTCAAACTCTGCTCTTCATGAAGTTGTCTTGTGAGCTCCAAAACCTTCTTCTCGCTTGCGTATAACAGGGTTTTAAAGGTATTTCGTTCCCCTTTGAGTTGAATCCAAGATCTTTGCAACTCCTCGAGAGTAGTCGGCGTGTCAGGATGAAGGATATTGTAAGGAACATCTGTCTCGGCGATAGACTCCATGATGATAGCTAGGGTGGCCTCATAAGGCATCATGATATTTTGAGCGCGTGCTCGCACCCATTTAAGATAAGGCTCCAAAGGAATGGAGTTCTTATGCCCTAATGTCTTGCTATCAACCTTGTGAACCATGCCCCAAGCTCGTATGAATCTCTGACAATAACTTTGGAAATTGTTCTCGTAGTCAAATGCAATTCCTTAGAATAGTGCATCATGAGGACCATCCCTCCTAGCATACCCGAACCGTCGCAACTCTAAACAAGGGTTGTAGGTGATTCCTCCCCTAATTCCAAGGAAAGGAACATTAGGGAATTCCCCATAATGATCAATGATGGTAACGTCATCCAAAGATCGAGGACACCAATGAATATCCGAATGCGTGAGGGACATCAACCTATTAGACCATCTCATGCCTTGCTCATTCTTCAAAACAAATCAGGGTAGGTGCAAAATAAACCACCTAGCCAACAGAGGAGTGCAACACATGAGGGTCCCCGTTCTCTTCATGGTGTGAGTGTGAAGAGAGTGCAAGATGTCTCCAAGTAAAGTAGGCACCAAATTGCAAAATATAAATTTTTTGACTGCGTTCACGTCTATGAGTTGGTCAAGATTGGGAAATAGGACCACAACATAGATGAGAAGAGCCAACACTTCTTCAAAATCTTGTAAATCTAGAGTATCCCAAAAGTATTGATCCTTCTCAAACAAAAACTTGGCTAGAAACCCTTTGACACCATTTTTTGTTTCCCAATTTGCCATAATGTAGGACCGTTGTAAATGTAGAGCTCGAGCGATCTCCTCAGGTTTTGGGTCTCTCTCAATAATGTTAAAGAGTAATTGATTAAGGATAGGCACTCCCAATAACTGAGAAAACTCTTCCATGGTAGGCACTAATTGGTAATCAGGAAAGGTAAAGCAATAGTGTTTAGGGTCAAGGAATTGGAATAACACTTTCACCATATCCTCTTCAAAGCTTGTTGTAACCAAGTTGACGAGACGACCGTATTTCTTGGTGAAGGGAGAATCAATGGGGACCCTTGATTCCAATTCCTTAAGTTGAGGAGGCATTCTTACGAGGTGGACTTGGATAGTATTCCTACGAGTGGGAGCCATGTCCTACAAAACAACACAAAAATAAATCTCTAGGTCCTTGAAATGGTTAGTTCAAAATTCCATGGTATGATGCCATGATGTTATGTACAAACAAACATATACACACAAAGCAAACAAGTCCTTAGGTTTAGGATTGCATGATGTTCATAGGTAAGTACCCTCTTGAAGCTTAGTTGGTTCAACCTATCCTAGAAAGTAATCGGGTTCTAGGGGATCTCAATATCATTGATCTTTCTTCACCGGGCATTATTTCAGCACAGGCCTCTTTATTGGCGACTGAAATCCCGAAAGTCCAATCTCAATTAGCGTAGTATCGAGTATCAACCAACTTCAGACTACACCAAAGTCGGCTATCTCACTACTTCCTAATGGCCAAGTTATTCGATTAAAAGGTTCTAAGGTTAGTTAGTGCTTCATGACACCACATAGTGGCCCCGTATTCTCCTTGAGTAAACTCAAAGGCTACCGGTACCAACAAATGTGTCACACTAACATAGCCATCACTTTAACCATGTCGGTATACCCCGCACAATCCCCATGATCTGTTGCTACTTACCTAATAATGTTCCCCGATCCGGGTAGAGGATAAAAAAAACCCAAACAAGGACCCAAAAATGTAAAGCAAGTAAGTCAAATAAGGAAAGCAATTAAATGTGATCTAGCTCTAAGGTAACCCCATGTTTAAGTAAAATTCCTCAGCAGAGTCGCCAATTCTGTCATACGGCAGGAAAGCTAACTCGGGTGTTTTGCGTTTTATTGCAAAATGTTGCAGATAGCAAGAGTCACCATCGACTTTTCTTTTATCCATTAAAGGAAAGAGTGAAAAGAACTAGAAAGGTATTTTGAGAATTTTTCTTGAGTTAGGGGGGTAGGTTATGAAAAGGGAAGGTGTTAGCACCCTTTTCATCCATAGTTATCTATGGGCTCTTAGTTGCTTTCTAGATCACTTTTGAAATTACTTTGTTTAATATGTGTTCATGGTGGATTTTGAAAGTATTTTGAAAACTCCTTTCTTTCGGCAAACTTTGTAATGATTCTCGTCTCTATAAGAATGTATACAAAGTGTTTGTTTTTAAAATAGTTCAAAGAGATATTTGCTTTTAAAGATGTTTTGATAGTGTAAGTATGAAAATGGTTTTAATTTGGTGAGCAAGTAACTACGAGCATCCTACCTACTCAAAAGGTCTTTGTTCTTTTCCTCCTCCTTTAGATGTTGTTATCTTACCATGGATTGACAAGAAGCCCCATCATTGGATGTGAAGGGACGGGCGTGGGTCAATCATATAGTCATAGAAAGCAACTTATGAGACGTTTTAGCAATTTTTCGTAAGGGACTAAATCATTTACGAAAGGCAACATCGAGGGACTACGATCTTTTTTTATTGAGGGTCTTTTCAAAAACGCCCATATTCGAGGGACATGACTATTTTCAAAGGAAACAAGCGAGGTTACCCTAGAGGTGTACGTGTGCGAAGTGTGTTTGATTGCATGCATTTTTGTCTTTGAGATTAGGGTTTTCTAGCAGTTGATTTTATCTTTCCATACACACCCTAATTATTAACAATTTATATTAAAGCAGTAAATTGGGAAATTAAAATCCTAAGCTATTACATTATTAGGGGAGTAGGGGTACAATTTAAAAATGGGGATGAAGTAGAAACTTAAATATTACAACCATATCGAATATAAATGAAAACAATGTAAAAACAGTGTAAAATAAAGGAAAATTGCATTTTGAACTATTATGTGTCGACACATGCTGCTATGCATCGACACATAACTTTCCTTGCCCCTGTAAAACCAAACCAACTCAGTATGAGTCGATGCATAATGGGATGTGTCGACTTATTTCCTTATTGTGTCGACACATACGCGTTTTGTATCGACTCATGCACCTTTCATCATTCTGTTTTGGGGTCTGGATAACAATATGAGTCGATGCATAAGGCTATGTGTCGAGTCATACCCTATTTTTTCAGTAGGATGAGTCGACCCAAGTGGGTATGTGTCGACTCATGCTACCGTTTTTTGCCTTAAACATTGTTTTATTGTCTGTACAGGTTAGTTTACAGCATATGATTGATAAAAATAAACAACAAGCAAATGGTTAGCTCAAAGGGGTAATGATTACTATATTTTATCTTCAAAAATAAATCATTAATGATGTATGAAAAAAATAATGCAAAGTCAAGAAGACTTACCTTGAGACTGCACTTGGTGTTTCAAGTCTGAATACTTTTCCAGATGCTGTGATGGGTCCAATGAATCTCCAGGAAGTTGTTCCAAACTGTTGAATCACACTAACCCAGTCAAGTAATACAATACTGTTTTTATGTTTGGAGGGTGAAGATGATGGCACTACATGGACTGTTTTTATGTTTGAACAATATTTATGTGATAAGGTGTTTGTTTTATGGGATATTTTGTAAGACGAAATAATGGATTGAGGTTCTATTTTTAATGAAAGTAGAACTGGTTTTTTGAATGAGCAAAAGTTACAAAGAATGCTGTTTTTTCTATTTAAAAATCCTCTATTCTCTCTCTCCAAAAGCCTCCCATGTGTGTTGTGAAGACAATCTATTTATAGAGGAAGTTTGGCTGAGATTTGGGAGGGAAACAAATAACAAGTTGAACTATTTGGGTATGCTGTCTTTATAGCTTTTTTGATGCATCTCTTATGTCCTAATTTGGTGCAAATATGGGGCTGAGATAATGCAGGCTTGGACTAGATTGGTAGTAGCATAGCAAGGCTGTTTTTGCAGCAGTTTTGGAGTGTTGTGGCAGCTTGGTGCATGGCTGTTTTATAGCAGCATAGAAAACTATCTTTTGACATGGTTTTAGGCTGCCATGTGTGCAATACAGCAGCCTTGGACAACATTGTTTGTAGCATGATACAAAATCTGGTTTGTGGACCAATTTATGCAGATTGTAACAAAGACAAAGCATGTTTGTGGGCAACATAGTGGCAAGGTTTGAGTCAAAGGGAAAGAGTTCAAACAAGACCAAACCTAGGATTTATAATCTTGCAAAAATTCCATTTTGTAATAACTTGAATTATGTGTAATATCTTGAATTATTTGTAGTGAAAAGATGTCATGAAGCAATGAAGTTAACAAGTATAGAAAATAGAAAATTTTCCAAGTCTTGTAAATTTGGATTTTTGACTCTCTTAATTTTTGATGATCAAATTTTATATTTTGGATGTCTTGATGAAATATGATTTTTGGGACTCAATTTTGGTCAAAAAGTCAAAGTTTGACTTTTTAGTGTACAATGACTTTTTCCACCAGTTGATCGAATTTCGTCTATCAATCCACTGGACTCAAGAGATGAATTGAAATATGTGATTAGGTCAAAATGACGCGCTCGGATCCTTGAGATCATGCTTCCAACCAATAAGTTAGGTATTAGGTCAAAAATCAAAGTTCGATCATTTTCAGTCAAAACCCTAATTTTGCCCATTTTGCCCTTTTGATAATTTGAATGACTTTCTTGGAAAATCGTGATGCAAGACTTGAAACTTGACAGAAGTAATCCTGAGGTTCCATAATGATCCATGAAAGTAATTTGAAACATTAGAACTCTAACTGCCTTTGTACAAACTAAAACCCTAATTTGAGGCATCAGTGCTAAGGAGATTGTTTGACCTAGTCGATACTTGCGCAAACTTGAGTCATTGAAGATCTTGAGAAATGAGAGGGAAAATTTTGGGGTACAACACACGACACGTAGGTGATCTTCAATCTCCAGTTACCAACGTGTAGGGATTTTATGAGATTTTTCAAACATAATTGTTTGAAGCTCAAACTAGTATCATTGAATTTGTCTCTTCCAAATGATCCTAGCCTCACCCTCACGAAAAATTTCTTTAAACTACAGCTCAATCGATTTGAGAAAAAACAGAAGAAAAAGTGAAAACAATTTTTGAAATTAAATGATCAATTCGTCATGAAAATGAAAACCAGAAGAAGCATGAGCTTCAGAGAAGAAGAGGCTACAGCATAGTAACTTACTTGAAGAAAAATGATAGAGAACTCTACCTAAACAAAGTGCAAGAATTTTTCTCTAAAATCGAGCTTTTGTAACTCGATTCTTTGCATAATTCTTCTTGCTAAGGACCTGGTTAGATTCAAAGAATGTCAAGGAAGCTACTGAATGGAGGTTTTTGTGAAATAAGGTGAGTAAATGAAAAAATAGAAATCAAGATCAAGAGTTCGTGTGGGATCTTGGCATAATGGTCTTGGCTATTCAAGCTTGAGGAAATGAGTGGAATGTGTCCCTTATTTATAGTTGAGCATGATGGAAAATAAAAAGTGAGAGAAATGATCAGGTATGAGGGGAATTCGTGTGCACCTGCATCATGAACAAAGTGTGACTTGCAAGTTGTCAAAACTTAACCATTCCTTGCGTTTTAATGTGCTAAACTTTTCAGGAAACTTAGTTAATCATGTTTAAACATCAAACACGCGACAAATTTGTGTTTAGAGGCCACACTAATCAAAATCAAAACTAACTTTGGTGAGAAACTTCAGTTCCAAGATACCATCTTGGAATTCACGAAGCACACAATTCAAGAGGCTTTATGGGATGATTATTGAAGATAAAAGATGATCAAGTTATGATCATTTGAAGTCAGACCCTAAGATTTAAAGGCTTTTCAAAGGGACTTGTAATCTTCTTCAAACATAAATGGTTCTCCATACCAAATTAGCCTTTGATCCTTGAAGAGAAGATATTGAGGAATCTTTAAAGAGAATCATGACTTTAGAATCACTTAAAAATCACAAAATTTGAGCAAGATATGGCCTAGAAGTCAACCCATCCTTTCTCAGAGAGTGCCAAAATGACTTGTAACCCCTTTCAACTTTTGATGACTTGTAATGCACAAATGGATCTTGTCATGTGAAGAGAAGTTGTTGTAGATGATGATAAGAACCCATAAAAAAGAAATAACTCAAAATATTGAAATTGAGAGAGCTATGCACTTATGATCACTAAATCAAGTACTTGCTCAATTAGATCAAACTTGTTGAATCAACCTTGAATCTTTTGAACTTTCTTGGAAAAATAAAGAACGATGGATCACATTAGACCTTGAAATGAAGTTATCTTGAATCACACTCAAAGATGGAGCTTAAGTCTCAATGAAACTTGTTAAAGAAGGCATGGAAATAAACACATGAACCTATGAATCTTCTTGATGAATTCTATTCTCTTTGAAGAAAGATTGACCTTAAATAAAATTGAGAGATTTCTTTAAACCAAATAATTGTGATGTCATCAACATAGCCTTGAAGCTCAAACTCTTGGATTTCATTGAACAACCATTTGAATAAGGACTATCCCTAAAAACCCTAGGTTAGATGGTGAGATGGATACAATTGTGTCATCACCTACAATATAAATATACAAAGAAACACATATACATATTTTGATGTTAGTTAAGAGTTAATCAACATAAGATGCACATGTACAAGATACACAATTCAAGGTGCTTGGTGATCCCTGAAGAGAAAACTTAAAGATAGGTTGAAGTAGAAGATAGAATCAACCTTAAGGTGTGATCTTGATGTATTGATAATATGAGATAATAAGAGATCTTAGGGGGCGAAAATTGGGGTTTAACAGTGTCTTTATACTTTTTCTTCTTCTTCTCAAGCTTCTTTTCACGTTTTTCCAAGCAATTAAGTTCTTGCTTGTGTTCTTCCAGCTTTCCAAACAAGGCCGTGAGATCAAGTGGTGCAAGATTATTAGCTTACTTGATCGAATTAAACTTTTTTGCCAAAATCTTGTTAGTAGCAATAACATTGCAAATATGATTACCTAGTAAATTTAAACGATTAATAAGATGCGAGAACTACTTTTACATTTGAGCAATGGTTTCACCACGCTTCATGTGAAAGAGTACAAACTCTTGAATAAGTGTATCAATACTAGCTTATTTGACCCCATTAGTTCCCTCATAGGTAACTTGTATCGTATCCCATATAGCTTTAGCGGTCTCACAATGAGAAATGTGATAAAACTCATCAACACCAAGAGCGGATATGATAATGTTTTTAGCTTTACAATAATGTGACCACTTCTTATTATCACCCTCATTCCATAAGTTTTTTGGCTTAGGTGTAACAACACCATCAACCTCTTATGTCACCGGTGTTGGACCATTTTGAATGGCTTGCTACACACCTTTGTCATATGAGTTGACATGAATTTTTATACAAAGCTTTCCAATAACTATAGTTTTCTGCCAGGAAAATTGGTGCTCTCTTATAATCCAATTTAGGTTCATATGCCATTTTCTAATAAGTTTCGAAGTCGGAATGAGCCAAGCTCTTGATACCACTTGTTAGATGACAACGCCTTATCTAGAGGGGGGATGAATAGATCACCAAACAAAAATCTCAGATAAAAATCTGGTTTTAAAAATTTATTAGAAAAGAGTGCAAGTGAAGGTTTTTAAAATATGTCGTCTATACGAAACATGTTATTGGAACTCAGATATGCAAATATTAAACTTGATTATGGAATGAATACACTAATTTGAATTAAGTATACTTAAATCAAGTAACAAATTATCAATCGTTTATAGCAAGTTACTAGCAATACTATTTCCAATGATAACAAACAAAAGAATAAACTTAACAATTTGTCAAACACTTGGTGTGCAACAAATTTTTTAGAATTTTCCTTTGAATCAAATGAACTAAACAATTTTTAAAACACTTGGTGTGTAAACGAATTTTTCATAATTTCACTTTGATTTTTGTTGATATGAAAAAACTCTTATTATCACAAGTGATTATAAGAAAACCAACACACAATTAAAAAAAAATAGTTTGGAAAAATTCCTACGAGTCGATCGATTATTCAATGCTATTTGACAAATTGATGTATGAAAATTAAAGCAAGTAAAGCGATAAAATAAAAGAGACACAAGGATTTGTCTTCAGAGTTCCCCACTTTCATCCTTGCGCGTGGGTACGTCTATGCCTAATTCCACTGGAATTTGGATAATTCTTAATATGCAAAAAGTTTGATACAAGAGAAGTGGTCCAAGAGCAACTCCAAAAACCCTTATATTTGTTGTTGATTCAACCCATTCTCTTCATTTGATCTTGAGAAAGACCAAGACATAATAGTTGCAAATTGATTATCTGGATCTTGCTACTCCTTTGTATACTTTATCCCCAAAGCTTTCCTACACCACCAATTTCAACTATTACATTACAAGACTTCGATTTGATTCACCATTCTCGCACTACTTCCTTTGAGTTCTTTATCTCCAAAGGATCCTTTGAATTCTTTATCTCCAAAGGCTTTCACTAGTCTCCAATGCTCTCTAGAACGTCTTGCACGAAAACCCCCAAATCAACCAAAGATCTTGGAGGACAAACTCGTGGGTTTTCCGGATGAAGATCCCTACAAATATCAATCCAATATTATCGACTACACAAAAACCTAATTGGATGTTATCGAACCTCGTCTAGATGGAACCCCAACAAAAGATTATTGTGATGATTTGTTAGTGTGTACACGTAGGTTGGAGGTTGAAGGTGAAAAGCGATTGCAAGAAATTTTTATGGTATCATCAAGTTGGAATGATGCATGACTAACGTTTAATAAAATAAAAGAGAGTTTACAATATTCCAACAATTCATTAAAACGAAATAGAAATTAAGTAATAACAATCAAATGTTCATCCCCCGGTGTTATGTATCAGAGCACGACGCCGACTCAAAATAAATGACGAGTAACTTCATCTACTATGGATCACCTGTACGTTACCCACGTAGAGGAAAAATTTAAACAGAAGGGGTGAGATATCACAACAATATAAAAGAAGATATAATAATAAGTATGCAGCAGATATGTCATGCAAGGTCACAAACTTCACACCATCAATAACAATTCAATAATTCAATAGTTCAACAATATACAATGCGACTGACACCGACTAAATGCATGTGGTACCATCAGGGCATAAACTCTCTCCATAAAGCCAAATCCGGTATATCAACATAAGGCCAAATATGGGCCAACAACATAAGGCAAATCTGGGCTTTCAATGATGCATGTATGCAACACTGACATGCAACAACAAGATTATACAACTATAAGGAAATACCCTTCAACATAAAACCAGTCTGGGCCAACGACATCATTATCATCATTATGCAATCAAAATTAATTGTGAAATAACAAATCATAATACCTCATCCTTATGCCAATCCAATCCAATAACATCATAATTATCAAGAAATATAACTTGCTGTCCATTCATACACATTCACAAATTTTATCATGTTCAATTATCACGAGTACTCCTCAATCAATCTGACACTAACGTCCAAGGTATAAGCCTTTAACCCAAAATAATTCACCTAATGTTATTAAATTTATTATCATATTGTAGAAAATATTTTTAGCTCTCCAACGGTCAAAATGGCGCGTCAAATGGACACCCGAGTCAAAAGTTATGAATTTTTAAAGTTTCATATAAACTGCTATCTTCAGGTGTACCCGAATACCCATATAGCCGTAACCATTTACACCCTGCAAGAATGACCAAAAATTCTATTTTCCGAGTTATAATAGGTTACCCATATACTGGTAACCGATTCCCACTGTACCAGAGTAAGAAAAAGATTTTTATGTTACGAAAATCACTTATTTCATACCCCAAACATCTCTGACCTCCACATATTTCATCGTTCATGTTCCAAATTATGAGTGCTATCTATGTACATCATTATCAACATTCTAATTCACAACGTGAACACATTTAAGCATGTAATTACTCAATTATATTACATCAATCCCAACACTAACACGTCAAACATCTCAACAATTTCGACATCGACACATCAGATATATCACCATAACGAAACATCATCACGAGACATTCAATCATTCAAAACCAAGAAGAACACAAGTATGAACAAGAACCTACAATTTCAACCATGGCAATCCAAACCCCACATACCCATCATTATATCATCCCTTTATAAATTTGGAACCCCACCCTTACCTTGGATTTTCCAGTTCTTGACTCTTACGGTGAAACTTCCTTCCCTAGCCTCTTTCTCTTCTTCTCTCTTTTGCGATCCTTCCGCCTCTGTTTCTATGTTCCAATTCTCTTTTCTCTTCCCAATATTATTTTATTCCAACAATGAACCCTTGGATCGCTAAATCATTATTCCAACTTTTCCATTCCTCATCAAAGTAATAATAATATAATTATAAAACTATAATTATTTTTTTAATTCAAATAATATTATTATTAGACCACATTCTCCTTCCACCTCTATTTTTCTACATTTTTAGTCATACACCCCCAATACCTTAGTTTCTATAATTTCTAAGGTAACCACCTCTCGTCGAAGCACAACAACACTTCCCAACGTTCATCAAAATACAACAAGAATACCACATCGCATAATTACTTAATTAAAAATAATTTAACTAGAAAACATGGTGTTACAATTCTCCCCCACTTAGAATATTTTTGTCCTCGAATTTCACTTGATACTAACAACTCCGGATATGAATCTCAAATCCTTCTTTCCAACTCTCACATCATGTTTGGCATCATTTCAAATACCACTAACCAACATCCCACCTAGTCAACCACTATAATCCCACAAGATTCATTGCTACCGGTTTATGAACGTACCCGTTCATATCACTTCTTGCCCCATCACCCTAGGATACAAAATCTACCACTTCATTACATATCAATGTCATCGTAAGCACATAAACATAATCCTAATATAGACAACATTGACATATACACAAGTACCACAATGCTATGTCTCACCAATCGAACGTGCAAATCAGTACATTCTATTGACATGTCAACAACACGAATGATATACAAAGCCTTCACCTATCTCTTGCATTCTGAAACATCCACTGATTTGTATTATTTCCTCAGGCATCTAAGTTTATCCCTTGACTCCTAAAAGTCACACTACATAACAAACTGTGCCACATCACGCTTCCGCTACACCACTATGATCATCTACCTTAAAGTTACTATCCTCATTTTTATTTCCATAAACTATCAGGTCCAAAAAATTTACATCTAGCTCATGACTCTCTTTAATATCTACCGATAAATCATTGTTCACTTTAGATATATTCAACCTTTCACTCTGCAGCGTTAGCTCACATACCAACTCAAGTCTTTGAACTATTCAATAAGTCCCAACTCTTTCACAGTCACTTCTGTATTAGGTTCACACAAAATGGTGAACAACTATCCTCTCTGTTGTACCCCAAAATTTTCCCTCTCGTTTCTCAAAGGATCACCCTAGACCCTCGGGTTTGCTTCCATCCAATTCCAAGCCTTGGATTGCAATTTTTTCAAGAAAGCCATTTACAAGGGCAAAATGGTCATTTTCATACTGAAAAGTCAAAACTTTGACTTTTGGATCAAAGTCAAGTTTCAAGAGTCATATTTCATCAAGACATGTTGAAACATGAGGTTTGTTTCATCAAGAAATTCAAAAGTCAAAATTACTTTGTAAAAGTCAAAATTCTAAATACTTAGAATTTTTCTAAGTGTTTAAGAAATGTGACAAATTCATAACTTCTGGCTAGATTTCCACCATGATGCAAGCTGATTCTGAAAGAACTTCTAACACAAGAGATTTAGATCTCAACGAGACCCAAAACATTGTAGGACATAACTTCTTCTAGAAGTGTTGGGATTTCAAGTTGTACGTCTTCAAAGACACGTCTCTGAAACTTAGGCACTTATTAAATTCTGAGCATTTTCAAGTCAAAAGTTGTCTATAACTTCTGGGCCAGTTTTCACATAGGTTCAGTCAGAAGTTGCAAGAGCAATTCAAAGAGGATTTAAAAGGAGTGTGTTGTATCCCAAAATTATCCCTCCCATATTTCTCAAAACATTTCAAGTGAGATCCTCAAGTTGCTCAAGGTAGTCCAAGGGTTGACCAGACAAGCTCTTTCCTAAGGCAGTCTACCTCAAATTAGGGTTTCATGTTGCATCAAGATACTTGAGTCCAAGGGACCCCAAATGCTCAACATTGTCCTAATATGTTCTCAAGATCATCCATGTCAAGTTTCAAGCCCTACAGAGGAAGTTTGCTCAGTCAAGAGCTCAAAGGCCTAAAAATCGACTGTGCTAGGGCAAAAGTCAACTGCGGCCCACATACAGTCAAACTTCAATATTTTTAGTCAACATTCTCATTTTGAAATATATTTCATCATTTGATCAAGGGTTGATCATGATTCATCAAGGATTGCTCATAATTCCTCAAGAATCAAAAGTTGCTAAATTAGGGTTTTGTAGGAAAAGTCAACTCAACTTTGACCAAGCATAACTTTCTCATACTTTATGAGAAATGGCCCATCCAAAGCTAATTTTGAAGAGGATTCCAATCTATACAATCCATATTCAGCTCCCAAGTTCAAAATATGCACTCACAAGAAGTTATGAATTTGGACATTATAGGTCATTTTGAAAAGTCAACAAAAACACCTTTTTTGTCAAAGCTTCATACATAAGAATGGAATATAAAATTGAGATGACACCAAAAGGGTTGATTATATGACATATCAAGCTTTCTAAAAAGTCCAATAACACCTCCAAATAGTCAAAATTGAGGAAGTTATGCATTGGTGAAGTTGACCTTTTTTGCAAAATTGCTAAAAGTCAACTATCCCTAAAACTTCAAATTTTGCCAAATGGGCCCAACCTTTTTAACTTGTTTTGAGTTGGCAACATAGCCCACGAGCTGTAGCCCTTTCCACCTGTCCTTATCATGTTTTTATTATTTATTTTGATTTTTATTTGAATTAATTCAATTTAAATCAAAACAAATCATATAAAATCCAAAATATTGAAAACAAAAGATTATGTGCTTGTTTCAGGTTTCAATTACAGCTAGCAAGTATTCAAACTCGTGCAAGGCATTAGGGTGGACAAAAAGATTGATTTTAGGCCAATTTTGGAATGATATTCAAGAGGATCAAATCACAATCAAATTCAATAATGGAAGAAGATTGAGTACAACCTATCAACCCTAATCCATTCATTGATACATATAGAACGTGTGCAGACTCAAAACTAGGTTAGAAAGAGGCGCAACATCAAGAACAAAAACTTGAAAAATCAAGAAAAAGTGCAAGATCGAATTCCTATTTCCAGGCATCCTCAAGGCCTTATAGCTATCCCAATCGATTCCTGGGAGTGTAAGCAAGCTAAAGCAATCAAGAACCAAGCTTTTCTAGTACCCAAAAGCGCTGTAAGTCCATCACGATATCCATGAAATTTTGAATTCGGTTAGCACGATTTAGGCATTGTTAGCATGAATTAACTATAGATTCTTGATCCATGGAACATTTGCAAGCTTTCTGCATCGTTTAATTTCATTTATATGTCCAGTGCAAGATTTCACCATGGCTAGGTTTTGTAGCTTCGAATTAGGGTTTTTGTATGCAGGAAAAATTAGCCTTGATGAAGGGTGCCATCATGTTCAAGAGGACGAGACGATTCCAACCATGGCATTAGATGTCATTTATATGGCTCAAGGAGGATTTTGGAATGAGCCCTGTCAATAGCTACAGACAAACGTTCGTAGCTAAAAGTTTGAAACTTTTACCAACGGATCCAAGGAAAGAGACGACTGCGTGGCACCCCTCCATTGGCTTGTTCAAATTTCCGCATGCAAAATTGATACAAAGGGCCTTTTTAATATTTGTTTATTATTTCGCATTATTATGACAACAAGAACAATTGGCCCAGTGGTAGCCAGGCAAGCTTTAAGGCGTTAGGAGGCTTGAGGTCAGGGGTTCGACCCCTGCCTCCAACATTTGTGTTTTTCCTAATTCTTTTCAGGTGATCTCATGTGCATACCAAGCCAAGGAGTATCATACGTCCCCAAAATCCAGCGTGCCAAGTGGCTTGAGATCCAGATCTGAGGGCCACCAAGGGGAGAACACCATGAAGCCTAGTCAACTCAAAGCATGTAATTGTGCCAGTCAACGTGGACACCTTTGGGCCTGGGATAAAAGCTTGCTATTTGCACCTCCTCAAACTACTGAATGCAGGCCCAAACTACTTTCTCTATTCTTTTCTTTTATTTATTTATTTCATTTAATTTAATTTACTTATTTACTAACCAATCAAATAATTTTCTTTTTCATAAAAAAATCACAAAAATATTTTTCTATCCAATTAAATTTATGATATTTATTTTTATTAAAAAAATTAATTAATTAGGTTTGACTAATTTAGATAACTTTGATTTCTTTTTGTACATAATTAAAATTAATTAGAACAAATAGGTTTTATTTCTAATTTAATTCTTTTCTTTTCTTAAAAATAATCAAAAACATAAAAATAGGTCTTGTAATTATTTTTATTAATTAATTTAATCACTAATTAATTTGTACATTTATTTTTAAAACCTAATCTTTTTCTTAAAAAATATTAAAAAACAACAAAAACATTTTTTCTTTTAATTAGGATAGAAGGGTTAAAACCCTAGTTCGCATTCGTACTAATTTTCTTTGCACGCGCTTTTATTATTATTTTTACTCCCAATTATTGTATCTGCTCAAAGGGTTGTAATAGTTTAAATTAGGACTTTATTTCCGTTTACCGCTTTATTTCAAAGGGTTTGTTTTTGGCTATGTAAATACCCGAAGCCTTGTAATAGCGTAGTTTAAATTCCGCATTTTAAATTCTGAAAATTATTAACTGTTAGATGTATGAATAATTAGGGTTTGCATGACAAGAATGTATGTTAAACTTTAAAACAGTTAGATAACCCTAAACATGTGCAAAGATAAATAATCTGAAATTGAAACACTCGCACATGCGCACTCCTAGGGTACACTCCCACTTGGTTGCCTTCGGTAAACATTCATTGAGTATAGGATGCTTTAGTGGTCGTCCTTTTGTCCAAAGATCAAAGTTGCCTCGGAAAGGTTGCCTCGGATATTGTTGCCTCGGATAAATTGATCTAAGACATTAGGGTTACTACTAAGACGTCCTAACATTGCTTTAGTGACTGTACGTCCCTTCTCGAATTGACCCTCAAACTCCAATGACGGTGCTACCTACTCACTAATAGTGGGATAGCATTGTCTAAAGGAAATAAACATAGAACGATTCTTTTTTCTAGTAGGTAGATTAGCTCTTAAGTACTTGCTCAATCAAAACAAACTTTTTTCACACTTACACTCCTTTACAAACAAAGTTTTCAAAAACACTTCATTGCATTCTTGAAGACAGAAGCAAGAGCTAAATCGAAGTCAAAACAAAAGCTTTTCAAATCATGCAAACACAAAGAAAACAATTTTGAAAATGATGAGCAAGTATGTAAGAGCCCGTAGATAACTATAGATAGAAAGGGTGCTAATACCTTCCCTTTCTATAATCTACCCCCCGTACTCAGAAATATCTCAAAAAAGGAATTTTTCTGTGCTTTTTTCCTTTCCTTGTTGGATAAAATAAAAGACGGCGGCGACTCTTGCTTACCGCGACATTTTGCAAACACAAATGCAAAACGCAAACCAGCAATTCCTTAAAAAATAGGGAAACACGTCCCGGTTCTGGCCACCGCATCACATAACTGGCGACTCTGCTGGGGAATTAATAAGTGGGGTGTACCTTAGGATTAGTTCATCATATTGTTTTCAATTGTTTGATTTGATTGCTTTATTTTGTGGGCTTTGTATTGGAGTTACTATAGATCCTAACCTGGATCTGGGGATACCTTTTAGGTAAGTAGTAATAGACTGTGAGGGAACTGTACGACATAGACCGATACGGTTGAAGCAGTAGCTACGTTGGTGTGACACATTAGTTGGTACCGATATCCCTTGTGGAGGAACAAGGAGAGTATGGAGCTGCTAATGGGTCATTAAGCATCAACTGACCTTAGAACCTATAATTGACCAACGTGGCCATAGATAGTAGCAGTATGCTACACTCATTGAGACCATACTCTGGCGATGGTTCCGTTTGCAAGAAAAGATTGCTAAATTGGAACTATGACCGATCGAAGATGGTCAGTGATATTGAGAACCTCTAGAACCCGATTACTATTACTAGGACAGGTTGAACCAACTAAATTGCAAGAGGGTAGT
Organism: Vicia faba; assembly: GCA_948472305.1. Lineage (NCBI taxonomy): Eukaryota > Viridiplantae > Streptophyta > Magnoliopsida > Fabales > Fabaceae > Vicia > Vicia faba. The sequence continues at coordinate 304,555,317 of OX451741.1, forward strand.
ACCTAAACTCCATGCCAACCTGAAATTTAAGGGCTATTGTGTGACTTGCGTGCTTTCAACTTGAACTACTTGCACATGTTTGTTATCTAACAACATGAGTTCTTTGCAAGTTTTGTTTACAGTCCTTATCCAATAACTGGGATTTCTTGCCGGATTTACTTACTTACATCACCTCGCATTTGCTTAAACGCATAGCATACACATCATAACATCATGCCTTAACATTTCCTTAACCATTTCAAGGATCTCAAAGGTTTGTGATGCATGTTATGGTAAATCAAACGTCTAGCAAGGGGCAAAGGGGATTTATTTTCCTCTAGCCAATGTCATCTAGAGATCAAAACACGATAATTTGAGTCGGTGGCTATGACCCACTCGATATGGTGAGCTTGACTCTTGAAGAAGGACTCTTGATGACACGAAGTTTCTTCAATCAAAGCTGCTAAATTCAAATTCTAACAGTTTCTTGTTTACCCCGCGAGATCCTTGAAAACATTGCATACATATATCATACATATCATCGCATAACATGTCTCTCATGTTCTCGCTGTTTATTTCAGCAATGGCTCTCCAACAAGACAACCAAGATCTTCAAACTCAAGAAGCTCAATTCAGGGACGTATTCCCAAACCTATCCAAGGGGAAGGAAGAGTTGAAAACACTCCTTGTTGGGAACTTGGTCAAGAAAAATCCTGAAGACAATAAGGACAAACGGCTGGAACAACTACAAGTTAAGTTAGGTTCAATGAGAACCCAGATGCTGGGGCAGATGGCTCTTATACAAGGCTTAGCCCAGGAACAAGAAGAACTGAGAACCATTATCAACCAGCTTCATCAAAACAGATACAACAATATGGAGCAAATAGTCGAGGCCAGATACCAAGTCACTGATCAGCCTTCAAGAATACAAGGGTTTGGTTTGATGAAGAATAAACCTCTCCAAGTTGCTACTACCTCACGGGTCCAACAACAACCTCGCCAAAAGCAACGGGTTAATCAGAGTAAGCCAGATACACCCAAAAGGCAGTTCACTGAGCTCAATATGCCGCTGTCTCAAGCTTTACAAAACCTGTTGAGATTGAATCTGGTGACGTTAAGGGACCCTCCTCAGAATCCCCACATAGCCTCCCCAAACTACAATCCTGGTGCAAGGTGTGCATACCATTCCAACAACCCGGGGCATGATACTGATGACTGTTGGGCATTGAAAAATAAAATTCAGGACTTGATTGATAAAGGGGCTTTGGAATTCACACAAGATGGTCAGGCTGGGTTCTTCTACCATCCCTCTAAGGCACGTCCTCTGAAGTGACAAGACCAAACGAGAAGACTTTTTGTTCATTAGAATTTTCAATTTGTAATTTTCTTTTGATTGTTCAAACATTTACTCATGTCAAACTTTGTTACTTTATTAATGCATTACATATGTCTGTTTTGAATCAATCCATTCGTATTCACTATATTCAAATTGCTTTCATTTTTGTGATGTTCAACTCTCGATTAAAAATTCTAAGCCTTTAGAGGGAGGATGAAGAAAATGATATCAAAATCTCTATAGTATGCTTTTGAATAGATCCCGCTGACGATGTACAAGCATTGTTTCAAATCCTAAACAATGGAGTTATAAGGAAGATAATCCCTAGTCAACCCCATTGAGCCAAAGAAGTTGGAGTTTTTCTTTTCACACAAATTAAAACCCTTAATCACAACCTGGGGCAGGGTAGTTTTCTCAGTTAATCCAGGTGCACGATGAATGGCATCAAATAGGTCCTTCCAAAACAAAAGACGGTGATGGTTCCCTATCAAGACGGGCAGTCATTATCTTTCAAAATAAAAGCCCATTAAGTCAAAACCTATGAAGGAGACTTAAGGAAAAACTGGGGCATCCCGCTGACTGTAATCACAAAAAGAAACAGTTCAGGCAAAAAAGAGGGATAATAAAATAAAAAAGAAAGAGGTCCTACAAACTCTCAACAAAAATGACTGCCTGTTCAAAATAAATTGTCAGTATCCGAGCCATCACTGGGAATATCAGAGCAAAGACTCAAACGGGATCTAAATGCACAATTAGCTAAGTTTAGGATCGAAGAACATCACGAAGAATGGGTGGGTACAAATAAAATTTGAGCCTTTATCCTTTGTTTCTTGAACCGTGAACCAAACCACGTTATAACCCTTAAAAGTCCTAGCTGAAGCATGGGTTAGTTCGTAAGCATACTGTTACAAAAGGTATCCTGACTCCTATATGACTTGCTGTAAATCCTGAGTTGACATCACATTTTACAAAATTTTCCTGTCTTACTGAAAAATGCATTTTCAAAAACTTCAAGACAGACATAAGCTTTGCATTCTTAAAATAACATTGTTAGCATATGACTATTTGTTCAACAGTAGAGAAATTCACACGACGAATATCTAGTGAACAAAAACCTTCTCAATAAAAAGGATCGCCTCAAGTGAAAAAAGCACTTCCAACCAAGGGGCAGCCTGATCATTGTCTATCATTTGGGGCAGTCAAGTCAAGATTCAAGGAATCTCTCAAAGATGCCAAATAGTCAGGGGCAAATCTCCATCTGAATCACTTAGGGGATTGGACATGAATTCCAGCTACGAAGCTGGCACGATCAAACAAACATCTTCTAGTCGTGTGGCAACACAACACTACCGACATTGACAACTCTCTACACCCTGAGAGCATGGACATAGTCAGAAAATACTGCGCATGAACAAAGACCCGCTAGGTTGACTGGCCTAGGAAAAAATAAGGGCATCCCGGCGAACCAAAAGGTTCGGGCAAAAGTTAGGGATAAAAACAAAAAAAGGACCTGTACACCCGGCAAGTCGAAAACCTTAAAAGGCGGCTTGGGCAAAAAAGGGTATCCTGGTGGATTGAAAATATGAAAAGACAGTCGAGGCAAAAGTTAGGGATTAAAGCGTACGACTATGTCCCGTCATCTCGTCACTTGCCTACCAGAAGAAGACTTATCATTTCGATTAGAAATTACCAAACACCTCATAGGTTGGGATAATACTCAATCCATAAGGCCTCCGCAGGCGCCTTCTCCCGCAGAAACAGGGGCCGAAAAGTTTCGATGCAAAGTCATCGTCATATCCTCAGCCTACGTCCCAATAACCTACACTTCCTGCAGAGTAAGAGAAAGATAATGGTGTTAATTCTCCGCAGCTGAGGCTCGCAACTGCGAATGAATCGACAGTATTCTCCCCAAGCAGAGTTTATCTATCACCAACACTAGAAAATTATCCCCAGTGGAGTTTTGAGAATTATCCCTAGTAGAGTCTAAAAGATTATCCCCAATGAAGTCGCAGCTGGAAAATCATCCCCAGCAGAGTTCTTTCCTTTCGCAAACAGAAATTCAATCCCCAACAGGGTTCATTACCACCAGCAACGGTAATTCATCCCCAGTTAAGTTTATTTCTTCCAAATCAACAGATCATCCGACAGAGTGTGTCCTCCCCAGAGTCATTTCCTCGTCAGTTTATTCCCCAGCGGATTTATCCTCTCCTGCAGGTTTACTCTCACAATCATCTTCATTCACTGTCCCCAGCGGAAACGAAGAATTCAACTCTTTTCTCCAGCAGCAATCCGGGATTTATTTTCCCCAGCTAAAAACATCACATTTCCATACATCATGACACATGCATATACGCATCATACAAACACAATCTCATTTATTTTGAGAACATCATTGCTTGATACATATCATGCATTACATACAGCTAATCTTTACCTTTCAGGAAAGATACAATCAAATTCTCACAAAATTCAAGCTGTGAAGCCCGGGTACGACTGGATAATAGTTTAATCCCCAATTGAATAATGAACGACCGGAGTTCCTAAAATTCAACAGAGATGATTCCTCAGTCGAATACGGACGATTGAAGTTCTTAAAATTCAACAAAGATGTTTCCTCAGTAGAATACGGACGATCGAAGTTCCTAAAATTCAACAGAGATGTTTCCTCAGTCGAATACAGACGACCAAAGTTCCTAAAATTCAACAGAGATGTTTCCTCAATCGAATACGGACGACCGAAGTTCCTAAAATTCAACAGAGATGATTCCTCAGTCGAATACGGACGATCGAAGTTCCTAAAATTCAACATAGATGATTCCTCAGTCAAATACGGATGACCGAAGTTCCTAAAATTCAACAGAGATGTTTCCTCAGTCGAATACGAACGATCAAAGTTCCTAAAATTCAACAGAGATGATTCCTCAGTCGAATACGGACGACCGAAGTTCCAAAAATTCAACAGGGATGATTCCTCAGTCGAATACGGACGATCGAAGTTCCTAAAATTCAACAGAGATGATTCCTCAGTCGAATACGGACGATCGAAGTTCCTAAAATTCAACAGAGATGTTTCCTCGGTAGAATATGGACGATCAAAGTTCCTAAAATTCAACAGAGATGTTTCCTTAGTAGAATATGGACGATCGAAGTTCCTAAAATTCAATAGAGATGTTTCCTCAGTAGAATACGAACGTTTGAAGTTCCTAAAATTCAACAAAGATGTTTCCTCAGTAGAATACGGACGACCGAAATTCCTAAAATTCAATAGAGATGTTTCCTCAGTAGAATATGGACGACCGAAGTTCCTAAAATTCGACAGAGATGGTTCCTTACTAGAATACGGACGACTGAAGTTCCTAAAATTCGATAGAGACGACTCACCAGCAGAATAACGGACGACTGAAGCTCCTAAAATTCTACTTCTCTCAACAAAGATCAGCCTTCCCCAACGGAATCTTCCTCAACGACAGGTATACAAGCTCTCGCTAAGGAATCTCTTATGCGATCGACACTCCTTCAGATGGCATATTTAAGCCCATCCCCTCGTCAGCAATTTCCAAATGGCATCTGTAAGCCCATTCCCGATATCGCAAGACGGATACCACTTCATGCGAGTGCAAATTTCTCAGCACTCTAGGGTTCAATCATCTTCCACCTTCGGACCACGAAAGGCACGAAAGCCAATCTACATCCTCAGGTTTAAGAAGATTGAACAGGGGCAGCTGTTGTACCCCAAAATTTTCCCTCCCATATTTCTCAAAACATTTCAAGTGAGATCCTCAAGTTGCTCAAGGTAGTCCAAGGGTTGACCAGACTAGCTCTCTCCTAAGGCAGTCTACCTCAAATTAGGGTTTCATGTTACATCAAGATACTTGAGTCCAAGGGACCCCAAATTCTCAACATTGTCCTAATATGTTCTCAAGATCATCCATGTCAAGTTTCAAGCCCTACAGAGGAAGTTTGCTCAGTCAATTGCTCAAAGGCCTGAAAATCGACTGTGCTAGGGCAAAAGTCAACCGTGGCCCACATACAGTCAAACTTCAAGATTTTTAGTCAACATTCTCATTTTGAAGTATATTTCATCATTTGATCAAGGTTTTGTCATGATTCATCAAGGATTGCTCATAATTCCTCAAGAATCAAAAGTTGCTAAATTAGGGTTTTGTAGGAAAAGTCAACTCAACTTTGACCAAGCATAACTTTCTCATACTTTATGATAAATGACCCATCCAAAGCTCATTTTGAAGAGGAGGCTAGTCTCTACAATCCATATTCATCTCCCAAGTTCAAAATATGCACTCACAAGAAGTTATGAATTTGGACATTATAGGTCATTTTGAAAAGTCAACAAAAACACCTTTTTTGTCAAAGCTTCATACATGAGCATGGAATATAAAATTGATATTAGACCAAAAGGGTTGATTAGAGGACACCTCAATCTTTCTAAAAAGTCCAAGAACACCTCAAAAGAGTCAAAATTGAGGAAGTTATGCATTGGTGAAGTTGACCTTTTTTGCAAAATTGCCAAAAGACAACTATCCCTAAAACTTCAAATTTTGCCAAATGGGCCCAACCTTTTTCACTTGTTTTGAGTTGGCAACATAGTCCACGATCTCTAGCCCTTGCCACCTGTCCTTATCATGTTTTTATTATTTATTTTGATTTTTATTTGAATTAATTCAATTTAAATCAAAACAAATCATATAAAATCCAAAATATTGAAAACAAAAGATTTTGTGCTTGTTTCAGGTTTCAATTACAGCTAGCAAGTATTCAAACTCGTGCAAGGCATTAGGGTGGACAAAAAGATTGAGTTTAGGCCAATTTTGGAATGATATTCAAGAGGATCAAATCACAATCAAATTGAATAATGGAAGAAGATTGAGTACAGCCTATCAACCCTAATCCATTCCTTGATACATATAGAACGTGTGCAGACTCAAAACTAGGTTAGAAAGAGGCGCAACATCAAGAACAAAAACTTGAAAAATCAAGAAAAAGTGAAAGATCGAATTCCTATTTCCAGGCATCCTCAAGGCCTTCTAGCTATCCCAATCGATTCTTGGGAGTGTAAGAAAGCCGAAGTAATCAAGAACCTAGCCTTTCCAGTACCCAAAAGCGCTGTAAGTCCATCACGATATCCATGAAATTTTGAATTCGGTTAGCACAATTTAGGCATTGCTAGCATGAATTAACTATAGATTCTTGATCCATGGAACATTTGCAAGCTTTCTGCATCGTTTAATTTCATTTATATGTCCTGTGCAAGATTTCACCATGGCTAGGTTTTGTAGCTTCGAATTAGGGTTTTTGTATGCAGGAAAAATTAGCCTTGATGAAGGGTGCCATCATGTTCAGGAGGATGAGACGAGTCCAACCATGGCATTAGATGTCATTTATATGGCTCAAGGAGGATTTTGGAACGAGCCCTGTCAATAGCTACGGACAAACGTCCGTAGGTAAAAGTTTGAAACTTTTACCAACGGATCCAAGGAAGGAGACGACTGCGTGGCACCCTTCCATTGGCTTGTTCAAATTTCCGCGCGCAAAATTGATACAAAGGGCCTTTTTAATATTTATTTATTATTTTGAATTATTATGACAACAAGAACAATTGGCCCAGTGGTAGCCAGGAAAGCTTTAAGGCGTTAGGAGGCTTGAGGTCAGGTGTTCGACCCCTGCTTCCAACATTTGTGTTTTTCCTAATTCTTTTCAGATGATCTCATGTGCATACCAAGCCAAGGAGTATCATACGTCCCCATAATCCAGCGTGCCAAGTTGCTTGAGATCTAGATCTGAGGGCAGCCAAGGGGAGAACACCATGAAGCCTAGTGAACTCAAAGCATGTGATTATGCCAGTCAACGTGGACACCTTTGGGCATGGGCTAAAAGATTGCTATTTGCACCTCCTCAAACTACTGAATGCAGGCCCAAACTACTTTCTCTATTCGTTTCTTTTATTTATTTATTTCATTTAATTTAATTTACTTATTTACTAACCAATCAAATAATTTTCTTTTTCATAAAAAAATCACAAAAATAGTTTTCTATCCAATTAAATTTAAGATATTTATTTTTATTAAAAAAATTAATTAATTAGGTTTGATTAATTTAGATAACTTTGATTTCTTTTTATACATAATTAAAATTAATTAGAACAAATAGGTTTTATTTCTAATTTAATTATTTTCTTTTCTTAAAAATAATCAAAAACATAAAAGATAGGTCTTGTAATTATTTTTATTAATTAATTTAATCACTAATTAATTTGTACATTTATTTTTAAAACCTAATCTTTTTCTTAAAAAATATTAAAAAACAACAAAAACATTTTTTTCTTTTAATTAGGATAGAAGGGTCAAAACCCTAGTTCGCATTCGTACTAATTTTCTTCGCACGCGCTTTTATTATTATTTTTACCCCAATTATTGTATCTGCTCACAAGGTTGTAATAGTTTAAATTAGGACTTTATTTCCATTTACCGCTTTATTTCAAAGGGTTTGTTTTTGGCTATGTAAATACCCGAAGCCTTGTAATAGTGTAGTTTAAATTCCGCAAATTATTAACTGTTAGATGTATGAATAATTAGGGTTTGCATGACAAGAATGTATGTTAAACTTTAAAACAGTTAGATAACCCTAAACATGTGCAAAGATAAATAATCTGTAATTGAAACACTCGCACATGCACACTCCTAGGGTACACTCCCACTTGGTTGCCTTCGGTAAATGGTCATTGAGTATAGGATGCTTTAGTGGACGTCTTTTTGTCCAAAGATCAAAGTTGCCTCGGAAAGGTTGCCTCGAATATTGTTGCCTTGGATAAATTGATCTAAGACATTAGGGTTACTACTAAGACGTCCTAACATTGCTTTAGTGACCATACGTCCCTTCTTGAATTGACCCTCAAACTCCAACGACGGTGCTACCTACTCACTAATAGTGGGTTAGCATTGTCTAAAGGAAACAAACATAGAACAATTCTTTTTTCGAGTACGTAGATTAGCTCTTAAGTACTTGCTCAATCAAAACAAACTTTTTTCACACTTACACTCCTTTACAAACAAAGTTTTCAAAAACACTTCATTACACTCTTGAAGACAGAAGAAAGAGTTAAATCAAAGTCAAAACAAAAGCTTTTCAAATCACGCAAACACAAAGAAAACAATTTTAAAAATGATGAGCAAGTACCTAAGAGCCCGTAGATAACTACGGATAGAAAGGGTGCTAATACCTTCCCTTTCTATAATCTACCCCCCGTACTCAGAAATATCTCAAAAAAAGGATTTTTTCTGTGCTTTTTTCCTTTCCTTGTTGGATAAAATAAAAGCCGGTGGCGACTCTTGCTTACCGCGACATTTTGCAAACACAAACGCAAAACGCAAACCAGCAATTCCTTAAAAAAATAGGGAAATACGTCCCAGTTCTGGCCACCGTATCACAGCGTGTTACAAGCTTTTGGGAAAGTCTGAGAACTCGCTCAAAACATGCTAGAGCAAAAAGATTAAAGGATCAGAAGTTAGATGTTGGTTCTAAATTACGCTGATGTTGAATTTCTGGCCTAGATCTAGGCTATGATGCACAATCTCATAGAACAAGATTTTTGGTTTGATAAATCTCATCATTATTTAATGCTCACAACCACTTTTGAGTTTTTACCCAAAGGATTTCCCCACGTGTGAGATAGAAGTACCATTGTTGTCCTTGAAAAGCAAACTTTTGTACAAGGTTATGCTGGGCCCATGCTTTGCTTTTGCCTCTGAGGGTACTTTTCCTTAGTTCATGCTATCAAATCCAACTTAGGCACGACTAAAAGCTGCTAACCACCATACTTGCTTCAAGAACAAGGTAGCACCCTAGCATATGAAGGCTATGTTCAATGCTTCAGTCAGAATATCACCAAATCCCAAAATCTCGTTTAAACAACCTACTGCACTGGTACAACATAATCCTATAACCAACAGCTAATCCAGTCCACGCCTGCATTTTCCCAAATCCCATATTTGCACCAAACTAGCATACGAAAATTGTGTTTAAAAAGAAATGGAACAGTATGCCAAAAGGGTTTTTAAAATCCCATTTGTTTTTCCCCCCAAAACCACAACGGACCCGTCTATAAATAAGTTGATCTATCACACGTTCAAGGGGCTGGCTTTAAGGGAGAGAGAGAGAGAGAGAGAGAGAGAGAGAGAGAGAGAGAGAGAGAGAGAGAGAGAGAGAGAGAGAGAGAGAGAGAGAGAGAGAGAGAGAGAGAGAGAGAGAGAGAGAGAGAGAGAGAGAGAGAGAGAGAGAGAGAGAGAGAGAGAATGATAAAAGAGAAAAAATGAAACAACAAAAACCTTCGCAAATCCTAAACAAAACCTTTGTTCTTCTCTTTGAATCAAAGAACATAACCACTGTTCCGTTGCTCTCACTGACTCTAGAACATCTGAAGGCAGCAACTCAAGTTCTAAGCACACGCTTCAGATTCAAGCTAAGTCTTTCTGACTTTGCATATTTTCATTTAGAACATCCTTAAATATGCAAATATCATAGTATTGATGCTAGCCATATCATTGCATAAGTAAAAGAAACTGTGGATCAGAACTTCTTGAATAAAGCTAGGCTCAGAATTAGGATTAGAACTTCTATAAATTGTTGAGCTCTTATTTTTATGATTTGCTGCTGTTAAAAATTGAATAAGTTGCTTATGAATTGATTAATGTAAGGAAGGAGTTGAAGTATAACACATAACTTCTGGGTCTTTTCTTTCCCACTGTTTTAGCACAGCACAGAACTTCTGATTTTTCACTCACTGTTTAACACAACATAGAACTTCTGATTTTCACTCACTATTTAACACAGCATAAAACTTCTAATTCTCACTCACTGTTTTAACACACACAGAACTTCTAAGATTTTCTCACTGTTCTAGCACTCAGAAATTCAGCACATAGCAACCCAGAACATCTGTGTTTTCCCTCTAACGTTTCTTGCAGGACCTCAGAGTGTATCAATCCAGAACTTCTGACGCTTCCTTCTGAACCACTGTGCGCCCGACATCCGAACTTTTGATCCCCTTTGTTTCGCTTTCAACAACATGCTAATTCTATCTCTCATTATTTCCCTCTTTTATCATTTTCAATATTAATACCTCTTTTTATTATATAAAAAAAGGACATGAAAAAATATTTTCTTTTATTAAATAATTATTTTCCTTTTAATTTGTTAAGACAAAAAATCATTTTCTAAACAAGTCCTTTTTCTTTCTTGCATTGTACATTTAAATTTGGTTGTAATAGTCAATTAGGATTTAAATTCTTGCAACCCCTCATTGGTAAATTTGTACCCCCATCCCTACATGATGTAATAGTGTGGGATTTTACATTTCTGCAATTCATCGCTTCCAAATGTAAATGCTAGTAATTAGGGTGTGTATGGCAAGATATGAAATCACCAAATAGATAACCCTAAATCAAGACTAAATGCATGTAAATAAAACACACTTGCACACTAGCACCCTTAGGGTAATCCCACTTTGTTGCCTTTCGGAAAATAGTCATGTCCCTCGAACATGGGCGTTTTAGCAAAGACCCTCGATAAAAGATCGCAGTCCCTCGATGACCCTCGATGTTGCCTTTGGTAAATGATCTAGTCCCTAAAATGACATTGCTAAAATGTTCCATGGGTTGCCTTCTATGACTATACAAACGTCCCACACCCGTCCCTTCACATCCAACCATGGGACTTCTTACCAAAACAATGGTAATATAGCAACATCTAAAGGAGGAGGAAAAGAACATCTAAGAGTTTTTGAGTAGGTAGATTCACTCCTAGTTGCTCGCTTGCTCACAACAAAAACATTTTAGACACCAACACACTCATTTGAAACATTTTCAAAACACAAACACTTTGTACGCGTTCTTATAGAGACGAGAACCATCACAAAGACACATTTTCAAAATACTTTCAAAAACAATACAAAACACATTTTCAAACAAAAAGCATGTGATCTAGCAAGAAACTAAGATACCATGGAAAATCATGGATGAAAAGGGTGCTAGCACCTTCCCTTTTCATGATCTACCCCTCAAACTCAAGAAAACATCTCAAAGGTCTTTCCTGTTCTTTTTAGCCTTTACTTTTTGGATAAAAGAAAAGCCGGTGGCGACTCTTGATAACCACAAAATTTGTGATCAAATGCAAAACACCCAAGTCAGTTCTCCCACCGCGTTACAGAACTGGCGACTCTGCTGGGGAATTAATTTAAAAGTGGTGTTACCTTAGGGCTAGGTCACCTTTACCTGCTTTCTTTGTTTGAATTGCTTGCTTTACATTATTGGTTCCTTGTTCGCCAGAGTGGAAATCACACCGGGAATTAGCGTCAAAGTGAAATGGCAACCTTTTGGTGTCAACTTTCAATATACGTAACTTAATCAATTTTAGGTCGAGTAACTGGGGAAACAATTCTGCATATGTCATTGGAAGTACATCAAACTTCCTAAGGGGGAGTTTTGGTTTTTGTTGATTACTCTACTGGGGTGTATATCCTGGACGCTGAGGGGGAGCTATTGGAATTGTTACAGCAGCAGCCTGATGGTCGTAATCTTGATATTTGCCCTTCCCCTTTTGAGGATAGACCGCACCGGATTCTCCTCCCTTTTTCTTTGGGTGGCCCCCGAAAGACTTCTTAGTATTTCCAACACTATTCCCAACCGGGACATCTTGGATTTTCCCCAATTTAATTCCGATCTCAATCTGCTCCGTATGTGTTACCATCTCAACAAAAGTACCTGATATTCTACAGGTTGTGTAATACTGGCCTTGCAGCATGCTACTAAACATCTCTACCATTTCTCGTTCTAACATGGGAGGTTGCACTTTTGCATCCATCTCTCGCCACCTCTGGGCGTACTCTTTGAAAGACTCATCTCGTTTCTGGGATAAGTTCTGCATTTGGGTTCTTGTGGGTGCCATGCCAGTGTTATACTTATAGTGCAAAACAAATGCTTTAATCAATTCTCTCCATGTGCAAATACGACTACTTTCCAGCTGCATGTACCATTCGAGTGGACAACCTGTCAAACTATCTTGAAAGTAGTGCATCAACAGTTTCTCGTTGTTGGAATATGCAGACATCTTCCGGTAGAAAGACTTAACATGGGTTTTTGGACAGGAAGTGCCTTTGTACTTTACGAAATCAGGCACCTTAAATTTTGGGGGAATCTTTACTCCGGGCACCAAGTCTAAGTCAGACATGTCAAAGCCTACTACACCTTAACTTTCAAACTTGCGCATCCGTTCTTCAAGCATATGCAAATTCTTGCTATCTTCAGTTGGTTCTTCCACATTAGTCATCCAGTCTTCCCAATTATCTTCTTCCACCGGCCTAACAGGAATGCGAACAAGCCTTGGTAGTATAGTAGGTTGTTCAGTGTTCTGATGAGCAGGAGTGAGTGGGGGAGGGTCTCCCATAACTTGATTCCCAAGGATGCCTTAGTTACCTGTAAGGTTGCTGAAATTTGCATGCTGACCATTTTGGGTATTCAAACCGATATTCACATTTCGAGTTCCTCCCGGATTCTACACTATGTTCTGAGCCCCTGGAATACTGTTAGGATTATTAATGACGACCCCTGGTGGAACAACGTTCAGATTTTCACCCCATTATTCAAAGCTTCAGCAGGCCTCATAATCATGGCCCTCATTTCCTCCTGTTGACGAGCCATGTTCTGAATAATCTCCAACAACTGATCGACTCGAGCATCCATCCTGGTTCCCATAGCCACAACATCTGCTTGAATTTGTTCCATCTGTCTTTTGGTGGTGCTTCGAGTATTATAACGATAGGGATTCATAGTGGCTATCTTCTGCAAAGGGGAGGCCCAAATCAAGGAATAATAAGACCTGCCATAATTATTTCTCATATTATGATATGCATGAATGCATGATTGTGTATGCAATGTTATATCATTTCCAGGACATCCCAAGTTTTATTACCCCAAGGAATTTTAAACAACATGATAGGAGAGACAAACGGTGGGAAGAAATTTTGATTAAAAATTGATCTCATTAAAAAACATCATTCATATGATCCAATGGTAACTTCTTACAAGCATGATTCAGAAACTACAATGAAATCTAAATGACTCCATCCAACAAGACTGGTGGTGATCAAAAGACAAATAAAATAAAAGGGGAGAACAAGACAATCAACATGGTGGATCTCTAATCTCTGTGTAGTACAATGGTCCTCCTTGTCGGAAGTACTCCTCACTCCATTCCTTAGTTTATTCAAATAATTTCTTTGTCTTTTCACGATCCCGTCCACGAGCGAAGCTATCGATCACCACATCTTTCCAATATAGTTATCCCTCTAAGTACACACATTGCTCTAGGAAGCGATCACATTCTTTACATTCTGGTAAAGGTATAGGCACATGCGCTTCTTCCATTTCCTTGATCTTGTCTCGGAGTCTCGCATTCTCTTTCATCACTTTGGTCATTTGATCTTCTTTTTCTTCCAACTCCATCCAAGAATTTTGAATTGGCCTCCCAACTCCTTGACTTTGGCTTTGTTCCTACTGTTGGCCATCTGAAATTTCAAAGTTTCTTGACGATTCCTTTCTGCATTGGTGAGGGCTATCTGATATTCTTCCATAGATACAAAAGAGTTTTCAACTCTGGGTCATTTCCTGGAACTACTTTCCCCTTCATACTTTTTTAGCTGACGGGCCAAGTCCCTTTTCTTTTCTGTTAAAAAATATATTTCCATTTTTTTGTCTTCCAAATTCTGGCGAAGGTCCCTATTCTCCAATTGTACTTGATAGAAGCGTTCCTTAGGCACATCGTGTTGTAACTCAGTGGGTTGAAGATACAAGGAGGTTTCTCTTTCAAAAGGCAACATAAGAATTTTGACTCTTTCCTTCAACCAATCCACGTAAGGATCGAAAGCTAATACCTCTTTTAGCCCGAAGAAATCTTTTCCTTTCCTTCCAACATGTGCCCAAGAAATCTCCATCTTCTTCAGTAATTCTGGATCTTCTCCTTTTTTGCAATACATAGGTTCGACCTCCTTGGCTGTGGGTGGACGCCTCATGGCATAACCTAATTGGCGAAGAGCGAGTACTGGATTGTAGTTGATAACCCCTTTTGTTCCCATGAGCAGAAAATTAGAGAAACCTGCACAGTGAGAGATGACTTCGGAGCTATCCACCTTAAGTTTGTACCATTAGATATCGAAAGAGGTGAGTGTCATTACATTGGATGCCCATGAACGAGGATCTTCTTTGAATGGCCCTTTGGTGGGTAACTGTGCCATGAACCATTTGTAAAGCATAGGCGTACATCATACCACTACTCCTTTCTTTCCATGCCTGGAGTGCATGGTGTGGTAAGTATCTGCTAATAGCGTAGGTATATGATTCTTATTCATGAAGACTCAAAGAGAAGCTAAGTCTATGATTTCTTTAATCTCAGGGAATAAGACAACTCCGTAAATGATAGCAGCCAACAGAGCATAATAAGCATCCCAATTTCCTGCGTCTGCCATTTTCTTAGCCTTACTTACCAAGAAATCTACAGGAAGACCACAAGTGACTTTGTTACGTCTCCATTTCCCTTTTACATCGTTAAGGCTCAAATAAAGAACCTTAGAAATGGCCTCAAAGTCAGGCTCAATAGGGACTCCATCAAATGGAACATGATTGGTGAGCTTAATATGGAGAAGATAAGCATACTCCTCAAGAGTAGGTGTTAACTGGTAGTCTTGAAATGTGAAACAACATAACTCCAGATCATAAAATTGTAACAAAGTCTGTACAACCTTATCGTCAACCCAAGCATCCAATAAAGATAGGAGATTCCCATATCTTTCACCAAAAATGCCCATTTGTTGACAATTCATGAGGTCTCTGAGCTCTTCAAGAGAGGGCCAAATACTAGGACGAAAATGATAGCTGAAGTTATCCCTCTTTGTCTTTAGGGTGATATCAATGTTGTTTGCCATTCTTTAGAGGAAAAGGAAACCCTATAGAGATCCTGGAAATGACAATGCACATGCGAATTAATTATATATATATTTTTTTTTGAAAAGTAAATATGCTATGATGTATGTGCAAATGATCATGGGGCTACTACTTCGATGATACTGATTCCTGTTGTACTGCCTCTTCACATTCTATTAATAGGTCTGAAACGTAACCAAAAGAAATCCATGAAGATTATAGTTGGATCCTCAGAAAATAAATCTGAAAAGCTCATAATTGTTGGCAGAAATCCAGGACATAACCAAAAGTAACCGTCTGAATATAGTCACCAACTCTACCTGTGATAAGAATTCCCTCCCCACTCACGTGTGAAGACTAGGTCAGGGTAAGACAATGGTAACTCGAAAATCACGGGCTCGCTTGAAAGTAAAATCATCACAACACAGACGTGCATGATGAAAGTACCTTCAATTGAACCTCATCCGAGCATGGTATATGACATGACTGCACGAATCGGACCACGTCCTATAGTCGTCATGCCCCCACTCTATTCCTAGGTGTCCTAGTGCACTCTGGCTTGGGTACTGGGCCTTTTACCTCAGTAGTAACATCCCCACCCAAACAAGAAGCAGATCCAGTACCACAACAATATATGGAAGACAGTAAAGTGTAATGCATACATATGCTCAAGTATATACCAAATGAATGAATAAACTGAAAGCGTAAAAAAATAAACACCCGAAGAAAGAGAAAGCAAGATCTAGGAGCGACTCCGAGATGGACCAGCATTTGGTCGACCTTACTCCCCAGTGAAGTCGCCAGCTGAAACAACCGACTGAAAATCATCAAACAATGAAGTCGCCATCGAACGTCTTTTATCCCACATGGAGGGAAAGGTAAACATCGAGAAAACCTGAGAAGGGAGAAGTCACGGTCTTGCGACCGAGAGATAAGGGTAAGGGAGTCTGTTACGCAAGGGGAAGGTATTAGCACCCCACACGCCCGTAGTACTCTACGGTATCCACTCTTGTTATCTATCTTATGGGTGTGTTCAATCTATGCTTACTGTTTACTATACTACTGAAGGGAGAATGCATGCAAAAGAAAAGGAGAAAAGAATGTAGGGAAAATAAAAGTTATGCTCGTTCGGGCACTACCCCGATGCCTAGGTATCCCTTTTAAGGAATCAGAGCAGCCGTAGTTCGGCTCACATGTTTTTGTTGGTTAGTATTTCTTAATGAACAACATTAATTTTGCCTTCTGCCGCAACTCGACCTTTGGAGACTTACCCGTCATCACAAAAGTGAATTAACATGCTCTTTTGAAAAAGATTTTTGCAAGGAAAGCCCGTGGGAAAAAAGAATTTATATTGGTTGGTGTTTTTGCTAATGAACAACATTAATTTCACCTTCTGCCGCAACTCGACCTTGGGAGACGTACGCGTCAGCACATAAGTGAATTAACTTGTTCTTTTGAAAAAGAGTTTTGTAGAAAAGGTGCTTGGACGCACAAAAATGTTTGAATTTTTTTGTGTTTTTTAATGGACAATATTAATTTCTCCTTCTGCCTCAACTCGACCTTTGGAGACTTACGCGTCAACACAACTGAATTAACATGCTCTTTTGAATTTTTTTTGGAGAAAGGGTGCTTGGGCGCACAAAAAGGTTTGAATTGGTTTATGTTTTTTCTTGTAGATAACAGCTAATTAACCTCAAGAGAGAGATTTTAGCCATTTCTCTACTTATTCGTGAAATAAGTCTTTAAGACTTGAAACACACCAAATCTTAGAATAAGAGAACAATAAGGTCGAGAAGAAACCCGCTTATCATCTCTCAAACTTAACAAAGATATGATTCTCGTCAGTAAAATTCTTTTAAGTATTTTGGAGTTTGCAAGAAAAAAAGTTTTAGTTTTAGTGCAAATGAAAAAGAAAGAAAAATCAAGGGGAGACTAGCCTATTTCTAAAACTAATGTTATCATACTTCACACAATCTCTAGGAAGCAATAAATGCGGGGTAAAAGTAGAAAGAAAATATACCAAACGAGTACTAGCCCGTAGAGTAAAGCAAAAAGCAAAGAAACCCGATGATCTCGCGAGCTGCTAGCATTAATAAAGAAAAGAGTTAGAAATGAAATGCCCGAAATAAGTGTCGACGCATCATCGATTGTGAAAAATGAATCACAGTCAAAGTCTCAAGCGCATCCGCATAATAAACCTGCATAAAGCTCCAATCTCACTAATCAACGGTGGATCATGAAGTATCAGAAGCAAGATGATTATCTAAACATAAACCATAATAGACGATTCTAACAAAATTCTAAAAAATATAAGGGAATTATATTATATCCCTAAAAAACGATTAGCAAAATTTTTATTGTTTTTATTATTAGTTTTGATTATCAAAAATTATAGAAAGGAAACTAATGAGAAAAAGAAACTAGAATTCTGGTCAGAAGGGGGTACAAACTGAAATCCAGGGGTGTAGTAATAATCTGGGCGCTAAGCCTATCAGATTGAATCCATTACCCAATTTTTGTTTAATGCCATGCTGACTCCAAAAAGACTATCATGGGCTCAGTGTAAAGGAAGGCCCGATCCAATTATATTCCAGTACAAAAAAAAAAAACCTTCAGCATTATTATTATTATTATTATTATTATTATTTTACGAAATTAAAAAAAAATTAAAATAATAAATAAATAAAAGAAAATGCAAGAGGAATTAGGTTTGGGATGAAGCGACGATTGAGCTTCTTCTCTCTTCTTCTCTGTGAACGACGCCGTTTGTGACGTCTTCTTCACCTTCTTTGCTCAGCCTTCCGCCGCCGCCATGTCATGGCTTCTCCCGAACCATACACAATCATTTCCTTATTCTCTCATCTCTCTGTCTCACTTTCATCCAACTCTCTTCCACTCATTCAGATTACCACTAAATCCCAAAAATCTAACAAATCCAAAAAACTAAAACACCTAGAACGAATTCCGCTCATGCTCAGGCGAGCAAACATACAATAATAATATGGTGCTTATTCAGAAATACACAAACCACAAGATGATGTCAAGAAGAGGAAGAGAGAACGAACAATTTTAAGTCTTCGGAAACCTACCAGCGGCGATTATCGCAAAGAACTCGAAGACGATAAAGAAGACCAGAGAGGAGGTTCCGACGATGACTGCAGGGATTTTATCTATTCTCCGATAAGAGAATCTTCCTTATTCCTTCTCCATTTATGCGTTTTGAGTTCTAATTGGTGATGATGATGATGATGATGATATCACTGTTGATGTTGAATTTGTACGTGTTTTGTAGCGATAAGAAATTAAAGCTATGAAGCTGTATAGTGTTGAACAAATGCAGATTCCTGGTGCAAATTGAAGATGAAGATTGTTGCAGGAGAATCAGTGAAACATTGTTGAGGGATGAAGATGGAAAGAGTTGATGACGATTGAAGCAAAGTGCAGAATAAATCAGAGAAGATGAAGATGTTGATTCTGTTAGGGTATCGAGCCGAGATATTTTTTTGGAGTTTTTCTTTGCGAATCATTGGTTATGGAGAGAGAGCAGAGAAGAGATGAAGATTCCATCCAGATGAAGGTGATGATGAGGATTGAAGGAAGTGATGGAGATTTAAAGAGAGTGAAGGTGATGATAGGATTTAGAGAGAAAGATTCAAGAGGAGCTTTTGGTTTTCTTTGGTGATGATTCTTCTGAATGTTGAAGAATGAATCGTGATGGTGATGAAGAGAGAAGAGTGAAATCCAGAGAAAGTTTGAAGCTCTGAGATTTTTCTGGTCATCGTTCAACAGATACCAGAATACCCAATAATCTGGTATGAAACTATTTATATAGCTTGTTAGAAATTAGCAAAATCAGTTAGCGTTTCTGTTACAAATTTGGTTAGGAAGTTGGTTAGAGGTTGTTAGAGTTAGTGGCAAGCTATTAGCAATTTTGTTTGAGTTTGTTAAATGTTGGTTATTTGAACTCGAAAGGTAGTTATTGCTTATCAAATTCTATTATGATCTGTCTTGTCAGTTTCTGTTACAACCTCTTTCTTTTTCTGTTATTTTGTGTTAGCAATGCTTTTTGGAATGATTAATAGACTAGGAATTCTGTTATAAGTCAGTTTGAAACTGTTAGAAAAACTTTGGTTTGACAGTTAGGATTTGGGGAAGTTACAGGAAGTAGTTAGAGGTAATTAGTTGGTTTTTTTTTTGGTTCAGTTGGAGGTTAATTCTTTGTTGGTTAATGATTATGAAGCAAACTAACTGTCAGGGTAAAAAAATAATTTGCATACCAGAAAAAAGTGAGTATAAAGGGTTATGCCATGGCTTAAACAATTAGACTAGGGTAATTATCTTTTTGATTGCAGTGTTGCTGGTCTATTGAACATAAGTAACCGCAACTCACTCATTTGTATGAAAACTTGGCTTGCTAATGCTATGGTGTGAGTTATTGAAATGATATTGTTTTGATACGATTTCTGAATCAATTTCCTATTGTTTTCCTGTCATTCTGAATTAACAACCTGGACTATTTTGGTTATCAATATTGCATCCCATGGTCTTAGTACAGGGCCATATTTTATATTATGGATTTCTGAGCTAGCAAATTAGAATTTGGCTGACTGTTCTATTATTGGGCTAGAACGAGAACTGAAATACTCAGGTGCTTTAGTAATTAGACAAAATCTGTCGAACTGTTATTTTTTCTTTGAATTGATGACTTCCAATGCTTATTCTAGATAATTGAATTATGAACCAAAACTACTTCAGATTTCAATTTTTAAACCGGTTTTGTTTTTGTGATGAAATATTTGAGCTTCTGATTATTATTTTTGTTATATGGAGCAGGTTTGTCACTTGATTTGATTGATTTGGCAGCCGCGTCAAAGTCCTGCTCAGCTGCTTCATCCTGTTGGGCCAAGGTTTAAAAAACCACAAATTGCTTCTGCAGCAGTAATTTTATCCTTTTCTATTTCCGTTGTTTCTACTTTCTAGTATAGACATAATGCAAGGATGATTTACAGTTTTTTTAGTTTTAAAATCATGAACTGTTGAACCATGTTTATGGACATAGCAGGGCTGTCATATTTGGGTTCAAATTCGGTGCAGACTTGGAATATTTTTGTCACGACTTCAGCGATCGTATGCAGAACCGGTTGAGTTTGAAATAGGGCAGCAGGGTATTTTGAAGAATGTAGAAGATCGGTTCATTGGGGCATGAATATTGACGAATACATGAAGATGAAGAATTAATGTTAGAGATAAGCATATCACGGTGGTGAAGGATAGTCAAAAGATTGGCATGGAGATTGGAATACAAAATTCGCATGAAGAAAGATTGGAGATTTTAGGTTTTTGATAATTTTTCATGTAATATTCTTGCGTGTAGTTTCCTATGGTTTTGTAATGGTTTTTCTAGAATTTAATTGAATCGACAAAAATGGTGTATAGAATTTGAAATTGGAATGACTTATGGTGAATTTGGAATTTTTGTTGAATATGGAATGAAGAATTTTTGAAATGGTGAATGGAACTTGAATGTTATAGTGTGAACTGTAAATGGCTTTGCGATTATAAATTCTCTTGAAACCAAGGTAATGCAGTATGATCTTGCATACCAATGCAACTTTGGAAATTCTTGAATAAAAATAACAAATTATCAAGGGTGCAAACTACTTTCTTTTTATTTGATTTTGAGTTTCCCGAGAAAGAAGTGTCTTCCTTTCTTGTTGAATTTGATACCCCAAGTCCTTTATTGACTTTGTATTTTTGAAATCCCAATGTCTCGCATTCTATTAATTTAGATGAACTCCCCTGCTTGAATATCTTCAAATTAACGAATGTAGGTTTCCTTAAATCAACTTGAATGAATCCGTACTTAGACGTCTACATGTCCTTAACTCAAAAAACCATAATCTTCCATACAAATCTTTTTTAGATTTTGTCTCAAAATTTAAATGAAACCCGAAGAAAATAGATTATACTTCAAGAAAGTCAATCGACCAGATGAAGAGCTTTGCATTATAAGGCATACAAACCCTAATTCACGAAGAAGGTCCAACTGAATCTTCTTCTCTAGAATAGAACTGTTTCCCATATAACTAGACATTTAAAGCAATGCTTTCCTTCTTATTTTCCAAATATATATCAATTGAAACCCTGGTTATTCATGGATGATATCCCTTGATTATAGCCTTGCTTGATAATCACAACTTTCCAGAGAAACCTCTCTTGAATGGTACATGATTTAGAGAAATAAACCCTAATCAAAAGATGACGTTAAGCACAAGGAGATAATAAATGCCTGATTTAGTATCCCTTAGATGACCTCGTAGAACAACTTGGAGATGAAAAAGGGAATACATAAAGAAATATGACCAAGATGGCCATGAATTAGAAAACCTAATGAACCTCGGTTGATGAAATGCTGACAAGCACAAACTTGGTGGAGAAAAACTCTCACTCTTGTCTTGAATGTATCTAAATGAGTAATAACCCTCTTAACTTGAAGAAAACAGAACCCTCAATAAGCATAGGTTGCAACCCTAATTCCATATTTCACTGCTTGAAGGATAATCAGAAGAACCAAGCTTTATGGGATACGAACACCTTAACCGCTGTGAAACCCTAATATCGCACAACCACTGAACTTCGAACCTCAAACGCTTTATTGAATGCAAATGTATGTTAATGACCTAATGGAATATATATAGATGAATGCAAGAGCCTAAGCCAGATAGAAGAAATTAGGAGGGCAAATTTTGGGGTGCAACATATGCGTTCTTATAGAGACGAGAACCATCACAAAGACACCTTTTCAAAATACTTTCAAAAACCACACAAAACACATTTTCAAACAAAAGCATGTGATCTAGAAAGCAACTAAGAGCCCATGGAAAACCATGGATGAAAAGGGTGCTAGCACCTTCCCTTTTCATAATCTACCCCCCAAACTCAAGAAAAAATCTCAAAGGTATTTCTTGTTCTTTTCAGCCTTTCCTTTTTGGATAAAAGAAAAGTCTGTGGCGACTCTTGATAACCACACAATTTTCAATCAAACGCAAAACACCCAGGCCAGTTCTCCCACCGTGTTACAGAACTGGCGACTCTGTTGGGGAATTAATTTAAAAGTGGGGTTACCTTAGGGCTAGGTCACCTTTACCTGCTTTCTTTGTTTGAATTGCTTGCTTTACATTATTGGTTCCTTGTTTGGGTTTGTTTTGATCCTCTACCTGGATCTGGGGCACCTTTTAGGTAAATAGCAATAGATTGTGGAAACTGTACGGGGTATACCGACATGGTCTAAGCAATAGCTACGTTAGTGTGACACATTTGTTGGTACCGGTATCCCTTGTGTTAAATCGAGGAGAATATGGGGCCGCTGAGTGGCATCATAAAGCACTAACTGACCTTAGAATCTTACTTGACCAAGTTGGCCATTAGGAAGTAGTGAGATAGCCAGTTTCGGTGTAAAGCTGAAAATTGGTTGATACTCGATGCTACACTCATTGAGACTTGACTCTTGAGTTTTGTTTGGTTGCGAGTCAATCTCCTATCGAACAAAGCTTGTGGGAAAAGTCAGTGATATTGAGATCCCTTAGAACCTGGTTACTATTAACTAGGACAGGTTGAGCCAACTAAACTTTAAGAGGGTACTCACCTACAAACTCCATGTAAGCCTAAATCTAAGGTTTTGTCAGCTTTCTGTGTATATGTTTATTTGTATATAAACTTGCTTACTTTGCATACTTGTACATAACATCATACCATAGCATTTTCAATAACCGTTTCAAGGATCTCGAGGGCCTTTGATGCAAGGTCATGTTGAACCAGACGTCTATCAAGGGATAAGAGGATTTATTTTTCTCTAATCAAACACTGTCAAAGATCAAGTACAACAAACTTGAGTCAAGGGCTATAACCCTCTTGACATTGTGAGCTTAATTCTCGTGGAAGGACATCCACCGATACAAAGTTCTCCAATCAAAACTGTAAGTGACTACTAACCCTGCGAGATCCTTGAAAACATGCATCCACATATCATGCATCATATCATGACAAGTTTCTCCCATACATGCCTCCTTATCTTCCTACTGTTTATTTCAGTAAGATGGATATGGAACAAACGGTGAAAGATCTCCAAGCTCAAAACGCTCAATTCCAACAAGTGTTCCTGACCATGGATAAGGGGTAAGAGGACCTGAAGACTCTTCTTCTCAAAGAGAAGAAGAAGAAGCCTAAGAAGCCAATAGGTGTCTTGAACTTGGGAAGAAGACTTAGAGGACCAGCCAAGAGAGCTCTAGATCTCTCAACTCCATCCAACATGGGGGATAATCATGAAGAAGACAATAGTCTGGAGATTGATGAAATCAAAGCTGACTACTCTAAGGAACAATATCCTCCCGCTGATGACAAGTACAAACAGTTAGAGGATCGCCTCATTGCTATGGAAATTCAGCAGATACCCGACTTGGATTTAGGGGACATGGGTTTAATTTCTGGAGTGGTTATCCCGCCAAAGTTCAAAATCCCTGCTTTTTCCCTGTACGATGGAGTCTCTTGCCCTAAGACGCACTTAAAGTATTATGTCCGCAAGATTCAACCATACACAACTGATCCGAAGCTTTGGATCCATTTCTTCCAAGAGAGCCTATTAGGGACTCAACTCGAATGGTTCTATCAATTGGAGAGTTCTCGCATCCACACCTTGGAGGATCTAGCTGCTGCTTTCTATAAGCAGTACCAGTATAACGCTGATCTTGCACCAACTCGTGTGCAATTGCAGAACATGAACATGGGTTCCAACGAGAGCTTCAAAGGATACGCCCAAAAGTGGAGAGATCTGGCTGGTAGGGTGCAGCCCTCTTTAACTGACAGGGAGCTTATTTACATCTTTATGGGAATCTTGACGGGACCTTTCTTCAAGCACCTAATCATAATCTCCTCAGTCGGGTTTACCGAGCTAATACTGACTGGTGAAAGGGTCGAAGCTGGCATCAAAAGCGGAAAGATCCAAGGAGATACACCCTCCGATGCTCAGAAAAAGCCATACAATGGGAAGAAAGAGTCCAATGCTATGTATGGTCAAAAGAGTCGTCATGACCAATACGTGGGGGCAATCCTGATCTCTGGTTCTGCGTCGCACTGGTAACAGCAAAGGGGAAATCAACGAAGGTTAGACGATTCCAAAAGATAGTTTACCAACATCACCATGCCGCTGTCTCAAGCGCTACAACACTTTTTGAGGATGAATATGATCACGTTGATAGGACCTCATCCAAACCCCAAAACTTCTTCTCCTAACTACAATCCTAATGCAACATGTGCTTATTATTCCGGCAGCCCCGGGCATGATACTAACGATTTTTGGGCGTTGAAGTACATGATTCAGAATTTGATTGACCCCAAGGAGATCGAGTTTGACCCTCCGGAGACTCTAAACGTGATCACTGATCCTATGCCGAATCATTGAGAGCGTCTTGTTCATTTTGAATTTTGAATTTTGAATTGTAATTTCTTTTGTTATTCAAACAATTATCTATTAATGTCAAACTTTGTTTCATTAATGCATTAAATATGTTTGTCTTGAATTAATCCATTCGTTTTCACTATATTTAGACTATGTTTTTTTACTCTCTTTATGACATTTAACTCTTACTAAAAGTTACAAGCGTTTAGAGGGAGGATGACAAAAACAAGGCCATAATCTCATACAGTATACTTTTGGATAGACCTTGCTGACGATGTACATGCGTTTCTTTCAAATCCTAAACACTGGAGTTATAAGGAAGATAATCCCTAATCAACCCCTTCGAGCAAAAGAAGTAGAAGTTTGCTTTTTTACACAAATTGAAACCTTTAATCAAAACCTGGGGCAAGGTAGTCTCTCAGTTAATTCAAATGCATGTTCAGTCGCAAACTTTCACTTCGTATACAATGAGTGATATCAAAAACATTCCTCTGGAATCAAAAGACAGTGATGGCTCCCTAGAAAATAGGTGGTCATTATCTCTCCAAAAAGGAAATCCCACTAAGTCAAAACCTACGAAGGAGACTTAAGAAAAACTGGGGAATCCCGCTGACCGTAAACAAGAACAGTCAG
Organism: Vicia faba; assembly: GCA_948472305.1. Classification (NCBI taxonomy): domain Eukaryota; kingdom Viridiplantae; phylum Streptophyta; class Magnoliopsida; order Fabales; family Fabaceae; genus Vicia; species Vicia faba. Next base: position 304,580,704 of record OX451741.1, read on the forward strand.
GCAAAAATTAGGGATAATAAATCAAAAGAAAGAGGTCACTACAAATCCTTAACAACATGAAGAATGTTGCAAGAAATGACTGCCTTCCGATAAACTAAACTTGTCTGAACCATCACCAAAACGTCATTCCAGACTCAATTGGAGTTCAAACGCACAATTAACTGAGTTTAGGATTGAAGAACGTCACGAAGAACGGGCGGGTACAAATACACTTTGATCTTTTTCCTTTGTTTCTTAAACCGTGAACCAAGCCACCTTACAACCTTTCAAAAGTCCTAATTGAAACATGAGTTAGTTCGAAAGCATACTGTTACAAAAGGTATCCTGACTCCTGTAAGGCTTTATTCTAAATTTTGAAGTTGATTTCATATTCTTACAAAACTCTTTACGTGCTAAAACGCATTTTCAAAACTTCAAGACAAGCATAAATTTTGCATTATTTGAATATCGCTGTTTGCATATGGCTATTTGTTTGACAGTGGAGAAATTCACACAACGAATATCCGATGAATGAAAGATCTCTCAGTGAACAAAGTCACTTCAAGTGGGATGACACTTCCAATGACAAATCTCCTATAAACAAGGGGGCATGACATGTCACTATCCAGCACACCTGGGGAGGTCCAGTCAAGATTCCAAGAAATCTCTCAAGAGTGCAGAATAACCAGGGGCAGGTCTCCATCTAAATACTTGGGGCATTGAATGCAAATCCCGACAAAGGGTTACATACAATCAAACATTTCCTGGCAATGCCACAAACACTCGCTACTAGGGGCAGTGACAAATCTCCCCAAGATCCTTTTCATAGGATAAATCCCAGCCAGAGTTTCAATCTCTGAAAACTTCTCACCAGCTGAGTCGACCTCAAGAATCCTCGAGGACTTTATGCCAGTGAAGTCGCTGCCTCTCCAACAGATTGGAAACATGGTTTATTTCCCCAACAAACGGCAAGATCCCCCCGTTTTAGTTTTCCTCTCTGACTACTACAAATCGAAGGACAATACCTCCTCTTCCCCAGTAGACTACTCTACAATCCCCAGAAAGTTACTATGAAGCCTGGACCTAACCAGACATCAGTTCAACTTCGACTCCCCAGTAGAGCAACAGACAACCAAGGCTCCTGAACTCTTTTCCCCAAACAGGAATCATTGCTCTTCACAGAGTTTTCAACATTCCCCAGTGGAATTCTCCTCAAATAACAAAACAGGAATCCCCGGTGGAAACACTCTAAGAAAAGTTTGAAGACACACCAACTCTTCAACAATAATCCGGGATTAAATGACTCCCCAACATTTGTCAAGAATTTATTTTACCAGACAAAAAATACATTCATTAACATTTCACATTTCATACATCCTGGTTACATACATGACAAGTGCATACGACACAATCTCATTTATTTTGAGAACATCAGTGCACCATGCATTTCATACATCATGACATGGCATGCATCTAATACTTGACCTTTTCAGGAAAAGATCAAATCAACAGATGGCTATCATCAACAATCTTCAAAAGGTCAGAAATTGATATCTGTAACAAGCCAGGGAAATTATCTACACGACCAGCTGACGCGACCCTACACAGGTTCCTTCTCAGAAAATTCTAAGATGAAGTTTTACACAGACTCATCATGAGGCAACCCTACCCAGGTTCCTTCTCATTTCCAGATGCAGTTTTACACAGACTAATCATGAAGCAACCCTACACAGGTTCCTCTCATTTCCAGATGCAGTTTTACACGGACTCATCATGAAGCAACCCTACCCAGGTTCCTTCTCATTTCCAGATGCAGTTTTACATGGAATCATCATGAAGCAACGCTACCCAGGCTTCTTCTCATTTCCAGATGTAGTTTTACACGGACTCATCATGAAGCAACCCTTCCAGGTTCCTCTCATTTCCAGATGCAGTTTTACACAGACTCATCATGAAGCAACCCTACACAGGTTCCTCTCATTTCCATATGCAGTTTTACATGGACTCATCATGAATCAACCCTACCTAGGATCCTTCTCATTTCCAGATGCAGTTTTACACGAACTAATCATGAAACAACCCTACCCAGGTTCCTTCTCATTTCCAGATGCAGTTTTACACGGACTCATCATGAAGCAACCCTACATAGGTTCCTTCTCATTTCCAGATGCAGTTTGACACAGACTCATCATGAAGCAACCCTACCCAAGTTCCTTCTCATTTCCAGATGCAATTTTACATGGACTCATCATCAAGCAACCCTACCCTGGTTCCTTCTCAGAAAATTCCAGAGTAAGTTTAACACAGACTTATCATGAAGTAATCCTACCGAGGTTCCTTCTCAGACAATTCCAGATGCAATTTTACAAGAACTCATCATGAAGCAGCCCTACACAGGCCCATCATAAATTGAAGAATATCCAAGACCTTCTCTGGTTCAGTCAGATCGATGCTAAGATCTCTCTGATTTCTATTCCAGTTGAAGATATTCCAAGACTTTTGTCTGGTTCAGTTGAATCGATCCTAAGATTCTTCTGATTTCCATTCTAGTCAAAGTTAATCCAAGACCTTCTCTGGTTTAGTCAGATCGACACTAAGATATCTCTGATTTCTATTCCAGTTGAAGATATTCCAATACTTTTGTCTGGTTCAGTTGAATCGATCCTAAGATTCTTCTGATTTCCATTCCAGTCAAGGTTAATTCAGACCCCTGCTGGTTCAGTTTAAATCTCTCAACGGTTTATTCTGATTCTTTCCTGCAGACGTTTTCTCTGGTCCAGATAGATCGCTCCAAGATTTATTCTGGTTCTTCTCCAGACCTCTTCTGGTTCAGTCTAAACCTCTCAACGGTTTATCTTGATACTTTCCAAATAGACATTGTCTCTGGTTCAGATAAATCACTCCAAGATTTATTCTGATACTTTCTAGTCAAACAACATGCAAGACTTCTGCTAGTTTCAGTTTAAATTGACCAAAGGTTTATTCTGATTCTTTTCCAGTTGAAGTCAAGTTCAGACTTAGTCCAATTTCTGTCAACAACCACCTTTGGATGACATCTATAAGCCCATCTCCGACAACTCTCCATCATTTCTCCAAATGGCATCTTTAATCCCATTCCATACACCTCAACCTCCAAATCCTCAGAGTGCAAATATCTGGGCACTCTAGTGTTCAATCATCTTCCACCTTCAAGTCACGAATGGCGGACCCGCCAATCTAACTCTTCATGTTTAAGAAGATTGAACAGGGGCAGCTGTTGTACCCAAAAATTTGCCCTCTCATTTCTCAAAGGATCACCCTGGACCCTCAGGTTTGCTTCCATCAATTTCAAGCCTTGGATTGTAATTTTTTCAAGAAATCCATTCACAAGGGCAAAATGGTCATTTGCATATTGAAAAGTCAAAACTTTGACTTTTGGATCAAAGTCAAGTTTCAAGAGTCATATTTCATCAAGACATGTTGAAATATGAGGTTTGTTTCATCAAGAAATTCAAAAGTCAAAATTACTCTGGAAAAGTCAAAATTCTAAATACTTAGAATTTTTCTAAGTGTTTAAGAAATGTGACAAATTCAGAACTTCTGGCCAGATTTTCACCATGATGCAAGCTGATTCTAAAAGAACTTATAACATAAGAGTTTTAGATCTCAATGAGACCCAAAACATTGCAGAACATAACTTCTTAGAAGTGTTGGCATTTCAAGTTGTACGTCTTCAAAGACACGTCTCTGAAACTTAGGCACTTAGTAAATTCTGAGCATTTTCAAGTCAGAAGTTGTCTACAACTTTTGGGCCAGCTTTCACATAGGTTCAGCCAGAAGTTGCAATAGCAATTCAAAGAGGATTTATAGAGCGTGTTACAAGCTTTTGGGAAAGTCTGAGAACTCTCTCAGAACATGCTGGAGCAAAAAGATTAAAGGATCAAAAGTTGGATGTTAGTTCTAAATTGTGCTGATGCTGAACTTCTGGCCCAAATCTAGGCTATGATGCACAATCTCATAGCGCAGGATTTCTGGTGTGATAAATATCATCATCATTTAATGCTCACAACCACTTTTGAGTTTTTATCCAAAGGATTTCCCCACGTGTGAGATATAAGTACCATTGTTGTCCTTGAAAAGCAAACTTTTGTACAAGGTTATGCTGTGCCCATGCTTTGTTTTTTCCTATGAGGGTAATTTTCCTTAATTCATGCTTACAAATCCAGCTTAGGCACGGCTAAAAGCTGCTAACCACCATACTTGCTTCAAGAACAAGGAAGCACCCTAGCATATGAAGGCTATGTTCAACGCTTCGGTCAGAACATCACCAAATCCCAAAACCTCGTTTAAATAACCTACTGCACAGTCCTATAATCAACAGCAAATCCAGTCCATGCCTGCATTTTCCAAAATCCTATATTTGCACCAAACTAGCATACAAAAACTGTGTTTAAAAAGAAATGGAACAATATTCCAAAAGGGTTTTTAAAATCCCATTTGTTTTTCCCCCAAAACCACAACGAACCCGTCTATAAATAAGTTGCTCCATCACACGTTCAAGGGGATGTCTTTAAGGGAGAGAGAGAGAGAGAGAGAATGATAAAAGAGAGAAAAGGAAACAGCAAAAAACTTCACAAATCCTAAACAAAACCTTTGTTCTTCTCTTTGAATCAAAGAACATAACCATTATTCTGTTGCTCTCACTGACTCCAGAACATCTGAAGGCAGCAGCTCAAGTTCCAAGCACACGCTTCAGATTCAAGGTAAGTATTTTTGACTTTGCATATTTTCATTTAGAACATCCTTAAATATGTAAATATCATAGTATTGATGCTGGCCATATCATTGCATAAGTAGAAGAAACTGTGGATCAGAACTTCTTGAATAAATCTAGGCTCAAAATTAGGATTAGAACTTTTATGAATTACTGTGCTCTTATTTTTCTGATTTGCTGCTGTTAAGAATTGAATAAGTTGCTTATGAACTGATTAATGTAAGGAAGGAGTTGAAGTATAACACATAACTTATGGGTCTTTTCTTTCCCACTGTTTTAGCACAGCACAAAACTTCTAATTTTTCACTCATTGTTTAACACAGCATAGAACTTCTGATTTTCACTCACTGTTTAACACAACATAGAACTTCTGGTTCTCACTCACTGTTTTAACACACACAAAACTTCTAAGATTTTCTCACTGTTCTAACACTCAGAAATTCAGCACATAGCAACCCAAAAACTTATGTGTTTTCCCTCTAACGTTTCTTGCAGGACCTCAGAGTGTATCAATCCAGAACTTCTGACGCTTCCTTTTGAACCACAGTGCGCCCGACATCAGAACTTCTGATCCCCTTTGTTTTGCTTTCAGCAGCATGCTAATTCTATCTCTCATTATTTCCCTCTTTTATCATTTTCAATATTAATACCTCTTTTTATTATATAAAAAAAGGACATGAAGAAATATTTTCTTTTATTAAATAATTATTTTCCTTTTAATTTGTTAAGACAAAAAACCATTTTCTAAACAAGTCCTTTTTCTTTATTGCATTGTACATTTCAATATGGTTGTAATAGTCAATTAGGATTTAAATTCTTTCAACCCCTCATTGGTAAATTTGTACCCCCATCCCTACATGATGTAATAGCGTAGGATTTTACATTTCCGCAATTTATCGCTTCCAAATGTAAATGCTAGTAATTAGAGTGTGTATGGCAAGATATGAAATCAACAAATAGATAACCCTAAATCAAGACTAAATGCATGTAAATAAAAAACACTTTCACACTAGCACCCTTAGGGTAACCCCAGTTTGTTGCCTTTCCGAAAATAGTCATGTCCCTCGAACATGGGCATTTTAGCAAATACCCTCGATAAAAGATCGTAGTCCCTCGATGACCCTCAATGTTGCCTTCGGTAAACGATCTAGTCCCTAAAAGGACATTGCTAAAATGTTCCATGGGTTGCCTTCTATGACTATACAAATGTCCCACGCCCGTCCCTTCACATCCAACGATGGGGCTTCTTACCAAAACAATGGTAAGATAGCAACATCTAAAGGAGGAGGAAAAGAACATCTAAGACCTTTTGAGTAGGCAGATCCCCTCCTAGTTGCTCGCTAGCTCACAAAAAAACATTTTATACACCAACACACTCATTTGAAACATTTTCAAAAGACAAATACTCTGTACGCGTTTTTATAGAGATGAGAACCATCACAAAGACACCTTTCCAAAATACTTTCAAAAACCACATAAAACACATTTTCAAACAAAAGCATGTGATCTAGCAAGCAACTAAGAGCCCATGGAAAACCATGGATGAAAAGGGTGCTAGCACCTTACCTTTTCATAATATACTCCCCGAACTCAAGAAAACATCTCAAAGGTCTTTCCTGTTCTTTTCAGCCTTTCCTTTTTGGATAAAAGAAAAGTCGGTGGCGAGTCTTGCTAACCGCAACATTTGCAATCAAACGCAAAACACCAAAGTCAGTTCTCCCACCGCGTTACACTCTCGATAAAACATCAATTCACTTTACTCTCTATCAAGCTAGCAAGACAAGTATATCCCATCCAATACGTTCTTGTCTACTATCAACAAGAGATTATGGGTGATCAGTTCCTCAATTTGTCAATAGGTAGCCGACAACCATAATGGTGGCATAAATCATCATTACCCAACTACAATAGCATCCTATTCCTTGTCCTCAAAGTTACCTAAGTATAAGGTTCAACAATCTCTCTAAGGCTTACAAACGTTTCTTAATTTCCTTCTTTTCAACCTCGTCAATGATACATAAACTCCTAAAATCCAATTCATAGTCTCCTCAGGACGCATACATGACAACACAGTTCTTAAGTATATTCTAATGCAGGAACAACTACTACACCAAGTATAATCCAAATCATTTCCCTTCAAATGAAGTCTTTATCCAAGTAGAGGACTTTAACCACATTAATAAATCCTTACTCTTTCCTTTAGTCTCATAACCTCACGGATCCATATAACCTCACATTTGGATCTCATTCTAATCACAATCTCAACACTACCATCTCATCATCCGATTGGTGATAGAAACTCCTGAAATTCCCCCGACACAAGTCGATACCATGTCATCAATGACATGCAATCCACTTTACCATATAACCTTATCTTTTCCTCAAAGGTCTCTCCACTCTAACCATTCTCAATTGGCATAAACTGCACTACTATGTACTTATCCAATACTTTCACATCCTTCATATTACCAAACATTTCATACTAGACTTCATCTCAAGCCAACTGCAATAATAATTAGTTAAGCTAAAAAGCTTCTAATCTTTGTAATTGACTTCAGAGTCTCTTGATGTAGAACTGCATTTACCTTGGACAGATCTATAGATACCATCGTTCAAAATCATATGCTCAAGAAAAATCACCTCCTTAACCATAATCTACACCTTGACAACTTAACATAAAGTTTCTTCCCTTTCGACACTATAATACAAATTGCAATGTTTAACATGTCCATATTCTGACTTGGATTAAATCACAATGGCCTTAATAAATATTGTAATAAACTGATCCAAATATTTTGTAATTCCTACACTGAGTTCTAAAATTTGTCCTCCAACTATCCTCACTCTTCACTCGTATCTAAAGGTAATCCGACCTTAATTCAAGTACACTGGAGACATACTCGCCTACTAGTTGGTCCATCAAATCGTCAATTCTTTGAAGTGGATATTTAATTTCCATAATTATATTAATTAACTGTCTATAGTCAACACATGACCTCGTATTAACATCCTTCTTCTTTACTAACAACACCAGAGCTCCCAAGTGATACACTCGGTCTTACAAATCTATTGTCGACACATCTCCTAAAAGCTTCTTCAGTTCTCCCAACTTTGAAGTTGACATCCTGTATGGTGACATAGGAACAAGTCTGGTACCATGAACGAGATCAATATCAAACTCCACCTCTCATTAAACATCACCACGTGACAAATAAATAAATTACAAGTGTTGGAACCATTTTTAAACAAAGTTCGTTGCATTATCTTCCTAACACTTCGAATGGAACTCGAATCAGACCTCTGGAACTCAAGTTATGAATTTTTGAAATTTTCAAAAAATTCAGCTCAACATAGTGGTAACTGGTTCCCTCCAGGATGGTAACCAGTTACATACTTGTAACCCAAAAATACTATGCTACTGTTTGATGGAGTACCCGGGTACCTATATTTTGGTAACTAGTTACGTGCAGTGCAGAAGCACTTTTCTACTGCTTCTCGACACGAATATCACTTTTCTTATCAACCCAAAACATCATTCCTCTTATAACTCAAAAGACACATTTATTTGCCAAAACATCAGTTTTAAAAACATCAAATTCTAATTCTTTTCACAAGACTACTAATATCTTTGAGTTTCGACTCTGACTCGCGATTCACAAATACCCAACAACATCAACGACATTCAACAACCACTTACATGATTCCAACAACAAAATTCACAGTAATTCATCACTCCACCATTACTCCGAAGAGCGAAAACACACACAATGGTAATTCCACACTAACAACTTCAAGGTCAAGATGCAGTGCTGAAAATATTATAACCATCTGAGCTTCACCTTCCAAGAATTATCTTACCTTCTTAACATATATCTTCTGGCATAAAAATATACATCGACTCATCAAAATAATTTGTAATCACTTGGTTTAATTCCAAACAGTTCACTCCAAGGATAACATTAAGTCAATCCAACATCTCTCTCTAACAGCCAGTCGCAATTTCCCCCGGGAAAACATCAGGACCCACCCACAACTGGCACATCATTATCCAATAACATCACCCTCTACTTCTAGAGATGCGAACAACACAAGTACTTGATCATTCCCTCTCAAGGACACTTTGATTGACTGCTAGGCATAAATCTCGAACCCATACTTCCTTTGAAATTGGAAAACAATGCAACCTCACTAACATCTGCACCTATGCAAATCATGGCACACTGAACCAACTGCTCACACCTGAACCATCTCAAGAAAGCACAAGCTTCTCCCTTATTCGTGTAAACAAATGATTAGAAAACAAGAAAGTACCAATAGTTTTTCAGACACATCTAGTGTACTAAGGAACAAAACAACAACAATATTCAACTGTCACACTATAGACTCAACAACTTGGCCGGATGGACCGTCCTGCTCTGATACCACAAATGTAACACCTTAATTCCTAATCAATAAATTAACAAAAAATCAGAGTAAATTTATTTTTAAATCAAAACATCAAGTATAGTATGCCACATTTTTACAACACATCAAAAGCCTGCTCAAGTATAAATAAATAGATACATAACCCTATTTCGGATGATACGACAACACTTTTCAACATAGTTCTCAATTTCAACTTTATTAACGCAACGGAAAACAATTCATGTTTATTATTCAACATCCTTAACTAATCATAAACCAATGTTTAATCAAATAAAAGGAACTTTACAATATTCCAACCATTCATCAAAATTAAATATCAAGTAAGCAATAACAAGCAAGTGTTTATCCTCCCGGTGTTACGTATCAGAGCATGATGCCGAACTAAAATAAATGACGAGTAACTTCGTCTACTGTGGATCACCTGCAGGTTATCCACGTAGAGGCAACATTCAAACAGAAGGGGTGAAATATCACAACAATATAAAATAAGATATAATAAGAAGTATGCAACAGATATGTCATGCAAGGTCACAAACTTCACACCATCAACAACAATTCAACAGTTGAACAAAATGCAATGCCGCTGACACCTACTAAATGCATGCGGTTCCATTAGGGCATAAGCCCTCTCCATAAAGCTAAATCCGGGCTATCAACATATAGCCAAATCCAGTATATCAATGATGCATGTATGCAACATTGACATGCAACAACAAGATTATACAACTATAAGGAAATACCCTTTAATATAAAACCAATCCGGGCCAACGACATCATCACATCATTATGAAATCAACATTAATTGTGAAATAACAAAGCATAAGCTCTCAATCTTACAACAATCTAGGCCAATAACATCATAATTATCAAGCAATATAACCTGTTGTCCATTGATACTTATTCACAAATTTTATCATGTTCAATTATCACGAATACTCCTCAATCTATCTGACACTGACGCCCAACGTATAAGCCTCCAACCCAAAATAATTAACCTAACCTTATTAAAGTTATTATCATATTTTAGAAAATATTTTTAGCTTTCTAACAATCCAAACGACGCGTCAAACAGACACCCGAGTCAAAAGTTATGAATTTTTAAAGTTTCACAAAAATTATCAACTTCAATTGTACCTTGATACCCATATAGCCGTAACCTGTTACACCCTGTCAGAATGGCCAAAAATGCTATCTCCCGAGTGGTAATTGGTTACCCATATACTAGTAACCGATTCCCACTGTACCAAAGTAAGAAAAAACAGATTTTCATGTTACGAAAATAACTTATTTCATACCCCAAACATCCCTAACCTCCACATAATTCATCGTTCATGTTCTAAATTATGATTCCTATTTATATACATCATTATCAATATTCTAATTCACAACATAAACACATATAAGCATGAAATTACTCAATTATATCACATTAATCCCAACATTGATGCATCAAACATATGAACAATTTCGACACCGACACATCGATTATATCACCATAACGAAATATCACCACAAGACATTCAATCATTCAAAACCAAGAAGAACACAAGTATGAACAAGAACCTACAATTTCAACCATGGAAATTCAAACCCCTCATACCCATCATCATATCATCCCTTTAGAGAGTTGGAACCCCACCCTTACCTTGGATTTGTCGGTTCTTGACTCTTACGGTGAAACTTCCTGCCCTAGCCTTTTTCTCTTCTTCTCTCTTCTACGATCCTTCTGCCTCTGTTTCTACGTTCCAATTCTCTTTTCTCTTCCCAATCTTATTTTATTCCAACCATGACCCCCTGGACCCTTAAATCACTATTCCAACTTTGTTCTTCCTCATTAAAATAATAATAATAATATAATTATAAAACTTTAATTATTATTTTAATTCAAATAATATTATTATTAGACCACATTCTCCTTCCACCTCTATTTTTCTACATTTTTAGTCATACACTCCCAATACCTTAGTTTCTATAATTTCTAAGGTAATCACCTCTCTTCTAAGCACAACAACACATCCCAACGTTCATTAAAATATACCAAGAATACCACATTGCATAATTACTTAATTAAAAATAATTTAAATTGAAAATGGGGTGTAACAATGAACATCTGAGGTGTCTTCCCGGATCATCGACTAATCCTCTAAAAGTACTTAAGCGCTTTCGCCCTTATCATGCCTGACTCTTGGGGGACTATGTACATCCCAGGTTTGAAAAATCAGGATGGGACCTCTATCTGCTCAGAATCAAAATTGTCTTGACCATAACAGAGGAAGAATAACTAAGAAATTAAGCGCTTCGCCCTTGCAGACCTCACGCTTGGGGGACTATGTACATCTCGGGTTTCAAAAACCGGGATGGTACCTCCATCTGCTCTTAATAAAAAAAAAATTCGATCTTCCGAGAGGAATAAAAACTAAGAACTTAAGTCATTCGCCCTTGTAGGCATCACGCTTGGGGGTCTATCTACATCCAGTAATTTAGCCTGTATAAACTACTAAGTTGATAAATAGAGCCTGACTACGAAGTAACATCCTGTCCTGCCTAGAGGGTACAACCACAAAATGACTACCATGTCAGCCAATAGAGCCAGGCCACATAATAACTACCAAGTCGGCCACCATAGCTAGATCATAGAGTAACAACCAAATCTGTCAATAGAGCCCGACCACGGAGAAACATTTTGTCTGTCCAAAAGGGTACAACCACATAGTTTCATCTTGTCTGGGCAAGAGAGCTCGACCACGAAGTAATATCCTGTCCGACCAAGAGAGCCTGGCTGGCCAGAGAGCAATACAAACCTGGAATTCCTTCGACAACCTATCAACAGACAAAACATTTACAGACATTAATCATGTCACCTCAACATGTCCAAACATGTTCCCCGAGTACATCAACTAATGAATGATTGACCATGAATGTCTTTTATGTTGATTAATGGTATTCAAGGATATGATATCAAAGGAATTTAAAGAAGGACAAATATAAAAGAGAATTGGGGGAGTTCAGAAAAGGGATCAATTCTTACAAGAGAAAAATACTTATACACTACTATCTTTTTCGGCCAGCACTGGAAAAATTATCAATGTTGTTCTTCATGAACAAAAATGTAAGATTGTGTAAGTAGATAATATTAGTGAAAGATATATTGATATAACTCAAAATGTTATGAAAATAAATAAATCTATATGAATTTTAAGTTAAATGAGAGTTATGCTTCAATGGTAAAAATAAAAGAAATGCATGAACTATATATTACTTCTTAGCCGCTGGACAGGATGTTACTTCTTTGTGAAGTCAAGACTATTCATCCTATGTGTTTTGATAGAGACAAAGTACACATCAATGTATCAATGTCAAAAGGAATGAAAAAAATCTTCAAGAGCATTGTTATCAAGTCAACATATCAAGTTGTATCATGAGCAAAAGCTAGCATCAAAATTCTCAAGATTGTATTTGAAGGTATAATAATGAAAATTATTTTGATGCTTAGTGCTCAAGTTCCTTCCTATTTTCACTTGCATACATGATCAAAATTGGCTGAAAGCCTCTTCGTGTCTTCACTTTAAACATTATATATTTTTTACTTTTTACTACAGGAAATTGGTTTCCTATATGTAAGAAATCAGTTTCCTCTTTGTGTCAGCCCCTATTTTGTTTTTCCAGAATTAATTTTTTCTGTGCAGAAAATGGTTTCCTCTTTTCAAGAAATCGGTTTCCTTTACGATTTTTTGAAATTTCATACACAACGTTTCACTAGAAACTGGTTTACCCTTTTCCAGAAACCGGTTTCCACATATTGACGGAGACATATTTAGCTGTTGAAACATCTAAACATTTTCAAGATAACACCTTTTCATTTTTGCATTGCTTCTATGTTTTACACATTTTCAAAAATATGTTAAGGCACTATATAATTTCTATATTTTCATATTTGAAACTTGCCTCTTCCATTGCAATTTTAACAACTCTTATTCACTCAAATTTCAATCATAAAGTGTCATTATTTCTTGAACTTTCACAAAGAATATTTCTACATAACTTTCCATATCAATTCAGAAAAATTCATCTCATATCCAATAACACTTGAGCACTATTATCATTATAAATTGCTTGATTGGAAGGGAAGATCAATCTCATTGATTGATAAATTTTCATATACTCTTTTACTTAGAAAATTTCCAGAATTGATTATGAATACCTTGTTGTTCAGGATTGTTGGAAACAAGAGAGTCATTAAGGGAGGATTATTCTCTTAGTGTACTTAGTGAAAATTCAAGAGGATTTTTCTTGGTGTTTTAGCTTGTCTTGTACAAGTTACCAACAATAGTAAGATCTATGTCGTGTTTAAAGGGGACTGGATTACTCTAGGGCTGTAAGGGGAGGCAGGATACATCCTTGTTTCGTTTACGTTTCTTCATTTTATTACTTTCATAACATCACCATCAAACAGAAAAATAATATCCTTCATTACTAAAACCAGAAAATTTTAAAGTACCTAACTCACCCCCCTCTTAGGCACACTTTGAACTTACAGTCTTGGTTGTTGTAAGAATTGTATAAAGGCTTTGTCATTATAGGTTTACATATGTATAAGTTTATGTATTTTACTAGTATAATGCACGGGTTTTATCTATAATATGATGCACATGTTTCCCTGGAAATTGGCTTGGTGTAATTTTTTCTCAATATTTTTCATTCACTTTATCCCTTGTGCACATCTTTCCAAAGTTGTGGGTCCATAATATTCACTCTAATTGGTTTGTGGGGATTTTTCACTTAACATGGTCATAAAGCCCAATATTCCTGTACTAATGTGTTTTGATTGTGTCTACAGTCCTTGTGAACAAGATAAACTCTAGTAGATTTAGAAACTATTCATTTGACGTATATTCAGAAGAGTGTATGTTGCTTGGATAACTATCAAGTGGGAAACATTATGTTAATCTCTGTGCCTAGAATCTCCATCCTCTGGCACACATTGTTCCACTAGTCTTCAGCTTCTTTCTCCAGCATGTGAGTACTGAGCTGCACCTTCTGATCTTCCGTACAAATAACCACTCGGAAAATGTTTTCAATACCCTTCAGCCATGCACGTGCACCATCAGCACCGTTCTTGCCTTTGTAGATAGGATGATTGTTCTTCTGGAATCTTCCCCAAGCACGAGCCTCATCATCATTTCCTCCATTCTGGTTCTGTTGTCCATGCTAGTTCTGCATTTCCTGAGCCATCTTCCAAATCATTAGCAATCGCGTTATCATCTCTTACTCCAGCCATAACTCTGCGCATAAACAACCAACATTAGAACCATCAACACATCGACAATATTCAGATACTAATCAATTAACAAGGAATATACATCATATAAATCCTGGCCGGATGAACCGACCTGCTCTGATATCACTAATTTAACACCCTTCTAAACCCAACGGAATATTCATAATTATTTAAAAAATATCAGAGTAGTGCAACAAAAGGGCGTCACCTTTTATTCGTGAACTGATCATACATTCTAGTCTCACTGTGTAACATGGGTTTTCAAAATTATTCATGACATATGCATTATCAATGTTTCACATACTTGCAGCGGAATCATAGTTCAAACAAGTTTCATTAAAAACACTTCATAGTGCCCCATGATTCATGGTTCACAATTCAACATAATTTAAACTCCATGGAAATAATTTAAATGTCATAATAAAATAAGAACAAAATAGTTTTCAAAACAAAGCGTTCCCCGATGCTACATATCAGAGCAAGACCTTCTAGACTAAACGGAAATAAATCACACTCCAAAGCTATTCTTCCAAGCCTTTAGGGACTACTCTTGATTACCTGCATGTTACCCACATAGAGGCAACATTCAAGCAGAAAGGGTGAGTTTACCACAATCATTATATAAGATATAAGTAATAGGCATAGCAGAATAAAACAAAAGTATCACCATAATTGAGTCAAAAAATTCATATTCCACGCTCAATCAACACAATACAACATCATCAAATTAAGAACCATGCAATTCCACATAAGATGTAGTGCAAGGATAAAGACTCATGCATGTGGTACCAATTCTTCTTGATGGAGACTGGCCATCACCCTCCAGAGAACCCAATCATAGGATCTATTACCACTTGGAACCGGGGCAAATCACAGACATCCCAAACCACACAATGGGATTGAGACCAAATCACTAGACCAACGTCCTAAATCATCACAACGGACCAAAGTTATCAAATTAATGCATGATTCACAACAACATATAAAAAAATAACCACAACGCATCATCATTCATGTATTAATCAACATCATACATAAAAATCATCATGTATACTCATATAATCATAATACATATTCATACAATCAAAACATCATCATAGTAACAACATATCATCATGATCAAACACATAGTCATTGCGATTCAACGCGGGGAACCTATTATTATTATTATAGATTAGGTATGAAAAAAATATTCCTAAGTCTCCATTTTATTTCACATAATTATATTATACTATGTTATCTACGCATAGCTTCGAACGACACTTCATTTTGAGCTCTAGAACTAAAGTTATGTTCGTTTCAAGATTTCAATCCAACATTCCAGCTCTGCCTCCCATCGCCCAACGTAACCTCATCATTGCCCGTAAACCCTTCACTGAGACCAGCATTCCATTTTTCCTCCTTGCTCGTCTCTTTGTTCGCCCGGCGGAGCATCTTCACTCGGAGACACAGGGACCATCACCGGGAGATTCCCTGCAAACAAGGTTTTCATGTTTATGATTCTGCATTGTTTCAGGCCTCTTTTTACTTTGATTTTAGTATGTTATAGGCCCTAAAACAATATATAATGATGGGTAATCATCACCTAATAATAATTTGATAAAATACCTCAATTATACAACAATTACAAGTCATCCATCATCGCAATTCCATCAAATCTTAACCCAACAACATCAAATCACCATTGCCAATACTAAGGGTGAATCCTACATCTATTTACCACTTAGATCAAACATAATAACCAAATAAAAACCCCTTACCTTATTGTTTCGAGTGATTGATTCAGTTCTTCGTGCCTCTTACAGTGATTCTCCAACCCTCTCTGCCCTAGCTTCACTTTTCTCCACAATGTCAGTTCTCTTTCTCAACTTTTCATGATCGATTGTGAGAATACGATTACCTTTTCCTCTGTTATCACAAGGACCCCTAACTTATTCCTCAATTTCCCTCACTTAGTCAACCCCTATTTACCATCATGTCCTCACTCTTCCTACTAATTACCAACATACCACTCTAACTAAAATAGTTCTATTTAAATAATCATTCCTATTATTCTATTCTAAATAATAATCAAAATAATTACTAAATGATCATTTAATTATTCCAATGCATTTAATCCCTTCATTCACATCACATGTTCCACATCATAAGCAACCACATACCAACACATCACACATATAATCATATAAAACATCAGGTATTTGTAAATACTCCTAATAATTCATTAAACAAATAACTTCTAAAAATTGGGGTGTTACAACTCTCCCCCACATACAAATTTTTTGCCCCCGTAAATTACCAGAGGAAAACAGAGTCGGGTACGACTCTCTCATCTGATCTTCATGCTCCCAAGTCAAACTTTCACCGGCTGATCCACCCCATAACATCTTACTAAGGCAATATCCTTACCTCCCAATTTCTTCACTTCACGACCTTCTATTCTCAATGGTAGTGCTTCAATAGTAAGGTTATCTCTCACATGTACATCATCCATATGAATCACATGTGCATGATCCAGAATATACCTTCTCAATTGAAATACATCAAACACATCATGAACAAGTGGCAGTGTTAAAGTAATCCGATAGGATACCTTACCTATCTTCTCAGATATCTTATATGGACCAACGAAATGCGGCATAAGCATCCTTGATTTTAGAGCTCTACCAACACCTATTATTGGAGTAACTCTAAAAAACACATGATCATCTTTCTGAAGATCCAAGGCCTTCATTTTATTATTATGATAGCTTTTCTGACGAATCTTAGAAGCCTTCATCCTCTCTTGGATTATCTTAATCTTCTTAGTTTTCTCTCGCACCATCTCAGGTCTGAGTACAACACTCTCACCTGACTTATACCAACACAATGGAGTTCTACACTTCCTACCATACAATGCTTCGTATGGTGACATTCAAATACTTTAATGGAAACTATTATTGTATGTAAATTCAATTAATGGTAAGTGACTATCCCAAGATTCTCCTTGTTCTAGCACATAAGTCCTCAGCAAATCCTCCAAAGACTGGACAATTCTCTTTGTTTGACTATCTGTCTGTGGATGATATGTGAAACTCAACTTCAACTTGGTACTGAAAGCATTATTCAAATCTGTCTAGAATTTTGATGTAAACCTCGGGTCTCTATCCTACATGATACTCGAAGGTATCCCATGCAACTTTACAATCTCTTCAACATACATCTTAGCCAGCTTTTAGATAGGATGATTGATCTTCATCGATAAGAAATGAGTCGAATTAGTCAAGCTATCCACTATTACCCAAATTGAATCATCGCCTTTATCAGACTTCGGTAACCCCGACACGAAATCCATAGAAACATTGTCCCACTTCCACTCTGGAATACTCAAAGGTTTCATAAGACTTGTAGGCTTCTGGTGTTCAATATTCTCCTTCTGACAAGTCAAGCAAGAATACACAAACTTAGAAATTTATTTCTTCATACCTGGCCACCAAAACATTTTCTTCAAACCCTGATACCTTTTCGTAGCACCTGGATGAATACTCAAATCGCTTTGATGCCCTTCCTCAAGAATGTTCTTCTTAAGTTCTAGAATATCAGGGACACATACCCTATTACCAAGTCTCATCACACCACTTTCGTCCACTCAAAATTCACCTCTATTTCCTTGGTTAATCAACATTAGTCGATCTACCAAACTCAAATCAGACTTCTGACCTTCTCAGATCTCTTCAAGAATCCCACTAGTCAGTCTCAACATTCCCATCTTCACACTGTTGGATGTCTCTTTGCATACCAAGCTCATATCTCTAAATGGTTTGATCATCTCTAACTCTCGAACCATAAGCATTGACATACGCAAAGATTTCCTACTCAAAGCATCGACTACTACATTTGCTTTACCAGGTTGGTAACTCAAATCAACATCCTAATACTTTAGCAACTTGGTCCATCTTCTCTACTTCATGTTCAATTCCTTATGATCAAACAAGTATTTTAAACTCTTATGATCACTAAACACTTCAAATTTAGAGCCAAAAAGATAACGTCTACAAATTTTCAACACAAACACCATAGCCTCCAATTCTAAGTCGTGCATAGGATAATCCCTCTCATGAACTTTAATGGTATAGAAGCATAAGCAACAACTTGTCTGTTTTGCATTAGCATACCACCAAGACCCATATTAGAAGCATCACAATAAACTACAAAGGATTCGTTCGTATTTGGCAAAATCAACACCGGAGCAGTCGTCAATCTCATTTTGACCTCTACGAAACTTTCTTCACATGCAACATTCCACACATCAGCTTGACCCTTTCGAGTCAACTGATTCAATGGTAATGCCAATTTAGAAAATCCCTCAATGAATCTTTGGTAGTAACCTGCTGAACCAATAAAACTTTGAATCTCAGTTGTATACTTCAGAGTCTCCCACTGTAACACTGCATCAACTTTAGAAGGATCTACCGCAATTCCACCACTAGAATTCACATGGCCAAGGAAACTCACTTCCTTCAACCAAAATTCACACTTTGACAATTTCACATATAATTCCTTCTCTTTCAATACTTGCAACACAGTTTGCAAATGCTCAGGATGTTCTTCTTCTGAATTTGAATAAATCAAAATGTCGTCGATGAAGAACACCACAAACTTATCCAATTATTTCTAAAAGATATCGTTCATGTATTTCATGAAAACACCAGGCGCATTTGACACATCAAATGACATCACAATATATTCATAATGACCATACCTTGTTTTGAAAGTTGTCTTCAGAATATCATTTGGCTTGACTCGAATACGATGATAACCCGACTTCAAATTGATATTGCTAAAGACACTCGCGCCCACCAACTGTACCATCAAATCATCAATCCTCATAAGTGGATACTTATTCTTAATAGTTACTTTATTCAAATCTCTATAGTCCATGTATAACCTCATACTATTATCTTTCTTTTTAACCAACAACACCGGAGAACATCACGGAGAGACGCTCGGACGAACAAACTTCTTCTCTAATAATTCATCTTATTGCTTCTTCAATTTATTCAACTCTGAAGCTGACATCCTATAAGGAGCCATCGACACTAGACTTATACCTGATATTAAGTCCACATCAAATTCAACTTCTCGCTCTGGAGGAAATTCACCAATGTCGTTCGAAAATGCTTCTGGAAATTCACAAACAACAGGTAAATCCACACTTGAAGTTTCATGATCGACTTATAATGACGCGAACATTGCAAACATCAAAGCTTCATCTACCAAAAGCTCATCTACTTGCTTAGAAAATAAAAACATCAGATCTCCATTATCACAAAACTTGGTGAATATTACCATCTTATTACAAAAGTTGATATGAACATAATTGAATTCCAACCAGTTCATTCACAAAATAACATCAATTTGGTGTAAGGGTAAACTCACCAAATCCATCATAAAATTCTCGCCATAGATAAATAAAGGACACTTCAAACAAAATAGAGTAGTAATGTTGTACCCCAAAATTTTCCCTCTCTATTCTAAGACATTTCATAAAGGATCTCCAATGCTCAAGGATCCTCAAGGAATTGATCAAACAAAATTACCTTCGAAACACTGAGACCGCAAATTAGGGTTTTGACTGAGAATGACTGATCACTAACTTTTGACCTAATACACAATCTATTGGTTTGAAACATGGTCTCAAGGACTCAAATGCATCATTTTGACCTAATTTCATATATCAATTCATTTCTTAAGATCAATTGATTGATAACTGAAATTCAGTCAACTGATGAAAAGTCAACTGATACTCCAAAAGTCAAACTTTGACTTTTTGGTCAACATTAAGTTTCAAAGATAAAAATCTATAAAGACATTCAAGAATATCAAGCTTGATTATCAAGAATTCAAGAAAGTCAAAAGTCAATTTGAAAAGTCAAACTTTTCAATACTTAGAAATTTTTCTAAGTGTTTTGTACATGATAATTTCACTACTTCATGCCAATTTTTCACCAAGATGCATGATGATTCAAAGGAAACTTTCAACATGAAAGTTGTAGATCTTGATGAATTATACAACTTTGTATTAGAGGGTTGATGTCCAAAAATGCTTAGATTTGAAGATATAAGCCCATGAAGTCATGACATTTTCATCTAACACTTAGAGAAATTTCCAACAGATTTTGTTCAGGATTTTATCCCAATTTCTTGGAATTTTTTCACATAGTTCCAAGATGATTTTTTCAAAATGGACAACATGAAAGTTATGTAGGATGTTTCAAGCTTTCTAAAACATCCAAGAGCATGAATTTATTATACTTGAGCTAGGAGATTCAAGGGCCTGAAGTTGGGCATCCATTCTTGAATTGCAAGTCATTTTGTTAAGGAACAAATAATCCGATTTGCATGATGTGCTGCATAATCTTAATTTTTAGGCCTTGTGACTTGCAAATCTATCCATAATCAGATGCTTACACAATTGATTGAACCATTATCCAAGTGATTCAAGTATTGTCCATTGCATCATTCAATTTATAGCACAAAGGCACCATTGCCATTCACATAAAGCAAGCTTTATGCAATTGTCAACTCCTTGAGCCTCTCAATTGTTTTCTCTGCACATACACAATGTTAAACAAGAAGCAAAATACCTAAAAGCCTCTAGCAACTTCAGACCATGCTTGTACCATGCAATGGAACACCAATTTTCATAATAACTTGGTTGTTTCATCTCAACTAAACCAGAATTTTGACAGCTTGTAAAATAAACTCTCTCATTCTCTCAAACCTCCTCTATAAATAGAGAGGCCATTTGCAATCCAAAGAGAGATGTTTATGTTGTGTAGACAAGTTTTCTCAAAAACCCCTCATACTCTCAAAAACCACAACTGTCCATAAAACCTCCACTCTTGAGCTTAGAAACCAAAATCTTCAAATCTCTCAAACCTTGAATTTCTGTCCAAACAAACCATCCACATACTTCATATACATCATATAGAAGTTGTTCAAACACAAGAATAACTTCTGTAAGATCATTATCATCATCGCCCAAACTCAAAAACATTGTCTTGCAAGTTGACTTGGTTGGAGAGACCCAAACACTTTCAGCATAAATTAAGGATTGAAACAACTTCAAGGAAGTCTAAGGAAGCTCAACCAATCATCACATTGCACCTGGAAACATCCATACACATTTTGGAATTTTACTTCAAGAGGTAAGTTTTCTTAAACTATGATATCCATGTTCATACATCATTTTACTTTGTTTTCAAAAGAATAAAACAGGACAAATCAAAGTAGAAGAGTTGCAAACACTCAACACTATAGAAAAGTTCTTTTGGAAGTCTGACACGACCGACCGTGTCACCTGACACAGGCCTTGTGTTGTACCCCAAAATTTGCCCTCCTCTTTTTCCACAAGAAATCACAGCTTCGGGCTTTTCCTGATTTTTCAGACTGGCTCAAGAATCGGTCAAACAGAGTTTTCTTGTCAGTCAGACAAAATTAGGGTTTTCATTGATTTTAAAGCAGTTCAGGCAGATTACTGAGGTTTGGTTGAGTTGGCTCAGGTTTTGATCAGGAAGACGCTTCTTTGACATTTAATCAAGAACTAGGGTTTGTGCGCGCAGAAATAATTAATTTTACAGTTCTTTTCAGTTTACTCTGAGATTTGGATTAAGGCAGTTGAATCAAGACTTTGTAGTGTTTTGTTTAATCAGTAAAGGCTAAGGCATTTGATTTGAGATGAGATAAAAGTTGAGGTGCTTAAATTGAGAATCTGCAGTGTTGATTTAATCAGTAAAAAGATAAGTATCTGGATGTTGGTTTGATTAACTGTGCATTGTGTAATTGGAGCGTCGGGTTTATTATTGATCGATGCTAAAACCACAGTGTTTATTAATTGTTTATCTATTCTAAGTTAGGATAATTGGAATTTATTTCCATTTATTATAATTTAAAGAATTTATAAGTAATTAAATAGACAGCTGAAAAAAGGAATTAACTGATCAAAAAGGATTTTTCTTTTATTCATCTTTAATTATTTTGTTACAAATTATTATTTGAACAACGGTAAATTTATTTACATTTTTGTTTATAATAATAATTTTACAAATGATAAAATTTAAAATAAAACTATCCTAAATATTCCTAAGTCTTCAAATCTTCAGTTTCTACTGCTACTCCTCTCCATTTGATTTTTTATCTGCAAAAAGAAAAGAAAAGTCAAAGCAGATAAAATAATTAAAGGTAGACAGTTAAAAATGAATTCATCATTAAAGGCGACTGGTCGGAATCAGTTTGCCCTCTCTGCAAATCACGAGATTTCTCCCGGTTCACAAAGAGGGATGGAATGTCTTGCAATTTAAGAATGAAATGCACAAAAGTATGATTGCACAAATTCAAAATTGTCACACATGCTTCCTAGTTTCAAGTTTTCAACCAAAGGAACCAAATCAATTGAAAAGTGCACAAAGTTGCATAGTTCATAAAATGCCAAACAAAATCCAAAGGCAAACTGAACTGAACTAGAACCAGAAAGTTCCAATTTCAAACTTTCCACAAGCTGCCAAAAAGGCTATTCAAAACAAGTACAAAATGCTGTCACAAAGAAGCAGAAAATATGGAAAAAGAGATAAGAGTTATGCAGAGGAAAGCAGCTAGTGCAAGCAACATCAAGGTTACATCATTTTCAGACCAGTCACCTTTTCAGAATAAGGACATCATAAGCAATAAAAAATGCTTAAATTGTCAAGAGAGAGAGAGAAGAGATAAAGAGAAGATAGGCTTACAGGCTTAGGTTTGAAGAAGAAATATATAAAACAAACTGAGATAACACAGTGAAAAAGAGGGCAGAATAATATATCAAGAAGCTCAAAACAAAAAGCAAAAGGGTCTCGAAACTGTAACAGAAGACAGTCCTTCCTGAAACAAACTCTCAAAGCATATCAACCCTCTAAGCTTGTAATCACTAAAAGCTCAAGCCTTACCTGCTGCAAAGAAACCAATTCAAAACCTCAAAAGGCCTTTCAAACAAAAACCTTTAACCTTTTTCAACAGCAAGACAAAGCTCAACCTTAAAAGCCCTCTTTCAAAAACCTGCATAAGCCTTTGCCTAAAAACAGCATAAGCCTAAACTTGTTCAAGCCTATCAAACACATAACCTGCGTTAAGCCTCAAGCTCAACCTGTTACAAACCTGAAACAAATGACCAAACTTCCAGGCCTTAAACTCACATAACATCAAGCCACATAGACCCAAAAAAGCCTAACCTGTAAAAGGCCCCAAAAAGCCATCAACCTGTCAAGCCTAAAACTTGTGGAAGTCCAAGCTTCCAGCCTTTCAACCAGCCTTAGAGCAACAAACCATACCCAAATAATACCCTCAGAATACTCTCATCATAGGGTTCACAAACCTTCAAGGCAACACAGATACAAGCAAGCCAAATGAACTCTCAGAACTGTAAAGTTCGTCATCAAGTAACGAAACCAACATTTCAATAAGCACACGAAGCATACAGAAGAGAAAAAGAAGCATACAAGTCTGCAAACATACTAGGCAACTGAGGCAAAAGGTAGAAGAGGAAAAGGCGAATATATCAAACATCCCGAAGCAACACTCAGATTCTATAAGCATATCAAAGGCATAGCAACATACAGAGGCAAACATCCAAAGAGACAAGAAGAAGAAAAGAGGTGATAAAGTAAGGGTTTTCAAGCTTATCATCATTAAACCCTAAACAAAAAAAAAAGAAGCAATACAAAAGTACCAGGTTCTCCAACAAAACAAGCAAGCTAGCTCATCAGCGCCTTCCCCTCGCCTCTGGCCGCCACAACGCCTCCCATTCCTCTCCTCCACCGTCTCCAAGGTCAGAGGTAGTATTCTTATACCCTTTTCATGCATTTCAAATGGCAAACAAAAACACATAATATCAGAATACGAAATCAGAACATGCAAGGACAGAAATAACAAAAACCCTAAAAACATTCAAAATCGTTACCTTTTTTTCTCATTTTTTGCGTTGCCCAACCAATGGAGGGAAGAGGACGAACGACGGCGCTCGGTGGCCTTGGACGGAGGATTGCATCAGTGGTCATGGCGAAGAAGATAAGGAGGAAGACGAAGCGATGACAATGGCGCCTCTGTGTTCAAACAAACCCTAATTTGATTCCAAATGAAACAACAAAACGAACCCTTGGCAAATGTTTCAAACCGTTTGGGCCGTTTCACTTAAGCCCAATGGCTTTTTTTTGGCATGCACCCCCATACGTTGCTACTTTGTTTGGGCCAGCATAAGCCCCTTTAGCCCATCCATTTCTTTTACAAATCAATAATTATTTTCATTATATCCTTACATACCTTAATTTCCTTTTTCTTTAAAATAAATAATACATTAATTTTACTAAATTTTGTTTATCACATTTAAAATAAATATTAGACTTTTTTTATCTAGGTTTAAACATTTTCGTTTTATTAAAACTTTTTTTAGTTTACATAAGAAAATATTAACATAAGTATATAAAACATTAATTTTCCTTAAATTTGAAACATTTTTCTTTTCTTTTTTATACATAAGAATATTCATTAATACACTAACATTAATACATAATTCATAGAACTTAAAACATTTTCTTTTTCTTAAACTTAAAAAAAATTTTCATTTAAAATGTTTGTACATACTTAAACAAAAAGACAAATATCCAAAAAGAATAAATGAACAATACTTAATTATTACGTTAAAATTCACATTTCCACCTTGTAAATAAATCACATTCATACACTTACACATTTACAATACACAAATACGTCGATACATTTACTTTGCTTTACACATATACATTTGCTTTATTCTTATACCTTGCTATACATTTGATACATATTACATTTGCGATCGCAATTCGATTTGGTTGTAAATTATTTGGATACTACTCTCCTACAAGTCTCATCCCCCATTTGTGAATAATTGTACCCCCATCCCCGGATACTCATTTGTAATAGTTTAGGACTTTAAATTCCCGCAATTTATCGCTTTCGAATTATACCATGGTTAGACCTAGGGTTTGTATGTAAATAAAATCAAACGCTAGATAACCTAATACAAGACAAATACATGAAATCAATACACAATCACACTTGCACCCCTAGGGTAATCCCGCTTGTTGCCTTCCAAAATGGGCCATGCTTGCACGTCGAGTTTCTTTGGCAAAAACATTTCAAATGATCATAAGTCCCTCGATGACGCTTTCGAAAGTTACCTATCAAAATGATCATAGTCCCTTCAAGCAAAAATTGCCAAAGACACTTGGAACCATTGCATTCATGGTCCATACGATGACACGCGCCTGTCCCGTTAAACATCCTAAATGCAAGATTGTCCACCAAATACAATGGTGGAACAAAATTGTTAAAAGGGTTAAAACATGAGAAAAAACCTTTGAGTACAATAGGGTAGACAAACTCTTAGTTTCTTGATCAAACTTGCAAAAATGCTTGCCTACTTTTCAAAACCACACTCCACAAACACTTTCAAAACAAACTCTCAAAAACATTTGAAACATCTTTTTGAAAAGATACACACCTTTGTAAAACACTTAAACACGAGTCATTACATTCGTTGCCTAAGACAAGGCATCTCTTTCAAAACATTTTCAAAACACACACACACACACACACCATTTCAAGCAATTGAAAATCAAAGGCAAGTGATCTAAACAAGTAACTAAGAGCCCATGGATAACCATGGATGAAGAGGGTGCTAATACCTTCCCTTTTCATAATCTACCCCCCGAACCCACGAAACATCTCAAAAGGTTTTTCCTGTGCTTTTTAACCTTTCCTTTAGGATAAAATAAAAAGTCGGTGGCGACTCTTGCTCAACCAAACAAGTGCGAAAACAAACGCAAAACTCAAGTCAGTTCTCGCACCGTATCACAGAACTGGCGACTCTGCTGGGGAGAAATCTAAAAGTGGGGTTACCTTAGGGTTTAGATCACCTTTACATTCTTGCTTTGATTGCCTTGATTGCTTTATCTTTTAGGTCCTTGTTTGGGTTTGTTGTAAATCCTACACCCGGATTTGGGGCACCTTTTTAGGTAAATAACAATAAAACTATGAGGGAACTGTGTGGGGTATACCGACACGGTTGAAGCAGTAAGCTATGTTAGTGTGACATATTTGTGAGTACCGGTAACCCTTGAGTTCAGTCAAGGAGAGTACGAGGCCGCTGAGTGATGTCATGAAGCACTAACGAACTCTTAGAACCTTAATCAACCATCTTAGCCTTTTTAGGGGTAGTGAGATGACCGACTTTGGTGCAGTCCGAAGTTGGTAGATACTCGATACTACACTCATTGAGGGTTGTTTTCTTGGAATATTTTGGTCTCCAGTTAAGTGGCTAAACAAAAACAATGAACATGGAAAACAATCCAATGATATTGAGCTCCTTAGAACCCGGTTTCTATTTTAGGACAGGATGAGCCAACTAACTTCAAGAGGGTACTTACCTGCAACCCCATGCAAGCCTAAACCTAAGGACTTGTTTGCTTTGTGTGAATATGATTGCCTGTATATACACTTACTTGCTTTTCGCATACATGTACATAACATCATAACATCATACCATAGCATTTTTCAATAACCATTTCAAGGATCTCGAGGGTTCTTTTGATGCAGGGTTACGTTGAACCAGACGTCTACCAAGGGGCAAGAGGTTTTCTCCTCTAAACAAATGCCATCAAAGATCAAGTGCAACAACTTGAATCAGGGGCAATGACCCACTTGACATGGTGAGCTTAATTCTCGTGGAAAGACATCCACCGAGGAAAAGTTCTCAAATCAAAGATCAAGTGCAACAACTTGAATCAGGAGCTATGACCCACTTGACATGGTGAGCTTGATTCTCGTTGGAAAGACATCCACCGGTACAAAGTTCTCCAATCAAAAGATCGAAGTTAAACCTCTAACATTCTCTTGTGTTTACCCCAAGAGATCCTTGAAAACATTGCATATATATCACACATATCATTGCATAACAGGTTTCTCCCATACAGGTCTCCTTATCTTCCTACTTTTTATTTCAGTAAGATGGATATGGAACAAACGGTGAAAGATCTCCAGGCTCAAAATGCTCAATTCCAACAAATGCTGCTGGCTATGGGTAAAGGGAAAGAGGATCTGACGGCTCTCCTTCTCAAAGACAAGAAGAAGAAGTCCAAGAAGGCAGCCCGCATCCTGAACTTGAGGAGAAGACCTAAGACCCTAGACCTTTCAACTCCACCCATCATAGGGGCCAGTCTTGAAGAAGACCACAATTTGGAGACTGAGGAAGCTGACTACTCCGAGGAACAATACCCTCTCGCTGATGACAAGTATAAAGAATTGGAGGATCGCCTCAATGCTATGGAGGTCCAACAAATACCTGGCCTGGATTTAGGAGACTTGGGTTTAGTTCCTGTATTGGTCATTCCTCCAAAGTTCAAGGTCCCTACCTTTGCCATGTACGATGGAGTCTCTTGCCCTGAGATGCATCTAAAGTCTTATGTCCGCAAGATTCAACCATACACACCTGATCCAAAGCTTTGGATCCATTTCTTCCAAGAAAGTCTGGTAGGAGCTCAACTCGAGTGGTTCTATCAATTGGAGAGTTCTCGCATCCACACCTGGGAGGATTTAGCTGGGGATTTTTACAGACAATATCAGTACAATGCTGATCTTGCACCAACTCGTGTGCAGTTGCAGAACATGACAATGGGTTCTGACGAGAGCTTCAAGGGATATGCCCAAAAGTGGAGAGATTTGGCTGGCAGGGTGCAACCTCCTTTAACTGATAGGGAGCTGATTGACATCTTCATGGGAACTTTGACCGGGCCTTTCTTCAATCACTTAATTGGAAGCTCCTCATCCGGGTTCACCGAGCTAATACTAACCGGCGAGAGGGTTAAGGCTGGCATCAAGAGTGGAAAGATCCAAGGAATTACATCCTCGGATACTCAGATAATTCCCTACAACAGAAAGAAAGAGTCCAATGCTGCAAACAGTCAACATGCAGGGGCAGTCCTGATCTCTGGTTCAACGTCACGCTGACAACAACCAAAGGGAAGTCAACGAAGGCCAGACGAGCCCAAGAGACAGTTCACCAACATCAACATGTCGTTGTCTCAAGCACTGCAACACTTGTTAAGGATGAATCTGATTGCATTAATAGGGCCTCATCCAAACCCCAAGACTTCATCCCTTAACTAAAATCCTAATGCAACATGTGCTTATCATTCTGACAGTCCTGGACATGACACTAACGACTGTTGGGCATTGAAGTACAGGATTCAGAATTTGATTGATGCCAAGGAGATTGAGTTTGGTCCACCAGAGGCCCCAGCATGATCACTGCTCCTATGCCAGCTCATTGAGATTGTGTTTGTTTCTTTTTGAATTTTCAAAGTTGTAATCTTTTGTTATTCAAACAATTATCTTTTAATGTCAAACTCTGTTTCATTAATGCATTGCATATGTTTGTCTTGAATTCATACATTCGTTTTCACTACTCTTATGCTTTCTTTTTGACATTTAACTCTTGATAAAAAGCTGCAAGCCTTTAGAGGGAGGATGATGAAACAATACCATAATCTCATATAGTATGCTTTTGAACAGACCTTGCTGATGATGTACAAGCATTTCTTTCAATTCCCAAACACTGGAGTTATAAGGAAGATAATCCCTAGTCAACCCCTTTGAGCCAAAGAAGTGGGAGTTTTCTGTTCTAAACAAATCAAAACCTTTGATTTAAACCTGGGGCAGGGTAGTATCTCAGTTAATTCAAAATAAAATGCGCATTGAAGTCGCAAACTCTCAGTTCGTAACACAACGAACAACGTCAAAAACAAAAGAAAGCATTCCTTTGGAATCAAAAGACAAGGGTGGTTCCCTATCACATAGGCAGTCAATCTCTCAAAAGAGAAAAGCCCACCAAGCCAAAACCTGTAAAGGAGGCTAAAGAAAGTTGGGGCATCCCATTGACTGTGATCTCGAAAACAGAGATCGTCAGGAAAAAGTTAGGGATAACAAATCAAAATCAAAATAGAGAGGTCATTACAAATCCTCAACAACGTGAAAAAATTTTGCAAAAGAAAAAAGGAGATGATGACTGTCTCCCATTTCAATTGGTGAACCATCACCCAAAAGTCGTTCCAAACTCAAACAGAGTGCGACGCACAATTAACTGAGCTTAGGATTAAAGAACATCACGAAGAGCGGATGGGTACAAATATACTTTGAGCCTTTATCCTTTGTTTCCTAAACCGTGAACCAAGCCACGTTACAACCCTTCAAAAGTCCTAATTGAAGCATGGGTTAGTTCGAAAGCATACTGTTACAAAAGGTATCCTGACTCCTGTAAGGCTTTACTCCAAAATCTTGTGTTGATTTGTCTTATGAAAAGTTTTCTGCTAAAAAACGCATTTTTGAAAACTTCAAGACTGACATAAACTTTGCATTGCTTGAATATCACTATTTACATTTGGCTATTTGTTTGACAGCGAAGAAATTCATACAGCGAATGTTCGGAGGAACGAAAACTCTCTCAGTGAGTAAAATCACTTTAAAAAGGATGACACTTCCAACGACAAGTCTCCTATCAACAAGGGGCATGACATGTCACTATCTAGTTAACCTGGGGCAGTCCAGTCAAGGTCCAACAGGTCTTTCAAGTTCAGTTGATCTGGGGCAGTCCAGTCAAGATTTCAATAAATCTCTCAAAAGTTCAGTGAACTTGGGGCAATCCAGTCAAGATTTCAACAAAATCTCTCAATTACAGATTCACTTGGGGCAAGTCTCCCTCACCATCACTTGGGGCATTCGAATGTCAAAAGTGTTCAAACAATTCCTTCATCACCTGTTGGAAGATACAGTTTTACACGGACTCATCATGAAGCAACCCTACACAGGTTCCTTCTCAAAACCTCAGATGTAGTTTTACACGGACTCATCATGAAGAAACCCTACACCGGTTCCATCCCAATCCAAGATGTAGTTTTACACGGACTCATCATGAAGCAACCCTACACCGGTTCCTTCCCAATCCAAGATGTAGTTTTACACTGACTCATCATGAAGCAACCCTACACCGGTTCCTTCTCAACTCAAGATGCAGTTTTACACGGACTCATCATGAAGCAACCCTACACAGGTTCCTTCTCAACTCAAGATGCAGTTTTACACGAACTCATCATGAAGCAACCCTACACAGGTTCCTTCTCAACTCAAGATGCAGTTTTACATGGACTCATCATGAAGCAACCCTACACTGGTTCCTTCTCAAATCCAAGATGCAGTTTTACACAGGCTCATCATAAAGCAACCCTACACAGGTTCCTTCTCAAATCCTCAGATGTAGTTTTACACGGACTCATCATGAAGCAACCCTACACCGGTTCCTTCCCAATCCAAGATGTAGTTTTACACGGACTCATCATGAAGCAACCCTACACCTGTTCCTTCCCAATCCAAGATGCAGTTTTACACGGACTCATCATGAAGCAACCCTACACCGGTTCCTTCTCAACTCAAGATATAGTTTTACACGGACTCATCATGAAGCAACCCTACACAGGTTCCTTCTCAACTCAAGATGCAGTTTTACACGGACTCATCATGAAGCAACCCTACACAGGTTCCTTCTCAACTCAAGATGCAGTTTTACACGGACTCATCATGAAGCAACCCTACACTGGTTCCTTCTCAAATCCAAGATGCAGTTTTACACGGGCTCATCATGAAGCAACCCTACACCGGTTCCTTCTCAACCCCAGATGTAGTTTTGCACAGACTCATCATGAAGCAACCCTACACTGGTTCCTTCTCAAATCCAAGATGCAGTTTTACACTGACTCATCATGAAGCAACCCTACACCGGTTCCTTCTCAACCTCAGACACAGTTTTATGCGAACTCATCATCAAGAAACCCTACACCGGTTCCTTCTCAAAAGGTTCTTGTAATCCCCAACCAGAGAGCCTTACAGAATCTAATTCCCCTCAGAATCAAGTTTCAATATCCCCAACGGAGCTAAGACTTCCAATTATCAATCCCCAAGCAGAGTGAAGACTCTTATTTTTAGTTCCCCACAGAATATTCAAATATTCTCCAGTGAAGATCTCCTCAAGACAGGAATTCCCCAGTAGATTGGCATACATCCCAAGCTCCGGATTCCCCGACAATGGTCCCAGGACTTCTCATCCTCAACGATCAAAGATTCTTGCCCTCCCCTGCAGCAGCCAAGGAATTATCTTCCCCGGCAGCAGTCAAGATTCTTCTGTTTTCATCCATCCAGGATTCATGTATCCTCAGCAAGACAGCTCATCAGCTTACCTGCGCATCCATCACATTCATATCATAAACATTGATAACATACATTGCATCATGCATCATGACATTGCATACAACTAATTCTTCACCTTTTCAGGAAGGATCAGTCGACAGACAAAGATCATCATCTTCCGAGATTCTTTCTAGAAATAGTTCAGATGTGACCCAAACACGGCGACATTCTGATACTTATTCCAGATTCATTCAGATGCAGTTTTACACTGACTCATCATCAGGAAACCCTACACCGGTTCCTCTTCAAACCCAGATGCAGTTTTACACGGACTCATCATCAGGAAACCCTACACTGGTTCCTTCTCCACTTCAAGACTTTTGAAAACAGTTTACGGACGCTTCCCAACAACGGATGCTGTTCTATTGCTTATTCAAGGTCAAGACTTCTGAAAACAGTTCACGGGTTCTCCAAGTAACGGATGTTGACCTATTGCTTGTTCAGATTCTTCTCAACTTTTGAAAATAGTTTACAGACGCTTCCCAACAACGGATGCTACTCTATTGCTTATTCAACTCCAACTCCTGAAAACAGTTTACGGGTTCGCCAAACATGGATGTCAATCTATTGCTTGTTCAGACCCCTAGTTCAGAGGTGTTCCAAAACATGGATGCCTTTCTGATACTCGTCCACTTACCAATGACATACAGTTCAACATTTCCATATGGCATCTTTAAGCCCATCATCCTACCAGCAATTCCCAGATGGCATCTATAAGCCCATTCCCCGACAAGGTTCTATCACATCCTTAGATGGCATCTTTAAGCCCATCACCAAATGGCATCTGTAAGCCCATTCCCTCTACCATCAAATCACCGAGTTCAAATTTTTGGGCACTCTAGTGTCCAATCTCCTTTTACCTTCGAGTCGCGAACGACAAACTTGCCAATCTAGCTCTTCAGGTTCAAGAAGATTGAACAGGGGCAACTGTTGTACCCCAAAATTTGCCCTCCTCTTTTTCCATAAGAAATCACAGCTTCGGGCTTTTCCTGATTTTTCAGACTAGCTCAAGAATCGGTCAAACAGAATTTTCTTGTCAGTCAGACAAAATTAGGGTTTTCATTGATTTTAAAGCAGTTCAGGTAGATTGTTGAGGTTTGGTTGAGTTGGCTCGGGTTTTGATCAGGCAGACGCTTCTTTGACATTTAATCAAGAACCAGGGTTTGTGCGCGCAGAAAGAATTAATTTTACAGTTCTTTTCAGTTTACTCTTAGATTTGGATTAAGGCAGTTGAATCAAGACTTTGCAGTGTTTTATTTAATCAGTAAAGGCTAAGGCATTTGATTTGAGATGAGATAAAAGTTGAGGTGCTTAAATTGAGAATCTGCAGTGTTGATTTAATCAGTAAAAAGATAAGTATCTGGATGTTGGTTTGATTAACTGTGCATTGTGTAATTGGAGCGTCGGGTTTATTATTGATCGATGCTAAAACCACAATGTTTATTAATTGTTTATCTATTCTAAGTTAGGATAATTGGAATTTATTTCCATTTATTATAATTTAAAGAATTTATAAGTAATTAAATAGACAGCTGAAAAAAGGAATTAACTGATCAAAAAGGATTTTTCTTTTATTCATCTTTAATTGTTTTGTTACAAATTATTATTTGAACAACGGTAAATTTATTTACATTTTTGTTTATAATAATAATAATTTTACAAATGATTAAATTTGAAATAAAACTATCCTAAATATTCCTAAGTCTTCAAATCTTCAGCTTCTACTGCTACTCCTCTCCATTTGATTTTTTATCTGCAAAAAGAAAAGAAAATTCAAAGCAGATAAAATAATTAAAGGTAGACAGTTAAAAATGAATTCATCATTAAAGGCGACTGGTCGGAATCAGTTTTCCCTCTCTGCAAATCACGAGATTTCTCCCGGTTCACAAAGAGGGATGAAATGTCTTGCAATTTAAGAATGAAATGCATAAAAGTATGATTGCACAAATTCAAAATTTACACACATGCTGCCTAGTTTCAAGTTTTCAACCAAAGGAACCAAATCAATTGAAAAGTGCACAAAGTTGCATAGTTCATAAAATGCCAAACAAAATCCAAAGGCAAACTGAACTGAACTAGAACCACAAAGTTCCAATTTCAAACTTTCCACAAGCTGCCAAAAAGGCTATTCAAAACAAGTACAAAATGCTGTCACAAAGAAGCAGAAAATATGGAAAAAGAGATAAGAGTTATGAAGAGGAAAGCAGCTAGTGCAAGCAACATCAAGGTTACATCATTTTCAGACCAGTCACCTTTTCAGAATAAGGACATCATAAGCAATAAAAAATGCTTAAATTGTCAAGAGAGAGAGAAAGAAGAGAGAAAGAGAAGATAGGCTTACAGGCTTAGGTTTGAAGAAGAAATATATAAAACAAACTGAGATAACACAGTGAAAAAGAGGGCAGAATAATATATCAAGAAGCTCAAAACAAAAAGCAAAAGGGTCTCGAAACTGTAACAGAAGACAGTCCTGCCTGAAACAAACTCTCAAAGCATATCAACCCTCTAAGCTTGTAATCACTAAAAGCTCAAGCCTTACCTGCTGCAAAGAAACCAATTCAAAACCTCAAAAGGCCTTTCAAACAAAAACCTTTATCCTTTTTCAACAGCAAGATAAAGCTCAACCTTAAAAGCCCTCTTTCAAAAACCTGCATAAGCCTTTGCCTAAAAACAGCATAAGCCTAAACTTGTTCAAGCCTATCAAACACATAACCTGTGTTAAGCCTCAAGCTCAACCTGTTACAAACCTGAAACAAATGACCAAACTTCCAGGCCTTAAACTCACATAACATCAAGCCACATAGACCCAAAAAAGCCTAACCTGTAAAAGGCCCCAAAAAGCCATCAACCTGTCAAGCCTAAAACTTGTGGAAGTCCAAGCTTCCAGCCTTTCAACCAGCCTTAGAGCAACAAACCATACCCAAATAATACCCTCAGAATACTCTCATCATAGGGTTCACAAACCTTCAAGGCAACACAGATACAAGCAAGCCAAATGAACTCTCAGAACTGTAAAGTTCGTCATCAAGTAACGAAACCAACATTTCAATAAGCACACGAAGCATACAGAAGAGAAAAAGAAGCATACAAGTCTGCAAACATACTAGGCAACTGAGGCAAAAGGTAGAAGAGGAAAAGGCGAATATATCAAACATCCCGAAGCAACACTCAGATTCTATAAGCATATCAAAGGCATAGCAACGTACAAAGGCAAACATCCAAAGAGACAAGAAGTAGAAAAGAGGTGATAAAGTAAGGGTTTTCAAGCTTATCATCATTAAACCCTAAAATACAAAAAAAAGAAGCAATACAAAAGTACCAGGTTCTCCAACAAAACAAGCAAGCTAGCTCATCAGCGCCTTCCCCTCGCCTCTGGCCGCCACAACGCCTCCCATTCCTCTCCTCCTCCATCTCCAAGGTCAGAGGTAGTATTCTTATACCCTTTTCATGCATTTCAAATGGCAAACAAAAACACATAATATCAGAATACGAAATCAGAACATGCAAGGACAGAAATAACAAACCCTAAAAACGTCCAAAATCGTTACCTTTTTTTCTCATTTTTTGCGTTGCCAAACCAATGGAGGGAAGAGGACGAACGGAGGCGCTCGGTGGCCTTGGACGGAGGATTGCATCAGTGGTCATGGCGAAGAAGATAAGGAGGAAGACGAAGCGATGACAACGGCGCCTCTGTGTTCAAACAAACCCTAATCTGATTCCAAATGAAACAACAAAACGAACCCTTGGCAAATGTTTCAAACCGTTTGGGCCGTTTCACTTAAGCCCAATGGCTTTTTTTTGGCATGCACCCCCATACGTTGCTACTTTGTTTGGGCCAACATAAGCCCCTTTAGCCCATCCATTTCTTTTACAAATCAATAATTATTTTCATTATATCCTTACATACCTTAATTTCCTTTTTCTTTAAAATAAATAATACATTAATTTTACTAAATTTTGTTTATCACATTTAAAATAAATATTAGACTTTTTTTATCTAGGTTTAAACATTTTCGTTTTATTAAAACTTTTTTTAGTTTACATAAGAAAATATTAACATAAGTATATAAAACATTAATTTTCCTTAAATTTGAAACATTTTTCTTTTCTTTTTTATACATAAGAATATTCATTAATACACTAACATTAATACATAATTCATAGAACTTAAAACATTTTCTTTTTCTTAAACTTAAAACTTTTTTTCATTAAAAATGTTTGTACATACTTAAACAAAAAGACAAATATCCAAAAAGAATAAATGAACAATACTTAATTATTACGTTAAAATTCACATTTCCACCTTGTAAATAAATCACATTCATACACTTACACATTTACAATACACAAATACGTCGATACATTTACTTTGCTTTACACATATACATTTGCTTTATTCTTATACCTTGCTATACATTTGATACATATTACATTTGTGATCGCAATTCGATTTGGTTGTAAATTATTTGGATACTACTCTCCTACAAGTCTCATCCCCCATTTGTGAATAATTGTACCCCCATCCCCGGATACTCATTTGTAATAGTTTAGGACTTTAAATTCCCGCAATTTATCGCTTTCGAATTATACCATAGTTAGACCTAGGGTTTGTATGTAAATAAAATCAAACGCTAGATAACCTAATACAAGACAAATACATGAAATCAATACACAATCACACTTGCACCCCTAGGGTAATCCCTCTTGTTGCCTTCCAAAATGGGCCATGCTTGCACGTCGAGTTTCTTTGGCAAAAACATTTCAAATGATCATAAGTCCCTCGATGACGCTTTCGAAAGTTACCTATCAAAATGATCATAGTCCCTTCAAGCAAAAATTGCCAAAGACACTTGGCACCATTGCATTCATGGTCCATACGATGACCCGCGCCTGTCCCGTTAAACATCCTAAACGCAAGATTGTCCACCAAATACAATGGTGGAACAAAATTGTTAAAAGGGTTAAAACATGAGAAAAAACCTTTGAGTACAATAGGGTAGAAAAACTCTTAGTTACTTGATCAAACTTGCAAAAACGCTTGCCTACTTTTCAAAACCACACTCCACAAACACTTTCAAAACAAACTCTCAAAAACATTTGAAACATCTTTTTGAAAAGATACACACCTTTGTAAAACACTCAAACACGAGTCATTACATTGGTTGCCTAAGACAAGACATCTCTTTCAAAACATTTTCAAAACACACACACACACACACACACACACACACACACACACCATTTCAAGCAATTGAAAATCAAAGGCAAGTGATCTAAACAAGTAACTAAGAGCCCATGGATAACCATGGATGAAGAGGGTGCTAATACCTTCCCTTTTCATAATCTACCCCCCGAACCCACGAAACATCTCAAAAGGTTTTTCCTGTGCTTTTTAACCTTTCCTTTAGGATAAAATAAAAAGTCGGTGGCGACTCTTACTCAACCGAACAAGTGCGAAAACAAACGCAAAACTCAAGTCAGTTCTCCCACCGTATCACACCGTGTAAGGAAGAAAATAAGAAAAATGGCAAGACAGGGTTCTGACACGGGTACCCGTGTCATAGGACACAGCCCGTGCCATAGGACACGGCCCGTGCCATAGGACACGGCCCGTGTCCCTCTTACTGGGATTAAAACTTGGAAAAATGGCAGGACAGGGTTCTGAAACGGGTGCCCATGTCACAGGACAGGGCCCGTGTCAGCTCGTCTAGGATAGAAAAATCATGTAGGGATAATCAAAGGGTCCTGACACGGGTGCTCGTGTCACAGGACACGGCCCGTGTCAGCTAGGCACCCAAATTCTTGATTTTTGAGACTTTTTGTTGATATTTTTGGATCATTAATGGTTTGTAATAATAATTTAGTTTTAATTACTTGTCTTCCCCCATTTGTAAATTTTTATCCCCATACCATAAATGATGTAATAGCATAGGATATTTAGTTTCTGCAATTTATCGCTTTCAAATATAAATGCTATTAATTATGATTTTTATGGCAAGACATAAAATCAACAAGTAGCAAACCCTAATTCAAGAACAAATGCATGAAAACAAACACTTTTCACACTTGCACCTCTAGGGTAATCCACACTTGTTGCCTCGGATAAAAAATAGTCATGTCCCTTGAACGTGGGATACTTTAGCAATGACCCTCGAATACATGATTGTAGTCCCTTGATGACCCTTCGATGTTGCCTTCGGTAAACGATCTTAGACCCTTTAAAAAAATTGCTAAGGTATCCTACAATGTTGCCTTCTATGACTACACGATGACCCACGCCCGTCCCTTCACAACCAATCATAGGGCTTCTTATCAATCAATGGTAAGGTAGAAATATCTAAAGGAAGAGGAAAAGAACTAAGACTTTTGAGTAGGTAGAACGCTCGTAGTTTCTTGCTCACAACCATTTTCAAAACATCTTTCAAACGCACCAACACTTTCAAATGAAACATTTTCAAATATCAACACTTTGTATACATTCTTATAGAGACGGAAATCATTACAAATTTATCCTAAACGAAGGCACTTATTAAAAACTTTCAAAAGACAATCACAAACACATTTCGCACAAAGAATTTCAAAAATGATCAAGGAACTAAGAGCCCGTAGATAACTATGGATGAAAAGGGTGCTAACACCTTCCCTTTTCATAACCTACCCCCTGAACTCAAGAAAATATCTCAAAAGGTATTTCCTGTTCTTTTCACCCTTTCCTTTATTGGATAAAAGAAAAGTCAGCGGTGACTCTTGCTATCCGCAACAATTACGATAAAATGCAAAACACCCAAGGCAGTTCTCCCACCGTATTATAGAACTGGAGACTCTGCTGGGGGAGATGACTTACAAGTGGGGTTACCTTAGAGACTAGATCAACTTTAAATGCTTTCATTGTTTGACTTGCTTGCTTTACGTTTTGGAGCCTTGTTTGGGTTTTTTATTGATCCTCTACCCAGATCTAGGAACATCATTAGGTAAGTAGAAAACGATTGTGGAAACTGTACAACATAGACCGATATGGTTGAAGCAATGGCTACGTTAGTGCGACACATTGTTTGGTACCAGTATCCCTTGTGTTGAATCGAAGATAATATGGGGCCGCTGAGCGGTGTCATTGTTGTACCCCAAAATTTTCCCTCTCATATTTTCCAAGTTTTTTCTCTTACATAGGTGATTACAAACACTTGATTAAAAAAATATTTTTTTTTGAAGATAAACAAGGATTCTTCGTTTGGCATTTTAACAAAGTCTTTCGATTGGCATGTCAAAGGGACTTTTGATTGGCATATTGACAGGATTCGATTAAGCGCCTAACCTCCTCTAAGCTTGCCTCAAATTTCCAAGATTCGATTGAAGCCTTGGCCTTTTGCTTGTTTGCTGCATATAAGCTTCGACTGGGCATGTGTTTCCTTTGAAACAGCCTCCTTCAATCCAAAAGGGAAGGGCCTCCTGTTAGTGCTCCTTCGATTGCACCATTGGCTTTGCATGCTGGCTTGATTCACAATGCAATGGCTACATGCATGCAAGCTTAATTCCTGCTTCAATTGGGAAAATGATTTCTTTTAATAAAGCTTAATTCCTGCTTCGATTGGGCATTTGGTTTCTTTGGAGCAAGCTTGATTCCTACTTCGTTAGGGCATTTAAATTCTTTGGATCCAGCTTGATTCCTGCTTCGACTAAGAAAATACTCCCTTTGTGTGTGCCTTCAGCGCCCAAAGCAAGAATCCCCTGCAAGTTCCCTTCGATCCACCAGTAGTGACCTCCTGCACGCTTACTTTGATCCACAAAACAATGGACACCTGCATGCAAGCTTCGTTTAGGAAAAGGCTTCTTCAGACCTACCTTTGATCCACTTGACAAAAGGCTGCCTCAGACTTGCCTTTGATCCACAAGGCCAAGGCCCCTTCAACTTGCCTCTGTGTTTACTTTCAACCCATAAGAAAATTACTTCCTCTGGGATTGCCTCCAATGCACAAGGCAATGGTTTCCCTTCATGCCAACGCCCATAAAGTAGTGGCTTTCTTTCATATGTTCTTTGATTCATTAAGCAGTTGGCTTCCCTCATGCTAGCTTTGACTCCACCTCTAAAATATTCAATACACAATTTTCCACATTTTAACACCTATTAAGGTCCATTCGAAGGATACACCAATGGTGCCTTTTGAAGGACATATATGTGGTCCATTCAAAGGATACATAATTTTGGGAAACAAGCTTGTTTTGTCTTTTGATTAGTATTGATTCAAGATGCTTGCCTTTGATCCACAAGGAAAAGGCTCCCCCTTCATTTGGCCTTTGATTCACCAAGCAAAGGTTTCCTCTTCATGCCTACCTTTGTTTCACAAGCATAAGATTTCTACATTTTGAACATACATTGGTGGCTGTTGTACCCCAAAATTTGCCCTCCCATATTCTTTAAGAAATTGCCAAGTCATGCTTCAAAATTCCCCAAGGGTTGCACAGTTCAAGGGCCTCCTAAGCAGTCAAAATTAGGGTTTTGGTTCTGATCAAGAAAATGAAGTTTCCAAGGGTCCAATCAAGTCCCACATGCCTATAAATATGGTCAAGCATCCTCATATCAAGTTTCAAGACTTTCAGCACAAAATTGCACAGTCAAAACCCTAATTGCACTACAGTCAACTGTAGGGGCAAAATGGTCATTTGGCAGTCAAAAGTTCAAATTTTTGGTCAACATCTCATTTTTAAGCCACAAACATCATTTGATCAATGCTTGATCATGATTCTCAAAGCTTGGCTCAAAAATCATCAAGATGCAAAAGTTTCCTTATTTGGACAGTTGAAAAAGTCAACTGTAAATTGACCAGGGCATAACTTTCACATGGATTATCAGAAAAATTCCATCCAAAGCTCATTTTTAATAGAAAGACATTTCCTACAACTCATCTTCATACTTCAAGTCCAAGAAATGCTCTCACAAAAAGTTATCAATTTCAACATTATAGGTCATTTTCAAAAGTCAACAAAAAGGGACTTTAAGTCAAAAGCCATAACTTGAGATTGGTGAATCAAAATGACATGGGACCAAAGGCATTGGTTAGAGGACTCAAAGAACTTTCCAAAATGTCCAAGAACATGAGCAAAGCTTAAAAATTGAGCAAGTTATGCCTTGTAGAAGTTGGGAAATGTTTGGATATTTTGAAAAGTCAACATTGCTTCAAATGACCTGAAATTGCTAATGGGCCTATTTTTCTTCCACAATTCATTATCCAAGGCATGTGCACGACCACTTGTCCCAAAGGGAAGTTTTTATTCATTTTTTATTTATTTATTTGGATTTTTATTAATAATAATTCATTTAAATTAAAATAAATACATGAAAAATGCTAAACCTAGTTTTTCAATCTTTTTGTGCATATTATATCCTCAAGATTTCGTGCCTAGCTAAATATGGAAAGAACCAATGCAATTGGATGTGATTTGTATCAAAAAGCATGTGAAAAAGATTTGAAAATCATGGTTAAAAAATCAAATATTGCATTCATCAATTCATGGATTGTGGACCAATTTTATTTGACCTAATTCACTCATACATAAGTAGAGAACACAACCCTAATGCCATTGACCACTCAGCTGCGCTACAGACCAAGCATTGAACTTGAAAATTTTTGCCAAAAACTCAATTCTGAAAACCTAGTTCTAGGGCGATTCAAGGCAAGATTTTAATCTCATTAGCTTGCTAAGGCTTCATAGAAGGAATTTGGATCAAAAACCACAAGCTCTCGTGCCCAGAAACGTGAGAACGATCTCACCTGTACAAAGAAAATTTCTCATTCGTGCATCTCAATTCATGCATTTTTTGTGAATTTTAACGCTTGATTCATGTTTATCGTTTGATTCTAATGCTAACCCAATGGTTTAATTTTGTTTTCGTGCCCCATATGAAGATTCACCATTAGTGACATCTAGGGTTCTCAGGTTTTCAATTTGGGTATTTTCCATCCCTGTAAAATTGAGACACATCAATGCCATGAACAAAACCAGCTCGCTTAGACGAAAAGAATGGCATGCTCGCGCTTAATTTATATGCCAAGGGGGCCTAATCGCTATTATCCAAATAAGCATGTTTTGAGGGGGTTCAAAACCCCCGTTAAATGTTTGTTATTTTTTCAGGAAAACAAATCAACGAGGAAGATGACTCGGTGGCATAAGCTGATTGGTTAATTCAAAATTTCGCGCGGAAAACCAAGCATTAACGCGTTTTGTTTTATTATATTTATTCGTTATATTACTTACAGATAAGCAAGACAGCAGGGTTGGCAAGCGCGTTGGCTGGTAATCTCTAGGACCTGGGTTCGAGCCCCAGGTCCTCACTATTGCCATATTATTTTTCAATAAATGTTCCCATGCAGTTTCAAGGCTGAAGCGTCTCATGCACCTTCAAAATCCAACGTCCACGCGTCCCAGGAGATTCAATCAGTGGCCACAATCTGAAGAACATGATGCACTCAGTCAACAAAGATCCATGCCAGCGCAAAAAGTCTTACAGGCCAAGGTTATTGGGCTTAAATTGCTAGCCATTTACCTCACAATTGGGGACAACACCCCCCTGAGGTTTGCAATGTTTTTTTTGTTGTTTTTTCTTTTTCTTACTTTCAATTATTATTTTTTAATTAATTCTGTTAATTTAATTATATTTTCATAAAACATAAAAATAGTAAAAAATCAGAAAAGAGAAAAAAAATAATAAATATTTTATTTTAGTATTTTCATAAATAAATTGCATAAATTCATTTAGTTATTAAATTAGGGTTAATTATAATATTTTCATAATAAAAATCTAAAAAATATAGAATTAGGGTTTAATTAATTTTTATTTTTTTTGTTTTTCTTTCATAATAATTAAATAATTAAATATTTATTTTTGTAATTAAAATTGCATGTAAATTAATTAGGGTTAATTTTAGGTTAAAATTCAATCTTTTCTTAATAAATTAAAAACAACTAGAATTAGGGTTAGCATTTATTCTAATTA
Organism: Vicia faba; assembly: GCA_948472305.1. Lineage (NCBI taxonomy): Eukaryota > Viridiplantae > Streptophyta > Magnoliopsida > Fabales > Fabaceae > Vicia > Vicia faba. The sequence continues at coordinate 304,623,472 of OX451741.1, forward strand.
ATTCTTTTTCCCACTAAACATAAAATACCAAAAAATACCAAAAACAATTTCTCCTTCTTTTTCTTTATTAATTAATTCCATGTAATTTAATTTTGCAAAAGGGTCCAACGCCCTCGTTTTTTTAATTCTCATTTAATTCCCGTATTTATTTTCTATTCTTTATAATATTTATGTATCTCTCCCAAGGCCTTGTAATTAATTTCTCGCACTTTTAATTCTTTATTTTATTTACTTTCTTTATTTTTCTGTCAAATCGGGTTCAAGAAATTTTGGCGATGTGGACCCGCGCCGTTTGTAATAGTTTAGAATTTTTACTTCTCGTATTTTTAACTGTTAATCAAGGCATGAAAGAATGTATGGACAAAACTAAAAACAAACGTTAGATCACCAATAACATGACAAAAGACAAAAATATTTGAATCTGACACACAAATCACACACCACCCCTAGGGTACGCCTCACCGTTGCCTTGCCTCGAAAGGTGATCGTCGAGTAGAGGATGTCTTAGTAAGTCCTCATGATCTGGGAACCTGGAATGAGGGTAGCTTCTAAGGTGTCTTCCCATTGCTCTGGTGATCACCATGTCCCGAACCTCGAATTGACCCGAACACCTCCAACGGTGGTGCTACCTACCTCTTAATGGTGGGATGGCACTATTTTAAAGGACATCTACACAGACGAATTCCTTAGGGTAGGTAGACGACTCTAGATACTTGCTCTAATTTCAAAACCAATCAAAAAAATACTTTTCACACCGACACCTTTTCAAAAAGCTTTCGAAAGCATTTTTCAAACACTCTTGAGGACCGATACAAGAGTCGAACTGAAATTTTCAAAGAAACTTTTTAAAACCCACAGTTGAAAAGCAATCAAACCATTTTTGAAAACACAAATGAGCAAGTATCTAAGAGCCCATGGATAACCATGGATAGAAAGGGTGCTAACACCTTCCCTTTCTATAACCTACCTCCCGAACCGAGAGCAATCTCTTTAAAGAATTTTTCTGTGCTTTTGTCCTTTCCATTTGGAGAAAATAAAAGACGGTGGCGACTCTTGCTTCCGCGACATTTCGCGAACCAGCGTTAAAAAGTCAGTTCCAGATCCACCGATCACAGAACTGGCGACTCTGCTGGGGAAATAAACTTAAAGTGAGGTGTACCTTAGGGTTAGTTCATAACTGTGTTTTCAATTGTATTGATTTGTGTGCTTTAAATTGTGGGTTGCTTGGGAGTTCTATAGATCCTAACCCGGATCTGGGGGATACCTTCTTAGAAAGTAGCAACAAGACTGTGTGGGAACTGTGCGGGGTATACCGACATGGTTGAAACAGTCTGCTACGTTGATGTGGCACTTTGGTGTGTACCGGTAACCCTTGAGTTCAGTCAAGGAGAGTACGGGGCCTCCGCGTGGTGTCGTGAAGCATCAACAGACCTTAGGAACCTTAATTGAACTATCTTGGCCTCTTTAGGGTAGTGAGATAACTGACTTTGGTGCAGTCCGAGGTTGGTTGATACTCGATACTACACTCAATTGAGGGTTGCTTTCCTGGAATATTTCGGTCGCCAGTTCAGTGGCTAAATCGAAACGATGAACAATGAAAGCAATCCCGTGATATTGGGACCCTTAGAACCCGGTTACTTTGATAGGACAGGTTGAACCCACCAACTTCAAGAGGGTACTACCCAGACCCCATGCTGGCCTTAAACCCTAAGGGCTTGTCTTGTGTGCCTTGTGTGCCTTACATGTTTGTCTTTGTAAATATCTGTGGTGTGTTTAATCATAGCATCATGACATCATCCAGCATCATATGCATTGACTAACCATTTCAGGGGTTCGAATTTTCATCTTTGTTCTGGTTTTGTAGGACATGGAAACTGTTCGTACAAAGACAATTCAAGTCAGTCTTGTAAGGATCCCTCCTCAGCTTAAAGAGCTTATATCCAGGATTCCCGAGAACTCTTCATTCAGTGAAAGGCATGGAAGCCTCATCAGCTTGGTCAACACCAACATTGAGGAAGATATGATCAAGGTCCTGTTCCAATTCTTTGACCCTCTGCATCACTGTTTCACCTTCTTGGACTATCAGTTGGTACCTACATTGGAGGAGTTATCCCGGCTCCTGAAGATCCCTATCCTTGATCAGCTACCCTACAACGGTACGGAAAAGGAACCTAAGCTTGAAGAGATTGCTAAAGCCTTGCACCTACAGTCATCTGACCTCAAGGGACATTGGGAAGTTAGAAGTGGTATCAAAGGGTTCTTAGCCAGGTTTCTGTTTGAAAAGGCCCATGAATGTTGGAACTCCCTTGACTTGCAAGCTTTTGAAGAAGTTGTGGCCCTCCTTGTCTATGGTTTGGTGTTGTTCCCTAACCCAGATCAGCTTATTGATATCAGTGCTGTCCAGATCTTTATGTCCAGGAATCCTATACCTACGTTGCTAGGGGACATCCTTCACTCATGTTACACTCGAACCATGAGAAAAAGAGGTGTCCTTATGTGTTGCACTCCTCTCCTGGGAAGGTGGTTTATTTCGCACCTTCCACAATCAGTTTTGAAGAATGAGCGGGGTTTGAGATGGTCACAACGGTTGATGACTCTTACACATGCAGATATACATTGGTGCCCTCGGTCCAGAGAAGATGTCACTATCATTGATCGTTGCGGGGAATACCCTAATGTTCCTTTACTTGGAATCAGAGGAGGTATTACTTACAGCCCATGCCTGGCTTGGAGACAGTTTGGTTATGCTCGGAGGGATGGTCCTCATGACATGTTAATTCCTGACATAGTTTTTGACTTCGACAACGATACTCAAGGATTTCGCCAGAGATTTATCAGAGCCTGGAGGATGCCCAGTAGGATAGACAACAAGACACTGGGGCATAGGAACTCCATCCCGTTGGAACCTTATCTCAAGTGGGTACGAGCCCGCTCCCAGAAGTTAGTGATGCCCTATCCTCATATGCTCCCAGTAATCAAAGAACCGGTCTTGGAAGGAGAAGTGTCCTACACTATTCAGCACCCCGATATGCCCACATCCTGGGAAGAGATGCAAAAGAGCTGGATCCAGCTTAAGGAAGAACGGAATTCTCTTGAGACTAGTCTACATGCCAGTGAAAAGAAGGTCTTGGAGCTCACCCGCCTGTTACATGAGGAGAGGAATCTCAACACTAACATAGCTCCAAAGAGGATGCGCAATGTATTTTGGGATTGTTTTGCTTTTGTTTTATTTTGCCTATGAGGCTTTGATGTACTAAACAGTTATTTCCTTAATGATAACGTGTGTTCCTTTTTGTCTACAACAAATTTGAACTTTCGAACCCTTGAATGCATTGCATAAACACATCTCATTCATCATGTGCATAGCAGGTTTTTCCTCTTTTCAGGTTGCTTACAGTTCTTCGCTGTTTATTTCAGCATCATGAATCCTGACTCGTCATCAACTGAGACATCCATCAAAGCTCTTCAGGCGCAGAATGCGCAGTTTCAGGAATTAATCAAGGGTTTGGCTCAAGGCCAAGAAGAGCTGAAGGCTCTGCTCCTGAAGAAGGAGAAGAAGAAGAAGAGAAGAACTGTTCTGTTCAACTCGGGCCGAAGGTTTGGCAACACTCTGCAGAATGAAGAGGCTGGTTCTTCTGTTGGCAAGAGTACTCCTCAAATAGAAAAGGGTCCTAGTCCGGTAGTCTCCGACAACGAGACTGATTTTGATGAAGAGCAGTACCCTCCGGCAGAAGACCGTTACAAGCAGCTGGAGGATCGGTTGAATGCTATGGAAATACAACAGGTACCTGGGCTGGATTTTGGAGATCTGGGTTTGTCTACTGGTGTGATCATTCCTCGGAAGTTCAAAGCACCATCTTTTACTAAATATGACGGGGCGTCTTGTCCCAAGCTACATCTCAGGTCCTATGTTTGGAAAATTCAACCGTACTCAGCGGATAAGAATTTGTGGATCCACTTCTTCCAGGAGAGTCTTTCAGGGACTCATCTCGAATGGTTTTATCAGCTGGATGGGACCAAGGTTCGTAACTGAGAGGAGCTGGCTACTGCTTTCTACAAGCAGTATCAATATAATACCGACCTTGCCCCTACACGTACCCAACTCCAGGGTATGTCGTTAGGTTCAAGTGAAGGTTTTAAGGAGTACGCTCAGAAGTGGAGAGACCTGGCTGGCAGGGTGCAGCCTCCATTGACTGATCGGGAGTTGGTAGACATGTTCTTGGGGACCCTATCTGGGCCATTTTTCAACCATCTCATTGGGAATTCGTCTGCAGGGTTCACTTATCTGATTATGACTGGAGAGAGAATTGAGGCTGGGTTGAAGTCTGGAAAGATTCCGAAGGGTGCACCGTCTAGTTCTGAGAAGAAACCCTTCAAAAAGGAGGCTAGTGCTGTATATGGCTCCCGGAGATCAGAAAGATTTGAGCACCGCCAATTTGTCAGTGCGGTAACGATTGCCAAGCCTGCTGCCGCTCCTCGGCCGACCAATCCTCAAAGGGCTGAAAGACCCCGGAGAGAGTTTACCCGTTTGAGCATGACCTTATCGCAGATCCTGCCACAGTTGCTCTCAACCAATTTAGTGACTGTCAGAGAGGCTCCGAAGTTCCCCAATACTACATCTCCTAAGTACAACCCAAATGCTCGTTGTGCTTACCATTCTGATAGCCCGGGGCACTCCACTGACGACTGTTGGGCATTAAGGAGCAAGCTGCAGGACCTTATTGACGCCAAGGAGGTACAGTTTGAGGCATTTGAGAAGCCTAATGTAGTGACGGCTCCCCTGCCTTCTCATGGAGTGAATGCTATTGGGGACGAGGATGAAGTGGATGAAGCTGAGTTTGATAGCTGGATTTACCCGACAACTGACGGTGGACTTAGCAATTGGAGTGAGAAGGACAACCTACCTGTTTCTCTTATTACTAAGTAATGAATTCCTATGTTTTTGGTATTTGTAATAAACAATAAATAAACTCTATGGCCCGGTGTCTTACCCGAGGCACCGTGGTCTCATTTGTGAGGGCATATAAATTGTCATTTCATATATCATAAATGAAAATCTTGGACGTTTTCTCGCATTGCAAATCTTATGCTCCTTTTCTGTCTTTCTTTCCTTTACATATATTTCAAAACAGCTGTATTTACACACACACACACTCATACAGGTTTCAATCCACTCTGGATCTCACTGGTAACGACTCTGCTACTGCCAGTTATGACTTCGAAAATCCGATCAACTTAGCCGAAGACGAAGGTGAATATGATTGCGAAGTGCCTGGCGAGCTTGCAAGACTGTTGCTTTAGAAAGAGAGGGCAATTCAACCCCATGAAGAGCCAGTGGAAACAATAAACTTGGGTACTGAGGCAGACAGGAAAGAGGTAAAGATTGGTGCCAACCTAGAGCTCAGCGTGAATCAACGATTGACTCAGATGCTACATGATTATATGGAGATATTTGCCTGGTCCTACGAAGACATGCCCGGGTTGGATACCGATATTGTGGTCCATCACTTACCTACTAAGGAAGATTGCCCCCCGGTTAAGCAAAAGGTCCGCCGTATGCGTCCAGAGATGTCTGAGAAGATTAAGGCCGAGGTTATGAAACAGTTTGACGCTGGGTTCCTTGCAGTGACTTCTTACCCTCAGTGGGTTGCTAATGTGGTGCCGGTACCTAAGAAGGACGGTAAGGTCAGAATGTGTGTCGACTACAGGGATCTGAACAGGGCCAGCCCCAAGGATGACTTCCCCCTACCTCACATTGATGTCCTTGTTGACAATACAGCTCAGCACAAGGTGTTTTCTTTCATGGATGGCTTTTCAGGTTACAATCAGATCAAGATGGCACGTGAAGACATGGAAAAGACTACATTTGTTACTCAGTGGGGCACCTTCTGCTACAAGGTCATGCCTTTTGGACTAAAGAATGCTGGGGCAACCTACCAACGTGCCATGGTTGCTTTATTTCATGACATGATCCATCATGAGATAGAAGTGTATGTTGACGACATGATCGCTAGGTCCCAGACTGAGGAAGAGCACCTAGATCATCTGCAGAAATTGTTTGACCGGTTGAAATTGTACAAGCTGAGATTGAACCCGAACAAGTGCACCTTCGGGGTAAGATTTGGAAAGTTGCTAGGCTTCGTGGTAAGTGATAAGGGTATTCAAGTGGACCCTGCCAAGGTTAAAGCTATTCAAGAGATGCTAGTTCCTAGGACAGAGAAGGAAGTCAGAGGCTTTTTAGGACGCCTGAATTACATTGCTCGTTTCATCTCACACCTGACTGCTACATGTGAACCAATCTTCAAGCTGCTGAAGAAAGATCAGGTAGTACGTTGGAATGATGAATGTCAGACTGCTTTTGACAGAATCAAGGAGTATCTCCAAGAACCACCTATCCTTATGCCACCGGTTGAAGGGAGACCTCTGATATTATACCTGACAGTGCTTGACAACTCAATGGGGTGTGTGCTGGGGCAGCATGACGAGTCTGGCAGAAAAGAGCACGCCATTTATTACCTTAGCAAAAAGTTTACCGACTGTGAGACCCGATACTCACTGCTTGAGAAGACTTGTTGCGCTTTGGTATGGGTTACTCGCCGGCTGAGACAGTATATGCTGACTCACACTACCTTGTTGATCTCAGAAATGGATCCTATAAAGTACATATTCGAAAAGCCTGCTCTGTCTGGGAGAATTGCAAGATGGCAAATGATCTTGCTGGAATACGACATTCAGTACACGACCCAGAAAGCCATCAAGGGAAGTGTATTGGCAGACCACTTAGCACATCAGGCCGTAGACGACTATCAGTCAATGAACTTCGAGTTTCCGGATGAAAGCATCATGATAGTAACCGATTGTGAAGTACCTGGACCGGATGAAGGACCTGAGGAAGGATCCCGATGGTCTATGCACTTTGACGGAGCCTCCAACGCTTTGGGAAACGGTATCGGCTCTATAATCATATCACCTCAAGGTATTCATACTCCCCTCACTGCCCGACTATGTTTCAACTGTACCAACAACATGGCAGAGTATGAGGCATGCATCATGGGTCTTCAAGCTGCGATCGACCTAAGGATTAAGTTTCTGAGTGTCTTCGGAGATTCCGCTCTTGTGATCAATCAGATCAAAGGAGAGTGGGATACGGAACATCCGAATCTTATCCCTTACAGAGAATGTGTGTTGACCCTGATCCCCCACTTTACAGAGATAACCTTTGAACACTTTCCAAGAGAAGAGAATCAGCTGGCGGACGCGTTATCCACAATGTCTTCTATGTTCAAGGTCAAATGGGACAATGAGGCTCCCCGGATTATCATCTGGAAACTGGACGAACCGGCATACTGTTGCGATCTCGAGACTGAATTGGTGACTGAGAAGCCTTGGTACCATGAAGTGAAGAGATATCTGGAAACTCAGGAATACCCTGAAGGTGCATCTGTCAATGATAAGAAGTTCCTGAGAAGGTTCGCAGCCAAGTTCTTCCTTAGCAACGACATCTTGTACAAGCGAAACCATGATTCAACCTTACTGCGTTGTGTGGATAAGACTGAAGCAGAAAGGATCATGGAAGAGCTACATGAGGGGACCTTTGGTACACATTCCAGCGGACATACAATAGCAAAGAAGATCCTTCGGGCAGGGTATTACTGGTCCACAATGGAAGCTGACTGTTACCAACATTCCCGGACATGCCATAAGTGCCAGATTTATGCAGACAAGGTGCATGTTCCTCCAGTTCCCCTGAATGTTCTGACTGCGCCTTGGCCGTTTGCAATGTGGGGCATAGACATGATCGGTGAGATTAAACCCACGGCATCTAATGGGCATCGCTTCATCCTAGTGGCGATTGATTATTTTACGAAGTGGGTCGAAGCGGCGTCCTATGCTACGGTAACCAAGACTGTTGTGGCACGGTTCATTCAACATAATCTGATCTGTCGATACGGCGTCCCTGAGAGAATTATTACGGACAACGGTACCAACCTAAATAACAAGATGATCGCTGAGCTCTGCGAGCAGTTCAAAATACAGCACCACAATCCTTCCCCTTACAGACCGAAGATGAATGGGGCTGTAGAAGCAGCAAATAAGAACATCAAGAAAATCGTGCAGAAAATGACAGTGACTTATAAAGATTGGCACGAGATGTTACCGTTCGCTCTACATGGGTACCGTACCTCAGCTAGGACGTCAACCGGGGCAACTTCTTTCTCTCTGGTTTATGGTATGGAGGCAGTCTTACCGATCGAAGTGCAAATACCCTCTCTCCGGATAAAGAAGGATGCAAATATGAATGAAGATGATTGGATCCAGACACGACTTGATCAGCTCAACCTCATTGATGAAAAGAGACTTGCTGCTATCTGTCATGGTCAGACGTATCAGAAACGGATGATCAGGGCATTTAACAAAAAGGTCAGACCACAGGAATATCAAGTTGGGGATCTGGTAATCAAGCGAATCATCCTTCCTCAGAGTGATCCAAGGGGCAAATGGACTCCTACGTACGAAGGGCCATTTGTGGTTAAACATGTGTTCTCAGGAGGAGCCATTATTCTAACCAACATGGATGGTGACGACCTTCCTCACCCCGCCAATGCAGACATAGTAAAAAGATACTACGCATGAAAAAAGACCCGCTAGGCTGACATGCCTAGGCAAAAATTAGGGCTTCCTGGCGAACCAAAAGGGTTCGGGCAAAATGAAGGGATGAAATGGAAAAAAACTGTACACCCGGCAAGTCGAAAACCTGAAAAGGCGGCTTGGGCAAAAATGGGTATCCCGGTGGACTGAAAACCCGAAATGGCGGTCCAAGCAAAAATTAGGGATAAAGCGTAATACTATGTCTCATTGGATCACCTTGCATCCAGAATCCGGTATCCACATCAAGTTCAGACGGCATCGATCAGTCAGCTTCATCTTCGTTTAGGTCATCAAGTGATGAGACGCTCGGAGATATAAAGGCAATAGCAGAGTTGAAACCCAGTGGGATCATTCATTTCACACAGCTGTTTTATTTTCTCTTGTACAAAATTTGTATAAACTCTCTTGTTCGGCGGCGTTCTCTTACTAGGACGTCAGCCTCTTGTACACAAAACGCCTATTTTCAGGCCATTCAAAAAATCAATACAAATATACTTTTCAGTTAAAAGTGCCAATTGTTTTTCTTTTTCTGTTTTGTTTTGCGAAGAACGTCCAAGGTTCAATTTGCGATATATGCATTGACAGTAATTTGCTAACTCATAAATATTTGCATACGATACAAAGGATTAATTACAAGTAACATTAGAAACAGGGGCAATAAAGAGTTGTCTAAGCAATATAATTGTTCCATCCTCCAAGGTACCAAGGTAGGTTCAGCTAAAGAACATAACCAGATATCCTAATTCCCCAGAGAGTAAGCAATCAGTACACTCTCTCCAAGTTATATTATCAGGCCTTAAGGAAGTTGGGTATCCTCCAGCAAATTTCAACATCCCCAGCAGCATACACATATCCATAACAAGCATCCCCGACAATCTTGGTCTAAAGATTGTTCCCCGGCGGCGTACCAATATTCAAAGGAATCACTTCCCATACAGCTCAAACTTCCCCAGGAGAGTCCAATCCAGTTTCCCCAGGAAAGTTGGAATTCATCTCCCCAAGCAGTAAGCTTATCCCCAGTAGATTCTGGAAGCTTATCCTCGCAGAGCACGAACGCGTCGTCCGGCTTTATTTAAAGAGTTATTTCCTTAACAGGATATAACTGGGTTATCCTAAGCCAAAAGCCACGGAAAGGTCGTCGTCAACATAGTTCTTTCTTATCCCCAGCAAATTACCATCAACAGTTCAGCAAAGTATCTTTCTCCCCACAGAGTATTGCTTCCCAGCAAGATCGTTAGAGTACTTTCCTCCCCGCAGAGTTATTCCATTCGCCAAGTTTATTTCCCAACGGAGTTATCTTCTCCTACCGGTATTCTTGCAGCTATCATCCCTAGCGGAAGCAAAATCTATTCTCCAACATCAGCCCAGGAGTGACTTCCCGGCACCCGTCAAGGATTTACTTTCCTAGACGAAAACATACATTCATAAACATCGCACCTCCATACATCATTATAGCATGCATATACGCATCATATCTTACAAATCTCATTTATGTTGAGAACATCATTGCTTGATCCATATCATGCATTGCATATGACTGACCTTTACCTTTCAGGAAAGATTCAGTTAAATTCTCAATCATATTTCAAGACCTAGACCGGTTCAGTTAATCGACCCCAAACAGATTTTTCTGATGAAGACTCAGTAGAAGTTATCAAAGGTTTTTCTCAAACGCCCGCTTTTGAGATTATAATTTCCTATGGTTCTCTCCCCAATGCTGCGGAGACGATAATTCCAACCCAGGTTTTTCTCAAACGTCCGCTGTTGAGATTATAATTTCCTATGGTTCTCTCCCCGATGTTGCGGAGACGATAATTCCAACCCAGGTTTTTCTCAAACGTCCGCTGTTGAGATTATAATTTCCTATGGTTCTCTCCCCGATGATGCGGAGACGATAATTCCAACCCAGGTTTTTCTCAAACGTCCACTGTTGAGATTATAATTTCCTATGGTTCTCTCCCCGATGCTGCGGAGACGATAATTCCAACCCAGGTTTTTCTCAAACGTCCGCTGTTGAGATTATAATTTCCTATGGTTCTCTCCCCGATGCTGCGGAGACGATAATTCCAACCCAGGTTTTTCTCAAACGTCCGCTGTTGAGATTATAATTTCCTATGGTTCTCTCCCCGATGCTGCGGAGACGATAATTCCAACCCAGGTTTTTCTCAAACGTCCGCTGTTGAGATTATAATTTCCTATGGTTCTCTCCCCAATCCTGCGGAGACGATAATTCCATTCCAGGTTTTTCTCAAACGTCCGCTGTTGAGATTATAATTTCCTATGGTTCTCTCCCCAATCCTGCGGAGACGATAATTCCATTCCAGGTTTTTCTCAAACGTCCGCTTTTGAGATTATAATTGCCTATGGTTCTCTCCCCGATCCTGCGGAGATGGTAATTCCCACCAAGATTCTCTCAACAACTGCTGTTGAAGTTGAAGTTATCCAAGGTTCTCTCACCGTTCATGCTGAGGTAGTAACCACCCCTGGTTCATTCATCACCGTTTGAAGCTCCAGATCCAGCTCCTGTAACCAGTCAGGACACACCTATACAAAGCATCTGAAAACCAGCTCCTGCAACATGTCAGGTACTCATTTTTTCTTTTGCAGGTACGCAGGTTCTCGCTAAGGAATCTCTTATGCGACCAACATCCAGATGGCATCTATAAGCCCATTTCCATCACACTGCTTCTATGTGAGCGCAAATTTCTGGGCACTCTAGTGTTCAATCATCTTCTACCCTCGGATTACGAAAGGCACGTCAGCCAATCTGCATCCTCAGGTCTAAGAAGATTGAACAGGGGAAACTGTTGTACCCCAAAATTTACCCTCCCATATTCTTCAAGAAATTGCCAAGTCATGCTTCAAAATTCCCCAAGGGTTGCACAGTTCAAGGGCCTCCTAAGCAGTCAAAATTAGGGTTTTGGTTCTGATCAAGAAAATGAAGTTTCCAAGGGTCCAATCAAGTCCCACATGCCTATAAATATGGTCAAGCATCCTCATATCAAGTTTCAAGACTTTCAGCACAAAATTGCACAGTCAAAACCCTAATTGCACTACAGTCAACTGTAGGGGCAAAATGGTCATTTGGCAGTCAAAAGTTCAAATTTTTGGTCAACATCTCATTTTGAAGCCACAAACATCATTTGATCAATCCTTGATCATGATTCTCAAAGCTTGGCTCAAAAATCATCAAGATGCAAAAGTTTCCTTAATTGGACAGTTGAAAAAGTCAACTGTAAATTGACCAGGGCATAACTTTCACATGGATTATCAGAAAAATTCCATCCAAAGCTCTTTTTGAAGAGAAAGACATTTCCTACAACTCATCTTCATACTTCAAGTCCAAGAAATGCTCTCACAAAAAGTTATCAATTTCAACATTATAGGTCATTTTCAAAAGTCAACAAAAAGGGACTTTAAGTCAAAAGCCATAACTTGAGATTGGTGAATCAAAATGACATGGGACCAAAGGCATTGGTTAGAGGACTCAAAGAACTTTCCAAAATGTCCAAGAACATGAGCAAAGCTTAAAAATTGAGCAAGTTATGCCTTGTAGAAGTTGGGAAATGTTTGGATATTTTGAAAAGTCAACATTACTTCAAATGACCTGAAATTGCTAATGGGCCTATTTTTCTTCCACAATTCATTATCCAAGGCATGTGCACGACCACTTGTCCCAAAGGGAAGTTTTTATTCATTTTTTATTTATTTATTTGGATTTTTATTAATAATAATTCATTTAAATTAAAATAAATACATGAAAAATGCTAAACCTAGTTTTTCAATCTTTTTGTGCATATTATATCCTCAAGATTTCGTGCCTAGCTAAATATGGAAAGAACCAATGCAATTGGATGTGATTTGTATCAAAAAGCATGTGAAAAAGATTTGAAAATCATGGTTAAAAAATCAAATATTGCATTCATCAATTCATGGATTGTGGACCAATTTTATTTGACCTAATTCACTCATACATAAGTAGAGAACACAACCCTAATGCCATTGACCACTCAGCTGCGCTACAGACCAAGCATTGAACTTGAAATTTTTTGCCAAAAACTCAATTCTGAAAACCTAGTTCTAGGGCGATTCAAGGCAAGATTTTAATCTCATTAGCTTGCTAAGGCTTCGTAGAAGGAATTTGGATCAAAAACCACAAGCTCTCGTGCCCAGAAACGTGAGAACGATCTCACCTGTACAAAGAAAATTTCTCATTCGTGCATCTCAATTCATGCATTTTTTGTGAATTTTAACGCTTGATTCATGTTTATCGTTTGATTCTAATGCTAACCCAATGGTTTAATTTTGTTTCCGTGCCCCATATGAAGATTCACCATTAGTGACATCTAGGGTTCTCAGGTTTTCAATTTGGGTATTTTCCATCCCTGTAAAATTGAGACACATCAATGCCATGAACAAAACCAGCTCGCTTAGACGAAAAGAATGGCATGCTCGCGCTTAATTTATATGCCAAGGGGGCCTAATCGCTATTATCCAAATAAGCATGTTTTGAGGGGGTTCAAAACCCCCGTTAAATGTTTGTTATTTTTTCAGGAAAACAAATCAACGAGGAAGATGACTCGGTGGCATAAGCTGATTGGTTAATTCAAAATTTCGCGCGGAAAACCAAGCATTAACGCGTTTTGTTTTATTATATTTATTCGTTATATTACTTACAGATAAGCAAGACAGCAGGGTTGGCAAGCGCGTTGGCTGGTAATCTCTAGGACCTGGGTTCGAGCCCCAGGTCCTCACTATTGCCATATTATTTTTCAATAAATGTTCCCATGCAGTTTCAAGGCTGAAGCGTCTCATGCACCTTCAAAATCCAACGTCCACGCGTCCCAGGAGATTCAATCAGTGGCCATAATCTGAAGAACATGATGCACTCAGTCAACAAAGATCCATGCCAGCGCAAAAAGTCTTACAGGCCAAGTTTATTGGGCTTAAATTGCTAGCCATTTACCTCACAATTGGGGACAACACCCCCCTGAGGTTTGCAATGTTTTTTTTGTTGTTTTTTCTTTTTCTTACTTTCAATTATTATTTTTTAATTAATTCTGTTAATTTAATTATATTTTCATAAAACATAAAAATAGTAAAAAATCAGAAAAGAGAAAAAAAATAATAAATATTTTATTTTAGTATTTTCATAAATAAATTGCATTAATTCATTTAGTTATTAAATTAGGGTTAATTATAATATTTTCATAATAAAAATCTAAAAAATATAGAATTAGGGTTTAATTAATTTTTATTTTTTTTGTTTTTCTTTCATAATAATTAAATAATTAAATATTTATTTTTGTAATTAAAATTGCATGTAAATTAATTAGGGTTAATTTTAGGTTAAAATTCAATCTTTTCTTAATAAATTAAAAACAACTAGAATTAGGGTTAGCATTTATTCTAATTAATTCTTTTTCCCATTAAACATAAAATACCAAAAACAATTTCTCCTTCTTTTTCTTTATTAATTAATTCCATGTAATTTAATTTTGCAAAAGGGTCCAACGCCCTCGTTTTTTTAATTCTCATTTAATTCGCGTATTTATTTTCTATTCTTTATAATATTTATGTATCTCTCCCAAGGCCTTGTAATTAATTTCTCGCACTTTTAATTCTTTATTTTATTTACTTTCTTTATTTTTCTGTCAAATCGGGTTCAAGAAATTTTGGCGATGTGGACCCACGCCGTTTGTAATAGTTTAGAATTTTTACTTCTCGTATTTTTAACTGTTAATCAAGGCATGAAAGAATGTATGGACAAAACTAAAAACAAACGTTAGATCACCAATAACATGACAAAAGACAAAAATATTTGAATCTGACACACAAATCACACACCACCCCTAGGGTACGCCTCACTGTTGCCTTGCCTCGAAAGGTGATCGTCGAGTAGAGGATGTCTCAGTAAGTCCTCATGATCCGGGAACCTGGCATGAGGGTAGCTTCTAAGGTGTCTTCCCATTGCTCTGGTGATCACCATGTCCCGAACCTCGAATTGACCCGAACACCTCCAACGGTGGTGCTACCTACCTCTTAATGGTGGGATGGCACTACTTTAAAGGACATCTACACAGACGAATTCCTTAGGGTAGGTAGACGACTCTAGATACTTGCTCTAATTTCAAAACCAATCAAAAAAATACTTTTCACACCGACACCTTTTCAAAAAGCTTTCGAAAGCATTTTTCAAACACTCTTGAGGACCGATACAAGAGTCGAACTGAAATTTTCAAAGAAACTTTTTAAAACCCACAGTTGAAAAGCAATCAAACCATTTTTGAAAACACAAATGAGCAAGTATCTAAGAGCCCATGGATAACCATGGATAGAAAGTGTTGTACCCCAAAATTTGCCCTCCCATATTCTTCAGGAAATTGCCAAGCCAAGCTTCAAAAGTCCCCAAGGGTTACACAGTCAAAGAGCCTCCTATATAGTCAAAACTAGGGTTTGTATTCTGGTCAAGAAATTGAAGTGTTCAAAGGCCCAATCAAGTCTCACATGCCTACAAATGTGGTCAAGCATCCTCATATCAAGTTTCAAGGCATTCAGCTCAAAATTGCACAGTCAAAACCCTAAATTGCACTACAGTCAACTATAGGGGCAAAATGGTCATTTGACAGTCAAAAGTTCAAATTTTTGGTCAACATATCATTTTGAAGCCACAAACATCATTTGATCAATGCTTGATCATGATTCTCAAAATTTGGCTCAGAAATCATCAAAGATGCAAAAGTTACTATATTTGGACAGCTGAAAAAGTCAACTGAAATTGACCAGGGCATAACTTTCACATGGATTATCAGAAAAATTCCATCCAAAGCTCATTTTGAAGAGAAAGACATTTCCTACAACTCATCTTCATACTTCAAGTCCAAGAAATGCTCACACAAAAAGTTATCAATTTCAACATTATAGGTCATTTTCAAAAGTCAACAAAAAGGGACTTTAAGTCAAAGGCCATAACTTGAGATTGGAAAATCAAAATGACATGGGACAAAAGGCATTGGTTAAAGGACTCAAAGACCTTTCCAAAATGTCCAAGAACATGAGAAAAGATTAAAAATTAAGCAAGTTATGCCTTGTGGAAGTTGGGAAATATTTGGATATTTTGAAAAGTCAACATTACTTCAAATGACCTAAATTTGCTAATGGGCCCATTTTTCTTCCATGATTCATCATTCCAAGCATATGCACGACCACTTGGCCCAAAGGGAAGTATTTTCTCATTTTTTATTTATTTATTTGAATTATTATTTATATTAATTCATTTAAATTATTTAAATACATGAAAAATATCTAATTTGCCTTAACAAATCTTTTCATGCATGTTTTACCCTTAATATCTCGTGCACATCCCAATATGGCAAGATTTGGTCTGATTTGAGCTAATTGATACAAAGAACACATGAAAAAAGATATGGAAGATTCTTAAGAAAATCAAATATGCAAAACCATTATGGCATTGGATTTTATTGAATATTTTTGACCTAATAGCCTCAATACATAAGCAGGAATCAAACCCTAATCACAAACTACTCTAAGCTGCGCAAAAGAACACATTACACACTTGAAAAAATTGCCATAAAACTCAAATCTGAAAAGGTTGTTAGAGGTGGTTTTCAGCCAAGATTTTCATCCCATTGGCTTCCTGAAGCTTCAAGGAAACGATTCCAATCCAGATCATCCATTATAACGCCAAGAATTGGTAAAACGAGGGCCAACTGTATCAAGAAAAACTCATAGTCGTATACAACGATTCATGCATCCATTATCACTTTTAATGCTTGATTTACGTTCCTTGTAAAGTTCTAAAGCTAACCATTGTATTTAATTGGATTATTATGCATCGTATGTGATTTCACCATAGTTGATTTCTAGGGTTTTGCAGGACTGGAATTTAGGGCTTTTGCAATAAGGAAAAATTAGCCCACGAAACCATGACCATTAGACTCAGCGCTTGAAGACGAAGAGGATGGAACCCTCGCGCTCAATTTATGAGTGTTGAGGGGCTAATCGCTATTTTCTCGTAGCTAGCCTAAGAAAACACAACATAAACCGTTGCCCTTGTGTTTTGTTTTACAGGGACGGTGAGGAAGATGACCTCGTGTCACACAGTGGTTGGTCCGTTTAAAAAAGTGGCGCGCGGACCCACTAACGCGTTGTTTTCTTTCATATTATTTCTTTGTTATTAATATGTCAAAAGAACTTAATGGCTCAGCTGGCAAGGTGTGATTGTTACTAACCCTCATGACCTGGGTTCAAGTCCCAGGTCTACGTTACCTCAATATTATTTTTCAACGTGCGTTCAGGTACAAGCATAACTTTGGGGATCACCATACACTCACCATATCAAGCCAGCCACGTGCTTAGTGGAATCAGATCAAAGGCCAAGAATCAAAGAGCACGCTACACTTCAGTCAACGCACCACATGCTTGCACGAAAGTCAATCAGGCCTTGCAAGATTGGGCCAGAACTTTTGAATCAACACCTCACAATTGGGGACTACCCCCCCTGGTTTGCCTTCTCCATATTTTTATATTTTATCTTTATTATTTTATTTACTTTATTATCTTGATTTAATTAATTATTATTTTTACAAAATATGAAAAACATCATAAAAATCAGAAAAGACAAAAAATGTAATAAAAATTTTTATTTTAATTGTTTTCATAAGTAAATTATATATAATTGAATTTAGTATAATTAGGTTTTTGCAATTTTAATTCTTTTTAATAAAATCTAAAAAAAATAGAGTTAGGTTTAATTGACATTTCCTATCTTTTTTTTCTTCTTTTTTTACCATAATATAATTTCTTTATTTATTTTCATAATTAAATTGTACAAAAAATTAGGTTTAATTTAGGTTTTAATTTAATATTTTCAAAATAAACTTAAAAGCCATTAGAATTAGGGTTTGCATCCAATTTTCATTTTAATTAATCTTTTTCTATTAAAATCTTAAAAAACATAAAAATACCCAAAAACAATTTCTTTTAATTTTAAATTTTAATTCCTCATTAATTTAATCTTTTTTGTTAATTAAATTCATTAACTTTAATATTTTGCAAAAGGGTCCAACACCCTCGCTTCGGTAATTCTTTTATTCCGCATATTTACTTTATTTCGCTCAAATAATTATGTATCTCTCCCAAAGCCGTGTAACTCGGACAATTTAACTTCTCGCACTTTTATTTGCTTTATTTATTTTCTGTCAAATCGGGTCCGGTTTAATTTTGGCGATGTGGACCCGCGCCATTTGTAATAGCTTAGATTTATCTTTCCCGCAAACTTTTAAATTGTTAAATAAGCATGCAAGAATGAATGGACATAATAAAATCAAGCGTAGATCACTTTAACATGACAAGACCAATACAAATGAAAACGACACACAATTCGCACACACCACCCCTAGGGTACGCCTCACTGTTGCCTTGCCTTCGAAAGGTGATCGTCGAGTAGAGGACGTCTTAGTAAGTCCTCATGATCCGGGAACCTGGTATGAGGGTAGCTTCTAAGGTGTCTTCCCATTGCTCTGGTGATCACCATGTCCCGAACCTCGAATTGACCCGAACACCTCCAACGGTGGTGCTACCTACCTCTCAATGGTGGGATGGCACTACTTTAAAGGACATTTACACAGACGAATTCCTTAGGGTAGGTAGGTTCTCGTAGATACTTGCTCTCTTCAAAAACAAACAAAAATCTTTTCACACCGACACTTTTCAAAAGATTTCAAAACAATTTTTCAAACACTCTGACGTACGAGTCGAACTGAAATTTTTCAAAGAAACTTTTAAAAACCCACAGTTGAAAAGCAAACAAACCATTTTTGAAAACACAAGTGAGCAAGTATCTAAGAGCCCATGGATAACCATGGATAGAAAGGGTGCTAATACCTTCCCTTTCTATAATCTACCTCCCGAACCGAGAGCAATCTCTATAAGGAATTTTTCTGTGCTTTTGTCCTTTCCATTTGGAGAAAATAAAAGACGGTGGCGACTCTTGCTTCCGCGACATTTCGCGAACCAGCGTTAAACAGTCAGTTCCAGATCCACCGATCACAGAACTGGCGACTCTGCTGGGGACTTAAACTTAAAGTGGGGTGTACCTTAGGATTAAGATCACTGTGTTTTCAATTGTCTTCTTTGCTTGCTTTACTATTGTGGGTTGTATCGGAGTTACATAGATCCTAACCCGGATCTGGGGATACCCTGTTAGGTAGCATAAGCTGTGAGGGACCTGTCCGGCATATACCGACATGGGTGAAGCAGTGGCTACGTTGGTGTGGCGCCTTGGTCTGTACCGATATCCCTCGTGTTGAAACGGGGAGAATATGGGTCTTCCAAGGAGTCATTAAGCACCAACAGACCTTAGAACCTTAAATGACACAACTTGGCCATTAGAACAGTAGCAGTATGCTACGCCCATTGAGGCTAAACTCTCGTGATGGTTCTGGCCGCAAGAAAAGATTGCGATGCTGGAGTTATGACCGATTGAGGTTAGTCAATGATATTGGGATCCTCTAAGAACCCGGTTACTTTTGATTAGGACAGGTATGAACCAACGAACTGAAAGAGGGTAATACCTAGACCTCATGCTGGCCTAAACTCTAAGGGAACTTTTGTGTGACTTGTGTGCCTTTGTACTTGCCTACTTGCATGCTTGTTATCTGACGCTTGAGTTTCTCGCAGGTTTTGTTTGTAGTCCTGAATTAGGACTCATAACAAGGTTTACCAGGTTTTCTCGCAGGTTTTGTTTGTAGTCCTTAATTAGGACTCATAACAGGGTTTACCAAGTTTTCTTGCAGGTTTTGGTTTGCAGTCCTTAATAAGGATTCATAACAGGGTTTATTCATATCACCCCATGCATCATGACATCATACCATTGCATACATCCTAACCCATTTCAAGGATCTCAAGGGCTTGTGATGCAGGTCATGATGAATCAAACATCTAGCAAGGGGCAAAGAGGATTTATTTTCCTCTAGCCAAGGTTGTCAGGGGCTATGACCCACTGGATATGGTGAGCCTTTGACCCTTGAAGAAGGACTCTCAACGACAGGAAGTACCTTCAATCAAGTTACCGGTTTTCAACTCTAACAAGTTTCTCTGTTTACCCCGCGAGGTCCTTGAAATCATTGCATGCATGTCATACATATCATTGCATAACAGGTACCCTTTCTCTGCAGGTTACTTACCTTCTTCGCTGTTTATTTCAGCCGATCGTCATGAACCCTGAATCATCAGCCGAGCAGTCTATCAAGGCCCTCCAGGCTCAGAATGCCCAATTCCAAGGGCTAATCATGAACTTGACCCAGGGGCAGCAAGATCTGAAGGCTCTGCTCTTGAAGAAGGAAAAGAAGAAGAAGAGGACTGTCTTGTTCAACCCTAGACGCAGATCTGGGAACACCCTGCAGGACCAAGCTGAGAGGACAACTCCATCTGTGGGGAAAAGTAGTCATCAAGAAGAAAGGATTCCCAGCCCAGTGGTCTCCGACAATGAGACAGATTTCAACGATGAACAGTACCCTCCGGCTGAGGACAGGTACAAACAGTTGGAAGACCGACTCAGTGCTATGGAGATACAAAAGGTGCTTGGCCTGGACTTCGAGGATCTAGGTCTGTCTTCTGGGGTAGTGATCCCGCGCAAATTCAAGGTACCTGCCTTTGCTAAATACGATGGGGCATCCTGTCCTAAGTTGCATCTCAGGGCTTATACAAGGAGGATCCAGCCCTATACAGCTGACAAAAACTTATGGATCCATTTCTTCCAAGAGAGTCTTTCGGGGACTCAGCTCGAGTGGTTCTATCAACTGAATGGAGCCAACATCCGTACCTGGGAAGACTTAGCCACTGCATTTTTCAAGCATTACCAGTATAATGCCGACCTTGCTCCCACACGTACCCAACTCCAGGGCATGTCGATAGGGTCAAATGAAGGTTTCAAGGAATATGCACAGAAATGGAGAGACCTTGCTGGAAGGGTACAACCTCCATTAACTGACAGGGAACTCGTTGATATGTTCTTGGGGACCCTATCCGGGCCATTCTTCAACCACCTGATTGGTAATTCGTCTGCTGGATTCACTGACCTCATCCTGACCGGCGAAAGAATTGAAGCTGGTATCAAGAGTGGGAAAATTCAAGAGGCCACACCTTCTGATATTCATAAAAAGCCTTACCCGGGAAAGAAGGAATCTAATGCTGCATACAGTCAAAGGAGTCGCCGTGATCAACATGCAGGGGCAGTCATGATCTCCGGTTCTGCACCATGCCGTCAACCACAAAAGGGAAACCAGCAAAGGCCGGACGGGCCTAAAAGGCAGTTCACCAACATTAACATGCCATGGTCACAAGCATTGCAACACATGTTGAAGATGAACCTGATTGCAGTAATCAACCCTCCTGCAAACCCCAAGACCTCCTCTCATAGCTACAATCCAGAAGCCAGATGTGCTTATCATTCTGATGGCCCAGGGCACGATACTGAGGACTGTTGGGCACTGAAGTACAAAATTCAGAATATGATCGACGCCAAAGAGATCGAGTTCGAGCCTGCCGAGACTCCCAACGTGATCACTGCTCCATTGCCAAAGCATGGCTAGGATCAAGAGATTTTTGTTCATTTGAATTCAAGTTGTATTTTTCTTTTCTTGTTCAGATAAACAATTACCATGTTAAACTCTCTTATTTCATGAATGCATTACACATGTCTGTCTTGATTTAATTATGTTTACTATACTTAAAACTGCTTTCATATTTTTGCAATGGTCAACTCTTAATTGAAAATTCTAAGCCTCTTGAGGGAGGATGACGAAAACGATACCGCAATCTACAGTATGCTTTTGAACAGACCCCGCTGATGAGGTACAGGCATTGTTTCAATCCCTAAACACTGGAGTTATAAGGATGATAATCCCTCGTCAACCCCTCTGAGCCAAAGAAGTAGGAGTTTTTATTTTCGAAAATCAAAACCCTTAATCATAACCTGGGGCAGGGTAGTTCTCTCAGTTGATCCAAGTGCACAATGAATGGCACCAAATGAGTTTTTTCAAAAAACAAAAGACAGTGATGGTTCAGAACAATCATAAGGACAGGCAGTCATTACAAAAAAAAATCATAAATGAAAAGCCCAAAAAGTCAAAACCAATAAAGAAGACTTACCAAACTGGGGCATCCCGCTGACTGTAATCCCAAAAAGGAAACAGTTCAGGCAAAAAAAGAAAGGGATAACAAAAATCAAGCAAGAGGTCTCACAACCAAAGCAAAAATGACTGCCTATTCAAAATAAGTTATCAACATCTGAACCATCATTGGAACATCAGAACAAAGACTCAAACAAGGTCTAACGCACGATCAACTGAGTTTAGGTTTGGAGAACATCACGAAGAGCGGGTGGGTACAAATAATTTGAGCCTTTATCCTTTGTTTCTTAAACCGTGAACCAGGCCACGATATAACCCTTAAAAGTCCTAGCTGAAGCATGGGTTAGTTCGAAAGCATACTGTTACGAAGGTATCCTGACTCCTGAAGGTTTGCTGTAAAATATTGAGTTGACATCGCACTGTATTACAAAAAATGCATTTTCAAAATTCAAGACAGACATAGACTTTTGCATTCTTAAAATAACCTTGTTTGCATATGACTATTTGTTTGAACAATAGGGAAATTCGCACGATGAACACCTTGTGAACAGAAGTACTTCCAGTCAAGGGGCACAGTAGGAGCATTGCCCATTATCTGGGGCATGGCAAAATACTTCCAACAGGGGCAACTCCCTACATTCTGAGAGCGTGGACATAGTCGGAAAAAATACTACGCACAATCAAAGACCCGCTAGGTTGACACACCTAGGCAAAAATAAGGGCTTCCCGGCGAACCAAAAGGGTTCGGGCAAAATGAAGGGATGAAATGAAAAAACATGTACACCCGGCAAGTCGAAAACCCGAAAAGGCGGCTTGGGCAAAAATGGGTATCCCGGTGGACTGAAAACCCGAAAGGGCGGTTCGGGCAAAAGTTAGGGATCAAAGCGTACGACTATGTTCCGGTATCTCGTCACTTGCCTACCCGAAGATTTGTCAATCACCCACACAGGTATCCTCTTCCCTCACCTCCGAAGCAGGGGCAATAATGAGGTATCCAGGCGATCCAATTGCTCTGTCAACCAAAGTACAAAGGACAGATCAACATAAGAATGATTACCATCCACCTTTACAAATTCCAGATCGTGGGCTAACGTCCGAGACCAAACAGGACAATCATCCACTTAATCAAAATCATGCAACCCAACACCGGTTTCTTCTCAACCTTCAGACAAAATCATACACAGACTCCTCCTCCACAAGATGACCTAACCCCGGTTCATCAAAAAGTTTTTACACGAACTTATCCAAGTAACCTAACCCCGGTTCCTCCAGAAGTCTCACATGGACCTATCTCAAGATGACCTAACCCCAGTTCATCAAGAAGTTTTTACACAAACTTATCCAGGTAACCTAACCCCGTTTCCTCCAGAAGTCTCACATGGACCTATCTCAAGATGACCTAACCCCGGTTCATCAAGAAGTTTTTACACAAACTTATCCAGGTAACCTAACCCCGGTTCCTCCAGAAGTCTTACATGGATTTAGCTCAAGATGACCTAACCCCGGTTCATCAAAAAGTTTTTACACAAACTCGTCAAGTAACCTTACCCCGGTTCCTCTAGAAATCTTACATGGGTTTATCTCAAGCAACCTTACCCCGGTTCATCCAGAAGTTTTACACAAACTTATCCCGAAGCAACCTTACCCCGGTTCGTCAAGAAATCTCACACGGATCTATCTCAAGGTAACCTAACCCCGGTTCCCCCAGAAGTCTCACATGGACTCGTCTCCAGTAACCTTACCCCGGTTCGTCAAGAAATCTCACATGGATTTACCCCAAGGTAACCTAACCCCGGTTCCTCCAGAAGTCTTACATGGATTTAGTTCGAGATAACCTCACCCCGGTTCATCAAGAAGTTTTACATGAACTTACCTCACCAAGCAACCCTACACCGGTTCCCCCTATTCAAGATGCAGTTTTACATGGACTCGTCACCCGGACACCCTACACAGGTTCTCCCTTTCCAAGAACGCAGTTTTACACGAACTCATCATCAAAGTAACCCTACACAGGTTCCTTCTCCATTTCAGATGCGGTTTTACACGAGCTCATCAGCAGGCAACCCTACATATGTTCCCTCTTTCAACTTACAAAATTACAGTTCAAAACTTCCCCAGGAAAGTCCAATCTAGTCCCCCAGGAAAATTGGAATCCATATCCCCAAGCAGTAAGCTTATCCCCAGTAAATTCTGGAAGCTTACCCTCGCAGAGCACGAACGCGTCGTCCGGCTTTATTCAAAGAGTTATTTCCTTGACAGGATATAACTGGGTTATCCTCAGCCATAAGCCATGGAAAGAGCGTCCTCGACGAAGTTCTATTACCCCCAGCGAAGTCTATCAGCACTTCCAACACAGCAAAGCATCCCTCTTCCCACAGAGTATTGCTTCCCAGCATGGTCGCTAGGGTATCTTTTCTCCCTGCAGAATCTGCCATTTGCCAAGTTTATTCCGCAACGGAGTCATCTTCTCCTACCGGTATTCTTGCAACTATCATCCCCAGCGGAAGCAAAAGCTTATTCTTCAACGTCAGCCCAGGATATGACTTCCCGGCACCCGTCAAGGATTTACTTTCCTAGACGGAAACATACATTCATAAAACATCACATACATCATTATAGCATGCATAGACGCATTATATTGAGAACATTATTGCTTGATCCATATCATGCATTGCATATGACTGACCTTTAACTTTCAGGAAAGATGCAGTTAAATTCTCAAAACATATTTCAAGGCCTTCTCTAGTCCAGCTAAATCGACTCCCAACAGATTTTTCTGATAAAGACTCAGCAGAAGTGATGTTTCCCTCTTCGACGATGAGTGTGAGGTGATAATCTCTTATGGTCCCCTCTCCGACATGAGTGTGAGGTGGTAATTCCTTTTTCAGATGTTTCCCTCTCCGACAGTGTGTGAGGTGATAATCTCTTATGGTTCCCTCTCCGACGGAGTGTGAGGTGGTAATTCCTTCTTCAGATGTTTCCCTCTCCGACGATGAGTGTGAGGTGATAGTCTTCTATGGTTCCCTCTCCGACGGTGCGTGAGGTGGTAATTCCTTCTTCAGATGTTTCCCTCTTCGACGATGAGTGTGAGGTGATAGTCTTCTATGGTCCCCTCTCTGACAAGTGCGTGAGGTGGTAATTCCTTTTTCAGATATTTCCCTCTCCGACGATGAGTGTGAGGTGATAGTCTCCTATGGTTCCCTCTCCGATGGTGTGTGAGGTGGTAAGTCCTTTTCAGATGTTTCCCTCTCCGACGATGAGTGTGAGGTGATAGTCTCCTATGGTTCCCTCTCCGACGGTGTGTGAGGTGGTAAGTCCTTTTCAGATGTTTCCCTCTCCGACGATGAGTGTGAGGTGATAGTCTCCTACGGTTCCCTCTCCGACGGTGTGTGAGGTGGTAAGTCCTTTTCAGATGTTTCCCTCTCCGACGATGAGTGTGAGGTGATAGTCTCTTATGGTCCCCTCTCCGACAAGTGCGTGAGGAGGTAATTCCTTTTTCAGATGTTTCCCTCTCCGACGATGAGTGTGAGGTGATAGTCTCTTATGGTTCCCTCTCCGACGGTGTGTGAGGTGGTAAGTCCTTTTCAGATGTTTCCCTCTCTGACGTTGAGTGAGGTGATCATTCCTTTCAGATTATAATTGCCTATGGTTCTCGTCCCGATCCTGCGAAGATGGTATTTCCCACCAAGATTTTCTCAACGAGCGTTGTTGAAGTTAAAATCACCCAAGGTTCTCTTATCATTCATGCTAAGGCAGTAGCCATCCCTGGTTCATTCATCGTTGTTTGAAGCTCCAGACTCAGCTCCTGTAACCAGTCAGGACACATCTATACCAAGCATCTGAAAACCAGCTCCTGCAACGTGTCAGGTACTCATTTGTTCTTTTGCAGGTATGCAGGTTCTCGCTAAGGAATCTCCCACGCGATCAACATCCAGATGGCATCTATAAGCCCATCACCCTATCCAGCAATCTCTAAATGGCATCTATAAGCCCATTCCCACATCACACTGCTACTATGTGAGCGCAAATTTCTGGGCACTCTAGTGTCCAATCATCTTTTACCCTCGGATTACGAAAGGCACGTCAGCCAATCTGCATCCTCAGGTCTAAGAAGATTGAACAGGGGCAACTGTTGTACCCCAAAATTTGCCCTCCCATATTCTTCAGGAAATTGCCAAGCCAAGCTTCAAAAGTCCCCAAGGGTTACACAGTCAAAGAGCCTCCTATATAGTCAAAACTAGGGTTTGTATTCTGGTCAAGAAATTGAAGTGTTCAAAGGCCCAATCAAGTCTCACATGCCTACAAATGTGGTCAAGCATCCTCATATCAAGTTTCAAGGCATTCAGCTCAAAATTGCACAGTCAAAACCCTAAATTGCACTACAGTCAACTGTAGGGGCAAAATGGTCATTTGACAGTCAAAAGTTCAAATTTTTGGTCAACATATCATTTTGAAGCCACAAACATCATTTGATCAATTCTTGATCATGATTCTCAAAATTTGGCTCAGAAATCATCAAAGATGCAAAAGTTACTATATTTGGACAGCTGAAAAAGTCAACTGAAATTGACCAGGGCATAACTTTCACATGGATTATCAGAAAAATTCCATCCAAAGCTCATTTTGAAGAGAAAGACATTTCCTACAACTCATCTTCATACTTCAAGTCCAAGAAATGCTCACACAAAAAGTTATCAATTTCAACATTATAGGTCATTTTCAAAAGTCAACAAAAAGGGACTTTAAGTCAAAGGCCATAACTTGAGATTGGAAAATAAAAATGACATGGGACCAAAGGCATTGGTTAAAGGACTCAAATGCCTTTCCAAAATGTCCAAGAACATGAGAAAAGATTAAAAATTGAGCAAGTTATGCCTTGTGGAAGTTGGGAAATTTTTGGATATTTTGAAAAGTCAACATTACTTCAAATGACTTAAATTTGCTAATGGGCCCATTTTTCTTCCATGATTCATCATTCCAAGCATATGCACGACCACTTGGCCCAAAGGGAAGTATTTTCTCATTTTTTATTTATTTATTTGAATTATTATTTATATTAATTCATTTAAATTATTTAAATACATGAAAAATATCTAATTTGCCTTAACAAATCTTTTCATGCATGTTTTACCCTTAATATCTCGTGCACATCCCAATATGGCAAGATTTGGTCTGATTTGAGCTAATTGATACAAAGAACACATGAAAAAAGATATGGAAGATTCTTAAGAAAATCAAATATGCAAAACCATTATGGCATTGGATTTTATTGAATATTTTTGACCTAATAGCCTCAATACATAAGCAGGAATCAAACCCTAATCACAAACTACTCTAAGCTGCGCAAAAGAACACATTACACACTTGAAAAAATTGCCATAAAACTCAAATCTGAAAAGGTTGTTAGAGGTGGTTTTCAGCCAAGATTTTCATCCCATTGGCTTCCTGAAGCTTCAAGGAAACGATTCCAATCCAGATCATCCATTATAACGCCAAGAATTGGTAAAACGAGGGCCAACTGTATCAAGAAAAACTCATAGTCGTATACAACGATTCATGCATCCATTATCACTTTTAATGCTTGATTTACGTTCCTTGTAAAGTTCTAAAGCTAACCATTGTATTTAATTGGATTATTATGCATCGTATGTGATTTCACCATAGTTGATTTCTAGGGTTTTGCAGGACTGGAATTTAGGGCTTTTGCAATAAGGAAAAATTAGCCCACGAAACCATGACCATTAGACTCAGCGCTTGAAGACGAAGAGGATGGAACCCTCGCGCTCAATTTATGAGTGTTGAGGGGCTAATCGCTATTTTCTCGTAGCTAGCCTAAGAAAACACAACATAAACCGTTGCCCTTGTGTTTTGTTTTACAGGGACGGTGAGGAAGATGACCTCGTGTCACACAGTGGTTGGTCCGTTTAAAAAAGTGGCGCGCGGACCCACTAACGCGTTGTTTTCTTTCATATTATTTCTTTGTTATTAATATGTCAAAAGAACTTAATGGCTCAGCTGGCAAGGTGTGATTGTTACTAACCCTCATGACCTGGGTTCAAGTCCCAGGTCTATGTTACCTCAATATTATTTTTCAACATGCGTTCAGGTACATGCATAACTTTGGGGATCACCATACACTCACCATATCAAGCCAGCCACGTGCTTAGTGGAATCAGATCAAAGGCCAAGAATCAAAGAGCACGCTACACTTCAGTCAACGCACCACATGCTTGCACGAAAGTCAATCAGGCCTTGCAAGATTGGGCCAGAACTTTTGAATCAACACCTCACAATTGGGGACTACCCCCCCTGGTTTGCCTTCTCCATATTTTTATATTTTATCTTTATTATTTTATTTACTTTATTATCTTGATTTAATTAATTATTATTTTTACAAAATATGAAAAACATCATAAAAATCAGAAAAGACAAAAAATGTAATAAAAATTTTTATTTTAATTGTTTTCATAAGTAAATTATATATAATTGAATTTAGTATAATTAGGTTTTTGCAATTTTAATTCTTTTTAATAAAATCTAAAAAAAATAGAGTTAGGTTTAATTGACATTTCCTATCTTTTTTTTTCTTTTTTTACCATAATATAATTTCTTTATTTATTTTCATAATTAAATTGTACAAAAAATTAGGTTTAATTTAGGTTTTAATTTAATATTTTCACAATAAACTTAAAAGCCATTAGAATTAGGGTTTGCATCCAATTTTCATTTTAATTAATCTTTTTCTATTAAAATCTTAAAAAACATAAAAATACCCAAAAACAATTTCTTTTAATTTTAAATTTTAATTCCTCATTAATTTAATCTTTTTTGTTAATTAAATTCATTAACTTTAATATTTTGCAAAAGGGTCCAACACCCTCGCTTCGGTAATTCTTTTATTCCGCATATTTACTTTATTTCGCTCAAATAATTATGTATCTCTCCCAAAGCCGTGTAACTCGGACAATTTAACTTCTCGCACTTTTATTTGCTTTATTTATTTTCTGTCAAATCGGGTCCGGTTTAATTTTGGCGATGTGGACCCGCGCCATTTGTAATAGCTTAGATTTATCTTTCCCGCAAACTTTTAAACTGTTAAATAAGCATGCAAGAATGAATGGACATAATAAAATCAAGCGTAGATCACTTTAACATGACAAGACCAATACAAATGAAAACGACACACAATTCGCACACACCACCCCTAGGGTACGCCTCACTGTTTCCTTGCCTTCGAAAGGTGATCGTCGAGTAGAGGACGTCTTAGTAAGTCCTCATGATCCGGGAACCTGGTATGAGGGTAGCTTCTAAGGTGTCTTCCCATTGCTCTGGTGATCACCATGTCCCGAACCTCGAATTGACCCGAACACCTCCAACGGTGGTGCTACCTACCTCTCAATGGTGGGATGGCACTACTTTAAAGGACATTTACACAGACGAATTCCTTAGGGTAGGTAGGTTCTCGTAGATACTTGCTCTCTTCAAAAACAAACAAAAATCTTTTCACACCGACACTTTTCAAAAGCTTTCAAAACAATTTTTCAAACACTCTGACGTACGAGTCGAACTGAAATTTTTCAAAGAAACTTTTAAAAACCCACAGTTGAAAAGCAAACAAACCATTTTTGAAAACACAAGTGAGCAAGTATCTAAGAGCCCATGGATAACCATGGATAGAAAGGGTGCTAATACCTTCCCTTTCTATAATCTACCTCCCGAACCGAGAGCAATCTCTATAAGGAATTTTTCTGTGCTTTTGTCCTTTCCATTTGGAGAAAATAAAAGACGGTGGCGACTCTTGCTTCCGCGACATTTCGCGAACCAGCGTTAAACAGTCAGTTCCAGATCCACCGATCACATAAAGGGTGCTAACACCTTCCCTTTCTATAACCTACCTCCCGAACCGAGAGCAATCTCTTTAAGGAATTTTTCTGTGCTTTTGTCCTTTCCATTTGGAGAAAATAAAAGACGGTGGCGACTCTTGCTTCCGCGACATTTCGCGAACCAGCGTTAAACAGTCAGTTCCAGATCCACCGATCACAGTGGCCCATTCAAAGAATGCACAAGGGGTAAATGTGGGTTATTCAAAGGACACACAAATGATGCCCTCGAAGGGGCATGCATTTGGTCCAGTCGAAAGACACATAATGGTTGAAGAAAAGTGTTGTTTTGTCTTTTGATGAGTCTGGACAAATTCCTGCATGCTGCCAAACCCAAGCCTCATGCACAATCCCATTCATGACAAAAGAAGCTTCGAATGGCCAGAAAAGAGTTTTCGATTGGGTTAGTTGAAAAGTTTCAGATCAAGCTACCAAGGCAAATATGGGCTCAATCGAAGAAGCCCAAATGATGAGGATTGGAGCCATTCTAAGGAGGCAACTCTGGGCCAATCAAAGGGCAGGAACTAGAGGGCATTCGAAGGAGCCAAAATGTCCATATATATTCATATTTCAAAAAAGGCCAAGATTCCATGTTTTTGGCCAAAGTTACAAATTTTCATTCATGGCTTTCAAACACATAATCAAGGTTGTTTAATCCTATAATATCTTGTCTCCTCACTCCTCTCTATATAAACAAGACATTAGCAAGCATTTCGACACACATACAAAGCCCCCAAGGAGTCACACAAAACCTTAAAAAAATTAAGGTTGTCAAAAGTCAAAAACACCATTCCAGCCATCATTTGTCCAAACGAAATGTTCAAACACCTTCCTGAGACTTCCAAGAATTCAACCCAGCCATTATTGAATGCATCCCACGCTTGGAATCACCAAACCGGATCACTCATTATTGGTATATTTTTTTGAATTCGAATTTATGATTTTACGATGAATTAATCTTTTTCAGTGCTTGATTCTTGTTCAGGGGATTCATTAGAACAGGTTTGATGTATTATATGCAAGCTTTAATGCGTAAAACATAAAATGCCATTGTTAGGGAATCCATGGCCATTGAGCTTCATTCTCCTCAATACGATGAGTTTCAGACCAAACTAACCATGTCATTGGGTTCACAAGGGTCCAATTAGCTTAGTAGGGTTATTAGTTTACTTGTTTTCATTGATTTATGCAGGATTCGTTTTTTTGAGGCCATCGGAGAAGATCAACGAAGTTTTGACTCCAGCCTGGCCTGATTCGTTGACTCCGGTGGCACAAACGTCACTATCATATTGGCCTGTTAAAATCCTTGTCAGCGCGCATTTGAAATTTGACAATCTGACCAATTTTCTTATATTATATATAAACGAATGAAATGAAAGTTCAGATGGCAGGCAATGTGTGTGTATGAGGAGAAGACATGGGTTCAAGTACCAGGTCCAGCGTTTTGTATTTTTTCTAATATATTCATGCAGATCCCATGCTTCAATGGCCAGGAGCATACTATACGTCTGCAATTTGCAACCATTAGATCATGGGTGATCTAGATCAAAGGACTTCAATGCGCATATCCAGCATATACCCTCAAGGATTCATCTCACCAGATCTAACACAAATATGGACTTCACAATCTGGGCCCAGCGTAAATTCAAATCAGCACCCCCTTGTCTCTTTTACATACCTATGCCTATTTATCATTTTTTTGTATTGTTTTAATTTCTTTTTTTTATTATTCTGTTTTTCTTTATTTATTTAATTACACAAATAATCAAAACCACAAAATATTAGTTTTAAGTTTTTTTTATTAAACTAATTTTGTAAGTAAATTAATAAATAATTTTAACTATTTTCGTAATTTAAAATAAATTAGAATTTAGGTTTTAATTTAACTTTAATTATTTTCTTTTTATAATACAAAAACCAAAAAGAACTTAAAATATTTTCTTTAATTTAATTTTAATAAAAAAAATAATAAAAAGATTTTCTTATTTCATTTTTACTTACTAGGGTTTTAGACGTACTTTTAGTTTTCACGCGTTATTTATTTTCTTTCATATTTTTATATTATTGTATCTGTACACCAGATGTAATAGTTAATAGGATTTTATCCACTTTCTTTATTTTTCTTCCCCCAATTTTTATACATTATAAATCCCTTCCCCGAAGCCATGTAATATTGTAGGTTTATACTTCCGCACTTTATATTCTGTACATATTAACTGCTAATAACTAGGATTACATGATAAGACTAATAACAAAACGTTAGCAAACCTAATACAAAATATAAAAAATAACTGAACATAATACACATTGCACATATACACCTCTAGGGTACCCCACTTTGGTTGCCTTCGGAAAAAAAGCAGTCACGTCCCTCAAAACGGGGACGCTTTAGCAAAGACCCGTAAATAAAAAAGATCATAGTCCCTCGATGACCCTACAATTGTCTCTCGGTAAAAGATCTAGTCCCTAAACAAAATTGCTAAAGTGTCTCCACAAGTTGCCTTCGTGACTGTAACGTCCCTTTGAATGTCCCTCATACATCCAACGATAGGGCTACCTACTCCCTAATAGTAGGATAGCACTATCTAAAGGATAGGAGGAAAAGAACTACCTTTTCGAGTACAAAGTAGATAGCTATTAGAAGTTTGATCAAAAATATTTTTCACTTACATAAATACTACTTTTCAAAAATGATTTTCAAAAACATTTGCTTTGTTAACACTCTTGAGGACTGATACAAGAGTTAACACAAAGCAAATCACCGCATTAAGGCATTTCAAAACACTTTTTAAACATACAGAGCACAAAGTACTTTCAAAATGAGTAAACCTCTGAGAGCCCGTAGATAACTACGGATGGAAAGGGTGCTACACCTTCCCTTTCCATAATCTACGCTCTTACTCAGAATAATCTCGAAAAAGGTATTTTTCTATTCTTTTCACCCTTTCCTTAATTTGTATAAAAGAAAAGTCGGTGGCGACTCTTGCTTACCGCAACATTTGCAAACACAAACGCAAAACCAGTATTAAACAGTCGGTCATGCCACCGTATCATAAAACTGGCGACTCTGCTGGGGAATAATAAAAAGTGTGGTTTACCTTAGAGTTAGTTCATTATTAAACTGCTTATTTGTGCTTTGTATGTTTTATCCTTGGAGGGTTATTTGGGTTGTTACTATAGATCCTACACCCGGATCTGGGGGCATATATTTAGGTAAACAACAATAGATCGTGGAGACTGTATGATGTAGACCGATATGGTTGAAGCGATAGCTGTGTTGGTGTGACACTTTATTTGGTACCGGTATCCCTTGTGTTGAATCAATGAGAATATGGGGCCGCTGCATGGTATCGTGAAGCACTAACGGACCTTAGAACCTTAGTTGAACAAACTTGGCCATTAGAAAGTAGTGAGATAGTCAGCCTCGGTGTAAAGCTTGGGATTGGTTGATACTCGATGCTACACTCATTGAGATCGAACTTTCGAGATGTTTCGGCCGTAAGAAAAGATTGCTAAGCTGAAATAATGCTCGATAAAGAAAGATTAGTGATATTGAGACTCCTTAGAACCCGATTACTATTTCTAGGACAGGTTGAACCAACTAAACTTCAAGAGGGTACTTACCTATAAACTCCATACAAGCCTAAACCTAAGGTCTTGTGTGTTTTTGTTGTGTATGATTAGTTTGCTTAAACATGACATCATGCATCATAACATCTATTTTTCATTACACTGACCATTTCAAGGACCAATGGAATTTATCTTTGTTCTATTTTGCAGATCATGGCTTTCGCTCGTAGAAATACTATCCGGATCAACTTTGTAAGAATACCTCTTCTACATAAAGAGCTAGTATCAAGGGTTCCCGAGACTTCCTCATTTACCATGAACTATGGTCGACTTCTCAATCTGGTTACCTCGGGTTTTGATGAGAAGATGATGAGTGTCCTCTTTCAATTCTTTGATCCTAAGTACCATTGCTTCACCTTTACAGATTATCAGTTGGTGGCCACCATGGAAGGGTTCTCTCAAATATTGGGTATACCTATTCTTGATCATACGCCTTTCACCGGTTTAGAAGAAGCTCCCAAGCCATAGGTCATTGCAACAACTTTGCATCTGAAACGGTCCGACATTGTATCCAACTGGGAAACAAGAAGTGGTGTTAAGGGTTTTCTAGCCAAGTTTCTGTACGAGAAGGCTCACCAATTTTGGGATGATTTGGATTTCCAAGATTTTGAGGAGGTTTTGGCCCTTATAATATATGGTTTAGTGTTTTTACCTAATCCAGACTTTCTCATAGATGTGAATGCTATCAAGGTTTTCCTTTCTCGTAACCCTGTGCCTACTCTACTCGGAGACATCTTGCATACCCCCCACACTCGCACCATGAAGAGAAAAGGGATTCTTATGTGTTGCATGCAATTGATGTAAAGGTATTTTATTTCTAACCCCCTTAAGTCAGTATTGAAGAATGAAGAAGGTTTGGGTTGGTCGCGAAGGATAATGTCACTTTCTCACTCGGATATTCTCGGGTATTCACGATCTATGGGAGATATTTCAGTTATTGACCACTGCGGGGAATTCCTTAATGTCCCACTACTTGGCATTAGGGGAGGCATAACTTATAATCCTTCTCTGGCTCTGCGACAATTTGGTTATGCTCGAAGGGATGGTCCCCACGATATGCTTATCCAGGGCATTGTGTTTAACTACGAGAATGATGTTCAGGGGTATCGTCAGAGGTTTATACGAGCTTGGGTCATGATAAACAGATTTGATGCCAAGACCTTGGGTCCTAAGACTTTCATCCCTATTGAACCTTATCCCAAATGGGTATGAGCTCGCGCTCAGAACCTCATAATGCCGTATATAGCCATCTTACTAGTTATTGTGGAGCCCATCACCGAAGGAGATGTTCCTTATACAGTTCTCCATCCTGACATTCCCATTGATCTTGAAGAGCTGCAGAGATCTTGGATTCAGTTAAAGAAAGAACGAGTTACCTTCAGAGATAATTTCTATGTCAATGAGAAGAAAGTGTTGGAGCTTACGAAGCTACTTCACAAAGAAAAAAAATCTTAATGTCTATCTCGGCACGAAGAGGAAGTGCCCATGGGGAACTTGATGTATTAGATTTTAGAATTTTTCAATTGTAAGCTTAAAAAGGCAATTGTATTTTGAATTCTACTAATAAAATCTTTGTTTCATTTTGGTTCACAAATTTAAATTTCGCGGAGTCCTTGAAAACATTGCATACATATACCATACATATCATTGCATAAACAAGTTTCAGGACAAGTTTCTTATATTCTTCGCTGTTTATTTCAGAAATGGCTCTTGAACAAACAATTAAGGAGCTTCAGACACATAATGCTCAATTCCAAGAAATGTTCCTAATTCTGGCTAAGGGACAAGAAGATTTGAAA
Organism: Vicia faba; assembly: GCA_948472305.1. Classification (NCBI taxonomy): domain Eukaryota; kingdom Viridiplantae; phylum Streptophyta; class Magnoliopsida; order Fabales; family Fabaceae; genus Vicia; species Vicia faba. The sequence goes on from OX451741.1 coordinate 304,658,584, forward strand.
GCTCTGATTCTCAAGGACAAGAAGAAGAAAAAGAGGCCAATGGGTGTTCTGAATTTGGGAAGAAGGTTCAAAGGACCAGTGAAGCAAGTTTCAGAGCTTGGAACTCTGTCAAGAGAAAGAGACAATCAGGAAGGAGAGCCAAGAGAAGAAGACCACAATACAAGGGAGTCTGAAGAAGATGAACCTGACTATTCTGAGGAGCAGTATCCTCTTGCTGATGATAAATACAAACAGCTGGAGGATCGACACAATGCCATGGAAATCCAAAGGGTACCCAGGTTGGATTTTAAAGAGCTAGGACTGGTCTCAGGGGTGGTCATCCCGCAGAAGTTCAAGGTCCCTACATTTTCTAAATACGACAGTGTCTCCAATCCTAAGCTGCATTTAAGGTCGTATGTCAGTAAAATCCAACCCCACACCACTGATAGGGGTCTGTGGGTACACTTCTTTTAGGAAAGTTTGGCAGGAACTCAACTGGAATGGTTTTATCAACTAGAAAGAACCAATGTGCATAATTGGGAAGATCTGGTTGCTGCTTTCTACAAGCAGTACCAATATAATGCTGACCACGCCCTGACTCGTACGCAGTTGCAAAGCATGTCTATGGGTTCCGACGAGGGATTTAAGGACTATGCCCAAAAATGGAGAGACCTTGAGGGAAGAGTCCAGCCTCCGTTGTCTGATAGGGAGCTGGTGGACCTGATTGGAAGTTCTTCTGCTGGGTTCACAGAATTGATCTTGACGGGTGAACGGGTAGATGCTGGTATTAAAAGTGGTAAGATACAGAGAGGCACATCCTCCAGTACTGCAAAGAAACCATTCACATGGAAGAAGGAGGTTAGTGATGCTTATGGCCAAAGAAATCTTAACAAAACTGAGCATCATCCGACGGTAGGGGCTGTTATTATTTCCAATCCTGCATTAAACCGTCAACAGAACAATCAATCCAGAACAAATAAGCCAAGGAGACAGTTTACCCAGATCAAGATGACCCTATCCCAGGTTTTACCACACCTGCTGAAATCCAATTTGGTTACCCTGAAAGAGGCTCCCAAAAACCCCAACACTACATCTCCTCACTACAATGCAAATGCTCGGTGTGCTTACCATTCTGAAAGTCCATCCCATGATACCAACGACTGTTGGGCTTCGAAGAACAAGGTGCAGGATTTGATTGAAGCAAAGGAGATTGAATTTGACGCTCATGAGACCCCTAATGTTATAACTGCCCCTATGCCCAAGCAGAGCCGTGGTGTTAATGCTATTGATGATGACATGTTTGTTGCTTCTGTTGATGAATTAGCTACTCCACTCCTGACTATTAAAAAGAATCTCTTGCAGGCTGGTTTATTTCCGAGTTGTGGCGAAGGTTGCCACTTATGTTTGTCCTTACCTAATGGTTGCCATTTGTTGAAGGAAGGTGTTCAGTGCCTGATGGATGATAAAGAAATCTTGTTTGAGAAGACTCCGGTTACAAGTACTCTGTGTGAAGATGTTTCTATCATTACCATTTCCGCAAATCCTCCAAAGGTCTCCTCCAAAAGACCTGTCATGATTACATATGTTATGAAAGTTGCTCCATTAATAATTACTTTCCTTGGACCTATACAATATTTCTCGGATAAAGATGTTCCCAGGAACTATGGGTCCGACGCTATTACCATGGCGTAAAGCAAGATTTGCTGGTTGTTAAAGATAAAGATACCGAAGACTCTGATCCTGACATTAGTAATATCGCCGGGACCAGTAAGATAACAAGAGGCAAAAGAGTTTTCTCTCCCGAGATCTCTCCTCCTAAAAATGTTGTTACTCCTGTGATCATCCTTGTTGCTCCTGTCAATGTTCCCATGGCTATTCCTGCTGTTAGTCCTACTGTCATCCCTGCTACCGAGTCGGCCGAGACTCGGGGAAAAGAGGTATTGGTTGAGCCTATCCGGATGAAGGAACATCCAGAAGCCATCCTTGAGGCTACTAAAAAAGAGATGATATTGAAAATAATCAAGAAGAGTGATTACAATGTGGTTGAACTACTAGGGGATACCCCTTCCAAGATCTCAATGCTGGCCCTGTTACTCTGCTCTGAAGCCCATGCCAAGGCTTTAGTAAAATTCCTGAAGTCTGCCCACGTGCCTCAAGAGACCTCCACTGATTAATTTGAGAATTGTGTGGCTAGTTTGACAATTGATAGTGGCCTGGGATTCTCTGATGCAGACCTAACTCCCAAGGGAAGAAAACATAATGATGCTCTGCATGTCTCTATTGAGTGCAGCAGAACTACTTTAGCCTATGTTCTAGTGAATACAAGTTCATCGCTGAATGTTCTGCCCAAGAAAGCCCTTGACAGGTTGGATTGTGAAAGTCTCACCCTAAAGCCCAGTAACATTGTGGTAAGAGCCTTCGACGATTCTAAAAGAGTGGTTCATGGGGAGGTGGACATCCCTATCAAAGTGGGAACTCAGACCTTTAATTCCACTTTCTATGTGATGGACATCCGCCCATCTTACTCCTGTTTATTGGGTTGACCCTAGATCCATGGGGCTGGCACTGTGACTTCTACCCTACATCAGATGCTGAAGTACCCAGTCAATGGGAAAATTATCACAGTTCATGGGGAGGAGGAGTACATGGTGAGCCACATGAACTCTTTCAGGTACATTGAAATGGACGGAGAGTTCATTGAGACCCCCTGTCAGAACTTTGAGGTGGTTCCACAGACCATTGCTGCAACCAAGACCACTGCCAGTGTTCCAAAGACTACTTGGCCTCTGCTGAAGATGGCTTCTCTGAAAGATGCCAGGGCAGTTGTTAAAGAAGGTGGGTGTATAATATGGGGCCAACTTCTGGATATTCCCTACAAATATGACAAATTTAGTTTGGGTTTTACTTCAGGAGCCCAGAGAGCTGTTCATCGTGCTCGCACCAGGGGACCACCTTTGCGGATCAGCAACCATGGAGTTAATCTTTGGAAGACAATGATAGTGACCATGACCTGGACAAGTGGATCTTCCCAACCATCAGCGGTGGACTCAGCAATTGGGAGGCTAAGGATTTCGTTCCCATCTCTTTATTCAAGAGTAATTTGCCTCTTTGTTTTAAGGAAATGTAATATTTGAACAATTGAAACATTAAAACCTTGTGTCTTATCCGAGGCACAATGTTCTATTTGTGAGGGTCATTGTTTCATTTTCATATGTCATCAATAAAACATTGGACGTTTTACATACAAATTTTACGCTCTTTGTTTTTCTTTTTCTGCCTCTTTACTTTATCAAAAATATATAGCTATACTCTTACACACACTCATGTATCAAACTGCAGATTCACGTCCACTCTAGATCCCATTGATAACGGTTATGCTATTGCTCATTATGACTTTCAAAATCCGATCAACCAAGCCGAGGACGAAGGTGAAGAAGATTGTGAGGTACTAGGAGAGCTGGCCAGACTGTTACAACAGGAAGAAAGGGCAATACATCCTCATGAGGAGCTAGTTGAGACAGTGAACTTGGGTACTGAAGAGGACAAAAAATAAGTCAAGGTAGGTGATAACTTGGAGCCCAGTGTCAAGCAGTGGTTAGTTCAGATGTTACATGATTATCTTGAGATCTTCACCTGGTCATACAAAGACATGCCGAGACTTGACATCGATATTGTGGTCCATCGCCTTCCTACAAAAGAAGATTGCCCTCTGGTGAAACAAAAGGTGCATCGTATGCGGCCGGATATGTTAGAAAAGATCAAGGCTGAAGTCATGAAACAGTTCAATGCTGGTTTCTTAGCTGTCACATCTTATCCATAATGGGTCGCCAATGTTGTTCCAGTACCTAAGAAGGATGGTAAGGTACATATGTGTGTGGATTACAGAGACCTGAACAGGGCAAGCCCCAAGGATGATTTTCCGCTTCTCCATATTGATGTTCTTGTTGACAACACCGCACAACATAAGGTATTTTCCTTCATAGATGGTTTCTCTGGATACAATCAGATCAAAATGGCACCTGAGGACACAGAGAAGACGACCTTTGTTACACAGTGGGGCACTTTCTATTACAAATTTATGCCATTTGGGCTAAAGAACATCGGGGAAACCTATCAGCGCGCCATGGCAGCTTTGTTTCATGATAGGATCCATCACGAGATAGAGGTCTATGTTGATGACATGATAGCCAGGTCTCAAAATGAAGAGGAACACCTTGATCACCTACATAAACTATTTGACAGGCTGAAGAAATACAAACTGAGACTGAATCTGAATAAGTTCACCTTCAGAGTAAGATCAGGTAAGCTTTTAGGTTTCGTTGTCAGCGGAAAAGGTATTAAGGTAGACTCTGCAAAGGTCAAGGCTATATAAGAAATTCTGACTCCTCACATTGAGAAGGAAGTTAGGGGATTCTTGTGACGCCTAAATTATATTGTCAGGTTTGTTTCACATCTGACCGCTACTTGTGAGCCAATCATCAAATTACTGAAGAAAGATCAAGCAGTGAAGTGAAATGATGACTTCCAGTATGCCTTTGACTAAATCAAGGAATATCTCCAAGAGCCTCCAATTCGGATGCCTCCGGTTGAAGGAAGACCTTTGATAATGTACTTAACAGTATTAGATAATTCAATGGGGGTGTGTGTTGGGGCAGCATGACGAGTCTAGTCGAAAAGAGCATGCAATATACTACCTTAGAAAAAAGTTTACCGACTATGAAACAAGATACTCACTACTCGAGAAAACTTGCTATGCTTTGGCATGGGCTGCTCACCGACTAAGAAAGTATATGTTGACTCACACTACCTTGTTGATATCTAAAATGGATCCTAACAAGTACATCTTTGAGAAGCCCACTCTCTCTAGAAGAATAGCAAGATGGAAAATGATCCTGATCGAATATGATATTCAGTACACAACCAAGAAAACAATTAAGGGAAGTGTACTAGCTGATCATTTGGCTCATCAGGCTGTGGACGACTACTAATCCATGAATTTTGAGTTCCCGAATGAGAACATCATGTTATTAACTGATTGTGAATGATCCTGGATCAGATGAAGGACCTGAAAAAGGATCCTGGTGGACTATGGTTTTTGAAGGAGCTTCCAACGCTCTTGGAAATGGCATCGTCATTGTGATCATATCCCCAGAGGGCTGTCATACTCCTTTCACTTCCAGGTTATGTTTCAATTGTACCAACAATATGGCTGAGTATGAAACATGTATCATGGGTCTCAAAGCTGCAATCGATTTAATGATCAAGTTCTTAAGTGTGTTTGGAGACTCGACTTTGGTAATAAGCCAGATCAAAGGAGAATGGTACACAAAGCATCCTAATCTCATCCCGTAAAAAGAACATGTGTTGACACTAATCCCATACTTTGAAGAAATTACCTTTGAACATTTTCCACGAGAGGAAAATAAATTAGCGGACTCGTTAGCTACGATGTCATCCATGTTCAAGGTCAGGTGGGATAATGAGGCTCCTCAGATCACCATTGAGAGGATGGACGAGCCAACATACTGTCACGAGATTGGTACTGAAGAAGTAGTGGACAAGACTTGGTTCTATGAAATCAAAAGATATATCTAACTCCAAGAGTATCCTGAAGGATCTTCAGTCAATGATAAGAAGTTCCTAAGAAGGTTCTCTGCCAAGTTCTTCCTTAGTAACGGGATCCTCTACAAGCACAACCACGACTCTACCTTGCTTCGGTGTGTAGACAAAGGTGAGGCAGAAAAGATTATGGCTGATTTACATGAAGGTACCTTTGGAACTCATTCTAGTGGGAACTCGATGGCTAAAAAGATCCTAAGGGCAGGATACTACTGGTCCACTATGGAAGCAGACTGTTATCAGCATTCAAAGACTTGTCACAAGTGCCAGATCTATGCTGGTAAAGTACATGTGCCTCCAGTTCCTCTGAACGTCTTGACTGCTCCTTGGCCATTCGTAATGTGGGGCATTGACATGCTTGGAGATTTTAGACCTACAACTTCTAATGGGCATCACTTCATCCTAGTTTCCATTGGTTACTTCACGAAGTGGGTCAAGGCAGCTTCATACGCTTATGTTACCAAGAACGTTGTGGCCCAATTCATCCAACATAACATTATTTGTCGGTACGATATTCCAGAAAGAATCATTAAAGATAATGGTAGTAATATCAACAACACTATGATCATAGAGCTTTGCATGCAATTCAAGATTCAACATCATAACTCTTCTCTCTACCAGCCAAAGATGAATGGAGTTGCAGAAGCTGCTAAAAATATCAAGAGAATCATACAGAAGATGACGATGACATATAAATATTGGCATGAGATGTTACCATTTTCTCTTCATGGTTACTGCACCATAATGCGTACATCAACAAGGGTAACTCCTTTCTCTTTGGTATACGATATGGAAGATGTCCTACCCATTGAAGTCCAGATCCCTTCCATGAGAATCATCAAAGATGCATGGTTGAACAAACACGAATGGTTTCAGACTCGACTTGACCAGTTAAACTTGATTAACGAGAAGTGGCTCGCGGTTGTCTACCATGGTCAGATGTACCAAAAACGTGTGATTAAAGCTTTTAAAAAGAAGGTCAGACATCAGGTATATCAGGTCGGTGACCTGGTAATCAAACGCATCATACTACCGCAAGGTGATCCCAGGGGTAAATGGACTCCCACATACGAAGGACCATTTGTCATCAAGACCATATTTTCCGGTGGAGACATGATATTAACCACTATGGATGTCGATGACCTTCCGCACCCGGTAAACATAGACATAGTTTAAAGATACTACACATAAATAAAGACCCGCTAGGTCGACTGGCCTATGAAAAAATTATGGAATCCCGAAAAACCAAAAGGGTTCGGGCCAAAATTAGGGATATACATGAAAATAAATTTGTACATCTGGCAAGTCGAAAACCTGAAAAGGCGGCTTGGGCAAAAAAGGGTATCCCGATGGACTGAAAACCCGAAAGGGCGGTCTAGGAAAAAGTTAGGGATTTAAAGCATATAACTATGTCCCATTGGATCACCTTACAACCGATCTTCAGTATCAACTATCAAGCTCAAAGCGGTACTAATCAATCCAATCAGCTTCGGACAAGCAGCGAAAAGGATGAGACGCTCAAAGACATAAAGGCAATAGCAGAATGGGAACCCAATGGGATTATTTCACATAGCTGTCTTTCGTTGTATATTATTTTTGTATTATTTCCATTCTTACGATGAAATTCACTTACTAAGATGTCTGTCTCCTTGTACAAAAATGCTCATTTCAAATTAATACAAAACTATTTCTTTGAAAGTTGTAAACTTCTGTTTTTTTTTTTTTGTGTTTTGTGTGGGAAAATGTCCAGTGATTATTTTTGAACATATGCATTTGAATATGATTACTGCTTATAAATATACACCTAAGAGAAGAAATACAATTGCTAACGACTTTAAGAAACGAGACAATATCTAAAGGGACATCCACAAAATCCCCGCAAATGTTTTTCCCGGCAGATATTTTCTCCAGCAGGTAGAGAGGCAAGATATATCCTACTACAAGGTCGCAGCCATGCTCTCAGCATTCAGCCTAATGGTGTCGTGTTCTCATATCCCCGACAAAGCAAAAAAAATCTCCAATTACTGCTCCAAAATCCCCCAGTGAAGTCGCCAAGCTTCTCAAGATTCCCCTGCAGGATTTCAACAAAATCCCCAAGCAGTTTATGGAGTTCACCTTCCGCAACAGATTTTAATAAATCTCAAGTATTTTATAAAGCCTTATCCCCAGTAGAGTGTATTTCTCTAGCTAGGGAAGTTCATCCCCCATCGGATTTTATTTCTCCAAATTGGTAAAATCTTCCAATAGAACTCTTCCCCTCGGAAAAATCATTCTCAAATAGAAGTCGAAGATCCTCAGTAGAGAAAGGGAATAGCCAACAAAACTATCTCCATCCCCAGTAGAAATTGAAGAATCACTTTCTTCACTCACCAACAGCAGTCCGGGATTCAGCTTCCCGGTACTCTTCAACAGCAATCATGGATTTATTTTCCCAGACAAAGATACTGCGTAATAACATTACATGTTCATACATCATGGCATGTGCATACAAATACATATATCATTTGTTTTGGGAGCATCATGAAATTCATACATCATGACATCACATGTAACTGATTTTACCTTTTCAGGTTAAATTAGTAGACAGACAAACACTATCAACTTTTACAGCGGGCCACGAATTAATGCCCGAAACCAGACGGGGAAACCATCTATGTGACCGGAAAAACAAGTTCCAGATTAATACCTGTAACAAGCCAGGAAAACTATCCGTGGACGACCGACTGTGGATTATTACCTATAACAAGCCAGGAGAACTATCTACATGAAGAGATTGAAGACTAATACCTGTAACAAGCTAGGAAAACTATCTTTCTTTCTCAGGTCAGAGATTAATACATGTAACAAGCCAAGACAACTATCTCAGCAACCGACAATTTTCAAGTTCTATATTAACACATGTAACAAGCCAGGAGAAAAATCTGTGGACGACCATCTGTAGGATTAATACCTGTAACAAGCCAGGAAAACTATCTACATAAGGAGATTGAAGATTAACACCCGCAACCAGACAGGAAAACTATCTTTATTTCTTGGGTCAGAGATTAATACATGAAACCAACCAAGACAACTATCTCAACGACCGACAATTTTCAAATTCCAGATTAATACCTCAAACCAAACGGGACAACTATCTGTGAACAAGATGATTGTAGATTAACACATGAAACCAGACATGAAAGCTATCTACATGACCAAACGAAGCAATCTTACACGATTTCCTTCTCATATATCTCCGGGTGCAGACTAACAGGGACTCATCCTCAAACAGCCCTACACATGCTCTTTCTAATACATTTCTAGATAATGGTTAATTCCATTATCCCCAGCAAATTATCGGAAGCCTGGACTTCAACCAGAATACAGAAAACTTTCATCCCTCCTGAGATAACTCTCTAGTAGAACTTTGGACAACTGAAGTTCCTAGACTCTATTCCCCACAGAGTTTTCTTTAAGCGGGAGAACACCAGAAACCCACATTCCCAGCAGATTCTTCCTCAGACAGCAGGAACAGGAACCTCCAAAGGGACCATGTGTGAAATTAGCATCTACTTTGGATGGAATCTTTAAGCCCATCTCCGACGACTCTCTGTCATCTTATCCAAATGGCATATGTGAGCCTATTCCCGCCATCATCAACAATCGGTGTTACTTCATACGAGTGCAAATTTCTGGCCACTCTAGTGTTCAATCATCTTCCACCTTCAGATCATGAAAAGAAGACAAGCCAATCTAAATCCTCAAGTTTAAGAAGATTGAACAGGGGAAGCTGTTGTACCCCAAAATTTTCCCTCTCATTTTTTTCCAAGTTTTTTCTTTTACATAGGTGATTAGAAACACTTGATTAAAAAAATAAACTTTTTTGAAGATAAATAAGGAGTCTTCGATTGGCATTTTAACAAAGTCTTTCGATTGGCATGTCAAAGGGTCTTTCAATTGGCATCTTGACAGGCTTCGACTGAGCGCCTAACCTTTTCCAAAATTGCCTCAAATTTCCAAGCTTCAATTGAATCCTTGGCCTTTTGCTTGTTTGCTGTGTACAAGCTTCGACTGGGCATGTGTTTCCTTTGAAACAGCCTCCTTCGATCCAAAAGGGAAGGGCCTCCTGTTAGTGCTCCTTCATTTTCACCATTGGATTTGCATGCTGGCTTGATTCACAATGCAATGGCTACATGCATGTAAGCTTAATTCCTGCTTCAATTGGGCATTTGATTTCTTTGAAGAAAGCTTAATTCCTGCTTCGACTGGGCATTTGGTTTCTTTAGAGCAAGTTGATTCTTGCTTTATTTGGGCATCTGATTTCTTTGGAGCCAACATGATTCCTGCTTCGACTAAGCAAATACTCCATTTGTGCGTGTCTTCTACGCACAAAGCAAGAATCCCCTGCAAGCTCCCTTCGATCCACCAGCAGTGGCCTCCTGCGCGCTTACTTTGATCCACAAAACAGTGGACTCCTACATGCAAGCTTCATTTCGGAAAAGGCTTCTTCAGACCTGCCTTTGATCCACTAGACAAAAGGCTGCCTCAGATGTGCCTTCGATCCACAAGGCCAAGGCCCCTTCAACTTGCCTATGTGTTTGCTTTCGACTCACAAGAAAATGACTTCCTCTAGGCTTGCCTCTAATGCGCAAGGCAATGGTTTCCCTTCATGCCAGCGCCCATAAAGTAGTGGCTTTCTTTCATATGTGCTTCAATTCATTAAACGGTTGGCTTCCCTCATGCTAGCTTTTACTCCACCTCCAAAATATTCAACACACAATTTTCCACATTTTTGACACCTAGTAAGGTCCATTTGAAGGATACACCAATAGTGCCTTTCGAAGGACATATATGTGGTCCATTCGAAGGATACATAATTCTGGGAAACAAGCTTGTTTTGCCTTTTGATGAGTATTGGTTTAAGATGCTTGCCTTTGATCCACAAGGCAAAGGCTCCACCTTCAATTGACCTTTGATTCATCAAGCAAAGGTTTCCTCTTCATGCCTACCTTCGTTTCACAAGCATAAGATTGCTACATTATGAACACACATTGGTGGACCATTTGAAGAATGCATAAGGGGTGCATGTGGGCTATTCAAAAACACACAAATGATGCCCTCGAAGGGGAATGCATTTGGTCCAGTCGAAAGACACATAATGGTTGAAGACAAGTGTTGTTTTGTCTTTTGATGATTCTGGCCAAAGTCCTGCATGCTGCTAGACCCAAGCCTCATGCACAATCCCATTCATGACAAAAGAAGCTTCGAATGGCTAGAAAAGAGTTTTCGATTGGGTTAGTTGAAAAGTTTAAGATCAAGCTACCAAGGCAAATAGGAGGTCAATTGAAGAAGTCCCAATGATGAGGATTAGAGCCATTCGAAGGAGGCAACTTTGGGCCAATTGAAGGGAAGGAACTAGAGGGCATTCCAAGGAGCCAAAATGTCCACATACATTCAAATTTCAAAAAAGGACAAGATTCCATGTTTTTGGCCAAAGTTACAAATTTTCATTCATGGATTTCAAACACATAATCAAGGCAATTTAATCCTATGATATCTTGTATCCTCACTCCTCTCCATATAAACAAGACATTAGCAAGCATTTCGACAAACATACAGAGCCCCAAGGATTCACACGGAACTTAAAATAAAAGCAAGAATGTCAAAATTCAAAAACACCATTCCAGCCATCTTCTGTCAAAACAATCCCAAAGGTTCAAACACCTTCCAGAGACTTCTAGGAATTCAACCCAGCCATTATTCAAGCCATCCCACGCTTGGAAGCACCAAACTGAATCGCTCATTATTGGTATATTTTTTTGAATTTGAATTTATGATTTTACGATAAATTAATCTTTTTCAGTGCTTGATTCGTGTTCAAGGGATTCATTAGAATAGGTCTGTTGTATTGTATGTAAGCTTTAACGCGTAAAACATAAGATGCCATTGTTAGGGAATCAATGGCCGTTGAGCTTCGTTCTCCTTGATACGATGAGTTTCATACCAAACTAACCCTGCCATTGGGTTCGCAAGGGTCCAATTAGCTTAGTATGGTTATTAGTTTGCTTGTTTTCATTAATTTATGCATGATTCATTTTTTTTGAGGCCATAGGAGAAAAGATAAATGGAGTTTTGACTACGGTCTGGCCTGATCGGTTGCCTTTGGTGGCACAAACGTCACTATCCTATTGGCATGTTTAAATCCTTGTTGGTGCGCGTTTGAAATATGACAATCTGACCAATTTTCTTATATTATATATAAACGAATGATATGGCGGTTCAGATGGCAGGCAAGGTGTGTGTATGAGGAGAAGACCTGGGTTCAAGTTCCAGGTCCAGCGTTTTGTATTTTTTCTAATATATTCATGCAGATCCCATGCTTCAATGGCCAGGAGCATACTATATGTATGCAATTTGCAACCAATAGATCATGGGTGATCTAGATCAAAGGGCTTCAACGCGCAGATCCAACATATGCCCTCAAGGATTCATCTCACCAGATCAAACACAAATTTGGACTTCACAATTTGGGCCCAACGCAAATTCAAATCAGCACCCCCTTGTCTCTTTTACATACCTAGGCCCATTTATAATTTTTTTGTATTGTTTTCAGTTCTTTTTTTATTATTCTGTTTTTCTTTATTTATTTAATTACTCAAATAATCAAAACCACAAAAATATTATTTTTTAGGTTTTTTTTATTAAACTAATTTTGTAAGTAATTAATAAATAATTTTAACTATTTTCTTAATTTAAAATAAATTAGAATTTAGGTTTTAATTTAACTTTAATTATTTTATTTTCATAATACCAAAACCAAAAAGAACTTAGAGTATTTTCTTTAATTTAATTTTTAAAAAAAAAACAATAAAAGGATTTTCTTATTTCATTTTTACTTACTAGGGTTTTTGACGTACTTTTAGTTTTCACGCGTTATTTATTTTCTTTCATATTTTAATATTATTGTTTCTGTACACCGGATGTAATAATTAATAGGATTTTATCCACTTTCTTTATTTTTCTTCCCCCAATTTTTGTATATTGTAAATCCCTTTCCCGAAGCCATGTAATAGTGTAGGTTTACATTTTCGCACTTTATATTCTGTACATATTAACTGCTAGTAACTAGGATTGCATGATAAGACTAATAACAAAACATTAGCAAACCTAACACAAAAGATAAAAAATAATTGAATATAACATACATTGCACATATACACCTCTAGGGTACCCCACTTTGGTAGCCTTCAGAAATAAAGAAGTCATGTCCCTCGAAACGGGGACGCTTTAGCAAAGACCCTTAAATCAAAAAGATCAAGGTCCATTGATGACCCTACAGATGCCTCTCGGTAAATGATCTAGTCCCTAAACAAAATTTCTAAAGCGTCTCCATAATTTTCCTTCGTGACTGTAACATCCCTTCGAATGTCCCTCATACATCCAATGATAGGGCTACCTACTCACTAATAGTAGGATAACACAGTCTAAAGGGTAGGAGGAAAATAACTATATTTTCGAGTACAAAGTAGATAACTGTTAGAATTTTTCTCAAAAACATATTGCACTTACACAAATACTACTTCTCAAAAACAATTTTCAAAAACATTTGCTTTGTCAACACTTTTGAGGACTGATACAAGAGTTAACACAAAGCAAATCTCCGCACTAAGGCATTTCAAAACACTTTTTAAACACACAGAGAATAAAGTACTTTCAAAATGAACAAACCTCTAAGAGCCCGTAGATAACTACGGATGGAAAGGGTGCTAAAACCTTCCCCTTCCATAATCTAACCCCCTTACTCATAATAATATCGAAAAAGGTCTTTTTTCTGTTCTTTTCACCCTTTCCTTAATTTGGATAAAAGAAAAGTCGGTGGAGACTCTTGCTTACCGCAACATTTGTGAACACAAACGCAAAACCAGTATTACACAGTCGGTTCTGCCACCATATCACAGCCATGAAGCACTAACTGGTTATAGAACCTTTAATTGAACAACTTGGCCATTATGAAGTAGTGAGATAGCTGACTTTGGTGCAAAGCTGAAGAATGGTTGATACTTGATACTACGCTCATTGAGATCGGACTTTTGGGATATTTCGGCCGAAAGAAAATATTGATTGTGCTGAGACAATACCCAATGAAGAAAGATTAATGATATTGAGATTCCCTAGAACCCGATTATGTTGTAGGACAGGTTCAACCAACTAAACTTCAAGAGGGTACTTCCCTATCAAACCCATGCAAGCCTAAATCTAAGGTCTTTGTGTGCTTTGTTTGTGATTATTATTCATGACATCATAAACGTCATAACATCATAAGCATTCTCACTAACCATTTCAAGGATTTAGAAACTTATATTTGTTCTGTTTTATAGGTCATAACTTCCAGTCGTAGGGATACCATCCGAGTTAATTTCGTGAAAATGTATCCTCGACTTCAAGAGTTAGCATCAAGAGTGCCTGGATATTCTCCCTTCACCAAGAAATATGGTCGACTTCTCAACATGGCTACCTCAAACTTCCAAGAAGAAATGATGTGTGTGCTTTTCCAATTCTTTGATCCTATGCATCATTGCTTCACCTTTCCCGACTACCAATTGGTGCCTACATTAGAAGAATTCTCTCAATTGTTAGGACTGTCTGTGCTTGACCAAATACCATTCACTAGTTTAGAGGAGACTGTAAAGCCTGAAGTTATTGCCAAAGCCTTGCATTTGAAGAGATCTGACATTGTGACAAATTGGGAGACAAGAAGTGGAGTTAGGGGTTTCTTAGCCAAATTTCTATTAGAGAAGGCTCGTTTGTTCTGGGAAGATATGGATTTTCAAGCTTTTGAGGATGTCTTGTCCCTTCTAATATATGGTTTGGTTCTATTTCCCAATCCGTACCAACTCATAGATGTGAATTCTGTCAAGGTTTTTCTCTCTCGTAATCCCATACCTACCTTGCTTGGAGATACTCTACATTGTTTCCACACTCGCACCATGAAGAAAAGGGATGCTCTTTGGTGTTACATTACATTACTGTCTAGGTGGTTTATTTCACACCTACCTCGATCAAGGTTGAAGAATGAGCAAGGCTTGACATGGTCTCAAAGGATGATGTCATTCTCGCACTCGGATATCCATTGGTGTTCTCGATCTTTGGAGGATATTACCATCATTGACCGCTGTGGGGAATTCCCTAATGTCCAACTCTTAGGCATTAGGGGAGGTATCACCTATAACCCTTCTCTTGAATTATGGAAGTTTGGATATGCACGAAGAGATGGTCCCTATGATGCGCTCATCCAAGGTTTGGTATTTGATTACGAGGGCGACGACCAAGGCTATCGTCAAAGGTTCATACGAGCTTGAAGAATGGTAAACAAAGTGGATAGTAAGACATTGGGGCATAAAAATTCCACCCCCTTGATCCTTACCATAAGTGGGTACAAAATCGTGCTCAAGGTCTTATGATGCCTTACCCCGCCATCCTACCTGTGATTATGGAGCCCGTTGCTGAGGGAGACACCTCTTACACTCTTCTTCATCCTAACATTCCAACTAATCTCGAGGAATTTCAAAGATCATGGATTCAACTCAAAGGAGAGCGAGACACCTTTGAAACCCAGTTATATGCAAGCGATAAGAAGGTTTTGGAGCTTACAAGATAACTTCATGAAGAGTGAAGTTTGAACGCCTACATTGCAGCGAAGAGGATACGCTCATGGAAAGTCTGATTCTTTTTGTTTTAGGAGCTTATTTTGTATTATTTTTGCTTCCTCCATTGTAAGCCCGAGAGGCATTTGTAATTCCTATATTTATTAATGAAGTTCATGTTTGTTATTTCCTTTGTTTAGAAAATTTAAATTTCCTTAAATCCTTGGAAACATTTTCATTCGCATTACATGCATCATGACATAAGTCGGTTTTTGACACATGTTGCCTCATCTTTTTGCTGTTTATTTTAGTAAGATGTGTCTCGAGAAGACTGTGAAAGACTTGTAGACACAAAATTCTCAATTTCAAGAAGCCTTGCTCAATTTGGCCAAAGGACAGCAAGAACTGATGTCACTTCTGGTTGCCAAGAAAAAGACTAAGAAGAAGGCCCTGATCAACATGGGGAAAAGGGTTTAAAGGCCCTATCCATTAAGTACAAGTGGTTGAAGAGTCATCTGAGGAGGACGAAAACCAAAACAAAGATGCAAGGAGTACCCAAGGTGGGGGTGCAAACAATTAAGATTCTGAGGATGGGGATTATTTTGACGAACAGTATCCACCGGATGAGGATAAGTACAAGCAACTGGAAGATAGGTTGAAAGCTATGAAATTCAAGTCGTACCTGTCTTGGATTTTGGTGATTTAGGTTTGTTTCCTGGGGTAGTTATTCCCCACAAGTTCAAAATTCTAATCTTTGCTAAGTAAGAAGGCGTTCCGTGCCCAAAACTTCACTTAAGATCCTACATTCGCAAGATAAAACCGCATACAACTGACAAGAAGTTATGGGTGCATTTCTTTCAAGAGAGTCCGTCTGGGACTCAATTAGAATGGTTTTATCAGTTGAAGGGTTCAAACATTCATACTTGGGAATATCTGGCCACCGCTTTCTACCGTCAATATCAGTACAACGCTGATTTGGCACTAACTAGAGCTCAGTTACAAGGAATGACAATCGGTTCCAATCAAGGTTTTAAAGAGTACGCGCAGAAATGGAGAGACCTTACTGGTAGAGTACAACCACCACTGACGGATAGGGAGCTGGTGGATATGCTCATGGGAACATTAACTGGCCCATTTTTTAACTTGTTAATTAGGAGCTCATCATATGGTTTCACTGAGTTAATTATGACTGGTCAAAGGGCCGAGAGTGGTATCAAGAGTGGAAAAATTCCCATGGCATCTGCTTTTACATCAAACACTATAAAGAAGCCCTTTACTAGCAAGAATGAAGCCAATGTTGTATATGGCTCAAGGGCCCATACCAAGAAGGATCATCGTCCATCTGTTAATGTTGTTTTGATCTCTAACCCTCCATCTGCTCAAAGACAACCACAACAAGCCAACCATCAATGGTTTGAGGTTCCAAGAAGACAGTTCACGAGGATTAACATGTCACTGTTCCAAGCCTTGAAACACCTGTTGAAGGCCAACTTAGTAACATTGCGTGATCCACCATCAAATCCTAATATTTCATCTATGAAATACAATCCTAACGCCAAATGCGCCTATCACTCCAATAGCCCTGGGCATGATACTGATCAATGTTGGGCTCTAAAAAACAAGGTTCAAGATCTTATTGACAACAAGACTATTAAGTTTGATCCACCTACAACTACGAATGTTATAACTGCACATGCCAAATCATGGCAAAGGTGTCAATGCAATTGAAGACACTACTTTTGTTTCCTCTGTTGAAGATTTGACTACTCCACTGACTATTGTTAAAGAGAACCTGCTGAGAGCTAGGGGTTTTCCTGGCTGTTTGAAAGACTCTATTTGTTGCGCCAAATGGTTGAAATAAGGTGTTCAACACCTGATAAATAGTCATGAGATCCTGTTTGAAAGAACTCCATCCATCAAAAGTTTAACAAATAAAGCTGAGGACATTTCCATCATAACAATTTCCAACAAGCCTCTTAGGATCTCTTCAAAGGGTCCTATTAGGATTCCCAACGAACCAACGATTTATCCCTTGATAATTATTGCTCTTGGGCCGATTCCTTACTCCTCCGACAAAGAAGTCCCTTGGAATTACAATGTTGAAGTTTACTATCATGGAATTAAGCAATACTCTTGGATTAATGAAGACAAAGCTGATGACGTTACCAATATTGCTGGTTCTAGCAAGGTGACAAGAATAGGGAATATTTTCTCTCCTAACATTTCACCTCCAACTACTACAACGACACTTGTCCGCATTACGATTGATAAGCCTAGTACTGACACTAGGGGTAAAGAGAAAGTAATTGAGCCTGCTAGGATAGAGGTGTCTGCCAAAGACATTGCTGCTGAGGAACCTTCCACCCAAGAAATGGAGGAAATCTTGAAGATTATAAAAAAGAGTGATTTCAGGATAGTAGAGCAACTGGAGCAAACCCCCTCTAAAATCTCTATGTTGTCTTTGTTACTTTGTTCCAATGCTCATGCCCAAGCTTTAATCAAATTTTTGAAGAAAGTGCACGTTCCTCAAGAGACCACAACCGATCAATTTGAAAACTGTGTGGCGAGTCTGACTGCCGACAATGGATTGGGGTTCTCTAATGATGACTTGACACTAGTCAGAAGGAATCATAACAAGGCTTTGCATGTCTCTATTAAATGCAAAGGAACTACTCTTGCCTATGTCTTGGTGGATACAAGGTCCTCTCTAATTGTCTTACCTAAAGGTGCCTTAGATCGCTTGGATTGTGATGGTTTTGTGTTAAAGCCAAGTGACATAGTTGTGAGGGCTTTTGATGGATATAAGAGGATGGTACTTGGAGAAGTGGATCTCCCCATTAAAGTTGGTTCACAAGTTTTCAATTCTACTTTCTACGTGATGGACATCCATCCTGCCTACTCTTGTTTACTTGGACGCCCTTGGATACATGGGGCAGGAGCATTGACGTCCACCCTTCACCAAAAGTTGAAATATCCAGTCAAGGGAAAGATTATTACTATTTATGGTGAAGAAGAATTCATGTTTAGCCACCTAAATTTGTTCAAGTATGTGGAGATGGATGGTGAGTTAATAGAAACGCCATGCCAAGCTTTCGAAGTGGTTCCTGCCATGGTTGCCGCCACCAAAATCTATTTTGACACTCCAAAAACTGATGAAGTTGTGCCAAGGATGGTTTCACTTAAGGATGCTCGTCGTGATTGAAGATGGAAATAGTACAAATTGGGGACAACTCCCTGGCATTCCTTTCAAAGCAGACAAGTTTGGGTTGGGTTTCACTGCCAAAGCTCAAAAGGAGGTTAGACGTGCTCGCATAGGAAAACTACCTCTTCGCATTGGTAATTATGGAGTGAATTCTATTTATGACTCTGAGGATGAATGCGACTTTGATGAATGGATCTACCTGACTGTCAGAGAAGAGCTTAATAACTAGCATGCCAAGGATTTCACTCCCATCTCCTTCAGCAAGACTAATTACCATTTACTGTTTTGTCAACTCAAGAAATTTTTTCTGTAATTTTATTTCCAAACAATGACTTTAAGCCATGGGCCTTGCCCGGGGAACCATGGTCCATTTGTTAAGGGTTTACTCATTTCCATATGCCATATGATCATTTAATGAAAAACATTGGACCTTTTGCATTCAAATTTTGCGATTATTGTCTTTCTTTTTCTTTATTTTCATTTTCAAAATGGCCATGTATCTTACATGCGTGCGCACACACACACACACACACACACACACACACACACACTTGCATATCCTCATCCACTCTGAATCTCATTGCCAACAATTCTGCTATTCCCAGCTATGACTTTGAACATCCAATCTACCAAGCCAAAGACGAAGGCGAAGAAGATTGTGAAATACCTGGGGAATTAGCCAGACTTCTGATGCAAGAGGAGAAAGCCATTCAACCTCATGAAGAGCTAGTTGAAGTAATCAACCTAGGTACTGAGACAGACAAGAGGGAAGTCAAGATTGGTGCCAACTTGGAAGATGGTGTCAAAAGCATATTGGTCCAGATGTTGCACGACTATGTTGAGGTGTTTTCTTGGTCATATGAAGATATGTCAGGACATGATACTGACATTGTAGTTCATTGTCTACCAACAAAGGAAGATTGTCCTCCAGTCATGGAAAAGGTTCATCGTATGCCGCCTGACATGTCTGAAAAGATAAAAGCTGAGGTAATGAAGCAATTCAATGCAAGTTTTCTGGTTGTGACATCATATCCCTATTGGGTGGCGAATATGGTCCCCATACCAAAGAAGGATGGAAAGGTCCATATTTTCATAGACTATAGATATTTGAATAGGGTAAGCCCCAAAGATGATTTCCTACTACTGCATATTGACGTCTTGGTCGACAAAATAGCTCAACACAAAGTCTTCTCTTTCATAAATGGCTTCTCTGGCTACAATCAAATCAAGATGGCTCCCGAGGACATGGAGAAGACCACCTTTATCACACAGTGGGGAACTTTTTGTTACAAGGTCATGCCTTTCGGTTTAAAGAATGCAGGGGCAACCTATAAACGACCTATGGTAGCCCTATTCCATGACATGATCCATCATGAGATAGAAGTATGCATTGATGATATGATTGCAAGATCGCAAACTGAGGAACAACACCTTGATCATCTTCATAATTTGTTTGAGAGGTTGAAGAAATACAGGCTAAGGCTGAATCCTAACAAGTGCACTTTCAGAGTAAGATCTGGAAAACTCTTAGGTTTTGTCGTCGGTAGCAAAGGCATTGAAGTTGATCATGCGAATGTTAAAGCCATACAAGAAATGCCAGCTCCCAGGTCTAAGAAGGAAGTCCGAAGTTTCTTGGGTCGACTTAACTACATTGCTCGATTCATATCTCACCTAAGTTCTACTTGTGAGCCAATCTTCAAACTCTTGAAGAAAGATCAAGTAGTCAGATGGAACGACGACTGCCAAACATCCTTTGACAAGATCCAAGAATATTTACAAGAACCTCTCATTCTAATGCCTTTAGTTGAAGGAAAGCCTATGATTATGTACTTGACTGTATTAGAGAATTCAATGGGGTGCGTGTTGGGCCAACATGATGAGTCTGGCCACAAAGAGTATGCAATATACTACCTGAGCAAAAAGTTTACCGACTGTGAAACCAGACATTCACTGCTCGAGAAAACTTGTTGCGCTTTGGGATGGGTTGTTCACAGGCTAAGACAATATATGTTGACTCACACCACTTTTTTGATTTCAAAGATGGACCCTATCAAATATATTTTCGAGAAGCTAACTCTCTCCAGACGAATAGCTAGATGGAAAATGATTCTGACCGAATACGACATCCAGTACACTACACAAAAACTAATCAAAGTAAGTGTGTTGGCAGATCATTTGGCACATCAAGATGTTGACGACTAACAATCCATGAACTTTGAATTCCCGGATGAGAATATCATGCTAGTGACTGACTATGAAAAGCCTGGACCGTGTGACGGACCTAAACAAGGATTCCGATGGACTATGGTTTTTGATGGGCATTCCAACGCTTTGGGTAATGGAATTGGTGTTGTGATTGTTTCTCCTGAAGGTTGTCACACACCTTTTACTACTAGACTTTGCTTCGACTGTACCAACAACATGGTTGAGTATGAGGCAAGCATCTTGGGTCTAAAAGATGCTATTGACTTAGAAATCAAGTCCTTAAGTGTATACGGAGATTCAGCCTTAGTAATCAGTCAAGTTAAGGGAGAGTGGGATAACAAACACCCTAATTTGATTCCTTACAAAGAGCTTGTGCTAACTCTGATCCCATACTTTGAGGAGGTTACTTCCGAACATTTCCCAAGAGAAGAAAATTAGTTGGCAGATGCCTTAGTAACAATGTCATCTATGTTCAAGGTCAATTGGGACAACGAGGCTCCTAGAATTACAATCTAAATATTTGATGAACTTGCGCACTATTATGAGCTTGACACTGACGAAGAGAAACCATGGTACCATGAGGTGAAGAGATATCTTGAATCACAAGAGTATCCTGAAGGAGCTTCCATTAATAATAAGAAAATTTTGTGGATATTTTCAGCCAAATGTTTCCTAAGCAATGGGATCCTATACAAGCGCAACCATGACTCTACTCTACTCCGGTGTATGGATAAGAAGGAGGCAGAGAAGACATTGAAGACATGCATGACAGTATATTTGGGAATCACTCTAGAGGACACACTATGGCCAAGAAGATACTGAGGGCTGGGTACTATTGGTCGACAATGGAAACTGATTGTCACCATCACTCGAGGACTTGCCATAAGTGTCAGATCTATGCCGACAAAGTTCACGTGCCTCAAATTCCCTTGCACGTCAAGACTGCTCTGTGGCCGTTCGCAATATGGGGCATTGGCATGATTGGAGATATCAAGCCTACTGCTTCCAATAGACATCGTTTCATCATTGTTGCTATTGACTACTTCACCAAATGGGTCAAAGCTGCCTCATATGCGTCAGTTACAAAGAACGTTGTAACCCAGTTTATCAAGCATAACCTCATCTACCGTTATGGTATCCCCGAAAGGATTATCACTGACAATGGAACCAATCTCAACAATGTTATGATTACTGAACTCTACACGCAATTCAGAATCAAACATCACAGTGCTTCTCCATACAGACCTAAGATGAATGCCACAGTGGAAGATGCCAATAAAAACATAAAGAAGATTGTGAAAAAAATGGTGGTGACCTACAAAGTTTGGCATGAGATGCTACCATTCTCTCTCCATGGCTACCATACTTCAGCTCGAATATCAACTAGGGAAACCCCGTTCTCCTTGGTCTATTGCATGGAAGTTGTCCTTCCTTTCGAAGTTCAGATTCCTTCTCTAAGGATTATGAAGGAAGCTGACTTAGGCAAAAACGAATGGATTCATACTAGATTGGATCAGTTGAACTTGATCGACGAGAAAAGACTTGCTGCCTTTTGTTATGGTCAAATCTATCAAAAACGTATGATCAAGGCTTTCAACAAAAAGATCAAGCCTCGAGTATATCATACTGGCGACTTGGTAATAAAGCGCATCATTCTTCCATAAAGCGATCCCAGGGGCAAATGGACTCCCACTTACGGAGGACCATTTGCTGTCAAGAAAGTATTCTCTGGTGGTGCCATGATGATAACAACTATGGACGGTGAAGATTTCCCGCATCCTATGAACGCAAACATAGTCAAAAAATACTACACATAGAGAATGACCCACTAGGTTGACGTACCTGGGAAAAAATAAGGGCATCCCGGCGAACAAAAAGGGTTCGGGAAAAAGTTAGAGATATATATAAAATATTATACACCCGGCAAGTCAAAAACCCGAAAGGGCGGCTTGGGAAAAAATGGGTATCCTGGTGGACTAAAACCCTGAAAGGGTGGTCCAGGCAAAAGGTAGGGATTAAAGCGTACGACTATGTCTCGTTGGATCTCTACAGTCAGCTTTATCACCAAGTTCCAATTTCAATGGTCCAAGATCAATTCAATCGACCTCTTTCAATGACAAGAGATGATGTTCGAAGACATAGGGGCAATAATGGATTTGGAACCCAATGAGATCACTTCCACATGGCTATTATTTTGTTTTCATTTTGTATTCCTTTCATTCTTTCGACGATTTCCTCTTACTAGGATCTATGTCTCCTTGTACAAAAATGCATGTTTATAGGAAAACATCAATACAAATATACTTTAAAGTGCAAGATTTTTATTTTTTTTCTATTTTGAGTGAAAAAGTGTCCAATGACTAAAATTGAATGAACATATGCATATGAACATGATTAAACTGTTAACAAATGTATACATAAAAATAATAAAAAGCATCTCCTTAAGGATTTAGGATATCCCCACAGAGATGCTTCAATAAGATTATCCCCACATAGACAAATTCATGCAATCCCTAGCCAGAGTTCCAATATCTCAAAAACCCTCTCCCCAACTGAGTTGGTCTTAGAAAGAAGCCTTGTGGAGTTCTACCTAAAGAAGTCACTTCCCCAGAAGGTCGTCAAAATATTCTTTTCAACAAGGTTTATTTCCCCAACAAAATGCAAATCCATGGACAAAACCCCTTAATCCCCGGGAGAGTCATTGCATTCCCCAACAGAGTCGTTACTATCCCAGTAAGTTACTGCGAAGCCTGGAATTCGACCAGATAATAGTTAAACTTCATCCTTCCAAGCAAATTTCTGTGAAGCCTGGAAACCGACCAGATAACAGTTAATTTCATCTTTTCATCAGTTACTATGAAGCCTGGAATCTGACCAGATAACAATTTAACTTCAATTTTCTATGAAGCCTGGAATCCGACCAGATAACAGTTAATTTCATCTAAGTTGCTGCAAAGCTTGGAATTCGAATAGATAACAGTTTAACTTTAATTATCTGCGAATCCTGGAATCTGACCAGATAATAGTTAATTTCATCTAAGTTGTTGCGAAGCCTGGAATTCAACCAGATAACAGTTTAACTTCAATTTTCTACGAAGCCTGGAATCCAACGAGATAACAGTTAATTTCATCAAGTTGTTGCGAAGCCTGGAATCTGACCAGATAACAGTTTAACTTCAATTTTCTGTGAAGCCTGGAATCCGACTAGATAACAGTTAACTTCATCCTTTCAAGTAAGTTGTTGCGAAGCCTAGAATCTGACCAGATAACAGTTTAACTTTAATTTTCTACAAAACCTGGAAATCGACCAGATAACAGTTAATTTCATCTAAGTTGTTGTGAAGCCTGAAATCCAACCAGATAATAGTTTAACTTCAATTCTCTGTGAAGCCTGGAATCCGACCAGATAACAGTTAGTTTCATACTCCCGAGCAAGTTACTGTGAAGCTTGGAATCTGACCAGATAATAGTTTAACTTCATACTCACGAGAAAGTTGTTGTGAAGCCTGGAATCCGACCAGATAATAGTTTAACTTCATACTCCCGAGTGTAGCAACTGGTTTTTAAATCATAGTCGCCATTAATAGTTTTTACCATAGGGAAAGGAATCTAACAGAAAATCCTAATTCGCAGACAAAGATTCTAGGTTTCGGACTCAATTAGACGAAAGGAGCTGTTAGACACCTTTCATCTACCTTGTTCACAAGGATATTAGGTTCTAGGTTTAGATTTTGGGTAAATAGGATTTTAAGTTTTAATTAGAAAGACTCGCCACGATTTTAGTCGTATGCCTATGTCTCATCTTATGAGGAATCAGAGTCTCAATTCGTAGTTCGTAGTTTTTTTGATGTTTTTTATAGGATCATGTGGAATTGCTTTCGAATTTATCCTTGAACCTTGTCTGGGTTTTGAAAAGTGAGTGATTGTAGACACAGTTCGCAGTTAATTTTGAAAGAAATTCTCCTTAATCCTTTTTATGAAAATATCTTTTATTTTGTTATGTTAGTGGAAAAATTGTTAGTGTTTGATTGGTTAGCTATTTTAGGATGTATGATGCGATATGAGAAAAATATGTTTGGACGAGAAAAATAATTAATGCAATTTAGAAAAATAGAGTTAGTGTTTTAGAAAAATATTTAAGCTAATAACTAACCATCTTTCCTAATTATTAAAAAAAATATCAAATATTAAAAATATCTAATAATTATTTATTAATATGCAAAAATTATATTTAATGCAAATGTGTAAAAATGCGATATATAATAATTAAAAAAAATAGAAGATTAGAAAGATTATAATAAATTTATTAATCAAGGTTAAGGGTGCAAAACTTAATCTGGAGGTGTTAAGATGAAGGACCCTAGTTCAGATATTGAACTGGACACAAAACACGTGGGGGATGAGGATATTAAGACTGAGCGGTGTATTAGAAGAAAATATGGATCCAAAGATATTTTGAGCCTAAATTGGCCGAAGGATACATTTTGTAACAAGGTAGTCAAATAGGAGGGTCTGGCAAGTAAAGACCCATGTTCAGATGTTGAACTGGGCCCTAAATGCAAATGTGATATTAAGGGCCCAAGTTCAGAAATTGAACTTGACCCAATTAAGCGGGGGGTTTAGATTAAGTAGAATTTTAATTAAAAAGTTTGAATTTTGAATTCTTATAATTAAAAGTTAATAGAGTATAATAACCAATTAAATCTAATTAGCCTAATAATTATATAACTACATTAATTATTTATCAACAAACCTAAAGCTAATAGTAAAATCACGCATTTTTGTGTTTGGACATTTTTTATAGACTAAATTAAGCAATTGATGAAATTAATATTTTATATCCTTTTTTAGAATAATAAAATAACTAAATAGAATGATTAGTAAATTAAATATGAAGGGATTGTTTATCTATAGCCTAATTTAAACAAGAGTTTGTGTAAAAAATAAAATTAAATAGCAATAACAAATGAAAGAAATTGAGATTACCTTTCACATGACTTTCGCTCTATTGCTATCATCAAGTTTTTAAAGCACTAACCAATGGTGGTTGTGCCCCTTTTTTAGTTCATAACTTTTGCATAAAAAATAATAGCAAGCAAATCACTCTTCTTCATAGTAACAAAATTAACACTTATATCCCACAATCAAAACTGGAAAAAAAGAGGAGAGACTTATATTGGTGGTGGCCGCGATTGGAGGGTTGCCGGAGGGACTTTGTATGTTGGTGCGTGGAAGCTTCATAGAAACATGGTTATGCAATTTGTGTGTGGTTGATGGAAAAATTATTGATGAATTCTGGATCTGTGAAATTGTTGATAAAACAAAATACTGCATATATATTAGTTTTTTTTTACAAAGAAAGAAAACCATGAGAAAATATCATTATATGGTTAAATAAAACAACAAAAACAATTAAAAAAAAATCAAGAGACCTCATATGAAATTATCGGCCAATAAAAAGTAAAACAAACACCAATAATATTGAGAAGAAAATTTGAAAAGAAAGTGTTTGTGAAAAGTTGTAGTGAGAAATTCTGGATATTTCCGAATGACTTCTTGATAAGTTTTGAGCGCTATTTATAAGTGGAAAAATTAGGTTAAAATCCAAAAAGGAAGTATCCAACACCCAAATCCCAAATTCTCATCTTGGCCAACAAGATTAAGAATATGGACATATTTGTGTCCAGGTGCAAAATTTGATATAGAGCAAAATTGATCTGGAAAGATTTTATTTATTTATGAAATATTTTGACTATTTAATAAATAAAATTAATATTTTAATAAAATATAATATTTTTAAAATATAATAAATAACTAAATACGAAAATAATAATATAATAATAAAAAAAATGATTTTTATGGTTAGAAAAATAAAAAATAAAGTTAGTAACAATAAACAGCAAAAATATCCAAAATGCACCAACTGAGATTCGAACCCATGACCTTCTGCTTACCTTTTTTCCTCCCTTACCAACTATGCTATATTACTCATTCGAAAGTAAAAAAGTCAATTAAAAGTATATGAAGACGAAGAATTACTTTCTATTTAAAAATACAAATAATTATTATATTTTCTATTAAAAATACAAATAATTATTATATTTTCTATTTTAAAAATACAAATAATTATTATTATATTTTCAAACAGACTTGAAAGCGGATTTTTATAGAAAAACCTCAGAATATTAATATAATTAAAATCAAAGGAATTTTATACTCTGTAAATCTCAAGTTCGAAAATAAATTTGACGGTAACACTAAGGTGGGAAAATTTGGGGTATGACAGCTGCCCCTATTCAATAACTTGTTGATTGAATGGCGCGAGAATGTGTAGGTCTTTGTTCATTCGAATTAGAGATTTATTAAATAACGGAAGACCCCAAGATTTGACCAAAGGTTGTCTGGATAGGGTTACGCTGATATAGCATACCCCCCAAGAGTTGGTTAGATAGGGTTACGCTGATATAACATACCCCCAAGAGTTGGCTAGATAGAGTTACGCTGATATAACATACCCTCAACAATTTTGAAGAGAATAGGAAAAGACGATAATGTATCACTTTACCAGGATTTGAATAAGGATGATGATTTAGAACTTGGGGGAACAATCTTGTATGTATTGGCTTGGTTTTGCATATTCACCCATTTGGCAGATGAATAAAACGACAATTGATGATGCATCGCTGCATGAAGTCTGAGACGATGGTTTGTGTTACAGAGTAAAGAAGCACATTGCTGCATGAAGACTGAGGCAATGGGTTAGGCTTGCAAATCGCTGCATGAAGTCTGAGACGATAAGTTAGATTTGGTTTTTGGACATCACTGGATGAAGTCTGAGGCGATATGATGGATTTTATGGAATGAAGAAACACATCGCTGCATGAAGTCTGAGACAATGGGTTAGGTTTGCAAATCGCTGCGTGAAGTCTGAGACGATAAGCTGGATTTGGTTCTCGGGCATCACTGCATGAAGTCTGAGATGATGGTTTGCGTTACGGAGTAAAGAAATGTACATTGATGCATGAAGTCCGAGGCAATGAGTTTGGTTCACAAATCGCCGTGTGAAGTCTGATGTGATAAGCTGGATTTTGTGGAATGAAGAAACATATTGCAGCATGAAGTCTGAGGCAATGGGTTAGGAGTCTGGAATAAAGAAACACATTGTTGTATGAAGTCTGAGGCAATGGTCTGGAGTTTGGAACATATTTCTGCATGAAGTCTGAGGCAATGGGTTAGGTTCGCAAATCGCTGCATGAAGTCTGAGGCAATGGGTTAGGTTCGCAAATCGCTGCATGAAGTCTGAGATGATAATCCATGTAAAGAAAAACATTGCTGCATGAAGTCTGAGGCAATGGTCTAGGTTTTGAGAATACATTGCGGCTTAGAGGCAATGTGTTAAATTTTACGAATACATTGCGGCTTAGAGGCAATGTAATGTGTTTTGCGAATACATTGCGGCTTAGAAGCAACATAGTGAGTTTTGCAAATACATGGCCGCTTAGAGGCAACGTAATGGGATTTGCAAATATATTGCGGCTTAGAGGCAATGTAATGAGTTTTGCAAATACATTGTGGCTTAGAGGAAACGTAATGAGTTTTGCAAATACATTGAGGTGTAAAGGCAATGTAATGAGTTTTTCGAATAAGTTACGGCTTAGAGGCAATGTAATGAGTTTTGCGAATACATTGTGGCTTACGGGAAATGTAATGAGTTTTGCGAATACATTGCGGCTTAGAGGCAATGTAATGAGTTTTGTGAATACGTTGCGGCTTAGATGAAATGTAATGAGTTTTACGGATACATTGCGGCTTAGAGGCAATGTAATGAGTTTTGCGAATACATTGTGGCTTAGAGGCAATGTAATGAGTTTTGAGAATACATCGCGGCTTAGAGGCAATGTACTGAGTTTTACGAATGCATTGTGGCTTAGAGGCAATGTACTGAGTTTTGCAAATACATTGCGGCTTAGAGGAAATGTATTGAGTTTTGAGAATACATTGCGGCTTAGAGGAAATGTAATGAGTTTTGAGAATACATTGCGGCTTAGAGGAAATGTAATAAGTTTTGAGAATACATTGCGACTTAGAGGCAATGTACTGAGTTTTGCGAATACATTGCGGTTTAGAGGCAATGTACTGAATTTTGCAAATACATTGCGGCTTAGAGGTAATGTACTGTGTTTTGAGAATACATTGCGGCTTAGAGGCAATGTGATGAGTTTTGCGAATACATTACAGCTTAGAGGCAATGTACTGGGATTTGAGAATACATTTCGGCTTAGAGGCAATGTACCAAGATTTTGAGAATACATTGCGGCTTATAGGCAATGTATTGAGTTTTGAGAATACATTGCGGCTTAGAATCAATGCACCATGTTTTGAGAATTCATTGCGGCTTAGACGCAATGTGTTGGCTTGGATAATACATTACGGCTTAGAGGAAATGTGTTGAGTTTGGGTAATACATTGCGGCTTAGAGACAATGTGTGGAGTTTGAGGATACCTTGCGGCTTAGAGGCAATGTGTTGAGTTTGAGGATACATTGCGGCTTAGAGGCAATGTGTGGAGTTTAAGGATACATTGCGGCTTAGAGGCAATGTGTTGAGTTTGCAAATACATTGCGGCTTAGAGCCAATATTTTGAATTTTGCAAATACATTGTGGCTTAGAGGCAATGTTTTGAATTTTTCAAATACATTGCGGCTTAGAGGCAATGTAATGAGTTTTGCGGATACATTGCGGCTTAGAGGCAATGTACTAGGTTTGTAAGGAACTCATCACCGCAGGAAGACTTAGGTGATGGGCTGAATGTGTCACGGCATGAAGACTGAGGTGACGGGTTGAATCGTAGGAGCAGTATTGTGTTGGTCGATCCTTAGATAGTTGAATAGAGGGTGAAATTATTTGTTTGTTTTCTATGTGATACATGTGTATGCATGCGTATTGAATGTTGTATGTATGCGAAATGTATGATGTTTGACATTGATATGGAACCCTGAGTGTATTGAATATCGAAATGTATAGGGTATGTATGTCTTAGATATGCAAAATGTATGTGTGAGGTGCGTGTAAGATGCGTATATGCCTTGAAGTGTTATGAAGACCATTTCTGGAATTCTCTCCTTTAAACCATTGCCTTAGAGTTACCAATTCCTGGCGTTGTATGTTGTATCGTCATAACATTGTTGAACTTGAACGCGGTGGGCAATGTTAGCAAAAGTTGAGCATTGATTTTGTATTGCGGGCGTAGACGTGGACGTAGATGTAGATAATGGCCTATGCATAAATTTGTATGTTGTAAGCACAGGCGCAGACGTATGCATCGGCATATGTATGGCCTTGGTGTTGTAAGTGCAAGTGTAAGCATAGACGTATGTATATTCATATGTTATATGTGTAAGCGTAAGCATAGACATATGTATATTCGTATGTTGTAGGCACAGGTGTAAGCGTAGACGTATGTAGATTCGTGTGTCGTAGGCGCTGGCGTAAATGTAGACGTATGTATAGGATTGGAAGGAGCACACATGTGCATGGATGCATGCGCGAACATAGACTTTGTTGCAAGTGTAGGCATAGGCACTGACATGTATATGAATGTATACTTTGTGTACGGACGCATAGACGTAGGAGTAGATATGCATATAGACTTTGTATTATTGAGTGCAAGCATAGGCGCATACATGTATATGGACGTAGACTTTGTGTACGAACGTGTAGATGTAGGAGTAGATATGCATAGATACAGGCGTAGACATGTGTATAGATTTTTGTGTTGCAAAACGTATGAGTAGCCATGTGGACGTAGACATGGATTTTCTTTTGATATTTTTCTAACCAACATGTTTTTCGATGTTTCATCAAATGCTTTTATTTTGTTAATCCCCCGAAATGATTTCAAGACAATATTCACAAGTAATGATCATAATATTTTGTAAACAAGTCTGAGAAAAGAAAAATGCAATTTGAAAGATGCAAAGAAAGCGAATGTTTTATTGATAGGCTTCTAAATAGGCGAGAATACAAGATGCAATTCCTAGAAAGACGTAATTACAGAAAGTTTTAAAACTGTAAATGGCAATGAAAAATGATAATTTCCACTGTTGTTCCCTAATATCCTTTGAATTCTCTTATCTCCCTTGCTTCTGAGTTATATGATTCAGATCTATCTCTTCCTTTGTGGTTTGTAGTCGCAGTTCATAGATCACAATCTTTTTGTTCTTTATTTCTTTGTATGAAATCCCTAATTTTTTCCTGGATTGCCCTTTCGGGTTTTCAATCCACCGGGATAATTTTTTTTGTTTATATGCCCCTAATTTTTGCCTGGATCGCCCTTTAGGGTTTTCGATCCACCGAGACACTCCTTTTTTCCTAAGTCGCCTGTTTAAGGTTCGAGCTTAGCGACCTTTTTATACATAATGTTTTTGACTGCGTCTGAATTTTCCGGGTGCAATAGTTCTTTCCCATCCATTGTTGTGAGGATAAGATTACCACCGAAGGATGATGTTTTAATTACATATGGACTTTCATAATTGAGTGTTCATTTACCACGTGAGTCGAGGTGAGGTAGCAGAATCTTCTTAAGTACTAGACCATGTCGTGGTTCATCTTATACAGTATACCAGTATACCGTTACTTTGAAAGAATTTTGCGGATAGTTCTAGTAGGGTTTGTTTGCCAATTCTGGAGGCATTTTCGGGATGTCGTGAAACCAAGGCTTGTCATCCGGTCTTTTTTGATAGCAAGACAAAGTGCATGCTCTTTATTGTGTCTGTTTGTGATGTGTGGTTCGTGGTTTGACCAAGATACTTTTAAAATAAATGATATAGTTGCCAGGGTGTCTATCCTTCGATCTCCTTTTCGTGGGAGGTGACTGAAAATGATATTTGCGAATTCCGCAGTCAGTTTTTAAAACATGATCCCGATATGGAACCAGTTTTGGATGTTTAGTATCCCGTTCACCATTGAATTGACATATGGCTTGTGAGCATTCTCTAGAGAAGTCAATGTTGCCCCTATGTCGTGCCCCGGTGCATTTGAAGCTTCATCGAACGCGGATACCCAACGTGCCCCTGGCTCGGGTTATTCGTCAGATCTTGGTTTTTCGTAGTTTCTTATCTTTACAGCACTGTCTGTATTTGACCTTGGCCTGTTTCTGTAGGAACAAGAAGATATGCGTAATAATTTGATCAGCTTCTTTGTGGCTCTGCTCTAACATTTCCCCTTAGCTTGGTTTCCTCTGGGTCTTCTCTTGTGCTCAGATTAATGGTCTTAATATCCTTTTGAAATGGTTGCGTATTGTTAGCTTTTCTTTTTATTTCCCTCGCCGTTTTCTCAGAGAGTTCAAGATCTTTATCACCTTCCTCTTTAGCTTGGTTGATAGGAGCATCAAAATTATATCGGATCGCAATAGTAGCATTATCGGTAGTTTTGGGCATGAATTTGCACATTTATCATGTTTTGGTGCCGATTTAATATATGAATATTTGAAAATGCATATGTAGAGAAAGTATTGCCTTTTTGAATTTAAGATATAAATGTAAGAGAAAGACAAGGATCTTAATTGAAAACAAAATATTACTTTTATTAATCATAAATATTGTTTGAAACAAAACGAGGGAACCCTTACAAGAAACCCCTATGCCTCGGGCTTGACATAGGTTCTTTCAAAAACAAGAAAAATTAATTAGGAAAGGAAAAGATCTCAGGAATCTCCATGGTCGTCCATCTTTTGAGTTTTTCCTCTTGGGGCGCATTCTTGGATGAATTTGGTTGCCCCATTAGCGTTGGCTTTTTTGAGTATTTTTGCTCCGTATCTGCCATGCACCACTCTGTGGTTGACAAAAGTCTCTTGGATCGGAGGAAAATGTGCTTCGTACTTCAGAGTAGCTTTATGTTTATCTTCAGGGTATTGTCCAAATTGGACTATCCCCTGGTCCCTTATCCTTTATAGAGATCTTTCGAGAGATTCATTATGTTCTAGCAAGAGTCCATATCCCAACTGATATTCTTTCAGCGAGTTTATCGGGGTATTTGCTTGTCTATTTGCCCCAGAGTCAGCGACTACTTCAATTGCATTTATTGTTAGCCCATCGTGCAACGGTGTAAGGTCTGATGCGATGTCAGGCTTCTCAAAAGTTATGTCTTGAGAATCCAACAAATCCTGCACCTTGTGCTTGAAAGGCCAACACTGTTCTATGGTATGTCCAGGAGAATTAGCATGATACTCGCATCTGGTGTTGGCATCGTATCTTCGTGGGAGTGGCCCGACTGGAGGAGCTAGAGGCTTGAGTTACACTAAGGATGCCTTAACTAGCTGTTGTAATAGCTTACTGGGAGGCATCGGGAGTGGAAAAAATTTCCTAGGTGGCCTTCTGCCTTACTGCTGCCCTAGTGGGATCACTACATAAGGAACTAGGCCCATTTCGAGAGCGTCTACTTTGAAGGCGTCGAAACCCTCCATAGCTTTTAGTCTTTCCTCCAAAGCTTTGTACTGATTCATCACCAGTGGATTATCAACAACATGAGTACCAATCATCTTTGAGGGCACTTGGTTGGCATCCTTTGGTTCGTGGTCTCCGTATTGCAGGTCCAAGTAATTGTCTGCATCATTGGTCGGAATCTGTATGGTACTAGATGCCCCTGCTTTTGGCGGAGGTGGGATAAACCCTTCAGTTTCAGCTTCTTGTTGGGCCATGACGGACTTCTGGAGTCCTATCTCTAACTCTTTCCTTAGTTGGTGACCGCTTGATGCACCAGTAGTCTGGGCTACTTCCTCGAAAGTAGCCCTGGGAATTTGGTCTTTCCTGTCAATAATGTTCTTCAAAGCCAAAAGAACTTGACTCATATCTCCTTTTATTGAAGTGACATCACCCTTTACTTGGTCGAGATCCTCTTTGAATGCAGCATGAGTTTCCTCGATTTTATCCATTTCATTTTGTTGATAAGCCCTTGTTTGGTATGAAGGCCAAGGAGGTGGAGACCTTCTTCTACCAATGGTTCAACTGGAGAGATGTTTGGGAAAAAAAAAGTTTTGATATGATATGCAGGTGTTCGTGAATGTATGCGTGCGAATGAATGCGTATGAATATGAAATAGTTGATGTCTTACATGTCTTATTCCTCTGGTTACATGCTTATCCTTTATTATTTTACTTGGTGACTATATTTAAAATAGATATGTAAATGAGATGTGGAACAAAACGCCTTTATTTAAAGTAATGTAATTCAGATATTGAAAAATATTACAATCTTAAGCCAAAACTTTATTTGCGTGACATCCAGCAAAAAGGAAATAAGTCTTCTAGGTGCGCCCGCGGATATATGATCTAGAGGTCACCCACCTTAGCCTGACAAAGCTTGAGAAAATCTTCATCATATTATTTCCTTTTCGTGGCCTTGATTTCAGACATGTTTGGCGTGTTGATGCGGGCAAGTTGTTTCCTTCGGTATCTATTTTTAAAGACAGTCACCAATATCTTGGTGTTATTATTTTTTGGTATCCCATGAATAAGACAAAGAAACAGGTGATGGATATATGATGAAATGTATGACGAATACATGAAATATATGAATGCGTAGGTGTAAGGTTGAGTGACGGGATTTTGTGGTAAGTACCCCTAGAAGGTAGGTTCCTTAATCTTGACCTATAGTTGATCTACCCTCCCAAGAAGTGGCTTCCTTAAGGGTGTCATGAATAACACTAGAGGGAGAAGGCACAAGGGCCTCCCTTAGGTGGAGTCTCTTTACGGACTGAAACTTTCGTCTCAAAGTCGTGAAAGGTCTCGTCATGAGATTTTAAGTTAAGGTCTTTACAAAGAGTCATGGGTGACCTTCCAAAGTCCCACTCGTCAAGAGGATATCTCTCGATAAGTATTCCTTTTTTGGAAGTCCACCGACTCTAGGAGAAGTCGTCACATAAACTCACATGGATGATATACCCCCTAAGCTAATAGAGAACCTTCTTTCTAAGGGTTGTTGAAAATATTTTGAGAAATAAAAAATATCCCACCATGCAGTAAGTATATGATGATAAGAAAAATTGATAGCAAATAAATAAACGCAATAAAATAGATAAATGAGATAAATAAATAAATAGAAAACCCCCAAAGTAAAACCTAAAACCTAGGGTTAAGGAGAGTCCCCAGCAGAGTCGCCAGCTGTAGCAACTGGTTTTTAAATCAGACTCACCACTTTTAGTTTTTATCCTAGGGAAGGGAATCTAACAGAAAATCCTAATTCGTAGACAAAGATTCTAGGTTTCGGACTCAATTAGACGAAAGGAATGTGTTAGGCACCTTTCATCTACCTTGTTCACAAGGATATTAGGTTCTAGGTTTAGGTTTTGAGTAAACAGGATTTTAAGTTTTAATTAGAAAGACTCGCCATGATTTTAGTCGTATGCCTACGTATCCTCTTATGAGGAATCAGAGTCTCAACTCGTAGTTCATAGTTTGGTTAGTGTTTTTTATAGGATCACGTGAAATTACTTTCGAATTTACCCTTGAAGCTTGTCTGGGTTTTGAAAAGTGAGTGATTGTAGACGCAGTTCGCAATTAATTTTGAAAGAAATTCTCCTTAATCCTTTTAATTAAAATATCTTTAATTTTGTTATGTTAGTTGAAAAATTGTTAGTGTTTGATTGGTTAGCTATTTTAGGATATATGATGCGATATGAGAAAAATATGTTTGGACGAGAAAAGTAATTAATGCAATTTAGAATAATAGAGTTAGTGTTTTAGAAAAATATTTAAGCTAATAACTAACTATCTTTCCTAATTATTAAAAAAATATCAAATATTAAAAATATCCAATAATTATTTATTAATATGCGAAAATTATATTTAATACAAATGTGTAAAAATGCGATATTTAATAATTAAAAAAAATAGAAGATTAGAAGTATTATAATAAATAAATTAATTAAGGTTAAGGGGTGTAAAACTTAATCTGGAGGTGTTAAGATGAAGGACCCTAGTTCAGATATTGAACTGGACCCAAAACATGCGGGGGGTGAGGATATTAAGACTGAGCGATGTATTAGAAGAAAATATGGACCCAAAGACATTTTGAGCCCAAATTGGCCGAGGGATACGTTTTGTAACAAGGTAGTCAAATAGGAGGGTCAAGCAAGTAAAGACCCAAGTTCAGATATTGAACTAGACCTTAAATGCAAATGGGGTATTAAGGGCCCAAGTTCAGAAATTGAACTTGGCCCAATTAAGCGGGGGGTTTAGATTAAGTAGAATTTTAATTTAAAAGTTTGATTTTTTGAATTATTATAATTAAAATTTAATAGAGTATAATAACAAATTAAATCTAATTAGCCTAGTAATTATATAACTACATTAATTATTTACCAACAAATCTAAAGCTAATAATAAAATCACCTATTTTTGTGTTTGAACATTTTTTATAGACTAAATTAAGAAATTAATGAAATTAATATTTTATATCCTTTTTTAGAAAAATAAAAGAACTAAATAGAATGATTAGTAAATTAAATATGAAGGGATTGTTTATCTATAGCCTAATTTAAACAAGAGTTTGTGTAAAAAATAAAATAAATTAGCAAAAACAAATTAAAGAAATTGAGATTACCTTTAACATGACTTTATCTCTATTGCTATCATCAAGTTTTCAAAGCACTAACCAATGGTGGTTGTGCCCCTTTTTTTCGTTCATAACTTTTGCAGAAAAAATAACAGCAAGCAAATCTCTCTTCTTCATAGTAACAAAATTAACACCTATGTCCCACAATCAAAACCGGAAAAAAAGGAGAGACTTATAGTGGTGGTGGCCACAATAGGAGGGTTTCCGGAGGGACTTCGTGTGTTGGTGCGTGAAAGCTTCATCGAAACATGGTTGTGCAATTTGTGTGTGGTTGATGGAAAAACTGTTGATAAATTCTGGATCTGTGAAATTGTTGATAAAACAAAATACTGCATATATATTAGTTTTTTTTACAAAGAAAGAAAACCATGAGAAAATATCATTATATGGTAAATAAAACAACAACACCAATTAAAAAAATAATCAAGAGGCCTCATATGAAATCATCGGCCAACAAATAGAAAAACAAACACCAATAATATTGAGAATTTTTTTTGAAAAGAAAGTGTTTGTGAAAAGTTGTTGTTAGAAATTCTGGATATTTCCGAATGATTTCTTGATAAGTTTTGAGGGCTATTTATAAGTGGAAAAATTAGGTTAAAATCCAAAAAGGAATTATCCAACATCCAAAGCGCAAATTCTCATCTTGGCCAACAAGATTAAGAATATGGACATATTTGTGTCCAGGTACAAAATTTGATATAGAGCAAAATTGATCTGGAAAGATTTTATTTATTTATGAAGTATTTTGACTATTTTTTAAATAAAATTAATATTTTAATAAAAAATAATATTTTAAAATATAATAAATAAATAAATAAATATGAAAATAATAATTTAATAATAAAAAAAAATGATTTTTGTGGTTAGAAAAATGAAAAATAAAGTTAGTAACAATAAACAGCAAAAATATCCAAAGTGCACCCTTCTGCTTGCCAATCTTTCTCCCTTACCAACTATGCTATGTTACTCATTCAATAGTAAAAAGCCAATTAAAAGTATATGAAGGCGAACGATTATTTTCTATTTAAAAATACAAATAATTATTATATTTTCTATTAAAAATACAAATAATTATTATATTTTCTATTTTAAAAATACAAATTATTATTATTATATTTTCAAACAAACTTGAAAGGGAATTTTTATAGAAAAACCTCAGAATATTAATATAATTTAAATCAAAGGAATTTTATACTCTGTAAATCCCAAGTTCGAAAATAAATTTGACGGTAACACTAAGGCGGGCAAATTTGGGATATGACATCGAGCAAGTTACTGCGAAGCCTGGAATCTGACCAGATAACAATTAAACTTCATTCTTCCAAGTAATTTTCTATGAAGCCTAAAATCCTACCAGATAATAGTTAATTTAATCTAAGCATCTACGAAGCTTAGAATCAGACCAGATAACAGTTAAACTTCATTCTTCCATGTAATTTTCTGTGATGCCTGGAATCTGACCAGATAACAGTTAAACTTCATTCTTCCAAGTAATTTTCTACAAAACCCGGAACCCGGCCCAATAACAGTTAATTTCATCTTCCCCAATTAAGTTGCTGCAAAGCCTGGAATACGACTAGATAACAATCAACTTTATTATCCTCAGCAAGTTGTTGTGAAGCTTGGATTTCGACCATATAACAGCTAACTTTTATTCTCCCCAGTCAAGAAATAACTCCTCAGTAGAGCAATGGACAACTAAAACTCCTGAACTCTATTCCCCAAGCAGAAATCAACACTCCCCGCAGAGTTTTCTCAAGCAAAGTCAATGTTCCCCAGTGGAATTCTCCTTAAACAACAAAGAAGAAATCCCCAGTGGAAAGACTAAACAAAGTTTGAAGATATACATACTCTTCATCCTCAACACTGATATGGTATTTAACTTCCCAAAACTCTCCAGCATTTGTCAAGGATTTATTTTCCATACAAAGATACGCTTTAATAATATTTCACATTCATACATCATACTACATACATGACAAATGCATACAACATAATCTCATTTATTTTGAGAACATTACTACGCCATGCATACATCTGCATACAACTAACCCTCTTCCTTGCAGGAAAAATCAGCCAACAAATCAACAACCCTCTTTTGGATGGATTTACTTCTACCAATTAATAATAGGCAATCAAAAGGCCTCTTCTGGTTAGATTTGTTTCCCCAGTTAAGTCACCATCACAAGACCTCTTCTGGTTAGATTTATTTCTCCCAGTTAAAGACAAGCAAAAGACATCTACAGTTTCAGTATAAATCGATCAAGAATTTATTCTATTACTTCTTCCAGTTTCTACCAACTTTCACTCTGGATGGCATCTATAAGCCCATCTCCGACAAACTCTTCATCATTTCTCTAAATTTCATATTTAATCCCATTCCTGATATATCAACTAACACATCATCAAGTGCAAATTTCTGAGCACTCTAGTGTTCAATCATCTTTGACCTTCAAGTCACGAATGGCGGACTCGCCGATCTACCTCTCCAGGTTTAAGAAGATTGAACAGGGGAAGCTATTGTACCCAAAAATTTTACCTCTCTTTTCTAAAGAAATTCCATAAAGGATCTCCAATTCTCAAGGATCCTCAAGGAATTGATCAAACAAAATCTCCTTCGAAACACTGAGACCACAAATTAGGGTTTTGACTGAGAACGACTAATCATTGACTTTTGACCTAATATAAAATCTATTGGTTTGAATCATGGTCTCAAGGATTCAAATGCATCATTTTGACTTAATTGCATATATCAATTCATTTCTCAAGATCAATTGATTGATAGCTGAAATTCAGTCAACTGATGAAAAGTCAACTGATACACCAAAAGTCAAACTTTGACTTTTTGGTCAACATTAAGTTTCAAAGATCAAAATTCATCAAGAAATTCAAGAATATCAAGCTTGATAATCAAGAAGTCAAGAAAGTCAAAAGTCAATTTGAAAAGTCAAACTTTTAAAGACTTAGAAAATTTTTTGTGTTTTGTACATGATAATTTCACTACTTCATGCCAATTTTTCACCGAGATGCATGATGATTCAAGGGAAACTTTCAAACTGAAAGTTGTAGATCTTGATGAATTCTACAACTTTGTATTAGAGGGTTGATGTCCAAAAAACGCTTAGATTTGAAGATATAAGCCCATGAAGTCATGACATTTTCATCTAACACTTAGAGAAATTTCCAACAGATTTTGGTCAGGATTTTATCCCAATTTCTTGGCATTTTTTCACATAGTTCCAAGATAATTTTGGCAAAATGGCCAACATTAAAGTTATAGAGAATGTTTCAAGCTTTCCAAAACATCCAAGAGTATGAATTTATCATACTTGAGCTAGGAGATTCAAGGGCCTGAAGTTGGGCATCAATTCTTGAATTGCAAGTCATTTTGTTGAGGAACAAATAATCCAATTTTCATGATGTGCTGCATAATCTTACTTTGCAGGCCTTAAGACTTGAAAATCTATCCAAAATAATATGTTTACATAATTGATTGAACCATTACCTAAGTGTTCAAGTATTGTCCATTGCATCGTTCCATTTATAGCACAAAGGCAGCATTGCCATTCACATAAAGCAAGCTTTATGCAATTGTCAACTCCTTGAGCCTTTCAATTGTTTTTTATGCACATACACAATCTCAAAGCAAGAAGAAACATGCCTAAAGCCTCTAGCAAATTCAGACCATGCTTGTACCATGCATTGGAACACCATTTTTCATAATAACTTGGTTGTTTCATCTCAACTAAACCAGAATTTTGACAGCTTGTAAAACAAACTCTCTCATTCTCTCAAACCTCCTCAATAAACAGAGAGGCCATTTGCAAGCCAAAGAGAGAAGTTTTGGTTGTGTAGACAAGTTTTCTCAAAAACCCCTCATACTCTCAAAAACCATAATTGTCCACAAAACCTCCACTCTTGAGCTTAGAAACCAAAATCTTCAAATCTCTCAAACCTTGCATTTCTGTCCAAAAAAACCATCCACATACTTCATATACATCATATAGAAGTTGTTCAAACACAAGAACAACTTCTGTAACATCATTATCATCACCGCCCAATCTCAAAAACATTTTCTTGCAAGTTGACTTGGTTGGAGAGACCCAAACTATTTCAGCATAAAGTAAAGATTGAAACAACTTCAAGGAGGTCTAAGGAAGCTCAACCAATCATCACATTGCACCTGGAAACATCCATACACATTTTGGATTTTTAATTCAAGAGGTAAGTTTTCTCAAACTGTGATATCCTTGTTCATACATCATTTTACTTTCATTTTCAAAATAATAAAATAGGACAAATCAAAGTAGAAGAGTTGCAAACACTCAAAACTACAGAAAAATGCTTCTGGAAGTATGACACAGGCTATGTCAGGAAGAAAACAGGAAAAATGGCAATGGAGGGTTCTGACACGGGTGCCCGTGTCACAAGACACGGCCCGTGTCCCTCTTACTGGGATTAAAACTTGGAAAAATGGCATGACAAGGTTTTGACACGGGTTCCCATGTCACAGGACACGGCTCGTGTCATCTCATCCAGGACAGAAAAATCATGTAGGGATAATCACAAGGTTCTGACACGGGTGCCCATGTCACAGGACACGGCTCGTGTTAGCCAGGCACCAGAATTCTTGAATTTTGAGACTTTTTGTTGATGTTTTTGGATCCTTAATGGTTTGTAATAATAATTAGGTTTTAATTACTTGTTTTTCCCCATTTGTAAATTTGTATCCCTATCCCCTAAATGATGTAATAGCATAGGATATTTAATTTTCGCAATTTATCGCTTTCAAATATAAATGCTAGTAATTAGGGTTTGTATTGAAAGACATAAAATTGACAAGTAGAAAACCCTAATTCAAGAACAAATGCATGAAAACAAACACTTTGCACACTTGCACCTCTAGGGTAATCCACACTTGTTGTCTCGGATAAAAAATAGTCATGTCCCTCGAACGTGGGATACTTAAGCAATGACCCTCGAGTACAAGATCATAGTCCCTCGATGACCCTTCGATGTTGCCTTCGGTAAACGATCTTAGACCCTTACAAAAATTTCTAAGGTATCCTACAATGTTGCCTTCTATGACTACACGATGACCCACACCCGTCCCTTCACACCCAATGATAAGGCTTCTTATCAATCAATGGTAAGGTAGCAATATCTAAAGGAGAAATAAAATAAGTAAGACTTTTTGTGTGGGTAGAAAGCTCGTAGTTGCTTGCTCACAACCATTCTCAAAACATCTTTTAAACAAGCCAATAGTTTCAATTGAAGTATTTTCAAATGCCAACACTTTGTATACATTCTTATAGAGACGAGAATCATTACAAAGTTTGCCTAAAAGAAGGAACTTTTCGAAAATACTTTCAAAAAACAATCATAAACAAAGCATTTCAAAAGTGATCAAGCAACTAAGAGCCCGTAGATAACTACGGATGAAAAGTGTGCTAACACCTTCCCTTTTCATAACCTACCCCCCGAACTCAAGAAAATATCTCAAAAGTTCTTTCCTGTTCTTTTCACCCTTTCCTTTATTGGATAAAAGAAAAGTCGATGGCGAATCTTGCTATCCTCAAGAATTTCGATAAAATGCAAAACACCCAAGTCAGTTCTCCCACCATATTAGAAGTAGTAACGGAAAATTTAGCCGGAAGCTCCACTACCATTCCCCTATTCATATCAGACAATTTTAATACAAACATAGTAGCACAGTTAAGAAAAATATACGAATGAGTAGCACCAGTATCTATAATAGCAATTAACTCAGTATTGTTAATAAAAATAAGTACCTCTTATTAGATTGTCTTTCTTGTTAACCTCAACACCATTCAAAGAAAACACTCTGCCACTAGTTGGAGCACCTACATATTTCTTGGGTTTCTGACACTAGGTACTGATGTGACCTTGGTCACCATAATTGAAACAAGTCAGACCTTCATTATTGCACTCAGTATT
Source organism: Vicia faba (assembly GCA_948472305.1). Classification (NCBI taxonomy): domain Eukaryota; kingdom Viridiplantae; phylum Streptophyta; class Magnoliopsida; order Fabales; family Fabaceae; genus Vicia; species Vicia faba. The sequence goes on from OX451741.1 coordinate 304,700,783, forward strand.
GCGATGACCAACCTTGCCACACTTGTAACATCTTAGCACTTTATTGGTACAAGCATTAGCATGGTGGCCTGCTTCGCCACATCGATAGCACTTCATACAAATGAGAGCTCCTCCTTTACTTGGCTTCTTCTCATCATAAGCTCTATGCTTCCCTTTATCAGTTGGAGCAACATACGGCTTACCACGACCCTAATTTTTCCCTTTATTCTCATTATAATTTTTATAATAAGAAGCTTTGTCCCTACTATCTTGATCAAAGATCCTACACTTATTCATCAGCTCAGGAAACTGATGAATCTCAGATACCCAATACCCTACTTGATCTCTGGACGCAATCCATTCTCAAACTTAATGCACTTCGACACCTCATCTATTAGAATGCTATAGTGCGGGAAGAATTTCACTAGCTCCTCAAATCTAGCCGCGTACTCAACAAATGTCGAATTTCCTTGCCTCAGCTCAAGGACTTCAATTTCCTTCTTACCACACACATCTTTCAAAAAGTACTTATCCAGAAAATCAACTCTGAACATAATCCAAGTAATCTTTGTGCCCAGAATCTCCATCTTCTGGCACACATTGTTCCACCAGTCTTCAGCTTCTTCCTTCAGCATGTGAGTACTGAATTGCACCTTCTGGCCTTATGTATAAATAACCACTAAGAAAATATTTTCAATACCCTTCAGCCATGCTTGTGCACCATCAACATTGTGCATCCCCTTGTAGATAGGCAGATTGTTCTTCTGGAATCTTCCCCAACACGAGTCTCATCATCATTTCCTCCATTATGGTTTTGTTGTCCATGCTGGTTCTGCATTACCTGAACCATGGATTCCGAAGCATTAGCAATCGCATATACCGATATGGTTGAAGTAATGGCTATGTTAGTGCAACACATTAGTTGGTATTGGTGTCCCTTGAGTCATTCAGGGAGAATAATAGGCTGTCGCGTGGTGCCATAAGCACTAACTAACCTTTAGAACCTTAATTGACCCAACTTAGCCATTAGAAGGTAGTGAGATGGCCGGATTTGGTGCAGTCCGAAGTTGGTTGATACTTGATGCTACGCTTATTGAGATTCGACTCTCAGGTTTTGTTTGATGGCAAGTCAGTTTTCATGCTAAATGAAACCTATGGGAAAAATCAGTGATATTGAGATCCCTAGAACCCGATTACTACTTTAGGACAGGTTGAACTAACTAAACTTCACGAGGGTACTTAACTATAAACCTCATGCAAGCCTTAAACCTAGGGCTCTTGTGTGCTTTGTTTGTGTTTGTTATCTGTTTAAACATGACATCATAACATCATGACATCATATCATAACATTCTACTAACCATTTAAAGGATCTAGGAGATTTATCTTTGTTCTTTGTTGCAGGGCCATGGCGTCCAATCATAGAAATACTATTTGAATCATCTTTGTAAAGGTACTTTCAAAGCTTGAGGAATTAGTCTCAAAGCTTCCTGATAACTCTCAATTCACCAAGAGACATGGTCATCTACTCAGTTTGGTTACTATTGATTATAAAGAAGACATGATGAGTGTTCTGTTCCAGTTCTTTGACCCTAAGCATCACTATTTTACATTCCAGGATTATCAATTGGTTCCCACAATGGAAGAATTCTTGAAGTTACTTTAAGTGCCTATTCTTGATCAAATACCTTTCACCGGTCTAGAGCAAGTTCCAAAACATGAAGACATTGCATTCGCTTTAAATCTGAAACGGTCGGAAATTGCATCTAATTGGGGAACAAGGAATGGAGTCATGGGTTTTCTTCCTAAAGTTATGATAGAGAAGGCTTAGTGGTTTTTAGATGCCATGATTTTTCGTGCTTTTGAGGAAATTTTGGCTTTGCTAATCTATGGTTTGGTACTATTCCCTAATCCGGACCAATTCATAGATGTGAATGATATTGTACCCAAATTTTTTCCCCTAAGATTCCTCTATCATGTCATATCAACTCAATCACAACGAGATCACACACTAGGGTTTGGCTCTTCTCCTTATCTTTAGCTTTGCCCATGGGGAATCACCAAGAACCTTGATTTGTATCTTATTGTTATCTATGTTTTGATTAACTTTTAACTAATAAATATAATGTACGTTTTCCCTAATTGTTGATATCATAGGTGAAAGCACAACACATTATAGCAAGTTGATCCATAGGTTCGTGAGTTTATTTCCATGCCTTCTTCAACAAAGTTTCATTGAGATTCAAGCTACATTATTGAAGATATTTTGAAGTAATATCATGGCAAGGTCTATTATGATTCATCATGCCTCAAGTTGTCAAAAATAGTCCAAAGGTACAAGGGTTGGTTGAAGAAGTTTGACCTAACTGGACAAGTTCTTGATTCATTGATCACAAGTGCATATTTCCATCAATTCTAAATATTTGTAAGTGGTTATGGTTGTTATGGTTCCTCATTATCATCCTCAACAACTTCTATTTATATGACAAAAGTATTTGTGTAAGAAAGTTGATCAAAATTGTAAAAGGATTTCCAAGGTATCTTGTTGCTCTAGGAGCTAGGGTTTTGAACTTCAAAGGGGTATATCTTGCTCATCTTTTGGTATTTTTGAGTGATTACAAATACATACTTCTCTTCAAATGGTTATCAACAAATCAATTCAAAAGTTTCAAGGAAATTTTGTGTGGAAGGTACCTAATGATGAAGAAAGATTACAAGTCTTCTAGATGGATCGTCAAATTCCCTTATGTGACTTCAAAAGATCATAACTTGGCCAATTTTTATCTCCTTGAGCCCATTAATTTTCCATAACGATCTTAAAGATATATACTTCAACCCTTCTTTTAAGTTCAAAGTGTGAAAATGGATGGAAGATTCCCTAATGATATGCAATAGATTATAGGTCATTTCATGGATTTTTTCCAACTTCAAAAAGTCACAACTCTCTCAATTTTTGGAGTTTTTAAATGGTTCAAGTCTCAAAATGCTATTCAAGAGATCTACTTCATGCCATCTTTTTTGGTCAAGAGAAAATTTCAAGTTGAAGGCCATGTTTGGATGCAAGACATTATAAGTCATTTTTGATGAAAAATCTTAGAAATTTTCTAAGTATAGAAAGTCAACATATTTTTCTCAACTTTAACTCATCATAATTTTCATCTCAAGCATCCATTTGATGCCTTTCTTTGCAAATTGAAAAGCTTGTGATCTCATCTTTCTAAAGCTTCAAGAATCATGTCCTAAGACTCCTTGAGCTGAGAATGCCATTAATTTGAATTTGGTAACTTGAAACTGATGTGTCTTCATAAGTCAGAATTTGAAATTCATATTTGGCTTCTAAATATCAAATTAGCACGTATTTTTTGTCTAAACATGTTTAACAAACTTTCCAAAGTGGATTAGAGCCTTAAAACGCAAGGATTGGATGAGTTTTGATTCAAAACAGATCACACCTTACTCGTGTATTAGGTTCACACGATTTCCCTCCAAACTTCATCATTTCACACGCTTGAACATTTAATCAGCATCCCTATAAATAGAGGATCATACCTCATTGATTTTCTCAAGCTTAGAGAGCCAGAATCACCCTGCCAAACTCCCTCTTGAACCAAATTTTCTGCAACTTTGAATTTGCTCTTACAACCTTTCTCAATCATTTTTCTTTGTCAATTCATCTTCCTTGAACCTCACTGAAGCTAACAGAAGAAAAATTAAGCTCTAAAACTCCCTGAATCGTGCTAGCCAAGTCAAGTTTCAGAGCTCTGCAACTTAACTTAAATAGGTAGATTCATTCACTAATTCTCTCAAACTTTGAACTATTATGAAGCTCTCATTATCCCGATTCTAGTTGCAACAATTGTTTTCAACTGGACGTACATTTTGACCATGAAATTTAAAATCCATTTTCAAAACATCTCTTCCAAAATGACTGAGCTACAACTTATATAAATTTTTCGCGAAGGTACCATTGGAATCATCTTGAAGAGACGTAGCGAGTGGTAAATGTCTCTTCTTCTAATTTTACAGTTTCTAAAACCTACAAATTTCGTTGGCTGGAGGTTGAAGATGACCAACGTGTCATCTATCAATCAATGAAAGCGTGCCACACTTATTTTTCAAAAATCTGATTTAATTAATGATCCTGTGTTTATTCCACTAAAGATCATGATATGCACAACACGTCTGATCCATTGGATTAACTTACTAACGCATTTTGACTCTCATCCATTGGTCCACATTTTTTTGACTATATTTATTATTTCTAATTTTTATATTTAAATTGTTTTAAACTTCAAAAAATCAAAGAAAATTTATTTCTGAATAAAAAATTATGAAAAGATTCACAAAAATATTTTCAAATATTCTCTTTCTGACTTTTATTTTTTCATAATTTTATTTTTAGATTTGATATTTTTTATAATTTTTCTTTGTTTTAGTTTGTTTTTAATTACTTAAAAAAAACTTTTGAACATTTTTAAATTCTGAAAAAATTCATCAACATCATTTCCATTATTTATGACCTTCTGAAATTTTTTATGAATTTTATTTTGACTTCTACTATTTTTGATCTTTTTTCTATTTATTTGAGCAATTTTAATTAGTTTAAAAATAGTCAATGACTTTAAAAAATTACCAAAAATTTTATATAATCATTTGAGTATATTTCTGATTTTTCTATGGCCTCATTTGACTTTCTTGGTTGATTTGAATATAATTGCCATTTCCCCTCTTATTTTTATTTTAAAATCATTTTTAAAAACCTTTTTATTTATTTTAAATACAATTTTATTTTTTGTATATATTATGGCTGATCTTGGACTATGAAATTTTGATCATGAGCTTTATTAACATCATTGGATCCATGGTGTTGAGTCTAAATCCATAAAAATGGAGGAATGATTTTAATAATAGTTTGATTATTTTTTTTGGGTTCAAATGTGGTTTAATTCTTCTCCAATCCCTCTTCATCTTATCCCCTTCTTATTGTGTCATATGTTGTTAGAGGATGATGTGAATATCATCTCTCCAAGTATAGGACACATAAATTGCTATTGATCGGCCTCAAAATAGGTGTGACTTCTATATAAGTTCACTAACGATTGCTTAACATAGCGCTAAATTTTGTCCCGATTCGAGAAATGATCATTCGTGACCCAAACCCATGTTTGTAAGCCCAAGTATGTTGATTTGAATCCTTTGATCCAATAAATTTGAGATTCATTGTTAGGAGGCTTTGGTCTTATCAATCCTCTAATGAATCTTCATAAACTTTGGTCAAAGTGAATTACTTAAACATCATTGATCATTTATTGTTGCCGTGAGAATTTTGAGTGGATGATATACTTGACAAAAAGAAAATCAAACTTGTTATTGAGAGGCTTTTATTTTATCAATCTTCTAATGAGTTTCAAATACAAGTTTCAAGATGGTCATTCAACTAACTTCTAATTTCTAACAAATGACTTTATTTTGTGCTTTTATTTTATGATTTTATTTTAAGCACATTTATTTTAGCATTTACATTTCATGCTATTTTCATCTTTTCTCATTTGAGCATTTTTCTTTTATGTCATTTTTATTTTGCTCATTTGAGATTTTCATTTCTTTTTTGAAGATACTTGATAATCAACTTGAACCCTAAAAATATTTAATGTTACTTGGACTATTTGGTTGCTATCCTTGGCATTTTGGAGTTATGGACTTCTTGGACTTAGGATTAGAGACCTTAACCTACCTTGAGACCTTGTTGCCTCAACTATTATTTTGTCTGGAGTTCTTGGGGTTTACTCTAAGACATTGGGTTGTTTGTTTATTTTGTGTGCAGGTTATTGTGATTACATGCTTTGTCTGTGATCTAGAATTCATCTGTATACAACTGTTACTCTGCCCAATTTTTGTAAAGACTTAATACAATTGAAGCTTGGTTTCTTAAGAGGTTTAGTATCTTTGCTTGCATGGTTTCAATCCAAAGGATGAGAATTCTATATTGACTCATTATGTCAAGTGTTGGCTTCTTGTTGGTTAGATGGTTCTTTTCCCTTAGCTTTTACTTTATGCCTTAGGGTAGTCCCTTCATCTCCTCCAGTCTTCTTTAATTTCAAAAATCTTCTCCCTCTTTTTGAAAAGTCTTCTTGTTTTTTGAACTTGAACCACTTTCATAATAAACTTGGACTTATGTCCATGTATTTTCAAAATATTTTCTTAAACAAACTTTAATCAACTTAATAATACCTTGACATTTTTGTGAGAAGACTAAAAGTCAATCAATCTCATTCAAACCATTTTGCCATTTTGAATTTTTACTTTAAAATTTTCTCAAAAGATTAAACTCTTATCAATCCTTGTAGCGACGCGAACTACTATACATCTACGTTATATAGTGAAGTGAGATATTTTTCACTTGGGTGTTGAGCGAAGCTTTGTTGATTTTTAAAATCCAAGCCATATCCTCAACTTTGAGATGACACAAAATCTCCTTTCTCATAATTGTGGGTAGTAAGTATGTTTTCCACTTGGATAAGACGGTGATATCTTGCCTCTTAAAATTAAACCAACACGTTTGTATTTTAAATTTTTTAAAGGTGAACTACATGTACTCTGATCCCCTAATCACAGAAGGTGGTACATAGGCACTAAAGGTTCACAACCGCGGCGGGTGCAAAAATCATAAAAGATACTTCTTTTTCTCATCTCCATAATCCATTTGTTATACAACATTTATAGCCAAAATACACAAATTTTCGAAGATGTTCATGCAGAGTACCGTAGATGTTTAGGATGTTAATACCTTCCATGATACGGTGGTAGAACCAACTGTTATACTATTTTTGCGTTTTTTGTTCGCAAATTTTGCGGTAAGCAAACGTTGCCACCGACTTTTCTTTTATCCAACAAAGGAAAGGGTGAAAAGAACAGAAAAGACCTTTTTTGATATTTTCTGAGTAAGGGGGATAGATTATGGAAAGGGAAGGTGTTAGCACCCTTTCCATCCGTGGTTTTCCACGGGCTCTTAGGTACTTGCTCATTTTTGAAAACTGTTTTCGTGTTTGTGTGTTTTGAAAGGTTTTGTTTGCTTTATGATAACTCTTATATCAGCCCTCAAGAGTATGATAAAGCGTTTTTTCAAAAGAATTTTGAAAGTGTGTAAGTGTAAAAGGAATCATATTTTGAGCAAGTAGTTAAGAACTGTCTACCTACTCGAAAAAGGGTGTTCTTTTCCTCCTTTCCTTTTGATAGTACTATCCTACTATTAGTGAATAGGTAGCCCTATCGTTGGATGTTGAGGGACTATCGAAAGGGACGATTATGGTAATTGAAGGCAACATGTAAGGATATCTTAGCATTTCGAAGGGACGGTCATCATGTAGGCAACATCAAGGGACAAGATCATTTATCGTAGGAAACTCGAGGGACATTAAGGGACCATGATCTTTATGATGACTTTTAAACTGATGGTCTTTGCTAAGATATCCCTACGTTTGAGGGACATGACCATTTCCGAAGGCAACCAAAGTAGGAAGTATCTTAGGGGTGCAAGTGTGCAACAATGTGCTTTTTCATGTATTTATCTTGAAGTTAGTGAACTAATGATTAATTGATTAATTCTTGTCATGCACGCCTAATTCACTAACAGTTTATATACAAGCACATAAGAAATATAAACGCGAGAAATAAAGTTCCTACAACTATTACAAGGCTTTGGTGTAGTTACATAAATAATGACTGAAAAATAAAGTGCGGAAATTAAAAACCCTAATTAAACTATTACAAACCGGGCACAATTACATAATAAAAAATAATCGTAAGAAAAATAATAACACGCAAAAATTAAGACAAGAATAAGTTCTAAACCCTAAAAATCTAATTGACTATTAAAAATAATTTGGAAGTTTTTTATGAAAAAGGTTTGAAATTTAACCTAATCTCTAATTAATTTTAAATTAAGGCAGAACAAAATTAAAGTTAATTAAATTAAATTAATTTGCAAAAATTAATTTTTTCTTAAAAAAACTCTAAGTCCTATTTTTTTATGATTTTTTGATTTTTATGATTTTAAAAAAAAATGAATAAACAAAAAATAATAAACTAAATAAAAAAAGAATAATGAAATTAAAAAATGAGCCTGGGATCACCTTGCGGCAGTATGATGCGCTTGATCACTAGATCCCCGACTTGATATACTTGGCGTCTGACCTTTTTATTGAAAGCCTTGTTCATCTGCTTTTGATACATTTGACCATGACAAACAGCAGCAAGTCTTTTCTCATCAATCAGATTCAATTGATCAAGTCGAGTCTGGATCCAATCGTCTTCATTCAAACCCGCCTCCTTCATGATTCTCAGAGAAGGGATCTGGACTTCAATAGGCAGGACAACCTCCATGCCATATACCAGAGAGTAGGGTGTTGCCCATGTCAATGTTTGTGCTGACGTGTGATAACCATGAAGAGAAAATGGTAACATCTCATACCAGTCTTTGTATGTCACCGTCATCTTATGTATGATTTTCTTAATGTTCTTGTTAGCAGCCTCCACAGTGCCATTCATCTTCGGCCGATAAGGGGAAGAATTATGGTGCTGGATCTTGAACTGTTTACAAAGTTTGGTGATCATTGTATTGTTGAGACTCGTACCATTGTCAGTGAAGATTCTCTCTGGCATACTGTACCGACAAATCAGGTTATGCTTGATAAATCGCGCCATAATGTTCTTTGTAACAGTAGCAAAAGAGGTAGCTTCCACCCACTTCGTGAAGTAATCAATGGCCACCAGGATGAAGTGATGCCCATTGGAAGCGGTAGGTCTAATCTCTCTGATCATGTCAATGCCCCACATTGCAAAGGGCCAAGGAGCCGTCAAGATGTTCAAAGGAACCAGAAGTACATGCACCTTATCAGCATAGATCTAGCATTTGTGACAAGTTCGGGAATGCTGATAGCAGTCAGCTTACATAGTGGACAAATAGTATCCTTCCCATAGGATCTTTTTAGCCATGATATTTCCACTCGAATGGGTTCCAAAGGTACCTTCGTGCAGATCCATCATAATCCTCTCCGCTTCACTCTTGTCTACGCACCAAAGTAAAGTTGAGTCATGGTTGCGTTTTTAGAGGATTCCATTACTGAGGAAGAACATCGCTGAGAACCTTCTTAGAAACTTCTTATCATTGACAGATGCCCCCTCAGGATACTCTTGAGCCTCTAGATATCTCTTCACTTCATAGAACCAAGGTTTGTCTTCTACTCCTTCAATGTCGATCTCGTAGCAATATTCCGGTTCATCCAACCTTTCAATAGTGATCTGAGGTGCCTCATTATCCCACCTGACCTTGAACATAGATGACATGGTAGCTAGCGCGTCCACTAACTGATTCTCTTCTCGTGGAAAATGTTCAAAGGTGACTTCTTCAAAGTGTGGAAGCAATGTCAGCACATGTTCTTTGTAAGGGATGAGATTCGAGTGCTTCATATCCCACTCGCCTTTGATTTGACTTATTACCAAGGCTGAATCTCCAAAAATGCTCAAGAACTTGATCCTCAGGTCAATAGCATCTTTGAGACCCATGATGATTCTTCATACTCCGCCATATTGTTGGTATAATTGAAACATAATATGGTAGTGAAAGGAGTATGACATCCTTCAGGAGATATAATTACAGCACCAATGCTATTACCGAGTGCGTTTGAGGCTCCATCAAAAACCATAGTCCATCGGGATCCTTTTTCAGGTCCTTCATCCGGTCCAGGTTCTTCATAGTCAGTCACTAGCATAATATTCTCGTCCGGGAACTCAAATTTCATGGACGGGTAGTCATCCACGGCCTGATGAGCCAAATGATCAGCTAATACACTTCCCTTGATTGCTTTCTGAGTCGTGTATTAGATATCGTATTCGGTTAATATCATCTTCCATCTCGCTATTCTTCCGGAGAGAGCAGGCTTATCAAAGATGTACTTGATCAGATCCATCTTAGATATCAGTAAAGTAGTGTGGGTCAACATATACTGTCTCAGTCGGCGAGAAGCCCATGCCAAAGTGCGGTAAGTTTTCTCGAGCGGTGAGTATCTTATCTCACAGTCGGTAAAATTTTTTCTAAGGTAGTATATTGCATGCTCTTTTTGACCAGACTCGTCATGCTACTCCAACACACACCCTATTGAATTGTCTAACACTGTTAAGTACATTATCAAAGGTCTTCCTTCAATCGGAGGCATCAGAATTGGTGGTTATTGAAGTTATTCCTTGATTCTTTCGAAGGTAGTCTGACATTCATCGTTCCATTTTACCATATGATCTTTCTTCAAAAGCTTGAAGATTGGCTCACAAGTAGCAGTTAAATGGGAAATGAACCTGTCAATGTAATTTAGGCGTCCCAAAAAGCCTCTGACCTTCTTCTCAGTGCGAGGAGTCGACATCTCTTATATAGCCTTTACTTTTGCAGGGTCTACCTGAATTCCCTTGTCACTGACAATGAAACCTAGCAGTTTACCAGACCTTACCCTGAAGGTGCACTTGTTCGGATTCAACCTCAGCTTGTATGTCTTCAACCTATCAAACAGCTTATGTAGATGATCAAGGTGCTCTTCCTTGGTTTGAGACCTGGCTATCATGTAATCCATATATACCTTTATCTCATAGTGAATCATGTCATGAAATAAGGCGGCCATGGCTCGCTGATAGGTTGCCCCAACATTCTTTAATCCAAACAACATCACTTTGTAGCAGAAAGTTCCCCATTGAGTGACAAAGGTAGTCTTTTTCATATCTTTGGGTGCCATCTTGATCGGATTGTAACAGAGAAACCATATGTGAAGGAAAAGATCTTGTGTTGCGCGGTGTTGTCAACCAGGACGTCATTGTGGAGGAGCGGAAAGTCATCTTTGGGGCTTGCCCTGTTTAGATCTATGTAGTCTACACACATCTGTACCTTACCGTCTTTTTTAGGCACCGGCACCACGTTGGAAACCCATTGGGGATAAGAGGTGACAACTAAGAACCCAGTGTTAAACTGCTTTATAACTTCTGCTTTGATCTTCTCTGACATTTCAGGGTGCATGCGACAGACCTTCTTCTTTACTGGAGGGAAATCTTCTTTAGTTGGCAGTTAGTGAACCACAATATCCATATCCATCCCTGGCATGTCTTCATATGACCAGGAAAAGATCTCGACATAGTCATGTAACATTTGTATCAACCGCTGTTTGACATTAAGCTCCAGATTTGCGCCGATCTTGACTTCTTTTCTGTCTACCTCTATTCCCAAGTTTATCATCTCAACTGGCTCTTCATGAGGCTGTATAGCCCTCTCTTCCTGTTGTAACAGTCTAGCAAGTTCTCCAGGTACCTCACAATCTTCCCCACCTTCGTCCTCGGTGTGGTTGATCGGATTTTCGAAGTTATAACTAGCAATAACAGAACTGTTATCAATGGGATCCAGAGTGAATATGGATATGCATTTTGATATGTGAGTGTGTGTAAGAGCATAGATGTATAGGCAAAGTAAAATGCATAAAAGAAAAATAGAGAGCGCAAAATTTGTATGCATAAACGTCCAATTCTTTATTAATGCCATATGAAAGTGAAACATGATAACCCTCACAAATAAAGCGATATGCCCCGGGTAAGACACGTGGCCATAAAGTTATATTATTTATTACATATCCGAAAAAACAAGAAAGACAATTACTTCTGAACAAAAGTAATAGGTACAAAATCCTTTTCCGTCCAATTACTAGATCCACCATTGGTAGTAGGGAAGATCCAGCTTTCCATGTCGTTGTCACCGTCTCCGTCTTCTGCAGTGTTGACCCCGTGATTACTGATGCGTAGGGGAGGTCTTCCAGTATGAGCACTTCGAACATCCCTTTGAGCCCCTGAAGAGAAACCCAAACCAAATTTATCAGGCTTGTACAGAATATCAGGGAGTTGACCCCAGATGGTAGACCCATCTTCTTCGACAACTGCTTTTGCATCCTTGAGAGAGGCCATCTTCATGGGAGGTCCGGTGATCTTCGGCACATTGGTAATAGTTTCGGTTGCAACCAGAGTCTGAGGTACCTCTTCGAAATTTTGTTATGGAGTCTCGATGAACTCACCATCCATTTCCACATATTTGAAGGAATTCAGATGACTGACCAAGTATTCTTTTTCGCCGCGTACAGTGACAATTCTCCCTTTGACCGGGTATTTTATCATCTGATGCAAAGTTGATGTAACGGCCCCAACCCCATGTATCCAAGGGCGTCCCAACAAACAAGAATAAGATGGCCTCATGTCCATCACGTAGAAGGTAGAGTCGAAAATTTGAGAACTAACCTTGATGGGGATGTCCACCTCCCCGTGCACCATTCTCTTTGATCCGTCAAAAGCCTTCACTACAATATTGCTGGGCTTCAAAGTCAAGCCTTCACAATCTAGTCTATCCAGCGCATTCTTAGGCATCACATTTAACGATTAACCAGTATCTACAAGTACATGGGCCAAAGTGGTTCCCTTGCATTCGATAGAGACATGCAACGCATCATTGTGCTTCCTCCCTCTAGGGGTCAAATTAGCATCAGAAAAGCCCAAACTGTTATCAACCGTCAAACTAGCCACACAATCTTCAAATTGGTCAACATAAGTTTCCTAAGGCACATGTGCAGTTTTCAAAAACTTCACCAAAGCCTTCGCATGAGCTTCAGAGCACAACATCAAGTCTAGCATAGAGATCTTTGAAGGGGTCTGCCCCAGCTGTTCGACCATTTTGTAGTCGATTTTCTTGATTATTTTCAGAATTTCTTCCATCTCCTTCTTGGAAATATCTGGAATAGATACCGACTGCGCCTTGATTTGGACAGGCTCAATCAATATGTCTTTGCCCCGAGTCTCAGTCGACTCGATGATAGGGGTGTCAGCAGGAGTAATCAAAGGAATTGTAGTAGTAGTAGGAGCAGGAACAAAAGTAGGAATAATCACGGGACCAGTACTAACTTTTGGAGGAGAAATATCACGGGAGAACACTCTTCCACTTCTTGTTATTTTCCTATTTCTAACAATGTTGACAATGTCGAGATCAAGATTCTCGGAAACTTGGCCTCCATCAGCCAGCCAATCTTGCTTGACACCGTGGTAATAGACGTCACCCCCATAGTTCCAAGGAATAATTTTATCTGAGGAGTATGGGATTGGCCCTGGCGCAGTGATTATCAGCGGAGTAATCTTCAGAACAGATGTAATCCTGACGGGTCTTTTGGTGGAGACCCTGGGAGGATTAGCGGAAATGGTTATTATTGAAATATCCTTGCACAGAATGGTTGGAACGAGAGTCTTCTCAAACAAAATCTCTCCAACATCCATCAGGAAATGAACACCTGCCTTCAACAAATGACAACCAGTCGGTAGAGATAAACAGAGTGGCAACCTTCGCCATAACCCGGAAATAAACCGGCCTTCAACAAGTTCCACTTAATGGTCATAACCGGAGTAACAAGCTCTTCAACAGTAGTAACAAAAATATCATCTTCAATAGCGCTAACACCACGGTCGTGCTTGGGCATAGGAGCAGTGATAACATTTGGCATCTCATGGACGTCAAACTCAATTTCCTTCGTCTCAAGAAGGTCTTGTACTTTGTTTTTCAAATCCCAACATTCGTTTGTATCATGACTTGGACTTTCCGAATGATAAGCACAGCGAGCATTTAGATTGTAGCAGGGAGATGTAGTGTTGGGATTCTTCGGCGCATCCCGCAAGGTTATCCGATTGGATCTCAACAAATGGGGAAAAACTTGGGCTAAAGTCATATTTATCTGGGTGAATTGTCTTACTGGCCTTTCTGTTCTCTATTGATTATTCCTCTGTTGAGTGGGTGCAGACTTAGGAATCACGACAACCCCTACTGTTAGATGGTGTTCAGTTCTGTCCTGACTCCGTTGATGGTGCACAACACTAACCTCTTTCATCCCAGTGAATGTTTTTCTCACGGAACAGGAGGATGCGTCCTTTTGGATCTTTCTATTCTTAATTCTAGCTTCCACTCTCTCCCCTGTCAAGATTAATTTAGTGAAACCGGCCGAGGAGCTTCCAATTAGATGATTAAAGAACAGACCGGACAGGGCACCTAGAAACATGTCCACTAGCTCCCTATCAAACATGGGAGGCTGGACTCTTTCTGCTAAGTCCCTCCACTTATGAGCGTAGTCTTTGAAACCCTCGCTCGAACCCATAGCCAAACTCTGGAGTTGAGTACGGGTGGGAGCAAGGTCTGCATTATACTGATACTGCTTATAAAAATCAGCGGCCAGGTCTTCCCAATTATGGATGTTGGCCCTCTTCAGTTGATAGAACCAGTCTAGCTGAGTTCCGGATAGACTATCCTGAAAGAAATGGACCCATAAGTCTCTGTTAGCAGTGTGAGGTTGTATCTTCCTCACATAAGACCGGAGGTGCATCTTAGGACACGAAACCACATCGTACTTAGTAAACACTGGTGCCTTGAACTTTGGTGGAATAACAATCCCAAACACCAAACCCAGCTCTTCAATGTCCAGCCCAGGCACTTTCTGAATCTCCATTGCACTCAGACACTCTTCCAGCTGTTTGTACTTTTCGCCAGCCAGAGGATACTGCTCTTCATTGTAATTAATGTCATCATCAGATTCCTCCAGACTAGGGTCTTCCTCTCTTGTCTCACCCTCTTAGTTCTCTCCTCCCTTGGATGAAGAGGTCAGATCAACCATTTTCTTCAACGGTCCCTTGAATCTTCTTCCCAGATTTAGCACACCAGCTGTCCTTCTTAGTTTCTTACCCTTGTCTTTAATAATCATGGCTTTCAGTTCCTCCTGCCCTTTGGCTAGAGCCATGATCATCTATTGGAATTGTGCATTCTGATTTTGTAAGTCTTTCACAGTTTATTCGAGAGCCATTTCTTTACGACTGAAATAAACAGTGAAGAAGATGAGAAACCTGCTACGAAACCTGTTTATGTGGTGATATGCATGACATGTGTATGCATTGATTTCAAGGATTTCGAGAAATTTAAATTTGTGAACCAAAATGAAACGAAGATTTTATTAGTAGAATTCAAAATACAATTGCCTTTTATGAGTTTCAATTGAAGATTCTAAGAACTAAAAAAAATCAGGTTTCCCATGGGCGCTTCCTCTTTGCGCCGAGGTAGACATTGAAGCTTATTTCCTCATGAAGTTTCTTTGTGATATCTAAAATTTCTTCTCCTGGGCATAGAAATGGTCCCTATAAGTATCCCTCTCTTTCTTCAGCTAAATCCAGAACCTCTGTAATTCTTTAAGATCAGTGGGCATATCTGGATGGAGAACCGTATAGAGGATATCCCCTTCAGTAATGGGCTCCACAATCACTGGTAAGATGGCTGCATATGGCATCATAATATTCTGAGCACGAGCTCGCACCCATTGGAGATAAGGTTCCATAGGAATGGAAGTCTTCGGCCCCAAAGTCTTGATGTCAAATATGTTTACCATGCCCCAAGCTCGTATGAACCTCTGGCGATACCCTTAAACATCATCCTCATAGTTAAACACAATGCCCTGGATAAGCATATCATGAGGACCATCCCTTAGAGCATAACCAAATTGTCGCAGAGGCAGAGAAGGATTATAAGTTATGCCTCCCCTAATGCCAAGTAGTGGGACATTATGGAATTCCCCGCAGCGGTCAATAATTGAAATATCTCCCATAGGTCGGGAATACAATAGAATATCCGCGTGATAAAGTGACATTATCCTTTGCGACCAGCCCAAATCCTCTTCATTCTTTAGTAATGTCTTGGGAGGTAAGAAATAAACCACCTCAAAAGCAATGGCACACAACACATAAGAATCCCTCTTTTCTTCGTGGTACGAGTGTGGAAGGTACGCAAGATGTCTCCGACTAAAGTGGGCACATGGTTGCAAGAAAGGAAGACCTTGATAGCATTCACATCTATGAGAAAGTCCGGATTAGGGAACAAAACTAACCTATAGATGAGAAGGGCCAAAACCTCCTCGAAAGCCTGAAAGTATAAATCATCCCAAAACAGTTGAGCCTTCTCTATTAGGAACTTGGCTAGAAAACCCTTAACTCCACTTTTTGTTTCCCAGTTGGATATAACGTCGGACCGTTTTAGGTGTAAAGTTGTCGCAATGACCTCTGGCTTCAGAGCTTCTTCCAAATGGGTGAAAGGCAACTGATCTAAAATAGGTATATCCAATATCTGAGAGAACTCTTCCATGGTGGGTACCAACTGATAGTCTGGAAAGGTGAAGCAATGGTGCTTAGGGTCAAAGAACTGAAAGAGCACACTCATCATCTTCTCATCAAAACCCGAGGTAACCAGATTGAGGAGTCAACCGTAGTTCTTGGTGAATGAGGAAGTCTCAAAAACCCTAGATACTAGCTCTTTGAGTTGAAGCAGTATTCTCACAAAGCTGATTCAGATGGTATTTCTACGAGCGGAAGCCATGATCTGTAAAACATAACAAAGATAAATTCCCCTTATCCTTGAAATGGTTAGTGTAATGAAGAATGAATGTTTATGATGCATGATGTCATGTTTAAGAAAATTAGTCACACACAAGAAAAGCACACAAGACCTTAGGTTTAGGCTTGCATGGGGTTTATAGGTAAATACCCTCTTGATGTTTAGTTGGTTTCAAACCTGTCCTATAAATAGTAACCGGGTTTTAAGGAGTCTCAATATCACTGATCTTTCTTTATCGGTATTATCTCAGCTTAGCAATCTTTTCTTACGGCTGAAACATCCCGAAAGTCTGATCTCAAGGAGTGTAGTATCGAGTATCAACCAACTCCCAACTTTACACCGAGACCGGCTATCTCACTACTTTCTAATGGCCAAGTTTGTTCAACTAAGGTTCTAAGGTTAGTTAATGCTTCGCGACACCTCACGGCGGCCATGTATTCTCCTCGATTCGACACAAGGGATACCGATACCAACCAAAGTGTCACACCAATACAGATATCGCTTCAACCATATCGGTATATGCCGTACAGTCTCCACGATCTATTGTTGTTTACCTAAAAAGTGTCCCCAAATCTGGGTATATGATCTATACAAGAATACCCCAACAAACCTTTAAAAGTAAAGAAATCAAAGCAAACAAAAGAAAGAAATTTAAAATGATCTACATCCTAAGGTAAACCCCACTTTATAAGTGTCCCCAGCAGAGTCGTCAGTTATGGGATACGGTGGCATAACCGACTGTTATACTGGTTTGAGTTTTCCATTCACAAATGTCGCGGTAAGAAAGAGTCGCCACCGATTTTTCTTTTATCCAATAAGAAAAGGGTGAAAAGAACAGGAAAATACCTTTTTTTTTAGATTTCTGAGTACGGGGGGTAGATTATGGAAAGGGAAGGTGTTAGAACCCTTTCCATCCATGGTTTTCCACGGGCTCTTAGGCACTTGCTCATTTTTTATATTGCTTGTGTTTGTGTGTTTGAAAAGCTATGAAAATTGCCTTAGTGTGACAATTCACTTTATGGTAACTCTTGTATCAGTCCTCAAGAGTGTGATAAAGTGTTTTGAAAACTTTTGTTTTAAAAGTATGTTTGAAAGTGTGGTGTGAAAATTTATTTGACCGTGTTATCCTACTATTAATGAGTAGGTAACCCTAGTCGTTGGATGTTTGAGGGACTGTCGAAAGGGACGTACGGTCACTAAGGCAACAAGGTAAGATCTCTTAGTAACTGTCCTAAAGCCCTAAGATTACTTTTATACTGAGGCAACAGTCGAGAGGGTCATCGAGGGACTAGTGATCTCTATACTTAAGGACAACCACTAAAAATTTTCACGTTTCGAGAATTGTGACCGTAACTCAAAGGAAACCGAGTGAGGTATACCCTAAGGGTGCAAGTGTGCAACAGTGTGCTTTTTTCAGATATATTTTATCTTGCGCAATTAAGGTTATCTAGGTTCAATTATTCATTATCTTTCATGCAACCCTATTAAACATTCATCTAAATAGTTTATCATGTGGGAAATTAAATGGCAAAAATATAAAGTTCCTAACTATTACAAGGCTTTGGTGCAATTACTTAATTAATGACTGAAAAGTAAAATGCGGAATTGAAAAAACCTAATTAAGCTATTACAAATTGGACGAAGTTACATCAATAGTAAAAAACAATCGTATGGGAAAAATAATTAAGCGCGAGAATTAAAATTGAAAAAAAAGGTGCAAAACCCTAAAAAACTAATTTGCTCATTGAAAATATTTTTTTGAATTTTTTATAAAAAAATGATTTGAAATTGACCTAAAATTCTAATTAATTTTAATTAATGAAAATAAGTTAAAATTGATTAAAACAATTAATTTGCAAAAATTAATTTAATAAAAAAAACTAAGTCCTATTTTTGTGATGATTTTATGATTTTATAAAAAAATTGATTTAAAAAAATTGAACTAATTAAACCAAAATAAAAATAGTAAAATTAAAAATAGTGAAGGAATGGGCCTGAGGGGTGTAAACCCAAATTGGATGGTGTGTTGCTGAATTTGTCCAAAGCCCATGATCCCGTGGCTCATAACCAACGCTGGATCCAGTGTTGTTAGGAGCCTAGAGGTCCATCATGGGGAGCTTCATTGGAAGCGTTAGATATGGGTGCTGATTGATCCAAGGGTGATGAACTTGAGGTGTAGGATGAGCGCGCTGGGAATGATAGCATTGGATCTGCAAATAGATGTTAAGAAAAATAATATATAGGAGGCAGGGATCGAACCCTTGACCTCCTACACGCGCGCACTTTGAAACCATCCAGCCTTGCCACTGAGCCAACTCTTCATTCATTATTTAAAATACACATAATATATTATATAGAATAAAGGTTAGTGATTTTAATAAAATGCGCGCCAAGTTCAAACTGGCCAACTGGATCATGCCACGCAGTCGTCTTCCTTGATGGACTGTCGTTTTAGACAAGGAACCTTTACCTACGAACATGGCTGTAACTATAGGACCTGCATATTTCAAAAATCACAGCCATGCAATAAAAATGAAATCTAAGAATGTAGACCAACTGGGTTTGATCTCATGAGTACAATGATACTCATCTTTTAGCCCTGACTTTGCCTTCAACAAGAAACCCTAAAATGAAGCTTCAAACCCTAGCAATGGCAATCAGCTAAATATACATCAAAACATACAATTAATTATGCAAACATGTTCTAAATGATTATACAAACATGAATATGTAGTTAGAATTCATTTATCATGCGTGTATATTCAAAATCAAATTCAAGAACAAAGGGAAAACCGTGATACCGTATGGGGCGTTTTTGGGTGCTTTGACGCGTGGGAATGATTCAGGTAGCTTCCAAATGCTGTCAGGAATGGATTGCAAACTTCAAAATACTTTGAACCTCCTTGTGGACAAAAATTTGACCACCACTTTCTTACCAAAAATTTGAGTTTTTCTCTCTCAACTCTACACGGCCAATCCTTGTTTTTTTGATCTGGGAATGTTATGAATATATAGTAGTGTGAATTAGGTCAATAAAACTGAACACAATATTTGAAAATTTATGAGAAAATATTTGATTTGCATCTTGTATTTTTTATTTCTAAATTTGGCCAAATTATGATATATTCATCCCAATCATCCCTTGCACGATTTCCTTGATTTTCCAGCTGATTATAGACTCATCATGTGGTCATAAAATCAAATCTTGGATTTTATTTTATTATTCCACTATTTTATTTAATTTATTTTTATTTTAATGAATAAAAAATCAAAACAAATAATAAAAATAATGAAATAATATGTGGATAAGCTCAGGGGTCATGGGCCATCTTAGGAACAAGTTTCAGACAAGAAAACATGGGCCCATTTGGAAAAAATCAATTTTGATCAATGTTGACTTCATGCCCATTTGCAAAAATTGGTCAACTTTAGCAATGCATATCTCTCTCATTGTTTACCCTAAGAGGGTGTTCTTGGACTTTTTAGAAAGCTTTGGATGTCCTCTAAACAACCATTTTGGTCTCATCTCAATTGGATCTTCCATGTTCATGTAAGGAGCTTTGACCCAAAAGGTGTTTTTGTTGACTTTTTGAAATAACCTATAATGTATGAACTTGTATCTTTTGATTGAGGCATTTCTTGACCTTGAAGGCTGAAGAGAAGTTGTAGGGAATTGGATTTTATTAAAAATGAGCCTTGGTTGGAAAATTTCTGATAAAGTATGAGAAAGTTATGCCTGGTCAAAGTTTGGTTGAACTTTCCTATAAAAACCCTAATTTGCCATTTTTTACTTTTGATGAGTTAGGAGCATTTCTTGGGGAATCATGATCAACCTTTGATAAAATTATGGATAATACTTCAAAATGTTGATGTTGACCAAAAATCTTGAAGTTTGACTGTATATAGGCCAAAGTTGACTTTTGACCTAATACAGTTGATTTTCAGGCATTTGAGCAGTTGATTGAGAAAACTTGTTGTGCAAGGCATGAAAATTGGCATGGATGATGTTGAAGACATATTAGGACAATGGAGACCATTTGGGACCCTTGAAACTCAACCATCTTGCTTGAAATTGAAACCCTAGTTTGAGGCTTATTGTCTTAAGAGGAGGATTTGCCTGGTCAATCCTTAGTCAACTTAAGCAATTAAGGACCTCTAGGAGTATGTCTTGTGTGAAAATGGGAGGAAAATTTTTGGGTACAACACATAGGACACATAAATTTCTATTGACCGGCCTCAAAATAGGTTCGACTTCTATATAAGTCTACTTACGATTGCTTAACATAACGCTAAATTTTGTTCCGATTCGAGAAATTATCATTCGTGGTCCAAACCCATGTTTGTAAGCCCAAGTATGTTGATTTGAATCTTTTGATCCAATAAATTTGAGATTAATTGTTAGGAGGATTTGGTCTTATCAATCCTCTAATTAATCTTCATAAAATTTGGTCAAAGTGATCATTTATTGTTGTCGTGAGAATTTTGAATGGATGATATACTTGACAAAAAGCAAATGAAACTTGTTGTTGAGAGGCTTTGATTTTATAAATATTATAATGAGTTTCAAATGAAAGTTTCAAGATGGTCATTTAACTAACCTATAATTTCTAACAATTGACTTTATTTTGTGTTTTTATTTTATGCTTTTACTTTAAGCACATTTATTTTAGCATCTACATTTCATGCTATTTTCATCTTTGCTCATTTGAGCATTTTTCTTTTATGTCATTTTTATTTTGCTTATTTGATCTTTTCATTTCTTTTTTGAAGATACTTAATGATAAACTTGAACCCCTAAAAAATTTAATGTTACTTGGACTACTTGGTTACTACCCTTGGCATTTTAGAGTTATGGACTTCTTGGACTTAGGATTAGAGACCTTAACCTACCTTGAGACCTTGTGACCTCAACTGTTATTTTGTCTGGAGTTCTTGGGGTTTACTCCAAGACATTGGGTTGTTTGTTTTTTTTGTGTGTATGTTATTGTGATTACATGCTTTATTTGTGATCTATAATTCATTTGTACACAGCCGTTACTCTTCCCAATTTTTGTCAAGACTTAATGCAATTGAAGCTTGGTTTCTTATGAGGTTTAGTATCTTTGCTTGCTTGGTTTTAATACAAAGGATTGGAATTCTACATTGACTCATTATGTAAAGTGTTAGCTTCTTGATAGTTAGATGGTTCTTTCCCCCTAGATTTTACTTTATGCCTTAGGATAGTCCCTTCATTTCCTCCCATCTTCTTTAATTTCAAAAATCTTCTCCCTCCTTTTGAAAACTCTTCTTATTTTTTGAACTTGAACCACTTTCATAATAAACTTGGACTTATGTCCATGTATTTTCAAAATATTTTCTTAATCAAATTTAATCAACTTAATAATACCTTGACATTTTTGTGAGAAGACTAAAAGTCAATCAGTCTCATTCAAACCATTTTTCCACTTTGGATTTTTACTTTAAAATTTTCTCAAAAGATTAGACTCTCGTCAATCCTTATTGTGATACGAACTACTATACTTCTACGATATATAGTAAAGTGAGATATTTTCCTCTTGGGTGTTGAGCGAAGCTTTGTTTATTTTTAAAATCCAAGCCATATCCTCCACTTTGAGATTACGTAAATTCTCCTTTCTCATAATTGTGGGTAGTAAGTATCTTTTCCATTCGGAGAAGACGATGATGTCTTGTCTCTTAATATTAAACCAACACACTTGTGTTTTAAAATTTTTTAAGGTGAACTACATGTACCCTGACCCCCTATGGCACGAAAGGTGGTATGTAGGTACTAAAGGATCGCAACCGCGGCGGGTGCAAAAATCATAAAAAAATACTTCTTTTTCTCATCTCCACAATCCATTTTTTATATAACATTTATAGCCAAAATACACAAATTTTCAAAGAGGTTCCCGCGGAGTACCGTAGATGTTTAGGGTGATAATACATTTCCTTTGCATAACCAACCCCCGAACTTAGATTCTTTCCCCCTATTTTTGGGTTATTTGCTCTTTTCTCATTCCTTTGGAAACAATAAAGCACGGTGGAGATTTTTATTTGATCTGTGCAAGTCAAGTCAATCCAATGGCTTAGTCTCAACATTTCTACCGCTACAAATGCCATTAAAATATTTCTCACTTATAATCCAATACCTACTTTGCTTGGAGATATCATGCATTCCCTCCATGCTCGTACTATGAAGAAGCAAGGAACTCTTATGTGTTGCATACCTCTACTGTACAGGTGGTTTATTTTGCACTTGCCACAATTAGTAATAAAGAATGAACAAGGTTTAAGGTGGTCTCAAAGGTTGATGTCACTCGCTCATTCGGATATCCATTGGTGTTCTCGATCTCAGGTAGATATCACTATTATTGACCGTTGTGGGGAATTCCCTAATGTACCACTCCTTGGTATAAGAGGGGGAATCACTTACAACCCTTCTCTAGCTTTACGTCAGTTTGGTTGTCCTCAGAGGGATGGTCCTCATGATATGCTCATCTAGGGTATTATGTTCGACTATGAGAACGATCCTCAAAATTTCCATCAAAGGTTTATACGTGCTTGGGGCATGGTCAACAAGATTGATAGCGAGACTTTGGGACACAAGAATTCCATTCCTCTAGAGCCATACCTCATATGTGTGCGGTTTCATGCTAAAAATATTAAAATTCCATATCCTGATATCCTACTAGTGATTGTAGAGACTGTTGTTGAAGGGGATGTTCCTCATACTGTTCTTCATTCGGATATGCCTACTGACTTCGAAGAACTACAGAAGTCCTAGATTCAACTCAAGGAAGAAAGGGATACCTTTGAAGCTCAGCTCTATGCTAGTGAGAAGAAATTACTGGTGCTGACGAAATGAATCCACGAAGAACAAAGCCTTAATGAATATGTCAACACAAAGAGGAAGCACCCATGGGAGACTTGAGTTCATATTTTGTTTCTTTACAACTCTTTTTGTTATCATTATAAGCCTAGAAGGAAATTATAATTTGAGTTTGTTACTAAAATTTCTTTTATTTCCTTTTGTTTAAACAAATTTAAATCCCGCAAAGGTCCTTGAAAACATTTCACTTGCATTTACATATCATGCATATCATCACATAACAGGTACTTTCTAGACAGTCTTTTTCATCTTCGTACTGTTTATTTCAGTTAAAGATGGCTCTCGAACAAACTGTGAAATACCTTCAAGCTCAAAAATCCCAATTCCAAGAGACACTTCTAAACTTAGCTAAGGGGCATGAAGAACTGATGGCGCTCATCGCCAAGAAGAAAAGACTAGGAAATAAGATGGTATCCTCAACATAGGAAGAAGATTCAAAGGTACCGACAAACAAGTTCAAGCCTATCATATCCCATCAGATGAAGACGACAATCAAGAGGAAGACGGTAGAAGTATAAAATATGAAGGGGGAAGTAACCTTGGTTCTGGTAAAGTTCCTGATGAAGAAGACTATTTTGATGAATAGTATCCTTCGGCTGATGACAGATACAAATAGCTGGAAGATCGTCTCAATGCCATGGAAATCCATAAAGTGCTTGGGCTGGATTTTAAAGAGATGGGTCTTATCTCGAGGGTTATTATCCCCCACAAATCCAAGGTCCCTTTTTTTTGGCAAAATATGATGGTGTTTCTTGTCCTAAGCTACATCTGAGGTCTTACGTCTAGAAGATCCAACCCCATACTGCCGACAGAAAGTTATGGGTTCATTTCTTTCAAGAGAGCTTCTTTGGGACACAACTCGAATGGTTATATCAATTGAAAGAAACCAACATACATACTTGGGAAGACTTGGCTTCTACTTTTTACATGCAGTATCAATATAATGTTGACCTTGCACCAACCCGTGTGTAATTACAAAGTATGATTATGGGCTCGAATGAAGGATTTAAAAAATATGCCCAGAAATGGAGAGATATGGCTGGAAGAGTTTAACCTCTTCTGTCTAATAGGGAGCTAGTTGATATGTTCATGGGAAATTTGACAAGGACTTTCTTTAATCATCTGAACGGAAGCTCTTCATCTGGTTTTACTGAGCTGATTCTAACTGGGGAACAAGTCGAAGATGGAATTCAAAGTGGAAAGATTCAAGTGGCTACATTTTCGAGTGATGCAAGGAAGACATTCAACGGTAAGAAGGAAACCAGTGTTTTTTTATGTCCAGAAGGGTCGTACTATAAATGATCACCATCAATCTGCAGGGGCAATGTTAATTTCTATTCCTGCGCCTGTACAACAACACCAACAAAACAATCAGCATAGGTCAGACGCTCCAAGAAGATAGTTTACTAAGATCAGCATGCCATTGACTCAAGAATTACAACATCTTTTAAAAGCAGATCTGATTACTTTAAGGGACCCTCCTAAGAATCCCAACACCTCATCTCCTTGTTACAATCCAAATGTGAAATGTACTTACTATTCCAATAGCCCCGGGCACAACACCAATAGTTATTGGGCCTTGAAAAACAAAATTCAAGATCTGATTGACAACAAAGAAATTGAGCTTGATCCTCTTGAGACTCCCAATGTGATTACTGCACCTATGACAAAGCACGACAAAGGTGTGAATGTTGTTGATGTTGTTTCTGCTATAGAAGAGGCTGACAGTGACTATGACCTAGACAACTGGATTTTTCCCACTATCGGCAACAAGCTCATCAACTAGAAGACGGAAGACGTTATAACAATATCCTTTAGTCAGGAGTAAATTCTACTTTCTTGTTTTCTGGCTTTTCAAGTGTTGGTTGTAATTTTTAAGCAATGACTTTAAGCCTCATGCCTTGCCCGGGTCACAACGGTCCATTTGTTAAGGGTTGTCATGTCATAAGCATATTTTCATTTAATAAATAATTGGACATTTTGCATTCAAATTTTGCGCTCTTTGTCTTTCTTTTACTTTTATTACTTTCAAATAGCTATGTGTTCTTACACACACCCACACAAAGATCCACATCCACTCTGGATCCCGTTGATAATGATTCTTCTATTGCAACTTATGACTTTGAAAATCCGATCTACCAAGCTGAGGACGAAGGTGAGGAAGATTGTGAAATACTTGGAGAGCTTGCCAGGCTGTTAGTGCACAAGGAAAAGGCTATACAACCGCATGAAGAGTCGACCGAGGTTATAACCTTGGGTACTGAAGCACATAGGAAAGAAGTCAAGATAGGTGCTAACCTAGAAGACGGTATCAAAAACAGGTTAATCCAAATGTTGCATGAATATGTTGAGAGCTTTGCCTAGTCGTACGAGGATATGCCAAGGCTCGATACTGATATTAGGGTTCACCGTCTGCCGATGAATGAGGGTTATTCTCAAATGAAACAAAAAGTTCATCGCATGGGTCCCGAGATGTTAGAGAAGATCAAGGCCGAGGTTATGAAACAAGTCAATGCAGGTTTCTTGGTTGTTACATCATATCCTTAGTGGGTAGAAAATGTAGTTCCGGTGCCGAAGAAAGATGACAAAGTACGTATGTATGTATACTACATGGATCTGAAAAGGGCGAGCCCTAAAGATGACTTCCCACTTCCACATATCGATATTCTGGTTGACAACACCGCTCAGCACAAGGTATTCTCTTTCATGGATGATTTATCAGGTTATAATCAGATCAAGATGGCGCCTAGAGACATGGAGAAGACTACCTTTGTCACACAGTGGGGCACCTTCTGTTACAAAGTTATGCCTTTTGGGTTGAAGAACGTCGGTGCCACATATCAACGTGCTATGGTAGCCTTGTTCCATGACATGATTCATCACAAGATAGAGGTTTACTTCAACGACATGATAGCCAGATCCCAGACTGAAGAGGAACATCTTGACCATCTACAAAAGCTATTTGAGAGACTAAAGAAGTACAAGCTGAGGTTGAATCTGAACAAGTTTACTTTTGGGGTGAGATTCAGTAAACTCTTAGGTTTCATTGTCAGGGGTAAAGGTATTGAAGTTGATACCGCCAAAGTCAGAGCTATTCAAGAAATTCCATCTCCCCATACTGAGAAGTAAGTTAGAGGTTCTTGGAACCACTAAACTATATTTCCAGATTTATTTCTCATTTGATCGTTACTTGTGAGTCGATATTCAAGTTGCTGAAGAAATATCAGGTAGTGAAGTGGAAGGATGATTGCCAGATAGCCTTTGAAAAAATCAAGGAGTACCTCCAGGAACCTCCAATTCTGATGCCGCCAGTTGAAGGAAGACCTTTGTTTATGTACTTAATAGTGTTAGAGAACTCAATAGGGTGTGTACCGGGCCAACATGATGAGTCTGGCCGAAAAGAGCATGCAATATACTACCTTATCAAAAAGTTTACTGACTGTGAAACAAGATACTCATTGCTTGAGAAAACTTGTTGCGCTTTGGCATGGGGTGCTCACCGACTAAGACAGTATATGCTGACTCATACTACCTTGTTGATCTCTAAGATGGATCCAATCAAATACATATTCGAGAAGCCAGCTCTCTCCGAAAGAATAGCCAGATGGGAAATGGTCTTGACAGAATTCAAAATTCAATACACCAGTCAGAAAGCAATCAAAGGAAGTGTACTCACAGACCATTTGGCTCATCAAGCGGTAGACGACTACAATCTATGAATTTCGAGTTCCTGGACGAGAACATTATGCTAGTTACAGATTGTGAAGAACCTAGACTGAATGAAGGACCTGAGCCAGGATCTGGATGGACTATGTTTTTGACGGAGCTTCTAACGCACTTGGAAATGGAATTAGTGATGTGATCATCTCCCCAAGGGTTTCCATAAGCCTTTCACTTCTAGACTTTGATTTGACTGCACCAGTAACATGGCTGAATAAAAAGCGTCCATCATAGGTATCAAAGCCGCTATTGATATGAGAATCAAGTTTTTGAACGTATATGGGGACTCAGACCTAGTAATCAATCAAGTTAAGGGATAATGGGACACAAATCATCTGAATCCCATTCCTTACTGAGAGCATTATCTACCATGTTATCTATGTTCAAAGTTAGATGGGACAACGAGGCTCCTCGAATTAATATTGAAAAACTAGACGAACTGGCACACTGTTATGAATTTGACACTGACAGAGTAGAAGAGAAGCCTTGGTTTCATGAAGTGAAGAGATACCTCGAGGCTCAAGAGTACCCTGAGAGAGCATCTATCAATGACAATAAATTCCTACGGAGGTTCTTTGCTAAGTTCTTCCTGAGCAACATAATTTTGTACAAGCGCAACCATGATTCGACTTTGCTTCGTCGTGTGGACAAGAAGGAAGCTGAGAAAATTATGGAGGACATGCACGAAGTTGTCTTTGGTACTCACTCTAGTAGACATATGATGGCTAAGAAGATTCTGAGAGTGGGTTACTATTGGTCGACTATGGAAATTGATTGCAATCATTACTCCAGAACTTGTCACAAATGTAAAATCTACGCTGACAAAGTACATGTGTTGTCGGTTCCTCTGAATATCTTGACTGCTCCTTGGCCATTTGCAATGTGGGGTATTTATATGATTGGAGAAATAATGCCTACTTCCTCTAAAAGACATCATTTCATCCTTGTCGCAATTGATTACTTCACGAAGTGGGTTGAAGCCGCCTCATTTTCCTCTGTCACCAAGAATGTTGTGGCCCATTTCATTAAGCATAACCTCATTTGTCGGTATGGCATCCCCGAAAGGATTATCACGGACAATGGTAATAATCTTAACAATACTATGATAACATAACTCTACATGCAGTTCGAGATCAATCACCACAACTTTTCTTTGTATCGACCAAAGATGAATAGCACAGTGGAAGCCGCCAATAAGAACATTAAAAAGATTATATAGAAGATAACGGTGACATATAAAGATTTGCATGAGATGTTACCATTTGCTCTTCATGGCTATCGTACCCCAGTTTGCACATCAACTTGGGCAACCCCATTCTCCCAGGTCTATGTTATGGAAGTTGTCTTACCAGTCGAAGTCCAGATTCCTTCTCTAAGGATTGTGAAAGATGTAGATTTAGACGAAGACGAGTGGATTCAGACTAGGCTGGACCAATTGAATTTGATTAACGAGAAGAGGCTTGCGGCTGTTTGTCATGGTCATATGTACTAAAAATGTATGATCAAAGCTTTCAACAAGAAGGTTAAGAATCGGGCATATCAGGCTGGTGATTTGGTAATAAATCGCATCATCTTACCACAGGGTGATCCCAGGGGAAAATGGACCCCCACCTTCAAAGTGCCATTTGTAATCAAGAAGATCTTTTCAAGCGGTGCTATGATACTTACCACCATGGACGGTGAAGACTTTCCGCACCCTGTGAACGCGAACATAATCAAAAGATAATACGCATGAAAGAGACTCGATAGGTTGAGAGGCCTAGGAAAAAATAAGGGCATCTCGATGAACCAAAAGGGTTCGAGCAAAAACTATCGATATATACATATAAGTATTGTACACCCGACAAATCGAAAACCTGAAAAGGAGGCTTGGGCAAAAAAGTGTATCCTGGTGGACTGAAAATCCGAAAGGGCGGTCTAGAAAAATGTTAGGTATTAAAGCGGACGACTATGTCCCATTGGATCATCTACTTACAACAAGCTTTGTTACTGACATCAAGTTCAAATTGTACATATCAATTCATTCAACTTCTTCAAACAACGAGGGATGAGATGCTTGAAGACATAAAGGCAATAACAAAATTGAAACTCGACGGGATCATTTACACATAGCTATATGTTTTGCTTTACTTTTCATTTTTATGACGATTTCCTCTTACTAGGATTTATGTCTCTTTGTACAAAATCGCCTATTTATAGGCAAATTATGAATACAAATCAATTTCGAAATTCAAATTTGTTTCACTTTTTCTGTTTTGTTTACAAAAAATGTCCAATGACTAAATTGAGTGAACATATGAATATGAATATGATTACTGTTAACAAATATATGCATAAAAACAGGAATAAGCATTTATTCAAGACTCTAGGAATTGGGATAACGTTCAGGTCGCCCATAAGTCCCCATAGGGAAATCCCCACAGAATAACCTCCATGGGATTTTCCCCACAGAGTTACCTTCAGAAGCTCATCCCTAACGAAGATACATTCCCCCCGCAAGCCTAAGATGCCTCCAGGTAGGAATTGGGGAATCTTCCAACAGTTCCCATAATCATACTCCCCAGAAAATTGCCCTAGCGGATAAAAGAATCTGATTATTGCTCTAGCGTACAGCAAAACTTCCTTAACAAAGTTCACAGGAATTTAATTTCGCAGTTGAGTTATTTCTCCAACACTGCAAAATCCCATGCATAATTCTCTTCTCCAACAAGGCTTACTTCTCCATCGTGGTTTATTTCCCCATCAGGGTTTATTTCCCCAACGGAATTTAATTTCCCAAGCAAAGTTCATTTCTCGAACTACTGCAAGTCACCGACAAAATTCCCATCTCCACCAAAGTGTAGTCCAGGCTGCTATCCCCAGAGAGTTGCTATGAAATCTGAAACTGGGTCAAATATTATTTAACTTTGGCTTCCCCCAGAGGAGTTGACGTCCATTTCAGAAACTCGGTCATACGGCACCTCTGAAGGTTATTCATCTCTTTTATCACCATTCAGGGTATATAGGAACTAAATTCCCTAGTAGAGCGATGAAGGAAAAATGTTCCTGAAATCTTCCATCCCCAAGCAGAAGTATCCTCAAAGTCAAACATTCCCAACGGAGTATCCTCAAAATAGAAAGCATTAATCCTCAGCGGAGATATTCTAAACAAGATTGAAGATTAACATTCTTTATCCCCAGCGGTAGTTAGGGATTTATTTTCTCCAGCGAAGATATTACACGAAGCTACCAATACGTCTCAATGACATCTCATATCGATACATCATTTACAATTATCATGTCATACACATACAAAATGCATATAGAACACTCTCATTTACTTTGAGAACATCATTACGCAATGCATTAAATACATCATGACATTGCATAAAGACTAATTTTATCTTTTCAAGTAAAGTTCACAAACAGACGAATATCATCAACAACTCTAAAACAGGTCAGATATTAATTCCCGAAGAAAAATGGAGCAACTATCTATATGACCAGGTCCAGGATTAATTCCTGAAAATAGACAGGGCAACTATTTGTATGACCAGGCGATACGAATTACCGAAATAGTACAGGTTCGCCAACAATAAGCAGGTCAAAGATTAATTCCTGAAACAGGACGGAGCAACTGTTGTACCCCTAAATTTTCCCTCTAATTTTTATTCAAGATACAATCCTAGGTCTTCTCAAATACTTAATTTGGCTCAAAAGTTTGATCCGTTAGATTCTCTTCCTGGGAAGTAAGTCAACAATTAGGGTTTGACGTTTCTCAAAGAAAATTGATTCTTCAAGGGTTCAAATGGTATTCATAGATCTTCATGTCTCCTCAAGGATGTTCATGTCGAGTTTCGAATCTCACGTCACAGGTTTGCTCAATCAATGGTTCAGACGACTGGAAATGACTCCATTAACCCAAAAGCTGACCCTTTTTTAGACCAAGTTCAAGCAATTGTAACATCTTCATTATTAGATATTTTTGAGCGGTTCTTCTGGCGTATGACTCTCCTTGATGTCATCACCAATTTCTCTTCACAAATCAAAAGCTGATTACGTGTAGAAAATCACCAAAATTCGAATGCGTTAGAAGTCGCTTCTTGGATTTTGACCTAATCTTAAATAATTGTCGCCTGGTTTCTAAGAATTGTGATTTCCTCAAATTACAAGATCTTGCATCGATTATCTCCGCATATGGTCATAAGTGATGTCGCTCACGAGTTTATCTTCAAATATTGAAAGAAAATTGTGCTTGGAAGACTTTGAAAGTTATCGAATCGTCGCAAGTCATTTGTTCGATTTCGAATATTCTTAACCACAATTTGTTTTCCTCAGGACTATGTTTCTCATGTTGAAGTTGGTTAATTATACAAGATAGGTGAATGTTCTTAAATCATGTTTGTTTGGCAATAAAGTTATGTTTTAATCGAGCACGGTGTGCGAGTTCATTTTGAGTGAAAATTTTATTTGGACAAGAGGTGAAGATTAAGACTGTCATTTAGATAACCACTTATTTTGAGTTCGAGTAAACCCAGTGGAATTGAACCCTTAAGCATTGTTTTGTTCAATAATTTGATTGGAAGTTTAAAATATAAGGTTCAACAGGGCAACATTTCCCACAAATAGCTTCAATTCACAAGGCAAAAAGCGTCTTGATAATGTCCTTTGATTCAGGAGAACAAAGCCTATCTTCTTCCCTATTTCGATTACACGTTGTTGTACCCCAAAATTTGCCCTCTCATATTTCTCAAAACATTGCAAGAAAGATCTCTAAGTTGCTCAAGTTTGCTCAAGAATTGGACAAACAAGCTATCTCCTAAGGCAGTCTACCCCAAATTAGGGTTTTGTGTTGCATCAAGATCCTTGAGTCCAAGTGACCTCAAGTGCTCCTAAATGTCCTAATATGTTCTCAAGGTCATCCATCTCAAGTTTCAAGCCTTGCAGAGGAAGTTTGCTCAGTCAATTGCTCAAAAGGGCCCAAAAATCGACTATGTTAGGGCAAAAGTCAATTGTGACC
Source organism: Vicia faba (assembly GCA_948472305.1). Classification (NCBI taxonomy): domain Eukaryota; kingdom Viridiplantae; phylum Streptophyta; class Magnoliopsida; order Fabales; family Fabaceae; genus Vicia; species Vicia faba. Next base: position 304,732,848 of record OX451741.1, read on the forward strand.
TATATACAGTCAAACTTCAATATTTTTTGTCAACATTCTCATTTTGAATGATATTTCATCATTTGATCAAGGGTTGATCATGATTCATCAAGGATTTCTCAAAATTCATCAAGACTCAAAAGTTGCTAAATTAGGGTTTTGCAGGAAAAGTCAACTCAACTTTGACCAAGCATAACTTTGTCATACTTTATGAGAAATGACCCATCCAAAGCTCATTTTGACAAGAAGTTATAAATTTGGACATTATAGGTCATTTGAAAGTCAACAAAAACACCTTTTTTTCCAAAGCTTATAACTTGATCATGGAATATCAAAATGAGATGAGACCAAAAGGGTTAGTTAGAGGACATCTCAAGCTTTCTAAAAAGTCTAAGAACACCTCCAAAAGTTCAAAATTGAAGAAGTTATGCATTGTTGAAGTTGGACATTTTTGCAAAATTGCCAAAAGTCAACCATCCCCAAAACTTCAAATTTTGTCAAATGGGCCCATTCTTTTCCACTTGATTTGAGTTTGCATCATTGTCCACGTGCCCTAGCTTCAGCCATGAGCCCATATTTTATTTTTATTATTTAATTTGATTTTTAATTGAATTTATTCATTTTAAATCAAATAAAATCATACAAAATCCAATACTTTGATAACATGATATCTTTTGGCTATTTCAGGATTTGATTACCATCATTAACATCATCAAAATCGAATCAGACCAATTCATGTGCAAAAAGATTGAGATTTGGCAAATTTGGAAGGTTTAGTAATGGAGAATCAAATCAAATTGGAAATCATTATTGGAGCAAGATTTGAATCAAGTTTGTTACCCTAGTATACTACACACTACATAAGCAAGCCAAAGGGACGTGAATAAGTGTTGGAAAGTGCAGGCAGAGGCAGAACAAGATTTGAAAAAAGTCACAAAAAGCTTGAAATCGTAATCGTGCTTAGAGGCGTTTTCAAGGGATGAGACATATCTCAATCATTCCCTGGGTGTTCACTCAAGCGATCTGGATCAAAATCAAGCATTCTCAGGGCTTCACAAGCGCTGTAAGTGTCACGATACCTAGCTTTGTTCTTGAAATCGTAACTCTCCATTCTTGCATCATTTGTACAAACTAACTGCATATTTTTAATCCTCACAACATTTCTAAGCTATTTGCATCATTCAATTTTGTTTATCTAACCTGTAATGCAAAATGCCATAGCTAGGGTTTCTTGGATATTTTTGGGCGTTTTTATTTCAGGAATAATTGACCACCAAGAAGGGTATGGTTGTCACCGGGATGAGGAGACGAACACAACCATGCCCTTGGAATTCATTTTTGTGGCCTGGGGAAGATTTTTTAGATGAACCATGTTGTAGCTTCGGACTTCTGTCCGTTGGTATAGGCCTGTGTATTTTTAGCCACGGACGAGAGGTTAAAGACAATACGTGGCGTCCATCCATTGCACCATTCAAACCACGCGCGCGTTTTGTTTAATTGCTGGCATATGATTTTGTTTTTATATAATATATTTCATTTTTATTCATATAACAATTGAAACAGCGTGTCCCAGTGGTCAGCAAGTTCAATTCAAAGGCGTTAGTGGCTGGAGGTTAGGGGTTCGATCCCTGCCTCCAGCACTTTGCATTTTCTCTTTGTTTTTCATGTAATCAGGTGTTTGTTCAAGCGTGCAATATACCATACGCCATCAGTTGTCTAATTTCCAGATGGCCAAAGGCCAAATCTGAAGGTCCAAAGATGAAGGTCCACCCTAGACCAAGTCCAAGCATGCACATTGGATTCCACAAAGTCAAACAAGGCCATCTCTAATGGGCCTTCCAACTGCTAATCACACCATATAATCAGGCCCATACTCCCTATTCTCATTTATTTTGTTTGTTTATTTAATTGTTTTATTATTTTCATTTGATTTACTAACCAATCAAAATTAAGTCTTTTTATCAAATAAAAACCACAAAAAATATTTTTATTCAATCAAATTTTTATTTTTATTAATAAACACTAATTAATTAATTTAGGTTTTAATTAGAATAACTTTAACCTATTTTTTTGTAAATAATTAAAATTAAATTAGATCTAATTAGGTTATAATTACTAACATTAATTATTTTATTTTTTCTTTCTTAAAATAACAAAAACCAAAAATGTAATTTATTTTAATTAATTAATTTATTAATTTAGTAATTAATTTAGGTTAATTTCTTTCTTAAAATAAAAAACAACAAAAAGATCTCTTCTTTAACAAAAAGGGTCAAAACCCTAAATTTCGCATTCGATTTAATTTCCCGCACGCAATTTACTTTCTTTTATCCAATAATGTACTTGCTTCCGGATTGTAATAGTTAATAGGAATTTTATTTATTTTTTATCGCTTTATTTATTTTTAAAGGGTTTGTTTTTGGCGATGTAAATACCCGACACCTTGTAATTTAAATTACGCATTTTATTTCCTGCAAATTATAACTGTTAGATGTTTGATAATAGGGTTGCATGACAAGACTGAATGTTTTAACCTAAAATCAACTTAGATCACCCTTAACATGTACAAAGACAAAAATAACTGAAAACGACACACTCGCACATGCGCACTCTTAGGGTACACCCCACTTGGTTGCCTTCGTACACGGTCATTGAGTATAGGTCATTTTAGAGTTCGTTCTCTTGTCTAAAAGATCGTAGTCGCCTCGAAATGGTTGCCTCGGATATTGTTGCTTCAAACAAATGATCTAAGACATTAGGGTTACCGCTAAGGCGCCCTAACATTGCTTTAGTGACCGTAAGTCCCTAATTCGAATTGACCCTCAAACTCCAACGACGATGCTACCTACTCATCAATAGTAGGATAGCATTATCTAAAGGACGTTAGCATGGAACGATTTCTTTTTCGAGTAGGTAGATGGTTCTTAGATACTTGCTCATCCAAAACAAAACAATTTGTTCACACTTACACTCCTTTCAAACAAAGTTTTCAAAAACACTTCATTACACTCTTGAGGACAGAAGCAAGAGTTAAATCGAAGTTAAAAAAAAACTTTTCAAACCCACAAGCACAAAGAAAACAATTTTGAAAACAATGAGCAAGTACCTAAGAGCCCGTGGATAACCACGGATAGAAAGGGTGCTAACACCTTCCCTTTCTATAATCTACCCCCTGAACCCGAGAAATATCTCGAAAAAAGGAATTTTTCTGTGCTTTTTTCCTTTCCTTGTTGGATAAAATAAAAGTCGGTGGCGAATCTTGCTTACCGCGACATTTTGCAAAAACAAACGCAAAACGTAAACCAGCATTCCAAAAAACAGTCAATTCTTCCCACCGTATCACAGAACTGGCGACTTTGTTGGGGAAATTTAATAAGTGGGGTGTACCTTAGGAATAGTTCATATTGTTTTCAATTTCTTGACTTGTATGCTTTATCTTTGTGGGCTTGTATCGGAGTTACTATAGATCCTAACCCGGATCTGGGGGATACCCTTTAGGTAAGTAGCAATAAACTGTGAGGGAACTGTACGGGGTAGACCGATACGGTTGAAGTAGTAGCTACGTTGGTGTGGCACTTTAGTTTGTACCGATATCCTTTGTGGCGCAACGAGGAGAATATGGATCTTCTAAGGGGTCATTAAGCACAAACTGACCTTAGAACCTTTAAATTGACCAACTTGGCCATAGAACAGTAGCAGTGTGCTACACTCATTGAGACCAAACTCTCGCGATGATTCCGGCCGCAAGAAAAGGTTGCTAAACTGGAATTATGACCGATCAAGGGTGGTCAGTGATATTGAGATCCTCTAGAACCCGGTTACTATTTCTAGAACAGGTTTGAACCAACTAAACTGAAAGAGGGTAGTACCTAGACTCCTTGCCAGCCTGAAATCTAAGGGCTATATGTGTGACTTGTGTGCCTTTACCATGTTTGCTGTTTGTGGATACTTATGGTGTGTTTTCTATCATGACATCATGACATGATAACATTGCATGCATCTTGCATTGGACTAACCTATTTCAAAGGCAGAAGGGATTCATCTTTGTTCTGTTTTGTAGGTCATGGCACCCATGCGTAGAAAAACTATTCAGATCAACTTTGTCCAGATTCCCACTCAGCTTAAGGAGTTGGTTGCAAAGATTTCAGACACTACCTCCTTTATCAGAAGACATGGGAACCTTCTTGGTTTAGTCACCTCCAAGATGGATGAACAGATGATGAGTGTCTTAGTCCAGTTCTTTGATCCACTATACCATTTCTTTACTTTTCCGGACTACCAGTTGGTCCCTACCTTGGAAGAGTTCTCTGATCTGCTTGGTATCTCTATTCTGGAGCAGACCCCGTTCACAGGTTAGGAGAAGATCCTTAGGACGGAAGAAATTGCTTCAGCCCTCCATCTGACAAAGGCTGAGGTAATGTCTAATTAGGAAACTCGTAGTAGAACAAAGGGCTTCTTGACTAAATTCTTGGTTGGTAAGGCTAATCAGTTCTGGGACAGTCTAGACTTCCAGGCATTTGAAGATATTCTGGCTCTTCTCATATATGGTTTGGTGTTGTTTCCTAACTCCGATTCCTTTATTGACGTGAATGCGGTAAAGATCTTCATTTCCGGTAATCCTGTACCCACTCTCTTGGGTGACATTCTTCATTCTCTTTATGCCCGTACTGCTCGGAAGCGGGGAACCCTTATGAGCTGTGCGCCATTGCTGGCAAGGTGGTTTATTTCTCACCTCCCCAAATCAATTCTGAAGAACAAGGAAGGCATGGGATAGGCCTACATGATTATGTCTCTCTCTCATAATGACATCATTTGGACTATCAAGGGTATGGAAGATGTGGCTATTATTGATCGCTGTAGGGAATACCCCAATGTTCCACTGATAGGAACCAATGGAGGAATCACTTATAATTCGTGCTTGGCCTTATGTCAGTTTGGGAGAGCTAGAAGGGAAGGACCTCATGAGTTGCTAATGCCTAGTATTTTCTTTGACTTCCAAGGGGATACTGACGAGCAATGCCGCAGATTCATAAGAGCTTGGGATAGGGTACACAGGTCTGATCCACATGAGCTGGGTGCGAAGACTTCTCTACCAATGGAACCTTATCTTCGATGGGTTCGCATACGTGCCCAAAAGTTGGGAATGCCCTACGAAGCCGTCTTACCTATAATTGTTGAAGTTGCTGATGAAGAGGGGGTTCCTCTTACCATCCTACACCCTTACATGCCTAGTGACAATGGGGCATTAAAGAGATCGTGGATGCAGCTGAGAGAAGAACGAAATACTTATAGAGAAAAGTATCACGAGCAAGAGTAGAAGATTCAGAAGTTGACAAGGCAGTGGAGAACGAGCGGATCCTCAATGACTATGTCTGCACCGACAAGAAACGACCATGGGAGCACTGATTGTCTTTTGATTATTTCTAGTTTTGATTTACTTTTCAGTTTTTCTTTCTTGTAACGCCTTAAAGGCATCTGTTGAACAATTGATTTCAAAGTTTATCTAATAAAAGTGTGTTTCATTTTTTGGTTTACGGATTTGAATCTCTCAACGTCTTTGAAATCATACCATACGCATTTCATTCCATGCACCTCATAACAGGTACCCTTACAGGTTTCTTATCTTCTTCGCTGTTTATTTTAGCATCATGTCTTCTGAAACATCAACTGAACAAGCAATCAAGGCTTTGCAAGCTCAAAACGCCCAGTTCCAGGAATTGTTCATGAGTTTGACTAAGGGTCAGCAAGATATGAAGACCCTTATCTTGAAAGAGAAGAAGAAGAAGAAGAAGAAGAAGAAGAAGAAGACAGTCCTATTTAATATGGGTCGCAGATTCGGAAATGATTTGCAAGAAGAGGTTGATTTGACCCACTCATCTGGAGGGGGAGATAATCAGGAAGAAAGGAAGGCTCCTAGCCCTGTGGTTTCAGACAACGAGACCGACTTTGACGAAGATCAGTATCCTCCGGTCGAGGATAGATATAAGCAACTGGAAGACCGGTTGAGCGCGATGGAAGTTCAGAAAGTGCCTGGTCTGGACTTTAGTGATTTGGGTCTGTCATCTGGGGTGGTAATTCCCCACAAGTTCAAAGCACCGATCTTTGTTAAATATGATGGTATTTCTTGCCCGAAACTGCACCTACGTTCGTATGTTAGGAAGATTCAGTCATACACCGCTGACAAGAACCTCTGGATCCACTTCTTTCAAGACAGTCTCTCAAGGACTCAACTTGAATGGTTTTACCAGCTTGAGGGTGCTAGTATCTGTGATTGGTAAGATTTGGCCGCTGCTTTCTACAAGCAGTACCAATACAATTTCGACCTCGCTCCCACGCGTACCCAACTCCAGGGTATGTCCATGGGTGCGGGTGAAGGTTTCAAAGATTACGCTCAGAAGTGGAGGGACCTTGCTGGAAGAGTGCAACCACCCTTGGCTGATAGGGAACTAGTGGATATGTTTCTTGGGACCTTGTCTGGTCCGTATTTCAACCATCTGATTGGAAGTTCGTCATCCGGGTTTACAGAGCTGATTATGACCGGGGAAAGGATTGAGGCTGGTATCAAATCTGGTAAAATACAGAAGGGTACTTCATCAGGCACTGAGAAGAAGCCTTTTAAGAAAGAGTCGAGTGTTGTTTACAGTTCAAAAAGCCAGAATAGACCTGAACGCCGCCAAGCTGTTAATGCGGTGGTTATTTCAAGACCTGCTGTTGCTCCTCAGCGCAACAATCAACCAAGGGCCGAAAGGCCACAAAGACAATTCACCCAGCTCAACATGACTTTATCCCAAATTTTGCCACAATTATTGAAAACCAACTTGGCGATTCCGAAGGAGGCCCCGAAGACTCCCAATACAACATCACCCGTGTATGATTCGAATGCCCGCTGTGCTTTTCACTCTAATAGCCTGGGGCATGATACGGATAACTGCTGGGTCTTGAAGAACAAAGTACAAGACTTGATTGATGCGAAGGAGATTGAATTTGAAGCACCTGAAAGACCTAATGTTGTGACTTCTCCTATGCCCAAGCATGGAGTAAGTGCTATAGATGAAGACTCGTTTGTGGTTTCCATGAACGATATTGTTACCCCATTGATGATTGTAAAGAAGAACCTTTTGTTAGCCGGTTTATTTCTGGGCTGTGACGAAGGTTGCCATATGTGTTCTGTCCTACCTACTGGTTGCCATATTTTGAAGTCAGGTGTCCAACGCTTGATGGATAATAAATAAATTCTGTTTGAGAAGACTTTTTTTCCTTTGGTTCCTACTGAAGAAGTTGCTATAATCACCATTTTTGATAATTCTTCCAAGGCTTCCACGAGAAAGCCTGTTAGAATTACATCTATTCCAAGAATCGCACCATTGATCATCACTGTTCCTGGGCCTATCCCCTATACATCCAATAAAGTCGTCCCTTGGAATTACGAGGCTGACGTGTATTATCACGGAGTTAAGCAAGATTTGGATGTTGATACTGACATCAGCAATATTGTTGGACCTGCCAAAGTCACCCGCAGCGGAAGACTTTTCTCCCCTGAGATCTCTCCACCAACTGTCTGGAAGCCTGTTGTTATTACACCTGCCAGTGTACCTGCTACTGCCCCTGTTCAAGTCCCAATTCTTACCCCTGTTGCCGAGTCGTCTAACGCTCGGGGCAAAGGGACCACCGATGAGCCTGCCCAGACGGAGGCACCGAAGACGATTACTGTTGAAGCCTCTAGACAAGAGATGGAGGAAATTTTAAAGATCATCAAAAAGAGCGACTACAATGTAGTCGAGCAGCTGGGGCAAACCCCATCCAAAATCTCTATGTTGTCACTGTTGCTATGCTCAGAGGCCCATGCCAAGGCTCTGATTGCTTTCCTGAAGACTGCACACGTACCACAAGAAACATCAGCTGATCAGTTTAAAGATTGCGTGGCTAGTTTGACTGCTGATAATGGGTTGGGTTTCTATGATGCCGACTTGACTGTTAAGGGGAAGAATCACAATGACGCCCTGCATGTCTCCATTGAATGCAGGGGCACTACTCTTGCTCACGTATTGGTAGATACTGGATCTTCGTTGAATGTGTTACCTAAGAAAGCGCTAGACCGGTTAGACTGTGAAGGGTTGGAGCTGAAGCCAAGTAACATTGTAGTCAGGGCTTTTGATGTGTCCAAGAGGATGGTATACGGAGAAGTGGATATTCCGATTAAGGTTGGTTCTCAGGTTTTCGCGTCTACATTCTATGTAATGGACATTCGGCCATCCTATTCTTGTTTTCTAGGTCGCCCATGGATCCACAGAGTTGGGGCAGTAACGTCTACGCTCCACCAGATGCTGAAATACCTGGTCAAGGGGAAAATTGTTACGGTACGAGGAGAGGAGGAGTACATGGTGAGCCACCTCAACTCTTTCCGATATGTAGAGATGGATGGGGAGTTCATTGAGACCCCGTTTCAACATTTTGAAGAGGTTCCCCAAACGCTGGCATCAAATTAGACTGTTGTTGAAGATCCTCCAATGAAGATGGCTTCCCTCAAGGATGCCCGAGCTGTTGTTGAGAAAGGTGGGTGTGCAAATTGGGGCCAACTCCCTGATTTTGCACATAAGACTAACAAATTTGGTTTGGGTTTCACTGCAGAAGCTCAAAAGGCTGTTCGGAATGCACGGATCGGAAGACCTCCCCTGTTCATCAGCAATTCAGGAGTGAATGCCATTGAAGATGATGTTGAAGAGTCTGAGTTCGACAGTTGGATCAATCCTACTACTGATGGTGGACTAAGCAACTGGACAGCAAAGGACTTCATCCCAATTTCTTTTGTTACCCAGTAATGAGACTTTTGTTTTGAATTTGTAACAGACAATATTTTAAACTTTATAGCCCGGTGTCTTACCCGGGGCACTGTGGCTTCATTTGTGAGGGTTTTATGTGTGTCATCTATATATATCATTAATAAAAGCATTGGAAGTTTCTTACATTTCAAATTTTGCACTCCTTGTTTTTCTTTTATTATATATTGCAAAACAACTATTTTACACACACTCACATATACAGGTCTATATCCACTCTAGATCTCACTGGTAACAACTCCGCTACTGCCAGTTATGACTTCGAAAGTCCGATCAACTTAGCCAAAGACGAAAGTGAAGATGATTGTGAATTTCCTGGTGAACTTGCAAGACTGCTATTCCAAGAAGAAAGGGCCATACAGCCTCATGAAGAGCCAGTGGAAACAATAAATCTTGGTACATAGGTAGACAAGAAAGAGGTCAAGATCGGTGCAAATCTAGAAGCTAGTGTTAAGCAACGGTTGATTCAGATGCTGCGTGACTATGTTGAGATTAATGCCTGGTCTTATGAAGATATGTCTGGGTTGGATACTGATATTGTGGTTCACCGCCTGCCTACCAAGGAAGATTGTCCTCCAGTGAAACAGAAGGTCCTCCGAATGCGCCCAGATATGTCTGAGAAAATCAAGGCTGAAGTGATGAAACATTTTGACGCCGATTTTCTAGCAGTTACTTCTTACCCGCAGTGGGTAGCCAACATGGTTCCTGTGCCGAAGAAGGATGGTAAGGTTCGAATATGTGTTGACTATAGGGATTTGAATAGGGCAAGCCCCAAGGATGATTTCCCTCTGCCTCATATCAACGTTCTGGTTGACAACACCGCTCAGCATAAGGTCTTCTCCTTTATGGATGGTTTCTCCGGTTATAATTAGATTAAAATGGCTCCCGAAGACATGGAGAAGACAAATTTTGTTACTCAATGGGGTACCTTTTATTACAAGTTCATGCCTTTTGGATTGAAAAATGATGGGGCAACGTATCAGCGTGCCATGGTTGCTTTGTTTCATGACATGATCCATCATGAGATTGAGGTATACGTCGACGACATGATTGCGAGATCCCAGACTGAGGAAGAACATCTTGACCACCTACAGAAGCTATTTGACCGATTGAAGTTGTACAAGCTGAGGTTAAACCCGAACAAGTGCACCTTCGGGGTGAGGTCTGGTAAGCTGTTGGGGTTCATCGTAAGCGATAAGGGTATTCAAGTGGATCCCACAAAGGTGAAGGCTATACAGGAAATGCCAGCTCCCCTAACAGAAAAAGAAGTCAGAGGCTTTCTAGGACGTCTGAACTATATTGCCTGATTCATCTCACACCTGGCTGCTACTTGTGAGCCAATCTTCAAGCTACTGAAGAAAGACCAAGTGCTAAGATGGAACGATGAATGTCAGGCCGCTTTCGAAAGGATCAAAGAGTATCTCCAAGAGCCACCCATCCTGATGCCTCAAGTTGAAGGGAGACCTTTGATCTTATACTTGACAGTACTCGACAACTCAATGGGGTGCGTGTTGGGGAAGCATGACGAGTCTGGCCGAAAAGAGCATGCTATTTATTACCTTAGCAAAAATTTTACCGACTGTGATGCCCGATACTCACTTCTCGATAAAAATTGCTACGCTTTGGCATGGGATGCTCGCCGGCTGAGACAATATATGCTAACTCACACTACTCTATTGATATCAAAGATGGATCCAATCAAGTATATCTTCGAGAAGCTTGCCTTGTCCGGAAGAATAGCAAGATGGCAGATGATCTTGAATGAGTATGACATCCAATACACGACCCCAAAGGCAATCAATGGAAGTGTGTTGGTAGACCATTTGGCACACCAGGTAGTGGATGATTACCAGTCCATGAACTTCAAATTCTCGGATGAGAATATCATGATAGTAACCGACTGCGAAGAACCTGGACTGTATAAAGGACCTGAGGAAGGATCCCGATGGTCTATGTACTTTGATGGAGCTTCAAACGCTTTGGGTAATGGCATTGGCATCGTGATCATATCTCCTAATAGCTGGCATACTCCATTCACCGCCCAACTATGTTTCAACTGCACCAACAATATGGCGGAGTATGAAGCGTGCATTATGGGTCTTCGAGCAGCAATTAACCTAAGGATTAAGTTTCTGAGTGTCTTCGGAGATTCCGCTCTCGTGATCAGTCAGATCAAAGGCGAGTGGGATACAAAACACCCAAATCTTATTCCTTACAAGGAGTATGTATTGACGTTGCTTCCACATTTCAAGGAAATAACCTTTGAACACTTCCCTAGAGAGGATAATCAGTTGGTGGACGCGCTGGCTACAATGTCTTCTATGTTCAAAGTCAATTGGGAAAACGAAGCTCCCCGGATTATCATTGAGAGGTTGGACGAACCGGCACATTGCTATGACATTGAGACTGAAGAGGTAGCAGATAAACCCTGGTTTCATGAGGTGAAGAGGTATCTCGAGGCTCAAGAGTACCTCGAGGGTGCATCTGTTAATGACAAGAAGTTTCTGAGGAGCTTCGCGGCAAAATTCTTCATCAGCAATGGCATTCTTTACAAACGTAACCATGATTCGACCTTACTGCGATGTGTTGATAAGAACAAGGCAGAATGGATCATGGCAGATTTACATGAAGGTACTTTTGGAACTCATTCCAGTGGACACACCATGGCAAAGAAAATCCTTTGGGCAGGATACTATTGGTCCACAATGGAAGCCGACTGTTATCAGCATTCTCGGACCTGTCACAAGTGCCAAGTCTATGATGATAAGGTGCACATACCTTCAGTACCTCTAAACGTCTTGACAGCTCCGTGGCCTTTTGCAACATGGGGCATTGATATGATCGGCGAGATCAGACCTACGACATCTAACGGGCATCATTTCATCCTGGTAGCAATTTATTACTTCACGAAGTGGGTTGAAGCAACTTCCTTTGCTACAGTAACCAAGAACGTCGTGGCACGGTTCATTCGGCACAATCTGATCTGTCGATACGGTGTACCAGAGAGGATCATTACAGACAATGGTACCAATCTCAACAATAAGATGATCACCGAACTCTTCAAACAGTTCAAGATACAGCATCACAACTCTTCACCCTACCGGCCGAAGATGAATGGTGTTGTGGAAGCGGATAATAAGAACATTAAGAAGATTGTGCAGAAAATGACGGTGACATACAAAGATTGGCACGAGATGTTACCGTTTGCTCTACATGGGTACCGTACCTCAGCACGAACATCAACATGGGCAACACCTTATTTCTTGGTATATGGTATGTGTGATCGGTGGAAATAGAACTGACTGTTTTAAAGCTGGTTCGCAAAATGTCGCGGTAAGCAAGAGTCGCCACCATCTTTTATTTTCTCCAACAAGGAAAGGACAAAAGCACAGCAAAATTTCTTTTTGAGATGTCTCTCGGTTCGGGAGGTAGATTTATAGAAAGGGAAGGTGTTAGCACCCTTTCTATCCATGGTTATCTATGGGCTCTTAGGTACTTGCTCACTATGTTTTCAAAAATTGTTTGCTTTTCAAGTGTTTGTGGGTTTTGAAAAAGTTTAGTTTGAAAAACTTCTAGGTAACTCTTGTATCAGTCCTCAAGAGTGTATGAAGTATTTGTTAGAAAACTTTTTGAAAGTGTGAGTGCGAAAAGATGTTTTTTGTTTTTTGAAAGAGCAAGTACCCAGGATAAATCTACCTACTCTAAGGAATTAAGTTGTGTAAGAGTCCTTTAGACAGTACTATCCCACTATTGAGAAGTAGGTAGCACCGTCGTTGGAGTTGTTCGGGTCAATTCGATTATTAGGGACAATGTGGTCACCAAAGCAATAGTAGGACGCCTTAGCTGTAACCCTAGTATCCTAGATCCTTTTTATCCGAGGCAACCGTTTCGAGGCAACTGGATCTTTAGGCAGGAGGGCAACCTCTAAAACACCCTATACTTGATGACCACCTCGAGGCAACCAAGTGAGGTGTACCCTAGGAGTGGCATGTGCATGTGTGTTGTTTTTCAGTTAAATTGTCTTTGCATGCATCATTGTGAGCTACGGGTTGATTTTATTTTTCATACAAGTCTTGTCATGCATCGTTAACAGCTAATAGTTTGCGGGAAATAAAGTGCGGAAGGTAAATCTACGCTATTACAAGGCGTCGGGTTTTACATCGCCAAAAACATAACCCTTTGGAAAATAAATACGAGAAAGTAAAAGAAAGCGATAAAATCCTAATTACACTATTACATTCCCGGAAACAGTTACATAAATATGATCCAATAAATAATGAATTAAAAATATGCGCGCGAAAGAATTGAATCGGGACGTCCTTAGGGTTTTGACCCTTTTTGAGAAAAGAATTGAATTTGTCCTTTTTTGTAATTAATGAAATATTAAACCTAATAACTAATTAATTAATTAATTAAAAGAAAAAGTATTTTTGTGTTTTTTATGTTTTTAATGAAATAAAATAAAAGGAATTAAAAAGTTAGTAAAAAAAACCCTAAGTCTAAGATAATTTTATTTATTGTAAAAATAATTAAAGTTAACCTAATTCAAAAAGACTAAATTAATTAATTTACATTTATTTACAAAAAGTAATTGAAATTAATAAAAATATTTTTTAGGTTTTCTGAATTTTATTGTGAAAAATAATTATCTAGTTAATAATTAATTAAGAATTAAATTTAAATAAGTAAAATAAAATATAAAAGAAAAATAAAGAGGCAAACTCATGGGGGGTTTGGGCCAGCTTAGGAGGTGAATTCTGGAATTGTGAAGCCCATTATCTCAAGCCTTGTTTGACTTCTGGAATTGCCTAGAGCGTGGGTTGACCAGGAACATGGTAGTCTGCACCTCATGGCCATCAGATCTGTGAGAATGGCCACTTGGCGCACTGATTTGTGAGGTATATGGTACACCTTCTTTTGAACCCTGCACACAATTATGTGAAGAAAAAAAGAGAATGAATATTTTGGGGGACCTGGGATTCGAACCCAGGTCCCAACGTTCAATGCCTGCTCGCCTTAGCCACTGAGCCAACTACTTCAATTGACATAATAATAATAAGTGGTTAATATATTGATGAATCAACACATATGCCTAAAAAAAAAAAGCGCGCGATTGTTTTAAAAGGGCGAATGGGAGAACGACGTGTGGTCGTCTTCTCCAAATCCCTGGTTCAGTTACCTGCGGATTTTTATCCGCAGGAAGTTCCGTAGGCTCTTTCCTAAAACCATCCCTAGGCTTCAAAAACTCCATCCAAGCCCATGGTTATGATCGTCCATGTCCCCTGATCACATTTATGCCCTTGATTGGCTTTGATTTTCCCTGAAACAAAAATACCTAATACGCAAGAACATGAACCCTAGAATCGGGCATCACGATTCAGGGCCTAAAAATAAAATTGGCTAATGCAGTTATGTTAGAAATCAAGCAAGGAGTATGAATATGCTAACGTTTTTGAGAAAAAAATGCAAGAATAGAGAATTCAAGTTTCGTGTTCAGAGGCGAGTTTGTGATGACTTACAACGCTGTATAGGTGGTCTTTGGACGTGGTAATGGTCGTCTTAGCTTCAGTGGATAGCAAGGAAGAAGGCCACGTGCTTATTTTGATCTGAAAACGTCTGCAAGCTTGTTCTTGATCTCACACTTTTTCAAGAAACTTTGCAATTTTCTTTGGCCATTTTAGCAATCCTCAGGTCGTGAATTAGGTTTAGGTTACTTGCATATGTATAAGGCAAGCAGTCTAGGTCCAAATTTGGGCTTGTATCCTTGTCTATTTAAGTTTGGAGATTTGGTTGACCACCATTGAAGACCTTTCCATATTTGGTTCAAATCTAGGATTTTATGCACAAAAAAGGCTTAGCACGAATTGGTTAGCTGGCATATGACATATAGAAGCTATTCAAATCACAAAGATGCTATTCCATTAATTTTTAGATTTTATTTGAATTATTATGGATTTAAAATGAATTAAATCAATAAAAATTAAATAAAATGGAAAAATAAATGTTTGATCTTGAAATTAATCATGGGACACATGTGTGGCATGACAAGGCTGAATCAAGTGGAAGAAAGTGGACCCTTTTGTCAAAAATTGAAGTTTTAAGGATAGTTGACTTTTGCAAATTCATAAAAATTTCCCAACTTCTCCAATGCATATCTTGCTCAATTTTGATCATATGAACATGTTCTTGGACATTTTGGAAAGGTCTTGAAGTCCTCTAACCAATGCCTTTGGTCCCATGTAATTTGGATTTATCAATCTCAAGTTATGGTCTTTGACTTAAAATGCCTTTTTGTTGACTTTTGAAATTGACCTATAATGTAGAAATTGATAACTTTTTGTGAGAGCATTTCTTGGACTTGGAATGTGAAGATGAGTTGTAGGAAATGTCATCCCATTCAAAATGAGCATTGGATGGGATTTTTCTGATGAACCATGAAAAAGTTATGCCCTGGTCAAGATACAGTTGAATTTTTAGCTGTCCAAAAATGGCAACTTTTGGCATCTTGATGATTTTTGAGCCATGCTTGTGGAATCATGATCAAGAATTGATCAAATGATGATTGTGAGCTCAAAATAAGATGTTGACCAAAAATTCTGACTTTTGACTGTCAAATGACCATTTTGCCCCTGTAGTTGATTGTGAAGCAAATGAAGCTTTTAATTGTGCAATTTGACATTGTGAGCCTTGAGACTTGCCATGTAGGTACTTGGCAATGTATGTAGGCATGTGAGACTTGATTGAACCATTGAAAACCTCAAATTCCTTGCAAGAACCAAAACCCTAATTTTGACTGGCTTAGGAGGCATTTGGACTGTGCAATCCTTGAGTAGTCTTGAACCAATTGAAGATGATTCTTGACAAACCTTGAAGAATATGGGAGGGAAAATTTTGGGCTACAATAGTATGGAGGAAGTCTTGCCCATTGAAGTTCAGATACCCTCTCTTCGGATTATGAAGGATGCAGGTTTGAGCGAAGATGACTGGATCCAGACCCAGCTTGATCAGTTGAATTTAATCGACGAAAAGAGACTTACTGCTATTTGTCATGGTCAAACGTATCAAAAACGGATGATCAAGGCATTTAACAAGAAAGTTAGACGACAAGAGTATCAAGTTGGGGATATGGTCATCAAGCGCATCATCTTACCTCAAGGTGATCCCAAGGGCAAATGGACCCCTACTTACGAAGGGCCATTTGTGGTTAAGAACATTTTCTCAGGAGGAGCCATGATCCTAACCACCATGGATGGTGACGACCTTCCTCACCCCGTCAATGCAGACATAGTGAAAAAATACTACGCATAATTAAAGACCCGCTAGGTCGACTGGCCTAGGCAAAAATAAGGGCTTCCCGGCGAACCAAAAGGGTTCGGGCAAAAGTAAGGGATGAAAATGAAAAAACCTGTACACCCGGCAAGTCGAAAACCTGAAAAGGAGGCTTGGGAAAAAAGGGTATCCCGGTGGACTGAAAGCCCGAAAGGGTGGTCCAGGCAAAAATTAGGGATCAAAGCGTAACACTATGTCTCGTTGGATCACCTTGTAACAAGATTTCGGTATCAAATATCAAGCTCGAACGACACTAATCAATCTGATCTACCTTCAACCAAGTAGCAAAGTGATGAGATGCTCGAGGACATAAAGCCAATAGCAGAGTTGGAACCCAGTGGGATTATTCATATAGCTGTTTTGTTTAGTTTTTCATAAATTGTGTAAATTCTATTATTCAGCGGCGTTCTCTTACTAGGACGTCAACCTCCTGTACAAAAACTCCTATTTACAGGCCAAACTTAAAAATCAATACAATTCATTTTCAGAGAAAATTCAAACTGTTTTTTCTTTATCTGTTTTGTTTTACAAAGAATGTCCAATGTTCATTTTTGATACATGCATTTGACATTAATTGCTGCTCATAAATATTTTACATGCGAAACAAAAGACGATTACTGGTAATATCAGAAATAGGGGCAATCAAAATTGTCCAAGCTCTACAGTTTCTTTATTCACCAGGTACAAAGGTAGATTCAACTGAAGAATATGGCTAAGTTACTTTCACTCCCTGCAGAGTAAGACAGTAATGATAGCTCTCCCCAGCTGAGACTTGCAACTGTGAATGAATCGGTAATATTCTCCCTAAACAGAGTTTATCTACCATCAATTGAAAAGGCTTAATATCCCCAACAGTCTTAATATTCTCCAACGGAGTATAAGAATATTCCCCGGCAGATTACAAAATCTCCAGTGGAGTTTGAAATTTTTCCCAGCGCAGTCTGAAAAAGCTTCCCCAATGGAGTTGAAGAATCATCCCCAGTAGACTTTGGAAGATTGTCCCCAGCATGAGTTCAAAGGATTATCCCCACAAGAGTCTAAAAGGTTATCCCTAGTGAAGCCGCAACTGAAAGATCATCCCCAGCAAAGTTCTTTCCTTTCACAAACAGGAAGTCAATCCCCAACAAGATTCAGTATCACCAGCAACGGTAATTCACCCCAGCGGAATTTATCGGTGGAATCCTCAGTAGAACATCTCTTCCCCACAGAGTAATCTCCTTATCAGTTTATTCCAACGGAGTCATCCTCTCCTGCAGGTTTATTCTCGCAATCATCTTCGTTCTCCATCCCCAGCGGAAACAAATAATTCAACTCTTTTCTTCAGCAGCTATCCGGGATTTATTTTCCCCCAACTAAAACATTACATTTCCATACATCATGCATATACGCATCATACAACACAATCTCATTTATTTTGAGAACATCATTGCTTGATATATCATGCATTGCATACAACTGACCTTTACCTTTCAGGAAGGATGCAATTAAGTTCTCAGCTATGTCAAACTACTGACCAGTTCTTAAATCTCAACTGAATTAGTCTCGGTTGAATTATAGATAAGGTTCTAAATCTCGACAATTTTCCTCCGTCGAAGTGTGGACGAGTTCTTAAATCTCAACAGAATTATCCTCGGTTGAATTACAAACAGTTCCTAGATCTCGATGAAGATGTTTCCCTCAGTCGAAGTACTGACTGGTTCTTAAATCTCAACCGAATTAGTCTCGGTTGAATTACAGATAAGTTTCTAAATCTCGACAATTTCTCCTCCGTCGAAGTGTGGAAGAGTTCTTAAATCTCAACAGAATTATCCTCCGTTGAAGTACAGACAGTTCCTAGATCTCGATGAAGATGTTTCCCTCAATCGAAGTACTGGCCGGTTCTTAAATCTCAACTGAATTAGTCTCGGTTGAATTATAGATAAGGTTCTAAATCTCGACAATTTTCCTCCTTCGAAGTGTGGACAAGTTCTTAAATCTCAACAAAATTATACTTCGTTGAAGTACAGACATTCCTAGATCTCGATGAAGATGTTTCCCTCAGTCGAAGTACTGACCGATTCTTAAATCTCAACAGAATTAGTCTCAGTTGAATTACAGATAAGGTTCTAAATCTCGAAAATTTTCCGTCGTCGAAGTGTGGGCGAGTTCTTAAATCTCAACAAAGTTATACTCCGTTGAAGTACAGACAGTTCCTAGATCTCGATGAAGATGTTTCCCTTAGTCGAAGTACTGGTTCTTAAATCTCAACTGAATTAGTCTCGGTTGAATTACAAATAAGGTTCTAAATCTCGGCAATTCTCTTCAGTCGAAGTACTGACCGATTCTTAAATCTCAACTGAATTATCCTCGGTTGAATTACAGATAAGGTTCTAAATCTCGACAGATTTCCCCCCAGTTGAATTATGGACAAGTTCTTAAAACTCAGCAGAGATTTTCTCTCAGTTGAAGTACAGGCAAGTTCCTAGATCTCAACAAAGTTAGACTTCCCTAGTGGAATCTTCTACAACAACAGGTATACAAGCTCTCGCTAAGGAATCTCTTATGCGATCGACACTCCTCCAGATGGCATCTTTAAGCCCATCCTCCCGCCAGCAATCTCCAAATGGCATCTGTAAGCCCATTCCCGACATCACAAGGCTGATTACCACTTCATGCGAGTGCAAATTTCTAGGCACTCTAGTGTTCAATCATCTTCCACCTTCGGATCACGAAAGGCACGAAAGCCAATCTACATCCTCAAGTTTAAGAAGATTGAACAGGGGAAGCTGTTGTAACCCAAAATTTTCCCTCTCATATGTCTCAAAACATTGCAAGAAAGATCTCCAAGTTGCTCAAGTTTGCTCAAGAATTGGACAGACAAGCTATCTCCTAAGGCAGTCTACCCCAAATTAGGGTTTTGTGTTGCATCAAGATCCTTGAGTACAAGTGACCTCAAGTGCTCCCCAATGTCCTAATATGTTCTCAAGGTCATCCATGTCAAGATTCAAGCCTTGCAGAGGAAGTTTGCTCAGTCAATTGCTTAAAGGGCCTAAAAATCGACTGTGCTAGGGCAAAAGTCAACTATGACCTATATACAGTAAAACTTCAATATTTTTTGTCAACATTCTCATTTTGAAGGATATTTCATCATTTGATCAAGGGTTAATCATGATTCATCAAGGATTGCTCAAAATTCATCAAGACTCAAAAGTTGCTAAATTAGGGTTTTGTAGGAAAAGTCAACTCAACTTTGACCAAGCATAACTTTCTCATACTTTATGAGAAATGGCCCATCCAAAGCTCATTTTGAATATGATGCAATTTCCTAAAATCCATATTCATATCCCAAGTTCAAACAATGCACTCACAAGAAGTTATAAATTTGGACATTATAGGTCATTTTTGAAAGTCAACAAAAACACCTTTTTTTCCAAAGCTTATAACTTGAGCATGAAATATCAAAATGAGATGAGACCAAAAGGGTTAGTTAGAGGACACCTAAATATTTCTAAAATGTCCAAGAACACCTCCAAAATTTCAAAGTTGAAGACGTTATGCATTGTTTAAGTTGGACATTTTTGCAAAATTGCCAAAAGTCAACCATCCCCAAAACTTCAAATTTTGTCAAATGGGCCCATTCTTTTCCACTTGATTTGAGTTTTCATCATTGTCCACGTGCCCTAGCTTCAGCCATGAGCCCATATTTTATTTTTATTATTTAATTTGATTTTTAATTGAATTTATTCATTTTAAATCAAATAAAATCATACAAAATCCAATACTTTGATAACATGAGATCTTTTGGCTATTTCAGGATTTGATTACCATCATTAACATCATCAAAATCGATTCATACCAATTCATGTGCAAAAAGATTGAGATTTGGCAAATTTGGAAGGTTTAGTAATGGAGAATCAAATCAAATTGGCAATCATTATTGGAGCAAGATTTGAATCAAGATTGTTACCCTAGTATACTACGCACTACATAAGCAAGCCAAAGGGACGTGAATAAGGGTTAGAAAGTGCAGGCAGAGGCAGAACAAGATTTGAAAAAAGTCACAAAAAGCTTGAAATCGAAATCGTGCTTAGAGGCGTTTTCAAGGGCTGAAACATATCTCAATCGTTCCATGGGTGTTCACACAAGCGATCTGGATCAAAAGCAAGCGTTCTCAGGCCTTCACAAGCGCTGTAAGTGTCACGATACCTATCTCTGTTCTTGAAATCGTAACTCTCCATTCTTGCATCATTTGTACAAACTAACTGCATATTTGTAATCCTCACAACATTTCCAAGCTATTTGCATCATTCAATTTTGTTTATCTAACATGTAACGCAAAATGCCATAGCTAGGGTTTCTTGGATATTTTTGGGCGTTTTTATTTCAGGAATAATTGACCACCAAGAAGGGTATGGTTGTGACCGGGATGAGGAGACGAACGCAACCATGCCCTTGGAATTCATTTTTGTGGTCTGAGAAAGATTTTTGAGATGAACCATGTTGTAGCTATAGACTTCTGTCCATTGGTATAGGCCTGTGTATTTTTAGCCACGGACGAGAGTTTGAAGACAATACATGGCGTCCATCCATTGCACCATTCAAACCACGCGCACATTTTGTTTAATTGCTGGCATATGATTTTGTTTTTATATAATATATTTCATTTATATTCATATAACAATTGAAACAGCGTGTCCCAGTGGTCAGCAAGTCCAATTCCAAGGCGTTAGTGGCTGGAGGTCAGGGGTTCGATCCCTGCCTCTAGCGCTTTGCATTTTCTCTTTGTTTTTCATGTAATCAGGTGTTTGTTCAAGCGTGTAATATACCACACGCCATCAGTTGTCTAATTGCCAGATGGCCAAAGGCCAAATCTGAAGGTCCAAAGATGAAGGTCCACCCTAGACCAAGTCCAAGCGTGCACATTGGATTCCACAAAGTCAAACAAGGCCAGCTCTAACGGGCCTTCCAACTGCTAATCACACATATAATCAGGCCCATACTCCCTATTCTCATTTATTTTGTTTGTTTATTTAATTGTTTTATTATTTTCATTTGATTTACTAACCAATCAAAATTCAGTCTTTTTATCAAATAAAAACCACAAAAAATATTTTTATTCAATCAAATTTTTATTTTTATTAATAAACACTAATTAATTAATTTAGGTTTTAATTAGAATAACTTTAACCTATTTTTTGTAAATAATTAAAATTAAATTAGATCTAATTAGGTTTTAATTACTAACATTAATTATTTTATTTTTTCTTTCTTAAAATAACAAAAACCAAAAAATTAATTTATTTTAATTTATTAATTTATTAATTTAGTAATTAATTTAGGTTAATTTCTTTCTTAAAATAAAAAACAACAAAAAGATCTCTTCTTTAACAAAAAGGGTCAAAACCCTAAATTTCGTATTCGATTTAATTTCCCGCACGCGATTTATTTTCTTTTATCCAATAATGTACTTGCTTCCGGATTGTAATAGTTAATAGGACTTTTATTTATTTTTTATCGCTTTATTTATTTTTAAAGGGTTTGTTTTTGGCGATGTAAATACCCGACGCCTTGTAATTTAAATTCCGCATTTTATTTCCCGCAAATTATAACTGTTAGATGTTTGATAATAGGGTTGCATGACAAGACTGAATGTTTTAACTTAAAATCAACTTAGATCACCCTTAACATGTACAAAGACAAAAATAAATAAAAATGACACACTCGCACATGCGCACTATTAGGGTACACCCCACTTGGTTGCCTTCGTACACAGTCATTGAGTATAGGTCATTTTAGAGGTCGTCCTCTTGTATAAAAGATCGTAGTCGCCTCGAAATTGTTTCCTCAGATATTGTTGCCACAAACAAATGATCTAAGACATTAGGGTTATCGCTAAGGCGTCCTAACATTGCTTTAGTGACCGTAAGTCCCTAATTCGAATTGACCCTCAAACTCCAACAACGACGCTACCTACTCATCAATAGTAGGATAGCATTGTCTAAAGGACATTAGCATGGAACGATTCCTTTTTCGAGTAGGTAGATGGTTCTTAGATACTTGCTCATCCAAAACAAAACAAATTTTTCACACTTACACTCCTTTCAAACAAAGTTTTCAAAAACACTTCATTACACTCTTGAGGACAGAAGAAAGAGTTCAATCGAAGTTAAAAACAAAAACTTTTCAAACCCACAAGCACAAAGAAAACAATTTTGAAAAGAATGAGCAAGTACCTAAGAACCATCAGATGAAGACGACAATCAAGAGGAAGACGGTAGAAGTATAAAATATGAAGGGAGAAGTAACCTTGGTTCTGGTAAAGTTCCTGATGAAGAAGACTATTTTGATGAATAGTATCCTTCCGCTGATGACAGATACAAACAGCTGGAAGATCGTTTCAATGCCATGGAAATCCATAAAGTGCTTGGGCTGGATTTTAAAGAGATGGGTCTTATCTCGGGGGTTATTATCCCCCACAAATCCAAGGTCCCTTTTTTTTGCAAAATATGATGGTGTTTCTTGTCCTAAGCTACATCTGAGGTCTTACGTCCAGAAGATCCAACCCCATACTGCCGACAAAAATTTATGGGTTCATTTCTTTCAAGAGAGCTTCTTTGGGACACAACTCGAATGGTTCTATCAATTGAAAGAAACCAACATACATACTTGGGAAGACTTGGCTTCTACTTTTTACAAGCAGTATCAATATAATGTTGACCTTGCACCAACCTGTGTGTAATTATAAAGTATGACTATGGGCTCGAATGAAGGATTTAAAAAAATATGCCCAGAAATGGAGAGATCTGGCTGGAAGAGTTTAACCTCCTCTATCTAATAGGGATCTAGTTGATATGTTCATGGGCGATTTGACAAGGCCTTTCTTTAATCATCTGATCGGAAGCTCTTCATCTGGTTTTACTAAGCTGATTCTAATTGGGGAACAAGTCGAAGATGGAATTCAAAGTGGAAAGATTCAAGTGGCTGCATTTTCGAGTGATGTAAGGAAGACATTCAACGGTAAGGAGGAAACCAGTGTTGTTTATGTCCAGAAGGGTCATACTATAAATGATCACCATCAATCTGCAGGGGCGATGTTAATTTCTATTCCTGCGCCTGTACAACAACACCAATAAAACAATCAGCATAGGTCAGACGCTCCAAGAAGATAGTTTACTAAGATCAGCATGCCATTGACTCAAGAATTACAACATCTTTTAAAAGCATATCTGATTACTTTAAGGGACCCTCCTAAGAATCCCAACACCTCATCTCCTTGTTATAATCCAAATGTGAAATGTACTTACTATTACAATAGCCCCGGGCACAACACCAATAGTTGTTGGGCCTTGAAAACAAAATTCAAGATCTGATTGACAACAAAGAAATTGAGCTTGATCCGCTTGAGACTCCCAATGTGATTGCTACACCTATGACAAAGCACGACAAAGTTGTGAACGCTATTGATGTTGTTTTTGCTATAGAAGAGGCTGACAGTGACTATGACCTAGACAACTGGATTTTTCCCACTATCGGCAACAAGCTCATCAACTGGAAGACAGAAGACGTTATAAAAATATCCTTTAGTCAGGAGTAAATTCTACTTTCTTTTTTTCTGGATTTTCAAGTGTTGGTTGTAATTTTTAAGCAATGACTTTAAGCCTCGTGCCTTGCCCGGGTCACACCGGTCCATTTGTTAAGGGTTGTCATGTCATAAGCATATTTTCATTTAATAAATAATTGGACATGTTGCATTCAAATTTTGTGCTCTTTGTCTTTCTTTTACTTTTATTACTTTCAAATAGCTATGTGTTCTTATACACACCCACACAAAGATCCACATCCACTCTGGATCTCGTTGATAATGATTCTGCTATTGCCACTTATGACTTTGAAAATCCGATCTACCAAGCTGAGGACGAAGGTGAGGAAGATTATGAAATACCTGGAGAGCTTGCCAGGCTGTTAGTGCACAAGGAAAAGGCTATACAACCGCATGAAGAGTCGACCAAGGTTATAACCTTGGGTACTGAAGCAGATAGGAAAGAAGTCAAGATAGGTGCTAACCTAGAAGACGGTATCAAAAACAGGTTAATCCAGATGTTGCATGAATATGTTGAGATCTTTGCCTAGTCGTACGAGGATATGCCAAGGCTCGATACTGAAATCGTGGTTCACCGTCTGCCGATGAATGAGGGTTATTCTCAAATGAAACAAAAATTTTGTCGCATGCATCCCGAGATGTCAGAGAAGATCAAGGCCGAGGTTATGAAACAATTCAATGCAGGTTTCTTGGTTGTTACATCATATCCTTAGTTGGTAGAAAATGTGGTTCCGGTGTCGAAGAAAGATGACAAAGCACGTATGTGTGTATACTACAGGGATCTGAACAGTGCGAGCCCTAAAGATGACTTCCCACTTCCACATATCGATGTTCTGGTTGACAACACCGCTCAGCACAAGGTATTCTCTTTCATGGATGATTTCTCAGGTTATAATCAGATCAAGATGGCGCCTGAAGACATGGAGAAGACTACCTTTGTCACACAGTGGGGCACCTTCTGTTACAAAGTTATGCCTTTTGGGTTGAAGAACGCCGGTGCCACATATCAACATGCTATGGTATCCTTGTTCCATGACATGATTCATAACGAGATAGAGGTTTACTTCAACGACATGATAGCCAGATCCCAGACTGAAGAGGAACATCTTGACCATCTACATAAGCTATTTGAGAGACTGAAGAAGTACAAGCTGAGGTTGAATCTGAACAAGTGTACTTTTGGGGTGAGATTCGGTAAACTCTTAGGTTTCATTGTCAGTGGTAAAGGTATTGAAGTTGATCCCGCCAAAGTCAGAGCTATTCAAGAAATTCCAGCTCCCCATACTGAGAAGGAAGTCAGAGGTTTCTTGGAACGACTAAACTATATTGCCAAATTTATTTCTCATTTGATCGTTACTTGTGAGTCGATATTCAAGTTGCTGAAGAAAGATCAGGTAGTGAAGTGGAACGATGATTTCCAGATAGCCTTTGACAAAATCAAGGAGTACCTCCAGGAACCTCCAATTCTGATGCCACCAGTTGAAGGAAGACCTTTGTTTATGTACTTAATAGTGTTAGAGAACTCAATGGGGTGTGTACTGGGCCAGCATGATGAGTCTGGCCGAAAAGAGCATGCAATATACTACCTTATCAAAAAGTTTACTGACTGTGAAACAAGATACTCATTGCTCGAGAAAACTTGTTGCGCTTTGGCATGGGGTGCTCACCGACTAAGACAGTATATGCTGACTCATACTACCTTGTTGATTTCTAAGATGGATCCAATCAAATACATATTCGAGAAGCCAACTCTCTCCGGAAGAATAGTCAGATGGGAAATGGTCTTGACAGAATACAAAATTCAATACACCACTCAGAAAGCAATCAAAGGATGTGTACTCACAGGCCATTTGGCTCATCAAGCGGTAGACGACTATCAATCTATGAATTTCGAGTTCCCGGACGAGAACATTATGCTAGTTACAGATTGTGAAGAACCTAGACTGAATGAAGGACCTGAGCCAGGATCCGGATGGACTATGTTTTTGACGGAGCTTCTAACGCACTTGGAAATGGAATTAGTGATGTGATCATCTCCCCAAGGGTTTCCATAAGCCTTTCACTTCTAGACTTTGATTTGACTGCACTAGCAACATGGCTGAATAAAAAGCGTGCATCATAGGTATCAAAGCCGCTATTGATATGAGAATTAAGTTTTTGAACGTATATGGGGACTCAGACCTAGTAATCAATCAAGTTAAGGGAGAATGGGACACGAATCATCTAAATCCCATTCCTTACCGAGAGCATTATCTACCATGTTATCTATGTTCAAAGTCAGATGGGGGCAACGAGGCTCCTCGAATTAATATTGAAAAACTAGACAAACTGGCACACTGCTATGAATTTGACACTGACAGAGTAGAAGAGACGCCTTGGTTTCATGAAGTGAAGAGATACCTCTAGGCTCAAGAGTACCCTGAGAGAGCATCTATCAATAACAATAAATTACTACGGAGGTTCTTTGCTAAGTTCTTCCTGAGCAACATAATTTTGTACAAGCGCAACCATGATTCGACTTTGCTTCATCGTGTAGACAAGAAGGAAGCTGATAAAATTATGGAGGACATGCACGAAGTTGTCTTTGGTACTCACTCCAACAGACATATGACGGCTAAGAAGATTCTGAGAGCGGGTTACTATTGGTCGACTATGGAAACTAATTGCAATCATTACTCCAAAACTTGTCACAAATGTCAAATCTACATTGACAAAGTACATGTGTTGTCGGTTCCTCTGAATATCTTGACTGCTCCTTGGCCATTTGCAATGTGGGGTATTTATATGATTGGAGAAATAACGCCTACTTCCTCTAACAGACATTGTTTCATCCTTGTCGCCATTGATTACTTCACGAAGTGGGTTAAAGCCACCTCATTTTCCTCTGTCACCAAGAATGTTGTGGTCCATTTCATTAAGAATAACCTCATTTGTCGGTATGGCATCCCCGAAAGGATTATCACGGACAATGGTACTAATCTAAACAATACTATGATAACAGAACTCTGCATGCAGTTCGAGATCAAGCACCACAACTTTTCTTTGTATCGACCAAAGATGAATAGCACAGTGGAAGCCGCCAATAAGAACATTAAAAAGATTATATAGAAGATAACGGTGACATATAAATATTTGCATGAGATGTTACCATTTGCTCTTCATGGCTATCGTACCCTAGTTTTCACATCAACTAGGGAAACCCCATTCTCCCTGGTCTATGGTATGGAAGTTGTCTTACCAATCGAAGTCCAGATTCCTTCTCTAAGGATTGTGAAAGATGTAGATTTAGACGAAGACGAGTGGATTCAGACTAGGCTGGACCAGTTGAATTTGATTAACGAGAAGAGGCTTGCGGTTGTTTATCATGGTCATATGTACTAAAAACGTATGATCAAAGCTTTCAACAAGAAGGTTAAGAATCGGGCATATCAGGCTGGTGATTTGGTAATAAAGTGCATCATCTTACCACAGGGTGATCCCAGGGGAAAATGGACCCCCGCCTTCTAAGTGCCATTTGTAATCAAGAAGATATTTTCAAGCGGTGCTATGATACTTACCACCATGGACGGTGAATACTTTCCGCACCCTATGAACACGAACATAATCAAAAGATAATACGCATGAAAGAGACTCGATAGGTTGACTGGCCTAGGAAAAAATAAGGGCATCTCAATGAACCAAAAGGGTTCGAGCAAAAACTAGCGATATATACATATAAGTATTATACACCTGACAAGTCGAAAATCTGAAAAGGAGGCTTGGGCAAAAAAGTGTATCCCGATGGACTGAAAATCCGAAAGGGCGGTCTAGGAAAATGTTAGGTATTAAAGTGTACGACTATGTCCCATTGGATCATCTACTTACAACAAGCTTTGTTATTGACATCAAGTTCAAATTGTACATATCAATTCGTTCAACTTCTTCAAACAGCGAGGGATGAGATGCTTGAAGACATAAAGGCAATAACAAAATTGAAACTCGACGGGATCATTTACACATAGCTATATGTTTTGCTTTACTTTTCATTTTTACGACGATTTCCTCTTACTAGGATTTTTGACTCTTTGTACAAAATCGCCTATTTATAGGAAAATTATGAATACAAATCAATTTCGAAATTCAATTTTGTTTGCAAAAAATGTCCAATGACTAAATTGAATGAACATATGAATATGAATATGATTACTGTTAACAAATATATGCATAAAAACAGGAATAAGCATTTATTCAAGACTCTAGGAATTAGGATAACGTTCAGGTCATCCACAAGTCCCCATAGGGAAATCCCCACAGAATAACCTCCATGGGATTTTCCCCACAGAGTTACCTTCAAAAGCTCATCCCCAACGAAGATACATTCCCCCCCCCCCCCCCCCCCCCCAAGCCTAAGATGCCTCCAGGTAGGAATTGGGGAACCTTCCAACAGTTCCCATAATCATACTCCCCAGAAAATTCCCCTAGCGGATAAAAGAATCTGATTATTGCTCTAGCGTACAGCGAAACTTCCTGAACATAGTTCACAGGAATTTAATTCCGCAGTTGAGTTATTTCTCCAACACTGCAAAATCCCATGCAGAATTCTCTTCTCCAACAAGGCTTACTTCTCCAGCGTGGTTTATTTCCCCATCAGGGTTTATTTCCCCAACGAAATTTAATTTCCCAAGCAAAGTTCATTTCTCTGACTACTGCAAGTCACCGGCAAAATTCCCCTCTCCAGCAAAGTGTAGTCACGGCTGCTATCCCCAGAGAGTTGCTATGAAATCTGAAACTGGGTCAAATATTATTTAACTTTGGCTTCCCCCAGAGGAGTTGACGTCCATTTCGAAAACTCGGTCATACGGCACCTCTGAAGGTTATTCATCTCTTTTATCACCATCCAGGGTATATAGGAACTAAATTCCCTAGTATAGCGATGAAGGAAAAATGTTCCTGAAATCTTCCATCCCCAAGCAGAAGTATCCTCAAAGTCAAACATTCCCAACGTAGTATCCTCAAAATAGAAAGCATTAATCCTCAGCGGAGATATTCTAAACAAGATTGAAGATTAATATTCTTTATCCCCAACAGCAGCCAGGGATTTATTTTCTCCAGCGAAGATATTACACGAAGCTACCAATACGCCTCAATGACATCTCATATCCATACATCATTTACAAGTATCATGTCCAACGCATACAAAATGCATATAGAACACTCTCATTTACTTTGAGAACATCATTACACAATGCATTACATACATCATGACATCGCATAAAGACTAATTTTATCTTTTCAAGTAAAGTTCACAAACAGACGAATATCATCAACAACTCTAAAACAGGTAAGAGATTAATTCCCAAAGAAAAATGGAGCAACTATCTATATGACCAGGTCCAGGATTCATTCCCGAAAACAGACAGGGCAACTATTTGTATGACCAGGCGATACGAATTCCCGAAACAGTACAGGTTCGCCAACAGAAAGTAGGTCAAAGATTAATTCCTGAAACAGGACGGGGCAACTGTTGTACCCCAAAATTTTCCCTCTCATTTTTATTCAAGATACTATCCTAGGTCTTCTCGAATACTTAATTTGGCTCAGAAGTTTGATCTGACAGATACTCTTCCTAGGAAGTAAGTCAACAATTAGGGTTTGACGTTTCTCAAATAAAGTTGATTCTTAAAGGGTTCAAATGGTATCCATAGATCTTCATGTCTCCTCAAGGATGTTCATGTCGAGTTTCGAATCTCGCGTCACAGGTTTGCTCAGTCAATGGTTCAGGCGACTGAAAATGACTCCATTAACCCAAAAGCTAACCCTTTTTGAGACCAAGTTCAAGCAATTGTAACTTCTTCATTATTAGATATTTTTGAGCAGTTCTTCTGGCGTATGACTCTCCTTGATGTCATCTCCAATTTCTCTTCATAAATCAAAAGCTGATTACGTGTAGAAAATCACCAAAATTCGAATGCGTTAGAAATCGCTTCTTGGATTTTGACCTAATCTTAAATAATTGTCGCCTGGTTTATAAGAATTGTGATTTCCTCAAATTACAAGATCTTGCATCGTGTATCTCCGCATATGGTCATAAGTGATGTCGCTCACGAGTTTATCTTCAAATATTGAAAGAAAATTGTGCTTGGAAGACTTTGAAAGTTATCGAATCGTTGCAAGTCATTTGTTCGATTTCGAATATTCTTAACCACAATTTGTTTTCCTCGGGACTATGTTTCTCATGTTGAAGTTGGTTAATTCTACAAGATAGGTGAATGTTCTTAAAGCATGTTTGTTTGGCAATAAAGTTATGTTTTAATCGAGCACGGTGTGCGAGTTCATTTTGAGTGAAAATTTTATTTGGACAAGAGGTGAAGATTAAGATTGTCATTTAGATAACCACTTATTTTGAGTTCGAGTAAACCCAGTGGAATTGAACTCTTAAGCATTGTTTTGTTCAATAATTTGATTGGAAGTTTAAAATATAAGGTTCACCAGGGCAACATTTCCCATCAAATAGCTTCAATTCACAAGGCAAAAAGCGTCTTGATAATGTCCTTCAATTCAGGAGACCAAAGCCTATCTTATTCCCTCTTTCGATTACACGTTGTTGTACCCCAAAATTTTCCCTCTCATATTTCTCAAAACATTGCAAGAAAGATCTCCAAGTTGCTCAAGTTTGCTCAAGAATTGGACATACAAGCTATCTCCTAAGGCAGTCTACCCCAAATTAGGGTTTTGTGTTGCATCAAGATCCTTGAGTCCAAGTGACCTCAAGTGCTCCAAAATGTCCTAATATGTTCTCAAGGTCATCCATCAAGTTTCAAGCCTTGCAGAGGAAGTTTGCTCAGTCAATTGCTCAAAGGGCCCAAAAATCGATTGTGCTAGGGCAAAAGTCAACTGTGACATATATACAGTCAAACTTTAATATTTATTATCAACATTCTAATTTTTAAGGATATTTCATCATTTGATCAAGGGTTGATCATGATTCATCAAGGATTGCTCAAAATTCATCAAGACTCAAAGGTTACTAAATTAGGGTTTTGTAGGAAAAGTCAACTCAACTTTGACCAAGCATAACTTTCTCATACTTTATACTAAATGACCCATCCAAAGCTCATTTTGAATAGGATGCAATTTCGTACAATCCATCTTCATATCCCAAGTTCAAAAAATGCACTCACAAGAAGTTATAAATTTGGTCATTATAGGTCATTTTTGAAAGTCAACAAAAACACCTTTTTTGCCAAAGCTTATAACTTGAGAATGGAATATCAAAATGAGATGATACCAAAAGTGTTAGTTAGACGACATCTAAAGATTTCTAAAAAGTCCAAGAACACCTCCAAAAGTTCAAAATTGAAGAAGTTGTGCATTGTTGAAGTTGGACATTTTTGCAAAATTGCCAAAAGTCAACCATCCCCAAAACTTCAAATTTTGTCAAATGGGCCCATTCTTTTCCACTTGATTTGAGTTTTCATCATTGTCCACGTGCCCTAGCTTCATCCATGAGCCCATATTTTATTTTTATTATTTAATTTGATTTTTAATTGAATTTATTCATTTTAAATCAAATAAAATCATACAAAATCCAATACTTTGATAACATGAGATCTTTTGGCTATTTCAGGATTTGATTACCATCATTAACATCATCAAAATCGAATCATACCAATTCATGTGCAAAAAGATTGATATTTGGCAAATTTGGAAGGTTTAGTAATGGTGAATCAAATCAAATTGGCAATCATTATTGGAGCAAGATTTGAATCAAGTTTGTTACCCTAGTATACTACACACTACATAAGCAAGCCAAAGGGACGTGAATAAGGGTTGGAAAGTGCAGGCAGAGGAAGAACAAGATTTGAAAAAAGTCACAAAAAGCTTGAAATCGAAATCGTGCTTAGAGGCGTTTTCAAGGGATGAGAAATATCTCAATCGTTCCTTGGGTGTTCACACAAGCGATCTGGATCAAAAGCAAGCGTTCTCAGGCCTTCACAAGCGATGTAAGTGTCACGATACCTATCTCTGTTCTTGAAATCGTAACTCTCCATTCTTGCATCATTTGTACAAACTAACTGCATATTTGTAATCCTCACAACATTTCCAAGCTATTTGCATCATTCAATTTTGTTTATCTAACCTGTAACGCAAAATGCCATAGCTAGGGTTTCTTGGATATTTTTGGGCATTTTTATTTCAGGAATAATTGACCACCAAGAAGGGTATGGTTGTGACCGGGATGAGGAGACGAACACAACCATGCCCTTGGAATTCATTTTTGTGGTTTGAGGAAGATTTTTGAGATGAACCATGTTGTAGCTACGGACTTCTGCCCATTGGTATAGGCCTGTGTATTTTTAGCCACGGACGAGAGTTTGAAGACAATACGTGGCGTCCATACATTGCACCATTCAAACCACGCGCACGTTTTGTTTAATTGCTGGCATATGATTTTGTTTTTATATAATATATTTCATTTATATGCATATAACAATTGAAACAGCGTGTCCCAGTGGTCAGCAAGTCCAATTCCAAGGCGTTAGTGGCTGGAGGTCAGGGGTTCGATCCCTGCCTTTAGAACTTTGCATTTTCTCTTTGTTTTTCATGTAATCAGGTGTTTGTTCAAGCGTGTAATATACCACACGCCATCAGTTGTCTAATTGCCAGATGGCCAAAGGCCAAATCTAAAGGTCCAAAGATGAAGGTCCACCCTAGACCAAGTCCAAGCGTGCACATTGGATTCCACAAAGTCAAACAAGGCCAGCTCTAATGGGCCTTCCAACTGCTAATCACACCATATATTCAGGCCCATACTCCCTATTCTCATTTATTTTGTTTGTTTATTTAATTGTTTTATTATTTTCATTTGATTTACTAACCAATCAAAATTCAGTCTTTTTATCAAATAAAAACCACAAAAAATATTTTTATTCAATCAAATTTTTATTTTTATTAATAAACACTAATTAATTAATTTAGGTTTTAATTAGAATAACTTTAACCTATTTTTTGTAAATAATTAAAATTAAATTAGATCTAATTAGGTTTTAATTACTAACATTAATTATTTTATTTTTTCTTTCTTAAAATAACAAAAACCAAAAAAGTAATTTATTTTAATTAATTAATTTATTAATTTAGTAATTAATTTCGGTTAATTTCTTTCTTAAAATAAAAAACAACAAAAAGATCTCTTCTTTAACAAAAAGGGTCAAAACCCTAAATTTCGCATTCGATTTAATTTATCGCACGCGATTTACTTTCTTTTATCCAATAATGTACTTGCTTCCAGATTATAATAGTTAATAGGACTTTTATTTATTTTTTATCGCTTTATTTATTTTTAAAGGGTTTGTTTTTGGCGATGTAAATACCCGACGCCTTGTAATTTAAATTCCGCATTTTATTTCCCGCAAATTATAACTGTTAGATGTTTGATAATATGGTTGCATGACAAGGCTGAATGTTTTAACGTAAAATTAACTTAGATCACCCTTAACATGTACAAAGACAAAAATAACTGAAAACGACACACTCGCACATGGGCACTCTTAGGGTACACCCCACTTGGTTGCCTTCGTACACGGTCATTGAGTATAGGTCGTTTTAGAGGTCGTTCTCTTGTCTAAAAGATCGTAGTCTCCTCGAAATGGTTGCCTCGGATATTGTTGCCTCAAACAAATGATCTAAGACATTAGGGTTACCACTAAGGCGTCTTAACATTGCTTTAGTGACCGTAAGTCCCTAATTCGAATTGACCCTCAAACTCCAACGACGACGCTACCTACTCATCAATAGTAGGATAGCATTGTCTAAAGGACATTAGCATGGAACGATTCTTTTTTCGAGTAGGTAGATGGTTCTTAGATACTTGCTCATCCAAAACAAATTTTTTTTTTCACACTTACACTCCTTTCAAACAAAGTTATCAAAAACACTTCATTACACTCTTGAGGACAGAAGCAAGAGTTAAATCGAAGTTAAAAACAAAATAAAATTCAAACCCACAAGCACAAAGAAAACAATTTTGAAAACAATGAGCAAGTACCTAAGAGCTCGTGGATAACCACGGATAGAAAGGGTGCTAACACCTTCTCTTTCTATAATCTACCCCCCGAACCCGAGAAATATCTCGAAAAAAGGAATTTTTCTGTGCTTTTTTCCTTTCCTTGTTGGATAAAATAAAAATCGGTGGCGACTCTTACTTACCGCGACATTTTGCAAAAACAAACGCAAAACACAAACCAGCATTCTAAAAAATAGTCAGTTCTTCCCACCGTATCACACACGTCTTGCCCCATATGGCCCCTTTGCAGACAAATTTGAGTGGGCAGTATCTCCCATGGAAATGGCTTCCTTCAACACACAAATTCTACACTATGCCTTTGTCTCATGCGAAAGAAGTGCCATGGTGGTGCATTTGAAGGGCTTG
This sequence comes from Vicia faba, assembly GCA_948472305.1. Taxonomy (NCBI): domain Eukaryota; kingdom Viridiplantae; phylum Streptophyta; class Magnoliopsida; order Fabales; family Fabaceae; genus Vicia; species Vicia faba. The sequence continues at coordinate 304,766,983 of OX451741.1, forward strand.
CCAGGAGTGTATGGATGTCCCAATCGAATGACATGTTTTGCTGGCCCATCCCAAGAGCATGTATTTGGGCCATTCGAAGGAACCCATGAAGGGCCTGGTCGAAAGACACTTATTTGGCCCCTTCAAAGGATATCTACATGAGCCATTCAAATGACACTTCAATTTGAAAAAAGAAATGGTTGTTGAAGAGTCTGTTCGTAGGACAAAGCTAGGGGGTCAAGACGAAAGGTTGAGATGCCAAAGGTACTTATTGACCAAGTCTCATGTGCTGCCAGGTTCAGGCCTAATACGCTGACCATAAAACTCCAAAACTTCTGCATAACAGTCCTGCAACACTGCCTTATTCCTTGCACCAAAATGGCATAAAAAACATTGTCCCTCGAAAGCTAAAAATACAACATACCTTTATTGTTTGAACCTTTTGTTTTCCCTCCTAAAACATCAAACCATGCCATCTATAAATAGGAGACATCACCACACATGTTAGGGGCGCTTGAAGGATTGCAATAAAACACTTGTGAAAATTCTCAAAAATACTCAAACACTTACCAACATTATTTTTCAAACACTTTAATACACTAAGTAAGAACCTTCGATTCACCCACAAAGTGACCATCAAACTACCCTTCGACCGACTTCCCCAACTACCATACAATAGGCCTTTGATTCATTCCATCACTTGTTATAAAAGAGCCTTCGATCCACTCACACAACCTCTTTCGATTCAGTCACTGCTTTCACAAAGTGGTAACTGGATTAGCCTCAAGAAGGTCCCAACGAACTCCCATTCTCCATCAAAGAAAGCACTTGCACTTCCCTTCAATTTAAGAACTTCAAGAGGTAAGTTTCCTTCAAGCTTGAGTCTATTCTATTTTAATATCATGTACACATGCCAATAAAGAAAAATATATATATTTCATATAGGGATCTAGACCATGTTTTAGCTTTCGATTATGACTGCCCATATACTGAAAACTCAACTCTGATTAGTTAGGCTTTAGACTTTGAGACCCAATGGTTTTGGGCTAACCCCTGGACTGTAGTTACATTTTAAGAATTTAAGATAGTTTTATTATACCCTTCGATTGGCTAGCTGCACAAGCCTTTCGAATCATAATCTAAGGGCCCAACATGCTTACAGTCGAAGGAATCAGCAAGGATCCCGTGGAAAATTATGAGCCTTGCTGCTTCTAGGCCTCAAACGAAGAAATGAACCTTGCTGCTTCCAGGCCTCAGACGAAGGCCATAACCTTATGTCTCCAAGTCTCAAGCGAAGGACACAACCATGCTGACTTCCAGGCCCAGATGAAAGGCACGACTACACTGATTCCAGCCCCCAGTCGAAGGAGGCTGAAACGCAAATCGAAGGGCATGACTCCACTGATTCTAGATCCCAATTGAGGGAGTCAGAAAATGCAGAACCAAAGGGTGTTTCTATTTAAATTGAATGACCCATTTTTCTTGCCTTTATTTTATTTTTGCCTTTATATTTCCATGCTATTCAATATGGTTGTAATAGTGTAGGATTTTATCTTTCTGCATTTTATTGTTTTTGTATAAATGCTACTAACTAGGATGTATGGTAAGATAAAAACAACAAAGTAGATAACCAAAAGTTCAAAAGACAAAATGCATGCAATCAAACACACTACTCACACACATGCACCCATAGGGTAATTCCGCTTGTTACCTCGGAAACACAGTCATGTCCCTCGAATATGGGACGCTTTAGCAAAGACCCTTCGATGAAAAAGATCGTAGTCCCTCGATGTCCCTCGATATTGCCTTCGGTAAAACGATCTAGTCCCTTATGAAAATTGCTAAAGCGTCTCACAAGTTGCCTTCTATGACTGTACAAACGTCCCACGCCTATCCTTTCACATCCAACAATGGGGCTTCTTACCAAATCAATGAGAAGATATCAACATCTAAAGGAGGAAAATAACATTTAAGACCTTTCGAGTAGGTAGATTCTCTCTTAATTACTCGCTTGCTCACAACCAAACATTTTACACCAATACTTTCACATTAAAACCTTTTTCAAAAAGACAAAAAAATTTTGTATACGTTCTTATAGAGACGAGAACCATTACAAAAACATCTTTTCAAAATCACCTTCAAAAAACACAATACACAAACACCTCTTTGAACTATTTTTCAAAACAACACTTTGTATGCGATCTTATAGAGACGAGAACCATTGCAAAGACATTTCCAAAATACTTTCAAAACCCACACCACAAGCACATTCAAACAAAAGCAAGTGATCTAGTGAGCAACTAAGAGCCTATAGAAAACCATGGATGAAAGGGGTGCTAACACCTTCCCTTTTCATAATCTACCCCCGAACTCAAGAAAACATCTCGAAAGGTCTTTCATGTGCTTTTTTACCTTTCCTTTTGGATAAAATAAAAGTCGGTGGCGACTCTTGATAACCGCACAATTGCGATCAAACGCAAACACCCAACTCAGTTCTCCCACCGTATCACAGAACTGGTGACTTTGATGGGGATAATTCTAAAAGTGGGGTTACCTTAGGGTTAGATCACATTTACTTGCTTTCATTGTCTGTCTTGTTTGCTTTACATTTTACTTCTTTGTTTGGGCTTGAATCCTCTACCCAGATTTGGGATACCTTATAGGATAGTAGCAGTATGTTATGGAAATTCTGTGGGGTATACCGACATGGTCTAAGCAATAGCTACGTTAGTGTGACATATTTGTGGGTACCGGTAGCCCTTGAGTTAATCAAGGAGAATACGAGGCCGCTGAGTGATGTCATGAAGCACTAATGAACTTTTAGAACCTTTACTTGACCAACTTGACCATTAGGATGTAGTGAGATGACCGGCTTTGGTGCAGTCCGAAGTTGGTAGATACTTGATACTACATTCATTTAGGTTTGGTTTTTTGGGATTTTTCGGTCGCCATTTAAGAGGCTTGTGCTGAAACAATGACCAAGGAAACAAACCAGTGATATTGAGCCCCTTAGAACCCGATTACTATTACTAGGACAGGTTTTGAGCCAACTAAACTTCAAGAGGGTACTTAACTATGAGACTCCATGCAAGCCTGAACCTAAGGAATTGTTTGCTTTGTTTGTATATACATACTTATACATAACATCATGAACATCATGAACATCATACTTATTCACTAACCATTTCATGGATCTTGGGATTTATCTTTGTTCTGTCTTGTAAGGATCCCTCCACAACTTAAGGAGCTGGCTTCAAGGATTCCAGAAAATTCTCCATTCATCGAGAGACATGGTCGCCTACTCAACTTGGTCACGTCTAACACTGATGAAGACATGATGAAGGTTCTCTTTCAGTTCTTTGATCCTTTACATCATTGCTTCACATTTCCTGATTATCAACTTGTGCCAACTTTGGAAGAATTCTCCCAACTCTTGAGGATTCCCATTCTGAATTAACTACCTTTCAACGATACGGAAAGAGATCCAAAACCAGAAGAGATTGCTCAAGTTCTACACTTGCAACCATATGATATCATAACTAATTGGGAAACAAGGAGTGGTGTCAAACGTTTCCTAGCAAAGTTCTTGTTTGAGAAAGCCCAAAACTATTGGAACTCCTTGGATTTTCAAGCTTTTGAGGAAATTGTGGCTCTCCTCATCTATGGGATGGTTTTGTTTCCAAATCTTGACCAACTCATAGATGTGAACACCGTCAAAATCTTCATATCTCATAACCTAATGCCTACTTTGCTAGGAGACATCCTACATTCTTTTCACACTCGCACTATGAGGAAAAGAGGTATCCTTATGTGTTTCACTCCTCTCTTGGCAAGATGGTTTATTTCGCATCTTCCCCAATCTGTATTAAGAAATGAGCAAGGCTCAAGGTGGTCACAAAGGTTGATGACGCTCAAGCATTCAGACATCCATTGGTGTTCCCGATTTATAGAGAATGTTATCATCGTCGACCATTATGGAGAGTTCCCTAATGTCCCCTTACTAGGCATTAGGGGAGGTATCACCTATAACCTCTATTTGGCTCTAAGACAGTTCGGGTATGCCCGAAGGGATGGTCCACATGAGATGTTAATTTAAGGTTTGGTATTTGACTACGAGAACGACAATCAAGGTCTTCGCCAGAGATTTATCTGAGCTTGGAGGATGCTGAACAAGGTAGATAACAAGACATTAGGGAACAAGAATTCCATCCCTCTTGATCCTTACCTCAAATGGGTATGAACTCGTGCTCAAAGTCTTATGATGCCTTATCCTTCCATTCTCCCAGTAATCATTGAGCCTGTCATGGAAGGAGATGTTCCATACACTCTCCTGCATCCTGATATGTCCACCTCTCTTGAAGACTTACAAAGATATTGGATACAAATCAAGGGGGAGCGAGATACTTTCGAAGCCCAATTCTACGCAAGCGAGAAAAAGGTTTTGGAACTCACTAAGCAACTTCATGAGGAGAGGAACTTGAATGCCTACATCGCACCGAAGAGGATGCGTACTACGTTTTTATCTTAGAGTTTTTGTATTTGTTTTTCCCAAAGAGGCATTGATGTACTCAAAATTTAATTTATTAATATAACGTGTGTTTCCTTTTTGTCTAAAACAAATTTGAATCTTTAAAATCATTGAAATCATTGCATATGCATTTACCATTCATCATAACATAAACAGGTTTCTTGCAACAAGTCTCCTCATCTTTCTACTGTTTATTTCAGTAAGATGGATCTCAAGCAAACGGTAAAGGACCTCCAAACACAAAATGCTCAGTTTCAACAGATGATCTTAACTCTAGCCAAAGGACAAGAAGAGTTGAAGACCTTGCTGGTTGAAAAGAAAAAGAAGAAAACAAAGAAAATAACCGGAGTTCTAAACATGGGAAGAAGATTCCAAGGGAAGACAAGAAGGACCTTATACTTTGCAACGTCATCTGGTGAGAAAGACAATCAAGATGGGAAAGACAAAGAAACAGTTGTCCAGCCAGAGTCAGAAGAGGAAGAAGAAGATTATTTAGAAGAACAATATCCTCCAACCGACGATAAGTATAAGTATCTAGAAGAACGGTTAAGTGCAATGGAAATCCAAAAAGTGCCTGGATTGGACTTTGAGGAGTTGGGGCTAGTATCGGGGATTGTCATTCCTTAAAAATTCAAAGCACCTGTGTTCGCCAAATATAATGGAGTTTCATGTCCCAAAATGCATCTCTGGTCCTATGTGAGAAAGATCTAGCCTCATACTGCTGACAAGGATTTATGGGTACACTTCTTCCAAGATAGTCTGTCTGGAACTCAACTTGATTGGTTTTATCAGTTAGAAAGAGCCCATGTTCGTAACTGGTAAGATCTGGCCGCTGCCTTTTATAAACAATACCAATACAATGCAGACCTTGCACCCACCCGTACTCAACTCTAGAGTATGGCCATGGTTTCAAGTAAATTCTTTAAGGACTACGCGCAAAAATGGAGGGACTTAGCAGGAAGAGTCCAGCCTCCCCTATCTGAAAGAGAATTAGTGGACATGTTCTTTGGGAACCTTGTCTAGTCCTTTCTTCAATCACTTAATTGGGAGTTCATCGGTAAGTTTTATTGAATTAATATTAATTGGAGAAAGGGTAGAAGCCGGGATAAAGAATGGGAAGATTCAGAAAGATGCATCCTCTGATGCTGTAAGGAAACCCTTCATTGGAAAGAAAGAAGTTGTTGCTGTATATCCTTAGAGAAATCAAGATAGGGCTGAACGCCGTCTAATGGTGGGGGCTGTCATGATTCCTAAACTTGCGCCTGCTCCACAAAGAAGAAACCAGTCAATAATGGAAAGACCAGTCAAACAATTCATCCGAATTAATATGACTCTATCTCAAGTATTACCACATTTGTTAAGATCCAACCTAGTGACTTTGAAAGAAGCTCCAAAGAACCCTAACACAACGTCCCCTTACTATCATCCTAATGCCCGTCGTGCATACCACTCCGAGAGTCCCAGCCATAACACTAACAACTGTTGGGATCTGAAGAACAAATTACAAGACCTCTTTGAAGCCAAAGAGATTGAATTCGATGTGCCAGAAATTCCTAATGTCATTACCGCCCCTATGCCCAAGCACGATCGTGATGTCAATGTCGTTGAAGAAGATATGTTTGCCACCTCAGTTGATGAACTTGTGACCCCACTCCTGACTATCAAAAAGAATTTGTTGAATGTTAGTGTATTCCCGGGCTGTGGTGAAAGCTGTCATTTCTATTTGTCCTCACCAACCAGCTGTCCTTTGTTAAAAGTAGGCGTTCAATGCCTAATAGATAACAAGGAAATTTTTTTCGAGAAGACTTCTATTCCAACTGTTTCTTATAATGATGTTTCCATCGCGACCATTTCCGATAATTCTTCCAGGGTCTCCACCAAAAGACCCGTTAGAATTACATCAGTTCCAAAATTAGCTCCATTAATAATTATAATGCCTTGACCAATCCCGTATTCATCAGACAAAATTGTCCCATGGAATTATGGAGGGGATGTCTACTACCACGGTATCAAGCAAGACTGGCCAGCTACTAAAGATTCAAGCTCTAAGAAAATTGATTTCGATATCAGTAATATTGTAGGGACTAGCAAGATCACTCGAAGTGGAAGGGTTTTCTCTCCAGAGATAGCTCCTCCAAAAGCTGTTTCTGGATCCATAATCATTCATGTTGTTATTGCTCCTCTAAAGGTTATTCCCAGTCTTACAATCATCTCTGCTAATACTCCTATTGACAAAGTTGTTACAGTCCCTGTTATCACCCCTACTAACATTCCTGCTGCCGAGTCAACCGAGACTCGGGGTAAAGGTATTCTGGTTAAGCCTGTCCGGACGAAGGAACAATCAGTAGCTATCCCTGAGACCTCCTGAAAAGAGATGGAGGAAATTCTAAAGATCATAAAAAGAAGCTACTACAATGTAGTCGAGAAACTGGGGCAAACTCCATCAAAAATTTCCATACTGGCTTTATTACTATGCTCTGAGGCTCATGCAAAGGCCTTGGTAAAGTTCCTTAGAACTGCCCATGTACCCCAAGAAACATCTGCCGATCAGTTCCAAGACTGTGTAGCCAGCCTGACTGCAGATAATGGTTTAGGTTTTTCAGATGCTGATTTAACACCAAGAGGGAGGAAGCATAATGAGGCATTGCATGTCTCAGTCGAATGCAGGGGCACGACCTTGGATCATGCTTTGGTTGACACTGGTTTGTCTCTGAATGTGTTGCCTAAAAAAGCTCTTGATAGGTTAGACTATGAAGGATTGACATTGAAACCAAGCAACATAGTAGTGAGGGCCTTTGACGGCTCCAAAAGGATGGTACATGGGAAGTGGACATCCCCATAAAAGTTGGAACCCAAAAATTTGATTTAACCTTTTATGTAATGGATATTCGCCCTTCATATTCCTTCTTATTAGGCCGACCATGGATCCACAATGCTGGTGATGTTACCTCTACGTTGCATCAAATGCTGAAATATCTGATTCAAGGGAAAATTATCACTGTTCATGGAGAAGAAGAGTATATGGTCAACCATCTAAATTCCTTCATATATGTGGAATTAGATGGTCAATTTATTGAAACTCCATTCCAGCACTTTGAAGAAGTCCCGTAAGATATGGCAGTAACCAAGGCTGTGTCTCAAGTTCCTAAGATCACAAGGCCTCCGCTCAAGATGTCGTCTTTGAAGGATGCCAAGGCAGTGATAGAAGAAGGTGGGTGCACAATTTGGGGTCAACTCCCAAATATCCCATACAAATCTGGAAAATTTGGGCTGAGTTTCACTTCAGGTGCCCAGAAGGCTGTACACCGCGCTCGTGCCAGAGGACCACCCTTAAAGATCAGCAACCGCGAAGTTAATGTAGTAGAGGATGATGAAGACGGCTATGACCTAGTGGATTGGATTTTACCAAATGTCAATGGAAGGATCAACAATTGGGAAGCTAGATATTTCATCCTGATCACTTTTATCCCGCAGTAATTTGTCTTTAAACTTTGTTGGATCTGTAATATTAAAACAATTCAGACTCTTAAAACCATGTGTCTTACCCGAGGCACAATGGTCCGTTTTTAAGGGTTATTATCTCATTTCCATATGACATCAATGAATCATGGACGTTTTTGCATAAAAACTTTGTGCTCATTGTTTTTCTTTTTACATTTTCATTTCTTTCAAAGATAGCTATACTCTTACACACACTCACACTCACAATGCAGGTTTACATCCACTCAGGATCCCATGGGTAACGATTCTGCTATGGCCTTCTGTGATTCTAAAAATCTAATCTACCAAGCCAAAGACGAAGGTAAGGAAGATTATGAAGTTCCAGGGGAACTCACCAGTTTACTACAACAAGAAGAGAGGACCATTCAGCCCCACGAGGAACCAGTGGACACAATCAACCTAGGTACCGAAGAAGACAAAAGAGAAGTCAAGGTGGGTGCCAATCTAGAACCTAGTATCAAAGGGCGTCTGATTCAGTTTCTACACGAGTATGTTGAGATCTTTTCCTAGTCGTATGAAGACATGCCAGGAATTGATGCAGATATCGTGGTACATCATCTACCAACAAAAGAAGAATGTCCACCGGTAAAATAAAAGGTCCGTCGCATTCGACCAGACATGTCGGAGAAGATCAAAGTGGAAGTCATGAAACAATTCAACGTTGGATTCTTGGCTGTCACTTCCTACCCACAATGGGTTACCAATGTCGTTCTCGTGCCCAAAAAAGACGGCAAAGTACGAATGTGCATGGACTACATAGATTTGAATAGGGAAATCCCTAAGGATGATTTCCCACTACCCTACATTGATGTTCTAGTTGACAATACAGCACAACATAAAGTTTTTTCCTTCATGGACGGTTTCTCAGGTTACAACCAAATCAAAATGGCACCTGAGGACATGGAGAAAACAACCTTTGTCACACAGTGGGGCACATTCTGCTACAAGGTTATGTCATTCGGACTGAAGAATGCTGGGGCAACCTATCAGCGTGCCATGGTAGCTCTATTCTAGGACATGATACATCGCAAAATAGAAGTATATGTGGGTGACATGATAGCTAGATCTCAAACAGAAGAAGAGCATCTTGATCATTTACAAAAACTGTTTGAGAGGCTAAAGAAATACAAGTTGAGGTTGAACCCAAATAAGTGCACATTTGGGGTGAGGTCTAGTAAACTCCTGGGCTTTTTCGTCAGCAATAAGGGTATTGAAGTAGATCCTGCCAAGGTGAAAGCAATTCAAGAGGTGCCTGCTCCTCGTACTGAGAAGGAAGTCAGAGGATTCCTGGGACGTTTAAACTACATTGCCAGATTCATTTCTCACCTGATAGCTACTTGTGAACCAATCTTCAAATTACTGAAGAAAGATCAAGTAGTCAAATGGAATGATGAGTACCAAACTGCTTTTGACAAGATCAAAGAGTACCTGCAAGAGCCTCCCGTTTTGATGCCACCAGTCGAGGGAAGACCATTGATCATGTATCTAACTGTTTTGGAAAACTCAATGGGGTGTGTGTTGGGGCAGCATGACGAGTCTGGCCAAAAAGAGCGTGCTATTTATTACCTGAGCAAAAAGTTTACCGACTATGAAACAAGATATTCACTGCTCGAGAAAACTTGTTGCGCTCTGGCATTGGCTGCTCGCTGGCTAAGACAGTATATGCTGACCCATACTACCTTATTGATATCTAAAATGGATCCAATAAAATACATCTTCGAGAAACCTGCTGTCTCTGGGAGAATAGCGAGATGGCAGATGATCCTGATAGAATATGACATACAATATACTACCCAGAAAGCAATAAAGGGTAGTGTATTAGCTGATCACCTTGCTCACCAAGCTGTGGAAGACTACCAGTCCATGAAGTTCGAATTCCCAGATGAAGACATCATGATGGTAAACAACTGTGAAGAATTCAGACCATATGACAAACCTGAACAAGGATCCCGATGGACCCTGGTTTTTGATGGGGCATCCAACGCACTCGGAAATGGTATCGATGTTGTACTCATATCTCCTGAAGGATGTCATACTCCCTTTACGGCAAGACTCTGCTTCAATTGTACAAATAACATGGCAGAATACGAAGCATGCATTTTTTGTCTCAAAGCTGCCATAGACTTGGGGATCAAATCCTTAAATGTATTCAGAGATTCAGCTTTGGTCATCAGCCAGATCAAAGGGGAATGGGACACTAAACACCCTAACCTTATCCCCTACAAAGAACATGTTTTGACATTAATCCCAAATTTTGAGAAGATTACCTTCGAGCATTTCCCGCGAGAAGAAACTCAACTAGCAGACGCACTAGCCACAATGTCATCCATGTTTAAACTTAAATGGGATAACGAGGCTCCCCACATCACCATTGAATAAATGGATGAACCAGCTCATTGTCACGAGATTAATACTGAAGAAGTAGTGGACCATCCTTGGTTTCATGAAGTCAAGAGGTATCTCGAGGCTCAAGAATATCCAGAAGGAGCTTCAGTCAATGGTAAGAAGTTCTTAAGGAGATTCTCTGCTAAGTTCTTCCTTATTAATGGAATTCTCTACAAACGCAACCATGACTCTGTTTTTCTTTGTTGCATAGACAAGGTTGAGGCATAAGAGATCATGGTTGATCTACATGAAGGCACTTTTGGCACCCATTCCAGTGGGAATACGATGGCAAAGAAAATCCTACGGGAAGGTTATTACTGGTCTACCATGGGGGCAGATTGTTATCAACACTCTCGAACCTGCCACAAGTGTCAAATCTATACTGACAAGGTGCGTGTACCTCCGGTGCCTCTGAATGTCTTGACGACTCCTTGGCCTTTTTCTATGTGGGGCCTTGATATGATTGGGGAAATCAAACAAACAGCCTCTAATGGACACCGCTTCATCTTAGTGGCCATTGACTATTTTACAAAGTGGGTTGAAGCAGCCTCTTTCACTACCGTCACCAAGAACATTGTTGCCCGATTCATCAAGCAAAACCTCATCTGTCGGTACGGTATCCCAGAGAGAATCATCACTGACAATGGTACGAATCTAAACAATACTATGATCACCGCCCTGTGCGAGCAATTCAAGATCCAATATCATAATTCTTCCCCTTACCAGCCAAAGATGAATAGTGTTGTTGAAGCCACAAATAAGAATATCAAAAATATCATACAAAAAATGATAGTCACGTACAAAGACTGACATGAGATGCTACCATTCGCTCTCCACGGGTATCGTACCACAGCACGCACATCAACCGGGGAAACACCTTATTCTTTGGTATATGGCATGGAGGTTGTTTTGCCTATTGAGGTCCAGATCCCCTCTCTAAGAATCATGAAGGATGCAAGGCTGAATGAAGAAGATTGGATCCAGACTCGACTTAATCAACTAAACTTGATTGATGAGAAAAGGCTTATTGCTGTCTGTCATGGTCAAATGTATCAGAAACGGATGATCAAGGCTTTCAACAAAAAGGTTAGACGCCAAGTGTATCAAGTTGGGGATTTGGTGATCAAGCGCATTATATTGCCACAAGATGATCCCAGGGGAAAATGGACTCCTACATACGAAGGACCATTTGTGATCAAAAGCATATTCTCCAGTGGAGCAATGATCTTGACCACCATGGATGGTGACGACCTGCCGCACCCTGTGAACGCAGACATAGTCAAAAGATACTACGCATAAAGAGACCCGCTAGGTTGACACACCTAGGCAAAACAAGGGAATCCCGGAGAACCAAAAAGGTTCGGGAAAAAATTAGGGATAAAGCAAAAAAATTTGTACACCCAGTAAGTTGAAAACCCGAAAGGGCGACTTGGGCAAGAAAGGGTATCCCGGTGGACTGAAAACCCGAAAGGGCGGTCCAGGCAAAAGTTAGGGAATTAAATCGTATGACTATGTCCCATTGGATCACCTTACAGACAACCTGCAAACTCAATGGTTCTAATCAATCCAATCAGCCTCGGACAAGGCAACAAATAGACAAGATGCTCAGAGGCACGAAGGCTATAGCAGAATGGGAACCCCATGGGGTTATTGCACATAACTATTTTTTCTTTGTATTAAATTTCATTTTTTACGATGGCATTCTCTTACTAGAATGTTTGTCTCATTGTACAAAAATGCTTACTCAAAGTCAATACAAAGATATCCCTTTGAAAGTGCAAAACCATCTATTTTTCTTTACTCTCTTGTTTTGTTTACAAAAACGTCCAATGATTTATTTTTGAACATATGCATTTGAATATAATTATTGTTTACAAATGAACAAAATAAAAAGACAATCACTGATGGCTTTAAGAGATAGGGAAATCTCTCTAAGTTATTTCCATAAAAATCCCCACAGTGTGCAGTAGAAATCCCCAGCGGAACAAAGCTTCCAGTTGTCAATTCCCAATAGAAGTTGTCCAATTTCTCAGGATTCCCCAACAGGACTTTACAAGCAGTACACGACATTTCCCTTACAACAAAGTTTATTTCTCTAAACGGAAATTCGTCAACACTTAAACTTCACAACATAAAGACTTACACTCCATATACTTAGCAGCAGTCATGGATTTATTTTCTCCTATCCAACATCAATGCATCAGATTAGCTCACATACGCATACATCACATCGATGTGTCATGAACATTGATAACATGAATGCATATATCACAATCTCACTGTACCATGCATTTCATACATCATGACATTGCATACATCTAATGTTTACCCTTTTCAGTATATGATTAATCAATAGGCTATCATCAACAAATTACAAAGGTCAGAGATTGATACCCAAGGCAAGCCAGGACAATTATCTACACAACCAATGGAAGCAATCCAACACGGGTTCTTTAGATTCAACCTTCAGATACAGTTCAAATACGCTCCTGACACGGATGTTATCCTGATACTCATTCAGATTCAGCTTTCACATACAGTCCAGATATGCTCCAGACACGGATACCATCCTGATACTCATTCAGACTCAGATTTCGGATATAGTTCAAATATGTTCCTGACACGGATGCCATTCTGATACTCATTCAAATTCAGCTTTCAGATACAGTTTAAATACGCTCCATGCACGAATGCCATCATGATACTCATTCAGATTAAGATTTCAAATACAATCCAGATACGCTCTAAACACGAATGCCATCCTGATACTCATTTAGACTCAGCTTTCAGATACAGTTCAAATACGCTCCAAACACGGATGCCATCCTGATACTCATTCAGATTCAGCTTTCAGATGCAGTCCAGATACGCTCCAAACACGGATGCCATCCTGATACTCATTCAGGTTCAGCTTTCAGATACAGTTCAGATACGCTCCAGATACGGATGCCATCCTGATACTCATTCAGATTCAGTTTTCAGATACAGTTTAGATACGCTTCAGATACGGATGCCATCCTGATACTCATTCAAATTTAGGTTTTCCTTTCAAAGCAACCCTACTATCCAGGTTCCTTCTCCCTTATCTCTAGACAACAGTTTACAACCCTATAAGACCTGGACTCGACCAGATACGTTCAATTTCACACTTCCCCAGTTGAAGTCAAACTTAGACTTGGTCTGATTCATGTCAACAATCACCTTCGAGTGGCATCTTTAAGCCCATTTCCAACAACTTCCCATTATCTCCACAAACGTAATCTTTAAGCCTATTCCTTACACAATCGACAAACACTTCACCGAGTGCAAATTTCTGGGCACTCTAGTGTTCAATCATCTTCCACTTACAAGCTACAAACGACAAACATGCCGATCTCACTTTTCAAATTTAAGAAGATTGAACAGGGGAAGATGTTGTACCCCAAAATTTTCCCTCTCATTTTTATTCAAGATATTATCCTAGGTCTTCTTAAATACTTAATTTGGCTCAGAAGTTTGATCAGACATATTCTCTTCCTAGGCAGTAAGTCAACAATTAGGGTTTGACGTTTCTCAAAGAAAATTGATTGTTCAAGGGTTAAAATGGTCTTCATAGATCTTCATGTCTCCTCAAGGATGTTCATGCCGAGTTTCGAATCTCGCATCACAAGTTTGCTCAGTCAATGGTTTAGACGACTGAAAATGACTCCATTAACCCAAAAGCTGACCCTTTTTGAGACCAAGTTCAAGAAATTGTAACTTCTCCATTATTCGATATTTTTGAGCGGTTCTTCTAGCGTATGACTCTCCTTGATGTCATCTCCAATTTATCTTTACAAATCAAGAGCTGATTACGTGTAGAAAATTACCAAAATTCGAATGCGTTAGAAGTCGCTTCTTGGATTTTGACCTAATCTTAAGTAATTGTCGCCTGGTTTCTAAGAATTGTGATTTCCTCAAATTACAAGATCTTGCGACGATTATCTCCGCATATGGTCATAAGTGATGTCGCTCACGAGTTTATCTTCAAATATTGAAAGAAAATTGTGCTTGGAAGACTTTGAAAGTTATCGAATCGTCGCATGTCATTTGTTCGATTTCGAATATTCTTAACCACAATTTGTTTTCCTCTGGACTATGTTTCTAATGTTGAAGTTGGTTAATTCTACAAGATAGGTGAATGTTCTTAAAGCATGTTTATTTTGCAATAAAGTTCTGTTTCAATCGAGCACGGCGTGCAAGTTCATTTTGAGTGCAAATCTGATTTGGAAAAGAGTTCAAGATTAAGACTGTCATTTAGATAACCACTTATTTTGAGTTCGAGTAAACCAAGTGGAGTTGAATTCTTAAGCATTGTTTTGTTCAAGAATTTGATTGGAAATTTAAAAGACAAGGTTCAACAGGGAAACATTTCCCATCAAATAGCTTCAATTCACAAGGCAATAAGCCTCTTAATAATGTCCTTCGATTCAGGAGACCAAAGCCTCTCTTCTTCCCTCTTTCGATTACACATCTAGCCCCCTGCAGGCCTACTTTATTTGGGGCAATGGTCTTTCCAGTATTTCAAGCTTAGATTGAGCCTTTCATCTCCTGCATAAACTCTTTCGTTTGGCCATATGGCCCCTTTGCAGACAAATTTGAGTGGGCAGTATCTCCCATGGAAATGGCTTCCTTCAACACACAAATTCTACATTATGCCTCTGTCTCATGCGAAAGAAGTGCCATGGTGGTGCATTTGAAGGGCTTGCCTGGCGTGTCTGGATGTCCCAATCGAATGACATGTTTTGTTGACCCATCCCAAGAGCATGTATTTGGGCCATTCGAAGGAACCCATGAAGGGCCTGGTCGAAAGACACATATTTGGCCCCTTCAAAGGATATCCACATGAGCCATTCAAATGACACTTCAATTTGAAAAAAGAAATGGTTGTTGAAGAGTCTGGTCCAAGGACAAAGCTAGAGGGTCAAGACGAAAGGTTGATATGTCAAAGGTACTTATTGACTAAGTCTCATGCGCTGCCAAGTTCAGGCCTGATACGCTGACCATAAAACTCCAAAACTGTTACACAGCAGTCCTGCAACACTGCCTTATTCCTTGCACTAAAATGGCATAAAAACACTGTCCCTCGAAAGCTATAAATACAACATACCTTTTTTGTTTGAACCTTTTGTTTTCCCTCCTAAAACATTAACCCATTCCATCTATAAATAAGGAGACATCATCACACATGTTAGGGGCGCTTGAAGGATTGCAAGAAAACACTTGTGAAAATTCTCAAAAATTCTCAAACACTTACCAACATTCTTTTTCACACACTTCAATACACTAAGAACATCTGATTCACCCACCAAGTGACCATCAAACTACCTTTCGACCCACTTCCCCAACTACCATACAATAGGGCTTTGAGTCATTCCATCACTTGTTATAAAAGAGCTTTCGATCCACTCACATAACCTCTTTCGATTCAGTCACTGCTTTCACAAATTGGTAACTGGATTAGCCTCAAGAACATCCCAACGAACTCCCATTCTCCATCAAAGAAAGAACTTGCACTTCCTTTCAATTTAAGAACTTCAAGAGGTAAGCTTCCTTCAAGCTTGAGTCTATTCTATTTTAATATCATGTGCACATGCCAATAAAGAAAATATATATATATATATATATATATATATATATATATATATATATATATATATATATATATATATATATATATATATATATATATATATATATATATATATATATATATATATATATATTTCATATAGGGAGATAGACCATGTTTTAGCTTTCGATTCTGACTGCCCATATGCTGAAAACTCAATTCTGATTAGTTAGGCTTTAGACTTTGAGACCCAATGGTTTTGTGCTAACCCCTGGACTGTAGTTACACTTGAATGTTGCATTTTAAGAATTTAAGACAAGTTTATTATACCCTTAGATTGGCTAGCTGCACAAGCCTTTCGAATCACAATCTGAGGGCCCATCATGCTTACAATCGAAGGAATCAACAAGGATCCTGTGGCAAAGCATGAGCCTTGCTTCTTGTAGGCCTCAAACGAAGAAATTAACCTTGCTGCTTCCAGGCCTTAGACGAAGGCCAGAACCTTGCTGTCTCCAAGTCTCAAGCGAAGGATAGAACCATGCTGGCTTCCAGGCCCAGATGAAAGGACCGACTACACTAATTCCAGCCCCCAGTCGAAGGAAGCAGAAAGGCAAATCGAATGGCATGACTCCACTGATTCCAGACCCCAATCGAAGGGAGCCAGAAAATGCAGAATTGAAGGGTGTTTCTGTTTAAACTGAAAGACCCATTTTCCTGCCTTTATTTTATTTTTGCCTTTATATTTCCATGCTATTCAATATGGTTGTAATAGTATAGGATTTTATCTTTCTGCATTTTATTATTTTTGTATAAATGCTAGTAACTAGGATGTATGGTAAGATAAAAACAACAAAGTAGATAACCAAAAGTTCAAAAGACAAAATGCATGCAATGAAACACACTACTCACACACATGAACCCCTAGGGTAATTCCACTTATTGCCTCGGAAACACAGTCATGTCCCTCGGATATGGGATGCTTTAGAAAAGACTCTTCGATGAAAAATATCGTAGTCCCTCGATGTCCCTCGATATTGCCTTCGGTAAAACAATCTAGTCCCTTACGAAAATTGCTAAAGCGTCTCACAAGTTGCCTTCTATGACTATATAAATGGTAAGATAGCAACATCTAAAGGAAGAAAATAACATTAAAACCTTTCGAGTAGGTAGATTCGCTCTTAATTTCTCGCTTGCTTACAACCAAACATTTTACACCAATACTTTCACATTAAAACCTTTTTCAAAAAGACAAAAACTTTTTGTATACATTCTTATGGAGATGAGAACCATTACAAAAATATCTTTTCAAAATCACCTTCAAAAAACACAATACACAAACACCTCTTTGAACTATTTTTTGGAACAACACTTTGTATGCATTCTTATAGAGACGAGAACCATTGCAAAGACATTTTCAAAATACTTTCAAAACCCACACCATAAGCACATTCAAACAAAAGCAAGTGATCTAAGCAACTAAGAGCCCATGGAAAACCATGGATGGAAGGGGTGCTAACACCTTCCATTTTCATAATCTACCCTCCGAACTCAAGAAAACATCTCGAAAGGTCTTTCTTGTGCTTTTTTACCTTTCCTTTTGGATAAAAGAAAAGTCGGTGGCGACTCTTGCTAACAACATAATTTCTATCAAACGCAAACACCCAAGTCAGTTCTCCCACCGTATCACAACAACTATCTGTATGACTAGGAAAAGATTAACTCCTTAAATAGGACGGGAAAACTATCTTTATAACCAGGAAAAAAGATTAACTCCTGAAATAGGATCGAGAAAATATCAATATGGCCAGCTGGTATGAATTCAGGAAACAGGACGTGTTTACCAACAAAAACAGATTGTGGATCAATTCCTGAAATAGGACGGGGCGACTCTCTACATGACACGCATTTACCTCAGAGAATGAATTCTGACAAGCATTTCCATCAGAGACTAAATCTGATAAGTAGCTACTTAAGCACCTTCCCTAGAGGTTCATTCTAGAAAGCATTCTTCAGATGAAGTCAAGCGTAGACTCTTTCTGATACGCTTATCAATAGTTACCTTGGATGGAATCTATAAGCCCATCTCCGGAGATATTCCGTCATTTCTCCGAATGGAATCTTTAATCCCATTCAAGCAATACAATCAACCAACAGTGTTACTTCGTGCACATGCGAGTGCAAATTTTCGGGCACTTAAGTGTTCAACCCTCTTCTACCTTTAGATCACGAATGGAGGACATGAAAATATAACTCCTTAGGTTTAAGAATATTGAATAGAGGAAGTTGTTGTACCCCAAAATTTTCCCTCCCACTATTCAAGAATATTCTCCTAGGGTTTTCATTTGCTCAAGGTTGCCCAAGAATTGATCAGACAAATTCTCCTTCTAAGCAATTGACCCAAAACTAGGGTTTCACCCTTTTCTTGGAAGATTTGGTTTCTAATGCCTCAAGTTGATTCCATGGTTTCTTATATGTCTCCAAGAATCCTCATACCAAGTTTCATGCCTTGCATCACAAGTTTGCTAAGTCAATTGCTCAGATGACTGAAAATCAACTATATTTGACAAAAAGTCAATTATAGTCAAAATACAGTAAAACTTCAATATTTTTGGTCAACCTTAACATTTAGAAGTCATATTCATCATTTGATCAAGGTTTGATCATGATTCATCCAGAAAACTCTCAAATCATCAAAAGTCAAAAGTTACCAAATTAGGGTTTTCCTTAGGAGAAGTCAACTAAACTTTGACCAAGCATAACTTTCACATGCTTCATCATATCTTCTCCAACTAAATCTCATTTTTAAGGAAACTCAATTCTCTACAACTTTCTCTCTCTAAGATCAAGTCCAAAAAATGCTTCATTTGAAAGATATGAGCCAATACATTATAGGTCGTTTCAAAAGTCAACAAAAAGACACTTTTTGTCAAGGAAAATTACATCAAGATACATTCTTCAAATGAAAAAAAGTTCAACATAGATATTTAAGAGGACATCTTGAGAATTCCAAAAAGTCCAAGATCGCCTTCAAATGATGAAAATTGAGAGAGTTATGACCTGTGCAAGTTGGAAAATTTTGAGCAAATGCATGAAGTTCAAATTGAGCAAACTTGAAATTTTGGGCCATTGGGCTATTGTTTTAAAGAACAAACGTGTTTTACACCTCAATATGAACTTCAAAGCTTACTCATACACCCTCTTTTGGTTTTTCATTTATTTTGGATTTTTTATTTATTTAAAATTCAAAATAAAAGAATAAAACTTCTTACACAAGGTCCAAGCCCATAAAATCTAACCTAATACACCCTATATATATCCAACACGTTCATGCCAAGAAGGGACGGTTTTTGGACAGCAAGGAACACTAGGGTTTGAAGGAGGAAAAGTTCCAAAGATATCCAACCATAAAATCACCATTCCCATCCAGTTTCGTCCAAGGTCCAGCACTGCAACCACTTACTGAGCATCCAAGGAGCAGATCCAGGCTATTTTTGTAAGGCACATATACCAGATCAAGCATATACATCACTGTCGGTTGAGGTATAAAAGTTCAAACTCAAATTATTTGTTTTAAGCGTTTTAAAAGCCATGTAATGATCGATTTATGCTTTGATGTATGTTTGGAACAAATCTGGATGGTTAACATAGAGAATGTATGTGTGAATAGTGAAATTCCATTATTAGTGAATCCACTGAGCTTGCATTTGAAACTTTCTTTTCACTAATCTTTTTCCCTTTTTGAGTCCAGATTTGAATTCAGGGGAAAATTGTAAGCAGGATATCCTTTTTTATTTTTTCAGTTTGAGGACGTTTGCAGGGGTGACCGTCGGAAAAGACGGTGGTTTCTACCACCTCCGACCAGTCTGACTTTTGGCAGGACAGTCAAGGGCTTGCATGGCCATTAGGGGCCATCTGATTTTCCCATTCAAATATTCATGGGCCCACTCATGCGCGCGTTTTTGCATCATCATATTTTATATTATTGCTTATTATATAATTATTTTTGACTAATGGAATGACAAACAACGTGTATGGCTCAATTGGTAAGGGGTGTAACTGGAAAAGCAGAGAGCGTGTGTTTAATCCCAACCCTTATCACTTTTCTTTGTTTTTGTAGTTTTTTAACGTAGGTTTGTAACATATTGAGTGCATCCCATTCCTTAACAAACGAAGCATCATGGTGCAGTGGTGAAGGGCACAATCTGGGAGGCTAAGGGGGTGGGTTCGAGTCTCACTCCCTGTATTTTGTTTTTTTTTATGTTTACTAACCATAATTTTATCTCATTTTCAAATTAATCACTCATAAACCCTAATTCTTTTTCTAAAGAAAAATAACCAATTAGAGTTAGGGTTTTGATTAATTAAACTAGACTTTAGGGTTTTTTATTATTATTCAAAAAAATCAATTTGACATTAGGGTTTTTATTAACTTAATTTTCTTAAAATCAATTAGAATTAGGTTTAATCATTTATTAACATTCAATTCATTTTCTAAACAAAAACACCCAGAGTTTTTTTTAATACTTATAATACTTAGAACGATTAATATTTTTCTTTAATATCTTCTTAGTGTTTTCTTTTGCCTTTAAATTTGTAGAACAAATTGTATAGCTCGCATGTTTGGTTTGTAATAGCTAGGTTTATTTTCTCGCATCTCATCATTTTGTAACTGCCCCAAAGCCGTGTAATAGGTTTAGATTTATCCTTCTTGATTTTACTTTCCGCAGTATTTTACTATTACTATTAGTAATTAGGATTGTATGGAAAGATTAAAAGCAAACGGTAGCTAACCCTAATGCAAGATAAAAAATAATGGAATCACAACACACTTTGCACACTTTCACCTCTAGGGTACCCTCTCTTGTTGCCTTACGAATATCAGTCATGTCCCTCGAACGTGGGGACGCTAGAACAGTCCCTCGATTAAAAAGATCGTAGTCCCTCGATGACCCTTTTTAATTTTGCCTTCGGTAAATGATCTAGTACCATACGAAATTGCTAATGCGTCCTTACAAGTTACCTTTTATGACTGAACGATGACCCGCGCCTGTCCCTTCATATCCAACATAGGGCTTCCTACTAACTAATGGTAGGGTAGCACTATCTAAAGGAGGAGGAAAATCATAAGAAATACTTTGAGTAGGTAGATCACTCCTAATCACTTGCTCACAAACCTTTTCAAAACAAAAACATCTTTTCACAAACACTCTTCAAAAATATTTTCAAAAAAACACTTTGTACATATTCTCGAGGACGGATACGAGGATCATTACAAAGTTGCCTTACTATTGGCATTTTCAAAATATTTTTTAAACCCACGACACAAAGCAATTTTTCAAAATAAAGTGAGCTAGAAATTAAGAGCCTGTAGATAACTATGGATGAAAAGGGTGCTAACACCTTCCCTTTTCATAACCTACCCCCCGAACTCAATAATCTCAAGGTATTTCCTGTTCTTTTCACCCTTTCCTTATTGGATAAAAGAAAATTTGGGGGTGACTCTTGCTATCCGCATATTTGCGGTAAAATGCAAAAACCAAGCCAGTTAACTTAGAGTTTAGGATCACTTAACTTATTTTTACTTGTTTGCTTTAACTGCTTTACAAATGGGTTGCTTGGGTTTACTTTCTTATAAAGATCATATACCCGAATCTGGGGATACATTAGGTAAGTAGAAATAGATCATGGAAACTATACGGTG
The DNA here is from genome assembly GCA_948472305.1 of Vicia faba. Lineage (NCBI taxonomy): Eukaryota > Viridiplantae > Streptophyta > Magnoliopsida > Fabales > Fabaceae > Vicia > Vicia faba. Next base: position 304,788,667 of record OX451741.1, read on the forward strand.
TATACCGATATGGTTGAAGTGATGGCTACGTTAGTGTGACACATTTGTTGGTACTGGTGTCCCTCGAGTCAGTCAGGGAGAATACTAGGCTGCCGTGTGGTGTCATAAGCACTAACTGATCTTTAGAACCTAATTGGACCCAACTTAGCCATTAGAAGGTAGTGAGATGGTTGGCTTTGGTGCATTCTGAAGTTTGTTGATACTCGATGCTACACTCATTGAGATTCGACTCTCGGGTTTTGTTTGATGGCAAGTCAGTTACCGTGCTAAACGAAACCTGTGGAAAAAATCAGTGATATTGAGATCCCTAGAACCCATTTACTACTTTAGGACAGATTGAGCCAACTAAACTTCAAGAGGGTACTTACCTATGAACCCCATGAAAGCCTTAAACCTAGGGCTCTTGTGTGCTTTGTTTGTGTTTGTCATCTGTTCAAACATGACATCATAACATCATGACATCATATCATAACATTTTCACACGTCATTTCAAGGATCTAGGGGATTTATCTTTGTTCTTTGTTGCAGGGTTATGGCTTCCAATCATAGAAATACTATTCGAATCAGCTTTGTAAAGGTACCTTCCAAGCTTGAGGAATTATTCTCAAAGCTTCCTGAAAATTCTCAATTCACCAAAAGACATTGTCATCTACTCAGTTTGGTTACTACAGGTTTTAAAGAAGACATGATGAGTGTTCTGTTCTAGTTCTTTGACCCTAAAAATCACTATTTTACATTCCTGGATTATTAGTTGGTGCCCACAATGGAAGAATTCTCTAAGTTACTTGAAGTGCATATTCTTAATCAGATACCTTTCACAAGTCTATAGCAAGTACCAAAACTTGAAGACATTACAGTCGCCTTACATCTGAAACGGTAGGATATTGTATCTAATTAGGAAACAAGGAATGGAGTCAAGGGTTTTCTTCCTAAATTTTTGATATAGAAGGCTCAGTGGTTTTAGATGCCATGAGTTTTCGTGCTTTTGAGGACATTTTGGCTTTGCTAATCTATATTTTTGTACTATTCCCTAATTCAGACCAATTCATAGATGTGAATGCCATTAAAATATTTCTCACTCATACTTCGGTACTGTGATACGGTGGCAGAACCGACTGTTTTGAAATGCTGGTTTGTGTTTTGCGTTTTGTGTTTGCAAAATGTCGCGGTAAGCAAGAGTCACTACGAACTTTTATTTCATCCAATCTGAAAGGAAAAAAGTACAGAAAAAAAATACTTTTTCGAGATATTCTGAGTACGGGGGGTAGATTATAAAAAGGGAAGGTATTAGCACCCTTTCTATCCATGGTTTTCCATGGGCTCTTAGGTACTTGCTCATCTTTTGAAAATTGCTTGTGTATGTGCTTTGTTTTTTGAAAATGTTTTACTTCGTGATAACCCTTGTATGAGTCTTCAAAGGTGTGACAAAGTTGTTTTTGAAAATTGTTTTGAAAAGTGTAAGTGTGAAAAGTTTTGATTTGAGCAAGTACCTACTAGCATCTACCTACTCAAACAAAGATCGTTTCTATTCTCGCTTCCTTTAGACAGTGCTATCCTACTATTGAGAAATAGGTAGCACCGTCGTTGGAGTTGTAAGGTTCAATTCGAAAGGGACGTACGATCACTAAAGCAATGTTAGGATACTTTAGTAATAACCCTAGAGTCTTAAGATCATATTCGAGGCAACATTTATGAGGCAACATCCGAGGCAACATCCGAATGAGATATTTGATCTTTTTTAGACAAAAGGGCTACCACTAAGACACCCTATGCTTAATGATCATTTACCGAAGGCAACCGAAGTAAGAGTATACCCTAAGAGTGATATGTGCGAGTGATTAGTTTCAGTTATTTATCTTTGCACATTAGGGTTTTCTAACTGGATTAATTTTTCATGCATTCTTGTCATACAATCCTATTAGCATACATCTAGACAGTTAAATATTTGCAGGTATTAAAAATGCGAGAAAGTAAATCTACGCTATTACAAGGTTTCGGGGAGGGGGATTAATTACATAGCCAAAAAATCGGAAAAAGCGATAAATAAAAAGCCCTAGATTAAACTATTACAAACCATGATCATTTACAGAAATATTGGTAAAAATAATAATACGCGCGCGATGAATCGAATGCATAGCAACTAGGGTTTTGACCCTTTGACTAATCCTAATTGCGATTGATTAAAAAAAGTTTTTGTTATTTAAGAAAGTAATGAAATAGTTAAATTAAGAAGAAAATCCTAAGTTCTAATTAATTTTAAATTAAGAAAAATAAATTAATTCAATCTAAAACCTATTTTTGTATTTTTATTTTATTTGATAAAGAAATAAAAATTAAATCAAGAATTAACCTAATTTTCTAATTGGATTTTAATTATGAAGGAAATTAAAGTTGCCCTAAATTAATTAAACTACTTAATTAGAAAAACATTTATTAAGAAAATAAGTCTTTTTTTGTGATTTTTGGTTGATTAAATTTAGAAAATAATTTCGGTGCTGATAAAAAAAATAGAATAATTAAAGAAAAGAAATTAAATAAAAATAATGGAAATAACCGAGTGGGCCTGTTATCAGTAAATCTGGTTCTGGCTGATGGATCAGCAGATGGTGACCCTCAGAAGATGGGGGGCGCTGGATATGGTCCGGGCTGGTGGATCAGAAGATGCTGCTCTTCAGAAGATGAGGTGCACTGGACTTAATTTTGGCTGATGGATCCAGAAGGTGATGCGCTGGATCTGGTCCTGGCTAGTGGATCCAGAAGGTGATGGTCCTCAGAAGGTGCACATGCTGGCTCTGGTGAAAACAATGGAGAAAATTCCAAAAGCTCACGCCTAGGATCGAACCCAGAATAATGAGCTTCTGACTTCCTTCTTCTGACCAACTACGCTGGATGTTAACTTGTTAGTATAATAAAAACAAATAATATATCAGAACAACAGGTTTCTGGCCAGAATAATGCGCCAGAATTTGAATCAGCCAATCAGGTTGTGACACGCTGTTGTCTTCTTCCCTAGAACCGTTGTTTTAGGTTCTGAACCTTTACCTACAGACGCAGGCTTGTTGCTGCAACCTGTGTCATTCAAGAATCAAGCATATGCAATATAAATTCAGTTGGGGACCATGGATCAACTGGGTTTGAAATTCTGATCATCATGGTACCCATTATCCTGTCTAATTTCGCTTGAAAACCAAAACCCCAAATTGGAGCACGAAACCCTAACAATGGCAAAAGCTTATTCCTGCACTGTAACTAAAATCAAACTATCCAGAAACATTGCAAACATGATGATGAATACAAATACGCGATTTAAACATGTTGAATATGCAAGAATTACAGCAATTGAAGGTGGATAATTTTGAAAACTGTGAGAGTGATAGGAAGTGATTCTGGATGTTCTGATACTTACGAACGATTGGGAATTTTTCCTGAGACATCCTGGAACATGTTGTTGGCCTTGAATTATTCTCAAAGATCCTTTTTCTGAAATCATAACTTCACTTTTTGCCAAGATTTTTGAGTGTTCTTCTTACAGTCTCACGCCTCCAGGCTCCTCCTTTTGATCTGCCAAGCATTCTTATATAACCTAGATGAATTAGGTTAACAAACTTGGATTAAATCTTTGCATTTATCCAAGATTTGATTTGATTTTCAATGTATATGATATCTTTCCATTTTCATTCCAATCATGCCTTTCTTGTACCAATTTCTATTGATATGATTTGATTCTGATACGCCAGCACTATGAGCTCGTGATTCTGTTCACAAATCCAAACAAAACAAATCTTTGCTATTATTTACCAATTATTTGATTTAATTCAATTTTTAATAAATAAAAAATAAAAATAAAATAAATAATGAAGCAAATAACATGTGAATGGACAATTGGGTCGTGGACCATGGTATATTTGATGTGCAAGCATAAAAAGTTGAGCCCATTTAGCAAAAAATGCAAATTTAAGCACATTTGACTTTTGGCAATTTTGCAAAAATGGTCAACTTGGCCAATGAATAACTCTCTCCATTTTGACCCTAGAGAGGTGTTCTTGGACTTTTTAGAAAGCTTAGGATGACCTCTAAGCAACCCTTTTGGTCTTATCTCTATTGAGTCTTCCATGTTCATGTATGAAGCTTTGACACAAAAGGTGTTTTTGTTGACTTTTCAAAAGGACCTATAATGTCAAAATTCATATCTTTTTGTGAGTGCATATGCTGAGCTTAGGAGCTGAAGATGAATTGTAAGGAATTGCATCCTCTTCAAAATTAGCCTTGTATGGGTCATTTATTATAAAGTATGAGAAAGTTATTCTTGGTCAAAGTTGAGTTGACTTTTCCTATAAAACCCTAATCTAACAACTATTGGGTTTTGGTGAATTGTGAGCAATCCTTGATGAACCATGATCAAATGATGAATGATACTTCAAAATTAGTATGTTGACCAAAAATCTTGAAGTTTGACTGTATGTAGGCCACAATTGACTTTTGACCTAGCAAAGTCGATTTTTAGGCCTTTGAGCAATTGACTGAGCAAACTTCCCCTGCAAGGCTTGAAACTTGACATGGATGATCTTGAGAACATATTAGGACAATGGTGAGCATTTGGGATCCTTTGGACTCAAGCATCTTGATGCAAAATGAAACCTTAATTTGAGGTAGACTGCCTTATGAGAGAGTTTTTCTGGTCAACCCTTGGACTTCCTTGATCAATTTGAGGACCTCACTTGACATGTATTGAGAAATATGGGAGGGAAAATTTTGGGGTACAATAGTTGCCCCTGTTCAATCTTCTTAAACCTGAGGATGTAGATTGGCTTGTCTGCCTTTCGTGATCTGAAGGTGGAAGATGATTGAACACTAGAGTGCCCAGAAATTTGCACTCATATGAAGTGACATTTGATTTGCAATATCGGGAACAGGCTTATAGGTTCCATTCAGATGTTGCTAGAGAATTGTCGGAGATGGGCTTAAAGATGCCATCTGAAGAAGTATGGATCACACAAGATATTCCTTTACGAGAACCCGTATACCTGTTGTTGAGGAGGACTTCACTGGGGAATGCTGGTCTCTGTCTTGAGAGAAATAGAGTTTTAGGAGTTTCAGTTGTCTGTTACTCTACTGGGGAATAATTCCGGCTTGGCAAGTGGAAGTGACCTGTGTGTCTGGTCGGGGTATATGCCGCACTGCGACTTTCTGGGGACATGTGAAACCAATCGTATGTGATCGGGTCCTGGTCTTACAGTTTTGTGGACTGTTGACTGGAGATAATAGAGAAGGAAACTAGATAGTAAGGTTATGAGAAGGAACCTGGATAGTAGGGTTACTTCGATATGAAAGTCGGGATAGTAGGGTTGTGAGAAGGAACCTTGATAGTAGGGTTACTTCGATATGAAAGTCGGGATAGTAGGGCTTGAGAAGGAACCTGGATAGTAGGTTTTCTTCGATATGAAAGCCTGAATAGTAGGGCTTGAGAAGGAACCTAGATAGTAGGGTTACATCAATATGAGAGCCTAGATAGTAGGGCTATGAGAAGGAACCTGGATAGTAGGGTTACTTCAATATGAAAGCCTCGATAGTAGGACTGTGAGAAGGAACCTGGATAGTAGGGTTACTTCGATATGAAAGTCGGGATAGCAGGGTTACTTCGATATGAAATCCTAGATAGTAGGGCTTGAGAAGGAACCTGGATATTAGGGTTACTTCGATATGAGAGCCTGGAAAGTAGGGTTGTGAGAAGGAACCTGGATAGTAGGGTTACTTCGATATGAAAGCCTGGATAGTAGAGCTTGAGAAGGAACCTGGATAGTAGGGTTACTTCGATATGAAAGCCAGGATAGTAGGGCTGTGAGAAGGAACCTGGATAGTAGGGTTACTTAGGAATGAGTTTTGGTAAAACTGCAGAGGGAACCTGGGTAAGGTTGTTCTTGTCGCGCTGATGATTACTCTATTTAGCTTCGAGTGTTGATCATGGACCTGCTGGAAATTGTTGATAATAACTGTCTTTCCTGAAAGAAATACAGGGTTAGTTATGTGTGATGCATGAGATGCATTGTATAATGACGTTCTCAAAATAAATAAGACTATGTTATATGTGATGTATGCACATGTCATGATGTACGAACATGAAATGCTGACATAATAATCTGAGTCCGGGAAAATACATCCCTGACTGTTGTTTGGAGAGTGTGAGAAATGGTATTCTTGACTGCTGTAACAAACCATAGTTCCTCTACTTCTGTTAGGGATGGTGAACAAAGATGATTGTGCCGGGATTTACCCCTTGGCTGGTAAATATTCTGCCGGACGAGACTGTGTCTGAAGACAACTCTGTGGGGAATAACTCTATTGGAGAGGAGATACTTTGTTGATGGATCTGCCGACTAGGAGAAATAACTCAGTTGGGGATGAATTTTCGTTGCTGGTGAATTCTGTTGGAGATTGAATTCCTGCTTGTGAGAGAAATAAACTTTGTTTGGGGAATAATTTACTGACTCACCCGCGATTGTGAACCTCAGTTGGGGAGAGTTGTATCTTGTTCGGGAAAGCTGACGTCGCTGCCTTTGGATACTTTTTACTCTGTGGGGAGTGTATGTACCACTTCTCATGTTCTCCAGTTGGCTCTATCTCTGTACCTGATGGGCAGAGGAACTGTTAGGTTTGGGCGCTTCTTGTTTATCCATGTTCCTGGAATTACGAGTAACCGTCTTTTGTTTCTCATGTAAATATTTATGAGAAGCAATTATTTTCAAAGGCATATATCAAAAATGAATCATTGGACGTTCTTGCAAAACAAAACAGCAAAAGAAAAACAATTTGAAATTTCTTGTGAAAATGAATTGAATTGACTTTTGAAGTTGGCCCGTAATAGGCGTTTTGTACAAAGAGGTTGACGCTCTAGTAAGAGAATGCCGCCGAAAGATGGAAATTACAATTTGTGTAAAATAAAGGAAAACATCTATGTAAAACAATCCCATTGGGTTCCAACTCTGCTATTGCCTTTATATCTTCAAGCGTCTCATCACTTTGCTACTTGGCCGAAGGTGGATCAGATTGATTGGCGTCGTCTGAGCTTGATAGTCGATATCTAAGTCTGGTTGCAAGATGATCCAATGAGACATAGTGTTACGCTTCGATCCCTAATTTTTTCCTAGACCTCCCTTTCGGGTTTTCAGTCCACCGGGATACCCTTTTTTTCCCAAGTCGCCTTTTCAGGTTTTCGACTTGCCGGGTGTACAGTTTTTTCATTTTCATCCCTTACTTTTTCCTGAACCCTTTTGGTTCGCCTGGAAGCCCTTATTTTTGCCTAGGCCACTCAACCTAGCGGGTCTTTGATTATGCGTAGCATCTTTTCACTATGTCTGCATTAACGAGGTGAGGAAGTTCGTCACCATCAATGGTGGTTAGAAACATAGCTCCTTTCGAGAAAATGTTCTTAACCACAAACGGACCTTCGTATATGGGGGTCCATTTTCCCCTGGGATCACCTTGCAGTAGTATGATACGTTTGATTACCAGATCCCCAACTTGATATTCTTGACGTCTGACTTTCTTGTTAAAAGCCTTGATCATCTGCTTTTGATACGTATGACCATGACAGATAGCAGTAAGTCTCTTTTCATCGATTAGATTCAACTGATCAAGTCGGGTTTGGATCCAATCGTCTTTGTTCAAACATGCATCCTTCATAATCCTGATAGAGGGTATCTGGACTTCGATGGGTAGGAGTGGCTCCATTCCGTACACCAAAGAGTAGGGTGTTGCCCCTGTCGACGTCCGTGCTGAGGTACGATATCCATGAAGAGCGAATGGTAGAATCTTGTTCCAGTCTTTGTAAGTCACCGTCATCTTTTGCACAATCTTCTTGATGTTTTTGTTAGCCGCTTCAACAACCCTATTCATCTTCGGCCGGTAAGGAGAAGAGTTATGATGCTGAATCTTGAATTATTTGTAGAGTTCGGTGATCATCGTGTTATTGAGATTTGTACCATTGTTAGTAATGATCCTCTCTGGTACACCATATCGACAGATCAGATTGTGTTGGATAAACCGCGCCACGACATTTTTGTTCACTGTAGCAAAAGAAGCTGCCTCAACCCACTTTGTGAAATAATCAATTGCTACCAGAATGAAGCGATGCCCTATAGACGCAGTAGGTCTGATCTCGCCGATCATGTCGATGCCCCACATTGCAAAGGGCCAAGGAGTTGTCAAAACATTCAGGGGAACTGGAGGTACATGCACCTTATCAACATAGACTTGGCACTTATGACAGGTTCGAGAGTGCTGATAACAATCGGCTTCCATAGTGGACCAATAATATCCAGCCCGTAGGATTTTCTTCGCCATGGTATGTCCACTGGAATGAGTTCTGAAGGTACCTTCATGTAACTCTGCCATGATTCTTTCCGCCTCGCTTTTGTCTACACACCGCAGTAAGGTTGAATCATGGTTACGCTTATAGAGGATTCCATTACTGATGAAGAACTTCACAGCGAACCTTCTCAAAAATTTCTTGTCATTAACAGATGCCCCCTAGGGGTATTCTTGAGCTTTAAGATACCTCTTTAACTCATGGAACAAGGGTTTATCTACTACCTCTTCAGTCTCAATGTCACAGAAATGTGCGGGTTCGTCAAACCTCTCAATGGTAATCCATGGAGCTTCATTGTCCCACCTGACTTTGAGCATAGAAGACATGGTAGTTAGCGCATCCGATAACTGATTCACCTCCCTTAGGAAATGTTCAAAGGTTACCTCCTCAAAGTGTGGGAGCAATGTCAGTACATATTCTTTGTAAGGAATAAGATTCGGGTGTTTCGTATCTAACTCGCCTTTGATATGACTTATCACCAGAGTGGAATCTCCGAATACACTTAAGAACTTAATCCTCAGGTCAATAGAAGCTCGAAGACCCATGATACACGCTTCATACTCTGCCATATTATTGGTGCAGTTAAAACATAATCGGGCAGTGAACAGAGTATGACAGCGCTCAGGAGATATGATTACAACGCCAATGTCGTTACCCAATGCGTTCGAGGCTCCATCAAAATACATAGACCATCGGGATCCCTCTTTGGGTCCTTCATCCGGTCCAGGTTCTTCGCAGTCAGTTACTAACATGATATTCTCATCCGGGAACTCGAAATTTATGGACTAGTAGTCATCCACGGCCTCATGCGCCAAATGATCCACCAATACACTCCCCTTGATTGCTTTTTGGGTTGTGTATTGGATGTCGTACTCGGTTAAGATCATTTGCCATCTTTCTATTCTTCCGGATAATGCGGGCTTCTTAAAATATACTTGATCGGGTCCATCTTGGATATCAACAAGGTGGTATGAGTCAGCATATACTGTCTCAGTCGGCAAGCAGCCCATGCCAAAGCGCAGCAAGTTTTCTCGAGCCATGAGTATCGGGTCTCACAGTCGGTAAACGTTTTTCTAAGGTAGTAAATAGCATGCTCTTTTCGGCCAGACTCGTCATGCTGCCCCTACACACACCCCATTGAGTTGTCTAGCAATGTCAAGTTTAAAATCAAAGGTCTTCCTTCAACTGGAGGCATCAAAATTGGTGGTTCTTGAAGGTATTCCTTGATTCTTTTGAAAGCGGTCTGGCATTCATCATTCCACTTTACCACTTGATCTTTCTTCAGCAACTTGAAGATTGGCTCACAAGTAGCAGTCAGATGTGAAATGAATCTGGAAATGTAATTCAGACGTCCTAAGAAGCCTCTAACTTCCTTATCTGTGTGGGGAGCCAACCTCTCTCGTATGGCTTTTACCTTTGCGGGGTCTACCTGAATACCTTTTTCACTAACAACGAAACCCAGAAGCTTACCAGACCTTACCCCGAAGGTACACTTGTTCAGATTCAACCTCAGCTTGTACGTCTTCAACCTGTCAAACAATTTCTGGAGATGATGAAGGTGCTCTTCCTCAGTCTGGGACCTGGATATTATGTCGTCAACATAAACCTCGATCTCATGGTGAATCATATCATGGAATAAAGCAACCATGGCGCATTTATAAGTTGCCCTAACATTTTTCAACCCAAAAGGCATTACCTTGTAATAGAAGGTGCCCCACTGTGTAACGAAGGTTGTCTTCTCCATGTCCTCAGGAGCCATCTTGATCTTGTTGTAGCCAGAAAAACCATCCATGAGGGAGAAGATCTTGTGTTGCACGGTGTTGTCGACTAGAACATCAATGTGAGGAAGTGGGAAGTAATCTTTGGGGCTTGCCCTTTTCAGATCTCTGTCATCCACACACATCCGTACCTTACTGTCCTTCTTAAGTACCGGAACGACGTTGGCAACCTACTGCGGATAAGAAGTGACAGCTAAGAATCCTGCGTCGAACTGTTTCATGACCTCTGCCTTGATTTTCTCTGACATTTCAGGGCGCATACGGCGGACCTTCTGCTTTACTAGAGGGAAGTCTTCCTTAGTCGGCAGTCGATGTACCACAATATCAGTGTCCAAACCAGGCATGTCTTCATAGGACCAGGCGAAGATCTCAACATAGTCGCGTAGCATCTGTATTAACCGTTTTTTGGCACTAGGCTCCAGATTCACACCTATCTTAACCTCTTTCTTGTCTTCCTCTATACCCAAATTCACTGACTCAACTGGCACTTCATGAGGCTGTATGGCCCTTTCTTCCGGCTTTAATAGTCTAGCAAGTTCTCCAGGACTTCACAATCATCCTCACCTTCGTCATCGGCTTGGTTGATCGGATTTTTGAAGTCATAATTGGCAGTAGCAGAGCTGTTATCAATAGGATCCAGAGTTGATATGGATATGCAGTATGATACGTGAGTGTGTGTAAGATAATAACTGTTTTGATAAAGTGAGAGACAGAAAAAGAAAAACAAGGAGCGCAAAATTTGTATGCAAGAAACGTCCAATGCTTTATTAATGATATATGAAATGACAAATAATAGCCCTCGCAAGTAAAGCCAAGGTGCCTCGGGCAAGGCACCGAGTCGTAAAGTTTCAAATTGTTTATTACAAATCTTAAAACAAATGAGTCAATTACTGCGAAATAAAAGAAATAGGTATGAAGTCCCTAGCCGTTCAGTTATTTGGTCCTTCATTGGTTGTTGGGTAGATCCAGCTGTCGATGTCTGGATCTTCTTCACTGTCCTCAATTGCATAAACTCCCCGATTGCTGATGTGTAGAGGAGGTCTTCCAATTCGTGCGTGCCTAACAGCCCTTTGAGCCCCAGTAGTAAAGCCCAAACCAAATTTGTCAGTTTTGTGAGTGAAGTCAGGGAGCTGACCCCAATTGGTACACCCACCTTCTTCCACTATAGCTCTGGCATCCTTGAGAGAAGCCATCTGTGGTCGGTGGATCTGGAACTGACTGTTTAACGCTGGTTCGCGAAATGTCGCGGAAGCAAGAGTCGCCACCGTCTTTTATTTTCTCCAACATGGACAGGACAAAAGCACAGCAAAATTCCTTATGAGATAGTTTCTCGGTTCGGAAGGTAGATTTATAGAAAGGGAATGTGTTAGCACCCTTTCTATCCATGGTTATCCATGGGCTCTTAGATACTTGCTCATTATGTTTTCAAAAGTGTTTTCTTTTCAGTCGTGAGTGAGTTTGAAAAAGTTTCGTTTTAAAGATTTCAGATCGACTCTTGTATCGGTCCTCAAGAGTGTTTGAAAAATTGTTTTGAAAGCTTTTTGAAAGTGTCGGTGTGAAAAGAGTTTTGATTTGTTTGGAATTAGAGCAAGTATCTATGAGTCATCTACCTACCCTAAGGAATTAGGCTGTGTAAATGTCCTTAAGGTAGTGCCATCCCACCATTGAGAGATAGGTAGCACCACCGTTGGAGGTGTTCGGGTCAATTCGTTTGTAGGGACAATGTGGTCACCAGAGCAACAGTAGGATACCTTAGAAGGTACCCTTATGCCATGGGGCATGGACATAAGGACTTACTAAAACGTCCTATGCTCGACGACCACGTTTCGAGAGGCAAGGCAACAGTGAGGCGTACCCTAAGAGTGGTGTGTGAATTTGTGTATTGTTTTCAGTTATGTTTTATCTTGTCATGCATTTGGTGAGCTACGCATTATTTTTAATTTAGGCCATTCATTCTTTCATGCGAAGTTTAGCAGTTTAAAAAGTGCGGAAATTAAAGTGCGGAAAATAAAGTCCTACGCTATTACAAGGCGCGGGTCTATACATCGCCAAATTAACAAAGACCCGTTTTGAATAAAAATGCGGAAAATAAATAAATTCCTAATTACTATTACAAGGCTTGAGAAATTAAATAATATTTAAAACGAAAAATAAGAACAAACGCGCGAAAAGAAATTAGAATCGAATGTTCGAGGGCGTTGGACCCTTTAAAGATTAAATTGAAATTAAAAGTTAATTAATTATTAAATTAAAAAAAGAAATTGTTTTTTTTTTCTTATTTTTTTTTATGTTTTTTTATGAAAATAAAGAAAATTAATTAAAATTAGAAGTTAAATAAAACCCTAGTTCTAAGTTGTTTTTAATTATTTATGAAAAATATTCAAGTTTTAACCTAATTTACTCTAGTTAATTAATTACATGTGTATTTACAAAATAATTAATAATTAATAATAATAATAAGAAGAAATTATTTATTAAGAAAAAGAATAAAAATGCTAAAAACCTAATTTCTACATATTTTAGTTATTTAAGAAAAACATTAAAATTTTAACCTAATTTTACTAAGTTGATTATTAAAAATTTATTTACAAAAATATTAATGCATTAAATATTAAATAAACATATTTTATTTTTTTGATTTCTGATTTTTGTGTTATGAAAATTATTTTTGTGAATTAAATAAAACAATAAAACAAATAAAAGAATAAAAAGGAAAATTAAAATAAAAAAATAAAAATATGCAAACCATGGGGGGTGTCTGGCCCTTTTTTGGAGGTGTGTTTGAAGCATTTTTTGGCCCAAGAATAAAGCCTTTTTTGGCTTTCAGGAATTATGTGTGGAAGGGTTGACTAGCGTGCATGATGATCTTCCCATTCTGGCCATCAGATTAAAGCCCCTGGACACTTGGCAGGCACAATCATACGCGCACATGGTGGACCACTAGAGAGAAATTTCACCTGAACATGTTACAACCAAAATTATTGAGAAATATGGGGGACCTGGGAATCGAACCCAGGTCCCAATACCTGCAAGCCAACTCACCAACCAATTGAGCTAGTGCGCGCATCTGTTATTATTATGGAGCATAATTAATATAAGAGAAAGCAAGCGCTATTGGTAGAAAAAAAAAATCACGCGCGAATATTCAAACTATCCGGTCATGCTTTGACACGCCAGCTTCATCTTCTCCATCTGCCTGTAAATAAAAACGAATAGCAGGGGTTTTAAACCCCCACTAACTGCAAAACCTGAAAATAGCGATTAGCACATAGGTCAATATAAATTGGGCGCGAGGTGTGGATTGGCTTCGTTTGGATGTCCTGATTCCATTGGCATATGTTTTAAGGGCTAATTTTTCCTTATGAAGGAACCCCTAATTCAAAGCTCCTGAAACCCTAGAAGATGTTAATGGCGTATTTTGATATAGGCGCCATTAGTTCAATTAAATGGTGCTATTAGTTTCAGAACATCATTGTGAGTAAGAATCAATCAACAAAATGCATGAACAATGCTTAAAAATCAAAACACGATAATGGATAATTTCATGAAAAGTAAGACATCGTTCTACCACTTCTTTGGGTATGGAGGCCTGGATTTGATTGCAAATGCTTCCTAGTAGTATCAGGAGTGTATTGGAATACTTTTCAAGCCTTGAATCGTCCTCTAGGTGTGAAAACAGTTTCAAGGTTTTTAGGTGAAAGTTGCAAGTTTGTTATTGATTCTCTGCGCAGCTTCTTCTGTCCAATGCTTTAGGTTTCAGTCTTGTATATGTATGTGAGTGGATTAGGTCAAGAAAACCAGCCCATAATCCATGCATTCATGTTTTTGATATTTGATTTCCAATCATATAAAATCCTATCTTTTTCATGCCAATTATGCCAAATATGGAAGATATTGTCCCTTTTGATTGATGCACGAAATATTTAGGTCATAATGAGTGAATTGGCTGCACAAAAAGATTTGAAAAACATGATTTAGTATTTTTCTCATAATTAATTTTAATTAAATGAATTAATAAGATTAAAAATTCAATTAATTAATTAAAAATAAGAAAATAACTCCCTTTTAGCTTAATGGGTCGTGCATAGCCTTTGGGTAATGATTCATGGAAGAAATTGAGGCCCATTAGCATTTTTGAAGCCTTTTGTGCAAAGTTGACTTTTCAAAATTCCCAAAAATTTCCCAACTTCTACAAGGCATATATTGCTCAATTTTTAATCTTTGATCATGTTATTTGACATTTTGGATAGGTCTTGAAGTCCTTTAACCAATGCCTTTGGTCCCATGTCAATTTGATTTACCAATCTCAAGTTATGGTCTTTGACTTAAAATGCCTTTTTTGTTGACTTTTGAAAATGACCTATAATGTTGAAATTGATAACTTTTTGTGAGAGCATTTCTTGGACTTGAAGTGTGAAGATGAGTTGTAGGAAATATCATTATCTTCAAAATTAGCTTTGGATGGGATTTTTATGATAAACCATGAAGAAGTTATGCCCTAGTCAATTTGCAGTTGACTTTTTCAATTGTCCAAAAATAGAAACTTTTGCATCTTGAGACTTTTTGAGCCATGCTTTGAGAATCATGATCAAGAATTGATCAAATGATGTTTGTGGATTCAAAATAAGATGTTGACCAAAATTTTTGACTTTTGACTGTCAAATGACCATTTTGCCCCTGTAGTTGACTGTGAAGCAATTAGGGTTTTTGACTGTGTAATCTGATGCTGTGAGTCCTGAAACTTGGCATGTGGATGCTTGACAATGTTTATGGGCATGTGAGACTTGATTGGACCCTTGGAAACTTCAATTTCTTTGCCAGAACCAAAACCCTAATTTTGACTGTGTTAGGAGGCAATTGGACTATGCAACCCTTAAGAGATTTTGAACTATCTGAAGATTGTTCTTGGCAAATCTTGAAGGATATGGGAGGGAAAATTTTGGGGTACAACAGTTGCCCCTGTTCAATCTTCTTAAACCTGAGGATGTAGATTAGCTGTCGTGCCTTTCGTAATCCGAAGGTGGAAGATGATTGAACACTAGAGTGCCCAGAAATTTGCGCTCACATATTAGCAGTGTGATGGTGGGAATGGGCTTATAGATTCCATTTAGAGACTGATGGATAGGAGGATGGGCTTATAGATTCCATCGGGAGCTGTGACGGAGCTTTTTCGGGAATGGGCTTATGGATGCCATTTGGAGACTGTTGGTATGTGGATGGGCTTATAGATGCCATCGAGAGGTTGTCGATCGCGTAAGAGATTCCTTAGCGAGAACTTGCGTACCTGAGAAAGAAAGATAATTATCTGGCCTGTTACAGGAGTTGATCTTCAAATTCTTTATGTAGATGTGCCCTGGCTGGATACAGGTATCGAATCTTAAAACTCTTCAGACGTGCCCTGGCAGGATACAGGAATCGAGTCCAGAGAATATAGTTGTCAACAGATACACCCTGGCAAGATACAGGAATCGGATCTTCGAACTTTCAGACGTGCCCTGGCAAGATACAGGAATCGAGTCTGGTAATGTTAGTCGTCAACAGATACACCCTGGCAAGATACAAGAATCAGTTCCTCAAACTCTTCAGACGCACCCTGGCAAGATACAGGAATCGGGTCTGGTAATGTTAGTCGTCAACAGATACACCCTGGCAAGATATAAGAATCGGATCCTCAAACTCTTCAGATGCACCCTGGCAAGATACAGGAATCGGGTCTGGTAATGTTAGTCGTCAACAGATACACCCTGGCAAGATACAGGAATCGGATCTTCGAACTCTTCAGACGCACCCTGGCAAGATACAGGAATCGGGTCTGGAATCAGTCGTCAACAGATACACCCTGGCAAGATACAGGAATCGGATCTTCGAACTCTTCAGATGCACCCTGGCAAGATACAGGAATCGGGTCTGGAATCAGTCGTCAACAGATACACCCTGGCAAGATAGAGGAATCGGATCTTCGAACTCTTCAGACGCACCCTGGAAAGATACAGGAATCGGGTCTGGTAATGTTAGTCGTCAACAGATACACCCTGGCAAGATACAGGAATCAGATCTTTAGTTGCGACCGTTGATAGTAATTATCTTTGTATTAACCTTTGTCCTGAAAAGACAAAACGTTAGTTGTATGTGATGTCATGATGTATGACATGCGAGATGTGATAAGTGATATTGTATGTTCATGATGCGTATATGCATGCTATATGATGTTTATGAATGTATGTTTTTGTCTAGGAAAGTAAATCCTTGACGGGTGCCGGGAAGTCACATCCTGGGCTGATGTTGAAGAATAGTGCTTTGTTGTTTCCGCTGGGGATGATGGTTGCAAGAATACCGGTAGGAGAAGATAACTCCGTTGGGGAATAAACTTGGCGAATGGATTACTCTATGGGGAGAAAATTACTCTAGTGATCTTGCTGGGGAACAATACTTTGGGGGAAGAGAGGTACTCTGTTGAGATGTTGATGATAACTTCGCTGGGGATACCATTGATGTATTGTGTTGGAAGATGAACTCCGCTGAGGGATAGGAACACTTTGTCGGGACGATCTTTCCGTGGCTTTTGGCTGAGGATAACCCAGTTATATCCTGGTGGGGAAATAACCTTTGAATAAAGCCGGGGGAGCGTTCGTGCTCTGCAGGGGGGAAGCTTCCAGAATCTACTAGGGATAAGCTTCCTGAATCCACTGGGGAGATTGATTGAACTCTCCTGGGGAAACTTTTGAGATTGCATTGGGGAAGTGGCTCTATTTGTAGTGTCTGGTATACCGCCGGGGAACAATCTTAGATCAAGACTGCCGGGGATGCTTGTTAAGAATGTTTGTATACTGCGTTGGGGAATGTTGAGACCTGTTGGGGATACCCAATTTCCTTAATGCTGACAGTATAACTTTGCTTGGGGAGGGTGCATTGACTTGCTGGCTCACTCTCTGGGGAATTAAGATATCTTGGTTACATTCTTCAGCCGAATTTACCTTGGTACCTTGGTGGACAGAGTAATTAGATCGCTTAGACAACTCGTTATTGCCCCTGTTTCCAATGTTACCTGTAATTAGTCCTTTGTTTCGTATGCAAATATTTATGAGTTAGAAATTATTGTCAAATGCATATATCACAAATTGAACCTTGGACGTTCTTCGCAAAACAAAACAGAAAAAGGAAAAACAATTGGCAATTTTAGCTGAAAAGTGAATTTATATTGATTTTCGAATTTGCCTGTAAATAGGCGTTTATGTACAAGAGGCTGACGTCCTAGTAGGAGAACGCCGCCGAAAAAGAGTTTATACAATTTTGTGAAAAAGGGAAAACAAAACAGCTGTGTGAAAAAGGAATAATCCCACTGGGTTCCAATTCTGCTATCGCCTTTATATCTTCGAGCGTCTCATCACTTTGCTGCTCAGTTGACGGTGAAGCTGATTGATCGATGCCGTTTGAACCTGATAGTTGATACCGGATTCTGGATGCAAGGTGATCCAATGAGACATAGTATTACGCTTTAATCCCTAACTTTTTCCTGGACCGCCCTTTCAGGTTTTCAGTCCACCGGGATACCCATTTTTGCCCAAGCCGCCTTTTCAGGTTTTCGACTTGCCGGGTGTACATATTTTTTTTATTTCATCCCTCATTTTGCCCGAACCCTTTTGGTTCGCCGGTAAGCCCTAATTTTTGCCTAGGTATGTCAACCTAGCGGGTCTTTTATTATGCGTAGTATCTTTTTACTATGTCTGCATTGGCGGGGTGAGGAAGGTCGTCACCGTCCATAGTGGTTAGGATCATGGCTCCTCCTGAGAACACATGTTTAACCACAAATGGCCCTTTGTAGGTAGGGGTCCATTTGCCCCTTGGATCACTCTGAGGAAGGATGATGCGTTTGATTACCAGATCCCCAACTTGATATTCTTGTGGTCTGACCTTTTTGTTAAATGCCCTGATCATCCGTTTTTGATACGTATGACCATGACAAATAGCAGTGAGTCTCTTTTCGTCAATTAAATTTAGCTGATCAAGTCGTGTCTGGATCCAATCATTTTCGCTCAAGTTTGCATCCTTCATTATCCGGAGAGATGGTATTTGCACTTCGATCGGTAAGACTGCCTCCATGCCGTAGACCAATGAAAAGGGAGTTGCCCCGGTTGACGTCCTTGCTGAGGTACGGTACCCATGAAGAGCAAACGGTAACATCTCGTGCCAATCTTTATAGGTCACTGTCATCTTTTGCATAATCTTCTTGATATTCTTATTCGCTGCTTCTACAGCCCCATTCATCTTCGGTCGGTAAGGAGAAGAGTTGTGGTGCTGTATCTTGAATTGCTCGCAGAGCTCAGTGATCATCTTGTTATTAAGATTGGTACCGTTGTCCGTAATGATCCTTTTCGGGACGCTGTATCGACAGATCAAGTTATGCCGAATGAACCGTGCCACAACGTTCTTGGTTACTGTAGCATAGGAGGCCGCTTCCACCCACTTTGTAAAGTAATCGATCGCCACTAGGATAAAGCGATGCCCGTTGGATGCCGTAGGTTTAATCTCGCCGATCATATCTATTCCCCACATTACAAAAGGCCAAGGTGCTGTCAAGACATTCAGGGGAACCGGAGGAACGTGCACCTTATCTGCATAAATCTGGCATTTATGACATGTCCGAGAATGTTGGTAACAGTCAGCTTCCATTGTGGACCAGAAATATCCTGCCCGAAGGATCTTCTTTGCCATGGTGTGTCCACTGGAATGTGTTCCGAAGGTACCTTCATGTAGCTCTGCCATGATCCTTTCTGCTTCAGTCTTATCCACACAACACAGTAAGGTCGAATCATGGTTTCGCTTGTACAGGATGCCGTTGCTGAGGAAGAACTTTGCTGCGAATCTTCTCAGAAACTTCTTGTCATTGACAGATGCACCTTCAGGGTATTCCTGGGCTTCCAGATACCTCTTCAACTCATGGTACCAAGGTTTCTCAGTCACTACCTCAGCCTCAAGATCACAACAGTATGCCGGTTCGTCCAGTTTCCAGATAATGACCCGGGGAGCCTCATTGTCCCATTTGACTTTGAACATGGAAGACATCGTAGCTAACGCGTCCGCCAACTGATTCTCCTCTCTTGGGAAATGTTCAAAAGTTATCTCTGTGAAATGGGGGATCAATGTCAACACACATTCTCTGTAAGGAATAAGATTCGGATGTCTCGTATCCCACTCGCCTTTGATCTGATTGATCACGAGAGCGGAATCTCCGAAGACACTCAGAAACTTGATCCTTAAGTCGATCGCAGCTTGAAGACCCATGATGCATGCCTCATACTCTGCCATGTTGTTGGTGCAGTTGAAACATAGTCGGGCAGTGAGTGGAGTATGAGTGCCTTGAGGGGATATGATCACAGCGCCGATACCATTACCCAAAGCGTTGGAGGCTCCGTCAAAGTGCATAGACCATCGGGATCCTTCCTCAGGTTCTTCATCCGGTCTAGGTACTTCACAATCAGTCACTATCATGATGCTCTCTTCTGGAAACTCGAAGTTCATTGACTGGTAGTCATCTACTGCTTGGTGTGTCAAGTGGTCTTCCAATACGCTTGCTTTGATAGCTTTCTGAGTCGTGTACTGGATGTCGTATTCTGTCAAGATCATTTGCCATCTTGCTATTCTTCCAGACAGAGCAGGCTTTTCGAATATGTACTTTATCGGATCCATCTTTGAGATCAGCAAGGTAGTGTGAGTCAGCATATACTGTCTCAGCCGGCGAGCAGCCCATACCAAAGCGCAGCAAGTTTTCTCGAGCAGTGAGTATCGGGTCTCACAGTCGGTAAACTTTTTGCTAAGGTAATAAATGGCATGCTCTTTTCGGCCAGACTCATCATGCTGCCCCAGCACACACCCCATTGAGCTGTCAAGTACTGTCAGGTACAGTATTAGAGGTCTCCCTTCAACCGGTGGCATAAGAATGGGTGGTTCTTGGAGATACTCTTTGATTATGTCAAAAGCGGCCTGACATTCATCATTCCAACGTACTACCCGATCTTTCTTCAGCAGCTTGAAGATTGGTTCACAGGTAGCAGTTAGATGCGAGATGAATCGGGCAATATAATTCAGACGTCCTAGAAAGCCTCTGACCTCTTTCTCTGTCTTAGGAGCTGGAATCTCTTGAATGGCTTTAACTTTGGCAGGGTCCACTTGAATACCCTTGTCGCTCACGACGAAGCCTAGCAACTTTCCAGACCTTACTCCGAAGGTGCACTTGTTCGGGTTCAACCTCAGCTTGTACAGTTTCAAACGGTCAAACAGTTTTTGCAGATGGTCAAGGTGTTCCTCCTCAGTTTGGGACCTTGCGATCATATCATCGACATACACTTCAATCTCATGATGGATCATATCGTGAAATAAAGCAACCATGGCACGTTGGTAGGTTGCCCCAGCATTTTTCAACCCGAATGGCATGACCTTGTAGCAGAAGGTGCCCCATTGAGTGACAAAGGTCGTCTTTTCCATATCTTCCGGAGCCATCTTGATCTGATTGTAACCTGAAAAACCATCCATGAAGGAGAACACCTTGTGCTGAGCAGTATTGTCAACAAGAACGTCAATGTGAGGTAGGGGGAAGTCATCCTTAGGGCTGGCCCTATTCAGATCCCTGTAGTCGACACACATTCTGACCTTACCATCTTTCTTCGGTACCGGAACCACGTTGGCAACCCACTGAGGGTAAGAAGTCACTGCTAGAAACCCGGCATCAAACTACTTCATAACCTCAGCTTTGATCTTCTCAGACATCTCTGGACGCATACGGCGGACCTTTTGCTTAACCAGAGGGCAGTCTTCCTTGGTAGGAAAGTGATGGACCACAATGTTGGTATCCAACCCAGGCATGTCTTCGTAGGACCAGGCAAAGATTTCCACATAATCATGCAACATCTGAATCAACCGTTGCTTCACGCTGAGCTTCAGATTGGCACCAATCTTAACTTCCTTTCTATCTGCCTCAGTACCCAGATTTATCGTTTCCACTGGCTCTTCATGTGGTTGAATTGCCCTCTCTTCCTGGAGTAACAGTCTTGCAAGTTCGCCAGGCACTTCGCAATCATCTTCACCTTCGTCTTCGGCTAAGTTGATCGGATTTTCGAAGTCATAACTGGCAGTAGCAGAGTTGTTACCAGTGAGATCCAGAGTGGATTGAAACCTGTATGGGTGAGTGTGTGTAAATATAGTTGTTTTGCAATATATAAAGAAAGAAAGAAAGGGAGCACAAGATTTGAAATGCGAAAAAACGTCCAAGGTCTTTATTCATGATATATGGAGATGACAATTATAAGCCCTCACAAATGAAGCCACGGTGCCCCGGGTAAGACACCGGGCCATAAAGTTTCAATTCATTGTTTATTACAAATAACAAAAACAAAGGAATTCATTACTGCATAACAAAAGTAACAGGTATGTGATCTTTTGCAGTCCAATTGGTTAGTCCACCGTCGGTCGTCGGGTAGATCTAGCTATCGAACTCTGATTCTTCCACTTCGTCTTCATCCCCAATAGCATTCACTCCTGGATTGGTGATGAGCACAGGAGGTCTTCTGATCCTAGCTTTGCGCACAGCCCTCTGAGCCTCTGCAGTAAAACCCAGTCCAAACTTGTCAGTTTTAGGAGTGAAATCAGGGAACCTGCCCCAGTTAGCACATTCACCTTTCTCAATTACAGCCCGGGCGTCCTTTAAGAAGGCCATCTTCAAAGGAGAATTCTCTTCAGTCACCGCTTCTGCTGCTGCCAATGTTGGAGGTACCTCTTCAAAATGTTGAAAGGGGGTTTCAATAAACTCCCCGTCTATCTCAATATACCGGAAGGAATTCAGATGACTAACCATGTATTCTTCCTCCCCCTGCACAGTGACAATCTTCCCTCTGACAGGGTACTTGAGCTTCTGGTGTAGGGTAGAGGTCACTGCCCCAGCTTTGTGAATCCAAGGTCGACCCAGCAAACAGGAATAAGATGGACGAATGTCCATTACATAGAACGTTGAGTCAAATACTTGAGAACCCACACGAATAGGAATGTCTACCTCACCATGCACCATCCTCTTAGAACCGTCAAAGGCTCGGACAATGATGTTACTAGGTTTCAACTCCAGACCCTCACAATCCAACCTGTCTAAGGCCTTCTTGGGCAACACATTCAGGGAAGAACCAGTGTCCACCAACACGTGAGAAAGAGTAGTGCCCCTGCATTCTATAGAGACATGCAGGGCATCATTGTGGTTCTTTCCCTTAGCGGTAAGATCAGCATCCGAGAAACCCAAACCATTGTCAGCTGTCAAATTGGCCACACAGTCAGTGAATTGATCTGCAGATGTCTCTTGTGGCACATGGGCCGTCTTCAGAAATGAAATCAGGGCCTTGGCATGGGCCTCTGAGCACAGCAGCAATGAGAGCATAGAGATCTTGGAGGGGGTATGCCCCAGCTGTTCAACGACGTTAAAGTCACTCTTCTTGATTATCTTAAGAATTTCCTCCATATCTTACTGGGAGGCTTCAACATTCACAGACTTTGGTGCCTCCATCCGGGCAGGCTCATCATCAATCCCTTTGCCTCGAGTATTAGATGACTCGGCAGCAGGGGAAGCAACTGGATTAGAAGTGGGAACAGGCGCACTTGCAGGCGTTATTATAAGAGGTCTTTGAATAACTGGTGGCGCAATGTCAAGCGAGAAGAGCCTGCCACTACGGGTTACTTTAGCTGGACCAGTGATGTTACTGATGTTGGTACCGGTATTGAACTCCTGCTTCACTCCAAGTACATATACATCTGCCCCATAGTGCCATGGGACAACCTTGTCAGATTCATAGGGGAGAGGCCCCGGAACAGTAATAATAATGGGTGCGACAGACATGATTTTAACTGGCTTCCTCGGGGGAGCCTTGATTGGATTATTGAAGATGGTGACAACAGATACTTCTTCAGCGGGAACAAAAGGAACAGCGGTCTTCTTGAACAAAATTTCCTTGCTATCCATCAGGCTTTGGATGCCTAACTTCAGCAACGGATAACCAGTAGGGGTAACAACACACAGAAGGCAACCCTTGCTACAACCCGGAAATAAACCGGCTAGCAACAGGTTCCTCTTAACAGTCAACAGAGGGGTAGCTACATCATTCACAGAAACGGCATACAAGTCTTCATCAATGGCATTTACTCCATGCTGGGGCATGGGAGCAGTCACAACATTTGGCCTCTCGGGCGCCTCAAATTGTATCTCCTTCGTATCAATAAGGTCTTGAACCTTATTCCTTAGGGCCCAGCAATCATCAGTAGAATGCCCCGGGCTATCGGAGTGATAAGCACAGCGGGCATTTGGATTATACTTAGGAGATGTAGTGTTCACAACCTTCAGAGCCTCTCTGACGGTCACCAAGTTGGTTGATAGCAATTGCGGCAAGATTTGTGACAAGGTCATACTCAGCCGAGTGAATTCTCTTCTGGGTCTCTCAGCCCTTGGTTGGTTGGGTTGCCGAGGAGCGGCATTAGGCTTTGCAATCACCACCGCGTTGACAGCTTGGCGGCATTCCGGTTTGTCTTGCCTTCTAGGCCCATACACAGCACTGGCCTCCTTCTTAAAAGGTTTCTTCTTAGAACTTGAGGACGCACCTTTCTGAATCTTACCTGATTTCATACCAGCCTCTATCCTTTCCCCGGTCAGAATAAGGTCTGTGAACCCTGCAGACGAATTGCCAATAAGATGATTGAAGAACGGCCCGGATAGGGTCCCCAAGAACATATCTACCAATTCACGGTCGGTTAATGGTGGCTGCACCCTGCCAGCCAGGTCCCTCCACTTCTGCGCATACTCTTTAAAACCTTCTCCCGATCCTAGCGACATACCCTGGAGTTGGGTACGTGTAGGAGCGAGGTCGGCATTATATTGACACTGCTTGTAAAAAGCAGTAGCCAACTCCTCCCAGTTACGAACCTTGGTTCCATCCAGCTGATAGAACCATTCGAGATGAGTCCCTGAAAGACTCTCCTGGAAGAAGTGGATCCACAAGTTTTTGTCCACTGTATACGGCTGAATCTTCCGCACATAAGATCTGAGGTGTAACTTAGGGCAGGACACCCCGTCATACTTTGTGAAAGATGGTGCTTTGAACTTGTGTGGGATGACCACACCAGAAGATAGACCCAAGTCTCCGAAATCCAAACCAGGCACCTGTTGAATTTCCATGGCATTCAGACGGTCTTCCAACTGCTTGTATCTGTCTTCAGCTGGAGGATACTGCTCCTCATTAAAATCAGTCTCGTTGTCAGAGACCACCGGACTTGGAGCCCTTCCCCCCTGGGGACTGTCTTTGCCTACAGAAGAACCAGCTTCCTCATTCTGCAGTGTGTTACCAAATCTTCGGCCCGTTTTGAATAGAACAGTTCTCTTCTTCTTCTTCTTCTTAACCAGCAGAGCCTTCAGCTCCTCTTGACCTTGAGCCAAACCCATGATCAGCTCTTGAAATTGGGTGTTCTGAGCCTGAAGGGCCTTGATAGATTGCTCGGTAGATGATTCAGGGTTCATGATGCTGAAATAAACAGCAAAGAACATTAAGCAACCTAAAAAGACGAGTACCTGTGATGCACATGATGAATGGAATGCGTATGATTTATGTTTTCAAAGACAATCGGGAATCAACTTTGTAAACAAAAGGGAACACACTTCATTAGATTCAACTTTGAAATTTAAATTGTTCAACAGATTGCCCTTAGGCGTTACATAAAAATGGAAATACTAAAAAGGGAAATAAAACTGTAAAAGAACATCCAAAGCTCATCATTGATCCCAGGGTCTCCTCTTCTCAGTACGGATGTAGTCATTCAGAGCTCGCTCATTCTCCAACTGCTTTGTCAGCTTCTGGATCTTCAATTCCTGCTCGTTGAACTTTTCCCGATAAGAATCCCGTTCTTCTCGCAGTTGCGCCCAAGACCTCTTTAATGTCTCATAATCAGTAGGTATCTGAGGAGGGAGAATAGTTGGAGGAACCCCATCCTTGTCAGGATACTCAAGAATGATGGGTCTGACAGCTTCGTACGGCATACCTAACTTCTGAGCACGGATGCGGACCCATTTGTAGTAGGCTTCCATAGGTAGAGAAGTCTTTGGTCCCAACTCTTGTGGGTCAGCTTTGTGAATTTTGTCCCAAGCCTTGATGAACCTACAACGCAGCTCGTCACTATCCACCTGAAACTCAAAACTGAGATGAGGCACCAACATCTCATGAGGCCCTGCTCTTCTGGCTCTTCCAAACTGACGGAGCGCTAGACATGGATTATAAGAGATCCCTCCTTAGGTACCAATCAGAGGAACATTAGGGTATTCTCCGCAACGATCAATAACAGCTACCTCATCCAAACCTCTGAGAGTCCAAATGATGTCCTTATCAGTGAGAGACATTAACCTATGAGCCCAGCCTCTTCCTTCTTTGTTCTTCAGCACGAACTTAGGGAGGTGCGAAATAAACCACCTCACTAACAAAGGGATAAAACACCACAGAGTTCCTCGTCTTCGGGCAGTACGAGCATAGAGTTGTTCCAGGATATCACCCAAGAGAGTGGGCACAGGGTTCCGAGACATGAAGATCCTTATGGCAGTGACGTTAATGAAGTTATCAGGATTAGGAAACAAGACTAGACCATAGATTAAGAGAGCCAGAATGTCTTCATACGCCCTGAAGTCCAGGTCATTCCAGAAACTGTTAGCCTTAACAACCAGAAACTTGGCCAAGAAACCCTTGACTTTGCTTCTAGTCACCCAGTTGTCTATTACCTCTTGGTTGGTCAAGGGAAGGGCTGCAGCAATCTCCTCAAGCCTAAGAGTCTTTTCCCAACCAGTGAAGGGAGTCTGATCCAAGATAGGGATGCCAAGCAAGTCAGAGAACTCTTCCAGGGTAGGGACCAGCTGGAAGTCTTGAAAGGTGAAGCACTGGTACAGAGGGTCATAGAACTGGGTCAGGACACTCATCAGCTGTTGGTCCCACTTTGCCGTGACTAAACTAAGAAGAGAACCATGCCTCTGGATGAAGGAAGTAGTATTTGGAATTCTACTAACCAACTCTTCAAGCAACTCAGGTGGGTGAACAAAGTTGAACCGGATAGTATTCCTTCGCATAGGCATCATGATGTCCTACAAAACAGAGCAAAGGTGAAACCCTCTTGTCTTTGAAATGGTCAGTCCTTATGCAGGATGCATGCGATGTTTATGATGGCATGATGCTATGATAAAGCACACCACAAATATTCACAAAGGCAAACATGATAAGGCACACAAGTCACACAAGACAAGCCCTTAGAGTTTAGGCCAACATGGGGTCTAGGTATTACCCTCTTTCAGCTTGTTGGTTCAGACCTGTCCTATCAGAAGTAACCGGGTTCTAGAGGATCCCAATATCACTGACTACCCTCAATCGGTCATAACTCCAGCATCGCAATCTTTTCTTGCGGCCAGAACCATCACGAGAGTTTAGCCTCAATGGTCGTAGCATACTGCTACTGTTCTATTAGCCAAGTTGGGTCATTTAAGGTTCTAAGGTCGGTTGGTGCTTAATGACTCCTCAGAAGACCCATATTCTCCTCGTTGCGACACAAGGGATATCGGTATAGACCAAGGCGCCACACCAACGTAGCCACTGCTTCACCCATGTCGGTCTACGCCGGACAGGTCCCTCACAGCTTATGCTACCTAACAGGGTATCCCCAGATCCGGGTTAGGATCTATGTAACTCTGATGCAGCCCACAATAATAAAGCAAACAAGCACAACAATTGAAAACACAAGTGATCTTATTCCTAAGGTACACCTCACTTTATAAAATTTTCCCCAGCAGAGTCGCCAGTTCTGTGGTCGGTGGATCTGGAACTGACTGTTTAACGCTGGTTCGCGAAATATCGCGGAAGCAAGAGTCGCCACCGTCTTTTATTTTCTCCAACATAGACAGGACAAAAGCACAGCAAAATTCCTTATGAGATAGTTTCTCGGTTCGGGAGGTAGATTTATAGAAAAGGAAGGTGTTAGCACCCTTTCTATCCATGGTTATCCATGGGCTCTAAGATACTTGCTCATTATGTTTTCAAAAGTGTTTGCTTTTCAGTCGTGAGTGAGTTTGAAAAAGTTTCGTTTTAAAGATTTCAGATCGACTCTTGTATCGGTCCTCAAGAGTGTTTGAAAAATTGTTTTGAAAGCTTTTTGAAAGTGTCGGTGTGAAAAGAGTTTTGATTTGTTTGGAATTAGAGCAAGTATCTATGAGTCATCTACCTACCCTAAGGAATTAGGCTGTGTAAATGTCCTTAAGGTAGTGCCATCCCACCATTGAGAGATAGGTAGCACCACCGTTGGAGGTGTTCGGGTCAATTCATTTGTAGGGACAGTGTGGTCACCAGAGCAACATTAGGATACCTTAGAAGCTACCCTTATGCCATGGGGCATGGACATAAGGACTTACTAAAATGTCATATGCTCAACGACCACGTTTCGAGAGGCAAGGCAACAGTGAGGCGTACCCTAAGAGTGGTGTGTGAATTTGTGTATTGTTTTCAGTTATGTTTTATCTTGTCATGCATTTGGTGAGCTACGCATTATTTTTAATTTAGGCCATTCATTCTTTCATGCGAAGTTTAGCAGTTTAAAAAGTGCAGAAAATAAAGTCCTACGTTATTACAAGGCGCGGGTCTATACATCGCCAAATTAACAAAGACCCGTTTTGAATAAAAATGCGGAAAATAAATAATTTCCTAATTACTATTACAAGGCTTGAGCAATTACATAATATTTAAAACGAAAAATAAGAACAAACGCGCGAAAAGAAATTAGAATCGAATGTTCGAGGGCGTTGGACCCTTTAAAGATTAAATTGAAATTAAAAGTTAATTAATTATTAAATTAAAAAAAGAAATTGTTTTTTTTTCTTATGTTTTTTTATTTTTTTATGTTTTTTTATGAAAATAAAGAAAATTAATTAAAATTAGAAGTTAAATAAAACCCTAGTTCTAAGTTGTTTTTAATTATTTATGAAAAATATTCAAGTTTTAACCTAATTTACTCTAGTTAATTAATTACATGTGTATTTACAAAATAATTAATAATTAATAATAATAATAAGAAGAAATTATTTATTAAGAAAAAGAATAAAAATGCTAAAAACCTAATTTCTACATATTTTAGTTATTTAAGAAAAACATTAAAATTTTAACCTAATTTTACTAAGTTTATTATTAAAAATTTATTTACAAAAATATTAATGCATTAAATATTAAATAAACATATTTTATTTTTTTGATTTCTGATTTTTGTGTTATGAAAATTATTTTTGTGAATTAAATAAAACAATAAAACAAATAAAAGAATAAAAAGGAAAATTAAAATAAAAAAATAAAAATATGCAAACCATGGGGGGTGTCTGGCCCTTTTTTGGAAGTGTGTTTGAAGCATTTTTTGGCCCAAGAATAAAGCCTTTTTTGGCTTTCAGGAATTATGTGTGGAAGGGTTGACTAGCGTGCATGATGATCTTCCCATTCTGGCCATCAGATTGAAGCCCCTGGACACTTGGCAGGCACAATCATACGCACACATGGTGGACCACTGGAGAGAAATTTCACCTAAACATGTTACAACCAAAATTATTGAGAAATATGGGGGACCTGGGAATCGAACCCAGGTCCCAATACCTGCAAGCCAACTCACCACCAATTGAGCTAGTGCGCGCATCTGTTATTAATATGGAGCATAATTAATATAAGAGAAAGCAAGCGCTATTGGTAGAAAACAAAAATCACGCGCGAATATTCAAACTATCCGGTCATGCTTTGACACGCCAGCTTCATCTTCTCCATCTGCCTGTAAATAAAAACGAATAGCGGGGGTTTTAAACCCCCACTAACTGCAAAACCTGAAAATAGCGATTAGCACATAGGTCAATATAAATTGGGCGCGAGGTGTGGATTGGCTTCGTTTGGATGTCCTGATTCCATTGGCATATGTTTTAAGGGCTAATTTTTCCTTATGAAGGAACCCCTAATTCAAAGCTCCTGAAACCCTAGAAGATGTTAATGGCGTATTTTGATATAGGCGCCATTAGTTCAATTAAATGGTGCTATTAGTTTCAAAACATCATTGTGAGTAAGAATCAATCAACAAAATGCATGAACAATGCTTTAAAAATCAAAACACGATAATGAATAATTTCATGAAAAGTAAGACATCATTCTACCACTTCTTTGGGTATGGAGGCCTGGATTTGATTACAAATGCTTCCTAGTAGTATCAGGAGTGTATTGGAATACTTTTCAAGCCTTGAATCGTCCTCTAGGTGTGAAAACAGTTTCAAGGTTTTTAGGTGAAAGTTGCAAGTTTGTTATTGATTCTCTGCGCAGCTTCTTCTGTCCAATGCTTTAGGTTTCAGTCTTGCATATGTATGTGAGTGGATTAGGTCAAGAAAACCAGCCCATAATCCATGCATTCATGTTTTTGATATTTGATTTCCAATCATATAAAATCCAATCTTTTTCATGCAAATTATGCCAAATATGGAAGATATTGTCCCTTTTGATTGATGCACGAAATATTTAGGTCATAATGAGTGAATTGGCTGCACAAAAAGATTTGAAAAACATGATTTAGTATTTTTCTCATAATTAATTTTAATTAAATGAATTAATAAGATTAAAAATTCAATTAATTAATTAAAAATAAGAAAATAACTCCCTTTTAGCTTAATGGGTCGTGCATAGCCTTTGGGTAATGATTCATGGAAGAAATTGAGGCCCATTAGCATTTTTGAAGCCTTTTGTGCAAAGTTGACATTTCAAAATTCCCAAAAATTTCCCAACTTCTACAAGGCATATCTTGCTCAATTTTTAAGATTTGATCATGTTCTTGGACATTTTGGAGAGGTCTTGAAGTTATTTAACCAATGCCTTTGGTCCCATGTCATTTTGATTTACCAATCTCATGTTATGGTCTTTGACTTAAAATGCCTTTTTTGTTGACTTTTGAAAATGACCTATAATGTTGAAACTGATAACTTTTTGTGAGAGCATTTCTTGGACTTTAAGTGTGAAGATGAGTTGTAGGAAATCTCATTCTCTTCAAAATGAGCTTTGGATGGGATTTTTCTGATAAACCATGAAGAAGTTATGCCCTGGTCAATTTGCAGTTGACTTTTTCAACTGTCCAAAAATAGAAATTTTTGCATCTTGAGACTTTTTGAGCCATGCTTTGAGAATCGTGATCAAGAATTGACAAATGATGTTTGTTGCTTCAAAATAAGATGTTGACCAAAAATTTTGACTTTTGACTGTCAAATGACCATTTTGCCCCTGCAGTTGACTGTGAAGCAATTAGGGTTTTTGACTGTGTAATCTGATGTTGTGAGTCCTGAAACTTGGCATGTGGATGCTTGACATTGTTTATAGGCATGTGAGACTTGATTGGACCCTTGGAAACTTCAATTTCTTTGCCATAACCAAAACCCTAATTTTGACTGTGTTAGGAGGCAATTGGACTGTGCAACCCTTGAGAGATTTTGAACTATCTGAAGATTGATCTTGGCAAATCTTGAAGGATATGGGAGGGAAAATTTTGGGGTACAACACCATCTTTAATGGAGGTTTATTGGTAGCAACTTCAGTTGACGCCAAAGTCTGAGGGACCTCTTCGTAGTTCTGACAAGGCGTTTCTATGAATTCCCCGTCCATCTCCATGTAGCGAAAGGAATTGAGATGACTCACCGTATACTCTTCTTCACCTCGCACTGTGACAATCTTCCCCTTCACCGGATACTTCAGCATTTGATGGAGTGTAGAAGTAACTGCCCCAGCCTTGTGGATCCAAGGACGACCCAACAAGCAAGAATATGATGGTCTGATATCCATTACGTAGAAGGTGGACGCAAAAGTCTGAGAATCAACTTTGATAGGGATGTCCACCTCCCCGTGCACCATTCTTTTTGATCCATCAAAAGCCCTTACCAAAATGTTACTCGGCTTTAGAATCAAACCTTCACAATCCAGAAGGTCGAACGCTTTCTTTGGCAAAACATTCAGTGAGGACCCGGTATCTACCAGCACATGGGCCATAGTGGTGCCCCTGCACTCGATCGAGACGTGCAGAGCATCATTATGAATTCTACCTTTTGGTGTTAGATCCATATCTGAGAAACCCAGCCCATTGTCAGCAGTCAGGCTGGCCACGCAATCTTTGAACTGATTTGCAGAAGTTTCCTGCGGCACATGCGCATTCTTGAGAAATGAAATCAAAGCCTTCGCATGGGCTTCAGAACATAAAACAGGGACAACATGGAGATCTTTGACGAGGTCTGCCCCAGCTGCTCAACTATGTTGTAGTCTCTCTTCTTGTTAATTTTCAGTATTTCCTCTATTTCTTGTTTAGAGGTTTCCATAATGATTTTCCTAGGTGCCTCTCTTCGAGTCGGCTCACCTATAATTTATTTACCCTGAGTCCCAGATGGCTCGGCGACAGAGGTGATAACTGGAGTAGGAATTGGGACAGTAGTTGATGTACTAGCAGACGGAATGACAACAGGTTTGTGGACAGTCAGAGGGGAAATCTTGGGGGAAAAGAGTCTTCCACTTCTTGTGACCTTGCTAGCCCCAACAATATTACTGACATCAATATCAGCTTCTTCATTTTTCAAGTCTTGTTTAACACCATGGTAATACACATCAGCACCATAGTGCCAAGGGACATCCTTATCCGAAGTGTATGGGACGGGACCAGGAACAGTGATTATTAACGGAGCAATTCTTGGAACAGGTTTTCTCGAGGAAACCTTGGAAGGATTGGCGGAAATGGTTATGATGGCAACGTCTTCATTTGGAACCAACAGAATCATAGTCTTCTCAAACAAAATCTCTTTATTATCCAACATGCACTGAACACCTGATTTCAACAAATAACACCCGGAAGGCAGGATCGCACACATGTGGCAACCTTCACCACAACCCAGAAATAAAACGGCCAACAACAAGTTCCTCTTAACCATCATCAGAGGGGTAGAAACTTCGTCGATAGAGGTCACAAACAAATCGGTGTCAACAAAATTAACTCCACAACCATGTTTGGGCATATGAGCAGTTATGACGTTGGGCTTTTCCGGAGCATCAAACTCAATCTCTTTGGCTTCGAGAAAATCTTGCACTTTGTTTCTCAGAGCCCAGCAATCGTTTGTATCATGGCCCAGACTCTCGGAATGGTAGGCGCACCGCATGTTGGGATTGTATCTGGGAGAAGCAGTGTTTGGATTCTTGGGAGCCTCTCTCAAGGTTGCCAAGTTGGACTTTAACAAATGAGGCAGAATTTCAGCCAAAGTCATGTTGATGCGGGTAAACTTCCGTTGTGGTCTTTCCACCCTTTGTTGATTGTTGCATTGTGGAGCAACTGCGGGTCGTGGTATCACTACAGCATTTACCGTTTGACGCTATTCAGATCTGTTTTGGCCCATCGGGTCATAGACTGGACTAGCTTCCTTCTTACCAGTGAAAGGCTTCTTTAACGAACTCGAAGAGGCATCCTTCTGTATCTTACCACTTTGAATGCCAGCTTCTACTCTTTCTCCAGTCAAAATTAACTCAGTGAAACCAGATGACGAGCTCCCGATCAAGTGATTGAAAAACGGACCAGATAGCGTCCCTAGGAACATGTCAACCAACTCCCTATAAGACAAAAGGGGTTGGACTCTTCCAGCCAAGTCTCTCCACTTTTGAGCACAGTCCTTAAAACCTTCACTTGCACCCATGGACATACCCTGGAGCTTAGTACCAGTGAGAGCAAGGTCGGTATTATACTGATACTGCTTGTAAAAAGTAGCAGCAAGGTCTTCCCAGTTTCGGACACTGGCTCCCTCCAACTGATAAAACCATTCAAGCAGAGTCCCTGATAGACTATCTTGAAAGAAGTGCCCCTACAAATTTCTATCAGCAGTATGGGGTTGTATGTTCCTGACATACGAGCGGAGATGGAGTTTTGGCCAGGATACTCCATCGTACTTGGAAAAAACCGAAGCTTTGAACTTATGAGGGATGACCACTCCTGATACCAGCCCCAATTCTCCGAAGTCCAAACCAGGTATTTTCTGAATCTCTATAGCACTCAGACGGTCTTCTAGCTGCTTGTACCTATCCTCAGCAAGAGGATATTTCTCATCATCATTATCTGTATCGTTATCAGAAACTGCATGACTAGGGTTCTTTGCCCTTTCTTGGTTCTCCTCGTCCTTGGATGAGGAGGTCAGATCAGCTGGCTGTCTCAACCTTTCTCCGAATATTCTACCCATGTTCAGAATACCGAACTTCTTTTTCTTCTTCTTCTCTTTCAGAATAAGGGTCTTCAGATCCTCTTCCCCTTTAGCCAGACTTATGAACATCTGTTGGAATTGGGCGTCCTGTGCCTGAAGATCTTTGATGGCTTGCTCGGAAGACATTTCATGCTGAAATAAACAGCGAGAAGATGATAAAACTGTAAGGGTACCTGTAATGATGTGCATGATAATGGTATGCGCATGTAATGATTTCAAAGACTTTGGGAGATTTAAATTTTTAAACCAAAAATAAACAAACTTTATTAGATTAACTTTGAAAGGTTCAACAATGCCTTTAAGGCGTTACAAAGAAGTAAATAAAACAAGATATAAAACTAGAAAAAGCAAAATCAGAAGTACCATGGACGCTTCCTCTTTGTGCTAATGTAGTCATTAATCACTCTTTCTTCCTCGAGCTGCCTGGTGAGCTTCAAAACCTTCCTTTCTTGCTCATGGTACTGTTCCCGGTAAGTGTCCCTCTCATTCTTCAGCTGACTCCACGACCTCTGTAACTCCCCAGGATCAGTGGGCATGTAAGGATAGAGAGTCGTGTAAGGAATGCCTTCTTCGTTAGTGGGATCCACAATCACTGGTAATACGGCCTCATAGGGCATCCCAAGCTTCTGGGCACGAGCTCAGACCCATTGGAGGTAAGGCTGCTGTGATACGGTGGGAAGAACTGACTGTTTTTGGAATGCTAGTTTGCGTTTTGCGTTTTGTATTCGCAAAATGTCGCGGTAAGTAAGAGTCGCCACCGACTTTTATTTTACCCAACAAGGAAAGGAAAAGAAAGCACAAAAAAATTCCTTTTTTGAGATTTTCTGAGTACGGGGGGTAGATTATAGAAAGGGAAGGTATTAGCACCCTTTCTATCTGTAGTTATCTACGGGCTCTTAGGTACTTGCTCATCATTTTCAAAATTGTTTTCTTTGTGCTTGTGGGTTTGAAAAGTTTTTGTTTTAACTTCGATTTAACTCTTTCTTCTGTCCTCAAGATTGTAATGAAGTGTTTTTTGAAAACGTTGTTTGAAAAGGAGTGTAAGTGTAAAAAATTTGTTTTGTTTTGGATGAGCAAGTACTTAAGAACTATCTATCTACTCAAAAAAGGAATCGTTCTATGCTAATTTCCTTTAGACAATGATATCCCACTATTAGTGAGTAGGTAGCACCGTCGTTGGAGTTTGAGGATCAATTCGAATGAGGGATATACGGTCACTAAAGCAATGTTAGGACGCCTTAGCGGTAACCCTAATGTCTTAGATCATCTGTTTGAGGCAACAATATCCGAGGCAACCGTTTTGAGGCAACTATGATCTTTTTAGACAAGAGGGCGACCTCTAAAATACCCTATACTCAATGATCGTGTACGAAGGCAACCAAGTGGGGGTGTACCCTAAGAGTGCGCATGTGCGAATGTGTTATTTTCAGTTATTTTTATCTTTGCACATGTTAAGGGTGATCTAATTTGATTTTAGTTTAAACATTCATTCTTGTCATGCAAACCCTATTATCAAACATCTAACAGTTGTAATTTGCATAAATTAAAGATGCGGAAATTAAATTACAAGGCGTCGGGTATTTACATCGCCAAAAACAACCCTTTGAAAATAAAATAAAGCGGTAAAATATTTAAATGTTCTAATTAATTATTACATACCGGAAGCAGATACATTAATTGGATAAAGAAAAATAAAGCGCGACGCGAAATTTAATCCAATACGAATTAGGGTTTTGACCCTTATAAAAGAAAATTCTTTTTTTGTTGTTGTTTTTATTTTAAGAAAAGAAATTAAATCCTAAATTAAATACTAAATTAGAAATTAAATAAATTAATTAATAAAAAAAATAATAAATGACATATTTTTGGAGTTTTTGATATTTTAAGAAAGAAATTAAAATAATTAAATTATGTTAAAACCTAATTAATTATAATTGATTTTATTTATTTACAAAAATAAATTAAAGTTATTCTAGAATTAAAACCTAATTAATTAATTAAAATTTATTAAAGAAAAATAAAATTCTGAAGTTTAATTGGACAAAATGATATTTTTGTGATTTTTTGATAAAAAGAAAAATTTGTTAATGGTTAGTAATTAATTTAAACAAAATAAAATAATTGAATTAAAATAAATAAAATATGAGAAAAACAGAATGGGCCTGATTATTTGGAGGTGCAGAAACCAATTTGTTGGCCCAATAGCAGCTGATCCAATTGACTTTTGGTGATCCTGTGCACACGCATTGACTGGCTTATGGTGCGCCTTCCAAGCTTGACCACCAGATCTGGCCATTTGGCCATCTGGCGCTTTGAAGAGTGAGGGAGTATGATGGTCCTTTGGTATGAACTTGCACATGATTACCTACAAGAAAATAATATTGGGAAAATGTGGGACCTGGGATTCGAACCCAGGTCCTGAAGGGAAATACACGTTATGCT
The DNA here is from genome assembly GCA_948472305.1 of Vicia faba. Taxonomy (NCBI): domain Eukaryota; kingdom Viridiplantae; phylum Streptophyta; class Magnoliopsida; order Fabales; family Fabaceae; genus Vicia; species Vicia faba. The sequence continues at coordinate 304,824,575 of OX451741.1, forward strand.
TGCCACCACGCTGCTTGTTTTTAATTGTCAATACAATGCAAACAAAAGATAATATAATAAAACAGATTTTATTGGATAAATATAATAAAAAAAACGCGCCAAGATTTGAATGGGCGAGTGGTAGCGTGACATGCCTTCATCTCCTTCATTGAACCGTTGCTAAAAGTTCCAGGACCTATACCTACGGACAGAGGTCCATCACTATAAACCAGGCATCTCTAAAATCCTGTACAGGCCATGGAAATGCATTCTAAAACCATGGTTGAGTTCGTCTCAACCAGCTAATCACAACCATAGCCATTATCATGGCCAATTTTTCCTGAAAATGAAAAACCCCAAAAACAAGAACCAAACCCTAACATTGGTGGATCTCCATATAGATTAGATAAATGCAATTGGTTATTACAAAAAGCTTGCTAATGATTTGTAGATTCAAAATATGCTATTAACTCATATCAACCATGCTTAAATTATAAATTACGAAATCAAGAACAGGGCCATGTTACGAATGACTTAGAGCACGTATGAGGGTCTGAAAGTGCCTGGTTCTGCTTTCTTTCGCTTGTGGTGATTTCTAGGAAGAGATTGAGACACTTGCCAAGCCCTGAAAATGCCTCTATGATTGATTGCGATCTCAAGCTTTTTTCTTGATTTTTGCCAATTCTGTTCTGCCTCTAAAACTGATTTCCAACCCTGATTTTTGTCCCTCTCGCCTCCTTATGTATTGTACAATACATTAGGGTACAAAATTCTGTCCAAATCTTCCTCCATTGATGATTTAATATTTGATTTTGATCCTCCATTAAAGCTTTCCAAATTTGATCCAAATTACATATTTTTGCGTACAATTGCTTTGATACGAGTTTTATGTGATGCAAGCTGTCCATTGAAACCTATAATCATCAAAAGATCTTTGGTTATCAATATTTTTGATTTTATTTGATTTAATTTGGTTTAAAATGAATTAATTCAAATAAAAGTCAAATTAAATAATAAAAATATAATATGAACACATGGCCAAGGCTAGAGCACGTGGGAAATAATGTAAACTCAAAACAAGTGAAAAAGAATGGGCCCATTTGGCAAAATTTGAAGTTTCTGGGATAGTTGACTTTTGGCTATTTTGCAAAAAAGTCCAACTTTGACAATGCATAACTTCTTCAATTTTGACTCTTTGTAGGTGTTCTTGGGATTTTTAGAAAGCTTGATATATCCTCTAACCAACCCTTTTGGTCTCATCTCATTTTGATATTCCATGCTCAAGTTAGAAGCTTTGACAAAAAAGGTGTTTTTGTTGACTATTTAAAATGACCTATAATGTCCAAATTCACAACTTCTTGTGAATGCATATTTTGATCTTCGGGTATGAAGATGGATTATAGGGAATTTCATCCTCTTCAAAATGAGCTTTGGATGGGTCATTTCTCATAATTTATAAGAAAGTTATGCTTGGTCAAAGTTGAGTTGACTTTTCCTACAAAACCCTAATTTAGCAACTTTTGAATCTTGATGAATTGTGAGCAATCCTTGATGAATCATGATCAAAACTTGATAAAATGATAAAATATCCTTAAAAATGAGAATGTTGACAAAAAATCTTTTAGTTTGACTGTATGTAGGTCACAGTTGACTTTTGCCCTAGCATAGTCGATTTTTGGACCTTTGAGAAATTGACTGAGCAAACTACCTCTACAAGGCTTGAAATTTGACATGGATGATCTTGAGAATATATTAGGACATGGGTGAGCACTTAGGGTCACTTGGACGCAAGGATCTTGATGCAACACAAAACCCTAATTTGGGGTAGACTGCCTTAGGAGAGAGCTTGTCTGACCAACTCTTAAGCAACCTTGAGCAACTTGGAGATCTTTCTTGCAATGTTTTGAGAAATATGGGAGGGAAAATTTTGGGGTACAACAACTGCATAGGAAGATAAGTCTTTGGTCCTAACTCTTGGGGGTCAGATTTGTTCACCATGCCCCAAGCTCGTATAAACCTCTGACGATGCTCCTTGACATCCTCCTTATAGTCAAATACAATGTCCTCAAGAAGTAGCTCATGGGGACAATCTCTCCGAGCACGACCAAATTGTCGCAAAGCTAGACAAGGATTGTAAGTTATACCCCCTCTGATTCCAAGCAACGGAATATTAGGGTATCCCCCACAACAGTCAATAACAGCAGTGTCTTCCATAGCCCGGGAACACCAAAGAATATCTATATGAGCAAGTGACATTATTCTGTCGGACCAACCCAAACCTTCTTCGTTCTTCAGCACATACTTAGGGAGGTGAGAAATAAACAACCTAGAAAGAAACGACATGCAACACATAAGAGTCCCTCTTCTCCTCACGATACGAGTATAGAGGGCATGCAAGATATCTCCAAGCAAGGTAGGCACAGGGTTGCGAGAAAGGAAAATCTTGACAGCATTCACATCTACAAAGGAATCTGGATTTGGGATGAGAACCAAACCATAGATAAGGAGAGCTAAAACATCTTCAAAAGCCTGAAAATCCAAATTATCCCAGAATAGCTGAGCCTAGTCTATCAGAAATTTGGCTAGAAAGCCTTCGACCCCGCTTCGTGTTTCCCAATTGGATACTACATCAACCAGTTTCAAATGCAGAGTTGAGGCAATGTCTTCCTGTCTAGGAACTTCTTCCATACCTGTGAAGGGTACCTGTTCAAGGATGGATATGCCCAATAGGTGAGAGAACTCTTCCAAGGTGGGAACCAGCTGGTAATCTGGAAAGGTAAAGCAATGATGCACGGGATCGAAGAACTGAAATAGTACGCTCATCATCTGCTCATCAAGATTTAAAGTAACCAGGATGAGAAGTTGACCGTGTCTCTTAATGAACATAGAAGTCTCAGAAACTCTTGAGGCTAGCTCTTTAAGTTGGGCAGGTACTTGCATAAAGTTGACTCGGATGGTATTTCTATGCACAGAAGCCATAATCTGCAAAACAGATCAAAGATAAATTCCCTTGGTCTTTGAAATGGTTAGTGTAATGAAGTATGAATGCCATGTTATGATGCATGATGTCATGGTAAACCACAGGTATAGCAAACACAGATATGGCAAACACAGTCAAATCACATAAAACCCTTTGGTTTAAGGCTTGCATGAGGTCAAAGGTATAGTACCCTCATGAAGTTAAGTTGGTTTCAACCTGTCCTAGAAAAAGTAACCGGGTTCTAGAGGATCTCAATATCACTGACCATCCTCTGTCGGTCATGGTTTCAGCTCACACAATCTTTTCTTGTGGCCAGAACTATCTCGAGAGTGTGGTCTCAATGAGTGTAGCATCGAGTATCAACCATTTCCCAGCTTTACACCAAGGCCGGATATCTCACTACTTTCTAATGGCCAAGTTGGGAAATTAAAGGTTCTAAGGTCAGTTGATGCTTAACGATACCACATAGCGGCCCCGTATTCTCCTCGTTTCTCCACAAGGGATACCGGTACCAACCAATGTGCCACATCAACATAGCTACTACTTCAACCATATCGGTCTACACTGTACAGTTCCCTCACAGCCTATTGCTACTTACCTAAAAGGTATCCCCAAATCCGAGTTAGGATTTATAGCAACCCCAAACAAAAAACCCTTAAAAGTAAAGCAAACAAAGCAACCAAGAGAATTAATTATGATGAACTAGGTCATAAGGTATACCCCACTTATTAATTCCCCAGCAGAGTCGTCAGTTCTGGAGAAACGGTGGTAGAACCGACTACTTTGAAATGCTAGTTTGTGTTTTGCATTTTGTGTTCGCAAAATGTCGCGGTAAGCAAGATTCAGCTCCAACTTTTATTTCATCCAATCGGAAAGGAAAAAAGTACATAAAACATCCTTTTTCGAGATATTCTGAGTATGGGGGGTAGATTATAGAAAGGGAAGGTATTAACACCCTTTCTATCCATGGTTTTCCATGGGCTCTTAGGTACTTTCTCATCTTTTAAAAATTGCTTGTGTATGTGCTTTGTTTTTTGAAAATGTTTTACTTCGTGATAACCCTTGTATCAGTCCTCAAAGGTGTGACGAAGTTGTTTTTGAAATTTTTTTTGAAAAGTGTAAGTGTGAAAAGTTTTGATTTGAGCAAGTACCTGCTAACATCTACCTACTCAAAAAAAGACCGTTTCTATTCTCTCTTCCTTTAGACAGTGCTATCCTACTATTGAGAAATAGGTAGCACCGTCGTTGGAGTTGTAAGGGTCAATTCGAAAGGGACGTACGATCACTAAAGAAATGTTAGGATACCTTAGTAATAACCCTAGAGTCTTAAGATCATATTCGAGGCAGCATTTCAGAGGCAACATCCGAGGCAACATCCAAACGAGGCATTTGATCTTTTTTAGACAGAAGGGCTACCACTAAGACACCATATGCTTAATGATCGTTTACCGAAGGCAACCGAAGTAAGAGTATACCCTAAGAGTGATATGTGTGAGCGATTAGTTTCAGTTATTTATCTTTGCACATTAGGGTTTTCTAACTGGATTAATTTGTCATGCATTCTTGTCATACAATCCTATTAGCATACATCTAGACAGTTAAATATTTGTAGGGATTAAAAATGCGAGAAAGTAAATCTACGCTATTACAAGGCTTCGGGGAGGGGGAATAATTTCATAGCCAAAAAACCGGTTAAAGCGGTAAATAAAAAGCCCTAGATTAAACTATTACAAACCATGAGCATTTACAAAAAATATTGGTAAAAATAATAATACGCGCGCGATGAATTGAATGCGGAGGAACTAGGGTTTCGACCCTTTGACTAATCCTAATTGCGATTGATTAAAAAAAGTTTTTGTTATTTAAGAAAGTAATGAAATAGTTAAATTAAGAAGAAAATCCTAAGTTCTAATTAATTTTAAATTAAGAAAAATAAATTAATTCAATCTAAAACCTATTTTTGTATTTTTATTTTATTTGAGAAAGAAAGAAAAATTAAATCAAGAATTGTCCTAATTTTCTTATTGAATTTTGATTATGAAGGAAATTAAAGTTGCCCTAAATTAATTAAACTACTTAATTAGAAAAACATTTATTGAGAAAATAAGTCTTTTTTTGTGATTTTTGGTTGATTAATTTTAGAAAATAATTTTGATGTTGATAAAAAAACAGAATAATTAAAGAAAAGAAATTAAAGAAAATAATGGAAATAACCGAGTGGGCCTGCTGTCAGCAGATCTGGTTCTGGCTGATGGATTAGAAGATGGTGACCCTCAGAAGATGGGGGCGCTGGATCTGGTCCGGGCTGGTGGATCAGAAGATGTTGCTCTTCAGAAGATGAGGTGCACTGGACTTGATTCTGGCTTATGGATCCAGAAGGTGATGCGCTGGATCTGGTCCTGGCTAGTGGATCCAGAAGGTGATGGTCCTCAGAAGGTGCACGTGCTGGCTCTGGTGAAAACAATGGAGAAAATGCCAAAATCTCACGCCTAGGATCGAACCCAGAACAATGAACTTCTGACTTCCTTCTTCTGACCAACTGCGCTGGATGTTAACTTGTTAGTATAATAAAAACAAATAATATATCAAAACAATAGGTTTCTGGCCAGAATAACGCGCCAGAATTTGAATCATCCAATCAGGTTGTGACACGCTATTGTCTTCTTCCATGGAACCGTCATTTTAGGTTCTGAACCTTTACCTACAGACGCAGGCCTATTGCTGCAACCTTTGTCATTCAAGAATCAAGCATATGCAATATAAATTCAGTTGGGGACAATGGATCAGTTGGGTTTGAAATTCTGATCATCATGGTACCCATTATCCTGTCTAATTTCTCTTGAAAACCAAAACCCCAAATTGGAGCACTAAACCCTAACAATGGCAAAAGCTTATTCCTGCACTGTAACTCAAATCAAATTATCCAAAAACATTGCAAACATGATGATGAATACAAATACGTGATTTAAACATGCTGAATATGCAAGAATTACAGCAATTGAAGGTGGATAATTTTGCAAACCGTCAGAGTGATAGGCAGTGATTATGGATGTTCTGATGCTTATGAACGATTGGGAATGTTTCCTGAGACGTCCTGGAACATGTTGCTAGCCTTGAATTGTTCTCAAAGATCCTTTTTTCTGAAATCAGAACTTCACTTTTTGCAAAGATTTTTTAGTGTTCTTCTTACAGTCTCGGGCCTCCAGCCTCCTCATTTTGATCTGCCAAGCATTCTTATATAACCTAGAGTGAATTAGGTTAATAAACTTTGATTAAATCTTTGCATTTATCCAAGATTTGATTTGATTTTCAATGTATATGATATCTTTCCATTTTCATGCCAATCATGCCTTTCTTGTATCAATTGCTATTGATATGATTTGATTCTGATACGCCAGCACTATGAGCTCGTGATCCTGTTCACAAATCCAAACAAAATAAATATTTGCTATTATTTACCAATTATTTGATTTAATTCAATTTTTAATAAATAAAAAACAAAATAAAATAAATAATGAATCAAATAAAATGTGAATGGATAATTGGGTCGTGTACCATGGTATATTTGAGGTGCAAGCATAAAAAGTTGGGCCCATTTAGCAAAAAATGCAAATTTGAACACATTAGACTTTTGGCAATTTCGCAAAAATGGTCAACTTGGCCAATGCATAACTCTCTCCATTTTGACCCTAGAGAGGTGTTCTTGGACATTTTAGAAATCTTAGGATGTCTTGTAAGCAACCCTTTTAGTCTCATATCAATTGAGTCTTCCATGTTCATGTATGAAGCTTTGACCCAAAAGGTGTTTTTGTTGACTTTTCAAAAGGACCTATAATGTCAAAATTCATATCTTTTTGTGAGTGCATATGATGAGCTTGGGAGTTGAAGATGAATTGTAAGGAATTTCATCCTCTTAAAAATTATCCTTGGATGGGTCATTTGTGATAAAGTATGAGAAAGTTATGCTTGGTCAAATTTGAGTTGACTTTTCCTGCAAAACCCTAATTTAGCAACTTTTGAGTTTTGGTGAATTGTCAGCAATCCTTGGTGAATCATGATCAACCCTTGAACAAATTATGAATGATACTTCAAAATGAGGATGTTGACCAAAATACTTGATGTTTGACTATATGTGGGCCACATTTGACTTTTGACCTAACATTGTCGATTTTTAGGCCTTTGAGCAATTGACTGAGCAAACTTCCTCTGCAAGGCTTGAAACTTGACATGGATGATCTTGAGAACATATTAGGACAATGGTGAAAATTTTGGATCCTTTGGACTCAAGCATGTTGATGCAAAATGAAACCCTAATTTGAGGTAGACTGCCTTAGGAGAGAGTTTGTCTGGTCAGCCCTTGGACTTCCTTGAGCAATTTGACGACCTCGCTTGACATGTATTGAGCAATATGGGAGGGAAAATTTTTGGGTACAACAGGTACCTACTTTTCTTGGAGATATATGGAATTCCCTCCACACTCGTACTATGAAGAAGCGAGGAACTCTTATGTGTTGCATACCTCTACTATCTAGGTGGTTTATTTCGCACCTGCCCCAATCAGTGATAAAGAAATAACAAGGTTTGAGGTGGTCTCAAAGGTTGTTGTCACTCGATCATTCAGATATGCATTGGTATTCTCGATCTCAAGAAGATGTCACTATTATTGACCACTGTGGGGAATTCCCTAATTTACCGCTCCTTTGTATAAGAGGGGACATAACTTATAACCCTTCTCTAGCTCTTAGTCAGTTTGGTTATGATCGAAGGGACGGGCCTCATGATATGCTCAACAATATTGATAGCGAGACTTTGGGGCACAAGAATTTCATTCCTCTAGAGCCTTACCTCAGATGGGTGCGGTCTCATGTTCAAAATATTAAAATGCCATATCCTGCTATCCTACCAGTGATTGTAGAGGCTGTTGTTGAATAGGATGTTCCTCATACCGTTCTTTATCCCGATATGCCAACTGACCTCTGTAGCGGTAAAAATGTTTAATACTAAGCCATTGGATTGACTTGACTTATATAGATCAAAATAAAAATCGCTACCGCGCTTTATTGTTTCCAAAGGAATGGGAAAAGAGTGAATAGCCCAAAATAGGGGGAAAGATTCAAGGTAAGGGGGTTGGTTATGAAAAGGGAAGGTATTAGCACCCTAAACATCTACGGTACTCCGCAGGAACCTCTTTGTAAAAATCTGTATATTTTGGCTATAAAAGTGTTGTATGTAAAAATGGATGGTGGAGGTGGGAAAATAAATATGTTTCTTAGGATTTTTGCACCCGCCGCATTTGCGAACCTTTAGTGCCTACATACCACCTTTTCGTGAAATAAGGGATCAGGGTACACGTAGTTCCTCTTTAAAAAAAAACAAATGTGTTGGTTAATTTTATGAGATAAAACATCATCGTCATTGTCCGTGTGGAAAAGATACCTACTACCCACAATCATGAGAAAGGAGAATTTGCATCATCTCAAAGTGGAGGATATGTCTTGGATTTTAAAATCAACAATGCCTCACTCAACACCCAAGTGGAAAATATCTTTCTTCACTACATATTGTATAAGTATAGTTGTTTGCATCACTACAAGGATTGACAAGAGTTCAATCTTTTTTTGAGAAAAGTTTAAAGATAAAAGTCAAAGTGGCCAAATGGTTTGAAATGATATTGATTGACTTTTAGTCTTCTCACAAAAAGGATGTCAAATTATTATTAAGTTTATTGGAGTTTATTTATGAAAATGTTTGAAAATGCATGAACCTAAGTCCAAGTTTATTATGAAAGTGGTTCAAGTTTAAAACAAGAAGGGTTTTCAAAAGGAGGGAGAAGATTTTTGAAATTTAAGAAGATGGGAGGAGAAGAAGAGGCTATCTTAAAGCATAAGGTAAAAGTTAGGGATAAGAACCATCTAACCAATAAGAAGCCAATACTTGACACTATGAGCCAAGATAGAATTCCCATTCTTTGGATTGAAACCAAACAAGCCAAAATACTAGACCTCTTGAGAGAACAAAACTTCAAGTATATTAAGTCTTGACAAAAATTGGGTAGAGTAACGGCTGTATACGGGTGAATTCCATATTACAAACAAAGGGTGTAATCACAATAAACTGCACATAAAACAAACAAACAACCCAATGTCTTGAGGTAAACCTCAAGAGCTCCAGACAAAATAATCAGATAAGATCACAAGGTCTCCAATCATAGGCCAAGGTTTCTAATCCAAAGTCCAAAAAGTCCAATGCTTCATAATTCCAAGGGTAGTAATCAAATAGTCCAAGTATCATTAAATATTTTTAGGGTTTATGTTAATTATTAGGTGTCTTCAAAAGAAAAGAAAAGCTCAAGTGAGCAAAATAAAAAAATGACAAGAATATAAAGGGGCTCAAGTGAGCAAAGATGAAAAATAGCATGAAATGTAAATGTTAAAAGTAAATGGTGCATAAAGTAAAGAGTATAAAATAAAAACACAAAATAAAATCAATTATTAGTGATTAGTGGTTAGTTGGATGATCATCTTGAAACTTGCATTTGGAACTCATTAGAGGATTGGTAGAACCAAAGCCTCCACACAACAAGTTACATTTGCTTTTTGTCAAGTATATCATCCATTTGAAATCCTTATGAGTATCATTTAATAATCAACGATGTTTAGGTGATCCGCATTGACCAAAGGTGTTGTAGATCCATTAGAGGATTGGTGGAACCAAAGCCTCCACACAATGAATCTCAAGGTTATTGGATCAAAGAGATCAAATTAACATACTTGGGCTTGCAAAAATAATTTTGGGCCACAAATGATCATTTATTCAAATCGGGACAAAATTTAGCGCTATGTTAAGCAATCGTAAGTGGACTTATATAGAAGCCGCACCAATTTTGAGGCCGGTCAATAGCAATCTATGCACCATTTATTTTGAGACATGATATAGAGATCATGCTCCAACAACATTTAGTGCAATAAGAAGAGGATGAGATGAAAAGGGGTGGGAGAGAATATACAAACCACTTTTGGATTAAATTTAATCAAACTATTTTTAAAATCATTCATCCATTTTTGTGGAGTTAGACTCAACACCATGGATCCAATGATGTTAATAAAGTTCATGATAAAAAATTTAACCCAAGATCAGCCAGAAAATAATCACAAAATAATATTACATTTTAATATATACAAAAAGGTTTAAAAATAATGTTTAAAAATAGAAATAAAAGAGAAAAATGTCAACTATGTTCAAATTAATCAAGAAATAAAAAGTAAGACCATAGAAAAATAAAAAATGAACTAAAATAATTTTATAAATTTTTTGGTAATTTTTTAAAGTCAGAAACTATTTTAAAATTTAAAGAAATGGGTGAAATAAACAAAAAATGAAAAAAAAAATAGCAAAGTCAGAAACAAAAATAAAATAAGGTCACCAATATTTGTCACAATATCATTGGATCATTCCATAATTTTTTTCAGAATTTAAAAATGCATAAAAGTATTTTTAAACATTTAAAACAATTCCAATAAAGTGTAAATTTTTAAAAAATACCAAAACACAAAATTAAATTTTGAAAAATTAAAATTAGAAAGAGAATAACCAAAAATATTTTTTGTAATTTTTTCATATTTTTTGGACTAAAAATGAATTTTCTATGATTTTTTGAAGTTTAAAACAATTAAATATAAAAAATAAAAAAAGAAAATAAAAGTAAAAAATATGTGGACCATTGGATGAGAGTCAAAACGCGTTAGTAATCAAATCCAACGGATCTGGCGCGTTATGCATATCATGGTCATTAGTGAATAAAGAACTGAATCAGAAATAAAATCAGAATTCAAAAACAACAAGTGACGTGCCATCATTGGTTGGAAGATGACACGTTTGTCATCTTCAACCTACAACCAACGTGAATTACAGGTCTCTCAAACTGTAAAATCAGAAGCTCAGACCTACGTCATTCGCTTCGTCTCTTCAAGACGAAAACAACCACACCCTCACGCCAAATTTATATAAATTGTAGCTCAAGCAATTTGGAAAGAAATTTTTGAAAAGGGATTTGAAATTTCATGGTCAAAATGTGTTTCCAGTAAGAAGTAAGTGTTGCGACTAGAACTAGGGCAATGAGAGCATCACAATGATATCAAAGTTTTGAAGAATTGATGAAGGAATCTACCTATTGAAGTTGAGTTGTAGAGCTCTGAAACTGGACTTCTATGGAGCAATATAGGGCACGATTCTTGAATATAATTATATGGTTAGCTTCAGGGAAGATCAATGAAGGTGAATTGATGAAAAAATTTGATTAAAAAAGGCTTGAGAATGAGTTTCGAAGTTGCTGAATTCTGAGTTAGGGAACAAGTTTGGCAGGGTGATTATGGCTATCCAAGCTTGAGAAAACGATGAGATAGTTCATGTATTTATAAGATAAGAAAATGTGATCAAAAGGAAGAGTGAATGATTCATTTTGGAGGGAATTCGTGCAAACCTGATGCACGAGTGAAGTGTGATCTAATTTTCACCAAAACTTATCTAATCCTTGCGTTTTGAGGTGCTAAACAAATCTGGAACTTCACTAAACATGTTTAGAAGCAAAAACACGTGGAAAACTTTGGATTAGAGGCCACATTATGGATTTCAAAATTCTGACTTGGTGAGAAATTCAGTTTCAAAGTGCCAACTTCTGACCAATGGCATTTTCAACTCAAGGGGTCTTAGGGCATGATTCTTGATGCTTTAGAAAGGCGAGGTTTCAAGATTTGCAATGGATAAATAATGGAATCAAATGGATGCTTGATCTGAAAGTTGTGTTGAGTCAAAGTTGAGGAAAAAGGGTTGACTTTCCATACTTAGAAATATTTCAAAATTTTCTTCAAAAGTGACCTATAATGTCTTACATCCAAACATAGCCTTCCACTTGGAATTTGCTCTTGACCAAAAAAGATGGCATGAAGTAGATCTCTTGAATGACATTTTGAAACTTGAACCATTCACAATCTCTAAAAATTGAGAAAGTTATGACTTGTTGAAGTTGGCAAAATTTCATAAAATGACCTATAATCTTTAGTATCCTTAAGGCAACTTCCATCCATTTTCTAACTTTGCACATAAAAGAAGGAATAAACTTCACATCTTCAAGATTATTATGGAAAAATAATGGGATCAAGGTGATAAAAATTTACCAGGTTATGATCATTTGAAGTCAAACTTGAGAGATTGGGGGTTCATCTAGAGGACTTATAATCTTTCTTCATTATCAAGTTTCTTCCACATGAAAACTACTTGGAACTTTTGAAGTGATTTGTTGATATCCCTTTGAAGAGAATTATGTCTTTGGAATCAATCAAAAATACTAAAATATGGGCAAGATATACTCCTTTGAATTTCGAAACCCTAACTCCTAGATTAAGAAACATGCCTTGAGGAACTTTGACAATTTTGAACAAACTTCTTGTACCAAAACAAATGCTTTGTAAATATAAGTTGTTGGGGATGATAATAAGAACTCATAGCAACCACAACCATTCCATATCTTGATAATTGAGAGAGATATGCACTTGTGACCAATGGGAACAAAACCTTGTCCAACCATGACTATTTTTCAATCAACCCCTTGTTCTTTTTGGATCAAATCATGATAACTTGGAAATGTAGTGAACCAAAATAACCTTGCCATGACATCCCTTCCAAAAAAAATTCAATGGTGAGGTTTGAACTTCTCAAGCTTAATTTACTAGGTCATGGAAATAAACTCATGAACCCATGGAGCAACTTGCTGAATCTTATTGCCTTTACCTACATGAGTAACAAGAAAGAAAATCCAACATTGCATTTCATTAATTAAAAGAAGAAATCAAGACAAAAATATTCATGATCACAAAAGAACAAAAGTCAAGGTGCTTGGTGATTTCCTCAAAGAGCAACGTTAAGTATAGGGAGGGGAACCAAGAATTCTAATGTGATCTTGTTGTGATTGAATCAAAATGGTATGATGAACAGATCTTAGGGGAAAAAATTGGGGTACAACAGCTGCCCTTATTTAAGTTTCTTCTATCCGGAGAAATGAAGGTTAAAAATCTTCGTGTCGACACGATCAAAGATACTTAAATATAAAACAAACCTTATTTTTAGCCCTAAGATGCCATGAAAATGTTTATGATCATGAATGCATATGAACAAAACCAAAGAGACACAGAACACCTCTAGGGATGTAACAAGGATAAAGAAACAAGACAGCGACCCGACCTAGAGGGGATGGTAAAATGGTCAAAGGATACACCAACTCCTACTGGAGGTAAAGTTACCAACGTTCACTAAAGGTAGAAAGAGGAAAGAAATAACAACACCAACGTTCACTGACGGTGAGCTACCAACGTTCACTGAGGGTAGCCGGAAAAGAAATATCATAGCATCGCCATTCACTGACGATGAACTACCAACCTTCACTGAAGATAGCAAAATGATAACAAACACCAACTTTCACTGATGGTGATCTACCAACTTTCACTGAAGGTAGAAAGAGAATATATCATAGCACTGTCGTTCACTAACGATGAACTACCAACGTTCACCGAGGGTAGCAAAAAGATAAAAAAAACACCAACTTTCACTGATGGTGATCTACCAACTTTCATTGAAGGAAGAAAGAGAATATATCATAGCACCGCCTTTCACTGACGATGAACTACCAACATTCACTGAGGGTAGAAAAAAGATAACAATCATCTACGTTCATTGCCAATGACCTACCAACTTTCACTGAAGGTAGAAAGAGAATATATCATAACACCGCCGTTCAATGACGATGAACTACCAATGTTTACTGAGGGTAGCAAAAAGATAACAATCATCGATGTTCACTGCCAATGACCTACCAACTTTCATTGAAGGTAGAAAGAGAATATATCATAGCACCGTCGTTCACTGACGATGAAATACCAACGTTCATTGAAGGTAGCAAAAAGATAACAAACACCAACTTTCCTTGATGGTGATCTACCAACTTTCACTGAAGGTAGAAAGAGAATATATCATAACACCGCCGTTCACTGACGATGAACTACCAACGTTCACTGAAGGTATAAAAAAGATAACAAGTTTCCCTAAAATTCTGGCATTTCTCCTGGGACGGGTCTCAAATTCTTATTTAACCAAGGCACTTTGCCTGGAAAGGGTAATATGTAAGACGTATCAAAAAAGGGACTTCCACTTGCGAAGATTTCACAGTGAGCTATTTCTGCGAATTTGAAAGTCTTGCCATCCACTGGCGTAAACTGACGACGGACTGCAAACTATCCACTCATAGAGGAGATAGAAAAAAAAAGTTACGTCGACTTTTACGGGGAAGCACAAGTTGCTCAAATAAAGAGACCTACTACTTGTTGTCATGGAGGATTGTAAAAAGAAATGACTTTCTGGGGATAGGAATATGGCTTCCTGGGGAAAAATATGACTTCCTGGGGAAAGAACTATGACTTCCTGGGGAAATGCCATGATATTCCTGCTGAGGAGATAAAGTCTTCTCGTGAAAAATAAATGCACAAACCAAAACTCGAAGCTTTCAGAAATCCAAAGTAAATAACATTGTTGTGGAACCACAGATTCAAACTGGAAATAAACTAGGATGAAACAGTCAACCAAAATATATCCTTTGAGAAATAAACTCAAGAGGGAAAACCAAATCCATCCAAACAAGGAGCTGTACAGGAAGGATAAAGAAAAAATCTTCCACGAGGGACAACTCCGTGGGTACATTGAAAGAATATATGCTTTCTGCTTAAGGCCAACACTCTATTGAAGAGAGGACAACGTAACTCTGCAAAACAGGGTGATATGTCAACAAAAATATTAAAAAATGTCAATCCATAATGATTTGCCAATTTTAGCTATGCATGATGTATGTATGAATGTATGAGTGTTATCGTGTGTATGCTGACAAAACAGATATACAACACTGGGAGTAACAAGGCAAAACCAACTCAGGCACGAACAACACTCGGCTAAACCACATCCAGGATGATCATTCCAAGAAAAAGTAAATGGCAACTGAGGAAACAAAACCTACTTCCTGCTTTAGCTTTACTAGGGAGAAACATAATATGGAAGTAAACAAAACAAAGTGACAGAATAGTACAAATATAGGGATGGAACATCCTTCTTCAAGCTTCGCTGGGTAAACAAATGTTTTCAAAAGTAACACTTCTACTGGGGATTGCAAAACCAGCCTCAAGTAAAGCAGATGGACACCAAATCATCAAAACATTCACTGGGGAATTCAGGCCTACTTCATTGGGGAGGTTAACACCACATCCTCAAAGGGAAAACCACAATACGTTCTTCACTAGAGAAACCAGGGACCTGCATTCTTCAAGAGTGATTATTGTACCAACTTCTCGAGAAAAAGAACTTCCATTAGACCGAACGAAAACTTCACTGGAGAAATCTCGGATTGAAACTTCACATTATGAAAACTCAGAAAAGAGGAGAAATGAATCCAAACTTCACCGAGGATACCGGAGTCACGAACCCAATACGGAGAATCATCCTGAGTAAACCTTACCGAGGGGAACAAAAACTTCTTAAAACAAACTGGAGTTTGTCCATTCCTGGGATCACCATTTTTTTGTTTTTTTTCGCATCACAAATTCTAAAGTAAAAGCAAATTGTTAATTCTTTTTGAAAAATCGATTTAGTTATTTAATCTTTTTCTTTGAAAGTTATTATAAATAATAAATGGAGTCTTTGCAAGCTAAATAAAATAAGAAATACAAAGAATTGGGTAAACTCAAATTTCATTAATAGAATGGTAGTCTGCGAATGTCGAGACTCCATGGATAATTACAAAGTTCAGAAAATGGTAATATATAATGGAAAAGATACATTGAGATACAATGACCACTATCCCCTCTACCAACTTTTGAAATCCTGAGCAGAAACTTCTGTTGAAGTTGTGATGAGAATCCGAGAAGATTGTTGCTCCAATGATCAAGTCTTGCATGATGTAGTTACTTGCCAAGAAAGTCCTTAAATTTTTCCTAAACTGCCCTTGTGGGTTTTCAGCTTAGCATGAAATTATTCTGTTTATGTCTCTAATTTTTGCCTAGACCGCCCTTTCGGGTTTTCGGCCTACCGAGATGCTCTTTTTTGCCTAAGCCGCCCTTTCGGGTTTTCAACTTAGCGAGCTGTTATTTTGTTTCTTTAGGAGAAGTATTTCTTGACTGCATCAACATTCATGGGACGTGGGAAATCCTCGCCATCCATAGTTTCAAGAATTAATGCACCGCCAGAGAAGGATTTCTTAACAATATATGGGCCTTCAAAATTGGGAGTCCACTTGCCCCTAGAATCAGCGTTGAAAGACATGATCTTCCTGAGCACGAGGTCGCCTTCTCTGAATTTACGAGGTTTGACCTTCTTATCAAAAGATTTATTCATCCTTTTCTGATATAATTGTCCACGACATAAAGCTGTCATCCTCTTCTCTTCGGTCAGATTCAATTGGTCAAACCGGTTCTGGACCCATTAAGCCTCTGACAGCTTGGTTTCCATTATCACGTGCAAAGAGGGAATCTCAACCTCGAATGGGAGTACAGCTTCCATTCCATACACCAGGGAGAACTGAGTTGCTCCTGTTGAAGTGCGGACAAATGTTCGATATCTATGCAAAGCAAAAGGGAGCATTTCATGCCAATCCTTATAAGTAACGACCATTTCTGGATAATCTTCTTGATATTCTTATTAGCAGCTTCAATAGCCCCATTCATCTTTGGCATGTACGAAGAGGAATTATGATGGACAATCTTGAATTCTTCGCACAGTTCTGTCATCATTTTATTGTTCAGATTCGATCCATTATCGGTTATAATTCTGCTTGGCACACCATACCGACATATACGATTATTCTTGATGAAACATATAACCACCTGCTTAGTAACATTAGCATATGAAGCAGCCTCCACCCACTTGGTGAAGTAATCAATTGCTACCAAGATAAAATGGTGTCCATTCGAAGCTTTGGGTTCTATCATCCCAATCATGTCAATACCCCACATAGAGAAAGGCCACGGGGAGGAAATCACATTGAGAAGTGTCGGAGGCACATGGACCTTGTCTGCTTAAATCTGGCATTTATGACACTTCTTTGCAAATTTATAACAATCAGATTCTATTGTCAGCCAATAGTAACACGCCCTTAGAATCTTTTTAGCCATCAAATATCCATTGGCATGAGTGCCAAATGAACCTTCATGAACCCCATGCATCAACATGTCTGCTTCGTGTCTATCCACGCATCTGAGCAAGACCATGACATAATTTCTTTTATACAACACATTTTCACTAAGGAAGAAACTGCCAGCCAATCTTCTCAGTGTCTTTATATCATTCTTTAATGCACCGATCGGGTATTCTTGAGTCTGAAGAAAATGCTTGATATCATGATACCAAGGTTTTTCATCTCCTACCTCCTCTGTTGTAAACACATGAGCGGGCCTATCCAGTCGCCGAACCATAATTCGAGGTATATCATTCCAAGTATTCACTTGGTACATAGAAGTCAGAGTTGCCAGAGCATCCACCATCTGATTTTCATCTCTAGGAATGTGATGGAATTCAACTTTATTGAAAAAGGGTAACAATCTTCTAGCATAATCTTTGTAAGGGATCAAGCCGGGGTGACGAGTATCACATTCTCCTTTTAATCTGATTTATTACAAAAGCTGAATCCCCATACACATCTAGATTTTTTATTTTGAGATCAATAGCTTCTTCGATACCCAAGATGCGAGCCTCATATTCTTCCATAATATTAGTACAATCGAATGTTAACCTTGCAGTAAAAGGAATGTATGATCCATGTGGAGTGACAATCACAATGCCAATTCCTTTACCATAAGCATTCACAGCTCCATCAAATATCATACTCCAACGAGATTCAGGGTCGGTACCTTCCTTAGGCAATGGTTCATCATAATCCTTCCCTTTCAGGAACATCACATACTCATCGGGGAATTCATATTCTACAGACTGATGATCCTCCACTAGTTGGTGAGCAAGATAATTTTCCAACACACTGCTTTTAATAGCTTTTTGAGTGCGGTATTCGATATCATATTCAGATAGCAACATCTTCCAGCGGGCAATTCTCCCAGTAAGAGTGGGCTTTTAAAAAATGTACTCGATTGGATCCATTTTGGAGATCAACCTAGTAATGTGATTCAACATATACTGTCGCAAACGCTTTTCCGCCCATGCCAAAGCACAACATGTCTTTTCCAGCATGGAATACCGCGACTCACAATCAGTGAATTTTTTACTGAGATAATAAATGGAAAACTCCTTCTTCCCTGTTTCATCCTGTTGTCCCAGAATACAACCCATGGATTTATCTAACACTGTCAGATACATAATCAACGATCTTCCTTCAACGGGAGGGAGAAAGATAGGAGGTTCAAGCAGATATTCTTTAATACTTTTAAATGCCCTTTAGCAGTCATCCGTCCATACACAACCTTGATCTTTCTTTAACAACTTAAAGATCGGTTCACATGTTGCAGTCATGTGGGAAATGAATCTGGAAATATAATTCAAACGCCTGAAGAAACCTCTGACTTGCTTTTCAGTGTTTGGCGCTGGCATCTCTTGAATTGCTTTGACTTTATCATGGTCAACTTCAATTCCTTTCTGGCTAACTATGAAACCCAACAATTTTCCTGATCGAACACTGAAGGTGCATTTATTTGGATTCAAGCGGAGACGATACTTCCTCAAATGATAAAACAACTTCAACAAATCTTCTACATGCCCTTCTTCAGTATGGGATTTGTAAATTATATCATCAACATATACTTCGATTTCCTTGGGCATCAGATCATGGAATAGGATTGTCATAGCCCTCTGGTACGTTGCACCGGTGTTCTTTAATCCAAAGGGCATCACTCTGTAACAGAATGTTCCCCATGGTGTGATAAACGTTGTTTTTTCCATGTCCTCCAGAGCCATTCTTATTTGATTATACCCAGGAAATCCGTCCATGAACAAGAATACTTTGAATTTTGATGTGCTATCCACTAACATATCAATGTATGGCAATGGAAAATCATCTTTTGGACTAGCTTTATTTAGATCTTTGTAATCTACGCACATGCGGAAATTTCCGTATTTTTTTGGTACTGAGACAATATTGGCTATCCATTGAGGATACACTGACGTCACAAGAAAACCAACATTAATCTGCTTTAGAACCTCCTCTTTGATTTTCACTGCCATATCTGGGTGAGTTCTTCTCAATTTTTGTTTAATTGGCGGACACTCTAGCTTCAATGGCAAACGGTGCTCTACAATATCTGTATCTAGACCAGGCATATCTTGGTAAGACCAAGCAAAAATATCCACGTACTCTTTCAACAGCTCAATCAACCTGCTCTTCACATCAGGATGCAGCAATGCTCCAATCTTGACTCCCTTCGGATCTTCTTCTAAACCCAAATTAATCACTTCCAATGGCTCTTTATATGGATGAATGGTATTTTCCACGTGCTCAACAACCGTGAGACCTCTTCTGGAATCTCATCATAATCTTCTTCTTCAGCCCCATACACAGGACATTCAAAGTTGGGAGAGTGTGCAGGGTCATTGTATTCAACGGGTTTTTTAATTAATCTACAAATATGATTTATGATTGCCTTTAGAAACTCACATATAAAAAAAGTGATCATGCATATTGAATTTCAGTTATTATTTATTTTGAAAGTTTTTTTTCTTCTTTTTTTTTATTCCCATTTTCCGAGAAAAAGTAGAAAATAACGACACAATTTGGGAAACAAAAACAACTTTTATTATTGATTTTAAAGGTCACATCAAACAGATAAGCCCTACAACATTAATACTTCCACCTTGGGCAGAGTGAAAGCCTTTTCAAAAAGATTAACAAAACAAATTACTTTGAAATATGTATGCAAGAGGGAACATCAATGGTGATCCAGTTCTGAACCCTAACTTTGTGCGTCACATAATTCAGAATTTCCTGCTCTGCTTCATCTTCTACAATGGCATTAATCCCGGAAACAGTTGGATGAAGATAACCCCCGCTACGGAAGATGTCTTGATACTTGCTTGCGGCAGACATCGACTTCATGCCCTTACCTTTATCATTCTTCAAAGAGAACCCTAAGCCAGCTATGTTCTTGTTCACAGGTGGATCCACAATCTGTCCCCATATTTCACTATGACCCTTACGTACAACCTGTTATGCATCCTTAAGTGAAACCATGGAATTCTCATTTCCTCTTATATTGTCAATGGATAAGGCTTGGAACTGGGTTCTAACAACATTTTCATCCGCCTCCACAATGCTGAAAGAGGACAAATGAGATATCAATAATGCATGTTCCCCATTTATGATCACTACTTTCCCTTCACGTACAAACTATAGTTTCTGGTGTAAAGTTGAAGTGACAGCCCCTTCCTCATGAATCCACGACCGTCCCAACAAACAACTATAAGCGGGAACAATGTCCATGACCTGGAAAGTCATCTGAAACAAATGTGGTCCTATATGAATAGGCAAGTCCACTTCACCAATAACAAATTTCCTTGATCCATCGAACACTTTCACAATGATGCCACTCGGGCGCATAGGTGTTCCTTGATATTTTAAATTCATAAGCGTACTCCTCGATATAACATTCAACGCATATCCATTATCAATCAGCACATTGGATAGTGAATCATTCTTGCAGTTCATAGAGATGTGAAGGGCCAAGTTGTGATTCCTTCCTTCATCTGGTAATTCATCATCGCAGAAACTCAAGTTATTACATGATGTAATGTTCCCTATTACACTACTGAATTCGTCTATTAGCATATCACTTTCCACAAAAGCTTGGTGTTGTACCCTAAAATTTTCCCTCCCATATTTCTCAACACAGGGCAAGTGAGGTCCCCAAATTGCTCAAGGAAGTTCAAGAATTGACCAGACAAACTCTCTCCTAAGGCATTATACCTCAAATTAGGGTTTCCATCTTCATCAATATGTGTGAACCAAAAAGGACTCAAATGCTCACCATTGTCCTAATATGTTCTCAATATCATCCATGTCAAGTTTCAAGCCTTGCAGAAGAAGTTTGCTCAGTCAATTGCTCAAATGCCTGAAAATCAATTGTACTAGGTCAAAAGTCAACTATGGCCCACATACAATCAAACTTCAAGATTTTTGGTCAACATCTTAATTTTGAAGTATTATACATCATTTGATCAAGGGTTGATCAAGATTCCTCAAGGATTGCTCACAATTCATCAAAACCGAAAAGTTGCTAAATTAGGGTTTTATAGGAAAAGTCAACTCAACTTTGACCAAGCATAACTTTCTAATACTTTATCAGAAATGACCCATCCAAAGCTCATTTTTAAGAGGATGCAATTTCCTACGATTCATATTCATCTCCCAAGTCCAGAATATGCACTCACAAAAAGATATGAATTTTGACATTATAGGTCATTTTGAAAAGTCAACAAAAACACCTTTTGGGTCAAAGCTTCACACATGAACATAGAAGACTCAATTGATATTAGACCAAAAGGTTTATTTAGAGGACATACTAAGATTTCTAAAAAGTCCAAGAACACCTCTCTAGGGTCAAAATTGAGAGAGTTATGCATTATCCAAGTTGACCATTTTTGCAAAATTGCCAAAAGTCAAATGTGCTCAAATTTGCATTTTTTGCTAAATGGGCCCAACTTTTTATGCTTGCACCTCAATTATAATGTGGTCCATGACTCAAATGTTCACTCACCCATTATGTGCTTTATTTTTCAATTTATTTTGATTTTTCATTAATTAAAAAGTGAATTAAATCAAATAAATGATGAAAATTAACAAAGATATGATTTGATTTGTTTTTTTGACAGATTGGCAATCAAGATATGCTTAGTTAGCAAGATCAAATAGAATCAAGATTAATTGGTACAAGAAAGGCATGATTTGGCTCAAAATAGCAACATATCGTATAGCTTGCAAATCAAATCAAATCTTGGATAAATGCAAAGATTTAGTCCAAGTTTGTTAACCTAATTCACTCTAGGTTATATAGTGAACAATTCCAGATCAAAAAATACAAGGGTGGGGCGTGAAAACTGCAAGAACAAACTTCAAAATTCCAAGAAAAAGTGGTGATTCAATTCCATTCTATAGGCCAAGTCAAGACATTCTAGCATTACCAAACGACTCCTGGACCTTCCCAGAACCTATCCCAATCACTTGCAGGTGCTCAAACACCCAGAAACGCATGCAAGGACTCCCACGGTTTGCATCATTCTTTGAAAATGATTACACTAATTCCTGCATCTTTAACTCATATATTTGTAATCTTCATCATGTTTGCAAGCTAACCATGTCATTTAATTGCGTTTTTGATGCATGTACATGATGTTGCCATTACTAGGGTTTTTGTGTTATTTTTAGGGTCTTATTGTACAGGAACAATTGGGCCTTGAATCAAGTACCATGATGCTTTTGAGGATGAGACGAGTTGATTGGTACCATTACCTTTCATTTATCTTGCGTGTACAACATTTTTGAAATATGCAGGGTTATACCTACAGTGGACGTCCGTAAGTAAAAGTGCTTCAGCTAAAGCCACGATTCAAGGGAGAAGATGATGGCGTGTCTAGCCACCATTGGAACGTTTGAAAATTCGCGCGTTTTCTGAGCGTGGCAATTGACTTTGCTTTTGATTTTATTTGTTTATAATATATTCAATTAACAAGTCCAGCGCAGATGGTAAAGAAGCTTGCCTTTGATGTACACGTCCTGGGTTCGATCCCAGGCGTGTGCATTTTGCTATTTTCTTAACAATTGCATGCCAATCCCATGCATTGCACTATCCAGCGCCCATCATGTGCCATCAACGTACGTCCATTGGATGCTCAGCTGGCCATATCCCACGCCTCTCCAATGAAGGACCATGGTGTACCACAAAGTCAACACCATACCAGATGTAGCGCTAACTAGGCCTAGAGCCTAATCGACCACAAATTTTCAGTTCTACACCCCCAACATTCCTAACAACACAGGCCCATTTCTCAAATTTTTTTCTCTTTTTATTATTTTATTTTGCTTTATTCTTAATTCTTTATTTATTTTATATTGAAAATCAGTTTTTTTATAAAATCATAAAAATCAAAAAGTCATGAAAATTAGAATTAGGTTTATTTTTAATTAAGTTTTTGTTTATTAATTAGATTAATTTTTAAATTACGGTAACTTTAATTTGTTTTTCACAATTAAAATTAAATTAGAAAATTAGGTTAATTCTTGATTTAATTTTGCTCTTTTTTCTCAAATAGAACAAAAATACAAAAATAGGTTGTTTAGAATTAATTAATTTATTTTCAAAAATTAATATATATTAGGACTGGGGATTTTCTTTTAATTTAATTCTCCATTATTTTCTCAAATAACAAAACATGACAAAAAACATTTTTTTGTTTAATCAATCGCAAGTAGGATTAGTCAAAGGGTCAAAACCCTAATCGCCTCGCATTTAACTTACCGCGCGCATTTAATTCTTTTATTATTTTTTTAACTGTTTTGAGGATGTAATAGTTTTAATTAGGGTTTTTAAATTTCTGCAACTTTATTTACTGTCAACGACAATTATGTAACTATCAAAGCCATGTAATAAGCGTAGGTTATTTTTTCCGCTTTTACTTTCCGCAAAACTCTTAACTTTTAGATGTATGTTTAGGTTTGTATGGCAAGAATGTATGACAAAATTAAAATGGTTAGAAAACCCAAATATGCAAAGATAATAAACTGAAAATAAATCACTCGAACATATTCACTCTTAGGGTATACTCTCACTTCGGTTTCCTTCGGTAAATGATCATTAAGCATAGGGTGTCTTAGTGGTTTCCCTCCCGTCTAAAGAGATCAAATTGTCCCGTTCAAATGTTGCCTCGAAAAGATATTAAGACTCTAGGGTTACTACTAAGGTGTCCTAATATTGCTTTAGTGACCGTACGTCCCTTGCGAATTGACCCTTATAAATTCCAACGATGGTGCTACCTATTTCTCAATAGTAGGATAGCGCTGTCTAAAGGAAACAAGAATATAAACGATCTTTTTTCGAGTGGATAGACGCTAGTAGGTACTTGCTCAAATCAAAACTTTTCACACTTACACTTTTCAAACAAATGTTTAAAACAACTTCATCACACCCTTGAGGACTGATACAAGGGTTATCACGAAGTAAAAAACATTTTTCAAAAACAAGCACCCAAACACAAGCAATTTAAAAATGAGAAAGTGCCTAAGATCCCATGGAAAACCATTGATAGAAAGGGTTCTAACACCTTCCCTTTCTATAATCTACCCCCCGTACTCAAAATCTCGAAAAAAGGATTTTTTATGTACTTTTTTCCTTTCCGATTGGATGAAATAAAAGTCGGTGGCAACTCTTGCTTACCGCAATATTTTGTGAATAAAAAAACACAAAATGCAAACCAGTAAAAACAGTCAGTTCTGCCACCGTATCACAGAACTGGAGACTCTGCTGGGGAATTATAAGTGGGGTATAACTTTGGATCTAGGTCATTAAAATTGCTTCTCTTGATAGCTTTGTTTGCTTTATTTTTGAGGGTTTTGTTTGGGGTTACTATAGATCCTATACCCAGATCTGGGGGCACTCATTAGGTAAGTTGCAATAGACTGTGAGGGAACTGTACGGTGTATACCAATACGGTTGAAGCAGTAGCTACATTGGTGTGGCACTTTGGTTGTTACCGGTATCCCTTATGGTGAAACAGGGAGAATACGGGGCCGTTGCGTGGTGCCGTGAAGAACTAACGAACCTTAGAACCTTAGTTGAACAACTTGGCCATTATAAAGTAGCGAGATAGCTGGCTTCAGTGTAGAGCTGAGGATTGGTTGATACTCGATGCTACACTCATTGAGATCATACTTTCGGAATATTTAGGTTGCAAGAAAATATTGCGTGCGCTGAAACCATGACCGATAAAGGATGGTCAGTGATATTGAGATCCTCTAGAACCTGGTTACTTTTCTAGGACAGGTTCAAAACCAACTTAACTTCAGAAGGGTATTACCTTTGACCTCATGCAAGCCTTAAACCTAAGGGCTTTGTGTGATTTGACTATGTTTGCAATACCTATGTTTGCTATACCTGTGGTTTATCATGACATCATGCATCATAACATGGCATTCATGCTTCATTACACTAACCATTTCAAAGACCAAGGGAATTTATCTTTGTTATGTTTTGCAGATCATGGCTTCGGTGCATAGAAATACTATCTGAATCAGCTTTGTGAAGATACCTTCCCAACTCAAAGAGCTAGTATCAAGACTTTCTGAAACTTCTACTTTCATTAAGAGACACGGTTAAATTCTCAGCCTGGTTACTTCAAACTTTGATGAACAGATGATGAGCGTACTTTTTCAGTTCTTCGATCCCAAGCATCACTACTTCACCTTTCTAGATTATCAGTTGGTACCCACCTTGGAAGAATTCTCTCAACTATTGGGCATAACCATTCTTGAACAGGTACCCTTCACAGGTATAGAAGAAGTTCCCAAGCCAGAAGTCATTGCCTCAGCTTTGCATTTGAAACGGGCTGACGTGGTATCCAATTGGGAAACTTGAAGCGGAGTCGAGGGTTTTCTAGCCAAATTTTTGATAGACAAGGCTCGGCTATTTTGGGATGATATGGATTTTCAGGCTTTTGAGGAGGTCTTGGCTCTTCTTATCTATGGTTTAGTTCTCTTCCCTAATCTTCACTCCTTCGTAGATGTGAATGCTATCAAGATTTTCCTTTCTCGCAACCCTGTGGCTACCTTGCTTGGAGATATTTTGCACACTCTTCATACTCGTACCATGAAGAGAAGAGGGACTCTTATGTGCTGCATGCCGTTGCTGTCGAGGTGGTTTATTTCTCACCTCCCTAAGTCTGTACAAAAGAACGAAGAAGGTTTGGGTTGGTCGCAAAGGATAATGTCACTCGCTCATACGAATCCCTTTTGGTGTTCCCGAGCTATGGAAGACATTGCTATTATTGACCGCTGTGGGGAGTACCCTAATGTCCCATTACTTGGTATCAGAGGGGGTGTAACTTACAATCCTTGTCTAGCTTTGTGAAAATTTGGTCATGCTCGAAGGGATGGTCCCCATGAGTTACTTATTTAGGGCATTGTATTCAACTATGAGGATGATGTTAATGAGTATCGCCGGAGGTTCATACGAGCTTGGGGAATGGTAAACATATCTGACACCAAAGATTTGGGACCAAAGAATTCCATTCCTATGGAGCCTTACCTCCAATGGGTACGAGCTCGTGCCCAGAAGCTTATGATGCCTTATATGGCCGTATTACCAGTGATTGTGGAGCCCACTACTGAAGAAGGCATTCCTTACACGGTTCTCTATCCTTACATGCCCACTGATCTTGGGGAGTTACAGAGGTCTTGGATTCAGCTAAAGAATGAGCGGGATACTTACAGGGAACAGTTCCATGATCAAGAGAGGAAGGTTTTAAAGCTCACCAGGAAGCTCTAGGAAGAAAGAGTGCTCAATCATTATATCAGCACAAAGAGAAAGCGTCCATGGGACTTTTGATTTTTTCTTTTCTAGTTTTAGATTTGTTTTATTTACTTACTTGTAATGCCTTAAAGGCATTTTGAACCTTCAAATTTAAGCTAATAAAGTTTTTGTTTATTTTGGTTTGCAAATTTAAATTTCCTGAACTCTTTGAATCATTACATGCGCATCCCATTATCATACACATCATTACATGTACCATTACAGGTTTATCATCTCCTTCGCTGTTTATTTCAGCAGAAATGTCTTCCAATCAAGCCATCAAAGATCTTCAGGCACAGAACACCTAGTTCCAACAGATGTTCATAAGTCTGGCAAAGGGGCAGGAGGATCTGAAATCCCTCATCCTGAAAGAGAGAAAGAAAAAGAAAAAGGCTACTGGTATTCTGAACATGGGCCGAAGGTTCAGAGAGCGGTTGAAGTGCCAAACTGATCTGACCTCTTCATCTAAGGAAGGGGAGAACCAAGAAGGAGAGAAGGACTCTAGTCCTGCAGTGTCTGACAATGATATTGATTACAATGATGAGAAATATCCTCCTGCTGAGGATAAATACAAACAGTTGGAAGATCGTCTGAGTGCTATAGAAGTTCAGAGGATACCTGGATTGGATTTTGAAGAATTGGGATTGGTGTCGGGAGTAGTCATCCCGCAGAAGTTCAAAGCTCCAGTTTTTGCCAAGTATGATGGGGTATCCTTCCCAAAGCTCCATCTCCGCTCTTATGTCAGAAAAATCCAACCCCACACCGCTGATAGAAATTTATGGGTGCACTTCTTTCAAGATAGTCTGTCAGGGACTTAGCTTGAATGGTTATACCAGTTGGAGGGAGCCAGTGTCCAAAACTAGGAAGATCTTGCTGCTGCTTTCTACAAGCAGTATCAGTATAATGCCGACCTTTCTCCCACTCGTACTCAACTCCAGAATATGTCCATGGGTGCAGGTGAAGGTTTTAAAGATTATGCTCAAAAATGGAGAGACTTGGTGGGGAGAGTTCAAACCCCTTTGTCTGATAGGGAGTTGGTTGATATGTTTCTAGGAACGCTATCAGGTCCATTTTTAAATCACTTAATTGGCAGCTCGTCATCTGGTTTCACCGAGCTAATTTTAACTGGAGAAAGAGTAGAAGCTGGAATTCGGAGTGGTAAAATATAGAAGGATGCATCCTCGAGTTCAAAAAAGAAGCCTTTCTCTAGTAAGAAAGAAGCCAATACGGTCTATAGCCCGAGGGGTAAAAGCATATCTGAACACCGTTAAACGGTAAATGTTGTATTGATACCAAGACCCGCAGTTGCTCCACAATGAAACAATCAATAAAGGGTGGAAAGACCACAATGGAAGTTTACTCGTATTAACATGACTTTGGCTGAAGTTCTACCTCACTTATTAAAATCCTACTTGGCAACCTTGAAAGAGGCTCCCAAGAATCCAAACACTACCTCTCCCAGATACAATCCCAACGCGCGGTGCGCCTACCATTCTGAGAGTCCTGGCCACAATACAAACGATTGTTGGGCTCTGAGAAACAAAGTACAAGACTTGCTTGAAGCCAAGGAGATAGAGTTAGACGCTCCAGAAAAGCCGAATGTTATAACTGCTCCCATGCCCAAACATGGTCGTGGAGATAATGTTGTTGACACTGATTTGTTTGTGACCTTTGTTGAAGAAATTTCTACTCCTCATGTGGTGAAGGTTGCCACATGTGTTCGATTCTACCTTCTAGTTGCCGTTTGTTGAAGTCAGGTGTTCAGCGCTTGATGGATAATAAAGAGATTTTGTTCAAGAACATTGTGATCCCTGTTGTTCCCATTGAAGACGTCGCTATTATAACCATTTCCACCAATCCTTCCATGGTTTCCTCGAGAAGACCTGTTAGGATTACACCTGTTCGAAGAATAGCTCCGCTGATAATCATTGTTCCTGGTCCCATCCCGTACACCTCAGACAAGGCTGTCCCATGGCATTATGGTGCTGTTGTGTACTATCATGGCATTAAACAAGATTTGAAGAATGAAGAAGTTGATAGTGATGTCAGTAATATTGTCGGGACTAGTAAGGTTACCCGAAGTGGAAGGGTTTTCTCTCCTGAGATTGCTCCGAAGATCATCAAGCCTATTGTTATTCCAACTGCTGCTCCAACCAGCACTCCTGACATTTCTCCTGTTCCTACTCTAGTTATTACCCCTACTGCTGAGCCATCTGGGACTCGGGGCAAGGAAATTATAGGTGAGCCTTCCCGGACAGAGGCACCTAAGAAAATCGTTATGGAATCCTCTAAACAAGAAATAGAGGAAATACTGAAAATCATTAAGAAGAGCGACTACGATATGGTCGAGCAGCTGGGGCAGACCCCATCAAAGATATCCATGTTGTCTCTGCTGTTGTGTTCTGAAACCCATGCGAAAGCTTTGATTGCATTTCTCAAGACTGCGCATGTGCCGCAGGAAACTTCAGCAGATCAGTTCAAAGATTATGTGGCCAGCCTGACTGTTGACAATGGGCTAGGTTTTTCAGATGTGAATCTGACACCGAAAGGAAGGAATCATAATAATGCTCTGCATGTCTGGATTGAGTGTCGGGGCACCACAATGGCTCATGTGCTGGTAGATACCAGGTCTTCACTGAATGTTCTGCCGAAGAAAGCGTTGAACCGTTTGGATTTTGAGGGTTT
Source organism: Vicia faba (assembly GCA_948472305.1). Lineage (NCBI taxonomy): Eukaryota > Viridiplantae > Streptophyta > Magnoliopsida > Fabales > Fabaceae > Vicia > Vicia faba. The sequence continues at coordinate 304,853,804 of OX451741.1, forward strand.
GACTCTAAAGCCTAGTAACATTGTGGTAAGGGCTTTTGACGGATCAAAGAGAATGGTGCACGAGTAGGTGGACATCCCTGTAAATGTAGGCTCTCAGACATTTGGGTCCATCTTCTACATAATGGATATCAGGCTGTCGTATTCTTGCTTGCTGGGTCATCCTTGGATCCATGAGGCTGGGGTAGTTACTTCCACACTCCATCAAATTCTGAAGTATCCGGTGAAGGGAAAGATTATCACAGTGCGAGGTGAAGAAGAATATATAGTGAGTCACCTTAATTCCTTCTGCTACATAGAGATGGACGGGGAATTCATAGAAACTCCTTGTCATAATTTCGAAGAGGTCCCTCATATCTTGGCATCAACTAAAGTTACTACCATCAAACCTCCGTTGAAGATGGCTTCTCTCAAGGACGCTAGGGCTGTGGTTGAAGAAGGTGGGTGTACCAATTGGGGTCAGCTCCCTGATTTCACTCACAAAACTAAAAATTTTGGTTTGGGATTTACTACAGGGGCTCAAAGGGCTGTTAGGCATGCTCGGGATGGAAGACCTCCTATACACATCAGCAATCAGGGAATTAATGCAATTGCAGACAGTGAAGAGGATTCAGACACCGACAGTTGGATCTACCCAACAACCAACAATGGACCGAATAACTGGATGGCTAGGGACTTCATACCTGTTTCTTTTATTCCGCAGTAATTGACTCATTTATTTTAAGATTTTTAATAAACAATTTGAAACTTTACGGCCCGGTGCCTTGCCCAAGGCACCTTGGCTTTGCTTGTGAGGGCTATTATTTGTCATTTCATATATCATTAATAAAGCATTGGACGTTTCTTTCATACGAATTTTACGCTCCTTGTTTTTCTTTTCCGTGTCTCACTTTATCAAAACAGTTATTCTCTTACACACACTCACGTATCATACTGCAGATCCATATCCACTATGGATCCCATTGATAACAGCTCTGCTACTGCCAGTTTTGACTTCAAAAATCTGATCAACCAAGCCGAGGACGAAGGTGAGGATGATTGTGAGGTTCCTGGAGAACTTGCTAGACTATTACAGCAGGAAGAAAGGGCCATACAGCCTCATGAAGAGCCAATTGAGTCAGTGAATTTGGGTACAGAGGAAGACATGAAAGAGGTTAAAATAGGTGTGAATCTGGAGCCTAGTGTCAAACAATGGTTAATACAGATGCTACACAACTATGTTGAGATCTTCTCCTGGTCCTATGAAGACATGCTTGGTTTGGACACTGATATTGTGGTACATCCCCTGCCGACTAAAGAAGACTGCTCTCCGGTAAAGCAGAAGGTCCGCCGTATGCGCCCTGAAATGTCAGAGAAAATCAAGGCAGAGGTCATGAAACAGTTCAATGCGGGATTCTTAGCTGTCACTTCTTATCCGTATTGGGTTGCCAACGTAGTTCTGGTACCTAAGAAGGACGGTAAGGTACGGATGTGTGTGGACAACAGAGATCTGAATAGGGCAAGCCCCAATGATGACTTCCCACTTCCTCACATTGATGTTCTAGTCGACAACACCGCGCAGCACAAGATCTTGTCCTTCATGGATGGTTTTTCCGGCTACAACCAGATCAAGATGGCTCCTGAGGACATGGAGAAGACAACCTTCGTTACACAATGGGGAACCTTCTGTTACAAGGTAAAAGTGCTTCAGCTAAAGCCACGGTTCAAGGGAGAAGATGATGGCGTGTCAAGCCACCATTGGAATGTTCGAAAATTCGCGCATTTTCTGAGCGTGGCAATTGACTTTGCTTTTGATTTTATTTGTTTATAATATATTCAATTAAGAATTTTGGTGCAGATGGTAAAGAAGCTTGCCTTTGATGTACACGTCCTGGGTTTGATCCCACGCGTGTGCATTTTTCTATTTTCTTAACATTTGCAGGCCAATCCCATGCATTGCACTATCCAGCGCCCATCATGTGCCTTCAATGTACGTCCATTGGATGCTCAGCTGGCCAGATCCCACGGCTCTCCAATGAAGGACCATGGTGTACCACAAAGTCAACACCATACTAGATCTAGCGCTGACCAGGCCTGGAGCTTAATGGGCCACAAATTTTCAGTTCTACATCCCTAACATTCCTAACAACACATGCCCATTTCTCAAATTTTTTTCTCTTCTTATTATTTTATTTTGCTTTATTCTTAATTCTTTATTTATTTCATATTTAAAATCAGTTTTTTTATAAAATCATAAAAATCAAAAAGTCATGAAAATTAGAATTAGGTTTTATTTTATTTTATTAAGTTTTTGTTAATTAATTAGATTAATTTTTAAATTAGGGTAACTTTAATTTGTTTTTCACAATTAAAATTAAATTACAAAATTAGGTTAATTCTTGATTTAATTTTTCTCTTTTTTCTCAAATAGAACAAAAATACAAAAATAGGTTGTTTAGAATTAATTTAATTTTTCTCTTTTTTCTCCATTATTTTCTCAAATAACAAAACATGACAAAAAACATTTTTTTCTTTAATCAATCGCAAGTAGGATTAGTCAAAGGGTCAAAACCCTAATCGCCTTGCATTTAACTTACCACGCACATTTAATTCTTTTATTATTTGTGTAACTGTTTTGAGGATGTAATAGTTTTAATTAGGGTTTTTAAATTTCCGCAACTTTATTTACTGTCAACGACAATTATGTAACTGTCAAAGCCATGTAATAAGAGTAGGTTATTTTTTCCGCTTTTAGTTTCCGCAAAACTCTTAACTGTTAGATGTATGTTTAGGTTTATATGGCAAGAATGCATGACAAAATTAAAATGGTTAGAAACCCCTAATGTGCAAAGATAATAAACTGAAAATAAATCACTCGCACATATTCACTCTTAGGGTATACTCTCACTTCGGTTTCCTTCGGTAAATGATCATTAAGCATAAGGTGTGTTAGTGGTTACCCTCCCGTCTAAAGAGATCAAATTGTCCCGTTCAAATGTTGCCAAGGAAATGTTGCCTCGAAAAGATCTTAAGACTCTAGGGTTACGACTAAGGTGTCCTAATATTGCATTAGTGACCGCACGTCCCTTTCAAATTGACCCTTACAAATTCCAACGATGGTGCTACCTATTTCTCAATAGTAGGATAGTGCTGTCTAAAGGAAACAAGAATATAAACGATCTTTTTTCGAGTGGGTAGATGCTAGTAGGTACTTGCTCAAATCAAAACTTTTCACACTTACACTTTTCAAACAAATGTTCAAAACAACTTCATCACACCCTTGAGGACTGATACAAGGGTTATCACGAAGTAAAAAACATTTTTCAAAAATAAGCACCCAAACACAAGCAATTTAAAAATGAACAAGTACCTAAGAGCCCGTGGAAAACCATGGATAGAAAGGGTGCTAACACCTTCCCTTTCTATAATCTACCCCCCGTACTCAAAATCTCGAAAAAAGGATTTTTTTCTATACTTTTTTACTTTCCGGTTGGATGAAATAAAAGTCAGTGGCGACTCTTGCTTACCGCGACATTTTGCGAATAAAAAAACGCAAAACGTAAACCAGTAAAAACAATCAGTTCTTCCACCGTATCACACTTGGTCCAATAACCTCATCAAGGATTCTCTATGAGCAGAAGAGTTCATCAATAAAGTTAAGATAGATATTGTTGAAGGAGTCTGCAGTAGCTGATCAACAATTCTGTAGTCGCTCATCTTGATTATCTTAAAAATATCATCCACTTCTTTCTCTAATGCAGCCCCACTAGTCTCACCCGTAGCCTTCTTGGGTTCGACATTCTCAACAATTTTCTTTCCATCACTAACATATCTTCGAACAACTGGTGCTAACACACCACCGTTACGGGTCACCCTGCTATTTTCAGCAATATTCCTAACATCAGACATTGGCTGGATGGGAACTTCCACTCCATCCTCTAAGATTGTAGCGTTGTATTTGTAAGGCATAGCCTTATCTGATTTGTAGGGGATAGGACCCGACAAACTAATCACCAATGCGGTAACAACTGGCTTGCTATAATATTCAACTTCAAGATGGGCGGGTGCCCCAAAATAGGGTACAATGACGTTTACCCCTTCTTCAACATAATCAGTAATTATTGAGTCATTTCTAGAAAACAAATCCTCATCTGAGGAGAAACACTCATATGTGGAGGCATACTCTTCATCCGACCCTTCTTCATTCGAACAAACCTCAACCATATCAACTTCATGGTAATCATCCCTTAGACTTGTAACCTTGATAATTCCATTGTCTAACAATAATTGAACACCCTTCATAATGATTGAACATCCTCGGGAATCTCGACAACAAACTCGACAAGATCCATATTGGTGTTCCACCTGGCCAGCCATATGGCATAAGGTAGCATGTAATTGCACAAGGTCTTCATTCATATACTCTACATAAAAAAATCTAAATTCTCCAAGACATCTAGAAACCATATTCACCTCCTCTTCATACTCTGCCCTAGGCCTGATTATATGGATTAGGCCTTCATCCATCATCTCTTGTAAATAAGCCTTTATCTTATCGCAACCCTGTATATATGTACTGCAAATAGCACAACCGACATGGTCATGCATATAGTAGCTAAATTCAAAAAGGTCTGCATGCATTTTCACCAAATCTCCTCTAACCAGATTAATATCAAAAATCCGGAAGTCGCCTGGACAACCGGCCACCATATTCACAGCATTTACTCCCCAATGCTTAGGTAGAGGATTGTCTTTCACATTAGGTCCCACGTCCTTGAAAGTTAGAACACCAGACTTTACCAACTTCTGCACCTCAGTCTTCAAAGGATAACAATTCTCAATATTATGCCCTGGTGCTCCCTGATGAAAAGCACATGTTTGGTCTGCTTTGTAATACCAAGACAATGGTAATGGTACGGCGGGAGGTGGTTGGGTCTGAACCAACTTCTTATGAATCAATTCCGGTAGTAACTCTGTATAGATCATAGGAATAAGGTCATAACTCTCCCTTCTCTGATTATACCCTTGATTCCCCTGTTGGGACGGTCTCTGATAAGCAACAGTAGTTGGAGTGACACCCACAACTAGAGTAACTGAGGCGACTTGTTGATGACGCTTATAATTCCTTCTAGGTGTATTAACCCTCCTCTCTTGCATAACAACATTTTCATCCCCTTCCTTCTTCTTAGTAAACCCATAAGATGGTTTCTGCACACCTCCAGAACTTTCACTCTTCGTTAAACGGCCCTCTCTTACAGCCTCCTCTAAGCGGATACCCATTCCTACCATTTTAGTAAAGTTATTTGGCGCACTTGCTACCATCCTCTCGTAGTAGAAAGCACCCATCATTTTCAAGAAAATCTTAGTCATATCCTTCTCTTCCATGGGAGGAATCACTTGGGCGGCTACCTCATGCCATCTCTGTGCATACTCTTTGAACGATTCCCTGTCTTTCTAAACCATGGCCCTGAGTTGATCACGTCCAGGCGCCATGTCCATGTTGTACTGGTATTGTTTGATGAATGCTTCTCCTAAATCATTGAAAGTATGGATATTGGCGCTGTCTAAACTCATATACCACTTTAGCGTAGCACCGGTCAAACTATCCTGAAAAAAGTTAATCAGCAGACGCTGATCATTAGTGTGGATAGGCATTCTCCTCACGTACATCACCAGATGAGCATGAGGGAAAGTGTTGCCCTTGTACTTCTCAAACTCTAGGACCTTAAACTTAGCAGGTATCTTAACATTCGGGACTAAGCATAACTCATTCACATTCTACCCAAATAGCTCTTTTCCCCTGAGGGCCTTCATCTCTCTTTGCATCTTGTCAAACTGCCCTTGAAAATTATCCATTCTGTCATAAATACCCAAGTCTTCACTCGGTGGAGGGAAAGTACGAAACACATCATCATTAACAAACAGAACCATATTCACCGAAGGAGGCGCATCAGGAGCAGCATGCACCACAGGAGGTGTCGGAGTAAAAATAGTCTGAACAATCAGAGTATCTTGAGGACCAAGATTGAAACCTTCAGGTGCAAAATTCTTTGGCATTCCCCATGGGTAACCTTGAGGCATGTGATTCTGAATAACAGCTGGAGTAGCAGATGCGGGAACAGTCGGAGCTTCAGTAGTTGCCCTTTTTGGTTGAGGTTGGACACTCGGTGGCTGATTCTGAGCAGCCATAAGAGCTTCCATCAGAGTAGTCAGATTGGCCATGCCAGCTTTCAAATTAGAAACCCCCTCGCGCAGCTCGCGATTCTCTTGTTCTAAGTTATCCATCTTCTTTTTGAAATTAGCCTGAGTGTTATAGTGGTGAGTCAGCTTGCTGAATGAAGTAAAGAAGCTTGGTAAGACACCTGGATATGCATAACAAATGTAAGAAATATGTGTTATATGATGCATGATATGCAATGCACATGATTTTTTTATTTAATATTTCAAGGGATTTAAAATTTATGGACATATTGCAAATATCAAAGTAATAACGCATTTGAAATACTGAAAATTTTTATTATATCAACTCCAAATGGATTACAAGTTTCAATGATCCCAAGTACAAGATGAAAATAAAATCTAAAACCCTGAGAAGTAAAACTGATGGAGATCACTCTATATGCTGGCGCTTCCCCGTGAGCCTGGAAATCTGAGCTTTCAACCTCTGGTTTTCTTTCGCATGTCTGATGGAAACCTCCTTCCAATCACCTGAATCAAGAAGTGAGTGATCAGCATCCGATTGAGGCTTAGGAGAAAATAAATCCCCTTGCCTCTCCATAGACTCTACCGCTCTACTCTCAAGGATCTCAATCAAGTTGTCTTTCTCCTTCAAGTCTGCTCTATACGAAATCTCTAAAGTTTGGAACTTGTTCTTCCAAGCGTCCTTTTCCTGTTGCATCCAAACCAAAGAAAGTTTCATCTCTTCTAGATCATCTAATAAGGGAGGAGTGGTCTTCATAAACAGATCAGGCATAGGTGTTTCCCGGGAATACAGCATCTTCAGTTGAATAACTCTCGTTTTGACACACTGAAGATATGGCTCCAAAGAAACAGCACCCCTAGGTCCCAAATCCTTCCTACTCTTCTTATGAATGTGACGCCAGGCCTTCACAATCTGCTCCCTAGCTTCCCTATGGTCTTCTCCCTCCTTCATAAAGAAACTACTCAAATGAATACTATTTGGTTTATCCCTCATTGGATAACCAAGTTGTCGTCGTGCAAGAACAGGGTTATAGTTAATTCCTCCCTTTGTACCAAGAAGAGGTACATTGGGGAAACTACCACAACTGTCAATAATCTCTATATCCTGGTAAGCTCGATGATACCAATCAATATCTGAGTGAGTAAGTGCCATGATCTTAGGAGCCCAATGGGGTTCCTTCTTGACATCCCAAAAAGCATCAGACTGAGGCATATGAGAATAATTTCGAAGATGGGTAGAGTAATAAGCATCACCCAACAAGGTAGGAAATGGGTTTCTAATTATGAAGATCCTGATAGCATTAATGTCAATAAACTTGTCCACATTAGGAAATAAGAACAACCTGTAAGCAAGTAGAGCAAAGATGGCCTCAAAATTGACTGTACTCTTCATCCTAGAAAAGTAACAAGCTTTCTCCAATAAGAACTGAGCTGGTAATCCTCTAATCCCTCCTTTAGTAGTCATATGGGCTTCCACCTCAGACTTCCCCAGATGAATCAAAGCAGCAATCTCATGTGGTTTTGTCTCACCCTCCAAACCAATAAAAGGAACACGATCGGTAATAGGTAAATCCAACAGATAAGAATACTCCTCCAGTGTAGGCATCAACTGATAGTCAGGAAAAGTAAAGAAATGATACATCGGATCATAAAACTGGATCAAGGTCGAGAGAATACCCTCCTTCATCTTCAGCTTCATGAGAGGAATAATGGATTCATACTTCTTCCGAAAATCTGTAGAACACTCAATCTCGGGAATTAGACTGGTCAACTCATCTATATTGGGATCCTTGAAACTGTACTTCTCGGTCTTTCTCTTTCTATAATCCATGGTTAAAAGGTACCTGAGATATTCATAAATGGTCAACCTTTAAATCCCTTGAAATATGATCTCTCCAACAGATGCTTATGAGTGCATGGATGCATGATGCATCAATCATACACAAGATCACACATATAGGGTTTATAGGTTCAACGTCACAAGCATGAGGTCGAAGGTACTACCCATAAGGTATTGGTCTAAAAGTTATCACCTAACGAACAAGGTTCTAGAGGTTCCCAGAGTCTACATCCTTCCTTCGGATATTACCAACTTCCCGCTTAACTCGGTAATTAGTAATATTCTCAAGAAAAACTCATCCAAACGTAGTATCGCATGACAACTATTTCCGAATTACTCTGTTATAGCTTCCGCACTACACCTAAAAGGCCAAGATGGGTTAGGTATTCTATGGTCCTCGGCTTTAGCAGGCTCCCAGGTCGAAAGCAGTACATCTTCCTGATTACTCGGTAAACGAAACTGCAGTCAAAGGGGACTCCACTGAGTGAGGGATATCATGCCTCATTTTTTAGGATTACTCCCTCAAAGTTAACATGACTATACCGCTCGTCCTATCTTAAAGTTTTCTCAAGTCTAGGTATAGGACTTATGAGTAATCACTAAGCACCCTGAAAACCAGGAAAATCCAAACAAACATATATACAACATATAACACAAAAACAATAATAACACATATACAGATATAAACAAAGATAGGCTCAACCCACTTAGGGATGGACCATCAAGAGGTCAATCTTTCCCCAGTGAAGTCGCCATTTTTCTGTAGCGGTAGAAATGTTTAAGACTAAGACATTGGATTGACTTGACTTATACAGATCAAAATAAAAATCGCCACCGCACTTTATTGTTTCCAAAGGAATGGGAAAAGAGTGAATGACCCAAAAGAGGGGGGAAAGATTCAAGGTAAGGGGGTTGGTTATGCAAAGGGAAGGTATTAGCACCCTAAACATCTACGGTACTCTGTAGGAACCTCTTTGTAAAAATCTATATATTTTGGCTATAAAAATGTTGTATATAAAAATGGATGGTGGAGGTGGGAAAAGAAATATGCTTCTTATGATTTTTGCACCCATCACGGTTGCGAACCTTTAGTGCCTATGTACCACCTTTTCGTGCAATAGGGGATCAGGGTACACGTAGTTCCTCTTTTAAAAATAAAAAAAAACAAACGTTTTGGTTAATTTTATGAGATAAAACATCATTGTCATTGTCCATGTAGAAAACATACCTACTACCCACAATCATGAGAAAGGAGAATTTGCATCATCTCAAAGTGGAGGATATGTCTTGGATTTTAAAATCTACAATGCCTCACTCAACACCCAAGTGGAAAATATCTCTCTTCACTACATATTGTAGAAGTATAGTTGTTTACATCACTACAAGGACTGACAAGAGTTCAATCTTTTTTTGAGAAAAGTTTAAAGATAAAAGTCAAAGTAGCAAAATGGTTTGAAATGATATTGATTGACTTTTAGTCTTCTCACAAAAAGGATGTCAAAGTATTATTAAGTTTATTGGAGTTTATTTATGAAAATGTTTGAAAATGCATGGACCTAAGTCCAAGTTTATTATGAAAGTGGTTCAAGTTTAAAACAAGAAGGGTTTTCAAAAGGAGGGAGAAGATTTTTGAAATTAAAGAAGATGGGAGGAGAAGAAGAGGCTATCCTAAAGCATAAGGTAAAAGCTAGGGATAAGAACCATCTAACCAATAAGAAGCCAATACTTGACATTATGAGCCAAGATAGAATTCCCATTCTTTGGATTGAAACCAAATAAGTAAAAATACTATACCTCTTGAGAGAACCAAACTTCAAGTATATTAAGACATCATAAAAATTGGGCAGAGTAACGGTTGTATACGGGTGAATTCCATATTACAAACAAAGGATGTAATCACAATAACCTGCACACAAAACAAACAAACAACCCAATGTCTTGAGGTAAACCTCAAGAGCTCCAGATAAAATAATCAGATAAGATCACAAGGTCTCCAATCATAGGCCAAGGTTTCTAATCCTAAGTCCAAAAATTCCAATGCTCCATAATGCCAAGGGTAGTAACCAAATAGTCCAAGTATCATTAAAGATTTTTAGGGTATATGTTAATTATTAAGTGTCTTCAAAAGAAAAGAAAAGCTCAAGTGAGCAAAATTAAAAAAATGACAAGAATATAAAGGGGCTCAAGTGAGTAAAGATGAAAAATAGCATGAAATGTAAATGCTAAAAGTAAATGGTGCATAAAGTAAAGAGCATAAAATAAAAACACAAAATAAAATCAATTATTTGTGATTAGTGGTTAGTTGGATGATCATCTTGAAACTTGCATTTGGAACTCATTAGAGGATTGGTAGAACCAAAGCCTCCACACAACAAGTTGCTTTTTCTTTTTGTCAAGTATATCATCCATTTGGAATCCTTATGAGTATCATTTAATGATCAACGATGTTTAAGTGATCCATGTTGACCAAAGGTGTTGTAGATCCATTAGAGGATTGCTAGAACCAAAGCCTCCATACAATGAATCTCAAGGTTATTGGATCAAAGAGATCAAATTAACATACTTGGGCTTGCAAACATAAGTTTGGGCCACAAATGATCATTTATTCGAATCGGGACAAAATTTAGCGCTATGTTAAGCAATCGTAAGTGGACTTATATAGAATTCGCACCTATTTTGAGGCCGATCAATAGCAATCTATGCACCATTTGTTTTGAGACATGATATAGAGACCATGCTCCAACAAAATTTAGTGCAATAAGAAGAGGATGAGATGAAAAGGGGTGGGAGAGAATATACAAACCACTTTTGGATTAAATTTAATCAAACTATTAATAAAATCATTCATCCATTTTTGTGGAGTTAAACTCAACACCATGGACCCAATGATATTAATAAAGTTTATGATAAAAAATTTAACCCAAGATCAGCCAGAAAATAATCACAAAATAATATTACATTTTAATATATACAAAAAGGTTTAAAAATAATGTTTAAAAGGAGAAATAAAAGAGAAAAATGTCAACTATGTTCAAATTAATCAAGAAATAAAAAGTAAGACCATAGAAAAATCAGAAACGAACTAAAATAATTTTATAAATTTTTTGGTAATTTTTTAAAGTCAGAAACTATTTTAAAATTTAAAGAATTTGGTGAAATAAACCTAAAATGATAAAAAATAGCAAAGTCAGAAACAAAAATAAAATAAGGTCACCAATATTTGTCACAATATCATTGGATCATTCCATAATTTTTTCAGAATTTAAAAAGGCATAAAAATATTTTTAAATATTTAAAACAATTCCAATAAAGTGTAAATTTATAAAAAATATGAAAACGCAAAATTAAATTATGAAAAAATAAAAATCAGAAAGAGAATAACCAAAAATGTTTTTCATAACTTTTTCAGATTTTTGGACTAAAAATGAGTTTTCTATGATATTTTGAAGTTTAAAATAATTAAATATAAAAAATCAGAAAAGAAAATAAAAGTCAAAAATATGTGGACCATTAGATGAGAACCAAAACACGTTAGTAATCAAATCCAAGGGATCTGGTGCGCTGTGCATATCATGGTCATTAGTGAATAAAGCACTGAATCAGAAATAAAATCAGAATTCAAAAATAACAAGTGGTGTGCCATCATTGGTTGGAAGATGACACATTGGTCATCTTCAACCTCCAACCAACGTGAATTGCAGGTCTCTCAAACTGTAAAATTAGAAGCTCATACCTATGACATTCGCTTCGTCTCTTCAAGACGAAGACAACCACACCCTCGCGCCAAATTTATATAAATTGTAGCTCAAGCAATTTGGAAAGAAAGTTTTGAAAAGGGATTTGAAATTTCATGGTCAATGTGTGTTTTCAGTAAGAAGTAAGTGTTGCAACTAGAACCATGGAAATGAGAGCATCACAATGATATCAAAGTTTTGAAGAATTGATGAAGGAATCTACCTATTGAAGTTGAGTTGCAGAGCTCTGAAACTGGACTTCTATGGAGCAATATAGGGAATGATTCTTGAATATAATTATATGGTCAGCTTCATGGAAGATCAAGGAAGGTGAATTGATGAAAAAATTGGATTAAAAAAGGCTTGAGAATGGATTTCGAAGATGCTGAATTCTGAGTTAGGGAACAAGTTTGGCACGGTGATTCTGACTATCCAAGCTTGAGAAAATGAATGGGATAGTTCATGTATTTATAGGAGAAGCAAATGGGATCAAAAGGAAGAGTGAATGATGTATTTTGGAGGGAATTCATGCAAACCTAATGCACGAGTGAAGTGTGATCTAATTTTCACAAAAACTCATCCAATCCTTGCGTTTTGAGGTGCTAAACAAATCTGGAACTTCACTAAATATGTTTAGAATCAAAAACATGTTGAAAACTTGTGATTAGAGGCCACATTATGGATTTCAAAATTCTGACTGTGAGAAATTCAGTTTTAAAGTGCCAACTTCTGACCAATTGCATTTTCAACTCAAGGGGTCTTAGGGCATGATTCTTGATGCTTTAGAAAAGTGAGGTTTCAAGCTTTGCAATGGAAAAAGAATGGAATCAAATGGATGCTTGAGCTGAAAGTTGTGTTGAGTCAAAGTTGAGGAAAAGGGTTGACTTTCCATACTTATAAATATTTCAATTTTTTCTTCAAAAGTGACCTATAATGTCTTGCATCCAAACATAGCCTTCCACTTGGAATTTGCTCTTGACCAAAAAATATGGCATGAAGTAGATCTCTTGAATGACATTTTGAAACTTGAACCATTCACAATCTCCAAAAATTGAGAAAGTTATGACTTGTTGAAGTTGGCAAAATTTCATAAAATGACCTATAATCTTTAGTATCCTTAAGGCAACTTCCATCCATTTTCTCACTTTCCACATAAAAGAAGGAATAAAGTTCACATCTTCAAGATTATTATGGAAAAAGAATGGGCTCAAGGTTATAAAAATTTACCAAGTTATTATCATTTAAATTCAAACTTCCGAAATTGGAGGTTCATCTGGAGGACTTGTAATCTTTCTTCATCATCAAGTTTCTTCCACATGAAAACTCCTTGTAACTTTTGAAGTGATTTTTTGATATCCATTTGAAGAGAAGTGTGTATTTGGAATCACTCAAAAATCCCAAAAGATGGGCAATATATACTCCTTTGAAGTTCAAAATCCTAACTCCTAGATTAAGAAACATGCCTTGAGGAACTTTGACAATTTTGATCAAACTTCTTGTACCAAAACAAATGCTTTGTAAATATAAGTTGTTGAGGATGATAATAAGAACTCATAGCAACCACAACCACTTCCATATCTTGATAATTGAGAGAGATATTCACTTGTGACCAATGGGAACAAGACCTTGTCCAACCATGACTATTTTTCAATCAACCCCTTGTACTTTTTGGATCAAATCTTGATAACTTGGAAATGTAGTGAACCAAAATAACCTTACCATGCCATCCCTTCCAAAAAAACTTCAATGGTGAGGTTTGAACTTCTCGAGCTTCATTGACTAAGTCATGGAAATAAACTCATGAACCCATGGAGAAACTTGCTGAATCTTATTGCTTTACCTACATGAGTAACAAGAAAGACAATCCAACATTGAATTTCATTAATTAAAAGAATAAATCAAGACAAAAATATTCATGACCACAAAAGAACACAAGTCAAGGTGCTTTGTGATTCCTCAAAGAGCAAAGTTAAGTATAGGGAAGGGAACTAAGAATTCTAATGGGGGAAAATTAGGGTACAACAACCTCGAAGAACTACAGAAGTCCTGGATTCAACTCAAGGAAGAAAGTGATACCTTTTAAACTCAGATCTATGCTACTGAGAAGAAAGTACTGGAGCTGACAAAATGACTCCACGAAGAACAAAGCCTTAATGCATATACCAACACAAAGATGAAGCACCCATGGGAGACTTGAGTTTATATTTTATTTATTTGTAACTCTTCTTGTTATAATTATAAGCCTAGAAGGCAATTATAATTTGAGCTTGTTACTAAAATTTCTTTCGTTTCCTTTTGTTTAAACAAATTTAAATCCTGTAAAGGTCCTTGAAAAAATTGCACTTGCATTTACATATCATGCATATCATCACATAACAGGTACTTTATAGACATGTTTTCTCATCTTCTTGCTGTTTATTTCAGTAAAAGATGGCACTCGAACAAACTGTGAAAGAACTTCAAAGCTCAGAAGGCCCAGTTTCAGCAAATGTTCTTGGACCTAGCTAAGGGACAAGACGAATTGAAGACCCTCATCACAAAGGGGAATAAGAAGAAGACTAAAAAGCTAACATTCTTTCTTAATATGGGTAGAAGATTCAAGGGTCTGGTTAGAAGGGCTCTAGATTTTGAGGTCCCCCTAAATGAAGACGATAACCAAGAAGAAGATGACAAGAGTGTGAAGGTTGGAGAGAATAACAACCTTGGTTCTGGCTATGATTCTGATGAAGACTATTCTGTCGAACATTATCCTCCCGCTGATGACAAATACAAGCAGTTAGAAGATCAACTTAATGCTACGGAGATACAGAAAGTGCCTGGGTTTAACTTTGAAGAGTTGGGTCTTATTTCGGGGGTTTCTATCCCAAACAAGTTCAAGGTTCCTACTTTTTCCAAATATGAGGGTGTGTCCTGTCCAAAGCTTCATCTGTAGTCTTATGTTCGAAAGATCCAACCCCATACTGCTAACATAAAGTTATGGGTTCACTTCTTTCAAGAGAGTTTATCTGGGACACAACTTGTATGTTTCTATCAGCTGGAGGGAACTAACATGCGCACTTAGGAAGACCTAGTTGATGCTTTTTACAAGCAGTATCAATATAATGTTGAACTTTAACTAACTCGCGTGCAACTACAAAGCATGACTATGGGCTCAAATGAAGGGTTTAAGGAGTATGCCCAAAAGTGGAGAGATCTTGCTAGAAGAGTGAAACCTCCATTATCTGACAGGGAGATGGTTGATATGTTCATGCATACATTAATAAGGACCTTCTTTAATCATCTCATTGGAAGCTCTACATCTGGTTTTACCAAGCTGATTCTAATTGGGGAGCATGTCGAAGGTGGAGTCAGAAGTGGAAAGATTCAAGTGGCTGCGTCTTCAAGTACTGTAAAGAAGACATTCAACTGAAAGAAGGAAGAAAATTTTGTTTATGGATAGAAGGGTCACGTTAGAAATGATCGCAATCAATCTATAAGAGTTGTGTTAATTTCTAATCCTGCACCTGTTTAACAACATCAACAAAATAATCAACGTAGGTCAGGTGCACCTAAAAGGAAGTTTACTAAAATTAGCATGCCATTGTCTCTGGAATTACAATATTTACTGAAAGAGGAACTGATTACGTTAAGGGACCCTCCTCAGAATCCCAAGACCTCCTCTCCTCGATACAATCCAAATGTGAAGTGTGCTTACCATTCCAATAGCCCCGGGCACGACACCGATAATTGTTGGGCCTTGAAAAACAAAATTCAAGACATGATTGAAAACAAAGAGATTGATTTTGATCCTCCAGAAACCCCGAATGTAATTACTACACCTATGCCAAACCATGACAAAGGAATAATTGCTATTGATGATGTTATTTATGTTTCTACTGTAAGTGAATTGGTTACTCCCCTCCTGATTATGAAGAAGAATCTGTTGCAGGCCAATTTCTTTATGGGTTGCATTGAAAGATGTTACTGCTGTGCATACCAACCCAGTGGTTTCAAGTTGCTGGAAGAATGTATTCAACGCCTAATGGATAATCACATAATTTTGGTTGAGAAGATTCTGTTTGCTGAGAATCTATTTCAAGACTTTGCTGTAATATTTGACACTCCTATCAGGATCACTTCCAAGGGTCCTGTAAGGATCAATGCCAAACCCAAAGTGGCTCCTCTGATAATCATGACCTATCCCATATTCTTTAGATAAATCTATCCCTTGGAACTATGGATTCAACGTCTACTACCATGGAGTCAAACAAGAACTACCGATTACTGTGAGTGAAGGTACTGAAGTTACTAATCCCGACATTAATAATATTGTTGGGACCAGCAAGGTTACGAGAAGCGGGAGCATTTTCTCTCTGGAAATCTCTCCAATGAATGTCACCACACATGTTCGTGTTACCGCTATCGAGTCAGTTATTGAGGCTCGGGGTAAGGAGAAAATGACGGCGCCTGCCCAAACGGGGGCACCTAAAAAAGTCACCACTGGTGATACTTCTAGGAAAGAGTTGGAGGAGGTATTGAAGATTATCCTCAAAAGTTATTACAAGATTGTTGAACAATTGGGACATGCCCCATCTAAGATCTCTATGTTATCTATGTTACTGTGTTCTGAAGCCCATGCACAGGCTTTAGTGAAATTCCTCAAGTCTGCTCACATGCCATAAGATATTTCTGCCGATCAATTTGGAAGTTATGTTGCTAGCCTAACCACTGATAATGGGAAAGTTTTTTCTGATGTCGACTTAACCTCTAAAGGAAGTAACCACAACAAATCCTTGTATGTCTCCATTGAATACAAGGGCACTACTTTAGCTCATGTATTGGTTGATACCGGTTCCTCCCTGAATGTCTTACCAAAGGATGCTCTTGACAGGCTTGATTGTGAAGGGGTTGTGCTGAAACCCAGTGATATTATAGTCTGAGCCTTTGACGGTTCAAAGAGGATGGTACACGGAGCAGTGGATCTTCCGATCAAGGTAGGTTTACAAGTCTTCAAATCTACCTTCTATGTGATGGATATCCTGCCAGTGTATTCTTGTTTACTGGGATGCCCTTGGATCCATAGGGTAGGTGCTATTACCTCAACCCTACACCAGAAGCCGAAGTATCCTGTGAAAGGAAAGGTTGTTACAGTCTGCGGCGAAGAAGAGTATATGGTGAGTCATTTGAGCTCATTCCGATATACGGAGATGGATGGCGAATTTATTGAGACTTCCTGTCATACTTTTGAAGGTGTCCCTCCTACTGCTATTGAATATGTTTCTGCTATTCCCAAAGCTACCAAGGTTCCTCCTAGAATGACTTCTTTGAAGGATTCTAGAGCTATCATAGAAGAAGGTGGTTGCACTACTTAGGGTCAGCTTCCTGATATTCCGTACAAGTCTGATAAATTTGGTTTGGGTTTTAGTTTAAAAGCTTAGAGGACTGTTCGTTGCACTCGTGTCGGAAGACCACCATTCCGAGTCAGCAACAATGGAGTTAATGCGATAGAAGATGCTGACAATAAATATGACCTTGACAGCTGGATCTTTCCGACCATCGACAGCGGACTCAGCAATTGGAAGAATCAAGACATTATCTCAATATCCTTTAGTCAGGAGTAATAGCTACTTTCTGTTTTATTGCTTACAAAGTTTTGATTATGTAATTTATTTAAACAATTACTTTAAGCCTTGTGCCTTACCCGGGGCACAATGGTCCACTTGTTAGGGTTGTCATCTCACAAACATATCTTCATTTAATAAAGCATTGGATGTTTTGCATTCAAATTTTGAGCTCTTTGTATTTCTTTTACTTTTATTACTTTCAAATGGCTATGCATTCTTACACACCCACATAATAAATTGCAGATCCACGTCCACTCTGGACCCTGTTGATAACAATTCTACTATTTCCAATTATGACTTCGAAAATCCTATCTAACAAGCCGAGGATGAAGGTGAGGAAGATTGTGAAATACCTGGAGGGCTTTCCATACTGTTAGTGCAAGAGGAAAAGGTTATACAACCGCATGAAGAGTCGGTCGAGGTTGTAAACTTGGGTACTGAAGCAGACAGGAAAGAAGTCAAGATAGGTGCCAACCTGGAAGACGATATCAAGAACAGGTTAATCCAAATGTTGCATGAATATGTTGAGATCTTTTCTTGGTCATACGAGGATATGCCAAGCCTTGATACTAATATTATGGTTCACTTTTTGTCAATGAAGGAGGTTTGTTCTCCAATAAAACAAAAAGTTCGTCGCATGCGTCCCGAGATGTCAGAGAAGTACAAGGCCGAGGTTATGAAACAATTCAATGCAGGTTTCTTGGCTGTTACATCATATTCTCAGTGGGTAGCAAATATGGTTCTGGTACCGAAGAAAGACAACAAAGTACGTATGTGTGTAGACTACATGGATCTGGACAGGGTGAGCCCTAAAGATGACTTCCCACTTCCACGTATCGATGTTCTGGTCGACAACACTGCTCAGCATAAGGTATTCTTTCTCATGGATGGTTTCTTAGGTTATAATAAGATTAAGATGTCGCCTGAAGACATGGAGAAGATTACATTTATCACACAATGGGGCACGTTCTGTTACAAAGTTATGCCATTTGGGTTGAAGAATGTTGGTGTGACATATCAACGTGTTATGGTAGGCTTGTCCCGTGATATGATTCATCACGAGATAGAAGTCTACATCGACGACATGATATCCAGATCTTAGACTGAAGAGGAACATCTTGACCGTCTACACAAGTTGTTTGAGAGACTGAAGAAGTACAAGCTGAGGTTGAACCCGAACAAGTGTACTTTTGGGGTGAGATTTGGTAAACTCCTAGGTTTCGTTGCAAGTGGTAAAGTTATTGAAGTTG
The DNA here is from genome assembly GCA_948472305.1 of Vicia faba. NCBI lineage: Eukaryota > Viridiplantae > Streptophyta > Magnoliopsida > Fabales > Fabaceae > Vicia > Vicia faba. Next base: position 304,872,408 of record OX451741.1, read on the forward strand.
ATCCCACCAAAGTCAAAGCTATTCAAGAAATTCTAGCCCCCCCGTTCTGAAAAGGAAGTCATAGGTTTCTTTGGATGACTAAACTCTATTTCCAGATTTATTTCTCATTTGACCGCTACTTTTGAGCCGATATTCAAGTTGTTGAAGAAAGATCAGGTAGTGAAGTGGAACGATGATTTCCAGATAGCCTTTGACAAAATAAAGGAGTACCTCCAGGAACCTCCAATTCTGATGCCACCAGTTGAAGAAAGACCTTTGATTATGTTTTAACATTGTTAAAGAACTCAATGGGGTGTGTACTGGGCCAGCATGACGAGTCTGGGCAAAAAGAGCATGCAATATACTACCTTAGAAAAAAGTTTACCGACTGTTAAACAAGATACTCACTGCTCGATAAAACATGTTATGTTTTGGCATGGGCTGCTCGCTGATTAAGACAATATTATGCTGACTCTTATTACCTTGTTGATCTTTAAGATGGATCCAATAAAATACATATTCAAGAAGCCAACTCTCTCCGGAAGAATAGCTAGATGGAAAATGGTCTTGACAGAATATGACATTCAGTACACCATCGAGAAAGAAATCAAAGGAAGTGTACTCGCAGACCATTTGGCTCATCAAGCAGTACATGACTATCAATCTATGATTTTTGAGTTCCTAGACGAGAACATTATGCTAGTTACAGATTGTGAAGAACATGGACCATATGAAGGACCTGAGCCAGGATTCCGATGGACTATGGTTTTTGAAGGAGCTTCTAACACACTTGGAAACAGAATTGGTGTTGTGATCATCTCCTCCAAGGGTTGCCATACGCCCTACACCACTAGACTTTCCTTTGCCTGCACCAACAACATGGTCGAATACAAAGCATACATCATGGGTATCAAAGTCACTATTGATATGAGAATCAAGTTTTTGAACGTATATGGGGATGCAACCCTAGTAATCAGTCAAGTTAAGGGAGAATGGGACACGAAGCATCTGAATCTCATTCCTTATCGAGAGCATGTGCTAGGTTTAATTCCATACTTCAAGGAAATCACTTTTGAGCACATTCCATGAGAAGTGAATTAGCTGGCAGACACATTAGCTACCATGTCATCTATGTTCAAAGTCAGATGGGACAATTAGGCTCCTCGAATTACTATTGAAAAATTAGACAAACCGGCACACTGCTATGAAGTTGACACTAACGGAGTAGAAGAGAAGCCTTGGTTTCATGAAGTGAAGAGATAACTCAAGGCTCAAGAGTACCATGGGGGAGCATCTATCAATGACAAGAAATTCCTATGGAGGTTCTCTGCTAAGTTCTTCCTAAGCAACGAAATTTTGTACAAGCGCAACACGAAGGAAGCTCAAGAATACCATGATTCGAATTTGCTTCGTTGTGTGGATAAGAAGGAAGCTGATAAAACTATAGAGGACATGCACGGAGGTGTCTTTGGTACTCACTCTAGCGGACATACAATGGCTAAGAAGATTCTGAGAGCGGGTTACTATTGGTCAACTATGGAAACTGTTTTCCATCATCACTCTAGAACTTGTCACAATTGCTAAATCTATGCTGAAAAAGTACATATGCCGCCGGTTCCTCGGAATGTCTTGACTTCTCCTTGGCCATTTGTAATGTGGGGCGTTGATATAATTGGAGAAATTAAGCCTACTTCCTCTTACAGACATCGTTTCATCCTTGTCGCCATTGATTACTTCACGAAGTGGGTTGAAGCCGCCTCATTTGCCTCTGTCACCAAGAATGTTGTGGCCCGATTCATTAAGCATAACTTCATCTGTCTTTATGGAATCCCCGAAAGGATTATCATAGACAATGGTACTAATATGAACAATACTATGATCACGCAACTCTGCATGCAGTTCAAGATCAAGCACCACAACACTTCTCTTTATTGACCAAAGATGAATGGCGTAGTGGAAGCCGCCAATAAGAACATTAAAAAGATTATATAGAAGATGACAGTGTCATATAAAGATTAGCAAGAGATGTTACCATTTTCTCTTCACGGCTATTGTTCCTCAGTCCGTACATAAAATAGGGCAACCCCATTCTCCCTAGTCTATGGTATGGAAGCTGTCTTACCACTCAAAGTCCAGATTCCTTCTCTAAGGATTATGAAAGATGCAGATTTAGACAAAGACGAGTGGATTCATACTAGGTTGGACCAGTTGAATTTGATTGACGAGAAGAGGCTTGCAACTATTTGTCATGGTCAGATGTACCAGAAACGTATGATCAAAGGTTTCAACTAGAAGGTCAAGGATCAAGCATATCAGCCTGGTGACTTGGTGATAAAATGCATCATCTTACCACAGGGTGATCCCAGGGGTAAACGGACCCCCACCTACGAAGGGCCATTTGTAATTGAGAAGATATTTTTGGGCGGTGCTATGATACTTACCACCATGGACGGTGAAGACTTTCTGCACCATGTGAACGAGGACATAGTCAAAAGATACTACACATGAAAGAGACCCGCTAGGTTGACTGGCCTAGGAAAAAATAAGGGTATCTCGGCGAACCAAAAGGGTTTTGGAAAAAACTAGGGATATATATATATATATATATATATATATATATATATATATATATATATATATATATATATATATATATATATATATAAAGATTGTACACCCGACAAGTCGAAAATCCGAAAAGGTGGCTTGGGCAAAAAAGGGTATCCCAGTGGACTGAAAACCCGAAAGGGCGGTCCAAGCAAACACTAAGGATTAAAGCGTATGATTATGTCCCGTTGGATCATCTACTTATAGTAAGTTTTGTTACTGATGTCAAGATCAAACGGTACTGATCAATTCAATCAACTTCTTCTGATAGCGAGGAATGAGATTCTTGAAGACATAAAGGAAATAGCAGAGTTGAAACTAGATGGGATCATTTACACATACCTATATGTTTTTATTTACTTTTCATTTTTACGAAGATTTCCTCTTTCTTGGATTTCTGTCTCTTTGTATAAAATCTCCTGTTTATAGGCAAATTATCAATACAAATCAATTTCAAAATTCAAATTTGTTTCACTTTTTCTGTTTTGTTTGCAAAAAACATCCAATGACTAAATTGAATGAACATATGCGTATGAATATGATTATTGTTAACAAATATATGCGTAAAAATAGGAATAAGAATTTATTCAAGACTCTAGGAATTGGGATAATGTTCAGGTCATCCACAAGTCCCCATAGGGAAATCCCCACAGAATAACCTCCATAGGATTGTCCCCACAGAGTTACCTTCACAAGCTCATCCCCAATGGAGATACATTCCCCCTGCAAGCCTAAGATGCCTCTAAGAAGGAATGTGGGCATCTTTCAGCAGTTCACGTAATAATACTCCCCAACAAATCCCCCTAGAGGATAAAGGAATCTGATCATTACTCTAGCATACAGCGAAAAATTCCTCAGTATAGTCCACATGAATTCAATTCCCCGACTGAGTTATTTCTCCAACATTGTAAAATCCCCTGCAAAATCATCTTCTCCAGCAAGGCTTACTTCTCTAGCGGGGTTTATTTTCCAAGCAGGGTTTATTTCCCCAACAAAATTGAATTTCCCAAGCAAAGTTCATTTCTCCGACAACTGCAAGTCACCGGCGAAATTCCCCTCTCCAGTAAAGTGTAGTCAAGGCTTCTATCCCTAGAGAGTTGCTATGGAATCTGAAACTGGGCCAAATATCATTTAACTTTGGAGGCTATTCATCTCTTTTATCCCATGTCAGGGTATATAGGAACTAAATTCCCTAGTAGAGTGATGAACGACCAATGTTCTTGAAATCTTCTATCCCTAAGCAAAAGTCAAACATTCCCAGCAGAGTATCCTCAAAATAGAAAGCAGGAATCCCCAACAGAAATATTCTAAACAAGATTGAAGATTCACATTATTCATCCACAGCAGGAGTCAAGGATTTATTTTCCCCAACAAAGATATTACACGGAGCTACCAATACACCTCAATGACATCTCACATCCATACATCGTTTACAAGTATCATAGAATATGCATACGAAACATATATAGCACACTCTCATTTAATTTGAGAACATCATTACGCAATGCATTGCATACATCATGAAATTGCATAAAGACTAATATTATCTTTTTAGGTAAAGTTCACAAATAGACGAATATCATCAACAACTCTCAAACAAGCCAGAGATTAATTCCTGAAGTAGGACGGGGAAACTATATATATGAGCAGGTCCAGGATTAATTCCCGAAACAAGATGGGGCAGCTATCTAAATAACCAAGCGGTATGAATTCCCGAAATAGGACGGGTTCGCCAACAGAAAGCAGGTCAAAGATTAATTCCTGAAATAGGTTGGGGAAACTATCTGTATGACCAGGCAAAGATTAACTCCCGAAACAGGACGGGGAAATTATCTTTATAACGAGGAAAAAGATTAATTCCCGAAACAGGACGAGGAAACTATCAATATGGCTAGGTGGTATTAATTCCCGAAACAGGATGGGGAAACTATCAATATGGCCAGGTGGTATGAATTCCCGAAATAGGACGGGGAAACTATCAATATTGCCAGGTGGTATGAATTCCCGAAAAAGGACGAATTTACTAACAAAAACAGATTGTGGATCAATTCTCGAAACAGGACAGGGCGGATATCTATATGACACGCATTTACCTCAAAGACTGAATTTTGACAAGAATTTCCCTCATAGACTAAATCTGACAAGCAGCTACTTAAGCACCTTCCTTAGAGGTTCATTCTGGAAAGCATTCCTCATATGAAGTCAAGTGTAGACTCATTCTGATACGCTTATCAACACTTACCTTTGACGGAATCTATAAGCCCATCTCTGATGGCATTCCATCATTTCACAAAATGGCATCTTTAAGCCCATTCAAGCAATACAATCAACCAACAATGTTACTTCGTACACATGCGAGTGCAAATTTCTGGGCACTTAAGTATTCAATCCTCTTTTACCTTCAGATCCCGAATGGCGGACATTCCAATCTAACTCCTCAGGTTTAAGAAGATTGAATAGGGGCAATTGTTGTACCCAAAAGTTTCCCTTCCCTTTTCTCCAAGACATTCATCTAGGGTTCTCAAATGCTCAAAGATGCTGAAGAATTGATCAGACAAATTCTCCTCTTAAGCAATGGGTCTAAAACTAGGGTTTCATCTTTAATAAGGAAATTTGGGTTTCTAAGGTTTCAAATATAATTCACGGTCTCTTATAGGTCTCCAAGAGTGCTCATACAAAGTTTCATGCCTTGCATCACAAGTTTGCTCAGCCAATTGCTCAGATGATTGAAAATCAACTATATTGGATAAAAAGTCAATTATGGTCAACATACAGTCAAACTTCAAGATTTTTGGTCAACATAAATATTTTGAAGTCATATTCATCATTTGATCAAGTGTTAATCATAACTTATTAAGGAGACTCTTAAATCATCAAAAGTTGCCAAATTAGGATTTTCCTTATGAGAAGTCAACTGAACTTTGACCAAGCATAACTTTCACATGCTTCATAAGATCTTCCCCAACCAAAGCTCATTTTGAAGGAAATTCAATTCTCTACAAATTTGTATCTCTAATCTCATATCCAAAAAATTCTTCATTTGAGAGATATGAGCCAATACATTATAGGTCATTTCAAAAGTCAACAAAAATATACCTTTTGTCAAGGCAACTTACATAAAGATAAAGTCTCCAAATGCAAAAATGTTTAACAGAGAGATTGTACAGAACATCTTGAGATTTCCAAAAAGTCAAAGATCACCTTCAAAAGATGAAAATTGAGAGAGTTATGACCAGTGAAAATTGGAAAATTTTAAGCAAATGCATGAAGTTCAAATTGAGCAAACTTGATATTTTGGGCTATTTGGCTATTATTTCAGAGTCCAAATGTATTTTATACTACATATACACCTCAGATATTGCTCATGTCCCCCTTGATCTATTTTATTTTAATTATTTTGATTTTATTCATTATTAATTCAAAATAAATAAAATAAAATACAAGGCTTATTAACAAAGGTCCAAGCCCATCATTTTGTGACCTAATTCATGCTATATATTCTCCTCAAATTAGACATGAAGGTCACAAAAAACCTTGTGCAAGAAAGTCTCCCAAAAATTCACAAAATTGTCAAACTAGGGCAACCTTCAAACCCTAACTTGTAGCCGATTTCAAGGCCTCCTGACCAGTCCATTCACTCCCAGGGACGCAAGAGGGTAAGGATGTAGTGATTTCCATGATCAAAAGGGTGTAAAAGCATACATACATGCCACATCGGTTTTAACACTACATGTATTTCATATATTTATTTCCTTACGTTTCAGTGTGTACTAACTTGTTTAACATGTTCATGAGGTTCAACAATGCAAGAATGATCTACTATGAGAGTCCCATAATGGCCGGATAGTGCAAAGCCATGTTAGCAACGATCCTTGCAATTTTCATTATAGCTCTTAAACCCTTGCGATTCAGACCAAAACAATCATCTCATTGAATTCGCAGACCCTAACTTAGGGGCATAGGGCCCCCCTGGATTGCTGATATTGGTTGTTTTGCAGGTTTGAGGAAAAGAGGTTACCAGAGAAGACGACCAGAGCTAGGGCTTCGACGCCTCTCTAGTTTATGTAGCGTTTTCACATTATATGTATTTTGTTTCAGTTAATACAACAGATGTACAACCACCCCAGTGGCAAGCGAGCGCGTGTTAAGGCATACCTGTCCCAGGGCGTGGGTTTGATCCTGGCGCTCAACAATATTTTTTCACATGTTTTCTCTTCTACAGATCTAGTACATGCCGTCCAACTTTCACCATGCACCATCAAATTATTATATCATCAGATCTGGTCATCATAGTTGACCAGAGGATCCAGTGCTCTAGATCTACGCGCCTATGGTAAACCCTCCCTAGAGTAAAGCACAGGAGCACAAAGACTCTAGCCATTGTATTGGGCCTCTCCTCTTTGGGCCCAACGAATTGCTTTGCAACACCCCCTTGGTTGCTACTTCGGGCCCAACTTCAATCCTTTTTTATTTACTTTTTTTTATAATATAATCAGTTTAATTAATTAAAATTGATTTAGACTTTTAGGGTTTTTTTAACCATTTTCTAATTAATTTAACTAATCAACTTTTTTTATATAATCAAATTAATTTCTTTTTTAATCAAAATTAATTAAGGTCTTTTTAGGTTTTATTTTAATTAATAATTTCTTTCTTAGTCAACATTAATTAGGGTTTTAATTAATTAATCATAAATATTTATTTTTTCCCTAAAAAACAACAAAAACATTCATGTTTCCTCCGGTTCAAATTTTTAGGTTAATTGTGCTATTGCAGACGTTTTTTTCCTTCTATTTCTTGCATTTCTTTTCATCACTATTTGTAACTGCCAATGGCTTATAATAGTAATTAGGGTTTACTATTCCGCATCTCTATTATGTATCTTTCCCGAAGTCGTGTAGTAGTCTTAGGTTTACTTTCCGTCTTTTATTTTCCGTATCTACTTTCGACACTATTTTACTGTTACTGATAGTAATTAGGATTGTATGACAAGATTAAAAGAAAACAGTAGCAAACCCTAATACAAGATAAATAATTGAAACACAAATCACTTTGCACACCCGCGCTTCTAGGGTAACCTCCCTTGTTGCCTTTTAGAAAACAGTCATGTCCCTCGAAAGTGGGGACGCTTTAGCACTGTCCCTCAAAAACAAAGATCATAGTCCCTCGATGACCCTTTTGATGTTGCCTTCAGTAAATGATCTAGTCCCTTAAGAAATTGCTAAAGAGTCCTTACAAGTTGCCTTCAACGACTGTACGATGACCCACGCCCGTCCGTTCACATCTAACGATAAGGCTTCCTACTAACTATTGCTAAGGTAGAACTCTCTAAAGGAGGAGGAAAAGTACAATAAAGACCATGAGTAGGTAGACCACTGTTAATCGCTTGCTCACAAATCTCTTCAAAACAAAAACATTTCATAAATGCTCTTCAAAATTATTTTCAAAAACACTTTATACGCATTCTCGAGGATAAATACTTGAATCATTACAAAGTTTTCCTTACATTGGCAAATTTCAAAATATTTTTCATACACACAAAAAGCTAATATTCAAAGTGAGCTAAGTGATTAAGAGCCCGTAGATAACTACGGATGAAAAGGGTGCTAACACCTTCCCTTTTCATAACCTACCCCCCGAACTCAATAATCTCAAGGTATTTCTTGTTCTTTTCACTCTTTCCTTATTGGATAAAAGAAAAGTCGGTGGCGACTCTTTCTATCCGCAACATTTGCAATAAAACACAAAACTAAGTCAATTATCCCACCGTATTACAATCATACATGCTAGTCTTATTCCATAACACAAGTTTTCAAAATTAATCGTGACATATGCCTTATCAATGTTTCATATACTTGCAGCGGAATCATAGTTCAAACAAGTTTCATTAAAAACACTTCATAGTGCCCCATAATTCATGGTTCACAATTCAACATAATTTAAACTCCATGGAAATAATTTAAATGTCATAAAAAGATAGTTTTCAAAATAAAGTGTTCCCATCCCCGATGTTTCATATCTGAGCAGGACCTTCTAGACTCAAAAGAAATAAATCACACTCCAAAGTTATTCTTCCAAGCCTTTAGGAACTACTCTTGATTACTTGCATGTTACCCACGTAGAGGCAACATTCAAGTAGAAAGGGTGAGTTTATCACAATCATTATATAAGATATAAGTAATAGACATAGCAGAATAAACCAAAAGTGTCACCATAATCGATTCAACAAATTCATCTTCCAAGCTCATTCAACACAATTTAACATCATCAAATTGAAAACCATTCAATGCCATATAAGATGTAGTGCAAGGACAAATAATCATGCATGTGGTACCAATTATTATTGATGGACATTGGGATATCACCCTCCAAAGACCCCAACCATAGGATTGATTTCCACTTAGAACTGGAGCAAATCACAGACATCCCAAATCCACACAATGAGATTGAGACCAAATCACTGGACCAATGTCCTAAATCATCACAACAAACAAAAGATGTCTAATGAATGCATGATGTGCAATAACATATAAAAAAATAACCAAAATGCATCATCATTCATGTATTAATCAACATTATACATAAACACCATCACCTATACTCATATAATCATCATACATATTCATATAATTAAAACATCATCATAGTAACAACATATCATCATGATCAAACACATAGTCATTGTGATTCAACACATGGAACCTATTCTTATTATAGATTAAGTCTTATAAAAATATTCCTAAGTCTCCATTTTATGTCACCTAACTATAGTATACTACATTATCTATGTATAGCTTCAAACGAAACTTCATTCTGAGCTCTAGAACTAAAGTTATACTCGTTTCAAGATTTCAATCCAACATTCCAGCTCTGCCTTCTATCGCCCGACAAAACCTCATCATCGCCCGACGAACCTTACCTGAGACCAGCACTCAATTTCGCCTCCTTGCTCACTTCTTCATTCGCCCGACAAGCATCATCGCCCGATGACATAGGGACCGTCGTCCGACAATTCCCTGCGAACAGGGTTTTTCTATTTGTGATTCAGAACTATTTCAGGCCTCTTTTCCTGCGATTTCAGTATGTTATAGGCCATAAAACACTATCTAATCATGGGGAATCATCACCTAACAAGAATTTGATAAAATACCTCAGTTATTTAACAATTACGGGTCATCCATCATCATAATTCATTCAAATCTTAACCCAACAACATCAAATCACCATTGTCAATACTAAGGGTGAATCCTACATCTATCTACCACTTAGATCAAACATAATAACCAGATAAAAGCCCCTTACTATATTGTTTTGAATGATTGATGATGTTCTTCGTGTCTCTTACGGTGATTCTCTAACCCTTTGTTCCCTAGCTTCACTTTTCTCCACAACGTCAGCTCTCTTTCTCAACTTTTCACGATCGATTGTGAGAATACGATTACCTTTTCCTTTGTTATCACAACGACCCCTAACTTCTTCCTCAATTTCCTTCACTTAGTCAACCTCTATTTACCATCACATCCTCACTCTTCCTACTAATTACCAACATACCACTATAACTAAAATAATTCTATTTAAATAATTATTCCTGTTATTCTATTCTAAAAAATATTCCAAATAATTACTAAATAATCATATAATTATTCCACTGCATCTAATCCCTTCATTCACATCACATGTTCCACATCATAAGCAACCACATGCCAACACATCACACATATAATCATATAAAACATCAATTATTCGTAAATACTCCTAATAATTCATTAAAAAAATAATTTCTAAAAGTTGGGGTTTTACAGTATCACTGAACTTCTATCCCTCTCTTTTAGTAAAAATAAAAGTGTTTTTATGTGATTTTATGATTATGTAACATTGATGTGAAACGATAGAGTTAAAGCTCCTAAATTGAAACTATGATCCCCTTGCGAAACAAAGCTCTCCAAGATCATTAATCATGGTATCCTTAAGCATTTTCAAAGGAAAAACATTGAGATCAAATCGTTAGAAGAGTGTATAAAAATTGTAGGTGTTTTACGATTGTACAACATTTTTCTCACATTAATAATGATTATGCCATATTATTAAAAAACACAAATATTGCAAATTGATAAGTCAAAATTGAAATTTTGGCTGCAGATACTCAATGTCACGTTCAATGTTGTGACACCATATCTGACTTTCTATAAGACAGTAAATACAAAAACAGTAAAGAACACAGTCAATTGTTTACCCAGTTCAGTGTGCAACAACACCTACTCTGGGGGCTACCAAGCCAGGGAGGAAATCCACTATAAGAGATGTTAATTCAGGAATAAACCAACCAGTTTATCTCCTTCACTTAAGACCTACCCAATGCAATTTCAATCTAAGTACAACTTAAACCTGAGTTCCTACTCACTCCCCCTCAATCACAGCAGTGATACATAAAACAATTTGACTAATGAATTGATGAAGACACTCTTCAAAAACATACACTTGATTAAGCTTCACAGCTTTTTAATCAAGCAACACAACCACTCTTGCTTCACAGCTTTGAGTGATACACACACCTAACTTGACTCTGCTTCACAGCTTTAGTCAAGAGACATACAAACACTCTTACTTCAAAGCTTTGAGTGCTACACAACCCTTACAATTAAAACCTATTCCAAGTCACTTATCACAATGATAATTGCTTGGATTACAATAGTTAAAACTATACAGCTTCTAAATGATCTTCTGTCAAAAAGGGATTGCCTTCAAAACAGCAGCCCTGTTGAATATATAGCAGCTGCAACTTCAGTTAGGGTTTCCACAAAAAGCTAGGGTTAATTCTGTTTGACCTTAAGACTAGGTCACAGGACTTTATCAACCAGGTTGGGGTTAAGCTAGGTTAACCCAAAGAAAACGCAGGATTCTGTTCTGGAAAGACTGAGTCATTTTCCTGAAAAAACTTAGAATTAACCAAACTGCATACCAGTTAGTTCAGAACAGGATGTCTTAACATCTGTTATGACATCTGAAAACCTGTCTACTGATTTAGGAAAATGTGATCATTTTGCAAAATGCTCAGATACACACTTATAAACATCAGTACCTGTATGACAATATTTTTCTGCAAAGGTACCTAATGAATCAGTACAAACTAAACTAGAATGTTATGACATCAGTCATGACATTCACACATACAATTGGGTTTTACCAAAAATGCAAGCCAATAACTAAACAACTACAAACTCCCCCTTTGGCAGATTTTTGGCTAAAGACCCTAAGCAATCAGAGATAGATAGCAGCAGAAAGAAATGACTGCAGAAAAATAGAATGTCTAATTAAGTAAGTACCAAAATATATCTCCCCCTCTTTAGCCACAAATGGGCCAAAGATACATGTTCATAAAAATTATACAGTCATCCAGAAAAAGTAATAAGAGCAGCAACTAAAAACTGATCACACTTCCAAACTCCACCAGGGACCAGCAACAACTCCACCAAACAACAACCAACCTTTAAGCACTTTTATCAGACTCACAGGATTCTGGCTTCTTCCTTTTCTTGTGAGCAATGTCAGCATTCTTCTCTTTGTCTGATGTCTCAACATCCTTAGAGACATCTGGATTTGTTTCAGCATTTGAACTTTCTTGATTTAAAGGAACAGAAATGCCAGGAACTGAGTGGTTCTCGTTCAGAATTCTTGAAACAATTTTTGCTATTGCTTGACGAACATAGGCTGACCCTTCCCTATTTGCAATTTCAGGGGGAACTGAAGAAGAAGGATGAGATGAATTACCAGAGGCAGAAGCTTGGGACCTTCCTGCATGTCTTGTTCTCAGCTCTTTGACCTTGGTGGGGTTAGATTCCACTTTTCTAAGAGAAGAGATCTCCAGGGCTTCAGAGTCCTGACAAGAAGAGATTGTCCTAGAATCTTGATCAGAGGAAGAGGTTGAAATGGTCGTATTGGATGATGATGGTGTTTGAGGCATTTTGACAGTCTTAGAGGACCAACAACAACTGAAGAGAAAATTCTGATTGAGAGACTGGGTTTTGATGAGGAGACGAGAGGGGAAGGAAGAAAAGGAGTGTCTATTCAACTTCTTAAAAGAATTGAAGGAAATGGGAAAATATCATTTTAACCCAATCAGAACAAGCATAACTCCTTTAACCCTTGTTTTAAGCAAAATTAATTGCTACAATTCCTCATGTTGACAAATACCCAACTTACCCCTCAAGTTTTCAAATTGATTTGCATCAAGAGCCTTGGTAAAAATGTCAGCCAACTGTAGCTCAGTGGCAACATGTTCCAATTTGATTGTCTTCTCTTCTACAAGGTCTCTGATAAAGTGATGTCGTATGTCAATATGCTTGGTCCTACTATGCTGAATGGGATTCTTGGAAATGTTGATTGTACTCAGATTGTCACAGTACAATGTCATAACATCTTGTGTGACATTATACTCAGTAAGCATTTGTTTCATCCAGATCATTTGAGAACAACTACTACCAGCTGCAATGTATTCAGCTTCAGCAGTAGAAAGAGACACACAATTCTGTTTCTTGCTGAACCAGGAAACCAGATTATTTCCCAAGAAGAAACATCCTCCAGAGGTTCTTTTTCTATCATCAGCACTACCAGCCCAATCAGCATCACAGTAACCAGTCAGAGTTGGTTCACAGCCATGAGAGTATAGCAACCCATAGTTGTAAGTTCCACTCACATACTTCAAAATTCTCTTCACTTGATTGATGTGACTGACTTTAGGGTCTGTTTGGTATCTTGCACAAACTCCAACTGCAAAAGCAATGTCAGGTCTGCTGGTTGTTAAGTACAACAAGCTTCCTATCATGCTTCTGTACAGACTTTGATCCACCTTAACCCCACTTGAATCTTTGGAAAGCTTTAAATGAGTAGGAGCAGGAGTCCTTTTGTGACTGGCATTCTCCATACCAAACTTCTTTACAATGTTCTTAGCATACTTGCTTTGAGATAAGAAGATTGAGTCCTCCATCTGTGAGACTTGTAGTCTAAGAAAATAAGTTAGTTCTCCCATGAGACTCATTTCAAATTCAGCCTGCATCTGGTCAGCAAAATGTTTAACCATAGGTTCTGACATTCCTCCAAACACTATGTCATCAACATATATTTGGGCAACCATCAACTTCCCTCCTTCAGTTTTGACAAAGTGAGTTTTTTCCAAGCCTCCTTTTCTGTATCCTTTGTCTGAGAGAAACTTTGTTAACCTGTCATACCATGCTCTAGGAGCTTGTTTCAGGCCATATAGAGCTTTTCTCAATTTGTAGACATGATCAGGGTGGTTTGGATCCACAAAGCCTTTAGGTTGTTCCACATAAGCTTCCTCATTTAAGTACCCATTTAGAAAGGCACTTTTCACATCCATCTGAAATAACTTGAACTTCAGAAGACAAGCAATTGACAATAGGAGTCTGATTGATTCCAGCCTGGCTACAGGTGCGAAGGTTTCATCAAAATCAACCCCTTCAACCTGGGTGTATCCTTGAGCAACAAGTCTTGCCTTATTTCTGGTGACAACTCCTTCAGCATCTGACTTGTTCTTGAAAATCCATTTTGTCCCAATGATGTTAGTTCCTTCAGGTCTAGGAACCAGTTCCCAAACTTCATGTTGCTTGAATTGGTTTAGTTCATCTTGCATTGCACCAATCCAGTATTCATCAGTTAAAGCTTCCTTGACATTTCTTGGTTCCATTTTGGATACAAAACAAGAGTTTGAGATGATTTCTCTAGATCTTGTAATGACTCCACTGTAAGGATCTCCTATGATGAGCTCTTTTGGATGATCCTTCTGAATTCTGATGGAAGGGATCTTTCTAGCTTCCTTTGATTCAGATTCTGTTGTGGTGGAGTTGGGTAGATCATTCTGTTGGGTTGAAGTCTCAAAGAATGTCTCAACAGTACAAGGAACATCTATTTCTTCATGATAATCATCAATTATAACATTTATTGATCCCATCATGGCTTTGGTTCTGGAATTGAATACTCTATAAGCTCTGCTGTTTGAGGAGTAGCCTAGAAATATGCCTTCATCACTTTTAGGGTCCAGTTTTCTTCTTTGTTCACGATCTGCCAGAATATAGCATTTGCTGCCAAACACATGGAAGTACTTCACAGTTGGTTTTCTTCCTTTCCAGAGTTCATATATGGTGGATGAGGTTCCATTTCTCAAGGTGACCCTGTTATGAACATAGCAGGCTGTATTCATAGCTTCAGCCCAAAAATACATAGGAAGTCTTTTGGCATGTAACATTGCTCTGGCAGATTCCTGTATGGTCCTGTTTTTCCTTTCCACAACTCCATTTTGATGAGGAGTTATAGGAGAAGAAAATTCATGACTAATTCCTTCTGAGGAACAGAAATCATCAAACTTGCTGTTTTCAAATTCCTTGCCATGATCACTTCTGATTCTGACAATACACCCTTCCTTTTCTCTTTGAATTCTTTTGCACAATTCTTTAAAAACTTCAAATACATCAGATTTTTCCCTAATGAAATTAATCCAGGTGAATCTGGAAAAATCATCCACAACCACATAGGCATATCTTTTTCCACCAAGACTCTCCACTTGCATTGGTCCCATCAGATCCATATGAAGAAGTTCTAGAACCTTAGAGGTGGTCAGATGTCTTGACTTTGGATGTGACATCCTAGTTTGCTTACCAACCTGACATTCGCCACAAACTCTTTCTTCATCAATTTGCAGTCTTGGAATCCCTCTGACTGCCTCCATGGAGATAATCCTTTTCATTCCTCTTAGATGAAGATGGCCAAGTTTTTGGTGCCACAGTTTCACCTCTTTTTCTTCTTTTGCAATGGAACACACAGAGGAGAAATTAGTGTTCTCAGGCTCCCACAAGTAACAGTTGTCTTTAGATCTGACTCCTTTCATTATAATTTCTTGTTTGTCATTGATTACAAGGCATTCAGATTTTGAGAAATTTACCTTGAATCCTAGATCACACAATTGACTGATACTAATGAGATTAGCAGTCAGTCCTTTTACCAGCAGTACTTCATTCAGACTTGGAACTCCAGGGCAATCCAGATTACCAACTCCTTTGATTTCACCTTTAGCACCATCTCCAAAGGTCACAAAACTGGTGGTGTGAGGTTTAACATTATTGAGGAGGTTCTTGATTCCAGTCATGTGTCTGGAACACCCACTGTCAAAGTACCAGTCTTCCTTTACAGAGACCCTCAGGGAAGTGTGGGCTATCAGGGCAGTAGCCTTTTTCTTCCATTTAGGAGCATGTGGTACCTTTTTGGACTTAGGTTTGACACCTGAGTTCTGATTGGGGTATCCATGCAATCTGAAGCAGAAGGGCTTTATGTGGCCATATCTCCCACAATGATGACATCTCCATCTTTGGTACCTTTTCTTCATTTGTCTCTGTTCCTGATGTTGAGAGTTGTGTTGAGACATCTGTTTTGACATTTGCTTATCAGGCCTGATCTTCTTGACTGTACCAGATTTCTTTGCTTCCATAAATCCTAGTCCAAATTTATTTCCCACATTTTGTCCAACCTGAAGGATCTCTTCCAATTTGTCTGTTCCATTAGTCAGCATCTTGACAGATTTGGTCATTTGATTCAGTTGTGAGTTCAGCAATTGAACTTCCCCTTCTAGATGACTTATAGTTTCAAGGTTTGCCCTTTTCTCAGCCTCCAGCTTTATGATGAGTTTTGATTGTTTCTCATTCTGCACATATACTTCAGTACTTCTGATACACAATTTCTTGTAAGTATCAGCCAGTTCTTCAAATGTCACCTCTTCATCACTAGTGTCACTTTCAGAGTGTGATCGGTGGATCTGGAACTGACTGTTTAACGCTGGTTCGCGAAATGTCGCGGAAGCAAGAGTCGCCACCGTCTTTTATTTTCTCCAATTGGAAAGGACAAAAGCACAGAAAAATTCCTTTAAAGAGATTGCTCTCGGTTCGGGAGGTGGGTTATAGAAAGGGAAGGTGTTAGCACCCTTTCTATCCATGGTTATCCATGGGCTCTTAGATACTTGCTCATTTGTGTTTTCAAAATGTTTGCTTGCTTTTCAATGTGGGTTTAAAAAAAGTTTCTTTGAAAAATTTCAGTTCGACTCGTACGTCAGAGTGTTTGAAAAATTTGCTTTTGAAAATGTGTTGGTGTGAAAAGTATTTTGATTTGAAATTAGAGCAAGTATCTAGAGTCGTCTACCTACCCTAAGGAATTCGTCTGTGTAAATGTCCTTTAAAGTAGTGCCATCCCACCATTGAGAGGTAGGTAGCACCACCGTTGGAGGTGTTCGGGTCAATTCGATTTTAGGGACATGGTGATCACCAGAGCAATGGGAAGACACCTTAGAAGCTACCCTCATGCCAGGTTCCCGGATCATGAGGACTTACTAAGACGTCCTCTACTCGACGACCACCTTTCGAAAGGCAACAGTGAGGCGTACCCTAGGGGTGGTGTGTGCGAATCGTGTGTCATGTTTCAGTTATTTGTCTTGTCATGTTTGTCGTGTTCTACGCTTGATTTTAATTTGTCCATTCATTCTTGCATGCATATTTAACAATTATAAAGTTGCGGAAAAATAAATCTACGACTATTACAAATGGCGCGGGTCCACATCGCCAAAATTAAACCGGACCCGATTTAGCGGGAAATAAATAAAGCGAATAAATAAAAGTGCGAAAAGATAAAGTTACATGGCTTTGGGAGATATACAAAATTATAACGAACGATAAAAATAAATCATGCGAAATTAAATGATTAAACAATGGGCGTTGGACCCGTTTGCAAAAAATTAAAAGTTAATGAGAATTAAAAAATTAAATGATTAAATGCTTTTTTGGTATTTTGTGTTTTTTAGATTTAAAAGAAAAAAGGAAAAATTAATTAAAATTAAAATGCTAAACCCTAGTTCTAATATTTTTTAAGTTTATTATGAAAGATTTAAATTAAAACCTAGATTAAACTCTAAATTAATTTATGTACAATTTTGAATTTATGAAAATAAAATAATAAATACATAATATTGTTATTCTGAAAAAAGGAAAATAAAAAAAGAAAATAAAAGATTATTAAACCTAAATTCTATGTTTGGATTTTTATTATGAAAAATATTTGATAAACCTAAATTAAAGCTAAATAATTACAAGCATTTATTTAAAAAATAATTAAAAGAAAAATTATATTATTTTTGGTCTTTTCTGATTTTTTGTGATGTTTTTGTATTTTGATTAAAAATTGTTAATTAAATACACATAATTGAATAAAAGAAATAAAAAAGAAAAATTAAAGAAAGAATAAAAATAAAAATAATAAGGCAAACCAGGGGGGGGGGTAGCCCCCAATTAGGAGGTTCAGGCCTGGAAATTCTGGCCCAACAAGATTTGAATTTGCTGACTTTTCATGATTCCATATGGTGCGTTGACTGGAATTTAGTGTGCTCCTGGGATCCACGCCTTTGATTTGGTCGTCTGGGACACGTGTGTGGCTTGATGGTGAGAGGACATGATGTACCTGGGTGTTAGCAAAGCATAGGATCTCATATTGAAAAATAGTATTGAAATTGGCCAGACCTGGGACTTGAACCCAGGTCTTGAGGGTCATTCACGTCACGTGTTACCAACTGAACCAAACGCTTTTAGTTAACATATAATAACACGTAAATATAATAAGGAAAACATAATGCTAATTGGTTAAAAACGCGCGAATTTCAAAAGGGCCAATGACTATTGGACACGAAGTTGTCTTCTTCCCCACCCTGTAAAACAAAACAAAAGAGCAACGGTTTTTATAGCGTTGCATTAAGGGGGCTAGCAGAAAATAGCGAATAGGATCCTGTTGGACATAAATTCATCGCGAGCAATGTTTCTTGTTCATTGGAGCACGCTGAGTTCAACCATGGTGGTCTCAAAGGCCAATTTTACTGTATTGAAAAAGCCCTAATTTTTCCTTCTGAAAAACCTAAAGAACAAACATGGTAACTTGGCCAAAAACGCACGAAACTTCAATTAAAAGTTATGGTTAGCTTGCAAATTTCATATTGAACAAGAATTCATGAATAAAAATGCACCATGATGCGTAAATTATGATATGCGATTTGGAAATTTTTGCTTCACAGTTTGAGGTCGTGATACCGTTTCAGGGTGTTGTGGTGATGATCTCTGATTGGAATGTGATCAAGACAACCTTGGCAAGCTGTTGAGATAGTTTTGGAGGTTTGAATCGAGCTTGAAACTGGTTTTCAGTGTTTGAGTTTTTTGTGAAAAAATTCAATATGCAAAAGCTTGTTTGGGGCGCAGCTTGCAGTCTAATCCTTTTAGGTCTTTGATTCTGAGTATGTATAGAGCATGCTAGGTCAACAAAATTGCACAAAATCTCAAGCATTCATGGTTTTACATATTTGATTTTATGAAATCTTTTTTGAATCTTTTCCATGTGCATTTTGGTTCAAATCTGATCAATTCTCATCAAAACTTGCTTAATTAAGAAGTGCACGAAATATTGACCTTGGAATGTGCATAAAAAGATTTTTTTAGGTTAGGTTTATATTTTTCATGTATTAAAATGATTTAAATGAATATAAATTAATATAAATTCAAATAAATAATTAAAAAAATATGAAAATACTTCCCTTTGGGCCTAATGGTCGTGCATAGGCTTGGCATGAAGAAACTTGGAAGAAAAATGGGCCCATTTGCATTTTTGGATCTTTTGCATCAATGTTGACTTTTCAAAATTCCCAAAAATTTCCCAACTTCCACAAGGCATAACTTGGTCAATTTTTAAGCTTTTCACATGTTCTTGGACATTTTGGAAAGGTCTTTGAGTCCTCTAACCAATGCCTTTGGTCCCATGTCATTTTGATTTACCAATCTCAAGTTATGGCCTTTGACTTAAAGTCACGTTTTGTTGACTTTTGAAAATGACCTATAATGTTGAAATTGATAACTTTTTGTGAGAGCATTTCTTGGACTTGGAACATGAAGATGAATTGTAGGAAATGTCTTTCTCTTCAAAATGAGCTTTGGATGGAATTTTTCTGATAATCCATGTGAAAGTTATGCCCTAGTCAATTTCAATTGACTTTTTCAGCTGTCCAAATATAGCAACTTTTGCATCTTTGATGATTTCTGAGCCAAACCTTGAGAATCATGATCAAGCATTGATCAAATGATGTTTGTGGCTTCAAAATGATATGTTGACCAAAAATTTGAACTTTTGACTGTCAAATGACCATTTTGCCCCTACAGTTGACTGTAGTGCAATCTAGGGTTTTGACTGTGCAATTTTGAGCTGAATGCCTTGAAACTTGACATGAGGATGCTTGACCACATTTGTAAGCATATGAGACTTGATTGGGCCATTGAAAACTTCCAATTCTTGATCAGAACACAAACCCTAGTTTTGACTGTATAGGAGACAGTTGAGCTGCACAACCCTTGGGGAATTTTGTGGCCTTGACTTGACAAATCCTTGAAGAATATGGGAGGGCAAATTTTGGGGTGCAACAGTTGCCCCTGTTCAATCTTCTTAGACCTGAGGATGCAGATTGGCTGACGCGCCTTTCGTAATCCGAGGGTGGAAGATGATTGAACACTAAAGTGCCCAGAAATTTGCGCTCATATGATAGCAGTGATGGGGGAATGGGCTTATAGATGCCATTTGGAGATAGCTGGATAGGATGATGGGCTTATAGATGCCATCTGGATGTTGATTGCGTAAGAGATTCCTTCGCTAGAACCTGCATACCTGCAAAAAGAACAAAATGAGTACCTGACATGTTGCAGGAGCTGATTTTAGATGCTTGGTATAGATGTGTCCTGACTGGTTACAGGAGCTGAGTCTGGAGCTTCAAACGCTGATGAATGAACCAGGGATGGTTACTACCTTAGCATGAATGGTAAGGGAACCTTGGGCGACTTTAACTTCGACAACGCTCGTCGAGAAAAATCTTGGGTGTCATCTACTGGAATAAGAATCAGGGAGATCTTAGGGTCGATCTGACTGAACCAGCGAGGCCTTTGACTGGGTAAGAATCAGGAAAATCTTAGGATCGACTTAACTGAACCGGTCTAGGTCTTGAAATATCTTCAACTGGATAAGCATCAGGGAGATCTTAGGGTCGATCTGACTGAACCAAGAGAAGGCCTTGGACTGGGTAAGAATCAAGAAAATCTTAGGATCGATTTAACTGAACCTGTCTAGGTCTTGAAATATCTTCAACTGGATAAGCATCAGGGAGATCTTAGGGTCGATCTGACTGAACTAGAGAAGGCCTTTGACTGGATAAGCATCAGGAAAATCTTAGGGTCGATTTAACTGAACCGGGCAAGGTCTTGGAATATCTTCAACTGGATAAGCATCAGGGAGATCTTAGGGTCGATCTGACTGAACCAGAGAAGGCCTTTGACTGGATAAGCATCAGGAAAATCTTAGGGTCGATTTAACTGAACCGGTCTAGGTCTTTGAAACATCTTCAACTGGATAAGCATCAGGGAGATCTTAGGGTCGATCTGACTGAACCAAGAGAAGGCCTTGGACTGGGTAAGAATCAGGAAAATCTTAGGGTCGATTTAACTGAACCGGTCTAGGTCTTGGAATATCTTCAACTGGATAAGTATCAGGGAGATCTTAGGGTCGATCTGACTGAACCAAGAGAAAGCCTTGGACTGGGTAAGAATCAGGAAAATCTTAGGGTCGATTTAACTGAACCGGTCTAGGTCTTGAAACATCTTCAACTGGATAAGCATCAGGGAGATCTTGGGGTCGATCTGACTGAACCAGAGAAGTCTTTGAAATGTGATTGAGAATTTAAACTGCATTTTTCCTGAAAGGTAAAAGTCAGTCATATGCAATGCATGATATGGATTAAGCAATGATGTTCTCAACATAAATGAGATTTGTATGATGCAATGTGTTATGCATGCTATAATGATGTATGTGATGTTTTATGTATGTTTTCGTCTAGGAATAGTAAATCCTTGACGGGTGCCGGGAAGTTGTATCCTGGGCTGATATTGAGGAATAAATTTTGCTTCCGCTGGGGATGATAACTGCAAGAATACCGGTGGGAGAAGATGACTCCGTTGCGGAATAAACTTGGCAAATGGAAGATTCTGCAGGGAGAAAAGATACTCTGATGACCATCCTGGGAAGCAATACTCTGTGGGGATAGAGATGCTTTGCTGATTGTTGATAGTTTGCTGAGGATACTCTTGCTGTATTGGAAGTGTGAATGGACTTCGCTGGGGATAGGAAAGAACTACGTTGACGACGACCTTTCCGTGGCTTTTGGCTGAGGATAACCCAGTTATATCCTGTTAAGGAAATAACTCTTTAAATCAAGGCGGATGACGCGTTCGTGCTCTGCGAGGGGATAAGCTTCCAGAATCTACTGGGGATGAGCTTATTGCTTGGGGAGATGAATTCCAACTTTCCTGGTGAAGCTGGATTGGACTCTTCTGGGGAAGGTTTTGGAACTGCGGGGGAGGTGACTCCTTTGAATGTTGAGATACCGCCGGGGAACAATCTTTAGGCCAAGACTGCCGGGGATACTTGTTAAGAATATATGCTGCTGCTGGGGGAGTGTTTGAGATCTACGGGAGGATACTCAATTCCCTTGGGACTTGATAATTTTGCTTGGAGAAGAGTGTATTGTTTTGCTGAACCACTCTCTGGGGAATTAAGATATACTTGGCCGTGTTCTTTAGCTGAACCTACCTTGGTACCTTGGAGGATAGAGCACTTGGATTGTTTAGACCACTCTTTATTGCCCCTGTTTCTAGTGTCACCTGTAATCAATTCCTTTGTTTCGTATGTAAATATTCATGAGTTAGCAAATTATTGTCAATGCATACATCACAAATTGAACCTTGGACGTTCTTCGCAAAACAAAACAGAAAAAAAGAAAAATACTTGGCACGTTTAACTGAAGATATATTTTTATTAATTTTTGAATGGCCTGAAAATAGGCGTTTGGTGTACAAGAGGCTGACGCCCTAGTAAGAGGTACGTCGCCGATCAAAAGAGTTTATACAAGTTTTGTACAAAAGAAAATAAAACAGCTGTGTGAAAGATGAATGATCCACTGGGTTTCAACTCTGCTATTGCCTTTATAACTCCGAGCGTCTCATCACTTGATGACCTTGGTTGAAGGTGAAGCTGACTGATCGATGCCGTTTGAACTTGATGCAGATACCGGATTCTGGATGCAAAGTGATCCAATGAGACATAGTATTACGCTTTATCCCTAATTTTTGCCTGGACCGCCCTTTCGGGTTTTCAGTCCACCGGGATACCCATTTTTGCCCAAGCCGCCTTTTCAGGTTTTCGACTTGCCGGGTGTACAGATTTTTTCATTTTCATCCCTACATTTTGCCCGAACCCTTTTGGTTCGACGGGAAACCCTAACTTTTGCCTAGGCATGTCAGCCTAGCGGGTCTTTTTTTCATGCGTAGTATTTTTTAACTATGTCTGCATTGGCGGGGTGAGGAAGGTCGTCACCATCCATGTTAGTTAAGATCATTTCCCCTCCCGAGAACACATGCTTAACCACAAATGGCCCTTCATACGTAGGGGTCCATTTGCCCCTTGGATCACTCTGAGGAAGGATGATTCGCTTGATCACCAGATCCCCAACTTGATATTCCTGTGGTCTGACCTTTTTGTTAAATGCCCTGATCATCCGTTTCTGATACGTCTGACCATGACAGATAGCAGCAAGTCTCTTTTCGTCAATGAGATTGAGTTGGTCAAGTCGTGTCTGGATCCAATCATCTTCGTTCAGATTTGCATCCTTCATTATCCGGAGAGAGGGAATTTGCACCTCGATCGGCGAGACTGCCTCCATGCCATAAACCAGAGAGAAAGGAGTTGCCCCGGTTGACGTCCTAGCTGAGGTACAGTACCCATGCAGAGCGAACGGTAACATCTCGTGCCAATCTTTGTACGTTACTGTCATCTTTTGCACGATCTTCTTGATGTTTTTGTTAGCTGCTTCTACAGCCCCATTCATCTTCGGTCTGTAAGGAGAAGAATTGTGGTGCTGTATCTTGAACTGTTCGCAGAGCTCAGCAATCATCTTATTGTTCAGATTGGTACCGTTGTCTGTAATAATCCGCTCAGGGACACCATATCGACAGATCAGGTTGTGCCGAATAAACCGTGCCACAACAGTTTTGGTTACTGTAGCATAGGATGTTGCCTCAACCCACTTCGTAAAATAGTCGATCGCCACTAGGATAAAGCGATGTCCATTGGATGCCGTAGGTTTGATCTCGCCGATCATGTCTATGCCCCACATTGCAAACGGCCAAGGCGCAGTCAGAACATTCAGGGGAACCGGAGGAACATGCACCTTATCTGCATAGATCTGGCACTTGTGGCATGTCCTAGAGTGTTGGTAGCAGTCAGCTTCCATTGTGGACCAGTAATATCCTGCCCGTAGGATTTTCTTAGCCATAGTGTGCCCACTGGAATGCGTACCAAAGGTCCCGTCATGTAGCTCTTCCATGATTTTTTCCGCTTCAGCCTTATCCACACAACGCAGTAAAGTTGAATCATGGTTTCGCTTGTACAAGATGCCGTTGCTTAGGAAGAACTTTGCTGCGAACCTCCTCAGGAATTTCTTATCGTTGATAGAGGCACCTTCAGGGTATTCCTGAGCTTCCAGATATCTCCTCACTTCGTGGTACCAAGGCTTCTCAATTACCAATTCAGTTTCGAGATCACAACAGTATGCCGGTTCGTCCAGTTTCCAGATGATGATCCGGGGAGCTTCATTATCCCATTTAACTTTGAACATTGAAGACATTGTAGCTAACGCGTCCGCTAACTGATTCTCTTCTCTTGGAAAGTGCTCAAAGGTTATCTCTGTAAAGTGGGGAATCAGGGTCAATACACATTCTCTGTAAGGAATCAGGTTTGGATGTTTCGTATCCCACTCTCCCTTGATCTGATTGATCACAAGAGCGGAATCTCCGAAAACACTTAGAAATTTGATCCTTAGGTCAATCGCAGCTTGAAGACCCATGATACACGCCTCATACTCCGCCATGTTGTTGGTACAGTTGAAACACAGCCGGGCAGTGAGTGGAGTATGAGTACCTTGAGGGGATATGATTATGGCGCCGATACCATTTCCCAAAGCATTGGAAGCTCCGTCAAAGTGCATAGACCATCGGGATCCTGGTTCAGGTCCTTCATCCGGTCCAGGTACTTCACAATCAGTTACAATCATAATACTTTCATCTGGAAACTCGAAGTTCATTGATTGGTAGTCATCTACAGCTTGATGAGCTAAGTGGTCTGCCAATACACTCCCCTTGATGGCTTTCTGGGTTGTGTATTGAATGTCGTATTCCATCAAGATCATTTGCCATCTTGCAATTCTCCCAGACAGAGCAGGCTTTTCGAATATGTACTTTATCGGATCCATTTTTGAGATCAACAAAGTGGTGTGAGTCAGCATATACTGTCTCAGCCGGCGAGCAGCCCATACCAAAGCGCAGCAAGTTTTCTCAAGCAGTGAGTATCGGGTCTCACAGTCGGTAAACTTTTTGCTAAGGTAATAAATGGCATGCTCTTTTCGGCCAGACTCGTCATGCTGCCCCAGCACGCACCCCATTGAGTTGTCTAGCACTGTCAGATATAGTATAAGAGGTCTCCCTTCAACCGGTGGCATAAGGATGGGTGGTTCTTGGAGATACTCTTTGATTCTGTCGAAGGCAGCCTGACATTCATCGTTCCAACGTACTACCTGATCTTTCTTTAGTAGCTTGAAGATTGGCTCACAGGTAGCAGTCAGATGAGATATGAATCGAGCGATGTAATTCAGGCGCCCTAAAAAGCCTCTGACCTCCTTCTCTGTCTTGGGAACCGGCATCTCTTGAATAGCTTTGACCTTAGCAGGGTCCACTTGAATACCTTTATCACTGACCACGAAGCCTAGCAACTTCCCAGATCTTACCCCGAAGGTGCACTTGTTTGGGTTCAATCTCAGCTTGTACAGTTTCAACCGGTCGAACAACTTCTGTAGATGATCTAGATGCTCTTCCTCAGTCTGGGACCTAGCGATCATGTCGTCCACATACACTTCGATCTCATGATGGATCATATCATGAAATAAGGCAACCATGGCACGTTGGTAGGTTGCCCCAGCATTCTTTAATCCGAACGGCATGACCTTGTAACAGAAGGTGCCCCACTGAGTAACGAATGTAGTCTTTTCCATGTCTTCAGGTGCCATCTTGATCTGATTGTAGCCTGAAAAGCCATCCATGAAAGAGAATACTTTGTGTTGAGCCGTATTATCAACAAGGACATCAATGTGAGGTAAGGGGAAGTCATCTTTGGGGGTGGCCCTGTTCAGATCCCTGTAATCGACACACATTCTGACCTTACCGTCCTTTTTAGGTACCGGCACCACATTAGCAACCCACTGAGGGTAAGAAGTCACTGCAAGGAACCCGGCATCAAACTGTTTCATGACCTCGGCTTTAATCTTCTCGGACATCTCTGGACGCATCCGACGAACCTTTTGTTTAACTGGAGGGCAGTCTTCCCTAGTCGGCAAATGATGGACGACAATATCGGTATCCAACCCTGGCATGTCTTCGTAGGACCAGGCAAAGATCTCCATATAGTCATGTAACATCTTGGTTAACCGTTGCTTCACGCTGAGCTCTAGGTTGGCACCAATCTTTACCTCTTTTCTGTCTGCCTCAGTACCCAGGTTTATGGTTTCCACTGGCTCTTCATGGGGTTGAATTGCCCGCTCTTCCTGAAGCAACAGTCTAGCAAGCTCGCCAGGCACTTCGCAATCATCTTCACCTTCGTCTTCGGCTAAGTTGATCGGATTTTCGAAGTCATAATTGGCATTAGCAGAGCTGTTATCAGTGAGATCCAGAGTGGATTGGAACCTGTATGAGTGAGTGTGTGTGTAAATATAGTTGTTTTGATAATTATGTAAAAGGAAAAGAAAGACAGAAAAGGAACACAATATTTGCAATACGAAAAATACGTCCAAGATTTTCATTCATGATGTATAAAATGACAGTTTGTATGCCCTCACAAATAGAACCACGGTGCCTCGGGTAAGACACCGGGCCATAGAGTTTATCATTGCTTATTACAAAATAACAAAACATGGGAATTTATTACTTAGTAACAAGAGAAACAGGGAGATTGTCCTTTGCGCTCCAATTGTTAAGTCCACCATCAGCAGCCGGGTAGATCCAGCTATCAAACTCAGCTTCATCAACCTCCTCTTCATCACCAATAGCATTTACCCCATGAGCAGGCAGGGGAGCAGTCACCACATTAGGCTTGTCAGATGCCTCAAACTGGACCTCCTTAGCATCAATGAGATCCTGCAGCTTGTTCTTTAATGCCCAACAGTCATCCGTAGAGTGCCCCGGGCTTTCTGAATGGTAAGCACAACGAGCATTCGGGTTGTATTTGGGAGATGCTGTATTTGGGAATTTGGGAGCCTCCCTGACAGTTACTAGATTAGTTGCGAGCAACTGGGGCAGGATCTGCGACAAGGTCATGTTTAAACGGGTGAACTCCCTTCTGGGTCTCTCCACCTTCTGAGCATTGTTCGGCCGGGGAGCGGCAGCAGGCTTAGCAATCATGACCGCACTGACAGATTGGCGGTGTTCATTTCTCTCTGATCTCCTAGAACCATACACGGCACTAGACTCCTTCTTAAATGGTTTCTTGTCCGAACCAGATGATGATGTAGCCTTTGCAATCTTCCTAGATTTCAACCCAGCTTCGATTCTCTCTCCAGTCAAGATCAAATCAGTGAAACCAGCAGAAGAATTCCCAATGAGGTGGTTGAAGAATGGCCCAGATAGGGTCCCCAAGAACATGTCAACCAACTCCCGATCAGTCAATGGTGGCTGCACCCTGCCATCCAGGTCTCTCCACTTCTGAGCGTACTCGTTAAAACCTTCGCTTGCGCCTAACGCCATACCCTGGAGTTGGGTACGTGTGGGGGCAAGGTCGGCATTATACTGATACTGCTTGTAGAAAGCAGTGGCCAGCTCCTCCCAGTTACGAACTTTGGTCCCATCCAGCTGATAGAACCATTCGAGATGAGTCCCTGAAAGACTCTCCTGGAAGAAGTGGATCCATAGATTCTTGTCCGCAGAGTACGGCTGAATTTTCCGCACATAGGACCTCAAATGCAGCTTAGGACAAGATGCCCCGTCATACTTGGAGAAGGTGGGTGCTTTGAATTTGTGCGGGATAACCACACCAGTCGACAAACCCAGATCTCCGAAATCCAGCCCAGGTGCCTGTTGCACCTCCATAGCTTTCAGCCTGTCCTCCAGTTGTTTGTATCTGTTGTCTTCAGGAGGGTACTGCTCTTCATCAAAATCTGTCTCGTTGTCGGAGACTTCTGGAGTAGGAAGCTTTACTTCTTCCTGAGAAGGACTCTTGCCAACAGAAGAAACAGCCTCTTCATGCTGCAGAGTATTACCCAACCTTCGGCCCGAGTTGAATAGAACAGTTCTTCTTTTCTTCTTCTTCTCCTTCTTCAGGAGCATAGTCTTCAGTTCTTCTTGGCCTTTAGCTAGACCCATGATTAGTTCTTGAAACTGCGCATTCTGCGCCTGGAGAGCCTTGATTGAAGTCTCTGTTGATTCAGATCCGGGATTCATGATGCTGAAATAAACAGCGAAGAACTGTAAGCAACCTGAAAAAGGGGAAAAACCTGCTATGCACATGATGTATGAAATGCGTATGAATTATGTTTTCAAAGACAATCGGGAATCAACTTTGTAAACAAAAAGGAACACACTTTATTAGATTCAACTTTGCAACTGAAATTATTCAACAAGTTGCCCTTAGGCGTTTACATGAAATGAAACAACTGGAAAGGAAATAAAATTTGTAAAGGCACATTCAGAATTCCTCATTGATCCCATGGTCTCCTCTTCTCAGTACGGAGGTAGGCATTCAGGGCTCTCTCATTCTCCAACTGCTTTGTCAGCTTCTGGATCTTTGATTCCTGCTCGTTGAACTTTTCCCGGTAAGAATCCCGTTCTTCTTGCAGTTGCGACCAAGATCTCTTCAATGTCTCATAATCAGTAGGTATCTGAGGAGGAAGGACAGTTGGAGGAACACCATCTTTATCAGGACACTCAAGAATGACGGGTCTGACAGCTTCATACGGCATACCTAATTTCTGAGCACGGGTGCGAACCCATTTGTAGTAGGCTCCCATAGGTAGAGAAGTCTTTGGCCCTAGCTCTTGTGGGTCAGCTTTATGAACCTTGTCCCAAGCCTTGATGAACCTACGACGCAGCTCGTCACTATCCACCTGAAACTCGAAACTGAGGTGAGGCACCAACATCTCATGGGGGCCTGCTCTTCTTGCTCTTCCAAACTAACGGAGTGCTAGACATGGATTGTACGAGATCCCTCCTTGAGTACCAATCAGAGGAACATTAGGATACTCCCCGCATCGATCAATAATAGCTATCTCATCCAAACCTCTGCAAGTCCAAATGATGTCTTTATCGGTGAGAGACATTAACCTGTGAGCCCAACCTCCTCCTTCT
The DNA here is from genome assembly GCA_948472305.1 of Vicia faba. NCBI lineage: Eukaryota > Viridiplantae > Streptophyta > Magnoliopsida > Fabales > Fabaceae > Vicia > Vicia faba. The sequence continues at coordinate 304,901,558 of OX451741.1, forward strand.
TGGTTCTTCAGTACGGACTTAGGGAGGTGCGAAATAAACCACCTCACCAACAAAGGGATACAACACCATAGGGTTCCTCGTCTTCGGGTAGTACGGGCATGAAGTTGTTGCAAGATGTCACCCAAGAGAGTGGGCACAGGGTTCTGAGACATAAAGATCCTAATGGAAGTGACATTGATGAAGTTGTCAGGATTAGGAAACAGGACTAACCCATAGATTAGGAGAGCCAAGATGTCTTCATATGCCCTAAAGTCCAAGTCATTCCAGAAGCTGTTAGCTTTACCAATCAGAAACTTGGCCAAGAAACCCTTAACTCCGCTTCTAGTTACCCAGTTGTCTGTTACCTCTTGATGGGTCAAAGGAAGAGCTGCAGCAATGTCCTCAAGCCTGAGGGTCTTTTCCCAACCAGTAAAGGGAGTCTGATCCAAGATAGGGATACCAAGCAGATTAGAGAACTCTTCCAGGGTAGGGACCAGCTGGAAGTCTTGGAAGGTAAAGCACTGGTACTGAGGGTCATAGAACTGGGTCAGAACACTCATCAACTGTTGATCCCGCTTTGCAGTGACTAAACTGAGAAGAGAACCATGCCTCTGAATGAAGGAAGTGGTATTTGGAATCCTGCTAACCAACTCATCAATCAACTCAGGTGAACGAACAAAGTTGAACCGGATAGTATTCCTTCGCACAGGCATCATAATGTCCTACAAAACAGAGCAAAGATGAAACCCTCTTGTCTTTGAAATGGTCAGTTCTTATGCAGGATGCATGCAATGCTCATGATGTTATGATGTTATGATAAAGCACACCACATACAGATACAAAGGCAAACATAGTAAGGCACACAAGTCACACAAGGCAAGCCCCTAAAGTTTAGGCCAGCATGAGGTCTAGGTACTACCCTCTTTCAGTTTGTTGGTTCATACCTGTCCTAATCAAAAGTAACCGGGTTCTTAGAGGATCCCAATATCATTGACTATCCTCAATCGGTCATAACTCCAGCATCGCAATCTTTTCTTGCGGCCAGAACCATCACGAGAGTTTAGCCTCAATGGGCGTAGCATACTGCTACTGTTCTAAAGGCCAAGTTGTGTCAATTAAGGTTCTAAGGTTGTTGGTGCTTAATGACTCCTTAGAAGACCCATATTCTCCTCGTTGCAACACAAGGGATATCGGTACAGACTAAGGTGCCACACCAACGTAGCCACTGCTTCACCTGTGTCGGTCTACGCCGGACAGGTCCCTCACAGCTTATGCTACCTAAACAGGGTATCCCCAGATCCGGGTTAGGATCTATGTATCTCCGATGCAACCCACAATAGTAAAGCAAGCAAAACAATACAAGTGAAAACACAGTTATGACCTAGCCCTAAGGTACACCTCACTTTAAAGTAGTCCCCAGCAGAGTCGCCAGTTCTGTGATTGGTGGATCTGGAACTGACTGTTTAACGCTGGTTCGCGAAATGTCGCGGAAGCAAGAGTCGCCACCGTCTTTTATTTTCTCCAATTGGAAAGGACAAAAGCACAGAAAAATTCCTTTAAAGAGATTGCTCTCGGTTCGGGAGGTGGGTTATAGAAAGGGAAGGTGTTAGCACCCTTTCTATCCATGGTTATCCATGGGCTCTTAGATACTTGCTCATTTGTGTTTTCAAAATGTTTGCTTGCTTTTCAATGTGGGTTTAAAAAAAGTTTCTTTGAAAAATTTCAGTTCGACTCGTACGTCAGAGTGTTTGAAAAATTTGCTTTTGAAAATGTGTTGGTGTGAAAAGTATTTTGATTTGAAATTAGAGCAAGTATCTAGAGTCGTCTACCTACCCTAAGGAATTCGTCTGTGTAAATGTCCTTTAAAGTAGTGCCATCCCACCATTGAGAGGTAGGTAGCACCACCGTTGGAGGTGTTCGGGTCAATTTGATTTTAGGGACATGGTGATCACCAGAGCAATGGGAAGACACCTTAGAAGCTACCCTCATGCCAGGTTCCCGGATCATGAGGACTTACTAAGACGTCCTCTACTCGACGACCACCTTTCGAAAGGCAACAGTGAGGCGTACCCTAGGGGTGGTGTGTGCGAATCGTGTGTCATGTTTCAGTTATTTGTCTTGTCATGTTTGTCGTGTTCTACGCTTGATTTTAATTTGTCCATTCATTCTTGCATGCATATTTAACAATTATAAAGTTGCGGAAAAATAAATCTACGACTATTACAAATGGCGCGGGTCCACATCGCCAAAATTAAACCGGACCCGATTTAGCGGGAAATAAATAAAGCGAATAAATAAAAGTGCGAAAAGATAAAGTTACATGGCTTTGGGAGATATACAAAATTATAACGAACGATAAAAATAAATCATGCGAAATTAAATGATTAAACAATGGGCGTTGGACCCGTTTGCAAAAAATTAAAAGTTAATGAGAATTAAAAAATTAAATGATTAAATGCTTTTTTGGTATTTTGTGTTTTTTAGATTTAAAAGAAAAAAGGAAAAATTAATTAAAATTAAAATGCTAAACCCTAGTTCTAATATTTTTTAAGTTTATTATGAAAGATTTAAATTAAAACCTAGATTAAACTCTAAATTAATTTATGTACAATTTTGAATTTATGAAAATAAAATAATAAATACATAATATTGTTATTCTGAAAAAAGGAAAATAAAAAAAGAAAATAAAAGATTATTAAACCTAAATTCTATGTTTGGATTTTTATTATGAAAAATATTTGATAAACCTAAATTAAAGCTAAATAATTACAAGCATTTATTTAAAAAATAATTAAAAGAAAAATTATATTATTTTTGGTCTTTTCTGATTTTTTGTGATGTTTTTGTATTTTGATTAAAAATTGTTAATTAAATACACATAATTGAATAAAAGAAATAAAAAAGAAAAATTAAAGAAAGAATAAAAATAAAAATAATAAGGCAAACCAGGGGGGGGGGGTAGCCCCCAATTAGGAGGTTCAGGCCTGGAAATTCTGGCCCAACAAGATTTGAATTTGCTGACTTTTCATGATTCCATATGGTGCGTTGACTGGAATTTAGTGTGCTCCTGGGATCCACGCCTTTGATTTGGTCGTCTGGGACACGTGTGTGGCTTGATGGTGAGAGGACATGATGTACCTGGGTGTTAGCAAAGCATAGGATCTCATATTGAAAAATAGTATTGAAATTGGCCAGACCTGGGACTTGAACCCAGGTCTTGAGGGTCATTCACGTCACGTGTTACCAACTGAACCAAACGCTTTTAGTTAACATATAATAACACGTAAATATAATAAGGAAAACATAATGCTAATTGGTTAAAAACGCGCGAATTTCAAAAGGGCCAATGACTATTGGACACGAAGTTGTCTTCTTCCCCACCCTGTAAAACAAAACAAAAGAGCAACGGTTTTTATAGCGTTGCATTAAGGGGGCTAGCAGAAAATAGCGAATAGGATCCTGTTGGACATAAATTCATCGCGAGCAATGTTTCTTGTTCATTGGAGCACGCTGAGTTCAACCATGGTGGTCTCAAAGGCCAATTTTACTGTATTGAAAAAGCCCTAATTTTTCCTTCTGAAAAACCTAAAGAACAAACATGGTAACTTGGCCAAAAACGCACGAAACTTCAATTAAAAGTTATGGTTAGCTTGCAAATTTCATATTGAACAAGAATTCATGAATAAAAATGCACCATGATGCGTAAATTATGATATGCGATTTGGAAATTTTTGCTTCACAGTTTGAGGTCGTGATACCGTTTCAGGGTGTTGTGGTGATGATCTCTGATTGGAATGTGATCAAGACAACCTTGGCAAGCTGTTGAGATAGTTTTGGAGGTTTGAATCGAGCTTGAAACTGGTTTTCAGTGTTTGAGTTTTTTGTGAAAAAATTCAATATGCAAAAGCTTGTTTGGGGCGCAGCTTGCAGTCTAATCCTTTTAGGTCTTTGATTCTGAGTATGTATAGAGCATGCTAGGTCAACAAAATTGCACAAAATCTCAAGCATTCATGGTTTTACATATTTGATTTTATGAAATCTTTTTTGAATCTTTTCCATGTGCATTTTGGTTCAAATCTGATCAATTCTCATCAAAACTTGCTTAATTAAGAAGTGCACGAAATATTGACCTTGGAATGTGCATAAAAAGATTTTTTTAGGTTAGGTTTATATTTTTCATGTATTAAAATGATTTAAATGAATATAAATTAATATAAATTCAAATAAATAATTAAAAAATATGAAAATACTTCCCTTTGGGCCTAATGGTCGTGCATAGGCTTGGCATGAAGAAACTTGGAAGAAAAATGGGCCCATTTGCATTTTTGGATCTTTTGCATCAATGTTGACTTTTCAAAATTCCCAAAAACTTCCCAACTTCCACAAGGCATAACTTGGTCAATTTTTAAGCTTTTCACATGTTCTTGGACATTTTGGAAAGGTCTTCTAGTCCTCTAACCAATGCCTTTGGTCCCATGTCATTTTGATTTACCAATCTCAAGTTATGGCCTTTGACTTAAAGTCACTTTTTGTTGACTTTTGAAAATGACCTATAATGTTGAAATTGATAACTTTTTGTGAGAGCATTTCTTGGACTTGGAACATGAAGATGAATTGTAGGAAATGTCTTTCTCTTCAAAATGAGCTTTGGATGGAATTTTTCTGATAATCCATGTGAAAGTTATGCCCTAGTCAATTTTAGTTGACTTTTTCAGCTGTCCAAATATAGCAACTTTTGCATCTTTGATGATTTCTGAGCCAAACCTTGAGAATCATGATCAAGCATTGATCAAATGATGTTTGTGGCTTCAAAATGATATGTTGACCAAAAATTTGAACTTTTGACTGTCAAATGACCATTTTGCCCCTACAGTTGACTGTAGTGCAATCTAGGGTTTTGACTGTGCAATTTTGAGCTGAATGCCTTGAAACTTGACATGAGGATGCTTGACCACATTTGTAAGCATATGAGACTTGATTGGGCCCTTGAAAACTTCCAATTCTTGATCAGAACACAAACCCTAGTTTTGACTATATAGGAGACAGTTGAGCTGCACAACCCTTGGGGAATTTTGTGGCCTTGACTTGACAAATCCTTGAAGAATATGGGAGGGCAAATTTTGGGGTGCAACACAGAGGTACAAACACCAGTTAGAGCAGTAACTAGTTTGGCAGATTCTTCTTCAGAATTACTTTCTGAATCATAGTCAGACCAAGTAACAGTCATTCCTTTCTTTTGTTTCTTAAGAAAGGTTGGACATTCAGCTCGAATATGCCCATATCCTTCACAACCATGGCATTGAATTCCTCTGCCTTGGTTTCCCTTCTCTTTTGACCTTGGTCTTCTGCTGGAACTGTCAATGTCAGAGGGAATGTTATGAACATTAGACCTTGACTTTGGATCTATTCTTTTGATGAGTTTGTTGAACTGTCTTCCAAGCATGGCTATAGCTTCTGAAATATTTTCTTCTTCATCCTCCTTGTTGTCAACATCAGAGTTGGATACAAGTGCTATGCTCTTGTTCTTCTTGTCACCATTTTCAGTGATCCCCATCTCATAAGTCTGAAGAGACCCAATAAGTTCATCCACTTTCAACTTGCTGATGTCCTGGGCTTCTTCTATGGCAGTTACCTTCATTGCAAATCTTTTAGGCAAGGATCTGAGAATCTTTCTCACCAGTTTTTCTTCTGACATCTTTTCTCCCAGTGCTCCTGAGGTGTTGGCAATCTCCAAGATGTTCATGTGAAACTCATGAATGGTTTCATCTTCCATCATTTTTAGATTCTCAAACTTGGTAGTCAACATCTGAAGCCTTGACATTTTTACTTTGGAAGTGCCCTCATGAGTAGTTTTGAGAGTGTCCCAAACTTCCTTAGCCAGTTCATATTGATGTACTAGTCTGAAAATGTTTCTATCAATTCCATTGAACAAGGCATTTAAAGCTTTGGAATTTCCCAGGGCTAACTCATCTTCTTCTTTACTCCAATCTTCCTCAGGCTTCAGACTGATTGTCCCATCTTTCTCAGTTATGGTGGGATGGTTCCATCCTTTGTCAGCAGCTCTCCAAGCCTTTTTGTCCAGAGATTTTAAGAAGGCAATCATACGAGGTTTCCAGTAGTCATAATTAGTTCCATCCAGAATGGGTGGTCTATTTCCAAAAACTCCTTCTTTGTCCATAGTGCCAGAAAGTGATATCCCTAGATCTCACCCAGTAATATAGGCAGGGTGCCTGCTCTGATACCAATTGAAATTCTGGCTGCAGATACTCAATGTCACGTTCAATGTTGTGACACCGTATCTGACTTTCTATAAGACAGTAAATACAAAAACAGTAAAGAACACAGTCAATTGTTTACCCAGTTCAGTGTGCAACAACACCTACTCTAGGGGCTATCAAGCCAGGGAGGAAATCCACTATAAGAGATGTTAATTCAGGAATAAACCAACCAGTTTATCTCCTTCACTTAAGACCTACCCAATGCAATTTCAATCTAAGTACAACTTAAACCTGAGTTCCTACTCACTCCCCCTCAATCACAGCAGTGATACATAAAACAATTTGACTAATGAATTGATGAAGACACTCTTCAAAAACATACACTTGATTAAGCTTCACAGCTTTTTAATCAAGAAACACAACCACTCTTGCTTCACAGCTTTGAGTGATACACACACCTAACTTGACTCTGCTTCACAGCTTTAGTCAAGAGACATACAAACACTCTTGCTTCAAAGCTTTGAGTGCTACACAACCCTTACAATTAAAAACCTATTCCAAGTCACTTATCACAATGATAATTGCTTGGATTACAATAGTTAAAACTATACAGCTTCTAAATGATATTCTATCAAAAAGGGATTGCCTTCAAAACAGCAGCCCTGTTGAATATATAGCAGCTGCAACTTCAGTTAGGGTTTCCACAAAAAGCTAGGGTTAATTCCGTTTGACCTTAAGACTAGGTCACATGACTTTATCAACCAGGTTGGGGTTGAGCTAGGTTAACCCAAAGAAAACGCAGGATTCTGTTCTGGAAAGAATGAGTCATTTTCCTGAAAAAACTCAGAATTAACCAAACTGCATACCTGTTAGTTCAGAACAGGATGTCTTAACATCTGTTATGACATCTGAAAACCTGTCTACTGATTTAGGAAAATGTGATCATTTTGCAAAATGCTCAGATACACACTTATAAACATCAGTACCTGTATGACAATATTTTTCTGCAAAGGTACCTAATGAATCAGTACAAACTAAACTAGAATGTTATGACATCAGTCATGACATTCACACATACACTTGGGTTTTACCAAAAATGCAAGCCAATAACTAAACAACTACAAAAATAGACTAAAAAATATGCACTTAAACTTTTTTTCTTTAATTTTAAAATCATATATTTTTCAAGATAATGGAGTGGTTCATTAGATTTGCAAAAAAAAAGTGTGTTACTTATTGTCTTTATTATAGAATTTGAATATTGAATCTAATCAATTTTGTAGATGATTTGTAGGTAGAAGGAATGGACGAATAATGAATATCTAGATGGGAGATGTTTCTATATATTTGAAATTATTACTTTAAAATAATAATTTATATGTCTTGTATGAAAAGAAACAATTAAAACACTTTGTGGACATCATGATTCGAACCTGCACAGACAAAGCCCACATGATTCCTAGTCATGCCCAATAACCACTCTAACATGTCCACCTATTTGTTTTTCTTTTGTTGTTAGGTGTATCACATGATTTATTTTGTAATAATAATAATATATTACTATTTACCCAAATATATGATACTAAAGATAAATGAATGGCATTAAGTGCCATACATTTAATTTTAAACAATCCTTTGTTCGAGCAATCACTAGATAATGTAAGAAAATAAAAAAATGACATATTTTAAAAATAATTGATTCCCAATAGAAAATTGTCAACAAGTTATATGGATTCTTGATACATGATATAATGTATCCTTAAGTATCAATGTTCATTAATGAAATACAAAGTCATTACCACTAGTTCGTCATGTGAATCAAACAATGTTATTCTAGAAGCAAAGAGTATGAGAAAGACTGTTGGCATTCTCGTTGTTTGTTTAGGCCCGTTTGGTTATTGTTTTAAAAAAATAATTATAGATGATGGTGATTGTTTATCCATGCTTCATATATATTTTCGTGAAGCAAGTTTAAACGCCAAATTCAATATTGACATGTGATTGTAATTTTTTAGAAGTATATATCATAGTTTCTCAGTATGAGTGCAAAAATTATTCTGGAACTGCTAAAAATACTTGTGATCAACTAATACCTATCAACAATGATTCTTTATCCATCAAACAAGTACATTATGGAAGAAACTATATATCTTAATTTTAGGCTTTTTTACTATTGTACAAAGTATATTAAGTACAATGTGTGGGAATTTTGAACTACTAGCAAAAAATCATAAAGAAGTTAAGGCAATAAGATAAAATGTGAAATATAGCTTTATTTATTGATTAGTTACGTGTATTAATTTACATGACATGGTATTTATTGAAAAAACCATATTAATAGCAATAGAGAAGAGACTTATTGAAATGTTATCTTATTATCTATTTTACTGGTACGATGCACGAGTGTTTCCTATACTATGATGCACATGTTTCCCATACAATTGTTTTGGTGTCATTTTTCTCAATATTTTTCATTCACTTGTGCACATATTTCCAAAGTTGTGGGTCCATTACATTCACTCTATTTTATTTGTGGGGCTTTTTCCACTTAACATGGTCATAAAGCCCAATATTCATGTATTAATGTGTTTTGATAGTGTCTACAGTCTTCGTGAACAAGTTAAACTCTAGTAGATTTAGTAACTATTCATTTGAGGCATGTTCAGAAGAGTGTATGTCGCTTGGATAAATATCGGGTGAAAAACATTGTGTTATCCTTTATCTCCTAAGTTTGTCGATCTTGCATACATCTTAATTGTATTTAACTTTACTCACTTATTTAGTATATTTGTAATATTAGTTTTGTTATGGTATCACTGAACTTTTCTCCCTCTCTTCTAGTAAAAATAAAAGTTTTTACATGTGATTTTATGGTTATGTAACATTGATGTGATACAATAAAGTTAAAGATCTGAAATTGAAACTATAATGCCCTTGCGAAACAAAGCTCTCCAAGATCATTTATCATGGTATCCTTAAGCATTTTAAAGTGAAAAACAATGAAATCAAATCGTTAGAAAATTGTATGGCAATTTTAGGTGTTTGACGATTGTACAACATATTTCTCACATCAATAATGATTATGCCATATAGTTAAAAAAAACATAGGATCAAGAAAAATATATTAGATTTTAAAATTAGGGGACCAAAAACCTGAGTTTAAAAACAGAAATATTGCAAATGGAATTATGTCAAAATAGATTAAAAATTATGCACCTAAACTTTTTTCCTTAATTTTAAAATCATAATTTTTTCAAGATAATGGAGTGATTCATTGGATTTCCACAAAAATGATGTGTTACTTATCGTCATTAATCAATTTAGTAGATGATTTATAGGTAGAAGGAATGGACAAATGATGAAAATCTAGAAGGTGGATGTTTCTATATATTTGAAATTATTACTTTAAAATAATAATATATATATTTACCTATATGAAAAGAAACAATTAAAATACTTCACGGATGGCAGGATTCAAACTTGCACGGGCAAAGCGCACATGATTTCTAGTCATGCCCATTAAGCACTCATGCACGTCCACCTCTTTGTTTATCTTTTGTCGTTAGGTGTTTCACATTATTTATTTTGTAATAATAATATTATATTACTATTTAACCAAATAAAGGATACTAAATTTAAAATAATGGCATTAAGTGTCACACATTTAATTTTAAACAAGCCTTTGTTCGAGCAATCACTAGATAATGTGTGAAAATGAAAAACTTACATATTTTAAAAATAACTGATTTCAAATAGAAAATTGTCAACAAGTTATATGGATTCTTGATACATGATATAATGTATCCTTAAGTACCAATGTTCCATAATGAAAGTCACAGTCATTACCACTAGTTCCTCATATGAATCAAACAACTTTATTCTAGAAGCAAAGAATATGAGAAAGACTGTTGACATTCTCGTAGTTTGTTTTACAGAAATCATTGTAGATGATGGAGATGGTTTATTCGTGCTGCATATATATTTTCGTGAAGCAAGTTCAAATACCAAATGCAACATTAACTTGTGATTGTAATTTATTAAAAGTATAAATCACAGTTTCTCAGTATGGGTGCAAAAATTATTACGGATCTGTGAAAGTTACCTGTGATCAACTAATACCTATCAACAGTGATTCTTTATTCATCAAATAAATACATTATGGAAGAAAATATATATATAAATTTTAGGCTTCCTGACCACTGTACAGAGTATATTAAGTACAATGTGTGGGAATTTTGAACTACTAGCCAAAAAATGCATAAACTTGTTAAGTCAATAAGATAAAGTGTGAAATATAGTTTTATTTATTGTTTGGTTATGTGTATTAATTTACAGGATATGGTATTTTATTGAAAAAACCATGTTAATAGCAATAGAGTAGGGACTTAATTAAATGTTGTCTTATTATGTATTTTACTAGTAGGATGCAAGAGTATTTCCTATACTATGATGCACATGTTTCACTGGAAATTGGTTTGGTGCCATTTTTTTCTAAACATTTTTCATTCACTTTATCCCTTATGCGCATATTTCCAAAGTCGTGGCTCCATGATATTCACTCTATTTTGTTTGTGGGGCTCTTTTCACTTAACATGGTTATAAAGCTCAATATTCCATTACTAATGTGTTTTGATTGTGTCTAAAGACTTTGTGAACAAGAGAAACTCTAGTCGATTTGGAAAATATTCATTTGACGCATGTTCAGAAGAGTGTATGTCGCTTGGCTAACTATCGGGTGAGAAACATTGGGTTAACCTCTAACTCCCAAGTTTATCGATTTTTTTGCAAACATATTAATTGTATTTAACTTTACTCAATTATTTAATATAATTGTAATGGTAGTTTTTTTATGGTGTCATTGAACTTTTCTCCCTCTCTTATAGTAAAATAAAAGTGTTTTCATGTGATTTTATAATTATGTAACATTAATGTGAAATAATAAAGTTAAAGATCCTAAATTGAAACTATGATGCCCTTGCGAAACAAAGCTCTTCAAGATCGTTGATCATGGTATCCGTTGTACCCACAAAATTTGCTCTCTCATTTCTCAAGAATTTTCTCACAAGATCTTCCGCGACTCAAGTGTGCAGCACTGATACATCAATTTAGGTTTGGAGTTGGCACAAGGGAAAAATGGTCAAAATACACACTGAAAAGTCAAACCATGACTTTTGGATCAAAATCAAGTTTCAAGAATCCCATTTCATCAAGACATGTTAGAATGTGATATTGGTTTATCAAGAAAATCAAAAGTCAAAATTACTTTTGAAAAAATCAAAAGTTTTAAACACTTAGAAATTTTTCTAAGTGTTAAGTAAGTATGATAAGTCTAGAACTTCTGGCCATATTTTCATCATGATGCAAGATGATTCAGGAAGAACTTATGACACAAGAGTTGTAGATCTTAATGAGATCTAAAATATTTCATAATAGAACTTCTCCTAGAAATGTTAGGATTTCAAATTATACATCTTTGAAGGCACGTCCATGAAACTAAAACACTTAGTAAATTCTGAGTATATCCAAGTCAAAATTTGGTTAGAACTTCTGGGCCAGTTTTCACGTAGATTCAATCAGAGTTTGCAAAAGTCATTCAAAGAGGGGTCACAAAGCATGTTACAAGCTTTCTGAAAAGTCTAAGAACTTCTTCAGATCATGTTGGAGCAGGAAGAATCAGAGATCAAAAGTTAATTATTTGTTCTTAATTTAAGTTACGTTTGTGTTGAACTTCTGATCCAGTTTTAAGGTAGGCTGCATAATCTCAGGTTACAGGTCTTCTTGCTTGTTAAATCTCATCATCATTTAATTCTCACGCCCAATTTTGAGTCTTTATCCCAATGTTTAAGCCTTTATCCAAAAGATCTTCCCCACGTGTGGCATGAAAGTACCATTGTTGTCCTTGAAAAGTAAACTTTTGTACAAAGTTTATTTTGAGCTAATACTTTAATTTGTTTCTGAGTGTACTTATCCATAAATCATGCCTACAAACTCAAATTAGGTGTGCTTAAAGCTTCTAATCACCCTACCTTGCCTTGAAACATGCTTGTCTAAACTTGCTTCAAAAACAAGTCAACGAGCCATAACACATGATGGATGTACTCCTGATTTCTCCAAAGCTTCTAAATCATTTTCCTATAGATTAAAATTTTTTCAAACTGAATGGGCATTCGAAAAAGATTGGAAAAAAGCCTTGAAAACCTGCTGAAAATTCCCAAGAACCTGAAACTGCAATACAAACACAAAACCTGCTAGTTTCTGATTTTTGCATTCAAACTCCAATTTTCCTTAAGTGTTTCTTGACCAAATCATCCATACAATTTCTAGCATACACGTAGAATCTTTCCCAACTTTTGTTTTCCAACTGTAATACAATCTTCACCACTCTCCATTTTAAAAATCAGAACTTTGAATCATGACTGCTCCAGAGCATTCTGAGCAGCCATAACTCAAGTTAAAAGGTTGCTCTAGCTTTCTGGGAACTTGAGGAAGCTGACCAAAACATCACAGCAGTCTGAACCAGGCTCTAATTCACAGAACAATTTTCAGCTGCAAGGTAAGTTTTTTCTGACTTTCATCTTATTACTTAGACATTGTTAGGCTTGCAATTTCAAAGACATAATGTAGATATCATGTCTCTGAATCTGTATATATTTATAGATTTCATGTATACGCCCTAAGTAGAGAGAATTTCAGATCAGAACTTCTTAAGGAAATAAGGGTTCAAAATTAGGATTAGTATAATTCATGCTTGTTTCTGGTCTATAGTTTTGATGCTCTGTATTTCTGAAACCATGGTGAGATTTTCCATAACTTCTATGTTTGCATTTTCCATTTTGTTGAGAAATGACTAACTTGCAGATACTCTGGCTGGCACGAAGAAGATGAAGTTCATCATTAGAACTTACTTTGTAATATATGTTTATGTTTTTGTTTCTAATACCGGATGTATATCCACCCCAGTGGCAGAGAGCGCACGCATAAGACATTAGTGTTAAGGGTCCTGGGTTCTAGCCCCATAAGCATCTTTTTATGTTTATTTCATCACATTTTTACTCCATTATTTGTCGTACAATAATCCTAGACCAGAACTTCTAGATAAAACCCTCCATTTGTTTGTCAAAACATTATTCCTGGACCAGAACTTGTAGATATTCTCATCCAACAGCTTTGACACCTCACATACCCATTGCCAGAACTTCTAGCCTTTCAGTAACACTAGAACTTCTAGGTTTCCAGTTGCATCAGAACTTCTAGGCTCTCTCAGCAATCAGAACTTCTTGGCTGTCCTTTGTTCTTAGCAACCCCACAACTTTAGTGCGTCCGGATCCAGAACTTCCAGCCTTCCCTATTCCAGCTAACATTTTATTTCTGATTTGCAGCGCACCAGAGTCAGAACTTCTGCTCCTTCTTATTTCTATCCTTTCAGCAATGCGCTGACTCTGATTCATTTTTCTCTTATTATTTTTATCATAACTTTTATTTTCATTAATCAAAAACACCAAAAATACTTTATATTCATACACTTTGCTTTATTTCTTTTAAAACAAAAAGACTAAAAACATTTCCTTAAGCAAATTTATTTATTTATTTAATAAAAACAAAGCAAATCTATTTTACATTTCAATTCTTGTATATTATTTCAATAGGATTGTAATAGATAATTAGGAATTTAATTTCTTGCAATCCCCATTTGTAAATTTGTACACCCCATTCCCCAAGTGATTGTAATAGCGTAGGATATTTACTTTCCACAATTTATCTCTTTCATATAAATGCTAGTAAAGTAGGATTTGTATGGGAAGATAAAAAAAATAAGTAGACAACCCCTAATCAAAGACTAAATGCATGCAATTCAAACATATTATTCACACATGCACCCCTAAGGTAATTCCACTTGTTGCCTTTTGAAAAATGGTTGTGATATGCATGTGAGGCGTCTTAGCAAAAACAATCAAAAAATACAAGATCGTAGTCCCTCGATGACGCTTTCAAATGTTTCCTTTCAAATGGTCTTAGTCCCTCAAGAGAAATTCTAAGATATCACACAACATTGCTATCATGACTATACGATGACCCAAGCCCGTCCCTTTACATCCAAAGATAAAGCTTTTTACCAATCAATGGTAAGATAGCAACATCTAAAGTAGGAGGAAAATAACAAAGACTTTTGAGTAGGTATAAATGTTCCTAGTTTCTTGCTCATCTTCAAACACAAATACCTTTTCAAATGCACCAACACTTTCCATGAAATATTTTCAAAATTCCAACACTTTGTATACATTCTTATAGAGACGATAATCATTACAAAGTTTTCCTAAACAAAGGCGCTTTTCAAAAATACTTTTAAAACCCACCACAAAGCACATTTTCAAACAAAAGTAATGATCTAGCAAGCAAATAAGAGCCCATAGATAACTATGGATGAAAAGGGTGATAATACCTTCCCTTTTCATAATCTACCCCCCGAACTCAAGAAAATAATCTCAAAGGTCTTTCCTATTCTTTTCACCCTTTCCATTATTGGATAAAAGAAAAGTCGGTGGTGACTCTTGCTATCCGCAACAATTGTGATAAAACGCAAAACATCCCAAGTCAGTTCTCCCACCGTATTACAGAACTGCCGACTCTGCTGGGGTAAATCTTAAAAGTGGGGTTACCTTAGGGCTATATCACCTTTACTTGCTTTTCTTTGTTTAACTTGTTTGCTTTACATTTTGGTTCCTTGTTTGGTCTTGTTTTGATCCTCTACCCGGATCTGGGACACCTTTTTTAGGTAAGTAGAAATAGATTATGGAAATTGTACGACGTAGACCGATATGGTTGAAGCAATGGCTTAGTTAGTGTGACGCATTTGTTGGTAACAGTATCCCTTGTGTTGAATCGAGGAGAATACAGGGCCGCTGAGCGGCGTCATGAAGCACTAACTGACCTTAGAACCTTAATTGAACAACTTGGCCATTAGGAAGTAGTGAGAGAGCCGGTTTCGGTGGAAAGCTGAAAATTGGTTGATACTCGATACTACACTCATTAAGATTGGACTTTTGGGATATCTCGGCTGCAAGAAAAGATTGATTGTGCTGAGAAAATGCCTAAAAGAAATGTCAGTGATATTGAGATCCCCTAGAACCCGGTTACTTTATAGGACAGGTTGAGCCAACTAAACTTCAAAAGGGTACTTACCTACCAACTACATGCAAGCCTAAACCTAATGACTTGTCTGCTTTGTGTGTACATAACAACTTACTTACTTGTACATAACATCATAAACATCATAACATCATAAGCATTCTCACTAACCATTTCAAGGATTTAGGAATTTATCTTTGTTTTGTTTTGTAGGCCATGAATCCCGTCCGAAGGAATCCCGTCCGAATCAACTTCGTGAAAGCGCACCCTCAAGAATTAGCATCAAGGTTACTTGAAGATTCTCCTTTCACCAAGAAATATGGTCGACTCCTCAGTTTGGCTACTTCTAATTTTCAAGAAGAGATGATGTGCATGCTCTTCTAATTCTTTGATCACATGCATCATTGCTTCACATTCACTGACTATCAGTTGGTGCCAACACTGGAAGAATTGTCTCTACTATTAGGAGTGCCCGTGCTTGATCAAGCACCATTCACCGGTTTAGAAGGGATTCCAAAACCTGAAGTCATTGCCGAAGCCTTGCATCTGAAGAGAGCCGATATTATAGCAGATTGGGAGACAAGAAGCGAAGTTAAAGGGTTCCTAGCCAAGTTCTTGTTGGAGAAGGCTCGTTCGTTCTGGGAAGGTATGGATTTTCAAGCCTTTGAAGATATCCTGGCCCTTCTCATCTATGGTTTGGTTCTATTTCTCAACTCGGGCCAATTCATAGATGTGAATTCCATCAAAGTCTTTCTCTCTCGTAATCCTATACCTACTTTTCTTGGAGACATCTTACATTGTTTCCATACTCGCACCATGAAGAAAAGAGGTACTCTCTTGTGTTGCATTCCCCTACTCGCCAATTGGTTTACATTGCACCTACCTCGATCAATATTGAAGAACGAGCAAGGATTGACATGGTCTCAAAGGATTATGTCCCTCACCCACTCTGATATTCATTGGTGTTCTCAATCCTTGGAGGATACTTCTATCATTGACCGTTGTGGGGAATTCCCTAATGTCCCTCTGCTTGGCATTAGGGGAGGTATCACTTACAACCCTTGCTTAGCTTCACGACAGTTTGGATCTGAAGAGATGGTCCTCATGATATGCTCATCCAAGGAGTGGTATTCGACTATGAGATTGACAATCAAGGCTACTGTCATAGGTTTGTACGAGCTTGGATGATGGTAAACAAAGTGGATAGTGAGACGCTAGAAACAAGAATTCTATTCCCCTTGAACCTTACCTTAGGTGGGTATGAGCTCGTGGTCAGAAGCTCATGATGCCTTACCCCTCCATCCTCCCAATTATCGTGGATCCTATTACTGAAGGAGAAGTTCCGTATACTGTCCTCTATCCCAACATGCCTACTTCTCTTGAAGAGTTACAAAAGGGTTGGATTCGACTAAAGGAAGAGTGAGACACCTTCGAATCTCAGTTCTACACAAGCGAGAAAAGGGTTTTGGAGCTTACAAAGCAACTTCATGAAAAACAGAGCTTGAACACCTACCTAGCACCAAAGAGGATGCCTTCAACCTTTTTGTCTTAGAAATTTATTTTGTAAGCCCAAGAGGCATGTTGTAACCATTTTGAACTGATTAATGAAATTTGACATTTTTTCATTCTTTGTCTAGACAAATTTAAATTTTATAAATCCTTGAAATCATTTGCATGCATATTTTTCATGCATCATAACCTAACAGGTTTTCCACGACAAGTTTCCTTATCTTTCTACTGTTTATTTCAGTAAGATGGATATCGAGAAAACACTGAAGGACCTACAAGCACAAAATTCCAAATTTCAAGAGACTCTGCTGACCCTGGCAAAGGGGAAACAAGAGTTGATGATGTTGTCGGCATCCAAAAAGAAACCAAAAAGGAAAGCCCTAGTCAACATGGGTAAAAGATTCAGAGAGCCGATCCGCCAGATGCCGATAGTTGAAGATTCGTCCGAGGAAGACGAAAATCAAGCTGAAGAAGCAAGGAGTACTCGGGCTGGATGTATCAATGATCGATTATCCGATGATGAAGACTATTTTGACGAGCAGTATCCTCCTGTCGATGATAAGTATAAGCAGCTAGAGGAGAGACTAAAGGTCGTTGAGCTTCAAGCCATCCCTGGTATGGATTTTGATGATTTGGGTTTATTATCCGGGGTTGTCATTCCCCATAAATTCAAAATACCAGTCTTCATTAAATATGACGGGGTTTCCTGCCCAAAGCTTGATCTAAAGTCTTACATGTGCAAAATACAACCGCACACCACCGACAAGAAACTATGGGTCCAATTATTTCAAGAAAGCTTTGCTGGGACTCAACTAGAGTGGTTTTACCAATTAAAGGGTTCCCGTATTCACACCTGGGAAGACTTGGCCACTTCTCTCTATCACCAAACCAATACAATGCTGACCTGGCGCCGACTAGAGTTCAACTGCAAGACATGACGATGGGTAAAAACGAGGGGTTCAAAGAGTACGCTCAAAAGTGGAGGGATCTTGCCAGTAGGGTCCAACCACTATTAACTGATAGGGAACATATTGATACATTTATGGGTACGTTATCTGGTCCATTTTTCAACTTATCAGTTGGGTGTTCTTTGTCTAGTTTCATCGACTGATCCTAACCCGTGAAAGGGTCAAAAGTGGTATCAAGAGCGAGAAAATACCCATAGCATCTGCTTCCACCTCCAACTTCATAAATAAACCCTTCACTGGGAAGAAAGAAACGAATGTTGTGTATGAGGAAAGGCCCCGTACCAAGAAGGATAACCGTATGTCCGTTAATGCTGTTCATATTTCCAACTCGACTCCTATTCAAAGACAATCTTCCAATCATCAGCTATTTGAGACTCCACGAAGACAATTCACAAGGATAGGCATGTCGCTGTCTCAAGCCTTACAACACCTGTTAAAGGCTAACTTAGTGACACTGCATGATCCTTCGTCCAATCCAAATACTTCCTCACCTAGTTACAATCTGAATACTAAGTGTGCATATCATTCAAATAGCCCCGGGCATGAGACTGATCAATGTTGGGCGCTGAAGAGAAAAATTCAAGATCTAATAGACAACAAGACAATCGAATTTGATCCGTGTACAATTCCCAATGTGATGACGGAACCAATGCTAAACCATGGCAAAGGTTTCAATGCAATTGAAGACACCATTTTTGTTTCCTCCGTCGAAGACTTAACTACTCTGTTAAATGTTATCAAAAAGAACTTGCTGAGAGTCGGGCTTTTCCCTGGCTGTTTGAAGGACTGTGATTGCTGCGCCAAACAAGTTAATGGATGTGAATGGCTGAAAGAAGGTGTTCAACTCCTGATAAATAGTCATGAGATCCTATTTAAGAGAACTCCTTCCACCAAAACTTTGACCGATAATATTGGAGACCTCTCCATCATAAAAAATTCAAACAAGCCTCTTAGGAACTCCTCAAAGGGTCCTATCGGGATTTCGAATGAATTGAGTATTGCCCCTATGATAATTACTGCCCCTGGGCCAATTTTGTACTCTTCCAACAAATAAGTGTCGTCGAACTACGGTGCTGAAGTGTTTTACCATGGAATAAAGCAAGATGCTTGGATTGAATAAAGTAAGGCTGATGACGTTGGGAATATTACTGGCTCTAGTAAGGTGACCAGAACCGGGAGAATCTTTTCAATCAACATTTCACCCCCAACTGCTACAATGGCGCCTGTTTGCATCACCGCTGCTAAGCCTGGTGCTGACATTAAAGGTAAAGAGAAAGTAGTTGAGCTTGCTGAGACAGAGACGCCTGCAAAAGATGTTGCTACTGAGGAACCTTCCACTCAAGAAATGGATGAAATCTTAAAGATTATAAAGAGGAGTAATTTCAAGATAGTGGAGCAGTTGGGGAAAACCCCTTCCAAGATCTCCATGTTATCTTTGCTACTCTGTTCCGATGCTCATGCCCGAGCATTGATCAAATTCTTAAAGAAGGATTATGTCCCTCATGAGACCACAACTGACCAATTCGGAAATTGTGTGGCAAGCTTGACGGCCGATAATGGATGGGGGTTCTCGGATGCTGATCTAACACCACTTGGAAAGAACCATAATAAAGCTCTGCGTGTTTTTGTTGAATGTAAGTGAACTACCCTAGCACATGTTTTGGTTGACACTAGCTCTTCTTTAAATATGCTACCCAAAGGCACTTTGGACCGGTTAGACTGTGAAGGACTGGTGTTGAAGCCGAGTGATATTATTGTGAGGGCTTTCGATGGGTCCAAAAGGACGGTCCATGGAGAGGTGGATCTCCCGATCAAAGTGGGCGCACATAATTTCCACTCTACTTTCTACATCATGGACATCTATCCCACTTACTCCTGTTTGTTGGGTCGCCCTTGGATCCATGGAGCAGGGGCAGTAACATCTACCGTTCACCAAAAGCTAAAGTACGCAGTCAAGGGGAGGATCGTCACTGTTTGTGGTGAGGAGGAATTCATGGTAAGCCATCTCAATTCTTTCAAATATGTGGAAATGGATGGCGAATTTATAGAAACCATGTGCCAGGCTTTTGAAATTGTTCCGAATATGGTTGCTACTACCAAAATTTCCTCTGACGTGCCCAAATATGATAAGGTGGAGCCAAAGATGGTTTTATTTAAGGATGTCTGTGCCGCAGTCGAAGATGGAAGTTGTGATACCTGGGGGAAACTTCCCGAGATCCCGTTCAAAATAGACAAATGTGGGCTGGGTTTCACTATCAAGGCTCATAAATAAGTGAGGCGCGCTCATGCGGAAAAGCCCCCTCTCCATATTGGAAATCATGAAGTAAACGATGTGGAAGATTCTAATGATGATGTGCGTTCGAAGAATGGATATACCCTACCACAACAGAGCTCAACAATTGGCGCACAAAGGACTATATTCCCATCTCCTTCATTGAAAAGTAATTACTTGTTTATTGCTTTCTATCAATTCAAGAGCCTTTTATCTGTAATATTAAACAATGACTTTTAAGCCATACGCATGTCCCGGGGCACTATGGTCCATTTGTTAAGGGTTTTATTTATGTTCATTTTATCATATGATCATTCAATATAAACTATTGGACTTTTTGCATTCATTTTTTTGTGTCATTGTCTTTCTTTTTCTTTAATACACTTTTCAAATAGCCATGTATCTTACATGGACACACACACATACATTCTTGAAGGTCCTCGTCCACTCCGGATCTCATTGCCCATGAATCTACTATTGCCAGCTATGATTTTGAACATCCAATTAACCAAGCTGAAGACGAAAGCGGGGAAGATTGTGAAATCTTGGGAGAACTAGCCAGGCTTCTAATGCAAGAGGAAAAAGTTATTCAGCCGCATGAAGAGTCAGTTGAACTCATCAACCTAGGTAACGAGACAGACAAGAAAGAGGTCAAGATCGGCACCAACCTAGGAAGTAGTGTCAAAAGCAGTTTGGTTCAGATGTTACATGACTATGTGGAAGTGTTTGCTTGGTCGTATGAAGATATTCTATGGTTGGATACCGACATTGTAGTTCATCGTCTGCCAACAAAGGAAGATTGTCCTCCTGTTAAGCAAAAAGTTTGTCACATGCGGCTTGACATGTCTGAAAAGATAAAAGCTAAAGTGATGAAACAATTCAATGCAAGATTCCTAGCGGTGACATCTTATCCCCAATGGGTTGCGAACGTGGTTCCAGTGCCAAAGAAAGACGAAAAAGTTTGTATGTGCGTAGATTATAGGGATCTGAATAGGGCAAGCCCTAAGGATGACTTCCCTCTACCTCATATTGATGTCTTGGTTGATAACACCGCTCAACATAAAGTCTTCTCTTTCATGGATGGTTTCTCCGGCTATAATCAAATTAAGATGGCTCCCGAAGACATGGAGAACACCACCTTTGTTACGCAATGGGGCACCTTTTGTTACAAGGTCATGCCATTCGAATTGAAAAATGAAGGGGCAACACATCAAAGGGCTATGGTAGCTTTGTTTCATGATATGATCCATCATGAAATAGAGGTATATGTGGATAATATGATTGTAAGGTCACAAACTGAAGAAGAGCATCTCAATCACCTATACAAGTTATTCGAGAGACTGAAAAAGTACAAGTTGAGGTTGAACCCTAATAATTTCACATTCGGAGTGCAATCTGGAAAACTTCTAGGTTTTGTTGTCAGTAGTAAAGGCATCAAAGTTGATCCTGCAAAGTTAAAAGCCATCTAAGAAATGCCAGTTCCCCATTCTGAAAAGGAGGCTAGAGAATTCTTGGGTCGTATTAACTACATCGCACGCTTCATATCTCACTTAACTGCTACTTGTGAGCCAATCTTCAAACTCTTGAAGAAAGATCAAGTAGTCAGATGGAATGATGAATGTCAAGCTGCCTTCGACAAAATCAAGGAATATCTGCAAGAGCCTCCTATCCTCATGCCTCCAATTGAAGGAAGGCCCTTGATCATGTACTTGACTGTGAGAGAGAATTCTATGGGGTGTGTGTTGGGCCAAAATGACGAGTCTAGCCGAAAAGAGCATGCAATTTACTACCTGAGCAAAAAGTTTACCGACTGTGAAACCAGATATTCGCTGCTCAAGAAAACATGTTGCGCTCTGGCATGGGCTGCTCACCGCTAAGACAATATATGTTGACTCATACCACTCTATTGATTTCTAAGATGGACCACATCAAGTATATCTTCGAGAAACCTGCTCTTTCCGGACGAATAGCTAGATGGCAGATGATTTTGACTGAATATGATATTCAATACAACACAAAAGGCCATCAAAGGAAGTGTATTGGAATATCACTTGGCCCATCAAGCTGTTGATGATTATTAGTCTATGAACTTTGACTTTCCAAATGAGAATATCATGTTAGTGACCGATTGTGCAAAACTTGGACCGTATGACGGACCTGAACAAGGATACCGGTGGACTATGGTTTTCGATGGGGCTTCCAACGGTTTGGGTAACAGAATTGGTGTTATGATAGTTTCTCCTGAGGGTTGCCACACCCCTTTCACTGCTAGAATGTGCTTCGATTGTAAAAATAACATGGCTGAATATGAGGCATGCATTTTGGGTCTGAAGGCTGCCATTGATTTAAGGATCAAGCATTTGAATGTGTTCGGAGATTTTTCTCTAGTGATTAGCTAGGTAAATGGAGATTGGGACACTAAGCATCCTAATCTTAATCCTTACAAGGAGCTTGTGCTATCTCTGATTCCTTACTTCGAAGAGATAACTTTTGAACACTTCGCTAGAGAAGAAAATCAGTTAGCCGATGCTTTGGCCATGATGTCTTCTATGTTCAAAGTCAAATGGGACAACGAAGCTCCTACGATTACAATTGAGAGATTTGAAGAACCTACGCACTGTTATGAGTTTGAAGCTGACGCCGAGAAACCATGGTACCATGAGGTGAAGAGATACCTTGAAACATAAGAGTATCCCGAAGGAGCTTCCATCAATGATAAAAAGTTCTTACGAGGATTATCAGCCAAATTCTTCCTAAGAAATGGAATCTTGTACAAACGCAACCATGATTCTACTCTACTCTGATGTGTGGACAAGAAAGAGGCAGAGAAAATTATGGAAGATATGCATGATGGTCTCTTTGGGACTCACTCTAGCTGACATACTATGGCCAAGAAAATCCTGAGAGCTGGTTGCTATTGGTCAACAATGGAGACTGATCGCCATCATCACTCAAGGTCTTGCCACAAATGCCAAATCTATGCTGACAAGGTCCATGTACCTCCTATTCCTTTAAATGTCATGACTGATATGTGGCCATTTGCAATGTGGGGCATTGACATGATCGGAGAGATTAAACCTACTGCTTCAAATGGACATTGACTCATTCTTGTCGCTATCGATTATTTCACCAAATGGGACGAAGCTGCCTCATTTGCCTCAGTCACTATGATACGCTGGCCAGAACCGGGATCGTAGTTTCCCTATTTCATTAAGGAATTTGCTGGTTTGCGTTTTGCATTTGTTTTTGCAAAATGTCGCGGTAAGCAAGAGTCGCCACCGTCTTTTATTTTATCCAACAAGGAAAGGAAAAAAACACAGAAAAATTCATTTTTTCGAGATATTTCTGAGTACGGGGGGTAGATTATAGAAAGGGAAGGTATTAGCACCCTTTCTATCCATAGTTATCTACGGGCTCTTAGGTACTTGCTCATCATTTTAAAATTTGTTTTCTTTGTGTTTGTGGGCTTTGAAAAGTTTTTGTTTTAACTTCGATTTAACTCTTGCTTCTGTCTTCAAGAGTCTAATGAAGTGTTTTTGAAAACTTTGTTTGTAAAGGAGTGTAAGTGTAAAAACATTTGTTTGGATTGAGCAAGTAATTAAGAACTAACCTACCTACTCAAAAAAAGAATTGTTCTATGCTTGTTTCCTTTAGACAGCGTTATCCCACTATTAGTGAGTAGGTAGCACCGTCATTGGAGTTTTGAGGGTCAATTCGAAAGGGATGTACAGTCACTAGCAATGTTAGGACGTCTTAGTAATAACCCTAATGTCTTAGATCATTTATCTGAGGCAACAATATCCGAGGCAACCTTTCTGAGGCAACTTGATCTTTGGACAAAAGGACGACCACTAAAGCATCCTATACTCAATGACCGTTTACCGAAGGCAACCAAGTGGGAGTGTACCCTAGGAGTCCGCATGTGCGAATGATTCAGTTTCAGTTTATTTATCTTTGCACATTTAGGGTGATCTAACTGTTTTAAATTTAGTCATACATTCTTGCCATGCAAACCCTAATTATTCATACATCTAATAGTTAATAATTTGTGGAATTTAAAATGCAGAAATTAAACTACGCTATTACAAGGCTTCGGGTATTTACATAGCCAAAAACAAACCCTTTAAAAATAAAAGAGATAAATGTAAAAGTCCTAATTAAAACTATTACAAACTGTGAGCAGATACAATAATTGGGATAAAAATAGAGCGCGCGAGAAAATTAGATCGAATGCGAAAATAGGGTTTTGACCCTTCTAACCTATTTAAAATGAAAATTGTTTTTTGTTGTTTTTAATATTTTTAAAAGAAAAGAATTAAGTTTTCTAAATTAAATGTGAAAATTAATTAGTGATTAAATTAAGGCAAAATACTCATTTTGGTCCCTTAACTATACCCTTGGGTTCACATTGGTCCCTTAATTTTTTTCCGGGTCATTTTGGTCCCTTAACTTTCAAAATGTTTCATTTTAGTCCTTTTTGTCTAATTAGCGACAGATTTAGCGACGTATTTCAAAGTTTTTCCGTCGCTAATTAGACAAAAAAGGACTAAAATGAAACTTTTTGAAAGTTAAGGGACCAAAATGACACGAAAAAAAGTTAAGGGACCAATGTGAACCCAAGGGTATATTTAAGGGACCAAAATGAGTATTTTGCCTTAAATTAATTAGTAAAAATAATTACAAGACCTATTTTTGGTTTTTTTTATTTTAGGAAAGAAATAAAGTAATTAAGTTAGTACAAATCCTATTTATTCTAATTGGTTTTAATTATTTACAAAAGGAAATTAAAATTGTCTAAAATTAATAACCTAATTAAATTAATTGATTTTTTTTAATAAAAATAAAATCTAGACCCTAATTGTGAAAAATAATATTTTTGGTGATTTTTTTATAAAAGAAAAATAATTTAATTTTGTTAGTAAAAATAAATAAAATAAGTTAAGTAAAATAAATATAAAAGAATAGAGAAAGAGAATTGGGCCTGAGAATGGAGGTGCCAATAGCAATTTCCTGGGCCCATTAGTGATAGAATCTGTTGTACCCCAAAATTTGCCCTCCCATATTCTTCGAGATTTGCAGAGAACATGCTTCAAAATCTCCCAAGGGTTGCACAGTTCAATGGCCTCCTAACAGTCAAAAATTAGGGTTTTGGTTCTGGAAAAGAAATTGAAGTTTCCAAGGGTCCAAACAAGTCCCACATGCCTACAAACATTGTCAAGTATCCTCATGTCAAGTTTCAAGACTCACAGCACAAAATTGCACAGTCAAATGCCCTAATTGCTCAGCAGTCAACTGTAGGGGTAAAATGGTCATTTGACAGTCAAAAGCTCACATTTTTGGTCAACATCTTATTTTGAAGCCACAAACATCATTTGATCAATTCTTGATCATGATTTTCAAGGTGTGGCTCAAAAAGTCTCAAGATGCAAAAGTTTCCATATTTGGACAGTTGAAAAAGTCAACTGTAACTTGACCAAGGCATAACTTCCACATGGTTTATCAGAAAAATTCCATCCAAAGCTAATTTTGAAGAGAAAGACATTTCCTACAACTCCTCTTCACACTTCAAGTCCAAGAAATTCTCTCACAAAAAGTTATCAATCTCAACATTATAGGTCATTTTCAAAAGTCAACAAAAAGGCATTTTAAGTCAAAGACCATAACTTGAGATTGGTAAATCAAAATGACATGGGACCAAAGGCATTGGTTAGAGGACTTCAAGACCTTTCCCAAATGTCCAAGAACATGATCAAATCTTAAAAATTGACAAGATAGGCCTTGTGGAAGTTGGGAAATTTTTGGGAATTTTGAAAAGTCAACTTTGCTTCAAATGCCTCAAAATTGCTAATGGGCCACAATTTCTTCCAAGAATCATCACCCAAAAGCTATGCACGACCCATTGACTTTAAAGGGAGTTATTTTATCATTTTTTATTAATTATTTGAATTATTATTATTATTAGTTCATTTAATTAAAATAAAATATGACAAAAATAGAAAACCATGTTTTCCAATCCCTTTTTGCAGCATATTCTCTCCATAAAACCTCAAGATTTCGTGCATCACTAATATGGAAAGATTTGGCCATGATTGGTATCAAAAGGGCATGAAAAATATTGGAAAAGATTACATTAAAAACCAAATATTTGATTCATGAATACAAAGGTTTTTGGTTGAGATTTCTACCCTAATTCGTTCCATATACATACACAAACACAACCCTAATGCTCAAGACCTGAATGCTGCGCTAGAACCTGAGAACACAAACTCACTTTTTCTTAAAAAAAACTTCAAATCTGTTTTCATAGTTTGAAGGCATTTCAAGGCGTGGAAAGTATCTCAAAAGCTTGTTGGGACCTCTCTGATCATAACCCAATACGTTTCAAGCCTCCATACACAAAGAATTGGTAGCACGAAGCCGCCCTGTTCTTAATATTTCTCACATTTGTGTTTTGATTTATACGTATCATTCATGCATTTTTCTTGTTTTTTTGCACTAACATAAGCATTCTAAAGTTGTTGGTATCTTTTAATTGAACTAACGTGCCCTGTACGAGAATCTGCCATGGAAATTTTCTAGGTTTTCACAAGCTTGAAATTGGGGATTTGTTCATATGGAAAAATTGGACAGCAAGGCCTATACCATTGAACTCGTGACCTTCAGACGAATCCAATCATCATATCGCGCTCAATTTATGATCAATGATACTCTAATCGCTATTTTTCGCAGGGTACATTTAGTGGGGGTTTAAAACCCCCGCTATCTCTTTTCTGTTTGCAGGCAAAACGGAGAAGATGCTAACGTGGCCTATTGCTATTGGGACATTTGAATGATAGCGCGCTTTTTTTGTGGTTCAGCATAACGTGGCCTTTTCAAATATAATGCTTATTGTCCATTATACATAAAAACAAACGCGCTTGGCTGGACGGTTGATGCGTTGTCTTGCAAACAATGGGACCTGGGTTCGATTCCCAGGTCCCCCATATTTCTCAATATATTTTGTTTTAACCTGATTCCATGCAGTACATACCCCAGGGCCTACCATGCAGCTTCATGTTTGTGCTTGCCACGCACCCAATAAGACCAATCCAATGGTCAGAAGTTGCAGACCACCATATGCACCGGTCAACACCTCCACATACGCGCCAGAAAGGTCAACCAGGCCTGGTTCAGTGGGCCAAAATTGCTTGGAAAATACCTCCAAAAGGGACAACCACCCCCCCATGTTTGCCTTTCTTTTTCTCTATTTTATTCTTTTCTATTATTTATTTTAATTATATTATTTGTTTTGTTTAATTCCAAATTAATTATTTAATAATACAAAAAATAAAAAAAAAATCAGAAAGTCAAAAAAATAAAAATATATTTTATTTTGTAAATAAATTTAATAATTAAATTAGTTTTAATTTTAGGTTTAATTTTAATGCTTTCTTAATAAACTAAAAAATGTAGAAATTAGGGTTTTTATATTTTTATTCTTTTTTTTCTTTTTACCATTATTAAGTATTAATTATTTTTATAAATAAATATGCCATGTGAATAATTAATGTAAATTAGGTCAAACTTGAATTTATTTCTTTAATAATTAAAAACGCTTAGAATTAGGGTTTTAAATTCCAATTAATTTTCTTAATTCCATAAATACAAAAAACTCCGAAAAATAAGTTCTTGCTTTTATGTAATTTAATTAATTTACGATTTCGATTTAATTTCTTTAAAAGGGTCCAACGCCCTCGCATTCTCGATTATATTTCTTTTCACCCATTTACTTTTATTTCCTTTTTTAAATTTCATGTACTTGCCCCAAAGCCTTGTAATAGATTAATTAGGGTATTTACTTTCCGCATTTTTATTTATTCAAATCGGGTCTTGGTTTAATTTGGCGATGTAGACCCGCGCCTTTGTAATAGCGTAAGACTTTTAAATTCTGCATCTTTTAACTGTTAATAACTTGCATGAAAGAATGAATGCCAAAAATAAAAACAAAGCGTAGATCACCAATGCATGAACAAGACAAATATAATTGAAAATGACACACAATCCACACACCACCCCTATAGTACGTCTCACTGTTGCCTTGCCCCTCGAAACGTGGTCATCGAGTAGAGGATGTTTTAGTAAGTCCTCATGTCCATGAACATGGCATGAGGATAGCTTCTAAGGTATCTTCCTATTGCTCTGGTGACCACACTGTCCCGAACCCTCGAATTGACCCGAACACCTCCAACGGTGGTGCTACCTACCTCTCAATGGTGGGATGGCACTACCTTAAGGACATTTACACAGCCTAATTCCTTAGGGTAGGTAGATGACTCATAGATACTTGCTCTAAAAAACAAATCAAAACTCTTTTCACACCGACACTTTCAAAAAAGCTTTCAAAACAATTTTTCAAACACTCTTGAGGACTGATACAATAGTCGATCTGAAATCTTTAAACGAAACTTTTTCAAACCCACTCACACTTTGGAAAGCAAACATCTTTTGAAAACACAAATGAGCAAGTATCTAAGAGCCCATGGATAACCATGGATAGAAAGGGTGCTAACACCTTCCCTTTCTATAAATCTACCTCCCAAACCGAGAACTAATCTCAATAAGGAATTATTCTCTGCTTTTGTCCTTTCCATGTTGGAGAAAATAAAAGAAGGTGGCGACTCTTGCTTTTGCGACATTTTGCGAACCAGCGTTAAACAGTCAGTTCCAGATCCACCGATCACAGAACTGGCGACTCTGCTGGGGACACTTATAAAGTGAGGTGTACCTTAGGATAGTTCATAACTGTGTTTTCAATTGTTTTGACTTGTTTGCTTTAAATTGTGGGTTGCATGGGAGTTACATAGATCCTAAACCGGATCTGGGGATACCTTGTTTAGGTAGCATAAGCTGTGAGGGACCTGTCCGGCGTAGACCGACATGGGTGAAGCAGTGGCTACGTTGGTGTGGCACCTTGGTCTGTACCGATATCCCTTGTGTCGCAACGAGGAGAATATGGGTCTTCTAAGGAGTCATTAAGCACCAACAGACCTTAGAACCTTAAATGACACAACTTGGCCATTAGAACAGTAGCAGTATGCTACGCCCATTGAGGCTAAACTCTCGTGATGGTTCTGGCCGCAAGAAAAGATTGCGATGTTGGAGTTATGACCGATTGAGGGTAGTCAGTGATATTGGGATCCTCTAAGAACCCGGTTACTTTTGATAGGACAGGTATGAACCAACAAACTGAAAGAGGGTAATACCTAGACCTCATGCTGGCCTAAACTCTAAGGGCTCTTTGTGTGCCTTCCAGCTTGATTATCTGCATGCTTATTATCTGACACTTGAGTTTCTTACAGGTTTTGGTTTACAGTCCTTAATTGGGACTCATAACAGGGTTTACCTACGTTACCCCATGCATAGCATAACATCATACCATTGCATGCATCCTACATAAGGCCTAACCCATTTCAAGGATCTCAAGGGCTTGTGATGCAGGTCATGATGAACCAACTGTCTAACAAGGGGCAAAGGGGATTTATTTTCCTCTAGCCAAGGTTGTCAGGGGCTATGACCCACTCGATATGGTGAGCCTTGACTCCTGAAGAAGGACTCTCAACAATATTCTGTTCCTTCAATTAAGCCACCGGATTCAAATTCTAACAAGCTTCTTTGTTTATCCCGCGAGGTCCTTGAAAACATTGCATGCATATCATACATATCATTGCATTACAGGTACCCTTTTGACAGGCCACTTACCATCTGCGCTGTTTATTTCAGTAATGGCTTCCCGACAATACAACCAGGACCTTCTTGCTCAAGAGACTCGGTTCGAGGAAATCCTCCTGAATCTATCCAAGGGGCAGGAGTAGCTGAGAACACTTCTCATGGGGACTTTGGTCAGGAACAGCGCTGAGGACGAACGGCTGAAACGTCTGCAAGCTGAAGTGGATGCAATGAAAGCCCAGATGCTGGGGAAGGTGACTGCCATTCAAGGTTTAGCTCAAAGACAAGGAGAGCTCGGAGTTCTCATCAACCAACTGCTTCAGGGTAACCAACTGGGGCAAACGTCTAAGGGTAAAGAGCCAGTCATCATTCAACCATCTTTGAGACAAGGAGATAAGGGGAGAGCTCCTCAAATGGCTCCAGTGTCACAAATTCAGCATCAACCTCACCAGCTTCAGCCAGACAAGCCCAGGAGGCAATTCACCCAGCTCAATATGTCGCTGTTTCAAGCTCTACAACGCCTGTTGAGATTGAATTTGATCACATTAAAGGCTCATCCCCGGAACCCCAACACATCAGCTCCTACCTATAATCCCAATAAAAGGTGTGCCTACCACTCTGCCAGTCCAGGACATGATACAAATGAGTGTTGGGCTCTGAAGAACAAGATCCAGGACCTAATTGATGAAGGAGCATTGGAGTTCACACAAGATGGTCAGGCTGAGTTTTTCTACCATCCCTCCAAGGCTCACCATTTGAAGTAACAAGCCCTGAAGATGAAAAGACTTTTGTTCATTAGGATTTTCAAGTTGTAATTTTCTTTTGTTCAAACATTTACTCATGTTAAACGTTGTTATTCCATTAATGCATCGCATACGTCTGTTTTGAAGCAATACATTCGTATTCACTATATGCAAATTATTTTCATATTTTTTCTGATGATCAATGCTCGATTAATAATGCTAAGCCTCGTGAGGGAGGATGACGAAAACGATACCATAATCTACAGTATGCTTTTGAACAGACCCCGCTGATAAGGTACATGCATTGTTTCAATCCCTAAACACTGGAGTTATAAGGAAGATAATCCCTTGTCAACCCCTTTGAGCCAAAGAAGTAGGAGTTTTTCTTTTCGAAAATTAAAACCCTTAATCATAACCTGGGGCAGGGTAGTCTCTCAGTTGATCCAAGTGCATAACGAATGGCACCAAAGAGGTCCTTACAAAAAAAAAAGAAGACAGTGATGATTCCGAATAACCATAAGGATAGGCAGTCATTACTTCTCAAAATGGAAACCCAATAAGTCAAAACCTATGAAGGAGACTTACAAAACTGGGGCATCCCGCTGACTGTAATCACAAAAGAAACAGTTCAGGCAAAATTTAGGGATAGCGAAATCAAAAAGAAAGAGGTCATACAAACCCTCAACAAAACAAAAATGACTGCCAATTCAGAATAAATCATCAATATCTGAACCATCATTGGAAATATTAGGACAAAGACTCGAACAAGGTCTAACGCACGATCAACTGAGTTTAGGTTTGAAGAACATCATGAAGAACGGGTGGGTACAAATAATTTGAGCCTTTATCCTTTGTTTCTTAAACCGTGAACCAGGCCACGTTATAACCCTCAAAAGTCCTAGCTGAAGCATGGGTTAGTTCGAAAGCATACTGTTGCAAAGGTATCCTGACTCCTTAAGGCTTGCGGTAAAATAACAAAGTTGACATCACAGTCTACAAAAAGTTTCACTTGTTTTACAAAATGCATTTTCAAAATCTTCAAGACAGACATAAGCTTTGCATTTTTGATATAACATTGTTTGCATATAACTATTTGTTTGAACAGCAGGAAAATTCGCATGATGAATACCTAGTGAACAAAAG
This sequence comes from Vicia faba, assembly GCA_948472305.1. Lineage (NCBI taxonomy): Eukaryota > Viridiplantae > Streptophyta > Magnoliopsida > Fabales > Fabaceae > Vicia > Vicia faba. The sequence continues at coordinate 304,933,221 of OX451741.1, forward strand.
CACTTCCAATCAAGGGGCATGGCTTGATCATTGCCCATCATCTGGGGCAGTCCAGTCAAGATTCAAGGAATCTCTCAAGATGCCAAACAGCCAGGGGCAAACCTCCGCCTGAGTCACTTGGGGGCATTCCAGCAACGAATCTTGCCTGATCAAACGTCTTCTAGTGGCATGGCAAAACACTTCTAACAGGGGCAACTCCCTACATCCTGAGAGCATGGACACAGTTGAAAAATACTACGAAAAATCAAAAACCCGCTAGGTTGACACACCTAGGCAAAAATAAGGGCTTCCCGGCGAACCAAAAGGGTTCGGGCAAAATAAGGGATGAAATGAAAAAAAATCTGTGCACCCGGCAAGTCGAAAACCTGAAAAGGCGGCTTGGGCAAAAAAAGGTATCCCGATGGACTGAAAACCCGAAAAGGCAGTCCAGGCAAAAGTTAGGGATCAAAGCGTACAACTATGTCCCATCGTCTCGTCACTTGCCTACCAAAAGGAAGATTTGTCAATCGGCAGTCATCCAGCACCTCCACAAGGTATCTTCTCCCCTCACCTCAGAAACAAGGGCAATAATGAGTCGTCCAGGCGATCCAGTTGCCCTGTCAACCAAAGTACTAAGGAAAGATCAATATAAAGATGATTACCATCTACCTTTACGAATTCCAGATCAACATTGGTAACAAGCCAAGAAAAATCAGCGGACGGCTGATCGTGGGTTAATATCCAAAACCAAACAGGACAATTATCTACTTGATCATCAACAGGCAACCCTACACAGGTTCCTTCTCAACCTCAGATGCAGTTTTACACGAACTCATCATCAGGCAACCCTACACCGGTTCTTCCTCAATTTTCAGACGAAGTCTTACACGGACTTACCCTACAGTAACCTTACCCCGTTTCCTCCAGAAGTCTTACACGGACTTACCTCAAAGATAACCTTACCCCGGTTCATCAAGAAGTTACCCTGCAGTAACCTTACCCCGGTTCCTTCAGAAGTTTTACACGAACTTATCCCGAAGTAACCCTACACAGGTTATCTCTTTCCAGACGTAGTTTTACACGGACTCATCATCAGTAAACCCTACACAGGTTTTCTATTTTTAAGGATGCAGTTTTACACGGACTCGTCACCTAGAAACCCTACACAGGTCCTCTATTTTCAAAGATGCAGTTTTATACGGACTCATTGTCAGTAAACCCTACACAAGTTTCCTTCAACTCCAAATGCAGCTCCACACGAGCCCAACCTCAAAGTAACCCTACACAGGTGTCCTTCTTTCCAAGATGCGGTTTTACACGAGCTCATCATCAGGCAACCCTACATAGGTTCCCTCTTTCAGCTTACAAAAGTTACAGTTCAAAAATTTCCCCAGGAGAGTCCAATCAAGATTCCCCCAGGAAAGTTTGAATCCATCTCCCCAGCAGTAAGCTTATCCCCAGTAGATTCTGGAAGCTTATCCCCTACAGAGTACGAACGTGCCTCCCGGCTTTATTCAAAGGGTATTTCCCTACCAGGATATAACTGGGTTATCCTCAGCCAAAAGCCACGGAAATATCGTCCTCGGCAAAGTTTATTCCCCAGCGAAGTCTATTAACACTTCCAACATAACAACGGTATCCCCGACGGAGTTATCATCAAACATTTCAGCAAAGTACTTCTCTCCCCACAGAGTACTGTGTCCCAGCAAGATCGCTAGAATAATTTTCTCCCCACAGAGTAATCTCTTCATCAAGTTTATCCCCCAACGGAGCCACCTTCTCCTACCGGTTTATTCTTGCAACTATCATCCCCATTGGAAACAGAAGCTCTACATCAGCCCAGGATTTAACTTCCCGGCACCCGTCAAGGATTTATTTTCCTAGACAAAAACATACGTTCATAAACATCACATTTCCATACATTATAGCATGCATATACGCATCATATCTTACAAATCTCATTTATGTTGAGAACATCATTGCTTGATCCATATCATGCATTTCATATGACTGACCTTTACCTTTCAGAAAAGATCCAGTTAAGTTTTCAGCTATATTTCAAGACTTTAGTCTGGTTCAGTTAAATCGATTCTAAGATTTTCCTGATTCTTATCCAGTCAAAGGCCTTCTCTGGTTCAGTCAGATCGACCCTAAGATCTCCCTGATTCTTATCCCAGTAGAAGACATCCAAGGTTCTCTCAGCGTTCCTGTTGAGGTAGTAATCACCCAAGATTCTCTCAGCGTTCCTGTTGAGGTAGTAATCGCCCCAAGATTCTCTCCGCGTTCCTGTTGAGGTAGTAATCGCCCCAAGATTCTCTCAGCGTTCCTGTTGAGGTAGTAATCGCCCAAGGTTCTCTCAGCGTTCCTGTTGAGGTAGTAATCGCCCAAGATTCTCTCAGTGTTCCTGTTGAGGTAGTAATCGCCCAAGATTCTCTCAGTGTTCCTGTTGAGGTAGTAATCGCCCCAAGATTCTCTCAGCGTTCCTGTTGAGGTAGTAATCATCCAAGGTTCTCTCAGCGTTCCTGTTGAGGTAGTAATCGTCCAAGGTTCTCTCACCGTCCCGTTGAGGTAGTAACCATCCCTGGTTCATTCATCACCTTTTGAAGCTCCAGATTCAATTCCTGTAACCAGTCAGGGCGCATCTATATAAAGAGTTTGAAGACCAGCTCCTGTAACAGGCCAGGTAATCATCTTTTCTTTTTCAGGTATGAAAGTTCTCGCTAAGGAATCTCTTACGCGATTGACACCCATATGGCATCTATAAGCCCATCCACCTTCCATCATCTCTTAGCATGGCATCTATAAGCCCATCATCCTATCCATCAATCTCCAAATGGCATCCATAAGCCCATTCCCACCATCACACTACTATGTGAGCGCAAATTTCTGGGCACTCTAGTGTTCAATCATCTTCCACCTTCGGATTACGAAAGGCACGTCAGCCAATCTACATCCTCAGGTCTAAGAAGATTGAACAGGGGCAACTGTTGTACCCCAAAATTTTCCCTCCCATATTCTTCAAGATTTGCAGAGAACATGCTTCAAAATCTCCCAAGGGTTGCACAGTTCAATGGCCTTCTAACAGTCAAAAATTAGGGTTTTGGTTCTGGCAAAGAAATTGAAGTTTCCAAGGGTCCAAACAAGTCCCACATGCCTACAAACATTGTCAAGTATCCTCATGTCAAGTTTCAAGACTCACAGCACAAAATTGCACAGTCAAATGCCCTAATTGCTCAACAGTCAACTATAGGGGTAAAATGGTCATTTGACAGTCAAAAGCTCACATTTTTGGTCAACATCTTATTTTGAAGCCACAAACATCATTTGATCAATTCTTGATCATGATTTTCAAGGTATGGCTCAAAAAGTCTCAAGATGCAAAAGTTTCCATATTTGGACAGTTGAAAAAGTCAACTGTAACTTGACCAAGGCATAACTTCCACATGGTTTATCAGAAAAATTCCATCCAAAGCTCATTTTGAAGAGAAAGACATTTCCTACAACTCCTCTTCACACTTCAAGTCCAATAAATGCTCTCACAAAAAGTTATCAATCTCAACATTATAGGTCATTTTCAAAAGTCAACAAAAAGGCACTTTAAGTCAAAGACCATAACATGAGATTGGTAAATTAAAATGACATGGGACCAAAGGCATTGGTTAGAGGACTTCAAGACCTTTCCAAAATGTCCAAGAACATGATCAAAGCTTAAAAATTGAGCAAGATAGGCCTTGTGGAAGTTGGGAAAGTTTTGGGAATTTTGAAAAGTCAACTTTGCTTCAAATGCCTCAAAATTGCTAATGGGCCACAATTTCTTCCAAGAATCATCACCCAAAAGCTATGCACGACCCATTGACTTTAAAGGGAGTTATTTTATCATTTTTTATTAATTATTTGAATTATTATTATTAGTTCATTTAATTAAAATAAAATATAACAAAAATAGAAAACCATGTTTTCCAATCCCTTTTTGCAGCATATTCTCTCCATAAAACCTCAAGATTTCGTGCATCACTAATATGGAAAGATTTGGCCATGATTGGTATCAAAAGGGCATGAAAAAGATTGGAAAAGATTACATTAAAAACCAAATATTTGATTCATGAATACAAAGGTTTTTGGTTGAGATTTCTACCCTAATTCGTTCCATATACATACACAAACACAACCCTAATGCTCAAGACCTGAATGCTGCGCTAGAACCTGAGAACACAAACTCACTTTTTCTTAAAAAAAACTTCAAATCTGTTTTCATAGTTTGAAGGAATTTCAAGGCGTGGAAAGTAGCTCAAAAGCTTGCTGGGATCTCTTTGATCATAACCCAATACGTTTCAAGCCTCCATACACAAAGAATTGGTAGCACGAAGCCGCCCTGTTCTTAATATTTCTCACATTCGTGTTTTGATTTATACGTATCATTCATGCATTTTTCTTGTTGTTTTGCACTAACATAAGCATTCTAAAGCTGTTGGTATCTTTTAATTGAACTAACGTCCCCTGTACGAGAATCTGCCATGGAAATTTTCTAGGTTTTCACAAGCTTGAAATTGGGGATTTGTTCATATGGAAAAATTGGACAGCAAGGCCTATACCATTGAACTCGTGACCTTCAGACGAATCCAATCATCATATCGCGCTCAATTTATGATCAATGATACTCTAATCGCTATTTTTCGCAGGGTACATTTAGTGGGGGTTTAAAACCCCCGCTATCTCTTTTTTGTTTGCAGGCAAAACGGAGAAGATGCTAACATGGCCTATTGCTATTGGGACATTTGAATGATAGCGCGCTTTTTTTGTGGTTCAGCATAACGTGGCCTTTTCAAATATAATGCTTATTGTCCATTATACATAAAAACAAACACGCTTGGCTGGACGGTTGATGCGTTGTCTTGCAAACAATGGGACCTGGGTTCGATTCCCAGGTCCCCCATATTTCTCAATATATTTTGTTTTAACATGATTCCATGCAGTACATACCCCAGGGCCTACCATGCAGCTTCATGTTTGTGCTTGCCACGCGCCCAATAAGACCAATCCAATGGTCAGAAGTTGCAGACCACCATGTGCACCGGTCAACACCTCCACATACGCGCCAGAAAGGTCAACCAGGCCTGGTTCAGTGGGCCAAAATTGCTTGGAAAATACCTCCAAAAGGGACAACCACCCCCCCATGTTTGCCTTTCTTTTTCTCTATTTTATTCTTTTCTATTATTTATTTTAATTATATTATTTGTTTTGTTTAATTCCAAATTAATTCTTTAATAATACAAAAAATAAAAATAAAATCAGAAAGTCAAAAAAATAAAAATATATTTTATTTTGTAAATAAATTTAATAATTAAATTAGTTTTAATTTTAGGTTTAATTTTAATGCTTTCTTAATAAACTAAAAAATGTAGAAATTAGGGTTTTTATATTTTTATTCTTTTTTTTCTTTTTACCATTATTAAGTATTAATTATTTTTATAAATAAATATGCCATGTGAATAATTAATGTAAATTAGGTCAAACTTGAATTTATTTCTTTAATAATTAAAAAACGCTTAGAATTAGGGTTTTAAATTCCAATTAATTTTCTTAATTCCATAAATACAAAAAACTCCGAAAAATAAGTTCTTGCTTTTATGTAATTCAATTAATTTACGATTTCGATTTAATTTCTTTAAAAGGGTCCAACGCCCTCGCATTCTCGATTTTATTTCTTTTCGCACATTTACTTTTATTTCCTTTTTTAAATTTCATGTACTTGCCCCAAAGCCTTGTAATAGATTAATTAGGGTATTTACTTTCCGCATTTTTATTTATTCAAATCGGGTATTGGTTTAATTTGGCGATGTAGATCCGCGCCTTTGTAATAGCGTAGGACTTTTAAATTCCGCATCTTTTAATTGTTAATAACTTGCATGAAAGAATGAATGCCAAAAATAAAAACAAAGCGTAGATCACCAATGCATGAACAAGACAAATATAATTGAAAATGACACACAATCCACACACCACCCCTAGGGTACGTCTCACTGTTGCCTTTCCCCTCGAAACGTGGTCGTCGAGTAGAGGATGTTTTAGTAAGTCCTCATGTCCATGAACATGGCATGAGGGTAGCTTCTAAGGTATCTTCCTATTGCTCTGGTGACCACACTGTCCCGAACCCTCGAATTGACCCGAACACCTCCAACGGTGGTGCTACCTACTCTCAATGGTGGGATGGCACTACCTTAAGGACATTTACACAGCCTAATTCCTTAGGGTAGGTAGATGACTCATAGATACTTGCTCTAAAAAACAAATCAAAACTCTTTTCACACCGACACTTTCAAAAAAGCTTTCAAAACAATTTTTCAAACACTCTTGAGGACTGATACAAGAGTCGATCTGAAATCTTTAAACGAAACTTTTTCAAACCCACTCACACTTTGGAAAGCAAACATCTTTTGAAAACACAAATGAGCAAGTATCTAAGAGCCCATGGATAACCATGGATAGAAAGGGTGCTAACACCTTCCCTTTCTATAAATCTACCTCCCGAACCGAGAACTTATCTCAATAAGGAATTTTTCTGTGCTTTTGTCCTTTCCATGTTGGAGAAAATAAAAGACGGTGGCGACTCTTGCTTCCGCGACATTTCGCGAACCAGCGTTAAACAGTCAGTTCCAGATCCACCGATCACAGAATCCATTTGACCTTTGTGATCTTGTGTATTGTGTTGACTGAGGCTTCATGGTGGTCTCCTCTTGCTAACCATCAGATCTAGATCTCAAGACAAATGGCGCGCTGGATTATGAGGATGCATGGTAGTCATTAACCTCATGCGTGTACTGAATTTCCTGAAAGAAAATGGAAAAATAGCAAATGCTGGAGGCAGGGGTCGAACCCTTGACCTCCAGACTCCTAATGCCTTAAGCGTCTATCTGGAAACCACTGCACCACTTTGTTTTCATTGTACATATAATGAATAATAAAAAAAATATACAAAAACATGCGTTAGTGGAGAACAAAAAGAAAATGCGCGCTGAACATTTGAATTGGCCAATGGGGGAGTGACACGCAATCGTCTCCTTCCTCTCTCCGTGGCTAAAGGTTTGATAACCTATACCTATGGACAAACGTCCGTTGCTACAGACCGGTGCTTTCTCAAAATCTTCCACAGGCCATGAAAATAACATCTAATGCCATGGTTGTGTTCGTCGCGTCCTCCTAAACATGATAGTACCACTTACGAAGGCCAATTGTCCCTGTAATCAAAAACCCTAAAACAAAGCTACGAAACCTAGCAATGGTGATTTACAGTATAGGCCATATAAATGAAATTGAATGATGTAGAAAGTTTGCATATGTTCCAAAGAACAAGAATATGCAATTAATTCATGTTAACAATGCTTATATTACGAGATACGAATTCAAGAACAGGGGTATGTCGTGATGGACTTACAATGCGTTTTGGGACTGGAATGGACTTGTTTTTGATTGCCTTAGCTTGCTAGGAGTCCCAGGAGTCGATTGGGATCGTTCAAAAGTCCTGAAACTGCCTCCAAATGGGATTTTGATCTCACACTTTTCTTGGTTTTTTTTCAGTTTTGTTTCTTGCTCATACGTCTGTCTCTAACCTCTTTTTAGGTCTGCACACACTCTATATGTACCAAGCAATGCATTAGGGTTGGTAACTGCATCCAAATCTTCCTCCATCAATGAGTTTTGATTTGATTTGATTTGATTCACTTTTAAGATCTTTCCAAACATGGCTTATTTTCAATCTTTTTGTGCACATATGCCTTTACACGAGTTTGAATGCTTTCTATCTGTAAATTAAGACCTGAAATAACCACCAAATCTTTTGTTTTCAATGTTTTTGATTTTATATGATTTATTTTGATTTAAGTTAAATTAATTCAAATAAAAACCAAAATAAATAATAAAAATAAGATATGGACAAGTGGAAAAGGCTATAGCTCGTGGGCTATGTTTCCAACTCAAAACAAGTGAAAAAGATTGGGCCCATTTGGCAAAATTTGATTTTTTAGGGATAGTTGACTTTTGGCAATTTTGCAAAAAAGGTCAACTTCAACAATGCATAACTTCCTGAATTTTGAACCTTTGGAGGTGTTCTTGAACTTTTTAGAAATCTTTAGATGTCCTTTAATCAACCCTTTTGGTCTAATCTCAATTTGATATTCCATGCTCATGTATGAAGCTTTGACATAAAAGGTGTTTTCGTTGACTTTTCAAAATGACCTATAATGTCCAAATTCATAACTTCTTGTGAGTGCATATTTTGAACTTGGGAGCTGAAGATGGATTATAGGGAATTGCATCCTATTCAAAATGAGATTTGGATGGGTAATTTCTCATAAAGTATGAGAAATTTATGCTTGGTCAAAGTTGAGTTGACTTTTCCTACAAAACCCTAATTTAGCAACTTTTGAGTCTTGATGAATTATGAGTAATCCTTGATGAATCATGATCAACCCTTGATCAAATGATGAAATATACTTCAAAATGAGGATGTTGACCAAAAATCTTGAAGTTTAACTGTATGTAGGTCACAGTTGACTTTTGCCCTAGCACAGTCAATTTTCGGACCTTTGAGCAATTGACTGAGCAAACTTCCTCTGCAAGGCTTCAAACTTGACATGGATGATCTTGAGAACATATTAGGACAATGTTGAGAATTTGGGACCACTTGGACTCAAGTATCTTGATGCAACATGAAACCCTAATTTGGGGTAGACTGCCCTAGGAGAGAGCTTGTTTGCCCAACCCTTGGACTACCTTGAGCAACTTGAGGATCTTTCTTGAAATAGTTTGAGAAATATGGGAGGGAAAATTTTGGAGTAAAACAATCACGAAGAACGTTGTAGCCAGATTCATCAAACATAACCTCATATGCCGCTATGGTATCCCTGAAAGGATGATCACTGACAATGGAACCAATCTCAACAATGTTATGATTACAGAACTTTGCACTCAATTCAAAATCAAGCATCACAACTCTTCTCCTTAAAGACCTAAAATGAATGGCGTAGTGGAAGCAGCCAACAAAAACATTAAGAATATTGTGCAAAAGATGGTAGTAACCTACAAAGACTGGCATGAGATGTTATCTTTTGCTCTTCATGGCTACTGTACTTCAACTCGGACATCAACCGGGGAAACTCCCTTTTATTTGGTCTATGGCTGGAAGTTGTCTTTCCAGTGGAATTTTAGATTCCCTCACTAAGGATTATGAGCGAAGCAAGCCTAGGCGAATACGAATAGATTCAGACAAGATTGGATCAATTGAACTTGATCGATGAAAAGCGACTGGCTGCTGTTTGTCATGGTCAGATGTACCAAAAACGTATGATCAGGGCTTTCAACCAAAAGATCAGGCCTCAAGTATATCAAGCTGGTGACTTGGTAATAAAGCGCATCATTCTCCTACAAGGCGACCGCAGGGGAAAATGGACTCCCACTTACAAAGGGCCATTTGTTGTCAAGAAAGTTTTCTCTGGTGGTGCCATGATGCTGACTACTATGGACGGTGAAGATTTCCCACATCCTGTGAACACAGAAATAGTTAAAAAATATTATGCATAAGAGACCCTCTAGGTTGACACACCTAGGAAAGATAAGGGCATCCCGGCAAACCAAAGGTTTGGGCAAAAATTAGGGATATGTGAAAAAGAGTGTACACCCGGCAAGTCGAAAACCCGAAAGGGCGACTTGGGCAAAAATGGGTATCCTGGTGGGCTGAAAACCCAAAAGGACGGTCCTGGAAAAATTTAAGGATTGAAAGCGTATGACTATGTCCCATAGCATCACCACCGCCGACTTTATTACCAAGGTTCGAGTTCAAACGGTCCAAGATCAGTCTAATCAACTTCTATCAATGGCAAGGGGCGTTCGAAGACATTGGGGGAAATAGTAGAGTTAGAACACAATGAGATCATTTCCACATGGTAGTTTTTTTTTTTCAATTATGTTTTCCCTTCGACAATTTCCTCTTACTAGGATCTCCGTCTCTTTTTAGAAAAATGCATATTCATGGGCAAAACATCAATACAAATATACTTTGAAGTGCGAACTTTTAGTTTTTTGTTTTGAGTGCAAAAACGTCCAATGACTAAAATTGAATGAACATATGCATATGAAAATGACTAAACTATTTAGAAAATATGTGCTGCCATGAAGCAACGAGCATATCTTTAATGCCGTTGAGATATCCCCACAAAGTTATCTAATTAGCATTATCCCCGTAGAGCGGGCTACGATAAACCTTCGCCCCAACAGAGTTGCCCACAAATATGGATTTATGCAACCCTCTGTTAGAATTTTCAATCTCTCGACAAATCTCTCCCTAGTTGAGTTTATTCTTAAAAGAAGAAGCCTTATGGAGTTCTTCCTACATAATTCACCTTGCCAGCAGGTCATCGAATATACCCTCCAACAGGGTTTATTCCCCAGCAAAACAATATGCTCCCCAGCGGGATCATTCCTACGAAGCCTGGACCTGACCAATTAATAGTTTAACTTCTTGAGTTACTATGAAGCCTGGAACCGACCAGATAATAGTTTAACTTCTCGAGATATTGTAAAGAATGGAATTCGACCAGACAATGGTTTAACTTCTTTTCCCCAGTAGAGTTTTCCTCTACCCCCAACAAGTTACTGTGAAGCCTGGACCCGACCAGATATCAGTTCAACTTCATCCTTTCAAACAAGTTACTATGAAGCCTGGACCCGACCAGATATCAGTTCAACTTCACCCTTCCCAGCAAGTTACTGTGAAGCCAGGACCCGACCAGATATCAGTTCAACTTTATCCTTTCAAGAAAGTTACTGCAAAACCTAGACCCAACCAGATATCAGTTCAACTTCATTCATTCAAGCAAGTTACTGTGAAGCCTGGACCTGACCAGATATCACTTTAACTTCATCCTTTCAAACAAGTTACTGTGAAGCCTGGACCCGACCAGATATCAGTTCAACTTCACCCTTCCCAGCAAGTTACTGTGAAGCCTGGACCAAACCAGATATCAGTTTAACTTCATCCTTTCAAGAAAGTTATTGCAAAACTTGGACCCGACAAGATATCAGTTCAACTTCATTCATTCAAGAAAGTTACTGTGAAGCCTGGACCCGACTAGATATCAGTTCAACTTCATTCATTCAAGTAAGTTACTGTAAAGCCTGGACCCGACCAGATATCAGTTCAACTTCATTCATTCAAGAAAGTTACTGTAAAGCCTGGAATCCGACCAGATATTACTTACACTTCATCCTTCCAAGTGAATTATTGCAAAGCCTAGAGTTCGACCAGATAACATTTAACTTCACTCTCCCAAGAATTTTTTTGTGAATCCTAGAATCTGACCAGATAACAGTTAATTTAATCTTCCTCAATAAGTCGCTGCAAAGCCTGGAATACGACTAGATAACAGTCAACTTCATTATCCCCAACAAATTGTTGCCAAGCCTGGATTTCGACCAAATAACAACTAACTTTCTATGCTCTCCGGTCAGGAATAATTCCCCAGTAAAGCAACGGAAAACTAAAGTTCCTGAACTTTATTCCTCCAAGCAGAAATCAACACTCCCCACAGAGTTTCCTCATGCAAATAGCCAAAGTCAATATTCCACAGCGGATTTCTCCTCTAAAAAATAAAACAGGAATTCCCAGAAAAAACATTCTAAACAAAGTTGAAGATACATCTATTCTCCATGCATACATCTGCATGCAACTAATCCCCTTCCTTGCAGGAAAGTCAGTAGGCAAAAGACGTCTATTATTTCAGTATAAATCAACCAAAAGATTTATTCGGATACATTCCCCAGTCACTATGAATGTCACAGTTAAGCCCATTCCCTACACAGTCAACTAACACATAATCGAGTGCAAATGTATGGACACTTTAGTGTTCAATCATCTTCCACCTTCAAGTCGCGAATGGCAGACTCTCCAATCTACCTCTTCAGGTTTAAGAAGATTGAACAGGGGCAGTTGTTATACCCCAAAATTTTCCCTCACATTTCGCAAGAATTTTCTCACAAGATCTTTCGTGACTTAAGTGTGCAACACTGATACATCAATTTAGGTTTGGAATTGGCACAAGGGTAAAATTGTCAAAATACACACTAAAAAGTCAAACCTTGATTTTTGGATCAAAATCAAGTTTCAAGAATCCCATTTCATCAAGACGTGTTAGAACATGAAATCGGTTATCAAGAAAATCAAAAGTCAAAATTACTTTTGAAAAAGTCATAAGTTCTAAACACTTAGAAATTTTTCTAAGTGTTAAGAAAGTATGATATGTTCAGAACTTCTGGCCAGATTTTCATCATGATGCAAGATGATTTAGGAAGAACTTCTGACACAAGAGTTGTAGATCTCAATGAGATCTATAACATTGCATAACAGAACTTCTCCTAGAAATGCTAGTATTTCAAGTTATACATCCTTCAAGGCGCTTCCATGAAACTAAAACACTTAGTAAATTCCGAGCATTTCCGAGTCAGAATTTGGTTAGAACTTCTGGGCTAGTTTTCACGTAGATTCAATCAGAGTTTTCATAAGTGATTCAAAGAGGGATCACAAAGAATATTACAAGATTTTTGAAAATTCTAAGAACTCATTTAGATCATTCTGGAGCAGGAAGAATCAAAGATCAGAAGTTGATTATTTGTTCTTAATTTAAGTTACGTTTGTGTTGAACTTCTTATCCAGTTTTAAGGTAGGCTGCATAATCTCAGGTTACAGGTCTTCTTGCTTGTTAAATCTCATCATCATTTAATTCTCACACCCACTTTTGAGTCTTTATCCCAATGTTTAAGCCTTTATCCAAAAGATCTTCCCCACGTGTGGCATGAAAGTACGATTGTTGTCCTTGAAAAGTAAACTTTTGTACAAAGTTTATTTTGAGCCCATACTTTACTTTGTTTCTGAGTGTACTTCTCCATAAATCATGCATACAAACTCAGATTATGTGTGCTTAAATCTTCTAATCACCCTACCTTGCCTTGAAACATGCTTGTCTAAACTTGCTTCAAAAATAAGTCAACGAGCCATAACACATGATGGTTTTACTCCTGATTTCTCCAAAGCTTCTAAATCCTTTGCCTATAAGTTAAATATTTTGCAAACTGAATGGGCATTTGAAAAATATTGGAAAAAAGCCTTGAAACCCTGCTGAAAATTCCCAAGAACCTGAAACTGCAATACAAACACAAAACCTGCTAGTTACTGATTTTTGCATTCAAACTCCAATTTTCCTTAAGTGTATCTTGACCAAATAATCCATACAATTTCTAGCATAGACGTAGATGCTTTCCCAACTTCTGTTTTCCAACTGTAATACAGTCTTCACCACTCTCTATTTCAAAAATCAGAACTTTGCATCTTGACTGCTCTAGAGCATTCCGACCAGCCATAACTCAAGTTAAAAGGTTGCTCTAGATTTCTGGGAACTTGAGGAAGCTGACCAGAACATCACAGTAGTCTAAACCAGGCTCTAATTCACAGAACAATTTCCAGCTGCAAGGTAAGTTTCTTCTGACTTTCATCTTATTACTTAGACATTGTTAGGCTTGCAATTTCAAAGACATAATGTAGATATCATGGCTCTGAATCTGTACATATTTATAGATTTCATGTATATGGACTAAGTAGAGACAATTTCAGATCATAACTTCTTGAGGAAATTAGGGTTTAGAATTAGGATTAGCAGAATTCATGCTTGTTTCTGGTCTATAGTTTTGATGCTCTGTATTTCTGAAACCATGATGAAATTTTCCATAACTTCTATGTTTGCATTTTCCATTTTGTTGAGAAATGACTAAGTCGCAGATACTCTGACTGGCACGGAGAAGAAGATGAAGTTCATCATCAGAACTTACTTTGTTATATATGTTTATGTTTTTGTTTCTAATACCGGATGTATAGCCACCCCAGTGGTAGAGAGCGCGCATAAGACATTAACGTTAAGGGTCCTGGGTTTTAGCCCCATAAGCATCTTTTTATGTTTATTTCTTGACATTTTTACCCCATTATTTGTCAGACAATATTCATGGACTAGAACTTCTAGATAAACCCCTCCATTTGTTTGTGAAAACATTATTCCTGGACCAGAACTTCTAGATATTCTCATCCAACAGCTTTGACACCTCACTTACCCATTACCAGAACTTCTAGCCTTCCAGTAACACTATAACTTCTAGGTTTCCAGTTGCACCAGAACTTCTAGGATCTCCCAAAAATCAAAACTTCTCGGCTTTTCTCTGTTCTTAGAAACCCCATAACTTTAGTGCATCCGGATCCAGAATGTTCGGCCTTCCCCATTTCTGCTAACATTTTCTTTCTGATTTTCAGCGCACCAGAGTCAGAAATTCTACTCCTTCTCATTTCTATCCTTTCAGCAATGCGCTGACTCTGATTCATTTTTATCTTATTATTTTTATCATCACTTTTATTTTCATTAATCAAAAACACCAAAAATACTTTATATTCATACATATTGCTTTATTTCTTTTAAAACAAAAAGACTAAAAACATTTTCTTAAGCAAATTTATTTCTTTTCTTAATAAAAACAAAGCAAATCTATTTTACATTTCAATTCTTGTATATTATTTCAATATGGTTGTGATAGATAATTAGGACTTTAATTTCTTGCAATCCCCATTTGTAAATTTGTACACCCCATTTCCGCAATTTATCGCTTTCATATAAATCCTAGTAAAGTAGGATTTGTATGGGAAGATAAAAACAACAAGTAGACAACCCCTAATCAAAGACTAAATGCATGCAATTCAAACACACTATTTACACATGCACCCCTAGGGTAATTCCACTTCTTGCCTTATGAAAAATAGTTGTGATATGCACGTGAGGCGTCTTAGCAAAAACAATCAAAAAATACAAGATCATAGTCCCTCGATAACGCTTTCGAATGTTGCCTTTCAAATGGTCTTAGTCCATCAAGAGAAATGCTAAGATATCTCACAATATTTCTATCATGACTATACGATGACCCACGTCCGTCCCTTTACATCCAAAGATAACGCTTCTTACCAATCAATGGTAAGATAAAAACATCTAAATGAGGAGGAAAATAAGAAAGACTTTTGAGTAGGTAGAAACGTTCCTAGTTGCTTGCTCATCTTCAAACACAAACACCTTTTCAAATGTACCAACACTTTCCATGAAATATTTTCAAAAGTCCAACACTTAGTATACATTCTTATAGAGACGGGAATCATTACAAATATTGCCTAAACGAAGGCGCCTTTCAAAAATACTTTCAAAACCCACCATAGAGTACATTTTCAAACAAAAGTAATGATCTAGCAAGCAACTAAGAGCCCATAGTTAACTATGGATGAAAAGGGTGCTAATACCTTCCCTTTTCATAATCTACCCCCCGAACTCAAGAAAATAATCTCAAAGGTCTTTCTATCCGCAACGATTGTGATAAAACGCAAAACATCCCAAGTCAGTTCTCCCACCGTATTAAAGTATCCTTAAGCATTTGCAAGGGAAAAACATTGAAATCAATTGTTAGAAGAGTGTATGGCAATTATAGGTGTTTGACGATTGTACAACATTTTTCTCACATCAATAAGGATTATGTCATATAATTAAAAGATATAGGATCAAGAAAAATATATAAGATTGTAAAATAGGGGGACCAAAAACCTGAGTTTAAAAACACAAATGTTGAAAATTAATTTATGTCAAAATAGAGTACAAAATATGCACTTAAACTTTTTTCTTTAATTTTAAAATCATAAAATTTTCAAGATAATGGAGTGGTTCATTGTATTTCAAAAAAAAAAAGATGTATTACTTATCGTCCTTAATCAATTTAGTCGATGGTTTGTAGGTAGAAGGAATGGACGAATGATAAATATCTAAATGGAATATGTTTCTATATATTTGAAATTATTACTTTAAAATAATAATAATATGTATGTTCTATATGAAAAGAAACAATTAAAAAACTTCGTGGAAGGAAAAATTCGAACCTGCGCAGGAAAAGCCCACATGATTCAAAGTCTTGCCTGATAACCACACAGGCAGGTCCACCTCTTTGTTTAAGTTTTGTCGTTAGGTGTATCACATAAATTATATTGTTATATAATATTATATTACTACTTTACCAAATAAAGGATACTAAATTTAAAAGCATGGCATTAAGTTTGATACATTTAATTTTAAACAAGCCTTTGTTCGAGCAATCACTAAATAATGTAAGAAAATGAAAAACTTACATATTTTAAAAATATTTGATTTCAAATAGAAAATTGTCAACAAGTTATATGGATTCTTGATACATGATATAATGTATCGATAAGTACCAATGTTCAATAATGAAAGACACAGTCATTACCACTAGTTCCTCATGTGAATAAAAATACGTTATTCTAGAAGGAAAGAGTATGAGAAAGACTGTTGGCATTCTCATTGTTTGTTCCGGCTCGTCTGGTTATTGTTTTACAAAAATCATTGTAAATGATGGTGATGGTTTATCCGTGCTGCATATATATTTTTCGTGAAGAAAGTTCAAACGCCAAATTTAATATTGACATGTGATTGTAATATTTTAGAATTATATATCACAATTTCTCAGTATGGGTGCAAAAATTATCAGGGAATTATGAAAGTTACCTATGATCAACTAATACCTATCAATAATTATTCTCTAGTCATCAAATAAATACATTAAGAAAGCAACTATATATCTTAATTTTAGGCGTCTTGACTACTCTAAAGAGTATATTAAGTACAATGTGTTAGAATTTTGAACTACTAGCAAAAGAAATGCATAAATAAGCTAAGTCAATAAGATCAAGTGTGAAATATAGCTTTATTTATTGATTGGATATGCATATTAATTTACAGGATATGGTATTTATTGAAAAATCAACTTAATTGCAATAAAGTAGGGGGCATTCTAAAATATTGTCTTATTAAGTGTTTTATTGGTATGATGCACGAGTGTTCCCTATACTATGTTACACATATTTCCCTAACAATTGATTTGGTGTCATTTTTTTCTCGTCATTTTTCATTCACTTTATCCCTTGTGCACATCTTTCCAAAGTCGTAGGTCCATAATATTCACTTTCTTTTGTTTGTGGGGATTTTTTTACTTAACATGGTCATAAATCCCAATATTCACGTACAAATGTGTTTTGATTGTGTCTACAAGATTTGTGAACAAGAGAAACTATAGTAGATTTGGAAACTATTCATTTGACGCATGTTCAGAAGAGTGTATGTCGCTTGGCTAACTATCGGGTGAGAAGCATTGTGTTAACCTTTAACTCCCAAGTTTATCGATTTTTGCACACGTATTAATTGTATTTAACTTAATTCAATTATTTAATATAATAGCAATAGTAGTTTTGTAATGGCATCATTGAACTTTTCTCCCTCTCTTCTATTAAAAATAAAAGTTTTTGCATGTGATTTTTATGATTATGTAACATTGATGTGAAATAATAGAGTTAAATATCCTAAATTGAAACTATGACGCCCTTTCGAAACAAAGCTCTCCAAGATCATTGGTCATGGTAACCTTAAGCATTTTTAAGGGAAAACGTGAAAATCGAATCGTTAGAAAAGTGTATGGCAATTATAGGTGTTTGACGATTTTACAACATTTTTCTCACATCAATAATGATTATGCCATATAATTAAAAAAAATATATGTTCAATAAAAATATATAAGATTGTAAAATAGGGGGACCAAAAACCTGAGTTTAAAAACACAAATATTGCAAATTAAGTTATGTCAAAATAGATTAAAATAAATGCACTTAAAATTTTTTCTTTATTTTTTAAAATCATAAAATATTCAAGATAATTGAGTGATTCATTGGATATCCAAATATAGTAGATGATCTGTAAGTAGAAGGTCCTTAATCAATTTAGTTGATGATCTATAAGTAGAAGGAATGGACGAATGATGAATATCTAGATAGTAGATGTTTCTATATATTTGAAATTATTACTTTAAAATAATAATATGAATGTCTCTATATGAAAATAAACAATTACAAAACTTCGTCAATGGAAGATTTCGAACCTGCACGGGCATAGCCCACATGATTTCTAGTCATGCCCAATAACCACTACGACACATCCACCTCTTTGTTTAAGTTTTGTCTTTAGGTGTATCACATGATTTATTTTGTTATAATAATATTATATTACTATCTAACCTAATAAAGGATACTAAATTTAAAGGCATGACATTAAGTGTCATACATTTAATTTTAAACAAGTCTTTGTTCGAGCAATCACTAGATAATGTAAGAAAATGAAAAACTTACATATTTTAAAAATAATTTATTTCATATAGAAAAATGTCAACAAGTTATATGGATTCTTGATACATGATATAATGTATCCTTAAGTACCAATGTTCAATAATGAAAGACAAAATCATTACCACTATTTCCTCATGTGAATAAAAATACGTTATACTAGTAGGAAATAGTATGAGAAAGACTGTTGGCATTCTCGTTGTTTGTTCAAGCTCGTTGGGTTGTTGTTTTACAAAAATCCTTGTATATGATGGTGATGGTTTATTCGTGCTGCATATATATATATATATATATATATATATATATATATATATATATATATATATATATATATATATATATATATATATATATATATATATATATATATATATATATATATATATATTCATGAAGCAAGTTCAAATTCCAAATTTAATATTGACCCGTGATTGTGATTTTTTAGAAGTATATATACAGTTTCTCATTATGGGTGCAAAAATTATTGTGGAATTGCGAAAGTTACCTGTGATCAAATAATACCTACCAACAATTATTCTCTAGTCAACAAATAAATACTTTATGAAAGAAACTATATATCTTAATTTTAGGCTTCTTGACTACTCTAAGGAGTATCTTAAGTACAATGTGTGAGAATTTTTAACTACTAGCAAAAGAAGTGCATAAATAAGTTAAGTCAAGAAGATAAAGAGTGAAATATGGCTTTATTTATTGAATGGATATGCCTATTAATTTATAGGATATGGTATTTATTGAAAAAATCAACTTCATAGCAATAAATTAGGGGCCTTCTGAAATGTTGTCTTATTAAGTGTTTTACTGGTATGATGCACGAGTGTTCCCCATACTATGTTGCATATGTTTCCCTGACAATCCCTTGTGAAAATCTTTCAAAAGTCGTGGGTCCATAATATTCACTCTATTTTGTTTGTGTGGATTTTTTCACTTAACATGGTCATAAAGCCCAATATTCCCATACTAATGTGTTTTGATTGTGTCTACAGGATTTGTGAAAAAGAGAAATTCTATTAGATTTGGAAACTATTCATTTGATGCATGTTCAGAAGAGTGTATGTCGCTTGGCTAACTATCAGGTGAGAAACATTGTGTTAACCTTTAACTCTCAAGTTTATCGATTTTTGCACACGTATTAATTGTATTTAAATTTACTCAATTATTTAATATAATTGTAATAGTAGTTTTGTAATGGTATCATTGAACTTTTCTCCCTCTCTTCTAGTAAAAATAAAAGTTTTTGCATGTTATTTTTATGATTATGTAACATTGACGTGAAACAATAGAGTTAAAGATCCTAAATTGAAACTAGGACACCCTTGTGAAACAAACTCTCCAATATCATTGATCATGGTATCCTTAAGAATTTTTAAGGGAAAGACATGAAAATCGAATTGTTAGGAGAGTGTATGGAAATTATAGGTGTTTGACGATTTTACAACATTTTTATCACATCAATAATGATTATGCCATATAATTAAAAAACATATGATCAATAAAAATATATAAGATTGTAAAATAGAAGGACGAAAAACCTGAGTTTAAAAACAAAAATATTGCAAATTAAGTTATGTCAAAAATAGATTAAATAAATGCACTTAAACTTTTTTCTTTAATTTTAAAGTCATAAAATTTTCAAGATAATGGAGTGATTCATTGGATTTCCAAAAAAATGATGTAGTAATTATCTTCCTTAATCAATTTAGTAGATGATTTGTAGGTAGAAGGAATGGACAAATGATGAATATCTAGATGGTAGATGTTTCTATATATTAGAAATTATTACTTTAAAATAGTATTATGTATGTATGATACGGTGGGAGAACTGACTTGAGGTGTTTGTGTTTGTGTTCGCAAATGTTGCGGTTGAGCAAGAGTCACCATCGACTTTTCTTTTATCTAACAAGGAAAGGTGAAAAAGCACGGGAAAGACCTTTCGAGAAGCTTTCTTGAGTTCGGGGGGCAGATTATGAAAAGGGAAGGTATTAACACCCTTTTCATCCATGGTTTTCCATGGGCTCTTAGTTACTTGCTAGATCACTTGCTTTTGTTTGAATGTGTGCTTTGTGTGGTTTTTGAAAGTATTTTGAAAAGGTGCCATTGTTTAGGCAAACTTTTGTAATGATCCTCGATTGTAAGAATGCATACAAAAGTGTTGAGCTTTTGAAAATATTTCACGTTTGGAAAGTGTATGTGATTGTTTTTGAAAATAGCAAGGATGTTTTTTTTTTAAATTGAGCAAGTAACTAAAAGTAATCTACCTACTCAAAAGGTATTAGGTGTTCTTTTCCTCCTCCTTTAGATGTTGCTATCTTACCATTGATTTGGTGAGAAGCCCCATCGTTGGATGTGATGGGATGAGCATTGGGTCATCGTATGACCATGATAGCAATGTTGTGAGATTACTTAGAACTTTTATTTTTAGGGACTAAGATCATTTTGAAAGGAAACTTTGATAGCGTCATCGAGGGACTATGATCATGTATTTTTGATTTTTTTGTTTGTGCTAAGACATCCCACATGCATAACATGGCCATTTTCGTAAGGCAACAAGTGGAATCACCCTAAGGGTGCTAGTGTGCAAGTGTATTTGATTGCATGCATAATTTTGGTCTTGAATTAGGGTTTTCTAACATTAGTTTTAGTCTTACCATACACACTCTAGTTACTAACAATATATGAAAGCAATAACAGTGCGGAAATATAAAGTCCTACGCTATTACAATATTTTGGGGATGGGGGTACATATTTATGAATGGGGATTGCAAATTAAACCCTAAGTTACTATTACAACCATATTGAAATAGATAAGAATGTACAAGAAATGTAAAATGCTTATTTATTTAAGAAAATAAATAAGTTTTGTTTAAGAAAATATTTTTTTGTCTTTTTATGTTAAAAGAAAATATAATATGTGAATATGAAATATTTTTGGTATTTTTGATTAATGAAAAATAAAGATGATGGCAAAAAAATAATAAAAGAGAAAGAAAACAGAATTCACGCAAATGCTGAAAATAGAAGAAGTCAGAAGTTCTGACTCTGACTTACTGCACAAACAGAAACAACGTTAGTAGAAATATAGAAGTTCAGAAATTCAGGGTCTTCTGAGTATTCAGAAGTTTTCAGAAGTTCTGATGCAACTGTCAGAACTTTGTCTCTCTCCTTGCTAGTCAACACATTTGCAACTTAGTCATTTCTTAACAGAACAGAAGTTACACACATGACCGTTATGACAAGTTTCAATAAATATCAGAAATACAAATCAGAAGCAACACGAATTTGCTAATCCTAATTTTGAGTCCTAATTTCTTTATGAAACTCTGAACTGGAATTCCCTCTATTTAGGCAGGCAGATGCATGAAATCTCAGAATATGTACATCATCAGGATCAGAATATCTACATTATGTTAAATATGCAAGATCTAACAATGCCTAAATAATATGATGAGAGTCACCAGGAACTTAGCGTGCAGCTGGGAAATATTCTGGGAGCTGGAATCTGATTCTGACCACTTGTGGTGTTCTGAACAGCTTCCTCACGTTTTCAGCAGGTTGGAAACTTTCAACTTGGGTTGTAAATGATTTAGAAAATTCTGGAACAACCAAGGGATAAAGTTTTGATCCTTTGAAGTGGATATTGGTGGAGAATATGTTACTGTTTGATTACAGAAATTTGGATGGCTTTTGAATGTATATTAGGAACTGTATGGGTGGTCTTGGTCAGGAAACAACTTCAGAAAAAATGGAGCTTTAATGCAAGAATCAAATACTAAGGTTTTGTATTTTTGTGTTTGCAATCTTTTTGGACTCTTGGAATTTTTGCAGGGATTCAAGGCTTTTCTTTCTCAAATTCCACACTTTTCTCTCAAATTTTTCCGACCTCTTTTCAATGGCCAAAGGTGTTATATTTATAGGCAAAGGTTTTGTAGTTTGGAGGGGTCAAGTGGCACCAACATCATATGCTAGATGCTGACTTACTCTTGATGTAAGCTTAAACAAGTGTGGTTCAATGCATCAAGTAGGATGGTTAACAGCTCCTAAGCTGGATTTGTCAGCATGAATTAAGGAAAAGTAGAAATAGCGCATGGGCCTAGCATACTTTTGCACAACAGTTTGTCTTCCCAAGACAGTAGGGGTACACGTGGGGGAAATCCTTTGGATAACAACTCACAAGTGGTTGTGAGCATTAAATGATGTTGAGATTTATCAAATCAGAAATCCTGCCATGTGAAACTCTGCATCCTTGCTTGACTCTGGATTATAAGTTCTTCTTCAGCGTAGCATCTAATCTTCTGACTCCAGCATGTTCTGAAGGGACTTTCAGACTTTCTAGAAAGCTTGCAGCATGCTTCTTAACCTTCTTTGAATTACCCTGGAAAACTCTGACTGAAGCTTTTGTGAAAACTTGCCCAGAAGTTCTAACCAAACTCTGTCTTGAGAATATCCAGAATTTGCTGAGTGCTTTAGTGATAATCTGGTCAGAAGTTCTAAAATTGTCATAATCCTTAAACACTTGGAAAAATTTCGAAGTACTTTAGAATTTGACTTTTCCAAAGTAAAAATTTGACTTTTAAATTTCCTGATGTAACAGACTTCATATTCAAACATGTCTTGATGAAATATGATTTTTGAGATTTTATTTTGATCTAGAAGTCAAAGTTAGACTTCTTAGTGTGCAAATGACCATTTTGCCCTTATGAATGACTTGCTTGGAAAAATTGATAGTTCAAGGCCTGGAAACATGATAGAAGTAAACCTGGGATCCAGGGTGATCCCTTGTGAAATGAGAGGGCAAATTTTAGGGTACAATAGTATGTATCTATATGAAATTAAACAATTAAAAAACTTCGTGGACGACAGGATTTGAACTTGCATGGGCAAAGCACACATGATTTCTAGTCATGCCCGAAAACCAATCCAGCACGACCACCTCTTTGTTTATGGTTTGTCGTTAGTTGTATCACATAATTTATTTTGTTATAATAATATTATATTACTATTTAACCAAATAAAGGATACTAAATTTAAAAGCATAGAATTAAGTGTCATACATTTAATTTTAAACAAGCCTTTGTTCGAGAAATCAGTAGATAATGTAAGAAAATGAAAAACTTACATATTTTAAAAATATTTGATTTCAAATAGAAAATTGTCAACAAGTTATATGGATTCTTGATACATGATATAATGTATCGATAAGTACCAATGTTCAATAATGAAAGACACAGTCATTACCACTAGTTCCTTATGTCAACAAAAATACGTTATTCTAGAAGGAAAGAGTATGAGAAAGACTGTTGGCATTCTTGTTGTTTGTTCAGGCTCGTCTGGCTATTGTTTTACAAAAATCATTGTAAATGATGGTGATGGTTTATCCGTGCTGCATATATATTTTCGTGAAGCAAGTTCAAACGCGAAATTTAATATTGACATGTGATTGTAATATTTTAGAATTATATATCACAATTTCTCAGTATGGGTGCAAAAATTATCGTGGAATTACGAAAGTTACCTGTGATCAACTAATACTTATCAACAATTATTCTATAGTCATCAAATAAATACATTATGAAAGCAACTATATATCTTAATTTTAGGCATCTTGACTACTCTAAAGAGTATATTAAGTACAATGTGTTAGAATTTTGAACTACTAGCCAAAGAAATGCATAAATAAGCTAAGTCAATAAGATCAAGTGTGAAACATAGCTTTATTTATTGATTTAATATGCATATTAATTTACAGGATATGTTATTTATTGAAAAATCAACTTAATTGCAATAAAGTAGGGGGCATTCTAAAATATTGTCTTATTAAGTGTTTTATTGGTATGATGCACGAGTGTTCCGTATACTATGTTGCAAATATTTCCCTAACAATTGATTTGGTGTCATTTTTTTCTCGTCATTTTTCATTCACTTTATCCCTTGTGCACATCTTTCCAAAGTCGTGGGTCCATAATATTCACTTTCTTTTGTTTGTGGGGATTTTTTTACTTAACATGGTCATAAAGCCCAATATTCATGTACAAATGTGTTTTGATTGTGTCTACAGGATTTGTGAACAAGAGAAACTATAGTAGATTTGGAAACTATTCATTTGACGCATGTTCAGAAGAGTGTATGTCGCTTGGCTAACTACCGGGTGAGAAGCATTGTGTTAACCTTTAACTCCCAAGTTTATCGATTTTTGCACACGTATTAATTGTATTTAACTTAATTCAATTATTTAATATAATAGCAATAGTAGTTTTGTAATGGCATCATTGAACTTTTCTTCCTCTCTTCTAGTAAAAATAAAAGTTTTTTCATGTGATTTATATGATTATGTAACATTGATGTGAAACAATAGAGTTAAATATCCTAAACTGAAACTATGACGCCCTTTCGAAACAAAGCTCTCCAAGATCATTGGTCATGGTAACCTTAAGCATTTTTAAGGGGAAACGTGAAAATCGAATCGTTAGAAAAGTGTATGGCAATTATAGGTGTTTGACGATTTTATAACATTTTTCTCACATCAATAATGATTATGCCATATAATTAAAAAAAACATATGTTCAATAAAAATATATAAGATTGTAAAATAGGGGGACCAAAAACATGAGTTTAAAAACACAAATATTTCAAATTAAGTTATGTCAAAATAGATTAAAATAAATGCACTTAAAATTTTTTCTTTATTTTTTAAAATCATAAAATATTCAAGATAATGGAGTGATTCATTGGATATCCAAATATAGTAGATGATCTGTAAGTAGAAGGTCCTTAATCAATTTAGTAGATGATCTATAAGTAGAAGGAATGGACGAATGATGAATATCTAGATAGTAGATGTTTCTATATATTTGAAATTATTACTTTAAAATAATAATATGTATGTCTCTATATGAAAATAAACAATTACAAAACTTCGTCAATGGCAGATTTTGAACCTGCGCGGGCATAGCCCACATGATTTCTAGTAATGCCCAATAACCACTACAACACGTCCACCTCTTTGTTTAAGTTTTGTCTTTAGGTGTATCACATGATTTATTTTGTTATAATAATATTATATTACTATCTAATCTAATAAAGGATACTAAATTTAAAAGCATGACATTAAGTGTCATACATTTAATTTTAAACAAGTCTTTGTTCGAGCAATCACTAGATAATGTAAGAAAATGAAAAACTTACATATTTTAAAAATAATTGATTTCAAATAGAAAAATGTCAACAAGTTATATGGATTCTTGATACATGATATAATGTATCCTTAAGTACCAATGTTCAATAATGAAAGACAAAATCATTACCACTATTTCCTCATGTGAATAAAAATACGTTATACTAGTAGGAAATAGTATGAGAAAGACTGTTGGCATTCTCGTTGTTTGTTCAGGCTCGTCTGGTTGTTGTTTTACAAAAATCCTTGTAAATGACGGTGATGGTTTATTCGTGCTGCATATATATATATATATATATATATATATATATATATATATATATATATATATATATATATATATATATATATATATATATATATATATATATATATATATATATATATATATATATATATATATATATATATATATATATATATATATATATATATATATATATATATATATATATATATATATATATATATATATATATATATATATATATATATATTCGTGAAGCAAGTTCAAATTCCAAATTTAATATTGACCTATGATTGTGATTTTTTAGAAGTATATATCACAGTTTCTCATTATGGGTGCAAAAATTATTGTGGAATTGCGAAAGTTACCTGTGATCAAATAATACCTACCAACAATTATTCTCTAGTCAACAAATAAATAGTTTATGAAAGAAACTATATACCTTAATTTTAGGCTTCTTGACTACTCTAAAGAGTATCTTAAGTAAAATGTGTGAGAATTTTTAACTACTAGCAAAAGAAGTGCATAAATAAGTTTAAGAAGATCAAGAGTGAAATATAGCTTTATTTATTGAATGGATATGCTTATTAATTTACAGGATATGGTGTGTATTGAAAAAATCAACTTAATAGCAATAAAGTAGGGGCCTTCTGAAATGTTATCTTATTAAGTGTTTTACTGGTATGATGTACGAGTGTTCCCTATACTATGTTGCATAAGTTTCCCTAACTATTGGTTTGGTGTCATTTTTCTCAGCACTTTTCATTCACTTTATCCCTTGTGAACATCTTTCCAAAGTCGTGGGTCCATAATATTCACTCTATTTTGTTTGTGGGGATTTTTTCACTTAACATGAATATAAAGCCCATTATTCCCATACTAGTAGATTTAGAAACTATTCATTTGACGCATGTTCAGAAGAGGGTATGTCGCTTGGCTAACTATCGGGTGAGAAACATTGTGTTAACCTTTAACTCTCAAGTTTTTCGATTTTTGTACACGTATTAATTGTATTTAAATTTACTCAATTATTTAATATAATTGCAATAGTAGTTTTTTAATGGCATCATTGAACTTTTCTCCCTCTCTTCTAGCAAAAATAAAAGTGTTTGCATGTGACTTTTATGATTATGTAACATTGATGTGAAACAATAGAGTTAAAGATCCTAAATTGAAACTATGACGCCCTTGCGGAACAAAGCTCTCCAAGATCATTGATCATGGTATCCTTAAGCATTTTTAATGGAAAAACATGAAAACTGAATCATTAGAAGAGTGTATGGAAATTATAGGTGTTTGACGATTTTACAACATTTTTCCCACATCAACAATGATTATGCCATAGAATTAAAAAAAATATGATCAATAAAAATATATAAGATTTTAAAATAGGGAAACCAAAAACCTGAGTTTAAAAACACAAATATTGGAAATTAAGTTATCTCAAAATAGATTAAAATAAATGCACTTAAACTTTTTTTCTTTAATTTTAAAATCACAAAATTTTCAAGATAACGAAGTGATTCATTGGATTTCCAAAAAGAAATGGACGGATGATGAATATCTAGGTGGTAGATATTTCTATATATTTGAAATTATAACTTTAAAATAATAATATGTATGTCTCTATATGAAAAGAAACAATTTAAAGACTTCGTGGACGGCAGGATACGAACCTGCACGGGCAAAGCCCACATGATTTCTAGTAATGCCCGATAACCACTCTGGCACGTCCACATCTTTGTTTATGTTTTGTCGTTAGCTGTATCACATAATTTATTTTGTTTTAATAATATTATATTACTATTTAACCAAATAAAGGATAATAAATTTAAAAGAATGACATTAAGTGTCATACATTTAATGTTAAACAAGCCTTTGTTCGATAAATCACTAGATAATGTAAGAAAATGAAAAACTTAGATATTTTAAAAATAATTGATTTCAAATAGAAAATTGTGAACAAGTTATATGGATTGTTGATACATGATATTATGTATTCTTAATTACCAATGTTCAATAATGAAAGACAAAATCATTACCACTAGTTCCTCATGTGAACAAAAATATGTTATTCTAGAAGGAAAGAGAATGAGAAAGATTGTTGGCATTCTTGTTGTTTTTTCAGGCTCTTCTGGTTGTTATTTTACAAAAATCCTTGTAAATGATGGTGATGGTTTATCCGTGCTGCATATATATTTTTGTGAAACAAGTTCAAACGCAAAATTCAATATTGACATGTGATTGTAATTTTTTAGAAGTATATATCACGGTACTCAGTATGAGTGCAAAAATTATTATGGAATTCAGAATGTTACCTGCGATCAACTAATACCTATCAACAATTATTCTTTGGTCATCAAATAAATACATTATGAAAGAAACTATAGATCTTAATTTTTGGCTTCTTGACTACTCTAATGAGTTTAATAAGTACAATGTGTGGGAAATTTGAACTAAAAGAAAAAGAAATGCATAAATAATTAAGTCAAGAAGATCAAGTGTGAAATATAGCTTTATTTATTGACTGGATATGCGTATTAATTTATAGGATATGGTATTTATTGAAAAAATCAACTTAATAGCAATAAAGTAGAGGCCTTCTTAAATGTTGTCTTATTAGGTGTTTTACTGGTATGGTGCACGAGTGTTCCCTATACTATGTTGCACATGTTTCCCTGACAATTGGTTTGGTGTCATTTTTTTCTCAGTATTTTTGATTCATTTTATCCCTTGTGCACATATTTCCAAAGTCGTGGTTTCATAATATTCACTCTATTTTGTTTGTGGGGATTTTTTCACTTAACATGGTCATAAAGCCCAATATTCCCGTACTAATGTGTTTTGATTGTGTCTACATGATTTGTGAACAAGTGAAGCTCTAGTATATTTGGAAACTATTCATTTGACGTATGTTCAGAAGAGTGTGTGTCGCTTGGCTAACTATCGGGTAAGTAGCATTCTGTTAACCTTTAACTCTCAAGTTTATCGATTTTTGCACACGTATTAATTGTATTTAACTTTACTCAATTATTTAATATAATTCCAATAGTAGTTTGGTAATGGTATCGTTGAACTTTTCTCCCTCTCTTCTAGTAAAAATAAAAGTTTTTGCATGTGATTTTTATGATTATGTAACATTGACGTGAAACAATAAAGTTAAATATCCTAAATTTAAACTATGACGCCATTGCGAAACAAATCTCTCCAAGATCATTGATCATGACATCCTTAAGCATTTTTAAGGGGAAAACATGAAAATCGAATCGTTAGAAGCGTGTATAGAAATTATAGGTGTTTGGTTATTATACAACATTTTTCTCACTTCAATAATGATTATGCCGTATAATTAAAAAATTTATGATCAATAAAAATATATAAGATTGTAAAATAGGGGACCAAAAACTTGAGTTTAGAAACAAAAAATACAAATTAAGTTATGTCAAAATAGATTAAAATAAATGCACTTTAACTTTTTTCTTTAATTTTAAAACCGTAAAATTTTCAATATAATGGAGTGATTCATTAGATTTCCAAAAAAAAAATGATGTATTACTTATCTTCCTTAATCAAGTTAGTAGTTGATTTGTAGGTAGAAGGAATGGACGAATGATGAATATCTAAATGGTAGATATTTCTATATATTTGAAATTATAACTTTAAAATAATAATATGTATGTCTATATATGAAAATAAACAATTTAAAGACTTCGTGGACGGCAGGATACGAACCTGCATGGGCAAAGCCCACATGATTTCTTGTAATGCCCGATAACCACTCTGCCACGTCCACATCTTTGTTTATGTTTTGTCGTTAGCTGTATCACATAATTTATTTTGTTATAATAATATTATATTACTATTTAACCAACTGAAGGATAATAATTTTAAAAGCATGGCATTAAGTGTCATACATTTAATGGTAAACAAGCCTTTGTTCGATAAATCACTAGATAATGTAAGAAAATGAAAAACTTAGATATTTTAAAAATAATTGATTTCAAATAGAAAATTGTGAACAAGTTATATGGATTGTTGATACATGATATTATGTATTCTTAAGTACCAATGTTCAATAATGAAATACAAAATCACTACCACTAGTTCCTCATGTGAACAAAAATATCTTATTCTAGAAGGAAAGAGTATGAGAAAGACTGTTGGCATTCTTGTTGTTTTTTCAGTCTCTTCTGGTTGTTATTTTACAAAAATCCTTGTAAATGATGGTGATGGTTTATCCGTGCGGCATATATATTTTTGTGAAACAAGTTCAAACGCAAAATTCAATATTGACATGTGATTGTAATTTTTTAGAAGTATATATCACGGTACTCAGTATGAGTGCAAAAATTATTGTGGAATTTAGAATGTTACCTGTGATCAACTAATACCTATCAACAATAATTCTTTAGTCATCAAATGAATACATTATGAAAGAAACTATATATCTTAATTTTTGGCTTCTTGACTACTCTAATGAGTTTTATAAGTACAATGTGTGGGAAATTTGAACTAAAAGCAAAATAAATGCGTAAATAAGTTAAGTCAAGAAGATCAAGTGTGAAATATAGCTTTATTTATTGATTGGATATGCGTATTAATTTATAGGATATGGTATTTATTGAAAAAATCAACTTAATAGCAATAAAGTAGAGGCCTTCTTAAATGTTGTCTTATTAGGTGTTTTACTAGTATGATGCACGAGTGTTCCCTATACTATGTTGCACATGTTTCCCTGACAATTGGTTTGGTGTCATTTTTTTCACAGTATTTTTGATTCATTTTATTCCTTGTGGACAACTTTCCAAAGTCGTGGTTCCATAATATTCACTCTATTTTGTTTGTGGGGATTTTTTCAATTAACATGGTCATAAAGCTCAATATTCCCGTACTAATGTGTTTTGATTGTGTATACATGATTTGTGAACAAGAGAAGCTCTAGTATATTTGGAAACTATTCATTTGACGTATGTTCAGAAGAATGTATGTCGCTTGGCTAACTATCGGGTGAGAAGCATTGTGTTAACCTTTAACTCTCAAGTTTATCGATTTTTGCACACGTATTAATTGTATTTAACTTTACTCAATTATTTAATATAATGCCAATAGTAGTTTGGTAATGGTATCGTTGAACATTTCTCCCTCTCTTCTAGTAAAAATAAAAGTTTTTGCATGTGAGTTTTATGATTATGTAACATTGACGTGAAACAATAAAGTTAAAGATCCTAAATTGAAACTATGACGCTCTTGTGAAACAAAGCTCTCCAAGATCATTGATCATGGCATCCTTAAGCATTTTTAAGGGGAAAACATGAAAATCGAATAATTAGAAGCGTGTACGGAAATTATAGGTGTTTGGTTATTCTACAACATTTTTCTCACTTCAATAATGACTATGCCATATAATTAAAAAAACTATGATCAATAAAAATATATAAGATTGTAAAATAGGGGACCCAAAACCTGAGTTTAGAAACACAAACATTACAAATTAAGTTATGTCAAAATAGATTAAAATAAATGCACTTTAACTTTTTTCTTTAATTTTAAAACCATAAAATTTTCAATATAATGGAGTGATTCATTAGATTTCCAAAAAAAATATGATGTATTACTTATCTTCCTTAATCAAGTTAGTGGTTGATTTGTAGGTAGAAGTAATGGACGAATGATGAATATCTAGATGGTAGATGTTTCTATATATTTGAAATTATAACTTAAAAATAATAATATGTATGTCTCAATATGAAAATAAACAATTTAAAGACTTTGTGGACGGCAGGATACGAACCTGCACGGGCAAAGCCCACATGATTTCTAGTAATGCCCGATAACCACTCTGCCACGTCCACATCTTTGTTTATGTTTTATCGTTAGCTGTATCACATAATTTATTTTGTTATAATAATATTATATTACTATTTAACCAAATAAAGGATAATAAATTTAAAAGCATGGCATTAAGTGTCATACATTTAATGTTAAACAAGCCTTTGTTCGAAAAATCACTAGATAATGTAAGAAAATGAAAAACTTAGATATTTTAAAAATAATTGATTTCAAATAGAAAATTGTGAACAAGTTATATGGATTGTTGATACATGATATTATGTATTCTTAAGTACCAATGTTCAATAATGAAAGACAAAATCACTACCACTAGTTCCTCATGTGAACAAAAATATCTTATTCTAGAAGGAAAGAGTATGAGAAAGATTGTTGGCATTCTTGTTGTTTTTCAGTCTCTTCTGGTTGTTATTTTACAAAAATCCTTGTAAATGATGGTGATGGTTTATCCGTGCGGCATATATATTTTTGTGAAACAAGTTCAAACGCAAAATTCAATATTGACATGTGATTGTAATTTTTTAGAAGTATATATCACGGTACTCAGTATGAGTGCAAAAATTATTGTGGAATTCAGAATGTTACCTGTGATCAACTAATACCTATCAACAATAATTCTTTAGTCATCAAATAAATACATTATGAAAGAAACTATATATCTTAATTTTGGCTTCTTGACTACTCTAATGAGTTTTATAAGTACAATGTGTGGGAAATTTGAACTAAAAGCAAAAGAAATGCGTAAATAAGTTAAGTCAAGAAGATCAAGTGTGAAATATAGCTTTATTTATTGATTGGATATGCGTATTAATTTATAGGATATGGTATTTATTGAAAAAATCAACTTAATAGCAATAAAGTAGAGGCCTTCTTAAATGTTGTCTTATTAGGTGTTTTACTAGTATGATGCACGAGTGTTCCCTATACTATGTTGCACATGTTTCCCTGACAATTGGTTTGGTGTCATTTTTTTCACAGTATTTTTGATTCATTTTATCCCTTGTGGACAACTTTCCAAAGTCGTGGTTCCATAATATTCACTCTATTTTGTTTGTGGGGATTTTTTCAATTAACATGGTCATAAAGCCCAATATTCCCGTACTAATGTGTTTTGATTGTGTATACATGATTTGTGAACAAGAGAAGCTCTAGTATATTTGGAAACTATTCATTTGACGTATGTTCAGAAGAATGTATGTCGCTTGGCTAACTATCGGGTGAGAAGCATTGTGTTAACCTTTAACTCTCAAGTTTATCGATTTTTGCACACGTATTAATTGTATTTAACTTTACTCAATTATTTAATATAATGCCAATAGTAGTTTGGTAATG
This sequence comes from Vicia faba, assembly GCA_948472305.1. Taxonomy (NCBI): domain Eukaryota; kingdom Viridiplantae; phylum Streptophyta; class Magnoliopsida; order Fabales; family Fabaceae; genus Vicia; species Vicia faba. Next base: position 304,966,119 of record OX451741.1, read on the forward strand.
GTATCGTTGAACATTTCTCCCTCTCTTCTAGTAAAAATAAAAGTTTTTGCATGTGAGTTTTATGATTATGTAACATTGACGTGAAACAATAAAGTTAAAGATCCTAAATTGAAACTATGACGCTCTTGTGAAACAAAGCTCTCCAAGATCATTGATCATGGCATCCTTAAGCATTTTTAAGGGGAAAACATGAAAATCGAATAATTAGAAGCGTGTATGGAAATTATAGGTGTTTGGTTATTCTACAACATTTTTCTCACTTCAATAATGACTATGCCATATAATTAAAAAAACTATGATCAATAAAAATATATAAGATTGTAAAATAGGGGACCCAAAACCTGAGTTTAGAAACACAAACATTACAAATTAAGTTATGTCAAAATAGATTAAAATAAATGCACTTTAACTTTTTTCTTTAATTTTAAAACCATAAAATTTTAAATATAATGGAGTGATTCATTAGATTTCCAAAAAAAATATGATGTATTACTTATCTTCCTTAATCAAGTTAGTGGTTGATTTGTAGGTAGAAGTAATGGACGAATGATGAATATCTAGATGGTAGATGTTTCTATATATTTGAAATTATAACTTTAAAATAATAATATGTATGTCTCAATATGAAAATAAACAATTTAAAGACTTCGTGGACGGCAGGATACGAACCCGCACGGGCAAAGCCCACATGATTTCTAGTAATGCCCGATAACCACTCTGCCACGTCCACATCTTTGTTTATGTTTTATCGTTAGCTGTATCACATAATTTATTTTGTTATAATAATATTATATTACTATTTAACCAAATAAAGGATAATAAATTTAAAAGCATGGCATTAAGTGTCATACATTTAATGTTAAACAAGCCTTTGTTCGAAAAATCACTAGATAATGTAAGAAAATGAAAAACTTAGATATTTTAAAAATAATTGATTTCAAATAGAAAATTGTGAACAAGTTATATGGATTGTTGATACATGATATTATGTATTCTTAAGTACCAATGTTCAATAATGAAAGACAAAATCACTACCACTAGTTCCTCATGTGAACAAAAATATCTTATTCTAGAAGGAAAGAGTATGAGAAAGATTGTTGGCATTCTTGTTGTTTTTTCAGTCTTTTCTGGTTGTTATTTTACAAAAATCCTTGTAAATGATGGTGATGGTTTATCCGTGCGGCATATATATTTTTGTGAAACAAGTTCAAACGCAAAATTCAATATTGACATGTGATTTTAATTTTTTAGAAGTATATATCACGGTACTCAGTATGAGTGCAAAAATTATTGTGGAATTCAGAATGTTACCTGTGATCAACTAATACCTATCAACAATAATTCTTTAGTCATCAAATAAATACATTATGAAAGAAACTATATATCTTAATTTTTGGCTTCTTGACTACTCTAATGAGTTTTATAAGTACAATGTGTGGGAAATTTGAACTAAAAGCAAAAGAAATGCGTAAATAAGTTAAGTCAAGAAGATCAAGTGTGAAATATAGCTTTATTTATTGATTGGATATGCATATTAATTTATAGGATATGGTATTTATTGAAAAAATCAACTTAATAGCAATAAAGTAGAGGCCTTCTTAAATGTTGTTTTATTAGGTGTTTTACTAGTATGATGCACGAGTGTTCCCTATACTATGTTGCACATGTTTCCCTGACAATTGGTTTGGTGTCATTTTTTTCTAAGTATTTTTGACTCATTTTATCCCTTGTGCACATCTTTCCAAAGTCGTGGTTCCATAATATTCACTCTATTTTGTTTGTGGGGATTTTTTCACTTAACATGGTCATAAAGCCCAATATTCCCGTACTAATGTGTTTTGATTGTGTCTACATGATTTGTGAACAAGAGAAGCTCTAGTATATTTGGAAACTATTCATTTGATGTATGTTCAGAAGAATGTATGTCGCTTGGCTAACTATCGGGTGAGAAGCATTGTGTTAACCTTTAACTCTCAAGTTTATCGATTTTTGCACACGTATTAATTGTATTTAACTTTACTCAATTATTTAATATAATTGCAATAGTAGTTTGGTAATGGTACCGTTGAACTTTTCTCCCTCTCTTCTAGTAAAAATAAAAGTTTTTGCATCTGATTTTTATGATTAAGTAACATAAGTTAAAGATCCTAAATTGAAACTATGACGCCCTTGTGAAACAAAGCTCTCCAAGATGATTGATCATGGCATCCTTAAGCATTTTTAAGGGGGAAACATGAAAATCGAATCGTTAGAAGCGTGTATGGAAATTATAGGTGTTTGGTTATTTTACAACATTTTTCTCACTTCAATAATGATTATGCCATATAATTAAAAAAATATGATCAATAAAAATATATAAGATTGTAAAATAGGGGACCAAAAACCTGAGTTTAGAAACACAAATATTACAAATTAAGTTATGTCAAAATAGTTTAAAATAAATGCACTTAAACTTTTTTCTTTAATTTTAAAATCATAAAATTTTCAATATAATGGAGTGATTCATTAGATTTCCAAAATAAAATGATGTATTACTTATCTTCCTTAATCAAGTTAGTAGTTGATTTGTAGGTAGAAGGAATGGACGAATGATGAATATCTAGATGGTAGATGTTTCTATATATTTGAAATTATAACTTCAAAATAATAATATGTATGTCTCTATATGAAAATAAACAATTTAAAGACTTCGTGGACGGCAGGATACGAACCTGCACGGGCAAAGCCCACATGATTTCTAGTAATGCCCAATAACCACTCTGGCACGTCCACATCTTTGTTTATGTTTTGTCGTTAGCTGTATCACATAATTTATTTTGTTATAATAATATTATATTACTATTTAACCAAATAAAGGATAATAAATTTAAAAGCATGGCATTAAGTGTCATACATTTAATGTTAAACAAGCCTTTGTTCGAGAAATCACTAGATCATGTAAGAAAATGAAAAACTTAGATATTTTAAAAATAATTAAATTCAAATAGAAAATTGTAAACAAGTTATATGGATTGTTGATACATGATATTATGTATCCTTAAGTAACAATGTTCAATAATGAAAGACAAAATCATTACCACTAGTTCCTCATGTGAACAAAAATATGTTATTCTAGAAGGAAAGAGTATGCGAAAGATTGTTGGCATTCTTGTTGTTTGTTCAGGCTCTTCTGGTTGTTATTTTACAAAAATCCTTGTAAATGATGGTGATGGTTGATCCGTGCTGCATATATATTTTAGTGAAACAAGTTCAAACGCAAAATACAATATTGACATGTGATTGTAATTTTTTAGAAGTATATATTACAGTACTCAGTATGAGTGCAAAAATTATTGTGGAATTGAGAATGTTACCTGTGATCAACTAACACCTATCAACAATAATTATTTAGTCATCAAATAAATACATTATGAAAGAAACTATATATCTTAATTTTTGGCTTCTTGACTACTCTAATGAGTTTAATAAGTACAATGTGTGGGAAATTTGAACTAAAAGCAAAAGAAATGCATAAATAAGTTAAGTCAAGAAGATCAAGTATGAAATATAGCTTTATTTATTGATTGGATATGCGTATTAATTTATAGGATATGGTATTTATTGAAAAAATCAACTTAATAGCAATAAAGTAGATGCCTTCTTAAATGTTGTCTTATTAGGTGTTTTACTAGTATGATCCACAAGTGTTCCCTATACTATGTTGCACATGTTTCCCTGACAATTGGTTTGGTGTCATTTTTTTCTCAGTATTTTTGATTCATTTTATCCCTTGTTCACATCTTTCCAAAGTCGTGGTTCCATAATATTCACTCTATTTTGTTTGTGGGGATTTTTTCACTTAACATGGTCATAAAGCCCAATATTCCCGTACTAATGTGTTTTGATTGTGTCTACATGATTTGTGAACAAGAGAAGCTCTAGTATATTTGGAAACTATTCATTTGATGTATGTTCAGAAGAATGTATGTCGCTTGGCTAACTATCGGGTGAGAAGCATTGTGTTAACCTTTAACTCTCAAGTTTATCGATTTTTGCACACGTATTAATTGTATTTAACTTTACTCAATTATTTAATATAATTGCAATAGTAGTTTGGTAATGGTATCGTTGAACTTTTCTCCCTCTCTTCTAGTAAAAATAAAAGTTTTTGCATCTGATTTTTATGATTAAGTAACATAAGTTAAAGATCCTAAATTGAAACTATGACGCCCTTGTGAAACAAAGCTCTCCAAGATGATTGATCATGGCATCCTTAAGCATTTTTAAGGGGGAAACATGAAAATCGAATCGTTAGAAGCGTGTATGGAAATTATAGGTGTTTGGTTATTTTACAACATTTTTCTCACTTCAATAATGATTATGCCATATAATTAAAAAAATATGATCAATAAAAATATATAAGATTGTAAAATAGGGGACCAAAAACCTGAGTTTAGAAATACAAATATTACAAATTAAGTTATGTCAAAATAGATTAAAATAAATGCACTTAAACTTTTTTCTTTAATTTTAAAATCATAAAATTTTCAATATAATGGAGTGATTCATTAGATTTCCAAAATAAAATGATGTATTACTTATCTTCCTTAATCAAGTTAGTAGTTGATTTGTAGGTAGAAGGAATGGACGAATGATGAATATCTAGATGATAGATGTTTCTATATATTTGAAATTATAACTTCAAAATAATAATATGTATGTCTCTATATGAAAATAAACAATTTAAAGACTTCGTGGACGGCAGGATACGAACCTGCACGGGCAAAGCCCACCTGATTTCTAGTAATGCCCGATAACCACTCTGGCACGTCCACATCTTTGTTTATGTTTTGTCGTTAGCTATATCACATAATTTATTTTGTTATAATAATATTATATTACTATTTAACCAAATAAAGGATAATAAATTTAAAAGCATGGCATTAAGTGTCATACATTTAATGTTAAATAAGCCTTTGTTCGAGAAATCACTAGATCATGTAAGAAAATGAAAAACTTAGATATTTTAAAAATAATTAAATTCAAATAGAAAATTGTAAACAAGTTATATGGATTGTTTATACATGATATTATGTATCCTTAAATACCAATGTTCAATAATGAAAGACAAAGTCATTACCACTAGTTCCTCATGTGAACAAAAATATGTTATTCTAGAAGGAAAGAGTATGAAAAAGATTGTTGGCATTCTTGTTGTTTGTTCAGGCTCTTCTGGTTGTTATTTTACCAAAATCCTTGTAAATGATGCTGATGGTTTATCCGTGCTGCATATATGTTTTTGTGAAATAAGTTCAAACGCAAAATTCAATATTGACATGTGATTGTTATTTTTTAGAAGTATATATCACAGTACTCAATATAAGTGCAAAAATTATTGTGGAATTGAGAATGTTACCTGTGACAAACTAATACCTATCAACAATTATTCTTTAGTCATCAAATAAATACATTATGAAAGAAACTATATATCTTAATTTTTGGCTTGTTGACTACTCTAATGAGTTTAATAAGTACAATGTGTGGGAAATTTGAACTAAAAGCAAAAGAAATGCATAAATAAGTTTAGTCAAGAAAATTAAGTGTGAAATATAGCTTTATTTATTGATTGGATATGCGTATTAATTTATAGGATATGGTATTTATTGAAAAAATAAACTTAATAGCAATAAAGTAGAGGCCTTCTTAAATGTTGTCTTATTAAGTGTTTTACTGGTATGATGCACGAGTGTTCCCTATACTATGTTGCACATGTTTCCCTGACAATTGGTTTGGTGTCATTTTTTTCTCAGTATTTTTGATTCACTTTATCCCTTATGCACATCTTTCCAAAGTCGTGGTTCCATAATATTCACTCTATTTTGTTTGTGGGGTTTTTTCACTTAACATGGTCATAAAGCCCAATATTCCCGTACTAATGTGTTTTGATTGTGTCTACATGATTTGTGAACAAGAGAAGCTCTAGTATATTTGGAAACTATTCATTTGATGTATGTTCAGAAGAATGTATGTCGCTTGGCTAACTATCGGGTGAGAAGCATTGTGTTAACCTTTAACTCTCAAGTTTATCGATTTTTGCACACGTATTAATTGTATTTAACTTTACTCAATTATTTAATATAATTGCAATAGTAGTTTGGTAATGGTATCGTTGAACTTTTCTCCCTCTCTTCTAGTAAAAATAAAAGTTTTTGCATCTGATTTTTATGATTAAGTAACATAAGTTAAAGATCCTAAATTGAAACTATGACGCCCTTGTGAAACAAAGCTCTCCAAGATGATTGATCATGGCATCCTTAAGCATTTTTAAGGGGGAAACATGAAAATCGAATCGTTAGAAGCGTGTATGGAAATTATAGGTGTTTGGTTATTTTACAACATTTTTCTCACTTCAATAATGATTATGCCATATAATTAAAAAAATATGATCAATAAAAATATATAAGATTGTAAAATAGGGGACCAAAAACCTGAGTTTAGAAACACAAATATTACAAATTAAGTTATGTCAAAATAGATTAAAATAAATGCACTTAAACTTTTTTCTTTAATTTTAAAATCATAAAATTTTCAATATAATGGAGTGATTCATTAGATTTCCAAAATAAAATGATGTATTACTTATCTTCCTTAATCAAGTTAGTAGTTGATTTGTAGGTAGAAGGAATGGACGAATGATGAATATCTAGATGGTAGATGTTTCTATATATTTGAAATTATAACTTCAAAATAATAATATGTATGTCTCTATATGAAAATAAACAATTTAAAGACTTCGTGGACGGCAGGATACGAACCTGCACGGGCAAAGCCCACCTGATTTCTAGTAATGCCCGATAACCACTCTGGCACGACCACATCTTTGTTTATGTTTTGTCGTTAGCTATATCACATAATTTATTTTGTTATAATAATATTATCTTACTATTTAACCAAATAAAGGATAATAAATTTAAAAGCATGGCATTAAGTGTCATACATTTAATGTTAAACAAGCCTTTGTTCGAGAAATCACTAGATCATGTAAGAAAATGAAAAACTTAGATATTTTAAAAATAATTAAATTCAAATAGAAAATTGTAAACAAGTTATATGGATTGTTTATACATGATATTATGTATCCTTAAATACCAATGTTCAATAATGAAAGACAAAGTCATTACCACTAGTTCCTCATGTGAACAAAAATATGTTATTCTAGAAGGAAAGAGTATGAAAAAGATTGTTGGCATTCTTGTTGTTTGTTCAGGCTCTTCTGGTTGTTATTTTACCAAAATCCTTGTAAATGATGCTGATGGTTTATCCGTGCTGCATATATGTTTTTGTGAAATAAGTTCAAACGCAAAATTCAATATTGACATGTGATTGTTATTTTTTAGAAGTATATATCACGGTACTCAGTATAAGTGCAAAAATTATTGTGGAATTGAGAATGTTACCTGTGACAAACTAATACCTATCAACAATTATTCTTTAGTCATCAAATAAATACATTATGAAAGAAACTATATATCTTGATTTTTGGCTTCTTGACTACTCTAATGAGTTTAATAAGTACAATGTGTGGGAAATTTGAACTAAAAGCAAAAGAAATGCATAAATAAGTTTAGTCAAGAAAATTAAGTGTGAAATATAGCTTTATTTATTGATTGGATATGCGTATTAATTTATAGGATATGGTATTTATTGAAAAAATAAACTTAATAGCAATAAAGTAGAGGCCTTTTTAAATGTTGTCTTATTAAGTGTTTTACTGGTATGATGCACGAGTGTTCCCTATACTATGTTGCACATGTTTCCCTGACAATTGGTTTGGTGTCATTTTTTTCTCAGTATTTTTGATTCACTTTATCCCTTATGCACATCTTTACAAAGTCGTGGTTCCATAATATTCACTCTATTTTGTTTGTGGGGTTTTTTCACTTAACATGGTCATAAAGCCCAATATTCCCGTACTAATGTGTTTTGATTGTGTCTACTCGATTTGTGAACAAGAGAAGCTCTAGTATATTTGGAAACTATTAATTTGACGTATGTTCAGAAGAGTGTATGTCGCTTGGCTAACTATCGGGTGGGAATCATTGTGTTAACCTTTAACTCTCAAGTTTATCGATTTTTGCACACGTATTAATTGTATTTAACTTTACTCAATTATTTAATATAATTCCAATAGTAGTTTGGTAATGGTATCGTTGAACTTTTCTCCCTCTCTTCTAGTAAAAATAAAAGTTTTTGCATGTGATTTTTATGATTATGTAACATTGACGTGAAACAATAAAGTTAAAGATCCTAAATTGAAACTATGACGCCCTTGCGAAACAAAGCTCTCCAAGATCATTGATCATGGCATCCTTAAGAATTTTTATGGGGAAAACATGAAAATCGAATCGTTAGAAGCGTGTATGGAAATTATAGGTGTTTGGTTATTTTACAACATTTTTCTCACTTCAATAATGATTATGCCATATAATTAAAAAAAATATGATCAATAAAAATGTATAAGATTGTAAAATAGGGGACCAAAAACCTGAGTTTAGAAACACAAATATTACAAATTAAGTTATGTCAAAATATATTAAAACAAATTCACTTAAACTTTTTTCTTTAATTTTAAAATCATAAAATTTTCAATATAATGGAGTGATTCATTAGATTTCCAAAAAAAAATGAAGTATTACTTATCTTCCTTAATCAAGTTAGTAGTTGATTTGTAGGTAGAAGGAATGGACGAATGATGAATATCTAGATGGTAGATGTTTCTATATATTTGAAATGATAACTTTAAAATAATAATATGTATGTCTCTATATGAAAATAAACAATTTAAAGACTTCGTGGACGACAGGATACGAACCTGCACGGGCAAAGCCCACATGATTTCTAGTAATGCCCGATAACCACTCTGCCACGTCCACATCTTTGTTTATGTTTTGTCGTTAGCTGTATCACATAATTTATTTTGTTATAATAATATTATATTACTATTTAACCAAATAAAGGATAATAAATTTAAAAGCATGGCATTAAGTGTCATACATTTAATGTTAAACAAGTCTTTGTTCGAGAAATCACTAGATAATGTAAGAAAATGAAAAACTTAGATATTTTAAAAATAATTGATTTCAAATAGAAAATTGTGAACAAGTTATATGGATTGTTGATACATGGTATTATGTATCCTTAAGTACCAATGTTCAATAATGAAAGACAAAATCATTACCACTAGTTCCTCATGTGAACAAAAATATGTTATTCTAGAAGGAAAGAGTATGAGAAAGATTGTTGGCATTCTTGTTGTTTGTTCAGGCTCTTTTGGTTGTTATTTTACAAAAATCCTTGTAAATGATGGTGATGGTTTTTCCGTGTTGCATATATATTTTTGTGAAACAAGTTCAAACGCAAAATTCAATATTGACATGTGATTGTAATTTTTTAGAAGTATATATTACGGTACTCAGTTGTTGTACCCCAAAATTTGCCCTCCCATATTCCTCAAGATTTCTCAAAGGTTGCACAGTCAAATCACCTCCTAAGGCAGTCAAGTCGAAATTAGGGTTTTGTGTTGCATCAAGGTCCTTACATCCAAATGACCTCAACTGCTCCTTAATGTCCTAACTTATGCTCAAATTCAGGTTCGGCTCAAGAGTCAATTATTTAAAGAAGGTATCCGACTGTGTGAGTTTTCTCGAAGAAATATGGTGAAAAAAGTGTGCTGAAAGTGCAGTTTTTACGCGCTAAAAAATTCATAACTTGAAGATCATGGCTCGTTTTGAACCCGTTCCGGTGGCCAAAATTCCATCTTGACGTCATCTATGTTTTCATCTCTCACGGATGGGAGCCAATTTCAATTAGAAAGTCTTCAAAAATGGGATTTATCAAGTATTTTCGTACAGAAAATTTGTGACAGAAGTTTATTTGCGTCATGTTCAGAAAATCATAACTTGGTCGATTTTCATCGTATCGAGCGGGTTCCGGCGCCAAAATTTCACAAATTGAGTTGGCTACATTTTCACAGAAGGTATTGAGTTCAAACGGTATTCAAAAGACATTCGTTTTTGCTCAGAGCGCATGACACGCCGAAAATCCTGAATGCTGAATATTATTTCATCTGGGCCGAAACTTCGAAAATTCATAACTCGGTCAATTTTTATCGGATTGGGCTCATATTTTTACACAAGGTCACTGACTCAGAGATCTACAACTTCTCTTCAAAAGTCGAGACCAAATTATGCACCGATCAATACCAGTTTTTTATTGAAGAACATGTCAGAGTCGACACTGGAGCCCAAAATAAGTTTGTCTGAGCTGAAACTTCAAAAATTCATAACTAATTTACCATTTATCCGATTGAGCCGATTTTCGGACAGGAGTTAGTTATCGATGTCGGCTACATTTTATTTTTACATTTCAACTTCAAAAATTGCACTTAAGTCCCTGCGATTTAGCCTGGAAAGTGACGAACTCAAGTGAACATTGGAGGCCCAATTGCACATTCAAAGCCCACTTTCTTCCACTTGATTCAGCCTTGTCATACCACACACATGTCCCATGATTAATTTCAAGATCAAACATTTATTTTTCTATTTTATTTAATTTTTATTGATTTAATTCATTTTAAATCCATAATAATTCAAATAAAATCTAAAAATCAATGGAATGGTATCTTTTGGATTTGAATAGCTTTCATGCATCATGGGCCAGCTCACAAACTCATGCTAGGGCTATGTTGTACACAAAGTCTTGGTTTTTGCTTAAAAAAAGGAATGTTTGTTAAGGATGGAAAACCTAAACCTAATTCTCTCATGTGCATGGATCAAGGCCCAGCTGATGACTTAATTCTATTCCTTTACATGTGCTGAGTCTAACCCTAATGCTAAAAAAGTGCAAAAGAGGCTACAAAGCCATAACCAAAAATTCAAAAAAGAAAGAAAAAGAGGGAAAACTGAAATCAACATTCAAGCACAATTCAAAGCCTCAGAGTGATTCAAACACATTGCTGATATTCCCAGGAACCTATTGCAATCCAAAACAAGCCTCAAAGCTCAAGAACACGGGTAAACAGAATCACGGTTTGCTTCTTCTTTTTCAGAATCAAAACTCGAGTTTTATGCATCATTAACATGTTATGATTATTGCTTTGCATTGCTAACATCATTCTGAAGCTAATGGTACAGCTTAATTATAATATTATTAACTAATAAATTAATATTTTTAATAAAATTCATAAAAAAAAATGTAAATACTTTCATTAATTATTATTATAATTTATTAATTATTATTTTTGTAAATAGAATGTAAATTAATTTAATTAGTTAAATTAGATTAACTTTAATTTTTTTTTACAATAAATAAAATAAACTTAGAATTAGGTTGCATTAACTTTTAATTTTAATTCCTTTTTCTTTTTATTTTCCTTAAAAACACAAAAAACATTTTTCTTGTAAATAATTAAATAATTAATTAGCATTAGGTTTAATTTTAATTAATTGCAAAAAAAGGACAAACCACAATTTCTTTATTTCTCAAAAGGGTCAAAAACCCTAAGGACGTCCTGATTAAATTTCTACTCGCGCGTTATTATTTATTTTTGATTATTTATGTATCTGCTCAAAGGATGTAATAGTTAATTAGGATTTACCGCTTTATTTACCTTTCCGTACTTATTTATCAAAACGGGTTTTTGTCTTTTGGCGATGTATAGACCCGCGCCTTGTAATAGCGTAGATTCAAATTTCCGTAATTTATTTTCCGCACTCTTAACTGTTAATATGCATGCAAGAATGAATGCCAAATAAAATCAATCTGTAGCTCACGAATAACATGTACAAGACAAACATTAACATGAAACAACACACATGCACATGCCACTCCTAGGGTACGCCTCACTGGTTGCCTCGAACGTGGTCGTCAAGTATAGGGTGTTTTAGAGGTCGCCCTCCTGTCTAAGATCCAGTTGCCTCGAAACGGTTGCCTCGGATAAAAAGGATCTAGGACATTAGGGTTACTTCTAAGGTGTCCTACTATTGCTTCGGTGACCACATTGTCCCTTATAATCGAATTGACCCGAATACCTCCAACGACGGTGCTACCTACTTCTCAATAGTGGGATAGTACTGTCTAAAGGACTCTTACATAGCCTAATTCCTTAGAGTAGGTAGATTCTCGTGGGTACTTGCTCTTTTCAAAACAAACAAAACAATTTTTCACACTGACACTTTCAAAATGTTTTCAAACAAAATTTTTCATACACTCTTGAGGACAGATACAAGAGTTACTTAGAAATTTTTCAAACGAAACTTTTTCTAAAACCCACATACACTTGAAAAGAAAACAAATTTTGAAAACATAAGAGCAAGTACCTAAGAGCCCGTGGGTAACCACGGATAGAAAGGATGCTAACACATTCCCTTTCTATAAATATACCTCCCGAATCGAGAGACATCTTGAATAAGGAATTTTGCTGTGCTTTTGTCCTTTCCATGTTAGAGAACATAAAAGACGGTGGCGACTCTTGCTTACCGCGACATTTCATGAACCAGCTTTAAACAATCAGTTCTATTTCCACCGATCATAGAACTGGCGACTCTGCTGGGGACACTTAATAAGTGAGGTGTACCTTAGGATTAGACCACTCTTATGTTTTCAATTGTATGTCTTGATTGCTTTTATATTTGTGGGCTGCATCGGAGTTTCGTAGATCCTAACCCGGATCTGGGGAATACCCTTTTTGGTAGCATAAGCTATGAGGGACCTGTCCGGCGTAGACCGACACGGGTGAAGCAGTGGCTACATTGGTGTGACACCTTGGTCTGTACCGATATCCCTTGTGTTGCAACGAGGAGAATATGGGTCTTCTGAGGAGTCATTAAGCACCAACCGGCCTTAGAACCTTAAATTGACCCAACTTGGCCATAGAACTGTAGCAGTATGCTACACTCATTGAGGCTAAACTCTCGCGATGGTTCTGGCCGCAAGAAAAGATTGCGATGTTGGAGTTATGACCGATTGAGGATAGTCGGTGATATTGAGATCCTCTAGAACCCGGTTACTATTTTCTAGGACAGGTCTTAACCAACGAAACTGAAAGAGGGTAGTACCTAAACTTCATGCTGGCCTAAAATCTAAGGGCTCTTTTGTGTGACTTGTGTGCCTTCATACTTGAACTACTTGCATGCTTGTTATCTAACAACACGAGTTCCTTGCAGGTGTTGTTTACAGTCCTTAATTGGGACTCATTACAGGGCCTACTTACATCACTACATGCATAGCATAACATCATACCATTGCATGCATCCTACATAAAGGACTAATCCATTTCAAGGATCTCAAGGGTTTGTGATGCAGGTCATGATGAACCAAATGTCTGGCAAGGGGCAAAGAGGATTTATTTTCCTCTAGCTAAGGTTGTCAGGGGCTATGACCCACTAGATATGGTGAGCCTTGACTCTTGAAAAATGACTCTCGACAACATGAAGTTCCTTCAATCAAGCTACAAAATTCAAATGCTAACAATTTTCTTGTTTACCCCGCGAGATCCTTGAAAACATTGCATGCATACATACCCATCATTGCATAACTGGTACCCTTGTTACAGGTCACTTATCTTCTTCGCTGTTTATTTCAGCAATCATCATGAATCCTGAATCATCCAATGAACAAGCTATCAAGGCCCTCCAGGCCCAGAACGCCCAGTTCCAGGAGTTGGTGATGAGCCTATCCCAGGGTCAACAGGAGTTGAAGACTCTGATACAGAAGAAGAAGAAGAAGAAGAGGACTGTTTTGTTCAATCCTAGACGCAGATCTGGGAATGGATCACTGTGATCGGTGGATCTGGAACTGACTGTTTAACGCTGGTTCGCGAAATGTCGCGGAAGCAAGAGTCGCCACCGTCTTTTATTTTCTCCAAATGGAAAGGACAAAAGCACAGAAAAATTCCTTAAAGAGATTGCTCTCGGTTCGGGAGGTAGATTATAGAAATGGAAGGTATTAGCACCCTTTCTATCCATGGTTATCCATGGGCTCTTAGATACTTGCTCATTTGTGTTTTCAAAAATGGTTTGTTTGCTTTTCAATTGTGGGTTTTAAAAAGTTTCTTTGAAAATTCCAGTTCGACTCTTGTATCGGTCCTCAAGAGTGTTTGAAAAATTGCTTTCGAAAGCTTTTTGAAAAGGTGTCGGTGTGAAAAGTATTTTGATTTGTTTTGAAGTTAGAGCAAGTATCTAGAGTCGTCTACCTACCCTAAGGAATTCGTCTGTGTAAATGTCCTTTAAAGTAGTGCCATCCCACCATTGAGAGGTAGGTAGCACCACCGTTAGAGGTGTTCGGGTCAATTCGAGGTTCGGGACATGGTGATCACCAGAGCAATGGGAAGACACCTTAGAAGCTACCCTCATGCCAGGTTCCCGGATCATGAGGACTTACTAAGACATCCTCTACTCGACGATCACCTTTCGAGGCAAGGCAACAGTGAGGCGTACCCTAGGGGTGGTGTGTGATTTATGTGTCAGATTCATTTATTTTTGTCTTGTTCATGTCAAAGTGATCTATGCGTTTGTTTTTATTTTTGTCATTCATTCTTGCATGCATTTATTTAACAGTTACAAAGTGCGGAAATTGAAAGTTCTAAACTATTACAAAGGCGCGGGTCCACATCGCCAAAATTTCCAGAACCCGATTTGACAGAAAAATAAAGGAATAATGAAAAGTAAAGAATTAAAAGTGCGACAGATTAATTTACAAGGCCTTGGGAGAGATACATAAACATTACACGAGAAAGAAATAAACACGCGAATTAAATAAGAATTAAAAACGAGGGCGTTGGACCTTTTTTTTCAAAATTAAATTAAATGATGAAATTAATTAATTAAAAAAGAAAAGAAATTGTTTTTTGGTATTTTTTGGTATTTTATGATTTTAATGCAATTAAACCTAATTCTACAATTTTTTATTTTATTATGAAAACATATTAAAGTTTAACCTAAAATTAACCCTAATTATTTTACATGCAATTTAATTATAAAAATAAATAATAGGAAATATTTAATTATTATGAAAGAAAAGAAAAAAAGGATAAAAATTATTATAAACCCTAATTCTATGAGTTTTGAGTTTTAGTGAAAAATGTTAAGATTAAAACCTAAATTTAAAACTAAGTGAATTAATGAATTTATTTACAAAAATACTAAAATAAAAATATTTATTATTTTTTTATCTTTTCTGATTTTTTATTGTTTTGGTGTTTTTATGAAAAATAATTAAATTAACAGAATTAATTAAAAATAATAATTGAAAGTAAAAAAAAAAAAAAAGAATGAAAAAAAAGAAAAATATTGCAAACCTCAGGGGGGTGTTGTCCCCAGTCGTGAGGTAAATGGTTAGCAATTTAAGCCCAATAGCTTTGGCCTGGTGGACTTTTCCAACTAGCATGTATACGCGTTGACTAGAGTGCATCATGTTCCCCAGATCGTGGCCCTTTGATTGATCTCATTGGCCAAGTGAACGGCTTGATTTTGAAGGCGTACAGTGGTCCACTACATTGAAATTGCATATGAATATTACATGAAGAAAAATATGAAAGGGGGTGGGGACCTGGGGCTCGAACCCAGGTCCTGATGATTACCAACCAAGCGTTTCACCAACTGCTCCACTTTGTTTTCTTTGTCTATTATATAATAAGCAATCAATATAAAACAAAACAAACGCGTTAGTGGATTCTTGGCGCGAACTTTCAAACGGACCAACCGCTGATAGCCACCTAAGCGTCTTCCTCGTTGGCTTGTTTTTTCCTGAAATACAACAAACATAGGCAACGGTTTTGAACCGTTCTAACAGGCATCATTAGAGAAAATAACGAATAGCACATGGGGCCTCATAAATTAGGCGCGAGGATTGTTTATTGATCGTCCAATCGTGCCGAATCCATTCATGGTACTATGGTGGTCTAATTTTACCATATTAAGAAACGCCCAATTTGGACCTCCAAGAACCCTAATCTGCATCCATGGTAGAATTGCATATAATACACGAAAACACAATTAAAGTAGATGGTTAGCTTCAGAACACATTAATCAGTATGAATACACAAACAAAATGTCATGTAAATGCCTAGAACTCAGAATACGAATGTGCACTATTATGAAAAAAAAATTGATTCTGTACAATGATTTAGGGCGTTAGAATGATTGATTTCGATTGCAAATCCTTCCTTGAAGCTTCAGGAAGGTGATGGCACAAGTCTTTTGCCTTGAATCGTCCTCTAACCCTGTTTTCAGTTTTCACTTTTTTAACCAAAAACTCAAGTTTTGTTTTCCAGATTCTTGCGCAGCTTTTAGGTTAGGAGGCATTAGGTCTTGCTTGTGTATGTATAGGAGAGTGATTTAGGTTAAAAAACTTGATCAAAATCCATGCATTGATGTGAAAAAGATTTGATTTGCAAACCATAATTTTTCAATCTTTTTTCATGCTTTTTAGTTCTCAATCATATCCAATCAATTCCAATTCTTCCCTAATTTGCTTTGCACTAAATATTGAAGATATTATATGCACAAAAAGATTTGAAATAGTAGGTTTAACATTTTTCATGCATTTTAATTAATTTAAATGAATTATTAATAATAAAAATCCAAATAAATAAATAAAAAATGAAGAAAAACTTCCCTTTGGGCCAAGTGGTCGTGCACATGCCTTGGATGATGAATTGTGGAAGAAAAATAGGCCCATTAGCAATTTTAGGTCATTTGAAGCAATGTTGACTTTTCAAAATATCCAAAAATTTCCCAACTTCCACAAGGCATAACTTGCTCAATTATTAAGCTTTGCTCATGTTCTTGGACATTTTGGAAAGGTCTTTTAGTCCTCTAAACAATGCCTTTGGTCCCATGTCATTTTGATTTACCAATCACAAGTTATGGCCTTTGACTTAAAGTCCCTTTTTGTTGACTTTTGAAAATGACCTATAATGTTGAAATTGATAACTTTTTGTGAGAGCATTTATTGGACTTGAAGTATGAAGAGGAGTTGTAGGAAATCTCTTTCTCTTCAAAATGAGATTTGGATGGAATTTTTCTGATAATCCATGTGAAAGTTATGCCCTGGTCAATTTACAGTTGACTTTTTCAACTGTCCAAATAAGGAAGCTTTTGCATCTTGATGATTTTTGAGCCTAGCTTTGAGAATCATGATCAAACATTGATCAAATGATGTTTGTGGCTTCAAAATGAGATGTTGACCAAAAATTTGAACTTTTGACTGTCAAATGACCATTTTGCCCCTACAGTTGACTGTAGTGCAATTAGGGTTTTGACTGTGCAATTTTGTGCTGAAAGTCTTGAAACTTTGTATGAGGATGCTTGATCATGTTTATAGGCATGTGGGACTTGATTGGACCCTTGGAAACTTCATTTTCTTGATCAGAACAAAAACCCTAATTTTGACTGTTTAGGATACCCTTGCATTGTGCAACCCTTGGAGAATTTTGCAGCTTGACTTGGCAATTTCTTGAAGGATATGGGAGGGCAAATTTTGGGGTACAACAGGTGCCCCTGTTCAATCTTCTTAGACCTGAGGATGCAGATTGGCTGACGTGCCTTTCGTAATCCGAGGGTAGAAGATGATTGAACACTAGAGTGCCCAGAAATTTGCGCTCACATAGTAGCAGTGTGATGATGGGAATGGGCTTATAGATGCCATTTGGAGATTAATGGATAGGATGATGGGCTTATAGATGCCCTGCTAAGAGGTGATGGAAGGTGGACGGGCTTATAGATGCCATCTAGATGTTGATCACATAAGAGATTCCTTAGAGAGAACTTGCATACCTGCAAAAAGGAAAATGATTACCTGGCCTGTTACGGGGCTGGTCTTCAAACTCTTTGTATAGATGTGTCCTGACTGGTTACAGGAGCTGGATCTGGAGCTTCAAAAGATGATGAATGAATCAGGGGTGGTTACTACCTCAGCAGGAACGGTGAGAGAACCTTGGATGACCTTAACCTCAACAGCAAACGTTGAGAAAATCTTGGTGGGAATTACCATCTCCGCAGTATCGGGGAGAGAACCATAGGCGATTATAATCTCAATAGCAATCATTGAGAAAAACCTGGAATGGAATTATCATCTCCGCAGCATTGGGGAGAGAACTATAGACGATTACAATCTCAATAGCAATCATTGAGAAAAAACCTGGAATGGAATTATCATCTCCGCAGCATTGGGGAGAGAACCATAGGCAATTACAATCTCAATAGCAATCATTGAGAAAAACCTGGAATGGAATTATCATCTCCGCAGCATTGGGGAGAGAACCACAGGCGATTACAATCTCAATAGCAATCATTGAGAAAAACCTGGAATGGAATTATCATCTCCGCAGCATTGGGGAGAGAACCATAGGCAATTACAATCTCAATAGCAATCATTGAGAAAAACCTGGAATGGAATTATCATCTCCGCAGCATTGGGGAGAGAACCATAGGCGATTACAATCTCAATAGCAATCATTGAGAAAAACCTGGAATGGAATTATCATCTCCGCAACATTGGGGAGAGAACCATAGGAAATTACAATCTCAATAGCAATCATTGAGAAAAACCTGGAATGGAATTATCATCTCCGCAACATTGGGGAGAGAACCATAGGCAATTACAATCTCAATAGCAATCATTGAGAAAAACCTGGAATGGAATTATCGTCTCCGCAGGATCGGGGAGAGAACCATAGGCGACTACAACCTCAACAGCAAACATTGAGAGAATCTTGGTGGGAATTACCATCTCCGCAGTATTGGGGAGAGAACCATAGGCAATTACAATCTCAATAGCAAACATTGAGAAAAACCTGGAATGGAATTATCATCTCCGCAGCATTGGGGAGAGAACCATAGGCAATTACAATCTCAATAGCAATCATTGAGAAAAACCTGGAATGGAATTATCATCTCCGCAACATTGGGGAGAGAACCATAGGCAATTATAATCTCAATAGCAATCATTGGGAAAAACCTGGAATGGAATTATCATCTCCGCAGCATTGGGGAGAGAACCATAGGCAATTACAATCTCAATAGCAATCATTGAGAAAAACCTGGAATGGAATTATCATCTCCGCAGCATTGGGGAGAGAACCATAGGCAATTACAATCTCAATAGCAATCATTGAGAAAAACCTGGAATGTAATTATCATCTCCACAGGATCGGGGAGAGAACCATAGGTAATTACAATCTCAATATCAATCATTGAGAAAAACCTGGAATGGAATTATCATCTCCGCAGGATCGGGGAGAGAACCATAGGCAATTACAGTCTCAATAGCAATCATTGAGAAAAACCTAGAATGGAATTATCATCTCCGCAGCATCGGGGAGAGAACCATAGGCAATTACAATCTCAATAGCAATCTTTGAGAAAAACCTAGATAACTTCTACTGAGTCTTCATCAGAAAAATCTGTTTGGGGTCGATTTAGCTGGACTAGAGAAGGCCTTGGACTGGATAAGAAATCTTTGGAGTCGATTAACTGAACCGATCTAGGTCTTGGAATGTCTTCAACTGGGTTTTTATCAAAAAAATCTGTTTGGGGTCGATTTAACTGGACCAGAGAAGGCCTTTGACTGGATAATAACCAGAGAAATCTTTGGAGTCGATTTAACTGAACCAGATAAGGTCTTAGAGTCTTGAAATATGATTGAGAATTTAGCTGAATCTTTCCTGAAAGGTAAAGGTCAGTCATATGCAATGCATGATATGGACCAAGCAATGATGTTCTCAACATAAATGAGATTTGTAAGATATGATGCGTCTATGCATGTTATAATGATGTATGGAAGTGGGATATTTATGGACATATTTTTTTTGTCTAGGAAAGTAAATCCTTGACGGGTGCCGGGAAGTCACTCCTGGGCTGATGTTGGAGAATAGATTTTGCTTCTGCTGGGGATGCTAGTTGCAAGAATACCGGTAGGAGAAGATGACTCCGTCGGGGAATGAACTTGGCGAATGGATTACTCTGCGGGAGAAAAGTACTCTAGTAATCTTGCTGGGGAGCAATACTCTGTGGGGAGAGAGATACTTTGCTGAGTTGTTGATAATAACTTGCTGGGATACCATTGTTGTGTTGGAAGTGTTAATAGACTTCGCTGGGGACAAGAAAACTCCGTCGAGGACGCTCTTTCCGTGGCTTTTGGCTGAGGATAACCCAGTTATATCCTGGTAAGGAAATAACTCTTTGAATAAAGTCGGACGACGCGTTCGTGTTCTGCGAGGATAAGCTTCCAGAATCTACTGGGGATAAGCTTACTGCTTGGGGAGATGAATTCCAATTTTCCTAGGGAAACTGGATTGGACCCTCCTGGGGAAGTTTTGAACTGCGGGGAAGTGATTCCTTTGAATGTTTGATATGCCGCCGGGGAACAATCTTTAGACCAAGATTGTCGGGGATGCTTGTTAAGAATACATGTATATATGCTGCTGGGGAATGTTGAGATCTGCGGGAGGATACCCAACTTTCCTTAAGTTTGATAGTAGCTTTGCTTGGCGAGAGTGCACTGACTTGCTGGCTCACTCTCTGGGGAATTAAGATGTACTGGTTATGCTCTTTAGCTGAACCTACCTTGGTACCTTGGAGGACAGAACAATTAGATTGCTTAGACAACTCTTTATTGCCCCTGTTTCTAATGTTACCTGTAATTAATCCTTTGTTTCGTATGCAAATATTCATGAGTTAGCAAATCGTTGTCAATGCATATATCACAAATTGAACCTTGGACGTTCTTCGCAAAACAAAACAGAAAAAGAAAAACAATTGGCACTTTTAACTGAAAAGTATATTTGTATTGATTTTTTGAATGGCCTGAAAATAGGCGTTTTGTGTACAAGAGGCTGACGTCCTAGTAAGAGAACGCCGCCGAACAAAAGAGTTTATACAAGTTTTGTACAAGAGAAAATAAAACAGTTGTGTGAAATGAATGATCCCACTGGGTTTCAATTCTGCTATCGCCTTTATATCCCCGAGCATCTCATCACTTGATGACCTAAACGAAGCTGAAGCTGACTGATCGATGCCGTCTGAACTTGATGTAGATACCGGATTCTGGATGCAAAGTGATCCAATGAGACATAGTATTATGCTTTTATCCCTAATTTTTGCCTGGACCGCCCTTTCGGGTTTTCAGTCCACCGGGATACCCATTTTTGCCCAAGCCGCCTTTTCAGGTTTTCGACTTGCCGGGTGTACAGATTTTTTTTCATTTTCATCCCTTCATTTTGCCCGAACCCTTTTGGTTCGCCGGGAAGCCCTAATTTTTGCCTAGGCATGTCAGCATAGCGGGTCTTTTTTCATGCGTAGTATCTTTTTACTATGTCTGCATTGGCGGGGTGAGGAAGGTCGTCACCATCCATGTTGGTTAGAATCATGGCTCCTCCTGAGAACACATGCTTAACTACAAACGGCCCTTCGTACGTAGGGGTCCATTTGCCCCTTGGATCACTCTGAGGAAGAATGATTCGCTTGATTACCAGATCCCCAACTTGATATTCCTGTGGTCTGACCTTTTTGTTAAATGCCCTGATCATCTGTTTATGATACGTCTGACCATGACAGATAGCAGTAAGTCTCTTTTCATCAATAAGGTTTAATTGATCGAGTCGTGTCTAGATCCAATCATCTTCATTCAGATTTGCGTCCTTCATTATCCGGAGAGAGGGTATCTGCACTTCGATCGGTAAGACTGCCTCCATGCTGTAGACCAGGGAGAAAGGAGTTGCCCTGGTTGACGTCCTGGCTGAGGTACGGTACCCATGTAGAGAGAACGGTAACATCTCGTGCCAATCCTTATAAGTCACTGTCATCTTCTGCACGATTTTCTTGATATTCTTATTCGCTGCTTCTACAGCCCCATTCATCTTCGGTCTGTAAGGAGAAGAATTGTGATGCTGTATTTTGAACTGCTCGCAGAGCTCAGTGATCATCTTGTTGTTTAGATTGGTACCGTTGTCTGTAATGATCCTCTCAGGGACGCCGTATCGACAGATCAGGTTATGCCGAATGAACCGTGCCACAACAGTCTTGGTTACCGTAGCGTAGGAAGCTGCTTCAACCCACTTTGTAAAATAATCAATCGCTACCAGGATGAAGCGATGCCCATTAGATGCCGTAGGTTTAATCTCACCAATCATGTCTATGCCCCACATTGCAAACGGCCAAGGCGCAGTCAGAACATTCAGGGGAACTGGAGGAACATGCACCTTGTCTGCATAAATCTGGCATTTATGGCATATTCGAGAATGTTGATAGCAGTCGGCTTCCATTGTGGACCAGTAATATCCTGCCCGTAGGATTTTCTTAGCCATAGTGTGTCCACTGGAATGTGTACCAAAGGTCCCTTCATGTAGCTCTTCCATGATCCTTTCTGCTTCAGTCTTATCCACACAACGCAGTAAGGTTGAATCATGGTTTCGCTTATACAAGATGTCGTTGCTAAGGAAAAACTTTGCCGCTAACCTTCTCAGGAACTTCTTATCATTGATAGAGGCATCTTCAGGGTATTCCTGAGTTTCCAAGTATCTCTTCACCTCATGGTACCAAGGCTTCTCAGTCACCAACTCAGTCTCGAGATCACAACAGTATGCCGGTTCGTCCAGTTTCCAGATGATGATCCAGGGAGCCTCATTATCCCATTTAACTTTGAACATAGAAGACATTGTAGCTAACGCGTCCTCCAGCTGATTCTCTTCTCTTGGAAAGTGTTCAAAGGTTATCTTCGTGAAGTGGGGGATCAAGGTCAACACACATTCTCTGTAAGGAATAAGATTCGGATGTTTCGTATCCCACTCTCCTTTGATTTGATTGATCACAAGAGCGGAATCTCCGAAGACACTCAGAAACTTAATCCTTAGGTCGATCGCAGCTTGAAGACCCATGATGCACGCCTCATACTCTGCCATGTTGTTGGTACAGTTGAAACATAGCCGGGCAGTGAGTGGAGTATGAGTGCCTTGCGGTGATATGATTATAGCGCCGATACCGTTACCCAAAGCATTGGAGGCTCCGTCAAAGTGCATAGACCATCGGGATCCTTCCTCAGGTCCTTCATCCGGTCCAGGTACTTCACAATCAGTCACAATCATGATGCTTTCATCTGAAAACTCAAAGTTCATTGACTGATAATCGTCAACTGCCTGATGGGCCAAGTGGTCTGCCAATACACTTCCTTTGATGGCTTTCTGGGTCGTGTACTGAATGTCGTATTCCGTCAAGATCATTTGCCATCTTGCTATTCTCCCAGACAGAGCATGCTTTTCGAATATGTACTTTATCGGATCCATCTTTGAGATCAACAAGGTAGTGTGAGTCAGCATATACTATCTCAGCCGGCGAGCAGCCCATACCAAAGCGCAGCAAGTTTTCTCGAGCAGTGAGTATCGGGTCTCACCGTCGGTAAACTTTTTGCTAAGGTAATAAATGGCATGCTCTTTTCGGCCAGACTCGTCATGCTGCCCCAGCACACACCCCATTGAGTTGTCAAGCACTGTTAGATATAATATCAGAGGTCTCCCTTCAACCGGTGGCATAAGGATGGGTGGTTCTTGGAGATACTCCTTGATTCTGTCAAAAGCAGCCTGACATTCATCATTCCAACGTACTACCTGATCTTTCTTCAGCAGCTTCAAGATTGGCTCACAGGTAGCAGTCAGGTGTGAGATGAAGCGAGCAATGTAATTCAGGCGTCCTAAAAAGCCTCTGACCTCCTTCTCTGTCCTAGGAACTGGCATCTCTTGAATAGCTTTGACCTTAGCAGGGTCCACTTGAATACCCTTGTCACTTACAACAAAGCCTAGCAACTTCCCAGATCTTACCCCGAAGGTGCACTTGTTCGGGTTCAACCTCAGCTTGTATAGTTTCAACCGGTCAAACAATTTCTGCAGATGATCTAGGTGCTCTTCCTCAGTCTGGGACCTTGCGATCATGTCGTCAACATACACTTCTATCTCATGATGGATCATATCATGAAATAAAGCAACCATGGCACGTTGGTAGGTTGCCCCAGCGTTCTTCAACCCGAATGGCATGACCTTGTAACAGAAGGTGCCCCACTGAGTAACAAATGTAGTCTTTTCCATGTCTTCAGGTGCCATCTTGATCTGATTGTAACCTGAAAAACCATCCATGAAAGAGAACACCTTATGCTGAGCTGTATTATCAACAAGGACATCAATGTGAGGTAGAGGGAAGTCATCCTTGGGGCTGCCCCTGTTCAGATCCCTGTAATCGACACACATTCTGACCTTTCCATCCTTCTTTGGTACCGGCACCACATTAGCAACCCACTGAGGGTAAGAAGTCACTGCAAGGAACCCAGCGTCAAACTGTTTCATAACCTCGGCTTTGATCTTCTCAGACATCTCTGGACGCATACGGTGGACCTTTTGCTTAACTGGAGGGCAATCCTCTTTAGTTGGCAAGTGATGGACCACAATATCGGTATCCAACCCGGGCATGTCTTCGTAGGACCAGGCAAATATCTCCATATAATCATGTAGCATCTGAGTCAACCGTTGCTTCACGCTGAGCTCTAGGTTGGCACCAATCTTTACCTCTTTCCTGTCTGCCTCAGTACCCAGGTTTATTGTTTCCACTGGCTCTTCATGGGGTTGAATTGCCCTCTCTTCCTGAAGTAACAGTCTTGCAAGCTCACCAGGCACTTCGCAATCATCTTCACCTTCGTCTTCGGCTAAGTTGATCGGATTTTCGAAGTCATAATTGGCAGTAGCAGAGTCGTTACATGTGAGATCCAGAGTGGATTGAAACCTGTATGAGTGAGTGTGTGTGTGTAAATACAGCTGTTTTGAAATATATGTAAAGGAAAGGAAGACAGAAAAGGAGCATAAGATTTGCAATGCGAGAAAACGTCCAAGATTTTCATTTATGATATATGAAATGACAATTTATATGCCCTCACAAATAAAACCACGGTGCCTCGGGTAAGACACCGGGCCATAGAGTTCAATTAATTGTTTATTACAGATACCAAAAACATAGGAATTCATTACTTAGTAACAAGAGAAACAGGTAGATTGTCCTTTGCACTCCAATTGTTAAGTCCACTATCGGTTGCCGGGTAAATCCAGCTATCAAACTCAGCTTCACCCACTTCATCTTCATCCCCAACAGCATTCACTCCATGAGCAGGCAGGGGAGCTGTCACTACATTAGGCTTCTCCGATGCCTCAAACTGTACCTCCTTGGCGTCAATAAGATCCTGCAGCTTGCTCCTTAATGCCCAACAGTCATCAGTGGAATGCCCCGGGCTATCAGAATGATAAGCACAACGAGCATCCGGGTTGTACTTGGGGGAGGCAGTGTTTACACCTTTGGGTGCCTCTCTAACAGTCACTAGGTTGGTGGACATCAACTGTGGCAAGATCTGCGATAAAGTCATGCTCAAACGGGTAAACTCTCTCCGGGGTCTTTCAGCCCTTTGAGGATTGGTTGGCCGAGGAGCGGCAGCAGGCTTAGCAATCATTACCGCACTGACAGATTGGCGGCGCTCAGATCTCTCTGGTCTCTTGGAACCATATACAGCACTAGCCTCCTTCTTGAAGGGTTTCTTCTCAGAACTAGACGATGTACCCTTCGGAATCTTTCCAGACTTCAACCCCGCCTCAATTCTCTCTCCAGTCAGAATCAGATCAGTGAACCCTGCAGACGAATTCCCGATAAGGTGGTTGAAAAATGGCCCAGATAGGGTCCCCAAGAACATGTCTACCAATTCCCGATCAGTCAACGGTGGCTGCACCCTGCCAGCCAGGTCTCTCCACTTCTGAGCGTACTCTTTAAAACCTTCACTTGAACCTAACGACATACCCTGGAGTTGGGTACGTGTAGGGGCAAGGTCGGCATTATATTGATACTGCTTATAGAAAGCAGTAGCCAACTCCTCCCAGTTACGAACCTTGGTCCCATCCAGCTGATAGAACCATTCGAGATGAGTCCCTGAAAGACTCTCCTGGAAGAAGTGGATCCACAAATTCTTATCCGCTGAGTACGGTTGGATTTTCCGAACATAGGACCTGAGATGTAGCTTGGGACAAGACGCCCCGTCATATTTAGTGAAAGATGGTGCTTTAAACTTCCGAGGAATGATCACACCAGTAGACAAACCCAGGTCTCCAAAATCCAGCCCAGGTACCTGTTGTATTTCCATAGCATTCAGCCTGTCTTCCAGCTGCTTGTAACGGTCTTCTGCCGGAGGATATTGCTCTTCATCAAAATCAGTCTCGTTGTCGGAGACTACCGGACTAGGACCCTTTTCTGCTTGAGGAGTACTCTTGCCAATAGAAGAACCAGCCTCTTCATTCTGCAGAGTATTGCCAAACCTTCGGCCCGAGCTGAACAGAACAGTCCTTCTCTTCTTCTTCTTTTCCTTCTTCAAGAGCAGAGCCTTCAGCTCTTCTTGGCCTTGAGCCAAACCCTTGATTAATTCCTGAAATTGCGCATTCTGCGCCTGAAGAGCTTTGATGGATGTCTCAGTTGATGATGAGTCAGGATTCATGATGCTGAAATAAACAGCAAAGAACGGTAAGCAACCTGAAAAGAGGAAAAACTTGCTATGCACATGATGAATGATATGTGTTTATGCAATGCATTCAAGGGTTCGAAAGTTCAAATTTGTTGTAGACAAAAAGGAACACACGTTATCATTAAGGAAATAACTGTTCAGTACATCAAAGCCTCATGGGCATAAATTACAAAAGTAAATCAATCCCAAAATACACTGTGCATCCTCTTTGGAGCTATGTAAGTGTTGAGATTCCTCTCCTCATGCAACAGGCGGGTGAGCTCCAAGACCTTCTTTTCACTAGCATGTAAACTGGTCTCAAGAGAATTCCGTTCTTCCTTAAGCTGGATCCAGCTCTTCTGCATCTCTTCCCAGGATGTGGGCATATCCGGGTGCTGAATAGTGTAGGACACTTCTCCTTCCAAGACCGGTTCTTTGATTACTGGGAGCATGTGAGGATAGGGCATCACTAACTTCTGGGAGCGGGCGCGTACCCACTTGAGATAAGGTTCCAACGGGATGGAGTTCCTGTGCCCCAGTGTCTTGCTGTCTATCCTACTTGGCATCCTCCAGGCTCTGATAAATCTCTGGCGAAGTCCTTGAGTATCGTTGTCGAAGTCAAAAACTATGTCAGGAATTAACATGTCATGAGGACCATCCCTCCGAGCATAACCAAACTGTCTCCAAGCCAGGCATGGGTTGTAAGTAATACCTCCTCTGATTCCAAGTAAAGGAACATTAGGGTACTCCCCGCAACGATCAATGATAGTGACATCTTCTCTGGACCTAGGGCACCAATGTATATCTGCATGTGTGAGAGTCATCAACCGTTGTGACCACCTCAAACCCCGCTCGTTCTTCAAAACTGATTGTGGAAGGTGCGAAATAAACCACCTTCCCAGGAGAGGAGTGCAACACATAAGGACACCTCTTTTTCTCATGGTTCGAGTGTAACATGAGTGAAGGATGTCCCCCAGCAACGTAGGTATAGGATTCCTGGACATAAAGATCTGGACCGCACTGATATCTATAAGCTGATTTGGGTTAGGGAACAACACCAAACCATAGACAAGGAGGGCCACAACTTCTTCAAAAGCTTGTAAGTCAAGGGAGTTTCAACATTCATGGGCCTTTTCAAACAGAAACCTGGCTAAGAACCCTTTGATACCACTTCTAACTTCCCAATGTCCCTTGAGGTCAGATGACCGTAGGTGCAAGGCTTTAGCAATCTCTTCAAGCTTGGGTTCCTTCTCCGTACCGTTGTAGGGTAGTTGATCAAGGATAGGGATCTTCAGGAGCCGGGAGAACTCGTCCAATGTAGGTACCAGCTGATAGTCCAAGAAGGTGAAACAGTGATGCAGAGGGTCAAAGAACTGGAACAGGACCTTTATCATGTCTTCCTCCATGTTGGTATTGACCAAGCTGATGAGACTTCCATGTCTTTCACTGAATGAAGAGTTCTCGGGAATCCTGGATATAAGCTCCTTAAGCTGAGGAGGGATCCTTACAAGACTGACTTGAATTGTCTTCTTGCGAACAATTTCCATGTCCTACAAAACAAGAACAAAGATGAAGATTCGAACCCCTGAAATGGTTAGTCAATGCATATGATGTTGGATGATGTCATGATGTTATGATTAAACACACCATGGATATTTACAAAGACAAACATGTAAGGCACACAAGGCACACAAGACAAGCCCTTAGGGTTTAAGGCCAGCATGGGGTCTGGGTAGTACCCTCTTGAAGTTGGTGGGTTCATCCTGTCCTATTAGAAGTAACCGGGTTCTAAGGGTCCCAATATCACGGGATTGCTTTCATTGTTCATCGTTTCGATTTAGCCACTGAACTGGCGACCGAAATATTCCAGGAAAGCAACCCTCAATTGAGTGTAGTATCGAGTATCAACCAACCTCGGACTGTACCAAAGTCAGTTATCTCACTACCCTAAAGAGGCCAAGATAGTTCAATTAAGGTTCCTAAGGTCTGTTGATGCTTCACGACACCACGCGGAGGCCCCGTACTCTCCTTGACTGAACTCAAGGGTTACCGGTACACACCAAAGTGCCACATCAACGTAGCAGACTGTTTCAACCATGTCGGTATACCCCGCACAGTTCCCTCACAGTCTTGTTGCTACTTTCTAAGAAGGTATCCCCCAGATCCGGGTTAGGATCTATAGAACTCCCAAGACAGTCCCACAATGATAAAGCAAGCAAGCAATACAATTGAAAACACAGTTATGAACTAACCCTAAGGTACACCTCACTTTAAGTTTAACTCCCCATCAGAGTCGCCAGTTCTGTGATCGGTGGATCTGGAACTGACTGTTTAACGCTGGTTCGCGAAATGTCGCGGAAGCAAGAGTCGCCACCGTCTTTCATTTTCTCCAAATGGAAAGGACAAAAGCACAGAAAAATTCCTTAAAGAGATTGCTCTCGGTTCAGGAGGTAGATTATAGAAAGGGAAGGTATTAGCACCCTTTCTATCCATGGTTATCCATGGGCTCTTAGATACTTGCTCATTTATGTTTTGAAAAATGGTTTGTTTGCTTTTCAATTGTGGGTTTTAAAAAGTTTCTTTGAAAATTCCAGTTCGACTCTTGTATCGGTCCTCAAGAGTGTTTGAAAAATTGCTTTCGAAAGCTTTTTGAAAAGGTGTCGGTGTGAAAAGTATTTTGATTTGTTTTGAAGTTAGAGCAAGTATCTAGAGTCGTCTACCTACCCTAAGGAATTCGTCTGTGTAAATGTACTTTAAAGTAGTGCCATCCCATCATTGAGAGGTAGGTAGCACCACCGTTGGAGGTGTTCGGGTCAATTCGAGGTTCGGGACATGGTGATCACCAGAGCAATGGGAAGACACCTTAGAAGCTACCCTCATGCCAGGTTCCCGGATCATGAGGACTTACTAAGACATCCTCTACTCGACGATCACCTTTCGAGGCAAGGCAACAGTGAGGCGTACCCTAGGGGTGGTGTGTGATTTGTGTGTCAGATTCGTTTATTTTTGTCTTGTTCATGTCAAACTGATCTATGCGTTTGTTTTTATTTTTGTCATTCATTCTTGCATGCATTTATTTAACAGTTAAAAAGTGCGGAAATTGAAAGTTCTAAACTATTACAAAGGCGCGGGTCCACATCGCCAAAATTTCCAGAACCCGATTTGACAGAAAAATAAAGGAATAATGAAAAGTAAAGAATTAAAAGTGCGACAGATTAATTTACAAGGCTTTGGGAGAGATACATAAACATTACACGAGAAAGAAATAAACACGCGAATTAAATAAGAATTAAAAACGAGGGCGTTGGACCTTTTTTTGCAAAATTAAATTAAATGATGAAATTAATTAATTAAAAAAGAAAAGAAATTGTTTTTTGGTATTTTTTGGTATTTTATGATTTTAATGCAATTAAGCCTAATTCTACAATTTTTTATTTTATTATGAAAACATATTAAAGTTTAACCTAAAATTAACCCTAATTATTTTACATGCAATTTAATTATAAAAATAAATAATAGGAAATATTTAATTATTATGAAAGAAAAGAAAAAAAAGATAAAAATTATTATAAACCCTAATTCTATGAGTTTTGAGTTTTAGTGAAAAATGTTAAGATTAAAACCTAAATTTAAAACTAAGTGAATTAATGAATTTATTTACAAAAATACTAAAATAAAAATATTTATTATTTTTTTTATCTTTTCTGATTTTTTATTGTTTTGGTGTTTTTATGAAAAATAATTAAATTAACAGAATTAATTAAAAATAATAATTGAAAGTAAAAAAAAAAAAGAATGAAAAAAAAGAAAAATATTGCAAACCTCAGGGGGGTGTTGTCCCCAGTCGTGAGGTAAATGGTTAGCAATTTAAGCCCAATAGCTTTGGCCTGGTGGACTTTTCCAACTAGCATGTATACGCGTTGACTAGAGTGCATCATGTTCCCCAGATCGTGGCCCTTTGATTGATCTCATTGGCCAAGTGAACCGCTTGATTTTGAAGGCGTACAGTGGTCCACTACATTGAAATTGCATATGAATATTACATGAAGAAAAATATGAAAGGGGGTGGGGACCTGGGGCTCGAACCCAGGTCCTGATGATTACCAACCAAGCGTTTCACCAACTGCTCCACTTTGTTTTCTTTGTCTATTATATAATAATCAATCAATATAAAACAAAACAAACGCGTTAGTGGATTCTTGGCGCGAACTTTCAAACGGACCAACCGCTGATAGCCACCTAAGCGTCTTCCTCGTTGGCTTGTTTTTTCCTGAAATACAACAAACATAGGCAACGGTTTTGAACCGTTCTAACAGGCATCATTAGAGAAAATAGCGAATAGCACATGGGGCCTCATAAATTAGGCGCGAGGATTGTTTATTGATCGTCCAATCGTGCTGAATCCATTCATGGTACTATGGTGGTCTAATTTTACCATATTAAGAAACGCACAATTTGGACCTCCAAGAACCCTAATCTGCATCCATGGTAGAATTGCATATAGTACACGAAAACACAATTAAAGTAGATGGTTAGCTTCAGAACACATTAATCAGTATGAATACACAAACAAAATGTCATGTAAATGCCTAGAACTCAGAATACGAATGTGCACTATTATGAAAAAAAGATTGATTCTGTACAATGATTTAGGGCGTTAGAATGATTGATTTCGATTGGAAATCCTTCCTTGAAGCTTCAGGAAGGTGATGGCACAAGTCTTTTGCCTTGAATCGTCCTCTAACCCTGTTTTCAGTTTTCACTTTTTTAACCAAAAACTCAAGTTTTGTTTTCCAGATTCTTGCGCAGCTTTTAGGTTAGGAGGCATTAGGTCTTGCTTGTGTATGTATAGGAGAGTGATTTAGGTTAAAAAACTTGATCAAAATCCATGCATTGATGTGAAAAAGATTTGATTTGCAAACCATAATTTTTCAATCTTTTTTCATGCTTTTTAGTTCTCAATCATATCCAATCAATTCCAATTCTTCCCTAATTTGCTTTGCACGAAATATTGAAGATATTATATGCACAAAAAGATTTGAAATAGTAGGTTTAACATTTTTCATGCATTTTAATTAATTTAAATGAATTATTAATAATAAAAATCCAAATAAATAAATAAAAAATGAAGAAAAACTTCCCTTTGGGCCAAGTGGTCGTGCACATGCCTTGGATGATGAATTGTGGAAGAAAAATAGGCCCATTAGCAATTTTAGGTCATTTGAAGCAATGTTGACTTTTCAAAATATCCAAAAATTTCCCAACTTCCACAAGGCATAACTTGCTCAATTTTTAAGCTTTGCTCATGTTCTTGGACATTTTGGAAAGGTCTTTTAGTCCTCTAACCAATGACTTTGGTCCCATGTCATTTTGATTTACCAATCTCAAGTTATGGCCTTTGACTTAAAGTCCCTTTTTGTTGACTTTTGAAAATGACCTATAATGTTGAAATTGATAACTTTTTGTGAGAGCATTTCTTGGACTTGAAGTATGAAGAGGAGTTGTAGGAAATGTCTTTATCTTCAAAATGAGATTTGGATGGAATTTTTCTGATAATCCATGTGAAAGGTATGCCCTGGTCAATTTACAGTTGACTTTTTCAACTGTCCAAATAAGGAAACTTTTGCATCTTGATGATTTTTGAGCCTAGCTTTGAGAATCATGATCAAACATTGATCAAATGATGTTTGTGGCTTCAAAATGAGATGTTGACCAAAAATTTGAACTTTTGACTGTCAAATGACCATTTTGCCCCTACAGTTGACTGTAGTGCAATTAGGGTTTTGACTGTGCAATTTTGTGCTGAAAGTCTTGAAACTTTGTATGAGGATGCATGATCATGTTTATAGGCATGTGGGACTTGATTGGACCCTTGGAAACTTCATTTTCTTGATCAGAACAAAAACCCTAATTTTGACTGTTTAGGATACCCTTGCACTGTGCAACCCTTGGAGAATTTTGCAGCTTGACTTGGCAATTTCTTGAACGATATGGGAGGGCAAATTTTGGGGTACAACAATCACAAAATGAGGCTGATCAGGCTATTCCTCTGTAGGGAAAGACAGTCCCCAAGAGGAAGGGGTTCCTAGTCCCGTGGTCTCCGACAACGAGACAGATTTCAATGATGAACAGTACCCTCCAGCTGAGGATAGGTACAAACAGCTAAAAGACCGGTTAAATGCTATGGAGATACAAAAGGTGCCCGGCCCGGACTTCGAAGATCTAGCTCTGTCTTCTAGGGTAGTGATCCCACACAAGTTCAAGGCACCTGCTTTTGCAAAATATGACGGGGCTTCCTGTCCTAAGCTGCATCTCAGGTCATACATAAGGAGGATCCAGCCCTACACGACTGACAAGAATTTGTGGATTCACTTATTTCAGGATAGTCTGTCAGGGACTCAACTCGAGTGGTTCTATCAGCTGGATGGAGCCAGTATCTGCAACTGGGAGGACCTTGTTGCTGCCTTTTACAAGCAATACCAATATAATTCTGACCTCACTCCTACGCGTACCCAACTCCAGGGTATGTCACTAGGGACGGGTGAAGGATTCAAAGAGTATGCACAAAAGTGGAGAGACCTTGCTGGAAGGGTGCGACCACCTCTGACTGACCGTGAGCTCGTTGACATGTTCCTGGGGACCCTGTCTGGTCCATTCTTCAACCACCTGATTGGTAATTCTTCTGCTGGGTTTACATATTTGATCTTGACTGAGGAGAGAATCGAAGCTGGTATCAAGTCTGGGAAAATACGGAATGGTGACTCCTCGAACACTAAGAAGAAACCATCCAAGAGAGAATCTAGTGCTGTCTATGGTTCAAGAGGGCAGAATAGGTCCGAACACCGCCAAGATGTCAACGCGGTAGTTATTGCAAAACCGGCAGGTGCTCATCAGCGTCACAATCAACAAAGGGAAGAGAGACCTAAAAGGCAATTCACTCCCCTCGGCATGACCTTGTCCCAGATATTGCCACAGTTGCTGGAGACCAAGTTGGTAACTCTAAGGGACCCTCCAAAGAATCCCAAAAGGACACCTTCAAGGTATAACCCCAACGTTCGATGCGCTTACCATTCTGACAGCCCGGGGCATGCTACAGATGATTGTTGGACTTTGAGAAACAAGGTTCAGGATCTGATCGACGCAAAGGAAGTCCATTTCGACTCTCCAGAGACTCCCAATGTGATCACTGCTCCCTTGCCAAAACACGGCTAGGATTGGAAATTTTTTTTGTTCATTCGAATGTTCAAGTTGTATTTTTCTTTGATTGTTCAAACATTTTATTCATGTCAAACGTTGTTATTTCATCAATGCATTACACATGTCTGTTTTGAAGTAATTATTTTGTATTCACTATATTCAAACTGCTTTCATATTTTTGTGATGATCAACTCTTGATTGAAAAATTCTAAGCCTCTTGAGGGAGGATGACGAAAACGATACCACGACATTTACAGTATGATCTTGAACAGACCCCGCTGATGAGATACAGGCATTGTTTCAATTCCTAAACACTGGAGTTATAAGGAAGATAATCCCTCGTCAACCCCTTTGAGCCAAAGAAGTAGGAGTTTTTCTTTTCACAAAAAATTAAAACCCTTAATTATAACCTGGGGCAGGGTAGTTCTCTCAGTTGATCCAAGTGCACAACGAATGGCATCAAAGGAGTCCTTACAAAACTAAAGACAGTGATGGTTCTGAATAATCATAAAGACAGGCAGTCATTATCTCAAAATAATAGCACAATAAGTCACAACCTATGAAGGAGACTTACAAAGCTGGGGCATCCCGCTGACTGTAATCACAAAAGAAACAGTTCAGGCAAAAAACAGGGATAACAAAATCAAAAAAGAAAGAGGTCCTACAAACCCTCAACCAAAAAAGAAATGACTGCCTATT
The DNA here is from genome assembly GCA_948472305.1 of Vicia faba. Classification (NCBI taxonomy): domain Eukaryota; kingdom Viridiplantae; phylum Streptophyta; class Magnoliopsida; order Fabales; family Fabaceae; genus Vicia; species Vicia faba. Next base: position 305,000,565 of record OX451741.1, read on the forward strand.
CAAAATAAACTGTCAGTATCCGAACCATCACTGGTATATCAAGGACCAAGACTCAAACAAGGTCTAATGCATGATCAGCTGAGTTTAGGTTTGAAGAATATCACGAAGAACGGGTGGGTACAAATAAATTTTGAGCCTTTATCCTTTGTTTCTTAAACCGTGAACCAGGCCACGCTACAACCTTTAAAAGTCCTAGCTGAAGCACGGGTTAGTTCAAAAGTATACTGTTACGAAAGGTATCCTGACTCCTTAAGACTTGCGGTAAAATAACGAGTTGACATCACATTTTACAAAACTTGCTTGTTTTACTAAAAAATGCATTTTCAAAAAACTTCAAGACAGACATAAGCTTTGCATTTTTAATATAACATTGTTTGCATATGACTTTTTGTTCGAACATCAAAGAAATTCTCACGAAGAATATCTAGTGAACAAAAGCACTTCCAATCAAGGGGCAGACATGATCATGGTCCATCATCTGGGGCAGTTAAGTCAAGATTCGGAGAATCTCTCAAAAGGCCAACCAACTTGGGGCAAATCTCCATCTGGATCACTTGGGGCATTGGACGATCAAAAGAAGATCTTCTGGTGGTATGACACTGCAACACTACTGACAGTAACAATTCCCTGCACTCTGAGAGCATGGACATAGTCGGAAAAATACTGCGCATGAACAAAGACCCGCTAGGTTGACACACCTAGGCAAAAATAAGGGCTTCCCGGCGAACCAAAAGGGTTCGGGAAAAATAAGGGACGAAAATAAAAAATCTGTACACGCGGCAAGTCGAAAACCTGAAAAGGCGGCTTGGGCAAAAATGGGTATCCCGGTGGACTGAAAACCCGAAAGAGCGGTCCAGGAAAAGTTAGGGATCATAGCGTACGACTATGTCCTGTCATCTCGTCACTTGCCTACCAGAAGAAGATTTGTCAATCGGCAGTCATCAAGCACCTCCACAGGTATCTTTCTCCCGTAGAAACTGGGGCAATAAGAATTGTCCGAACTGTACAAGCTGCTCTGTCCTCCAGGTACTGTTGGCTCCTAAATTCGACACCCTTGTTTTTATTAATGTAAGCCATTAAAGCTGAAGGATGGTTTCGACCAACTGGTTCTGTCGAAGTGCTCGTCAGAAGAGGGCAATGTACTTAGAGAATTTCTTCTAAGGAGGAATCTTGTTGCCTTCGACGTCGAAGGTGCTTCTCGACGAAGTTGTTCGATTGCTCAGAGTGGAACGGTTTGAGATTCAAACGTTTGGAGGGAAAACGGTTCCCAGCGGTTACCAAGTGCAACGTGCCAAGATCTGGAGCGTCGAACGCTGTGAACGTGCCAAGTGGAGTCATCTCGAAGCACCGTAACTGCCCGACGGTTACTTGGGATGTGTTTAGTATAAATATTAGTAGTTCACGCAGTTTTTCGCGTGTGTTCACAATTATATACAAGTCACTCATATAGATTCGAGTACCCAGCGTGAGAGAAAGAATTGTTGAGAATGTATGTGTGAAACACCACTTTAATTAATCAAAGTCATTTATTTTCCAGAACTTTATTGCTTCTCCTTTACTTTTCCAGTCGAAGCCTTTCATTTCAAGCCTTTCTTTATTCTATCAAGTTTTCTTCTTCATGCAATTTACATAAAGCTTCTTTATTTTCTTGTCATTTAACCATTATCAAACTTAGTCAAAACCCCAAAATCAACCATGTCTTAGGATCAATCTGATCGATCCTGCGAGTCACCAAATAAGTAACCTTTTGGAAGATCAGCGGTTGTTTACCAATTCCCACGGTAAACAAATTGGCACGCCCAGTGGGACTGTGTGTTGATTTTGAAGTTTAACCTTTTTACACAGAGTATCATCTTTTTCGAGAAGTATTGCATGTTATTGAGAAGTGGTAGAATATACACTAACAATACCAATACTGCCAGAAGAAGAGAAGCGATGGCGAATCCGCCAAACAATAACGAAATCCCACAAACGAGTGTGAGAACAACGGTTATCCCAACCGTAAGTGAAGCGATAACCGCTGGTTCAACACCAGCGGTAACGGTCACAACAACGGGGCCATTACCTCCGTTCACAGGCCCCAGAGTGCCTTTAGGAACTCCCCCACCAAGGGGAAATCTAGGCACCAAGCCTTATGTTCCCCCAGGATTTATGACAGGCGGTCAAAACCGAGAACCACTCTATGGCATGCCAACTTCTGAATTGGCTAGCCTGACGAACGCTGCGTCCACTTTTTCAGACCCTTTAGTGAGTGCCTCTTCACCGCTCCAAGGTTCTGGAGTAGGTATGGCGAACAGAAATAGGACCCAACTCTTAGGAGGAACGTCCCAAGTAGCACATGGCCTTACAAATGCCTCGACAGCAGTCTTGAGGCAACAAATGGACGAAAGCAACCATGATATGGTTCAAATGTTGGCACAAACTTTAAGTACAGTGCTGAATCCTCTAATACAAAACACCACCCAATCGAATCAGTAGATGACAGCGCAAATGACGCGTTTGGCTGATTTCTTTGGAGTACCCCAACCTATTCGACAGCCCCAAAGGGCGCAAATAAGGGGAAACCAAGGTATACTCTTAGAGGAAGAAACCACTATCAACCAAGTCCAGCAGCCTGTCGAAGAAAACCTTAGGGCACGATTGGAACAGCCTGTCGAAGAACCTAGGGTTATAGCCCCAGAGGTAAGGTTAGTTAACAGAAACCAAAATGATGACGAAGTAGTTCAGCATATCCAATACCAGAATATGGGTTTGGAAAATAATCTGGCAGCCATGATCGAAAGAATCATGACGCAGAATGGGATGAACATGGGCTTTCGTAGGCCCAACTTCACATCCCCACTGTCAGAATACGTGTTACAAACAGACTTACCTCCTAGATGTAAAGTCCCTAAGTTCACTAAATTCTCTGGGGACACGACAGAATCTACTGTCGAACATGTGGCGAGATACTTGATCGAAGCAGGAGATATTTCAAACAACGAAAACCTGAGGATTAAGTACTTCCCAAGTTCTTTAACAAAGAACGCTTTTACTTGGTTTACAACTCTTCCCCCCAATTCGATCCATCATTGGACCCAGTTGGAGAGATTGTTCCATGAGCAATTCTACATGGGACAAACCAAGATAAGCCTGAAAGAATTGGCCAGTGTAAAGAGACGTTTCACTGAACCTATAGACGAATATCTAAATAGGTTTAGGTTGCTCAAAGCAAGATGCTTTACGCAAGTGCCAGAACATGAGTTAGTCGAAATAGCCGCAGGCGGTTTAGATTATTCCATTAGGAAGAAGTTAGACACTCAATACCTGAGAGACATGGCCCAATTGGCCGATAGAGTTCGACAGGTAGAACGCCTCAAAGCTGAGAAAGCCAAGGCAACGAAAACTCATAAAAGAGAGAGGATAGCGTATGTCGAGATGGATGACGAAGATCCAGAAACCTTCGACAAAACTATAACCGTCGAAGAAGGCGAGGTCGATTTAGCGGAACTAAAACAAGGGCCACCATACTCTTGCAAACTGTTAGTCCCCTCAAGTGGAAAAAATCCCACTGGTCCAGAAAGGACCAACGATGGGTTCCCCAAAAAGACTTATAGTTTTGATATTACAAAATGTGATGAAATCTTTGACTTGCTTGTAAAAGATGGCCAAATGATAGTACCCCCAGGGGTAAAAGTGCCTCCTCTTGATCAAAGAAAGAAGAGAGGCTTTTGTAAATATCATAATTTTCTGGGCCATAAAACGTCTCAATGTTTTCTTTTCAGGAATCTTGTGCAAGACGCTATCGAAGAAGGGAGGTTGAAGTTTGCTGACAAGACCCCCATGATTGTGGACTCTAACCCGTTGTAGGCTGAAGCCCATTATGCTGAACCTTCATAGGTGAACATGATCGAGGCATCCAGAAGCCAGTCGAAGAGGCCAGGAATCACAATGGTCGAAGTCTCAAAGGACCATGTCAACATGCCAATCTTCGGCAGTTTTTCTGGGAATCTATCCAGAAAGACAATTGAAGCGGTCCAAAAGGCGGTCGAAAGCCCAAAGCTGGAGACAGTTGGAGCCCAAAAACCTGGAACAAAACCCAGTTCTCACTTGGCTGCAGTTCAAGGCCAGACAGAGGACTTGGAGATTCAGATGAAGCAGTTGACTCTTGCCAACAAAGACACCATGAATGTCAACATGGTCGAAGTCTCTAAACCAAAAGCATCAGAGGAGGCCATGAGGCAAGAACAAGCCAACAAAACTGCTTTCCCTCGGGAAAATGAAAATCTGGAAGATTTCCTGCAAAGATGCCAGAAATAGAAGTCAGAAGTGATGTTGTGTCCTCGATGCAGTTTAATCTTCGACAAAAAAGCTGCTGAACATATTCAAGGTGTAAGAGCAGCAAATAGAAAAAGGGAGAGTGTTGATACTCGACATGACCCCAGAAGAGCCTCCCAAAGGGGTTCAAATCAAGAAAAGAGGCCACTGACTTTCAGGCCTCCAACTAATGTGCCAGTTGATACGTGGTACAAAACATCTGGTCGAAAGAGGCCAAGTGAGGAAAGATGGCACTCCTTCGAAGTGCCAAGAGGTTCATCTTTTATACATAAGAAAGAGCCTCAGGTTGCTACCCCTAAAGTGACCCAGGTGTCAAGCAACTACAAAGGGAAAAATCCCATGTCTCGATCTCAATGGAGGAGATACCAGAGGCGACGAAAAGCTGAGAGGGAAGCTGCTAATGAACCAAAGGCAGAAACCAGTTCAAATGTTCCTCAGAGAAAGCAGAGGAAGCCTCTGGAGAGACAACCAGTAACCAATAGGCTAGTCTGGCCTAATCAGGGTGAAGTCGATAACGAGGATGGCTCTGAGTCTGATGACACTTTAGATATCATGGTGAATATAGTCTCAGTTTTGCCAAGAGAGTTCAACCGCCAGGTGGAGGTCGAAACAAGCGATTTGGAAGTGGAGCAAGAAATGGCCAAGCATAGGCCAGTGTGCTATTTCGTCATGGATAATGGCGCTACTGAAGAGCAGAATGGGTTCTTCGAACCTCCTATAGAGGCGATGAAAAATCACCTTAAGCCTTTATTTATAAGGGCTAAACTTGAAGAAACCACAGTAAATAAGATCTTGGTAGATTGTGGGGCAACCATCAACATCATCCCTCACTTTATGCTAAGAAAAATAGGCAAAAGTGATGAGAACATCAAGCCTCACAACATGGTCCTGTCGAATTATGAAGGCGGCATAGGGACCACTATGGGTGTGATCCAACTGGACATCAAGGTGGGATCTATCCTTCGACCAACTATGTTTATGGTCATATCGGCCAAACCTAACTATAATCTTTTGTTGGGCCGTGAATGGATTCATGGTGTTGGAGCTGTACCATCATCAATGCACCAGAGGTTGCTACTATGGCGTCCTGATGGAATGGTCGAAAACATAAAAGCGGATCAAAGCTATTACCTGGTCAAAGTAAATCACCTAGGGCTGGCAGACTTCGACAAGAACTTGGCTCACATTGGGCCATGCCCAACACCTGACTTCGACTTGGCGCCAGCGCCAAATACTTTTTGTTCCCTATACCTGCACCCTGAGCATGGTTTTCAATGGGACAGAGAAGACTTGTCCCACATTGACTTTAGTGGGTTAACTGATATCCAACCAACTGGTTGGGGAAGTGAATTCAGTGACAATGACTGAGTCACAATCTTTGCAGCGAATTTCGGCTTACGTAGCCGAAACAAAGATGATAACGGCTCTCGAAGCCGAAGTAAAATATATGGCCACACAGGCCAACGATCAAGAGTTACCTTCTGCAGGTCCTGTAAAGGACTTCGATCCAGAACCTCCTGATATCATGCCAGAAGGGATGCAGGAACAAAGGCTCGACGCCATCTACGAAGATGAGCCTTAGGGCTTCGAAAAGGACCCCTTAGCGAATAACATCAAGATGCTAGCGCAGGATCCTTTAGAAGAAATCAATTTGGGCGAAGGGTTAGAGAAAAAGCCAACTTACATAAGCGCAAAAATTGACCCAGAACTCAGGTTGGAAGTAATCCATTTGTTAAAAGAGTTCAAGGACTGTTTTGCATGGGATTACGACGAGATGCCTGGTCTCGACAGAGGATTGGTGGAACTTCAGTTGCCAATCAAACCTGGGAAGAAGCCAATCAAGCAAAGTCCAAGACGCTTCGCTCCAGAAATTCTGTCGAAGATCAAAACGGAAGTCGAAAGACTGCTGAAGTGAAAATTCATACGCGTTACGAGGTATGTCGAATGGATTGCAAACATTGTGCCAGTGATTAAGAAAAATGGTACATTGAGGGTGTGCATAGATTTCAGAGATTTGAATGCTGCTACACCCAAAGATGAATATCCTATGCCTGTGGCGGAAATGCTAGTCGATTCTTCCGCTGGCTACGAGTACCTGAGTATGCTCGACGGTTATTCAGGATATAATCAAATATTCATTGCTGAAGAAGATGTGTCGAAAAAATATTTTCGATGCCCCGGGGCTTTAGGCACTTACGAATGGGTAGTGATGCCTTTTGGCCTAAAGAACGCTGCGGCAACATATCAGCGAGCGATGAATTCCATCTTCCATGATTTTATTAACACCTTTATGCAAGTATATATTGATGACATTGTTATAAAATCTGTTTCCAGGAAGAACCATATAGACCACCTTCGACAATCATTCGAAAGAATGAGAGAACATGGTCTGAAGATGAACCCTTTGAAGTGTGCATTCTGTGTAAAAGCTGGAGATTTCTTGGGCTTCGTCGTCCACAAGAAAGGAATCGAAATCAACCAGAACAAGACGAAGGCAATTCTGGAAGCGAAAGCGCCAGCGAACAAAAAGGAATTGCAATCTCTGCTGGGCAAGATAAATTTCCTGAGGAGATTCATATCTAACCTAAGTGGGAAAGCTCAAGCCTTTTCACCCTTACTTCGATTGAACAAAGAGGGATTCGAATGGGGGCAAGAGCAACAAGAAGCCTTCGACAAAATCAAAGGGTACCTCACAAAGCCACCTATTTTGGTGCCTCCTTGTAGCAACGGGAGTATGAGATTGTACATAGCTGCATCTGACAAAACTTTGGGAAGCATGTTAGCCCAAGAAGATGAAAATGGAGTCGAAAGACCCATTTACTATCTTAGTAGAGTTTTGAACGATGCAGAAACTAGATATAGCGAAGTTGAAAAATTGTGTCTATGTATGTATTTCTCTTGTACAAAGCTCAAACAATATATAAAACCAATTGATGTGTATGTTTCGTCTCATTTTGATGTTTTCAAGTACATGTTGTCGAAACCCATCCTGCACAGTCGAATTGGCAAGTGGGCGCTAGCATTAACTGAATACTCCTTGACCTTTATGCCTCTTAAGGCAGTGAAAGGGCAAGTGGTGGCAGACTTTATAGTCGACCACTCAATTCAAGTTGAGAGTATTAATTATGTGGAGATAGAGCCTTGGAAATTCTACTTCGATGGTTCCAGCCATAAAGATGGAACAGGAGTAGGAGTCTTGATTATTTCTCCAGAAAAAATTCCAACAACATTCAAGTACAAGATATCAGGATCTTGTTCGAACAATGAGGCTGAGTATGAAGCTCTAATTACTGGCCTTGAGATATTGTTGGAATTGGGGGCAACTCGAGTCGAAATAATGGGAGACTCTGAGTTAGTCATTAAGCAAGTCACAAAAGAATATAAATGCATAAGAGAAAATCTCATTATGTACTTTGTGATAGCAAATCGTTTATTGAAAAAATTTGAAATGGTCAACATTCGACACATACCCAGGTTGGAAAATCAAATAGCCAACGATTTGGCACAAATTGCATCTGGGTACAAAATTTCAAAAACGAGATTGCAAAGAGCAATCGAAGTTCGGGAGAAAATAAAAGCAACTTGTCTGTCACCAACAGACTTGGAATCGACAAGACTAGGGTATGCTGATCAAAGGAACTTCGAAATTTCGTTCATAGACAATTTGTCAGAGCAAGATTGGAGGAAACCCATTCTGGATTATCTACAAAATCCAGCAGCTTCGACAAAATGAAAAACAAAATATAGGGCGTTGAGTTACGTACTCATGGGTAATGAGTTATTTAAAAAGACGCCTGAAGGGGTGTTGCTAAAGTGTTTAAGTGAAACTGAAGCATACATAGCCCTTTCGACTACGCACGCTGGAGCATGTGGGGCTTACCAAGTAGGCCATAAGATGAAATGGTTGTTGTTTCGACAAGGACTGTACTGGCCCACCATGTTGAAAGATTGTGTCGAGTTCGCCAAGGGTTGCCAAGAATGTCAAGTCCATACAGGCATCCAGCATGTACCAGCAAGCGAACTTCAGTCGATAGTGAAACCTTGGCCCTTTAGAGGATGGGTGTTGGACCTTATTGGAGAGATTCGACCAGCATCATCAAAGAGCCAGAAGTATATATTGGTAGGCATTGATTATTTTACTAAGTGGATCGAAGCTATTCCTTTAGTCAATGTAGACCAAGAAAATGTCATTGAATTTATTCAAAAGAACATTATCTTTAGATTTGGAATCCCTGAAACTATAACTACTGATCAAGGATCAGTTTTCACCGGTCGAAAGATGCGGGAATTCGCTCAAGAAACGGGCTTTAAACTCCTAACATCAACGCCTTATTATGCACAGGAAAACGGTCAAGTCGAAGCAGCGAATAAAATAGTGATTGTCTTGATAAAAAAGCATGTTGGGAAGAAGCCAAAAAAATTGGCATAAGACGTTAGACCAGATCTTGTGGGCCTGTCGAACGTCCCCAAAAGAAGCCATAGGTACAACACCATATAGGCTAACTTTTGGTCATGACGCAGTGTTGCCAGTGGAAATTTGTCTTCAATCCGCAAGGGTTCAGAGACACCATGATATCCCCTCTGAAGTTTATTGGGATATGATGTTAGATGAACTAGTAGATTTAGACGAAGAAAGACTGCGCGCTCTCGACTTACTAAGGCTTTAGAAGAAAAGAGTGGAAGACTCTTACAATAAAAAAGTGAAACCTAAGGCATTCTCGCCTGGAGAATTAGTTTGGAAGGTGATTCTTCCCATGGATCGAAAGGATCGAAGCATGGGAAAATGGTCACCCAAATGGGAAGGACCATTCAGAATTATCCAAACTTTTTCTGGTGGAGCCCATGAAGTCGAAGAGTTAGGTGAAGATAAAAGACTCTTGAGAGTAAATGGCAAATATTTGAAAAAGTATAAACCTATGCTCCAAGAGATCAAAATAAATAGCAAGTAATGACTAAATTAACCATAAATAAGCCAAAATGGAAAATTTTATAAATTAGCCAAAATGGCGACATTGTCAAATACATATTACAATACATGGTTAAAGGGTTGAGTCAATCAGAAGGGGATAGAATCTTTGAGTCGAAGGTACTTGGCATGCTGCAACTCCAGTCTTTTGTTGCACAAGGCATTCGCCTGGGCAAGCTTGGAAATTTGGTCATCGAAGGCTTGGGCTTTCTCAGCAAACTCTAGGCCTCGCGTAACTTCAGCTTGACTCTCGGTGTCTGAAACAGTCGAGAGAAGCTCCTCCTTGCGCTTATTATTGGCATTCATCTTGGCCTCCAGCTCTTCGATTTGCGCCTTTATGGAGGCATTGTCTCGATCTATGGCATCAATTTCTTCTTGCTTAGATGCCTTTTGCTTCGACAACTCTGCAATTCGAGAAGTCGTCTCTGCTACAGCAGTCCAGGCAGAAGAACTTTTGCCATGTAACGCTTCGAGCTGGTTGTTGAAGCTCCTCTGTCGTTGATAGTCTGCTGAGACTTGATCAATAATAGAGTATAACTCCATGATAAAGCGCGAAACCTCTGGAGTCACAGCGAGCAAGTCGACTGCATTCAAAACAGCTCCCAAACACGACGGAGCAGTAGGGTCCCCCTCCAAAGCTTTCATCAAATCTTTCTTGAAGAACTGAGCCTTGACCTTCGTCAAAGCCTCATCGAGAGGAGAAGTCTCAGTGGACTTCCCCGACTGAGTAGAAGCCTCCTGACTAATATCAGACAAACTTCCATTGCTCTCGATAATGGCATTCAGATAGCCAATGGGATCAGTTTGCTTCAAGAGTGCTAAGTCTTCTTTGGACTTATGCTTTGTTGAGGTGGTAACCTTTACAGCAGCGTTGTCTTGGGGTTGAAGCTGTTGAGCAGCGTCTGCATCGACATGACTATCTTCGACCTGAAGTTCAGCAGTACCAGCATCAGCATGATCCCCTTCGTCATGTTGTTCCTCCGACAGATCGACCACTTGAATCTCCTTTGGCTGTTGTTCTTCTATTTCAGCATTGGCTTCATCGTTCGCCAAATCCTTCTCTTGTGGCCTACTGAGTTCAGCAGAGTCTAGTGTTTCAGAAGTCTTTGGTGCTGAACTTTCAGTGGTTTCCTGAAAATAGAAGAGGAAGAGTCTTCTAGTTTAGAAAGAGACACAATCGAACGTGAGTATCGACACCTGAGTTAAAAATGGTCAGAGAAACTACCTGCAGAGGAACTTCAGCCCCAGGGCTGGAATTGTCACTTTCGACGGGTTTATTGAGCAAAACATTTAGCTCCTCCTCCGTTGGCTCTTCGATAATCACTGGAGGTGGACTGGGTTTTCTCCCTGCAACCTTTATTCTAATTGTGGGTCGAGTCTCAGGAGGAGGAACATCTTTCTTCAATTTTCTCCGTTTTAGAGGAGCGGGGGGAGAGTCGTCTTCTTCGTCACTCCCAGATTCGACTGTCAGTGCAGGTCGTTTCTTGGGTGAAGGTGCCAAAAAACCAATTGGAGTTCGATTTAGAACGCTACGTCGAAAGTCAGAATGTTAAAACCAGAAGAAAGTAATAAAAGTATGATTACCGGCGCTGAAGGTTTTTTCGAAGGACCTTCCCCCTGATGGCTTGTTATGGTTTTCGCCGGTGCTGGAGGTTTTGTCAAGGGGCCTCCTCCCTAATGGCCTTCTGCAGCTTTCTTGGCTGCAGGCTTTCGAACAACTGAAAGAAGACAAGTTATAATTAATAGGCTACCAGTCGAAATGGAAAGACAAAATAATTTGGAGAGCGAACTTACATTTCTTTATTTTGTCCAAGACTAGAACGAAAGACTTCTGAAGTTCATCCACAAAGTCTTTTTCATTGAAGAACTCTTCAGCATAGTAACTCCTCCACCAGTCTTCGAAGGATGGTGAGCAGAGGAAGTTAAGTTGATAATCGAACAGTGAAAGTACTGTTCGACCTGCATACCTGCCAATATGCTTGGTGGCAGCATCTTCAGTATAGTCATTGCAAAAATATAACATGGATTTCTCCCTAGGAAAAATAGGAGAAGGAAGTGATTGAATGATACCAAACTGGCGAGAGACCAAGTTTGGTTGATACGCGATCAAGCTCAAGTGAGTCTTGGAGCTTTTAAAGCGCAGTGGTATTATTCTAGGTGTGAGAAATGCTTCCCACATTATTGTGTGTTCTTCGACCTGAGGGTCACCTGACGACTTGGGATGGGGCCTGGTGAACCATTCGGGACCAACCTTTCGTCGAGCAAAGGGAGCCATGGTCGAAGCAAATTCTTTTCTTCTTGCAAACATCAAGACGAAGTTTGCAAAAGTCTGTTGAAGCTCCAGCCCATCTTCAGTCGGGGTCAGTAGAGCTAATCTGGTGCCTTCGATACGCCTATTTTCTATCTCAGGAGCTTGCTCATTTATTTGAGTCTTCTGAGGTAAGAAAGACTCGAAAATGGCATTGAGCCACAACTGAAGTAGCCAAAAAGGTCCTGCAAGTAATAGACTGGCTCTATTCTCGATGATCTTCAACAGAGTAGCTTCGCTGCTGATCGACTCGTACAGATTCACCAAGATTAATTCTGCCAAACAAGTATTTTGGCCATGGTGGAGTTGGGTGGCGAGGGTGACCATCTTCTTTGTCACATGTAAAGACTTTGTGCAGAACACAAAGCGTGACAGCCATAGGGCTAGAAACGCGATATGCTCTACATCCGTCACAGTGGCTGTCGACTTATCATGGTAATGGTTGATATAGGTGGTATAGGTGGGTTTCGTAGCTGAGAATCCAATCTGATCCTCCGACATTTCCTCTGGGTCGAAATAATCCCCAGTGGGTCGAAGGCCAGTGATGGCAGCCACGTCGAAAAGCGTGGGTGTTAGCATTCCACAAGGAAGGTGGAAAGTGAAATGAGTGTAATCCCAGAAAAGCAAGGAGGCTATCAGCATCTCAGGGGAGTAGTTGAGACCCGTCTTCGACAGCATAACTAGGTCGTATATCCCCAAGTCCTTCCAGATCGAAGCCTGGCTTTTTTCCATTTTTTTCTAGCCAAGCACTGTAGTCAGGAGTGAGGCTAGGGCTAGACCTGAAAGCCCTAACACCCCTATTGAAGAAGCGAAGATCTATCTTCTCCTTAGCGGGATCTTCGTTGTCCTCTGCATCTTTTTTAGAGCACCCAACAGGTTTGAGCTTTTCAAGCACTGGAAAGAAGCTTTTGATCTTCATGGCTTCATCGATGCATGGGGACAACGGGCCAGACATAGCGAAGATTTGGTTGGAGTATCCAACCGGAATCATTAGTTGGTGTGAATAAGCTTCACGCTCAGCAGTTGCTAGGGGTTCAGGAACCCTTCGTTGGCCTGTAGGGGTAACTATGGGGACAGTTGAGAAGATCTTGGGTTTAGCATTTCTGGGAGGGATGTTGGAACTAGGAGCGTTGGAGGAACCTGAGGCCATTGTTGAGTTAGGGTTGAAGATGAAGTGAAGAACAAGGTGTTGGCAAGTTTGCAGAGATTTTGCGTTCAACAAGGAAGTTTGAATGCAGAATAGCGTGAAAAAGTCCCACAATGGGTACTTAGCGCTATTTATAGTGGTTGGGAAATCCCCAAATTCGAGGACATTTAATGTTGCAGAAGATAGTGGGACACGTGGCGTTCCCCCGTTGATATAGCCGTTATGCAGAAATGAAAAGGTGCAGCGTGCGCCCTCGTTTTTGGGAAATTGTCATGATGACAATTTGTGAAAAGACATTGGGCACGCTAAACGCCGTACTGAGGTGACGTCTTAGGTACGAATGAAATGATGGATTTTTCTTGGGATTGTCAGTGGTTGGTAGAAGACAAAAAGTGCGCAGGTTAATTTGTGGCTAAGGTTGAAAGACAGGTGTCGAATGGAATCTCAAAGAATGCCTTTTTCTTTTCAGCGTCGAAATAAGGCATTCTTGGGGGGCAATTTGTTGGCTCCTAAATTCGACACCCTTGTTTTTATTAATGTAAGCCATTAAAGCTGAAGGATGGTTTCGACCAGCTGGTTCTGTCGAAGTGCTCGTCAGAAGAGGGCAATGTACTTAGAGAATTTCTTCTAAGGAGGAATCTTGTTGCCTTCGACGTCGAAGGTGCTTCTCGATGAAGTTGTTCGATTGCTCAGAGTGGAACGGTTTGAGATTCAAACGTTTGGAGGGAAAACGGTTCCCACCGGTTACCAAGTGCAACGTGCCAAGATCTGGAGCGTCGAACACTGTGAACGTGCCAAGTGGAGTCATCTCGAAGCAGCGTAACTGCCCGACGGTTACTTGGGATGTGTTTAGTATAAATATTAGTAGTTCACGCAGTTTTTCGCGTGTGTTCACAATTATATACAAGTCACTCATATAGATTCGAGTACCCAGCGTGAGAGAAAGAATTGTTGAGAATGTATGTGTGAAACACCACTTTAATTAATCAAAGTCATTTATTTTCCAGAACTTTATTGCTTCTCCTTTACTTTTCCAGTCGAAGCCTTTCATTTCAAGCCTTTCTTTATTCTATCAAGTTTTCTTCTTCATGCAATTTACATAAAGCTTCTTTATTTTCTTGTCATTTAACCATTATCAAACTTAGTCAAAACCCCAAAATCAACCATGTCTTAGGATCAATCTGATCGATCCTGCGAGTTACCAAATAAGTAACCTTTTGGAAGATCAGCGGTTGTTTACCAATTCCCACGGTAAACAGGTACAAGGTAGATTTAGTTGAAGAGCATGACCGAGATACCTTCACTCCCCTCTGAGACCTGCAATCATGGACGAATCAGCAATACTCTCCCCCAAACAGAGTTGGTCTCCCATCAGCCCCAAAAAGGCACAGTATCCCTAGCAAATCAGCAGCACTCTCCCCAAGCAGAGTTAGGCTACTGTCAGCCCTAAGGAAGTTGGGTATCCCCATGAAGATCTCAATATTCTCCAACAGAGTATGTAGATGTTCCTCAGCAAGCATCCCCGGCAGCCTTAGTATAAGATGGTTCCCCGGCGGAATACCAGACACCCAAGTGGAGCCACTTCCCCTGTACAGTCCAAAGATTCCCCAGTAGATTCTGGAAGCTTATCCCCAGTAGATTCTGGAAGCTTATCCCCAGGAGATTCTGGAAGCTTATCACCTGCAGAGTACGTGCATCTCTCCCCGACCATATTCAGAGGTTGTTCCCCACCAGAGCCTAACTGGGATATCCTCAGCTAATTACAACGGAAAGATCGTCCTCGGCGAAGTTCTTCCTATCCCCAGCGGAGTTCATTAAATTCCTCAACAAAACTTATCAACAGGAATCCCCAGCGGAGTTATCATCAAAATCTCAGCGAAGTATCTCTTCCCACAGAGTAATCTCCTCAACAAGTTTATTCCCCGATGGAGTCATCTTCTCTTACCGGTTTATTCTTGCAACCATCATCCCCAGCGGAAATGAAGAACTCTACTCTTCAGCATCAGCCCAGGATTCAACAAACTCCTGGCATTCGTCAAGGATTTATTTTCCCAGACGAAAATATATTCATAAACATCACATCTTCGTACCTTATGGCATGCATACGCATCATATGAAACTATCTCATTTTGAGCATCATGCATTCCATACATCATGACATTGCATACAACTGATGTTTTGACTTTTCAGGAAAAAAGTCAATCCAAAGATGATTACTATCACCTGTCGCAATTCCAGATTCGATACCTGTATCCACACAGGGCATATTTGTAGATGACTTATGCCAGATTCGATACTTGTATCCAGCCAGGGCATATCTGTGATCAATCCCGTCGTTATAGACACTCGTCGTTATAGACAATCATCGTTATAGACACTCGTCGTCATAGACACCCGTCGTTATAGACACCCATCGTCATAGACACTCGTCGCTATAGACACCCGTCGTTATAGACACTCGTCGTTATAGACACTCGTCGTTATAGACACCCGTCGTCATAGACACTCGTCGTTATAGACACCCGTCGTTATAGACACTCGTCGTTATAGACACTCGTCATTATAGACACTCGTCATTATAGACACTCATCGTTATAGACATCCGTCGTTATAGACACTCGTCATTATAGACACTCGTCATCATAGACACCCGTTGTCATAGACACCCGTCGTCATAGACACCCGTCGTTATAGACACCCGTCGTCATAGACACCCGTCGTTATAGACATCCGTCGTCATAGACATCCGTCGTCATAGACACTCATCGTCATAGACACCCGTCGTTATAGACACCCGTCGTTATAGACACCCGTCGTTATAGAAACCCGTCGTTATAGACACCCATCGTTATAGACACTCGTCGTTATAGACACCCGTCGTAATAGACACTCGTCGTTATAGACACCCGTCGTTATAGACACCCGTCGTTATAGACACCCGTCGTCATAGACACTCGTCGTTATAGACACCCGTCGTTATAGACACCCGTCGTTATAGACACCCATCGTCATAGACACCCGTCGTTATAGACACCCGTCGTTATAGACACCCGTCGTTATAGACACTCGTCGTTATAGACACCCGTCGTAATAGACACTCGTCGTTATAGACACTCGTCGTTATAGACACCCGTCGTTATAGACACCTGTCGTCATAGACACTCGTCGTTATAGACACCCGTCGTTATAGACACCCGTCGTCATAGACTCCCGTCGTTATAGACACTCGTCATTATAGACATTCGTCGTTAAAGACAACCCGTCCTTGAAGACAACCCATTAAAAGAGACAACTCGTCAAAGAAGACGAAACCTCCCCGGGTTCAGTTAAATCAATTCCTGAAGGCTTTTTCTGAGATAACATGTCAGTAGAGACAACCCATCCAGAGTTTGAAGTTCCGGATTCGATTCCTGTATCTAGCCAGGGCACGTCCGTGAGCGATTGTTTGTAGATTCGATACCTGTATCTAGCCAGGGCATATCTGCATGAAGATATTGAATATCAACACATGTAACAGGCCAGGAAATTATCTTTCTTTCTCAGGTACGCAAGTTCTCGCTAAGGAATCTCTTACGCGATCGAAAGTCTCCAGATGGCATCTATAAGCCCATCCACCTACATTACAGTTCCAAATGGCATCTATAAGCCCATTCCCGACAAGGTTCTGTCACATCCCCAGATGGCATCTATAAGCCCATCCTCCTATCCATCATCTCTCCAAATGGCATCGGTAAGCCCATTCCCGACATTACATTACTGATACTACACCATGCGAGTTCAAATTTATGGGCACTCTAGTGTTCAATTATCTTCCACCTTCGGATCACGAAAGGCTTGAAAGCCAATCTATATCCTCAGGTCTAAGAAAATTGAACAGGGGCAACTGTTGTACCCCAAAATTTGCCCTCCCATATTCCTCAAGATTTCTCAAAGGTTGCACAGTCAAATCACCTCCTAAGGCAGTCAAGTCGAAATTAGGGTTTTGTGTTGCATCAAGGTCCTTACATCCAAATGACCTCAAGTGCTCCTTAATGTCCTAACTTATGCTCAAATTCAGGTTCGGCTCAAGAGTCAATTCTTTAAAGAAGGTATCCGACTGTGTGAGTTTTCTCGAAGAAATATGGTGAAAAAAGTGTGCTGAAAGTGCAGTTTTTACGCGCTAAAAAATTCATAACTTGAAGATCATGGCTCGTTTTGAACCCGTTCCGGTGGCCAAAATTCCATCTTGACGTCATCTATGTTTTCATCTCTCACGGCTGGGAGCCAATTTCAATCAGAAAGTCTTCAAAAATGAGATTTATCAAGTATTTTCATACAGAAAATTTGTGACAGAAGTTTATTTGCGTCATGTTCAGAAAATCATAACTTGGTCGATTTTCATCGTATCGAGCGGGTTCCGGCGCCAAAATTTCACAAATTGAGTTGGCTACATTTTCACAGAAGGTATTGAGTTCAAACGGTATTCAAAAGGCATTCGTTTTTGCTCAGAGCGCATGACACGCCAAAAATCCCGAATGCTGAATAATATTTCATCTGGGCCGAAACTTCGAAAATTCATAACTCGGTCAATTTTTATCGGATTGGGCTCATATTTTTACACAAGGTCACTGACTCAGAGATCTACAACTTCTCTTCAAAAGTCGAGACCAAATTATGCACCGATCAATACCAGTTTTTTATTGAAGAACGTGTCAGAGTCGACACTAGAGCCCAAAATAAGTTTGTCTGAGCTGAAACTTCAAAAATTCATAACTAATTCACCGTTTATCCGATTGAGCCGATTTTCGGACAGGAGTTAGTTATCGATGTCGGCTACATATTGTTTTCACATTTCAACTTCAAAAATTGCACTTAAGTCCCTGCGATTTAGCCTGGAAAGTGACGAACTCAAGTGAACATTGGAGGCCCAATTGCACATTCAAAGCCCACTTTCTTCCACTTGATTCAGCCTTGTCATACCACACACATGTCCCATGATTAATTTCAAGATCAAACATTTATTTTTCTATTTTATTTAATTTTTATTGATTTAATTCATTTTAAATCCATAATAATTCAAATAAAATCTAAAAATCAATGGAATTGTATCTTTTGGATTTGAATAGCTTTCATGCATCATGGGCCAACTCACAAACTCATGCTAGGGCTATGTTGTACACAAAGTCTTGGTTTTTGCTTAAAAAAAGGAAAGTTTGTTAAGGATGGAAAACCTAAACCTAATTCTCTCATGTGCATGGATCAAGGCCCAACTGATGACCTAATTCTATTCCTTTACATGTGCTGAGTCTAACCCTAATGCTAAAAAAGTGCAAAAGAGGCTACAAAGCCATAACCAAAAATTCAAAAAAGAAAGAAAAAGAGGGAAAACTGAAATCAACATTCAAGCACAATTCAAAGCCTCAGAGTGATTCAAACACATTGCTGATATTCCCAGGAACCTATTGCAATCCAAAACAAGCCTCAAAGCTCAAGAACACGGCTAAACAAAATCACGGTTTGCTTCTTCTTTTTCAGAATCGAAACTCGAGTTTTATGCATCATTAACATGTTATGATTATTGCTTTGCATTGCTAACATCATTCTGAAGCTAATGGTACAGCTTAATTATTAATATTATTAACTAATAAATTAATATTTTTAATAAAATTCATAAAAAAAAATGTAAATACTTTCATTAATTATTATTATAATTTATTAATTATTATTTTTGTAAATAGAATGTAAATTAATTTAATTAGTTAAATTAGATTAACTTTAATTTTTTTTACAATAAATAAAATAAACTTAGAATTAGGTTTCATTAACTTTTAATTTTAATTCCTTTTTCTTTTTATTTTCATTAAAAACACAAAAAACATTTTTCTTGTAAATAATTAAATAATTAATTAGCATTAGGTTTAATTTTAATTAATTGCAAAAAAAGGACAAACCACAATTTCTTTATTTCTCAAAAGGGTCAAAAACCCTAAGGACGTCCTGATTAAATTTCTACTCGCGCGTTATTATTTATTTTTGATTATTTATGTATCTGCTCAAAGGATGTAATAGTTAATTAGGATTTACCGCTTTATTTACCTTTCCGTACTTATTTATCAAACGGGTTTTTGTCTTTTGGCGATGTATAGACCCGCGCCTTGTAATAGCATAGATTCAAATTTCCGCAATTTATTTTCTGCACTCTTAACTGTTAATATGCATGTAAGAATGAATGCCAAATAAAATCAATCCGTAGCTCACGAATAACATGTACAAGACAAACATTAACATGAAACAACACACATGCACATGCCACTCCTAGGGTACGCCTCACTGGTTGCCTCGAACGTGGTCGTCAAGTATAGGGTGTTTTAGAGGTCGCCCTCCTGTCTAAGATCCAGTTGCCTCAAAACGGTTGCCTCAGATAAAAAGGATCTAGGACATTAGGGTTACTTCTAAGGTGTCCTACTATTGCTTCGGTGACCACATTGTCCCTTATAATCGAATTGACCCGAATACCTCCAACGACGGTGCTACCTACTTCTCAATAGTGGGATAGTACTGTCTAAAGGACTCTTACACAGCCTAATTCCTTAGAGTAGGTAGATTCTCGTGGGTACTTGCTCTTTTCAAAACAAACAAAACAATTTTTCACACTGACACTTTCAAAAAGTTTTCAAACAAAATTTTTCATACACTCTTGAGGACAGATACAAGAGTTACTTAGAAATTTTTCAAACGAAACTTTTTCTAAAACCCACATACACTTGAAAAGAAAACAAATTTTGAAAACATAAGAGAAAGTACCTAAGAGCCCGTGGATAACCACGGATAGAAAGGGTGCTAACACCTTCCCTTTCTATAAATCTACCTCCCGAACCGAGAGACATCTCGAATAAGGAATTTTGTTGTGCTTTTGTCCTTTCCATGTTGGAGAACATAAGAGACGGTGGCGACTCTTGCTTACCGCGACATTTCGCGAACCAGCTTTAAACAGTCAGTTCTATTTCCACCGATCACATCAGTATGAGTGCAAAAATTATTATGGAATTGAGAATGTTACCTGTGATCAACTAACACCTATCAACAATAATTCTTTAGTCATCAAATAAATACATTATGAAAGAAACTATATATCTTAATTTTTGGCTTCTTGACTACTCTAATGAGTTTAATAAGTACAATGTGTGGGAAATTTGAACTAAAAGCAAAAGAAATGCATAAATAAGTTAAGTCAAGAAGATCAAGTATGAAATATAGCTTTATTTATTGATTGGATATGCGTATTAATTTATAGGATATGGTATTTATTGAAAAAATCAACTTAATAGCAATAAAGTAGAGGCCTTCTTAAATGTTGTCTTATTAGGTGTTTTACTAGTATGATGCACAAGTGTTCCCTATACTATGTTGCACATGTTTCCCTGACAATTGGTTTAGTGTCATTTTTTTCTCAGTATTTTTGATTCATTTTATCCCTTTTTCACATCTTTCCAAAGTCGTGGTTCCATAATATTCACTATATTTTGTTTGTGGGGATTCTTTCACTTAACATGGTCATAAAGCCCAATATTCTCGTACTAATGTGTTTTGATTGTGCCTACATGATTTGTGAACAAGAGAAGCTCTAGTATATTTGGAAACTTTTCATTTGATGTATGTTCAGAAGAATGTTTGTCGCTTGGCTAACTATCGGGTGAGAAGCATTGTGTTAACATTTAACTCTCAAGTTTATCGATTTTTGCACACGTATTAATTGTATTTAACTTTACTCAATTATTTAATATAATTGCAATAGTAGTTTGGTAATGGTATCATTGAAATTTTCTCCCTCTCTTCTAGTAAAAATAAAATTTTTTGCATCTGATCTTTATGATTATGTAACATAAGTTAAAGATCCTAAATTGAAACTATGACGCCCTTGTGAAACAAAGCTCTCCAAGATCATTGATCATGGCAAGCTTAAGCATTTTTAAGGGGAAAACATGAAAATCGAATCGTTATAAGCGTGTATGGAAATTATAGGTGTTTGGTTATTTTACAACATTTTTCACACTTCAATAATGATTATGCCATATAATTAAAAAAATATGATCAATAAAAATATATAAGATTGTAAAATAGGGGACCAAAAACCTGAGTTTAGAAACACAAATATTACAAATTAAGTTATGTCAAAATAGATTAAAATAAATGCACTTAAACTTTTTTCTTTAATTTTAAAATCATAAAATTTTCAATATAATGGATTGATTCATTAGATTTCCAAAATAAAATGATGTATTACTTATCTTCCTTAATCAAGTTAGTAGTTGATTTGTAGGTAGAAGGAATGGACGAATGATGAATATCTAGATGGTAGATGTTTCTATATATTTGAAATTATAACTTCAAAATAATAATATGTATGTCTCTATATGAAAATAAACAATTTAAAGATTTCGTGGACGGCAGGATACGACCCTGCACGGGCAAAGCCCACATGATTTCTAGTAATGCCCGATAACCACTCTGTCACGTCCACATCTTTGTTTATGTTTTGTCGTTAGCTGTATCACGTAATTTATTTTGTTATAATAATATTATATTACTATTTAACCAAATAAAGGATAATAAATTTAAAAGCATGGCATTAAGTGTCATACATTTAATGTTAAACAAGCCTTTGTTCGAGAAATCACCGGATCATGTAAGAAAATGAAAAACTTAGATATTTTAAAAATAATTAAATACAAATAGAAAATTGTAAACAAGTTATATGGATTGTTTATACATGATATTATGTATCCTTAAATACCAATGTTCAATAATGAAAGACAAAGTCATTACCACTAGTTCCTCATGTGAACAAAAATATGTTATTCTAGAAGGAAAGAGTATGAAAATGATTGTTGGCATTCTTGTTGTTTGTTCAGGCTCTTCTGGTTGTTATTTTACCAAAATCCTTGTAAATGATGGAGATGGTTTATCCGTGCTGCATATATGTTTTTGTGAAATAAGTTCAAACGCAAAATTCAATATTGACATGTGATTGTTATTTTTTAGAAGTATATATCACGGTACTCAGTATGAGTGCAAAAATTATTATGGAATTGAGAATGTTACCTGTGACAAACTAATACCTATCAACAATTATTCTTTAGTCATCAAATAAATACATTATTAAAGAAACTATATATCTTAATTTTTGGATTCTTGAATACTCTAATGAGTTTAATAAGTACAATGTGTGGGAAATTTGAACTAAAAGCAAAAGAAATGCATAAATAAGTTAAGTCAAGAAAATCAAGTGTGAAATATTGCTTTATTTATTGATTGGATATACGTATTAATTTATAGGATATGGTATTTATTGAAAAAATAAACTTAATAGCAATAAAGTAGAGGCCTTCTTAAATGTTGTCTTATTAAGTGTTTTACTGGTATGATGCACGAGTGTTCCCTATACTATGTTGCACATGTTTCCCTGACAATTGGTTTGGTGTCATTTTTTCTCAGTATTTTTGATTCACTTTATCCCTTATGCACATCTTTCCAAAGTCGTGGTTCAATAATATTCACTCTATTTTGTTTGTGGGGTTTTTTCACTTAACTTGGTCATAAAGCCCAATATTCCCGTACTAATGTGTTTTGATTGTGTCTACATGATTTGTGAACAAGAGAAGCTCTAGTATATTTGGAAACTATTCATTTGACATATGTTCAGAAGAGTGTATGTCGCTTGGCTAACTATCGGGTGGGAAGCATTGTGTTAACCTTTAACTCTCAAGTTTATCGATTTTTTCACACATATTAATTGTATTTAACTTTACTTAATTATTTAATAAAATTCCAATAGTAGTTTGATAATGGTATCGTTGAACTTTTCTCCCTCTCTTCTAGTAAAAATAAAAGTTTTGGCATGTGATTTTTATGATTATGTAACATTGACGTGAAACAATAAAGTTAAAGATCCTAAATTGAAACTATGACACCCTTGCGAAACAAAGCTCTCCAAGATCATTGATCATGGCATCCTTAAGCATTTTAAAGGGGAAAACATGATAATCGAATCGTTAGAAGCGTGTATGGAAATTATAGGTGTTTGGTTATTTTACAACATTTTTCACACTTCAATAATGATTATGCCATATAATTAAAAAAAAATATGATCAATAAAAATATATAAGATTGTAAAATAGGGGACCAAAAACCTGAGTTTAGAAACAAAAATATTACAAATTAAGTTATGTCAAAATATATTAAAATAAATGCACTTAAACTTTTTTCTTTAATTTTAAAATCATAAAATTTTCAATATAATGGAATGATTCATTAGATTTCCAAAAAAAATGATGTATTACTTATCTTCCTTAATCAAGTTAGTAGTTGATTAGTAGGTAGAAGGAATGGACGAATGATGAATATCTAGATGGTAGATGTTTCTATATATTTGAAATTATAACTTTAAAATAATAATATGTATGCATCTATATGAAAATAAACAATTTAAAGACTTCGTGGACGGCAGGATATGAACCTGCACGGGAAAAGCCCACATGATTTCTAGTAATGCCCGATAACCACTCTGGCACGTCCACATTTTTGTTTATGTTTTGTCGTTAGCTGTATCACATAATTTATTTTGTTATAATAATATTATATTACTATTTAACCAAATAAAGGATAACAAATTTAAAAGCATGGCATTAAGTGTCATACATTTAATGTTAAACAAGCCTTTGTTCGAGAAATCACTAGATAATGTAAGAAAATGAAAAACTTAGATATTTTAAAAATAATTGATTTCAAATAGAAAATTGTGAACAAGTTATATGGATTGTTGATACATGATATTATGTATCCTTAAGTACCAATGTTCAATAATGAAAGACAAAATAATTACCACTAGTTCCTCATGTGAACAAAAATATGTTATTCTAGAAGGAAAGAGTATAAGAAAGATTGTTGGCATTCTTGTTGTTTGTTCAGGCTCTTCTGGTTGTTATTTTACAAAAATCCTTGTAAATGATGGTGAGGGTTTATCCGTGCTGCATATATATTTTTGTGAAACAAGTTCAAACACAAAATTCAATATTGACATGTTATTGTAATTTTTTAGAAGTATATATCATAGTTTTTGAGTATGGGTGCACAAATTATTGTGGAATTGCGAAAGTTACCAGTGATCAACTAATACCTATCAAAAATTATTCTCTAGTCATCAAATATATACATTATGAAAGAAACTATATATCTTAATTTTAGGCTTCTTGACTACTCTAAAGAGTATAATAAGTAAAATGTGCGCGAATTTTGAACTAAAAGCAAAAGAAATGCATAAATAAGTTAAGTCAAGAAGATCAAGTGTGAAATATAGCTTTATTTATTGATTGGATAAGCGTATTAATTTAAAGGATATGGTATTTATTGAAAAAATCAACTTAATAGCAATAAAGTAGGGGCCTTCTTAAATGTTGTCTTATTAAGTGTTTTACTGGTATGATGCACGAGTGTGTTCCCTATACTATGTTGCACATGTTTCTCTTACAATTGGTTTGGTGTCATTTTTTTCTTAGCATTTTTCATTCGCTTTATCCCTTGTGCACATCTTTCCAAAGTCGTGGGTCCATAATATTCACTCTATTTTGTTTGTGGGCATTTTTTCACTTAACACGGTCATAAAGCCCAATATTCCCGTACTGATGCGTTTTAATTTTGTCTACATGATTTGTGAACAAGAGAAACTCTAGTAGATTTGGAAACTATTCGTTTGACACATGTTCAGAAAAGTGTATGTCGCTTGGCTAACTATCGGGTGAGAAGCATTGTGTTAACCTTTAACTCCCAAGTTTATCGATTTTTGCACACGTATTAATTGTATTTAACTTTACTCAATTATTTAATATAATTGCAATAGTAGTTTGGAAATGGTATCGTTTAACTTTTCTCCCTCTCTTCTAGTAAAAATAAAAGTTTTTGCATGTGATTTTTATGATTATGTAACATAAGTTAAAGATCCTAAATTGAAACTATGATGCCCTTGCGAAACAAAGCTCTCCAAGATCATTGATCATGGTATCCTTAAGCATTTTTAAGGGGAAAACATGAATATCGAATCGTTAGAAGAGTGTATGGAAATTATAGGTGTTTGGTTATTTTACAACATTTTTTTCCATCAATAATGATTATGCCATATAATTAAAAAAATTATGATCAATAAAAATATATAAGATTGTAAAATAGGGGACCAAAAACCTGAGTTTAGAAACACAAATATTACAAATTAAGTTATGTCAAAATAGATTAAAATAAATGCACTTAAAGTTTTTTCTTTAATTTTAAAATCATAAATTTTTCAATATAATGGAGTGATTCATTAGATTTCCAAAAAAAAAAGATGTATTACTTATCTTCCTTAATCAATTTAGTAGTTGATTAATAGGTAGAAGGAATGGACGAATGATGAATATCTAGATGGTAGATGTTTCTATATATTTGAAATTATAACTTTAAAATAATAATATGTATGTCTCTATATGAAAATAAACAATTTGAAGACTTCGTGAATGACAGGATACGAACCTGGACGGGCAAAGCCCACATGATTTCTAGTAATGCCCGATAACCACTTTGGCACGTCCACATCTTTGTTTATGTTTTGTCGTTAGCTGTATCACATAATTTATTTTGTTATAATAATATTATATTACTATTTAACAAAATAAAGGATAACAAATTTAAAAGCATGGCTTTAAGTGTAATACATTTAATTTTAAACAATCCTTTGTTCGAGAAATCACTAGATAATGTAAGAAAATGAAAAACTTAGATATTTTAAAAATAATTGATTTTAATTAGAAAATTGTGAACAAGTTATATGGATTATTGATACATGATATTATGTATCCTTATGTACCAATGTTCAATAATGAAAGAAAAAATCATTAACACTAGTTCCTCATGTGAACAAAAATATGTTATTCTAGAAGGAAAGAGTATGAGAAAGACTGTTGGTATTCTCGTTGTTTGTTCAGGCTCTTCTGGTTGTTGTTTTACAAAAATCATTTTAATTGATGGTGATGGTTTACCCGTGCTGCATATATATTTTCGTGAAGCAAGTTCAAACGTCAAATTCAATATTGACATGCGATTGTAATTTTTTAGAAGTATATATCACAGTTTCTCAGTATGGGTGCAAAAATTATTGTGGAATTGCAAAAGTTACATGTGATCGACTAATACCTATCAAAAATTATTCTCTAGTCATCAAATATATACATTATGAAAGAAACTATATATCTTAATTTTAGGCTTCTTGACTACTCTAAAGAGTATAATAAGTAAATTGTGTGCGAATTACTAACTAAAAGCAAAAGAAATGCATAAATAAGTTAAGTCAAGAAGATCAAGTGTGAAATATAGCTTTATTTATTGATAGGATAAGCGTATTAATTTAAAGGATATGGTATTTATTGAAAAAATCAACTTAATAGCAATAAAGTCGGGGGCTTCTTAAATGTTGTCTTATTAAGTGTTTTACTGGTATGATGCACGGGTGTTCCCTATACTATGTTGCACATGTTTCCCTGACAATTGGTTTGGTGTCATTTTTTTCTCAGCATTTTTCATTCACTTTATCCCTTTTGCACATCTTTCCAAAGTCGTGGGTCGATAATATTCACTCTATTTTGTTTGTGGGGATTTTTTCACTAAACATGGTCATGAAGCCCAATATTCCCGTACTAATGTGTTTTAATTGTGTCTACATGATTTGTGAACAAGAGAGACTCTAGTAGATTTGAAAACTATTCGTTTGACGCATGTTCAGAAAAGTGTATGTCATTGGCTAACTATCGGGTGAGAAGCATTGTGTTAACCTTTAACTCCCAAGTTTATCGATTTTTGCACACGTATTAATAGTATTTAACTTTACTCAATTATTTAATATAATTGCAATAGTAGTTTGGAAATGGTATCGTTGAACTTTTCTCCCTCTCTTCTAGTAAAAATAAAAGTTTTTGCATTTGATTTTTATGATTATGTAACATAAGTTAAAGATCCTAAATTGAAACTATGACGCCCTTGCGAAACAAAGCTCTCTAAGATCATTGATCATGGTATCCTTAAGCATTTTTAAGCGGAAAACATGAAAATCGAATCGTTAGAAGAGTGTATGGAAATTATAGGTGTTTGGTTATTTTACAACATTTTTCTCACATCAATAATGATTATGCCATATAATTAAAAAAATATGATCAATAAAAATATATAAGATTGTAAAATAGGGGACCGAAAACCTGAGTTTAGAAACACAAATATTACAAATTAAGTTATGTCAAAATAGATTAAAATAAATGCACTTAAACTTTTTCTTTAATTTTAAAATCATAAATTTTTCAATATAATGGAGTGATTCATTAGATTTACAAAAAAAATTATGTATTACTTATCTTCCTTAATCAATTTAGTAGTCGATTTGCAGGTAGAAGGAATGGACGAATGATGAATATCTAGATAGTGGATGTTTCTATATATTTGAAATTATAACTTTAAAATAATAATATGTATGTCTCTATATGAAAATAAACAATTTAAATACTTCGTGAATGGCAGGATACGAACCTGTACGGACAAAGCCCACATGATTTCTAGTAATGCCCGATAACCACTCTGGCATGTCCACATCTTTGTTTATGTTTTGTCGTTAGTTGTATCACATGATTTATTTTGTTATAATAATATTATATTACTATTTAACCAAATAAAGGATAATAAATTTAAAAGCATGGCATTAAGTGTCATACATTTAATTTTAAACAAGCATTTGTTCGAGAAATCACTAGATAATGTAAGAAAATGAAAAACTTAGATATTTTAAAAATAATTGATTTCAAATAGAAAATTGTGAACAAGTTATATGGATTGTTGATACATGATATTATGTAACCTTAAGTACCAATGTTCAATAATGAAAGACAAAATCATTACCACTAGTTCCTCATGTGAACAAAAATATGTTATTCTAGAAGGAAAGAGTATGAGAAAGTCCGTTGGCATTCTCGTTGTCTGTTCCGGCTCTTCTGGTTGTTGTTTTAAAAAAATCCTTGTAAATGATGGTGATGATTTACCCGTGCTGCATGCATATATATTTTCGTGAAGAAAGTTCAAACGCCAAATTCAATATTGACATGTGATTGTAATTTTTTAGAAGTATATATCACAGTTTCTCAGTATGGGTGCAAAAATTATTGTGGAATTGCGAAAGTTACCTTTGATCAAATAATACCTATAAAAATTATTCTCTAGTCATCAAATATATACATTATTAAAGAAAATATATATCTTAATTTTAGGCTTCTTGACTACTCTAAAGAGTATAATAAGTAAAATGTGCGGGAATTTTGAACTAAAAGCAAAAGAAATGCATAAATAAGTTAAGTCAACAAGATCAAGTGTGAAATATAGCTTTATTTATTGATTGGATAAGCATATTAATTTAAAGGATATGGTATTTATTGAAAAAATCAACTTAATAGCAATAAAGTAGGGGCCTTCTTAAATGTTGTCTTATTAAGTGTTTTACTGGTATGATGCACGAGTGTTCCCTATACTATGTCGCACATGTTTCCCTGACAATTGGTTTGGTGTCATTGTTTTCTCAGCATTTTTCATTCACTTTATCTCTTTTGCACATCTTTCCAAAGTCGTGGGTCCATAATATTCACTCTATTTTGTTTTTGGGGATTTTTTCACTTAACATGGTCATAAAGCCCAATATTCCCGTACTAATGTGTTTTAATTGTGTCTACATGATTTGTGAACAAGAGAAACTCTAGTAGATTTGGAAACTATTTGTTTGACGCATGTTCAGAAAAGTGTATGTCGCTTGGCTAACTATCGGGTGAGAAGCATTGCGTTACCTTTAACTCCCAAGTTTATCGATTTTTGCACACATATTAATTGTATTTAACTTTGCTCAATTATTTAATCTAATTGCAATAGTAGTTTGGTAATGGTATCGTTGAACTTTTCTCCCTCTCTTCTAGTAAAAATAAATGTTTTTGCATGTGATTTTTATGATTATGTAACATAAGTTAAAGATCCTAAATTGAAACTATGACGCCCTTGCAAAACAAAGCTCTCCAAGATCATTGATCATGGTATCCTTAAGCATTTTTAAGGGGAAAACATGAAAATCGAATCGTTAGAAGAGTGTATGGAAATTATAGGTGTTTGGTTATTTTACAACATTTTTCTCACATCAATAATGATTATGCCATATAATTAAAAAAAATATGATCAATAAAAATATATAAGATTGTAAAATAGGGGACCAAAAACCTGAGTTTAAAAATACAAATATTACAAATTAAGTTAAGTCAAAATAGATTAAAATAAATGCACTTAAACTTTTTCTTTAATTTTAAACTCATAAATTTTTCAATATAATGGAGTGATTCATTAGATTTCCAAAAAAAATGATGTATTACTTATCTTCCTTAATCAATTTAGTAGTTGATTTGTAGGTAGAAGGAATGGACGAATGATGAATATCTAGATGGTGGATGTTTCTATATATTTGAAATTATAACTTTAAAATAATAATATGTATGTCTCTATATGAAAATAAACAATTTAAAGACTTCGTGAACGACAGGATACGAACCTGCATGGGAAAAGCCCACATGATTTCTAGTAATCCTCGATAACCACTATGGCATGTCCACATCTTTGTTTATGTTTTGTCGTTAGCTGTATCACATAATCTATTTTGTTATAATAATATTATATCACTATTTAACCAAATCAAGGATAATATATTTAAAAGCATGGCTTTAACTGTCATACATTTAATTTTAAACAAGCCTTTGTTCGAGAAATCACTAGATAATGTAAGAAAATGAAAAACTTAGATATTTTAAAAATAATTGATTTCAAATAGAAAATTGTGAACAAGTTATATGGATTGTTGATACATGATATTATGTATCCTTAAGTACCAATGTTCAATAATGAAAGACAAAATCATTACCACCAGTTCCTCATGTGAACAAAAATATGTTATTCTAGAAGGAAAGAGTATGAGAAAGACCATTGGCATTCTCGTTGTTTGTTCAGGCTCTTCTGGTTGTTGTTTTACAAAAATCCTTGTAAATGATGGTGATGATTTATCTGTGCTGCATGCATATATATTTTCGTGAAGCAAGTTCAAACGCCAAATTCAATATTGACATGCTATTATAATTTTTTAGAAGTATATATCACAGTTTCTCAGTATGGGTGCAAAAATTATTGTGGAATTGCGAAAGTTACCTGTGATCAACTAATACCTATAAAAAATTATTCTCTAGTCATCAAAGATATACATTATTAAAGAAACTATATATCTTAATTTTAGGCTTCTTGACTACTCTAAAGAGTATAATAAGTAAAATGTGAGGGAATTTTGAACTAAAAGCAAAAGAAATGCATAAATAAGTTAAGTCAAGAAGATCAAGTGTGAAATATAGCTTTATTTATTGATTGGATAAGCGTATTAATTTAAAGGATATGATATTTATTGAAAAAATCAACTTAATAGCAATAAAGTAGGGGTTTTCTTAAATATTGTCTTATTAAGTGTTTTACTGGTATGATGCACGAGTGTTCCCTATACTATGTTGCACATGTTTCCCTGACAATTGGTTTGGTGTCATTTTTTTCTCAGGATTTTTCATTCACTTTATCCCTTGTGCACATCTTTCCAAAGTCGTGGGTCCATAATATTCACTCTATTTTGTTTGTGGGGATTTTTTCACTCAACATGGTCATAAAGCCCAATATTCCCGTACTAATGTGTTTTAATTGTGTCTACATGATTTGTGAACAAGAGAAACTCTAGAAGATTTGTAAACTATTCATTTGACGCATGTTCAGAAAAGTGTATGTCGCTTGGCTAACTATCGGGTGAGAAGAATTGTGTTAACCTTTAACTCCTAAGTTTATCGATTTTTGCACATGTATTAATTGTATTTAACTTTACCCAATTATTTAATATAATTGCAATAGTAGTTTGGTAATGGTATTGTTGAACTTTTCTCCCTCTCTTCTAGTAAAAATAAAAGTTTTTGCATGTGATTTTTATGATTATGTAACATAAGTTAAAGATCCTAAATTGAAACTATGACGCCCTTGCGAAACAAAGCTCTCCAAGATCATTGTTCATGGTATCCTTAAGCATTTTTAAGGCGAAAACATGAAAATCGAATCGTTAGAAGAGTGTATGGAAATTATAGGTGCTTGGTTATTTTACAACATCTTTCTCACATCAATAATGATTATGCCATATAATTA
This sequence comes from Vicia faba, assembly GCA_948472305.1. Taxonomy (NCBI): domain Eukaryota; kingdom Viridiplantae; phylum Streptophyta; class Magnoliopsida; order Fabales; family Fabaceae; genus Vicia; species Vicia faba. Next base: position 305,031,594 of record OX451741.1, read on the forward strand.
AAAAAAAATATGATCAATAAAAATATATATGATTGTAAAATAGGGGACCAAAATCCTGAGTTTAGAAACACAAATATTACAAATTAAGTTATGCCAAAATAGATTAAAATAAATGCACTTAAAATTTTTTCTTTAATTTTAAAATCATAAACTTTTCAATATAATGGAGTGATTCATTAGATTTCCAAAAAAAATGATGTATTACTTATCTTCGTTAATCAATTTAGTAGTTGATTTGTAGGTAGAAGGAATGGACGAATGATGAATATCAAGATGGTAGATGTTTCTATATATTTGAAATTATAACTTTAAAATAATAATATGTATGTCTCTATATGAAAATAAAGAATTTAAAGACTTCGTGAACGGCAGGATACGAACCTGCACGGACAAAGCCCACATGATTTCTAGTAATGCCCGATAACCACTCTGGCATGTCCACATCTTTGTTTATGTTTTGTCGTTAGCTGTATCACATAATTTATTTTGTTATAATAATATTATATTACAATTTAACCAAATAAAGGATAATAAATTTAAAAGCATGGCATTAAGTGTCATACATTTAATTTTAAACAAGCATTTGTTCGAGAAATCACTAGATAATGTAAGAAAATGAAAAACTTAGATATTTTAAAAATAATTGATTTCAAATAGAAAATTGTGAACAGTTATATGGATTGTTGATACATGATATTATGTATCCTTAAGTACCAATGTTCAATAATGAAAGACAAAATCATTACCACTAATTCCTCATGTGAACAAAAATATGTTATTCTAGAAGGAAAGAGTATGAGAAAGACTGCTGGCATTCTCGTTGTTTATTCAGGATCTTCTGGTTGTTGTTTTAAAAAATCCTTGTAAATGACGGTGATGATTTATTCGTGCTGCATGCATATATATTTTCGTCAAGAAAGTTCAAACGCCAAGTTCAATATTGACATGTTATTGTAGTTTTTTAGAAGTATATATCACAGTTTCTCAGTATGGGTGCAAAAATTATTGTGGAATTGCGAAAGTTACCTGTGATCAACTAATACCTACCAAAAATTATTCTCTAGTCATCAAATATATACATTATGAAAGAAACTATATATCTTAATTCTAGGCTTCTTGACTACTCTAAAGAGTATAATAAGTAAAATGTGCATGAATTTTGAACTAAAAGCAAAAGAAATGCATAAATAAGTTAAGTCAAGAAGATCAAGTGTGAAATATAGCTTTATTTATTGACTGGATAAGCGTATTAATTTAAAGGATATGGTATTAATTGAAAAAATCAACTTAATAGCAATAAAGTAGGGGCCTTCTTAAATGTTGTCTTATTAAGTGTTTTACTGGTATGATACACAAGTGTTCCCTATACTATGTTGCACATGTATCCCTGACAATTGGTTTGCTGTCATTTTTTTCTCAGCATTTTTCATTCACTTTATCCCTTGTGCATATCTTTCCAAAGTCGTGGGTCCATAATATTCACTATATTTTGTTTGTCGGGATTTTTTCACTTAACATGGTCATAAAGCCCAATATTCCCGTACTAATGTGTTTTAATTGTGTCTACATGATTTGTGAACAAGAGAAACTCTAGTAGATTTGGAAACTATTCATTTGACGCATGTTCAGAAAAGTGTATGTCGCTTGGCTAACTATCGGGTGAGAAGTATTGTGTTAACCTTTAACTCCCAAGTTTATCGATTTTTGCACACGTATTAATTATATTTAACTTTACTCAATTATTTAATATAATTGCAATAGTAGTTTGGTAATGGTATAGTTGAACTTTTCTCCCTCTCTTCTAGTAAAAAAAAAGTTTTTGTATGTGATTTTTATGATTATGTAACATAAGTTAAAGATTCTAAATTGAAACTATGACGCCTATGCGAAACAAAGCTCTCCAAGATCATTGATCATGGTATCCTTAAGCATTTTTAAGGTGAAAACATGAAAATAGAAAAGTTAGAAGAGTGTATGGAAATTATAAGTGATTGGTTATTTTAAAACATTTTTCTCACATCAATAATGATTATGCCATATAATTAAAAAAAATATGATCAATAAAAATATATAAGATTGTAAAATAGGGGACCAAAAACTTGAGTTTAGAAACACAAATATTACAAATTAAGTTATGTCAAAATAGATTAAAATAAATGCGCTTAAACTTTTTTCTTTAATTTTAAAATCATAAATTTTTCGATATAATGGAGTGATTCATTAGATTTCCAAAAAAATGATGTATTACTTATCTTCCTTAATCAATTTAGTAGTTGATTTGTAGGTAGAAAGAATGGACGAATGATGAATATCTAGATGGTAGATGTTTCTATATAATTGAAATTATAACTTTAAAATAATAATATGTATGTCTCTATATGAAAATAAACAATTTAAAGACTTCGTGAACGGCAGGATACGAACCTGCACTGGCAAAGCCCACATGATTTCTAGTAATGCCTGATAACCACTCTGGCATGTCCATATCTTTGTTTATGTTTTGTCATTAGCTGTATCACATAATTTATTTTGTTATAATAATATTATATTACTATTTAACCAAATAAAGGATAATAAATTTAAAAGCATGGCATTAAGTGTCAAACATTTAATTTTAAACAAGCATTTATTCGAGAAATCACTAGATAATGTAAGAAAATGAAAAACTTTGATATTTTAAAATAATTGATTTTAAATAGAAAATTGTGAACAAGTTATATGGATTGTTGATACATGATATTATGTATCCTTAAGTACCAATGTTCAATAATGAAAGACAAAATCATTACCACTAATTCCTCATGTGAACAAAAATATGTTATTCTAGAAGGAAAGAGTATGAGAAAGACTGTTGGCATTCTCGTTGTTTGTTCAGGCTCTTCTGGTTGTTGTTTTACAAAAATCCTTGTAAATGATGGTGATGATTTATCCGTGCTGCATGCATATATATTTTCGTCAAGAAAGTTTAAACGCCAAATTCAATATTGACGTGTTATTGTAATTTTTTAGAAGTATATATCACAGTATCTCAGTATGGGTGCAAAAATTATTGTGGAATTGCGAAAGTTACCTGTGATAAACTAATACCTATAAAAAATTATTCTATAGTCATCAAATATATACATTATGAAAGAAACTATATATCTTAATTTTAGGCTTCTTGACTACTCTAAAGAGTATAATAAGTAAAATGTGCAGGAATTTTGAACTAAAAGCAAAAGAAATGCATAAATAAGTTAAGTCAAGAAGATCAAGTGTGAAATATAGCTTTATTTATTGATTGGATAAGCGTATTAATTTAAAGGATATGGTATTTATTGAAAAAATCAAATTAATAGCAATAAAGTAGGGGCTTTCTTAAATGTTGTCTTATTAAGTGTTTTACTGGTATGATACACGAGTGTTCCCTATACTATGTTGCACATGTATCCCTGACAATTGGTTTGCTGTCATTTTTTTCTCAGCATTTTTCATTCACTTTATCCCTTGTGCACATCTTTCCAAAGTCGTGGGTCCATAATGTTCACTCCATTTTGTTTGTGGGGATTTTTTCACTTAACATGGTCATAAAGCCCAATATTCACGTACTAATGTGTTTTAATTATGTCTTCATGATTTGTGAAAAAGAGAAACTCTAGTATATTTGGAAACTATTCATTTGACACATGTTCAGAATAGTGTATGTAGCTTCGCTAACTATCGGGTGAGAAGCATGTTGTTAACCTTTAACTCCCAAGTTTATCGATTTTTGCACATGTATTAATTGTATTTAACTTTACTTAATTATTTAATTTAATTGCAATAGTAGTTTGGTAATGGTATCGTTGAACTTTTCTCCCTCTCTTCTAGTAAAAATAAAAGTTTTTGCATGTGATTTTTATGATTAAGTAACATAAGTTAAAGATCCTAAATTGAAACTATGACGCCCATGCGAAACAAAGCTCTCCAAGATCATTGATCATGGTATCCTTAAGCATTTTTAAGGCGAAAACATGAAAATCGAATCGTTAGAAGAGTGTATGGAAATTATAGGTGCTTGGTTATTTTAAAACATTTTTCTCACATCAATAATGATTATGCCATATAATTAAAAAAAATATGATCAATAAAAATATATAAGATTGTAAAATAGGGGACCAAAAACCTGAGTTTAGAAACACAAATATTACAAATTAAGTTATGTCAAAATAGATTTAAAAAAATGCACTTAAAATTTTTTCTTAAATTTTAAAATCATAAATTTTTCAATATAATGGAGTGATTCATTAGATTTCCAAAAAAATGATGTATTACTTATCTTCCTTAATCAATTTAGTAGTTGATTTGTAGGTAGAAGGAATGGACGAATGATGAATATCTAGATGGTAGATGTTTCTATATATTTGAAATTATAACTTTAAAATAATAATATGTATGTCTCTATATGAAAATAAACAATTTAAAGACTTCGTGAACGGCAGGATACGAACTTGCACGGGAAAAGCCCACATGATTTCTAGTAATGCCCGATAACCACTCTGGCAGGTCCACATCTTTGTTTATGTTTTGTCGTTAGCTGTATCAAATAATTTATTTTGTTATAATAATATTATATTACTATTTAACCATATAAAGGATAATAAATTTAAAAGCATGGCATTAAGTGTCATACATTTAATTTTAAACAAGCCTTTGTTCGAGAAATCACTAGATAATGTAAGAAAATGTAAAACTTAGATATTTTAAAAATAATTGAATTCAAATAGAAAATTGTGAACAAGTTATATGGATTGTTGATACATGATATTATGTATCCTTAAGTACCAATGTTCAATAATGAAAGATAAAATCATTACCACTAGTTCCTCATGTGAACAAAAATATGTTATTCTAGAAGGAAAGAGTATGACAAAGACTGTTGGCATTCTAGTTGTTTGTTCAGGATCTTCTGGTTGTTGTTTTACAAAAATCCTTGTAAATGATGGTGATGATTTATCCGTGCTCCATATATGTTTTGGTGAAGCAAGTTCAAACGCCAAATTTAATATTGACATGTGATTGTAATTTTTTAGAAGTATATATCCCAGTTTCTCAGTATGGGTACAAAAATTATTGTGGAATTGAGAAAGTTACCTGTGATCAACTAATACCTATCAAAAATTATTCTCTAGTCATCAAATATATATACATTATGAAAGAAACTATATATCTTAATTTTAGGCTTCTTGACTACTCTAAAGAGTATAATAAGTAAAATGTGTGGGAATTTTGAACTAAAAGCAAAAGAAATGCATAAATAAGTTAAGTCAAGAAGATCAAGTGTGAAATATAGATTTATTTATTGATTGGATAAGCGTATTAATTTAAAGGATATGGTATTTATTGAAAAAATCAACTTAATAGCAATAAAGTAGGAGCCTTCTTAAATGTTGTCTTATTAAGTGTTTTACTGGTATAATACACGAGTGTTCCCTATACTATGTTGTACATGTATCCCTGACAATTGGTTTGCTGTCATTTTTTTCTCAGCATTTTTCATTCACTTTATCCCTTGTGCACATCTTTCCAAAGTCGTGGGTCCATAATATTCACTCTATTTTGTTTGTGGGTATTTTTTCACTTAACATGGTCATAAAGCCCAATATTCCCGTACTAATGTGTTTTACTTATGTCTGCATGATTTGTGAACAAGAGAAACTCTAGTAGATTTGGAAACTATTCATTTGACACATGTTCAGAATAGTGTATGTCGCTTCGCTAACTATCGGGTGAGAAGCATGTTGTTAACCTTTAATTCCCAAGTTTATCGATTTTTGCACATGTATTAATTGTATTTAACTTTACTTAATTATTTAATTTAATTGCAATAGTAGTTTGGTAATGGTATCGTTGAACTTTTCTCCCTCTCTTCTAGTAAAAATAAAAGTTTTTGCATGTGATTTTTATGATTAAGTAACATAAGTTAAAGATCCTAAATTGAAACTATGACGCCCATGCGAAACAAAGCTCTCCAAGATCATTGATCGTGGTATCCTTAAGCATTTTTAAGGCGAAAACATGAAAATCGAATTGTTAGAAGAGTGTATGGAAATTATAGGTGCTTGGTTATTTTAAAACATTTTTCTCACATCAATAATGATTATGCCATATAATTAAAAAAAATATGATCAATAAAATATATAAGATTGTAAAATAGGGGACCAAAAACCTGAGTTTAGAAACACAAATATTACAAATTAAGTTATGTCAAAATAGATTAAAATAAATGCACTTAAACTTTTTTCTTTAATTTTAAAATCATAATTTTTTCAATATAATGGAGTGATTCATTAGATTTCCAAAAAAATGATGTATTACTTATCTTCCTTAATCAATTTAGTAGTTGATTTGTAGGTAGAAGGAATGGACGAATGATGAATATCTAGATGGTAGATGTTTCTATATATTTTAAATTATAACTTTAAAATAATAATATGTATGTCTCTATATGAAAATAAACAATTTAAAGACTTCGTGAACGGCAGGATACGAACTTGCACGGGAAAAGCCCACATGATTTCTAGTAATGCCCGATAACCACTCTGGCAGGTCCATATATTTGTTTATGTTTTGTCGTTAGCTGTATCACATAATTTATTTTGTTATAATAATATTATATTACTATTTAACCAAATAAAGGATAATAAATTTAAAAGCATGGCATTAAGTGTCATACATTTAATTTTAAACAAGCCTTTGTTCGAGAAATCACTAGATAATGTAAGAAAATGTAAAACTTAGATATTTTAAAAATAATTGATTTCAAATAGAAAATTGTGAACAAGTTATATGGATTGTTGATACATAATATTATGTATCCTTAAGTACCAATGTTCAATAATGAAAGATAAAATCATTACCACTAGTTCCTCATGTGAACAAAAATATGTTATTCTAGAAGGAAAGAGTATGACAAAGGCTGTTGGCATTCTAGCTGTTTGTTCAGGCTCTTCTGGTTGTTGTTTTACAAAAATCCTTGTAAATGATGGTGATGATTTATCCATGCTCCATATATATTTTCGTGAAGCAAGTTCAAACGCCAAATTTAATATTGACATGTGATTGTAATTTTTTAGAAGTATATATCCCAGCTTCTCAGTATGGGTGCAAAAATTATTGTGGAATTGCGAAAGTTACCTTTGATCAACTAATACCTATCAAAAATTATTCTCTAGTCATCAAATATATACATTATGAAAGAAACTATATATCTTAATTTTAGGCTTCTTGACTACTCAAAAGAGTATAATAAGCAAAATGTGCGTGAATTTTGAACTAAAAGCAAAAGAAATGCACAAATAAGTTAAGTCAAGAAGATCAAGTGTGAAATATAGATTTATTTATTGATTGGATAAGCGTATTAATTTAAAGGATATGGTATTTATTGAAAAAATCAACTTAATAGCAATAAAGTAGGGGCCTTCTTAAATGTTGTCTTATTAAGTGTTTTACTGGTATGATGCACGAGTGTTCCCTATACTATGTTGCACATGTTTCCTGACAATTGGTTTGGTGTCATTTTTTTCTCAGCATTTTTCATTCACTTTATCCCTTGTGCACATCTTTCCAAAGTCGTGGGTCCATAATATTCACTCTATTTTGTTTGTGGGGATTTTTTCACTTAACATGGTCATAAAGCCCAATATTCCCGTACTAATGTGTTTTAATTATTTCTGCATAATTTGTGAACAAGAGAAACTCTAGTAGATTTGGAAACTATTCATTTGACGCATGTTCAGAAAAGTGTGTGTCGCTTGGCTAACTATCGGGTGAGAAGCATTGTGTTAGCCTTTAACTCCCAAGTTTATCGATTTTTGCACACGTATTAATTGTATTTAACTTTACTCAATTATTTAATACAATTGCAATAGAAGTTTGGTAATGGTATCGTTTAACTTTTCTCCCTCTCTTCTAGTAAAAATAAAAGTTTTTGCATGTCATTTTTATGATTATGTAACATTAGTTAAAGATCCTTAATTGAAACTATGACGCCCTTGCGAAACAAAGCTCTCCAAGATCATTGATCGTGGTATCCTTAAGCATTTTTAAGGCGAAAACATGAAAATCGAATCGTTAGAAGAGTGTATGGAAATTATATGTGCTTGGTTATTTTAAAACATTTTTCTCACATCTATAATGATTATGCCATATAATTAAATAAAATATGATCAATAAAAATATATAAGATTGTAAAATAGGGGACCAAAAACCTGAGTTTAGAAACACAAATATTACAAATTAAGTTATGTCAAAATAGATTAAAATAAATGCACTTAAACTTTTTTCTTTAATTTTAAAATCATAATTTTTTCAATATAATGGAGTGATTCATTAGATTTCCAAAAAAATGATGTATTACTTATCTTCCTTAATCAATTTAGTAGTTGATTTGTAGGTAGAAGGAATGGACGAATGATGAATATCTAGATGGTAGATGTTTCTATATATTTTAAATTATAACTTTAAAATAATAATATGTATGTCTCTATATGAAAATAAACAATTTAAAGACTTCGTGAACGGCAGGATACGAACTTGCACGGGAAAGGCCCACATGATTTCTAGTAATGCCCGATAACCACTCTGGCAGGTCCATATATTTGTTTATGTTTTGTCGTTAGCTGTATCACATAATTTATTTTGTTATAATAATATTATATTACTATTTAACCAAATAAAGGATAATAAATTTAAAAGCATGGCATTAAGTGTCATACATTTAATTTTAAACAAGCCTTTGTTCGAGAAATCACTAGATAATGTAAGAAAATGTAAAACTTAGATATTTTAAAAATAATTGATTTCAAATAGAAAATTGTGAACAAGTTATATGGATTGTTGATACATAATATTATGTATCCTTAAGTACCAATGTTCAATAATGAAAGATAAAATCATTACCACTAGTTCCTCATGTGAACAAAAATATGTTATTCTAGAAGGAAAGAGTATGACAAAGGCTGTTGGCATTCTAGCTGTTTGTTCAGGCTCTTCTGGTTGTTGTTTTACAAAAATCCTTGTAAATGATGGTGATGATTTATCCATGCTCCATATATATTTTCATGAAGCAAGTTCAAACGCCAAATTTAATATTGACATGTGATTGTAATTTTTTAGAAGTATATATCCCAGCTTCTCAGTATGGGTGCAAAAATTATTGTGGAATTGCGAAAGTTACCTTTGATCGACTAATACCTATCAAAAATTATTCTCTAGTCATCAAATATATACATTATGAAAGAAACTATATATCTTAATTTTAGGCTTCTTGACTACTCAAAAGAGTATAATAAGCAAAATGTGCGTGAATTTTGAACTAAAAGCAAAAGAAATGCACAAATAAGTTAAGTCAAGAAGATCAAGTGTGAAATATAGATTTATTTATTGATTGGATAAGCGTATTAATTTAAAGGATATGGTATTTATTGAAAAAATCAACTTAATAGCAATAAAGTAGGGGCCTTCTTAAATGTTGTCTTATTAAGTGTTTTACTGGTATGATGCACGAGTGTTCCCTATACTATGTTGCACATGTTTCCTGACAATTGGTTTGGTGTCATTTTTTTCTCAGCATTTTTCATTCACTTTATCCCTTGTGCACATCTTTCCAAAGTCGTGGGTCCATAATATTCAATCTATTTTGTTTGTGGGGATTTTTCACTTAACATGGTCATAAAGCCCAATATTCCCGTACTAATGTGTTTTAATTATTTCTGCATAATTTGTGAACAAGAGAAACTCTAGTAGATTTGGAAACTATTCATTTGACGCATGTTCAGAAAAGTGTGTGTCGCTTGGCTAACTATCGGGTGAGAAGCATTGTGTTAGCCTTTAACTCCCAAGTTTATCGATTTTTGCACACGTATTAATTGTATTTAACTTTACTCAATTATTTAATACAATTGCAATAGAAGTTTGGTAATGGTATCGTTTAACTTTTCTCCCTCTCTTCTAGTAAAAATAAAAGTTTTTGCATGTCATTTTTATGATTATGTAACATTAGTTAAAGATCCTAAATTGAAACTATGACGCCCTTGCGAAACAAAGCTCTCCAAGATCATTGATCGTGGTATCCTTAAGCATTTTTAAGGCGAAAACATGAAAATCGAATCGTTAGAAGAGTGTATGGAAATTATATGTGCTTGGTTATTTTAAAACATTTTTCTCACATCTATAATGATTATGCCATATAATTAAATAAAATATGATCAATAAAAATATATAAGATTGTAAAATAGGGGACCAAAAACCTGAGTTTAGAAACACAAATATTACAAATTAAGTTATGTCAAAATAGATTAAAATAAATGCACTTAAACTTTTTTCTTTAATTTTAAAATCATAATTTTTTCAATATAATGGAGTGATTCATTAGATTTCCAAAAAAATGATGTATTACTTATCTTCCTTAATCAATTTAGTAGTTGATTTGTAGGTAGAAGGAATGGACGAATGATGAATATCTAGATGGTAGATGTTTCTATATATTTAAAATTATAACTTTAAAATAATAATATGTATGTCTCTATATGAAAATAAACAATTTAAATACTTCGTGGAAGGCAGGATACGAACCTGCACGGGCAAAGTCCACATGATTTCTAGTAATGCCTGATAACCACTCTGGCATGTCCACATCTTTGTTTATGTTTTGTCGTTAGCTGTATCACATAATATATTTTGTTATAATAATATTATATTACTATTTAACCAAATAAAGGATAATAAATTTAAAAGCATTACATTAAGTGTCATAAATTTAATTTTACACAAGCCTTTGTTCGAGAAATCACTAGATAATGTAAGAAAATGTAAAACTTAGATATTTTAAAAATAATTGATTTCAAATAGAAAATTGTGAACAAGTTATATGGATTGTTGATACATGATATTATGTATCCTTAAGTACCAATGTTCAATAATGAAAGACAAAATCATTACCACTAGTTCCTCATGTGAACAAAAATATGTTATTCTAGAAGGAAAGAGTATGAGAAAGACTGTTGGCATTCTCGTTGTTTGTTCAGGCTCTTCTAGTGGTTGTTTTACAAAAATCCTTGTAAATGATGGTGATGATTTATCCGTGCTGCATGCATATATATTTTTGTGAGGCAAGTTCAAACGCCAAATTCAATATTGATATGTTATTGTAATTTTTTAGAAGTATATATCACTGTTTCTCAGTATGGGTGCAAAAATTATTGTGGAATTTCGAAAGTTACCTGTCATCAACTAATACCTATCAAAAATTATTCTCTAGTCATCAAATATATACATTATGAAAGAAACTATATATCTTAATTTTAGGCTTCTTGACTACTCTAAAGAGTATAATAAGTAAATTGTGCGGGAATTTTGAACTAAAAGAAAAAGAAATGCATAAATAAGTTAAGTCAAGAAGATCATGTGTGAAATATAGTTTTATTTATTGATTGGATAAGCATATTAATTTAAAGGATATGGTATTTATTGAAAAAATCAACTTAATAGCAATAAAGTAGGGGCCTTCTTAAATGTTATCTTATTAAGTGTTTTACTGGTATGATACACGAGTGTTCCCTATACTATGTTGCACATGTGTCCCTGACAATTGGTTTGGTGTCATTTTTTTCTCAGCATTTTTCATTCACTTTATCCCTTCTGCACATCTTTCCAAAGTCGTGGGTCCATAATATTCACTTTATTTTGTTTGTGGGGATTTTTTCACTTAACATGGTCATAAAGCCCAATATTCCCGTACTAATGTGTTTTAATTGTGTCTACATGATTTGTGAACAAGAGAAACTCTAGTAGATTTGGAAACTATTCATTTAACGCACGTTCAGAAAAGTGTAAGTCGCTTGGCTAACTATCGGGTGAGAAGCATTGTGTTAACCTTTAACTCCCAAGTTTATCGATTTATTCACACGTATTAATTGTATTTAACTTTACTCAATTATTTAATATAATTGCAATAGTAGTTTGGTAACGGTATCCTTGAACTTTTCTCCCTCTCTTCTAGTAAAATTAAAAGTTTTTGCATGTGATTTTTATGATTATGTAACATAAGTTAAAGATCCTAAATTGATACTATGACGCCCATGCGAAACAAAGCTCTCCAAGATCATTGATCATGGTATCCTTAAGCATTTTTAAGGCGAAAACATGAAAATCGAATCGTTAGAAGAGTGTATGGAAATTATAGGTGCTTGGTTATTTTACAACATTTTTCTCACATCAATAATGATTATGCCATATAATTAAAAAAAATATGATCAATAAAAATATATTAGATTGTAAAATAGGGGACCAAAAGCCTGAGTTTAGAAACACAAATATTACAAATTAAGTTATGTCAAAATAGATTAAAATAAATGCACTTAAACTTTTTTCTTTAATTTTAAAATCATAAAATTTTCAATATAATGGAGTGATTCATTAGATTTCCAAAAAAAAAGATGTATTACTTATCTTCCTTAATCAATTTAGTAGTTGATTTGTAGGTAGAAGGAATGGACGAATGATGAATATCTAGATGGTAGATGTTTCTATATATTTGAAATTATAACTTTAAAATAATAATATGTATGTATCTATATGAAAATAAACAATTTAAAGAATTCGTGAACGGCAGGATACGAACCTGCACGAGCAAAGCCCACATGATTTCTAGTAATGCCCGATAACCACTATGGCATGTCCACATCTTTGTTTATGTTTTGTCGTTAGTTGTATAAAATAATTTATTTTGTTATAATAATATTATATTACTATTTAACCAAATAAAGTATAATAAATTTAAAAGCATGGCATTAAGTGTCATACATTTAATTTTAAACAAGCATTTGTTCGAGAAATCACTAGATAATGTAAGAAAATGAAAAACTTAGATATTTTAAAAATAATTTATTTCAAATAGAAAATTGTGAACAAGTTATATGGATTGTTGATACATGATATTATGTATCCTTAAGTACCAATGTTCAATAATGAAAGACAAAATCATTAACACTAGTTCCTCATGTGAACAAAAAGATGTTATTCTAGAAGGAAAGAGTATGAGAAAGACTGTTGGCATTCTCTTTGTTTGTTCAGGCTCTTCTGGTTGTTGTTTTACAAAAATACTTGTAAATGATGGTGATGATTTATCCGTGCTGCATGCATATATATTTTCGTGAAGCAAGTTCAAACGACAAATTCAATATTGACATGTTATTGTAATTTTTTAGAAGTATATATCACAGTTTCTCAGTATGGGTGCAAAAATTATTTTGGAATTGCGAAAGTTACCTGTGATCAACTAATACCTATTATTGTACCCCAAAATTTTCCCTCCCATATTTCTCAAGACATGTCAAGAAGAATCCCCAAGTGGCTCAAGATTGCTCAAGAGTTGGACAGTCTAGCTATCTCCTAAGGCAGTCAACCTCAAATTAGGGTTTTGTGTTGCACCAAGGTCCTTACATCCAAATGATCTCAAGTGCTTCCCCATGTCCTAATATGGTCTCAAGTTCATCCATGTCAAATTTCAAGCCTTTTAGAAGAAGTTTGGTCAATCAATTGCTCAAGAGGTCCAAAAGTCGACTGTGCTAGGGCAAAAGTCAACTGTGACCTATATATAGTCAAACTTCAATATTTTTTGTTAACATTATCCTTTTTGAAGGATATTTCATCATTTGATCAAGGGTTGATCATGATTCATCAAGGATTGCTCAAGATTCATCAAGATTCAAAAGTTGCTAAATTAGGGTTTTGTAGGAAAAGTCAACTCAACTTAGACCAAGCATAACTTTCTCATACTTTATGAGAAATGACCCATACAAAGCTCATTTTTAAGAGGATGCCATTTCCAACAATCCATCTTCACACCCAAAGATCAAGAAATGCACTCACAAAAAGTTATAAATTTGGACATTATAGGTCATTTTTGAAAGTCAACAAAAACACCTTTTTTCCAAAGCTTATAACTTGAGCATGGAATATAAAAATGTAAAGAGACCACATGGGTTGGTTAGAGGACATCACAAGGTTTCTAAAAAGTCCAAGAACACTTCCAAAAGTTCAAAATTGAAGAAGTTATGCATTGTTGAAGTTGGGCATTTTTCCAAAATTGCCAAAAGTCAACTATCCCCAAAACTTCAAATTTTGTCAAATGGGCCCACTGTTTTCCACTTGATTTGATATTGTCACACTACACACGTGTCCTACCTTCAGTATTATGTCCATTCATTGATTTTTCTATTTTATTTGATATTTATTGAATTAATTCATTTAAAATCAATTTAAATCCAAATAAAATCTAAATATTGATAACTTGGTATCTTTTTTATTGATACAGGCCTTAATTATCATCATGGACAAGATCAAACTCGTATCAAGCCATATCATTCACAAAATATTGGATTTGGAATCAAATTGGAAGCTTTTTCATGGAGGATCATATCATATCTCCAATCATCAATGCCTAAGGATTCAAAGCCCAAAACCTGGCCTAATTCATCCCATGTTACTTATACAATTCAAAGGCACGGAAATTAGGACCCAGAGGCTGCATAAACACAAAAACACAACTTGGAAAAAACTTGAAAAAGCTTGAATCTGAAAACATGCTTAGAGGCAGTTTCAGCACAAAATCTCCATGCCATTCAATTGCTTAACATCCACTGAGTGAGAAGGAATCAAAAGCAAGCTCTCTCCCTCCCTGAATCTGGCTGTAAGTCACCTGAAAAACACCCCTGTACTCGAAATTGTATTCTCTTATTCTGGCATTTTCTTGACAAAACATTGGCATATTCATGATTCTTAAATGATTTCTAAGCTTTCCGCATTATTCAATTGTATTTTTATAGCCTGTAATGCCATGCCCGAATCTAGGGTTTTTGTTTCTTGTTTTTAGGCGTTTTAGTTTCAGGAAAAATCAAGGCAAATAATGGACATAGCCATGTTCAGGAGGAAGAGACGATCATGTCCATGATCTTGGATTGCATTTTTATAGCCTAGAGAAGATTTTAGGAGACACCTACGCTTTTAGATGCGGATACAAATCCGTGGGTAAAAAAACCAGGTTTCCACGAAGAACACGAAGGCGTGTATCCTTCCTATTGGTTGATTCAAATGGCACGCCTTATTTTTTTTATTTCTGGCATAATGTTTGTGTTTTCAATATATTAATTGCTATCCAATATTATAACAATAAAAGCGTGTTGGTCCAGTGGCTAAGGCATGTGTTCAAGTACCAACGGGACCTGGGTTCGAATCTCAGGTCCCCCCAATGCATTTGTAATATTTTTCTTCAGGTCATCCTATGCAGCATCCAAGGCGCAGTGCATCATACTCCCTCAGATCTCAAGACGCCAAATGGCCTCCAGGCCAAATCTAAAGGTCAAGATTGAACATCCACCATGGTGCCTAGTCAATAGGCACACGTGGGAGCCAGAAAAGTCATTGCAGGCCTGCTTGAATTGGGCCACAAACATGTTATTCTCACATCCAGATCTGGGCGCAAACCCCCCTTTGGGTTATTTCTATTTCTCTTTTTATTTTCATTTTATTTATTTGTTTTATATTATTATTTTTATTATTTAAATCATTAACCAATTAAAACTTTTGCTCATAAAATAAAAAAAAAACAAAAATATATTTTATTTATTAAATTCATATTTTATTTTTTGTAAATAAATTAACTCAATTAATTTAGTTTAATTAGGTTTAACTTTTAATATTTTTTGCAATATTTAAAATTCATGTAGAATATTAGGTTTTACTAATTTTGACCAAATTTATTTTATTTCCTTAAATATCCAAAAATCCAAAAATATTTTCATTAATTAATTAATTTATTTATTTAATGTTTAACCTAGTTTAATTTCTTTTAATTCAAAAATAACAAAAAAATGCTTGCTTTCAAAAAAGGGTCAAAACCCTAAAAATTTTGCATCTGATTTAACTTTCTGCGCGTGATCTATTTTGCCATATTGATGTAATTGTTTCCCGGAATGTAATAGATTTTAATTAGGACTTTACTTTACCGCTTTATTTACTTTCCGCAATTTAATTTCAAGGGTTGTTTTTGGCGATGTAAATACCCGACGCCTTGTAATAGTTTAGATTTAGTTTCCGCAAATTTAATTTCCACAACTTATAAACTGTTAGATGTTTGATAATAGGGAATGCATGATAAGATTGAATGTATGAACTTAAAATCAACATAGCTCACCCATAACATGTACAAAGATAATATTAACTGAAACAACACACTCGCACATGCACACTCTTAGGGTACACCTCACTTGGTTGCCTTCGAACGTGGTCATTGAGTATAGGAAGTCTTAGAGGTCGCCCTCTTGTCCAAAGACCATAGTTGCCTTGAAACGGTTGCCTAGGAAAAATGATTTAAGACATTAGGGTTACCACTAAGGCGTCCTAACATTGCTTTAGTGACCACATGTCCCTTAATCGAATTGACCCTTAAAACTCCAACGACGATGCTACCTACTCATCAATAGTGGGTGTGATCGGTGGAAATAGAACTGACTGTTTTTGTAAGCTGGTTCGCGAAATGTCGCGGTAAGCAAGAGTCGCCACCGTCTTTTATGTTCTCCAACATGGAAAGGACAAAAGCACAGCAAAATTCCTTCTTTGAGAATGTTTCTCGGTTCGGGAGGTAGATTTATAGAAAGGGAAGGTGTTAGCACCCTTTCTATCCATGGTTATCCATGGGCTCTTAGGTACTTGCTCTTATGTTTTCAAACTTATTTGCTTTTCAAGTGTATGTGGGTTTTGAAAAAGTTTCATTTGAAAAATTTCTAAGTAACTCTTGTATCTGTCCTCAAGAGTGTATGAAAAATTTGTTTGAAAACTTTTAGAAAGTGTGAGGTGTGAAAAGTTGTTTTTGTTTGTTTTGAAAGAGCAAGTACCCAGGAGAAATCGACCTACTCTAAGGAATTAAGCTGTGTAAGAGTCATTTAGACAGTACTATCCCACTATTGAGAAGTAGGTAGCACCGTCGTTGGAGTTATTCGGGTCAATTCGATTATAAGGACATGTGTGGTCACCGAAGCAATTGTAGGACACCTTAGAAGTAACCCTAATGTCCTAGATCCTTTTATCCGAGGCAACCGTTTCGAGGCAACTGGATCTTTTGGACAGAAGGGCGACCTCTAAGACACCCTATACTTGATGACCACGTTCGAGGCAACCAGTGAGGCGTACCCTAGAAGTGGCATGTGCTTTGTGTGTTGTGTTTCAGTTAATTGTCTTTATACATGTTATTTGTGAGCTACGGATTAATTTTATTTACATACATTCCTGCAGGCATTTTTTAACTGTTAGGAGTGCGGAAAATAAATTGCGGAAATGTAAATTCTACGCTATTACAAGGCGCGGGTCTATACATCGCCAAAGACAAAAACCCGTTTTGGAAAATAAAGTGCGAGAATTTAAATAAGGCGATAAAATCCTAATTAACTATTACATACTTTGTACAGATACATAAATATAATCAAAATAAATAAATACGCGCGAAAGAAAATTGAATCGGGAATGTCCTTAGGGTGTTGACCCTTTTTTAAGAAAGAATTGAATTTTTGTCCTTTTTTTACAATTAATGAAATTAAAACTAATAACTAATTAATTAATTAAAAGGAAAAGAATGTTTTTGTGTTTTTATGTTTTTAATGAAATAAAATAAAAAGGAATTAAAATTAAAAGTTAATAAAATCTAATTCTAAATTTATTTTAGTTATTAAAAAAAAGATTAAAATTGCCTAATTAAACTAATTAATTAATTATAATTTAATTACAAAACAATGAATTAAAGTGAAATTAATAAATAAGAATAATAAAAATATTAGTTTTTTTTGATTTTTTTGTTTATGAAAATAATTATCTATGAATTAAATAATAATAATAATAGTTAATAATAATAATTAGTTAAAAGAAAATAAAAAAGGAAAAGAAAACAAAAGAAAATATGAAAGAACCATGGGGGTGTTGGCCCAGGTATGGAGGTTTGAGGAATCAATATGGCCCAATAAGCTTAAGCCTTTGTTGACTTTAGGAATTGCCTGCACGTGCTTTGACTTGGAGCATGGTATCCAGCATCTCATAGCCCCTGGATTGATCTTTGAGGCCACTTGGCGCATGATTGTTTGATGCACATGGTGGAAAGCCTTTGTGAAACCTGCACAGGAACATGTTATGGAAAAATAGAAATAAGCATTTGGGGGACCTGGGATGTTGATGGAGTGCTTGGAAGTAGTTGAATCTGGCTAGTTCAGGTCTTTCGAGCTTGACAACTTCAAGGAAATTTTTGCAATTTTTGGGCGTTCTCTAGGCTGTGTGTATTTTTCTGTAATGCTTTCTCATGGCTTGTATTTATAGAGGAGATGGAGGGGACAAAGAAATAAGGCAAGAATCCAATCCATAAAGCCATGCTTTCAAACCAAAATCCAACAAATTAAAAAGCTTCCAAAATTTGCAAAACTTTCCCTTTCCATGCTTACATGTATCTGGACATCTTGGCACAAATTCAAAATTTTGTGTACAAAAAATAGCTTGCACGAATTTGGAAGCTATTAAATGGCATATAAAGGTCATTCAAACCACAAAGATCCCCTTTAATTAATTTTTTTTGATTTTATTTGAATTTTATGGATTTAAAATGGATTAAATCAATAAAAATTAAATAAAATAAAAAAATTAATGTTTAATCTTGAAATTAATCATGGGACACGTGGGTGGCATGACAAGGCTGAATCAAGTGGAAAAAGTGGGCCCTTTTGTCAAAAATTGAAGTTTCTAGGATAGTTGACTTTTGCCATTTCACAAAAATTTCCCAACTTCTCCAATGCATATCTTGCTCAATTTTGATCATATGAACATGTTCTTGGACATTTTGGAAAGGTCTTGAAGTCCTCTAACCAATGCCTTTGGTCCCATGTCCTTTTGATTTACCAATACCATGTTATGGTCTTTGACTTAAAGTGTCTTTTTGTTGACTTTTGAAAATGACCTATAATGTTGAAATTGATAACTTTTTGTGAGAGAATTTCTTAGATTTGGAATGTGAAGATGAGTTGTAGGAAATGTCCTCCCCTTCAAAATGAGCATTTGATGGGATTTTTCTGATGAACCATGAAAAAGTTATGCCTTGGTCAAGTTACAGTTGACTTTTCAGCTGTCCAAAAATAGAAACTTTTGACATCTTGATGATTTTTCAGCCATTCTTGTGAAATCATGGTCAAGATTTGACCAAATGATGATTGTGGCTTCAAAATAATATGTTGACCAAAAATTTTGACTGTTGACTGCCAAATGACCATTTTGCCCCTATAGTTGATTGTGAGGCAATTAGGGTTTTTGACTGTGCAACTTGACCCTGTGAGCCTTGAAACTTGACATGTAGGTGCATGACAATGTATATGAGCATATGGGACTTGATTGAACCCTTGAAAACCTCAACTTCCTTGAAGGAACCAAAACCCTAATTTGACCGGCTTAGGAGGATGGTTGACTGTGTAACCCTTGAGTAGACTTGAGCCAATTGAGATGATGCTTGTCAAAACTTTGAAGAATATGGGAGGGAAAATTTTGGGGTACAACAGTTGCCCCTGTTCAATCTTCTTAGACCTGAGGATGTAGATTGGCTTGTGCGCCTTTCGTGATCCGAAGGTGGAAGATTGTTGAACACTAGAGTGCCCAGAAATTTGCACTCACATAGTAGAATATCAGCAGTGTGATGGCGGGAATGGGCTTATAGATGCCATTTGGAGAGATGATGGATAGGAGGATGGGCTTATAGATTCCATCTGGAAGTGTGACAGAACCTTGTCGGGAATAGGCTTATAGATGCCATTTGGAACTGTAATGGATAGTTGAATCTGAATAAGAAATAGAATAGCTCCCGTGTCTGGGGCATATCTAGTCTATATCTAATTGCTGACGTCTGAACGAGTAGTAGAATGACCGCCGGGTCTGGGGTATATCCATACTGCATCTGAATGAGTGGCAGAATGTCATCCGAATCTGGATCGTATCTGGACTGAACAATAGAATAGCATCCGGGATGGAGCATCTCTAAGTTGTCTTTAGAAGTTTGAATCTGAATAAGCAATAGAATAGCGTCTGGATCTGGAGCATCTCTAGGCCATCTCCGAAGAGAAATCTGAATAAGCAGTAGAATAACATCCGGGTCAGGAGCATCTCTAAGCTATATCTGAAAGGAAATCTGAATAAGTATCAAAATGTCGCCATGTCTGGGTTGCATCTGAACTATCTCTGGACGGAATCTGGAATAAGTATCAGAATGTCGCCATGT
Organism: Vicia faba; assembly: GCA_948472305.1. NCBI lineage: Eukaryota > Viridiplantae > Streptophyta > Magnoliopsida > Fabales > Fabaceae > Vicia > Vicia faba. The sequence continues at coordinate 305,051,908 of OX451741.1, forward strand.
CTGGGTTGCATCTGAACTATCTCTGGACGGAATCTGAATAAGCAATAGAATAGCATCCGGATCTGGAGCATCTCTAGGCCATCTCTGAAAGGAATCTCTGAATAAGCAATAGAATAACAGTTGGGTCCGGAGCATCTCTGAGCTATTACTGGAGAGAAAATTTGAATAAGCAAAAGAATAGCATCCGGGCCAGGAGCATCTCTAAGCTATATCTGAAAGGAAATCTGAATAAGTATCAAAATGTCGCCATGTCTGGGTCGCATCTGAACCATCTCTAGAAGGGAATCTGGAATAAGCAATAGAATAGCATCCGAATCTGGAGCATTTATAAGCTATCTCTAGGAGGGAGTCTGGAATAAGTATCAGAATGTAGCCATATCTGGATCGCATCTGAACCATCTCTAGAAAGAATCTCTGAATAAACAATAGAATAGCATCCGTGGTTGGATCATCTCTAAGTTATCTCTGAAAAGAAGCCCTGAATAAGCAACAGAATAGCGTCCGATTCTGGAGCATATCTGAACTATTTATGAACAAGCAACTCTGAATAAGCAACAAAATAGCGTCCATCTCTGGAGCATTTCCAAGCTATATCTGAAAGGAAACTCTTGAATAAGCAAAAGAATAGCATCCATCTCTGGAGTATTTCTAAGCCATCTCTGAAGAGAAAATCTGAATAAGCAAAAGAATAGCATCCATATCTGGAGCATTTCCCAGCTATATCTGAAAGGAAACTCTTGAATAAGCAAAAGAATAACATCCATCTCTAGAGCATTTCTAAGCTATCTCTGAAGAGAAAATCTGAATAAGCAAAAGAATAGCATCCATCTCTGGAGCATTTCCAAGCTATATCTGAAACTTTTTAATGTAGATATGCCCTGGCTAGATACAGGTATCGAATATGGAATTGCGACAGTTGATAGTAATTGGCTTTGGATTGACCTTTTTCCTGAAAAGGCAAAACATCAGTTGTATGCAATGTCATGATGCATGAACTGCATGATTTTAAGATGTTCTCAAAAATAAATGAGACTGGTGTTGTATGATGCGTATGCATGCCATAATGTATGAAGATGTGATGTTTATGAATGTATTATCGTCTGGGAAAATAAATCCTTGACGAATGTCGGGAAGTTGAATCCTGGGCTGAGATTGAAGAGTAGAGTTCTTCATTTCCGCTGGGGATGATGGTTGCAAGAATAAACCGGTAGGAGAAGATGACTCCGTTGGGGAATAAACTTGTTGGAGAGATTACTCTGCGGGGAATTACTCTGTGGGGAGAGATACTTCGCCGAGGTTTTGATAACTCCGCCGGGGATTTTGTTGATGAGTTATGTTGGAAGATTTGATGAACTCCGCTGGGGGATAGGAAGAATTTCGCCGGGGACGATCTTTCCGTGGTATTTAGCTGAGGATAACCCAGTTATAAGCCATGGTGGGGAATAACCTTTGAATAATGTCGGGGAGACGCGTTCGTGCTCTGCAGGGGATAAGCTTCCAGAATCTACTGGGGATAAGCTTTCGGAATCTACTGGGGAGATTGATACAACTCTCCTGGGGAAACTTTTGAACTGTACTGGGGAAAAGCTCCACTGGGGTGTCTGGTATTCCGCCGGGGAATAATCTTATATTAAGACTGCCGGGGATGCTTGCTTAGGAACATCTGTATACTCCGATGGGGAATATTGAGATTTTCTGGGGGTACCCAACTTCCTTAGGGCTGACAGTAGCCTAACTCTGCTTGGGGGGAGCGTTGTTGACTTGCTGGAGATACTGTACCTTGTCAGGACTGACGGGAGACCAACTCTGCTCGGGGGAGAGTATTGTTGAACCTTGTCTTACTCCCGGGGAGTGGAGGTATCTTGGTCACGTTCTTCAGCTGAACCTACCTTAGTACCTTGGTGGACAGAGTAACTAGATCGCTTAGACAACTCATATTGCCCCTGTTTCTGTGGGAGAAGATACCTGCGGAGGCGCTTGATGACTGCCGGTTGACAATTCTTCTTCTGGTAGGCAAGTGACAAGATGACGGGACATAGTCGTACGCTTTTGATCCCTAACTTTTTCCTGGACCGCCCTTTCGGGTTTTCAGTCCATCGGGATACCCATTTTTGCCCCAGCTGCCTTTTCAGGTTTTCGACTTGCCGGGTGTACAGATTTTTTTATTTCATCCCTTATTTTTGCCTAGGTGTGTCAACCTAGCGGGTCTTTGATTATGCGTAGTATTTTTTCGACTATGTCCGTGCTCAGAATGCAGGGAGTTGTCACCGTCAGTAGCGCAGTGTTATCATGCCACCAGAAGATCTTCGTTTGATCGTCCAATGCCCCAAGTGATCTAGATGGAGATTTTCCCCAACCTGGTTGGCCTTTTGAGAGATTCTTCGAATCTTGACTTAACTGCCCCAGATGATGGACGATGATCATGCCATGCCCCTTGATTGGAGGTGCTTCTGTTCATTAGACATTCGTCATGCGAACTTCTATACTGTTCAAACAAATAGTCATATGCAAGCAATATTATATTAAAATGCAAAGCTCATGTCTGTCTTGAAGTTTTTGAAAATGCATTTTTTTCATAAAAACAAGTGAATTTTTTGTAAACTGTGATGTCAATTCGTTATTTTACCGCAAACCTTAAGGAGTCAGGATACCTTTCGTAACAGTATGCTTTCAAACTAACCCATGCTTTAGCTAGGACTTTTGAGGGTTATAACGTGGCCTGGTTCATGGTTTGAGAAACAAAGGATAAAGGCTCAAAATTTATTTGTACCCACCCGTTCTTCGTGACGTTCTTCAATCCTAAACTCAGTTGATCGTGCATTAGACTTTGTTTGAGTCTTTGTCCTGACATTCCAATGATGGTTCGGATACTGATAGTTTATTTTGAATAGGCAGTCATTTCTTTTTTTGTTGAGGGTTTGTAGGACCTCTTTCTTTTTGATTTCGTTATCCCTGTTTTTTGCCTGAACTGTTTCTTTTTGTAATTACAGTCAGCGGGATGCCCCAGTTTTGCAAGTCTCCTTCATAGGTTTTGACTTATTGGGCTTTTAGTTTGAGAGATTACGACTGCCTGTCTTTACGATTATTCGGAACCATCATATCTTTTGTTTTGTAAGGACTTCTTTTGACGTTATTCGTTATGCACTTGGATTAACTGAGAGAACTACCCTGCCCCAGGTTATGATTAAGGGTTTTAATTTTTTTGTGAAAAAGAAAAAACTCCTACTTCTTTGGCTCAAAGGGGTTGACGAGGGATTATCTTCCTTATAACTCCAGTGTTTAGGAATTGAAACAATGCCTGTACCTCATCAGCGGGGTCTGTTCAAAAGCATACTGTAAAGGTCGTGGTATCGTTTTCGTCATCCTCCCTCAAGAGGCTTAGAATTATTAATTGAGAGTTGATCATCACAAAAAAAAATGAAAACAATTTGAATATAGCGAATGCGAATATATTGATTCAAAACAGACATATGCGATGCATTGATAAAGTAATAAAGTTTGCTATGACAATAATTGTTTGAACAATCAAAGGAAAATACAACTTGAACATTCGAATGAACAAAAGTTTCTTAGTTTGAACTAGTCATCTCAAATGGAAGATTCTCAGCAGAAGATTTTCATTTTTCCACCCGGCATGAACTCCAACATCCTTCCGTCGATCAAGTCTTGGATCTTGTTCCTCAGGCTCCAACAGTCGTCAGTGTCATGTCCAGGACTGTCAGAATGGTAGGCACACCTTTCATCAGGATTGTACTTTAGGGAGGTTATGTTGAGATTCTTAGGAGGATCCTTTAAAGCAATCAGCTTGACCTCCAACAAGCGTTTCAGTATTAGTGAGGATGGCACACCAGTCTCCGAGAAATGTCTTCCAGGCGTATTTCGCTTACGCCGATTACCCTGTTAACGCTGGTGAGGTTGATGCTGGGCTTGTGACCCCGAAGCAAACTGAGGAGCTTTTCCCTTGTCTTCTTGCCCCACGGGTGGTTAAATGATGGCTTGCTCTTCAACCTTAGATGTTTGCCCCAGTTGGTTATCCCGAAGCAGTTGGTTGACGAGAACCCTGAGCTCTCCTTGTCTTTGAGATAAGTCTTGGATGAGAGCCATATGCCCCAGCATCTGGGTTTTCATTGTATCTACCTCAGCTTGTAGACGCTTCAACCGTCCGTCTTTATCGTCTTCTGGACTGTTCCTGACCAAAGTCCCCATGAGGAGTGTTCTCAGCTCTTCCTGCCCCTTGGATAGATTTAGGAGGATCTCCCCGAACCGAGTCTCTTGAGCATGAAGATCCTGGTTGTCTTGTTAGTAAGCCATTTCTGAAATAAACAGCGAAGGAGGTAAGAGACCTGTACCAAGGGTACCTGTAATGCAATGATATGTATGTATGCATGCGATGTTTTCAAGGATCTCGCGGGGTAAACAAGAAAAATTGTTAGAATTTGAATTTTGTAGCTTGATGGAAGGAACTTCATGTTGATGAGAGTCCTTCTTCAAGAGTCAAGGCTCACCATATCGAGTGGGTCATAGCCCCTGACTCAAGTCATTAACTTTGGCCAGAGGAAAATAAATCCCCTTTGCCCCTTGCTAGACATTTTGATTCATCATGACCTGCATCACAGACCCTAGAGATCCTTGAAATGGGTTAGTCCTTATTGCAGGATGTATGCAATGGTATGATGGTAGGATGTTATGTTATGCGTGGAGTAATGTAGGTAAACCCCGTTATGAGTCCAGATTAAGGACTGTAAACAAAACCTGCAAGAAACTCAAGTGTCAGATAACAAGCATGCAAGTAGTCAAGTTTGAAGGCACACGAGTCACACAAGAGAGCCCTTAGATTTCAGGCCAGCATGAAGTTTGGGTACTACCCTCTTTCAATTTCGTTGGTTAAGACCTGTCCTATCAAAAGTAACCGGGTTCTAGAGGATCCCAATATCACTGACTACCCTCAATCGGTCATAACTCCAGCGTCGCAATCTTTTCTTGCGGCCAGAACCATCGCGAGAGTTTAACCTCAATGGGTGTAGCATACTGCTACTGTTCTATGGCCAAGTTGGGTCACATTAGGGTTCTAAGGTCGGTTGGTGCTTAATGACTCCTCAGAAGACCCATATTCTCCTCGTTGCAACACAAGGGATATCGGTACAGACCAAGGTGCCACACCAACGTAGCCACTGCTTCACCCGTGTCGGTCTACGCCGGACAGGTCCCTCACAGCTTATGCTACCTAAAAGGGTATCCCCAGATCCGGGTTAGGATCTATGAAACTCCGATGCAAAGCCCACAAATATAAAGCAATCAAAGCAAAGCAATTGAAAACATAAGTATGATCTAATCCTAAGGTACACCCCACTTATATACTCCCCAGCAGAGTCGCCAGTTCTGTGATCGGTGGAAATAGAACTGACTGTTTTTGTAAGCTGGTTCGCGAAATGTCGCGGTAAGCAAGAGTCGCCACCGTCTTTTATGTTCTCCAACATGGAAAGGACAAAAGCACAGCAAAATTCCTTCTTTGAGAATGTTTCTCGGTCCGGGAGGTAGATTTATAGAAAGGGAAGGTGTTAGCACCCTTTCTATCCATGGTTATCCATGGGCTCTTAGGTACTTCCTCTTATTTTTTCAAAAATGTTTGCTTTTCAAGTGTATGTGGGTTTTGAAAAAGTTTCGTTTGAAAAATTTTTAAGTAACTCTTGTATCTGTCCTCAAGAGTGTATGAAAAATTTGTTTGAAAACTTTTAGAAAGTGTGAGGTGTGAAAAGTTGTTTTTGTTTGTTTTGAAAGAGCAAGTACCCAGGAGAAATCTACCTACTCTAAGGAATTAAGCTGTGTAAGAGTCATTTAGACAGTACTATCCCACTATTGAGAAGTAGGTAGCACCGTCGTTGGAGTTATTCGGGTCAATTCGATTATAGGGACATGTGTGGTCACCGAAGCAATGGTAGGACACCTTAGAAGTAACCCTAATGTCCTAGATCCTTTTATCCGAGGCAACCGTTTCGAGGCAACTGGATCTTTTGGACAGAAGGGCGACCTCTAAGACACCCTATACTTGATGACCACGTTCGAGGCAACCAGTGAGGCGTACCCTAGAAGTGGCATGTGCTTTGTGTGTTGTGTTTTAGTTAATTGTCTTTGTACATGTTATTTGTGAGCTACGGATTAATTTTATTTACATACATTCTTGCAGGCATTTTTTAACAGTTAGGAGTGCGGAAAATAAATTGCAGAAATGTAAATTCTACGCTATTACAAGGCGCGGGTCTATACATCGCCAAAGACAAAAACCCGTTTTGGAAAATAAAGTGCGAGAATTTAAATAAGGCGATAAAATCCTAATTAACTATTACATACTTTGTACAGATACATAAATATAATCAAAATAAATAAATACGCACGAAAGAAAATTGAATCGGGAATGTCCTTAGGGTGTTGACCCTTTTTTAAGAAAGAATTGAATTTTTGTCCCTTTTTTGCAATTAATGAAATTAAAACTAATAACTAATTAATTAATTAAAAGGAAAAAGAATGTTTTTGTGTTTTTATTTTTTTAATGAAATAAAATAAAAAGGAATTAAAATTAAAAGTTAATAAAATCTAATTCTAAATTTATTTTAGTTATTAAAAAAAAGATTAAAATTGCCTAATTAAACTAGTTAATTATAATTTAATTACAAAACAATGAATTAAAGTGAAATTAATAAATAAGAATAATAAAAATATTAGTTTTTTTTGATTTTTTTGTTTATGAAAATAATTATCTATGAATTAAATAATAATAATAATAGTTAATAATAATAATTAGTTAAAAGAAAATAAAAAAGGAAAAGAAAACAAAAGAAAATATGAAAGAACCATGGGGGTGTTGGCCCAGGTATGGAGGTTTGAGGAAGCAATATGACCCAATAAGCTTAAGCCTTTGTTGACTTTAGGAATTGCCTGCACGTGCTTTGACTTGGAGCATGGTATCCAGCATCTCATAGCCCCTGGATTGATCTTTGAGGCCACTTGGCGCATGATCGTTTGATGCACATGGTGGAAAGCCTTTGTGAAACCTGCACAGGAACATGTTATGGAAAAATAGAAATAAGCATTTGGGGGACCTGGGATGTTGATGGAGTGCTTGGAAGTAGTTGAATCTGGCTAGATCAAGTCTTTCGAGCTTGACAACTTCAAGGAAATTTTTGCAATTTTGGGGCGTTCTCTAGGCTGTGTGTATTTTTCTGTAATGCTTTCTCATGGCTTTTATTTATAGAGGAGATGGATGGGACAAAGAAATAAGGCAAGAATCCAATCCATAAAGCCATGCTTTCAAACCAAAATCCAACAAATTAAAAAGCTTCCAAAATTTGCAAAACTTTCCCTTTCCATGCTTACATGTATCTGGACATCTTGGCACAAATTCAAAATTTTGTGTACAAAAAATAGCTTGCACGAATTTGGCAGCTAGTAAATGGCATATAAAGGTCATTCAAACCACAAAGATCCCCTTTAATTAATTTTTTTGATTTTATTTGAATTTTATGGATTTAAAATGGATTAAATCAATAAAAATTAAATAAAATAGAAAAATTAATGTTTAATCTTGAAATTAATCATGGGACACGTGGGTGGCATGACAAGGCTGAATCAAGTGGAAAAAAGTGGGCCCTTTTGTCAAAAATTGAAGTTTCAAGGATAGTTGACTTTTGCCATTTCACAAAAATTTCCCAACTTCTCCAATGCATATCTTGCTCAATTTTGATCATATGAATATGTTCTTGGACATTTTGGAAAGGTCTTGAATTCATCTAACCAGTGACTTTAGTACCATGTCGTTTTGATTTACCAATATCAAGTTATGGTCTTTGACTTAAAGTGCCTTTTTGTTGACTTTTGAAAATGACCTATAATGTTGAAATTGATAACTTTTTGTGAGAGGATTTCTTGGATTTGGAATGTGAAGATGAGTTGTAGGAAATGTCCTCCCCTTCAAAATGAGCATTGGATGGGATTTTTCTGATGAACCATGAAAAAGTTATGCCTTTGTCAAGTTATAGTTGACTTTTCAGCTGTCCAAAAATAGAAACTTTTGACATCTTGATGATTTTTGAGCCATTCTTGTGAAATCATGGTCAAGATTTGACCAAATGATGATTTTGGATTCAAAATAAGATGTTGACCAAAAAATTTGACTTTTGACTGCCAAATGACCATTTTGCCCCTACAGTTGATTGTGAGGCAATTAGGGTTTATGACTGTGCAACTTGACCCTGTGAGCCTTGAAACTTGACATGTAGGTGCTTGACAATGTATATGAGCATATGGGACTTGATTGAGCCCTTGAAAACCTCAACTTCCTTGAAGGAACCAAAACCCTAATTTGACCGGCTTAGGAGGATGGTTGACTGTGTAGCCCTTGAGTAGACTTGAGCTAATTGAGATGATGCTTGTCAAAACTTTGAAGAATATGGGAGGGCAAATTTTGGGGTACAACAGTGGTATAGCATTGTCTAAAGGACATTAGTACAAATTGATTCCATTTTTGAGTAGGTAGATGGTTCTTAAGTACTTGCTCTTTCTCAAAACAAAACAAAAACTTTTCGCACTTACACCTTTCAAACAAAAACTTCTTTCAAACCCACAAACACAAAGAAAAACAATTTTTGAAAACACTTCGAGCAAGTACCTAAGAGCCCGTGGATAACCACGGATAGAAAGGGTGCTAACACCTTCCCTTTCTATAATCTACCCCCCTGACCCGAGAAACATCTTGAAAAAGGAATTTTTTTGTGCTTTTTTCCTTTCCTTGTTGGATAAAATAAAAGACGGTGGCGGCTCTTGCTTACCGCGACATTTTGCGAAAAAAAACGCAAAGCGCAAACCAGTATTCCAAAAAAACAGTCAGTTCTTTCCCACCGTATCACAGAACTGGCGACTCTGCTGGGGAATTTTTATAAGTGAGGTGTACCTTAGGATTAGATCATCGTGTTTTCAATTGCTTGCTTTGTATGATTTATATTTGTGGGGCTTGTATCAGAGTTACTATAGATCCTAACCTGGATCTGGGGACACCCTTTAGGTAAGTAGCAATAAACTGTGAGGGAACTGTACGGCGTAGACCGATACGGTTGAAGCAGTAGCTACGTTGGTGTGGCACTTTAGATTGTACCGATATCCCTTGTGTTGGAACGAGGAGAATATGAGTCATCTAAGGGGTAATTAAGCACCAACTGACCTTAGAACCTTTAAATTGACCAACTTGGCCATAGAACAGTAGCAATATGCTACACTCATTGATACTAAACTCTCGTGATGATTCCGGCTGCAAGAAAAGGTTGCTAAATTGGAATTATGACCGATTGAGGGTAGTCAGTGATATTGAGATCCTCTAGAACCCGATTACTATTTTTAGGACAGGTTTAAACCAACTGAACTGAAAGAGGGTAGTACCTAAGCTCCTTGCCAGCCTAAAATCTAAGGGCTCTCTGTGTGACTTGTGTGCCTTTACCATGTTTGCTATTCGTGGATACTTGTGATGTGCTTTCTATCATGACATCATGACATCATAACATTGCATACATCCTGCATAAGACTAACCTATTTCAAAGACAGGAGGGATTCATCTTTGCTCTATTTTGTAGGTCATCATGATGCCTATGCGTAGGAATACCATCCGGATCAACTTTGCCCAGGTTCCCACTGTGCTTAAAGATTTGATTACAAAGATGCCTGATACTACCTCCTTCATCAGAAGACATGGTTATCTTCTCAGTTTGGTCACCTCTAAATTGGACGAGCAGATGATGAGTGTTCTGGTCCAATTCTATGATCCACTCTACCATTGCTTTACTTTCCAGGACTACCAGTTGGTTCCCACCTTAGAAGAGTTCCCTGAGCTGCTCGATATCTCTATTCTAGAGCAGACCCCGTTTACTGGTTGGGAGAAGACCCTTAGGCTAGAAGAGATTGCTGCAGCCCTTCATATGACCAAGGATGAGGTAATGGCTAATTGGGAGACTAGAAGTGGAGCAAAGGGCTTTCTGACTAAGTTTTTGGTTGGTAAGGCTAATCATTTCTGGGATAGTTTAGACTTCAAGTCATTCAAGGATATTCTGGCTCTTTTGATATATGGCTTGGTATTGTTTCCGAACTCCGAATCTTTTGTTGATGGGAATGCGGTGAAAATCTTCATCTCTCGTAATCTTGTACCCACTCTCTTGGGTGACATCCTTCATCAAATTTATGCTCGTACTGCCCGAAAGCAGGGAACCTTGATGTGTTGTGCTCCGTTATTGGTGAGGTGGTTTATTTCGCACCTCCCCAAATTAGTGCTGAAGAATAAAGAAGGCATGGGCTGGGCCTATAGGGTTATGTCTCTCTCTCATAACGACATCATCTGGACTCTTAAGGGTATGGACGAAGTGGCTATTATTGATCGATGTGGCGAGTACCCCAATGTTCCATTGATAGAAACCCATGGAGGAATTTCTTACAATCCGTGCTTAGCCTTACGTCAGTTTGGGCGTTCCAGAAGAGAAGGACCTCATGAGATGCTAAAGCCTAGTATCATCTTTGATTTTCAAGGGGATAGCGATGAGCAACGTCGCAGATTCATAAAGGCCTGGGATAGAGTTCACAGATCTGATCCACATGAGCTGGGTCTAAAGACTTCACTTCCGATGGAGCCATATCTCAGATGGGTCTGTATCCGTGCCCAAAAGCCGGGTATGCCATATGAAGCCGTCCGACCTATCATTGTTGAAGTTGCTAATGAAGAAGGGGTTCTTCCAACCATCCTCCATCCTCATATGCCCACTGACATTGGGGCACTGAAAAGGTCTTGGATGTAACTGACGGAAGAACGGGATGCTTATCGAGAGAAGTTCAACGAGCAGGAGCAGAAGATCCAGAGGTTTACTAGGCAGCTGGAGAACGAGCGTATTCTCAATGATTATGTCCGCACTGATAAGAAGAGACCATGGGAGCATTGATTGATCTTTGATGATTTCCTTTCCAGTTGTTATTTACTTTTCAGTATTTCCTTTCATGTAACGCCTTGAGGGCATCAGTTGAACAATTTGAATTCCAAAGTTATCTAATAAAGTGTGTTCCATTTCTTGTTTACAAATTTGAATCTCTTGACTGTCTTTGAAATCATAATCATACGCATTTCATCCCATCCACTTCATAAACAGGTACCCATTACAGGGCTCTTATCTTCTTCGCTGTTTATTTCAGCACTCATCATGTCTGCTGAACCTTCAACTGAGCAAGCTATCAAGGCCCTCCAGGCCTAGAATGCCCAATTCCAAGAGCTGTTCATGAATCTAGCTAAGGGTCAGCAAGACCTGAAGACCTTGATTATGAAAGAGAAGAAGAAGAAGAAGAAGAGGACAATCCTGTTTAACATAGGGCACAGGTTTGGAAACAGGCTACAAAATGAAGTCGATCTAACCACTTCATCTGGAGGGAAAGATAGTCAAGAGGAAAGGAGGGCTCCTAGCCCTGTGGTCTCCGACAACGAGACGGACTTCGATGAAGAACAATATCCTCCGGCCGAGGACAGATACAAGCAACTGGAAGACCGGTTGAATGTTATGGAAGTTCAGAAAGTGCCTGGTCTAGACTTTGGTGATATAGGTCTATCATCTGGGGTGGTAATTCCCCACAAGTTCAAGGCACCAGCCTTTGCTAAGCATGACAGAGTTTCTTGTCCGAAGCCGCACCTCCGGTCATATGTGAGGAAGATTCATCCGTACACCGCTGATAAAAACCTATGGATCCATTTCTTTCAAGACAGTCTCTCAGGGACTCAGCTTGAATGGTTCTATCAGTTAGACGGAGCCAGTATCCGCAGTTGGGAAGATTTGGCTACTGCTTTCTACAGGCAATATCAATACAACTCCGACCTCGCTCCCATACGTACCCAACTCCAGGGTATGTCAATAGGAACGGGTGAAGGATTCAAAGATTATGCTCAGAAGTGGAGGGACCTCGCCAGAAGAGTACAACCACCCTTGGCTGATCGGGAACTTGTGGATATGTTTCTGGGGACCCTGTCTGGTCCATTTTTCAACCACTTGATTGGAAGCTCCTCGTATGGGTTTACGGAGCTTATTTTGACTGGTGAGAGGATTGAGGCTGGTATTAAGGATGGTAAGATACAGAAGGGTGCCTCATCAAGCACCGAGAAGAAGCCATTTAAGAAAGAGTCAAGTGCTGTCTACAGTTCGAAAAGATAGAGTAGACTTGAACACCGCCAAGCTGTTAACGCGGTTGTTATTTCAAAACCTACTGGTGCTTCTCAGCACAACAATCAACAAAAGGACGAGAGACCTCGAAGGAAATTCACCCGTCTAAGCATGACTTTGTCTCAGATTCTGCCACAGTTGCTGAAGACCCATCTGTTGATTCTAAAGGAAGTCCCAAAGAATCCAAATACAACATCACCGAGGTATAACCCTAATGCCCATTGTGCTTATCACTCTGATAGCCCGGGGCATAATACAGATGATTGTTGTACTTTGAAGAATAAGATACAGGACTTAATTGATGCGAAGGAGATTGAGTTCGAGTCGCCCGAGAGGCCTAATGTTGTGACTGCTCCTATGACCAAGCATGGAGTAAATTCTATAGATGAAGACTCGTTTGTGGTTTCGGTGAACGATATTGTTACCCCTTTGATGACTGTAAAGAAGAACCTTTTGCTAGCCGGTTTATTTCTGGGCTGTGACGAAGGTCGCCGTATGTGTTCCGTTCTACCTACCGGTTGCATCTCTTGAAGTCAGGTGTCCAATGCCTGATGGATAGTAAAGAGATTCTGTTTGAGAAGACTGTTGTTCCCTCAGTTCCTACTGAAGAAGTCTCCATTATCACCATTTTCGACAATTCTTCCAAGGCTCCCTCGAGGAAGCCTGTTAGAATTACATCTGTTCCAAGAATCGCGCCTGTGATCATCACTGTTCCAGGGCCCATCCCCTATACCTCTGATAAAGCTGTCTCTTGGCACTACGGGGATGATGTTTATTTTCATGGAGTTAAGCAAGAGTTGGATGCTGATACTGACATCAGCAATATTGTTGGACCTGCTAAAGTCACCCGCAGCGGAAGACTTTTCTCACATGATATCTCTCCGCCAACTGCCCGAAGACCTGTTGTTATTACACCTGCCAGTGTACCTGCTACCATTCCAGTTCAAGTTCCTATGCTTACCCCTGTCGCCGAGTCATCTGACACTCAAGGCAAAGGGACCACCAGTGAGCCTGCCCAGACGGAGGCACCGAAGACAATTACTGTTGAAGCTTCTAAACAAGAGCTGGAAGAGATTCTGAAGATTATCAAAAAGAGTGACTATAATGTAGTTGAACATCTGGGGCAAACCCCGTCCAAGATTTCTATGTTGTCATTGTTGCTATGCTCAGAGGCCCATGCCAAGGCTCTGATTACCTTCTTGAAGACTGCCCATGTGCCACAAGAGACATCAACTGATCAGTTTACAGATTACATGGCCAATTTGACTGCTGATAATGGGTTAGGTTTCTCGGACGCCGACTTGACTGCTAAGGGGAAGAATCACAACGATGCCCTGCATGTCTCCATTGAATGCAGAGGCACTACTCTTGCACATGTATTTGTGGATACTGGTTCCTCATTGAACGTCTTGTCGAAAAAAGCTCTGGACTGGTTGGATTGTGAAGGGTTGTGTGATCGGTGGATCTGGAACTGACTGTTTAACGCTGGTTCGCGAAATGTCGCGGAAGCAAGAGTCGCCACCGTCTTTTATTTTCTCCAAATGGAAAGGACAAAAGCACAGAAAAATTCCTTAAAGAGATTGCTCTCGGTTCGGGAGGTAGGTTATAGAAAGGGAAGGTGTTAGCACCCTTTCTATCCATGGTTATCCATGGGCTCTTAGATACTTGCTCATTTGTGTTTTCAAAATTGTTTTGTTTGCTTTTCAATGTGGGTTTAAAAAGTTTCTTTGAAAAATTTCAGTTCGACTCATACGTCAGAGTGTTTGAAAAATTTGCTTTGAAAGCCTTTGAAAAGTGTCAGTGTGAAAAGTCTTTTTGAGTTTGTTTTGAGATTAGAACAAGTATCCTTGAGAACCTACCTACCCCAAGGAATTCGTCTGTGTAAATTTCCTTAAAAGTAATGCCATCCCACCATTGAGAGGTAGGTAGCACCACCGTTGGAGGTGTTCGGGTCAATTCGAGGTTCGGGACATGGTGATCACCAGAGCAATGGGAAGACACCTCAGAAGCTACCCTCATGCCAGGTTCCCGGATCATGAGGACTTACTAAGACGTCCTCTACTCGACGATCACCTTTCGAAAGGCAACAGTGAGGCGTACCCTAGGGGTGGTGTGTGCGAATTGTGTGTCATGTTTCAGTTATTTGTCTTGTCATGTTTGTTGTGATCTACGCTTGATTTTAGTTAGGGCCATTCATTCTTGCATGCATATTTAACAGTTATATTTGCGGGAAAATAAATCTAAGGTTATTACAACTGGCGCGGGTCCACATCGCCAAAATTAAACCGGACCCGATTTAGCGGAAAAGTAAATAACGCGAAATAAATAAAAGTGCGAAAAGTGAAGTTACATGGTTTTGGGAGATTTACAAAATTATAATAAGCGATAATAAAATAAATGCGCGAAGTAAAGGAATTGAAACGAAACTAGGGCGTTGGACCCTTTTGCAAAATATTAATGGTTAATGAGAATTAAAAATTAAATGATTAAATGCTTTTTTTGGTATTTTGTGTTTTTTTAGATTTAAAAGAAAAAAGGAAAAATTAATTAAAATTAAAATGCTAAACCCTAGTTCTAATGTTTTTTTAAGTTTATTATGAAAGAATTAAATTAAAACCTAAATTAAACTCTAAATTAATTTATGTACAATTTTTAATTTATGAAAATAAAATAATAAATAAATTATGATAAAAAAGAAATAAAAAGGATTAACAATTAAAACCTAAATTCTACATTTTTTATATTTTGTTATGAAAAGAATTAAAATTAAAAAAAAACCTAATTATACTAAATTCAATTACACAATTTATTCATGAAAATAAAATAATTAAAATAAAATATTTATTACATTTTTATCTTTTTCTGGATTTTTATGATGTTTTTTTATATTTTGTAAAAAAGAGAAAATTAATTAATTAAAGCAATAAAAATAAATAACACAATAATTAAAATAATAAAAAGAAAAGAAAAGCAAACCAAGGGGGGGTTCAGGCCCCAGATGGAGGTGTTAATTTGAAAAGCTTGGCCCAATTGAGTTTGATTCGTTGACTTCTCCAGATTCCATATGGTGCGTTGACTGGAGTTCATTGTGCTCCTGGGATCCACGCCTTTGATTTGGTCGTCTGGGACACGTGTGTGGCTTGATGATGAGAAGACATGATGTACCTGAATGTTAGCATAGCATAGGATTCTATTTTGAAAAATAGTATTGAAATTGGCCAGACCTGGGACTTGAACCCAGGTCTTGAGGGTTATTCACATCACGTGTTACCAACTGAACCAAACGCTTTTAGTTAACATATAATAACACGTAAATATAATAAATAAAACATAATGCTAATTGGTTAAAAACGCGCGAATTTCAAAAGGACCAATGACTATTGGACACGAGGTTGTCTTCTTCCCCACCCTGTAAAACAAAACAAAAGAGCAACGGTTTTTATAGCGTTGCATTAAGGGGGCTAGCAGAAAATAGCGAATAGCTCTCCTTGATACATAAATTCATCGCGAGCAATGTTTCTTGTTCATTGGAGCACGCTGAGTTCAACCATGGTGGTCTCAAAGGCCAATTTTACTGTATTGAAAAAGCCCTAATTTTTCCTTCTGAAAACCCTAAAGAACAAACATGGTAACTTGGCCAAAAATGCACGAAACTTCAATTAAAAGTTATGGTTAGCTTGCAAATTTCATATTGAACAAGAATTCATGAATAAAAATGCACCATGATGCGTAAATTATGATATGCGATTTGGAGATTTTTGCTTCACAGTTTGAGGTCGTGATACCGTTTCAGGGTGTTGTGGTGATGATCTCTGATTGGAATGTGATCAAGACAACCTTGGCAAGCTGTTGAGATAGTTTTTGAGGTTTGAATCGAGCTTGAAACTGGTTTTCAGTGTTTGAGTTTTTGTGAAAAAATTCAATATGCAAAAGCTTGTTTGGGGCGCAGCTTGCAGTCTTTTTCCATTAGGTCTTTGATTCTGAGTATGTATAGAGCATGCTAGGTCAAAAATATTGCACAAAATCTCAAGCATTCATGGTTTTACATATTTGATTTTATGAAATCTTTTTGAATCTTTTCCATGTGCATTTTGGTTCAAATCTGATCAATTCTCATCAAAACTTGCTTAATTAAGAAGTGCACGAAATATTGACCTTGGAATGTGCATAAAAAGATTTTTTTAGGTTAGGTTTATATTTTTCATGTATTAAAATAATTTAAATGAATATAAATTAATATAAATTCAAATAAATAATTAAAAAATATGAAAATACTTCCCTTTGGGCCTAATGGTCGTGCACATGCTTTGGATGATGAATCTTGGAAGAAAATGTGGTCCATTTGCATTTTTAGGCCTTTTGAAGTAATGTTGACTTTCAAAAATTTCCAAAATTTTCCCAACTTCCACAAGGCATAACTTGCTTAATTTTAAAGCTTTTCACATGTTCTTGGACATTTTGGAAAGGTCTTTGAGTCCTTTAACCAATGCCTTTGGTCCCATGTCATTTTGATTTACCAATCTCAAGTTATGGCCTTTGACTTAAAGTCCCTTTTTGTTGACTTTTGAAAATGACCTATAATGTTGAAATTGATAACTTTTTGTGAGAGCATTTCTTGGGCTTGGAACATGAAGATGAATTGTAGGAAATGTCTTTCTCTTCAAAATGAGCTTTGGATGGAATTTTTCTGATAATCCATGTGAAAGTTATGCCCTGGTCAATTTCAGTTGACTTTTTCAGCTGTCCAAATATAGCAACTTTTGCATCTTTGATGATTTCTGAGCCAAATTTTGAGAATCATGATCAAGCATTGATCAAATGATGTTTGTGGCTTCAAAATGATATATTGACCAAAAATTTGAACTTTTGACTGTCAAATGACCATTTTGCCCCTACAGTTGACTGTAGTGCAATCTAGGGTTTTGACTGTGCAATTTTGAGCTGAATGCCTTGAAACTTGACATGAGGATACCTGACCATCTTTGTAGGCATATGAGACTTGATTGGGCCTTTGAAAAGTTCATTTGCTTGACCAGAACTCAAACCCTAGTTTTGACTGTATAGGAGACAGTTGAGCTGCACAACCCTTGGGAATTTTGTGACCTTGACTTTGACAATTCTTGATGAATATGAGAGGGCAAATTTTGGGGTACAACAGTTGCCCCTGTTCAATCTTCTTAGACCTGAGGATGCAGATTGGCGGACGCGCCTTTCGTAATCCGAAGGTGGAAGATGATTGAACACTAAAGTGCCCAGAAATTTGCGCTCACATAGTGACGGTGATGGGGGAATGGGCTTATAGATGCCATTTGGAGATTGTTGGATAGGATGATGGGCTTATAGATGCCATCTGGCTGCTGATTGCGTAGGAGATTCCTTAGCTAGAACCTGCATACCTGCAAAAGGGAAAATGAGTACCTGACACGTTGCAGGAGCTGATTTTAGATGCTTGGTATAGGCGTGTCCTGACTGGTTACAGGAGCTGAGTCTGGAGCTTCAAACGCTGATGAATGAACCAGGGATGGTTACTATCTTAGCATGAATGGTAAGAGAACCTTGGGCGACTTTAACTTCAACAACGCTCGTTGAGAAAAATCTCGGGTGTCTTCTACTGGAATAAGAATCAGGGAGATCTTAGGGTCGATCTGACTGAACCAGAGAGGCCTTTGACTGGGTAAGAATCAGGAAAATCTTAGGGTCGATTTAACTGAACCGGTCTAGGTCTTGAAATATCTTCAACTGGATAAGTATCAGGGAGATCTTAGGGTCGATCTGACTGAACCAGAGAAGGCCTTTGACTGGATAAGCATCAGCAAAATCTTAGGGTCGATTTAACTGAACCGGTCTAGGTCTTGAAACATCTTCAACTGGATAAGTATCAGGGAGATCTTAGGGTCGATCTGACTGAACCAAGAGAAGGCCTTGGACTGGATAAGAATCAGGGAAATCTTAGGGTCGATTTAACTGAACCGGTCTAGGTCTTGAAATATCTTCAACTGGATAAGCATCAGGGAGATCTTAGGGTCGATCTGACTGAACCAAGAGAAGGCCTTGGACTGGGTAAGAATCAGGAAAATCTTAGGATCGATTTAACTGAACCGGTCTAGGTCTTGGAATATCTTTAACTGGATAAGTATCAGGGAGATCTTAGGGTCGATCTGACTGAACCAAGAGAAGGCCTTGGACTGGGTAAGAATCAGGAAAATCTTAGAGTCGATTTAACTGAACCGGGCAAGGTCTTGGAATATCTTCAACTGGATAAGCATCAGGGAGATCTTAGGGTCGATCTGACTGAACCAATAGAAGGCCTTTGACGGGATAAGCATCAGGAAAATCTTAGGGTCGATTTAACTGAACCGGTCTAGGTCTTGGAATATGATTGAGAATTTAAACTGCATCTTTCCTGAAAGGTAAAAGTCAGTCATATGCAATGCATGATATGGATCAAGCAATGATGTTCTCAACATAAAGGAGACTTGTATGATGCAGTGCGTTATGCATGCTATGATGATGTATGTGAAGTTTTATGTATGTTTTTGTCTAGGAAATTAAATCCTTGACGGGTGCCGGGAAGTCATATCCTGGGCTGATGTTGAAGAATAGATTTTGCTTCCGCTGGGGATGATGACTGCAAGAATACCGGTAGGAGAAGATGACTCCGTTGCGGAATAAACTTGGCAAATGAAAGATTCTGCGGGGAGAAAAGATACTCTGATGACCATGCTGGGAAGCAATACTCTGTGGGGATAGAGATGCTTTGCTGATAGTAGTTTGCTGAGGATACCCTTGTTGTGGGAAGTACTAATGGACTTCGCTGGGGATAGGAAAGAACTACGTTGACGACGACCTTTCCGTGGCTTTTGGCTGAGGATAACCCAGTTATATCCTGTTAAGGAAATAACTCTTTAAATCAAGCCGGACGACGCGTTCGTGTTCTGCGAGGGGGTAAGCTTCCAGAATCTACTGGGGATGAGCTTACTGCTTGGGGAGATATGGATTCCAACTTTCCTGGGGAACTGGATTGGATTCTCTGGGGAAGTTTTGGTATGCTGGGGAGGTGACTCCTTTGAATGTTGGGATACCGCCGGGGAACAATCTTTAGGCCAAGACTGCCGGGGATACTTGTTAAGAATATATGTATTGCTGCTGGGGAATGTTTGAGATTGACTGGTGGATACTCAATTCCTTTGATATTTGATGATTCTGTTTGGGGAAGAGTGCGCTTTTGTTGGCTCGCTCTTTGGGGAATTAAGATACACTTGGCCGTGCTCTTTAGATGAACCTACCTTGGTACCTTGGAGGATAGAGCAATTGGATTGTTTAGACCACTCTTTATTGCCCCTGTTTCTAGTGTCACCTGCAATGAATTCCTTTGTTTTCGTATGCAAATATTTATGAGTTAGCAAATTATTGTCAATGCATACATCACAAATTGAACCTTGGACGTTCTTCGCAAAACAAAACAGAAAAAGAAAAACACTTGGCATGTTTAACTGAAAAATATATTTGTATTGATTTTGAATGGCCTGAATAGGCGTTTTGTGTACAAGAGGCTGATGTCCTAGTAAGAGGTACACCGCCGATCAAAAGAGTTTATACAAGTTTTGTACAAAAGAAAATAAAACAGCTGTGTGAAAGATGAATGATCCACTGGGTTTCAACTCTGCTATTGCCTTTATAACTCCGAGCGTCTCATCACTTGATGACCTTGGTTGAAGGTGAAGCTGACTGATCGATGCCGTTTGAGCTTGCTATAGATACCGGATTCTGGATGCAAAGTGATCAATGCGACATAGTTTTACGCTTTATCCCTAATTTTTGCCTGGACCGCCCTTTCGGGTTTTCAGTCCACCGGGATACCCATTTTTGCCCAAGCCGCCTTTTCAGGTTTTCGACTTGCCGGGTGTACAGATTTTTTTCATTTTCATCCCTTCATTTTGCCCGAACCCTTTTGGTTCGACGGGAAGCCCTAATTTTTGCCTAGGCATGTCAGCCTAGCGGGTCTTTTTTTCATGCGTAGTATTTTTTAACTATGTCTGCATTGGCGGGATGAGGAAGGTCGTCACCATCCATGTTGGTTAAGATCATTGCTCCTCCTGAGAACACATGCTTAACCACAAATGGCCCTTCGTACGTAGGGGTCCATTTGCCCCTTGGATCACTCTGAGGAAGGATGATTCTCTTGATAACCAGATCCCCGACTTGATATTCCTGTGGTCTGACCTTTTTGTTAAATGCCCTGATCATTCGTTTCTGATACGTCTGACCATGACAGATAGCAGCAAGTCTCTTTTCATCAATGAGGTTGAGCTGATCAAGTCGTGTCTGGATCCAATCATCTTCGTTCAGATTTGCATCTTTCATTATCCGGAGAGAGGGAATTTGCACTTCGATCGGCAAGACTGCCTCCATGCCATAAACCAGAGAGAACGGTGTTGCCCCGGTTGACGTCCTGGCTGAGGTACGGTACCCATGCAGAGCGAACGGTAACATCTCGTGCCAATCTTTGTAAGTCACTGTCATTTTTTGCACGATCTTCTTGATGTTTTTATTTGCTGCTTCTACAGCCCCATTCATCTTCGGTCTGTAAGGAGAAGAATTGTGGTGCTGTATCTTGAACTGTTCGCAGAGCTCAGCAATCATCTTATTGTTCAGATTGGTACCGTTGTCTGTAATTATTCGCTCAGGGACGCCGTATCGGCAGATCAGATTGTGCCGAATAAACCGTGCCACAACAGTTTTGGTTACTGTAGCATAGGATGCTGCCTCAACCCACTTCGTAAAATAGTCGATCGCCACTAGGATGAAGCGATGTCCATTGGATGCCGTAGGTTTGATCTCGCCGATCATGTCTATGCCCCACATTGCAAACGGCCAAGGCGCAGTCAGAACATTCAGGGGAACCGGAGGAACATGCACCTTATCTGCATAGATCTGGCACTTGTGGCATGTCCTAGAGTGTTGGTAGCAGTCAGCTTCCATTGTGGACCAGTAATATCCTGCCCGTAGGATTTTCTTAGCCATAGTGTGCCCACTGGAATGCGTACCAAAGGTCCCGTCATGTAGCTCTTCCATGATTTTTTCCGCTTCAGCCTTATCCACACAACGCAGTAAAGTTGAATCATGGTTTCGCTTGTACAAGATGCCGTTGCTTAGGAAGAACTTTGCTGCGAACCTCCTCAGGAATTTCTTATCGTTGATAGAGGCACCTTCAGGGTATTCCTGAGCTTCCAGATATCTCCTCACTTCGTGGTACCAAGGCTTCTCAATTACCAATTCAGTTTCGAGATCACAACAGTATGCCGGTTCGTCCAGTTTCCAGATGATGATCCGGGGAGCTTCATTATCCCATTTAACTTTGAACATTGAAGACATTGTAGCTAACGCGTCCGCTAACTGATTCTCTTCTCTTGGAAAGTGCTCAAAGGTTATCTCTGTAAAGTGGGGAATCAGGGTCAATACACATTCTCTGTAAGGAATCAGGTTTGGATGTTTCGTATCCCACTCTCCCTTGATCTGATTGATCACAAGAGCGGAATCTCCGAAAACACTTAGAAATTTGATCCTTAGGTCAATCGCAGCTTGAAGACCCATGATACACGCCTCATACTCCGCCATGTTGTTGGTACAGTTGAAACACAGCCGGGCAGTGAGTGGAGTATGAGTACCTTGAGGGGATATGATTATGGCGCCGATACCATTTCCCAAAGCATTGGAAGCTCCGTCAAAGTGCATAGACCATCGGGATCCTGGTTCAGGTCCTTCATCCGGTCCAGGTACTTCACAATCAGTTACAATCATAATACTTTCATCTGGAAACTCGAAGTTCATTGATTGGTAGTCATCTACAGCTTGATGAGCTAAGTGGTCTGCCAATACACTCCCCTTGATGGCTTTCTGGGTTGTGTACTGAATGTCGTATTCCGTCAAGATCATTTGCCATCTTGCAATTCTCCCAGACAGAGCAGGCTTTTCGAATATGTACTTTATCGGATCCATTTTTGAGATCAACAAAGTGGTGTGAGTCAGCATATACTGTCTCAGCCGGCGAGCAGCCCATACCAAAGCGCAGCAAGTTTTCTCAAGCAGTGAGTATCGGGTCTCACAGTCGGTAAACTTTTTGCTAAGGTAATAAATGGCATGCTCTTTTCGGCCAGACTCGTCATGCTGCCCCAGCACGCACCCCATTGAATTATCAAGCACTGTCAGATATAGGATCAGAGGTCTCCCTTCAACCGGTGGCATAAGGATAGGTGGTTCTTGGAGATACTCTTTGATTCTGTCAAACGCAGCCTGACATTCATCATTCCAACGTACTACCTGATCTTTCTTCAGCAGCTTGAAGATTGGCTCACAGGTAGCAGTCAAATGAGAGATGAATCGAGCAATGTAATTCAGGCGTCCTAAAAAGCCTCTGACTTCCTTCTCTGTCTTAGGAACTGGCATCTCTTGAATAGCTTTGACCTTAGCAGGGTCCACTTGAATACCCTTATCACTGACCACGAAGCCTAGCAACTTCCCAGATCTTACCCCGAAGGTGCACTTGTTCAGGTTCAATCTTAGCTTATACAGTTTCAACCGGTCGAACAACTTCTGTAGATGATCTAGATGCTCTTCCTCAGTCTGGGACCTTGCGATCATGTCGTCCACATACACTTCTATCTCGTGATGGATCCTGTCGTGAAATAAGGCAACCATGGCACATTGGTAGGTTGCCCCAGCATTCTTTAATCCGAACGGCATGACCTTGTAACAGAAGGTGCCCCACTGAGTAACAAATGTAGTCTTTTCCATGTCTTCAGGTGCCATCTTGATCTGATTGTAGCCTGAAAAGCCATCCATGAAAGAGAATACCTTGTGCTGAGCCGTATTATCAACAAGGACATCAATGTGAGGTAAGGGGAAGTCATCCTTGGGGCTGGCCCTATTCAGATCCCTGTAATCAACGCACATTCTGACCTTACCGTCCTTTTTAGGTACCGGCACCACATTGGCAACCCACTGAGGGTAAGAAGTCACTGCAAGGAACCCAACATCAAACTGTTTCATGACCTCGGCTTTAATCTTCTCGGACATCTCTGGACGCATCCGACGAACCTTTTGTTTAACTGGAGGGCAGTCTTCCTTAGTCGGTAAGTGATGAACGACAATATCGGTATCCAACCCTGGCATGTCTTCGTAGGACCAGGCAAAGATCTCCATATAGTCATGTAACATCTTGGTTAACCGTTGCTTCACGCTGAGCTCTAGGTTGGCACCAATCTTTACCTCTTTTCTGTCTGCCTCAGTACCCAGGTTTATGGTTTCCACTGGCTCTTCATGGGGTTGAATTGCCCTCTCTTCCTGCAGCAATAGTCTAGCAAGCTCGCCAGGCACTTCGCAATCATCTTCACCTTCGTCTTCGGCTAAGTTGATCGGATTTTCGAAGTTATAATTGGCATTAGCAGAGCTGTTATCAGCGAGATCCAGAGTGGATTGGAACCTGTATGAGTGAGTGTGTGTGTAAATACAGCTGTTTTGATAATTATGTAAAGGAAAGGAAAGATAGAAAAGGAACACAATATTTGCAATGCGAAAAGTACGTCCAAGATTTTCATTCATGATGTATAAAATGACAGTTCATATGCCCTCACAAATAGAACCACGGTGCCTCGGGTAAGACACCGGGCCATAGAGTTTATCATTGCTTATTACAAAATAACAAAACATGGGAATTTATTACTTAGTAACAAGAGAAACAGGGAGATTGTCCTTTGCGCTCCAATTGTTAAGTCCACCATCAGCAGCCGGATAGATCCAGCTATCAAACTCAGCTTCATCAACCTCCTCTTCATCACCAATAGCATTTACCCCATGAGCAGGCAGGGGAGCAGTCACCACATTAGGCTTGTCAGATGCCTCAAACTGGACCTCCTTAGCATCAATGAGATCCTGCAGCTTGTTCTTTAATGCCCAACAGTCATCCGTAGAGTGCCCCGGGCTTTCTGAATGGTAAGCACAACGAGCATTCGGGTTGTATTTGGGAGATGCTGTATTTGGGAATTTGGGAGCCTCCCTGACAGTTACTAGATTAGTTGCGAGCAACTGGGGCAGGATCTGCGACAAGGTCATGTTTAAACGGGTGAACTCCCTTCTGGGTCTCTCCACCTTCTGAGCATTGTTCGGCCGGGGAGCGGCAGCAGGCTTAGCAATCATGACCGCACTGACAGATTGGCGGTGTTCATTTCTCTCTGATCTCCTAGAACCATACACGGCACTAGACTCCTTCTTAAATGGTTTCTTGTCCGAACCAGATGATGATGTAGCCTTTGCAATCTTCCCAGATTTCAACCCAGCTTCGATTCTCTCTCCAGTCAAGATCAAATCAGTGAAACCAGCAGAAGAATTCCCAATGAGGTGGTTGAAGAATGGCCCAGATAGGGTCCCCAAGAACATGTCAACCAACTCCCGATCAGTCAATGGTGGCTGCACCCTGCCAGCCAGGTCTCTCCACTTCTGAGCGTACTCCTTAAAACCTTCGCTTGCGCCTAACGCCATACCCTGGAGTTGGGTACGTGTGGGGGCAAGGTCGGCATTATACTGATACTGCTTGTAGAAAGCAGTGGCCAGCTCCTCCCAGTTACGAACTTTGGTCCCATCCAGCTGATAGAACCATTCGAGATGAGTCCCTGAAAGACTCTCCTGGAAGAAGTGGATCCATAGATTCTTGTCCGCAGAGTACGGCTGAATTTTCCGCACATAGGACCTCAAATGCAGCTTAGGACAAGATGCCCCGTCATACTTGGAGAAGGTGGGTGCTTTGAATTTGTGCGGGATAATCACACCAGTCGACAAACCCAGATCTCCGAAATCCAGCCCAGGTGCCTGTTGCACCTCCATAGCTTTCAGCCTGTCCTCCAGTTGTTTGTATCTGTTGTCTTCAGGAGGGTACTGCTCTTCATCAAAATCCGTCTCGTTGTCGGAGACCACTGGAGTAGGAACCTTGACTTCTGCCTGAGAAGGACTCCTGCCAACAGAAGAACCAGCCTCTTCATGTTGCAGAGTATTACCCAACCTTCGGCCCGAGTTGAATAGAACAGTTCTTCTTTTCTTCTTCTTCTCCTTCTTCAGGAGCATAGTCTTCAGTTCCTCTTGGCCCTTAGCTAGACCCATGATTAGTTCTTGAAACTGCGCATTCTGCGCCTGGAGAGCCTTGATTGAGGTCTCTGTTGATTCAGATCCGGGATTCATGATGCTGAAATAAACAGCGAAGAACTGTAAGCAACCTGAAAAAGGGGAAAAACCTGCTATGCACATGATGTATGAAATGCGTATGAATTATGTTTTCAAAGACAATCGGGAATCAACTTTGTAAACAAAAAAGGAACACACTTTATTAGATTCAACTTTGCAACGGAAATTATTCAACAAGTTGCCCTTAGGCGTTTACATGAAATGAAACAACTGGAAAGGAAATAAAAACTGTAAAGGCACATTCAGAATTCCTCATTGATCCCATGGTCTCCTCTTCTCAGTACGGAGGTAGGCATTCAGGGCTCTCTCATTCTCCAACTGCTTTGTCAGCTTCTGGATCTTTGATTCCTGCTCGTTGAACTTTTCCCGGTAAGAATCCCGTTCTTCTTGCAGTTGCGACCAAGATCTCTTCAATGTCTCATAATCAGTAGGTATCTGAGGAGGAAGGACAGTTGGAGGAACACCATCTTTATCAGGACACTCAAGAATGACGGGTCTGACAGCTTCATACGGCATACCTAACTTCTGAGCACGGGTGCGGACCCATTTGTAGTAGGCTTCCATAGGTAGAGAAGTCTTTGGCCCTAGCTCTTGTGGGTCAGCTTTATGAACCTTGTCCCAAGCCTTGATGAACCTACGACGCAGCTCGTCACTATCCACCTGGAACTCGAAGCTGAGGTGAGGCACCAACATCTCATGGGGGCCCGCTCTTCTTGCTCTTCCAAACTGACGGAGTGCTAGACATGGATTGTAAGAGATCCCTCCTTGAGTACCAATCAGAGGAACATTAGGATACTCCCCGCATCGATCAATAATAGCTATCTCATCCAAACCTCTGCAAGTCCAAATGATGTCTTTATCGGTGAGAGACATTAACCTGTGAGCCCACCCTCTTCCTTCTTGGTTCTTCAGTACGGACTTAGGGAGGTGCGAAATAAACCACCTCACCAACAAAGGGATACAACACCATAGGGTTCCTCGTCTTCGGGTAGTACGGGCATGAAGTTGTTGCAAGATGTCACCCAAGAGAGTGGGCACAGGGTTCTGAGACATAAAGATCCTAATGGAAGTGACATTGATGAAGTTGTCAGGGTTAGGAAACAGGACTAACCCATAGATTAGGAGAGCCAAGATGTCTTCATATGCCCTAAAGTCCAAGTCATTCCAGAAGCTGTTAGCTTTACCAATCAGAAACTTGGCCAAGAAACCCTTAACTCCGCTTCTAGTTACCCAGTTGTCTGTTACCTCTTGATGGGTCAAAGGAAGAGCTGCAGCAATGTCCTCAAGCCTGAGGGTCTTTTCCCAACCAGTAAAGGGAGTCTGATCCAAGATAGGGATACCAAGCAGATTAGAGAACTCTTCCAGGGTAGGGACCAGCTGGAAGTCTTGGAAGGTAAAACACTGGTACTGAGGGTCATAGAACTGGGTTAGAACACTCATCAACTGTTGATCCCGCTTTGCAGTGACTAAACTGAGAAGAGAACCATGCCTCTGAATGAAGGAAGTGGTATTTGGAATCCTGCTAACCAACTCATCAATCAACTCAGGTGAACGAACAAAGTTGAACCGGATAGTATTCCTTCGCACAGGCATCATAATGTCCTACAAAACAGAGCAAAGATGAAACCCTCTTGTCTTTGAAATGGTCAGTTCTTATGCAGGATGCATGCAATGCTCATGATGTTATGATGTTATGATAAAGCACACCACATACAGATACAAAGGCAAACATAGTAAGGCACACAAGTCACACAAGGCAAGCCCCTAAAGTTTAGGCCAGCATGAGGTCTAGGTACTACCCTCTTTCAGTTTGTTGGTTCATACCTGTCCTAATCAAAAGTAACCGGGTTCTTAGAGGATCCCAATATCATTGACTATCCTCAATCGGTCATAACTCCAGCATCGCAATCTTTTCTTGCGGCCAGAACCATCACGAGAGTTTAGCCTCAATGGGCGTAGCATACTGCTACTGTTCTAAAGGCCAAGTTATGTCAATTAAGGTTCTAAGGTTGTTGGTGCTTAATGACTCCTTAGAAGACCTATATTCTCCTCGTTGCAACACAAGGGATATCGGTACAGACTAAGGTGCCACACCAACGTAGCCACTGCTTCACCTGTGTCGGTCTACGCCGGACAGGTCCCTCACAGCTTATGCTACCTAAACAGGGTATCCCCAGATCCGGGTTAGGATCTATGTATCTCCGATGCAACCCACAATAGTAAAGCAAGCAAAACAATACAAGTGAAAACACAGTTATGACCTAGCCCTAAGGTACACCTCACTTTAAAGTAGTCCCCAGCAGAGTCGCCAGTTCTGTGATCGGTGGATCTGGAACTGACTGTTTAACGCTGGTTCGCGAAATGTCGCGGAAGCAAGAGTCGCCACCGTCTTTTATTTTCTCCAAATGGAAAGGACAAAAGCACAGAAAAATTCCTTAAAGAGATTGCTCTCGGTTCGGGAGGTAGGTTATAGAAAGGGAAGGTGTTAGCACCCTTTCTATCCATGGTTATCCATGGGCTCTTAGATACTTGCTCATTTGTGTTTTCAAAATTGTTTTGTTTGCTTTTCAATGTGGGTTTAAAAAGTTTCTTTGAAAAATTTCAGTTCGACTCATACGTCAGAGTGTTTGAAAAATTTGCTTTGAAAGCTTTTGAAAAGTGTCAGTGTGAAAAGTCTTTTTGAGTTTGTTTTGAGATTAGAGCAAGTATCCTTGAGAACCTACCTACCCCAAGGAATTCGTCTGTGTAAATTTCCTTAAAAGTAATGCCATCCCACCATTGAGAGGTAGGTAGCACCACCGTTGGAGGTGTTCGGGTCAATTCGAGGTTCGGGACATGGTGATCACCAGAGCAATGGGAAGACACCTCAGAAGCTACCCTCATGCCAGGTTCCCGGATCATGAGGACTTACTAAGACGTCCTCTACTCGACGATCACCTTTCGAAAGGCAACAGTGAGGCGTACCCTAGGGGTGGTGTGTGCGAATTGTGTGTCATGTTTCAGTTATTTGTCTTGTCATGTTTGTTGTGATCTACGCTTGATTTTAGTTAGGCCCATTCATTCTTGCATGCATATTTAACAGTTATATTTGCGGGAAAATAAATCTAAGGTTATTACAACTGGCGCGGGTCCACATCGCCAAAATTAAACCGGACCCGATTTAGCGGAAAAGTAAATAACGCGAAATAAATAAAAGTGCGAAAAGTGAAGTTACATGGTTTTGGGAGATTTACAAAATTATAATAAGCGATAATAAAATAAATGCGCGAAGTAAAGGAATTGAAACGAAACTAGGGCGTTGGACCCTTTTGCAAAATATTAATGGTTAATGAGAATTAAAAATTAAATGATTAAATGCTTTTTTTGGTATTTTGTGTTTTTTTAGATTTAAAAGAAAAAAGGAAAAATTAATTAAAATTAAAATGCTAAACCCTAGTTCTAATGTTTTTTTAAGTTTATTATGAAAGAATTAAATTAAAACCTAAATTAAACTCTAAATTAATTTATGTACAATTTTTAATTTATGAAAATAAAATAATAAATAAATTATGATAAAAAATAAATAAAAAGGATTAACAATTAAAACCTAAATTCTACATTTTTTATATTTTGTTATGAAAAGAATTAAAATTAAAAAAAAACCTAATTATACTAAATTCAATTACACAATTTATTCATGAAAATAAAATAATTAAAATAAAATATTTATTACATTTTTATCTTTTTCTGGATTTTTATGATGTTTTTTTATATTTTGTAAAAAAGAGAAAATTAATTAATTAAAGCAATAAAAATAAATAACACAATAATTAAAATAATAAAAAGAAAAGAAAAGCAAACCAAGGGGGGGTTCAGGCCCCAGATGGAGGTGTTAATTTGAAAAGCTTGGCCCAATTGAGTTTGATTCGTTGACTTCTCCAGATTCCATATGGTGCGTTGACTGGAGTTCATTGTGCTCCTGGGATCCACGCCTTTGATTTGGTCGTCTGGGACACGTGTGTGGCTTGATGATGAGAAGACATGATGTACCTGAATGTTAGCATAGCATAGGATTCTATTTTGAAAAATAGTATTGAAATTGGCCAGACCTGGGACTTGAACCCAGGTCTTGAGGGTTATTCACATCACGTGTTACCAACTGAACCAAACGCTTTTAGTTAACATATAATAACACGTAAATATAATAAATAAAACATAATGCTAATTGGTTAAAAACGCGCGAATTTCAAAAGGACCAATGACTATTGGACACGAGGTTGTCTTCTTCCCCACCCTGTAAAACAAAACAAAAGAGCAACGGTTTTTATAGCGTTGCATTAAGGGGGCTAGCAGAAAATAGCGAATAGCTCTCCTTGATACATAAATTCATCGCGAGCAATGTTTCTTGTTCATTGGAGCACGCTGAGTTCAACCATGGTGGTCTCAAAGGCCAATTTTACTGTATTGAAAAAGCCCTAATTTTTCCTTCTGAAAACCCTAAAGAACAAACATGGTAACTTGGCCAAAAACGCACGAAACTTCAATTAAAAGTTATGGTTAGCTTGCAAATTTCATATTGAACAAGAATTCATGAATAAAAATGCACCATGATGCGTAAATTATGATATGCGATTTGGAGATTTTTGCTTCACAGTTTGAGGTCGTGATACCGTTTCAGGGTGTTGTGGTGATGATCTCTGATTGGAATGTGATCAAGACAACCTTGGCAAGCTGTTGAGATAGTTTTTGAGGTTTGAATCGAGCTTGAAACTGGTTTTCAGTGTTTGAGTTTTTGTGAAAAAATTCAATATGCAAAAGCTTGTTTGGGGCGCAGCTTGCAGTCTTTTTCCATTAGGTCTTTGATTCTGAGTATGTATAGAGCATGCTAGGTCAAAAATATTGCACAAAATCTCAAGCATTCATGGTTTTACATATTTGATTTTATGAAATCTTTTTGAATCTTTTCCATGTGCATTTTGGTTCAAATCTGATCAATTCTCATCAAAACTTGCTTAATTAAGAAGTGCACGAAATATTGACCTTGGAATGTGCATAAAAAGATTTTTTTAGGTTAGGTTTATATTTTTCATGTATTAAAATAATTCAAATGAATATAAATTAATATAAATTCAAATAAATAATTAAAAAATATGAAAATACTTCCCTTTGGGCCTAATGGTCGTGCACATGCTTTGGATGATGAATCTTGGAAGAAAATGTGGTCCATTTGCATTTTTAGGCCTTTTGAAGTAATGTTGACTTTCAAAAATTTCCAAAATTTTCCCAACTTCCACAAGGCATAACTTGCTTAATTTTAAAGCTTTTCACATGTTCTTGGACATTTTGGAAAGGTCTTTGAGTCCTTTAACCAATGCCTTTGGTCCCATGTCATTTTGATTTACCAATCTCAAGTTATGGCCTTTGACTTAAAGTCCCTTTTTGTTGACTTTTGAAAATGACCTATAATGTTGAAATTGATAACTTTTTGTGAGAGCATTTCTTGGGCTTGGAACATGAAGATGAATTGTAGGAAATGTCTTTCTCTTCAAAATGAGCTTTGGATGGAATTTTTCTGATAATCCATGTGAAAGTTATGCCCTGGTCAATTTCAGTTGACTTTTTCAGCTGTCCAAATATAGCAACTTTTGCATCTTTGATGATTTCTGAGCCAAATTTTGAGAATCATGATCAAGCATTGATCAAATGATGTTTGTGGCTTCAAAATGATATATTGACCAAAAATTTGAACTTTTGACTGTCAAATGACCATTTTGCCCCTACAGTTGACTGTAGTGCAATCTAGGGTTTTGACTGTGCAATTTTGAGCTGAATGCCTTGAAACTTGACATGAGGATACCTGACCATCTTTGTAGGCATATGAGACTTGATTGGGCCTTTGAAAAGTTCATTTGCTTGACCAGAACTCAAACCCTAGTTTTGACTGTATAGGAGACAGTTGAGCTGCACAACCCTTGGGAATTTTGTGACCTTGACTTTGACAATTCTTGATGAATATGAGAGGGCAAATTTTGGGGTACAACAGGTTGGATCTAAAACCAAGCAACATTATCGTCAGGGCTTTTGATGGGTCTAAGAGGATGGTGCATGGAGAGGTTGATATCCCGATCAAGGTTGGTTCTCAGGTTTTCAATTCTATATTTTATGTGATGGAAATTCGGTCATCTTATTCTTGTTTGTTGGATCGTCCATGGATCCACAAAGTTGGGGCCGTAACCTCAACGCTCCACCAGAAACTGAAGTATCTGGTCAAAGGGAAGATTGTGACAGTGCAAGGAGAGGAAGAGTATATGGTTAGCCACCTCAAATCTTTCTGATACATAGAAATGGATGAGGAGTTCATTGAGACCCCATTTCAGCATTTTGAGGAGGTTCCCCAGACACTGGCGTCAGCTGAGACTGTTGTTGAAGATTCTCCTATGAAGATGGCTTCCTTAAAGGATGCCCGGGCTGTTGTTGAGAAAGGTGGGCATGCAAATTGGGGCCGACTCCCTGATTTTACATAGAAGACTAACAAGTTTGGTTTGGGTTTCACTGCAGAAGTTCAAAGGGCTGTTCGGAATGCATGGATTGGAAGACCTCCCGTGTTCATCAGCAACTCGGGAGTGAATGTCATTGAAGACGATGTAGAAGAGTCTGAATTCGACAGCTGGATCTATCCTACGACCGACGGTGGACAATGCAACTGGAAAGAAAAGGACTTCATCCCTATTAGTTTTATTACCCAGTAATGAAACTTTTTGTTTTGAATTTGTAACAAACAATGTTTTAAACTTTATGGCCCGGTGTCTTACCTGGGGCACCGTGGCTTCATTTGTGAGGGCTTTATGTGTGTCATTTTCATATATCATTAATAAAAGCATTGGATGTTTCTTGCATTTCAAATCTTGCGCTCCTTATTTTTCTTTATTATATATTGCAAAACAGCTATTTTACACACAATCACATATACAAGTCCACATCCACTCTGGATCTCACTGGTAACGACTCTGCTACTGCCAGTTATAACTTCGAAAATCCGATCAACTTAGCCGAAGACGAAGGTGAAGACGATTGTGAAGTGCCTGGTGAACTTGCAAGACTGTTACTCTAAGAAGAGAGGGTTATTCAGCCACACGAAGAGCCGGTGGAATCAGTGAATCTGGATACTGAGATAGACAAGAAGGAAGTCAAGATCGGTGCAACCCTAGAGCTTAGTGTGAAGCAACGATTGATTCAGATGCTGCATGACTACGTCGAGATCTTTTCCTGGTCTTACGAAGATATGCCTGGTTTAGATACTGATATTGTGGTTCATCGCCTACCTACCAGGGAAGACTGTCCTCCAGTAAAACAGAAGGTCCGTCGAATGCGTCCAGAAATGTCTGAGAAAATCAAGGCTGAGGTTATGAAACAGTTTGACACCAGATTTCTAGCAGTTACTTCTTACCCTCAGTGGGTGGCCAATGTGGTTCCTGTGCCGAAGAAGGATGGTAAAGTTCGAATGTGTGTTGACTACTGAGATCTGAATAGGGCAATCCCCAAGGATGACTTCCCTCTACCTCATATCGATGTTCTGGTTGACAATACTGCTCAGCACAAGGTATTCTCCTTTATGGATGGTTTCTCCGGATATAATCAGATTAAAATGGCTCCCGAAGACATGGAGAAGACAACCTTTGTTACTAAGTGGGGTACCTTTTGCTACAAGGTCATGCCTTTTGGACTGAAGAATGTTGGGGCAACGTATCAGCGTGCCATGGTTGCTTTGTTTCATGACATGATCCATCATGAGATTGAAGTATACGTCGATGATATGATTGCAAGGTCCCAAACTGAGGAGGAACACCTTGACCATCTCCAGAAGCTGTTTGACAGGTTGAAGTTGTACAAGTTGAGGTTAAACCCGAACAAGTGCACCTTCTGGGTTAGATCTGGTGAGCTGCTGGGTTTCGTCGTAAGTGACAAAGGTATTCAAGTGGATCCTGCCAAAGTAAAGGCCATACAGGAAATTCCAGCTCCCATAACAGAGAAAGAAGTCAGAGGCTTTCTGGGACGTCTGAATTACATTGACCGATTCATCTCGCACCTGACTGCTACTTGTGAGCCAATCTTCAAGCTGCTGAAGAAAGATCAAGTAGTACATTGGAACGATGAATGCCAGGCCGCTTTCGAAAAGATCAAAGAGTATCTCCAAGAGCCACCTATTCTGATGCCTCCAGTTGAAGGGGGACCTTTGATCTTATACTTGACAGTACTCGACAACTCAATGGGGTGTGTGCTGGGTCAACATGACGAGTCTGGCCGAAAAGAGCATGCTATTTATTACCTTAGCAAAAAGTTTACCGACTGTGAGACCCGATACTCACTGCTCGAGAAAACTTGATGCGCTTTGGCATGGGCTGCTCGCCGGCTGAGACAGTATATACTGACTCACATTACTCTGTTGATATCAAAGATGGATCCAATCAAGTATATCTTCGAAAAACCTGCTTTGTCCGAAAGAATAGCAAGATGGCAGATGATCTTGACTGAGTATGACATCCAATATACGACCCAAAAGGAAATCAAGGGAAGTGTATTGGCAAACCATTTGGCACATCATGCAGTGGAGGATTACCAGTCTATGAACTTTGAATTTCCGGACGAGAATATCATGTTGGTAACTGATTGTGAGACACCTAGACCGGATGAAGGACCTGAGGAAGGATCCCGATGGTCTATGTACTTTGATGGAGCTTCGAATGCTTTGGGTAATAGCATTGGCGCCCTGATCATATCTCCTAAAGGCTCTCATACTCCGTTTACCGCCCGACCATGTTGCAACTGCACCAACAACATGGCGGAGTATGAAGCGTGCATTATGGGTCTTCGAGCAGCTATTGACCTAAGGAATAAGTTTCTAAGTGTCTTCGGAGATTCCGCTCTCGTGATCATTCAGATCAAAGGCGAGTGGGATGCAAAACACCCAAATCTTATTACTTATAAGGAGTATGTGTTGACATTGCTTCCCCATTTCGAGGAGATAACCTTTGAACACTACCCTAGAGAGGAGAATCAGTTGGCGGGCATGTTGGCTACGATGTCTTCTATGTTCAAATTCAATTGGGACAACGAGGCTCCCCGAATCATCATTGAAAGATTGGACGAACCTGCGCATTGCTGTGACATTGAGACTGAAGAGGTAGCAGATAAACCCTGGTTTCATGAGGTGAAGAGGTACCTTGAGGCTCAGGAATACCCCGAGGGTGCATCTATTAATGACAAGAAGTTTCTGAGGAGGTTCGCGATGAAGTTCTTCATCAGCAATGGCATTCTTTACAAACATAACCATGATTCAACCTTACCGCGTTGTGTGGATAAGAATGAAGCGGAAAGGATCATGGAAGAGTTACATGAAGGTACTTTCGGAACTCACTCCAGTGGACACACCATGGCAAAGAAGATCCTACGGGCAGGATATTATTGGTCCACAATGGAAGCTGACTGTTATCAGCATTCTCGGACATGTCACAAGTGCCAAGTCTATGTTGATAAGGTGCACGTACCTCCAGTTCCTCTGAATGTCTTGACGGAACCTTGGCCTTTTGCAATGTGGGGCATTGATATGATCGGCGAGATCAGACCTACGGCATATAACGGACATCATTTCATCCTGGTAGCTATTGATTATTTTACAAAGTGGGTTGAAGCAGCTTCCTTTGCTACTGTAACCAAGAACGCCGTGGCACGGTTCATTCAGCATAATCTGATTTGTCGATATGGTGTACCAGAGAGGATCATTACGGACAATGGTACCAATCTCAACAACAAGATGATCACTGAGCTCTGCGAGCAATTCAAGATACAGCATCATAACTCTTCTCCCTACCGGCCAAAGATGAATGGGGCTGTAGAAGCGGCTAATAAAAACATTAAGAAGATTGTGCAGAAAATGATAGTGACATACAAAGATTCGCACGAGATGTTATCGTTTGCTCTTCATGGGTACCGTACCTCAGCACGGATGTCAACAGGGGGAAACACCCTATTCCTTGGTATATGGAATGGAGGCAGTCTTGCCTATTGAAGTTCAGATACCCTCTCTTCGGATCATGAAGGATGCAGGTTTAAGTGAAGATGACTGGATTCAGACCTGGCTTGATCAGCTGAACTTAATCAACGAAAAGAGACTTATTGCTATTTGTCATGGTCAGACGTACCAAAAATGGATGATCAAGGCATTTAATAAGAAAGTTAGACGACAAGAGTATCAAGTTGGGGATCTGGTGATCAAGCGCATTATCCTACCTCGAGGTGATCCCAGGGGAAAATGGACCCCTACTTACGAAGGGCCATTTGTGGTTAAGAACATTTTCTCAGGAGGAGCTATGATTCTAACCACCATGGACGGTGACGACCTTCCTCACCCCGTCAATGCAGACATAATGAAAAGATACTACGCATAAATCAAAGACCCGCTAGGTTGACTGGCCTAGGCAAAAATAAGGGCTTCCTGGCAAACCAAAAGGGTTCGGGAAAAAATAAGGGATGAAAATGAAAAATCTGTACACCCGACAAGTCGAAAACCTGAAAAGGCGACTTGAGAAAAAAAGGGTATCCCGGTGGACTGAAAACCCGAAAGGGCGGTCCAGGAAAAAATTAGGGATCAAAGCGTAACACTATGTCTCATTGGATCACCTTGCATCCAGACTTCGGTATCGACTATCAAGCTCGGACGGCACTAATCAATCTGATCTACCTTCAACCAGTAGAAAAGTGATGAGATGCTCGAAGACATAAAGGCAATAGCAGAGTTGGAACCCAGTGGGATCATTCACATAGTTGTTTTGTTTAGTTTTTCACAAATTGTGTAAATTCTATTGTTGGGCGGTGTTCTCTTACTAGGACGCCAGCCTCTTGTACAAAAGGGCCTATTTACAGGCCAAACTTCAAAATCAATACAAATTCATTTTCAGAAAAATTTCAAACTGTTTTTTCCTTTATCTGTTTTGTTTTGCAAAGAACGTCCAATGTTCATTTTTGATATATGCATTTGACATTAATTGCTGCTCATGAATATTTACATGCGAAACAAAAGATGAATTACTGGTAATATCAGAAACAGGGGCAATAAGAATTGTCCGAGCCGTATAGTTGCTTTGTCCACCAGGTACAAAGGTATATTCAGCTGAAGAATATGGCTAAGATACCTTCACTCCCCGCAGAGTAAGACAATAATGGTAACCCTCCCAGCTGAGACTTGTAACTACGAACAAATCAGCAATACTCTCCCCAAGCAGAGTTAGTCTACCATCAGCACTAAAAGGGTCTTAATGTTCCCCCGCGGAGTGTAAGAATATTCCCCAGCAAGTATAAGAGTATCCCCGACAGTCTTAATATTCCTCAGCGGAGTATAAGAATGTTCCCCGGCAGAATACAGGATACCCCCAGTGGAGTCAATATTTTTCCCAGCACGGTCTGAAAAAGGCTTCCCCAATGGAGTTGAAGCATCATCCCCAGTAGACTCTGGAAGTTTATCCCCAGCGGAGTACAAAATAAAACTCCCCAGCTTAGTTCAAAGGATCATTCCCAGCATAATTCATAGGATTATCCCCACAAGAGTCTAACAGGGTTTATCCCCAGCAAGTCGTAACTGAAAGATCATCCCCAATGAAGTTCTTTCCTTTCATCGACAAAAATTCAATCCTCAACAGGTTCAACATCACCAACAATGGTAATCCATCCCCAGTGGAGTTTATCAGTGGAATCCTCAGTAGAGAATCTCTTCCCCATAGAGCAATCTCTTCATCAGTTTATTCCCCAACGGAGTTCTCCTCTCATGCAGATTTATCACCTTCATTCCTCATCCCTAGCGGAAACGAAGAATTCAACTCTATTCTCCAGCAACTCCGGGATTTATTTTCCCCAGCTAAAACATCACATTTCCATACATCATGATACATGCATAAACGCATCATACCGTACAATCTCATTTATGTGGAGAACATCATTGCTTGATCCATATCATGCATTGCATATGACTGACCTTTACCTTTCAGGAAAGATGCAGTTAAATTCTTAGCTAAATCAAAAGTCAAAGGAGACATGACCAGTTAAATCGATTCCTAAAGATTTTTCTGATGCCAATTCAGTCAAAGGAGACATGACCAGTTAAATCGATTCCTAAAGATTTTTCTGATGCCAATTCAGTCAATGGAGACATGACCAGTTAAATCGATTCCTAAAGATTTTTCTGATGCCAATTTAGTCAATGGAGACATGACCAGTTAAATCGATTCCTTAAGATTTTTCTGATGCCAATTCAGTCAATGGAGACATGAACAGTTAAATCGATTCCTAAAGATTTTTCTGATGCCAATTCAGTCAATGGAGACATGACCAGTTAAATCGATTCCTAAAGATTTTTCTGAGGCCAATCCAGTCAAAGAAGACAAAACCAGTTAAATCGATTCCTAAAGATTTTTCTGAGGCCAATCCAGTCAAAGAAGACAAAACCAGTTAAATCGATTCCTAAAGATTTTTCTGAGGCCAACCCAGTCAAAGGAGAGAAGACCAGTTAAATCGATTCCTAAATATTTTTAACACCAACCCAGTCAAAGGAGACAAGACCAGTTAAATTGATTCCTAAAGATTTCTCTGATACCAATCCAGTCAAAGAAGACAAGACCTTCTCCGATTCAGTCGGATCGCCGATAAGATCTCCCTGATTCGTATTCCAGTTGAAGTTCAGACCACCTACCAATGGTCTCCAAATGGCATCCATAAGCCCATTCCCGACATCACAATGCTGATACTACTTCATGCGAGTGAAAATTTCTGGGCACTCTAGTGTTCAATCATCTTCCACCTTCGGATCATGAAAGGCCCGAAAGCCAATCTACATCCTCAAGTTTAAGAAAATTGAACAGGGCAGCTGTTGTACCCCAAAATTTTCCCTCCCATATTTCTCAAGACATGTCAAGAATAATCCCCAAGTGGCTCAAGATTGCTCAAGAGTTGGACAGTCAAGCTATCTCCTAAGGCAGTCAACCTCAAATTAGGGTTTTGTGTTGAACCAAGGTCCTTACATCCAAATGATCTCAAGTGCTTCCCCATGTCCTAATATGGTCTCAAGTTCATCCATGTCAAATTTCAAGCCTTTCAGAAGAAGTTTGGTCAATCAATTGCTCAAGAAGTCCAAAAGTCGATTGTGCTAGGGCAAAAGTCAACTGTGACCTATATATAGTCAAACTTCAAGATTTTTTGTCAACATTCTCATTTTGAAGGATATTTAATCATTTTATAAAATCATGATTCATCAAGGATTGCTTAAGATTCATCAAGATTCAAAAGTTGCTAAATTAGGGTTTTGTAGGAAAAGTCAACTCAACTTTGACCAAGCATAACTTTCTCATACTTTATGAGAAATGACCCATCCAAATCTCATTTTTAAGAGGATGCAATTTCCTACAATCCATATTCACACCCAATATCAAGAAATGCACTCACAAAAAGTTACAAATTTGGACATTATAGGTCATTTTTGAAAGTCAACAAAAACACCTTTTTTTCCAAAGCTTATAACTTGAGCATGGAATATCAAAATGAGATGAGACAAAAATGGTTGGTTAGAGGACATCTCAAGGTTTCTAAAAAGTCCAAGAACACTTCCAAAAGTTCAAAATTGAAGAAGTTATGCATTGTTGAAGTTGGGCATTTTTCCAAAATTGCCAAAAGTCAACTATCCCCAAAACTTCAAATTTTGTCAAATGGGCCCACTTTTTTCCACTTGATTTGATCTTGTCACACTACAGACGTGTCCTATCTTCAGTCTTATGTCCATTCATTGATTTTTCTATTTTATTTGATTTTTATTGAATTAATTCATTTTAAATCAATTTAAATCCAAATAAAATCTAAATATTGATAACTTGGTATCTTTTTGATTGATACATGCCTTAATTATCATCATGGACAAGATCAAACTCATATCAAGCCATATCATGCACAAAATATTGGATTTGGAATCAAATTGGAAGCTTTTTCATGGAGGATCATATCATATCTCCAATCATCAATGCCTAAGGATTCAAAGCCCAAAACCTGACCTAATTCATCCCATGTTACTTATACAATGCAAAGGCACGAAAATTAGGACCCAGAGGCTGCATAAACACAAAAACACAACTTGGAAAAAACTTGAAAAAGCTTGAATCTGAAAACATGCCTAGAGGCAGTTTCAGCACAAAATCTCCACGCCATTTAATTGCTTGACATCCACTGAGTGAGAAGGAATCAAAAGCAAGCTCTCTCCCTCCCTGAATCGCGTTGTAAGTCACCTGAAAAACACCCCTGTACTCGAAATCATATTCTCTTATTCTGGCATTTTCTTGACAAAACATTGGCATATTCATGATTCTTGAATGATTTCTAAGCTTTCCGCATTATTCAATTGTATTTTTATAGCCTGTAATGCCATGCCCGAATCTAGGGTTTTTGTTTCTTGTTTTTAGGAATTTTAGTTTCAGGAAAAATCAAGGCAAATAATGGACATAGCCATGTTCAGGAGGAAGAGACGATCATGTCCATGATCTTGGATTGCATTTTTATAGCCTAGAGAAGATTTTAGGAGACACATATGCTTTTAGCTGCAGATACAAATCCGCAGGTAAAAAAACCAGGTTTCCACGAAGAAGACGAAGGCGTGTCTCCTTCCTATTGGTTGATTCAAATGGCGCGCCTTTTTTTTTATTTCTGGAATAATGTTTGTGTTTTCAATATATTAATTGCTATCCAATATTATAACAATAAAAGAGCATTGGTCCAGTGGCTAAGGCATGTGTTCAAGTACCAACGGGACCTGGGATTGAACATCCACCATGGTGCCTAGTCAACAGGCACACGTGGGAGCCAGAAAAGTCATTGCAGGCCTGCTTGAATTGGGCCACAAATATCCTATTCTCACATCCAGATCTGCGCCCAAACCCCCATTTGGGTTATTTCTATTTTTCTTTTTATTTTCATTTTATTTATTTGTTTTATATTATTATTTTTATTATTTAAATCACTAACCAATTAAAACTTTTCCTCATAAAATCAAAAAAACCAAAAATATATTTTATTTATTAAATTCATCATTTTATTGTTTGTAAATAAATAAACTCAATTAATTTAGTTTAATTAGGTTTAACTTTTAATATTTTTTGCAATATTTAAAATTAATGTAGAATATTAGGTTTTACTAATTTTGACCAAATTTATTTTATTTCCTTAAATATCCAAATATCCAAAAATATTTTCATTAATTAATTAATTCATTTATTTAATGTTTAACCTAGTTTAATTTCTTTTAATTCAAAAATAACAAAAAAATGCTTGCTTTCAAAAAAGGGTCAAAACCCTAAAACTTTTGCATCCGATTTAACTTTCCGCGCGCGATCTATTTTGCCATATTGATGTAATTGTTTCCCGGAATGTAATAGATTTTAATTAGGACTTTACTTTACCGCTTTATTTATTTTCCGCAATTTAATTTCAAGGGTTGTTTTTGGCGATGTAAATACCCGACGCCTTGTAATAGTTTAGATTTAATTTCCGCAAATTTAATTTCCGCAACTTATAAATTGTTAGATGTTTGATAATAGGGAATGCATGATAAGATCGAATGTATGAACTTAAAATCAACATAGCTCACCCATAACATGTACAAAGATAATATTAACCGAAACAACACACTCGCACATGCGCACTCTTAGGGTACACCTCGCTTGGTTGCCTTCGAACGTGGTCATTGAGTATAGGAAGTCTTAGAGGTCGCCCTCTTATCCAAAGATCATAGTTTCCTTGAAACGGTTGCCTCGGAAAAATGATCTAAGACATTAGGGTTACCACTAAGGCGTCCTAACATTGCTTTAGTGACCACATGTCCCTTAATCGAATTGACCCTTAAAACTCCAACGACGAAGCTACCTAGTTATCAATAGTGGGATAGCATTGTCTAAAGGACATTAGTACAGATTAATTCCTTTTTCGAGTAGGTAGATGGTTCTTAAGTACTTGCTCTTTCTTAAAACAAAACAAAAACTTTTCGCACTTACACCTTTCAAACAAAAACTTCTTTCAAACCCACAAACACAAAGAAAAGCAATTTTTGAAAACACTTTGAGCAAGTACCTAAGAGCCTGTGGATAACCACGGATAGAAAGGGTGCTAACACCTTCCCTTTCTATAATCTACCCCCCGGACCGAGAAACATCTCGAAAAAGGATTTTTTCTGTGCTTTTTTCCTTTTTGTTGGATAAAATAAAAGACGATGGCGACTCTTGCTTACCGCGACATTTTGTGAAAATAAACGCAAAACGCAAACCAGCATTCCAAAAAAACAATTAGTTCTTTCCCACCGTATCACACCTATCAAAAATTATTCTCTAGTCATCAAATATATACATTATGAAAGAAACTATATATCTTAATTTTAGGCTTCTTGACTACTCTAAAGAGTATAATAAGTAAAATGTGCGGGAATTTTGAACTAAAAGCAAAAGAAATTCATAAATAAGTTAAGTCAAGAAGATCAAGTGTGAAATATAGATTTATTTATTGATTGGATAAGCGTATTAATTTAAAGGATATGGTATTTATTGAAAAATCAACTTAATAGCAATAAAGTAGGGGCCCTCTTAAATGTTGTCTTATTAAGTGTTATACTGGTATGATGCACGAGTGTTCCCTATACTATGTTGCACATGTTTCCCTGACAATTGGTTTGGTGTCATTTTTTTCTCAGCATCTTTCATTCACTTTATCCCTTGTGCACATCTTTCCAAAGTCGTGGGTCCATAATATTAACTCTATTTTGTTTGTGGGGATTTTTCACTTAACATGGTCATAAAGCCCAATATTCCCGTACTAATGTGTTTTAATTGGAAACTATTCATTTGACGCATGTTCAGAAAAGTGTATGTCGCTTGGCTAACTATCGGGTGAGAAGC
Organism: Vicia faba; assembly: GCA_948472305.1. Classification (NCBI taxonomy): domain Eukaryota; kingdom Viridiplantae; phylum Streptophyta; class Magnoliopsida; order Fabales; family Fabaceae; genus Vicia; species Vicia faba. The sequence goes on from OX451741.1 coordinate 305,094,317, forward strand.
ACCGTGTTAACCTTTAACTCCCAAGTTTATCGACTTTTGCACACGTATTAATTTTATTTAACTTTACTCAATTATTTAATATAATTGCAATAGTAGTTTGGTAATGGTATCGTCGAACTTTTCTCCCTCTCTTCTAGTAAAAATAAAAGTTTTTGCATGTGATTTTTATGATTATGTAACATAAGTTAAAGATCCTAAATTAAAACTATGAGGCCCTTGTGAAACAAAGTTCTCCAAAATCATTGATCATGGTATCCTTAAGCATTTTTAAGGGGAAAACATGAAAATTGAATCGTTAGAAGAGTGTATGGAAATTATTGGTGCTTGGTTATTTCACAACATTTTTCTCACATCAATAATGATTATGCCATATAATTAAAAAAATATGATCAATAAAAATATATAAGATTGTAAAATAGGGGACCAAAAACCTGAGTTGAGAAACACAAATATTACAAATTAAGTTATGTCAAAATAGATTAAAATAAATGCACTTAAACTTTTTTCTTTAATTTTAAAATCATAAAATTTTCAATATAATGGAGTGATTCATTAGATTTCCAAAAAAATGATGTATTACTTATCTTCCTTAATCAATTTAGTAGTTGATTTGTAGGTAGAAGGAATGGACGAATGATGAATATCTAGATGGTAGATGTTTCTATATATTTGAAATTATAACTTTAAAATAATAATATGTATGTCTCTTCTAGTAAAAATAAAAGTTTTTGCATGTGATTTTTATGATTATGTAACATCAACGTGAAACAATAAAGTTAAATATCATAAATTGAAACTATGACGCCCTTGCGAGACAAAGCTCTCCAAGATCATTGATAATGGTATCCTTAAGAATTTTTAAGGGGAAAACATGAAAATAAAATCGTTAGAAGGGTGTATGGTAATTATAGGTGTTTGTTTATTTTACAACATTTTCTCACATCAATAATGATTATGCCATATAATTAAAAAAAATATGATCAATAAAAATATATAAGATTGTAAAATAGGGGACCAAAAACCTGAGTTTAAAAACACAAATATTACAAATTAAGTTATGTCAAAATAGATTAAAATAAATGCACTTAAACTTTTTTCTTAAATTTTAAAATCATAAATTTTTCAATATAATGGAGTGATTCATTAGATTTCCAAAAAAAATGATGTATTACTTATCTTCCTTAATCAATTTAGTAGTTGATTTGTAGGTAGAAAGAATGGACGAATGATGAATATCTAGATGGTAGATGTTTCTATATATTTGAAATTATAACTTTTAAATAATAATATATATGTCTCTGTATGAAAATAAACAATTTAAATACTTCATGGACGGCAGGATACGAACCTGCACGGGTAAAGCCCACATGATTTCTAGTAATGCCTGATAACCACACTGGCACGTCCACATCTTTGTTTATGTTTTGTCGTTAGCTGTATCACATAATTTATTTTGTTATAATAATATTATATTACTATTTAACCAAATAAAGGAAAATAAATTTAAAAGCATGACATTAAGTGTCATAAATTTAATTTTAAACAAGCCTTTGTTCGAGAAATCACTAGATAATGTAAGAAAATGAAAAACTTAGATATTTTAAAAATAATTGATTTCAAATAGAAAATTGTGAACAAGTTATATGGATTGTTGATACATGATATTATGTATCCTTAAGTACCAATGTTCAATAATGAAAGACAAAATCATTACCACTAGTTCCTCATGTGAACAAAAATATATTATTCTAGAAGGAAAGAGTATGAGAAAGATTGTTGGAATTCCTGTTGTTTGTTCAGGCTCTTCTGGTTGTTGTTTTACAAAAATCCTTGTAAATGATGGTGATGGTTTATCCGTGCTGCATATATATTTTTATGAAGCAAGTTCAAACACAAAATTCAATATTGACATGTCATTGTAATTTTTTAGAAGTATATATCACAATACTCAGTATGGGTGCAAATATTATTGTGGAATTCAAAAAGCTACTTGTGATCAACTAATACCTATCAACAATTATTCTTTAGTCATCAAATAAATACATTATGAAAGAAACAATATATCTTAATTTTAGGCTTCTTGACTACTCTAAAGAGTTTAATAAGTACAATGTGTGGGAAATTTGAACTAAAAGCAAAAGAAATGCATAAATAAGTTAAGTCAAGAAGATCAAGTGTGAAATATAGCTTTATTTATTGATTGGATATGCGTATTAATTTACAGAATATGGTATTTATTGAAAAAATCAACTTAATAGCAATAAAGTAGGGGCCTTCTAAAATGTTGTCTTATTAAGTGTTTTACCGGTATGATGCACGAGTGTTCCCTATATTATGTTGCACATGTTTCCCTGACAATTGGTTTGGTGTCATTTTTTTCTCAGTATTTTTCATTCACTTTATCCCTTGTGGACATCTTTCCAAAGTCGTGGTTTCATAATATTCACTCTATTTTGATTGTGTCTACATGATTTGTGAACAAGAGAAACTCTAGTAGATTTAAAAACTATTCATTTGACGCATGTTTAGAAGAGTGTTTGTCGCTTGGCTAACTATCGGGTGAGAAACATTGTGTTAACCTTTAACTCTCAAGTTTATCGGTTTTTGCACACGTATTAATTGTATTTAACTTTACACCATTATTTAATATAATTGAAATAGTAGTTTTGTAATGGTATCATTGAACTTGACTCCTTCTCTTCTAGTAAAAATAAAAGTTTTTGCATGTGATTTTTATGATTATGTAACATTGACGTGAAACAATAGAGTCAAAGATACTAAATTGAAACTATGACGCCCTTGCGAAACAAAGCTCTCGAAGATCATTGATCATGGTATCCTTAAGCATTTTTAAGGGGAAAACAAGAAAATCAAATCGTTAGAAGGGTGTATCGAAATTATAGGTGTTTGGTTATTTTACAACATTTTTCTCACATCAATAATGGTTATGCCATATAATTAAAAAAACATATCATCAATAAAAATATATAAGATTGTAAAATTGAGGGACCAAAAACCTGATTTTAAAAACACGAATATTACAAATTAAGTTATGTCAAAATAGATTAAAATAAATGCACTTAAACTTTTTTCTTAAATTTTAAAATCATAAATTTTACAAGATAATTGAGTGATTCATTAGACTTCCAAAAAAAATAATGTATTACTTATCATCCTTAATCAATTTAGTAGTTGATTTGTAGGTAGAAGGAATGGAGGAATGATAAATATCTAGATGGTAGATGTTTCAATATATTTGAAATTATAACTTTAAAATAATAATATGTATGTCTCTATATGAAAATAAACAATTTAAATAATTCGTGAACGACAGGACTCGAATTTGCGCGGGCAAAGCCCACATGATTTCTAGTAATGCCCGATAACCACTCGGACAGGTCCACCTATTTGTTAATGTTTTGTCGTTAGGTGTATAACATAATTTATTTTGTTATAATAATATTATATTACTATTTAACCAAATAAAGGATACTAAATTTAAAAGCATGACATTAAGTGTCATACATTTAATTTAAAACAAGCCTTTGTTCGAGCAATCACTAGATAATGTAAGAAATTGAAAAACTTACATATTTTAAAAATAATTGATTTCAAATAGAAAATTGTCAACAAGTTATATGGATTGTTGATACATGATATTATGTATCCTTAAGTATTAATGTTCTATAATGACATAGAAAATCATTACCACTAGTTCCTCATGTGAAAAAAATATGTTATTCTAGAAGGAAAGAGTATGAGAACGACTGTTGGCATTCTCGTTGTTTGTTCAGGCTCTTCTGGTTGTTATTTCACAAAAATCCTAGTAAATGATGGTGACGATTTATCCGTGCTGCATATATATTTTCATGAAGCAAGTTCAAATGCCAAATTCAATATTGACATGTGATTTTAATTTTTAGAAGTATATATCACAGTTTCTCAGTATGGGTGCAAAAATTGTTGTGGAATCGTGAAAGTTACCTATGATCAACTAATACCTATCAACAATTATTCTCTAGTCATCAAATAAATAAATTATGAAAGAAACTATATATCTTAATTTTAGGCTTCTTGACTACTCTAAAGAGTATAATAAGTACAATGTGTGGGAATTTTGAACTAAAAGCAAAAGAAATGCATAAATAAGTTAAGTCAAGAAGATCAAGTGTGAATTATATCTTTATTTATTGATTGAATATGCATATTAATTTACAGGATATGGTATTTATTGAAAAAATCAACTTAATAGCAATAGAGTAGGGGCCTTCTAAAATGTTGTTTTATTAAGTGTTTTACTGGTATGATGCACGAGTGTTCCCTATAATATGCTGCACATGTTTCCCTGACAATTGGTTTGGTGTTAGTTTTTTCTCAGTATTTTTCATTCACTTTATCACTTGTGCACGTCTTTCCAAAATCGTGGGTCCATAATATTAATTCTATTTTGTTTGTGGGGATTTTTTAACTTAACATGGTCAAAAAGCCCAATATTCCCGTACTAATGTGTTTTGATTGTGTCTACAGGATTTGTGAACAAGAGAAATTCTAGTAGATTTGGAAACTATTCATTTGACGCATGTTTAGAAGAGTGTATGTTGCTTGACAATCTATCGGGTGAGAAACATTGTGTTAACCTTTAACTCCCAAGTTTATCGATTTTTGCACACGTAATAATTATATTTAACTTTACTCAATATTTTAATATAATTACAATGGTAATTTTGTAATGGTATCATTGAACTTTTCTCCCTCTCTTCTTGAAAAAATAAAAGTTGTTGCATGTGATTTTTATGATTATGTAACATTGACGTGAAACAATAAAGTTAAAGATCATAAATTGAAACTATGACGCCCTTGCGAAACAAAGCTCTCCAAGATCATTGATCATGGTATCCTTAAGTGTTTTTAAGGGAAAAACATGAAAATCGAATCGTTAGAAGAGTGTATGGAAATTATAGGTGTTTGGTTATTTTAAAACATTTTTCTCACATCAATAATGATTATGCCATATAATTAAAAAAACATATGATCAATAAAAATATATAAGATTGTAAAATAGGGGGACCAAAATCATGAGTTTAAAAACACAAATATTACAAATTAAATTATATCAGAATAGATTAAAATAAATGCACTTAAACTTTTTTAATTTAATTTTAAAATCATAAAGTTTTCAAGATAATTGAGTGATTCATTAGACTTCCAAAAAAATAATGTGTCTATATAATTGAAATTATAACTTTAAAATAATAATATGTATGTCTCTATATGAAAATAAACAATTTAAATAATTTGTGGACAGCAGGATTGGAACCTAGGTAGTAGATGTATCTAGATGGTAGATGTTTCTATATATTTGAAATTATAACTTTAAAATATTAATATGTATGTCTCCATATGAAAATAAATAATTTAAATAATTTGTGGACGACAAGATTTGAACCTAGGCGGGCAAAGCCCACATGATTTCTAGTCATGCCCGATAACCACTCCGGCACATCCACCTCTTTGTTTATGTTTTGTCGTTAGGTGTATAACATAATTTATTTTGTTATAATAATATTATATTACTATTTAACCCAATAAAGGATACTAAATTTAAAAGCATGACATTAAGTGTCATACATTTAATTTTAAACAAGCATTTGTTCGAGTAATCACTAGATAATGTAAGAAAATGAAAAACTTACATATTTTATATATAATTGATTTTAAATAGAAAATTGTGAACAAGTTATATGGATTTTTGATACGTGATATTATGTATCCTTAAGTATCAATGTTCAATAATGAAAGAGAAAATCATTACCACTAGTCCCTCATGTGAACAAAAATATGTTATTCTAGAAGGAAAGAGTATGAGAAAGATTGTTGGCATTCTTGTTGTTTGTTCAGGCTCTTCTGGTTGTTGTTTTACAATAATCTTTGTAAATGAAGGTGATGGTTTATCCGTGCTGCATATATATTCCCGTGAAGCAAGTTCAAACGCAAAATTCATATTGACGTGTGATTGTAATTTTTTAGAAGTATATATCACATTACTCAGTATGGGTGCAAAAATTATTGTGGAATTAAGAAAGTTACCTGTGATCAACTAATACCTATCAACAATTTTTCTCTAGTCATCAATTAAATACATTATGAAAGAAACTATATATCTTAATTTTAGGCTTCTTGACTACTCTAAAGAGTATAATAAGTACAATGTGTGGTAATTTTGAACTAAAAGCAAAAGAAATGCATAAATAAGTTAAGTCAAGAAGATCAAGTGTGAAATATAGCTTTATTTATTAATTGGTTATGCGTATTAATTTACAAGATATTGTATTAATTGAAAATATCAACCTAATAGCAATAAAGTAGGGGTCTTTTGAAATGTTGTCTTATTAAGTGATTTACAGGTATGATGCACGAGTGTTTCCTATACTATGTTGCAAATGTTTCCTTGAAAATTGGTTTGGTGCCATTTTTTTCTCCGCATTTTTCACTTACTTTATCCCTTGTGCACATCTTTCCAAAGTCGTTGTTCCATAATATTCAGGATATTTTGTTCCAATGTTCGCGTACTAATGTGTTTTGATTGTGACTACATGATTTGTGAACATGAGAAACTCTAGTAGATTTGGAAACTATTTATTTGACGCATGTTCAGAAGAGTGTGTGTCGCTTGGCTATCTATCGGGTGAGAAACATTGTGTTAACCTTTAACTCCCAAGTTTATCGATTTTTGCACACGTATTAATTGTATTTAACTTTACTCAATTATTTAATATAATTGCAATAGTAATTTTGTAATGGTATCATTGATTTTTTCTCCCTCTCGTCTAGTAAAAATAAATGTTTTTGCATGTGATTTTTATGATTATGTAACATTGACGTGAAAAAATAGAGTTAAAAATCATAAATTGAAACTATGACGCCCTGGCGAAACAAAGCTCTCCAAGATCATTGATCATGGTATCCTTAAGCATTTTTAAGGTAAAAACATGAAAATCAAATCGTTAGAAGGGTGTATGGAAATTATAGGTGTTTGGTTATTTTACAACATTTTTCTCACATCAATAGTGGTTATGCCATATAATTAAAAAAACATATCATCAATAAAAATATATAAGATTGTAAAATTAAGGGACCAAAAACCTGAGTTTAAAAACACGAATATTACAAATTAAGTTATGTCAAAATAGATTAAAATAAATGCACTTAAACTTTTTTCTTAAATTTTAAAATCATAAAATTTTCAAGATAATTAAGTGATTCATTAGACTTCCAAAAAAAAACAATGTATTACTTATCTTCCTTAATCAATTTAGTAGTTGTTTCTATATATTTGAAATTATAACTTTAAAATAATAATATGTATGTCTCTATATGAAAATAAACAATTTAAATAATTCATGGACGGCAGGATTCGTACTTGGGCGCGCAAAGCCCAAAAGATTTCTAGTCATGCTCGATAATCACTCCGACACATCCACCTCTTTGTTTATGTTTTGTCGTTAGGTGTATAACATAATTTATTGTTTTATAATATATTATATTATTATTTAACCAAATAAAGGATACTAAATTTTAAAATCATGACATTAAGTGTCATACATTTAATTTTAAACAACCCTTTGTTCGAGCAATCACTAGATAATGTAAGAAAATGTACAACTTACTTATTTTAAAAATAATTGATATCAAATAGAAAACTGTCAACAAGTTATATGGATTGTTGATACATGATATTATGTATCCTTAAGTACCAATGTTCAATAATGAAAGAGAAAATCATTACCACTAGTTTCTCAGGTGAACAAAAATATGTTATTCAAGAAGGAAAGAGTATGAGAAAGATTGTAGGCATTCTTGTTGTTTGTTCAGGCTCGTCTGGTTGTTGTTTTACAAAATTCCTCGTAAATGATGGTGATGGTTTATCCATGCTGCAAATATGTTTTCGTGAAGCAAGTTCAAACGCCAAATTCAATATTGACATGTGATTGTAATTTTTTAGAAGTATATATCACAGTTTCTCAGTATGGGTGCAAAAATTATTGTGTAATATTTTAGAAGTATATATCACAGTTTCTCAGTATGATCAACTAATAACTATCAACAATTATTCTCTAGTCATCAAATAAATACATTATATACGAAACTATATATCTTAATTTTAGGCTTCTAGACTACTCTAAAGAGTATAATAAGTACAATGTGTGGGAATTTTAAACTAAAAGCAAAAGAAATGCATAAATAAGTTAAGTCAAGAAGATCAAGTGTGAAATATAGCTTTATTTATTGATTGGATAAGCGTATTAATTTACATGATATGGTATTTATAAAAAAAAATCAATTTAATAGCAATAAAGTAGGGGCCTTCTGAAATGTTGTCTTATTAAGTGTTTTACTGGTATGAGGCACGAGTGTTCCCTGTACTATGTTGCACATGTTTCCTGACAATTGGTTTGGTGTCATATTTTTCTCAGTATTTTTCATTCACTTTATCCCTTGTGCACATCTTTCCAAAGTCGTGGTTCCATAATATTCACTCTATTTTGTTTGTGGGGATTTTTCCGCTTAACATGGTCATAAAGCCCAATATTCCCGTTCTAATGTGTTTTGATTGTGTCTACATGATTTGTGAACAAGAGAAACTCTAGTAGATTTGGAAATTATTCATTTGACGCATGTTCAGAAGAGTGTGTGTCGCTTGGCTAACTATCGGGTTAGAAACATTGTGTTAACCTTTAACTCTCAAGTTTATCGATTTTTGCACACGTATTAATGGTATTTAACTTTACTCAATTATTTAATATAATTGCAATAGTAGTTTTGTAATGGTATCATTGAACTTTTCTCCCTCTCTTCTAGTAAAAATAAAAGTTTTCGCATGTGATTTTTATGATTATGTAAGATTGACGTGAAACAATAGATTTAAAGATCATAAATTTAAACTATGACGCCCTTGCCATACAAAGATCTCAGTGATCACTGATCATGGTATCCTTAAGCATTTTTAATGGAAAAACATGCAAATTGAACCGTTAGAAAGGTGTATTGAAATTATAGGTGTTTGGTTATTTTTACAACATTTTTCTCACATCAATAATGATTATGCCATATAATTAAAAAAAATTGGGGACCAAAAAAAAATAGGGGGACCAAAATCCTGAGTTTAAAAACACAAATATTACAAATTAAGTTATAACAAAATAGATTAAAATAAATGCACTTAAACTTTTTTCTTTAATTTTAAAATAATATATTTTCCAAGATAATTGAGTGATTCATTGGATTTCCTGAAAAAATGATGTATTACTTATCTTCGTTAATCAATTTAGTAGTTTATTTGTAGTTAGAAGGAATGGACGAATGATGAATATCTAGATGGTAGATGTTTATATATATATGAAATTATAACTTTAAAATAATAATATGTATGTATCTATGTGAAAATAAACAATTTAAAGACTTCGTGGACGGCATTATTCGAACCTGCACGGGAAAAGCTCATGTGATTTCTAATCATGCCCAATAACCACTCCAGCATGTCCACCTCTTTGTTTATGTTTTGTCGTTAGGTGCATCACACTATTTATATTGTTATAATAATATTATATTACTATTTAATTAAATAAAGGGTACTAAACTTAAAAGCATGGCATTAAGTGTCATACATTTTATTTTAAACAAGCCTTTGTTCGAGCAATCATTAGATAATGTAAGAAAATGAAAAAATTACATATTTTTTTAAAAATAATTGATTTCAAATAAAAAATTGTCAACAAGTTATATAGATTGTTGATACATGATATTATGTATCCTTAAGTACCAAGGTTCAATAATGAAAGAGAAAATCATTACCACTAGTTCCTCATGTGAAAAAAAAATGTTATTCTAGAAAGAAGGAGTATGAGAAAGTCTATTGTCATTCTCGTTGTTTGTTCAGGCTCGTCTGGTTGTTGTTTTACAAGAATCCCTGTAAATGATAGTGATGGTTTATCCGCGCTGCATATATATTTTCGTGAAGCAAGTTCAAACTCCAAATTCATTATTGACATGTGATTGTAATTTTTTAGAAGTATATATCACAGTTTCTCAATATGGGTGCAAAAATTATTGTGGAATTACGAAAGTTACCTGTGATCAACTAATACCTATCAAAAATTATTCTCTAGTCATCGAATAAATACAACATAAAAGAAACTATATATCTTAATTTTAGGCTTCTTGACTACTCTAAAGAGTATAATAAGTACAATGTGTGGGAATTTTGAACTAAAAGCAAAATAAATGCATAAATAAGTTAAGTCAAGAAGATCAAGTGTGAAATATAGCTTTATTTATTGATTGGATAAGCGTATTAATTTACATGATATGGTATTTATAAAAAAAAATCAATTTAATAGCAATAAAGTAGGGGCCTTCTGAAATGTTGTCTTATTAAGTGTTTTACTGGTATGAGGCACGAGTGTTCCCTGTACTATGTTGCACATGTTTCCCTCACAATTGGTTTGGTGTCATTTTTTTCTCAGTATTTTTCATTCACTTTATCCCTTGTGCACATATTTCCAAAGGCGTGGGTCCATAATATTCACTCTATTTTGTTTGTGGGGATTTTTTTACTTAACATGGTCATAAAGCTCAATATTCTCGTACTAATGTGTTTTGATTGTGTCTTCTGGATTTATGAACAAGAGAAACTCTAGTAGATTTTGAAACTATTCATTTGACGCATGTTCAGAAGAGTGTATGTCGCTTGGCTAACTATCGGGTGAGAAGCATTGTCTTAACCTTTAACTCTCAAGTTTATCGATTTTTGCACACATAATAATTGTATTTAACTTAACTCAATTATTTAATATAATTGCAATAGTAGTTTTGTAATGGTATCATTGAACAATTCTCCCTCTCTTCTAGTAAAAATAAAAGTTTTTGAATGTGATTTTTATGATTATGTAACATTGACGTGAAACAATAGAGTTAAAGATCCTAAATTGAAACTATGACACCCTTGCGAAACAAAGCTCTCCTAGATCATTGATCATGGAATCCTTAAGCATTTTTAAGGGGAAAACATGAAAATCTAATCGTTAGAAGAGTGTATGGAAATTATAGGTGTTTGGTTATTTTACAACCTTTTTATCACATCAATAATGACTGTGACATATAATTAAAAAAAATAATGATCAATAAAAATATATAAGATTGTAAAATAGAGGGACCAAAAATCTGAGTTTAAAAACACAAATATTACAAATTAAGTTATGTCAAAATAGGTTAAAATAAATGCACTTAAACTTTTTTATTTAATTTTAAAATCATAAATTTTTCATGATAATGGAGTGATTCATTGGATTTCCAAAAAAAATGATGTATTACTTATCTTCCTTAATCAATTTAATGGATGATTTGTAGGTAGAAGGAATGGACGAATGATGAATATCTAGATGGCAGATGTTTCTATATATTTGAAATTATAACTTTAAAATAATAATATGTATGTCTCTATATGAAAAGAAATAATTAAAAAACTTCGTGGATCGTAGGATTCAAACTGGCGTAGGCAAAGCCCACACGATTTCTAGTAATGCCCGATAACCACTCTGGCACGTCGACATCTTTGTTTATGTTTTGTCGTTATGTGTATCACATAATTTATTTTGTTATAATAATATTATATTACTATTTAACCAAATAAAGGATAATAAATTTAAAAGCATGGCATTAAGTCTCATACATTTAATTTTAAACAAGCCTTTCTTCGAGCAATCACTAGATAATTTAAGAAAATGAAAAACTTAGATATTTTAAAAATAATTGATTTCAAATAGAAAATTGTGAACAAGTTATATGGATTGTTGATACATGATATTATGTATCCTTAATTACCAATTTTTAATAATGAAATACAAAATCATTACCACTAGTTCCTCATTTGAATAAAAAGACGTAATTCTAGAAGGAAATAGTATGAGAAAGACTGTTGGAATTATCATTGTTTGTTTAGGGTCGTCTGATTGTTGTTTTACAAAAATCCTTGTAAATGATGGTGATGGTTTATCCGTGCTTTATGTATATATTCGTGAAGCAAGTCCCTACGCCAAATTCAATATTGGCATGTGATTGTAATTTTTTCGAAGTATATATCACAGTACTCAGTAGGGGTGCAAAAATTATTGTGGAATTGCGAAAGTTACCATTGATCAACTAATACCTATCAACAATTATTCTTTAGTCATCAAATAAATACATTATGAAAGAACATATATATCTTAATTTTAGGCTTCTTGACTACTCTAAAGAGTAAATAAGTACAATGTGTGGGAATTTTGAACTAAAAGCAAAAGAAATGCATAAATAAGTTAAGTCAAGAAGATAAAGTGTGAAATATAGCTTTATTTATTGATTGGATAAGCGTATTAATTTACAGGATATGGTATTTATTGAAAAAATCAACTTAATAGCAATAAAGTACGGGCCTTCTGACAATTGGTTTGGTGTCAATTTTTTCTCAGCGTTTTTCATTCACTTTATCCCTTGTACACATCTTTCAAAGTTGTGGTTCCATAATATTCACTCTATTTTGTTTGTGGGGATTTTTTTACTTAACATGGTCATAAAGCTCAATATTCCCGTACTAATGTGTTTTGATTGTGTCTACAGGATTTGTGAACAAGGGAAACTCTAGTAGATTTGGAAACTATTCATTTGACGCATGTTCAGAAGAATGTATGTCGCTTGGCTAAGTATCTAGTGAGAAGCATTGTCTTAAACTTTAACTCTCAAGTTTATCGATTTTTGCACACGTAATAATTGTATTTAACTTTATACAATTAATTAATATAATTGCAATAGTAGTTTTGTAATGGTATCATTGAACTTTTCTCCCTCTCTTCTAGTAAAAATAAATGTTTTTCCATTTGATTTTTATGATTATGTAACATTGACGTGAAACAATATAGTTAAAGATCATAAATTGAAACTATGATTCCCTTGCGAAACAAAGCTCTCCAAGATCATCGATCATGGTATCCTTAAGCATTTTTAAGGGAAAAAGATGAAAATTGAATCGTTAGAAAGGTGTATGGAAATTATAGGTGTTTGGTTATTTTACAACATTTTTCTCACATCAATAATGATATGCCATATAACTAAAAAAATATGATCAATAAAAATATATAAGATTGTAAAATACATGGACAAAAAATCTGAGTTTTAAAACACAAATATTACAAATTAAGTTATGTCAAAATAGATTAAAATAAATGCAGTATCTAGATGGTAGATGTTTCTATATATTTGAAATTATTACTTTAAAATAATAATATGTATGTCTCTATATGGAAAGAAACAATTACAAAACTTCGTCAATGACAGATTTCAAACCTGCATGGGCATAGCCCACATGATTTCTAGGCATGCCCAATAACCACTACGACACGTTCACTTCTTTGTTTAAGTTTTGTCTTTAGGTGTATCACATGATTTATTTTGTTATAACAATATTATATTACTATTTAACCAACTAAATGATACTAAAATTTAAAGCACAACATTAAGTGTCATACATTTAATTTTAAACAAGTCTTTGTTCGAGCAATCACTAGATAATGTAAGAAAATGAAAAACTTACATATTTTAAAAATAATTGATTTCAAATAGAAAATTGTCAACAAGTTATATGGATTCTTGATACATGATATAATGTATCCTTAAGTACCAATGTTCAATAATGAAAGACAAAATAATTACCACTATTTCCTCATGTGAATAAAAATATGTTATTCTAGTAGGAAATTGTATGAGAAAGACTGTTGGCATTGTCGTTGTTTATTCAGGCTCGTCGGGTTTTTGTTTTACAAAAATCCTTGTAAATGATGGTGATGGTTTATCCGTGCTGCATATATATTTTCGTGAAGCAAGTTCAAACGCCAAATTCAATATTGACCTGTGATTGTGATTTTTTAGAAGTATATATCACAGTTTCTCATTATGGGTGCAATAATTATTGTGGAATTGCGAAATTTACATGTGATCAAATAATACCTATCAATAATTATTCTTTAGTAGACAAATAAATACTTTATGAAAGAAACTATATATCTTAATTTTATGCTTCTTGACTACTCTAAAGAGTATGTTAAGTACAATGTATGAGAATTTTTAACTACTAGCAAAAGAAATGCATAAATAAAGTCAAGAATATCAAGAGTGAAATATAACTTTATTTATGGAATGGATATGCATATTAATTTACAGGATATGGTATTTATTGAAAAAAATCAACTTAATAGCAATAAAGTAGGGGCCTACGGAAATGTTTTCTTATTAAGTGATTTACTGGTATGATGCACGAGTGTTCCCTATACTATGTTGCACAAGTTTCCCTAACAATTGGTTTTGTGTCATTTTTTATCAGCACTTTTCATTTACTTTATCCCTTGTGAACATCTTTCCAAAGTCGTAGGTCCATAATATTCACTCTATTTTGTTTGTGGGGATTTTTTCACTTAACATGGATATAAAGCCCATTATTCCAATACTAATGTGTTTTGATTGTGTCTACAGGATTTGTGAACAAGAGAAACTCTAGTAGATTTAGAAACTATTCATTTGACGCATGTTCAGAAGAGTGTTTGTCGTTTGGATAACTATCGGATGAGAAACATTGTGCACTACAAAAAAACAATTTTTGGTAGCGCATCTACGAAAGCGCTTTTAAGAGAAAGCGCTTTCGTAGCCTTTAAAAAAAATTCGCTTAAAAAAAGCGCTTTTATAGGGTTTCCTACGAAAGCGCTTTTCAGAAAGCGCTTTCATAGGTATTTGAAATATCTAACCTACGAAAGCGCTTTTGAAAAGCGCTCTTATAGGTGGCCCTATAAAAGCGCTTTTGAAAAGCACTCTGAAAGGGGGACCTACGAAAGCGCTTTCTAAAGCGCTCTTATATGGGGGGCATACGAAAGCGCTTTTTACCTCAGAAGCGCTCTCATATGGGGGGCATACGAAAGCGCTTTTAAAAGCGCTTTCGTAGGTTTTTTTATAATTAAATTAAAAATCCCTAAATCTGATATTTGCCCTCACTTGGTAAGTTCGTTCGTTCTGTCTTCTTCATTTCTTTGTCTTCTTCATTTCTTCCGTCTTCGTCGTCGCCGCCGTTCGTTCCGTCTTCTTCAGTCGTCGCCGCCGTTCGTTCCGTCTTCTCCATCTTGTTAAGTTTCTTCTTCTTCCATTATCTTCTTCCATTATCTGTTCCATTATCTGTTCATCTTATACAAAAACCTACATCTTGAACAAGCTTAACCTACATTTTTGTTAAAGGCTATTGAAGTTTTATCATGAATATTTATTTTCTGTGTTTTGAGTATAATGCCATAATTTACTTGTTTTGAATTCTGAAAGTGAACTGAATGCTTAATTGCGCATTATCATCCACTTTGTTAATGAATGTGTATGACCTCAATTTAGTTTAACAGAAACTACAGGTTTCTTGAAAACTTCTTTAAAATGTTTCTGTTTTTATGTATTATGATTTTATGTATTATGGTTTGTATAAATGGATGTGATACAACATATGCATGAGTAGTTTTAGTTTGGTCGGTTAAAACTGTGCTGGTGTATTTTCTTCTATCGGAGATTGAAATCAATTATGTTCAACTAAAAACTTAGAAACATTTGTTTATAAGGTGATGATGATAATTAGGAATGAAATTATGTTGGATGTTCATGAGTTAGGTTAAACTTTGGATTGTTGAATTGAACAAAGTTTTAATTTCATGAGTAAATTTGACATTGAATTGAATATTGGGGTGTGATTCTTGAAGTTGACTTGTTAAACAATTATATGATTCTTGAATTGTGTTGAACTTTGTTCTTGAAAATTCATGATATATTTGAATTATTGAATATGCATAAGTCTTGATTTCTTGAACAGTGTAAAAAGGATGAAAAGAGGAATAGGTTGATTGATGAGTATCTTTGTTTTAGAACAAGAGTCTAGAGTATAAATGTTATATTCATGTTAGTTCATGGCTGTTGGTATCATATCATGGTGAATTGGTGAATTTGATGTTGAATCCGGATAAATTTTGTTGATAACTTTTGGATGTCGAATTATACCGGAACTCTTGAATACCTTGTCAATTGAACTTTAAAATTGTTTGATGCCTATTCTTGCATTTTGTTACGTTTGTGGATTAATGCGATTGAGTTACACCGTTTTTGTTGAGGTTTTTCAAGCCACTCTTTATTGAGGTATAAGGTTGTCCGGTATTAGAAGACCATGAAAATTGTTCAATTAATTATTTCTAATAGTTTAGAATAGTTTGTTTTGGTAATTGTCAAACACCAGTACCATTTCAATTGATTTCAGAACTAATTTTATGTGCGTTTTTGTGAAAAAAATATGTTGTCCGGACTTGGTTCCATGTACATATTTCGCCTTAATTTTCCGTTTGACATTTATCCGCATTTAATTGAATCTTTCGTGAATGTTAATGCTTAATTTTCTTGTTTCCGTTAGCAACTTCCGATTAACTTGTGTTATGATAACAATGCTGCCCCATTTCTAGTCTGAGTATCTTAAACCATTTCATCCTATTTCCATATGCAATGTGATATATGAACTTGTTACTAAAAATATGGTGAATCGTGTGAAGCATTTATTTAATAGTATCAGTTCATCGCATCAACCTTATGTTGACTTTGTGAATTCACTATTTCTAATATTTGTGTTGTATTATTGTCATAGCTTTCCCAAACATTGAAAATATATATGTGACATTTATTGTGAACCTTTATGTTAAAATAGTATATATCTTTCGACAATCGATCCGAAATATTGAATAACATTCTATGAAATTGCAGCGTTTCCCGGCCTAGTTCGACGTACGACGCTCATTCTCCGCGTTTCTTAGAGTTTGAAACATCTGAGAGGTAACTTTCTTCCTCAAATTACTGGTATATATTGTGATGAATTTGTCTTAAATTGTCTTTCGTATGTTGCATTTTCTTGATACGGATTCATTCCGTGTATACTTTGCGTTTTGACAGAAACGCAGTATACTACTGTTTTGTGCACTAATTAGTTGATATGGATAAGACATGGATGTATTCCAATCGATTGTCGAAAGACTACGAGAATGGTGTTTCCGAGTTTGTTAAGTTTGCTGTTGCGCACGCCAAAGACCCCAGTCGTATGACATGTCCCTGTTTGTATTGCTGTTATAGGAACCGGGTTGACGCAGTTCAGTTGGCATCGCATTTAATTCGCTATGGAATTGATAGGAGTTATACATGTTGGAATATGCATGGTGAGAAAAGTAACGGGAATGTTGAATCGGGGTATGCAAGGACCTATGTTTCAAATGATGATTGCACAGATACATACGATTATGATCGAGTCAAAGAAATTGCAGAAGCGCTTGAAGAACATCTTAACGATTGTCCCAAAATGTTCGAGAGGTTGGTAAGCGATGCAGAGAAACCGTTGTATAATGGTTGTACAAAATTCACAAGATTGTCTGCGGTGTTAAAGTTGTACAACTTAAAAGCCGGCAATGGATGGTCGGATAAAAGTTTCAGAGTTATTAGCCCTTATGAAAGATATGCTACCAGAGGATAATGTTCTTCCCAATCGAACGTATGAGGCCAAAAAGATGTTGTACTCCATTGGCATGAGCTATGATAAGATACATGCGTGTCCAAAAGATTGCGTTTTGTTTCGAAACGAGTATGCATCATTAAATGAGTGTCCTAAATGCGGTGCCCCTCGATATAAGAAAAAGTTGTCTCCGGCAAAAGTCTTATGGTATTTTCCTATAATCCCGAGATTTAGACGGATGTATCGTAGTGAAATCGATTCAAGACAATTGCCTTGGCATTCAGATGAAAGAATTATTGATGGAAAATTTCGACATCCGGCAGATTCTCCACAGTGGATGAAAATTGATAATGATTATCCTGAATTTGGAAAAGAAGCAAGAAACCTTCGCTTGGCATTGTCTACTGATGGAATGAACCCACACGGTATTCAAAGTATCTCGCATAGCACATGGCCTGTGATTCTTATGATTTATAACCTACCTCCATGGCTATGTATGAAGCGTAAGTACATCATGCTGTCTATGTTAATTTCTGGGCCTAAACAACCAGGAAATGACATAGACGTATACTTGGAACCATTAATCGAAGATTTGAAGATTTTGTGGGAGAACGGTGTGGAGGTTTATGATGGTTATAGGAAAGAAAGTTTCAACTTGAGGGCGATGTTGTTTGGAACAATTAACGATTTTCCAGCATACGGCAATCTATCCGGGTATAGCATTAAAGGTGAAAAAGCGTGTCCTGTTTGTGAAGACGGAACCGATACCATGCGATTGAAACTTTGTCAGAAAAATGTCTTTCTCGGTCATCGTAGATTCTTAACTTCTAAACATCAGTATCGTGGATGGAGAAAAGCGTTCAACGGAGATACCGAACAACGTAGAGCTCCGCCTGGTTTGACAGGTGAACAAATTTTTGAAAAGGTGAAAGATGTGAATATTCAGTTTGGCAAGCCTTTTGCACATAAAGTTGTCACAGGTGGGTGGAAGAAGAGGTCGATTTTTTTTGAATTGCCATATTGGAAATCTTTGTACGTAAGACATTTTCTTGATGTGATGCATATTTAAAAAAATGTATTTGACAATGTTATTGGTACGTTACTCAATATAAAAGGGAAGTCTAAGGATGGCCTTAAATCAAGGGAGGACTTGGTAGACATGGGAATAAGAACTGAACTGGGACCCGTGAAGAAAGGAAGAAGGACATACCTACCACCTGCTGTTTACACTCTATCTAGAAAGGAGAAAAAAATATTGTGTAAGTTTCTGAGTGAAGTTAAAGTTCCAGAAGGCTACTCATCAGATATTAGAAGACTTGTGTCTATGAAAGACCTCAAGTTAAAGAGTTTAAAGACGCATGATTTCCATGTTATAATGGAACATTTTCTACCGATAGGTATACGTTCTATTCTGCCAGAAAAGGTAAGAAGCGCAATAACTAAATTGTGTTTTTTCTTCAAGTCAATTTGCAGTAAGGTGATCGATCCTGAGATCTTGCCAACATTGCAAAAAGAAATAGTTGTTACTTTGTGTGAGCTTGAAATGTATTTTCCTCCCTCGTTTTTTGACATAATGGTTCATCTTGTCGTTCATCTTGTGAAAGAGACACAATTGTGCGGACCAGCTTATATGAGATGGATGTACCCTGCTGAACGTTATATGAAAATATTAAAAGGGTATGTGAAAAATTAGAGTCGACCAGAGGGTTGTATTGCCGAAAGATACATTGTTGAAGAAGCGGTTGAGTTTTGTACTGAATATTTGTCAAATGTTCAGTCAATTGGACTCCCCAAATCTCATGTTGTTAAAAAAAAAGAAGGTAAGAAGCTAATTGGAAATAAAGTTGTGACAGTATCAAGGGTCGAACGGGATCAAGTGCAATTGTATGTTTTGCACAATGAGATTGAGGTTGAGTCGTATGTCGATATACACAAGGGTGTTCTTCGAGGTTTAAATTCGAATAGAAATGAGAATTGGATTGTACGAGAGCACAATCGAAGTTTCATACCATGGTTTAAGGAACATATTTATTCAAAGTATCGTTCAGATCCCGCCTCAGTGACAGAAAGGTTGAGATGTTTAGCATATGGTCCAAGTTTTGTTGCATTTTCTTATAGCGCATATGCAATTAATGGATACACATTTTATACCAAAGAACAAGATGATAAAAGTACTGTGCAAAATAGTGGTGTCACCTTGGTAGCTGAAGCAATGCACATATCTAGTGTGAAGGACTTGTACCCGAAATTTGCAAATCTGTCGTATTTTGGGGTTATCGAGCGCATTTGGGTCTTTGATTACGAGAAATTTCAGATTCCTATATTCGGTTGCAAGTGGGTTGAAAATAATAATGGTATACGGATGGATAAGTTATGATTTTTGCAAGTTGATCTTAACAGGGCGGGGTACAAAGATGAGCCTTTCATTCTAGCCTCTCAAGCTAAACAAGTGTTCTATGTCACTGATCCGACAAGTACGAAATGGTCTATAGTGCTTTTCTCTAACAAAGTAATTGATGAAAAGATTGGAGACCAAGGCGATACTGGTGTTGACATTGAATCTTTTACCAGAAATGATCAAAATGATAATGAATCATGCATTAGAAATGATCATAATGAGGGTATTTGGATCAATCCAACCGTCCGCGTTGTTACGAGACGAGTAGAACATATTCCTACCAAGAAAAGAAAGAGATGTTAGTGAAAAAGGTAATAGTATATATAATTATAGACAATGTCATTTAATAAAATGTATATATATGCCATTTCATTTTTTTCATTATAGTATAATATATATAGCCTATATCATTTCATTTTTTTCATTATAGTATAATATATATAGCCTATATCATTTCATTTTTTTCATTATAGTATAATATATATAGCCTATATCATCCAGTAAAATTTAAATATACGTCATTTCATTTTTTTGCTTTATGGAATTTTATGAAATATTTGTTATCTGACATCTTAGTTTTTTGAAATATTTAGGATTGTTTTATTTATGTTTTGATGTAGGTATATTTCTTTTTCATTCTTTATCAGTTCGTAACTATTTAATCATAAATTTAATAGTATCCATCTTTTCATTCTATTTAATCCATTGTCCGAAATATTGAATAACATTCTATGAATTTGCAGCGTTTCTCGGCCTAGTTCGACGTACGACGCTCATTCTCCGCGTTTCTTAGAGTTCGAAACATCTGAGAGGTAACTTTCTTCCTCAAATTACTGGTATATATTGTGATGAATTTGTCTTAAATTGTCTTTCGTATGTTGCATTTTCTTGATACGGATTCATTCCGTGTATACTTTGCGTTTTGACTGAAAATTTGTTATCTGACATCTTAGTTTTTTGAAATATTTAGGATTGTTTTATTTATGTTTTGATGTAGGTATATTTCTTTTTCATTCTTTATCAGTTCGTAACTATTTAATCATAAATTTAATAGTATCCATCTTTTCATTCTATTTAATCCATTATCCGAAATATTGAATAACATTCTATGAATTTGCAGCGTTTCCCGGCCTAGTTCGACGTACGACGCTCATTCTCCGCGTTTCTTAGAGTTCGAAACATCTGAGAGGTAACTTTCTTCCTCAAATTACTGGTATATATTGTGATGAATTTGTCTTAAATTGTCTTTCGTATGTTGCATTTTCTTGATACGGATTAATTCCGTGTATACTTTGCGTTTTGACAGAAAATGTATCACGATGTTCCACAAGGAGATGTTCCACAAGATAATTCAGAAAATGTTCCACAAGGAGATGTTCCACAAGATAATGTTCCACAAGACACTTCAGATAAGGACATCACACGAGGCATAACTATCATGCGGGGAATCATCCGTGATAGAGATAGAGGTATTACGTATAATGTAAATTGGAATAATGATGATCAACTAATTGGGCCTAATTCTGCAAAGCTGACAAGCTACATCGGTACGCTTGTTCGTATGCACATTCCGATCACCACTACTAGCTGGAAAAAAGGAGAGTTGGATGCTAAAGAAAGAATTTGGACTGAGATAAAGGTATCATATATGGTTGTTGTTATTTGCTTTATTTTGACGAAAATATTGTTTTTAAATTACATATACTAACACCCTCTATGCGTATGTTTTTTTGTAGAGGTCTTTTAACATTGAAGATGCCCGCAAAAAGTATATAATGGGCTTGGACGGAAAAAGACATAGAGGGTGGAGAAATTTTTTGACAAATAAGTTTCTTAAAGACGATGAAGGAAATTTTATTGAAGAGGAACCTGAACGACCAAAAAAATATGAGAGCTTCATTACACCCGAAGAATGGGTTGCTTTTGTGGGCCAAAGAAAAGATGATAATTTCAAGAAAGTGAGTGCTATAAATCGGGATAGAGCGTCAAAACCCGCATATCCATATAAAAAAGGTCGTTTGGGATATGCACGCTTACAGGAAAAAATTGTAAGTAAATCTCAATTCTACGATCTTATTAATTATCTCAATGTGTATTATTAATTTGTAACAATGTGTATTGATGATTTTATTATTTGTAACAATGCGTAGTTGGAGGAGACGCAAAGTGACGAAACATCACTACCTGCACATGTGCTGTGGAAGGAAGCTCGTGTTGGCAGAGATAAAGTTGTTAACCCCGATCTGCAACATATTTATGATGAGTGTGTAAGTATACCATTATGTCTTTAATTAATATATAATTAACTTTGTGTCTTTAATTATCGATATTTAAATGAATTACAGGAGACTATATCGCAATCGGTATCCTCGGGTGATGACTCGAATATCAGGAGTGTACTCAGTCGAGCACTATGTGTTGCTGAGTATCTGGGACGAGTGAGGGGTAAAGGCCATGGTGTGACTCCTACCTCTCTGTATAACAATCCAAGAAAAAGAAATCCTAGCAATGCGGAAGTGATGCAAACATTGCAGGATTTACAAGCACAAGTCTGTGAACTGCAGAGGGACAAAGAGAGGTATATGGCCGAAAGGAGCAGTTCACAGTTGAAAGAAACTAGTGACAAGGCTAGTATCAACCGTTAACAAAATTTTCCCGAGGTAATTAAGATGATAATCCATTATATTTAGAGAAAGTATAATTATAACGGTTATTATTGTCAACATTAAAGGAAGTCTAACGGTTATTATTGGTTTAGGGCATTTCATGTTGTCAGCTGTATCTAGCGTCTCCGACTTATCGGGTAGTTGGCAAGGGAAAAGTGCACAACACCTCGGGAGATTTAATTCACCATAGACCGCTCCCGGATGGCCACATGAAGGTATCG
This sequence comes from Vicia faba, assembly GCA_948472305.1. Taxonomy (NCBI): domain Eukaryota; kingdom Viridiplantae; phylum Streptophyta; class Magnoliopsida; order Fabales; family Fabaceae; genus Vicia; species Vicia faba. Next base: position 305,117,192 of record OX451741.1, read on the forward strand.
GTTGATGTTGTTTTAGATATGAATGCATTGCTACCGGTACCTGACATTGTTGCGGAGACCACATTGCTGCGAGATGCAGTAGGATCTTTTGTGGCATGGCCATCAGACCTCATCTGCATAGATGATCAGGTATGTTGAAAACCATTATGAATCTTTAAGTATTCAACTGACAGTTCTGACCTGAATTTTATACATGGTAATTTTAGACTCCTGCAAAACCCGCATCTAAGGATAAAGGGATTTTGCAGCGCGGCGAGTCTATTGCATCGCAAAGACAGGTACTTTTAAAGTGTTTCATTTATGATCGGAATAAAAAACTGCATAACTTTGTATCTTACATAATTCTATATGATTTTTAAGGTACCTTCTCAAGATCAGTCACAGCAGGTGAGCCAGAAAGTTAGTAGGGTTCCACCTAAGAAGAAGGTTCCTGTCCGTAAATTTGTGCCTAAGTATCGACAGTGTCTGGAGACACTAGTTGGCACATCAGATTTGATGAATGATGGAATTCATCAAATCGATGTGGATGAAATTGTCTTTGGTTTTCCATGTACCGAAACAATTGGATTAGAGGACATGGAACAAATCTTTCATCATCGAGAGTTAGGCATCAGTGTGATGCACTCGTACATCCGGTAACCCGATCAATATATTATTTATTTGGTTGAACATTTTTTTAAACATTTAATTGAAATAGTCTAATATTAATTATGTTTTTATTTAAGGATGTTATTTGACAAATTGATGCGCGGGAATCAATTGTCAAATAGATTCCGTTTCGTGTCTTCCTCCCGTGTCAGCGGAGCAACAATTTCTAGGGAACCTGATTCAGTAAGAGAACACTTGGTCGAAAGATTCAGGACAACTTCCAGTACAGAGAGCTTGTATCTTTTTCCTTATAATACAGGGTTAGATTTTCATTCTAAGCTCCTTTTAATATTTGTATTTTTTATATTAAAATTCGCTTCTAAATTGTTGCTTTAATTTATAGATGTCACTGGTTGTTGCTTGCAATCAATCCCATAAAAGAAGTGGTCTATTACCTGAATTCGGTTGACGGTGATTGGACAAATTATCCGGAAATGAAGCTAGTGATTGATACGTAAGTGACATTATTCTAAATATTCGTTTGTGTTTATATATTTAATTATTTCAATGTCATTGTTCTAAATAAATATTTTAATTTTGTCATCAGTTCAATACAAGTATTCCGATGTCAAAGGGGAGCACGAGTACCACGGTCTAGATCAAACAACATTAATTGGATCAAAGTACAGGTATATAAATTTCAACAATTTTGCTTATAATATTTATGCTACTTGATAAATCAATAGATGTGTATAATCTTATTTGTTTTTCTATGTAGTGCCCTCAACAACAAAACAACATAGATTGCGGATACTTTGTTTTGATGTTTATCAAAGAAATCATTCAAATGAATGAAATCGAGATTCCAATCACGGTATGGATTTATACTTTGTTTTATTACTTATCGTATTTTGCATATAATTTATTACATTAAACTAAATCATGCATATATTTTGTTTTGTAATGTAGTATTTTGATCAATACAATTGTCCATATTACTCGCCACGTCAATTGGAAGAACTCAAAGAGGAGTTGTGCCAATATTTTATTGAGCTAAGAATCTTATAATAAGGTACGATTACATTGTTGTGTGAAAATTGGTTAATTATGAATATATTGTTTTGTGTATACAACACTGATCGTGTTATTATGTTCATATTGCAGGATCAGAACCTTGGATATATATGTAGATTAGGATTGATTTACTTAGTGTTATATAGCTGATTTTTTAGGGTGTATTTTGTTACGTTTAAAAACATGTTAATATTGAATTACAATGGTGTATATATATTTTGGATATGAATTGATTATAATGGTATTTGTATATATATATAATATTTGGTATTTGAATTACATTTGGTATTTGCATTAAAACTAATATATATTGGTATTTCTAGATTAGATTGTAAAATACCGGTTTAAGAATTATAGGTTTGCTGCAAAAAAATGCAGGTTTGAAATTTTTTAAATTTTAGATTTTTCAGTAGAAAACCTATGAAAGCGCTTTTAAGAAAAGAGCGCTCTCGTAGGCCTACCTATGAAAGCGCTTTTTTCTTAAAAGCGCTTTCATAGGTAGGCCTACGAGAGCGCTTTTTTCTGAATAAAAAGCGCTCTTATAGGCCTACTTTATACGCATTCTGAATACACCTATGAAAGCGCTTTTTCAGAAAAAAACGCTCTCGTAGGCCTACCTATGAAAGCGCTTTTAAGAAAAAAGCGCTTTCATAGGTAGGCCTACGAGAGCGCTTTTTTCTGAACAAAAAGCGCTGCTAAAACCTTTAGCAGCGCCACCTACGAAAGCGCTTTTAAGCGCTTTTAAAGCCCAAAAAAAGCGCTTTCGTAGGTTATTTCTGGCATAGTGGTGCTAACCTTTAACTCTCAAGTTTATCGATTTTTGCACACGTATTAATTGTATTTAAATTTACACAATTATTTAATATAATTGCAATAGTAGTTTTGTAATGGAATCATTGAACTTTTCTCCCTCTCTTCTAGTAAAAACAAAAGTTTTTGCATGTGACTTTTATGATTATGTAACACTGATGTGAAACAATAGAGTTAAAGATCCTAAATTAAAACTATGACACCCTTGCGGAACAAAGCTCTCAAAGATCATTGATCATGGTATCCTTAAGCATTTTTAATGGAAAAACATGAAAATCGAATCGTTAGAAGAGTGTAAGGAAATCATAGGTGTTTGACGATTTTACAACATTTTTCCCACATCAATAATGATTATCCCATATAATTAACAAAAATATGATCAATAAAAATATATAAGATTTTAATATAGGGGGACCAAAAACCTGAGTTTAAAAACACAAATATTGGAAATTAAGTTATGTCAAAATAGATTCAAATAAATGCACTTAAACTTTTTTCTTTAATTTTAAAATCACAAATTTTTCAAGATAATGAAGTGATTCATTGGATTTCCAAAAAGAAATGGACCAATGATGAATATCTAGATGGTAGATGTTTCTATATATTTGAAATTATAACCATAAAATAATAATATTTATGTCTCTATATGAAAAGAAATAATTAAAAAACTTCGTGGACCGTAGGATTCGAACTAGCGCAGGCAAAGCCCACATGATTTCTAGTAATGCCCGATAATCACCCCGGCACGTCCACATCTTGGATTATGTTTTGTCGTTAAGTGTATTACATAATTTATTTTGTTATAATAATATTATATTACTATTAAACCATATAAACGACACTAAATTTAAAAGCATAACATTAAGTGTCATACATTTAATTTTAAACAAGTCCTTGTTCGAGCAATCACTAGATAATGTAAGAAAAGGAAAAACTTACATATTTTAAAAATAATTGATTTCAAATATAAAATTGTCAACAAATTATATGGATTCTTGATTTATGATATAATGTGTCCTTAAGTACCAATGTTCAATAATGAAATACAAAATCATTACAACTATTTCCTTATGTGAATAAAAATACGTTATTCTAGTAGGAAATAGTATGAGAAAGACTATTGGCATTCTCGTTGTTTGTTCAAGCTCGTCGGGTTGTTGTTTTACAAAAATCCTTGTAAATGATGGTGATGGTTTATCCGTGCTGCATATATATTTTCGTGAAACAAGTTCAAACGCCAAATTAAATATTGACCTGTGATTGTGATTTTTTAGAAGTATATATCAGAGTTTCTCGTTATGGGTGCAATAATTATTATGGAATTGCGAAAGTTACATTTGATCAAATAATACCTATCAATAATTATTCTTTCGTCGACAAATAAATACTTTATGAAAGAAACTATATATCTTAATTTTATGCTTCTTGGCTACTCTAAAGAGTATATTAAGTACAATGTGTGAGAATTTTTAACTACTAGCAAAAGAAATGCATAAATAAAGTCAAGAAGATCAAGAGTGAAATATAGCTTTATTTATTGAATGGATATGCGTATTAATTTACAGGATATGGTATTTACTGAAAAAATTAACTTAATAGCAATAAAGTAGGGGCCTTCTGAAATGTTATCTTATTAAGTGTTTTACTGGTATGATGCACGAGTGTTCCCTATACTATGTTGCACAAGTTTCCCTAACAATTGGTTTGGTTTCATTTTTTCTCAGCACTTTTCATTCACTTTATCCCTTGTTAACATATCTCCAAAGTCGTGGGTCCATAATATTCACTCTATTTTGTTTGTGGGGATTTTTTCACTTAACATGGATATAAAGCCCATTATTCCCATACTAATGTGTTTTGATTGTGTATACGGGATTTGTGAACAAGAGAAACTCTAGTAGATTTAGAAACTATTCATTTGATGCATGTTCAGAAGAGTGCATGTCGCTTGGCTAACTATCGGGTGAGAAACATTTTGTTAACCTTTAACTCTCAAGTTTATCGACTTTTGCACACGTATTAATTGTATTTAAGTTTACACAATTATTTAATATAGTTGCAATAGTAGTTTTGTAATGGCATCATTGAACTTTTCTCTCTCTCTCTCTTCTAGCAAAAATAAAAGTTTTTTCATGTGACTTTTATGATTATGTAACATTGATGTGAAACAATAGAGTTAAAGATCCTAAATTGAAACTATGACGCCTTTGCGGAACAAAGCTCTCCAAGATCATTGATCATGGTATTCTTAATCATTTTTAACTGAAAAACATGAAAATCAAATCATTAGAAAAGTGTATGGAAATTATAGGTGTTTGACGATTTTACAACATTTTTCCCACATCAATAATGATTATGCCATAAAATAAAAAAAAAAGATCAATAAAAATATATAAGATTTTAAAATAGGGGGACCAAAAACCTGAGTTTAAAAACACAAATATTGGAAATTAAGTTATGTCAAAATAGATTAAAATAAATGCACTTTTTTTCTTTAATTTTAAAATCACAAATATTTCAAGATAATGAAGTGATTCATTGGATTTCCAAAAAAAAATGATGTATTACTTATCTTCCTTAATCAATTTAATGGATGATTTGTATGTAGAAGGAATGGACAAATGATGAATATTTAGATGGTAGATATTTCTATATATTTGAAATTATAAAACTTTGTGGACCGCAGGATTCGAACTGGCGCAGGCAAAGCCCACATGATTTCTAGTAATGCCCAATAACCACTCTAGAAAGTCCATATCTTTGATTGTGTTTTGTCGTTAGGTGTATCACGTAATTTATTTTGTTATAATAAAATTATATTACTATTTAACCAAATAAAGGATAATAAATTTAAAAGCATGGCATTAAGTGTCATACATTTAATTTTAAACAAGCCTTTGTTTGAAAAATCACAAGATAATGTAAGAAGATGAAAAACATAGATATTTTAAAAATAATTGATTTCAAAAAGAAAATTGTGAACAGGTTATATGGATTGTTGATACATGATATTATGTATCCTTAAGTACCAATGTTCAATAATGAAAGACAAAATCTTTACCACTAGTTCCTCATGTGAACAAAAAGACGTTATTCTAGAAGGAAAGAGTATGAAAAAGACTGTTGGAATTCTCATTGTTTGTTCAGGCTCGTCTGATTGTTGTTTTACAAAAATCCTTGTACATGATGGTGATGGTTTATCCGGGGTGCATATATATTTTCGCGAAGCAAGTTCAAACGCCAAATTCAATATTGACCCGTGATTGTAATTTTTTAGAAGTATATACCACAGTACTCAGTATGGGTGTAAAAATTATTGTGGAATTGCGAAAGTTACCAGCGATCAACTAATAGCTATCAACAATTATTCTCTAGTCATCAAATAAATACATTTATGAAACAAAAAATATATATTAATTTTAGACTTCTTGTCTACTCTAAAAAGTATAATAAGTACAATGTGTGGGAATTTTGAACTAAAAGCAAAAGAAATGCATAAATAAGTTAAGTCAAGAAGATCAAGTGTGAAATATAGCTTTATTTATTGATTGGATAAGCGTATTAATTTACATGATATGGTATTTATAAAAAAAAATCAATTTAATAGCAATAAAGTAGGGGCCTTCTGAAATGTTGTCTTATTAAGTGTTTTACTGGTATGAGGCACGAGTGTTCCCTGTACTATGTTGCACATGTTTCCCTCACAATTGGTTTGGTGTCATTTTTTTCTCAGTATTTTTCATTCACTTTATCCCTTGTGCACATATTTCCAAAGGCGTGGGTCCATAATTTTCACTCTATTTTGTTTGTGGGGATTTTTTTACTTAACATGGTCATAAAGCTCAATATTCTCGTACTAATGTGCTTTGACTGTCTCTTCAGGATTTATGAACAAGAGAAACTCTAGTAGATTTTGAAACTATTCATTTGACGCATGTTCAGAAGAGTGTATGTCGCTTGGCTAACTATCGGGTGAGAAGCATTGTCTTAACCTTTAAATCTCAAGTTTATCGATTTTTGCACACATAATAATTGTATTTAACTTTACTCAATTATTTAATATAATTGCAATAGTAGTTTTGTAATGGTATCATTGAACATTTCTCCCTCTCTTCTAGTAAAAATAAAAGTTTTTGAATGTGATTTTTATGATTATGTAACATTGACGTGAAACAATAGAGTTAAAGATCCTAAATTGAAACTATGACACCCTTGCGAAACAAAGCTCTCCAAGATCATTGATCATGGTATCCTTAAGCATTTTTAAGGGGAAAACATGAAAATCGAATCGTCAGAAGAGTGTATGGAAATTATAGGTGTTTGGTTATTTTACAACCTTTTTATCACATCAATAATGATTGTGACATATAATTAAAAAAAATATGATCAATAAAAATATATAAGATTGTAAAATAGAGGGACCAAAAATCTGAGTTTAAAAACACAAATATTACAAATTAAGTTATGTCAAAATAGATTAAAATAAATGCACTTAAACTTTTTTATTTAATTTTAAAATCATAAATTTTTCATGATAATGGAGTGATTCATTGGATTTCCAAAAAAATGATGTATTACTTATCTTCCTTAATCAATTTAATGGATGATTTTTAGGTAGAAGGAATGGACGAATGATGAATATCTAGATGGCAGATGTTTCTATATATTTGAAATTATAACTTTAAAATAATAATATGTATGTCTCTATATTAAAAGAAACAATTAAAAAACTTCGTGGATCGTAGGATTCAAACTGGCGCAGGCAATGCCCACACGATTTCTAGTAATGCCCGATAACCACTCCGGCACGTCGACATCTTTGTTTATGTTTTGTCGTTAGGTGTATCACATAATTTATTTTGTTATAATAATATTATATTACTATTTAACCAAATAAAGGATAATAAATTTAAAAGCATGGCATTAAGTGTCATACATTTAATTTTAAGCAAGCCTTTCTTCTAGCAATCCCTAGATAATTTAAGAAAATGAAAAACTTAGAGATTTTAAAAATAATTGATTTCAAATAGAAAATTGTGAACAAGTTATATGGATTGTTGATACATGGTATTATGTATCCTTAATTACCAATTTTTAACAATGAAATACAAAATCATTACCACTAGTTCTTCATGTGAATAAAAAGACGTAATTCTAGAAGGAAATAGTATGAGAAAGACTGTTGGAATTCTCATTGTTTTTTTAGGGTCGTCTGATTGTTGTTTTACAAAAATCCTTGTAAATGATGGTGATGGTTTATCCGTGCTTTATGTATATATTCGTGAAGCAAGTCCCTACGCCAAATTCAATATTGGCATGTGATTGTAATTTTTTCGAAGTATATATCACAGTACTCAGTAGGGGTGCAAAAATTATTTTGGAATTGCGAAAGTTACCAGTGATCAACTAATACCTCTCAACAATTATTCTTTAGCCATCAAATAAATACATTACGAAAGAACATATATATCTTAATTTTAGGCTTCTTGACTACTCTAAAGAGTATAATAAGTACAATGTGTGGGAATTTTGAACTAAAAGCAAAAGAAATGCATAAATAAGTTAAGTCAAGAAGATAAAGTGTGAAATATAGCTTTATTTATTGATTGGATAAGCCTATTAATTTACAGGATATGGTATTTATTGAAAAAATCAACTTAATAGCAATAAAGTACGGCCTTCTGAAATGTTGTCTTATTAAGTGTTTTATTGTTATAATGTACGAGTGTTCCCTATACTATGTTGCACATGTTTCCCTGACAATTGGTTTGGTGTCATTTTTTTCTCAACGTTTTTCATTCACTTTATCCCTTGTGCACATCTTTCAAAGTTGTGGTTCCATAATATGCACTCTATTTTGTTTGTGGGGATTTTTTTACTTAACATGGTCATAAAGCTCAATATTCCCGTACTAATGTGTTTTGATTGTGTCTACAGGATTTGTGAACAAGGGAAACTCTAGTAGATTTGGAAACTATTCATTTGACGCATGTTCAGAAGAGTGTATGTCGCTTGGCTAAGTATCTAGTGAGAAGCATTGTCTTAACCTTTAACTCTAAAGTTTATCGATTTTTGCACACGTCATAATTGTATTTAACTTTATACAACTAATTAATATAATTGCAATAGTAGTTTTGTAATGGTATCATTGAACTTTTCTCCCACTCTTCTAGTAAAAATAAATGTTTTTCCATTTGATTTTTATGATTATGTAACATTGACGTGAAACAATATAGTTAAAGATCATAAATTCAAACTATGATTCCCTTGTGAAACAAAGCTCGCCAAGATCATTGATCATGGTATCCTTAAGCATTTTTAAGGGAAAAACATGAAAATTGAATCGTTAGAAAGGTGTATGGAAATTATAGGTGTTTTCTTATTTTATAACATTTTTCACACATCAATAATGATATGTCATATAACTAAAAAATAAGATCAATAAAAATATATAAGATTGTAAAATACAGGGACAAAAAATCTGAGTTTAAAAACACAAATATTACAAATTAAGTTATGTCAAAATAGATTAAAATAAATGCACTATCTAGATGGTAGATGTTTCTATATATTTGAAATTATTACTTTAAAATAATAATATGTATGTCTCTATATGAAAAGAAACAATTACAAAACTTCGTCAATGACAGATTTCAAACCTGCGTGGGCATAGCCCACATGATTTCTAGGCATGCCCAATAACCACTACGACACGTTCACTTATTTTGTTATAACAATATTATATTACTATTTAACCAACTAAATGATACTAAAATTTAAAGCACAACATTAAGTGTCATACATTTAATTTTAAACAAGTCTTTGTTCGAGCAATCACTAGATAATGTAAGAAAATAAAAAACTTACATATTTTAAAAATAATTGATTTCAAATAGAAAATTGTCAACAAGTTATATGGATTCTTGATACATGATATAATGTATCCTTAAGTACCAATGTTCAATAATGAAAGACAAAATAATTACCACTATTTCCTCATGTGAATAAAAATATGTTATTCTAGTAGGAAATAGTATGAGAAAGACTGTTGGCATTCTCGTTGTTTGTTCAGGCTCGTCGGGTTGTTGTTTTACAAAAATCCTTATAAATTGAAACTATGACACCCTTGCGGAACAAAGCTCTCAAAGGTCATTGATCATGGTATCCTTAAGCATTTTTAATGGAAAAACATGAAAATCGAATCGTTAGAAGAGTGTAAGGAAATCATAGGTGTTTGACGATTTTACAACATTTTTCCCACATCAATAATGATTATCCCATATAATTAAAAAAAATATGATCAATAAAAATATATAAGATTTTAATATAGGGGGACCAAAAACCTGAGTTAAAAAAAACACATATTGGAAATTAAGTTATGTCAAAATAGATTAAAATAAATGCACTTAAACTTTTTTTCTTTAATTTTAAAATCACAAATTTTTCAAGATAATGAAGTGATTCATTGGATTTCCAAAAAGAAATGGACCAATGATGAATATCTAGATGGTAGATGTTTCTATATATTTGAAATTATAACCATAAAATAATAATATGTATGTCTCTATATGAAAAGAAACAATTAAAAAACTTCGTGGACCGTAGGATTCGAACTGGCGCAGGCAAAGCCCACATGATTTCTAGTAATGCCCGATAATCACCCCGGCACGTCCACATCTTGGATTATGTTTTGTCGTTAAGTGTATTACATAATTTATTTTGTTATAATAATATTATATTACTATTAAACCAAATAAACGACACTAAATTTAAAAGCATAGCATTAAGTGTCATACATTTAATTTTAAATAAGTCCTTGTTCGAGCAATCACTAGATAATGTAAGAAAAGGAAAAACATACATATTTTAAAAATAATTGATTTCAAATATAAAATTGTCAACAAATTATATGGATTCTTGATTTATGATATAATGTGTCCTTAAGTACCAATGTTCAATAATAAAATACAAAATCATTACCACTATTTCCTCATGTGAATAAAAATATGTTATTCTAGTAAGAAATAGTATGAGAAAGACTATTGGCATTCTCGTTGTTTGTTCAAGCTCGTCGGGTTGTTGTTTTACAAAAATCCTTGTAAATGATGGTGATGGTTTATCCGTGCTGCATATATATTTTCGTGAAACAAGTTCAAACGCCAAATTAAATATTGACCTGTGATTGTGATTTTTTAGAAGTATATATCACAGTTTCTCGTTATGGGTGCAATAATTATAATGGAATTGCGAAAGTTACATGTGATCAAATAATACCTATCAATAATTATTCTTTCGTCGACAAATAAATACTTTATGAAAGAAACTATATATCTTAATTTTATGCTTCTTGGCTACTCTAAAGAGTATATTAAGTACAATGTGTGAGAATTTTTAACTACTAGCAAAAGAAATGCATAAATAAAGTCAAGAAGATCAAGAGTGAAATATAGCTTTATTTATTGAATGGATATGCGTATTAATTTACGGGATATGGTATTTTCTGAAAAAATCAACTTAATAGCAATAAAGTAGGGGCCTTCTGAAATGTTATCTTATTAAGTGTTTTACTGGTATGATGCACGAGTGTTCCCTATACTATGTTGCAAAAGTTTCCCTAACAATTGGTTTGGTTTCATTTTTTCTCAGCACTTTTCATTCACTTTATCCCGTACTAATGTGTTTTGATTGTGTCTACATGATTTGTGAACAAGAGAAACTCTAGTAGATTTGGAAACTATTCATTTGACGCATGTTCAGAAGAGTGTATGTCGCTTGGCTAACTATCGGGTGAGAAGCATTTTGTTAACCTTTAACTCTCAAGTTTAGCGATATTTGCACACGTATTAATTGTATTTAAGTTTACTCAATTATTTAATATAGTTGCAATAGTAGTTTTGTAATGGCATCATTGAACTTTTCTCTCTCTCTTCTAGCAAAAATAAAAGTTTTTGCATGTGACTTTTATGATTATGTAACATTGATGTGAAACAATAGAGTTAAAGATCCTAAATTGAAACTATGACGCCCTTGCAGAACAAAGCTCTCCAAGATCATTGATCATGGTATCCTTAAGCATTTTTAAGGGGAAAACATGAAAATCGAATCGTTAGAAGAGTGTATGGAAATTATAGGTGTTTGGTTATTTTACAACATTTTTCTCAAATCAATAATAATTTTGCCATATAATTAAAAAAAATATGATCAATAAAAATATAAAAGATTGTAAAATAGGGGACCAAAAACCTGAGTTTAAAAACACAAATATTCCAAATTAAGTTATGTCAAAATAGATTAAAATAAATTCACTTAAACTTTTTTCTTTAATTTTAAAATCATAAACTTTTCAAGATAATGGAGTGATTCATTAGATTTCCAAAAAAAATGATGTAATACTTATCTTCCTTAATCAATTTAGTAGTTGATTTGTAGGTAGAAGGAATGGACGAGTGATGAATATCTAGATGGTAGATGTTTCTATATATTTGAAATTATAACTTTAAAATAATAATATGTATGTATCTATATGAAAATAAACAATTTAAAGACTTCGTGGACGGCAGGATACGAACCTGCGCGGGCATAGCCCACATGATTTCTAGTAATGCACGATAACCACTCTGGCACGTCCACATCTTTGTTTATGTTTTATCGTTAGCTGTATCACATAATTTATTTTGTTATATTATTATTATATTACTATTTAACCAAATAAAGGATAATAAATTTAAAAGCATGGCATTAAGTGTCGTACATTTAATTTTAAACTAGCCTTTGTTCGAGAAATCAATAGGTAATGTAAGAAAATGTAAAACTTAGATATTTTAAAAATAATTGATTTCAAATAGAAAATTATGAACAAGTTATATGGATTGTTGATACATGATATTATGTATCCTTAAGTACCAATGTTCAATAATGAAAGACAAAATCATTACCACTAGTTCCTCATGTGAACAAAAATATGTTATTCTAGAAGGAAAGAGTATGAGAAAGACTGTTGGCATTCTCGTTGTTTGTTCAGGCTCTTCTGGTTGTTGTTTTACAAAAATCCTTGTAAATGATGGTGATGGTTTATCAGTGCGGCATATATATTTCCCTGAAACAACTTTAAACGCCAAATTCAATATTGACATGTGATTGTAATTTTTTAGAAGTATATATCACAGTTTCTCAGTATGGGTGCAAAAATTATTGTGGAATTTCGAAAGTTACCTGTGATCAACTAATACCTATCAAAAATTATTCTCTAATCATCAAATAAATACATTATGAAAGAAACTATATATCTTAATTTTAGGCTTCTTGACTACTCTAAAGAGTATAATAAGTAAAATGTTTGGGAATTTTGAACTAAAAGCAAAAGAAATGCATAGATAAGTTAAGTCAAGAAGATCAAGTGTGAAATATAGCTTTATGTATTGATTTAATAAGCGTAGTAATTTAAAAGATATGGTATTTATTGAAAAAATCAACTTAATAGAAATAAAGTAGGGGCCCTCTTAAATGTTGTCTTATTAAGTGTTTTACTGGTATGATGCACGAGTGTTCCCTATACTATGTTGCACATGTTTCCCTGACAATTGGTTTGGTGTCATTTTTTTCTCAGCATTTTTCATTCACTTTATTCCTTTGTGAACATCTTTCCAAAGTCGTGGGTCCATAATATTCACTCTATTTTGTTTGTGGGGATTTTTTCACTTAACATGGTCATAAAGCCCAATATTCCCGTACTAATGTGTTTTGATTGTGTCTGCATGATTTGTGAACACGAGAAACTCTAGTAGATTTGGAAACTATTCATTTGACGCATGTTCAGAAGAGTGTATCTCGCTTGGCTAACTATCGGGTGAGAAGCATTGTGTTAACCTTTAACTCCCAAGTTTATCGATTTTTTCACACGTATTAATTGTATTTAACTTTACTCAATTATTTAATATAATTGCAATAGTACTTTGGTAATGGTATCCTTGGACTTTACTCCCTCTCTTCTAGTAAAAATAAAAGTTTTTGCATGTGATTTTTATGATTTTATAGCATTGACTTGAAACAATAGAGTTAAAGATCCTAAATTGAAACTATGACGCCCTTGCGAAACAAAGCTCTCTAAAATCATTGATCATGGTATCCTTAAGCATTTTTAGGGGGAAAACATGAAAATCGAATCGTTAGAAGAGTGTATGGAAATTATAGGTGTTTGGTTATTTTACAACATTTTTCTCACATCAATAATGATTTTTCCATATAAGTAAAAAAAATATGATCAATAAAAATATATAAGATTGTAAAATAGGGGACCAAAAACCTGAGTTTAAAAACACAAATATTACAAATTAAGTTATGTCAAAATAGATTAAAATAAATGCACTTAAACTTTTTTCTTTAATTTTAAAATCATAAAATTTTCAATATAATGGAGTGATTCATTAGATTTCCAAAAAAAATGATGTATTACTTATCTTCCTTAATCAATTTAGTAGTTGATTTGTAGGTAGAAGGAATGGACGAGTGATGAATATCTAGATGGTAGATGTTTTTATAGATTTGAAATTATAACTTTAAAATAATAATATGTATGTCTCTATATGAAAATAAACAATTTAAATACTTCGTGGACGACAGGATACGAACCTGCACGGGCATAGCCCACATGATTTCTAGTAATGTCGGATAACCACTCTGACACGTCCACATCTTTGTTTATGTATTGTCGTTAGCTGTATCACATAATTTATTTTGTTATAATAATATTATATTACTATTTAACCAAATAAAGGATAATAAATTTAAAATCATGGCATTAAGTGTCATACATTTAATTTTAAACTAGCCTTTGTTCTAGAAACCACTAGGTAATGTAAGATAATGAAAAACTAGGATATTTTAAAAATAATTGATTTCAAATAGAAAATCATGAACAAGTTATATGGATTGTTGATACATGATATTATGTATCCTTAAGTACCAATGTTAAATAATGAAAGACAAAATCATTACCACTAGTTCCTCATGTGAACAAAAATATGTTATTCTAGAAGGAAAGAGTATGAGAAAGACTGTTGGCATTCTCGTTGTTTGTTCAGGCTCTTCTGGTTGTTGTTTTACAAAAATCATTGTAAATAATGGGGATGGTTTATCAGTGCGGCATATATATTTCCCTGAAACAACATTAAACGCCAAATTCAATATTGACATGTGATTGTAATTTTTTAGAAGTATATATCACAGTTTCTCAGTATGGGTGCAAAAATTATTGTGGAATTGCGAAAGTTACCTGTGATCAACTAATACCTATCAAAAATTATTCTCTAAACATCAAAAAAATACATTATGAAAGAAACTATATATATTAATTTTAGGCTTCTTGACTACTCTAAAGAGTATAATAAGTAAAATGTGTGGGAATTTTGAACTAAAAGCAAAAGAAATGCATAGATAAGTTAAGTCAAGAAGATCAAGTGTGAAATATAGCTTTATGTATTGATTTGATAAGCGTATTAATTTAAAGGATATGGTATTTATTGAAAAAATCAACTTAATAGAAATAAAGTAGGGGCCCTCTTAAATGTTGTCTTATTAAGTGTTTTACTGGTATGATGCACGAGTGTTCCCTATACTATGTTGCACATGTTTCCCTGACAATTGGTTTGGTGTCATTTTTTTCTCAGCATTTTTCATTCACTTTATTCCTTTGTGAACATCTTTCCAAAGTCGTGGGTCCATAATATTCACTCTAATTTGTTTGTGGGGGATTTTTCACTTAACATGGTAATAAAGCCCAATATTCCCGTACTAATGTGTTTTGATTGTGTCTGCATGACTTGTGAACAAGAGAAACTCTAGTAGATTTGGAAACTATTCATTTGACGCATGTTCAGAAGAGTGTATCTCGCTTGGCTAACTATCGGGTGAGAAGCATTGTGTTAACCTTTAACTCCCAAGTTTATCGATTTTTTCACACGTATTAATTATATTTAACTTTACTCAATTATTTAATATAATTGCAATAGTACTTTGGTAATGGTATCCTTGAACTTTACTCCCTCTCTTCTAGTAAAAATAAAAGTTTTTGCATGTGATTTTTATGATTTTATAGCATTGACGTGAAACAATAGAGTTAAAGATCCTAAATTGAAACTATGACGCCCTTGCGAAACAAAGCTCTCTAAAATCATTGATCATGGTATCCTTAAGCATTTTTAGGGGGAAAACATGAAAATCGAATCGTTAGAAGAGTGTATGGAAATTATAGGTGTTTGGTTATTTTACAACATTTTTCTCACATCAATAATGATTTTTCCATATAATTAAAAAAATATGATCAATAAAAATATATAAGATTGTAAAATAGGGGACCAAAAACCTGAGTTTAAAAACACAAATATTACAAATTAAGTTATGTCAAAATAGATTAAAATAAATGCACTTAAACTTTTTTCTTTAATTTTAAAATCATAAAATTTTCAATATAATGGAGTGATTCATTAGATTTCCAAAAAAAATGATGTATTACTTATCTTCCTTAATCAATTTAGTAGTTGATTTGTAGGTAGAAGGAATGGACGAGTGATGAATATCTAGATGGTAGATGTTTTTATAGATTTGAAATTATAACTTTAAAATAATAATATGTATGTCTCTATATGAAAATAAACAATTTAAATACTTCGTGGACGACAGGATACGAACCTGCACGGGCATAGCCCACATGATTTCTAGTAATGCCGGATAACCACTCTGACACGTCCACATCTTTGTTTATGTATTCTCGTTAGCTGTATCACATAATTTATTTTGTTATAATAATATTATATTACTATTTAACCAAATAAAGGATAATAAATTTAAAATCATGGCATTAAGTGTCATACATTTAATTTTAAACTAGCCTTTGTTCTAGAAACCACTAGGTAATGTAAGATAATGAAAAACTAGGATATTTTAAAAATAATTGATTTCAAATAGAAAATCATGAACAAGTTATATGGATTGTTGATACATGATATTATGTATCCTTAAGTACCAATGTTAAATAATGAAAGACAAAATCATTACCACTAGTTCCTCATGTGAACAAAAATATGTTATTCTAGAAGGAAAGAGTATGAGAAAGACTGTTGGCATTCTCGTTGTTTGTTCAGGCTCTTCTGGTTGTTGTTTTACAAAAATCATTGTAAATAATGGGGATGGTTTATCAGTGCGGCATATATATTTCCCTGAAACAACATTAAACGCCAAATTCAATATTGACATGTGATTGTAATTTTTTAGAAGTATATATCACAGTTTCTCAGTATGGGTGCAAAAATTATTGTGGAATTGCGAAAGTTACCTGTGATCAACTAATACCTATCAAAAATTATTCTCTAAACATCAAAAAAATACATTATGAAAGAAACTATATATATTAATTTTAGGCTTCTTGACTACTCTAAAGAGTATAATAAGTAAAATGTGTGGGAATTTTGAACTAAAAGCAAAAGAAATGCATAGATAAGTTAAGTCAAGAAGATCAAGTGTGAAATATAGCTTTATGTATTGATTTGATAAGCGTATTAATTTAAAGGATATGGTATTTATTGAAAAAATCAACTTAATAGAAATAAAGTAGGGGCCCTCTTAAATGTTGTCTTATTAAGTGTTTTACTGGTATGATGCACGAGTGTTCCCTATACTATGTTGCACATGTTTCCCTGACAATTGGTTTGGTGTCATTTTTTTCTCAGCATTTTTCATTCACTTTATTCCTTTGTGAACATCTTTCCAAAGTCGTGGGTCCATAATATTCACTCTAATTTGTTTGTGGGGGATTTTTCACTTAACATGGTAATAAAGCCCAATATTCCCGTACTAATGTGTTTTGATTGTGTCTGCATGACTTGTGAACAAGAGAAACTCTAGTAGATTTGGAAACTATTCATTTGACGCATGTTCAGAAGAGTGTATCTCGCTTGGCTAACTATCGGGTGAGAAGCATTGTGTTAACCTTTAACTCCCAAGTTTATCGATTTTTTCACACGTATTAATTATATTTAACTTTACTCAATTATTTAATATAATTGCAATAGTACTTTGGTAATGGTATCCTTGAACTTTACTCCCTCTCTTCTAGTAAAAATAAAAGTTTTTGCATGTGATTTTTATGATTTTATAGCATTGACGTGAAACAATAGAGTTAAAGATCCTAAATTGAAACTATGACGCCCTTGCGAAACAAAGCTCTCTAAAATCATTGATCATGGTATCCTTAAGCATTTTTAGGGGGAAAACATGAAAATCGAATCGTTAGAAGAGTGTATGGAAATTATAGGTGTTTGGTTATTTTACAACATTTTTCTCACATCAATAATGATTTTTCCATATAATTAAAAAAATATGATCAATAAAAATATATAAGATTGTAAAATAGGGGACCAAAAACCTGAGTTTAAAAACACAAATATTACAAATTAAGTTATGTCAAAATAGATTAAAATAAATGCACTTAAACTTTTTTCTTTAATTTTAAAATCATAAAATTTTCAATATAATGGAGTGATTCATTAGATTTCCAAAAAAAATGATGTATTACTTATCTTCCTTAATCAATTTAGTAGTTGATTTGTAGGTAGAAGGAATGGACGAGTGATGAATATCTAGATGGTAGATGTTTTTATAGATTTGAAATTATAACTTTAAAATAATAATATGTATGTCTCTATATGAAAATAAACAATTTAAATACTTCGTGGACGACAGGATACGAACCTGCACGGGCATAGCCCACATGATTTCTAGTAATGCCGGATAACCACTCTGACACGTCCACATCTTTGTTTATGTATTCTCGTTAGCTGTATCACATAATTTATTTTGTTATAATAATATTATATTACTATTTAACCAAATAAAGGATAATAAATTTAAAATCATGGCATTAAGTGTCATACATTTAATTTTAAACTAGCCTTTGTTCTAGAAACCACTAGGTAATGTAAGATAATGAAAAACTAGGATATTTTAAAAATAATTGATTTCAAATAGAAAATCATGAACAAGTTATATGGATTGTTGATACATGATATTATGTATCCTTAAGTACCAATGTTCAATAATGAAAGACAAAATCATTACCACTAGTTCCTCATGTGAACAAAAATATGTTATTGTAGAAGGAAAGAGTATGAGAAAGACTGTTGGCATTCTCGTTGTTTGTTCAGGCTCTTCTGGTTGTTGTTTTACAAAAATCATTGTAAATGATGGGGATGGTTTATCAGTGCGGCATATATATTTCCCTGAAACAACTTTAAACGCCAAATTCAATATTGACATGTGATTGTAATTTTTTAGAAGTATATATCATAGTTTCTCAGTATGGGTGCAAAAATTATTGTGGAATTTTGAAAGTTACCTGTGATCAACTAATACCTATCAAAAATTATTCTCTAAACATCAAAAAAATACATTATGAAAGAAACTATATGTCTTAATTTTAGGCTTCTTGACTACTCTAAAGAGTATAATAAGTAAAATGTTTGGGAATTTTGAACTAAAAGCAAAAGAAATGCATAGATAAGTTAAGTCAAGAAGATCAAGTGTGAAATATAGCTTTATGTATTGATTTAATAAGCGTATTAATTTAAAGGATATGATATTTATTGAAAAAATCAACTTAATAGAAATAAAGTAGGGGCCCTCTTAAATGTTGTCTTATTAAGTGTTTTACTGGTATGATGCACGAGTGTTCCCTATACTATGTTGCACATGTTTCCCTGACAATTGGTTTGGTGTCATTTTTTTCTCAGCATTTTTCTTTCACTTTATTCCTTTGTGAACATCTTTCCAAAGTCGTGGGTCCATAATATTCACTCTATTTTGTTTGTGGGGATTTTTTCACTTAACATGGTCATAAAGCCCAATATTCCCGTACTAATGTGTTTTGATTGTGTCTGCATGATTTGTGAACAAGAGAAACTCTAGTAGATTTGGAAACTATTCATTTGACGCATGTTCAGAAGAGTGTATCTCGCTTGGCTAACTATCGGGTGAGAAGCATTGTGTTAACCTTTAACTCCCAAGTTTATCGATTTTTTCACACGTATTAATTGTATTTAACTTTACTCAATTATTTAATATAATTGCAATAGTACTTTGGTAATGGTAACCTTGAACTTTACTCCCTCTCTTCTAGTAAAAATAAAAGTTTTTGCATGTGATTTTTATGAGTATATAGCATTGACGTGAAACAATAGAGTTAAAGATCCTAAATTGAAACTATGACGCCCTTGCGAAACAAAGCTCTCCAAAATCATTGATCATGGTATCCTTAAGCATTTTTAGGGGGAAAACATGAAAATTGAATCGTTAGAAGAGTGTATGGAAATTATAGGTGTTTGGTTATTTTACAACATTTTTCTCACATCAATAATGATTTTTCCATATAATTAAAAAAAATATGATCAATAAAAATATATAAGATTGTAAAATAGGGGACCAAAAACCTGAGTTTAAAAACACAAATATTACAAATTAAGTTATGTCAAAATAGATTAAAATAAATGCACTTAAAATTTTTTCTTTAATTTTAAAATCATAAAATTTTCAATATAATGGAGTGATTCATTAGATTTCCAAAAAAAATGATGTATTACTTATCTTCCTTAATCAATTTAGTAGTTGATTTGTAGGTAGAAGGAATGGACGAGTGATGAATATCTAGATGGTAGATGTTTTTATAGATTTGAAATTATAACTTTAAAATAATAATATGTATGTCTCTATATGAAAATAAACAATTTAAATACTTCGTGGACGACAGGATACGAACCTGCACGGGCATAGCCCACATGATTTATAGTAATGCCGGATAACCACTCTGACACGTCCACATCTTTGTTTATGTATTGTCGTTAGCTGTATCACATAATTTATTTTGTTATAATAATATTATGTTACTATTTAACCAAATAAAGGATAATAAATTTAAAATCATGGCATTAAGTGTCATACATTTAATTTTAAACTAGCCTTTGTTCTAGAAACCACTAGGTAATGTAAGATAATGAAAAACTTAGATATTTTAAAAATAATTGATTTCAAATAGAAAATCATGAACAAGTTATATGGATTGTTGATACATGATATTATGTATCCTTAAGTACCAATGTTCAATAATGAAAGACAAAATCATTACCACTAGTTCCTCATGTGAACAAAAATATGTTATTCTAGAAGGAAAGAGTATGAGAAAGACTGTTGGCATTCTCGTTGTTTGTTCAGGCTCTTCTGGTTGTTGTTTTACAAAAATCATTGTAAATGATGGGGATGGTTTATCAGTGCGGCATATATATTTCCCTGAAACAACTTTAAACGCCAAATTCAATATTGACATGTGATTGCAATTTTTTAGAAGTATATATCACAGTGTCTCAGTATGGGTGCAAAAATTATTGTGGAATTTTGAAAGTTACCTGTGATCAACTAATACCTATCAAAAATTATTCTCTAAACATCAAAAAAATACATTATGAAAGAAACTATATATCTTAATTTTAGGCTTCTTGACTACTCTAAAGAGTATAATAAGTAAAATGTTTGGGAATTTTGAACTAAAAGCAAAAGAAATGCATAGATAAGTTAAGTCAAGAAGATCAAGTGTGAAATATAGCTTTATGTATTGATTTAATAAGCGTATTAATTTAAAGGATTTGGTATTTATTGAAAAAATCAACTTAATAGAAATAAAGTAGGGGCCCTCTTAAATGTTGTCTTATTAAGTGTTTTACTGGTATGATGCACGAGTGTTCCCTATACTATGTTGCACATGTTTCCCTGACAATTGGTTTGGTGTCATTTTCTTCTCAGCATTTTTCATTCACTTTATTCCTTTGTGAACATCTTTCCAAAGTCGTGGGTCCATAATATTCACTCTATTTTGTTTGTGGGGATTTTTTCACTTAACATGGTCATAAAGCCCAATATTCCCGTACTAATGTGTTTTGATTGTGTCTGCATGACTTGTGAACAAGAGAAACTCTAGTAGATTTGGAAACTATTCATTTGTCGCATGTTCAGAAGAGTGTATCTCGCTTGGCTAACTATCGGGTGAGAAGCATTGTGTTAACCTTTAACTCCCAAGTTTATCGATTTTTTCACACGTATTAATTGTATTTAACTTTACTCAATTATTTAATATAATTGCAATAGTACTTTGGTAATGGTATCCTTGAACTTTACTCCCTCTCTTCTAGTAAAAATAAAAGTTTTTGCATGTGATTTTTATGAGTATATAGCATTGACGTGAAACAATAGAGTTAAAGATCCTAAATTGAAACTATGACGCCCTTGCGAAACAAAGCTCTCCAAAATCATTGATCATGGTATCCTTAAGCATTTTTAGGGGGAAAACATGAAAATCGAATCGTTAGAAGAGTGTATGGAAATTATAGGTGTTTGGTTATTTTACAACATTTTTCTCACATCAATAATGATTTTTCCATATAATTAAAAAAAATATGATCAATAAAAATATATAAGATTGTAAAATAGGGGACCAAAAACCTGAGTTTAAAAACACAAATATTACAAATTAAGTTATGTCAAAATAGATTAAAATAAATGCACTTAAACTTTTTTCTTTAATTTTAAAATCATAAAATTTTCAATATAATGGAGTGATTCATTAGATTTCCAAAAAAAAATGATGTATTACTTATCTTCCTTAATCAATTTAGTAGTTGATTTGTAGGTAGAAGGAATGGACGAGTGATGAATATCTAGATGGTAGATGTTTTTATAGATTTGAAATTATAACATTAAAATAATAATATGTATGTCTCTATATGAAAATAAACAATTTAAATACTTCGTGGACGACAGGATACGAACCTGCACGGGCATAGCCCACATGATTTCTAGTAATGCCGGATAACCACTCTGACACGTCCACATCTTTGTTTATGTATTGTCGTTAGCTGTATCACATAATTTATTTTGTTATAATAGTATTATATTACTATTTAACCAAATAAAGGATAATAAATTTAAAATCATGGCATTAAGTGTCATAAATTTAATTTTAAACTAGCCATTGTTCTAGAAACCACTAGGTAATGTAAGATAATGAAAAACTTAGATATTTTAAAAATAATTGATTTCAAATAGAAAATCATGAACAAGTTATATGGATTGTTGATACATGATATTATGTATCCTTAAGTACCAATGTTCAATAATGAAAGACAAAATCATTACCACTAGTTCCTCATGTGAACAAAAATATGTTATTCTAGAAGGAAAGAGTATGAGAAAGACTGTTGGCATTCTCGTTGTTTGTTCAGGCTCTTCTGGTTGTTGTCTTACAAAAATCCTTGTAAATGATGGTGATGTTTTATCCGTGCTGCATATATATTTCCCTGAAACAACTTCAAACACCAAATTCAATATTGACATTTGATTGTACTTTTTTAGAAGTATATATCACAGTTTCTCAGTATGGGTGCAAAAATTATTGTGGAATTGCGAAAGTTACCTGTGATCAACTAATACCTATCAAAAATTATTCTCTAGTCATGAAATATATACATTACGAAAGAAACTATATATATTAATTTTAGGCTTCTTGACTACTCTAAAGAGTATAATAAGTAAAATGTGTGGGAATTTTGAACTAAAAGCAAAAGAAATGCATAGATAAGTTAAGTCAAGAAGATCAAGTGTGAAATATAGCTTTATGTATTGATTTGATAAGCGTATTAATTTAAAGGATATGGTATTTATTGAAAAAATCAACTTAATAGAAATAAAGTAGGGGCCCTCTTAAATGTTGTCTTATTAAGTGTTTTACTGGTATGATGCACGAGTGTTCCCTATACTATGTTGCACATGTTTCCCTGACAATTGGTTTGGTGTCATTTTTTTCTCAGCATTTTTCATTCACTTTATTCCTTTGTGAACATCTTTCCAAAGTCGTGGGTCCATAATATTCACTCTAATTTGTTTGTGGGGGATTTTTCACTTAACATGGTAATAAAGCCCAATATTCCCGTACTAATGTGTTTTGATTGTGTCTGCATGACTTGTGAACAAGAGAAACTCTAGTAGATTTGGAAACTATTCATTTGACGCATGTTCAGAAGAGTCTATCTCGCTTGGCTAACTATCGGGTGAGAAGCATTGTGTTAACCTTTAACTCCCAAGTTTATCGATTTTTTCACACGTATTAATTGTATTTAACTTTACTCAATTATTTAATATAATTGCAATAGTACTTTGTTAATGGTATCCTTGAACTTTACTCCCTCTCTTATAGTAAAAATAAAAGTTTTTGCATGTGATTTTTATGATTATATAGCATTGACGTGAAACAATAGAGTTAAAGATCCTAAATTGAAACTATGACACCCTTGCGAAACAAAGCTCTCCAAAATCATTGATCATGGTATCCTTAAGCATTTTTAGGGGGAAAACATGAAAATCGAATCGTTAGAAGAGTGTATGGAAATTATAGGTGTTTGGTTATTTTACAACATTTTTCTCACATCAATAATGATTTTTCCATATAATTAAAAAAAAATGATCAATAAAAATATATAAGATTGTAAAATAGGGGACCAAAAACCTGAGTTTAAAAACACAAATATTACAAATTAAGTTATGTCAAAATAGATTAAAATAAATGCACATAAACTTTTTTCTTTAATTTTAAAATCATAAAATTTTCAATAAAATGGAGTGATTCATTAGATTTCCAAAAAAAATGATGTATTACTTATCTTCCTTAATCAATTTAGTAGTTGATTTGTAGGTAGAAGTAATGGACGAGTGATGAATATCTAGATGGTAGATGTTTTTATAGATTTGAAATTATAACTTTAAAATAATAATATGTATGTCTCTATATGAAAATAAACAATTTAAATACTTCGTGGACGACAGGATACGAACCTGCACGGGCATAGCCCACATGATTTCTAGTAATGCCGGATAACCACTCTGACACGTCCACATCTTTGTTTATGTATTGTCGTTAGCTGTATCACATAATTTATTTTGTTATAATAATATTATATTACTATTTAACCAAATAAAGGATAATAAATTTAAAATCATGGCATTAAGTGTCATACATTTAATTTTAAACTAGCCTTTGTTCTAGAAACCACTAGGTAATGTAAGATAATGAAAAACTTAGATATTTTAAAAATAATTGATTTCAAATAGAAAATCATGAACAAGTTATATGGATTGTTGATACATGATATTATGTATCCTTAAGTACCAATGTTCACTAATGAAAGACAAAATCATTACCACTAGTTCCTCATGTGAACAAAAATATGTTATTCTAGAAGGAAAGAGTATGAGAAAGACTGTTGGCATTCTCGTTGTTTGTTCAGGCTCTTCTGGTTGTTGTTTTACAAAAATCCATGTAAATGATGGTGATGTTTTATCCGTGCTGCATATATATTTCCCTGAAACAACTTCAAACGCCAAATTCAATATTGACATTTGATTGTAATTTTTTAGAAGTATATATCACAGTTTCTCAGTATGGGTGCAAAAATTATTGTGGAATTGCGAAAGTTACCTGTGATCAACTAATACCTATAAAAAATTATTCTCTAGTCATCAAATATATACATTACGAAAGAAACTATATATCTTAATTTTAGGCTTCTTGACTACTCTAAAGAGTATAATAAGTAAAATGTGTGGGAATTTTGAACTAAAAGCAAAAGAAATGCATAGATAAGTTAAGTCAAGAAGATCAAGTGTGAAATATAGCTTTATGTATTGATTTGATAAGCGTATTAATTTAAAGGATATGGTATTTATTGAAAAAATCAACTTAATAGAAATAAAGTAGGGGCCCTCTTAAATGTTGTCTTATTAAGTGTTTTACTGGTATGATGCACGAGTGTTCCCTATACTATGTTGCACATGTTTCCCTGGCAATTGGTTTGGTGTCATTTTTTTCTCAGCATTTTTCATTCACTTTATTCCTTTGTGAACATCTTTCCAAAGTCGTGGGTCCATAATATTCACTCTATTTTGTTTGTGGGGATTTTTTCACTTAACATGGTCATACAGCCCAATATTCCCGTACTAATGTGTTTTGATTGTGTCTGCATGATTTGTGAACAAGAGAAACTCTAGTAGATTTGGAAACTATTCATTTGACGCATGTTCAGAAGAATGTATCTCGCTTGGCTAACTATCGGGTGAGCAGCATTGTGTTAACCTTTAACTCCCAAGTTTATCGATTTTTTCACACGTATTAATTGTATTTAACTTTACTCAATTATTTAATATAATTGCAATAGTACTTTGGTAATGGTATCCTTGAACTTTACTCCCTCTCTTCTAGTAAAAATAAAAGTTTTTGCATGTGATTTTTATGATTTTATAGCATTGACGTGAAACAATAGAGTTAAAGATCCTAAATTGAAACTATGACGCCCTTGCGAAACAAAGCTCTCTAAAATCATTGATCATGGTATCCTTAAGCATTTTTAGGGGGAAAACATGAAAATCGAATCGTTAGAAGAGTGTATGGAAATTATAGGTGTTTGGTTATTTTACAACATTTTTCTCACATCAATAATGATTTTTCCATATAATTAAAAAAATATGATCAATAAAAATATATAAGATTGTAAAATAGAGGACCAAAAACCTGAGTTTAAAAACACAAATATTACAAATTAAGTTATGTCAAAATAGATTAAAATAAATGCACTTAAAGTTTTTTCTTTAATTTTAAAATCATAAAATTTTCAATATAATGGAGTGATTCATTAGATTTCCAAAAAAAATGATGTATTACTTATCTTCCTTAATCAATTTAGTAGTTGATTTGTAGGTAGAAGGAATGGACGAGTGATGAATATCTAGATGGTAGATGTTTTTATAGATTTGAAATTATAACTTTAAAATAATAATATGTATGTCTCTATATGAAAATAAACAATTTAAATACTTCGTGGACGACAGGATACGAACCTGCACGGGCATAGCCCACATGATTTCTAGTAATGCCGGATAACCACTCTGACACGTCCACATCTTTGTTTATGTATTGTCGTTAGCTGTATCACATAATTTATTTTGTTATAATAATATTATATTACTATTTAACCAAATAAAGGATAATAAATTTAAAATCATGGCATTAAGTGTCATACATTTAATTTTAAACTAGCCTTTGTTCTAGAAACCACTAGGTAATGTAAGATAATGAAAAACTAGGATATTTTAAAAATAATTGATTTCAAATAGAAAATCATGAACAAGTTATATGGATTGTTGATACATGATATTATGTATCCTTAAGTACCAATGTTCAATAATGAAAGACAAAATCATTACCACTAGTTCCTCATGTGAACAAAAATATGTTATTGTAGAAGGAAAGAGTATGAGAAAGACTGTTGGCATTCTCGTTGTTTGTTCAGGCTCTTCTGGTTGTTGTTTTACAAAAATCATTGTAAATGATGGGGATGGTTTATCAGTGCGGCATATATATTTCCCTGAAACAACTTTAAACGCCAAATTCAATATTGACATGTGATTGTAATTTTTTAGAAGTATATATCACAGTTTCTCAGTATGGGTGCAAAAATTATTATGGAATTTTGAAAGTTACCTGTGATCAACTAATACCTATCAAAAATTATTCTCTAAACATCAAAAAAATACATTATGAAAGAAACTATATGTCTTAATTTTAGGCTTCTTGACTACTCTAAAGAGTATAATAAGTAAAATGTTTGGGAATTTTGAACTAAAAGCAAAAGAAATGCATAGATAAGTTAAGTCAAGAAGATCAAGTGTGAAATATAGCTTTATGTATTGATTTAATAAGCGTATTAATTTAAAGGATATGATATTTATTGAAAAAATCAACTTAATAGAAATAAAGTAGGGGCCCTCTTAAATGTTGTCTTATTAAGTGTTTTACTGGTATGATGCACGAGTGTTCCCTATACTATGTTGCACATGTTTCCCTGACAATTGGTTTGGTGTCATTTTTTCTCAGCATTTTTCTTTCACTTTATTCCTTTGTGAACATCTTTCCAAAGTCGTGGGTCCATAATATTCACTCTATTTTGTTTGTGGGGATTTTTTCACTTAACATGGTCATAAAGCCCAATATTCCCGTACTAATGTGTTTTGATTGTGTCTGCATGATTTGTGAACAAGAGAAACTCTAGTAGATTTGGAAACTATTCATTTGACGCATGTTCAGAAGAGTGTATCTCGCTTGGCTAACTATCGGGTGAGAAGCATTGTGTTAACCTTTAACTCCCAAGTTTATCGATTTTTTCACACGTATTAATTGTATTTAACTTTACTCAATTATTTAATATAATTGCAATAGTACTTTGGTAATGGTATCCTTGAACTTTACTCCCTCTCTTCTAGTAAAAATAAAAGTTTTTGCATGTGATTTTTATGATTTTATAGCATTGACGTGAAACAATAGAGTTAAAGATCCTAAATTGAAACTATGACGCCCTTGCGAAACAAAGCTCTCTAAAATCATTGATCATGGTATCCTTAAGCATTTTTAGGGGGAAAACATGAAAATCGAATCGTTAGAAGAGTGTATGGAAATTATAGGTGTTTGGTTATTTTACAACATTTTTCTCACATCAATAATGATTTTTCCATATAATTAAAAAAATATGATCAATAAAAATATATAAGATTGTAAAATAGAGGACCAAAAACCTGAGTTTAAAAACACAAATATTACAAATTAAGTTATGTCAAAATAGATTAAAATAAATGCACTTAAACTTTTTTCTTTAATTTTAAAATCATAAAATTTTCAATATAATGGAGTGATTCATTAGATTTCCAAAAAAAATGATGTATTACTTATCTTCCTTAATCAATTTAGTAGTTGATTTGTAGGTAGAAGGAATGGACGAGTGATGAATATCTAGATGGTAGATGTTTTTATAGATTTGAAATTATAACTTTAAAATAATAATATGTATGTCTCTATATGAAAATAAACAATTTAAATACTTCGTGGACGACAGGATACGAACCTGCACGGGCATAGCCCACATGATTTCTAGTAATGCCGGATAACCACTCTGACACGTCCACATCTTTGTTTATGTATTGTCGTTAGCTGTATCACATAATTTATTTTGTTATAATAATATTATATTACTATTTAACCAAATAAAGGATAATAAATTTAAAATCATGGCATTAAGTGTCATACATTTAATTTTAAACTAGCCTTTGTTCTAGAAACCACTAGGTAATGTAAGATAATGAAAAACTAGGATATTTTAAAAATAATTGATTTCAAATAGAAAATCATGAACAAGTTATATGGATTGTTGATACATGATATTATGTATCCTTAAGTACCAATGTTCAATAATGAAAGACAAAATCATTACCACTAGTTCCTCATGTGAACAAAAATATGTTATTGTAGAAGGAAAGAGTATGAGAAAGACTGTTGGCATTCTCGTTGTTTGTTCAGGCTCTTCTGGTTGTTGTTTTACAAAAATCATTGTAAATGATGGGGATGGTTTATCAGTGCGGCATATATATTTCCCTGAAACAACATTAAACGCCAAATTCAATATTGACATGTGATTGTAATTTTTTAGAAGTATATATCACAGTTTCTCAGTATGGGTGCAAAAATTATTGTGGAATTTTGAAAGTTACCTGTGATCAACTAATACCTATCAAAAATTATTCTCTAAACATCAAAAAAATACATTATGAAAGAAACTATATGTCTTAATTTTAGGCTTCTTGACTACTCTAAAGAGTATAATAAGTAAAATGTTTGGGAATTTTGAACTAAAAGCAAAAGAAATGCATAGATAAGTTAAGTCAAGAAGATCAAGTGTGAAATATAGCTTTATGTATTGATTTAATAAGCGTATTAATTTAAAGGATATGATATTTATTGAAAAAATCAACTTAATAGAAATAAAGTAGGGGCCCTCTTAAATGTTGTCTTATTAAGTGTTTTACTGGTATGATGCATGAGTGTTCCCTATACTATGTTGCACATGTTTCCCTGACAATTGGTTTGGTGTCATTTTTTTCTCAGCATTTTTCTTTCACTTTATTCCTTTGTGAACATCTTTCCAAAGTCGTGGGTCCATAATATTCACTCTATTTTGTTTGTGGGGATTTTTTCACTTAACATGGTCATAAAGCCCAATATTCCCGTACTAATGTGTTTTGATTGTGTCTGCATGATTTGTGAACAAGAGAAACTCTAGTAGATTTGGAAACTATTCATTTGACGCATGTTCAGAAGAGTGTATCTCGCTTGGCTAACTATCGGGTGAGAAGCATTGTGTTAACCTTTAACTCCCAAGTTTATCGATTTTTTCACACGTATTAATTGTATTTAACTTTACTCAATTATTTAATATAATTGCAATAGTACTTTGGTAATGGTAACCTTGAACTTTACTCCCTCTCTTCTAGTAAAAATAAAAGTTTTTGCATGTGATTTTTATGAGTATATAGCATTGACGTGAAACAATAGAGTTAAAGATCCTAAATTGAAACTATGACGCCCTTGCGAAACAAAGCTCTCCAAAATCATTGATCATGGTATCCTTAAGCATTTTTAGGGGGAAAACATGAAAATTGAATCGTTAGAAGAGTGTATGGAAATTATAGGTGTTTGGTTATTTTACAACATTTTTCTCACATCAATAATGATTTTTCCATATAATTAAAAAAAATATGATCAATAAAAATATATAAGATTGTAAAATAGGGGACCAAAAACCTGAGTTTAAAAACACAAATATTACAAATTAAGTTATGTCAAAATAGATTAAAATAAATGCACTTAAAATTTTTTCTTTAATTTTAAAATCATAAAATTTTCAATATAATGGAGTGATTCATTAGATTTCCAAAAAAAATGATGTATTACTTATCTTCCTTAATCAATTTAGTAGTTGATTTGTAGGTAGAAGGAATGGACGAGTGATGAATATCTAGATGGTAGATGTTTTTATAGATTTGAAATTATAACTTTAAAATAATAATATGTATGTCTCTATATGAAAATAAACAATTTAAATACTTCGTGGACGACAGGATACGAACCTGCACGGGCATAGCCCACATGATTTCTAGTAATGCCGGATAACCACTCTGACACGTCCACATCTTTGTTTATGTATTGTCGTTAGCTGTATCACATAATTTATTTTGTTATAATAATATTATATTACTATTTAACCAAATAAAGGATAATAAATTTAAAATCATGGCATTAAGTGTCATACATTTAATTTTAAACTAGCCTTTGTTCTAGAAACCACTAGGTAATGTAAGATAATGAAAAACTTAGATATTTTAAAAATAATTGATTTCAAATAGAAAATCATGAACAAGTTATATGGATTGTTGATACATGATATTATGTATCCTTAAGTACCAATGTTCAATAATGAAAGACAAAATCATTACCACTAGTTCCTCATGTGAACAAAAATATGTTATTCTAGAAGGAAAGAGTATGAGAAAGACTGTTGGCATTCTCGTTGTTTGTTCAGGCTCTTCTGGTTGTTGTTTTACAAAAATCATTGTAAATGATGGGGATGGTTTATCAGTGCGGCATATATATTTCCCTGAAACAACTTTAAACGCCAAATTCAATATTGACATGTGATTGTAATTTTTTAGAAGTATATATCACAGTGTCTCAGTATGGGTGCAAAAATTATTGTGGAATTTTGAAAGTTACCTGTGATCAACTAATACCTATCAAAAATTATTCTCTAAACATCAAAAAAATACATTATGAAAGAAACTATATATCTTAATTTTAGGCTTCTTGACTACTCTAAAGAGTATAATAAGTAAAATGTTTGGGAATTTTGAACTAAAAGCAAAAGAAATGCATAGATAAGTTAAGTCAAGAAGATCAAGTGTGAAATATAGCTTTATGTATTGATTTAATAAGCGTATTAATTTAAAGGATATGGTATTTATTGAAAAAAATCAACTTAATAGAAATAAAGTAGGGGCCCTCTTAAATGTTGTCTTATTAAGTGTTTTACTGGTATGATGCACGAGTGTTCCCTATACTATGTTGCACATGTTTCCCTGACAATTGGTTTGGTGTCATTTTCTTCTCAGCATTTTTCATTCACTTTATTCCTTTGTGAACATCTTTCCAAAGTCGTGGGTCCATAATATTCACTCTATTTTGTTTGTGGGGATTTTTTCACTTAACATGGTCATAAAGCCCAATATTCCCGTACTAATGTGTTTTGATTGTGTCTGCATGACTTGTGAACAAGAGAAACTCTAGTAGATTTGGAAACTATTCATTTGTCGCATGTTCAGAAGAGTGTATCTCGCTTGGCTAACTATCGGGTGAGAAGCATTGTGTTAACCTTTAACTCCCAAGTTTATCGATTTTTTCACACGTATTAATTGTATTTAACTTTACTCAATTATTTAATATAATTGCAATAGTACTTTGGTAATGGTATCCTTGAACTTTACTCCCTCTCTTCTAGTAAAAATAAAAGTTTTTGCATGTGATTTTTATGAGTATATAGCATTGACGTGAAACAATAGAGTTAAAGATCCTAAATTGAAACTATGACGCCCTTGCGAAACAAAGCTCTCCAAAATCATTGATCATGGTATCCTTAAGCATTTTTAGGGGGAAAACATGAAAATCGAATCGTTAGAAGAGTGTATGGAAATTATAGGTGTTTGGTTATTTTACAACATTTTTCTCACATCAATAATGATTTTTCCATATAATTAAAAAAAATATGATCAATAAAAATATATAAGATTGTAAAATAGGGGACCAAAAACCTGAGTTTAAAAACACAAATATTACAAATTAAGTTATGTCAAAATAGATTAAAATAAATGCACTTAAACTTTTTTCTTTAATTTTAAAATCATAAAATTTTCAATATAATGGAGTGATTCATTAGATTTCCAAAAAAAAATGATGTATTACTTATCTTCCTTAATCAATTTAGTAGTTGATTTGTAGGTAGAAGGAATGGACGAGTGATGAATATCTAGATGGTAGATGTTTTTATAGATTTGAAATTATAACATTAAAATAATAATATGTATGTCTCTATATGAAAATAAACAATTTAAATACTTCGTGGACGACAGGATACGAACCTGCACGGGCATAGCCCACATGATTTCTAGTAATGCCGGATAACCACTCTGACACGTCCACATCTTTGTTTATGTATTGTCGTTAGCTGTATCACATAATTTATTTTGTTATAATAATATTATATTACTATTTAACCAAATAAAGGATAATAAATTTAAAATCATGGCATTAAGTGTCATAAATTTAATTTTAAACTAGCCTTTGTTCTAGAAACCACTAGGTAATGTAAGATAATGAAAAACTTAGATATTTTAAAAATAATTGATTTCAAATAGAAAATCATGAACAAGTTATATGGATTGTTGATACATGATATTATGTATCCTTAAGTACCAATGTTCAATAATGAAAGACAAAATCATTACCACTAGTTCCTCATGTGAACAAAAATATGTTATTCTAGAAGGAAAGAGTATGAGAAAGACTGTTGGCATTCTCGTTGTTTGTTCAGGCTCTTCTGGTTGTTGTCTTACAAAAATCCTTGTAAATGATGGTGATGTTTTATCCGTGCTGCATATATATTTCCCTGAAACAACTTCAAACACCAAATTCAATATTGACATTTGATTGTACTTTTTTAGAAGTATATATCACAGTTTCTCAGTATGGGTGCAAAAATTATTGTGGAATTGCGAAAGTTACCTGTGATCAACTAATACCTATCAAAAATTATTCTCTAGTCATGATATATATACATTACGAAAGAAACTATATATCTTAATTTTAGGCTTCTTGACTACTCTAAAGAGTATAATAAGTAAAATGTGTGGGAATTTTGAACTAAAAGCAAAAGAAATGCATAGATAAGTTAAGTCAAGAAGATCAAGTGTGAAATATAGCTTTATGTATTGATTTGATAAGCGTATTAATTTAAAGGATATGGTATTTATTGAAAAAATCAACTTAATAGAAATAAAGTAGGGGCCCTCTTAAATGTTGTCTTATTAAGTGTTTTACTGGTATGATGCACGAGTGTTCCCTATACTATGTTGCACATGTTTCCCTGACAATTGGTTTGGTGTCATTTTTTTCTCAGCATTTTTCATTCACTTTATTCCTTTGTGAACATCTTTCCAAAGTCGTGGGTCCATAATATTCACTCTATTTTGTTTGTGGGGGATTTTTCACTTAACATGGTAATAAAGCCCAATATTCCCGTACTAATGTGTTTTGATTGTGTCTGCATGACTTGTGAACAAGAGAAACTCTAGTAGATTTGGAAACTATTCATTTGACGCATGTTCAGAAGAGTCTATCTCGCTTGGCTAACTATCGGGTGAGAAGCATTGTGTTAACCTTTAACTCCCAAGTTTATCGATTTTTTCACACGTATTAATTGTATTTAACTTTACTCAATTATTTAATATAATTGCAATAGTACTTTGTTAATGGTATCCTTGAACTTTACTCCCTCTCTTCTAGTAAAAATAAAAGTTTTTGCATGTGATTTTTATGATTATATAGCATTGACGTGAAACAATAGAGTTAAAGATCCTAAATTGAAACTATGACACCCTTGCGAAACAAAGCTCTCCAAAATCATTGATCATGGTATCCTTAAGCATTTTTAGGGGGAAAACATGAAAATCGAATCGTTAGAAGAGTGTATGGAAATTATAGGTGTTTGGTTACTTTACAACATTTTTCTCACATCAATAATGATTTTTCCATATAATTAAAAAAAAATGATCAATAAAAATATATAAGATTATAAAATAGGGGACCAAAAACTTGAGTTTAAAAACACAAATATTACAAATTAAGTTATGTCAAAATAGATTAAAATAAATGCACTTAAACTTTTTTCTTTAATTTTAAAATCATAAAATTTTCAATATAATAGAGTGATTCATTAGATTTCCAAAAAAAATGATGTATTACTTATCTTCCTTAATCAATTTAGTAGTTGATTTGTAGGTAGAAGTAATGGACGAGTGATGAATATCTAGATGGTAGATGTTTTTATAGATTTGAAATTATAACTTTAAAATAATAATATGTATGTCTCTATATGAAAATAAACAATTTAAATACTTCGTGGACGACAGGATACGAACCTGCACGGGCATAGCCCACATGATTTCTAGTAATGCCGGATAACCACTCTGACACGTCCACATCTTTGTTTATGTATTTTCGTTAGCTGTATCACATAATTTATTTTGTTATAATAATATTATATTACTATTTAACCAAATAAAGGATAATAAATTTAAAATCATGGCATTAAGTGTCATACATTTAATTTTAAACTAGCCTTTGTTTTAGAAACCACTAGGTAATGTAAGATAATGAAAAACTTAGATATTTTAAAAATAATTGATTTCAAATAGAAAATCATGAACAAGTTATATGGATTGTTGATACATGATATTATGTATCCTTAAGTACCAATGTTCACTAATGAAAGACAAAATCATTACCACTAGTTCCTCATGTGAACAAAAATATGTTATTCTAGAAGGAAAGAGTATGAGAAAGACTGTTGGCATTCTCGTTGTTTGTTCAGGCTCTTCTGGTTGTTGTTTTACAAAAATCCATGTAAATGATGGTGATGTTTTATCCGTGCTGCATATATATTTCCCTGAAACAACTTCAAACGCCAAATTCAATATTGACATTTGATTGTAATTTTTTAGAAGTATATATCACAGTTTCTCAGTATGGGTGCAAAAATTATTGTGGAATTGCGAAAGTTACCTGTGATCAACTAATACCTATCAAAAATTATTCTCTAGTCATCAAATATATACATTACGAAAGAAACTATATATCTTAATTTTAGGCTTCTTGACTACTCTAAAGAGTATAATAAGTAAAATGTGTGGGAATTTTGAACTAAAAGCAAAAGAAATGCATAGATAAGTTAAGTCAAGAAGATCAAGTGTGAAATATAGCTTTATGTATTGATTTGATAAGCGTATTAATTTAAAGGATATGGTATTTATTGAAAAAATCAACTTAATAGAAATAAAGTAGGGGCCCTCTTAAATGTTGTCTTATTAAGTGTTTTACTGGTATGATGCACGAGTGTTCCCTATACTATGTTGCACATGTTTCCCTGGCAATTGGTTTGGTGTCATTTTTTTCTCAGCATTTTTCATTCACTTTATTCCTTTGTGAACATCTTTCCAAAGTCGTGGGTCCATAATATTCACTCTATTTTGTTTGTGGGGATTTTTTCACTTAACATGGTCATACAGCCCAATATTCCCGTACTAATGTGTTTTGATTGTGTCTGCATGATTTGTGAACAAGAGAAACTCTAGTAGATTTGGAAACTATTCATTTGACGCATGTTCAGAAGAATGTATCTCGCTTGGCTAACTATCGGGTGAGCAGCATTGTGTTAACCTTTAACTCCCAAGTTTATCGATTTTTTCACACGTATTAATTGTATTTAACTTTACTCAATTATTTAATATAATTGCAATAGTACTTTGGTAATGGTATCCTTGAACTTTACTCCCTCTCTTCTAGTAAAAATAAAAGTTTTTGCATGTGATTTTTATGATTATATAGCATTGACGTGAAACAACAGAGTTAAAGATCCTAAATTGAAACTATGACGCCCTTGCGAAACAAAGCTCTCCAAAATCATTGATCATGGTATCCTTAAGCATTTTTTAGGGGAAAACATGAAAATAGAATCGTTAGAAGAGTGTATGGAAATTATAGGTGTTTGGTTATTTTACAACATTTTTCTCACATCAATAATGATTTTTCCATATAATTAAAAAAAATATGATCTATAAAAATATATAAGATTGTAAAATAGGGGACCAAAAACCTGAGTTTAAAAACACAAATATAACAAATTAAGTTATGTCAAAATAAATTAAAATAAATGCACTTAAACTTTTTTCTTTAATTTTAAAATCATAAAATTTTCAATATAATGGAGTGATTCATTAGATTTCCAAAAAAAATGAAGTATTACTTATCTTCCTTAATCAATTTAGTAGTTGATTTGTAGGTAGAAGGAATGGACGAGTGATGAATATCTAGATGGTAGATGTTTTTATAGATTTGAAATTATAACTTTAAAATAATAATATGTATGTCTCTATATGAAAATAAACAATTTAAATACTTCGTGGACGACAGGATACGAACCTGCACGGGCATAGCCCACATGATTTCTAGTAATACCCGATAACCACTCTGACACGTCCACATCTTTGTTTATGTATTGTCGTTAGCTGTATCACATAATTTATTTTGTTATAATAATATTATATTACTATTTAACCAAATAAAGGATAATAAATTTAAAATCATGGCATTAAGTGTCATACATTTAATTTTAAACTAGCCTTTGTTCTAGAAACCACTAGGTAATGTAAGATAATGAAAAACTTAGATATTTTAAAAATAATTGATTTCAAATAGAAAATCATGAACAAGTTATATGGATTGTTGATACATGATATTATGTATCCTTAAGTACCAATGTTCAATAATGAAAGACAAAATCATTACCACTAGTTCCTCATGTGAACAAAAATATGTTATTCTAGAAGGAAAGAGTATGAGAAAGACTGTTGGCATTCTCGTTGTTTGTTCAGGCTCTTCTGGGTGTTGTTTTACAAAAATCCTTGTAAATGATGGTGATGGTTTATCAGTGCGGCATATATATTTCCCTGAAACAACTTTAAACGCCAAATTCAATATTGACATGTGATTGTAATTTTTTAGAAGTATATATCACAGTTTCTCAGTATGGGTGCAAAAATTATTGTGGAATTTTGAAAGTTACCTGTGATCAACTAATACCTATCAAAAATTATTCTCTAAACATCAAATAAATACATTATGAAAGAAACTATATATCTTAATTTTAGGCTTCTTGACTACTTTAAAGAGTATAATAAGTAAAATGTTTGGGAATTTCGAACTAAAAGAAAAAGAAATGCATAGATAAGTTAAGTCAAGAAGATCAAGTGTGAAATATAGCTTTATGTATTGATTTAATAAGCGTATTAATTTAAAGGATATGGTATTTATTAAAAAAATCAACTTAATAGAAATAAAGTAGGGGCCCTCTTAAATGTTGTCTTATTAAGTGTTTTACTGGTATGATGCATGAGTGTTCCCTATACTATGTTGCACATGTTTCCCTGACAATTGGTTTGGTGTCATTTTTTTCTCAGCATTTTTCATTCACTTTATTCCTTTGTGAACATCTTTCCAAAGTCGTGGGTCCATAATATTCACTCTATTTTGTTTGTGGGGATTTTTTCACTTAACATGGTCATAAAGCCCAATATTCCCGTACTAATGTGTTTTGATTGTGTCTGCATGATTTGTGAACAAGAGAAACTCTAGTAGATTTGGAAACTATTCATTTGACGCATGTTCAGAAGAGTGTATCTCGCTTGGCTAACTATCGGGTGAGAAGCATTGTGTTAACCTTTAACTCCCAAGTTTATCGATTTTTTCACACGTATTAATTGTATTTAACTTTACTCAATTATTTAATATAATTGCAATAGTACTTTGGTAATGGTATCCTTGAACTTTACTCCCTCTCTTCTAGTAAAAATAAAAGTTTTTGCATGTGATTTTTATGATTATATAGCATTGACGTGAAACAATAGAGTTAAAGATCCTAAATTGAAACTATGACGCCCTTGCGAAACAAAGCTCTCTAAAATCATTGATCATGGTATCCTTAAGCATTTTTAGGGGGAAAACATGAAAATCGAATCGTTAGAAGAGTGTATGGAAATTATAGGTGTTTGGTTATTTTACAACATTTTTCTCACATCAATAATGATTTTTCCATATAATTAAAAAAAATATGATCTATAAAAATATATAAGATTGTAAAATAGGGGACCAAAAACCTGAGTTTAAAAACACAAATATTACAAATTAAGTTATGTCAAAATAGATTAAAATAAATGCACTTAAACTTTTTTCTTTAATTTTAAAATCATAAAATTTTCAATATAATGGAGAGATTCATTAGATTTCCAAAAAAAAAGAAGTATTACTTATCTTCCTTAATCAATTTAGTAGTTGATTTGTAGGTAGAAGGAATGGACGAGTGATGAATATCTAGATGGTAGATGTTTTTATAGATTTGAAATTATAACTTTAAAATAATAATATGTATGTCTCTATATGAAAATAAACAATTTAAATACTTCGTGGACGCCAGGATACGAACCTGCACGGGCATAGCCCACATGATTTCTAGCAATGCCCGATAACCACTCTGCACGTCCACATCTTTGTTTATGTATTGTCGTTAGCAGTATCACATAATTTATTTTTTTATAATAATATTATATTACTATTTAACCAAATAAAGGATAATAAATTTAAAATCATGGCATTAAGTGTCATACATTTAATTTTAAACTAGCCTTTGTTCTAGAAACCACTAGGTAATGTAAGATAATGAAAAACTTAGATATTTTAAAAATAATTGATTTCAAATAGAAAATCATGAACAAGTTATATGGATTGTTGATCCATGATATTATGTATCCTTAAGTACCAATGTTCAATAATGAAAGACAAAATCATTACCACTTGTTCCTCATGTGAACAAAAATATGTTATTCTAGAAGGAAAGAGTATGAGAAAGACTGGTGGCATTCTCGTTGTTTGTTCAGGCTCTTTTGGTTGTTGTTTTACAAAAATCCTTGTAAATGATGGTGATGTTTTATCCGTGCTGCATATATATTTCCCTGAAACAACTTCAAACGCCTAATTCAATATTGACATTTGATTGTAATTTTTTAGAAGTATATATCACAATTTCTCAGTATGGGTGCAAAAATTATTGTGGAATTGCGTAAGTTACCTGTGATCAACTAATACCTATCAAAAATTATTCTCTAGTCATCAAATATATACATTACGAAAGAAACTATATATCTTAATTTTAGGCTTCTTGACTACTCTAAAGAGTATAATAAGTAAAATGTGTGGGAATTTTGAACTAAAAGCAAAAGAAATGCATAGATAAGTTAAGTCAAGAAGATCAAGTGTGAAATATAGCTTTATGTATTGATTTGATAAGCGTATTAATTTAAAGGATATGGTATTTATTGAAAAAATAAACTTAATAGAAATAAAGTAGGGGCCCTCTTAAATGGTGTCTTATTAAGTGTTTTACTGGTATGATGCACGAGTGTTCCCTATACTATGTTGCACATGTTTCCCTGACAATTGGTTTGGTGTCATTTTTTTCTCAGCATTTTTCATTCACTTTATTCCTTTGTGAACATCTTTCCAAAGTCGTGGGTCCATAATATTCACTCTATTTTGTCTGTGGGGATTTTTTCACTTAACATGGTCATAAAGCCCAATATTCCCGTACTAATGTGTTTTGATTGTGTCTGCATGATTTGTGAACAAGAGAAACTCTAGTAGATTTGGAAACTATTCATTTGACGCATGTTCAGAAGAGTGTATCTCGCTTGGCTAACTATCGGGTGAGAAGCATTGTGTTAACCTTTAACTCCCAAGTTTATCGATTTTTTCACACGTATTAATTGTATTTAACTTTACTCGATTATTTTATATAATTGCAACAATATTTTGGTAATGGTATCGTTGAACTTTACTCCCTCTCTTCTAGTAAAAATAAAAGTTTTTGCATGTCATTTTTATGATTATATAACATTGAAGTGAAACAATAGAGTTAAAGATCCTAAATTGAAACTATGACGCCCTTGCGAAACAAAGCTCTCCAAGATCATTGATCATGGTATCCTTAAGAATTCTTAAGGGGAAAACATGAAAATCAAATCGTTAGAAGGGTGTATGGAAATTATAGGTGTTTGGTTATTTTACAACATTTTTCTCACATCAATAATGACTTTGCCATATAATTAAAAAAAATATGATCAATAAAAATATATAAGATTGTAAAATAGGGGACCAAAAACCTGAGTTTAAAAACACAAATATTACAAATTAAGTTATGTCAAAATAGATTAAAATAAATGAACTTAAACTTTTTTAATTTTAAAATCATAAAATTTTTAATATAATGGAGTGACTCATTAGATTTCCAAAAAAAAAGATGTATTACTTATCTTCCTTAATCAATTTAGTAGTTGATTTGTAGGTAGAAGGAATGGACGAGTGATGAATATCTAGATGGTAGATGTTTTTATAGATTTGAAATTATAACTTTAAAATAATAATATGTATGTCTCTATATGAAAATAAACAATTTAAATACTTCGTGGATGGCAGGATACGAATCTGCATGGGCATAGCCCACATGATTTCTAGTAATGCCCGATAACCACTCTGGCACGTCCACATCTTTGTTTATGTTTTGTCGTTAGCTGTATCACATAATTTATTTTGTTATAATAATATTATATTACTATTTAACCAAATAAAGGATAATAAATTTAAAAGCATGGCATTAAGTGTCATACATTTAATTTTAAACTAGCCTTTGTTCGAGAAATTACTAGGTAATGTAAGATAATGAAAAACTTAGATATTTTAAAAATAATTGATTTCAAATAGAAAATCATGAACAAGTTATATGGATTGTTGATACATGATATTATGTATCCTTAAGTACCAATGTTCAATAATGAAAGACAAAATCATTACCACTAGTTCCTCATGTGAACAAAAATATGTTATTCTAGAAGGAAAGAGTATGAGAAAGACTGTTGGCATTCTCGTTGTTTGTTCAGGCTCTTCTGGTTGTTGTTTTACAAAAATCCTTGTAAATGATGGTGATGTTTTATCAGTGCGGCATATATATTTCCCTGAAACAACTTCAAATGCCAAATTCAATATTGACATGTGATTGTAATTTTCTAGAAGTATATATCACAGTTTCTCAGTATGGGTCCAAAAATTATTGTCGAATTGCGAAAGTTATCTGTGATCAACTAATACCTATCAAAAATTATTCTCTAGTCATCAAATATATATATTATGAAAGAAACTATATATCTTAATTTTAGGCTTCTTGACTACTTTAAAGAGTATAATAAATAAAATGTGCGGGAATTTTGAATTAAAAGCAAAAGATATGCATAGATAAGTTAAGTCAAGAAGATCAAGTGTGAAATATAGCTTTATTTGTTGATTGGATAAGCGTATTAATTTAAAGGATATGGTATTTATTGAAAAAATCAACTTAATAGCAATAAAGTAGGGGCCCTCTTAATTGTTTTCTTATTAAGTGTTTTACTGGTATGATGCACGAGTGTTCCCTATACTATGTTGCACATGTTTCCCTGACAATTTGTTTGGTGTCATTTTTTTCTCAGCATTTTTCATTCACTATATTCCTTTGTGAACATCTTTCCAAAGTCGTGGGTCCATAATATTCACTCTATTTTTTTGTGGGGATTTTTTTCACTTAACATGGTCATAAAGCCCAATATTCTCGTACTAATGTGTTTTGATTGTGTCTGCATGATTTGTGAACAAGAGAAACTCTAGTAGATTTGGAAACTATTCATTTGACGCATGTTCAGAAGAGTGTATCTCGCTTGGCTAACTATCGTATGAGAAGCATTGTGTTAACCTTTAACTCCCAAGTTTATCGATTTTTGCACACGTATTAATTGTATTTAACTTTACTCAATTATTTAATATAATTGCAATAGTATTTTGGTAATGGTATCGTTGAACTTTACTCCCTCTCTTCTAGTAAAAATAAAAGTTTTTGCATGTGATTTTTATGATTATGTAACATTGACGTGAAACAATAGAGTTAAAGATCCTAAATTGAAACTATGACGCCCTTGCGAAACAAAGCTCTCCAAGATCATTGATCATGGTATCCTTAAGCATTTTTAAGGGAAAAACATGAAAATCGAATCGTTAGAAGAGTGTATGGAAATTATAGGTGTTTGGTTATTTTACAACATTTTTCTCACATCAATAATGATTTTACCATATAATTAAAAAAATATGATCAATAAAAATATAGAAGATTGTAAAATAGGGGACCAAAAACCAGAATTTAAAAACACAAATATTACAAATTAAGTTATGTCAAAATAGATTAAAATAAATGCACTTAAAATTTTTTCTTTAATTTTAAAATCATAAAATTTTCAACATAATGGAGTGATTCATTAGATTTCCAAAAAAAATGATGTATTACTTTTCTTCCTTAATCAATTTAGTAGTTGATTTGTAGGTAGAAGGAATGGACGAGTGATGAATATCTAGATGGTAGATGTTTCTATATATTTGAAATTATAACTTTAAAATAATAATATGTATGTCTCTATATGAAAATAAACAATTTAAAGACTTCGTGGACGGCAGGATACGAACCTGCACGGGCATAGCCCACATGATTTCTAGTAATGCCCGATAACCACTCTGGCACGTCCACATCTTTGTTTTTGTTTTGTCGTTAGTTGTATCACATAATTTATTTTGTTATAATAATATTATATTACTATTTAACCAAATAAAGGATAATAAATTTAAAATCATGGCATTAAGTGTCATACATTTAATTTTAAACTAGCCTTTGTTCAAAAAATCACTAGGTAATGTAAGAAAATTAAAAACTTAGATATTTTAAAAATAATTGATTTCAAATAGAAAATTATGAACAAGTTATATGGATTGTTGGTACATGATATTATGTATCCTTAAGTAATAATGTTCAATAATGAAAGACAAAATCATTACCACTAGTTCCTCATGTGAACAAAAATATGTTATTCTAGAAGTAAAGAGTATGAGAAAGACTGTTGGCATTCTCGTTGTTTGTTCAGGCTCTTCTGGTTGTTGT
Source organism: Vicia faba (assembly GCA_948472305.1). Classification (NCBI taxonomy): domain Eukaryota; kingdom Viridiplantae; phylum Streptophyta; class Magnoliopsida; order Fabales; family Fabaceae; genus Vicia; species Vicia faba. The sequence continues at coordinate 305,160,577 of OX451741.1, forward strand.
TTTACAAAAATCCTTGTAAATGATGGTGATGGTTTATCCGTGCTGCATATATATTTCCCTGAAACAACTTCAAACGCCAAATTCAATATTGACATGTGATTGTAATTTTCTAGAAGTATATATCACAGTTTCTCAGTATGGGTGCAAAAATTATTGTGGAATTGCGAAAGTTATCTGTGATCAACTAATACCTATCAAAAATTATTCTCTAGTCATCAAATATATACATTATGAAAGAAACTATATATCTTAATTTTAGGCTTCTTGACTACTCTAAAGAGTAAAATAAGTAAAATGTGCGGGAATTTTGAACTAAAAGCAAAATAAATGCATAGATAAGTTAAGTCAAGAAGATCAAGTTTGAAATATAGCTTTATTTATTGATTGGATAAGCATATTAATTTAAAGGATATGGTATTTATTGAAAAAATCAACTTAATAGCAATAAAGTAGGGGCCCTCTTAAATGTTGTCTTATTAAGTGTTTTACTGGTATGATGCAAGAGTGTTCCCTATACTATGTTGCACATGTTTCCCTGACAATTGGTTTGGTGTCATTTTTTTCTCAGCATTTTTCATTCACTTTATTCCTTTGTGAACATCTTTCCAAAGTAGTGGGTCCATAATATTCACTCTATTTTGTTTATGGGGATTTTTTCACTTAACATGGTCATAAAGCCCAATATTCCCGTACTAATGTGTTTTGATTGTGTCTGCATGATTTGTGAACAAGAGAAACTCTAGTAGATTTGGAAACTATTCATTTGACGCATGTTCAGAAGAGTGTATCTCGCTTGGCTAACTATCGGGCGAGAAGCATTGTGTTAACCTTTAACTCCCAAGTTTATCGATTTTTGCACATGTATTAATTGTATTTAACTTTACTCAATTATTTAATATAATTGCAATAGTAGTTTGGTAATGGTATCGTTGAACTTTACTCCCTCTCTTCTAGTAAAAATAAAAGTTTTTGAATGTGATTTTTATGATTATGTAACATTGACGTGAAACAATAGAGTTAAAGATCCTTAATTGAAACTATGACGCCCTTGCGAAACAAAGCTCTCCAAGATCATTGATCATGGTATCTTTAAGCATTTTTAAGGGGAAAACATTAAAATCGAATCGTTAGAAGAGTGTATGGAAATTATAGGTGTTAGGTTATTTTACAACATTTTTCTCACATCAATAATGATTTTGCCATATAATTAAAAAAAATATGATCAATAAAAATATATAAGATTGTAAAATATGGGACCAAAAACCCGAGTTTAAAAACACAAATATTACAAATTAAGTCATGTCAAAATAGATTAAAATAAATGCACTTAAACTTTTTTCTTTAATTTTAAAATCATAAAATTTTCAATATAATAGAGTGATTCACTAGATTTTCAAAAAAATGATGTATTACTTATCTTCCTTAATCAATTTAGTAGTTGATTTGTAGGTAGAAGGAATGTACGAGTGATGAATATCTAGATGGTAGATGTTTTTATAAATTTGAAATTATAAATTTAAAATAATAATATGTATGTCTCTATATGAAAATAAACAATTTAAAGACTTCGTGGACGGCAGGATACGAACCTGCACGGGCATAGCCAACATGATTTCTAGTAATGCCCGATAACCACTCTGGCACGTCCACATCTTTGTTTATGTTTTGTCGTTAGCTTTATCACATAATTTATTTTGTTATAATATTATTATATTACTATTTAACCAAATAAAGTATAATAAATTTAAAAGCATGGCATTAAGTGTCATACATTTAATTTTAAACTAGCCTTTGTTCGAGAAATCACTAGGTAATGTAAGAAAATGAAAAACTTAGATATTTTAAAAATAATTGATTTCAAATAGAAAGTTATGAACAAGTTATATGGATTGTTTATACATGATATTATGTATCCTTAAGTACCAATGTTCAATAATGAAAGACAATATCAATACCACTAGTTCCTCATGTGAACAAAAATATGTTATTCTAGAAGGAAAGAGTATGAGAAAGACTGTTGGCATTCTCGTTGTTTGTTCAGGCTCTTTTGGTTGTTGTTTTACAAAAATCCTTGTAAATGATGGTGATGGTTTATCCGTGCTGCATATATATTTCCCTGAAACAACTTCAAATGCCAAATTCAATATTAACATGTGATTGTAATTTTTTAGAAGTATATATCACAGTTTCTCAGTATGTGTGCAAAAATTATTGTGGAATTGCGAAAGTTACCTGTGATAAACTAATACCTATCAAAAATTATTCTCTAGTCATCAAATATATACATTATGAAAGAAACTATATATCTTAGTTTTAGGCTACTTGACTACTCTAAAGAGTATAATAAGTAAAATGTGCGGGAATTTTGAACTAAAAGCAAAAGAAATGCATAGATAAGTTAAGTCAAGAAGATCAAGTGTGAAATACAACTTTATTTATTGATTGGATAAGCGTATTAATTTAAACGATATGGTATTTATTGAAAAAATCAACTTAATAGCAATAAAGTAGGGGCCCTCTTAAATATTGTCTTGTTAAGTGTTTTACTGGTATGATGCACGAGTGTTCCCTATACTATGTTGCACATGTTTCCCTGACAATTGGTTTGGTGTCATTTTTTTCTCAGCATTTTTCATTCACTTTATTCCTTTATGAACATCATTCCAAAGTCGTGGGTCCATAATATTCACTCTATTTTATTTGTGGGGATTTTTTCACTTAACATGGTCATAAAGCCCAATATTCCCTTACTAATGTGTTTTGATTGTGTCTGCATGATTTGTGAACAAGAGAAACTCTTGTAGATTTGGAAACTATTCATTTAACGCATGTTCAGAAGAGTGTATCTCGCTTGGCTAACTATCAGGCGAGAAACATTGTGTTAACCTTTAACTCCCAAGTTTATCGATTTTTGCACACGTATTAATTGTATTTAACTTTACTCAATTATTTAATATAATTGCAATAGTAGTTTGGTAATGGTATCGTTGAACTTTACTCCATCTCTTCTAGTAAAAATAAAAGTTTTTGAATGTGATTTTTATGATTATGTAACATTGACGTAAAACAATAGAGTTAAAGATCCTTAATTGAAACTATGACGCCCTTGCGAAACAAAGTTCTCCAAGATCATTGATCATGGTATCCTTAAGCATTTTTAAGGGGAAAACATGAAAATCGAATCGTTAGAAGAGTGTATGGAAATTATAGGTGTTAGGTTATTTTACAACATTTTTCTCACATCAATAATGATTTTGCCATATAATTAAAAAAAATATGATCAATAAAAATATATAAGATTGTAAAATATGGGACCAAAAACCCGAGTTTAAAAACACAAATATTACAAATTAAGTCATGTCAAAATAGATTAAAATAAATGCACTTAAACATTTTTGTTTAATTTTAAAATCATAAAATTTTCAATATAATGGAGTGATTCATTAGATTTTCAAAAAAATGATGTATTACTTATCTTCCTTAATCAATTTAGTAGTTGATTTGTAGGTAGAAGGAATGGACGAGTGATGAATATCTAGATGGTAGATGTTTTTATAGATTTGAAATTATAAATTTAAAATAATAATATGTATGTCTTTATATGAAAATAAACAATTTAAAGACTTCGTGGATAGTAGGATACGAACCTGCACGGGCATAGCCCACATGATTTCTAGTAATGCCCGATAACCACTCTGGCACATCCACATCTTTGTTTATGTTTTGTCGTTAGCTGTATCACATAATTTATTTTGTTATAATATTATTATATTACTATTTAACCAAATAAAGGATAATAAATTTTAAAGCATGGCATTAAGTGTCATACATTTAATTTTAAACTAGCCTTTGTTCGAGAAATCACTAGGTAATGTAAGAAAATGAAAAACTTAGATATTTTAAAAATAATTGATTTCAAATAGAAAATTATGAACAAGTTATATGGATTGTTTATACATGATATTATGTATCCTTAAGTACCAATGTTCAATAATGAATGACAAAATCATTACCACTAGTTCCTCATGTGAACAAAAATATGTTATTCTAGAAGGAAAGAGTATGAGAAAGACTGATGGCATTCTCGTTGTTTGTTCAGACTCTTCTGGTTGTTGTTTTACAAAAATCCTTGTAAATGATGGTGATGGTTTATCCGTGCTGCATATATATTTCCCTGAAACAACTTCAAATGCCAAATTCAATATTGACATGTGATTGTAATTTTTTAGAAGTATATATCACAGTTTCTCAGTATGTGTGCAAAAATTATTGTGGAATTGCGAAAGTTACATGTGATAAACTAATACCTATAAAAAATTATTCTCTAGTCATCATATATATACATTATGAAAGAAACTATATATCTTAATTTTAGGCTACTTGACTACTCTAAAGAGTATAATAAGTAAAATGTGCGGGAATTTTGAAATAAAAGCAAAAGAAATGCATAGATAAGTTAAGTCAAGAAGATCAAGTGTGAAATATAGCTTTATTTATTGATTGGATAAGCGTATTAATTTAAACGATATGGTATTTATTGAAAAAATCAACTTAATAGCAATAAAGTAGGGGCCCTCTTAAATATTGTCTTGTTAAGTGTTTTACTGGTATGATGCACGAGTGTTCCCTATACTATGTTGCACATGTTTCCCTGACAATTGGTTTGGTGTCATTTTTTTCTCAGCATTTTTCATTCACTTTATTCCTTTGTGAACATAATTCCAAAGTCGTGGGTCCATAATATTCACTCTATTTGGTTTGTGGGGATTTTTTCACTTAACATGGTCATAAAGCCCAATATTCCCTTACTAATGTGTTTTGATTGTGTCTGCATGATTTGTGAATAAGAGAAACTCTAGTAGATTTGGAAACTATTCATTTAACGCATGTTCAGAAGAGTGTATCTCGCTTGGCTAACTATCGGGCGAGAAGCATTGTGTTAACCTTTAACTCCCAAGTTTATCGATTTTTGCACACGTATTAATTGTATTTAACTTTACCCAATTATTTAATATAATTGCAATAGTAGTTTGGTAATGGTATCGTTGAACTTTACTCCCTCTCTTCTAGTAAAAATAAAAGTTTTTGAATGTGATTTTTATGATTATGTAACATTGACGTGAAACAATAGAGTTAAAGATCCTAAATTGAAACTATGACGCCCTTGGAAACAAAGCTCTCCAAGATCATTGATCATGGTATCCTTAAGCATTTTTAAGGGGAAAACATGAAAATCGAATCGTTAGAAGAGTGTATGGAAATTATAGGTGTTAGGTTATTTTACAACATTTTTCTCACATCAATAATGATTTTGCCATATAATTAAAAAAAATATGATCAATAAAAATATATAAGATTGTAAAATATGGGACCAAAAACCCGAATTTAAAAACACAAATATTACAAATTAAGTCATGTCAAAATAGATTAAAATAAATGCACTTAAACATTTTTCTTTAATTTTAAAATCATAAAATTTTCAATATAATGGAGTGATTCATTAGATTTTCAAAAAAAATGATGTATTACTTATCTTCCTTAATCAATTTAGTAGTTGATTTGTAGGTAGAAGGAATGGACGAGTGATGAATATCTAGATGGTAGATGTTTTTATAGATTTGAAATTATAAATTTAAAATAATAATATGTATGTCTTTATATGAAAATAAACAATTTAAAGACTTCGTGGATAGTAGGATACGAACCTGCACGGGCATAGCCCACATGATTTCTAGTAATGCCTGATAACCACTCTGGCACATCCACATCTTTGTTTATGTTTTGTCGTTAGCTGTATCACATAATTTATTTTGTTATAATATTATTATATTACTATTTAACCAAATAAAGGATAATAAATTTAAAAGCATGGCATTAAGTGTCATACATTTAATTTTAAACTAGCCTTTGTTCGAGAAATCACTAGGTAATGTAAGAAAATGAAAAACTTAGATATTTTAAAAATAATTGATTTCAAATAGAAAATTATGAACAAGTTATATGGATTGTTTATACATGATATTATGTATCCTTAAGTACCAATGTTCAATAATGAAAGACAAAATCATCACCACTAGTTCCTCATGTGAACAAAAACATGTTATTCTAGAAGGAAAGAGTATGAGAAAGACTGTTGGCATTCTCGTTGTTTGTTCAGGCTCTTCTGGTTGTTGTTTTACAAAAATCCTTGTAAATGATGGTGATGGTTTATCCGTGCTGCATATATATTTCCCTGAAACAACTTCAAATGCCAAATTCAATATTGACATGTGATTGTAATTTTTTAGAAGTATATATCACAGTTTCTCAGTATGTGTGCAAAAATTATTGTGGAATTGCGAAAGTTACCTGTGATAAACTAATACCTATCAAAAATTATTCTCTAGTCATCAAATATATACATTATGAAAGAAACTATATATCTTAATTTTAGGCTACTTGACTACTCTAAAGAGTATAATAAGTAAAATGTGCGGGAATTTCGAACTAAAAGCAAAAGAAATGCATAGATAAGTTAAGTCAAGAAGATCAAGTGTGAAATATAGCTTTATTTATTGATTGGATAAGCGTATTAATTTAAACGATATGGTATTTATTGAAAAAATCAACTTAATAGCAATAAAGTAGGGGCCCTCTTAAATATTGTCTTGTTAAGTGTTTTACTGGTATGATGCACGAGTGTTCCCTATACTATGTTGCACATGTTTCCCTGACAATTGGTTTGGTGTCATTTTTTTCTCAGCATTTTTCATTCACTTTATTCCTTTGTGAACATAATTCCAAAGTCGTGGGTCCATAATATTCAATCTATTTGGTTTGTGGGGATTTTTTCACTTAACATGGTCATAAAGCCCAATATTCCCTTACTAATGTGTTTTGATTGTGTCTGCATGATTTGTGAACAAGAGAAACTCTAGTAGATTTGTAAACTATTCATTTAACGTATGTTCAGAAGAGTGTATCTCTCTTGGCTAACTATCGGGCGAGAAGCATTGTGTTAACCTTTAACTCCCAAGTTTATCGATTTTTGCACACGTATTAATTGTATTTAACTTTACTCAATTATTTAATATAATTGCAATAGTAGTTTGGTAATGGTATCGTTGAACTTTACTCCCTCTCTTCTAGTAAAAATAAAAGATTTTGAATGTGATTTTTATGATTATGTAACATTGACGTGAAACAATAGAGTTAAAGATCCTAAATTGAAACTATGACGCCCTTGCGAAACAAAGCTCTCCAAGATCATTGATCATGGTATCCTTAAGCATTTTTAAGGGGAAAACATGAAAATCGAATCGTTAGAAGAGTGTATGGAAATTATAGGTGTTAGGTTATTTTACAACATTTTTCTCACATCAATAATGATTTTGCCATATAATTAAAAAAAATATGATCAATAAAAATATTTAAGATTGTAAAATATGTGACCAAAAACTTGAGTTTAAAAACACAAATATTACAAATTAAGTCATGTCAAAATAGATTAAAATAAATGCACTTAAACTTTTTTCTTTAATTTTAAAATCATAAAATTTTCAATATAATGGAGTGATTCATTAGATTTTCAAAAAAAATGATGTATTACTTATCTTCCTTAATCAATTTAGTAGTTGATTTGTAGGTAGAAGGAATGGACGAGTGATGAATATCTAGATGGTAGATGTTTTTATAGATTTGAAATTATAAATTTAAAATAATAATATGTATGTCTCTATATGAAAATAAACAATTTAAAGACTTCGTGGACGGCAGGATACGAACCTGCACGGGCATAGCCCACATGATTTCTAGTAATGCCCGATAACCACTCTGGCACGTCCACATCTTTGTTTATGTTTTATCGTTAGCTGTATCACATAATTTATTTTGTTATAATATTATTATATTACTATTTAACCAAATAAAGGATAATAAATTTAAAAGCATGGCATTAAGTGTCATACATTTAATTTTAAACTAGCCTTTGTTCGAGAAATCACTAGGTAATGTAAGAAAATGAAAAACTTAGATATTTTAAAAATAATTGATTTCAAATAGAAAATTATGAACAAGTTATATGGATTGTTTATACATGATATTATGTATCCTTAAGTACCAATGTTCAATAATGAAAGACAAAATCATTACCACTAGTTCCTCATGTGAACAAAAACATGTTATTCTAGAAGGAAAGAGTATGAGAAAGACTGTTGGCATTCTCGTTGTTTGTTCAGGCTCTTCTGGTTGTTGTTTTACAAAAATCCTTGTAAATGATGGTGATGGTTTATCCGTGCTGCATATATATTTCCCTGAAACAACTTCAAATGCCAAATTCAATATTGACATGTGATTGTAATTTTTTAGAAGTATATATCACAGTTTCTCAGTATGTGTGCAAAAATTATTGTGGAATTGCGAAAGTTACCTGTGATAAACTAATACCTATCAAAAATTATTCTCTAGTCATCAAATATATACATTATGAAAGAAACTATATATCTTAATTTTAGGCTACTTGACTACTCTAAAGAGTATAATAAGTAAAATGTGCGGGAATTTCGAACTAAAAGCAAAAGAAATGCATAGATAAGTTAAGTCAAGAAGATCAAGTGTGAAATATAGCTTTATTTATTGATTGGATAAGCGTATTAATTTAAACGATATGGTATTTATTGAAAAAATCAACTTAATAGCAATAAAGTAGGGGCCCTCTTAAATATTGTCTTGTTAAGTGTTTTACTGGTATGATGCACGAGTGTTCCCTATACTATGTTGCACATGTTTCCCTGACAATTGGTTTGGTGTCATTTTTTTCTCAGCATTTTTCATTCACTTTATTCCTTTGTGAACATAATTCCAAAGTCGTGGGTCCATAATATTCAATCTATTTGGTTTGTGGGGATTTTTTCACTTAACATGGTCATAAAGCCCAATATTCCCTTACTAATGTGTTTTGATTGTGTCTGCATGATTTGTGAACAAGAGAAACTCTAGTAGATTTGTAAACTATTCATTTAACGTATGTTCAGAAGAGTGTATCTCTCTTGGCTAACTATCGGGCGAGAAGCATTGTGTTAACCTTTAACTCCCAAGTTTATCGATTTTTGCACACGTATTAATTGTATTTAACTTTACTCAATTATTTAATATAATTGCAATAGTAGTTTGGTAATGGTATCGTTGAACTTTACTCCCTCTCTTCTAGTAAAAATAAAAGATTTTGAATGTGATTTTTATGATTATGTAACATTGACGTGAAACAATAGAGTTAAAGATCCTAAATTGAAACTATGACGCCCTTGCGAAACAAAGCTCTCCAAGATCATTGATCATGGTATCCTTAAGCATTTTTAAGGGGAAAACATGAAAATCGAATCGTTAGAAGAGTGTATGGAAATTATAGGTGTTAGGTTATTTTACAACATTTTTCTCACATCAATAATGATTTTGCCATATAATTAAAAAAAATATGATCAATAAAAATATTTAAGATTGTAAAATATGTGACCAAAAACTTGAGTTTAAAAACACAAATATTACAAATTAAGTCATGTCAAAATAGATTAAAATAAATGCACTTAAACTTTTTTCTTTAATTTTAAAATCATAAAATTTTCAATATAATGGAGTGATTCATTAGATTTTCAAAAAAAATGATGTATTACTTATCTTCCTTAATCAATTTAGTAGTTGATTTGTAGGTAGAAGGAATGGACGAGTGATGAATATCTAGATGGTAGATGTTTTTATAGATTTGAAATTATAAATTTAAAATAATAATATGTATGTCTCTATATGAAAATAAACAATTTAAAGACTTCGTGGACGGCAGGATACGAACCTGCACGGGCATAGCCCACATGATTTCTAGTAATGCCCGATAACCACTCTGGCACGTCCACATCTTTGTTTATGTTTTATCGTTAGCTGTATCACATAATTTATTTTGTTATAATATTATTATATTACTATTTAACCAAATAAAGGATAATAAATTTAAAAGCATGGCATTAAGTTTCATACATTTAATTTTAAACTAGCCTTTGTTCGAGAAATCACTAGGTAATGTAAGAAAATGAAAAACTTAGATATTTTAAAAATAATTGATTTCAAATAGAAAATTATGAACAAGTTATATGGATTGTTTATACATGATATTATGTATCCTTAAGTACCAATGTTCAATAATGAAAGACAAAATCATTACCACTAGTTCCTCATGTGAACAAAAATATGTTATTCTAGAAGGAAAGAGTATGAGAAAGACTGTTGGCATTCTCGTTGTTTGTTCAGGCTCTTCTGGTTGTTGTTTTACAAAAATCCTTGTAAATGATGGTGATGGTTTATCCGTGCTACATATATATTTCCCTGAAACAACTTCAAATGCCAAATTCAATATTGACATGTGATTGTAATTTTTTAGAAGTATATATCACAGTTTCTCAGTATGTGTGCAAAAATTATTGTGGAATTGCGAAAGTTACCTGTGATAAACTAATACCTATCAAAAATTATTCTCTAGTCATCACATATATACATTATGAAAGAAACTGTATATCTTAATTTTAGGCTACTTGACTACTCTAAAGAGTATAATAAGTAAAATGTGCGGGAATTTTGAAATAAAAGCAAAAGAAATGCATAGATAAGTTAAGTCAAGAAGATCAAGTGTGAAATATAGCTTTATTTATTGATTGGATAAGCGTATTAATTTAAACGATATGGTATTTATTGAAAAAATCAACTTAATAGCAATAAAGTAGGGGCCCTCTTAAATATTGTCTTGTTAAGTGTTTTACTGGTATGATGCACGAGTGTTCCCTATACTATGTTGCACATGTTTCCCTGACAATTGGTTTGGTGTCATTTTTTTCTCAGCATTTTTCATTCACTTTATTCCTTTGTGAACATAATTCCAAAGTCGTGGGTCCATAATATTCACTCTATTTGGTTTGTGGGGATTTTTTCACTTAACATGGTCATAAAGCCCAATATTCCCTTACTAATGTGTTTTGATTGTGTCTGCATGATTTGTGAACAAGAGAAACTCTAGTAGATTTGGAAACTATTCATTTAACGCATGTTCAGAAGAGTGTATCTCGCTTGGCTAACTATCGGGCGAGAAGCATTGTGTTAACCTTTAACTCCCAAGTTTATCGATTTTTGCACACGTATTAATTGTATTTAACTTTACTCAATTATTTAATATAATTGCAATAGTAGTTTGGTAATGGTATCGTTGAACTTTACTCCCTCTCTTCTAGTAAAAATAAAAGTTTTTGAATGTGATTTTTATGATTATGTAACATTGACGTGAAACAATAGAGTTAAAGATCCTAAATTGAAACTATGACGCCCTTGCAAAACAAAGCTCTCCAAGATCATTGATCATGGTATCCTTAAGCATTTTTAAGGGGAAAACATGAAAATCGAATCGTTAGAAGAGTGTATGGAAATTATAGGTGTTAGGTTATTTTACAACATTTTTCTCACATCAATAATGATTTTGCCATATAATTGAAAAAAATATGATCAATAAAAATATATAAGATTGTAAAATATGGGACCAAAAACCTGAGTTTAAAAACACAAATATTACAAATTAAGTCATGTCAAAATAGATTAAAATAAATGCACTTAAACTTTTTTCTTTAATTTTAAAATCATAAAATTTTCAATATAATGGAGTGATTCATTAGATTTTCAAAAAAAATGATGTATTACTTATCTTCCTTAATCAATTTAGTAGTTGATTTGTAGGTAGAAGGAATGGACGAGTGATGAATATCTAGATGGTAGATGTTTTTATAGATTTGAAATTATAAATTTAAAATAATAATATGTATGTCTCTATATGAAAATAAATAATTTAAAGACTTCGTGGACGGCAGGATACGAACCTGCACGGGCATAGCCCACATGATTTCTAGTAATGCCCGATAACCACTCTGGCACGTCCACATCTTTGTTTATGTTTTATCGTTAGTTGTATCACATAATTTATTTTGTTATAATATTATTATATTACTATTTAACCAAATAAAGGATAATAAATTTAAAAGCATGGCATTAAGTTTCATACATTTAATTTTAAACTAGCCTTTGTTCGAGAAATCACTAGGTAATGTAAAAAAATGAAAAACTTAGATATTTTAAAAATAATTGATTTCAAATAGAAAATTATGAACAAGTTATATGGATTGTTTATACATGATATTATGTATCCTTAAGTACCAATGTTCAATAATGAAACACAAAATCATTACCACTAGTTCCTCATTTGAACAAAAATATGTTATTCTAGAAGGAAAGAGTATGAGAAAGACTGTTGGCATTCTCGTTGTTTGTTCAGGCTCTTCTGGTTGTTGTTTTACAAAAATCCTTGTAAATGATGGTGATGGTTTATCCGTGCTGCATATATATTTCCCTGAAACAACTTCAAATGCCAAATTCAATATTGACATGTGATTGTAATTTTTTAGAAGTATATATCACAGTTTCTCAGTATGTGTGCAAAAATTATTGTGGAATTGCGAAAGTTACCTGTGATAAACTAATACCTATCAAAAATTATTCTCTAGTCATCAAATATATACATTATGAAAGAAACTATATATCTTAATTTTAGGCTACTTGACTACTCTAAAGAGTATAATAAGTAAAATGTGCGGGAATTTCGAACTAAAAGCAAAAGAAATGCATAGATAAGTTAAGTCAAGAAGATCAAGTGTGAAATATAGCTTTATTTATTGATTGGATAAGCGTATTAATTTAAACGATATGGTATTTATTGAAAAAATCAACTTAATAGCAATAAAGTAGGGGCCCTCTTAAATATTGTCTTGTTAAGTGTTTTACTGGTATGATGCACGAGTGTTCCCTATACTATGTTGCACATGTTTCCCTGACAATTGGTTTGGTGTCATTTTTTTCTCAGCATTTTTCATTCACTTTATTCCTTTGTGAACATAATTCCAAAGTCGTGGGTCCATAATATTCACTCTATTTGGTTTGTGGGGATTTTTTCACTTAACATGGTCATAAAGCCAAATATTCCCTTACTAATGTGTTTTGATTGTGTCTGCATGATTTGTGAACAAGAGAAACTCTAGTAGATTTGGAAACTATTCATTTAATGCATGTTCAGAAGAGTGTATCTCGCTTGGCTAACTATCGGGCGAGAAGCATTGTGTTAACCTTTAACTCCCAAGTTTATCAATTTTTGCACACGTATTAATTGTATTTAACTTTACTCAATTATTTAATATAATTGCAATAGTAGTTTGGTAATGGCATCGTTGAACTTTACTCCCTCTCTTCTAGTAAAAATAAAAGTTTTTGAATGTGATTTTTATGATTATGTAACATTGACGTGAAACAATAGAGTTAAAGATCCTAAATTGAAACTATGACGCCCTTGCGAAACAAAGCTCTCCAAGATCATTGATCATGGTATCCTTAAGCATTTTTAAGGGGAAAACATGAAAATCGAATCGTTAGAAGAGTGTATGGAAATTATAGGTGTTAGGTTATTTTACAACATTTTTCTCACATCAATAATGATTTTGCCATATAATTAAAAAAAATATGATCAATAAAAATATATAAGATTGTAAAATATGGTACCAAAAACCTGAGTTTAAAAACACAAATATTACAAATTAAGTCATGTCAAAATAGATTAAAATAAATGCACTTAAACTTTTTTCTTTAATTTTAAAATCATAAAATTTTCAATATAATGGAGTGATTCATTAGATTTTCAAAAAAAAAAAAGATGTATTACTTATCTTCCTTAATCAATTTAGTAGTTGATTTGTAGGTAGAAGGAATGGACGAGTGATGAATATCTAGATGGTAGATGTTTTTATAAATTTGAAATTATAAATTTAAAATAATAATATGTATGTCTCTATATGAAAATAAACAATTTAAAGACTTCGTGGTCGGCAGGATACGAACCTGCACGGGCATAGCCCACATGATTTCTAGTAATGCCCGATAACCACTCTGGCACGTCCACATCTTTGTTTATGTTTTGTCGTTAGCTGTATCACATAATTTATTTTGTTATAATATTATTATATTACTATTTAACCAAATAAAGGATAATAAATTTAAAAGCATGGCATTAAGTTTCATACATTTAATTTTAAACTAGCCTTTGTTTGAGAAATCACTAGGTAATGTAAGAAAATGAAAAACTTAGATATTTTAAAAATAATTGATTTCAAATAGAAAATTATGAACAAGTTATATGGATTGTTTATACATGATATTATGTATCCTTAAGTACCAATGTTCAATAATGAAAGACAAAATCATCACCACTAGTTCCTCATGTGAACAAAAACATGTTATTCTAGAAGGAAAGAGTATGAGAAAGACTGTTGGCATTCTCGTTGTTTGTTCAGGCTCTTCTGGTTGTTGTTTTACAAAAATCCTTGTAAATGATGGTGATGGTTTATCCGTGCTGCATATATATTTCCCTGAAACAACTTCAAATGCCAAATTCAATATTGACATGTGATTGTAATTTTTTAGAAGTATATATCACAGTTTCTCAGTATGTGTGCAAAAATTATTGTGGAATTGCGAAAGTTACCTGTGATAAACTAATACCTATCAAAAATTATTCTCTAGTCATCAAATATATACATTATGAAAGAAACTATATATCTTAATTTTAGGCTACTTGACTACTCTAAAGAGTATAATAAGTAAAATGTGCGGGAATTTCGAACTAAAAGCAAAAGAAATGCATAGATAAGTTAAGTCAAGAAGATCAAGTGTGAAATATAGCTTTATTTATTGATTGGATAAGCGTATTAATTTAAACGATATGGTATTTATTGAAAAAATCAACTTAATAGCAATAAAGTAGGGGCCCTCTTAAATATTGTCTTGTTAAGTGTTTTACTGGTATGATGCACGAGTGTTCCCTATACTATGTTGCACATGTTTCCCTGACAATTGGTTTGGTGTCATTTTTTTCTCAGCATTTTTCATTCACTTTATTCCTTTGTGAACATCATTCCAAAGTCGTGGGTCCATAATATTCACTCTATTTTGTTTGTGGGGATTTTTTCACTTAACATGGTCATAAAGCCCAATATTCCCTTACTAATGTGTTTTGATTGTGTCTGCATGATTTGTGAACAAGAGAAACTCTAGTAGATTTGGAAACTATTCATTTAACGCATGTTCAGAAGAGTGTATCTCGCTTGGCTAACTATCGGGCGAGAAGCATTGTGTTAACCTTTAACTCCCAAGTTAATCGATTTTTGCACACGTATTAATTGTATTTAACTTTACTCAATTATTTAATATAATTGCAATAGTAGTTTCGTAATGGTATCGTTGAACTTTACTCCCTCTCTTCTAGTAAAAATAAAAGTTTTTGCATGTGATTTTTATGATTATGTAACATTGACATGAAACAATAGAGTTAAAGATCCTAAATTGAAACTATGATGCCCTTGCGAAACAAAGCTCTCCAAGATCATTGATCATGGTATCCTTAAGCATTTTTAAGGGGAAAACATGAAAATCGAATCGTTAGAAGAGTGTATGGAAATTATAGGTGTTAGGTTATTTTACAACATTTTTCTCACATTAATAATGATTTTGCCATATAATTAAAAAAAATATGATCAATAATATAATATAAGATTGTAAAATATGTGACCAAAAACCCGAGTTTAAAAACACAAATATTACAAATTAAGTCATGTCAAAATAGATTAAAATAAATGCACTTAAACTTTTTACTTTAATTTTAAAATCATAAAATTTTCAATATAATGGAGTGATTCATTAGATTTTCAAAAAAAATGATGTATTACTTATCTTCCTTAATCAATTTAGTAGTTGATTTGTAGGTAGAAGGAATGGACGAGTGATGAATATCTAGATGGTAGATGTTTTTATAGATTTGAAATTATAAATTTAAAATAATAATATGTATGTCTCTATATGAAAATAAACAATTTAAAGACTTCGTGGACGGCAGGATACGAACCTGCACGGGCATAGCCCACATGATTTCTAGTAATGCCCGATAACCACTCTGGCACGTCCACATCTTTGTTTATGTTTTATCGTTAGCTGTATCACATAATTTATTTTGTTATAATATTATTATATTACTATTTAACCAAATAAAGGATAATAAATTTAAAAGCATGGCATTAAGTTTCATACATTTAATTTTAAACTAGCCTTTGTTCGAGAAATCACTAGGTAATGTAAGAAAATGAAAAACTTAGATATTTTAAAAATAATTGATTTCAAATAGAAAATTATGAACAAGTTATATGGATTGTTTATACATGATATTATGTATCCTTAAGTACCAATGTTCAATAATGAAAGACAAAATCATTACCACTAGTTCCTCATGTGAACAAAAATATGTTATTCTAGAAGGAAAGAGTATGAGAAAGACTGTTGGCATTCCCGTTGTTTGTTCAGGCTCTTCTGGTTGTTGTTTTACAAAAATCCTTGTAAATGATGGTGATGGTTTATCCGTGCTGCATATATATTTCCCTGAAACAACTTCAAATGCCAAATTCAATATTGACATGTGATTGTAATTTTTTAGAAGTATATATCACAGTTTCTCAGTATGTGTGCAAAAATTATTGTGGAATTGCGAAAGTTACCTGTGATAAACTAATACCTATCAAAAATTATTCTCTAGTCATCAAATGTATACATTATGAAAGAAACTATATATCTTAATTTTAGGCTACTTGACTACTCTAAAGAGTGTAATAAGTAAAATGTGCGGGAATTTCGAACTAAAAGCAAAAGAAATGCATAGATAAGTTAAGTCAAGAAGATCAAGTGTGAAATATAGCTTTATTTATTGATTGGATAAGCGTATTAATTTAAACGATATGGTATTTATTGAAAAAATCAACTTAATAGCAATAAAGTAGGGGCCCTCTTAAATATTGTCTTGTTAAGTGTTTTACTGGTATGATGCACGAGTGTTCCCTATACTATGTTGCACATGTTTCCCTGACAATTGGTTTGGTGTCATTTTTTTCTCAGCATTTTTCATTCACTTTATTCCTTTGTGAACATCATTCCAAAGTCGTGGGTCCATAATATTCACTCTATTTTGTTTGTGGGGATTTTTTTCACTTAACATGGTCATAAAGCCCAATATTCCCTTACTAATGTGTTTTGATTGTGTCTGCATGATTTGTGAACAAGAGAAACTCTAGTAGATTTGGAAACTATTCATTTAACGTATGTTCAGAAGAGTGTATCTCTCTTGGCTAACTATCGGGCGAGAAGCATTGTGTTAACCTTTAACTCCCAAGTTTATCGATTTTTGCACACGTATTAATTGTATTTAACTTTACTCAATTATTTAATATAATTGCAATAGTAGTTTGGTAATGGTATCGTTGAACTTTACTCCCTCTCTTCTAGTAAAAATAAAAGTTTTTGAATGTGATTTTTATGATTATGTAACATTGACGTGAAACAATAGAGTTAAAGATCCTAAATTGAAACTATGACGCCCTTGCGAAACAAAGCTCTCCAAGATCATTGATCATGGTATCCTTAAGCATTTTTAAGGGGAAAACATGAAAATCGAATCGTTAGAAGAGTGTATGGAAATTATAGGTGTTAGGTTATTTTACAACATTTTTCTCACATCAATAATGATTTTTCCATATAATTAAAAAAAATATGATCAATAAAAATATATAAGATTGTAAAATATGTGACCAAAAACCCGAGTTTAAAAACACAAATATTACAAATTAAGTCATGTCAAAATAGATTAAAATAAATGCACTTAAACTTTTTTCTTTAATTTTAAAATCATAAAATTTTCAATGTAATGGAGTGATTCATTAGATTTTCAAAAAAAATGATGTATTACTTATCTTCCTAAATCAATTTAGTAGTTGATTTGTAGGTAGAAGGAATGGACGAGTGATGAATATCTAGATGGTAGATGTTTTTATATATTTGAAATTATAAATATAAAATAATAATATGTATGTCTCTATATGAAAATAAACAATTTAAAGACTTCGTGGACGGCAGGATACGAACCTGCACGGGCATAGCCCACATGATTTCTAGTAATGCCCGATAACCACTCTGGCACGTCCACATCTTTGTTTATGTTTTATCGTTAGCTGTATCACATAATTTATTTTGTTATAATATTATTATATTACTATTTAACCAAATAAAGGATAATAAATTTAAAAGCATGGCATTAAGTTTCATACATTTAATTTTAAACTAGCCTTTGTTCGAGAAATCACTAGGTAATGTAAGAAAATGAAAAACTTAGATATTTTAAAAATAATTGATTTCAAATAGAAAATTATGAACAAGTTATATGGATTGTTTATACATGATATTATGTATCCTTAAGTACCAATGTTCAATAATGAAAGACAAAATCATTACCACTAGTTCCTCATGTGAACAAAAATATGTTATTCTAGAAGGAAAGAGTATGAGAAAGACTGTTGGCATTCTCGTTGTTTGTTCAGGCTCTTCTGGTTGTTGTTTTACAAAAATCCTTGTAAATGATGGTGATGGTTTATCCGTGCTGCATATATATTTCCCTGAAACAACTTCAAATGCCAAATTCAATATTGACATGTGATTGTAATTTTTTAGAAGTATATATCACAGTTTCTCAGTATGTGTGCAAAAATTATTGTGGAATTGCGAAAGTTACCTGTGATAAACTAATACCTATCAAAAATTATTCTCTAGTCATCAAATATATACATTATGAAAGAAACTATATATCTTAATTTTAGGCTACTTGACTACTCTAAAGAGTATAATAAGTAAAATGTGCGGGAATTTCGAACTAAAAGCAAAAGAAATGCATAGATAAGTTAAGTCAAGAAGATCAAGTGTGAAATATAGCTTTATTTATTGATTGGATAAGCGTATTAATTTAAACGATATGGTATTTATTGAAAAAATCAACTTAATAGCAATAAAGTAGGGGCCCTCTTAAATATTGTCTTGTTAAGTGTTTTACTGGTATGATGCACGAGTGTTCCCTATACTATGTTGCACATGTTTCCCTGACAATTGGTTTGGTGTCATTTTTTTCTCAGCATTTTTCATTCACTTTATTCCTTTGTGAACATCATTCCAAAGTCGTGGGTCCATAATATTCACTCTATTTTGTTTGTGGGGATTTTTTTCACTTAACATGGTCATAAAGCCCAATATTCCCTTACTAATGTGTTTTGATTGTGTCTGCATGATTTGTGAACAAGAGAAACTCTAGTAGATTTGGAAACTATTCATTTAACGTATGTTCAGAAGAGTGTATCTCTCTTGGCTAACTATCGGGCGAGAAGCATTGTGTTAACCTTTAACTCCCAAGTTTATCGATTTTTGCACACGTATTAATTGTATTTAACTTTACTCAATTATTTAATATAATTGCAATAGTAGTTTGGTAATGGTATCGTTGAACTTTACTCCCTCTCTTCTAGTAAAAATAAAAGTTTTTGAATGTGATTTTTATGATTATGTAACATTGACGTGAAACAATAGAGTTAAAGATCCTAAATTGAAACTATGACGCCCTTGCGAAACAAAGCTCTCCAAGATCATTGATCATGGTATCCTTAAGCATTTTTAAGGGGAAAACATGAAAATCGAATCGTTAGAAGAGTGTATGGAAATTATAGGTGTTAGGTTATTTTACAACATTTTTCTCACATCAATAATGATTTTTCCATATAATTAAAAAAAATATGATCAATAAAAATATATAAGATTGTAAAATATGTGACCAAAAACCCGAGTTTAAAAACACAAATATTACAAATTAAGTCATGTCAAAATAGATTAAAATAAATGCACTTAAACTTTTTTCTTTAATTTTAAAATCATAAAATTTTCAATATAATGGAGTGATTCATTAGATTTTCAAAAAAAATGATGTATTACTTATCTTCCTAAATCAATTTAGTAGTTGATTTGTAGGTTGAAGGAATGGACAAGTGATGAATATCTAGATGGTAGATGTTTTTATATATTTGAAATTATAAATTTAAAATAATAATATGTATGTCTCTATATGAAAATAAACAATTTAAAGACTTCGTGGACGGCAGGATACGAACCTGCACGGGCATAGCCCACATGATTTCTAGTAATGCCCGATAACCACTCTGGCACGTCCACATCTTTGTTTATGTTTTGTCGTTAGGGATGTCAATGGGGCGGGGCGGGGCCGGGGGGACACTTTCCCATCTTTTTCCCCGCCATCAAATTCATTCCCCGTCCCCGTCCCCGATCTCCGTCACGGGGGAATTTCTATCCCCATCCCCGTTCCCCGCGGATCCCCGTTCCCCGCGGGGATCCCCATAGATCCTACATTTATTCATTAATATTTTATTTTTTTAAAATGTTTATATTTTCTATAAAAATAAAAAGCACAAAGAATTCACATATTTATTATGTTATTAAAAATTCTAATATTTACATTTCTCTCTCTTAATAAATACATGAATATTTATTTATTTATTTTTATAAATAAACATAAAGGAAATGACTAAAAAACCTAATCTAAAATATATATATTAAATTAACAATATTAAAATAATAGGCGGGGCGGGGTCCCCGCGGGGCGGGGGGTGTATTCCCCGTCCCCGTCCCCGAAATGCTCTCGGGGGAATTTTTCTCCCCATCCCCGCCCCCACGGGGGAAAATTCCCCATCTTTGGGGCCCCGAACGGGGCGTTCCCCGCGGGGATCCCCATTAACAGGTCCAAACTGACATCCCTATTTGTCGTTAGCTGTATCACATAATTTATTTTGTTATAATATTATTATATTACTATTTAACCAAATAAAGGATAATAAATTTAAAAGCATGGCATTAAGTGTCATACATTTAATTTTAAACTAGCCTTTGTTCGAGAAATCACTAGGTAATGTAAGAAAATGAAAAACTTAGATATTTTAAAAATAATTGATTTCAAATAGAAAATTATGAACAAGTTATATGGATTGTTTATACATGATATTATGTATCCTTAAGTACCAATGTTCAATAATGAAACACAAAATCATTACCACTAGTTCCTCATGTGAACAAAAATATGTTATTCTAGAAGGAAAGAGTTTGAGAAAGACTGTTGGCATTCTCGTTGTTTGTTCAGGCTCTTCTGGTTGTTGTTTTACAAAAATCCTTGTAAATGATGGTGATGGTTTATCCGTGCTGCATATATATTTCCCTGAAACAACTTCAAACGCCAAATTCAATATTGACATTTGATTGTAATTTTTTAGAAGTATATATCACAGTTTCTCAGTATGTGTGCAGAAATTATTGTGGAATTGCGAAAGTTACCTGTGATAAACTAATACCTATCAAAAATTATTCTCTAGTCATCAAATATATACATTATGAAAGAAACTATATATCTTAATTTTAGGCTACTTGACTACTCTAAAGAGTATAATAAGTAAAATGTGCAGGAATTTTGAACTAAAAGCAAAAGAAATGCATAGATAAGTTAAGTCAAGAAGATCAAGTGTGAAATATAGCTTTATTTATTGATTGGATAAGCGTATTAATTTAAACGATATGGTATTTATTGAAAAAATCAACTTAATAGCAATAAAGTAGGGGCCCTCTTAAATATTGTCTTGTTAAGTGTTTTACTAGTATAATGCACGAGTGTTCCCTATACTATGTTGCACATGTTTCCCTGACAATTGGTTTGGTGTCATTTTTTTCTCAGCATTTTTCATTCACTTTATTCCTTTGTGAACATCATTCCAAAGTCGTGGGTCCATAATATTCACTCTATTTTGTTTGTGGGGATTTTTTTCACTTAACATGGTCATAAAGCCCAATATTCCCTTACTAATGTGTTTTGATTGTGTCTGCATGATTTGTGAACAAGAGAAACTCTAGTAGATTTGGAAACTATTCATTTAACGCATGTTCAGAAGAGTGTATCTCTCTTGGCTAACTATCGGGCGAGAAGCATTATGTTAACCTTTAACTCCCAAGTTTATCGATTTTTGCACACGTATTAATTGTATTTAACTTTACTCAATTATTTAATATAATTGCAATAGTAGTTTGGTAATGGTATCGTTGAACTTTACTCCCTCTCTTCTAGTAAAAATAAAAGTTTTTGAATATGATTTTTATGATTATGTAACATTGACGTGAAACAATAGAGTTAAAGATCCTAAATTGAAACTATGACGCCCTTGCGAAACAAAGCTCTCCAAGATCATTGATCATGGTATCCTTAAGCATTTTTAAGGGGAAAACATGAAAATCGAATCGTTAGAAGAGTGTATGGAAATTATAGGTGTTAGGTTATTTTACAACATTCGTCTCACATCAATAATGATTTTTCCATATAATTAAAAAAAATATGATCAATAAAAATATATAAGATTGTAAAATATGTGACCAAAAACCCGAGTTTAAAAACACAAATATTACAAATTAAGTCATGTCAAAATAGATTAAAATAAATGCACTTAAACTTTTTTCTTTAATTTTAAAATCATAAAATTTTCAATATAATTGAGTGATTCATTAGATTTTCAAAAAAAATGATGTATTACTTATCTTCCTTAATCAATTTAGTAGTTGATTTGTAGGTAGAAGGAATGGACGAGTGATGAATATTTAGATGGTAGATGTTTTTATATATTTGAAATTATAAATTTAAAATAATAATATGTATGTCTCTATATGAAAATAAACAATTTAAAGACTTCGTGGACGGCAGGATACGAACCTGCACGGGCATAGCCCACATGATTTCTAGTAATGCCCGATAACCACTCTGGCACGTCCACATCTTTGTTTATGTTTTGTCGTTAGCTGTATCACATAATTTATTTTGTTATAATATTATTATATTACTATTTAACCAAATAAAGGATAATAAATTTAAAAGCATGGCATTAAGTGTCATACATTTAATTTTAAACTAGCCTTTGTTCGAGAAATCACTAGGTAATGTAAGAAAATGAAAAACTTAGATATTTTAAAAATAATTGATTTCAAATAGAAAATTATGAACAAGTTATATGGATTGTTTATACATGATATTATGTATCCTTAAGTACCAATGTTCAATAATGAAACACAAAATCATTACCACTAGTTCCTCATGTGAACAAAAATATGTTATTCTAGAAGGAAAGAGTATGAGAAAGACTGTTGGCATTCTCGTTGTTTGTTCAGGCTCTTCTGGTTGTTGTTTTACAAAAATCCTTATAAATGATGGTGATGGTTTATCCGTGCTGCATATATATTTCCCTGAAACAACTTCAAACGCCAAATTCAATATTGACATTTGATTGTAATTTTTTAGAAGTATATATCACAGTTTCTCAGTATGTGTGCAAAAATTATTGTGGAATTGCGAAAGTTACCTGTGATAAACTAATACCTATCAAAAATTATTCTCTAGTCATCAAATATATACATTATGAAAGAAACTATATATCTTAATTTTAGGCTACTTGACTACTCTAAAGAGTATAATAAGTAAAATGTGCGGGAATTTTGAACTAAAAGCAAAAGAAATGCATAGATAAGTTAAGTCAAGAAGATCAAGTGTGAAATATAGCTTTATTTATTGATTGGATAAGCGTATTAATTTAAATGATATGGTATTTATTGAAAAAATCAACTTAATAGCAATAAAGTAGGGGCCCTCTTAAATATTGTCTTGTTAAGTGTTTTACTGGTATGATGCACGAGTGTTCCCTATACTATGTTGCACATGTTTCCCTGACAATTGGTTTGGTGTCATTTTTTTCTCAGCATTTTTCATTCACTTTATTCCTTTGTGAACATCATTCCAAAGTCGTGGGTCCATAATATTCACTCTATTTTGTTTGTGGAGATTTTTTCACTTAACATGGTCATAAAGCCCAATATTCCCTTACTAATGTGTTTTGATTGTGTCTGCAGGATTTGTGAACAAGAGAAACTCTAGTAGATTTGGAAACTATTCATTTAACGCATGTTCAGAAGAGTGTATCTCGCTTGGCTAACTATCGGCCGAGAAGCATTGTGTTAACCTTTAACTCCCAAGTTTATCGATTTTTGCACACGTATTAATTGTATTTAACTTTACTCAATTATTTAATATAATTGCAATAGTAGTTTGGTAATGGTATCGTTGAACTTTACTCCCTCTCTTCTAGTAAAAATAAAAGTTTTTGAATGTGATTTTTATGATTATGTAACATTGACGTGAAACAATAGAGTTAAAGATCCTAAATTGAAACTATGACGCCCTTGCGAAGCAAAGCTCTCCAAGATCATTGATCATGGTATCCTTAAGCATTTTTAAGGGGAAAACATGAAAATCGAATCGTTAGAAGAGTGTATGGAAATTATAGGTGTTAGGTTATTTTACAACATTTTTCTCACATCAATAATGATTTTTCCATATAATTAAAAAAAATATGATCAATAAAAATATATAAGATTGTAAAATATGTGACCAAAAACCCGAGTTTAAAAACACAAATATTACAAATTAAGTCATGTCAAAATAGATTAAAATAAATGCACTTAAACTTTTTTCTTTAATTTTAAAATCATAAAATTTTCAATATAATTGAGTGATTCATTAGATTTTCAAAAAAAATGATGTATTACTTATCTTCCTTAATCAATTTAGTAGTTGATTTGTAGGTAGAAGGAATGCACGAGTGATGAATATCTAGATGGTAGATGTTTTTATAGATTTGAAATTATAAATTTAAAAAAATAATATGTATGTCTCTATATGAAAATAAACAATTTAAAGACTTCGTGGACGGCAGGATACGAACCTGCACGGGCATAGCCCACATGATTTCTAGTAATGCCCGATAACCACTCTGGCACGTCCACATCTTTGTTATTGTTTTGTCGTTAGCTGTATCACATAATTTATTTTGTTATAATATTATTATATTACTATTTAACCAAATATAGGATAATAAATTTAAAAGCATGGCATTAAGTGTCATACATTTAATTTTAAACTAGCCTTTGTTCGAGAAATCACTAGGTAATGTAAGAAAATGAAAAACTTAGATATTTTAAAAATAATTGATTTCAAATAGAAAATTATGAACAAGTTATATGGATTGTTTATACATGATATTATGTATCCTTAAGTACCAATGTTCAATAATGAAAGACAAAATCATTACCACTAGTTCCTCATGTGAACAAAAATATGTTATTCTAGAAGGAAAGAGTATGAGAAAGACTGTTGGCATTCTCGTTGTTTGTTCAGGCTCTTCTGGTTGTTGTTTTACAAAAATCCTTGTAAATGATGGTGATGGTTTATCCGTGCTGCATATATATTTCCCTGAAACAACTTCAAACGCCAAATTCAATATTGACATGTGATTGTAATTTTTTAGAAGTATATATCACAGTTTCTCAGTATGTGTGCAAAAATTATTGTGGAATTGCGAAAGTTACCTGTGATAAACAAATACCTATCAAAAATTATTCTCTAGTCATCAAATATATACATTATGAAAGAAACTATATATCTTAATTTTAGGCTACTTGACTACTCTAAAGAGTATAATAAGTAAAATGTGCGGGAATTTTGAACTAAAAGCAAAAGAAATGCATAGATAAGTTAAGTTAAGAAGATCAAGTGTGAAATATAGCTTTATTTATTGATTGGATAAGCTTATTAATTAAACGATATGGTATTTATTGAAAAAATCAACTTAATAACAATAAAGTAGCGGCCCTCTTAAATATTGTCTTGTTAAGTGTTTTACTGGTATGATGCACGAGTGTTCCCTATACTATGTTGCACATGTTTCGCTGACAATTGATTTGGTGTCATTTTTTTCTCAGCATTTTTCATTCACTTTATTCCTTTGTGAACATCATTCCAAAGTCGTGGGTCCATAATATTCACTCTATTTTGTTTGTGGGGATTTTTTCACTTAACTTGGTCATAAAGCCCAATATTCCCTTACTAATGTGTTTTGATTGTGTCTGCATGATTTGTGAACAAGAGAAACTCTAGTAGATTTGGAAACTATTCATTTAACGCATGTTCAGAAGAGTGTATCTCGCTTGGCTAACTATCGGCCGAGAAGCATTGTGTTAACCTTTAACTACCAAGTTTATCGATTTTTGCACACGTATTAATTGTATTTAACTTTACTCAATTATTTAATATAATTGCAATAGTAGTTTGGTAATGGTATCGTTGAACTTTACTCCCTCTCTTCTAGTAAAAATAAAAGTTTTTGAATGTGATTTTTATGATTATGTAACATTGACGTGAAACAATAGAGTTAAAGATCCTAAATTGAAACTATGACGCCCTTGCGAAACAAAGCTCTCCAAGATCATTGATCATGGTATCCTTAAGCATTTTTAAGGGGAAAACATGAAAATCGAATCGTTAGAAGAGTGTATGGAAATTATAGGTGTTAGGTTATTTTACAACATTTTTCTCACATCAATAATGATTTTTCCATATAATTAAAAAAAATATGATCAATAAAAATATATAAGATTGTAAAATATGTGACCAAAAACCCGAGTTTAAAAACACAAATATTACAAATTAAGTCATGTCAAAATAGATTAAAATAAATGCACTTAAACTTTTTTCTTTAATTTTAAAATCATAAAATTTTCAATATAATGGAGTGATTCATTAGATTTTCAAAAAAAATGATGTATTACTTATCTTCCTTAATCAATTTAGTAGTTGATTTGTAGGTAGAAGGAATGGACGAGTGATGAATATCTAGATGGTAGATGTTTTTATAGATTTGAAATTATAAATTTAAAATAATAATATGTATGTCTCTATATGAAAATAAACAATTTAAAGACTTCGTGGACGGCAGGATACGAACCTGCACGGGCATAGCCCACATGATTTCTAGTAATGCCCGATAACCACTCTGGCACGTCCACATCTTTGTTTATGTTTTGTTGTTAGTTGTATCACATAATTTATTTTGTTATAATATTATTATATTACTATTTAACCAAATAAAGGATAATAAATTTAAAAGCATGGCATTAAGTGTCATACATTTAATTTTAAACTAGCCTTTGTTCGAGAAATCACTAGGTAATGTAAGAAAATGAAAAGCTTAAATATTTTAAAAATAATTGATTTCAAATAGAAAATTATGAACAAGTTATATGGATTGTTTATACATGATATTATGTATCCTTAAGTACCAATGTTCAATTATGAAAGACAAAATCATTACCACTAGTTCCTCATGTGAACAAAAATATGTTATTCTAGAAGGAAAGAGTATGAGAAAGACTGTTGGCATTCTCGTTGTTTGTTCAGGCTCTTCTGGTTGTTGTTTTACAAAAATCCTTGTAAATGATGGTGATGGTTTATCCGTTCTGCATATATATTTCCCTGAAACAACTTCAAACGCCAAATTCAATATTGACATGTGATTGTAATTTTTTAGAAGTATATATCACAGTTTCTCAGTATGTGTGCAAAAATTATTGTGGAATTGCGAGAGTTACCTGTGATAAACAAATACCTATCAAAAATTATTCTCTAGTCATCAAATATATACATTATGAAAGAAACTATATATCTTAATTTTAGGCTACTTGACTACTCTAAAGAGTATAATAAGTAAAATGTGCGGGAATTTTGAACTAAAAGCAAAAGAAATGCATAGATAAGTTAAGTTAAGAAGATCAAGTGTGAAATATAGCTTTATTTATTGATTGGATAAGCGTATTAATTTAAACGATATGGTATTTATTGAAAAAATCAACTTAATAACAATAAAGTAGGGGCCCTCTTAAATATTGTCTTGTTAAGTGTTTTACTGGTATGATGCACGAGTGTTCCCTATACTATGTTGCACATGTTTCGCTGACAATTGGTTTGGTGTCATTTTTTTCTCAACATTTTTCATTCACTTTATTCCTTTGTGAACATCATTCCAAAGTCGTGGGTCCATAATATTCACTCTATTTTGTTTGTGGGGATTTTTTCACTTAACTTGGTCATAAAGCCCAATATTCCCTTACTAATGTGTTTTGATTGTGTCTGCATGATTTGTGAACAAGAGAAACTCTAGTAGATTTGGAAACTATTCATTTAACGCATGTTCAGAAGAGTGTATCTCGCTTGGCTAACTATCGGCCGAGAAGCATTGTGTTAACCTTTAACTACCAAGTTTATCGATTTTTGCACACGTATTAATTGTATTTAACTTTACTCAATTATTTAATATAATTGCAATAGTAGTTTGGTAATGGTATCGTTGAACTTTACTCCCTCTCTTCTAGTAAAAATAAAAGTTTTTGAATGTGATTTTTATGATTATGTAACATTGACGTGAAACAATAGAGTTAAAGATCCTAAATTGAAACTATGACGCCCTTGCGAAACAAAGCTCTCCAAGATCATTGATCATGGTATCCTTAAGCATTTTTAAGGGGAAAACATGAAAATCGAATCGTTAGAAGAGTGTATGGAAATTATAGGTGTTAGGTTATTTTACAACATTTTTCTCACATCAATAATGATTTTTCCATATAATTAAAAAAAATATGATCAATAAAAATATATAAGATTGTAAAATATGTGACCAAAAACCCGAGTTTAAAAACACAAATATTACAAATTAAGTCATGTCAAAATAGATTAAAATAAATGCACTTAAACTTTTTTCTTTAATTTTAAAATCATAAAATTTTCAATATAATTGAGTGATTCATTAGATTTTCAAAAAAAATGATGTATTACTTATCTTCCTTAATCAATTTAGTAGTTGATTTGTAGGTAGAAGGAATGGACGAGTGATGAATATTTAGATGGTAGATGTTTTTATATATTTGAAATTATAAATTTAAAATAATAATATGTATGTCTCTATATGAAAATAAACAATTTAAAGACTTCGTGGACGGCAGGATACGAACCTGCACGGGCATAGCCCACATGATTTCTAGTAATGCCCGATAACCACTCTGGCACGTCCACATCTTTGTTTATGTTTTGTCGTTAGCTGTATCACATAATTTATTTTGTTATAATATTATTATATTACTATTTAACCATATAAAGGATAATAAATTTAAAAGCATGGCATTAAGTGTCATACATTTAATTTTAAACTAGCCTTTGTTCGAGAAATCACTAGGTAATGTAAGAAAATGAAAAACTTAGATATTTTAAAAATAATTGATTTCAAATAGAAAATTATGAACAAGTTATATGGATTGTTTATACATGATATTATGTATCCTTAAGTACCAATGTTCAATAATGAAACACAAAATCATTACCACTAGTTCCTCATGTGAACAAAAATATGTTATTCTAGAAGGAAAGAGTATGAGAAAGACTGTTGGCATTCTCGTTGTTTGTTCAGGCTCTTCTGGTTGTTGTTTTACAAAAATCCTTATAAATGATGGTGATGGTTTATCCGTGCTGCATATATATTTCCCTGAAACAACTTCAAACGCCAAATTCAATATTGACATTTGATTGTAATTTTTTAGAAGTATATATCACAGTTTCTCAGTATGTGTGCAAAAATTATTGTGGAATTGCGAAAGTTACCTGTGATAAACTAATACCTATCAAAAATTATTCTCTAGTCATCAAATATATACATTATGAAAGAAACTATATATCTTAATTTTAGGCTACTTGACTACTCTAAAGAGTATAATAAGTAAAATGTGCGGGAATTTTGAACTAAAAGCAAAAGAAATGCATAGATAAGTTAAGTCAAGAAGATCAAGTGTGAAATATAGCTTTATTTATTGATTGGATAAGCGTATTAATTTAAATGATATGGTATTTATTGAAAAAATCAACTTAATAGCAATAAAGTAGGGGCCCTCTTAAATATTGTCTTGTTAAGTGTTTTACTGGTATGATGCACGAGTGTTCCCTATACTATGTTGCACATGTTTCCCTGACAATTGGTTTGGTGTCATTTTTTTCTCAGCATTTTTCATTCACTTTATTCCTTTGTGAACATCATTCCAAAGTCGTGGGTCCATAATATTCACTCTATTTTGTTTGTGGAGATTTTTTCACTTAACATGGTCATAAAGCCCAATATTCCCTTACTAATGTGTTTTGATTGTGTCTGCAGGATTTGTGAACAAGAGAAACTCTAGTAGATTTGGAAACTATTCATTTAACGCATGTTCAGAAGAGTGTATCTCGCTTGGCTAACTATCGGCCGAGAAGCATTGTGTTAACCTTTAACTCCCAAGTTTATCGATTTTTGCACACGTATTAATTGTATTTAACTTTACTCAATTATTTAATATAATTGCAATAGTAGTTTGGTAATGGTATCGTTGAACTTTACTCCCTCTCTTCTAGTAAAAATAAAAGTTTTTGAATGTGATTTTTATGATTATGTAACATTGACGTGAAACAATAGAGTTAAAGATCCTAAATTGAAACTATGACGCCCTTGCGAAGCAAAGCTCTCCAAGATCATTGATCATGGTATCCTTAAGCATTTTTAAGGGGAAAACATGAAAATCGAATCGTTAGAAGAGTGTATGGAAATTATAGGTGTTAGGTTATTTTACAACATTTTTCTCACATCAATAATGATTTTTCCATATAATTAAAAAAAATATGATCAATAAAAATATATAAGATTGTAAAATATGTGACCAAAAACCCGAGTTTAAAAACACAAATATTACAAATTAAGTCATGTCAAAATAGATTAAAATAAATGCACTTAAACTTTTTTCTTTAATTTTAAAATCATAAAATTTTCAATATAATTGAGTGATTCATTAGATTTTCAAAAAAAATGATGTATTACTTATCTTCCTTAATCAATTTAGTAGTTGATTTGTAGGTAGAAGGAATGCACGAGTGATGAATATCTAGATGGTAGATGTTTTTATAGATTTGAAATTATAAATTTAAAAAAATAATATGTATGTCTCTATATGAAAATAAACAATTTAAAGACTTCGTGGACGGCAGGATACGAACCTGCACGGGCATAGCCCACATGATTTCTAGTAATGCCCGATAACCACTCTGGCACGTCCACATCTTTGTTATTGTTTTGTCGTTAGCTGTACCACATAATTTATTTTGTTATAATATTATTATATTACTATTTAACCAAATATAGGATAATAAATTTAAAAGCATGGCATTAAGTGTCATACATTTAATTTTAAACTAGCCTTTGTTCGAGAAATCACTAGGTAATGTAAGAAAATGAAAAACTTAGATATTTTAAAAATAATTGATTTCAAATAGAAAATTATGAACAAGTTATATGGATTATTTATACATGATATTATGTATCCTTAAGTACCAATGTTCAATAATGAAAGACAAAATCATTACCACTAGTTCCTCATGTGAACAAAAATATGTTATTCTAGAAGGAAAGAGTATGAGAAAGACTGTTGGCATTCTCGTTGTTTGTTCAGGCTCTTCTGGTTGTTGTTTTACAAAAATCCTTGTAAATGATGGTGATGGTTTATCCGTGCTGCATATATATTTCCCTGAAACAACTTCAAACGCCAAATTCAATATTGACATGTGATTGTAATTTTTTAGAAGTATATATCACAGTTTCTCAGTATGTGTGCAAAAATTATTGTGGAATTGCGAAAGTTACCTGTGATAAACAAATACCTATCAAAAATTATTCTCTAGTCATCAAATATATACATTATGAAAGAAACTATATATCTTAATTTTAGGCTACTTGACTACTCTAAAGAGTATAATAAGTAAAATGTGCGGGAATTTTGAACTAAAAGCAAAAGAAATGCATAGATAAGTTAAGTTAAGAAGATCAAGTGTGAAATATAGCTTTATTTATTGATTGGATAAGCTTATTAATTTAAACGATATGGTATTTATTGAAAAAATCAACTTAATAACAATAAAGTAGCGGCCCTCTTAAATATTGTCTTGTTAAGTGTTTTACTGGTATGATGCACGAGTGTTCCCTATACTATGTTGCACATGTTTCGCTGACAATTGGTTTGGTGTCATTTTTTTCTCAGCATTTTTCATTCACTTTATTCCTTTGTGAACATCATTCCAAAGTCGTGGGTCCATAATATTCACTCTATTTTGTTTGTGGGGATTTTTTCACTTAACTTGGTCATAAAGCCCAATATTCCCTTACTAATGTGTTTTGATTGTGTCTGCATGATTTGTGAACAAGAGAAACTCTAGTAGATTTGGAAACTATTCATTTAACGCATGTTCAGAAGAGTGTATCTCGCTTGGCTAACTATCGGCCGAGAAGCATTGTGTTAACCTTTAACTACCAAGTTTATCGATTTTTGCACACGTATTAATTGTATTTAACTTTACTCAATTATTTAATATAATTGCAATAGTAGTTTGGTAATGGTATCGTTGAACTTTACTCCCTCTCTTCTAGTAAAAATAAAAGTTTTTGAATGTGATTTTTATGATTATGTAACATTGACGTGAAACAATAGAGTTAAAGATCCTAAATTGAAACTATGACGCCCTTGCGAAACAAAGCTCTCCAAGATCATTGATCATGGTATCCTTAAGCATTTTTAAGGGGAAAACATGAAAATCGAATCGTTAGAAGAGTGTATGGAAATTATAGGTGTTAGGTTATTTTACAACATTTTTCTCACATCAATAATGATTTTTCCATATAATTAAAAAAAATATGATCAATAAAAATATATAAGATTGTAAAATATGTGACCAAAAACCCGAGTTTAAAAACACAAATATTACAAATTAAGTCATGTCAAAATAGATTAAAATAAATGCACTTAAACTTTTTTCTTTAATTTTAAAATCATAAAATTTTCAATATAATGGAGTGATTCATTAGATTTTCAAAAAAAATGATGTATTACTTATCTTCCTTAATCAATTTAGTAGTTGATTTGTAGGTAGAAGGAATGGACGAGTGATGAATATCTAGATGGTAGATGTTTTTATAGATTTGAAATTATAAATTTAAAATAATAATATGTATGTCTCTATATGAAAATAAACAATTTAAAGACTTCGTGGACGGCAGGATACGAACCTGCACGGGCATAGCCCACATGATTTCTAGTAATGCCCGATAACCACTCTGGCACGTCCACATCTTTGTTTATGTTTTGTTGTTAGCTGTATCACATAATTTATTTTGTTATAATATTATTATATTACTATTTAACCAAATAAAGGATAATAAATTTAAAAGCATGGCATTAAGTGTCATACATTTAATTTTAAACTAGCCTTTGTTCGAGAAATCACTAGGTAATGTAAGAAAATGAAAAGCTTAAATATTTTAAAAATAATTGATTTCAAATAGAAAATTATGAACAAGTTATATGGATTGTTTATACATGATATTATGTATCCTTAAGTACCAATGTTCAATTATGAAAGACAAAATCATTACCACTAGTTCCTCATGTGAACAAAAATATGTTATTCTAGAAGGAAAGAGTATGAGAAAGACTGTTGGCATTCTCGTTGTTTGTTCAGGCTCTTCTGGTTGTTGTTTTACAAAAATCCTTGTAAATGATGGTGATGGTTTATCCGTTCTGCATATATATTTCCCTGAAACAACTTCAAACGCCAAATTCAATATTGACATGTGATTGTAATTTTTTAGAAGTATATATCACAGTTTCTCAGTATGTGTGCAAAAATTATTGTGGAATTGCGAGAGTTACCTGTGATAAACAAATACCTATCAAAAATTATTCTCTAGTCATCAAATATATACATTATGAAAGAAACTATATATCTTAATTTTAGGCTACTTGACTACTCTAAAGAGTATAATAAGTAAAATGTGCGGGAATTTTGAACTAAAAGCAAAAGAAATGCATAGATAAGTTAAGTTAAGAAGATCAAGTGTGAAATATAGCTTTATTTATTGATTGGATAAGCGTATTAATTTAAACGATATGGTATTTATTGAAAAAATCAACTTAATAACAATAAAGTAGGGGCCCTCTTAAATATTGTCTTGTTAAGTGTTTTACTGGTATGATGCACGAGTGTTCCCTATACTATGTTGCACATGTTTCGCTGACAATTGGTTTGGTGTCATTTTTTTCTCAACATTTTTCATTCACTTTATTCCTTTGTGAACATCATTCCAAAGTCGTGGGTCCATAATATTCACTCTATTTTGTTTGTGGGGATTTTTTCACTTAACTTGGTCATAAAGCCCAATATTCCCTTACTAATGTGTTTTGATTGTGTCTGCATGATTTGTGAACAAGAGAAACTCTAGTAGATTTGGAAACTATTCATTTAACGCATGTTCAGAAGAGTGTATCTCGCTTGGCTAACTATCGGCCGAGAAGCATTGTGTTAACCTTTAACTACCAAGTTTATCGATTTTTGCACACGTATTAATTGTATTTAACTTTACTCAATTATTTAATATAATTGCAATAGTAGTTTGGTAATGGTATCGTTGAACTTTACTCCCTCTCTTCTAGTAAAAATAAAAGTTTTTGAATGTGATTTTTATGATTATGTAACATTGACGTGAAACAATAGAGTTAAAGATCCTAAATTGAAACTATGACGCCCTTGCGAAACAAAGCTCTCCAAGATCATTGATCATGGTATCCTTAAGCATTTTTAAGGGGAAAACATGAAAATCGAATCGTTAGAAGAGTGTATGGAAATTATAGGTGTTAGGTTATTTTACAACATTTTTCTCACATCAATAATGATTTTTCCATATAATTAAAAAAAATATGATCAATAAAAATATATAAGATTGTAAAATATGTGACCAAAAACCCGAGTTTAAAAACACAAATATTACAAATTAAGTCATGTCAAAATAGATTAAAATAAATGCACTTAAACTTTTTTCTTTAATTTTAAAATCATAAAATTTTCAATATAATGGAGTGATTCATTAGATTTTCAAAAAAAATGATGTATTACTTATCTTCCTTAATCAATTTAGTAGTTGATTTGTAGGTTGAAGGAATGGACAAGTGATGAATATCTAGATGGTAGATGTTTTTATATATTTGAAATTATAAATTTAAAATAATAATATGTATGTCTCTATATGAAAATAAACAATTTAAAGACTTCGTGGACGGCAGGATACGAACCTGCACGGGCATAGCCCACATGATTTCTAGTAATGCCCGATAACCACTCTGGCACGTCCACATCTTTGTTTATGTTTTGTTGTTAGCTGTATCACATAATTTATTTTGTTATAATATTATTATATTACTATTTAACCAAATAAAGGATAATAAATTTAAAAGCATGGCATTAAGTGTCATACATTTAATTTTAAACTAGCCTTTGTTCGAGAAATCACTAGGTAATGTAAGAAAATGAAAAACTTAGATATTTTAAAAATAATTGATTTCAAATAGAAAATTATGAACAAGTTATATGGATTGTTTATACATGATATTATGTATCCTTAAGTACCAATGTTCAATTATGAAAGACAAAATCATTACCACTAGTTCCTCATGTGAACAAAAATATGTTATTCTAGAAGGAAAGAGTATGAGAAAGACTGTTGGCATTCTCGTTGTTTGTTCAGGCTCTTCTGGTTGTTGTTTTACAAAAATCCTTGTAAATGATGGTGATGGTTTATTCGTGCTGCATATATATTTCCCTGAAACAACTTCAAATGCCAAATTCAATATTGACATGTGATTGTAATTTTTTAGAAGTATATATCACAGTTTCTCAGTATGTGTGCAAAAATTATTGTGGAATTGCGAGAGTTACCTGTGATAAACTAATACCTATCAAAAATTATTCTCTAGTCATCAAATATATACATTATGAAAGAAACTATATATCTTAATTTTAGGCTACTTGACTACTCTAAAGAGTATAATAAGTAAAATGTGCGGGAATTTTGAACTAAAAGCAAAAGAAATGCATAGATAAGTTAAGTCAAGAAGATCAAGTGTGAAATATAGCTTTATTTATTGATTGGATAAGCGTATTAATTTAAATGATATGGTATTTATTGAAAAAATCAACTTAATAGCAATAAAGTAGGGGCCCTCTTAAATATTGTCTTGTTAAGTGTTTTACTGGTATGATGCACGAGTGTTCCCTATACTATGTTGCACATGTTTCCCTGACAATTGGTTTGGTGTCATTTTTTTCTCAGCATTTTTCATTCACTTTATTCCTTTGTGAACATCATTCCAAATTCGTGGGTCCATAATATTCACTCTATTTTGTTTGTGGGGATTTTTTCACTTAACATGGTCATAAAGCCCAATATTCCCTTACTAATGTGTTTTGATTGTGTCTGCATGATTTGTGAACAAGAGAAACTCTAGTAGATTTGGAAACTATTCATTTAACGCATGTTCAGAAGAGTGTATCTCGCTTGGCTAACTATCGGCCGAGAAGCATTGTGTTAACCTTTAACTCCCAAGTTTATCGATTTTTGCACACGTATTAATTGTATTTAACTTTACTCAATTATTTAATATAATTGCAATAGTAGTTTTGTAATGGTATCGTTGAACTTTACTCCCTCTCTTCTAGTAAAAATAAAAGT
Organism: Vicia faba; assembly: GCA_948472305.1. Classification (NCBI taxonomy): domain Eukaryota; kingdom Viridiplantae; phylum Streptophyta; class Magnoliopsida; order Fabales; family Fabaceae; genus Vicia; species Vicia faba. The sequence goes on from OX451741.1 coordinate 305,197,137, forward strand.
TTTTGAATGTGATTTTTATGATTATGTAACATTGACGTGAAACAATAGAGTTAAAGATCCTAAATTGAAACTATGACGCCCTTGCGAAACAAAGCTCTCCAAGATCATTGATCATGGTATCCTTAAGCATTTTTAAGGGGAAAACATGAAAATCGAATCGTTAGAAGAGTGTATGGAAATTATAGGTGTTAGGTTATTTTACAACATTCTTCTCACATCAATAATGATTTTTCCATATAATTAAAAAAAATATGATCAATAAAAATATATAAGATTGTAAAATATGTGACCAAAAACCCGAGTTTAAAAACACAAATATTACAAATTAAGTCATGTCAAAATAGATTAAAATAAATGCACTTAAACTTTTTTCTTTAATTTTAAAATCATAAAATTTTCAATATAATTGAGTGATTCATTAGATTTTCAAAAAAAATGATGTATTACTTATCTTCCTTAATCAATTTAGTAGTTGATTTGTAGGTAGAAGGAATGGACGAGTGATGAATATCTACATGGTAGATGTTTTTATAGATTTGAAATTATAAATTTAAAATAATAATATGTATGTCTCTATATGAAAATAAACAATTTAAAGACTTCGTGGACGGCAAGATACGAACCTGCACGGGCATAGCCCACATGATTTCTAGTAATGCCCGATAACCACTATGGCACGTCCACATCTTTGTTTATGTTTTGTCGTTAGCTGTATCACATAATTTATTTTGTTATAATATTATTATATTACTATTTAACCAAATAAAGGATAATAAATTTAAAAGCATGGCATTAAGTGTCATACATTTAATTTTAAACTAGCCTTTGTTCGAGAAATCACTAGGTAATGTAAGAAAATGAAAAACTTAGATATTTTAAAAATAATTGATTTCAAATAGAAAATTATGAACAAGTTATATGGATTGTTTATACATGATATTATGTATCCTTAAGTACCAATGTTCAATAATGAAAGACAAAATCATTACCACTAGTTCCTCATGTGAACAAAAATATGTTATTCTAGAAGGAAAGAGTATGAGAAAGACTGTTGGCATTCTCGTTGTTTGTTCAGGCTCTTCTGGTTGTTGTTTTACAAAAATCCTTGTAAATGATGGTGATGGTTTATCCGTGCTGCATATATATTTCCCTGAAACAACTTCAAACGCCAAATTCAATATTGACATGTGATTGTAATTTTTTAGAAGTATATATCACAGTTTCTCAGTATGTGTGCAAAAATTATTGTGGAATTGCGAGAGTTACCTGTGATAAACTAATACCTATCAAAAATTATTCTCTAGTCATCAAATATATACATTATGAAAGAAACTATATATCTTAATTTTAGGCTACTTGACTACTCTAAAGAGTATAATAAGTAAAATGTGCGGGAATTTTGAACTAAAAGCAAAAGAAATGCATAGATAAGTTAAGTCAAGAAGATCAAGTGTGAAATATAGCTTTATTTATTGATTGGATAAGCGTATTAATTTAAATGATATGGTATTTATTGAAAAAATCAACTTAATAGCAATAAAGTAGGGGCCCTCTTAAATATTGTCTTGTTAAGTGTTTTACTGGTATGATGCACGAGTGTTCCCTATACTATGTTGCACATGTTTCCCTGACAATTGGTTTGGTGTCATTTTTTTCTCAGCATTTTTCATTCACTTTATTCCTTTGTGAACATCATTCCAAAGTCGTGGGTCCATAATATTCACTCTATTTTGTTTGTGGGGATTTTTTCACTTAACATGGTCATAAAGCCCAATATTCTCGTACTAATGTGTTTTGATTGTGTCTGCATGATTTGTGAACAAGAGAAACTCTAGTAGATTTGGAAACTATTCATTTAACGCATGTTCAGAAGAGTGTATCTCGCTTGGCTAACTATCGGCCGAGAAGCATTGTGTTAACCTTTAACTCCCAAGTTTATCGATTTTTGCACACGTATTAATTGTATTTAACTTTACTCAATTATTTAATATAATTGCAATAGTAGTTTGGTAATGGTATCGTTGAACTTTACTCCCTCTCTTCTAGTAAAAATAAAAGTTTTTGAATGTGATTTTTATGATTATGTAACATTGACGTGAAACAATAGAGTTAAAGATCCTAAATTGAAACTATGACGCCCTTGCGAAACAAAGCTCTCCAAGATCATTGATCATGGTATCCTTAAGCATTTTTAAGGGGAAAACATGAAAATCGAATCGTTAGAAGAGTGTATGGAAATTATAGGTGTTAGGTTATTTTACAACATTTTTCTCACATCAATAATGATTTTTCCATATAATTAAAAAAAATATGATCAATAAAAATATATAAGATTGTAAAATATGTGACCAAAAACCCGAGTTTAAAAACACAAATATTACAAATTAAGTCATGTCAAAATAGATTAAAATAAATGCACTTAAAATTTTTTTCTTTAATTTTAAAATCATAAAATTTTCAATATAATTGAGTGATTCATTAGATTTTCAAAAAAAATGATGTATTACTTATCTTCCTTAATCAATTTAGTAGTTGATTTGTAGGTAGAAGGAATGGACGAGTGATGAATATCTAGATGGTAGATGTTTTTATAGATTTGAAATTATAAATTTAAAATAATAATATGTATGTCTCTATATGAAAATAAACAATTTAAAGACTTCGTGGACGGCAAGATACGAACCTGCACGGGCATAGCCCACATGATTTCTAGTAATGCCCGATAACCACTCTGGCACGTCCACATCTTTGTTTATGTTTTGTCGTTAGCTGTATCACATAATTTATTTTGTTATAATATTATTATATTACTATTTAACCAAATAAAGGATAATAAATTTAAAAGCATGGCATTAAGTGTCATACATTTAATTTTAAACTAGCCTTTGTTCGAGAAATCACTAGGTAATGTAAGAAAATGAAAAACTTAGATATTTTAAAAATAATTGATTTCAAATAGAAAATTATGAACAAGTTATATGGATTGTTTATACATGATATTATGTATCCTTAAGTACCAATGTTCAATAATGAAAGACAAAATCATTACCACTAGTTCCTCATGTGAACAAAAATATGTTATTCTAGAAGTAAAGAGTATGAGAAAGACTGTTGGCATTCTCGTTGTTTGTTCAGGCTCTTCTAGTTGTTGTTTTACAAAAATCCTTGTAAATGATGGTGATGGTTTATCCGTGCTGCATATATATTTCCCTGAAACAACTTCAAACGCCAAATTCAATATTGAAATGTGATTGTAATTTTTTAGAAGTATATATCACAGTTTCTCAGTATGTGTGCAAAAATTATTGTGGAATTGCGAAAGTTACCTGTGATCAACTAATACCTATCAAAAATTATTCTCTAGTCATCAAATATATACATTATGAAAGAAACTATATATCTTAATTTTAGGCTACTTGACTACTCTAAAGAGTATAATAAGTAAAATGTGCGGGAATTTTGAACTAAAAGCAAAAGAAATGCATAGATAAATTAAGTGAAGAAGATCAAGTGTGAAATATAGCTTTATTTATTGATTGGATAAGCGTATTAATTTAAAGGATATGGTATTTATTGAAAAAATCAACTTAATAGCAATAAAGTAGGGGCCCTCTTAAATGTTGTCTTATTAAGTGTTTTACTGGTATGATGCACGAGTGTTCCCTATACTATGTTGCACATGTTTCCCTGACAATTGGTTTAGTGTCATTTTTTTCTCAGCATTTTTCATTCACTTTATTCCTTTGTGAACATCTTTCCAATGTCGTGGGTCCATAATATTCACTCTATTTTGTTTGTGGGGATTTTTTCACTTAACATGGTCATAAAGCCCAATATTCTCGTACTAATGTGTTTTGATTGTGTCTGCATGATTTGTGAACAAGAGAAACTCTAGTAGATTTGGAAACTATTCATTTAACGCATGTTCAGAAGAGTGTATCTCGCTTGGCTAACTATCGGCCGAGAAGCATTGTGTTAACCTTTAACTCCCAAGTTTATCGATTTTTGCACACGTATTAATTGTATTTAACTTTACTCAATTATTTAATATAATTGCAATAGTAGTTTGGTAATGGTATCGTTGAACTTTACTCCCTCTCTTCTAGTAAAAATAAAAGTTTTTGAATGTGATTTTTATGATTATGTAACATTGACGTGAAACAATAGAGTTAAAGATCCTAAATTGAAACTATGACGCCCTTGCGAAACAAAGCTCTCCAAGATCATTGATCATGGTATCCTTAAGCATTTTTAAGGGGAAAACATGAAAATCGAATTGTTTGAAGAGTGTATGGAAATTATAGGTGTTCGATTATTTTACAACATTTTTCTCACATCAATAATGATTTTTCCATATAATTAAAAAAAATATGATCAATAAAAATATATAAGATTGTAAAATAGGGGACCAAAAACCTAAGTTTAAAAACACAAATATTACAAATTAAGTTATGTCAAAATAGATTAAAATAAATGCACTTAAGCTTTTTTCTTTAATTTTAAAATCATAAAATTTTCAATATAATGGAGTGATTCATTAGATTTCCAAAAAAAATGATGTATTACTTATCTTCCTTAATCAATTTAGTAGTTGATTTGTAGGTAGAAGGAATGGACGAGTGATGAATATCTAGATGGTAGATGTTTTTATAGATTTGAAATTATAACTTTAAAATAATAATATGTATGTCTCTATATGAAAATAAACAATTTAAAGACTTCGTGGACGGCAGGATACGAACCTGCACGGGCATAGCCCACATGATTTCTAGTAATTCCCGATAACCACTCTGGCACGTCCACATCTTTGTTTATGTTTTGTCGTTAGCTGTATCATATAATTTATTTTGTTATAGAATTATTATATTACTATTTAACCAAATAAAGGATAATAAATTTAAAAGCATGGCATTAAGTGTCATACATTTAATTTTAAACTAGCCTTTGTTCGAGAAATCACTAGGTAATGTAAGAAAATGAAAAACTTAGATATTTAAAAAAAAATTGATTTCAAATAGAAAATTATGAACAAGTTATATGGATTGTTGATACATGATATTATGTATCCTTAAGTACCAATGTTCAATAATGAAAGACAAAATCATTACCACTAGTTCCTCATGTGAACAAAAATATGTTATTCTAGAAGGAAAGAGTATGAGAAAGACTGTTGGCATTCTCGTTGTTTGTTCAGGCTCTTCTGGTTGTTGTTTTACAAAAATCCTTGTAAATGATGGTGATGGTTTATCCGTGCTGCATATATATTTCCCTGAAACAACTTCAAACGCCAAATTCAATATTGACATGTGATTGTAATTTTTTAGAAGTATATATCACAGTTTCTCAGTATGGGCGCAAAAATTATTGTGGAATTGCGAAAGTTACCTGTGATCAACTAATACCTATCAAAAATTATTCTCTAGTCATCAAATATATACATTATGAAAGAAACTATATATCTTAATTTTAGGCTACTTGACTACTCTAAAGAGTATAATAAGTAAAATGTGCGGGAATTTTGAACTAAAAGCAAAAGAAATGCATAGATAAATTAAGTGAAGAAGATCAAGTGTGAAATATAGCTTTATTTATTGATTGGATAAACGTATTAATTTAAAGGATATGGTATTTATTGAAAAAATCAACTTAATAGCAATAAAGTAGGGGCCCTCTTAAATGTTGTCTTATTAAGTGTTTTACTGGTATGATGCACGAGTGTTCCCTATACTATGTTGCACATGTTTCCCTGACAATTGGTTTAGTGTCATTTTTTTCTCAGCATTTTTCATTCACTTTATTCCTTTGTGAACATCTTTCCAATGTCGTGGGTCCATAATATTCACTCTATTTTGTTTGTGGGGATTTTTTCACTTAACATGGTCATAAAGCCCAATATTCTCGTACTAATGTGTTTTGATTGTGTCTGCATGATTTGTGAACAAGAGAAACTCTGGTAGATTTGGATACTATTCATTTAACGCATTTTCAGAAGTGTGTATCTCGCTTGGCTAACTATCGGGCGAGAAGCATTGTGTTAACCTTAAACTCCCAATTTTATCGATTTTTGCACACGTATTAATTGTATTTAACTTTACTCAATTATTTAATTTAATTGCAATAGTAGTTTGGTAATGGTATCGTTGAACTTTACTCCCTCTCTTCTAGTAAAAATAAAAGTTTTTGCATGTGATTTTTATGATTATGTAACATTGACGTGAAACAATAGAGTTAAAGATCCTAAATTGAAACTATGACGCCCTTGCGAAACAAAGCTCTCCAAGATCATTGATCATGGTATCCTTAAGCATTTTTAAGGGGAAAACATGAAAATCTAATCGTTAGAAGAGTGTATGGAAATTATAGGTGTTAGGTTATTTTACAACATTTTTCTCACATCAATAATGATTTTGCCATATAATTAAAAAAAATATGATCAATAAAAATATATAAGATTGTAAAATAGGGGACCAAAAACCTGAGTTTAAAAACACAAATATTACAAATTAAGTTATGTCAAAATAGATTAAAATAAATGCACTTAAACTTTTTTCTTTAATTTTAAAATCATAAAATTTTCAATATAATGGAGTGATTCATTAGATTTCCAAAAAAAATGATGTATTACTTATCTTCCTTAATCAATTTAGTAGTTGACTTGTAGGTAGAAGGAATGGACGAGTGATGAATATCTAGATGGTAGATATTTTTATAGATTTGAAATTATAACTTTAAAATAATAATATGTATGTCCCTATATGAAAATAAACAATTTAAAGACTTTGTGGACGGAAGGATACGAACCTGCACGGGCATAGCCCACATGATTTCTAGTAATGCCCGATAACCATTCTGGCACGTCCACATCTTTGTTTATGTTTTGTCGTTAGCTGTATCACATGATTTATTTTGTTATAATATTATTATATTACTATTTAACCAAATAAAGGATAATAAATTTAAAAGCATGGCATTAAGTGTCATACATTTAATTTTAAACTAGCCTTTGTTCGAGAAATCACTAGGTAATGTAAGAAAGTGAAAAACTTAGATATTTTAATAATAATTGATTTCAAATAGAAAATTATGAACAAGTTATATGGATTGTTGATACATGATATTATGTATCCTTAAGTACCAATGTTCAATAATGAAAGACAAAATCATTACCACTAGTTCCTCATGTGAACAAAAATATGTTATTCTAGAAGGAAAGAGTATGAGAAAGACTGTTGGCATTCTTGTTGTTTGTTCAGGCTCTTCCGGTTGTTGTTTTACAAAAATCCTTATAAATGATGGTGATGGTTTATCCGTGCTGCATATATATTTCCCTGAAACAACTTCAAACGCCAAATTCAATATTGACATGTGATTGTAATTTTTTAGAAGTATATATCACAGTTTCTCAGTATGGGTGCAAAAATTATTGTTGAATTGCGAAAGTTACCTGTGATCAACTAATACCTATCAAAAATTATTCTCTAGTCATCAAATATATACATTATGAAAGAAACTATATATCTTAATTTTAGGCTTCTTGACTACTCTAAAGAGTATAATAAGTAAAATGTGCGGGAATTTTGAACTAAAAGCAAAAGAAATGCATAGATAAATTAAGTGAAGAAGATCAAGTGTGAAATATAGCTTTATTTATTGATTGGATAAGCGTATTAATTTAAAGGATATGGTATTTATTGAAAAAATCAACTTAATAGCAATAAAGTAGGGGCCCTCTTAAATGTTGTCTTATTAAGTGTTTTACTGGTATGATGCACGAGTGTTCCCTATACTATGTTGCACATGTTTCCCTGACAATTGGTTTGGTGTAATTTTTTTCTCAGCATTTTTCATTCACTTTATTCCTTTGTGAACATCTTTCCAATGTCGTGGGTCCTTAATATTCACTCTATTTTGTTTGTGGGGATTTTTTTACTTAACATGGTCATAAAGCCCAATATTCCCTTACTAATGTGTTTTGATTGTGTCTGCATGATTTGTGAACAAGAGAAACTCTAGTAGATTTGGAAACTATTCATTTAACGCATGTTCAGAAGTGTGTATCTCGCTTGGCTAACTATCGGGCGAGAAGCATTGTTTTAACCTTAAACTCCCAATTTTATCGATTTTTGCACACGTATTAATTGTATTTAAGTTTACTCAATTATTTAATTTAATTGCAATAGTAGTTTGGTAATGGTATCGTTGAACTTTACTCCCTCTCTTCTAGTAAAAATAAAAGTTTTTGCATGTGATTTTTATGATTATGTAACATTGACGTGAAACAATAGAGTTAAAGATCCTAAATTGAAACTATGACGCCCTTGCGAAACAAAGCTCTCCAAGATCATTGATCATGGTATCCTTAAGCATTTTTAAGGGGAAAACATGAAAATCGAATCGTTAGAAGAGTGTATGGAAATTATAGGTGTTAGGTTATTTTACAACATTTTTCTCACATCAATAATGATTTTGCCATATAATTAAAAAAAAATGATCAATAAAAATATATAAGATTGTAAAATAGGGGACCAAAAACCTGAGTTTAAAAACACAAATATTACAAATTAAGTTATGTCAAAATAGATTAAAATAAATGCACTTAAACCTTTTTCTTTAATTTTAAAATCATAAAATTTTCAATATAATGGAGTGATTCATTAGATTTCCAAAAAAAAAATGATGTATTACTTATCTTCCTTAATCAATTTAGTAGTTGATTTGTAGGTAGAAGGAATGGACGAGTGATGAATATCTAGATGGTAGATGTTTTTATAGATTTGAAATTATAACTTTAAAATAATAATATATATGTCTCTATATGAAAATAAACAATTTAAAGACTTCGTGGACGGCAGGATACGAACCTACACGGGCATAGCCCACATGATTTCTAGTAATGCCCGATAACCACTCTGGCACGTCCACATCTTTGTTTATGTTTTGTCGTTAGCTGTATCACATGATTTATTTTGTTATAATATTATTATATTACTATTTAACCAAATAAAGGATAATAAATTTAAAAGCCTGGCATTAAGTGTTATACATTTAATTTTAAACTAGCCTTTGTTCGAGAAATCACTAGGTAATGTAAGAAAATGAAAAACTTAGATATTTTAAAAATAATTGATTTCAAATAGAAAATTATGAACAAGTTATATGGATTGTTGATACATGATATTATGTATCCTTAAGTACCAATGTTCAATAATGAAAGACAAAATCATTACCACTAGTTCCTCATGTGAACAAAAATATGTTATTCTAGAAGGAAAGAGTGTGAGAAATACTGTTGGCATTCTCGTTGTTTGTTCAGGCTCTTCCGGTTGTTGTTTTACAAAAATCCTTGTAAATGATGGTGATGGTTTATCCGTGCTGCATATATATTTCCCTGAAACAACTTCAAACGCCAAATTCAATATTGACATGTGATTGTAATTTTTTAGAAGTATATATCACAGTTTCTCAGTATGGGTGCAAAAATTATTGTGGAATTGTGAAAGTTACCTGCGATCAACTAATACCTATAAAAAATTATTCTCTAGTCATCAAATATATACATTATAAAAGAAACTATATATCTTAATTTTAGGCTTCTTGACTACTCTAAAGAGTATAATAAGTAAAATGTGAGGGAATTTTGAACTAAAAGCAAAAGAAATGCATAGATAAGTTAAGTCAAGAAGATCAAGTGTGAAATATAGATTTATTTATTGATTGGATAAGCGTATTAATTTAAAGGATATGGTATTTATTGAAAAAATCAACTTAATAGCAATAAAGTAGGGGCCCTCTTAAATGTTGTCTTATTAAGTGTTTTACTGGTATGATGCATGAGTGTTCCCTATACTATGTTGCACATGTTTCCCTGACAATTGGTTTGGTGTAATTTTGTTCTCAGCATTTTTCATTCACTTTATTCCTTTGTGAACATCTTTCCAATGTCGTGGCTCCTTAATATTCACTCTATTTTGTTTGTGGGGATTTTTTCACTTAACATGGTCATAAAGCCCAATATTCCCTTACTAATGAGTTTTGATTGTGTCTGCATGATTTGTGAACAAGACAAACTCTAGTAGATTTGGAAACTATTCATTTAACGCATGTTCAGAAGTGTGTATCTCGCTTGGCTAACTATCGGGCGATAAGCATTGTTTTAACCTTAAACTCCCAATTTTATCGATTTTTGCACACGTATTAATTGTATTTAACTTTACTCAATTATTTAATATAATTGCAATAGTAGTTTGGTAATGGTATCGTTGAACTTTACTCCCTCTCTTCTAGTAAAAATAAAAGTTTTTGCATGTGATTTTTATGATTATGTAACATTGACGTGAAATAATAGAGTTCAAGATCCTAAATTGAAACTATGACGCCCTTGCGAAACAAAGCTCTCCAAGATCATTGATCATGGTATCCTTAAGCATTTTTAAGGGGAAAACATGAAAATCGAATCGTTAGAAGAGTGTATGGAAATTATAGGTGTTAGGTTATTTTACAACATTTTTCTCACATCAATAATGATTTTGCCATATAATTAAAAAAAATATGATCAATAAAAATATATAAGATTGTGAAATAGGGGACCAAAAACCTGAGTTTAAAAACACAAATATTACAAATTAAGTTATGTCAAAATAGATTAAAATAAATGCACTTAAACTTTTTTCTTTAATTTTAAAATCATAAAATTTTCAATATAATGGAGTGATTCATTAGATTTCCAAAAAATATGATGTATTACTTATCTTCCTTAATCAATTTAGTAGTTGACTTGTAGGTAGAAGGAATGGACGAGTGATGAATATCTAGATGGTAGATGTTTTTATAGATTTGAAATTATAACTTTAAAATAATAATATGTATGTCTCTATATGAAAATAAACAATTTAAAGACTTTGTGGACGGAAAGATATGAACCTGCATGGGCATAGCCCACATGATTTCTAGTAATGCCCGATAACCACTCTGGCACGTCCACATCTTTGTTTATGTTTTGTCGTTAGTTGTATCACATGATTTATTTTGTTATAATATTATTATATTACTATTTAACCAAATAAAGGATAATAAATTTAAAAGCATGGCATTAAGTGTCATACATTTAATTTTAAACTAGCCTTTGTTCGAGAAATCACTAGGTAATGTAAGAAAATGAAAAACTTAGATATTTTAAAAATAATTTATTTCAAATAGAAAATTATGAACAAGTTATATGGATTGTTGATACATGATATTATGTATCCTTAAGTACCAATGTTCAATAATGAAAGACAAAATCATTACCACTAGTTCCTAATGTGAACAAAAATATGTTATTCTAGAAGGAAAGAGTATAAGAAAGACTGTTGGCATTCTCGTTGTTTGTTCAGGCTCTTCTGGTTGTTGTTTTACAAAAATCCTTGTAAATGATGGTGATGGTTTATCCGTGCTGCATATATATTTCCTTAAAACAACTTCAAACGCCAAATTCAATATTGACATGTGATTGTAATTTTTTAGAAGTATATATCACAGTTTCTCAGTATGGGTGCAAAAATTATTGTGGAATTGCGAAAGTTACCTGCGATCAACTAATACCTATCAAAAATTATTCTCTAGTCATCAAATATATACATTATGAAATAAACTATATATCTTAATTTTAGGCTTCTTGACTACTCTAAAGAGTATAATAAGTAAAATGTACAGGAATTTTGAACTAAAAGCAAAAGAAATGCATAGATAAGTTAAGTCAAGAAGATCAAGTGTGAAATATAGCTTTATTTATTGATTGGATAAGCGTATTAATTTAAAGGATATGGTATTTATTGAAAAAATCAACTTAATAGCAATAAAGTAAGGGCCCTCTTAAATGTTGTCTTATTAAGTGTTTTACTAGTATGATGCACGAGTGTTCCCTATACTATGTAGCACATGTTTCCCTGACAATTGGTTTGGTGTCATTTTTCTCTAAGCATTTTTCATTCACCTTATTCCTTTGTGAACATCTTTCCAAAGTCGTGGGTCCATAATATTCACTCTATTTTGTTTGTGGTGATTTTTTCACTTAACATGGTCATAAAGCCCAATATTCTCGTACTAATGTGTTTTGATTGTGTCTGCATGATTTGTGAACAAGACAAACTCTAGTAGATTTGGAAACTATTCATTTAACTCATGTTCAGAAGTGTGTATCTCGCTTGGATAACTATCGGGCGAGAAGCACTGTGTTAACCTTTAACTCCCAAGTTTATCGATTTTTGCACACGTATTAATTGTATTTAACTTTACTCAATTATTTAATATAATTGCAATAGTAGTTTGGTAATGGTATCGTTGAACTTTACTCCCTCTCTTCTAGTAAAAATAAAAGTTTTTGCATGTGATTTTTATGATTATGTAACATTGACGTGAAATAATAGAGTTCAAGATCCTAAATTGAAACTATGACGCCCTTGCGAAACAAAGCTCTCCAAGATCATTGATCATGGTATCCTTAAGCATTTTTAAGGGGAAAACATGAAAATCGAATCGTTAGAAGAGTGTATGGAAATTATATGTGTTAGGTCATTTTTCAACATTTTCTTCACATCAATAATGATTTTGCCATATAATTAAAAAAAATGATCAATAAAAATATATAAGATTGTAAAATAGGGGACCAAAAACCTGAGTTTAAAAACACAAATATTACAAATTAAGTTATGTCAAAATAGATTAAAATAAATGCACTTAAACCTTTTTCTTTAATTTTAAAATCATAAAAATTTCAATATAATGGAGTGATTCATTAGATTTCCAAAAAAAATGATGTATTACTTATCTTCCTTAATCAATTTAGTAGTTGACTTGTAGGTAGAAGGAATGGACGAGTGATGAATATCTAGATGGTAGATGTTTTTATAGATTTGAAATTATAACTTTAAAATAATAATATGTATGTCTCTATATGAAAATAAACAATTTAAAGACTTCGTGGACGGCAGGATACGAACCTACACGGGCATAGCCCACATGATTTCTAGTAATGCCCGATAACCACTAAGGCACGTCCACATCTTTGTTTATGTTTTGTCGTTAGTTGTATCACATGATTTATTTTGTTATAATATTATTATATTACTATTTAACCAAATAAAGGATAATAAATTTAAAAGCATGGCATTAAGTGTCATACATTTAATTTTAAACTAGCCTTTGTTCGAGAAATCACTAGGTAATGTAAGAAAATGAAAAACTTAGATATTTTAAAAATAATTGATTTCAAATAGAAAATTATGAACAAGTTATATGGATTGTTGATACATGATATTATGTATCCTTAAGTACCAATGTTCAATAATGAAAGACAAAATCATTACCACTAGTTCCTCATGTGAAAAAAAATATGTTATTCTAGAAGGAAAGAGTATGAGAAAGACTGTTGGCATTCTCGTTGTTTGTTCAGGCTCTTCTGGTTGTTGTTTTACAAAAATCCTTGTAAATGATGGTGATGGTTTATCCGTGCTGCATATATATTTCCCTAAAACAACTTCAAACGCCAAATTCAATATTGACATGTGATTGTAATTTTTTAGAAGTATATATCATAGTTTCTCAGTATGGGTGCAAAAATTATTGTGGAATTGCGAAAGTTACCTGTGATCAACTAATACCTATAAAAAATTATTCTCTAGTCATCAAATATATACATTATGAAAGAAACTATATATCTTAATTTTAGGCTTCTTGACTACTCTAAAGAGTATAATAAGTAAAATGTACAGGAATTTTGAACTAAAAGCAAAAGAAATGCATAGATAAGTTAAGTCAAGAAGATCAAGTGTGAAATATAGCTTTATTTATTGATTGGATAAGCGTATTAATTTAAAGGATATGGTATTTATTGAAAAAATCAACTTAATAGCATTAAAGTAAGGGCCCTCTTAAATGTTGTCTTATTAAGTGTTTTACTAGTATGATGCACGAGTGTTCCTTATACTATGTAGCACATGTTTCCCTGACAATTGGTTTGGTGTCATTTTTCTCTAAGCATTTTTCATTCACTTTATTCCTTTGTGAACATCTTTCCAAAGTCGTGGGTCCATAATATTCACTCTATTTTGTTTGTGGTGATTTTTTCACTTAACATGGTCATAAAGCCCAATATTCTCGTACTAATGTGTTTTGATTGTGTCTGCATGATTTGTGAACAAGACAAACTCTAGTAGATTTGGAAACTATTCATTTAACTCATGTTCAGAAGTGTGTATCTCGCTTGGCTAACTATCGGGCGAGAAGCACTGTGTTAACCTTTAACTCCCAAGTTTATCGATTTTTGCACACGTATTAATTGTATTTAACTTTACTCAATTATTTAATATAATTGCAATAGTTGTTTGGTAATGGTATCGTTGAACTTTACTCCCTCTCTTCTAGTAAAAATAAAAGTTTTTGCATGTGATTTTTATGATTATGTAACATTGACGTGAAATAATAGAGTTCAAGATCCTAAATTGAAACTATGACGCCCTTGCGAAACAAAGCTCTCCAAGATCATTGATCATGGTATCCTTAAGCATTTTTAAGGGGAAAACATGAAAATCGAATCGTTAGAAGAGTGTATGGAAATTATATGTGTTAGGTCATTTTTCAACATTTTCTTCACATCAATAATGATTTTGCCATATAATTAAAAAAAATGATCAATAAAAATATATAAGATTGTAAAATAGGGGACCAAAAACCTGAGTTTAAAAACACAAATATTACAAATTAAGTTATGTCAAAATAGATTAAAATAAATGCACTTAAACCTTTTTCTTTAATTTTAAAATCATAAAAATTTCAATATAATGGAGTGATTCATTAGATTTCCAAAAAAAATGATGTATTACTTATCTTCCTTAATCAATTTAGTAGTTGACTTGTAGGTAGAAGGAATGGACGAGTGATGAATATCTAGATGGTAGATGTTTTTATAGATTTGAAATTATAACTTTAAAATAATAATATGTATGTCTCTATATGAAAATAAACAATTTAAAGACTTCGTGGACGGCAGGATACGAACCTACACGGGCATAGCCCACATGATTTCTAGTAATGCCCGATAACCACTAAGGCACGTCCACATCTTTGTTTATGTTTTGTCGTTAGTTGTATCACATGATTTATTTTGTTATAATATTATTATATTACTATTTAACCAAATAAAGGATAATAAATTTAAAAGCATGGCATTAAGTGTCATACATTTAATTTTAAACTAGCCTTTGTTCGAGAAATCACTAGGTAATGTAAGAAAATGAAAAACTTAGATATTTTAAAAATAATTGATTTCAAATAGAAAATTATGAACAAGTTATATGGATTGTTGATACATGATATTATGTATCCTTAAGTACCAATGTTCAATAATGAAAGACAAAATCATTACCACTAGTTCCTCATGTGAAAAAAAATATGTTATTCTAGAAGGAAAGAGTATGAGAAAGACTGTTGGCATTCTCGTTGTTTGTTCAGGCTCTTCTGGTTGTTGTTTTACAAAAATCCTTGTAAATGATGGTGATGGTTTATCCGTGCTGCATATATATTTCCCTAAAACAACTTCAAACGCCAAATTCAATATTGACATGTGATTGTAATTTTTTAGAAGTATATATCATAGTTTCTCAGTATGGGTGCAAAAATTATTGTGGAATTGCGAAAGTTACCTGTGATCAACTAATACCTATAAAAAATTATTCTCTAGTCATCAAATATATACATTATGAAAGAAACTATATATCTTAATTTTAGGCTTCTTGACTACTCTAAAGAGTATAATAAGTAAAATGTACAGGAATTTTGAACTAAAAGCAAAAGAAATGCATAGATAAGTTAAGTCAAGAAGATCAAGTGTGAAATATAGCTTTATTTATTGATTGGATAAGCGTATTAATTTAAAGGATATGGTATTTATTGAAAAAATCAACTTAATAGCAATAAAGTAAGGGCCCTCTTAAATGTTGTCTTATTAAGTGTTTTACTAGTATGATGCACGAGTGTTCCTTATACTATGTAGCACATGTTTCCCTGACAATTGGTTTGGTGTCATTTTTCTCTAAGCATTTTTCATTCACTTTATTCCTTTGTGAACATCTTTCCAAAGTCGTGGGTCCATAATATTCACTCTATTTTGTTTGTGGTGATTTTTTCACTTAACATGGTCATAAAGCCCAATATTCTCGTACTAATGTGTTTTGATTGTGTCTGCATGATTTGTGAACAAGACAAACTCTAGTAGATTTGGAAACTATTCATTTAACTCATGTTCAGAAGTGTGTATCTCGCTTGGCTAACTATCGGGCGAGAAGCACTGTGTTAACCTTTAACTCCCAAGTTTATCGATTTTTGCACACGTATTAATTGTATTTAACTTTACTCAATTATTTAATATAATTGCAATAGTTGTTTGGTAATGGTATCGTTGAACTTTACTCCCTCTCTTCTAGTAAAAATAAAAGTTTTTGCATGTGATTTTTATGATTATGTAACATTGACGTGAAATAATAGAGTTCAAGATCCTAAATTGAAACTATGACGCCCTTGCGAAACAAAGCTCTCCAAGATCATTGATCATGGTATCCTTAAGCATTTTTAAGGGGAAAACATGAAAATCGAATCGTTAGAAGAGTGTATGGAAATTATAGGTGTTAGGTCATTTTTCAACATTTTCTTCACATCAATAATGATTTTGCCATATAATTAAAAAAAATGATCAATAAAAATATATAAGATTGTAAAATAGGGGACCAAAAACCTGAGTTTAAAAACACAAATATTACAAATTAAGTTATGTCAAAATAGATTAAAATAAATGCACTTAAACCTTTTTCTTTAATTTTAAAATCATAAAATTTTCAATATAATGGAGTGATTCATTAGATTTCCAAAAAAAATGATGTATTACTTATCTTCCTTAATCAATTTAGTAGTTGACTTGTAGGTAGAAGGAATGGACGAGTGATGAATATCTAGATGGTAGATGTTTTTATAGATTTGAAATTATAACTTTAAAATAATAATATGTATGTCTCTATATGAAAATAAACAATTTAAAGACTTCGTGGACGGCAGGATACGAACCTACACGGGCATAGCCCACATGATTTCTAGTAATGCCCGATAACCACTAAGGCACGTCCACATCTTTGTTTATGTTTTGTCGTTAGTTGTATCACATGATTTATTTTGTTATAATATTATTATATTACTATTTAACCAAATAAAGGATAATAAATTTAAAAGCATGGCATTAAGTGTCATACATTTAATTTTAAACTAGCCTTTGTTCGAGAAATCACTAGGTAATGTAAGAAAATGAAAAACTTAGATATTTTAAAAATAATTGATTTCAAATAGAAAATTATGAACAAGTTATATGGATTGTTGATACATGATATTATGTATCCTTAAGTACCAATGTTCAATAATGAAAGACAAAATCATTACCACTAGTTCCTCATGTGAAAAAAAATATGTTATTCTAGAAGGAAAGAGTATGAGAAAGACTGTTGGCATTCTCGTTGTTTGTTCAGGCTCTTCTGGTTGTTGTTTTACAAAAATCCTTGTAAATGATGGTGATGGTTTATCCGTGCTGCATATATATTTCCCTAAAACAACTTCAAACGCCAAATTCAATATTGACATGTGATTGTAATTTTTTAGAAGTATATATCATAGTTTCTCAGTATGGGTGCAAAAATTATTGTGGAATTGCGAAAGTTACCTGTGATCAACTAATACCTATAAAAAATTATTCTCTAGTCATCAAATATATACATTATGAAAGAAACTATATATCTTAATTTTAGGCTTCTTGACTACTCTAAAGAGTATAATAAGTAAAATGTACAGGAATTTTGAACTAAAAGCAAAAGAAATGCATAGATAAGTTAAGTCAAGAAGATCAAGTGTGAAATATAGCTTTATTTATTGATTGGATAAGCGTATTAATTTAAAGGATATGGTATTTATTGAAAAAATCAACTTAATAGCAATAAAGTAAGGGCCCTCTTAAATGTTGTCTTATTAAGTGTTTTACTAGTATGATGCACGAGTGTTCCTTATACTATGTAGCACATGTTTCCCTGACAATTGGTTTGGTGTCATTTTTCTCTAAGCATTTTTCATTCACTTTATTCCTTTGTGAACATCTTTCCAAAGTCGTGGGTCCATAATATTCACTCTATTTTGTTTGTGGTGATTTTTTCACTTAACATGGTCATAAAGCCCAATATTCTCGTACTAATGTGTTTTGATTGTGTCTGCATGATTTGTGAACAAGACAAACTCTAGTAGATTTGGAAACTATTCATTTAACTCATGTTCAGAAGTGTGTATCTCGCTTGGCTAACTATCGGGCGAGAAGCACTGTGTTAACCTTTAACTCCCAAGTTTATCGATTTTTGCACACGTATTAATTGTATTTAACTTTACTCAATTATTTAATATAATTGCAATAGTAGTTTGGTAATGGTATCGTTGAACTTTACTCCCTCTCTTCTAGTAAAAATAAAAGTTTTTGCATGTGATTTTTATGATTATGTAACATTGACGTGAAATAATAGAGTTCAAGATCCTAAATTGAAACTATGACGCCCTTGCGAAACAAAGCTCTCCAAGATCATTGATCATGGTATCCTTAAGCATTTTTAAGGGGAAAACATGAAAATCGAATCGTTAGAAGAGTGTATGGAAATTATAGGTGTTAGGTCATTTTGCAACATTTTCTTCACATCAATAAAGATTTTGCCATATAATTAAAAAAAATGATCAATAAAAATATATAAGATTGTAAAATAGGGGACCAAAAACCTGAGTTTAAAAACACAAATATTACAAATTAAGTTATGTCAAAATAGATTAAAATAAATGCACTTAAACCTTTTTCTTTAATTTTAAAATCATAAAATTTTCAATATAATGGAGTGATTCATTAGATTTCCAAAAAAAATGATGTATTACTTATCTTCCTTAATCAATTTAGTAGTTGACTTGTAGGTAGAAGGAATGGACGAGTGATGAATATCTAGATGGTAGATGTTTTTATAGATTTGAAATTATAACTTTAAAATAATAATATGTATGTCTCTATATGAAAATAAACAATTTAAAGACTTCGTGGACGGCAGGATACGAACCTACACGGGCATAGCCCACATGATTTCTAGTAATGCCCGATAACCACTAAGGCACGTCCACATCTTTGTTTATGTTTTGTCGTTAGTTGTATCACATGATTTATTTTGTTATAATATTATTATATTACTATTTAACCAAATAAAGGATAATAAATTTAAAAGCATGGCATTAAGTGTCATACATTTAATTTTAAACTAGCCTTTGTTCGAGAAATCACTAGGTAATGTAAGAAAATGAAAAACTTAGATATTTTAAAAATAATTGATTTCAAATAGAAAATTATGAACAAGTTATATGGATTGTTGATACATGATATTATGTATCCTTAAGTACCAATGTTCAATAATGAAAGACAAAATCATTACCACTAGTTCCTCATGTGAAAAAAAATATGTTATTCTAGAAGGAAAGAGTATGAGAAAGACTGTTGGCATTCTCGTTGTTTGTTCAGGCTCTTCTGGTTGTTGTTTTACAAAAATCCTTGTAAATGATGGTGATGGTTTATCTGTGCTGCATATATATTTCCCTAAAACAACTTCAAACGCCAAATTCAATATTGACATGTGATTGTAATTTTTTAGAAGTATATATCATAGTTTCTCAGTATGGGTGCAAAAATTATTGTGGAATTGCGAAAGTTACCTGTGATCAACTAATACCTATAAAAAATTATTCTCTAGTCATCAAATATATACATTATGAAAGAAACTATATATCTTAATTTTAGGCTTCTTGACTACTCTAAAGAGTATAATAAGTAAAATGTACAGGAATTTTGAACTAAAAGCAAAAGAAATGCATAGATAATTTAAGTCAAGAAGATCAAGTGTGAAATATAGCTTTATTTATTGATTGGATAAGCGTATTAATTTAAAGGATATGGTATTTATTGAAAAAATCACCTTAATAGCAATAAAGTAAGGTCCTTCTTAAATGTTGTCTTATTAAGTGTTTTACTAGTATGATGACACGAGTGTTCCCTATACTATGTTGCACATGTTTCCCTGACAATTGGTTTGGTGTCATTTTTCTCTAAGCATTTTTCATTCACTTTATTCCTTTGTGAACATCTTTCCAAAGTCGTGGGTCCATAATATTCACTCTATTTTGTTTGTGGGGATTTTTTCACTTAACATGGTCATAAAGCCCAATATTCTCGTACTAATGTGTTTTGATTGTGTCTGCATGATTTGTGAACAAGAGAAACTCTAGTAGATTTGGAAACTATTCATTTAACGCATGTTCAGAAGAGTGTATCTCGCTTGGCTAACTATCGGGCGAGAAGCATTGTGTTAACCTTTAACTCCCAAGTTTATCGATTTTTGCACACGTATTAATTTTATTTAACTTTACTCAATTATTTAATATAATTGCATTAGTAGTTTGGTAATGGTATCGTTGAACTTTACTCCCTCTCTTCTAGTAAAAATAAAAGTTTTTGCATGTGATTTTTATGATTATGTAACATTGACGTGAAACAATAGAGTTAAAGATCCTAAACTGCAACTATGACGCCCTTGCGAAACAAAGCTCTCCAAGATCATTGATCATGGTATCCTTAAGCATTTTTAAGGGGAAAACATGAAAATCGAATCGTTAGAAGAGTGTATGGAAATTATAGGTGTTAGGTTATTTTATAACATTTTTCTCACATCAATAACGATTTTGCCATATAATTAAAAAAATATGATCAATAAAAATATATAAGATTGTAAAATAGGGGACCAAAAACCTGAGTTTAAAAACACAAATATTACAAATTAAGTTATGTCAAAATAGATTAAAATAAATGCACTTAAAATTTTCAATATAATGGAGTGATTCATTAGATTTCCAAAAAAAATGATGTATTACTTATCTTCCTTAATCAATTTAGTAGTTGATTTGTAGGTAGAAGGAATAGACGAGTGATGAATATCTAGATGGTAGATGTTTTTATAGATTTGAAATTATAACTTTAAAATAATAATATGTATGTCTCTATATGAAAATAAACAATTTAAAGACTTCGTGGACGGCAGGATACGAACCTGCACGGGCATAGCCCACATGATTTCTAGTAATGCCCGATAACCACTATGGCACGTCCACATCTTTGTTTATGTTTTGTCGTTAGCTGTATCACATAATTTATTTTGTTATAATATTATTATATTACTATTTAACCAAATAAAGGATAATAAATTTAAAAGCATGGCATTAAGTGTCATACATTTAATTTTTAACAAGCCTTTGTTCGAGAAACCACTAGGTAATGTAAGAAAATGAAAAACTTAGATATTTTAAAAATAATTGATTTCAAATAGAAAATTATGTACGAGTTATATGGATTGTTGATACATGTTATTATGTATCCTTAAGTACCAATGTTCAATAATGAAAGACAAAATCATTACCACTAGTTCCTCATGTGAACAAAAATATGTTATTCTAGAAGGAAAGAGTATGAGAAAGACTGTTGGCATCTCGTTGTTTGTTGAGGCTCTTCTGGTTTTTGTTTTACAAAAATCCTTGTAAATGATGGTGATGGTTTATCCATGCTGCATATATATTTCCCTGAAACAACTTCAAACGCCAAATTCAATATTGACATGTGATTGTAATTTTTTAGAAGTATATATCACAGTTTCTCAGTATGGGTGCAAAAATTATTGTGGAATTGCGAAAGTTACCTGTAATCAACTAATACCTATCAAAAATTATTCTCTAGTCATCAAATATATACATTATGAAAGAAACTATATATCTTAATTTTAGGCTTCTTGACTACTCTAAAGAGTATAATAAGTAAAATGTGTGGGAATTTTGAACTAAAAGCAAAAGAAATGCATAGATAAGCTAAGTCAAGAAGATCAAGTGTGAAATATAGCTTTATTTATTGATTGGATAAGCGTATTAATTTAAAGGATATGGTATCTATTGAAAAAATCAACTTAATAGCAATAAAGTAGGGGCCCTCTTAAATGTTGTCTTATTAAGTGTTTTACTGGTATGATGCATGAGTGTTCCATATACAATGTTGCACATGTTTCCCTGACAATTGGTTTGGTGTCATTTTTTCTCAGCATTTTTCATTCACTTTATTCCTTTGTGAACATCTTTCCAAAGTCGTGGGTCCATAATATTCACTCTACTTTGTTTGTGGGGATTTTTTCACTTAACATGGTCATAAAGCCCAATATTCCCGTACTAATGTGTTTTGATTGTGTCTGCATGATTTGTGAACAAGAGAAACTCTAGTAGATTTGGAAACTATTCATTTAATGCATGTTCAGATGTTCAGAAGAGTGTATCTCGCTTGGCTAACTATCGGGCGAGAAGCATTGTGTTAACCTTTAACTACCAAGTTTATCGATTTTTGCACACGTATTAATTGTATTTAACTTTACTCAATTATTTAATATAATTGCAATAGTAGTTTGGTAATGGTATCGTTGAACTTTACTCCCTCTCTTCTAGTAAAAATAAAAGTTTTTGCATGTGATTTTTATGATTATGTAACATTGACGTGAAACAATAGAGTTAAAGATCCTAAACTGCAACTATGACGCCCTTGCGAAACAAAGCTCTCCAAGATCATTGATCATGGTATCCTTAAGCATTTTTAAGGGGAAAACATGAAAATCGAATTGTTAGAAGAGTGTATGGAAATTATAGGTGTTAGGTTATTTTATAACATTTTTCTCACATCAATAACGATTTTTCCATATAATTAAAAAAATATGATCAATAAAAATATATAAGATTGTAAAATAGGGGACCAAAAACCTGAGTTTAAAAACACAAATATTACAAATTAAGTTATGTCAAAATAGATTAAAATAAATTCACTTAAAATTTTCAATATAATGGAGTGATTCATTAGATTTCCAAAAAAAATGATGTATTACTTATCTTCCTTAATCAATTTAGTAGTTGATTTGTAGGTAGAAGGAATAGACGAGTGATGAATATCTAGATGGTAGATGTTTTTATAGATTTGAAATTATAACTTTAAAATAATAATATGTATGTCTCTATATGAAAATAAACAATTTAAAGACTTCGTGGACGGCAGGATACGAACCTGCACGGGCATAGCCCACATGATTTCTAGTAATGCCCGATAACCACTATGGCACGTCCACATCTTTGTTTATGTTTTGTCGTTAGCTGTATCACATAATTTATTTTGTTATAATATTATTATATTACTATTTAACCAAATAAAGGATAATAAATTTAAAAGCATGGCATTAAGTGTCATACATTTAATTTTTAACAAGCCTTTGTTCGAGAAACCACTAGGTAATGTAAGAAAATGAAAAACTTAGATATTTTAAAAATAATTGATTTCAAATAGAAAATTATGTACGAGTTATATGGATTGTTGATACATGTTATTATGTATCCTTAAGTACCAATGTTCAATAATGAAAGACAAAATCATTACCACTAGTTCCTCATGTGAACAAAAATATGTTATTCTAGAAGGAAAGAGTATGAGAAAGACTGTTGGCATCTCGTTGTTTGTTGAGGCTCTTCTGGTTTTTGTTTTACAAAAATCCTTGTAAATGATGGTGATGGTTTATCCATGCTGCATATATATTTCCCTGAAACAACTTCAAACGCCAAATTCAATATTGACATGTGATTGTAATTTTTTAGAAGTATATATCACAGTTTCTCAGTATGGGTGCAAAAATTATTGTGGAATTGCGAAAGTTACCTGTAATCAACTAATACCTATCAAAAATTATTCTCTAGTCATCAAATATATACATTATGAAAGAAACTATATATCTTAATTTTAGGCTTCTTGACTACTCTA
Source organism: Vicia faba (assembly GCA_948472305.1). Taxonomy (NCBI): domain Eukaryota; kingdom Viridiplantae; phylum Streptophyta; class Magnoliopsida; order Fabales; family Fabaceae; genus Vicia; species Vicia faba. The sequence goes on from OX451741.1 coordinate 305,221,096, forward strand.
AAGAGTATAATAAGTAAAATGTGTGGGAATTTTGAACTAAAAGCAAAAGAAATGCATAGATAAGCTAAGTCAAGAAGATCAAGTGTGAAATATAGCTTTATTTATTGATTGGATAAGCGTATTAATTTAAAGGATATGGTATCTATTGAAAAAATCAACTTAATAGCAATAAAGTAGGGGCCCTCTTAAATGTTGTCTTATTAAGTGTTTTACTGGTATGATGCATGAGTGTTCCCTATACTATGTTGCACATGTTTCCCTGACAATTGGTTTGGTGTCATTTTTTCTCAGCATTTTTCATTCACTTTATTCCTTTGTGAACATCTTTCCAAAGTCGTGGGTCCATAATATTCACTCTACTTTGTTTGTGGGGATTTTTTCACTTAACATGGTCATAAAGCCCAATATTCCCGTACTAATGTGTTTTGATTGTGTCTGCATGATTTGTGAACAAGAGAAACTCTAGTAGATTTGGAAACTATTCATTTAATGCATGTTCAGAAGAGTGTATCTCGCTTGGCTAACTATCGGGCGAGAAGCATTGTGTTAACCTTTAACTCCCAAGTTTATCGATTTTAGCACACGTATTAATTGTATTTAACTTTACTCAATTATTTAATATAATTGCAATAGTAGTTTGGTAATGGTATCGTTGAACTTTACTCCCTCTCTTCTAGTAAAAATAAAAGTTTTTGCATGTGATTTTTATGATTATGTAACATTGACGTGAAACAATAGAGTTAAAGATCCTAAACTGCAAATATGACGCCCTTGCGAAACAAAGCTCTCCAAGATCATTGATCATGGTATCCTTAAGCATTTTTAAGGGGAAAACATGAAAATCGAATTGTTAGAAGAGTGTATGGAAATTATAGGTGTTAGGTTATTTTATAACATTTTACTCACATCAATAACGATTTTTCCATATAATTAAAAAAATAATATCAATAAAAATATATAAGTGTAAAATAGGGGACCAAAAACCTGAGTTTAAAAACACAAATATTACAAATTAAGTTATGTCAAAATAGATTAAAATAAATGCACTTAAAATTTTCAATATAATGGAGTGATTCATTAGATTTCCAAAAAAAATGATGTATTACTTATCTTCCTTAATCAATTTAGTAGTTGATTTGTAGGTAGAAGGAATAGACGAGTGATGAATATCTAGATGGTAGATGTTTTTATAGATTTGAAATTATAACTTTAAAATAATAATATGTATGTCTCTATATGAAAATAAACAATTTAAAGACTTCGTGGACGGCAGGATACGAACCTGCACGGGCATAGCCCACATGATTTCTAGTAATGCCCGATAACCACTATGGCACGTCCACATCTTTGTTTATGTTTTGTCGTTAGCTGTATCGCATAATTTATTTTGTTATAATATTATTATATTACTATTTAACCAAATAAAGGATAATAAATTTAAAAGCATGGCATTAAGTGTCATACATTTAATTTTTAACAAGCCTTTGTTCGAGAAACCACTAGGTAATGTAAGAAAATGAAAAACTTAGATATTTTAAAAATAATTGATTTCAAATAGAAAATTATGTACGAGTTATATGGATTGTTGATACATGTTATTATGTATCCTTAAGTACCAATGTTCAATAATGAAAGACAAAATCATTACCACTAGTTCCTCATGTGAACAAAAATATGTTATTCTAGAAGGAAAGAGTATGAGAAAGACTGTTGGCATCTTGTTGTTTGTTCAGGCTCTTCTGGTTGTTGTTTTACAAAAATCTGTAAATGATGGTGATGGTTTATCCGTGCTGCATATATATTTCCCTGAAACAACTTCAAACGCCAAATTCAATATTGACATGTGATTGTAAGTTTTTAGAAGTATATATCACAGTTTCTCAGTATGGGTGCAAAAATTATTGTGGAATTGCGAAAGTTACCTGTGATCAACTAATACCTATCAAAAATTATTCTCTAGTCATCAAATATATACATTATGAAAGAAACTATATATCTTAATTTTAGGCTTCTTGACTACTCTAAAGAGTATAATAAGTAAAATGTGCGGGAATTTTGAACTAAAAGCAAAAGAAATGCATAGATAAGTTAAGTCAAGAAGATCAAGTGTGAAATATAGCTTTATTTATTGATTGGATAAGCGTATTAATTTAAAGGATATGGTATTTATTGAAAAAATCAACTTAATAGCAATAAAGTAGGGGCCCTCTTAAATTTTGTCTTATTAAGTGTTTTACTGGTATGATGCACGAGTTTTCCGTATACTATGTTGCACATGTTTCCCTGACAATTGGTTTGGTGTCATTTTTTTCTCAGCTTTTTTCATTCACTTTATTCCTTTGTGAACATCTTTACAAAGTCGTGGGTCCATAATATTCACTCTATTTTGTTTGTGGGGATTTTTTCACTTAACATGGTCATAAAGCCCAATATTCCCGTACTAATGTGTTTTGATTGTGTCTGCATGATTTGTGAACAAGAGAAACTCTAGCAGATTTGGAAACTATTCATTTGACGCATGTTCAGAAGAGTGTATCTCGCTTGGCTAACTATCGGGTGAGAAGCATTGTGTTAACCTTTAACTCCCAAGTTTATCGATTTTTGCACACGTATTAATTGTATTTAACTTTACTCAATTATTTAATATAATTGCAATTGTAGTTTGGTAATGGTATCGTTGAACTTTACTCCCTCTCTTCTAGTAAAAATAAATGTTTTTGCATGTGATTTTTATGATTATGTAACATGTACGTGAAACAATAGAGTCAAAGATCCTAAATTGAAACTATGACGCCCTTGCGAAACAAAGCTCTCCAAGATCATTGATCATGGTATCCTTAAGCATTTTTAAGGGGAAAACATGAAAATCGAATCGTTAGAAGAATGTATGGAAATTATAGGTGTTAGGTTATTTTACAACATTTTCTCACATCAATAATGATTTTGCCATATAATTAAAAAAAATATGACCAATAAAAATATATAAGATTGTAAAATAGGGGACCAAAAACCCGAGTTTAAAAACACAAATATTACAAATTAAGTTATGTCAAAATAGATTAAAATAAATGCACTTAAACTTTTTCTTTAATTTTAAAATCATAAAATTTTCAATATAATGGAGTGATTCATTAGATTTCCAAAAAAAATGATGTATTACTTATCTTCCTGAATCAATTTAGTAGTTGATTTATAGGTAGAAAGAATGGACGAGTGAAGAATATCTAGATGGTACATGTTTTTATAGATTTGAAATTATAAATTTAAAATAATAATATGTATGTCTCTATATGAAAATAAACAATTTAAAGACTTCGTGGAAGGCAGGATACGAACCTGCACGGGCATAGCCCACATGATTTCTAGTAATCCCCGATAACCACTCTGGCACGTCCACATCTTTGTTTATGTTTTGTCGTTAGCTGTATCACATAATTTATTTTGTTATAATATTATTATATTACTATTTGACCAAATAAAGGATAATAAATTTAAAAGCATGGCATTAAGTGTCATACATTTAATTTTAAACTCGCCTTTGTTCGAGAAATCACTAGGTAATGTAACAAAATGAAAAACTTAGATATTTTAAAAATAATTGATTTCAAATAGAAAATTATGAACAAGTTTTATGGATTGTTGATACATGATATTATGTATCCTTAATTACCAATGTTCAATAATGAAAGACAAAATCATTACCACTAGTTCCTCATGTGAACAAAAATATGTTATTCTAGAAGGAAAGAGTATGAGAAAGACTGTTGGCATTCTCGTTGTTTGTTGAGGCTCTTCTGGTTGTGGTTTTATAAAAATCCTTGTAAATGATGGTGATGGTTTATCCGTGCTGCATATATATTTCCCTGAAACAACTTCAAACGCCAAATTCAATATTGATATGTGATTGTAATTTTTTAGAAGAATATATCACAGTTTCTCAGTATGGGTGCAAAAATTATTGTGGAATTGCGAAAGTTACCTGTGATCAACTAATACTTATCAAAAATTATTCTCTAGTCATCAAATATATACATTATGAAAGAAACTATATATCTTAATTTTAGGCTTCTTGATTACTCTAAAGAGTATAATAAGTAAAATGTGCGGGAATTTTGAACTAAAAGCAAAAGAAATGCATAGATAAGTTAAGTCAAGAAGATCAAATGTGAAATATAGCTTTATTTATTGATTGGATAAGCGTATTAATTTAAAGGATATGGTATTTATTTAAAAAATTAACTTAATAGCAATAAAGTAGGGGACCTCTTAAATGTTGTCTTATTAAGTGTTTTACTGTTATGATGCACGAGTGTTCCCTATACTATGTTACACATGTTTCCCTGACAATTTATTTGGTGTCATTTTTTTCTCAGCTTTTTTCATTCACTTTATTCCTTTGTGAACATCTTTACAAAGTCGTGGGTCCATAATATTCACTCTATTTTGTTTGTGGGGATTTTTTCACTTAACATGGTCATAAAGCCCAATATTCCCGTACTAATGTGTTTTGATTGTGTCTGCATGATTTGTGAACAAGAGAAACTCTAGCAGATTTGGAAACTATTCATTTGACGCATGTTCAGAAGAGTGTATCTCGCTTGGCTAACTATCGGGTGAGAAGCATTGTGTTAACCTTTAACTCCCAAGTTTATCGATTTTTGCACACGTATTAATTGTATTTAACTTAATCAATTATTTAATATAATTGCAATAGTAGTTTGGTAATGGTATCGTTGAACTTTACTCCCTCTCTTCTAGTAAAAATAAAAGTTTTTGCATGGGATTTTTATGATTATGTAACATGTACGTGAAACAATAGAGTCAAAGATCCTAAATTGAAACTATGACGCCCTTGCGAAACAAAGCTCTCCAAGATCATTGATCATGGTATCCTTAAGCATTTTTAAGGGGAAAACATGAAAATAGAATCGTTAGAAGAGTGTATGGAAATTATAGGTGTTAGGTTATTTTACAACATTTTTCTCACATCAATAATGATTTTGCCATATAATTAAAAAAATATGACCAATATAAATATATAAGATTGTAAAATAGGGGACCAAAAACCTGAGTTTAAAAACACAAATATTACAAATTAAGTTATGTCAAAATAGATTAAAATAAATGCACTTAAACTTTTTTCTTTAATTTTAAAATCATAAAATTTTAATATAATGGAGTGATTCATTAGATTTCCAAAAAAAATGATGTATTACTTATCTTCCTTAATCAATTTAGTAGTTGATTTGTAGGTAGAAGGAATGGACGAGTGATGAATATCTAGATGGTAGATGTTTCTATATATTTAAAATTATAACATTAAAATAATAATATGTATGTCTCTATATGAAAATAAACAATTTAAAGACTTCGTAGACGGTTGGATACGAACCTGCACGGGCATAGCCCACATGATTTCTAGTAATGCCCGATAACCACTCTGGCACGTCCACATCTTTGTTTATGTTTTGTTGTTAGCTGTATCACATAACTTATTTTGTTATAATATTATTATATTACTATTTAACCAAATAAAGGATAATAAATTTAAAAGCATGGCATTAAGTGTCATACATTTAATTTTAAACTAGCCTTTGTTCGAGAAATCACTAGGTAATGTAACAAAATGAAAAACTTAGATATTTTAAAAATAATTGATTTCAAATAGAAAATTATGAACAAGTTATATGGATTGTTGATACATGATATTATGTATCCTTAAGTACCAATGTTCAATAATGAAAGACAAAATCATTACCACTAGTTCCTCATGTGAACAAAAACAATTTATTCTAGAAGGAAAGAGTATGAGAAAGACTGTTGGCATTCTCGTTGTTTGTTCAGGCTCTTCTGGTTGTTGTTTTACAAAAATCCTTGTAAATGATGGTGATGGTTTATCCGTGCTGCATATATATTCCCCTGAAACAACTTTAAACGCCAAATTCAATATTGACATGTGATTGTAATTTTTTAGAAGTATATATCACAGTTTCTCAGTATGGGTGAAAAAATTATTGTGGAATTGCGAAAGTTACCTGTGATCAACTAATACCTATCAAAAATTATTCTCTAGTCATCAAATATATACATTATGAAAGAAACTATATATCTTAATTTTATGCTTCTTGACTACTCTAAAGAGTATAATAAGTAAAATGTGCGGGAATTTTGAACTAAAAGCAAAAGAAATGCATACATAAGTTAAGTCAAGTAGATCAAGTGTGAAATATAGCTTTATTTATTGATTGGATAAGCGTATTAATTTAAAGGATATGGTATTTATTGAAAAAATCAACTTAATAGCAATAAAGTAGGGGCCCTCTTAAATGTTGTCTTATTAAGTGTTTTACTGGTAGGATGCACGAATGTTCCCTATACTATGTTGCATATGTTTCCCTGACAATTGGTTTGGTGTCATTTTTTTCTCATCATTTTTCATTCACTTTATTCCTTTCTGGACATCTTTCCAAAGTCGTGGGTCCATAATATTCACTCTATTTAGTTTGTGGGGATTTTTTCACGTAACATGGTCATAAAGCTCAATATTCCCGTACTAATGTGTTTTGATTGTGTCTGCATGATTTGTGAACAAGAGAACTGTAATAGATTTGGAAACTTTTCATTTGACGCATGTTCAGAAGAGTGTATCTCGCTTGGCTAACTATCGGGTGAGAAGCGTTGTGTTAACCTTTAACTCCCAAGTTTATCGATTTTTGCACACGTATTAATTGTATTTAACTTTACTCAATTATTTAATATAATTGCAATAGTAGTTTGGTAATGGTATCGTTGAACTTTACTCCCTCTCTTCTAGTAAAAATAAAAGTTTTTGCATGTGATTTTTATGATTATGTAACATTGACATGAAACAATAGAGTTAAAGATCTGAAATTGAAACTATGACGCCCTTGCGAAACAAAGCTCTCCAAGATCGTTGATCATGGTATCCTTAAGCATTTTTAAGGGGAAAACATGAAAATCGAATCGTTAGAAGAGTGTATGGAAATTATAGGTGTTAGGTTATTTTACAACATTTTTCTCACATCAATAATGATTTTGCCATATAATTAAAAAAATATGATCAATAAAAATATATAAGATTGTAAAATAGGGGACCAAAAACCTGAGTTTAAAAACACAAATATTACAAATTAAGTTATGTCAAAATAGATTAAAATAAATGCACTTAAACTTTTTTCTTTAATTTTAAAATCATAAAATTTTCAATATAATGGAGTGATTCATTAGATTTTCAAAAAAAATGATGTATTACTTATTTTCCTTTATCAATTTAGTAGTTGATTTGTAGGTAGAAGGAATGGGCGAGTGATGAATATCTAGATGGTAGATGTTTTTATAGATTTGAAATTATAACTTTAAAATAATAATATGTATGACTCTATATGAAAATAAACAATTTAAAGACTTCGTGGACGGAAGGATACGAACCTGCATGGGGATAGCCCACATGATTTCTAGTAATGCCTGATAACCACTCTGGCACGTCCACATCTTTGTTTATGTTTTGTCGTTAGCTGTATCACAAAATTTATTTTGTTATAATATTATTATATTACTATTTAACCAAATAAAGGATAATAAATTTAAAAGCATGGCATTAAGTGTCATACATTTAATTTTAAACTAGCCTTTGTTCAAGAAATCACTAGGTAATGTAAGAAAATGAAAAACTTGGATATTTTAAAAATAATTGATTTCAAATAGAAAATTATGAACAAGTTATATGGATTGTTGATACATGATATTATGTATCCTTAAGTACCAATGTTCAATAATGAAAGACAAAATCATTACCACTAGTTCCTCATGTGAACAAAAATATGTTATTCTAGAAGGAAAGAGTATGAGAAAGACTATTGGCATTCTCGTTGTTTGTTCAGCGACTTCTGGTTTTTGTTTTACAAAAATCCTTGTAAATGATGGTGATGTTTATCCGTGCTGCATATATATTTCCCTGAAACAACTTCAAACGCCAAATTCAATATTGACATGTGATTGTAATTTTTTAGAAGTATATATCACAGTTTCTCAGTATGGGTGCAAAAATTATTGTGGAATTGTGAAAATTACCTGTGATCAACTAATACCTATCAAAAATAATTCTCTAGTCATCAAATATATACATTATGAAAGAAACTATATATCTTAATTTTAGGCTTCTTGACTACTCTAAAGAGTATAATAAGTAAAATGTGCAGGAATTTTGAACTAAAAGCAAAAGAAATGCATAGATAAGTTAAGTCAAGAAGATCAAGTGTGAAATATAGATTTATTTATTGATTGGATAAGCGTATTAATTTAAAGGATATGGTATTTATTGAAAAAATCAACTTAATATCAATAAAGTAGGGTCCCTCTTAAATGTTGTCTTATTAAGTGTTTTACTGGTATGATGCACGAGTGTTCCCTATACTATGTTTCACATGTTTCCCTGACAATTAGTTTGGTGTAATTTTTTTCTCAGCAGTTTTCATTCACTTTATTCCTTTGTGAACATCTTTCCAAAGTCGTGGGTCCATAATATTCACTCTATTTTGTTTGTGGGGATTTTTTCACTTAACCTGGTCATAAAGCCCAATATTCTCGTACTAATGTGTTTTGATTGTGTCTGCATGATTTGTGAACAAGAGAAACTCTAGTAGATTTGGAAACTATTCATTTAACGCATGTTCAGAAGTGTGTATCTCGCTTGGCTAACTATCGGGCGAGAAGCATTGTGTTAACCTTTAACTCCCAAGTTTATCGATTTTTGCACACGTATTAATTGTATTTAACTTTACTCAATTATTTAATATAATTGCAATAGTAGTTTGGTAGTGGTATCGTTGAACTTTACTCCGTCTCTTCTAGTAAAAATAAAAGTTTTTGAATGTGATTTTTATGATTATCTAACATTGACGTGAAACAATAGAGTTAAAGATCCTAAATTGAAACTATTACGCCCTTGCGAAACAAAGCTCTCCAAGATCATTGATCATGGTATCCTTAAGCATTTTTAAGGGGAAAACATGAAAATCGAATCGTTAGAATAGTGTATGGAAATTATAGGTGTTCGGTTATTTTACAACATTTTTCTCACATCAATAATGATTTTTCCATATAATTAAAAAAAATATGATCAATAAAAATATATAAGATTGTAAAATAGGGGACCAAAAACCTGAGTTTAAAAACACAAATATTACAAATTAAGTTATGTCAAAATAGATTAAAATAAATGCACTTAAACTTTTTTCTTTAATTTTAAAATCATAAAATTTTCAATATAATGGAGTGATTCATTAGATTTCCAGAAAAAATGATGTATTATTTATCTTCCTTAATCAATTTAATAGTTGATTTGTAGGTAGAAGGAATGGACGAGTGATGAATATCTAGATGGTAGATGTTTTTATAGATTTGAAATTATAAATTTAAAATAATAATATGTATGTCTCTATATGAAAATAAACAATTTAAAGACTTCGTGGACGGCAGGATACGAACCTGCACGGGCATAGCCCACATGATTTCTAGTAATGCCCGATAACCACTCTGGCACGTCCACATCTTTGTTTATGTTTTGTCGTTAGCTGTATCACATAATTTATTTTGTTATAATATAATTATATTACTATTTAACCAAATAAAGGATAATAAATTTAAAAGCATGGCATTATGTGTCATACATTTAATTTCAAACTAGCCTTTGTTCGAGAAATCACTAGGTAATGTAAGAAAATGAAAAACTTAGATATTTTAAAAATTATTGATTTCAAATAGAAAATTATGAACAAGTTATATGGATTGTTGATACATGATATTATGTATCCTTAAGTACCAATGTTCAATAATGAAAGACAAAATCATTACCACTAGTTCCTCATGTGAACAAAAATATGTTATTCTAGAAGGAAAGAGTATGAGAAAGAATGTTGGCATTCTCGTTGTTTGTTTAGGCTCTTCTGGTTGTTATTTTATAAAAATCCTTGTAAATCATGGTGATGGTTTATCCGTGCTGCATATATATTTCCCAGAAACAACTTCAAACGCCAAATTCAATATTGACATGTGATTGTAATTTTTTAGAAGTATATATACTAGTTTCTCAGTATGGGTGCAAAAATTATTGTGGAATTGCGAAAGTTACCTGTGATCAACTAATACCTATCAAAAATTATTCTCTAGTCATCAAATATATACATTATGAAAGAAACTATATATCTTAATTTTAGGCTTCTTTACTACTCTAAAGAGTATAATAAGTAAAATGTGCGGGAATTTTGAACTAAAAGCAAAAGAAATGCATAGATAAGTTAAGTCAAGAAGATCAAGTGTGAAATATAACTTTATTTATTGATTGGATAAGCGTATTAATTTAAAGGATATGGTATTTATTGAAAAAATCAACTTAATAGAAATAAAGTAGGGGCCCTCTTAAATGTTGTCTTATTAAGTGTTTTACTAGTATGATGCACGAGTGTTCCCTATACTATGTTGCACATGTTTCACTGACAATTTGTTTGGTGTCGTTTTTTTCTCAGCATTTTTCATTCACTTTATTCCTTTGTGAACATCTTTCCAAAGTCGTGGGTCCATAATATTCACTCTATTTTGTTTGTGGGGATTTTTTCACTTAACATGGTCATAAAGCCCAATATTCCCGTACTAATGTGTTTTGATTGTGTCTGCATGATTTGTGAACAAGAGAAACTCTAGTAGATTTGGAAACTATTCATTTGACGCATGTTCAGAAGAGTGTATCTCGCTTGGCTAACTATCGGGTGAGAAGCATTGTGTTAACCTTTAACTCCCAAGTTTATCGATTTTTGCACATGTATTAATTGTATTTAACTTTACTCAATTATTTAATATAATTGCAATTGTAGTTTGGTAATGGTATCGTTGAACTTTACTCCCTCTCTTCTAGTAAAAATAAAAGTTTTTGCATGTGATTTTTATGATTAAGTAACATTGACGTGAAACAATAGAGTTAAAGATCCTAAATTGAAACTATGACGCCCTTGCGAAACAAAGCTCTCCAAGATCATTGATCATGGTATCCTTAAGCATTTTTAAGGGGAAAACATGAAAATCGAATCGTTAGAAGAGTGTATGGAAATTATAGGTGTTAGGTTATTTTACAACATTTTTCTCACATCAATAATGATTTTGCCATATAATTAAAAAAAATATGATCAATAAAAATATATAAGATTGTAAAATAGGGGACCAAAAACCTGAGTTTAAAAACACAAATATTACAAATTAAGTTATGTCAAAATAGATTAAAATAAATGCACTTAAACTTTTTTATTTAATTTTAAAATCATAAAATTTTCAATATAATGGAGTGATTCATTAGATTTCCAAAAAAAATGATGTATTATTTATCTTCCTTAATCAATTTAGTAGTTGATTTGTAGGTAGAAGGAATGGACGAGTGATGAATATCTAGATGGTAGATGTTTTTATAGATTTGAAATTATAAATTTAAAATAATAATATGTATGTCTCTATATGAAAATAAACAATTTAAAGACTTCGTGGACGGCAGGATACGAACCTGCACGGGCATAGCCCACATGATTTCTAGTAATGCCCGATAACCACTCTGGCACGTCCACATCTTTGTTTATGTTTTGTCGTTAGCTGTATCACATAATTTATTTTGTTATAATATAATTATATTACTATTTAACCAAATAAAGGATAATAAATTTAAAAGCATGGCATTAAGTGTCATACATTTAATTTCAAACTAGCCTTTGTTCGAGAAATCACTAGGTAATGTAAGAAAATGAAAAACTTAGATATTTTAAAAATTATTGATTTCAAATAGAAAATTATGAACAAGTTATATGGATTGTTGATACATGATATTATGTATCCTTAAGTACCAATGTTCAATAATGAAAGACAAAATCATTACCACTAGTTCCTCATGTGAACAAAAATATGTTATTCTAGAAGGAAAGAGTATGAGAAAGAATGTTGGCATTCTCGTTGTTTGTTCAGGCTCTTCTGGTTGTTGTTTTATAAAAATCCTTGTAAATCATGGTGACGGTTTATCCGTGCTGCATATATATTTCCCAGAAACAACTTCAAACGCCAAATTCAATATTGACATGTGATTGTAATTTTTTAGAAGTATATATACTAGTTTCTCAGTATGGGTGCAAAAATTATTGTGGAATTGCGAAAGTTACCTGTGATCAACTAATACCTATCAAAAATTATTCTCTAGTCATCAAATATATACATTATGAAAGAAACTATATATCTTAATTTTATGCTTCTTTACTACTCTAAAGAGTATAATAAGTAAAATGTGCGGGAATTTTGAACTAAAAGCAAAAGAAATGCATAGATAAGTTAAGTCAAGAAGATCAAGTGTGAAATATAACTTTATTTATTGATTGGATAAGCGTATTAATTTAAAGGATATGGTATTTATTGAAAAAATCAACTTAATAGAAATAAAGTAGGGGCCCTCTTAAATGTTGTCTTATTAAGTGTTTTACTAGTATGATGCACGAGTGTTCCCTATACTATGTTGCACATGTTTCACTGATAATTTGTTTGGTGTCGTTTTTTTCTCAGCATTTTTCATTCACTTTATTCCTTTGTGAACATCTTTCCAAAGTCGTGGGTCCATAATATTCACTCTATTTTGTTTGTGGGGATTTTTTCACTTAACATGGTCATAAAGCCCAATATTCCCGTACTAATGTGTTTTGATTGTGTCTGCATGATTTGTGAACAAGAGAAACTCTAGTAGATTTGGAAACTATTCATTTGACGCATGTTCAGAAGAGTGTATCTCGCTTGGCTAACTATCGGGTGAGAAGCGTTGTGTTAACCTTTAACTCCCAAGTTTATCGATTTTTGCACATGTATTAATTGTATTTAACTTTACTCAATTATTTAATATAATTGCAATTGTAGTTTGGTAATGGTATCGTTGAACTTTACTCCCTCTCTTCTAGTAAAAATAAAAGTTTTTGCATGTGATTTTTATGATTAAGTAACATTGACGTGAAACAATAGAGTTAAAGATCCTAAATTGAAACTATGACGCCCTTGCGAAACAAAGCTCTCCAAGATCATTGATCATGGTATCCTTAAGCATTTTTAAGGGGAAAACATGAAAATCGAATCGTTAGAAGAGTGTATGGAAATTATAGGTGTTAGGTTATTTTACAACATTTTTCTCACATCAATAATGATTTTGCCATATAATTAAAAAAAATATGATCAATAAAAATATATAAGATTGTAAAATAGGGGACCAAAAACCTGAGTTTAAAAACACAAATATTACAAATTAAGTTATGTCAAAATAGATTAAAATAAATGCACTTAAACTTTTTTCTGTAATTTTAAAATCATAAAATTTTCAATATAATGGAGTGATTCATTAGATTTCCAAAAAAAATGATGTATTACTTATCTTCCTTAATCAATTTAGTAGTTGATTTGTAGGTAGAAGGAATGGACGAGTGAAGAATATCTAGATGGTAGATGTTTTTATAGATTTGAAATTATAAATTTAAAATAATAATATATATGTCTCTATATGAAAATAAACAATTTAAATACTTCGTGGACGGCAGGATACGAACCTGCACGGGCATAGCCCACATGATTTCTAGTAATGCCCGATAACCACTCTGGCACGTCCACATCTTTGTTTATGTTTTGTCGTTAGCTGTATCACATAATTTATTTTGTTATAATATAATTATATTACTATTTAACCAAATAAAGGATAATAAATTTAAAAGCATGGCATTAAGTGTCATACATTTAATTTCAAACTAGCCTTTGTTCGAGAAATCACTAGGTAATGTAAGAAAATGAAAAACTTAGATATTTTAAAAATAATTGATTTCAAATAGAAAATTATGAACAAGTTATATGGATTGTTGATACATGATATTATGTATCCTTAAGTACCAATGTTCAATAATGAAAGACAAAATCATTACCACTAGTTCCTCATGTGAACAAAAATATGTTATTCTAGAAGGAAAGAGTATGAGAAAGACTGTTGGCATTCTCGTTGTTTGTTCAGGCTCTTCTGGTTGTTGTTTTATAAAAATCCTTGTAAATTATGGTGATGGTTTATCCGTGCTCCATATATATTTCCCAGAAACAACTTCAAACGCCAAATTCAATATTGACATGTGATTGTAATTTTTTAGAAGTATATATACTAGTTTCTCAGTATGGGTGCAAAAATTATTGTGGAATTGCGAAAGTTACCTGTGATCAACTAATACCTATCAAAAATTATTCTCTAGTCATCAAATATATACATTATGAAAGAAACTATATATCTTAATTTTAGGCTTATTTACTACTCTAAAGAGTATAATAAGTAAAATGTGCGGGAATTTTGAACTAAAAGCAAAAGAAATGCATAGATAAGTTAAGTCAAGAAGATCAAGTGTGAAATATAGCTTTATTTATTGATTGGATAAGCGTATTAATTTAAAGGATATGTTATTTATTAAAAAAATCAACTTAATAGAAATAAAGTAGGGGCCCTCTTAAATGTTGTCTTATTAAGTGTTTTACTAGTATGATGCACGAGTGTTCCCTATACTATGTTGCACATGTTTCCCTGACAATTTGTTTGGTGTCATTTTTTTCTCAGCATTTTTCATTCACTTTATTCCTTTGTGAACATCTTTCCAAAGTCGTGGGTCCATAATATTCACTCTATTTTGTTTGTGGGGATTTTTTCACTTAACATGGTCATAAAGCCCAATATTCCCGTACTAATGTGTTTTGATTGTGTCTGCATGATTTGTGAACAAGAGAAACTCTAGTAGATTTGGAAACTATTCATTTGACGCATGTTCAGAAGAGTGTATCTCGCTTGGCTAACTATCGGGTGAGAAGCATTGTGTTAACCTTTAACTCCCAAGTTTATTGATTTTTGCACACGTATTAATTGTATTTAACTTTACTCAATTATTTAATATAATTGCAATTGTAGTTTGGTAATGGTATCGTTGAACTTTACTCCCACTCTTCTAGTAAAAATAAAAGTTTTTGCATGTGATTTTTATGATTATGTAACATTGACGTGAAACAATAGAGTTAAAGATCCTAAATTGAAACTATGACGCCCTTGCGAAACAAAGCTCTCCAAGATCATTGATCATGGTATCCTTAAGCATTTTTAAGGGGAAAACATGAAAATCAAATCGTTAGAAGAGTGTATGGAAATTATAGGTGTTAGGTTATTTTACAACATTTTTCTCACATCAATAATGATTTTGCCATATAATTAATAAAAATATGATCAATAAAAATATATAAGATTGTAAAATAGGGGACCAAAAACCTGAGTTTAAAAACACAAATATTACAAATTAAGTTATGTCAAAATAGATTAAAATAAATGCACTTAAACTTTTTTCTTTAATTTTAAAATCATAAAATTTTCAATATAATGGAGTGATTCATTAGATTTCCAAAAAAAATGATGTATTACTTATCTTCCTTAATCAATTTAGTAGTTGATTTGTAGGTAGAAGGAATGGACGAGTGAAGAATATCTAGATGGTAGATGTTTTTATAGATTTGAAATTATAAATTTAAAATAATAATATGTATGTCTCTATATGAAAATAAAGAATTTAAAGACTTCGTGGACGGCAGGATACGAACCTGCACGGGCATAGCCCACATGATTTCTAGTAATGCCCGATAACCACTCTGGCACGTCCACATCTTTGTTTATGTTTTTTCGTTAGTTGTATCACATAATTTATTTTGTTATAATATAATTATATTACTATTTAACCAAATAAAGGATAATAAATTTAAAAGCATGGCATTAAGTTTCATACATTTAATTTCAAACTAGCCTTTGTTCGAGAAATCACTAGGTAATGTAAGAAAATGAAAAACTTAGATATTTTAAAAATTATTGATTTCAAATAGAAAATTATGAACAAGTTATATGGATTGTTGATACATGATATTATGTATCCTTAAGTACCAATGTTCAATAATGAAAGACAAAATCATTACCACTAGTTCCTCATGTGAACAAAAATATGTTATTCTAGAAGGAAAGAGTATGAGAAAGACTGTTGGCATTCTCGTTGTTTGTTCAGGCTCTTCTAGTTGTTGTTTTATAAAAATCATTGTAAATGATGGTGATGGTTTATCCGTGCTGCATATATATTTCCCTGAAACAACTTCAAACGCCAAATTCAATATTGACATGTGATTGTAATTTTTTAGAAGTATATATACTAGTTTCTCAGTATGGGTGCAAAAATTATTGTGGAATTGCGAAAGTTACCTATGATCAACTAATACCTATCAAAAATTATTCTCTAGTCATCAAATATATACATTATGAAAGAAACTATATATCTTAATTTTAGGCTTCTTGACTACTCTAAAGAGTATAATAAGTAAAATGTGCGGGAATTTTGAACTAAAAGCTAAAGAAATGCATAGATAAGTTAAGTCAAGAAGATCAAGTGTGAAATATAGCTTTATTTATTGATTGGATAAGTGTATTAATTTAAAGGATATGGTATTTATTGAAAAAATCAACTTAATAGCAATAAAGTAGGGGCCCCCTTAAATGTTGTCTTATTAAGTGTTTTACTGTTATGATGCACGAGTGTTCCCTATACTATGTTGCACATGTTTCCCTGACAATTTGTTTGGTGTCATTTTTTTCTCAGCATTTTTCATTCACTTTATTCCTTTGTGAACATCTTTCCAAAGTCGTGGGTCCATAATATTCACTCTATTTTGTTTGTGGGGATTTTTTCACTTAACATGTTCATAAAGCCCAATATTCCCGTACTAATGTGTTTTGATTATGTCTGCATGATTTGTGAACAAGAGAAACTCTAGTAGATTTGGAAACTATTCATTGGACGCATGTTCAGAAGAGTGTATGTCGCTTGGCTAGCTATCGGGTGAGAAGCATTGTGTTAACCTTTAACTCCCAAGTTTATCGATTTTTGCACACGTATTAATTGTATTTAACTTTACTCAATTATTTAATATAATTGCAATTGTAGTTTGGTAATGGTATCGTTGAACTTTACTCCCTCTCTTCTAGTAAAAATAAATGTTTTTGCATGTGATTTTTATGATTATGTAACATTGACGTGAAACAATAGAGTCAAAGATCCTAAATTGAAACTATGACGCCCTTGCGAAACAAAGCTCTCCAAGATCATTGATCATGGTATCCTTAAGCATTTTTAAGGGGAAAACATGAAAATCGAATCGTTAGAAGAGTGTATGGAAATTATAGGTGTTAGGTTATTTTACAACATTTTCTCACATCAATAATGATTTTGCCATATAATTAAAAAAAATATGACCAATAAAAATATATAAGATTGTAAAATAGGGGACCAAAAACCCGAGTTTAAAAACACAAATATTACAAATTAAGTTATGTCAAAATAGATTACAATAAATGCACTTAAACTTTTTTCTTTAATTTTAAAATCATAAATTTTTCAATATAATGGAGTGATTCATTAGATTTCCAAAAAAAATGATGTATTACTTATCTTCCTTAATCAATTTAGTAGTTGATTTATAGGTTGAAAGAATGGACGAGTGATGAATATCTAGATGGTACATGTTTTTATAGATTTGAAATTATAAATTTAAAATAATAATATGTATGTCTCTATATGAAAATAAACAATTTAAAGACTTCGTGGACGGCAGGATACGAACCTGCACGGGCATAGCCCACATGATTTCTAGTAATCCCCGATAACAGCTCTTGCACGTCCACATCTTTGTTTATGTTTTGTCGTTAGCTGTATCACATAATTTATTTTGTTATAATGTTATTATATTACTATTTGACCAAATAAAGGATAATAAATTTAAAAGCATGGCATTAAGTGTCATACATTTAATTTTAAACTCGCCTTTGTTCGAGAAATCACTAGGTAATGTAAGAAAATGAAAAACTTAGATATTTTAAAAATAATTGATTTCAAATAGAAAAATATGAACAAGTTATATGGATTGTTGATACATGATATTATGTATCCTTAATTACCAATGTTCAATAATGAAAGACAAAATCATTACCACTAGTTCCTCATGTGAACAAAAATATGTTATTCTAGAAGGAAAGAGTATGAGAAAGACTGTTGGCATTCTCGTTGTTTGTTGAGGCTCTTCTGGTTGTGGTTTTATAAAAATCCTTGTAAATGATGGTGATGGTTTATCCGTGCTGCATATATATTTCCCTGAAACAACTTCAAACGCCAAATTCAATATTGACATGTGATTGTAATTTTTTAGAAGTATATATCACAGTTTCTCAGTATGGGTGCAAAAATGGTTGTGGAATTGCGAAAGTTACCTGTGATCAACTAATACTTATCAAAAATTATTCTCTAGTCATCAAATATATACATTATGAAAGAAACTATATATCTTAATTTTAGGCTTCTTGATTACTCTAAAGAGTATAATAAGTAAAATGTGCAGGAATTTTGAACTAAAAGCAAAAGAAATGCATAGATAAGTTAAGTCAAGAAGATCAAATGTTAAATATAGCTTTATTTATTGATTGGATAAGCGTATTAATTTAAAGGATATGGTATTTATTAAAAAAATTAAATTAATAGCAATAAAGTAGGGGACCTCTTAAATGTTGTCTTATTAAGTGTTTTACTGTTATGATGCACGAGTGTTCCCTATACTATGTTACACATGTTTCCCTGACAATTTATTTGGTGTCATATTTTTCTCAGCTTTTTTCATTCACTTTATTCCTTTGTGAACATCTTTACAAAGTCGTGGGTCCATAATATTCACTCTATTTTGTTTGTGGGGATTTTTTCACTTAACATGGTCATAAAGCCCAATATTCTCGTACTAATGTGTTTTGATTGTGTCTGCATGATTTGTGAACAAGAGAAACTCTAGTAGATTTGGAAACTATTCATTTGACGCATGTTCAGAAGAGTGTGTCTCGCTTGGCTAACTATCGGGTGAGAAGCATTGTGTTAACCTTTAACTCCCAAGTTTATCGATTTTTGCACACGTATTAATTGTATTTAACTTTACTCAATTATTTAATATAATTGCAATAGTAGTTTGGTAGTGGTATCGTTGAACTTTACTCCCTCTCTTCTAGTAAAAATAAAAGTTTTTGTATGGGATTTTTATGATTATGTAACATGTACGTGAAACAATAGAGTCAAAGATCCTAATTTGAAACTATGACGCCCTTGCGAAACAAAGCTCTCCAAGATCATTGATCATGGTATCCTTAAGCATTTTTAAGGGGAAAACATGAAAATCGAATCGTTAGAAGAGTGTATGGAAATTATAGGTGTTAGGTTATTTTACAACATTTTTCTCACATCAATAATGATTTTGCCATATAATTAAAAAAAATATGACCAATATAAATATATAAGATTGTAAAATAGGGGACCAAAAACCCGAGTTTAAAAACACAAATATTACAAATTAAGTTATGTCAAAATAGATTAAAATAAATGCACATAAACTTTTTTCTTTAATTTTAAAATCATAAAATTTTCAATATAATGGAGTGATTCATTAGATTTCCAAAAAAAATGATGTATTACTTATCTTCCTTAATCAATTTAGTAGTTGATTTGTAGGTAGAAGGAATGGACGAGTGATGAATATCTAGATGGTAGATGTTTCTATATATTTAAAATTATAACATTAAAATAATAATATGTATGTCTCTATATGAAAATAAACAATTTAAAGACTTCGTGGACGGTAGGATACGAACCTGCACGGGCATAGCCCACATGATTTCTAGTAATGCCTGATAACCACTCTGGCACGTCCACATCTTTTTTTATGTTATGTTGTTAGCTGTATCACATAACTTATTTTGTTATAATATTATTATATTACTATTTAACCAAATAAAGGATAATAAATTTAAAAGCATGGCATTAAGTGTCATACATTTAAGTTTAAACTAGCCTTTGTTCGAGAAATCACTAGGTAATGTAAGAAAATGAAAAACTTAGATATTTTAAAAATAATTGATTTCAAATAGAAAATTATGAACAAGTTATATGGATTGTTGATACATGATATTATATATCCTTAAGTACCAATGTTCAATAATGAAAGACAAAATCATTACCACTGGTTCCTCATGTGAACAAAAATATGTTATTCTAGAAGGAAAGAGTGTGAGAAAGACTGTTGGCATTCTCGTTGTTTGTTCAGGCTCTTCTGCTTGTTGTTTTATAAAAATCCTTGTAAATGATGGTGATGGTTTATCCGTGATGCATATATATTTCCCTGAAACAACTTCAAACGCCAAATTCAATATTGACATGTGATTGTAATTTTTTAGAAGTATATATCACAGTTTCTCAGTATGGGTGCAAAAGTTATTGTGGAATTGCGAAAGTTACCTGTGATCAACTAATACCTATCAAAAATTATTCTCTAGTCATCAAATATATATATTATGAAAGAAACTATATATCTTAATTTTAGGCTTCTTGACTACTCTAAAGAGTATAATAAGTAAAATGTGCGGGAATTTTGAACTAAAAGCAAAAGAAATGCATAGATAAGTTAAGTCAAGAAGATCAAATGTGCAATATAGCTTTATTTATTGATTGGATAAGCGTGTTGATTTAATGGATATGGTATTTATTGAAAAAATCAACTTAATAACAATAAAGTAGGGGCCTTCTTAAATGTTGTCTTATTAAGTGTTTTACTGGTATGATGCACGAGTGTTCCCTATACTATGTAGCACATGTTTCCCTGACAAATTGTTTGGTGTCATTTTTTTCTCAGCATTTTTCATTCACTTTATTCCTTTGTGAACATCTTTCCAAAGTCATGGGTCCATAATATTCAGTTTATTTTGTTTGTGGGGATTTTTTCACTTAACATGGTCATAAATCCCAATATTCCCGTACTAATGTGTTTTGATTGTGTTTGCGTGATTTGTGAACAAGAGAAACTCTAGTAGATTTGGAAACTATTCATTTGACGCATGTTCAGAAGAGTGTATCTCGCTTTGCTAACTATCGGGTGAGAAGAATTGTGTTAACCTTTAACTCCCAAGTTTATCAATTTTTTCACACGTATTCATTGTATTTAACTTTACTCAATTATTTAATATAATTGCAATAGTAGTTTGGTAATGGTATCGTTGAACTTTTCTCCCTCTCTTCTAGTAAAAATAAAAGTTTTTGCATGTAATTTTTATGATTATGTAACATTGACGTGAAAAAATAGAGTTAAAGATCATAAATTGAAACTATGACGCCCTTGCGAAACAAAGCTCTCCAAGATGATTGATCATGGTATCCTTAAGAATTTTTAAGGGGAAAACATGAAAATCAAATCGTTAGAAGGGTGTATGGAAATTATAGGTGTTTGGTTATTTTACAACATTTTTCTCACATCAATAATGATTATGCAATATAATTAAAAAAAATATGATCAATAAAAATATATAAGATTGTAAAATAGGGGACCAAAAACCTGAGTTTAAAAACACAAATATTACAAATTAAGTTATATCAAAATAGATTAAAATAAATGCACTTAAACTTTTTTCTTTAATTTTAAAATCATAAATTTTTCAATATAATGGAGTGATTCATTAGATTTCCAAAAAAAATGATGTATTACTTATCTTCCTTAATCAATTTAGTAGTTGATTTGTAGGTAAAAAGAATGGACGAATGATGAATATCTAGAAGGTAGATGTTTCTATATATTTGAAATTATAACTTTAAAATAATAATATATATGTCTCTATATGAAAATAAACAATTTAAATACTTCGTGGACGGCAGGATACGAACCTGCACGGGCAAAGCCCACATGATTTATAGTAATGCTCGATAACCACTCTTACACGTCCACATCTTTGTTTATGTTTTGTCGTTAGCTGTATCAC
The DNA here is from genome assembly GCA_948472305.1 of Vicia faba. Classification (NCBI taxonomy): domain Eukaryota; kingdom Viridiplantae; phylum Streptophyta; class Magnoliopsida; order Fabales; family Fabaceae; genus Vicia; species Vicia faba. The sequence goes on from OX451741.1 coordinate 305,243,051, forward strand.
ATAATTTATTTTGTTATAATAATATTATATTACTATTTAACCAAATAAAGGATAATAAATTTAAAATCATGGCATTAAGTGTCATACATTTAATTTTAAACAAGCATTTGCTCGAGAAATCACTAGATAATGTAAGAAAATGAAAAACTTAGATATTTTAAAAATAATTGATTTCAAATAGAAAATTGTGAACAAGTTATATGGATTGTTGATACATGATATTATGTATCCTTAAGTACCAATGTTCAATAATGAAAGAAAAAATCATTACCACTAGTTCCTCATGTGAACAAAAATATGTTATTCTAGAAGGAAAGAGTATGAGAAAGACTGTTGGCATTCTCATTGTTTGTTCAGGCTCTTCTGGTTGTTGTTTTACAAAAATCCTTGTAAATGATGGTGATGATTTATCCGTGTTACATGCATATATATATTTTCGTGAAGAAAGTTCAAACGCCAAATTCAATATTGACATGTGATTGTAATATTTTAGAAGTATATATCACAGTTTCTCAGCATGGGTGCAAAAATTAATGTGGAATTGAGAAAGTTACCTGTGATCAACTAATACCTATCAACAATTATTCTTTAGTCATCAAATAAATACATTATGAAAGAAACTATATATCTTAATTTTAGGCTTCTTGACTACTCTAAAGAGTATAATAAGTAAAATGTGCGGGAATTTTGAACTAAAAGCAAAAGAAATGCATAAATAAGTTAATTCAAGAAGATCAGGTGTGAAATATAGCTTTATTTATTGATTTGATAAGCGTATTAACTTAAAGGATATGGTATTTATTGAAAAAATTAACTTAATAGCAATAAAGTAGGGTCCTTCTTAAATGTTGTCTTATTAAGTGTTTTACTCGTATGATGCACGAGTGTTCCCTATACTATGTTGCACATGTTTCCCTGACAATTGGTTTGGTGTCATTTTTTTCTCAGCATTTTTCATTCACTTTATCCCTTGTGCACATCTTTCCAAAGTCGTGGGTCCATAATATTCACTCTATTTTGTCTGTGGGGATTTTTTTCACTTAACATGGTCATAAAGCCCAATATTCCCGTACTAATGTGTTTTAATTGTTTCTACATGATATGTGAACAAGAGAAACTCTAGTAGATTTGGAAAATATTCATTTGACGAATGTTCAGAAAAGTGTATGTCGCTTGGCTAACTACCGGGTGAGAAGCAATGTGTTAACCTTTAACTCTCAAGTTTATCGATTTTTGCACACGTATTAATTGTATTTAACTTTACTCAATTATTTAATATAATTGCAATAGTAGTTTGGTAATGGTATCGTTGAACTTTTCTCCCTCTCTTCTAGTAAAAATAAAAGTTTTTGCACGTGATTTTTATGATTATGTAACATAAGTTAAAGATCCTAAATTGAAACTATGACGCCCTTGCGAAGCAAAGCTCTCCAAGATCATTGATCATGGTATCCTTAAGCATTTTTAAGGGAAAAACATGAAAATCGAATCGTTAGAAGAGTGTATGGAAATTATAGGTGTTTGGTTATTTTACAACATTTATCTCACATCAATAATGATTAGGCCATATAATTAAAAAAAATATGATCAATAAAAATATATAAGATTGTAAAATAGGGAACCAAAAACCTGAGTTTAGAAACACAAATATTACAAATTAAGTTATGTCAAAATGGATTAAAATAAATGCACTTACACTTTTTTCTTTAATTTTAAAATCATAAAATTTTCAATATAATAGAGTGATTCATTAGATTTCCAAAAAAAATGATGTATTACTTATCTTTCTTAATCAATTTAGTAGTTGATTTGTAGGTAGAAGGAATGGACGAATGATGAATATCTAGATGGTAGTTGTTTCTATATATTTGAAATTATAACTTTAAAATAATAATATGTATGTCTCTATATGAAAATAAACAATTTAAAGACTTCGTGAACGGCAAGATACGAACCTACACGGGCAAAGCCCACATGATTTCTAGTAATGCCCGATAACCACTCTGGCACATCCACATCTTTGTTTATGTTTTGTCGTTGGCTGTATCACATAATTTATTTTGTTATAATAATATTATATTACTATATAACCAAATAAAGGATAATAAATTTAAAAGCATTGCATTAAGTGTCATACATTTAATTTTAAACAAGCCTTTGTTCGAGAAATCACTAGATAATGTAAGAAAATGAAAAACTTAGATATTTTAAAAATAATTGATTTCAAATTGAAAATTGTGAACAAGTTATATGGATTGTTGATACATGATATTATGTATCCTTAAGTACCAATGTTCAATAATGAAAGACAAAATCATTACCACTAGTTCCTCATGTGAACAAAAATATGTTATTGTTTACCGTGGGAATTGGTAAACAACCGCTGATCTTCCAAAAGGTTACTTATTTGGTGACTCGCAGGATCGATCAGATTGATCCTAAGACATGGTTGATTTTGGGGTTTTTTGACTAAGTTTAATGATGGTTAATGACAAGAAAATAAAGATACTTTATGTAAATTGCATGAAGAAGAAAACTTGGTAGAATAAAAGAAAGCTTTGAATAAAGGCTTCGACTGGAAAAGTAAATGAAGAAGCAGTAAAGTTCTGGAAAATAAATGACTTTGATTAATTAAAGTGGTGTTTCACACATACATTCTCAACAATTCTTTCGCTCACACTGGGTACTTGAATCTATATGAGTGACTTGTATATAATTGTGAACACACGCGAAAAACTACGTGAACAACTAATATTTATACTAAACACATCCCAAGTAACCGTCGGGCAGTTACGCCGCTTCAAGATGACTCCACTTGGCACGCTCACAACATTCGACGCTCTAGATCTTAACACGTTGCACTTGGTAACCGCTGGGAACCGTTTTCCCTCCAAACATTTGAATCTCAAACCGTTCCACTCTGAGCATCGAACTCCTTTATCGAGAAGCACCTTCGACGTCGAAGGCAACATGATTCTTACTTAGAAGAAATTCTCTAAGTACCTTGCCATCTTCTGATGAGCATTTCGTCAGAGCCAGCTTGGTCGAAACCATCCTTCATGCTTAATGGCTTATATTAATAAAAACAAGGGTGTCGAATTTAGGAGCCAACAAATTGCCCCCCAAGAATGCCTTATTTCGACGCTGAAAAGAAAAAGGCATTCTTTGAGATTCCACTCGACACCTGTCCTTTATTCTTAGCCACAGATTAACCTGTGCGCTTTTTGTCTTCTACCAACCACTGACAATCCCAAGAAAAAGCCATCATTCCATCTGTACCTAAGACGTCACCTCAGTACGGCGTTTAGCGTGCCCAATGTCTTTTCACAAATTATCATCATGACAATTTCCCAAAAATGAGGGCGCACGCTGCACCTCTTCGTTTCTGCAGAACGGCTATGTCAGCGAAGGAACGCCACGTGTCCCACTATCTTCTACAACATTAAATGGCCTCAAATTTTGTGATTTCCCAACCACTATAAATAGCGCTAGGTACCCATTGTGGGACTTTTTCACGCTATCTGCATTCAAAACCTCATTACTGAACACAAAATCTCTGCAAACTTGCAAACACTTTGTTCTTCACTCCACCTTCAACCTTAACTCAACAATGGCTTCAGGTTCCTCTAACGCTCCTAGTTCTAACATCCCTTCAAGAAATGCTAAACCCAAAATCTTCTCAACTGTTCCAACAGTTACCCCTACAGGCCAGCGAAGGGTTCCTGAACCCTTAGAAACTGCTGAGCGTGAAGCTTATTCACACCAACTAATGATTCTGGTTGGATACTCCAACCAAATTTTGGCCATGTCTGGCCCGTTATCCCCATGCATTGATGAATCCATGAAGATCAAGAACTTATTTCCAGTGCTTGAGGCGCTCAAACCTGTTGGGTGCTCTAAAAAAGCTGCAGATGACAACGAAGATCCCGCTAAGGAGAAGATAGATCTTCACTTCTTCAATAGGGGTGTTAGGGATTTTAGGTCTAGCCCTAGCCTCACACCTGACTACAGCGCTTGGCTAGAGAAGATGGAAAAAAGCCAGGCTTCGATCTGGAAGAACCTGGGGATATACGACCTAGTCATGCTGTCGAAGACGGGTCTCAACTACTCCCCTGAGATGCTGATAGCCTCTTTGCTTTTTTGGGATTACACTCATTTCACTTTCCACCTTCCTTGTGGAATGTTAACACCCACGCTTTTCGACGTGGCTGCCATCACCGGCCTTCGACCCACTGGGGATTATTTCGACCCAGAGGAAATGTCGGAGGATCAGATTGGATTCTCAGCTACGAAACCCACCTATATCAACCATTACCATGATAGGTCGACAGCCAATGTGACGGATGTAGAGCATATTGCGTTTCTAGCCCTTTGGCTATCACGCTTTGTGTTCTGTACAAAGTCTTTACAGGTGACAAAGAAGATGGTTACCCTCGCCACCCAGCTTCACCATGGCCAAAATATTTGTTTGGCAGAATTAATCTTGGCGAATCTGTATGAGTCGATCAGCAGCGGAGAGACTCTGTTAAAGGTCATCGAAAATAGAGCCAGTCTGTTGCTTGCAGGACCCTTTTGGCTACTTCAACTGTGGCTCAATGCCACTTTCGAGTCTTTCTTACCTCAGAAAACTCAAATAAATGAGCAAGCTCCTGAGATAGCAAATAGGCGTATCGAAGGCACCAGATTAGCTCTACTGACCCCGACTGAAGATGGGTTGGAGCTTCAACAGACATTTGCAAACTTCGTCTTGATGTTTGCAAGAAGAAAAGAATACACTTAGACCATGGCTCCTTTCGCTCGACGAAAGGTTGGTCCAGAATGGTTCACCAGGCCCCATCCTAAGTCGTCAGGTGACCCTCATGTCGAAGAACACACAATAATGTGGGAAGCATTTCTCACACCTAGAATAATGCCACTGCGCTTTAAGAGCTCCAAGAATCACCTGAGCTTGCTCGCTTACCAACCAAACTTGGTCTCTCGACAGTTTGGTATCATTCAATCACTTCCTTCTCCTATTTTTCCTAGGGAGAAATCCATGTTATATTTTTGCAATGACTATACTGAAGATGCTGCCACCAAGCATATTGGCAGGTATGCAGGTCGAACAGTACTTTCACTGTTCGATTATCAACTTAACTTCCTCTATTCACCATCCTTCGAAGACTAGTGGAAGAGTTACTATGCTGAAGAGTTCTTCGACGAGAAAGATTTTGTGGACGAACTTCAGAAGTCTTTCGTTCTAGTCCTTGACAAAATAAAGAAATGTACGTTCACTCTTCAAATTATTTTGTCTTTCCATTTCGACTTGTAACTCGTCAATTATAACTTGTCTTCTTTCAGTTGTTCGAAAGCCTGCAGCAAAGAAAGCCGCAGAAGGCCAACAGGGAGGAGGTCCCTTGACAAAACCTCCAGCACCGGCGAAAACTACAACAAGCCATCAAGGGGAAGGTCCTTCGATAAAATCTTCAGCACCGGTAACCAAACTTTTATTATTTCCTTCTGGTTTTAACATTCTGATTTTCGATGTAGCGTTCTAAATCGAACTCCAATTGGTTTTCAGGCACCTTCACCCAAGAAACGACCTGCACTGACGGTCGAATCTGGGAGTGACGAAGAGGACAAATCTCCCCCCGATCCTCTTAAACGGAGAAAACTGAAGAAAGATGCTCCCTCTCCTGAGTCTCGACCCACGATCAGAATAAAGGTTGCTGGGAGAAGACCCAGGCCACCTCTAGTGATTATCGAAGAGCCAACGGAGGAGGAGCTAAATGTTTTGCTCAATAAACCCGTCGAAAGTGATAATTCCAGCCATAGGGCTGAAGTTCCTCTGCAGGTAGTTTCTTTGACCTTTTTTAACTTATGTGTCGATGCTCACATTCGATTGTGTCTCTTTCTAAACCAGAAGATTCTTCCTCTTCTATTTTCAGGAGACCACCGAAAGTTCAGCACCAAAGACTTCAGAGACACTAGACTCTGTTGAACACAGTAGGCCACAAGAGAAGGAATTGGCGAACGATGAAGCCAATGCCGAAACAGAAGAACAACAACCAAAGGAGATTCAAGTGGTCGATCTGTCAGAGGAACAACATGACGAAGGGGATGACGCTGATGCTGGCACTGCTGAACTTCAGGTCGAAGAGAGTCATGTCGATGCAAACGCTACTCAACAACTTCAACCCCAAGACAACGCTGCTGTAAGGGTTACTACCTCGACAAAGCATAAGTCTAAAGAAGACTTAGCACTCTTCAAGAAAACTGATCCCATTGGCTACTTGAATGCCATTATCGAGAGTAGGGGAAGTTCATCTGACCTTAGTCGTGATGCTTCTACTACATCGGGGAAGTCCACTTCGACTTCTCCTCTTGATGAGGCTTTGATGAAGGTCAAGGCTCAGTTCTTCAAAAGATTTGATGAAGGCTTTGGAGGGGGACCCTACTGCTCCGTCATGTTTGGGAGCTATTTTGAATGTAGTCGACTTGCTTGCTGTGACTCCAGAGGTTTCGAGCTTTATCATGGAGTTATACTCCATTGTTGATCAAGTCTCAGCAGACTATCGACGTTAGAGGGGCTTCAACAGCCAGCTCGAAGCGTTGCATGGCAAAAGTTCTTCTGCCTGGACTGCAGTAGCTGAGACGACTTCTCGAATTGCAGAGTTGTCGAAGCAAAAGGCATCCAAGCAAGAAGAAATTGACGCCATAGATTGAGACAATGCCTCCATAAAGGCGCAAATCGAAGAGCTGGAGGCCAAGATGAATGCTAATACTAAGCGCAAGGAGGAGCTTCTCTCGACTGTTTCAGACACAGAGAGCCAAGCTGAAGTTACACGAGGCCTAGAGTTTGCTGAGAAAGCCCAAGCCTTCGATGACCAAATTGCCAAGCTCGCCCAGGCGAATGCCTTGTGCAACAAAAGACTGGAGTTGCAGCAGGCCAAGTACCTTCGACTCAGATATTCTATCCCCTTCTAAATTACTCAGCTATTTAACCATGTATTGTAATATGTATTTGACAATGTAGCCATTTTGGCTAATTCTTATAAAATTTTCCATCTTGGCTATTTATGGTTAATTTAGTCATTACTTGCTATTTATTTTGATCTCTTGGAGCATGGGTTTATACTTTTTCAAATATTTTCCATTTACTCTCAAGAGCCTTTTATCTTCACCTAACTCTTCGACTTCATAAGCTCCACCAGAAAAAGTTTGGATAATTCTGAATGGTCCTTCCCATTTGGGTGACCATTTTCCCATGCTTCGATCCCTTCGATCCATGGGGAGAATCACCTTCCAAACTAATTCTCCAGGCGAGAATGCCTTAGGTTTCACTTTTTTATTGTAAGAGTCTTCTACTCTTTTCTTCTGAATCCTTAGTAGGTCGAGAGCGCGCAGTCTTTCTTCGTCTAAATCTACTAGTTCGTCTAACATCATATCCCAATAAACTTCAGAGGGGATATCATGGTGTCTCTGAACCCTTGCAGATTGAAGACAAATTTCCGCTGGCAACACTGCGTCATGACCAAAAGTTAGCCGATATGGTGTTGTACCTATGGCTTCTTTTGGGGACGTTCGACAGGCCCACAAGATCTGGTCTAACGTCTTATGCCAATTTTTTGGCTTCTTCCCTACATGCTTTTTTATCAAGCCAATTACTATTTTATTCGCTGCTTCGACTTGACCGTTTGCCTGTGCATAATAAGGCGTTGATGTTAGGAGTCTAAAGCCTGTTTCTTGAGCGAATTCCTGCATCTTTCGACCGGTGAAAACTGATCCTTGATCAGTCGTTATAGTTTCAGGGATTCCAAATCTAAAGATAATGTTCTTTTGAATAAATTCAATGACATTTTCTTGGTCTACATTGACTAAAGGAATAGCTTTAATCCACTTAGTGGAATAATCAATGCCCACTGTTGTACCCCAAAATTTGCCCTCCCATATTCTTCAAGAAATTGCCAAGCCAAAGCTGCAAAATTCCCCAAGGGTTGCACAGTCAAGGGTCTCCTAAGCAGTCAAAATTAGGGTTTTGCTTCTGATCAAGAAAATGAAGTTTCCAAAGGTCCAATCAAGTCTCATATGCCTACAAATATGGTCAACCATCCTCATACCAAGTTTCAAGACATTCAGCTCAAAATTGCACAGTCAAAACCCTAAATTGCACTACAGGCAACTGTAGGGGCAAAATGGTCATTTGACAGTCAAAAGTTCAAATTTTTTATCAACATCTCATTTTTAATCCATAAACCTCATTTGATCAAAGCTTGATCATGATTCTCAAAGCTTGGCTCAAAAATCATCAAGATGCAAAAGTTTCCTTATTTGGACAGTTGAAAAAGTCAACTGTAAATTGACCAGGGCATAACTTTCACATGGATTATCAGAAAAATTCCATCCAAAGCTCATTTTGAAGAGAAAGACATTTCCTACAACTCATCTTCATACTTCAAGTCCAAGAAATGCTCTCACAAAAAGTTATCAATTTCAACATTATAGGTCATTTTCAAAAGTCAACAAAAAGGGACTTTAAGTCAAAGGCCATAACTTAAGATTGGTAAATCAAAATGATATGGGACCAAAGGAATTGGTTAGAGGACTCAAAGACCTTTCCAAAATGTCCAAGAACATGAGAAAATCTTAAAAATTGAGCAAGTTATGCCTTGTGGAAGTTGGGAAATTTTTGGATATTTTGAAAAGTCAACATTGGTTCAAACGACCTAAAATTGCTAATGGGCCCATTTTTCTTCCACAATTCATCATTCCAAGCATGTGCACGACTACTTGGCCCAAAGGGAAGTATTTCTTCATTTTTTATTTATTTATTTGAATTTTTATTTATAATAATTCATTTAAATCAATTAAATATATGAAAAATATTTAACTTAACCTAACAAATCTTTTTGCACATGTAATCTACTCAATAATTCGTGTGAAATCAAATAGGGAAGGATTTGGAGAGAATTGATCTTAATTGGTACAAAAACACATGGAAAAGATTGAAAAAGATCCTAGAAAATCAAATTTCCAAAAACCATGAATGCAATTGATTTGTTCTGTTTTTCTTGACCTAATTCAGTCTCACATAAGTAGAGAACAAAAACCTAATGCCAAGGACCATTGAAGCTGCGCAGAAACCAATTGCCAAACTTGAAAATCTTGTCTAAAAACTCAATTCTGAAAACTCACTTAGAGGTCGATTCAAGCCTCAAAACCTATTCCATTAGCTTCCTCAAAGATCATAGGACATATTCCAATCAAAAACTAAGCCCCATACTCAAGAAAACGCGAAGTCATCACTGAAATTGGTAGAGAAAATTCCAAAACTGTTTTCCATTATCCATGCATTTATAACATATTTTGTTATTGTTTTTGTGTTTAGGGTGATGTTTATAAACTAACTGCATAGTTTGATTGAAATTCCATGCCCTATATGAGGATTCGCCATTAGAGATACCTAGGGTTCCAAGGTTTTTTATTTGGGCGTTTTCCATTCCTATAAAATTAAGACCTAACAATGCCATGAACAAAGTCAGCAGGTTGGGACGAAAAGATTGAGACCATCGCGCCAAATTTCTGAGCGTCACAGGCCTAATCGCTATTATTGAAATCAGCATATTTTGAGGGGGTTTAAAACCCCCGTTAAATGTTTGTTAAATTGTTTCAGGAAATTCCCAACGAAGAAGATGGACTCGTGGCCAGCAACCATTGGCTCTTTTAAATTTTCGCGCTAAAACATTATCCATGTGTGTTTTTATTTTATATTAATTGTTTGATGTTTAGTATACAAGCGCGTTGGTTGGATCAGATGGCAAGCATAAGGGTTGGCAAACCACATGACCTGGGTTCGAGCCCCAGGTCTTCGTTACTCCCATATTATTTTTCAATAAAGATTCATATGCAGGTTCAACATCAAAGCGTACCATACGCCCTCCAGATCAAACCATCCACGTGCATATCAGGGTCCATCCAAAGGCTGAGAATTAGAGAACAACGTGGACGTGAGTCAACATGCCAGCACGCTGCCTGGAAAAGTCAAACGGACCATGCTAATGGGCCAGAATTACTTGGGCTATACCTCCTATCTGGGGACTGATACCCCCAAGGTTTGCAAAAATTTGTTATTTTTTATCTTTTCATTATTTTTATCTTCTTTTAATTATTATTCTTTTTAATCAATTTAATATTTTTCATAAATATAAAAAATACCCATAAAAATCAGAAAAAAGAGAAAAAACAATAAATTTCTTTATTTTAATATTTCTTGTAAATAAATTGCATGTAATTGAATTTAGTTTTAAATTAGGTTTGCAATTTTAATTCTTTTAATAAAAAATCTAAAAAATGTAGAAATAGGTTTAATTAATAATTTTTCATCCTTTTATTTTTCTTTCATAAATAATTAATAAGTAGATATTTATTTTTATAATTAAATTGCATATAAAAATTAGGGTTAAATTAGGTTAAAATTTAATATTTTCTTAATAAATTAAAAGCCACTAGAATTAGGGTTTGCATCTTATTTTAATTTTAATTAACTCACTCTTTTCATTAAAATCCTAAATATAAAAAATACCAAAAACAAAAACAAATTCCTTTCTCTTTTTTTAATTAATTAATTCCATGTAATTTAATTTTGCAAAAGGGTCCAACGCCCTCGTTCTTAATTTCTTATCAATTCGCATATTTATTTCTTTTCCCTTTAAATATTTATGTAATTCTCCCAAAGCCGTGTAAACTTTATTTCTCGCACTTTTACTTTATTTCTTTATTTTCTGTCAAATCGGGTCCTGGTTTTAATTTGGCGATGTGGACCCGCGCCTTTGTAATAGTTTAGGAACTTTACCTTTCTCGCATTTTTTTAACTGTTAATAATGACATGCAAGAATGAATGACTAAAATAAAAACAAACGCGTAGATCACCTATGACATGACAAGACAAAAATAAATGAATCTGACACACAAATCACACACCACCCCTAGGGTACGCCTCACTGTTGCCTTGCCTCGAAAGGTGATCGTCGAGTAGAGGATGTCTTAGTAAGTCCTCATGATCCGGGAACCTGGCATGAGGGTAGCTTCTAAGGTGTCTTCCCATTGCTCTGGTGATCACCATGCCCCAAACCTCGAATTGACCCGAACACCTCCAACGGTGGTGCTACCTACCTCTCAATGGTGGGATGGCACTACTTTAAAGGATATTTACACAGACGAATTCCTTAGGGTAGGTAGACGACTCATAGATACTTGCTCTAAATTTCAAACAAAAATTCAAAAATACTTTTCACACCGACACCTTTTCAAAAAGCTTTCGAAAGCAATTTTTCAAACACTCTTGAGGACTGATACAAGAGTCGAACTGGAATTTTCAAAGAAACTTTTTAAAACCCACAGTTGAAAAGCAAACAAACCATTTTTGAAAACACAATGAGCAAGTATCTAAGAGCCCATGGATAACCATGGATAGAAAGGGTGCTAACACCTTCCCTTTCTATAACCTACCTCCCGAACCGAGAGCAATCTCTTTAAGGAATTTTTCTGTGCTTTTGTCCTTTCCATTTGGAGAAAATAAAAGACGGTGGCGACTCTTGCTTCCGCGACATTTCGCGAACCAGCGTTAAACAGTCAGTTCCAGATCCACCGATCACAGAACTGGCGACTCTGCTGGGGACAAAACTTAAAGTGAGGTGTACCTTAGGGTTAGTTCATAATTGTGTTTTCAATTGTATTGACTTGTCTGCTTTAAATTTGTGGGTTGCATGGGAGTTACATAGATCCTAACCCGGATCTGGGAATACCCTGTTTAGGTAGCATAAGCTGTGAGGGACCTGTCCGGCGTAGACCGACACGGGTGAAACAGTGGCTACGTTGGTGTGGCACCTTGGTCTGTACCGATATCCCTTGTGTCGCAACGAGGAGAATATGGGTCTTCTAAGGAGTCATTAAGCACCAACAACCTTAGAACCTTAAATGACACAACTTGGCCTTTAGAATTGTAGCAGTATGCTACGCCCATTGAGGCTAAACTCTCGTGATGGTTCTGGCCGCAAGAAAAGATTGCGATGCTGGAGTTATGACCGATTGAGGGTAGTCAATGATATTGGGATCCTCTAAGAACCCGGTTACTTTTGATTAGGACAGGTATGAACCAACAAACTGAAAGAGGGTAGTACCTAGACCTCATGCTGGTCTAAACTTTAGGGGCTTGCCTTGTGTGACTTGTGTGCCTTACCATGTTTGCCTTTGTATCTATATGTGGTGTGCTTTATCATAACATCATAGCATCATGAGCATTGCATGCATCCTGCATAAGGACTGACTATTTCAAAGACAAGAGGGTTTCACCTTTGCTCTATTTTGTAGGACATCATGATGCCTGTGCGAAGGAATACTATCCGGTTCAACTTTGTTCGTTCACCTGAGTTGCTTGATGAGTTGGTTAGCAAAATTCCAAATACCACTTCCTTCATTCAGAGGCATGGTTCCCTTCTCAGTTTAGTCACTGCAAAGCGGGATCAACAGTTGATGAGTGTTCTGACCCAGTTCTATGACCCTCTGTACCAGTGCTTCACCTTTCAAGACTTCCAGTTGGTCCCTACCCTGGAAGAGTTCTCTGATTTGCTTGGTATCCCTATCTTGGATCAGACTCCCTTTACTGGTTGGGAAAAGACCCTCAGGCTTGAGGATGTTGCTGCAGCTCTTCCTTTGACCCATCAAGAGGTAACAGACAATTGGGTAACTAGAAGCGGAGTTAAGGGTTTCTTGGCCAAGTTTCTGATTGGTAAAGCTAACAGTTTCTGGAGTGACCTGGACTTTAGGGCATACGAAGACATCTTGGCTCTCCTAATCTATGGGTTAGTCCTGTTTCCTAATCCTGACAACTTCATCAATGTCACTGCCATAAGGATCTTTATGTCTCAGAATCCTGTGCCCACTCTCTTGGGTGACATCTTGCAACAACTTCATGCTCGTACTACCCGAAGACGAGGAACCCTATGGTGTTGTATCCCTTTGTTGGTGAGGTGGTTTATTTCGCACCTCCCTAAGTTCGTACTGAAGAATCAAGAAGGAAGAGGTTGGGCTCATAGGTTAATGTCTCTCACCGATAAAGACATCATTTGGACTTGCAGAGGTTTGGATGAGATAGCTATTATTGATCGATGCGGGGAATACCCTAATGTTCCTCTGATTGGTACCCAAGGAGGGATCTCTTACAATCCATGTCTAGCACTCCGTCAGTTTGGAAGAGCAAGAAGAGCAGGTCCCCATGAGATGTTGGTGCCTCACATCAGTTTTGAATTTCAGGTGGATAGTGACGAGCTGCGTCGTAGGTTCATCAAGGCTTGGGACAAGGTTCATAAAGCTGACCCACAAGAGTTAGGGCCAAAGAATTCTTTACCTATGGAAGCCTACTACAAATGGGTTCGCATCCGTGCTCAGAAGTTAGGTATGCCGTATGAAGCTGTCAGACCCGTCATTCTTGAGTGTCCTGACAAAGATGGTGTTCCTCCAACTGTCCTTCCTCCTCAGATACCTACTCATTATGAGACATTGAAGAGATCTTGGTCGCAACTACGAGAAGAGCGGGATTCTTACCGGGAAAAGTTCAACGAGCAGGAATCAAAGATCCAGAAGCTGACAAAACAGTTGGAGAATGAGAGAGCTCTGAATGCCTACATCCGTACTGAGAAGAGGAGACCATGGGATCAATAAGGAGCTCCAGATGCGCTTTTACAGTTTTATTTCCTTTTCAGTATTTCCTTTCATGTAACGCCTAAGGGCAACCTGTTGAATAATTTCAGTTTCAAATTTGAATCTAATGAAGTGTGTTCCTTTTTGTTTACAAAGTTGATTCCCGATTGTCTTTGAAAACATAATTCATACGCATTTCATACATCATGTGCATAGCAGGTTTTTCATCTTTTCAGGTTGCTTACAATTCTTCGCTGTTTATTTCAGCATCATGAATCCCGACTCGTCATCAACTGAGACATCCATCAAAGCTCTTCAGGCGCAGAATGCGCAGTTTCAGGAAGTAATCAAGGGTTTGGCTCAAGGCCAAGAAGAGCTGAAGGCTATGCTCCTGAAGAAGGAGAAGAAGAAGAAGAGAAGGACTGTTCTGTTCAACTCGGGCCGAAGGTTTGGCAATGCTCTGCAGCAGGAAGAGGCTGGTTCTTCTGTTGGCAAGAGTACTCCTCAGGCAGAAGCAAGGGTTCCTAGTCCGGTAGTCTCCGACAACGAGACTGATTTTGATGAAGAGCAGTACCCTCCTGCAGAAGACAGATACAAGCAACTGGAGGATAGGCTGAAGGCTATGGAAATACAACAAGTGCCTGGGCTGGATTTCGGAGATCTGGGTTTGTCAACTGGTGTGATTATCCCTCATAAGTTCAAAGCACCATCCTTCTCTAAGTACGACGGGGCATCTTGTCCCAAGCTGCATCTCAGGTCCTATGTTCGGAAAATTCAACCATACTCAGCAGACAAGAATTTGTGGATCCACTTCTTCCAGGAGAGTCTTTCAGGGACTCATCTCGAATGGTTCTATCAGCTGGATGGGACCAAGGTTCGTAACTGGGAGGAGTTGGCTACTGCTTTCTACAAGCAGTATCAATATAATGCCAACCTTGCCCCTACACGTACCCAACTCCAGGGTATGTCGTTAGGTTCAAGTGAAGGTTTTAAGGAGTACGCTCAGAAGTGGAAAGACCTGGCTGGCAGGGTGCATCCACCATTGACTGATCGGGAGTTGGTAGACATGTTCTTGGGGACCCTATCTGGGCCATTTTTCAACCATCTCATCGGGAATTCGTCTGCAGGGTTCACTGATTTGATTCTGACCGGAGAGAGAATTGAGGCTGGGTTAAAGTCTGGAAAGATTCCGAAGGGTGCATCGTCTAGTTCTGAGAAGAAACCCTTCAAGAAGGAGACTAGTGTCGTGTATGGTTCCAAGAGATCAGAGAGACCTGAACGCCGCCAATCTGTCAGTGCGGTAATGATTGCTAAGCCTGCTGCCGCCCCCCGGCCAAACAATCCTCAAAGGGCTGAAAGACCCCGGAGAGAGTTCACCCGCTTGAGTATGACCTTGTCGCAGATCTTGCCACACTTGCTCTCAACCAACTTAGTGACTGTCAGAGAGGCTGCAAAGTTCCCAAATACTGCATCTCCTAAGTACAACCCGAATGCTCGTTGTGCTTACCATTCAGATAGCCCGGGGCATTCCACTAATGATTGTTGGGCTTTAAGGAGTAAGGTGCAAGACCTTATCGACGCGAAGGAGATACAGTTCGAAGCGCCTGAGAGGCCGAATGTAGTTACTGCTCCTATGCCTCAGCATGGGGTAAATGCTGTTGACGAAGATGTTTATGTTGTTTCTGTGGATGATCTAGCCACTCCTCTGAAGGTTGTCAAGAAGAACCTGCTGCTGGCCGGTTTATTTCCGGGTTGCAGTGAGGGTTGCCTGTTTTGTGCTGTGTCCCTATCTGGTTGTCCCTTGCTGAAGTTAGGCATCCAAAGCCTAATGGATAGCAAGGAGATTCTGTTTAAGAAGTCTGCTGTTCAGTTGGTTCCGGTGGAAGAAGTTTCTGTGGTTACCATATTCAATAATCCAATCCCGGCTCTCCCGAAGAAGCCCCTTCAAATCATGACTGTTGCACCTGTTGTTATCACTGTTCCGGGGCCCCTGCCCTATGTATCTGATAAAGTTGTCCCCTGGCATTATGGGGCAGATGTGTATGTAAATGGGATTAAACAAGAGTTCAACGCTGGCGCCAGCATCTGTGATATCACTGGCCCAGCCAAAGTCACCCGCAGTGGCAGGCTCTTCTCGCCTGACATTGCACCTCCTGCTGCTCGAAGACCACTTCTCATAACTCCTACAAGTGTACCTGTTCCTGCTGCTGATCCAATTGTTTCTCCTGCTGCCGAGTCATCCAATGCTCGGGGCAAAGGAGTTGAAGTTGAGCCTGCCCAGATGGAGGCACCTGTACCTATAACTGCTGAGGCCTCCCAACAAGAGATGGAGGAGATTTTGAAAATTATAAAGAAGAGTGACTTTAATGTTGTGGAACAGCTAGGGCACACGCCCTCCAAGATCTCCATGCTCTCTTTATTGTTGTGCTCCGAGGCCCATGCTAAGGCCTTAATCTCATTCCTCAAGACGGCCCATGTGCCACATGAGACATCTGCAGTCCAGTTCACTGATTGCGTAGCAAATCTGACAGCGGACAATGGCTTGGGTTTCTCGGATGCTGACCTGACTGCGAAAGGAAGAGACCATAATGATGCTCTGCATGTCTCTATCGAATGCAGGGGCACTACCTTGGCACATGTATTGGTGGATACTGGTTCTTCTTTGAATGTGATGCCCAAGTAGGCTTTGGACCGTTTAGATTGTGAAGGTCTGGAACTGAAACCCAGCAATATCATCGTCAGAGCCTTTGACGGTTCAAAAAGGATGGTTCATGGAGAGGTCGACATTCCGATTCGTGTGGGCTCTCAGGTGTTTGACTCTACATTTTATGTGATGGATATCCGTCCATCTTACTCTTGTCTATTGGGTCGACCTTGGATACATAAGGCTGGGGCAGTGACCTCTACCTTGCACCAGAAGCTGAAGTACCCCGTCAGAGGGAAGATCGTCACTGTGCAGGGAGAGGAGGAGTATATGGTAAGCCACCTGAATTCCTTCAGATACATTGAGATGGATGGGGAGTTTATTGAAACCCCCTTTCAGCATTTCGAGGAGGTGCTTCCAATTACAGCAGCAGCAGAAACAGCAGCAGAAGAAAGTGTTCCTTTGAAGATGGCTTCCCTGAAGGATGCCCGGGCTGTGGTTCAGAAGGGTGAATGTGCTAACTGGGGCAGGCTTCCAGACTTCACACAGAAAACTGATAAATTCGGGCTGGGCTTTACTACAGAAGGTCAGAAGGCTATGAGGAAAGCGAAGATCGGAAGACCTCCTGTGTTCATTACAAATCCAGGAGTGAATGCTGTTGGGGAAGACAACGAAGTGGATGAAGCGGAATTCAATAGCTGGATCTATCCAACGACTGAAGGCGGATTGACCAATTGGATTGCCAAAGACCATACTCCTGTTACCTTTGTGACGTAGTAATAAATTTCTTTGTTTCGCTACTTGTAATAAACAATAAATAAACTCTATGGCCCGGTGTCTTACCCGAGGCACCGTGGTGTCATTTGTGAGGGCATATAAATTGTCATTTCATATATCATGAATGAAAATCTTGGACGTATTTTCGCATTGTAAATCTTATGCTCCTTTTCTGTCTTTCTTTCCTTTACATATATTTCAAAACAACTATATTTACACACACACTCACTCATACAGGTTTCAATCCACTCTGGATCTCACTGATAACGACTCTGCTACTGCCAGTTATGACTTCAAAAATCTGATCAACTTAGCCGAAGACGAAGGTGAAGATGATTGCGAAGTGCCTGGTGAGCTTGCAAGACTGTTGCTTCAGGAAGAGAGGGCAATTCAACCCCATGAGGAGCCAGTGGAAACAATAAACTTGGGTACTGAGGCAGACAGGAAAGAGGTAAAGATTGGTGCCAACCTAGAGCTCAGCGTGAAGCAACGGTTAACCAAGATGTTACATGATTATATGGAGATCTTTGCCTGGTCCTACGAAGACATGCCCGGATTGGATACCGACATTGTGGTCCATCACTTGCCTACCAAGGAAGACTGCCCTCCGGTTAAGCAAAAGGTCCGTCGGATGCGTCCAGAGATGTCTGAGAAGATTAAGGCCGAGGTTATGAAAAAGTTTGACGTTGGGTTCCTTGCAGTGACTTCTTACCCTCAGTGGGTTGCGAATGTGGTGCCGGTACCGAAGAAGGACGGTAAGGTCAGAATGTGTGTCGACTACAGGGATCTGAACAGGGCCAGCCCCAAAGATGACTTCCCTTTACCTCACATTGATGTCCTTGTTGATAATACAACTCAGCATAAGGTGTTCTCCTTCATGGATGGTTTCTCAGGTTACAATCAGATCAAGATGGCACCTGAAGACATGGAAAAGACTACATTTGTTACTCAGTGGGGCACCTTCTGCTACAAAGTCATGCCTTTTGGATTAAAGAACGCTGGGGCAACCTACCAACGTGCCATGGTTGCTTTATTTCATGACATGATCCATCATGAGATAGAAGTGTATGTTGACGACATGATCGCAAGGTCCCAGACTGAGGAAGAGCACCTAGATCATCTGCAGAAGTTGTTCGACCGGTTGAAACTGTACAAGATGAGATTGAACCCGAACAAGTGCACCTTCGGGGTAAGATCGGGAAAGTTGCTAGGCTTCGTAGTCAGTGATAAAGGTATTCAAGTGGACCCTGCTAAGGTCAAAGCTATTCAAGAGATGCCAGTTCCCAAAACAGAGAAAGAGGTCAGAGGCTTTTTAGGACGCCTGAATTACATTGCTCGGTTCATCTCACACCTAACTGCTACCTGTGAGCCAATCTTCAAGCTGCTGAAGAAAGATCAGGTAGTACGTTGGAACGATGAATGTCAGGCTGCTTTCGACAGAATCAAAGAGTATCTCCAAGAACCACCTATCCTTATGCCACCAGTTGAAGGGAGACCTCTGATACTATACCTGACAGTGCTCGACAACTCAATGGGGTGTGTGCTGGGCCAGCATGACGAGTCTGGCCGAAAAGAGCACGCCATTTATTACCTTAGCAAAAAGTTTACCGACTGTGAGACCCGGTACTCACTACTTGAGAAAACTTGCTGCGCTTTGGTATGGGCTGCTCGCCGGCTGAGACAGTATATGCTGACTCACACTACCTTGTTGATCTCAAAGATGGATCCTATAAAGTACATATTCGAAAAGCCTGCTCTGTCTGGGAGGATTGCAAGATGGCAGATGATCTTGACGGAATACGACATTCAGTACACAACCCAGAAAGCCATCAAGGGAGGTGTATTAGCAGACCACTTGGCACATCAGGCAGTAGATGACTATCAGTCAATGAACTTTGAGTTTCCGGATGAAAGCATCATGATTGTAACTGATTGTGAAGTGCCTGGACCGGATGAAGGACCTGAACCAGGATCCCGAGGGTCTATGCACTTTGACGGAGCCTCCAACGCTTTGGGAAACGGTATCGGCGCTATAATCATATCTCCTCAAGGTACTCATACTCCACTCACTGCCCGGTTATGTTTCAACTGTACCAACAACATGGCGGAGTATGAGGCGTGCATCATGGGTCTTCAAGCTGCGATCGACTTAAGGATCAAGTTTCTGAGTGTCTTCGGAGATTCCGCTCTTGTGATCAATCAGATCAAAGGGGAGTGGGATATGAAACATCCGAACCTTATTCCTTACAGAGAATGTGTGTTGACCCTGATCCCCCACTTCACAGAGATAACCTTCGAACACTTTCCAAGAGAAGAGAATCAGTTGGCGGACGCGTTAGCTACAATGTCTTCTATGTTCAAGGTCAAATGGGATAATGAGGCTCCCCGGATCATCATCTGGAAACTGGACGAACCGGCATACTGTTGTGATCTCGAAACTGAATTGGTGACTGAGAAGCCTTGGTACCATGAGGTGAAGAGATATTTGGAAGCTCAGGAATACCCTGAAGGTGCATCTGTCAATGATAAGAAGTTCCTGAGAAGGTTCGCAGCCAAGTTCTTCCTTAGCAACGACATATTGTACAAACGAAACCATGATTCAACCTTACTGCGTTGTGTGGATAAGACGGAAGCAGAAAGGATCATGGAAGAGCTACATGAAGGGACCTTTGGTACACACTCCAGTGGGCACACTATGGCTAAGAAAATCCTTCGGGCAGGATATTGCTGGTCCACAATGGAAGCTGACTGCTACCAACATTCCAGGACATGCCATAAGTGCCAGATTTATGCAGACAAGGTGCATGTTCCTCCAGTTCCCCTGAATGTTCTGACTGCGCCTTGGCCGTTTGCAATGTGGGGCATAGACATGATTGGCGAGATTAAACCTACGGCCTCTAATGGGCATCGCTTCATCCTAGTGGCGATTGATTATTTCACAAAGTGGGTCGAGGCAGCATCCTATGCTACGGTAACCAAGACTGTTGTGGCACGGTTCATTCGGCATAACCTGATCAGTCGGTACGGTGTCCCAGAGAGAATCATTACAGACAACGGTACCAATCTAAATAACAAGATGATCGCTGAGCTCTGCGAGCAGTTCAAGATACAACACCACAATTCTTCTCCTTACAGACCGAAGATGAATGGGGCTGTAGAAGCAGCAAATAAGAACATCAAGAAAATCGTGCAGAAAATGACAGTGACTTATAAAGATTGGCACGAGATGTTACCGTTCGCTCTACATGGATACCGTACCTCAGCTAGGACGTCAACCGGGGCAACCCCTTTCTCTCTGGTTTATGGTATAGAGGCAGTCTTACCGATCGAAGTACAAATACCCTCTCTCCGGATAATGAAGGATGCAAATCTGAACGAAGATGATTGGATCCAGACACGACTTGATCAACTCAACCTCATTGATGAAAAGAGACTTGCTGCTATCTGTCATGGTCAGACATATCAGAAACGGATGATCAGGGCATTTAACAAAAAGGTCAGACCACAGGAATATCAAGTTGGGGATCTGGTAATCAAGAGAATCATCCTTCCTCAGAGTGATCCAAGGGGCAAATGGACCCCTACGTACGAAGGGCCATTTGTGGTTAAGCATGTATTCTCAGGAGGAGCCATGATTCTAACCAATATGGACGGTGACGACCTTCCTCACCCCGCCAATGCAGACATAGTAAAAAGATACTACGCATGAAAAAAGACCTGCTAGGCTGACATGCCTAGGCAAAAATTAGGGCTTCCCGTCGAACCAAAAGGGTTCGGGCAAAATGAAGGGATGAAATGAAAAAAATCTATACACCCGGCAAGTCGAAAACCTGAAAAGGCGGCTTGGGCAAAAATGGGTATCCCGGTGGACTGAAAACCCGAAAGGGCGGTCCAGGCAAAAGTTAGGGATAAAAGCGTAATACTATGTCTCATTGATCACTTTGCATCCAGAATCCGGTATCTACATCAAGTTCAGACGGCATCGATCAATCAGCTTCACCTTCAACCAAGGTCATCAAGTGATGAGACGCTCGGAGTTATAAAGGCAATAGCAGAGTTGAAACCCAGTGGGATCATTCATTTCACACAGCTGTTTTATTTTCTTTTGTACAAAATTTGTATAAACTCTTTTGTTCGGCGGTGTTCTCTTACTAGGACGTCAGCCTCTTGTACACAAAACGCCTATTTTCAGGCCATTCAAAATCAATACAAATAATACTTTTCAGTTAAATGTGCCAATTGTTTTTCTTTTTCTGTTTTGTTTTGCGAAGAACGTCCAAGGTTCAATTTGTGACATATGCATTGACAATAATTTGCTAACTCATAAATATTTGCATACGAAACAAAGGATTAATTACAGGTAACATTAGAAACAGGGGCAATGAAGAGTTGTCTAAAGCGATCTAATTGTTCTGTCCTCCAAGGTACCAAGGTAGGTTTAGCTAAAGAACATGACCAGTACATTTTAATTCCCCAGAGAGTAAGTCAGCAAATCAGTACATTCTTCTCCAAACTATATTGAGTATCCTCCAGTAGATCTCAATACTTCCCCAGCAGTAATATGCATATTCTTAACAAGCATCCCCGGCAGTCTTGACCTAAAGATTGTTCCCCGGCGGTGTCTCAACATTCAAAGGAATCACTTCCCCAGCATATCAAAACTTCCCCAGGAAGGTCCAATCTATTCCCCCAGGAAAATTGAAATTCATACCCCCAAGCAATAAGCTTATCCCCAGTAGATTCTGGAAGCTTATCCCTCGAAGAGCGCGAACGCGTCGCCCGGCTTTATTCAAAGAGTTATTTCCTTAACAGGATATAACTGGGTTATCCTCAGCCAAAAGCCACGGAAAGAGCGTCGTCGACGAAGTCTTCTTACACCCAGCGAAGTCTATTAGCACTTCCAATACAACGAAAATATCCTCAACAAGTTACTACTAACAATTCAACAAAGTATCTCTCTCCCCCACAGAGTATCACTCCCCAGCATGGTCGCTAAAGTGTTTTTTCTCCCCGCAGAATCTTCCCTTCGCCAAGTTTATTCCCCAACGGAGTTATCTTCTCCTACCGGTATTCTTGCAGTTATCATCCCCAGCGGAAGAAAAAGCTTATTCTTCAATATCAGCCCAGGAGTGACTTCCCGGCACCCGTCAAGGATTTACTTTCCTAGACGAAAGCATACATAAACATCACATACATCATTATAACATGCATAGACGCGTCATATCATACAAATCTCATTTTTGTTGAGAACATCATCGCTTGATCCATATCATGCATGGCATTTGACTGACCTTTACTTTTCAGGAAAGACGCAGTTAAATTCTCAATCATATTTCAAGACCTAGACCGGTTCAGTTAATCGACTCCAAAGATTTCTTATCCAGTCCAAGGCCTTCTCTAAGTCCAGTTAAGTCGACTCCCAACAGATTTTTATGATGAAGACTCAGTAGAAGTTATTGAGATTATAATTTCCTATGGTTCCCTCCCCGACGGTGCGTGAGGTGATTCCTTTTGAGATTATAATTCCCTATGGTTCCCTCCCCGACGGTGCGTGAGGTGATAACTCCTTTTGAGATTATAATTTCCTATGGTTCCCTCCCCGACGGTGCGTGAGGTGATAATTCCTTTTGAGATTATAATTTCCTATGGTTCCCTCCCCGACGGTGCGTGAGGTGATAATTCCTTTTGAGATTATAATTTCCTATGGTTCCCTCCCCGACGGTGCGTGAGGTGATAATTCCTTTTGAGATTATAATTTTCTATGATTCCCTCCTCGACGGTGCGTGAGGTTATGATTCCCTATGGTCCTCTCCCCGACGGTGCGTGAGATGTAATTCCATTCCAGGTTATGATTTCCTATGGTCCTCTCCCCGACGGTGCGTGAGATGTAATTCCCTTTCAGGTTATGATTTCCTAAGGTCCTCTCCCCGACGGTGCGTGAGATGTAATTCCCTTTCAGGTTATGATTTCCTATGGTCCTCTCCCCGATGTTGTGTGAGATGTAATTCCCTTCCAGGTTATGATTTCCTATGGTCCTCTCCCCGACGGTGCGTGAGATGTAATTCCTTTTCAGATTATGATTTCCTTTGGTTCTCTTCCCGATACTGCGAAGATGGTAATTCCCACCAAGATTTTCTCAACGAGCGTTGTTGAGGTTAAAGTCACCCAAGGTTCTCTTACCGTTCATGCTAAGGTAGTAACCATCCCTGGTTCATTCGTCATCTTGTGAATCTCCAGACTCAGCTCCTGTAACCAGTCAGGACATGTTTATACCAAGCATCTGAAAACCAACTCCTGCAACATGTCAGGTACTCATTTTTCTGTTTTGCAGGTACGCAAGTTCTCGCTAAGGAATATCTTATGCGATCAACATCCAGATGGCATCTATAAGCCCATCCGCCTTCCATCATCTCTCAGCATGGCATCTATAAGCCCATTCCCATCATCACACTGCTACTATGTGAGCGCAAATTTCTGGGCACTCTAGTGTTCAATCATCTTCTACCCTCGGACTACGAAAGGAACGTCAGCCAATCTGCATCCTCAGGTCTAAGAAGATTGAACAGGGGCAACTGTTGTACCCCAAAATTTGCCCTCCCATATTCTTCAAGAAATTGCCAAGCTAAAGCTGCAAAATTCCCCAAGGGTTGCACAGTCAAGGGTCTCCTAAGCAGTCAAAATTAGGGTTTTGCTTCTGATCAAGAAAATGAAGTTTCCAAAGGTCCAATCAAGTCTCATATGCCTACAAATATGGTCAACCATCCTCATACCAAGTTTCAAGACATTCAGCTCAAAATTGCACAGTCAAAACCCTAAATTGCACTACAGTCAACTATAGGGGCAAAATGGTCATTTGACAGTCAAAAGTTCAAATTTTTGATCAACATCTCACTTTGAAGCCATAAACCTCATTTTATCAAAGCTTGATCATGATTCTCAAAGCTTGGCTCAAAAATCATCAAGATGCAAAAGTTTCCTTATTTGGACAGCTGAAAAAGTCAACTGTAAATTGACCAGGGCATAACTTTCACATGGATTATCAGAAAAATTCCATCCAAAGCTCATATTGAAGAGAAAGACATTTCCTACAACTCATCTTCATACTTCAAGTCCAAGAAATGCTCTCACAAAAAGTTATCAATTTCAACATTATAGGTCATTTTCAAAAGTCAACAAAAAGGGACTTTAAGTCAAAGGCCATAACTTGAGATTGGTAAATCAAAATGACATGGGACCAAAGGCATTGGTTAGAGGACTCAAATACCTTTCCAAAATGTCCAAGAACATGAGAAAAGCTTAAAAATTGAGCAAGTTATGCCTTATGGAAGTTGGGAAATTTTTGGATATTTTGAAAAGTCAACATTGGTTCAAATGACCTAAAATTGCTAATGGGCCCATTTTTCTTCCACAATTCATCATTCCAAGCATGTGCACGACTACTTGGCCCAAAGGGAAGTATTTCTTCATTTTTTATTTATTTATTTGAATTTTTATTTATAATAATTCATTAAAATCAATTAAATATATGAAAAATATTTAACTTAACCTAACAAATCTTTTTGCACATGTAATCTACTCAATAATTCGTGTGAAATCAAATAGGGAAGGATTTGGAGAGAATTGATCTTAATTGGTACAAAAACACATGGAAAAGATTGAAAAAGATCCTAGAAAATCAAATTTCCAAAAACCATGAATGCAATTGATTTGTTCTGTTTTTCTTGACCTAATTCAGTCTCACATAAGTAGAGAACAAAAACCTAATGCCAAGGACCATTGAAGCTGCGCAGAAACCAATTGCCAAACTAGAAAATCTTGTCTAAAAACTCAATTCTGAAAACTCACTTAGAGGTCGATTCAAGCCTCAAAACCTATTCCATTAGCTTCCTCAAAGATCATAGGACATATTCCAATAAAAAACTAAGCCCCATACTCAAGAAAACGCGAAGTCATCACTGAAATTGGTAGAGAAAATTCCAAAACTGTTTTCCATTATCCATGCATTTATAACATATTTTGTTATTGTTTTTGTGTTTAGGGTGATGTTTATAAACTAACTGCATAGTTTGATTGAAATTCCATGCCATATATGAGGATTCGCCATTAGAGATACCTAGGGTTCCAAGGTTTTTTATTTGGGCGTTTTCCATTCCTATAAAATTAAGACCTAACAATGCCATGAACAAAGTCAGCAGGTTGGGACGAAAAGATTGAGACCATCGCGCCAAATTTCTGAGCGTCACTGGCCTAATCGCTATTATTGAAATCAGCATATTTTGAGGGGGTTTAAAACCCCCGTTAAATGTTTGTTAAATTGTTTCAGGAAATTCCCAATAAAGAAGATGGACTCGTGGCCAGCAACCATTGGCTCTTTTAAATTTTCGCGCTAAAACATTATCCATGTGTGTTTTTATTTTTTATTAATTGTTTGATGTTTAGTATACAAGCGCGTTGGTTGGATCAGATGGCAAGCATAAGGGTTGGCAAACCACATGACCTGGGTTCGAGCCCCAGGTCTTCGTTACTCCCATATTATTTTTCAATAAAGATTCATATGCAGGTTCAACATCAAAGCGTACCATACGCCCTCCAGATCAAACCATCCACGTGCATATCAGGGTCCATCCAAAGGCTGAGAATTAGAGAACAGCGTGGACGTGAGTCAACATGCCAGCACGCTGCCTGGAAAAGTCAAACGGACCATGCTAATGGGCCAGAATTACTTGGGCTATACCTCCTATCTGGGGACTGATACCCCCAAGGTTTGCAAAAATTTGTTATTTTTTATCTTTTCATTATTTTTATCTTCTTTTAATTATTATTCTTTTTAATCAATTTAATATTTTTCATAAATATAAAAAATACCCATAAAAATCAGAAAAAAGAGAAAAAACAATAAATTTCTTTATTTTAATATTTCTTGTAAATAAATTGCATGTAATTGAATTTAGTTTTAAATTAGGTTTGCAATTTTAATTCTTTTAATAAAAAATCTAAAAAATGTAGAAATAGGTTTAATTAATAATTTTTCATCCTTTTATTTTTCTTTCATAAATAATTAATAAGTAGATATTTATTTTTATAATTAAATTGCATATAAAAATTAGGGTTAAATTAGGTTAAAATTTAATATTTTCTTAATAAATTAAAAGCCACTAGAATTAGGGTTTGCATCTTATTTTAATTTTAATTAACTCACTCTTTTCATTAAAATCCTAAATATAAAAAATACCAAAAACAAAAACAAATTCCTTTCTCTTTTTTTAATTAATTAATTCCATGTAATTTAATTTTGCAAAAGGGTCCAACGCCCTCGTTCTTAATTTCTTATCAATTCGCATATTTATTTCTTTTCCCTTTAAATATTTATGTAATTCTCCCAAAGCCGTGTAAACTTTATTTCTCGCACTTTTACTTTATTTCTTTATTTTCTGTCAAATCGGGTCCTGGTTTTAATTTGGCGATGTGGACCCGCGCCTTTGTAATAGTTTAGGAACTTTACCTTTCTCGCATTTTTTTAACTGTTAATAATGACATGCAAGAATGAATGACTAAAATAAAAACAAACGCGTAGATCACCTATGACATGACAAGACAAAAATAAATGAATCTGACACACAAATCACACACCACCCCTAGGGTACGCCTCACTGTTGCCTTGCCTCGAAAGGTGATCGTCGAGTAGAGGATGTCTTAGTAAGTCCTCATGATCCGGGAACCTGGCATGAGGGTAGCTTCTAAGGTGTCTTCCCATTGCTCCGGTGATCACCATGCCCCGAACCTCGAATTGACCCGAACACCTCCAACGGTGGTGCTACCTACCTCTCAATGGTGGGATGGAACTACTTTAAAGGATATTTACACAGACGAATTCCTTAGGGTAGGTAGACGACTCGTAGATACTTGCTCTAAATTTCAAACAAAAATTCAAAAATACTTTTCACACCGACACCTTTTCAAAAAGCTTTCGAAAGCAATTTTTCAAACACTCTTGAGGACTGATACAAGAGTCGAACTGGAATTTTCAAAGAAACTTTTTAAAACCCACAGTTGAAAAGCAAACAAACCATTTTTGAAAACACAATGAGCAAGTATCTAAGAGCCCATGGATAACCATGGATAGAAAGGGTGCTAACACCTTCCCTTTCTATAACCTACCTCCCGAACCGAGAGCAATCTCTTTAAGGAATTTTTCTGTGCTTTTGTCCTTTCCATTTGGAGAAAATAAAAGACGGTGGCGACTCTTGCTTCCGCGACATTTCGCGAACCAGCGTTAAATAGTCAGTTCCAGATCCACCGATCACACCTACCAATATATACTTCTGGCTCTTTGATGATGCTGGTCGAATCTCTCCAATAAGGTCCAACGCCCCTCCTCTAAAGGGCCAAGGTTTCACTATTGAGTGAAGTTCGCTTGCTGGTACATGCTGGATGCCTGTATGGACTTGACATTCCTGACACCCCTTGGCGAACTCGACACAATCTTTCAAGATGGTGGGCTAGTATAGTCCTTGTCGAAACAACAACCATTTCATCTTATGGCCTACTTGGTGAGCCCCACATGCTCCAGCGTGCGTAGTCGAAAGGGCTATGTACGCTTCAGTTTCACTTAAACACTTTAGCAATACCCCTTCAGGCGTCTTTTTAAATAACTCATTACCCATGAGTACATAACTCAATGCCCTATATTTTGTTTTTCGTTCTGTCGAAGCTGCTGGATTTTGTAGATAATCCACAATGGGTTTCCTCCAATCTTGCTCTGACAAATTATCTATGAACGAAATTTCGAAGTTCCTTTGATCAGCATACCCTAGTCTTGTCGATTTCAAATCTGTTGGTGACAGACAAGTTGCTTTTATATTTTCTCGAACTTCGATTGCTCTTTGTAATCTCGTTTTTGAAATTTTGTACCCAGATGCAATTTGTGCCAAATCGTTGGCTATTTGATTTTCCAATCTGGGTATGTGTCGAATGTTGACCATTTCGAATTTTTTCAATAAACGATTTGCTATCATAAAGTACATAATGAGATTTTCTCTTATGCACTTATATTCTTTTGTGACTTGCTTAATGACTAACTCTGAGTCTCCCATTACTTCGACT
This sequence comes from Vicia faba, assembly GCA_948472305.1. Lineage (NCBI taxonomy): Eukaryota > Viridiplantae > Streptophyta > Magnoliopsida > Fabales > Fabaceae > Vicia > Vicia faba. The sequence continues at coordinate 305,271,252 of OX451741.1, forward strand.
CGAGTTGCCCCCAATTCTAACAATATCTCAAGGCCAGTAATTAGAGCTTTGTACTCAGCCTCATTGTTCGAACAAGTACCTGATATCTTGTACTTGAATGTTGTTGGAATTTTTTCTGGAGAAATAATCAAGACTCCTACTCCTGTTCCATCTTTATGGCTGGAACCATCGAAGTAGAATTTCCAAGGCTCTATCTCCACATAATTTATATTCTCAACCTGAATTGAGTGGTCGACTATAAAGTCTGCCACCACTTGTCCTTTCACTGCCTTAAGAGGCATAAAGGTCAGGGAATATTCAGTTAATGCTAGCGCCCACTTGCCAATTCGGCTGTGCAGGATGGGTTTCGACAACATGTACTTGAAAACATCAAAATGAGACGAAACATACACATCAACTGGTTTTATATATTGTTTGAGCTTTGTACAAGAGAAATAAAGACATAGACATAATTTTTCGACTTCGCTATATCTAGTTTCTGCATCGTTCAAAACTCTACTAAGATAGTAAATGGGTCTTTCGACTCCATTTTCATCTTCTTGGGCTAACATGCTTCCCAAAGTTTTGTCGGATGCAGCTATGTACAATCTCATACTCCTGTTTCTGCAAGGAGGCACCAAAATAGGTGGCTTTGTGAGATACCCTTTGATTTTGTCGAAGGCCTCTTGTTGCTTTTGCCCCCATTCGAATCTTTCTTTGTTCAATCGAAGTAAGGGTGAAAAGGCTTGAGCTTTCCCACTTAGGTTAGATATGAATCTCCTTAAGAAATTTATCTTGCCCAGCAGAGATTGCAGTTCCTTTTTGTTCGCTGGCGCTTTCGCTTCCAGAATTGCCTTCGTCTTGTTCTGGTTGATTTCGATTCCTTTCTTGTGGACGACGAAGCCCAAGAAATCTCCAGCTTTTACACAGAATGCACACTTCAAAGGGTTCATCTTCAGACCATGTTCTCTCATTCTTTCGAATGATTGTCGAAGGTGGTCTATATGGTTCTTCCTGGAAACAGATTTTACAACAATGTCATCAATATATACTTGCATAAAAGTGTTAATAAAATCATGGAAGATAGAGTTCATTGCTCGTTGATATGTTGCCCCAGCGTTCTTTAGGCCAAAAGGCATCACTACCCATTCGTAAGTGCCTAAGGCCCCAGGGCATTGAAAAGCTGTTTTCGACACATCTTCTTCAACAATGAATATTTGATTATATCCTGAATAACTATCGAGCATACTCAGGTACTCATAGCCAGCGGTAGAATCGACTAGCATTTCCGCCACAGGCATAGAATATTCATCTTTGGGTGTAGCAGCATTCAAATCTCTGAAATCTATGCACACCCTCAATGTACCATTTTTCTTAATCACTGGCACAATGTTTGCAATCCATTCGACATAGCTCGTAGCTCGTTAGAATTTTCACTTTAGCAGTCTTTCGACTTCCGTTTTGATCTTCGACAATATTTCTGGAGCGAAGCGTCTTGGACTTTGCTTGACTGGCTTCTTCCCAGATTTGATTGGCAACTGAAGTTCTACCAATCCTCTGTCAAGACCAGGCATCTCGTCGTAATCCCATGCAAAACAGTCCTTGAACTCCTTTAACAAATGGATTACTTCCAACCTGAGTTCTGGGTCTATTTTTGCGCTAATGTAAGTTGGCTTTTTCTCTAACCCTTCGCCCAAGTTGATTTCTTCTAAAGGATCCTGTGCTAGCATTTTGATGTTGTTTGCTAAGGGGTCCTTCTCGAATCCCAAAGGCTCATCGTCGTAGATGGCGTCGAGCCTTTGTTCCTGCATTCCTTCTGGCATGATATTAGGAGGTTCTGGATCGAAATCCTTTCCAGGACCTGCAGAAGGTAACTCTTGATCATTGGCCTGTGTGGCCATATATTTAACTTCGACTTCGAGAGTCGTTATCATCCTTGTTTCGGCTACGTAAGCCGAAATTCGCTGCAATGATTGTGACTCAGTCATTGTCACTGAATTCACTTCCCCAACCAGTTGGCTGGATATCAGTTAGCCCACTAAAGTCAATGTGGGACAAGTCTTCTCTGTCCCATTGAAAACCATGCTCAGGGTGCAGGTATAAGGAACAAAAAGTATTTGGCGCTGGCGCCAAGTCGAAGTCAGGTGTTGGGCATGGCCCAATGTGAGCCAGGTTTTTGTCGAAGTCTTCCAGCCCTAGGTGATTTACTTCTCCCAGGTAATAGCTTTGATCTGCTTCTATGTTTTCGACCATTCCATCAGGACGCCATAGTAGCAACCTCTGGTGCATTGATGATGGTACAACTCCAACACCATGTATCCATTCACGGCCCAACAAAAGATTATAATTTGGTTTGGCCGATATGACCATAAACATAGTTGGTCGAAGGATAGATCTCACCTTGATGTCCAGTTGGATCACACCCATAGTGGTCCCTATGCCGCCTTCATAATTCGACAGGACCATGTTGTGAGGCTTGATGTTTTCATCGCTCTTGCCTATTTTTCTTGGCATAGAGTGAGGGATGATGTTGATGGTTGCCCCACAATCTACCAAGATCTTATTTACTGTGGTTTCTTCGAGTTTAGCCCTTATAAATAAAGGCTTAAGGTGATTTTTCATCGCCTCTGTAGGAGGTTCGAAGAACCCATTCTGCTCTTCAGTAGCGCCATTATCCATGACGAAGTAGCACACTGGCCTATGCTTGGCCATTTCTTGTTCAACTTCCCAATCGCTTGTTTCGACCTCTACCTGGCGGTTGAACTCTCTTAGCAAAACTGAGACTATGTTCACCATGATATCTAAAGTGTCATCAGACTCAGAGCCATCTTCGTTATCAACTTCACCCTGGTTAGGCCAAACTAGCCTATTGGTCACTGGTTGTCTTTCCAGAGGCTTCCTCTGCTTTCTCTGAGGAAAATTTGAACTCGATTCTGCCTTTGGTTCATTAGCAGCTTCCCTCTCAGCTTTTCGTCGCCTCTGGTATCTCCTCCATTGAGATCGAGACATGGGATTCTTCCCTTTGTAGTTGCTTGATACCTGTGTCACTTTAGGGGTAGCAACCTGAGGTTCTTTCTTATGTGTAAAATATGAACCCCTTGGCACTTCGAAGGAGTGCGATCTTTCCTCGCTTGGCCTCTTTCGACCAGATGTTTTGTACCATGTATCAACTGGCACATTAGTTGGAGGCCTGAAAGTCAGTGGCCTCTTTTCTTGATTTGAACCCTTTTGGTAGGTTCTTCTGGGGTCATGTCGAGTATCAACACTTTCCCTTTTTCTGTTTGTTGCTCTTACACCTTGAATATGTTCAGCAGCTTTTTTGTCGAAGATCGAGCTGCATCGAGGACACAGCATCACTTCTGACTTCTTTTTCTGGCATCTTTGCAGGAAATCTGCCAGATTTTCATTTTCCCGAGGGAAAGCAGTTTTGTTGGCTTGTTCTTACCTAATGGCCTCCTCTGATGCTTTTGTTTCAGAGACTTCGACCATGTTGACATTCAAGGTGTCTTTGGTGGCAAGAGTCAACTGCTTCATCTGAATCTCCAAGTCCTCTGTCTGGCCTTGAACTGCAGCCAAGTAAGAATTGGGTTTTGTTCCAGATTTTTGGGCTCCAACTGTCTCCAGCTTCGGGCTTTCGACCGCCTTTTGGACCGCTTCAATTGTTTTTCTAGATAGATTCCCAGAAAAACTGCCAAAGATTGGCATGTTGACATGATCCTTTGTGACTTCGACCATGGTTATTCATGGCCTCTTCGACTGGCTTCTGGATGCCTCGATCACGTTCACCTCTGAAGGTTCAGCATAATGGGCTTCAGCCTGCAAAGGGTTGGAGTCCACAGTCATGGGGGTCTTGTCAACAAACTTCAACCTCCCTTCTTCGATAGCGTCTTGCACAAGATTCCTGAAAAGAAAACATTGAGACGTTTTATGGCCCAGAAAATTATGATATTTACAAAAGCCTCTTTTCTTTCTTTGATCAAGAGGAGGCACTTTTACCCCTGGGGGTACTATCATTTGGCCATCTTTTACAAGTAAGTCAAAGATTTCATCACATTTTGTAATATCAAAACTATAAGTCTTTTTGGGGAACCTATCGTTGGTCCTTTCCGGACCAGTGGGATTTTTTCCACTTGAGGGGATTAACAGTTTGCAAGAGTATGGTGGCCCTTGTTTTAGTTTCTCTAAATCGACCTCGCCTTCTTCGACGGTTATAGTTTCGTCGAAGGTTTCTGGATCTTCATCATCCATCTCGACATACACTATCCTCTCTCTTTTATGAGTTTTTGTCGCCTTGGCTTTTTCAGCTTTAAGGCGTTCTACCCGTCGAACTCTATCGGCCAATTGGGCCATGTCTCTCAGGTATTGAGTGTCTAACTTCTTCCTAATCGAATAGTCTAGCCCTCATGCGGCTATTTCGACTAACTCATGTTCTGGCACTAGCGTAAAGCATCTCGCTTTGAGCAACCTAAACCTATTTAGATATTCGTCTATAGGTTCAGTGAAACGTCTCTTTACACTTGCCAATTCTTTCAGGCTTATCTTGGTTTGTCCCATGTAGAATTGCTCATGGAACAATCTCTCCAACTGGGTCCAATGATGGATCGAATTGGGGGGGAGAGTTGTGAACCAAGTAAACGCGTTTTTTGTTAAAGAACTTGGGAAATACTTAATTCTCAGGTTTTCGTTGTTTGAAATATCTCCTGCTTCGATCAAGTATCTCGCCACATGTTCGACAGTAGATTCTGTCGTGTCCCCTGAAAATTTAGTGAATTTAGGGACTTTACATCTAGGAGTTAAGTCTGTTTGTAACACATATTCTGACAGTGGGGATGTGAAGTTGGGCCTACGAAAGCCCATATTCATCCCATTTTGCGTCATGATTCTTTCGATCATGGCTGCCAGATTATTTTCCAAACCCATATTCTGGTATTGGATATGCTGAACTACTTCGTCAGCATTTTGGTTTCTGTTAACTAACCTTACCTCTGGGGCTATGACCCTAGGTTCTTCGACAGGCTGCTCTAATCGTGCCCTAAGGTTTTCTTCGACAGGCTGCTGGACTTGGTTAATAGTGGTTTCTTCCTCTAAAAGTATACCTTGGTTTCCCCTTATTTGCGCCCTTTGGGGCTGTCGAATAGGTTGGGGTACCCCAAAGAAATCAGCCAGACGCGTCATTTGCGCTGTCATCTGCTGATTCGAATGGGTGGTATTTTGTATCAGAGGGTTCAGCACTGTACTTAAAGTTTGTGCCAACATTTGAACCATATCATGGTTGCTTTCGTCCATTTGTTGCCTCAAGACTGCTGTCGAGGCATTCGTAAGGCCATGCGCTACTTGGGACGTTCCTCCTAAGAGTTGGGTCCTATTTCTGTTCGCCATACCAACTCCAGAACCTTGGAGTGGCGAAGAGGCACTCACTAAAGGGTCTGAAAAAGTGGACGCATCGTTCGTCAGGCTAGCCAATTCAGACGTTGGCATGCCATAGAGTGGTTCTCGATTTGGACCACCTGTCATAAATCCTAGGGGAACATAAGGCCTGGTGCCTAGATTTCCCCTTGGTGGGGGAGTTCCCAAAGGCACTCTGGGGCCAGTGAATGGAGGTAATGGCCCAGTTGTTGTGACCGTTACTGCTGGTGTTGAACCAGCGCTTATCGCTTCACTTACGGTTGGGATAACCGTTGTTCCCACATTCGTTTGTGGGATTTTGTTATTGTTTGGCGGATTCGCCATCGCTTCTCTTCTTCTGGCAGTATTGGTATTGTTAGTGTATATTCTACCACTTCTCAATAACATGCAATACTTCTCGAAAAAGATGATATTCTGTATAAAAAGGTTAAACTTCAAAATCAACACAAGGTCCCACCAGGTGTGCCAATTTGTTTACCGTGGGAATTGGTAAACAACCGCTGATCTTCCAAAAGCTACTTATTTGGTGACTCACAGGATCAATCAGATTGATCCTAAGACATGGTTGATTTTGGGGTTTTTTGACTAAGTTTAATGATGGTTAATGACAAGAAAATAAAGATACTTTATGTAAATTGCATGAAGAAGAAAACATGGTAGAATAAAAGAAAGCTTTGAATAAAGGCTTCGACTGGAAAAGTAAATGAAGAAGCAGTAAAGTTCTGGAAAATAAATGACTTTGATTAATTAAAGTGGTGTTTCACACATACATTCTCAACAATTCTTTCGCTCACACTGGGTACTTGAATCTATATGAGTGACTTGTATATAATTGTGAACACACGCGAAAAACTACGTGAACAACTAATATTTATACTAAACACATCCCAAGTAACCGTCGGGCAGTTACACCGCTTCGAGATGACTCCACTTGGCACGCTCACAGCATTCGACGCTCTAGATCTTAACACGTTGCACTTGGTAACCGCTGGGAACCGTTTTCCCTCCAAACGTTTGAATCTCAAACTGTTCCACTCTGAGCATCGAACTCCTTTGTCGAGAAGCACCTTCGACGTCGAAGGCAACAAGATTCTTACTTAGAATAAATTCTCTAAGTACCTTGCCATCTTCTGATGAGCATTTCGACAGAGCCAGCTTGGTCGAAACCATCCTTCATGCTTAATGGCTTATATTAATAAAAACAAGGGTGTCGAATTTAGGAGCCAATAGAAGGAAAGAGTATGAGAAAGACTGTTGGCATTCTCGTTGTTTGTTCAGGCTCTTCTGGTTTTTGTTTTAGAAAAATCCTTGTAAATGATGGTGATGATTTATCCGTGCTGCATTAATATATATTTTCGTGAAGCAAGTTCAAAAGCCAAATTCAATATTGACATGTGATTGTAATTTTTTAGAAGTATATTTCACAGTTTCTCAGTATGGTTGCAAACATTATTGGAATTGCGAAAGTTACCTGTGATAACCTAATACCTATCAAAAATCATTCTCTAGTCATCAAATATATACATTATGAAAGAAACTATATATCTTAATTTTAGGCTTCTTGATTACTCTAAAGAGTATAATAAGTAAAATGTGCGGGAATTTTGAACTAAAAGCATAAGAAATGCATAAATAAGTTAAGTCAAGAAGATCAAGTCTGAAATATAGCTTTATTTATTGATTGGATAAGCGTATTAATTTAAAGGATATGTGTGATCGGTGGATCTGGAACTGACTGTTTAACGCTGGTTCGCGAAATGTCGCGGAAGCAAGAGTCGCCACCGTCTTTTATTTTCTCCAAATGGAAAGGACAAAAGCACATAAAAATTCCTTATAGAGATTGCTCTCGGTTCGGGAGGTAGATTATAGAAAGGGAAGGTGTTAGCACCCTTTCTATCCATGGTTATCCATGGGCTCTTAGATACTTGCTCACTTGTGTTTTCAAAAATGGTTTGTTTGCTTTTCAACTGTGGGTTTTAAAAAGTTTCTTTCAGTTCGACTCTTGTATCGGTCCTCAAGAGTGTTTGAAAAATGCTTTCGAAAGCTTTTTGAAAATGTGTTGGTGTGAAAAGTATTTTTGATTTGTTTTGTTTTGAATTAGAGCAAGTATCCACGAGTCGTCTACCTACCCTAAGGAATTCGTCTGTGTAAATGTCCTTTAAAGTAGTGCCATCCCACCATTGAGAGGTAGGTAGCACCACCGTTGGAGGTGTTCGGGTCAATTCGAGGTTCGGGACATGGTGATCACCAGAGCAATGGGAAGACACCTTAGAAGCTACCCTCATGCCAGGTTCCCGGATCATGAGGACTTACTAAGACATCCTCTACTCGACGATCACCTTTCGAGGCAAGGCAACAGTGAGGCGTACCCTAGGGGTGGTGTGTGATTTGTGTGTCAGATTCATTTATTTTTGTCTTGTTCATGTCAAAGGTGATCTACGCGTTTGTTTTTATTTCGTCATTCATTCTTTTATGCCTTGATTAACAGTTAAAAATTGCGAAAAGTAAAAGTTCTAAGCTATTACAAAGGCGCGGGTCCACATCGCCAAATTAAAGTCCAGGACCCGATTTGACGGAAAGTAAATAAAGAAATAAAATAAAATAAAAGTGCGAGAAATTAATTACACGGCTTAGGGAGAGATACAGAAATATTAAACGAAAAAGAAATATACACGCGAATTAAATAAGAATTAAGACGAGGGCGTTGGACCCTTTTTTCAAAATTAAATTAAATGATGGAATTAATTAATTAGAAAAAGAAAAGAAATTGTTTTTGGTATTTTTTGGTTTTAATGAAAAAGAATTAATTAAAATAACATGCTAACCCTAATTCTACAATTTTTATTTTATTATGAAAACATGTTAAAGTTTTAACCTAAAATTAACCCTAATTAATTTACATGCAATTTAATTATAAAAATAAATATTTAATATTTATTTATTATGAAAGAAAATAAAAAGGGATAAAAAATTAATTAAATCCTAATTCTACCAATTTTTAGGTTTTTTATTATGAAAATATTATAGTTAAACCTAATTTAACAACTAAAATTAATTAATGGACTTTATTTACAAAAATACTAAAATAAAGTATTTATTATTTTTCATCTTTTTCTGATTTTTTATGGAAATAATTGAATTAATTAAGAAAACAATAATTAAAAGAAAGTAAAAATATAATGAAATAAAGAATAATAAAAAACATTTGCAAACCTAGGGGGGTTGCTGTCCCCAAAGTGGAGGTATAGCCAAGCAATTTGAGGCCCATTTATTCATGGCCTGTAAGACTTTTGCGCTGGCATGGATCTTTGTTGACTGAGTGCATCATGTTCTTCAGATTGTGGCCATTGATTGAATCTCCATGGGCACGTGGATGGCCAGATGTGGTGCACATAGTGGACCTTCAACATTAAACCTGCATAGGAACATTAAATAGAAAATAATATGAAAGGGGGTGAGGACCTGGGGCTCGAACCCAGGTCCTAAACATTACCAACCAACGCGCTTGCCAGTGGAGCTGTCTCGTTCATTCGTACCTTATGTAAATAACAAACAATATATGATAAAACAAATATTAGTGGAAACTTGGCGCGTAAAGTTCAAACAGGCCAATCATTGAGCGCCACCGGGGTCATCTTCTTCGTTGCCTTATTTTTTTTCTGAAACACAAACATTGGCAACGGTTTTGTTAGTGTTCCCTTAGGCCAGTTTCTGAAAAATAGCGACTAGCCCAGGGATGCTCATAAATTGAGCGCGAGGGTGGCTTTATGATCGTCCAAACATCCTGAATCCATTCATGGTACTATGGTGGTCTAATTTTACTGCTTTTCAAAACGCCTAATTCCAAGCTTGCAAAACCCTAAAACACGATAATGGTAGATTTTCATAGAGGTGATAAAAACACAATTAAGCAATTGGGTTAGCTTCAGAACACTTCAATTAGTAAGAATCCATTAAAATTATGCAATGAAAATGCCTGAATTGTAAAACACGATCATGAGAAAAAGATGAGAAAACTTGATTTCTGTATACCGTTTCAAGGTGTTAGGGACTGTGTTCTTGATCCAAGCACGTTGCTTGATGCCCCAGGAATGCAATGGAATGAGTTTTGTGGCTTGAAACGACCTGCAAATGTGTTTTCAGATTTGAGTTTGTAAGCAAAATTTTCAAGTTTGTGTAAGGATTTCTGGCGCAGCTTCTTGGTCCTCAGCATTAGGTCTTGCTTGTTTGTATATGTATCAATGATTAGGGTTAAAAAACTTGATCAAAATCCATGAATTAATGAATATGATATTTGATTTTTAAACCATGATTTTCAAATCTTTTTCACATGCTTTTGCTACCAAATCATGACCAATTCAATTGATTCTTTCCATATTTGGGTTAGGCACGAAATCTTGAGTATATATCATGCACAAAAAGATTGAAAAACTAGGTTTAGCATTTTTTCATGTATTTATTTCAATTTAAATGAATTATTAATAATAAAAATCCAAATAAATAAATAAAAAATGAAGAAAAACTTCCCTTTGGTCCAAGTGGTCGTGCACATGCCTTGGATGATGAATTGTGGAAGAAAAATAGGCCCATTAGCAATTTTAGGTCATTTGAATCAATGTTGACTTTTCAAAATATCCAAAAACTTCCCAACTTCCACAAGGCATATCTTGCTCAATTTTTAAGCTTTGCTCATGTTCTTGGACATTTTGGAAAGGTCTTTGAGTCCTTTAACCAATGCCTTTGGTCCCATGGCATTTTGATTTACCAATCTCAAGTTATGGCCTTTGACTTAAATTCCCTTTTTGTTGACTTTTGAAAATGACCTATAATGTTAAAATTGATAACTTTTTGTGAGAGCATTTCTTGGACTTGAAGTATGAATAGGAGTTGTAGGAAATGTCTTTCTATTCAAAATGAGCTTTGGATGGAATTTTTCTGATAATCTATGTGAAAGTTATGCCCTGGTCAATTTACAGTTGACTTTTTCAACTGTCCAAATAAGGAAACTTTTGCATCTTGATGATTTTTGAGCCAAACTTTGAGAATCATGATCAAGCATTGATAAAATGATGTTTGTGGCTTCAAAATGAGATTTTGACCAAAAATTTGAACTTTTGACTGTCAAATGACCATTTTGCCCCTACAGTTGACTGTAGTGCAATTAGGGTTTTTGACTGTGCAATTTTGTGCTGAAAGTCTTGAAACTTGATATGAGGATGCTTGACCATGTTTATAGGCATGTGAGACTTGATTGGACCCTTGAAAACTTCATTTACTTGATCAGAACCAAAACCCTAATTTTGACTGTTTAGGAGGCCCTTGCACTGTGCAACCCTTGGGGAATCTTGAAGCTTTGACTTGGCAATTTCTTGAAGAATATGGGAGGGCAAATTTTGGGGTACAACAGTTTCCCCTGTTCAATCTTCTTAGACCTGAGGATGCAGACTGGCTGACGTGCCTTTCGTAATCCGAGGGTAGAAGATGATTGAACACTAGAGTGCCCAGAAATTTGCGCTCATATAGTAGCAGTGTGGTGATGGCATTTAAATGTTGATGAATAGGATGATGGACTTATAGATGCCATCTGGATGTTGATTGCGTAAGAGATTCCTTAGCGAGAACCTGCGTACCTGCAAAAGAAAAATGAGTACCTGACATGTTGCAGGAGCTGGTTTTCAGATGCTTGGTATAGATGTGTCCTGACTGGTTACAGGGGCTGAGTCTGGATCTTCAAGCGGTGATGAATGAACCAGGGATGGTTACTACCTCAACAGGAATGGTGAGAGAACCTTGGATGACTTCAACTTCAACAGCAATTATTGAGAGAATCTTGGTGGGAATTACCATCTCCGCAGCATTGGGGAGAGAACCATAGGCGATCACAATCTCAATAGCAAACATTGAGAAAAACCTGGAATGGAATTATCGTCTCCGCAGGATCGGGGAGAGAACCATAGGCAATTATAATCTCAAAATCAAACATTGAGAAAAACCTGGGATGGAATTATCGTCTCCGCAGCATTGGGGAGAGAACCATAGGAAATTATAATCTCAATAACATTCATTGAGAAAAACCTGGAATGGAATTATCGTCTCCGCAGCATTGGGGAGAGAACCATAGGAAATTATAATCTCAATAACAAATATTGAGAAAAACCTGGAATGGAATTATCGTCTCCGTAGCATTGGGGAGAGAACCATAGGAAATTATAATCTCAATAACATTCATTGAGAAAAACCTGGAATGGAATTATCGTCTCCGCAGCATTGGGGAGAGAACCATAGGAAATTATAATCTCAATAACATTCATTGAGAAAAACCTGGAATGGAATTATCGTCTCCGCAGCATTGGGGAGAGAACCATAGGAAATTATAATCTCAATAACATTCATTGAGAAAAACCTCTGATAACTTCTACTGAGTCTTCATCAGAAAAATCTGTTTGGGGTCGATTTTGCTGGACTAGAGAAGGCCTTGGACTGGATAAGAATCTTTGGAGTCGATTAACTGAGCCGGTCTAGGTCTTGGAATGTCTTCAACTGGGTAAGAAACAGGGAGATTTTTGGAGTCGATCTGACCGAACCAGAGAAGACCTTTGACTGGATAATAACCAGAGAAATCTTTGGAGTCGATTTAACTGAACCAGATAAGGTCTTAGAGTCTTGAAATATGATTGAGAATTCAACTGAATCTTTCCTGAAAGGTAAAGGTTAGTCATATGCAATGCATGATATGGATCAAGCAATGATGTTCTCAACATAAATGAGATTTGTATGATATGATGCGTATATGCATGCTATAATGATGTATGCGATGTTTACGAATGTATGTTTTTCGTCTAGGAAAGTAAATCCTTGACGGGTGCCGGGAAGTCACTCCTGGGCTGATGTTGAAGAATAGATTTTGCTTCCGCTGAGGATGGTAATAGCAAGAATACCGGTAAGAGAGGATAACTCTGTTGTGGAATAAACTTGGCGAATGGAATAACTCTGCGGGGAGGAAAGTACTCTAACGATCTTGTTGGGAAGTAATACTCTGTGGGGAGAGAGATACTTTGCTGGGTTGTCGATAATAACTTGCTGGGGATATCCTTGTTGTGTTGGAAGTGCTGATAGACTTCGCTGGGGGTAAGAGAACTTCGTCGAGGACGCTCTTTCCATGGCTTTTGGCTGAGGATAACCCAGTTATATCCTAGTAAGGAAATAACTCTTTAAATAAAGCCGGACGACGCGTTCGTGCTCTGCGAGGGATAAGCTTCCAGAACCTACTGGGGATAAGCTTACTGCTTGGGGAGATGAATTCCAACTTTCCCGGGGATACTGGATTGGACTCTCCTGGGGAAGTTTTGAGCTGCGGGGGAAGTGATTCCTTTGAATGTTTGATATGCCGCCGGGGAACAATCTTTAGACCAAGACTGCCGGGGATGCTTGTTATGAATATGTATGCTGCTGGGGAGATGTTGAGATCCACTGGAGGATACCCAACTTCCTTAAGGCCTGATAATATAACCTGGAGAGAGTGTACTGACTGCTTACTCTCTGGGGAATTAGGATATCTGGTTATGTTCTTTAGCTGAACCTACCTTGGTACCTTGGAGGACAGAACAATTAGATTGCCTAGACAACTCTTTATTGCCCCTGTTTCTAATGTTACCTGTAATTAATTCTTTGTTTCGTATGTAAATATTCATGAGTTAGCAAATTATTGTCAATGCATATATCACAAATTGAACCTTGGACGTTCTTCGCAAAACAAAACAGGAAAAGAAAAACAATTGGCACTTTTAACTGAAAATTATATTTGTATTGATTTTTGAATGGCCTAAAAATAGGCATTTTGTGTACAAGAGACTGACGTCCTAGTAAGAGAACGCCGCCGAACAAAAGAGTTTATACAAATTTTATACAAGAGAAAATAAAACAGCTGTGTGAAACGAATGATCCCACTGGGTTTCAACTCTGCTATTGTCTTTATAACTCCGAGCGTCTCATCACTTGATGACCTAAACGAAGATGAAGCTGACTGATCGATGCCGTCTGAACTTGATGTAGATACCGGATTCTGGATGCAAAGTGATCCAATGAGACATAGTATTACGCTTTATCCCTAACTTTTGCCTGGACCGCCCTTTCGGGTTTTCAGTCCACCGGGATACCCATTTTTGCCCAAGCCGCCTTTTCAGGTTTTCGACTTGCCGGGTGTACAGATTTTTCATTTCATCCCTTCATTTTGCCCGAACCCTTTTGGTTCGCCGGGAAGCCCTAATTTTTGCCTAGGCATGTCAGCCTAGCGGGTCTTTTTTCATGCGTAGTATCTTTTTACTATGTCTGCATTGGCAGGGTGAGGAAGGTCGTCACCATCCATGTTGGTTAGAATCATGGCTCCTCCTGAGAACACATGTTTAACCACAAATGGCCCTTCGTACGTAGGGGTCCATTTTCCCCTTGGATCACTCTGAGGAAGGATGATTCGCTTGATTACCAGATCCCCAACTTGATATTCCTGTGGTCTGATCTTTTTGTTAAATGCCCTGATCATCCGTTTTTGATACGTCTGACCATGACAGATAGCAGCAAGTCTCTTTTCATCAATAAGGTTGAGCTGATCAAGTCGTGTCTGGATCCAATCATCTTCGTTCAGATTTGCATCCTTCATTATCCGGAGAGAGGGTATTTGCACTTCAATCGGTAAGACTGCCTCCATACCATAAACCAGAGAGAAAGGAGTTTCCCCGGTTGACGTCCTGGCTGAGGTACGGTACCCATGTAGAGCGAACGGTAACATCTCGTGCCAGTCTTTATAAGTCACTGTCATCTTCTGCACGATTTTCTTAATGTTTTTATTTGCTGCTTCTACAGCCCCATTCATCTTCGGTCTGTAAGGAGAAGAATTGTGGTGCTGTATCTTGAACTGCTCGCAGAGCTCAGCGATCATCTTGTTATTCAGATTGGTACCGTTGTCTGTAATAATCCTCTCTGGGACGCCGTACCGATAGATCAGATTATGCCGAATGAACCGTGCCACAACAGTCTTGGTTACCGTAGCATAGGATGCTGCTTCAACCCACTTTGTAAAATAATCAATCGCCACTAGGATGAAGCGATGTCCATTAGATGCCGTAGGTTTAATCTCACCGATCATGTCTATGCCCCACATTGCAAACGGCCAAGGCGCAGTCAGAACATTCAGGGGAACGGGAGGAACATGCACCTTGTCTGCATAAATCTGGCACTTATGGCATGTCCTGGAATGTTGGTAGCAGTCAACTTCCATTGTGGTATGGAAATTATAGGTGTTTGGTTATTTTACAACATTTTTCTCACATCAATAATGATTATGCCATATAATTAAAAAAAATATTATCAATAAAAATATATAAGATTGTAAAATAGGGGACCAAAAACCTGAGTCTAAAAACACAAATATTACAAATTAAGTTATGTCAAAATAGATTAAAACAAATGCACTTAAACTTTTTTCTTTAATTTTAAAATAATAATTTTTTCAATATAAAGGAGTGATTCATTAGATTTCCAAAAAAAATGATGTATTACTTATCATCCTTAATCAATTTAGTAATTGATTTGTAGGTAAAAAGAATGGACTAATGATGAATATCTAGATGATAGATGTTTCTATATTTTTGAAATTATAAATTTAAAATAATAATATATATGACTCTATATGAAAATAAACAATTTAAATACTTCGTGGACGGCAGGATACGATCTTGCACGGGGAAAGCCCACATGATTTCTAGTAATGCCAGATAACCACTCTGGCACGTCCACATCTTTGTTTATGTTTGGTCGTTAGCTGTATCACATAATTTATTTTGTTATAATAATATTATATTACAATTTAACCAAATAAAGGATAATAAATTTAAAAGCATGGCATTAAGTGTCATACATTTAATTTTAAAGAAGCATTTGCTCGAGAAATCACTAGATAATGTAAGAAAATGAAAAACTTAGATATTTTAAAAATAATTGATTTCAAATAGAAATTTGTGAACAAGTTATATGGATTGTTGATACATGATATTATGTATCCTTAAGTACCAATGTTCAATAATGAAAGAAAAAATCATTACCACTAGTTCCTCATGTGAACAAAAATATGTTATTCTAGAAGGAAAGAGTGTGAGAAAGATTGTTGACATTCTTGTTGTTTGTTCAGGCTCTTCTGGTTGTTGTTTTACAAAAATCCTTGTAAATGATGGTGATGGTTTATCCGTGCTGCATATATATTTTTGTGAAGCAAGTTCAAACGCAAAATTCAATATTGACATGTGATTGTAATTTTTTAGAAGTATATATCGCAGTACTCAGCATGGGTGCAAAAATTATTGTGGAATTGAGAAAGTTACTTGTGATCAACTAATACCTATCAACAATTATTCTTTAGTCATCAAATAAATACATTATGAAAGAAACTATATATCTTAATTTTAGTCTTCTTGACTACTCTAAAGAGTATAATAAGTAAAATGTGCGGGAATTTTGAAATAAAAGCAAAAGAAATGCATAAATAAGTTAATTCAAGAAGATCAAGTGTGAAATATAGTTTTATTTATTGATTTGATAAGCGTATTAATTTAAAGGATATGGTATTTATTGAAAAAATTAACTTAATAGCAATAAAGTAGGGGCCTTCTTAAATGTTGTATTATTAAGTGTTTTACTGGTATGATGCACGAATGTTCTCTATAATATGTTGCACATGTTTCCCTGACAATTGGTTTGGTGTCGTTTTTTTCTCAGCATTTTTCATTCACTTTATCCCTGGTGCACATCTTTCCAAAGTCGTGGGTCCATAATATTCAATCTATCTTGTTTGTGGGGATTTTTGCACTTAACATGGTCATAAAGCCCAATATTCCAGAACTAATGTGTTTTGATTGTGTCTACATAATTTGTGAACATGAGAAACTCTAGTAGATTTAAAAACTATTCATTTGACGCATGTTCAGAAGAGTGTTTGTCACTTGGCTAACTATCGGGTGAGAAACATTGTGTTAACCTTTAACTCCCAAGTTTATCGATTTTTGCACACGTATTAATTGTATTTAACTTTACTCAATTATTTAATATAATTGCAATAGTAGTTTGGTAATGGTATCGTTGAAATTTTCTCCCTCTATTCTAATAAAAATAAATGCTTTTGCATGTGATTTTTATGATTATGTAACATTGACGTGAAACAATAGAGTTAAAGATCATAAATTGAAACTATGACGCCCTTGCGAAACAAAGCTCTCCAAGATCATTGATCATGGTATCCTTAAGAATTTTTAAGGGGAAAACATGAAAATTAAATCGTTAGAAGGGTGTATGGAAATTATAGGTGTTTGGTTATTTTACAACATTTTTCTCACATCAATAAGGATTATGCCATATAATTAAAAAAAGTATTATCAATAAAAATATATAAGATTGTAAAATAGGGGACCAAAAACCTGAGTCTAAAAACACAAATATTACAAATTAAGTTATGTCAAAATAGATTAAAACAAATGCACTTAAACTTTTTTCTTTAATTTTAAAATAATAATTTTTTCAATATAAAGGAGTGATTCATTAGATTTCCAAAAAAAATGATGTATTACTTATCTTCCTTAATCAATTTAGTAATTGATTTGTAGGTAAAAAGAATGGACGAATGATGAATATCTAGATGGTAGATGTTTCTATATATTTGAAATTATAACTTTAAAATAATAATATATATGTCTCTATATGAAAATAAACAATTTAAATACTTCGTGGACGGCAGGATACGATCCTGCACGGGGAAAGCCCACATGATTTCTAGTAATGCCAGATAACCACTCTGGCACGTCCACATCTTTGTTTATGTTTTGTCGTTAGCTGTATCACATAATTTATTTTGTTATAATAATATTATATTACTATTTAACCAAATAAAGGAAAATAAATTTAAAAGCATGGCATTAAGTGTCATACATTTAATTTTAAAGAAGCATTTGCTCGAGAAATCACTAGATAATGTAAGAAAATGAAAAACTTAGATATTTTAAAAATAATTGATTTCAAATAGAAATTTGTGAACAAGTTATATGGATTGTTGATACATGATATTATGTATCCTTAAGTACCAATGTTCAATAATGAAAGAAAAAATCATTACCACTAGTTCCTCATGTGAACAAAAATATGTTATTCTAGAAGGAAAGAGTATGAGAAAGATTGTTGACATTCTTGTTGTTTGTTCAGGCTCTTCTGGTTGTTGTTTTACAAAAATCCTTGTAAATGATGGTGATGGTTTATCCGTGCTGCATATATATTTTTGTGAAGCAAGTTCAAACGCAAAATTCAATATTGACATGTGATTGTAATTTTTTAGAAGTATATATCGCAGTACTCAGCATGGGTGCAAAAATTATTGTGGAATTGAGAAAGTTACTTGTGATCAACTAATACCTATCAACAATTATTCTTTAGTCATCAAATAAATACATTATGAAAGAAACTATATATCTTAATTTTAGTCTTCTTGACTACTCTAAAGAGTATAATAAGTAAAATGTGCGGGAATTTTGAAATAAAAGCAAAAGAAATGCATAAATAAGTTAATTCAAGAAGATCAAGTGTGAAATATAGTTTTATTTATTGATTTGATAAGCGTATTAATTTAAAGGATATGGTATTTATTGAAAAAATTAACTTAATAGCAATAAAGTAGGGGCCTTCTTAAATGTTGTATTATTAAGTGTTTTACTGGTATGATGCACGAATGTTCTCTATAATATGTTGCACATGTTTCCCTGACAATTGGTTTGGTGTCGTTTTTTTCTCAGCATTTTTCATTCACTTTATCCCTGGTGCACATCTTTCCAAAGTCGTGGGTCCATAATATTCAATCTATCTTGTTTGTGGGGATTTTTGCACTTAACATGGTCATAAAGCCCAATATTCCAGAACTAATGTGTTTTGATTGTGTCTACATAATTTGTGAACATGAGAAACTCTAGTAGATTTAAAAACTATTCATTTGACGCATGTTCAGAAGAGTGTTTGTCACTTGGCTAACTATCGGGTGAGAAACATTGTGTTAACCTTTAACTCCCAAGTTTATCGATTTTTGCACACGTATTAATTGTATTTAACTTTACTCAATTATTTAATATAATTGCAATAGTAGTTTGGTAATGGTATCGTTGAAATTTTCTCCCTCTATTCTAATAAAAATAAATGCTTTTGCATGTGATTTTTATGATTATGTAACATTGACGTGAAACAATAGAGTTAAAGATCATAAATTGAAACTATGACGCCCTTGCGAAACAAAGCTCTCCAAGATCATTGATCATGGTATCCTTAAGAATTTTTAAGGGGAAAACATGAAAATTAAATCGTTAGAAGGGTGTATGGAAATTATAGGTGTTTGGTTATTTTACAACATTTTTCTCACATCAATAAGGATTATGCCATATAATTAAAAAAAGTATTATCAATAAAAATATATAAGATTGTAAAATAGGGGACCAAAAACCTGAGTCTAAAAACACAAATATTACAAATTAAGTTATGTCAAAATAGATTAAAACAAATGCACTTAAACTTTTTTCTTTAATTTTAAAATAATAATTTTTTCAATATAAAGGAGTGATTCATTAGATTTCCAAAAAAAATGATGTATTACTTATCTTCCTTAATCAATTTAGTAATTGATTTGTAGGTAAAAAGAATGGACGAATGATGAATATCTAGATGGTAGATGTTTCTATATATTTGAAATTATAACTTTAAAATAATAATATATATGTCTCTATATGAAAATAAACAATTTAAATACTTCGTGGACGGCAGGATACGATCCTGCACGGGGAAAGCCCACATGATTTCTAGTAATGCCAGATAACCACTCTGGCACGTCCACATCTTTGTTTATGTTTTGTCGTTAGCTGTATCACATAATTTATTTTGTTATAATAATATTATATTACTATTTAACCAAATAAAGGAAAATAAATTTAAAAGCATGGCATTAAGTGTCATACATTTAATTTTAAAGAAGCATTTGCTCGAGAAATCACTAGATAATGTAAGAAAATGAAAAACTTAGATATTTTAAAAATAATTGATTTCAAATAGAAATTTGTGAACAAGTTATATGGATTGTTGATACATGATATTATGTATCCTTAAGTACCAATGTTCAATAATGAAAGAAAAAATCATTACCACTAGTTCCTCATGTGAACAAAAATATGTTATTCTAGAAGGAAAGAGTATGAGAAAGATTGTTGACATTCTTGTTGTTTGTTCAGGCTCTTCTGGTTGTTGTTTTACAAAAATCCTTGTAAATGATGGTGATGGTTTATCCGTGCTGCATATATATTTTTGTGAAGCAAGTTCAAACGCAAAATTCAATATTGACATGTGATTGTAATTTTTTAGAAGTATATATCGCAGTACTCAGCATGGGTGCAAAAATTATTGTGGAATTGAGAAAGTTACTTGTGATCAACTAATACCTATCAACAATTATTCTTTAGTCATCAAATAAATACATTATGAAAGAAACTATATATCTTAATTTTAGTCTTCTTGACTACTCTAAAGAGTATAATAAGTAAAATGTGCGGGAATTTTGAAATAAAAGCAAAAGAAATGCATAAATAAGTTAATTCAAGAAGATCAAGTGTGAAATATAGTTTTATTTATTGATTGGATAAGCGTATTAATTTAAAGGATATGGTATTTATTGAAAAAATTAACTTAATAGCAATAAAGTAGGGGCCTTCTTAAATGTTGTATTATTAAGTGTTTTACTGGTATGATGCACGAGTATTCCCTATACTATGTTGCAAATGTTTCCCTGACAATTGGTTTGGTGTCATTTTTTTCTATGCATTTTTCATTCACTTTATCCCTGGTGCACATCTTTCCAAAGTCGTGGGTCCATAATATTCACTCTATTTTGTTTGTGGGGATTTTTTCACTTAACATGGTCATAAAGCCCAATATTCCAGAACTAATGTGTTTTGATTGTGTCTACATAATTTATGAACTTGAGAAACTCTAGTAGATTTAAAAACTATTCATTTGACGCATGTTCAGAAGAGTGTTTGTCGCTTGGCTAACTATCGGGTGAGAAACATTGTGTTAACCTTTAACTCCCAAGCTTATCGATTTTTGCACATGTATAATTGTATTTAACTTTACTCAATTATTTAATATAATTGCAATACTAGTTTGATAATGGTATCGTTGAACTTTTCTCCCTCTATTCTAATAAAAATAAATGTTTTTGCATGTGATTTTTATGATTATGTAACATTGACGTGAAACAATAGAGTTAAAGATCATAAATTGAAACTATGAAGCCCTTGAGAAACAAAGCTCTAAAAGATCATTGATCATGGTATCCTTAAGAATTTTAAAGGGGAAAACATGAAAATTAAATCGTTAGAAGGATGTATGGAAATTATAGGTGTTTGGTTATTTTACAACATTTTTCTCACATCAATAATGATTATGCCATATAATTAAAAAACATATTATCAATAAAAATATATAAGATTGTAAAATAGGGGACCAAAAACCTGAGTCTAAAAACACAAATATTACAAATTAAGTTATGTCAAAATAGATTAAAACAAATGCACTTAAACTTTTTTCTTTAATTTTAAAATAATAATTTTTTCAATATAAAGGAGTGATTCATTAGATTTCCAAAAAAAATGATGTATTACTTATCTTCCTTAATCAATTTAGTAATTGATTTGTAGGTAAAAAGAATGGACGAATGATGAATATCTAGATGGTAGATGTTTCTATATATTTGAAATTATAACTTTAAAATAATAATATATATGTCTCTATATGAAAATAAACAATTTAAATACTTCGTGGACGGCAGGATACGATCCTGCACGGGGAAAGCCCACATGATTTCTAGTAATGCCAGATAACCACTCTGGCACGTCCACATCTTTGTTTATGTTTTGTCGTTAGCTGTATCACATAATTTATTTTGTTATAATAATATTATATTACTATTTAACCAAATAAAGGAAAATAAATTTAAAAGCATGGCATTAAGTGTCATACATTTAATTTTAAAGAAGCATTTGCTCGAGAAATCACTAGATAATGTAAGAAAATGAAAAACTTAGATATTTTAAAAATAATTGATTTCAAATAGAAATTTGTGAACAAGTTATATGGATTGTTGATACATGATATTATGTATCCTTAAGTACCAATGTTCAATAATGAAAGAAAAAATCATTACCACTAGTTCCTCATGTGAACAAAAATATGTTATTCTAGAAGAAAAGAGTATGAGAAAGATTGTTGACATTCTTGTTGTTTGTTCAGGCTCTTCTGGTTGTTGTTTTACAAAAATCCTTGTAAATGATGGTGATGGTTTATCCGTGCTGCATATATATTTTTGTGAAGCAAGTTCAAACGCAAAATTCAATATTGACATGTGATTGTAATTTTTTAGAAGTATATATCGCAGTACTCAGCATGGGTGCAAAAATTATTGTGGAATTGAGAAAGTTACTTGTGATCAACTAATACCTATCAACAATTATTCTTTAGTCATCAAATAAATACATTATGAAAGAAACTATATATCTTAATTTTAGTCTTCTTGACTACTCTAAAGAGTATAATAAGTAAAATGTGCGGGAATTTTGAAATAAAAGCAAAAGAAATGCATAAATAAGTTAATTCAAGAAGATCAAGTGTGAAATATAGTTTTATTTATTGATTGGATAAGCGTATTAATTTAAAGGATATGGTATTTATTGAAAAAATTAACTTAATAGCAATAAAGTAGGGGCCTTCTTAAATGTTGTATTATTAAGTGTTTTACTGGTATGATGCACGAGTATTCCCTATACTATGTTGCAAATGTTTCCCTGACAATTGGTTTGGTGTCATTTTTTTCTATGCATTTTTCATTCACTTTATCCCTGGTGCACATCTTTCCAAAGTCGTGGGTCCATAATATTCACTCTATTTTGTTTGTGGGGATTTTTTCACTTAACATGGTCATAAAGCCCAATATTCCAGAACTAATGTGTTTTGATTGTGTCTACATAATTTATGAACTTGAGAAACTCTAGTAGATTTAAAAACTATTCATTTGACGCATGTTCAGAAGAGTGTTTGTCGCTTGGCTAACTATCGGGTGAGAAACATTGTGTTAACCTTTAACTCCCAAGCTTATCGATTTTTGCACATGTATAATTGTATTTAACTTTACTCAATTATTTAATATAATTGCAATACTAGTTTGATAATGGTATCGTTGAACTTTTCTCCCTCTATTCTAATAAAAATAAATGTTTTTGCATGTGATTTTTATGATTATGTAACATTGACGTGAAACAATAGAGTTAAAGATCATAAATTGAAACTATGAAGCCCTTGAGAAACAAAGCTCTAAAAGATCATTGATCATGGTATCCTTAAGAATTTTAAAGGGGAAAACA
This sequence comes from Vicia faba, assembly GCA_948472305.1. Taxonomy (NCBI): domain Eukaryota; kingdom Viridiplantae; phylum Streptophyta; class Magnoliopsida; order Fabales; family Fabaceae; genus Vicia; species Vicia faba. Next base: position 305,294,117 of record OX451741.1, read on the forward strand.
TGAAAATTAAATCGTTAGAAGGATGTATGGAAATTATAGGTGTTTGGTTATTTTACAACATTTTTCTCACATCAATAATGATTATGCCATATAATTAAAAAACATATTATCAATAAAAATATATAAGATTGTAAAATAGGGGACCAAAAACCTGAGTCTAAAAACACAAATATTACAAATTAAGTTATGTCAAAATAGATTAAAACAAATGCACTTAAACTTTTTTCTTTAATTTTAAAATAATAATTTTTTCAATATAAAGGAGTGATTCATTAGATTTCCAAAAAAAATGATGTATTACTTATCTTCCTTAATCAATTTAGTAATTGATTTGTAGGTAAAAAGAATGGACGAATGATGAATATCTAGATGGTAGATGTTTCTATATATTTGAAATTATAACTTTAAAATAATAATATATATGTCTCTATATGAAAATAAACAATTTAAATACTTCGTGGACGGCAGGATACGATCCTGCACGGGGAAAGCCCACATGATTTCTAGTAATGCCAGATAACCACTCTGGCACGTCCACATCTTTGTTTATGTTTTGTCGTTAGCTGTATCACATAATTTATTTTGTTATAATAATATTATATTACTATTTAACCAAATAAAGGAAAATAAATTTAAAAGCATGGCATTAAGTGTCATACATTTAATTTTAAAGAAGCATTTGCTCGAGAAATCACTAGATAATGTAAGAAAATGAAAAACTTAGATATTTTAAAAATAATTGATTTCAAATAGAAATTTGTGAACAAGTTATATGGATTGTTGATACATGATATTATGTATCCTTAAGTACCAATGTTCAATAATGAAAGAAAAAATCATTACCACTAGTTCCTCATGTGAACAAAAATATGTTATTCTAGAAGGAAAGAGTATGAGAAAGATTGTTGACATTCTTGTTGTTTGTTCAGGCTCTTCTGGTTGTTGTTTTACAAAAATCCTTGTAAATGATGGTGATGGTTTATCCGTGCTGCATATATATTTTTGTGAAGCAAGTTCAAACGCAAAATTCAATATTGACATGTGATTGTAATTTTTTAGAAGTATATATCGCAGTACTCAGCATGGGTGCAAAAATTATTGTGGAATTGAGAAAGTTACTTGTGATCAACTAATACCTATCAACAATTATTCTTTAGTCATCAAATAAATACATTATGAAAGAAACTATATATCTTAATTTTAGTCTTCTTGACTACTCTAAAGAGTATAATAAGTAAAATGTGCGGGAATTTTGAAATAAAAGCAAAAGAAATGCATAAATAAGTTAATTCAAGAAGATCAAGTGTGAAATATAGTTTTATTTATTGATTGGATAAGCGTATTAATTTAAAGGATATGGTATTTATTGAAAAAATTAACTTAATAGCAATAAAGTAGGGGCCTTCTTAAATGTTGTATTATTAAGTGTTTTACTGGTATGATGCACGAGTATTCCCTATACTATGTTGCAAATGTTTCCCTGACAATTGGTTTGGTGTCATTTTTTTCTATGCATTTTTCATTCACTTTATCCCTGGTGCACATCTTTCCAAAGTCGTGGGTCCATAATATTCACTCTATTTTGTTTGTGGGGATTTTTTCACTTAACATGGTCATAAAGCCCAATATTCCAGAACTAATGTGTTTTGATTGTGTCTACATAATTTATGAACTTGAGAAACTCTAGTAGATTTAAAAACTATTCATTTGACGCATGTTCAGAAGAGTGTTTGTCGCTTGGCTAACTATCGGGTGAGAAACATTGTGTTAACCTTTAACTCCCAAGCTTATCGATTTTTGCACATGTATAATTGTATTTAACTTTACTCAATTATTTAATATAATTGCAATACTAGTTTGATAATGGTATCGTTGAACTTTTCTCCCTCTATTCTAATAAAAATAAATGTTTTTGCATGTGATTTTTATGATTATGTAACATTGACGTGAAACAATAGAGTTAAAGATCATAAATTGAAACTATGAAGCCCTTGAGAAACAAAGCTCTAAAAGATCATTGATCATGGTATCCTTAAGAATTTTAAAGGGGAAAACATGAAAATTAAATCGTTAGAAGGATGTATGGAAATTATAGGTGTTTGGTTATTTTACAACATTTTTCTCACATCAATAATGATTATGCCATATAATTAAAAAACATATTATCAATAAAAATATATAAGATTGTAAAATAGGGGACCAAAAACCTGAGTCTAAAAACACAAATATTACAAATTAAGTTATGTCAAAATAGATTAAAACAAATGCACTTAAACTTTTTTCTTTAATTTTAAAATAATAATTTTTTCAATATAAAGGAGTGATTCATTAGATTTCCAAAAAAAATGATGTATTACTTATCTTCCTTAATCAATTTAGTAATTGATTTGTAGGTAAAAAGAATGGACGAATGATGAATATCTAGATGGTAGATGTTTCTATATATTTGAAATTATAACTTTAAAATAATAATATATATGTCTCTATATGAAAATAAACAATTTAAATACTTCGTGGACGGCAGGATACGATCCTGCACGGGGAAAGCCCACATGATTTCTAGTAATGCCAGATAACCACTCTGGCACGTCCACATCTTTGTTTATGTTTTGTCGTTAGCTGTATCACATAATTTATTTTGTTATAATAATATTATATTACTATTTAACCAAATAAAGGAAAATAAATTTAAAAGCATGGCATTAAGTGTCATACATTTAATTTTAAAGAAGCATTTGCTCGAGAAATCACTAGATAATGTAAGAAAATGAAAAACTTAGATATTTTAAAAATAATTGATTTCAAATAGAAATTTGTGAACAAGTTATATGGATTGTTGATACATGATATTATGTATCCTTAAGTACCAATGTTCAATAATGAAAGAAAAAATCATTACCACTAGTTCCTCATGTGAACAAAAATATGTTATTCTAGAAGGAAAGAGTATGAGAAAGATTGTTGACATTCTTGTTGTTTGTTCAGGCTCTTCTGGTTGTTGTTTTACAAAAATCCTTGTAAATGATGGTGATGGTTTATCCGTGCTGCATATATATTTTTGTGAAGCAAGTTCAAACGCAAAATTCAATATTGACATGTGATTGTAATTTTTTAGAAGTATATATCGCAGTACTCAGCATGGGTGCAAAAATTATTGTGGAATTGAGAAAGTTACTTGTGATCAACTAATACCTATCAACAATTATTCTTTAGTCATCAAATAAATACATTATGAAAGAAACTATATATCTTAATTTTAGTCTTCTTGACTACTCTAAAGAGTATAATAAGTAAAATGTGCGGGAATTTTGAAATAAAAGCAAAAGAAATGCATAAATAAGTTAATTCAAGAAGATCAAGTGTGAAATATAGTTTTATTTATTGATTGGATAAGCGTATTAATTTAAAGGATATGGTATTTATTGAAAAAATTAACTTAATAGCAATAAAGTAGGGGCCTTCTTAAATGTTGTATTATTAAGTGTTTTACTGGTATGATGCACGAGTATTCCCTATACTATGTTGCAAATGTTTCCCTGACAATTGGTTTGGTGTCATTTTTTTCTATGCATTTTTCATTCACTTTATCCCTGGTGCACATCTTTCCAAAGTCGTGGGTCTATAATATTCACTCTATTTTGTTTGTGGGGATTTTTTCACTTAACATGGTCATAAAGCCCAATATTCCAGAACTAATGTGTTTTGATTGTGTCTACATAATTTATGAACTTGAGAAACTCTAGTAGATTTAAAAACTATTCATTTGACGCATGTTCAGAAGAGTGTTTGTCGCTTGGCTAACTATCGGGTGAGAAACATTGTGTTAACCTTTAACTCCCAAGCTTATCGATTTTTGCACATGTATAATTGTATTTAACTTTACTCAATTATTTAATATAATTGCAATACTAGTTTGATAATGGTATCGTTGAACTTTTCTCCCTCTATTCTAATAAAAATAAATGTTTTTGCATGTGATTTTTATGATTATGTAACATTGACGTGAAACAATAGAGTTAAAGATCATAAATTGAAACTATGAAGCCCTTGAGAAACAAAGCTCTAAAAGATCATTGATCATGGTATCCTTAAGAATTTTAAAGGGGAAAACATGAAAATTAAATCGTTAGAAGGATGTATGGAAATTATAGGTGTTTGGTTATTTTACAACATTTTTCTCACATCAATAATGATTATGCCATATAATTAAAAAACATATTATCAATAAAAATATATAAGATTGTAAAATAGGGGACCAAAAACCTGAGTCTAAAAACACAAATATTACAAATTAAGTTATGTCAAAATAGATTAAAACAAATGCACTTAAACTTTTTTCTTTAATTTTAAAATAATAATTTTTTCAATATAAAGGAGTGATTCATTAGATTTCCAAAAAAAATGATGTATTACTTATCTTCCTTAATCAATTTAGTAATTGATTTGTAGGTAAAAAGAATGGATGAATGATGAATATCTAGATGGTAGATGTTTCTATATATTTGAAATTATAACTTTAAAATAATAATATATATGTCTCTATATGAAAATAAACAATTTAAATACTTCGTGGATGGCAGGATACGATCCTGCACGGGGAAAGCCCACATGATTTCTAGTAATGCCAGATAACCACTCTGGCACGTCCACATCTTTGTTTATGTTTTGTCGTTAGCTGTATCACATAATTTATTTTGTTATAATAATATTATATTACTATTTAACCAAATAAAGGATAATAAATTTAAAAGCATGGCATTAAGTGTCATACATTTAATTTTAAAGAAGCATTTGCTCGAGAAATCACTAGATAATGTAAGAAAATGAAAAACTTAGATATTTTAAAAATAATTGATTTCAAATAGAAATTTGTGAACAAGTTATATGGATTGTTGATACATGATATTATGTATCCTTAAGTACCAATGTTCAATAATGAAAGAAAAAATCATTACCACTAGTTCCTCATGTGAACAAAAATATGTTATTCTAGAAGGAAAGAGTATGAGAAAGATTGTTGGCATTCTCGTTGTTTGTTCAGGCTCTTCTGGTTGTTGTTTTACAAAAATCCTTGTAAATGATGGTCATGGTTTATCCGTGCTGCATATATATTTTTGTGAAGCAAGTTCAAACGCAAAATTCAATATTGACATGTGATTGTAATTTTTTAGAAGTATATATCGCAGTACTCAGCATGGGTGCAAAAATTATTGTGGAATTACGAAAGTTACCTGTGATCAACTAATACCTATCAACAATTATTCTTTAGTCATAAAATAAATACATAATGAAAGAAACTATATATATTATTTTTAGGCTTCTTGACTACTCTAAAGAGTATAATAAGTAAAATGTGCGGGAATTTTGAACTAAAAGCAAACCAAATGCATAAATAAGTTAATTCAAGGAGATCAAGTGTGAAATATAGCTTTATTTATTGATTTGATAAGCGCATTAATTTAAAGGATATGGTATTTATTGAAAAAATTAACTTAATAGCAATAAAGTAGGGGCCTTCTTAAATGTTGTCTTATTAAGTGTTTTACTGGTATTATGCACGAGTGTTCCCTATACTATGTTGCACATGTTTCCCTGACAATTGGTTTGGTGTCATTTTTTTCTCAGCATTTTTCATTCACTTTATCCCTTGTGCACATCTTTCCAAAGTCGTGGGTCCATAATATTCACTCTATCTTGTTTGTGGGGATTTTTTCACTTAACATGGTCATAAAGCCCAATATTCCAGCACTAATGTGTTTTGATTGTGTCTACATAATTTGTGAACATGAGAAACTCTAGTAGATTTAAATACTATTCATTTGACGCATGGTCAGAAGAGTGTTTGTCGCTTGGCTAACTATCGGGTGAGAAACATTGTGTTAACCTTTAACTCCCAAGTTTATCGATTTTTGCACACGTATTAATTGTATTTAACTTTACTCAATTATTTAATATAATTGCAATAGTAGTTTGGTAATGGTATCGTTGAACTTTTCTCCCTCTATTCTAATAAAAATAAATGTTTTTGCATGTGACTTTTATGATTATGTAACATTGATGTGAAACAATAGAGTTAAAGATCATAAATTGAAACTATGACGCCCTTGCGAAACAAAGTTCTCCAAGATCATTGATCATGGTATCCTTAAGAATTTTTAAGGGGAAAACATGAAAATCAAATCGTTAGAAGGGTGTATTGAAATTATAGGTGTTTGGTTATTTTACAACATTTTTCTCACATCAATAATGATTATGCCATATAATTAAAGAAGTATTATCAATAAAAATATATAAGATTGTAAAATAGGGGACCAAAAACCTGAGTCTAAAAACACAAATATTACAAATTAAGTTATGTCAAAATAGATTAAAACAAATGCACTTAAACTTTTTTCTTTAATTTTAAAATAATAATTTTTTCAATATAATGGAGTGATTCATTAGATTTCCAAAAAAAATGATGTATTACTTATCTTCCTTAATCAATTTAGTAGTTGATTTGTAGGTAAAAAGAATGGACGAATGATGAATATCTAGATGGTAGATGTTTCTATATATTTGAAATTATAACTTTAAAATAATAATATATATGTCTCTATATGAAAATAAACAATTTAAATACTCCGTGGATGGCAGGATACGAACCTGCACGGGCAAAGCCCACATGATTTCCAGTAATGCCCGATAACCACTCTGGCACGTCCACATCTTTGTTTATGTTTTGTCGTTAGCTGTATCACATAATTTATTTTGTTATAATAATATTATGTTACTATTTAACCAAATAAAGGATAATAAATTTAAAAGCATGGCATTAAGTGTCATACATTTAATTTTAAACAAGCATTTGCTCAAGAAATCACTAGATAATGTAAGAAAATGAAAAACTTAGATATTTTAAAAATAATTGATTTCAAATAGAAATTTGTGAACAAGTTATATGGATTGTTGATACATGATATTATGTATCCTTAAGTACCAATGTTCAATAATGAAAGAAAAAATCATTACCACTAGTTCCTCATTTGAACAAAAATATGTTATTCTAGAAGGAAAGAGTATGAGAAAGATTGTTGGCATTCTTGTTGTTTGTTCAGGCTCTTCTGGTTGTTGTTTTACAAAAATCCTTGTAAATGATGGTCATGGTTTATCCGTGCTGCATATATATTTTTGTGAAGCAAGTTCAAACGCAAAATTCAATATTGACATGTGATTGTAATTTTTTAGAAGTATATATCGCAGTACTCAGCATGGGTGCAAAAATTATTGTGGAATTACGAAAGTTACCTGTGATCAACTAATACCTATCAACAATTATTCTTTAGTCATCAAATAAATACATAATGAAAGAAACTAAATATATTATTTTTAGGCTTCTTGACTACTCTAAAGAGTATAATAAGTAAAATGTGCGGGAATTTTGAACTAAAAGCAAAAGAAATGCATAAATAAGTTAATTCAAGGAGATCAAGTGTGAAATATAGCTTTATTTATTGATTTGATAAGCGCATTAATTTAAAGGATATGGTATTTATTGAAAAAATTAACTTAATAGCAATAAAGTAGGGGCCTTCTTAAATGTTGTCTTATTAAGTGTTTTACTGGTATTATGCACGAGTGTTCCCTATACTATGTTGCACATGTTTCTCTGACAATTGGGTTGGTGTAATTTTTTTCTTAGCATTTTTCATTCACTTTATCCCTTGTGCACATCTTTCCAAAGTCGTGGGTCCATAATATTCACTCTATCTTGTTTGTGGGTATTTTTTCACTTAACATGGTCATAAAGCCCAATATTCCAGCACTAATGTGTTTTGATTGTGTCTACATAATTTGTGAACATGAGAAACTCTAGAAGATTTAAATACTATTCATTTGACGCATGGTCAGAAGAGTGTTTGTCGCTTGGCTAACTATCGGGTGAGAAACATTGTGTTAACCTTTAACTCCCAAGTTTATCGAGTTTTGCACACGTATTAATTGTATTTAACTTTACTCAATTATTTAATATAATTGCAATAGTAGTTTGGTAATGGTATCGTTGAACTTTTCTCCCTCTATTCTAATAAAAATAAATGTTTTTGCATGTGACTTTTATGATTATGTAACATTGACGTGAAACAATAGAGTTAAAGATCATAAATTGAAACTATGACGCCCTTGCGAAACAAAGTTCTCCAAGATCATTGATCATGGTATCCTTAAGAATTTTTAAGGGGAAAACATGAAAATCAAATCGTTAGAAGGGTGTATTGAAATTATAGGTGTTTGGTTATTTTACAACATGTTTCTCACATCAATAATGATTATGCCATATAATTAAAGAAATATTATCAATAAAAATATATAAGATTGTAAAATAGGGGACCAAAAACCTGAGTCTAAAAACACAAATATTACAAATTAAGTTATGTCAAAATAGATTAAAACAAATGCACTTAAACTTTTTTCTTTAATTTTAAAATAATAATTTTTTCAATATAATGGAGTGATTCATTAGATTTCCAAAAAAAATGATGTATTACTTATCTTCCTTAATCAATTTAGTAGTTGATTTGTAGGTAAAAAGAATGGACGAATGATGAATATCTAGATGGTAGATGTTTCTATATATTTGAAATTATAACTTTAAAATAATAATATATATGTCTCTATATGAAAATAAACAATTTAAATACTTCGTGGACGGCAGGATACGAACCTGCACGGGCAAAGCCCACATGATTTCCAGTAATGCCCGATAACCACTCTGGCACGTCCACATCTTTGTTTATGTTTTGTCGTTAGCTGTATCACATAATTTATTTTGTTATAATAATATTATATTACTATTTAACCAAATAAAGGATAATAAATTTAAAAGCATGGCATTAAGTGTCATACATTTAATTTTAAACAAGCATTTGCTCAAGAAATCACTAGATAATGTAAGAAAATGAAAAACTTAGATATTTTAAAAATAATTGATTTCAAATAGAAATTTGTGAACAAGTTATATGGATTGTTGATACATGATATTATGTATCCTTAAGTACCAATGTTCAATAATGAAAGAAAAAATCATTACCACTAGTTCCTCATTTGAACAAAAATATGTTATTCTAGAAGGAAAGAGTATGAGAAAGATTGTTGGCATTCTTGTTGTTTGTTCAGGCTCTTCTGGTTGTTGTTTTATAAAAATCCTTGTAAATGATGGTCATGGTTTATCCGTGCTGCATATATATTTTTGTGAAGCAAGTTCAAACGCAAAATTCAATATTGACATGTGATTGTAAATTTTTAGAAGTATATATCGCAGTACTCAGCATGGGTGCAAAAATTATTGTGGAATTACGAAAGTTACCTGTGATCAACTAATACCTATCAACAATTATTCTTTAGTCATCAAATAAATAAATAATGAAAGAAACTAAATATATTATTTTTAGGCTTCTTGACTACTCTAAAGAGTATAATAGGTAAAATGTGCTGGAATTTTGAACTAAAAGCAAAAGAAATGCATAAATAAGTTAATTCAAGGAGATCAAGTGTGAAATATAGCTTTATTTATTGATTTGATAAGCGCATTAATTTAAAGGATATGGTATTTATTGAAAAAATTAACTTAATAGCAATAAAGTAGGGGCCTTCTTAAATGTTGTCTTATTAAGTGTTTTACTGGTATTATGCACGAGTGTTCCCTATACTATGTTGCACATGTTTCCCTGACAATTGGTTTGGTGTCATTTTTTTCTCAGCATTTTTCATTCACTTTATCCCTTGTGCACATCTTTCCAAAGTCGTGGGTCCATAATATTCACTCTATCTTATTTGTGGGGATTTTTTCACTTAACATGGTCATAAAGCCCAATATTCCAGCACTAATGTGTTTTGATTGTGTCTACATATTTTGTGAACATGAGAAACTCTAGTAGATTTAAATACTATTCATTTGACGCATGGTCAGAAGAGTGTTTGTCGCTTGGCTAACTATCGGGTGAGAAACATTGTGTTAACCTTTAACTCCCAAGTTTATCGATTTTTGCACACGTATTAATTGTATTTAACTTTACTCAATTATTTAATATAATTGCAATAGTAGTTTGGTAATGGTATCGTTGAACTTTTCTCCCTCTATTCTAATAAAAATAAATGTTTTTGTATGTGACTTTTATGATTATGTAACATTGACGTGAAACAATAGAGTTAAAGATCATAAATTGAAACTATGACGCCCTTGCGAAACAAAGTTCTCCAAGATCATTGATCATGGTATCCTTAAGAATTTTTAAGGGGAAAACATGAAAATCAAATCGTTAGAAGGGTGTATTGAAATTATAGGTGTTTGGTTATTTTACAACATTTTTCTCACATCAATAATGATTATGCCATATAATTAAAGAAATATTATCAATAAAAATATATAAGATTGTAAAATAGGGGACCAAAAACCTGAGTCTAAAAACACAAATATTACAAATTAAGTTATGTCAAAATAGATTAAAACAAATGCACTTAAACTTTTTTCTTTAATTTTAAAATAATAATTTTTTCAATATAATGGAGTGATTCATTAGATTTCCAAAAAAAATGATGTATTACTTATCTTCCTTAATCAATTTAGTAGTTGATTTGTAGGTAAAAAGAATGGACGAATGATGAATATCTAGATGGTAGATGTTTCTATATATTTGAAATTATAACTTTAAAATGATAATATATATGTCTCTATATGAAAATAAACAATTTAAATACTTCGTGGACGGCAGGATACGAACCTGCACGGGCAAAGCCCACATGATTTCCAGTAATGCCCGATAACCACTCTGGCACGTCCACATCTTTGTTTATGTTTTGTCGTTAGCTGTATCACTTAATTTATTTTGTTATAATAATATTATATTACTATTTAACCAAATAAAGGATAATAAATTTAAAAGAATGGCATTAAGTGTCATACATTTAATTTTAAACAAGCATTTGCTCAAGAAATCACTAGATAATGTAAGAAAATGAAAAACTTAGATATTTTAAAAATAATTGATTTCAAATAGAAATTTGTGAACAAGTTATATGGATTGTTGATACATGATATTATGTATCCTTAAGTACCAATGTTCAATAATGAAAGAAAAAATCATTACCACTAGTTCCTCATTTGAACAAAAATATGTTATTCTAGAAGGAAAGAGTATGAGAAAGATTGTTGGCATTCTTGTTGTTTGTTCAGGCTCTTCTGGTTGTTGTTTTACAAAAATCCTTGTAAATGATGGTCATGGTTTATCCGTGCTGCATATATATTTTTGTGAAGCAAGTTCAAACGCAAAATTCAATATTGACATGTGATTGTAATTTTTTAGAAGTATATATCGCAGTACTCAGCATGGGTGAAAAAATTATTGTGGAATTACGAAAGTTACCTGTGATCAACTAATACCTATCAACAATTATTCTTTAGTCATCAAATAAATACATAATGAAAGAAACTAAATATATTATTTTTAGGCTTCTTGACTACTCTAAAGAGTATAATAGGTAAAATGTGCGGGAATTTTGAACTAAAAGCAAAAGAAATGCATAAATAAGTTAATTCAAGGAGATCAAGTGTGAAATATAGCTTTATTTATTGATTTGATAAGCGCATTAATTTAAAGGATATGGTATTTATTGAAAAAATTAACTTAATAGCAATAAAGTAGGGGCCTTCTTAAATGTTGTCTTATTAAGTGTTTTACTGGTATTATGCACGAGTGTTCCCTATACTATGTTGCACATGTTTCCCTGACAATTGGTTTGGTGTCATTTTTTTCTCAGCATTTTTCATTCACTTTATCCTTGTGCACATCTTTCCAAAGTCGTGGGTCCATAATATTCACTCTATCTTGTTTGTGGGGATTTTTTCACTTAACATGGTCATAAAGCCCAATATTCCAGCACTAATGTGTTTTGATTGTGTCTACATAATTTGTGAACATGAGAAACTCTAGTAGATTTAAATACTATTCATTTGACGCATGGTCAGAAGAGTGTTTGTCGCTTGGCTAACTATCGGGTGAGAAACATTGTGTTAACCTTTAACTCCCAAGTTTATCGATTTTTGCACACGTATTAATTGTATTTAACTTTACTCAATTATTTAATATAATTGCAATAGTAGTTTGGTAATGGTATCGTTGAACTTTTCTCCCTCTATTCTAATAAAAATAAATGTTTTTGCATGTTACTTTTATGATTATGTAACATTGACGTGAAACAATAGAGTTAAAGATCATAAATTGAAACTATGACGCCCTTGCGAAACAAAGTTCTCCAAGATCATTGATCATGGTATCCTTAAGAATTTTTAAGGGGAAAACATGAAAATCAAATCGTTAGAAGGGTGTATTAAAATTATAGGTGTTTGGTTATTTTACAACATTTTTCTCACATCAATAATGATTATGCCATATAATTAAAGAAATATTATCAATAAAAATATATAAGATTGTAAAATAGGGGACCAAAAACATGAGTCTAAAAACACAAATATTACAAATTAAGTTATGTCAAAATAGATTAAAACAAATGCACTTAAACTTTTTTCTTTAATTTTAAAATAATAATTTTTTCAATATAATGGAGTGATTCATTAGATTTCCAAAAAAAATGATGTATCACTTATCTTCCTTAATCAATTTAGTAGTTGATTTGTAGGTAAAAAGAATGGACGAATGATGAATATCTAGATGGTAGATGTTTCTATATATTTGAAATTATAACTTTAAAATAATAATATATATGTCTCTATATGAAAATAAACAATTTAAATACTTCGTGGAAGGCAGGAAACGAACCTGCACGGGCAAAGCCCACATGATTTCCAGTAATGCCCGATAACCACTCTGGCACGTCCACATCTTTGTTTATGTTTTGTCGTTAGCTGTATCACATAATTTATTTTGTTATAATAATATTATATTACTATTTAACCAAATAAAGGATAATAAATTTAAAAGCATGGCATTAAGTGTCATACATTTAATTTTAAACAAGCATTTGCTCAAGAAATCACTAGATAATGTAAGAAAATGAAAAACTTAGATATTTTAAAAATAATTGATTTCAAATAGAAATTTGTGAACAAGTTATATGGATTGTTGATACATGATATTATGTATCCTTAAGTACCAATGTTCAATAATGAAAGAAAAAATCATTACCACTAGTTCCTCATTTGAACAAAAATATATTATTCTAGAAGGAAAGAGTATGAGAAAGATTGTTGGCATTCTTGTTGTTTGTTCAGGCTCTTCTGGTTGTTGTTTTACAAAAATCCTTGTAAATGATGGTCATGGTTTATCCGTGCTGCATATATATTTTTGTGAAGCAAGTTCAAACGCAAAATTCAATATTGACATGTGATTGTAATTTTTTAGAAGTATATATCGCAGTACTCAGCATGGGTGCAAAAATTATTGTGGAATTACGAAAGTTACCTGTGATCAACTAATACCTATCAACAATTATTCTTTAGTCATCAAATAAATACATAATGAAATAAACTATATATATTACTTTTAGGCTTCTTGACTACTCTAAAGAGTATAATAAGTAAAATGTGCGGGAATTTTGAACTAAAAGCAAAAGAAATGCATAAATAAGTTAATTCAAGGAGATCAAGTGTGAAATATAGCTTTATTTATTGATTTGATAAGCGCATTAATTTAAAGAATATGGTATTTATTGAAAAAATTAACTTAATAGCAATAAAGTAGGGGCCTTCTTAAATGTTGTCTTATTAAGTGTTTTACTGGTATTATGCACGAGTGTTCCCTATACTATGTTGCACATGTTTCCCTGACAATTGGTTTGGTGTCATTTTTTTCTCAGCATTTTTCATTCACTTTATCCCTTGTGCACATCTTTCCAAAGTCGTGGGTTCATAATATTCAATCTATCTTGTTTGTGAGGATTTTTTCACTTAACATGGTCATAAAGCCCAATATTCCAGCACTAATGTGTTTTGATTGTGTCTACATAATTTGAGAACATGAGAAACTCTAGTAGATTTAAATACTATTCATTTGACGCATGGTCAGAAGAGTGTTTGTCGCTTGGCTAACTATCGGGTGAGAAACATTGTGTTAACCTTTAACTCCCAAGTTTATCGATTTTTGCACACGTATTAATTGTATTTAACTTTACTCAATTATTTAATATAATTGCAATAGTAGTTTGGTAATGGTATCGTTGAACTTTTCTCCCTCTATTCTAATAAAAATAAATGTTTTTGCATGTGACTTTTATGATTATGTAACATTGACGTGAAACAATAGAGTTAAAGATCATAAATTGAAACTATGACGCCCTTGCGAAACAAAGTTCTCCAAGATCATTGATCATGGTATCCTTAAGAATTTTTAAGGGGAAAACATGAAAATCAAATCGTTAGAAGGGTGTATTGAAATTATAGGTGTTTGGTTATTTTACAACATTTTTCTCACATCAATAATGATTATGCCATATAATTAAAGAAATATTATCAATAAAAATATATAAGATTGTAAAATAGGGGACCAAAAACCTGAGTCTAAAAACACAAATATTACAAATTAAGTTATGTCAAAATAGATTAAAACAAATGCACTTAAACTTTTTTCTTTAATTTTAAAATAATAATTTTTTCAATATAATGGAGTGATTCATTAGATTTCCAAAAAAAATGATGTATCACTTATCTTCCTTAATCAATTTAGTAGTTGATTTGTAGGTAAAAAGAATGGACGAATGATGAATATCTAGATGGTAGATGTTTCTATATATTTGAAATTATAACTTTAAAATAATAATATATATGTCTCTATATGAAAATAAACAATTTAAATACTTCGTGGACGGCAGGATACGAACCTGCACGGGCAAAGCCCACATGATTTCCAGTAATGCCCGATAACCACTCTGGCACGTCCACATCTTTGTTTATATTTTGTCGTTAGCTGTATCACATAATTTATTTTGTTATAATAATATTATATTACTATTTAACCAAATAAAGGATAATAAATTTAAAAGCATGGCATTAAGTGTCATACATTTAATTTTAAACAAGCATTTGCTCAAGAAATCACTAGATAATGTAAGAAAATGAAAAACTTAGATATTTTAAAAATAATTGATTTCAAATAGAAATTTGTGAACAAGTTATATGGATTGTTGATACATGATATTATGTATCCTTAAGTACCAATGTTCAATAATGAAAGAAAAAACCATTACCACTAGTTCCTCATTTGAACAAAAATATGTTATTCTAGAAGGAAAGAGTATGAGAAAGATTGTTGGCATTCTTGTTGTTTGTTCAGGCTCTTCTGGTTGTTGTTTTACAAAAATCCTTGTAAATGATGGTCATGGTTTATCCGTGCTGCATATATATTTTTGTGAAGCAAGTTCAAACGCAAAATTCAATATTGACATGTGATTATAATTTTTTAGAAGTATATATCGCAGTACTCAGCATGGGTGCAAAAATTATTGTGGAATTACGAAAGTTACTTGTGATCAACTAATACCTATAAACAATTATTCTTTAGTCATCAAATAAATACATTATGAAAGAAACTATATATCTTAATTTTAGGCTTCTTGACTACTCTAAAGAGTATAATAAGTAAAATGTGCGTGAATTTTGAACTAAAAGCAAAAGAAATGCATAAATAAGTCAATTCAAGAAGATCAAGTGTGAAATATAGCTTTATTTATTGATTGGATAAGCGTATTAATTTAAATGATATGGTATTTATTGAAAAAATTAACTAAATAGCAATAAAGTAGGGGCATTTTTAAATGTTGTCTTATTAAGTGTTTTACTGGTATGATGCACGAGTGTTCCCTATACTATGTTGCACATGTTTCCCTGATAATTGGTTTGGTGTCATTTTTTTCTCAGCATTTTTCATTCACTTTATCCCTTGTGCACATCTTTCCAAAGTCGTGGGGTCCATAATATTCACTCTATCTTGTTTGTGGGGATTTTTTCACTTAACATGGTCATAAAGCCCAATATTCCAGCACTAATGTGTTTTGATTGTGTCTACATAATTTGTGAACATGAGAAACTCTAGTAGATTTAAAAACTATTCATTTGACGCATGTTCAGAAAAGTGTTTGTCGCTTGGCTAACAATCGGGTGAGAAACATTGTGTTAACCTTTAACTCCCAAGTTTGTCGATTTTTGCACACGTATTAATTGTATTTAACTTTACTCAATTATTTAATATAATTGCAATAGTAGTTTGGTAATGGTATCCTTGAACTTTTCTCCCTCTATTCTAATAAAAATAAATGTTTTTGCATGTGATTTTTATGATTATGTAACATTGATGTGAAACAATATAGTTAAAGATCATAAATTGAAACTATGACGCCCTTGCGAAACAAAGTTCTCCAAGATCATTGAATATGGTATCCTTAAGATTTTTTAAGGGGAAAACATGAAAATCAAATCGTTAGAAGGGTGTATTGAAATTATAGGTGTTTGGTAATTTTACAACATTTTTCTCACATCAATAATGATTATGCCATATAATTAAAGAAATATTATCAATAAAAATATATAAGATTGTAAAATAGGGGACCAAAAACCTGAGTCTAAAAACACAAATATTACAAATTAAGTTATGTCAAAATAGATTAAAACAAATGCACTTAAACTTTTTTCTTTAATTTTAAAATAAATTTTTTTTTAATATAATGGAGTGATTCATTATATTTCCAAAAAAAATGATGTATTACTTATCTTCCTTAATCAATTTAGTAGTTGATTTGTAGGTAAAAAGAATGGACGAATGATGAATATCTAGATGGTAGATGTTTCTATATATTTGAAATTATAACTTTAAAATGATAATATATATGTCTCTATATGAAAATAAACAATTTAAATACTTCGTGGACGGCAGGATACGAACCTGCACGGGCAAAGCCCACATGATTTCCAGTAATGCCCGATAACCACTCTGGCACGTCCACATCTTTGTTTATGTTTTGTCGTTAGCTGTATCACATAATTTATTTTGTTATAATAATATTATATTACTATTTAACCAAATAAAGGATAATAAATTTAAAAGCATGGCATTAAGTGTCATACATTTAATTTTAAACAAGCATTTGCTCAAGAAATCACTAGATAATGTAAGAAAATGAAAAACTTAGATATTTTAAAAATAATTGATTTCAAATAGAAATTTGTGAACAAGTTATATGGATTGTTGATACATGATATTATGTATCCTTAAGTACCAATGTTCAATAATGAAAGAAAAAATCATTACCACTAGTTCCTCATTTGAACAAAAATATATTATTCTAGAAGGAAAGAGTATGAGAAAGATTGTTGGCATTCTTGTTGTTTGTTCAGGCTCTTCTGGTTGTTGTTTTACAAAAATCCTTGTAAATGATGGTCATGGTTTATCCGTGCTGCATATATATTTTTGTGAAGCAAGTTCAAACGCAAAATTCAATATTGACATGTGATTGTAATTTTTTAGAAGTATATATCGCAGTACTCAGCATGGGTGCAAAAATTATTGTGGAATTACGAAAGTTACCTGTGATCAACTAATACCTATCAACAATTATTCTTTAGTCATCAAATAAATACATAATGAAAGAAACTAAATATATTATTTTTAGGCTTCTTGACTACTCTAAAGAGTATAATAAGTAAAATGTGCGGGAATTTTGAACTAAAAGCAAAAGAAATGCATAAATAAGTTAATTCAAGGAGATCAAGTTTGAAATATAGCTTTATTTATTGATTTGATAAGCGCATTAATTTAAAGGATATGGTATTTATTGAAAAAATTAACTTAATAGCAATAAAGTAGGGGCCTTCTTAAATGTTGTCTTATTAAGTGTTTTACTGGTATTATGCACGAGTGTTCCCTATACTATGTTGCACATGTTTCCCTGACAATTGGTTTGGTGTCATTTTTTTCTCAGCATTTTTCATTCACTTTATCCCTTGTGCACATCTTTCCAAAGTCGTGGGTCCATAATATTCACTCTATCTTGTTTGTGGGGATTTTTTCACTTAACATGGTCATAAAGCCCAATATTCCAGCACTAATGTGTTTTGATTGTGTCTACATAATTTGTGAACATGAGAAACTCTAGTAGATTTAAATACTATTCATTTGACGCATGGTCAGAAGAGTGTTTGTCGCTTGGCTAACTATCGGGTGAGAAACATTGTGTTAACCTTTAACTCCCAAGTTTATCGATTTTTGCACACGTATTAATTGTATTTAACTTTACTCAATTATTTAATATAATTGCAATAGTAGTTTGGTAATGGTATCGTTGAACTTTTCTCCCTCTATTCTAATAAAAATAAATGTTTTTGCATGTGACTTTTATTATTATGTAACATTGACGTGAAACAATAGAGTTAAAGATCATAAATTTAAACTATGACGCCCTTGCGAAACAAAGTTCTCCAAGATCATCGATCATGGTATCCTTAAGAATTTTTAAGGGGAAAACATGAAAATCAAATCGTTAGAAGGGTGTATTGAAATTATAGGTGTTTGGTTATTTTACAACATTTTTCTCACATCAATAATGATTATGCCATATAATTAAAGAAATATTATCAATAAAAATATATAAGATTGTAAAATAGTGGACCAAAAACCTGAGTCTAAAAACACAAATATTACAAATTAAGTTATGTCAAAATAGATTAAAACAAATGCACTTAAACTTTTTTCTTTAATTTTAAAATAATAATTTTTTCAATATAATGGAGTGATTCATTAGATTTCCAAAAAAAATGATGTATCACTTATCTTCCTTAATCAATTTAGTAGTTGATTTGTAGGTAAAAAGAATGGACGAATGATGAATATCTAGATGGTAGATGTTTCTATATATTTGAAATTATAACTTTAAAATAATAATATATATGTCTCTATATGAAAATAAACAATTTAAATACTTCGTGGACGGCAGGATACGAACCTGCACGGGCAAAGCCCACATGATTTCCAGTAATGCCCGATAACCACTCTGGCACGTCCACATCTTTGTTTATGTTTTGTCGTTAGCTGTATCACATAATTTATTTTGTTATAATAATATTATATTACTATTTAACCAAATAAAGGATAATAAATTTAAAAGCATGGCATTAAGTGTCATACATTTAATTTTAAACAAGCATTTGCTCAAGAAATCACTAGATAATGTAAGAAAATGAAAAACTTAGATATTTTAAAAATAATTGATTTCAAATAGAAATTTGTGAACAAGTTATATGGATTGTTGATACATGATATTATGTATCCTTAAGTACCAATGTTCAATAATGAAAGAAAAAATCATTACCACTAGTTCCTCATTTGAACAAAAATATGTTATTCTAGAAGGAAAGAGTATGAGAAAGATTGTTGGCATTCTTGTTGTTTGTTCAGGCTCTTCTGGTTGTTGTTTTACAAAAATCCTTGTAAATGATGGTCATGGTTTATCCGTGCTGCATATATATTTTTGTGAAGCAAGTTCAAACGCAAAATTCAATATTGACATGTGATTGTAATTTTTTAGAAGTATATATCGCAGTACTCAGCATGGGTGCAAAAATTATTGTGGAATTACGAAAGTTACCTGTGATCAACTAATACCTATCAACAATTATTCTTTAGTCATCAAATAAATACATAATGAAAGAAACTATATATATTATTTTTAGGCTTCTTGACTACTCTAAAGAGTATAATAAGTAAAATGTGCGGGAATTTTGAACTAAAAGCAAAAGAAATGCATAAATAAGTTAATTCAAGGAGATCAAGTGTGAAATATAGCTTTATTTATTGATTTGATAAGCGCATTAATTTAAAGAATATGGTATTTATTGAAAAAATTAACTTAATAGCAATAAAGTAGGGGCCTTCTTAAATGTTGTCTTATTAAGTGTTTTACTGGTATTATGCACGAGTGTTCCCTATACTATGTTGCACATGTTTCCCTGACAATTGGTTTGGTGTCATTTTTTTCTCAGCATTTTTCATTCACTTTATCCCTTGTGCACATCTTTCCAAAGTCGTGGGTTCATAATATTCAATCTATCTTGTTTGTGGGGATTTTTTCACTTAACATGGTCATAAAGCCCAATATTCCAGCACTAATGTGTTTTGATTGTGTCTACATAATTTGAGAACATGAGAAACTCTAGTAGATTTAAATACTATTCATTTGACGCATGGTCAGAAGAGTGTTTGTCGCTTGGCTAACTATCGGGTGAGAAACATTGTGTTAACCTTTAACTCCCAAGTTTATCGATTTTTGCACACGTATTAATTGTATTTAACTTTACTCAATTATTTAATATAATTGCAATAGTAGTTTGGTAATGGTATCGTTGAACTTTTCTCCCTCTATTCTAATAAAAATAAATGTTTTTGCATGTGACTTTTATGATTATGTAACATTAACGTGAAACAATAGAGTTAAAGATCATAAATTGAAACTATGACGCCCTTGCGAAACAAAGTTCTCCAAGATCATTGATCATGGTATCCTTAAGAATTTTTAAGGGGAAAACATGAAAATCAAATCGTTAGAAGGGTGTATTGAAATTATAGGTGTTTGGTTATTTTACAACATTTTTCTCACATCAATAATGATTATGCCATATAATTAAAGAAATATTATCAATAAAAATATATAAGATTGTAAAATAGGGGACCAAAAACCTGAGTCTAAAAACACAAATATTACAAATTAAGTTATGTCAAAATAGATTAAAACAAATGCACTTAAACTTTTTTCTTTAATTTTAAAATAATAATTTTTTCAATATAATGGAGTGATTCATTAGATTTCCAAAAAAAATGATGTATCACTTATCTTCCTTAATCAATTTAGTAGTTGATTTGTAGGTAAAAAGAATGGACGAATGATGAATATCTAGATGGTAGATGTTTCTATATATTTGAAATTATAACTTTAAAATAATAATATATATGTCTCTATATGAAAATAAACAATTTAAATACTTCGTGGACGGCAGGATACGAACCTGCACGGGCAAAGCCCACATGATTTCCAGTAATGCCCGATAACCACTCTGGCACGTCCACATCTTTGTTTATATTTTGTTGTTAGCTGTATCACATAATTTATTTTGTTATAATAATATTATATTACTATTTAACCAAATAAAGGATAATAAATTTAAAAGCATGGCATTAAGTGTCATACATTTAATTTTAAACAAGCATTTGCTCAAGAAATCACTATATAATGTAAGAAAATGAAAAACTTAGATATTTTAAAAATAATTGATTTCAAATAGAAATTTGTGAACAAGTTATATGGATTGTTGATACATGATATTATGTATCCTTAAGTACCAATGTTCAATAATGAAAGAAAAAACCATTACCACTAGTTCCTCATTTGAACAAAAATATGTTATTCTAGAAGGAAAGAGTATGAGAAAGATTGTTGGCATTCTTGTTGTTTGTTCAGGCTCTTCTGGTTGTTGTTTTACAAAAATCCTTGTAAATGATGGTCATGGTTTATCCGTGCTGCATATATATTTTTGTGAAGCAAGTTCAAACGCAAAATTCAATATTGACATGTGATTATAATTTTTTAGAAGTATATGTCGCAGTACTCAGCATGGGTGCAAAAATTATTGTGGAATTACGAAAGTTACTTGTGATCAACTAATACCTATAAACAATTATTCTTTAGTCATCAAATAAATACATTATGAAAGAAACTATATATCTTAATTTTAGGCTTCTTGACTACTCTAAAGAGTATAATAAGTAAAATGTGCGGGAATTTTGAACTAAAAGCAAAAGAAATGCATAAATAAGTCAATTCAAGAAGATCAAGTGTGAAATATAGCTTTATTTATTGATTGGATAAGCGTATTAATTTAAAGGATATGGTATTTATTGAAAAAATTAACTAAATAGCAATAAAGTAGGGGCATTTTTAAATGTTGTCTTATTAAGTGTTTTACTGGTATGATGCACGAGTGTTCCCTATACTATGTTGCACATGTTTCCCTGATAATTGGTTTGGTGTCATTTTTTTCTCAGCATTTTTCATTCACTTTATCCCTTGTGCACATCTTTCCAAAGTCATGGGGTCCATAATATTCACTCTATCTTGTTTGTGGGGATTTTTTCACTTAACATGGTCATAAAGCCCAATATTCCAGCACTAATGTGTTTTGATTGTGTCTACATAATTTGTGAACATGAGAAACTCTAGTAGATTTAAAAACTATTCATTTGGCGCATGTTCAGAAAAGTGTTTGTCGCTTGGCTAACAATCGGGTGAGAAACATTGTGTTAACCTTTAACTCCCAAGTTTGTCGATTTTTGCACACGTATTAATTGTATTTAACTTTACTCAATTATTTAATATAATTGCAATAGTAGTTTGGTAATGGTATCCTTGAACTTTTCTCCCTCTATTCTAATAAAAATAAATGTTTTTGCATGTGATTTTTATGATTATGTAACATTGATGTGAAACAATATAGTTAAAGATCATAAATTGAAACTATGACGCCCTTGCGAAATAAAGTTCTCCAAGATCATTGAATATGGTATCCTTAAGATTTTTTAAGGGGAAAACATGAAAATCAAATCGTTAGAAGGGTGTATTGAAATTATAGGTGTTTGGTTATTTTACAACATTTTTCTCACATCAATAATGATTATGCCATATAATTAAAGAAATATTATCAATAAAAATATATAAGATTGTAAAATAGGGGACCAAAAACCTGAGTCTAAAAACACAAATATTACAAATTAAGTTATGTCAAAATAGATTAAAACAAATGCACTTAAACTTTTTTCTTTAATTTTAAAATAAAATTTTTTTCAATATAATGGAGTGATTCATTATATTTCCAAAAAAAATGATGTATTACTTATCTTCCTTAATCAATTTAGTAGTTGATTTGTAGGTAAAAAGAATGGACGAATGATGAATATCAAGATGGTAGATGTTTCTATATATTTGAAATTATAACTTTAAAATAATAATATATATGTCTCTATATGAAAATAAACAATTTAAATACTTCGTGGACGGCAGGATACGAACCTGCACGGGCAAAGCCCACATGATTTATAGTAATGCCCGATAACCACTCTGGCACGTCCACATCTTTGTTTATGTTTTATCGTTAGCTGTATCACATAATTTATTTTGTTATAATAAAATTATATTACTATTTAAACAAATAAAGAATAATAAATTTAAAAGCATGGCATTAAGTGTCATACATTTAATTTTAAACAAGCATTTGCTCGAGAAATCACTAGATAATGTAAGAAAATGAAAAACTTAGATATTTTAAAAATAATTGATTTCAAATAGAAATTTGTGAACAAGTTATATGGATTGTTGATACATGATATTATGTATCCTTAAGTACCAATGTTCAATAATGAAAGAAAAAATCATTACCACTAGTTCCTCATGTGAACAAAAATATGTTATTCTAGAAGGAAAGAGTATGAGAAAGATTGTTGGCATTCTTGTTGTTTGTTCAGGCTCTTCTGGTTGTTGTTTTACAAAAATCCTTGTAAATGATGGTGATGGTTTATCCGTGCTGCATATATATTTTTGTGAAGCAAGTTCAAACGCAAAATTCAATATTGACATGTGATTGTAATTTTTTAGAAGTATATATCACAGTACTCAGCATGGGTGCAAAATTATTGTAGAATTGAGAAAGTTACTCGTGATCAACTAATTCCTATCAACAATTATTCTTTAGTCATCAAATAAATACATTATGAAAAAAACTATATATCTTAACTTTAGGCTTCTTGACTACTCTAAAGAGTATAATAAGTAAAATGTGCAGGAATTTTGAACTAAAAGCAAAAGAAATGCATAAATAAGTTAAGTCAAGAAGATCAAGTGTGAAATATAGCTTTATTTATTGATTGTATAAGCGTATTAATTTAAAGGATATGGTATTTATTGAAAAAATTAACTTAATAGCAATAAAGTAGGGGCCTTCTTAAATGTTGTCTTATTAAGTGTTTTACTGGTATGATGCACGAGTGTTCCCTATACTATGTTGCACATGTTTCCCTGACAATTGGTTTGGTGTTATTTTTTTCTCAGCATTTTTCATTCACTTTATCCCTTGTGCACATCTTTCCAAAGTCGTGGGTCCATAATATTCACTCTATCTTGTTTGTGGGGATTTTTTCACTTAACATGGTCATAAAGCCCAATATTCCCGCACTAATGTGTTTTGATTGTGTCTACATAATTTGTGAACATGAGAAACTCTAGTAGATTTAAAAACTATTCATTTGACGCATGTTCATAAGAGTGTTTGTCGCTTGGCTAACTATCGGGTGAGAAACATTGTGTTAACCTTTAACTCCCAAGTTTAACGATTTTTGCACACGTATTAATTCTATTTAACTTTACTCAATTATTTAATATAATTGCAATGGTAGTTTGGTAATGGTATCGTTGAACTTTTCTCCCTCTATTCTAGTAAAAATAAATGTTTTTGCATTTGATTTTTATGATTATGTAACATTGACGTGAAACAATAGAGTTAAAGATCATAAATTGAAACTATGACGCCCTTGCGAAACAAAGCTCTCCAAGATCATTGATCATGGTATCCTTAAGAATTTTTTAGGGGAAAACATGAAAATCAAATCGTTAGAAGGGTGTATGGAAATTATAGGTGTTTGGTTAATTTACAACATTTTTCTCACATCAATAATGATTATGCCATATAATTAAAAAAATATGAGTAATAAAAATATATAAGTTTGTAAAATAGGGGACCAAAAACCTGAGTCTAAAAACACAAATATTACAAATTAAGTTATGTCAAAATAGATTAAAATAAATGAACTTAAACTTTTTTCTTTAATTTTAAAATAATAATTTTTTCAATATAATGGAGTGATTCATTAGATTTCCAAAAAAAACGATGTATTACTTATCTTCCTTAATCAATTTAGTCGTTGATTTGTAGGTAAAAAGAATGGACGAATGATGAATATCTAGATGGTAGATGTTTCTATATATTTTAAATTATAACTTTAAAATAATAATATATATGTCTCTATAAGAAAATAAACAATTTAAATACTTCGTGGACGGCAGGATACGAACCTGCACGGGCAAAGCCCACATGATTTCTAGTAATGCCTGATAATCACTCTGGCACATCGACATCTTTGTTTATGTTTTGTCGTTAGTTGTATCACATAATTTATTTTGTTATAATAATATTATATTACTATTTAACCAAATAAAGGATAATAAATTTAAAAGCATGGCATTAAGTGTCATACATTTAATTTTATGCAAGCCTTTGTTCGAGAAATCACTAGATAATGTAAGAAAATGAAAAACTTAGATATTTTAAAAATAATTGATTTCAAATAGAAAATTGTGAACAAGTAACATGGATTGTTGATACATGATATTATGTATCCTTAAGTACCAATGTTCAATAATGAAAGACAAAATCATTACCACTAGTTCCTCATGTGAACAAAAATATGTTATTCTAGAAGTAAAGATTATGAGAAAGATTGCTGGCATTCTTGTTGTTTGTTCAGGCTCTTCTGGTTGTTGTTTTACAAAAATCCTTGTAAATGATGGTGATGATTTATCCGTGCTGTATATATATTTTCGTGAAGCAAGTTCAAACGCCAAATTCAACATTGACATGTGATTGTAATTTTTTAGAAGTATATATCACAGTTTTTCAGTATGGGTGGAAAAATTATTGTGGAATTGCGAAAGTTACCTGTGATCAATTAATACCTATCAAAAATTATTCTCTAGTCATCAAATATATACATTATGAAAGAAACTATATATCTTAATTTTAGGCTACTTGACTACTCTAAAGAGTATAATAAGTAAATTGTGTGAGAATTTTGAACTAAAAGCAAAAGAAATGCATAAATAAGTTATGTCAAGAAGATCAAGTGTGAAATATAGCTTTATTTATTGATTTGATAAGCGTATTAATTTAAAGGATATGGTATTCATTGGAAAAATCAACTCAATAGAAATAAAGCAGGGGCCTTCTTAAATGTTGTCTTATTAAGTGTTTTGCTGGTATGATGCACGAGTGTTCCCTATAGTATGTTGCACATGTTTCCCTGACAATTGGTTTGGTGTCATTTTTTTCTCAGCATTTTTCATTCACTTTATCCCTTGTGCACATCTTTCCAAAGCCGTGGCTCCATAATATTCACTCTATTTTGTTTGTGCGGATTTTTTCACTTACCATGGTCATAAAGCCCAATATTCCCGTACTAATGTGTTTTGATTGTGTCTACATGATTTGTGAACAAGAGAAACTCTAGTAGATTTGGAAACTATTCATTTGACGCATGTTCAGAAGAGTGTATGTCGCTTGGCTAACTATCGGGTGAGAAGTATTGTGTTAACCTTTAACTCTCAAGTTTATAGATTTTTGCACACGTATTAATTGTATTTAACTTTACTCAATTATATAATATAATTGCAATAGTAGTTTGGTAAAGGTATCGTTGAACTTTTCTCCCTCTCTTCTAGTAAAAATAAAAGTTTTTGCACGTGATTTTTATGTTTATGTAACATTGACGTGAAACAATAGAATTAAAGATTATAAATTGAAACTATGACGCCCTTGCGAAACAAAGCTCTCCAAGATAATTGATCATGGTATCCTTAAGCATTTTTAAGGGAAAAACATCAAAATCGAATCGTTAGAAGAGTGTATGGAAATTATAGGTGTTTGGTTATTTTAAAACATTTTTCTCACATCAATAATGATTATGCCATATAATTAAAAAAACATATGATCAATAAAAATATATCAGATTGTAAAATAGGGGGACCAAAAACTTGAGTTTAAAAACACAAATATTATAAATTAAATTATGTCAAAATAGATTAAAATAAATACACTTAAACTTTTTCTTTAATTTTAAAATCATAAGGTTTTCAAGATAACTGAGTGATTCATTGGAATTCCAAAAAAAAATGATGTATTACTTATCTTCCTTAATCAATTTAGTAGTTGATTTGTAGGTAGAAGGAATGGACGAATGATGAATATCTAGATGGTAGATGTTTCTATATAATTGAAATTATAACTTTAAAATAATAATATGTATGTCTCTATATGAAAATAAAGCGCACTTGATTTCTAGTCATGTCTGATAACCACTCTGACACGTCCACCTTTTTGTTTATGTATGGTCGTGAGGTGTATAATATAATTTATTTTGTTATAATAATATTATATTACTATTTAACCAAATAAAGGATACTAAATTTAAAAGCATGACATTAAGTGTCATACATTTAATTTTAAACAAGCCTTTGTTCGAGCAATCACTAGATAATGTAATAAAATGAAAAACTTACATATTTTAAAAATAATTGATTTCAAATAGAAAATTGTCAACAAGTTATATGGATTGTTGATACATGATATTATGTATCCTTAAGTACCAATGTTCAATAATGAAAGAGAAAATCATTACCACTAGTTCCTCATGTAAACAAAAATATGTTATTATAGAAGGAAAGAGTATAAGAAAGATTGTTGGCATTCTTGTTATTTGTTCAGGCTCTTCTGGTTGTTGTTTTACAAAAATCCTTGTAAATGATGGTGATGGTTTATCCGTGTTGCATATATATTTCCGTGAAGCAAGTTAAAACGCAAAAATTCAATATTGACATGTGATTGTAATTTTTTAGAAGTATATATCACAGTACTCAGTATGGGTGCAAAAATTATTGTGGAATTGCGAAAGTTACCTGTGATCAACTAATACCTATCAACAACTTTTCTCTAGTCATCAAATAAATACATTATGAAAGAAACTATATATCTTAATTTTAGGCTTCTTGACTACTCTAAAGAGTATAATAAGTACAATGTGTGAGAATTTTAAACTAAAATCAAAAGAAATGAATAAATATGTTAAGTCAAGAAGATCAAGTGTGAAATATAGCTTTATTTATTAA
Source organism: Vicia faba (assembly GCA_948472305.1). Taxonomy (NCBI): domain Eukaryota; kingdom Viridiplantae; phylum Streptophyta; class Magnoliopsida; order Fabales; family Fabaceae; genus Vicia; species Vicia faba. The sequence goes on from OX451741.1 coordinate 305,322,131, forward strand.
TTAATTATGCGTATTAATTTACAAGATATGGTATTTATTGAAAAAATCAACCTAATAGCAATAAAGTAGGGGCCTTCTGAAATGTTGTCTTATTAAGTGTTTTATTGGTATGATGTACGAGTGTTTCCTATACTATGTTGCACATGTTTCCCTGACAGTTGGTTTGGTGTCATTTTTTTCTCAGTGTTTTTCATTCGCTTTATCCGTTGTGCACATCTTTCCAAAGTCGTGGTTCCATAATATTCACTCTATTTTGTTTGTGGGGATTTTTTAACTTAACATGGTCATAAAGCTCAATATTCCCGTACTAATGTGTTTTGATTGTGTCTACAGGATTTGTGAACAAGAGAAACTCTAGTAGATTTGGAAACTATTCATTTGACGCATGTTCAGAAGATTGTATGTTGCTTGGCTAAGTATCTAGTAAGAAGCATTGTCTTAACCTTTAACTCTCAAGTTTATCGATTTTTGCACACGTAATAATTGTAATTAACTTAACTCAATTAATTAATATAATTGCAATAGTAGTTTTGTAATGGTATCATTGAACTTTTCTCCCTCTCTTCTAGTAAAAATAAATGTTTTTCCATTTGATTTTTATGATTATGTAACATTGACGTGAAAAAATATAGTTAAAGATCATAAATTGAAACTATGATGCCCTTGCGAAACAAAGCTCTCTAAGATCATTGATCATGGTATCCTAAGCATTTCTAAGGGAAATACATGAAAATTGAATCGTTAGAAAGGTGTATGCAAATTATAGGTGTTTGGTTATTTTACAACATTTTTCTCACATCAATAATGATTATTCCATATAACTAAAAAAATATGATCAATAAAAATATATAAGACTGTAAAATAAAGGGACAAAAAATCTGAGTTTAAAACCACAAATATTACAAATTAAGTTATGTCAAAATAGATTAAAATAAATGCACTATCTAGATGGTAGATGTTTCTATATATTTGAAATTATTACTTTAAAATAAAAATATGTATGTCTCTATATGAAAAGAAACAATTCAAAACTTCGTCCATGACAGATTTCAAACCTGCGTGGGCATAGCCCACATGATTTCTAGTCATGCCCAATAACCACTACGACACGTTCACTTATTTGTTTAAGTTTTGTCTTTAGGTGTATCACATGATTTATTTTGTTATAATAATTTTATATTACTATTTAACCAACTAAATGATACTAAAATTTAAAGCATGGCCTTAAGTGTCATACATTTAATTCTAAACAAGTCTTTGTTCGAGCAATCACTAGATAATGTATGAAAATGATAAACTTACATATTTTAAAAATAATTGATTTCAAATAGAAAATTGTCAACAAGTTACATGGATTCTTGATACATGATATAATGTATCCTTAAGTACCAATGTTCAATAATGAAAGACAAAATAATTACCACTATTTCCTCATGTGAATAAAAATATGTTATTCTAGTAGGAAATAGTATGAGAAAGACTGTTGGCATTCGCGTTGTTTGTTCAGGATCGTCGGGTTGTTGTTTTACAAAAATACTTATAAATGATGGTGATGGTTTATCCGTGCTGCATATATATTTTCGTGAAGCAAGTTCAAACGCCAAATTCAATATTGACCTGTGATTGTGATTTTTTAGAAGTATATATCACAGTTTCTCAATATGGGTGCAATAATTATTGTGGAATTGCAAAAGTTACATGTGATCAAATAATACCTATCAATAATTATTCTTTAGTCGACAAATAAATACTTTATGAAAGAAACTATATATCTTAATTTTATGCTTCTTGACTACTCTAAAGAGTATATTAAGTACAATGTGTGAGAATTTTTAGCTACTAGCAAAAGAAATGCATAAATAAAGTCAAGAATATCAAGAGTGAAATATAACTTTATTTATTGAATGGATATGCGTATTAATTTACAGGATATGGTATTTATTGAAAAAATCAACTTAATAGCAATAAAGTAGGGGCCTTATGAAATGTTGTCTTATTAAGTGTTTTACTGGTATGATGCACGAGTGTTCTGTATACTATGTTGCACAAGTTTCCTTAATAATTGGTTTGGTGTCATTTTGTCTCAGCAGTTTTCATTCACTTTATCCCTTGTGAACATCATTCCAAAGTCGTGGGTCCATAATATTCACTCTATTTTGTTTGTGGGGATTTTTTCACTTAACATGGATATAAAGCCCATTATACCCATACTAATGTGTTTTGATTGTGTCTACAGCATTTGTGAACAAGAGAAACTCTAGTAGATTTAGAAACTATTCATTTGACGCATGTTCAGAAGAGTGTATGTCGCTTGGCTAACTATTGGGTGAGAAACATTGTGTTAACCTTTAACTCTCAAGTTTATCGATTTTTGCACACGTATTAATTGTATTTAAATTTACACAATTATTTAATATAATTGCAATAGTAGTTTTGTAATGGAAACATTGAACTTTTCTCCCTCTCTTCTAGTAAAAATAAAAGTTTTTGCATGTGACTTTTATGATTATGTAACATTGATGTGAAACAATAGAGTTAAAGATACTAAATTGAAACTATGACGCCCTTGCGGAACAAAGATCTCCAAGAACATTGATCATGGTACCATTAAGCAATTTTAATGGAAAAACATGAAAATCGAATCGTTAGAAGAGTGTATGGAAATTATAGGTGTTTGACGATTTTACAACATTTTTCCCACATCAATAATGATAATGCCATATAATTAAAAAAATATGATCAATAAAAATATATAAGATTTTAATATAGGGGGACCAAAAACCTGAGTTTAAAAACACAAATATTTGAAGTTAAGTTATGTCAAAATAGATTAAAATAAAAGCACTTAAACTATTTTTCTTTAATTTTAAAATAATTTTTTTTTAAGATAATGAAGTGATTCGTTGGATTTATAAAAAGAAATGGACGAATGATGAATATCTAGATGGTATATGTTTCTATTTATTTGAAATTATAACTGTAAAATAATAATATATATGTCTCTATATGAAAAGAAACAATTAAAAAACTTCGTGGACCGTAGGATTCGAACTGGCGCAGGCAAAGCGCACATGATTTCTAGTAAAACCCGATAATCACCCCGGCACTTCCACATCTTTGATTATGTTTTGTCGTTAAGTGTATCACATAATTTATTTTGTTATACTAATATTATATTACTATTTAACCAAATAAAGGATACTAAATTTAAAAGCATAGCATTAAGTGTCATACATTTAATTTTAAACAAGTCTTTGTTCGAGCAATCACTAGATAATGTATGAAAATGAAAAACTTACATATTTTTAAAATAATTGATTTCAAATATAAAATTGTCAACAAGTTATATAGATTCTTGATACATTATATAATGTATCCTTAAGTACCATTGTTCAATAATGAAATACAAAATCATTACCACTATTTCCTCATGTGAATAAAAATACGTTATTCTAGTAGGAAATAGTATGAGAAAGACTGTTGTCATTCTCGTTGTTTGTTCAGGCTCGTCGGGTTGTTGTTTTACAAAATCCTTGTAAATGATGGTGATGGTTTATCCGTGCTGCATATATATTTTCGTGAAGTAAGTTCAAACGTCAAATTCAATATTGACCTATGATTGTGATTTTTTAGAAGTATATATCACAGTTTCTCGTTATGGGTGTAATAATTATTGTGGAATTGCGAAAGTTACATGTGATCAAATAATACCTATCAATAATTATTCTTTAGTCGACAAATAAATACTTTATGAAAGAAACTATATATCTTAATTTTATGCTTCTTGGCTACTCTAAAGAGTATATTAAGTAAAATGTTTGAGAATTTTTAACTACTAGCAAAAGAAATGCATAAATAAAGTCAAGAAGATCAAGAGTGAAATATAGCTTTATTTATTGAATGGATATGCGTATTAATTTACAGGATATGGTATTTATTGAAAAAAATCAACTTAATAGCAATAAAGTAGGGGCCTTCTGAAATGTTATCTTATTAAGTGTTTTACTGGTATGATGCACAAGTGTTCCCTATACTATGTTGCACAAGTTTCCCTAACAATTGGTTTGGTGTCATTTTTTCTCAGCACTTTTCATTCACTTTATCCCTTGTGAACATCTTTCCAAAGTCGTGGGTCCATAATATTCACTCTATTTTGTTTGTGGTGATTTTTTCACATAACATGGATATAAAGCACATTAATCCAATACTAATGTGTTTTGATTGTGTCTAAAGGATTTGTGAACAAGAGAAACTCTAGTAGATTTAGAAACTATTCATTTGACGCATGTTCAGAAGAGTGCATGTCGCTTGGCTAACTATCGGGTGAGAAACATTGTGTTAACCTTTAACTCTCAAGTTTATCAATTTTTGCACACGTGTTAATTTTATTTAAATTTTATTTGATTATTTAATATAATTGCAATAGTAGTTTTGTAATGGCATCATTGAACTTTTCTCCCTCTCTTCTAGCAAAAATAAATGTTTTTGCATGTGACTTTTATGATTATGTAACATTGATGTGAAACAATAGAGTTAAAGATCCTAAAATGAAACTATGATGCCCTTGCGGAACAAAGCTCTCCAAGATCATTGATCATGGTATCCTTAAGCATTTTTAATGGAAAAACATGAAAAATGAATCATTAGAAGAGTGTATGGAAATTATAGGTGTTTGACGATTTTACAACATTTTTCCCACATCAATAATGATTATGCCATATAATTAAAAAAATATGATCAATAAAAATATATAAGATTTTAAAATAGGGGGACCAAAAACCTGAGTTTAAAAAAACAAATATTGGAAATTAAGTTATGTCAAAATAGATTAAAATAAATGCACTTAAACTTTTTTTCTTTAATTTTAAAAACACAAATTTTTCAAGATAGTGAAGTGATTCATTGGATTTCCCAAAAGAAATGGACGAAAGATGAATATCTAGATGGTAGATGTTTCTATATATTTGAAATTTAACTGCAAAATAATAATATGTATGTCTGTATATCAAAAAAGAAACAAATAAAAAACTTCGTGGACTGTAGGATTCGAACTGGCGCAGGCAAAGCCCACATGATTTCTAGTAATGCCCGATAATCACTCTGGCACGTCCACATATTTGATTATGTTTTGTCGTTAAGTGTATCACATATTTAAACAAATAAAGGATACTAAATTTAAAAGCATAGCATTAAGTGTCATACATTTAATTTTAAACATGTCTTTGTTCGAGCAATCACTAGATAATGTAAGAAAATGAAAAACTTACATATTTTAAAAATAATTGATTTCAAATAGAAAATTGTGAACAAGTTATATGGATTGTTGATACATGATATTATGTATCCTTAAGTACCAATGTTCAATAATGAAAGACAAAATCATTACCACTAGTTCCTCATGTGAATAAAAAGACGTTATTCTAGTAGGAAAGAGTATGAGAAAGATTGTTGGCATTCTCGTTGTTTGTTTAGGATCGTCTGATTGTTGTTTTACAAAACTCCTTGTAAATTATGGTGATGGTTTATCCATGCTGCATATATATTTTTGTGAAGCAAGTTCAAACGCCAAATTCAATATTGACCTGTGATTGTAATTTTTTAGAAGTATATATCACAGTACTCAGTATGGGTGCAAAAATTATTGTAGAATTGTGAAAGTTACCTGTGATCAAATAATACCCATCAATAATTATTCTATATTTATCAAATAAATACACTATGAAAGAAACTATATATCTTAATTTGAGGTTTCTTGACTACTCTAAAGAGTATATTAAGTACAATGTGTGAGAATTTATAAATACTAGCAAAATAAATGCATAAATAAGTTTAGTCAAGAAGATCAAGAGTGGAATATAGATTTAATTATTGAATGAATATGCGTATTAATTTACAGGATATGATATTTATTGAAAAAATCAACTTAATAGCAATAAATTAGGGGTCTTCTGAAATGTTGGCTTATTAAGTGTTTTACTGGTATGATGCACGAGTGTTCCCTATACTATGTTGCACATGTTTCACTGACAATTGGTTTGGTGTCATTTTTTCTCAGCACTTTTCATTCACTTTATCCCTTGTGAACATATTTCCAAAGTCGTGGGTCCATAATATTCACTCTATTTTGTTTGTGGTGATTGTTTCACTTAAAATGGATATGACGCCCATTATTCCCGTACTAATGTATTTTGATTGTGTCTACAGGATTTGTGAACAAGAGAAACTCTAGTAGATTTGGAAACTATTCATTTTACGCATGTTCAGATGAGTGTATGTCGCTTGGCTAACTATCTGGTGAGAAACATTGTGTTAACCTTTAAATCCCAAGTTAATCGATTTTTGCACATGTATTAATTGTATTTAAATTTACTTAATTATTTAATATAATTGCAATAGTAGTTTTGTAATGGCATCATTGAACTTTTCTCCCTCTCTTCTAGAAAAAATAAAAGTTTTTGCATGTGACTTTTATGATTATGTAACATTGATGTGAAACAATAGAGTTAAAGATCATAAATTGAAACTATGACGCCCTTGCGGAACAAAGCTCTCCATGATCATTGATCATGGTATCCTTAAGCATTTTTAAGGGAAAAACATGAAAATCGAATCGTTAGAAGAGTGTATGGAAATTATAGGTGTTTGACGATTTTACAAAATAATGAGTATGCCATATAATTAAAAAATCTGATCAATAAAAATATATAAGATTTTAAAATATGGGGACCAAAAACCTGAGTTTAAAAACAAAAATATTGGAAATTAAGTTATGTCAAAATAGACTAAAATAAATCCACTTAAACTCTTTTCTTTTATTTTAAAATCACAAATTTTTCAAGATAATGGAGTGATTTATTAGATTTCCAAAAAAAAAAGATGTATTAATTATCTTCCTTAATCAATTTAATGGATGATTTGTAGGTAGAAGGAATGGACGAATGATGAATATTTAGATGGTATATATTTCTATATATTTGAAATTATAAAACTTTGTGGACCGTAGTATTTGAACTGGCGCAGACAAAGCCCACATGATTTCTAGTAATACCCGATAACCACTCTGGCAAATCCACATCTTTGATTATGTTTTGTCGTTAGGTGTATCATGTTATTTATTTTGTTATAATAATATTATATTACTATTTAACCTAATAAAGGATAATAAATGTAAAAGCATGGCATTAAGTGTCATACATTTAATTTTAAACAAGCCTTTGTTCGAGCAATCACAAGATAATGTAAGAAAATGAAAAACTTAGATATTTTAAAAATAATTGATATCAAATAGAAAATTGTGAACAAGTTATATGGATTGTTAATACAAGATATTATGTATCCTTAAGTACCAATGTTCAATAATGAAAGACAAAATCATTACCAGTAGTTCCTCATGTGAATAAAAAGACGTTATTCTAGAAGGAAAGAGTATGAAAAAGATTGTTGGAATTCTCATTGTTTGTTCAGGCTCGTCTGATTGTTGTTTTACAAAAATCCTTGTAAATGATGGTGATGGTTTATCCGGGATGCATATATATTTTCATGAAGCAAGTTCAAACGCCAAATTCAATATTGACCCGTGATTGTAATTTTTTAGAAGTATATACGACAGTACTCAGTATGGGTGCAAAAATTATTGTGGAATTGCGAAAGTTACCAGTGATCAACTAATAGCTATACAAAATTATTCTCTAGTCATCAAATAAATACATTTATGAAACGAAATATATATCTTAATTTTAGGCTTCTTGACTACTCTAAAGAGTATAATAAGTACAATGTGTGGGAATTTTGAACTAAAAGCAAAAGAAATGCATAAATAAGTTAAGTCCAGTAGTTCAAGTGTGAAATATAGCTTTATTTATTGATTGGATATGTGTATTAATTTACAAGATATGGTATTATTGAAGAAATCAACTTAATAGCAATAAAGTAGGGGCCTTCTGAAATGTTGTCTTATTAAGTGTTTAACGGGTATGATGCACGAGTGTTCCCTATACTATGTTTCACATGTTTCCCTGACAATTGGTTTGGTGTCATTTTTTTCTCATCATTTTTCATTCACTTTATCCCTTGTGCACATCTTTCCAAAGTCGTGTTTCCATAATATTCACTCTATTTTTTTTTGTGGGGATTTTTTCACTTAACATGGTCATAAAGCATAATATTCCCTTACTAATGTGTTTTGATTGGGTCTACATGATTTGTGAACAAGAGAAACTCTAGTAGATTTGGAAATTATTCATTTGACGCATGTTTAGAAGAGTGTATGTAGCTTGGCTAACTATCGGGTGAGAAACATTGTGTTAACCTTTAACTCCCAAGTTTATCGATTTTTTCACACGTGTTAATGGTATTTAACTTTACTCAATTATTTAATATAATTGCAATAGTAGTTTTGTAATGGTATCATTGAACTTTTCTCCCTCTCTTCTAGTAAAAATAAAAGTTTTTCGCATGTGATTTTTATGATTATGTAGCATTGACGTGAAACAATAGAGTTAAAGATCCTAAATTGAAACTATGACGCCCTTGCGAAACAAAGCTCTGCAAGATCATTGATCATGGTATCCTTAAGCATTTTTAAGGGGAAAACATGAAAATCGAATCGTTAGAAGAGTGTATGGAAAATATAGGTATTTGGTTATTTTACAACATTTTTCTCACATCAATAATTATTATGCCATATAATTAAAAAAAATATGATCAATAAAAATATATAAGATTGTAAAATAGGGGACCAAAAACCTGAGTTTAGAAACACAAATATTACAAATTAAGTTATGTCAAAATAGATTAATATTAATGCACTTAAACTTTTTTCTTTAATTTTAAAATCATAAAATTTTTTATATATAATGGAGTGATTCATTAGATTTCAAAAAAATGATGTATTACTTATCTTCCTTAATCAATTCAATAGTTGATTTGTAGGTAGAAGAAGTAGACGAATGATGAATATCTAGATGGTAGATGTTTCTATATATTTGAAATTATAACTTTAAAATAATAATATGTATGTCTCTATATGAAAATAAACAGTTTAAAGACTTCGTGAACGGCAGGATACGAACCTGCACGGGCAAAGCCCACATGATTTCTAGTAATGCCTGATAACCAATCTGGCACGTCCACATCTTTGTTTATGTTTTGTCGTTAGATGTATCATATAATTTATTTTGTTATAATAATATTATATTACTATTTAACCAAATAAAGGATAATAAATTTAAAACCATGGCATTAAGTGTCATACATTTAATTTTAAACAAGCCTTAGTTCGAGAAATCACAAGATAATGTAAGAAAATGAAAAACTTAGATATTTTAAAAATAATTGATTTCAAATAGAAAATTATGAACAAATTATATGGATTGTTGATACATGATATTATGTATCCTTGAGTACCAAGGTTCAATAATGAAAGACAAAATCATTACCACTAGTTCCTCATGTCAACAAAAATATGTTATTCTAGAAGGAAAGAGTATGAAAAAAACTGTTGGCATTCTCGTTGTTTGTTCAAGCTCTTCTGGTTATTGTTTTACAAAAATCCTTGTAAATGATGGTGATGGTTTATCCGTGATGCATATATATTTCCCTGAAGCAACTTCAAATGCCAAATTCAATATTGACATGTGATTGTATTTTTTTAGAAGTATATATCACAGTTTCTCAGTAAGGGTGCAAAAATTATTGTGGAATTGCGGAAGTTACTTGTGATCAACTAATACCTGTAAAAAATTATTCTCTAGTCATCAAATATATACATTATGAAAGAAACTGTATATCTTAATTTTAGGCTTCTTGACTACTCTAAAGAGTATAATAAGTAAAATGTGCAGGAATTTTGAACTAAAAGCAAAAGAAATGCATAAATAAGTTAAGTCAAGAAGATCAAGTGTGAAATATAGCTTTATTTATTGATTGGATAAGCGTATTAATTTAAAGGATATGGTATTTATTGAAAAAATCAACTTAATAGCAATAAAGTAGGGGCTTTCTTAAATGTTATCTTATTAAGTGTTTTACTGGTATGATGCACGAGTGTTCCCTATACTATGTTGCACATGTTTCCCTGACAATTGGTTTGGTGTCATTTTTTTTCTCAGCATTTTTCATTCACTTTATCCCTTGTGCACATCTTTCCAAAGTCGTGGGTCCATAATATTCTCTCTATTTTGTTTGTGGGGATTTTTTCACTTAACATGGTCATAAAACCCAATATTCCCTTAATTATTAATTATGTGTTTTGATTGTGTCTTCATGATTTGTGAACAAGAGAAACTCTAGTAGATTTGGAAACTATTCATATGACGCATGTTCAGAAGAGTGTATGTCGCTTGGCTAACTATCGGGTGAGAAGCATTGTGTTAACCTTTAACTCCCAAGTTTATCGATTTTTGCACACGTACTAATTGTATTTAACTTTACTCAATTATTTAATATAATTGCAATAGTAGTTTGGTAATGGTATCGTTGAACTTTACTCCCTCTCTTCTAGTAAAAATAAAAGTTTTTGCATCTGATTTTTATGATTATGTAACATTGACATGAAACAATAGAGTGAAAGATCCTAAATTGAAACTATGACGCCCTTGCGAAACAAAGCTCTCCAAGATCATTGATCATGGTATCCTTAAGCATTTTTAAGGGGAAAACATGAAAATCGAATCGTTAGAAGAGTGTATGGAAATTATAGGTGTTTTGTTATTTTACAACATTTTTCTCAACCCATTAATGATTATGCCATATAATTAAAAAAATATGAACAATAAAAATATATAAGATTGTAAAATAGGGGACCAAAAACCTGAGTTTAAAAACACAAATATTACAAATTAAGTTATGTCAAAATAGATTAAAATAAATGCACTTAAACTTTTTTCTTTTATTTTAAAATCATAAATTTTTCAATATAATGGAGTGATTCATTAGATTTAAAAAAAATGATGTATTACTTACCTTCGTTAATCAATTTAGTAGTTGATTTGTAGGTAGAAGGAATGGACGAGTGATGAATATCTAGATGGTAGATGATTCTATATATTTGAAATTATAACTTTAAAATAATAATATGTATCTCTCTATATGAAAATAAACAATTTAAAGACTTCGTGGACGGAAGGATACGAACCTGCACGGGCAAAGCCCACATGATTTCTAGTAATGCCGGATAACCGCTCTGGCACGTCCACATCTTTGTTTATGTTTTGTCGTTAGCTGTATCACATAATTTATTATGTTATAATAATATTATATTACTATTTAACCAAATAAAGGATAATAAATTTAAAAGCATGGCATTAAGTGTCATACATTTAATTTTAAACTAGCCTTTGTTCGAGAAATCACTAGATAATGTAAGAAAATGAAAAACTTAGATATTTTAAAAATAATTGATTTCAAATAGAAAATTATGAACAAATTATATGGATTTTTGATACATGATATTATGTATCCTTAAGTACCAATGTTCAATAATGAAAGACAAAATAATTACCACTAGTTCCTCATGTGAAAGAAAATATGTTATTCTAGAAGGAAAGAGTATGAGAAAGACTGTTGGCATTCTCGTTGTTTGTTCAGGCTCTTCTGGTTATTGTTTTACAAAAATCCTTGTAAATGATGGTAATGGTTTATCCGTGCTGCATGCATATATATTTTCGTGAAGCAAGTTCAAACGCCAAATTCAATATTGACATGTGATTGTTATTTTTTAGAAGTATAAATCACAGTTTCTCAGTATGGGTGCAAAAATTATTGTGGAATTGCGAAAGTTACATGTGATCAACTAATACCTATAAAAAATTATTCTCTAGTCATCAAATATATACATTATGAAAGAAACTATATATCTTAATTTTAGGCTTCTTGACTACTCTAAAGAGTATAATAAGTAAAATGTGCGGGAATTTTGAACTAAAAGAAAAAGAAATGCATAAATAAGTTAAGTCAAGAAGATCAAGTGTGAAATATAGCTTTATTTATTGATTGGATAAGCGTATTCATTTAAAGGATATGGTATTTATTGAAAAAATCAACTTAATAGCAATAAAGTAGGGGCGTTCTTAAATGTTATCTTATTAAGTGTTTTACTGGTATGATGCACGAGTGTTCCCTATACTATGTTGCACATGTTTCCCTGACAATTGGTTTGGTGTCATTTTTTTCTCAGCATTTTTAATTCACTTTATCCCTTGAGCACATCTTTCCAAAGTCGTGGTTCCATAATATTCACTCTATTTTGTCTGTGGGGATTTTTTCACTTAACATGGTCATAAAGCCCAATATTCCTGTACTAATGTGTTTTAATTGTGTCTACATGATTTGTGAACAAGGGAAACTCTACTAGATTTGGAAACTATTCATTTGATGCATGTTCAGAAAGGTGTATGTCGCTTGGCTAACTATAGGGTGAGAAGCATTGTGTTAACCTTTAACTCCCAAGTTTTTCGATTTTTGCACACGTAATAATTGTATTTAACTTTACTCAATTATTTAATATAATTGCAATAGTAGTTTGCTAATGGTATTGTTGAACTTTTCTCCCTCTCTTCTAGTAAAAATAAAAAATTTTGCATGTGATTTTTATGATTATGTAACATTGACGTGAAACAATAAAGTTAAAGATCATAAATTGAAACTATGACGCCCTTGCGAAACAAAGCTCTCCAAGATCATTGACCATGGTATCCTTAAGAATTTTTAAGCGGAAAACATGAAAATCAAATCGTTAGAAGGGTGTATGGAAATTATAGGTGTTTTGTTATTTTACAACATTTTTCTCACATCAATAATGATTATGCCATATAATTTAAAAAATATGATCAATAAAAATATATAAGATTGTAAAATAGGGGACAAAAAACCTGAGTTTAAAAACACAAATATTACAAATTAAGTTATGTCAAAATAGATTAAAATAAATGCACTTAAACTTTTTTCTTTAATTTTAAAATCATAATTTTTTCAATATAATGGAGTGATTCATTAGATTTTCAAAAAAAAGTATGTATTACTTATCTTCCTTAATCAATTTAGTAGTTGATTTGTAGGTAGAAAGAATCGACGGATGATGAATATCTAGATGGTAGATGTTTCTATATATTTGAAATTATAACTTTAAAATAATAATAAGTATGTCTCTATATGAAAATAAACAATTTAAATACTTCGTGGACGGCAGGATACGAACCTGCACGGGCAAAGCCCACATGATTTCTAGTAATGCCCGATAACCACTATGGCACGTCCACATCTTTATTTATGTTTTGTCGTTAGCTATATCACATAATTTATTTTGTTATAATAATATTATATTACTATTTAACCAAATAAAGGATAATAAATTTAAAAGCATGGCATTAAGTGTCATACATTTAATTTTAAAAAAGCCTTTGTTCGAGAAATCACTAGATAATTTAAGAAAATGAAAAGCTTAGATATTTTAAAAATAATTGATTTCAAATAGAAAATTGTGAACAAGTTATATGGATTGTTGATACATGATATTATGTATCCTTAAGTACCAATGTTCAAAAATGAAAGACAAAATCATTACCACTAGTTCCTCATGTGAACAAAAATATGTTATTCTAGAAGGAAATAGTATGAGAAAGACTGTTGGCATTCTCGTTGTTTGTCCAGGCTCTTCTGGTTGTTGTTTTACAAAAATCCTTGTAACTGATGGTGATGATTTATCCGTGCTGCATGCATATATATTTCCCTGAAACAACTTCAAATTCCAAATTCAATATTGACATGTGATTGTAATTTTTTAGAAGTATATATCAGAGTTTCTCAGTATGGGTGCAAAAATTATTGTGGAATTGCGCAAGTTACATGTGATCAACTAATACCTATAAAAAATTATTCGCTAGTCATCAAATAAATACATTATGAAAGAAACTATATATCTTAATTTTAGGCTTCTTGACTACTCTAAAGAGTATAATAAGTAAAATGTGCGGGAATTTTGAACTAAAAGAAAAAGAAATGCATAAATAAGTTAAGTCAAGAAGATCAAGTGTGAAATATAGCTTTATTTATTGATTGGATAAGCGTATTAATTTAAAGGATATGGTATTTATTGAAAAAATCAACTTAATAGCAATAAAGTAGGGGCCTTCTTAAATGTTGTCTTATTAAGTGTTTTACTGGTATGATGCACGAGTGTTCCCTATACTATGTTGCACATGTTTCCCTGACAATTGGTTTGGTGTCATTTTTTTCTCAGCATTTTTCATTCACTTTATCCCTTGTGCACATCTTTCCAAAGTCGTGGTTCCATAATATTCACTCTATTTTGTGTGTGGGGATTTTTTCACTTAACATGGTCATAAAGCCCAATATTCCTGTACTAATGTGTTTTAATTGTGTCTACATGATTTGTGAACAAGAGAAACTCTACTAGATTTGGAAACTATTCATTTGATGCATGTTCAGAAAGGTGTATGTCGCTTGGCTAACTATCGGGTGAGAAGCATTGTGTTAACCTTTAACTCCCAAGTTTTTCGATTTTTGCACACGTATTAATTGTATTTAACTTTATTCAATTATTTAATATAATTGCAATAGTAGTTTGGTAATGGTATTGTTGAACTTTTCTCCCTCTCTTCTAGTAAAAATAAAAGTTTTTGCATGTGATTTTTATGATTATGTAACATTGACGTGAAACAATAAAGTTAAAGATCATAAATTGAAACTATGACGCCCTTGCGAAACAAAGCTCTCCAAGATCATTGACCATGGTATCCTTAAAAAATTTTAAGGGGAAAACATGAAAATCAAATCGTTAGAAGGGTGTATGGAAATTATAGGTGTTTGGTTATTTTACAACATTTTTCTCACATCAATAATGATTATGCCATATAATTAAAAAAAAATATGATCAATAAAAATATATAAGATTGTAAAATAGGGGACCAAAAACCTGAGTTCAAAAACACAAATATTACAAATTAAGTTATGTCAAAATAGATTAAAATAAATGCACTTAAACTTTTTTCTTTAATTTTAAAATCATAATTTTTTCAAAATAATGGAGTGATTCATTAGATTTTCAAAAAAAATGATGTATTACTTATCTTCCTTAATCAATTTAGTAGTTGATTTGTAGGTAGAAAGAATCGACGGATGATGAATATCTAGATGGTAGATGTTTCTATATATTTGAAATTATAACTTTAATATAATAATAAGTATGTCTCTATATGAAAATAAACAATTTAAATACTTCGTGGACGGCAGGATACGAACCTACACGGGCAAAGCCCACATGATTTCTAGTAATGCCCGATAACCACTCTGGCACGTCCACATCTTTATTTATGTTTTGTCGTTAGCTGTATCACATAATTTATTTTGTTATAATAATATTATATTACTATTTAACATAATAAAGGATAATAAATTTAAAAGCATGGCATTAAGTGTCATACATTTAATTTTAAACAAGCCTTTGTTCGAGAAATCACTAGATAATTTAAGAAAATGAAAAACTTAGATATTTTAAAAATAATTGATTTCAAATAGAAAATTGTGAACAAGTTATATGGATTGTTGATACATGATATTATGTATCCTTAAGTACCAATGTTCAATAATGAAAGACAAAATCATTACCACTAGTTCCTCATGTGAACAAAAATATGTTATTCTAGAAGGAAAGAGTATGAGAAAGACTGTTGGCATTCTCGTTGTTCGTTCAGGCTCTTCTGGTTATTGTTTTACAAAAATCCTTGTAAATGATGATGATGGTTTATCCGTGATGCGTGCATATATATTTCCCTGAAGCAACTTCAAATGCCAAATTCAATATTGACATGTGATTGTAATTTTTTAGAAGTATATATCACAGTTTCCCAGTATGGGTACAAAAATTATTGTGGAATTGCGGAAGTTACTTGTGATCAACTAATACCTATCAAAAATTATTCTCTAGTCATCAAATATATACAGTATGAAAGAAACTATATATCTTAATTTTAGGCTTCTTGACTACTCTAAAGAGTATAATAAGTAAAATGTGCGGGAATTTTGAACTAAAAGAAAAAGAAATGCATAAATAAGTTAAGTCAAGAAGATCAAGTGTGAAATATAGCTTTATTTATTAATTGGATATGCGTATTAATTTAAAGGATATGGTATTTATTGAAAAAATCAACCTAATAGCAATAATGTAGGGGCCTTCTTAAATGTTGTCTTATTAAGTGTTTTACTGGTATGATGCACGAGTGTTCCCTGTACTATGTTGCACATGTTTCCCTGACAATTGGTTTGGTGTCATTTTTTTCTCAGCATTTTTCATTCACTTTATCCCTTGTGCACATCTTTCCAAAGTCGTGGGTCCATAATATTCTCTCTATTTTGTTTGTGGGGATTTTTTCAATTAACATGGTCATAAAGCCCAATATTCCCTTACTAATGTGTTTTGATTGTGTCTACATGATTTGTGAACAAGAGAAACTCTAGTAGATTTGGAAACTATTCATTTGACGCATGTTCAAAAGAGTGTATGTCGCTTGGCTAACTATCGGGTGAGAGGTATTGTGTTAACCTTTAACTCCCAAGTTTATCGATTTTTGCACACGTATTAATTGTATTTAACTTTACTCAATTATTTAATATAATTGCAATAGTAGTTTGGTAATGGTATCGTTGAACTTTACTCCCTCTCTTCTAGTAAAAATAAAAGTTTTTGCATGTGATTTTTATGATTATGTAACATTGACATGAAACAATAGAGTGAAAGATCCTAAATTGAAACTATGACGCCCTTGCGAAACAAAGCTCTCCAAGATCATTAATCATGGTATCCTTAAGCATTTTTAAGGGGAAAACTTGAAAATCGAATCGTTAGAAGAGTGTATGGAAATTATAGGTGTTTGGTTATTTTACAACATTTTTCTCACCTCAATAATGATTATGCCATATAATTAAAAAAAAATATGATCAATAAAAATAAATAAGATTGTAAAATAGGGGACCAAAAACCCGAAGTTTAAAAACACAAATATTACAAATTAAGTTATGTCAAAATAGATTAAAATAAATGCACTTAAACTTTTTTCTTTTATTTTAAAATCATAAATTTTTCAATATAATGGAGTGATTCGTTAGATTTAAAAAAATGATGTTTTACTTACCTTCCTTAATCAATTTAGTAGTTGATTTGTAGGTAGAAGGAATGGACGAGTGATGAATATCTAGATGGTAGATGATTCTATATATTTGAAATTATAACTTTAAAATAATAATATGTATCTCTCTATATGAAAATAAACAATTTAAAGACTTCGTGGACGGAAGGATACGAACCTGCACGGGCAAAGCCCACATGATTTCTAGTAATGCCGGATAACCACTCTGGCACGTCCACATCTTTGTTTATGTTTTGTCGTTAGCTATATCACATAATTTAATTTGTTATAATAATATTATATTACTATTTAACCAAATAAAGGATAATAAATTTAAAAGCATGGCATTAAGTGTCATACATTTAATTTTAAACTAGCCTTTGTTCGAGAAATCACTAGATAATGTAAGAATATTAAAAACTTAGGTATTTTAAAAATAATTGATTTCAAATAGAAAATTGTGAAAAAATATATGGATTGTTGATACATGATATTATGTATCCTTAAGTACCAATGTTCAATAATGAAAGACAAAATAATTACAACTAGTTCCTCATGTGAACAAAAATATGTTATTCTAGAAGGAAAGAGTATGAGAAAGACTGTTGGCATTCTCGTTGTTCGTTCAGGCTCTTCTGGTTATTGTTTTACAATAATCCTTGTAAATGATGGTGATGGTTTATCCGTGATGCATATATATTTCCCTGAAGCAACTTCAAATGCCAAATTCAATATTGACATGTGATTGTATTTTTTTAGAAGTATATATCACAGTTTCTCAGTAAGGGTGCAAAAATTATTGTGGAATTGCGGAAGTTACTTGTGATCAACTAATACCTATAAAAAATTATTCTCTAGTCATCAAATATATACATTATGAAAGAAACTATATATCTTAATTTTAGGCTTCTTGACTACTCTAAAGAGTATAATAAGTAAAATGTGCAGGAATTTTGAACTAAAAGCAAAAGAAATGCATAAATAAGTTAAGTCGAGAAGATCAAGTGTGAAATATAGCTTTATTTATTGATTGGATAAGCGTATTAATTTAAAGGATATGGTATTTATTGAAAAAATCAACTTAATAGCAATAAAATAGGGGCCTTCTTAAATGTTGTCTTATTAAGTGTTTTACTGGTATGATGCACGAGTGTTCCCTATACTATGTTGCACATGTTTCCCTTACAATTGGTTTGGTGTCATTTTTTTCTCAGCATTTTTCATTCACTATATCCCTTGTGCACATCTTTCCAAAGTCGTGGGTCCATAATATTCTCTCTATTTTGTTTGTGGGGATTTTTCCACTTTACATGGTCATAAAGCCGAATATTCCCATACTAATGTGTTTTGATTGTGTCTACATGATTTGTGAACAAGAGAAACTCTAGTAGATTTGGAAACTATTCATATGACGCATGTTCAGAAGAGTGTATGTCGCTTGGCTAACTATCGGGTCAGAAGCATTGTGTTAACCTTTAACTCCCAAGTTTATCGATTTTTGCACACGTACTAATTGTATTTAACTTTACTCAATTATTTAATATAATTGCAATAGTAGTTTGGTAATGGTATCGTTGAACTTTACTCCCTCTCTTCTAGTAAAAATAAAAGTTTTTGCATGTGATTTTTATGATTATGTAACATTGACATGAAACAATAGAGTGAAAGATCCTAAATTGAAATTATGACGCCCTTGTGAAACAAAGCTCTCCAAGATCATTGATCATGGTATCCTTACGCATTTTTAAGGGGAAAACATGAAAATCGAATCGTTAGAAGAGTGTATGGAAATTATAGGTGTTTGGTTATTTTACAACATTTTTCTCACCTCAATAATGATTATGCCATATAATTAAAAAAAATATGATCAATAAAAATATATAAGATTGTAAAATAGGGGACCAAAAACCTGAGTTTAAAAAGACAAATATTACAAATTAAGTTATGTCAAAATAGATTAAAATAAATGCACTTAAACTTTTTTCTTTTATTTTAAAATCATAAATTTTTCAATATAATGGTGTGATTCATTAGATTTCAAAAAAATGATGTATTACTTACGTTCCTTAATCAATTTAGTAGTTGATTTGTAGGCAGAACGAATGGACTAGTGATGAATATCTAGATGGTAGATGTTTCTATATATTTGAAATTATAACTTTAAAATAATAATATGTATCTCTCTATATGAAAATAAACAATTTAAAGACTTCGTGGATGGAAGGATACGAACCTGCACGGGCAAAGCCGACATGATTTCTAGTAATGACGGATAACCACTCTGGCACGTCCACATCTTTGTTTATGTTTTGTCGTTAGCTGTATCACATAATTTATTTTGTTATAATAATATTATATTACTATTTAACCAATAAAAGGATAATAAATTTAAAATCATGGCATTAAGTGTCATACATTTAATTTTAAACTAGCCTTCGTTCGAGAAATCACTAGATAATGTAAGAAAATGAAAAACTTAGATATTTTAAAAATAATTGATTTCAAATAGAAAATTATGAACAAATTATATGGATAGTTCACACATGATATTATGTATCCTTAAGTACCAATGTTCAATAATGAAAGACAAAATAATTACCACTAGTTCCTCATGTGAACAAAAATATGTTATTCTAGAAGGAAAGAATATGAGAAAGACTGTTGGCATTCTCGTTGTTCGTTCAGGCTCTTCTGGTTATTGTTTTACAAAAATCCTTGTAAATGATGGTGATGGTTTACCCGTGATGCATATATATTTCCCTGAAGAAACTTCAAATGCCAAATTCAATATTGACATGTGATTGTAATTTTTTAGAAGTATATATCACAGTTTCTCAGTAAGGGTGCAAAAATTATTGTGGAATTGCGGAAGTTACTTGTGATCAACTAATACCTATAAAAAATTATTCTCGAGTCATCAAATATATACATTATGAAAGAAACTATATATCTTAATTTTAGGCTTCTTGACTACTCTAAAGAGTATAATAAGTAAAATGTGCAGGAATTTTGAACTAAAAGCAAAAGAAATGCATAAATAAGTTAAGTCAAGAAGATCAAGTGTGAAATATAGCTTTATTTATTGATTGGATAAGCGTATTAATTTAAAGGATATGGTATTTATTGAAAAAATCAACTTAATAGCAATAATGTAGGGGCCTTCTTAAATGTTGTCTTATTAAGTGTTTTACTGGTATGATGCACGAGTGTTCCCTATACTATGTTGCACATGTTTCCCTAACAATTGGTTTGGTGTCATTTTTTTCTCAGCATTTTTCATTCACTTTATGCCTTGTGCACATCTTTCCAAAGTCGTGGGTCCATAATATTCTCTCTATTTTGTTTGTGGGGATTTTTTCACTTAACATGGTCATAAAGCCGAATATTCCCTTACTAATGTGTTTTGATTGTGTCTACATGATTTGTGAACAAGAGAAACTCTAGTAGATTTGGAAACTATTCATATGACACATGTTCAGAAGAGTGTATGTCGCTTGGCTAACTATCGGGTCAGAAGCATTGTGTTAACCTTTAAGTCCCAAGTTTATCGATTTTTGCACACGTACTAATTGTATTTAACTTTACTCAATTATTTAATATAATTGCAATAGTAGTTTGGTAATGGTATCGTTGACCTTTACTCCCTCTCTTCTAGTAAAAATAAAAGTTTTTGCATTTGATTTTTATGATTATGTAACATTGACATGAAACAATAGAGTGAAAGATCCTAAATTGAAACTATGACGCCCTTGCGAAACAAAGCTCTCCAAGATCATTGATCATGGTATCCTTAAGCATTTTTAAGGGGAAAACTTGAAAATCGAATCGTTAGAAGAGTGTATGGAAATTATAGGTGTTTGGTTATTTTACAACATTTTTCTCACCTCAATAATGATTATGCCATATAATTAAAAAAAATATGATCAATAAAAATATATAAGATTGTAAAATAGGGGACCAAAAACCCGAGTTTAAAAACACAAATATTACAAATTAAGTTATGTCAAAATAGATTAAAATAAATGCACTTAAACTTTTTTCTTTTATTTTAAAATCATAAATTTTTCAATATAATGGAGTGATTCGTTAGATTTAAAAAAAATGATGTATTACTTACCTTCCTTAATCTATTTAGTAGTTGATTTATAGGTAGAAGGAATGGACGAGTGATGAATATCTAGATGGTAGATGATTCTATATATTTGAAATTATAACTTTAAAATAATAATATGTATCTCTCTATATGAAAATAAACAATTTAAAGACTTCGTGGACGGAAGGATACGAACCTGCACGGGCAAAGCCCACATGATTTCTAGTAATGCCAGATAACCACTCTGGCACGTCCACATCTTTGTTTATGTTTTTTCGTTAGCTGTATCACATAATTTAATTTGTTATAAGAATATTATATTACTATTTAACCAAATAAAGGATAATAAATTTAAAAGCATGGCATTAAGTGTCATACATTTAATTTTAAACTAGCCTTTGTTCGAGAAATCACTATATAATGTAAGAAAATGAAAAACTTAGGTATTTTAAAAATAATTGATTTCAAATAGAAAATTATGAAAAAATATATGGATTGTTGATACATGATATTATGTATCCTTAAGTACCAATGTTCAATAATGAAAGACAAAATAATTAGCACTAGTTCCTCATGTGAACAAAAATATGTTATTCTAGAAGGAAAGAGTATGAGAAAGACTGTTGGCATTCTCGTTGTTCGTTCAGGCTCTTCTGGTTATTGTTTTACAAAAATCCTTGTAAATGATGGTGATGGTTTATCCGTGATGCATATATATTTCCCTGAAGCAACTACAAATGCCAAATTCAATATTGACATGTGATTGTATTTTTTTAGAAGTATATATCACAGTTTCTCAGTAAGGGTGCAAAAATTATTATGGAATTGCGGAAGTTACTTGTGATCAACTAATACCTATAAAAAATTATTCTCTAGTCATCAAATATATACATTATGAAAGAAACTATATATCTTAATTTTAGGCTTCTTGACCACTCTAAAGAGTATAATAAGTAAAATGTGCAGGAATTTTGAACTAAAAGCAAAAGAAATGCATAAATAAGTTAAGTCGAGAAGATCAAGTGTGAAATATAGCTTTATTTATTGATTGGATAAGCGTATTAATTTAAAGGATATGGTATTTATTGAAAAAATCAACTTAATAGCAATAAAGTATGGGCCTTCTTAAATGTTGTCTTATTAAGTGTTTTACTGGTATGATGCACGAGTGTTCCCTATACTATGTTGCATATGTTTCCCTGACAATTGGTTTGGTGTCATTTTTATCTCAGCATTTTTCATTCACTTTATCCCTTCTGCACATCTTTCCAAAGTCGTGGGTCCATAATATTCTATCTATTTTGTTTGTGGGTATTTTTTCACTTAACATGGTCATAAAGCCGAATATTCCCTTACTAATGTGTTTTGATTGTGTCTACATGATTTGTGAACAAGAGAAACTCTAGTAGATTTGGAAACTATTCATATGACGCATGTTCAGAAGAGTGTATGTCGCTTGGCTAACTATCGGGTCAGAAGCATTGTGTTAACCTTTAACTCCCAAGTTTATCGATTTTTGCACACGTACTAATTGTATTTAACTTTACTCAATTATTTAATATAATTGCAATAGTAGTTTGGTAATGGTATCGTTGAACTTTAATCCCTCTCTTCTAGTAAAAATAAAAGTTTTTGCATGTGATTTTTATGATTATGTAACATTGACATGAAACAATAGAGTGAAAGATCCTAAATTGAAACTATGACGCCCTTGTGAAACAAAGCTCTCCAAGATCATTGATCATGGTATCCTTACGCATTTTTAAGGGGAAAACATGAAAATCGAATCGTTAAAAGAGTGTATGAAAATTATAGGTGTTTGGTTATTTTACAACATTTTTCTCACCTCAATAATGATTATGCCATATAATTAAAAAAAATATGATCAATAAAAATATATAAGATTGTAAAATAGGGGACCAAAAACCTGAGTTTAAAAAGACAAATATTACAAATTAAGTTATGTCAAAATAGATTAAAATAAATGCACTTAAACTTTTTTCTTTTATTTTAAAATCATAAATTTTTCAATATAATGGAGTGATTCATTAGATTTCAAAAAAATGATGTATTACTTACCTTCCTTAATCAATTTAGTAGTTGATTTGTAGGCAGAACGAATGGACTAGTGATGAATATCTAGATGGTAGATGTTTCTATATATTTGAAATTATAACTTTAAAATAATAATATGTATCTCTCTATATGAAAATAAACAATTTAAAGACTTCGTGGATGGAAGGATACGAACCTGCGTGGGCAAAGCCGACATGATTTCTAGTAATGCCGGATAACCACTCTGGCACGTCCACATCTTTGTTTATGTTTTGTCGTTAGCTGTATCACATAATTTATTTTGTTATAATAATATTATATTACTATTTAACCCAATAAAGGATAATAAATTTAAAATCATGGCATTAAGTGTCATACATTTAATTTTTAACTAGCCTTTGTTCGAGAAATCACTAGATAATGTAAGAAAATGAAAAACTTAGATATTTTAAAAATAATTGATTTCAAATAGAAAATTATGAACAAATTATATGGATTGTTCACACATGATATTATGTATCCTTAAGTACCAATGTTCAATAATGAAAGACAAAATAATTACCACTAGTTCCTCATGTGAACAAAAATATGTTATTCTAGAAGGAAAGAATATGAGAAAGATTGTTGGCATTCTCGTTGTTCGTTCAGGCTCTTCTGGTTATTGTTTTACAAAAATCCTTGTAAATGATGGTGATGGTTTATCCGTGATGCATATATATTTCCCTGAAGCAACTTCAAATGCCAAATTCAATATTGACATGTGATTGTAATTTTTTAGAAGTATATATCACAGTTTCTCAGTAAGGGTGCAAAAATTATTGTGGAATTGCGGAAGTTACTTGTGATCAACTAATACCTATAAAAAATTATTCTCTAGTCATCAAATATATACATTATGAAAGAAACTATATATCTTAATTTTAGGCTTCTTGACTTCTCTAAAGAGTATAATAAGTAAAATGTGCAGGAATTTTGAACTAAAAGCAAAAGAAATGCATAAATAAGTTAAGTCAAGAAGATCAAGTGTGAAATATAGCTTTATTTATTGATTGGATAAGCGTATTTATTTTAAGGATATGGTATTTATTGAAAAAATCAACTTAATAGCAATAAAGTATGGGCCTTCTTAAATGTTGTCTTATTAAGTGTTTTACTGGTATGATGCACGAGTGTTCCCTATACTATGTTGCACATGTTTCCTTGACAATTGGTTTGGTGTCATTTTTTTCTCAGCATTTTTCATTCACTTTATCCCTTGTGCACATCTTTCCAATGTCGTGGGTCCATAATATTCTCTCTATTTTGTTTGTGGGGATTTTTTCACTTAACATGGTCATAAAGCCGAATATTCCCTTACTAATGTGTTTTGATTGTGTCTACATGATTTGTGAACAAGAGAAACTCTAGTAGATTTGGAAACTATTCATATGACGCATGTTCAGAAGAGTGTATGTCGCTTGGCTAACTATCGGGTCAGAAGCATTGTGTTAACCTTTAAGTCCCAAGTTTATCGATTTTTGCACACGTACTAATTGTATTTAACTTTACTCAATTATTTAATATAATTGCAATAGTAGTTTGGTAATGGTATCGTTGAACTTTACTCCCTCTCTTCTAGTAAAAATAAAAGTTTTTGCATGTGATTTTTATGATTATGTAACATTGACATGAAACAATAGAGTGAAAGATCCTAAATTGAAACTATGACGCCCTTGTGAAACAAAGCTCTCCAAGATCATTGATCATGGTATCCTTACGCATTTTTAAGGGGAAAACATGAAAATCGAATCGTTAGAAGAGTGTATGAAAATTATAGGTGTTTGGTTATTTTACAACATTTTTCTCACCTCAATAATGATTATGCCATATAATTAAAAAAAATATGATCAATAAAAATATATAAGATTGTAAAATAGGGGACCAAAAACCTGAGTTTAAAAAGACAAATATTACAAATTAAGTTATGTCAAAATAGATTAAAATAAATGCACTTAAACTTTTTTCTTTTATTTTAAAATCATAAATTTTTCAATATAATGGAGTGATTCATTAGATTTCAAAAAAATGATGTATTACTTACCTTCCTTAATCAATTTAGTAGTTGATTTGTAGGCAGAACGAATGGACTAGTGATGAATATCTAGATGGTAGATGTTTCTATATATTTGAAATTATAACTTTAAAATAATAATATGTATCTCTCTATATGAAAATAAACAATTTAAAGACTTCGTGGATGGAAGGATACGAACCTGCGTGGGCAAAGCCGACATGATTTCTAGTAATTCCCGATAACCACTCTGGCACGTCCACATCTTTATTTATGTTTTGTCGTTAGTTGTATCACATAATATATTTTGTTATAATAATATTATATTACTATTTAACCAAATAAAGGATAATAAATTTAAAATCATGGCATTAAGTGTCATACATTTAATTTTAAACTAGCCTTTGTTCGAGAAATCACTAGATAATTTAAGAAAATGAAAAACTTAGATATTTTAAAAATAATTGATTTCAAATAGAAAATTGTGAACAAGTTATATGGATTGTTGATACATGATATTATGTATCCTTAAGTACCAATATTTAATAATGAAAGACAAAATCATTACCACTAGTTCCTCATGTGAACAAAAATATGTTATTCTGGAAGGAAAGAGTATGAGAAAGACTGTTGGCATTCTCGTTGTTTGTTCAGGCTCTTCTAGTTGTTGTTTTACAAAAATCCTTGTAACGGTTATTATTTATCCGTGCTGCATGCATATATATTTTCGTGAAGCAAGTTCAAACGCCAAATTCAATATTGACATGTGATTGTAATTTTTTAGAAGTATATATCACAGTTTCTCAGTATGGGTGCAAAAATTATTGTGGAATTGCGAAAGTTACATGTGATCAACTAATACCTATAAAAAATTATTCTCTAGTCATCAAATATATACATTATGAAAGAAACTATATATCTTAATTTTAGGCGTCTTGACTACTCTAAAGAGTATAATAAGTAAAATGTGCGGGAATTTTGAACTAAAAGAAAAAGAAATGCATAAATAAGTTAAGTCAAGAAGATCAAGTGTGAAATATAGCTTTATTTATTGATTGGATAAGCGTATTAATTTAAAGGATATGGTATTTATTGAACAAATCAAATTAATAGCAATAAAGTAGGGGCCTTCTTAAATGTTGTCTTATTAAGTGTTTTACTGGTATGATGCACGAGTGTTCCCTATACTATGTTGCACATGTTTCCATGACAATTGGTTTGGTGTCATTTTTTTCTCAGCATTTTTCATTCACTTTATCCCTTGTGCACATCTTTCCAAAGTCGTGGTTCCATAATATTCACTCTATTTTGTCTGTGGGGATTTTTTCACTTAACATGGTCATAAAGCCCAATATTCCAGTACTAATGTGTTTTAATTGTGTCTACATGATTTGTGAACAAGAGAAACTCTACTAGATTTGGAAATTATTCATTTGATGCATGTTCAGAAAGGTGTATGTCGCTTGGCTAACTATCGGGTGAGAAGCATTGTGTTAACCTTTAACTCCCAAGTTTTTCGATTTTTGCACACGTATTAATTGTATTTAACTTTACTCAATTATTTAATATAATTGCAATAGTAGTTTGGTAATGGTATGTTGAACTTTTCTCCCTCTCTTCTAGTAAAAATAAAAGTTTTTGCATGTGATTTTTATGATTATGTAACATTGACGTGAAACAATAAAGTTAAAGATCATGAATTGAAACTATGACGCCCTTGCGAAACAAAGCTCTCCAAGATCATTGACCATGGTATCCTTAAGAATTTTTAAGGGGAAAACATGAAAATCAAATCGTTAGAAGGGTGTATGGAAATTATAGGTGTTTGGTTATTTTACAACATTTTTCTCACATCAATAATAATTATGCCATATAATTAAAAAAATATGATCAATAAAAATATATAAGATTGTAAAATAGGGGACCAAAAACCTGAGTTTAAAAACACAAATATTACGAATTAAGTTATGTCAAAATAGATTAAAATAAATGCACTTAAACTTTTTTCTTTTATTTTAAAATCATAATTTTTTCAATATAATGGAGTGATTCATTAGATTTTAAAAAAAATGATGTATTACTTATCTTCCTTAATCAATTTAGTAGTTTATTTGTAGGTAGAAAGAATCGACGGATGATGAATATCTAGATGGTAGATGTTTCTATATATTTGAAATTATAACTTTAAAATAATAATAAGTATGTCTCTATATGAAAATAAACAATTTAAATACTTCGTGGACGGCAGATACGAACCTGCACGGGCAAAGCCCACATGATTTCTAGTAATGTCCGATAACCACTCTGGCACATCCACATCTTTATTTATGTTTTGTCGTTAGCTGTATCACATAATTTATTTTGTTATAATAATATTATATTACTATTTAACCAAATAAAGGATAATAAATTTAAAAGCATGGCATTAAGTGTCATACATTTAATTTTAAACAAGCCTTTGTTCGAGAAATCACTAGATAATTTAAGAAAATGAAAAACTTAGATATTTTAAAAATAATTGATTTCAAATAGAAAATTGTGAACAAGTTATATGGATTGTTGATACATGATATTATGTATCCTTAAGTACCAATGTTCAATAATGAAAGACAAAATCATTACAACTAGTTCCTCATGTGAACAAAAATATGTTATTCTAGAAGGAAAGAGTGTGAGAAAGACTGTTGGCATTCTCGTTGTTTGTTCAAGATCTTCTGGTTGTTGTTTTACAAAAATCCTTGTAAATGATGGTGATGATTTATCCGTGCTGCATGCATATATATTTTCGTGAAGCAAGTTGAAAAGCCAAATTCAATATTGACATGTGATTGTAATTTTTTAGAAGTATATATCACAGTTTCCCAGTATGGGTGCAAAAATTATTGTGGAATTGCGAAAGTTACATGTGATCAACTAATACATATCAAAAATTATTCTGTAGTCATCAAATATATACTTTATGAAAGAAACTATATATCTTAATTTTAGGCTTCTTGACTACTCTAAAGAGTATAATAATTAAAATGTGCGGGAATTTTGAACTAAAAGAAAAAGAAATGCATAAATAAGTTAAGTCAAGAAGATCAAATGTGAAATATAGCTTTATTTATTGATTGGATAAGCGTATTAATTTAAAGGATATGTTATTTATTGAAAAAATCAACTTAATAGCAATAAAGTAGGGGCCTTCTTAAATGTTGTCTTATTAAGTGTTTTACTGGTATGATGCACGAGTGTTCCCTATACTATGTTGCACATGTTTCCCTGACAATTGGTTTGGTGTCATTTTTTTCTCAGCATT
Source organism: Vicia faba (assembly GCA_948472305.1). NCBI lineage: Eukaryota > Viridiplantae > Streptophyta > Magnoliopsida > Fabales > Fabaceae > Vicia > Vicia faba. The sequence continues at coordinate 305,350,771 of OX451741.1, forward strand.
TTTCATTCACTTTATCCATTGTGCACATCTTTCAAAATTCGTGGTTCCATAATATTCACTCTATTTTGTCTGTGGGGATTTTTTCACTTAACATGGTCATAAAGCCCAATATTCCTGTACTAATGTGTTTTAATTGTGTCTACATGATTTGTGAACAAGAGAAACTCTACTAGATTTGGAAACTATTCATTTGATGCATGTTCAGAAAGGTGTATGTCGCTTGGCTAACTATCGGGTGAGAAGCATTGTGTTAACCTTTAACTCCCAAGTTTTTCGATTTTTGCACACGTATTAATTGTATTTAACTTTACTCAATTATTTAATATAATTGCAATAGTAGCACTACGCCAAAAACTGCTTTTTGCAGCGCCTCTACTAAAGCGCTTATTGAAAAAGCGCTGCCATAGCCTTCACAAAAAACAAAATTAAAAAAAGGGAAACCTACGAAGGCGCTTTTTTAAAAGCGCTGGCATAGGTGGGGGATACGAAAGCGCTTTTTAAAAAGCGCTGGCATAGGTGGGGGATACGAAAGCGCTTTTTAAAAAGCGCTGTGGAAGATTGGCCTTTGAAAGCGCTTTCAAAAGCGCTGGCATAGCTGGACCTATGAAAGCGCTTTTACCCTAAAAAGCGTTGGTAAAAGCCCCCCTATGAAAGCGCTTTCAAAAGCGCTGTTATAGCTTATATTATTTTTAATTTAATAAATTAAAACATCAAAATAACATTATTCATTCTTTTCTCTTCTTCAAACGCAACTCTTCTTCCTCCGTCTTCGTCCGTCCTCCGGCCGTCGTCGCAAGTCTTCGTCTTCATCATCATTTGGAAGAAGGGCAGTGATCAAGTGTATAAGTCATCATCATTTTCTTCATCTCTCAAACACCCAACTCAAAATATTCTCTTCAAGGTAAGTTCTTAGTTTGAACTTGGGGTTAGAAGCTTAGGGTTGTATGTTCATGTGTGGTCTTGTGCTAATGCCTGAAATTCATGACAATGGTATGATTATTGAGTATGCATGTACCGATTTTATGTTTTTTTGTTCCCCAAGCATGTTAGTATAGGTTAGGGATGGATGGGTGGTGGATTGGGGTGATAAATGTGATGTTAGAACACTAACTTTCATGAAAGCGTCGCGGCATAACACGTTGACTTGGACTGCTAAAATTGTTAGTGGTTGTAAAGAAAGGCATTTCTCTGAGGCTCTTGGTGATTTTAAGGAGATGGGAAGGGTAGGGGTAAAGAAGGACAGTTTTACATTTTCCAGTGTTCTCAAGACATGTGGAAGGATGCAGAATCATGGAAGCTGCGGTGAACAGGTTCATGCTGATACCATCAAACTAGGATTCGACTCGGATAGCTATGTGCAGTGTAGTCTGATAGCCATGTATGGAAGAAGTGGGTTACTACAAGATGCAAGACTGGTGTTTGAAACGACCCGAAATGAAAGAAATGTCGATAGTTGGAATGCCATGCTTATGGGTTACATACAGAATGGTTTGTACATTGAAGCTGTTAAGTTTGTGTATCAGATGAAAGCTGCTAGAGTGCATCCACATGAATCACTGCTTGATAAACTAAGAATTGCTTGTGTCTTGAATGTGTTATTGTTTTTGGTAATTGATATAGGAAATTTAATTGTTTGTCTTGTCTTTATGATAATGAGTCATTGAAATTGACATTGTTGTTGGAGTTGTAATTTTTGAGCTTGATTAAAATGTTGAATTTAATTGTGGATAGTAATATTATTGACATTATTGAAATTAATTGATGAGTTTGTTGTTGTTTGAGCTAAATATTAAAATTAGAATTCTATTTCGTGTTGATTAGAAGTTGTTGAATATGATGAATAATGATTTTAAGAATTGGTTTTGATTTTATGAATTGTGGTTAAGGATTAGTGATGAATATTGTGTTGTTCATTGTTTGTTAATGGTTTTAAATTGTGGAAGGTGATAGTGATAATGTTGTTGTTGGTTTAAGTGTTGAAGATAATGGCGATTCTTGATTGTAAATGGTATGTTGAAATTGATGAAGCTTTGTTGACATTATTGTTTGAATTAGTGTTAAAGATGATGGTATTTCTTTGTTGGTAATATAGTTTTGATTTAATTGAAACATTGGTAGTAAGTGATGAAATGTGGTTGTGATTAATTTGATAAATGTTGAATTGTCATCTTGTTGATTTTAATTGTCATGTTTGTAAGTTTCTAAGCATGACTATGTTACTTGATTTATTTTGATTGAGATTTTAAATTGATGATGATGATGGTTGTTGGTGTCAAAGTGATGATGAAGTTGTGATTGTTCTTATGGTATTGTTTATATGGAGTTAAATGTTGAAGTGTTGATAATGTTATGAGCTAAATTACTTTAATGTCAATAGCTTCCCATTTGTGTTAAAATTGAATCATAGTGTTATTTGTGAAGTTTTTTAAATGTCACGAGTCTTGAAAATGATACCATATTATGTGAAGGAATATTGATGACATGTTAAACCATTTGAGTTAAATTTTGAGGCTAGGAAGTTAGTTGTGACTTTGTTCTATTTCCATGGGTTTGAGCTTTATTTGAAATAGAATTGTCGTACCTTCTCTTGTATGTGCCGGGGCTGCCCGGATATTGTCGTGCATGACTTAGGCTTGTTTTGAACTTGTTTTTTCATATTTTAAAGTTGAATTGATTCATAACTTGGGTTAGTGCTACTTAAGCTCAATTTTAATGACATTAGGATGCTAACTGTATTGATTTTGAGTGAGAAATTGAACCATAACATTACTTTGTTGTTTCCATTTGTGTTAAACATGTTTTAGAAGAATTTTTTGAACTTGTTTCATATGCATAGTTGCTGCTCAGTTTTGTTTCAAGAGCAATTAACCAAAATGTTACCTGTAACCAAAATGCTTGTATTGTATGCTATGCTGTAGATAGGATTCTGATTTCTGCCCAATGTGACTGATCATATATAACAAAATTAGTTTTCTTTCATTGTCTTTTTGTTCGTTGATGATAAAATTTGACATCTATTTGCTTATATGATTCTGCAGCTGTAAATGCTGAATACATTGAGGAACCAGCAACAAATGTGAAATTTCAGACATCTTCGAGTTTCCCGGGTTGCACAGACTCGTTAACGTTATTCGGAACAGGTTAGTTCTTTTAGTCTCACATAATGCTCATGACATGTGAAAAAAACACTACCTTGACAACATTAAACTTGGTCTGTTACAAAGATTTTTGTGTTTTAGTAGTAGAATGTAGTTGGTTCTGATATCAACACTTATTTCAGGATTCAGAGAAAAAGTTTTTGCGATTATTGGCGTCAAGGTTTATGCAGCAAGACTGTATCTAAACCAGTCTATTGTAACTGATTTGAAAGGATGGAAAGGGAAATCGAAAGATGTGATTCAAGGGACTTCTTCCTTGTTCAACACCATTTTCCAATGTAACAATTTAGTATTCATTTTCTGTATTATTGTGAATTCGATTTCTAATTTATAGAATAGTCGATAAGCGAATTCTATTTTCTAATTGCAGCTCCCCTTGAGAAATCATTGCAAATCTTCCTCTCTCTGATAACTCAGGGCCCTTCATGCATTTGGTAGATATTCTACCTCAAATATGTTGGAGCCTCCTTCTAAGATATGCATTTATTTAGGAAAGATGGATTTTAAACTGTTCTTGTTTGCTTTCATCCCCATCTTCACAGTGTACTTCTATTGTAGGGAATAAATATATGAAATAAAGAACGTAACTGATCATAGAATCAAAGGAGTATAACATTACTCTTCTCATTTGGGTGACTTAGTGGATCCCGCATGTACACATTACTCTCTTATAATTTTTTAATGTTAGTATTTAATAAGCATTCAACCCTTCAATCCGGCACCTAGTTTCCAATTATTACTCTCTTATAATTGGCTGAGTTCACTACGATTAGCGTCCAACTTAATGGTTTTCTCATCGGTGTGTCTTCTATTCTTTGTTAAGATTTCCTTCATGAACTTGACATTGATCTAATACTTTAGAAAACAGAATATTGCTCTCAAGTATTTTAAAAATATCTAATAACTTTACATATTACATGTCATTATCTTTCTTGGTTCGAGCATCTGGGTAACATAAATTATGCATAAGAGGGTTCTTCATAGTAATTTAACTTTGTGGCGCAGATAAAATAAAATACCATCTCTATGTATGGTGACCAATTTATTATCACTTATTAAAACTAAGGACACCACATAAATCGCAATTGGAGTTCATTGCACCAAAGCTAGTAAAATTGATATATTGGTCAACATTTTGTTCTTTCTTCATTAGAATAGTACTGAGATTCCTAGTCAGATACGCCAAGACATATGCTCAACCATATCATACCAATCTATTCTCTGCTGAAAATTGAACATCAAATAACCTCTGTCTAGCCTTCATTGCCTGCATTAGTAAAAAGAAGTGATTAGAGAAAGTTTTATCAGAATTTGCTACTCTATGTTACTGTCCTTTAAATTGAGAAACAGGCACAGTAAATTTGAAATTTGGAATTTCAAGACAAAGTTTTAAATAGCATACCAGTTGCTCCCATTTTATACAACTTGTTATGATGGAAAGAAGGACACATTGAACGAAAGCACCGACTTCACTAGTTAGTAATTAGTTATGAGTTGTTTAGCACATGCTTAAGGTGAGGCAAGAATAACTATGAATTTGATTACCTGATATGTTGAATTTCTTTACAGGTAATTAATTATTATTTTGCTATAGTTGCGTGACTAATTAGTTGCTATAGTCAAACCATGGATAAAAAATGGATGACTGCCAATCGATTGTCGAAAGAGTATGAGGATGGGGTATCAGAATTCGTTAAGTTTGCCGTTGCGCACGCTAGAGAACCCAATGGAATGATATGTCCTTGCTTGAGATGCTGTTATGGGAGACGGGTTGACGCGGTTCAGTTGGAATCGCATTTACTGATGCATGGAATTGATAGAAGTTATGCATGTTGGAATTTGCATGGTGAGAAAAGTAGCGGGAATGTTGAATCGAGTTATAATACGACGTATGCTTCAAATGAGGATTTCGCAGACGCATACGATTATGATCGAGTCGAAGAGATTGCAGAAGTGCTTGAAGAAGATCTTGAGGATTGTCCCAAAATGTTCGAGAGGTTGGTAAGCGATGCAGAGAAACCGTTGTATGATGGTTGTACAAAATTCACAAGATTGTCTGCGGTGTTAAAGTTGTACAACTTAAAGGCGGACAACGGATGGTCGGATAAAAGTTTCACACAGTTATTAGCCCTCGTGAAAGAAATGCTACCAGAGGATAATGTTCTTCCCAATCGAACGTATGAGGCCAAAAAGATGTTGTCCTCTATTGGCATGAGCTATGAAAAGATACATGCATGTCCAAAAGATTGTGTTTTATTTCGAAACGAGTACGCAGTGTTAAATGAGTGTCCTAAATGCGGTGCCCCTCGATATAAGGAAAAGTTGTCTCCGGAAAAGGTGTTATGGTATTTTCCTATAATTCCGAGATTTAGGCGCATGTATCATAGTGAGACCGATTCAAGACACTTGACTTGGCATGCAGATGAAAGAATTATTGATGGGAAGTTGCGACATCCGGCAGACTCACCACAGTGGACGAAAGTTGATATTGATTATCCTGAATTTGGAAAAGAAGCAAGAAATCTTCGCTTGTCGTTGTCTACTGATGGAATGAACCCGCATGGTATTCAAAGTATCTCGCATAGCACCTGGCCTGTGATTCTTATGATATATAACCTACCTCCGTGGCTATGTATGAAGCGTAAGTACATGATGCTATCTATGTTAATTTCTGGGCCCAAACAACCAGGGAATGACATAGACGTGTACTTGGCACCCTTAGTCGAAGATTTGAAGTTTTTGTGGGAGACCGGTGTGGAGGTTTACGATGGGTATAGGAAAGAAAGTTTCAACTTGAGGGCGATGTTGTTTGGAACAATTAATGATTTTCCGGCGTACGGAAATCTATCAGGGTACAGCATTAAGGGTCAAAAAGCGTGTCCTGTTTGTGAAGATGAAACCGATACGATGCGATTGAACTTTTGTTAGAAGAATGTTTTTCTCGGTCATCGTAGATTCTTAAATTCTAATCATCACTATCTTGGGTGGAGAAAGGCATTCAATGGAGAGGCAGAACACGGTAGAGCTCCACATATGTTGACAGGTGATCAGATTTTTGAAAAGGTGAAAGATGTGAGTACTGAGTTTGGCAAGCCTTTTGCACATAGACTTGTCACGAGTGGGTGGAAGAAGAGGTCGATTTTTTTTGAACTTCCATATTGGAAGTCGTTGTACGTAAGACATTTCCTCGATGTTATGCATATTGAAAAAAATGTATTTGATAGTGTTATTGGTACGTTACTCAATATACAAGGAAAGTCTAAGGATGGCATTAACATAAGGAAGGACATGTTAAACATGGGAATTAGAACTGAATTGGCACCCGTGACGAAAGGAAGACGCACATATCTACCACCTGCTGTTTACACTCTATCTAGAAAGGAGAAGAAAATATTGTGTAAGTTCCTCAGTGAAGTTAAAGTTCCAGAAGGCTACTCATCAGATATTAGAAGACTTGTGTCAATGAAAGACCTAAAGTTAAAGAGTTTAAAGACTCATGATTGCCATGTTATAATGGAACATTTTCTACCAATAGGTATACGTTCTATTCTGCCAGAAAAAGTAAGGAGCGCAATAACTAAGTTGTGTTTTTTCTTCAAGTCAATTTGCAGCAAGGTGATCGATCCTGCGATCTTACCAACATTGCAAAAAGAGGTGGTTGTTACTTTATGTGAGCTTGAAATGTATTTTCCTCCCTCGTTTTTTGACATAATGGTTCATCTAGTCGTTCATCTTGTCAAAGAGACACAGTTGTGCGGACCAGCTTATATGAGATGGATGTACCCTGCTGAACGTTATATGAAAATTTTAAAAGGGTACGTGAAAAACCGAAGTCGACCGGAGGGTTTTATTGCGGAACGATACATTGTTGAAGAAGCGGTTGAGTTTTGCACTGAATATCTGTCAAATGTTCAATCAATTGGACTCCCCAAATCTCATATTGTCGAGAAAAAAGAAGGAAAAAGACTAATTGGAAATAAAGTTGTGACAGTGTCAATGGTCGAACGGGATCAGGTGCATTTGTATGTTCTGCACAATGAGATTGAGGTTGAGCCGTATGCTGAAATGCACAAGGGTGTTCTTCGAGGTTTAAATCTGAATAGAAATGAGAATTGGATAGTACGAGAGCACAATCGAAGTTTCATACCGTGGTTTAAGGAACAAATTTATTCAAAGTATCGTTCGGATCCTGCTTCAGTAACAGAAAGGTTGAGATGTTTAGCATATGGTCCAAGTATGATTGTGTTTTCTTATAGCGCATACGCAATTAATGGATACACATTTTATACCAAAGAACAGGATGATAAAAGTACTATGCAGAATAGTGGTGTTACCTTGGTAGCTGAAGCGATGCACATATCAAGTGCGAATGACTTAAACCCGAAATTTGCAAATCTGTCATATTTTGGGGTTATCGAGCGCATTTTGTTGTTTGATTACGGGAAGTTTCAGATTCCTGTATTTGATTGCAAGTGGGTTGAAAATAATAATGGCGTACGAATGGATAAGTCAGAATTTTTGCAAGTGGATCTCAATAGGGTGGGGTACAAAGATGAACCCTTTATTCTAGCCTCTCAGGCTAAACAAGTGTTCTATGTCAATGATCTGACAAGTACGAAATGGTCTATAGTGCTTTTGTCTAACAAAGTAATTGATGAAAACATTGGAGATCAAGGTGATATTGGCGTTGGCATTGAATCTTGTACAAGAAACGATCAAAATGAGAATGAACCTTGTACTAGAGATGATCATAATGAGGGTATTTGGATCAATCCAACCATCCGAGTTGTTAACAGAAGCGTAAAATATATTGCTACCAAGAAAAGAAAGAGACGTTAGTGAAAAAGGTATTATTATAATTATAGCCTAATATTGTAAGTAATATGTGAATAATGTTTTGAATTTTTGCGAATGTGACTAGTGTTTATTTAGTAGAACAATGTTTATGGAGCTGATGGTGAGGTTTATTTCTTGCAAGTTTGGTTTTTTAGCATTTTATTCAATTTTGAGTTCCTTTAGTGCTATTCATATCTTTTTCGACTATCCATTTTCATGTAGTGTACTAATGTGCTTGTTTGACTTTTGTTACAGGTCTAATGGCTAGCAATGAAGAAAACCCGCAAGGAAACCAACAAGAAAACCCACCAGGAAACCAACAAGATCATGAAATCTCATAAGAAACAAATCATGCAGCGGATGATACTTCAGCAAATGATGTTGCACGAGGCATCACCATAATGCGTGAAATCATTCGTGCTAGAGATAAGGGAGTGATATATAATGTAGATTGGAATCATTCAAATCAAGTAGTTGGGGTTAATGCTTCAAAATTCACAAGCTACGTTGGTACACTTGTTCGTATGCATGTGCCAATCTCCATATCTAGATGGAATGTGAAACAATGTGAAGCATTGAAGCAAGGAAAAGAAATGTTTTGGGAAGATGTTAAGGTATGTATGTTATATGGTTTATATGGTTATATGTTTATAAGTTTATAAGTTTATATGGTGTATATGGTTTTTAAACTACTTATATGTTTATATGGTTTATATGGTTTTTAAATTACTTATATGTTTATATGGTTTATACGCAGCGGTCTTTTAACGTTCCAGATGAGCGTAAAGGCTTCGTACTTGGGTTGGCCGGGAAAAGATTTAGAGGGTGGAAAAATCTGTTGACGAACACCTATCTTAAGGATGACAAAGGAAAGTGGCTGAAAGAGTTCCCGGCCGGAAGGCCAGAAAAGTATAATCTTTTCATTAAACAAGAAGATTGGACTGAGTTTATTAGACAAAGAGATGACGAATTCCGGCAAAAGAGTGCCAAAAATAGTGAGAGAGCATCAAAGCCCGCGTATCCATACAAAAAAGGGCGTTTGGGATACGCGCGCTTAGAGGAAAAAATTGTAAGTAATAAATAGAAATGATATGTTCTTATTAATTGTCTAAATGTGTTGTATTTGACGATCTAACCGTTTGTTTCTATGCATAGTTAGAGGAGACGAAAAGTGATGAAACCTCACTTCCAACACATTTGCTGTGGAAGGAAGCCCGTGTGGGCAAGAATCAAGCTGTTGATCCAAGTGTTCTAAGAATTTATGATGAATGCGTAAGTATAACATTGTGTCTTTAATTAAATCAAATTTTTATGACTATTTAATTGATTTTTTTATCTCCATTATTTTCAGGAGACATTGTCACAAACGGAGTCCACCGGTGACGACCAGGATACGAGGAGCGTACTTAGTAAAGCACTGAATGTTCCTGAGTATTCCGGTCGGGTGAGGGGTAAAGGTCATGGTGTGACTCCAACCTCTTTCTACCAGCATCATCGGAAAAGAAATCCTACCAATGCAGAAGTGATGAATGTACTTATGGAATTACAAGCAAAAGTCAATGCATTGGAAAGAGATAAAGAGGTATTAATGAGGGAAAAGGGCAATGCGGCAATGGCGAAAGAAACTAGTGACAACGCTAGTATCAACCGTCAGAATAAATTTCCTGAGGTAATTATAAATATATTGATAAATCTCTATTGTTCAAGTTTCTCATTTTTATTCCACCTCTTTCTATTATTGAATTAAAAGTAATATGTATGCATATTGGTTTAGGGCATTTCATCTTACCAACTATACGTAATGGCATCAGATTATCACCTTGTTGGCAAGGGAAAAGTGTACAACACTTTGGGAGATTTAATTCATAATACACCGATCCCGGCTGGACACCTGAGAGTATCAGTAGATTATCCTATTGATCCCGATGCGTTGGTACCGGTACCTGACGTGGCCTTGGATATAATATCGGTGCGAGACGCAGTAGGGTCGTTTGTTGCATGGCCCTTGGACCTCATTTTCATTGATGATGAGGTATGTTTAAAACCGTTAATATGAATCATTTAGATTTCAAATGTCAATTCTGAACCGTTAAGTTAATTATTTTTTAATATTAGCCTCCTACAAAACCCGCTAATAAGGGTAAGGAGATTTTGCAGCAAGGCGGCGAGTCTATGGCATCAATTCCAGAGGTACACTTAAATTGTTTATTATATGATATGAATTTAAAACTGAACGATTTTATAATTTACCTAAGTTATATGATTGTTAGGTATCTGCGAAAGTGTCACAACAAGTGACCCAGCCTGTTCGTAGCAGACCACCCCCGAAAAAGTCAATGCATAAGGGGGGAAGAGGCGGGGGAAGAGGCGTTTTTGTACCTCGATATCGGAATACACTTGGAGTACTTTTGGAAACCTCAGATTTGAAGTCAGGTGGTATTCGTACAATCCTTATGGATGCAGATATCTTTGGTCTTGACTGCCAAGAAACGATAGGAATGGACGAAATGACTGAGATTATGACGCATGGTGAATTAGGCATCGGCAATGTTCACGCATACATCCGGTATTCCGATAAATATATCATTTAATTAGTTGAACAATTTATTTACACATTTCAATGAAAATAGTCTAATGTTTATATGTTTTTATTTAAGGTTGTTGTACGATAAAAAAATGCGCGAGACTGTATTGGCAAGACGCTTCCATTTCTTGTCTGCCCATATTGTCAGCGGAGCGACAATTGTCAGGGAACCGGGTTCAGTTAGGGAGTACTTAGTGAATCGATACACGGCCTACGTCGGCAACCCAGATAGCTTGTTTATTTTGCTGTATAACACTGTTCCAGTGGGGTGAGTTTTTCATTTATTCTAATATATCTTTGTTTATTTTGCGTAGAAACTTTTCTTCTAAACTGTTGCTTAAATTTTTAGAAAACACTGGTTGTTGTTGGCTATCGATCCGATTAAAGAAGTTGTGTACTTTCTGAATTCGGTAGACGGGGAATGGACTAACTATCCCGCTATGAAGGAAACTGTTGATCAGTAAGTGAGATCGTTCTAACTATTCGTGTATATTTATATATTTAATTATTTCTGTGAGATTGATCTAAATATATGTTTTTATTTTCTTAGATCAATACAAATATTTCGTAGTCAAAGGGACGCACAGGTACCCCGGAGTAAATCATCAAATATTACTTGGATCAAAGTGCAGGTACAAAATTAGTTGCTTATAATAATAGTTATGTTACTTGATAAAATTACACGACAACTATAAAATATATTCTGTTTTTCTATGCAGTGTCCGTTACAGAATAACGATGTAGATTGCGGATACTTTTGCTTGAGGTTTATGAAAGAAATCCTTCATAAAAATCAAGTAGAGATTCCAAGCACGGTATGGATTTATAACTTAGAATAATTTTGTATGATTTCTACATTTAATAACATCATGCATATACTGAAGTATTAATTTCTTATGTAGTACTTTGATGACCTCTATACTATGTCGTACACGAAAGTTCAAGTGGAAGAAGTCAAAGAGGAAATATGTCAATTTTATGTTGAAAACAGATTATTCTGATGGGTATGAATAAAATATTATTGTACGTGTTAGTTTGATTGTGTTGGAGCCTTTAATATTGTTTGTTTAATTTACCGTGTTGTTCATATTCATACTTTGCAGGATGACGACCGTGTCGGTGGAGCATTATTTTCGATGTAATTATATATGATTTAGTTACATATGTATATATATATGGTTACAAATTAACACGACACTTTGTATGTGATTTAGTTATGGTTACAAATGTATATATGATTACAAATTTAGTTATATATGATTTAGTTACATATATATAGATAAGGATTGAATATTATATGGTATACCGGTTTCTGTTAATATAATACCGATTTCTTAAAATATATGTATAGATAAGGATTGAATTACAGGTTAAATTATTGGACCAAAAAAAAATTACAGGCCGCACATGGAACCTCAAATTATAGGTTTCACTTTAAAAGATTTGTATAAGCTACGAAAGCGCTTTTGGCTAAAAAGCGCTTTCGTAGGCAGCATAAATAAAAAAAAAATTAAATAGAAACCCCCTATCAAAGCGCTTTTTATGGAAAAAGCGCTGTGAAAGACCCCCCTATCAAAGCGCTTTTTCCATAAAAAGCGCTGTAAAAGCCATGATAAATAAAAAAACAAAAATTAAATAGAACCCCTATCAAAGCGCTTTTTATGGAAAAAGCGCTGGGAAAGACCCCCCTATCAAAGCGCTTTTTCCATAAAAAGCGCTGTAAAAGGCCTGATAAATAAATAAAAAAAATTTAAATAGCACACCTATCAAAGCGCTTTTCAAAAAGCGCTGGGAAAGACCCCCCTATCAAAGCGCTTTTTAAGGAAAAAGCGCTGGGATAGGTCCACCTACGACAGCGCTTTTGGCCAGAAAAAAGCGCTTTCGTAGCCTACGGCAGCGCTGGCTACGGCAGCGCTTTTAAGCGCTTTTAAAGGGCAAAAAAAAGCGCTGTGAAAGCCCATTTTCGTAGTAGTGTAGTTTGGTAATGGTATTGTTGAACTTTTCTCCCTCTCTTCTAGTAAAAATAAAAGTTTTTGCATGTGATTTTTATTATTATGTAACATTGACGTGAAACAATAAAGTTAAAGATCATAAATTGAAACTATGATGCCCTTGCGAAACAAAGCTCTCCAAGATCATTGACCATGGTATCCATAAGAATTTTTAAGGGGAAAACATGAAAATCAAATCGTTAGAAGGGTGTATGGAAATTATAGGTGTTTGGTTATTTTACAACATTTTTCTCACATCAATAGTGATTATGCCATATAATTAAAAAAAATATGATCAATAAAAATATATAAGATTGTAAAATAGGGGACCAAAAACCTGAGTTTAAAAACACAAATATTACGAATTAAGTTATGTCAAAATAGATTAAAATAAATGCACTTAAACTTTTTTCTTTAATTTTAAAATCATAATTTGTTAAATATAATGGAGTGATTCATTAGATTTTCAAAAAAAATGATGTATTACTTATCTTCCTTAATCAATTTAGTAGTTGATTTGTAGGTAGAAAGAATCGACGAATGATGAATATCTAGATGGTAGATGTTTCTATATATTTGAAATTATAAATTTAAAATAATAATAAGTATGTCTCAATATGAAAATAAAAAATTTAAATACTTCGTTGACGGCAGGATACGAACCTGCACGGGCAAAGCCCACATGATTTCTAGTAATGCCTGATAACCACTCTGGCACGTCCACATCTTTATTTATGTTTTGTCGTTAGCTGTATCACATAATTTATTTTGTTATAATAATATTATATTATTATTTAACCAAATAAAGGATAATAAATTTAAAAGCATGTCATTAAGTGTCATACATTTAATTTTAAACAAGCCTTTGTTCGAGAAATCACTAGATAATTTAAGAAAATGAAAAACTTTGATATTTTAAAAATAATTGATTTCAAATAGAAAATTTTGAACAAGTTATATGGATTGTTGATACATGATATTATGTATCCTTAAGTACCAATGTTCAATAATGAAAGAAAAAATCATTACCACTAGTTCCTCATGTGAACAAAAATATGTTATTCTAGAAGGAAAGAGTATGAGAAAGACTGTTGGCATTCTCGTTGTTTGTTCAGGCTCTTCTGGTTGTTGTTTTACAAAAATCATTGTAAATGATGGTGATGATTTATCCGTGCTGCATGCATATATATTTTCGTGAAGCAAGTTCAAACGCCAAATTCAATATTGACATGTGATTGTAATTTTTTAGAAGTATATATCACAGTTTCTCAGTATGGGTGCAAAAATTATTGTGGAATTGCGAAAGTTACATGTGATCAACTAATACCTATCAAAAATTATTCTCTAGTCATCATATATATACATTATGAAAGAAACTATATATCTTAATTTTAGGCTGCTTGACTACTCTAAAGAGTATAATAAGTAAAATGTGCGGGAATTTTGAACTAAAAGCAAAAGAAATGCATAAATAAGTTAAGTCAAGAAGATCAAGTGTGAAATATAGCTTTATTTATTGATTGGATAAGCGTATTAATTTAAAGGATATGGTATTTATTGAAAAAATCAAATTAATAGCAATAAAGTATGGGCCTTCTTAAATGTTGTCTTATTAAGTGTTTTACTGGTATGATGCACGAGTGTTCCCTATACTATGTTGCACATGTTTCCCTGACAATTGGTTTGGTGTCATTTTTTTCTCAGCATTTTTCATTCACTTTATCCCTTGTGCACATCTTTCCAATGTCGTGGTTCCATAATATTCACTCTATTTTGTCTGTGGGGATTTTTTCACTTAACACGGTTATAAAGCCCAATATTCCTGTACTAATGTGTTTTAATTGTGTCTACATGATTTGTGAACAAGAGAAACTCTACTAGATTTGGAAACTATTCATTTGATGCATGTTCAGAAAGGTGTATGTCGCCTGGCTAACTATCGGGTGAGAAGCATTGTGTTAACCTTTAACTCCCAAGTTTTTCGATTTTTTCACACGTATTAATTGTATTTAACTTTACTCAATTATTTAATATAATTGCAATAGTAGTTTGGTAATGGTATTGTTGAACTTTTCTCCCTCTCTTCTAGTAAAAATAAAAGTTTTTGCATGTGATTTTTATGATTATGTATTATTGACGTGAAACAATAAAGTTAAAGATCATAAATTGAAACTATGACGCCCTTGCGAAACAAAGCTCTCCAAGATCATTGACCATGGAATCCTCAAGAATTTTTAAGGGGAAACATGAAAATCAAATCGTTAGAAGGGTGTATGGAAATTATAGGTGTTTGGTTATTTTACAACATTTTTCTCACATCAATAATGATTATGCCATATAATTAAAAAAATTATGATCAATAAAAATATATAAGATTGTAAAATAGGGGACCAAAAACCTGATTTTAAAAACACAAATATTACAAATTAAGTTATGTCAAAATAGATTAAAAATAAATGCACTTAAACTTTTTTCTTTAATTTTAAAATCATAATTTTTTAAATATAATGGAGTGATTCATTAGATTTTCAAAAAAAATGATGTATTACTTATCTTCCTTAATCAATTTAGTAGTTGATTTGTAGGTAGAAAGAATCGACGGATGATGAATATCTAGATGGTAGATGTTTCTATATATTTGAAATTATAAATTTAAAATAATAATAAGTATGTCTCTATATGAAAATAAACAATTTAAATACTTCGTGGACGGCAGGATACGAACCTGCACGGGCAAAGCCCACATGATTTCTAGTAATGCCTGATAACCACTCTGGCACGTCCACATCTTTATTTATGTTTTGTCGTTAGCTGTATCACATAATTTATTTTGTTATAATAATATTATATTACTATTTAACCAAATAAAGGATAATAAATTTCAAAGCATGTCATTAAGTGTGATACATTTAATTTTAAACAAGCCTTTGTTCGAGAAATCACTAGATAATTTAAGAAAATGAAAAACTTAGATATTTTAAAATTAATTGATTTAAAATAGAAAATTGTGAACAAGTTATATGGATTGTTGATACATGATATTATGTATCCTTAAGTACCAATGTTCAATAATGAAAGACAAAATCATTACCACTAGTTCCTCATGTGAACAAAAATATGTTATTCTAGAAGGAAAGAGTATGAGAAAGACTGTTGGCATTATCGTTGTTTGTTCAGGTTCTTCTGGTTGTTGTTTTACAAAAATCCTTGTAAATGATGGTGATGATTTATCCGTGCTGCATGCATATATATTTTCGTGAAGCAAGTTCAAACGCCAAATTCAATATTGACATGTGATTGTAATTTTTTAGAAGTATATATCACAGTTTCTCAGTATGGGTGCAAAAATTATCATGGAATTGCGAAAGTTACATGTGATCAACTAATACCTATCAAAAATTATTCTCTAGTCATCATATATATACATTATGAAAGAAACTATATATCTTAATTTTAGGCTGCTTGACTACTCTAAAGAGTATAATAACTAAAATGTGCGGGAATTTTGAACTAAAAGCAAAAGAAATGCATAAATAAGTTAAGTCAAGAAGATCAAGTGTGAAATATAGCTTTATTTATTGATTGGATAAGCGTATTAATTTAAAGGATATGGTATTTATTGAAAAAATCAACTTAATAGCAATAAAGTAGGGGCCTTCTTAAATATTATCTTATTAAGTGTTTTACTGGTATGATGCACGAGTGTTCCCTATACTATGTTGCACATGTTTCACTTACAATTGGTTTGGTGTCATTTTTTTCTCAGCATTTTTCATTCACTTTATCCCTTGTGCACATCTTTCCAAAGTCGTGGTTCCATAATATTCAATCTATTTTATCTGTGTGGATTTTTTCACTTAACATGGTCTAAAGCCCAATATTCTTGTACTAATGTGTTTTAATTGTGTCTACATGATTTGTGAACAAGAGAAACTCTACTAGATTTGGAAACTATTCATTTGATGCATGTTCAGAAAGGTGTATGTCGATTGGCTAACTATCGGGTAAGAAGCATTGTGTTAACCTTTAACTCCCAAGTTTTTCGATTTTTGCACACGTATTAATTGTATTTAACTTTACTCAATTATTTAATATAATTGCAATAGTAGTTTGGTAATGGTATTGTTGAACTTTTCTCCCTCTCTTCTAGTAAAAATAAAAGTTTT
This sequence comes from Vicia faba, assembly GCA_948472305.1. Taxonomy (NCBI): domain Eukaryota; kingdom Viridiplantae; phylum Streptophyta; class Magnoliopsida; order Fabales; family Fabaceae; genus Vicia; species Vicia faba. The sequence goes on from OX451741.1 coordinate 305,367,506, forward strand.
TGCATGTGATTTTTATGATTATGTAACATTGACGTGAAACAATAAAGTTAAAGATCATAAATTTAAACTATGACGCCCTTGCGAAACAAAGCTCTCCAAGATCATTGACCATGGTATCCTTAAGAATTTTTAAGGGGAAAACATGAAAATCAAATCGTTAGAAGGGTGTATGGAAATTATAGGCGTTTGGTTATTTTACAATATTTTTCTCACATCAATAATGATTATGCCATATAATTAAAAAAAAAATATGATCAATAAAAATATATAAGATTGTAAAATAGGGGACCAAAAACCTGAGTTTAAAAACACAAATATTACAAATTAAGTTATGTCAAAATAGATTAAAATAAATGCACTTAAACTTTTTTCTTTAATTTTAAAATCATAATTTTTTAAATATAATGGAGTGACTCATTAGATTTTCAAAAAAAATGATGTATTACTTATCTTCCTTAATCAATTTAGTAGTTGATTTGTAGGTAGAAATAATCGACGGATGATGAATATCTAGATGGTAGATGTTTCTATATATTTGAAATTATAACTTTAAAATAATAATAAGTATGTCTCAATATGAAAATAAACAATTTAAAGACTTTGTGGACGGCAGGATACGAACCTGCACGGGCAAAGCCCACATGATTTCTAGTAATGTCCGATAACCACTCTGGCACGTCCACATCTTTATTTATGTTTTGTCGTTAGCTGTATCACATAATTTATTTTGTTATAATAATATTATATTACTATTTAACCAAATAAAGGATAATAAATTTAAAAGCATGGAATTAAGTGCCATACATTTAATTTTAAACAAGCCTTTGTTCGAGAAATCACTAGATAATGTAAGTAAATGAAAAACTTAGATATTTTAAAAATAATTGATTTCAAATAGAAAATTGTGAACAATTTATATGGATTGTTGATACATGATATTATGTATCCTTAAGTACTAATGTTCAATAATGAAAGACAAAATCATTACCACTAGTTTCTCATGTGAACAAAAATCTGTTATTCTAGAAAGAAAGAGTATGAGAAAGACTGTTGGCATTCTCGATGTTTGTACAGGCTCTTCTGGTTGTTGTTTTACAAAAATACTTGTAAATGATGGTGATGATTTATCCTGCTGCATGCATATATATTTTTTTGAAGCAAGTTCAAACGCCAAATTCAATATTGACATGTGATTGTAATTTTTTAGAAGTATATATCACAGTTTCTCAGTATGGGTGCAAAAAATATTGTGGAATTGCGAAAGTTACCAGTGATCAAGTAATACCTATCAAAAATTATTCTCTAGTCATCAAATAGACACATTATGAAAGAAATTATATATCTTAATTTTAGGCTTCTTGACTACTCTAAAGAGTATATTAAGTAAAATGTGTGGGAATTTTGAACTAAAAGCAAAAGAAATGCATAAATAAGTTAAGTCAAGAAGATCAAGTGTGAAATATAGCTTTATTTATTGATTGGATAAGCATATTAATTTAAAGGATATGGTATTTATTGAAAAAATTAACTTAATAGCAATAAAGTAGGGGCCTTCTTAAATGTTGTCTTATTAATTGTTTTACTGGTATGATGCACGAGTGTTCCCTATACTATGTTGCACATGTTTCCCTGACAATTGGTTTGGTGTCATTTTTTCTCAACATTTTTCATTCACTTTATCCCTTTTGCACATCTTTCCAAAGTCGTGGGTCCATAATATTCACACTATTTTGTTTGTGGTTATTTTTTCACTTAACATTGTCATAAAGCCCAATATTCCCGTACTAATGTGTTTTGATTGTGTATACATGATTTGTGAACAAGAGAAACTCTAGTAGATTTAAAAACTATTCATTTGACGCATGTTCAGAAGAGTGTTTGTCGCTTGGCTAACTATCGGGTGAGAAACATTGTGTTAACCTTTAACTCCCAAGTTTATCGATTTTTGCACACGTATTAATTGTATTTAACTTTACTCAATTATTTAATATAATTTCAATAGTAGTTTGGTAATGGTATCGTTGAACTTTTCTCCCTCTATTCTAGTAAAAATAAAAGTTTTTGCATGTGATTTTTATGATTATGTAACATTGACGTGAAACAATAGAGTTAAAGATCATAAATTGAAACTATGACGCCCTTGCGAAACAAAGCTCTCCAAGATCATTGATCATGGTATCCTTAAGAATTTTTAAGGGGAAAACATGAAAATCAAATTGATAGAAGGGTGTATGGAAATTATAGGTGTTTGGTTATTTTACAACATTTTTCTCACATCAATAATGATTATGCCATATAATTAAAAAAAATATGATCAATAAAAATATATAAAATTGTAAAATAGGGGACCAAAAACCTGAGTCTAAAAACACAAATATTACAAATTAAGTTATGTTAAAATAGATTAAAATAAATGCACTTAAAATTTTTTATTTAATTTTAAAATCCTAAATTTTTCAAGATAATTTAGTGATTCATTGGATTTCCAAAAAAAAATGATGTATTACTTATCTTCCTTAATCAATTTAGTAGTTGATTTGTAGGTAGAAGGAATGGACGAATGATGAATATCTAGATGGTAGATGTTTCTATATATTTGAAATTTTAACTTTAAAATAATAATAAGTATGTCTCTATATGAAAATAAACAATTTAAAGACTTCGTGGAATGCAGGATACGAACCTGCACGGGCAAAGCCCACACGATTTCTAGTAATGCCCGATAACCACTCTGGCACGTCCACATCTTTGTTTATGTTTTGTCGTTAGTTGTATCACATAATTTATTTTGTTATAATAATATTATATTAATATTTAACCAAATAAAGGATAATAAATTTAAAAGCATGGCATTAAGTGTCATACATTTAATTATAAACAAGCCTTTGTTCGAGAAATCACTAGATAATGTAAGAAAATGAAAAACTTAGATATTTTAAAAATAATTGATTTCAAATAGAAAATTGTGAACAAGTTATATGCCATATTATGTATCCTTAAGTACCAATGTTCAATAATGAAAGACAAAATCATTACCACTAGTTCCTCATGTGAACAAAAATATGTTATTCTAGAAGGAAAGAGTATGAGAAAGATTGTTGGCATTCTCGTTGTTTGTTCAGGCTCTTCTGGTTGTTGTTTTACAAAAATCCTTGTAAATGTTGGTGATGATTTATCCGTGCTGCATATATATTTTCGTGAAGCAAGTTCAAACGCAAAATTCAATATTGACATGTGATTGTAATTTTTTAGAAGTATATATCACTGTTTCTCAGTATGGGTGCAAAAATTATTGTGGAATTGCGAAAGTTACCTGTGATCAAGTAATACCTATCAAAAATTATTCTCTAGTTATCAAATATATACATTATGAAAGAAACTATATATCTTAATTTTAGGCTTCTTGACTACTCTAAAGAGTATAATAAGTAAAATGTGCAAGAATTTTGAACTAATAGCAAAAGAAATGCATAAATAAGTTAAGTCAAGAAGATCAAGTGTGAAATATAGCTTTATTTATTGATTGGATAAGTGTATTAATTTAAAGGATTTGGTATTTATTGAAAAAATAAACTTAATAGCAATAAATTAAGGGCCTTCTTAAATGTTATCTTATTAAGTGTTTTACTGGTATGATGCACGAGTGTTCCCTATACTATGTTGCACATGTTTCCCTGACAATTGGTTTGGTGTCATTTTTTTCTCAGCATTTTTCATTCACTTTATCCCTTCTACACATCTTTCCAAAGTCGTGGGTCCATAATATTCACCCTATTTTGTTTGTGGGGATTTTTTCATTTAACATGGTCCTAAAGCCCAATATTCCCGTACTAATGTGTTTTGATTGTGTCTACATGATTTCTGAACAAGAGAAACTCTAGTAGATTTGGAAACTATTCATTTGACACATGTTCGGAAGAGTGTATGTCGCTTGACTAACTATCGGGTGAGAAGCATTGTGTTAACCTTTAACTCCCAAGTTTATCGATTTTTGCACATGTAATAATTGTATTTAACTTTACTCAATTATTTTATATAATTACAATGGTAATTTTGTAATGGTATCATTGAACTTTTCTCCCTCTCTTCTGGTAAAAATAAAAGTTTTTGCATGTGATTTTTATGATTATGTAACATTGATGTTAAACAATAGAGTTAAAGATCATAAATTGAAACTATGATGCCCTTGCGAAACAAAGCTCTCCAAGATCATTGATCATGGTATCCTTAAGCATTTTTAAGGGAAAACATGAAAATCGAATCGTTAGAAGAGTGTATGGAAATTATAGGTGTTTGGTTATTTTAAAACATTTTTCTCACATCAATAATGATTATGCCATATAATTAAAAAAATATATGATCAATAAAAATATATAAGATTGTAAAATAGGGGGACCAAAAACTTGAGTTTAAAAACACAAATATTACAAATTAAATTATGTCAAAATAGATTAAAATAAATGCACTTAAACTTTTTTATTTAAATTTAAAATCATAAAGTTTTCAAGATAATTGAGTGATTCATTAGACTTCCAAAAAAATAATGTATTACTTATCTTCATTAATCAATTTAGTAGTTGATTTGTAGGTAGAAGGAATGGACGAATGATGAATATCTAGATGGTAGATGTTTCTATATAATTGAAATTATAACTTTAAAATAATAATATGTATGTCTCTATATGAAAATAAACAATTTAAATAATTCATGGACGGCAGGATTCAAACCAGTGCGGGCAAAGCCCACATGATTTCTAGTTATGCCTGATAACATCTCTGGCACATCCACCTCTTTGTTTATGTTTAATCGTTAGGTGTATAACATAATTTATTTTTGTTATATATAATATTATTTTACTATTTAACCCAATAAAGGATACAAAATTTAAATGCATGACATTAAGTGTCATACATTTAATTTTAAACAAGCATTTTTTCGAGCAATCACTAGATAATGTAAGAAAATGAAAAACTTACATATTTTAAAAATAATTGATTTCAAATAGAAAATTGTCAACAAGTTATATGGATTGTTGATACATGATATTATGTATCCTTAAGTACCAATGTTCTATAATGAAAGATAAAATCATTACCACTAGTTCCTCATGTGAAAAAAAATATGTTATTCTAGAAGGAAAGAGCATGAGAAAGATTGTTGGCATTCTTGTTGTTTGTTCAGGCTCTTCTGGTTGTTGTTTTACAAAAATCCTTGTAAATGATGGTGACGGTTTATCCGTGATGCATATATATTTTCGTGAAGCAAGTTCAAATTCCAAATTCAATATTGACATGTGATTGTAATTTTTTAGAATTATATATCACAGTTTCTTAGTATGGGTGCAAAAATTGTTGTGGAATTGCGAAAATTACCTTTGATCAACTAATACCTATCAATAATTATTCTCTAGTCATCAAATAAATACATTATGAAAGAAACTATATATCTTAATTTTAGGCTTCTTGAGTACTCTAAAGAGTATAATAAGTACAATGTGTGGGAATTTTGAACTAAAAGCAAAAGAAATGCATAAATAAGTTAAGTCAAGAAGATCAAGTGTGAAATATAGCTTTATTTATTGATTGGATATGCATATTAATTTATAGGATATGGTATTTATTGAAAAAATCAATTTTATAGCAATAAAGTAGGGGCCTTCTAAAATGTTGTTTTATTAAGTGTTTTACTGGTATGATGCACGAGTGTTTCCTATAATATCAAGCACATGTTTCCCTGACAATTGGTTTGGTGTTATTTTTTTCTCGGTATTTTTCATTCACTTTATCCCTTGTGCACATCTTTCCAAAGTCGTGGGTCCATAATATTCACACTATTTTGTTTGTGGGGATTTTTTCACTTAACATGGTCATAAAGCCCAATATTCCCGTACTAATATATTTTGATTGTGTCTACAGGATTTGTGAACAAGAGAAACACTAGTAGATTTGTAACTATTCATTTGACGCATTTTCATAAGAGTGTATTTCACATGACTAACTATCGGGTGAGAAACATTGTGTTAACCTTTAACTCCCAAGTTTATCGATTTTTGCACACGTAATAATTGTATTTAACTTTACTCAATTATTTAATATAATTACAATTGTAATTTTGTAATGGTATCATTGAACTTTTCTCCCTCTCTTCTAGTAAAAATAAAAGTTTTTGCATGTGATTTTTATGATTATGTAACATTGACGTGAAACAATAGAGTTAAAGATCATAAATTGAAACTATGATGCCCTGGCGAAACAAAGCTCTCCAAGATCATTAATTATGGTATCCTTAAGCATTTTTAAGGGAAAAACATGAAAATCGAATCGTTAGAAGAGTGTATGGAAATTATAGGTGTTTGGTTATTTTAAAACATTTTTCTCACATCAATAATGATTATGCCATATAACTAAAAATACATATGATCAATAAAAATATATAAGATTGTAAAATAGGGGGACCAAAAACTTGAGTTTAAAAACACAAATATTACAAATTAAATTATGTCAAAATAGATTAAAATAAATGCACTTAAACTTTTTTATTTAATGTTAAAATCATAAAGTTTTCAAGATAGTTGAGTGATTCATTAGACTTCAAAAAAAATAATGTATTACTTATCTTTATTAATCAATTTAGTAGTTGATTTGTAGGTAGAAGGAATGGACGAATGATGAATATCTAGATGGTAGATGTTTCTATATAATTGAAATTATAACTTTAAAATAATAATATGTTTGTATCTATATGAAAATAAACAATTTAAACAATTTGTGGACGAAAGGATTCGAACTTAGGCGGGCAAAGCCCACATGATTTCTAGTCATGTCCAAAAACCACTCTGACACGTCCACCTCTTTGTTTATGTATTGTCGTTAGGTGTATAAAATAATTTATTTTGTTATAATAATATTATATTACTATTTAACTAAATAAAGGATACTAAATTTAAAAGCATGACATTAAGTGTCATACATTTAATTTTAAACAAGCCTTTGTTCGAGCAATCACTAGATAATGTAAGAAAATGAAAAACTTACATATTTTAAAAATAATTGATTTCATATAGAAAATTGTCAACAAGTTATATGGATTGTTGATACATGATATTATGTATCCTTAAGTACCAATGTTCAATAATGAAAGAGAAAATCATTACCACTAGTTCCTCATGTGAACAAAAATATGAAATTCTAGAAGGAAAGAGTATGAGAAAGATTGTTGGCATTCTTGTTGTTTGTTCAGGCTCTTCTGGTTGTTGTTTTACAAAAATCCTTGTAAATGATGGTGATGGTTTATCCGTGCTGCATATATATTTCCGTGAAGCAAGTTCAAACGCAAAATTCAATATTGACATGTGATTGTAATTTTTTAGAAGTATATATCACAGTACTAAGTATGGGTGCAAAAATTATTATGGAATTGAGAAAGTTACCTATGATCAACTAATACCTATCAACAGTTATTCTCTAGTCATCAAATAAAAAAATATGAAAGAAACTATATATCTTAATTTTAGGCTTCTTGACTACTCTAAAGAGTATAATAAGTACAATGTGTGGGAATTTTGAACTAAAAGCAAAAGAAATGCATAAAAAAGTTAAGTCAAGAAGATCAAGTGTGAAATATAGCTTTATTTATTATTTGGATATGCGTATTAATTTACAGGATATGTTATTTATTGAAAAATCAACTTAATAGCAATAAAGTAGGGGTCTTCTTAAATTTTGTCTTATTAAGTATTTTACTAGTATGATGCACGAGTCTTCCCTATACTATGTTGCACATGTTTCCCTGACAATTGGTTTGGTGTCATTTTTTTCTCAGTATTTTTCATTCACTTTATACCTTGTGCACATCTTTCCAAAGTCGTGGTTCCATAATATTCACTCTATTTTGTTTGTGGGGATTTTTTCACTTAACATGGTCATAAAGCCCAATATTCCCGTACTAATGTGTTTTGATTGTGCCTACATGATTTGTGAACAAGAGAAACTCTAGTAGATTTGGAAACTATTTATTTGACGCATGTTCAGAAGAGTGTGTGTCGCTTGGCTAACTATCAGGTGAGAAACATTGTGTTAACCTTTAACTCCCAAGTTTACACTACGCCAAAAAAGACTTACGAAAGCGCTTTTTTTGGCCTTTAAAAGCGCTTTCGTAGGTGGCGCTGCTATAGGTTTTAGCAGCGCTTTTTGTTTAGTGAAAAGCGCTTTCATAGGTCTACCTAATACATCGCTTTTTTATGAAGAAGCGCTTTCATAGGTGAAAATTCTGGCTACAGATACTCAATGTCACGTCCAATGTTATGACACTGTATCTGACTTACTATATGACAGTAAATGCAAAAGCAGTAAATAACACAGTCAATTGTTTACCCAGTTCAGTGTGCAACAACACCTACTCTGGGGGCTACCAAGCCAGGGAGAGAATCCACTATAAGAGATGTTAATTCAGGAATAAACCAACCAGTTTATCTCCTTCACTTAAGACCTACCCAATGCAATTCTAATCTAAGTACAACTTAAACCTGAGTTCCTACTCACTCCCCCTCAATCACAGCAGTGATCTATAAACCAATTTGACTTGAGAATTGATGAAGACACTCTTCAAAAACACACTCTTGATTATGCTTCACAGCTTTTTAATCAAGTAACACAATCACTCGTACTTCACAGCTTTGAGTGATGTACACAACTAACTTGACTCTGCTTCACAGCTTTAGTCAAGTAACATTCAAACACTCTTGCTTCAAAGCTTTGAGTGCTACACAACCCTTACAATTAAAACCTATTCCAAGACACTTATCACAATGATAATTGCTTGGAGTACAATTAAACAAATCTATACAGATTACAAACTTGATCTTCTAAATAATCAGCAGGGATGATCTCAAAAACCGCAGCTCTGTTGAATATATAGCAGCTGCAATCTTCAGTTAGGGTTTCCAAAAACCTAGGGTTGATTCCGTTTGACTTAAAGTCCAGGTCACAGTACTTTGTTGATCAGGTTAGGATTGAGCGAGGTTACTCCTCAGAAAACGCAGGATTCTGTTTAGGAAGGACTGAGTTATTTCCTGAAAAAACTCAGACTTATCCAATCCTGTAATCCTGCTAGTTCAGAACAGGATGTCATAACATCTGTTATGACATCTGAGAAAACCTGTCTACTGATTAGCTAAATGTGATCATTTTGCAAACATGCTCAGATACACACTTATGAACATCAGTATTTGAGTTACAATATTTTTCTGCATATGTACCTAAAGAGTTAGTACAACCTGAACTAGAATGTTATGACATCAGTCATGACATTCACACATACACCAAAAATACAAGCCAATACCTAAACACCTACAAACTCCCCCTTTGGCAGATTTTTGGCTAAAGTCCCTAAACAATCAGAGATAGCAGCAGAAATAAATGATGACAGCAGAAAAATATAGTGTTAAGTACTAATTAAGCAGTACCAAATATTCTCCCCCACTTTAGCCACAAATGGGCCAAAGATTACATGTTTATAAAGTAATACAGTTATCCAAGACAAAATAATGAGATCAGCAGCAGAACACCAGACAACAGCAGCAGACAACAGCAGGACATACTTCCAAACTCCACCACCACGCAGCAATCATCCTTCAAGTACTGTCATTAGACTCAGAGGAGCCACTTTCTTCACTGTTGGACTGTCCTTCATCTTCTTCCCTCATGCTTGCTTCAGCTTCTTCCTTTTCTAGCTTGGCAATTAGTGCTTCTAGGGTCCTTTTCCTAGCATCCAGATCTTTGCAAGTTTCTTTTAAGACAGCTATGACATCTGATGTTTTGGACTGGCTCTTTGCAGACGATGTCTCAGCTGATGTTATGACAATGTCTGGAGCATGGGATCCCTGAAACAGTTTGTAGTGCAGGCCAAGGGCAGGGGCTCTTTTGCAGACTGTATCTCTTGCTACAAGTATGTCAGGATATTGTGCAAGGATGATTCCACAAAGGAGGGAGGGAAATGCAATTGGTCCTTTGACAGCATAACTGCCAGCATGCTTCAAGGTTTGTTCAAAAATGTACCTTCCATAATCAAAGGCAGTCTTGGTTCCTACAGCATAGATGAATCTCCCCAATCCTGTGGAGATGGTTGATTTGTGATTTGTAGGCACCCAGTTTGCTGCACCTATTTTATGCAGGATGGCAAATTTCATGCTGAGTTTACTAGCATTCAACTTCCCTTTCAATGGCCAGCACTTGACTTGCCTGGCAGTGATGGTCAAGCATACTTCATTGTCAGTTGCCTCTAGATCAGGACAGTCCTTATTCGTTCTTCCAAGAAACTTGTTGATTTCTGATGGAGAGAACTTGACCCTTCTTCCTCTAACAAACACACTCTCAAAGTCAGCTGACCTCCCATCAGCACAATCGTTGGATAGGTTCACTACAAACTCTTTAACCAGATTTTCATAACATTTGCCAAACTTCATCACAGTCTTTATTAGTCCAGCATTCCTGATCAGCTCCATGATGTCTTTGCACTCCAAAGCATCATTGTTGAGTTCTCTCTCCAAGGCTATTCTCTTCAAGCAAACATACTTCCACCTGTTTGCATTATCAGGATGATGAAAGGAGATGTTGTCAGTTGGCACTTCAGGCACTCTAGCAATCTTGCTGGAAGGGAGCTTCCTTCTGATGTGAGCATTGTCAATGTCAATCTCAAGTTCTGATTCATCATCAGAGTCAGAAGTTTCAGGTTCTTTTCTTTTCTTGGAGATTGGTTGTCTAGCAGTCAGCACCTGAGCCTTCTTCCCTTTAGTCTGAATTTTTTCAGCCATCCCTTCAGCCTTGGACTTCTTAGGTTTAACAGTCTCACAACTTTTTCTTTTCATCAATCTTCTAGCAATGCTAGGGTTCACATTAGCAATCAGTTCATTATCTGAGTACTCTTCATCCACATCAATGATAGGTGGATCAGCAGCCTTTTCAGAGGGATTCTGAATGTTGTCTTTTGGTGTCACGACATCCTCAGTGACATCTATATTTTCAGAACCTTCTACATTTGGACTCTCAGATTGATTTAGAGGAATAGAAATCCCCGGTACAGATTGGTTGCCACTCAGAATGCTAGTAACCAGTCTAGCAATGGCTTGGTGTACTTGCACTGTTCCTTCTTTATTAGGTATATTAGATGAAGGAAGAGAAGAATTACCAGAGACTGCAGCTTGAGCTCTTCCTGCTTTTCTGGTCCTGAGTTTCTTGATTTTGGCTGGATTAGTTGCCATCTCCCTGAGAGGAGTGACCTCAAGTACTTCAGATTCTATGCATGTCGTGATTGCCCTAGAATCGTGATCAGATGACGATGATGATGAGTGAGACGAAGCCGCCATAGTGGAAGATGATGTCTGAGACATTGTGTTTAACGTTGAGTAGCAGTAGCACTTTGAGAAAGCTCTTTGATTGGGAGGAGAAAACCGGTTGCAAGAATGAGAGAGATAGGGAGTACAAGGGAGTCTTTTCAACTTCTGAAGGCTTTTGAAGGAATTGTGAATGACTATGATCAACCCACTAAATATAGACTTAATAGAATTAATCCCTTCAACCCTTGTTTTCAGCAAAACTAATTGCTATAATTTCTCATGTTGGTGAATACCCAATCTGCCCTTCAAATTTTCAAGTTGATTTCCAACAAGCGCCTTGATAGAAGAATCAGTTAGCTGAAGCTCAGAGAACTTATGTTTCAGTTCAAATGATTTCTTCTCTCCAAAGTCAATAGGGTTTAAGGAAATGTTGAATGTTTTCAGATTATCACACCACAATGTCACAACATCTTGTGTAACATTGTCTTCAGGTAGCATCTGTGTTGACCAGAATTTTTTTGAACAGAATTTATGAGACTTGTTCATATCACATATATTATCAGCCTGTAGTTTAGGAGTTCTTCTGACATCTTCCATAGGAATATCTCTTTTCATTTCTTCAAGTTTATGCTGCCACTGTTTCATATCTTTTTCTTCTTTGAAGATTTGACTCAAGGTGTGGATATCAGTGTTCTCAGGCTGCCACACATAACAGTTATTTTTGGACTTTATTCCTCTCATTACAATATCTAGTTTATCATTAAACACTAGACATTCAGATCTTGAGAAGTTGACCATGAATCCTAGATCACATAATTGACTGATGCTGATGAGATTAGTAGTCAACCCTTTTACCAGCAGTACCTTATTCAGACTTGGAACTCCAGGGTAGTCCAAATTGCCAACTCCTTTGATTTCTCCTTTAGCACCATCTCCAAAGGTTACAAAACTGGTGGTGTGAGGCATAACATTATTGAGGAGATTTTTGAATCCAGTCATGTGTCTGGAACATCCACTGTCAAAGTACCAATCTTCCTTTGTTGAGATCTTCAGGGAAGTGTGTGCTATCAGTGCAATAGCCTTTTTCTTCCATTGAGGAGCGTGTGGTACCCTTTTAGACTTAGGTTCGACATCTGATTTCTGATTAGGATATCCATGTAGTCTGTAACAGAAGGGCTTTATGTGACCATATTTCCCACAATGATGACATCTCCATCTTTGGTACCTCTTCTTCATGTGTCTCTGTCCCTGATGTGGAGAGTAATGTTGAGACATCTGGTTTGACATTTGCTTCCTGGTAACAACTTTCTTTGTTTCCACAAATCCTAGGCCAGATTTATTTCCCATATTTTGTCCAGCCTGAAGAATCTCTTCCAATTTGTCTGTCCCATTTGTCAACATCTTGACTGATTTGGTCATTTGATTCAGTTGTGAGTTCAGCAGTTGAACTTCTCCTTCTAAATGACTTATAGTTTCAAGATTTGCTCTCTTTTCAGCCTCTAGCTTTACAATGAGTTTTGATTGTTTCTCATTTTGCACACAGACTTCACCACTTCTGATACACAATTTCTTGTAGGTATCAGCCAGTTCTTCAAATGTTACTTCTTCATCACTGGTGTCACTTTCAGAAGTACAAACACTAGTTAGGGCAGTAACTAGTTTGGCAGATTCTTCTTCAGAATTGCTTTCTGAATCATAGTCAGACCAGGTAACAGTCATTCCTTTCTTTTGCTTCTTAAGAAAGGTAGGACATTCAGCTCGAATATGTCCATATCCTTCACATCCATGGCATTGAATTCCTCTGCCTTGGTTTTCCTTATCTTCTGATCTTGGTCTTCTGCTGGAACTGTCAATGTCAGAAGGAATGTTGTGAACATTTGACCTTGACTTTGGGTCCATTCTTTTGATGAGCCTGTTGAACTGTCTTCCAAGCATGGCAATGGCTTCTGATATGTTTTCTTCTTCATCCTCCTTGTGTTCAACATCAGTGTTGGTTACAAGTGCTATGCTTTTGTTCTTCTTGTCACCATTATCAGTGATCCCCATCTCAAAAGTCTGAAGAGACCCAATAAGTTCATCCACTTTTAACTTGCTAATGTCCTGGGCTTCCTCTATGGCAGTTACCTTCATTGCAAATCTTTTAGGCAAGGATCTGAGAATCTTCCTCACCAGTTTTTCTTCTGACATTTTTTCTCCCAGTGCTCCTGAGGTGTTGGCAATCTCCAAGATGTTCATGTGAAATTCATGGATGGTTTCATCTTCCATCATTTTTAGATTCTCAAACTTAGTGGTCAACATCTGAAGCCTTGACATCTTTACTTTGGAAGTGCCCTCATGAGTAGTTTTGAGGGTGTCCCAAACTTCCTTGGCCAGTTCATATTGATGTACTAATCTGAAGATGTTTCTATCAATTCCATTGAACAAGGCATTTAAGGCTTTTGAATTTCCCAGAGCTAACTCATCTTCTTCTTTACTCCAATCTTCCTCAGGCTTCAGACTGATTGTCCCATCTCTTTCAGTTATGGTGGGATGACTCCATCCTTTGTCAGCAGCTCTCCAAGCCTTTTTGTCCAGAGATTTTAGGAAGGCAATCATACGAGGTTTCCAATAGTCATAATTAGTTCCATCCAGAATGGGTGGTCTGTTTCCAAAAACTCCTTCTTTGTCCATAGTGCCAGAAAGTGATATCCCTAGATCTCACCCAGTAATACAGGCAGGGTGCCTGCTCTGATACCAATTGAAAATTCTGGCTACAGATACTCAATGTCACGTCCAATGTTATGACACTGTATCTGACTTACTATATGACAGTAAATGCAAAAGCAGTAAATAACACAGTCAATTGTTTACCCAGTTCAGTGTGCAACAACACCTACTCTGGGGGCTACCAAGCCAGGGAGAGAATCCACTATAAGAGATGTTAATTCAGGAATAAACCAACCAGTTTATCTCCTTCACTTAAGACCTACCCAATGCAATTCTAATCTAAGTACAACTTAAACCTGAGTTCCTACTCACTCCCCCTCAATCACAGCAGTGATCTATAAACCAATTTGACTTGAGAATTGATGAAGACACTCTTCAAAAACACACTCTTGATTATGCTTCACAGCTTTTTAATCAAGTAACACAATCACTCGTACTTCACAGCTTTGAGTGATGTACACAACTAACTTGACTCTGCTTCACAGCTTTAGTCAAGTAACATTCAAACACTCTTGCTTCAAAGCTTTGAGTGCTACACAACCCTTACAATTAAAACCTATTCCAAGACACTTATCACAATGATAATTGCTTGGAGTACAATTAAACAAATCTATACAGATTACAAACTTGATCTTCTAAATAATCAGCAGGGATGATCTCAAAAACCGCAGCTCTGTTGAATATATAGCAGCTGCAATCTTCAGTTAGGGTTTCCAAAAACCTAGGGTTGATTCCGTTTGACTTAAAGTCCAGGTCACAGTACTTTGTTGATCAGGTTAGGATTGAGCGAGGTTACTCCTCAGAAAACGCAGGATTCTGTTTAGGAAGGACTGAGTTATTTCCTGAAAAAACTCAGACTTATCCAATCCTGTAATCCTGCTAGTTCAGAACAGGATGTCATAACATCTGTTATGACATCTGAGAAAACCTGTCTACTGATTAGCTAAATGTGATCATTTTGCAAACATGCTCAGATACACACTTATGAACATCAGTATTTGAGTTACAATATTTTTCTGCATATGTACCTAAAGAGTTAGTACAACCTGAACTAGAATGTTATGACATCAGTCATGACATTCACACATACACCAAAAATACAAGCCAATACCTAAACACCTACAATAGGTCAAGGTAAGGCAGCGCTTTTTTCTGGGAAAGCGCTCTCATAAGTTTTCTTTTAGCAGCGCTTTTTTCTGGAAAAGCGCTGTCTTAGGTAGGCTTTTAGCAACGCTTTTTTCTGGAAAAGCGCTTTCATAGGTGGTCTTTTAGAAGCGGTTTTTCCTGGAAAAGCGCTTTCATATGTTTACCTTAGACAGCGCTTTTTGTGAAAAAGCGCTTTCATAGGTTACCTAAGGCAGCGTTTTTCTTGAAAAAGCGCTTTCATACAGTGTTTTTTTTAGAGGTATAATTTATATAATTCATATACCTGCATTTTTTGCAGCATATTATTTATATAAACCAGTTGCCATAACCTGTAATTCATAAACCGCGGTAATGCATTGTATACCATTGTAATCCAAAATATATATACACCATTTTTGTACCTCAAAATATATAAAAACTATTGTTATCAGCATTGTAAGTCAAAATCAGTCTTACAAAATCAACCATAACAACAATTAAACCAGTCCTAATGTATGAAAGAAACACTGTCAATTATGTATTAAGGTCCTGGTCCTGCGAGGTTTGAACATAATAACACGGTCAATATGGTATTCCATGTACACATGTAACGTATTCATAACACTTTTCACATAATAATGTATTCATACCTTATATGATTCTCTGCTCAATAAAATATTGACACCATTCCTCTTTGATTTCTTCCAACTGAAGTTTCGTGTAATATGCACATTTGTATTCATCGAAGTACTACATAACAAAACATAATATGCATGATTTAGTTAAAAGTAAAAAATTATATGAAATATCCGAGAAATAATAAAACAAATCCTAAGTTATAAATCCATACCGTGACTGGAATCTCTATTTGATTCAGTTGAAGGATTTCTTTGATAAACCGCATAACGAAGTATCTGCAATCTATACCGTTTTGTTGTTGAGGACACTACATAGAAAAAAAATAAGAATATATAGTTGTATTGTTTTATCAGATAGCATAAATATTATAAGCAAAATAGTGAAAATTAATATACCTGCACTTTGATCCAATTAATGTTGTTTGATTTAGACCGTCGTACCCGAGCTTCTCTTTGACACCGGAATACTTGTATCGCTCTAACAAAATAAAAATATATATATTTAGAACAATGTCACAGAAATAATTAAATATATAAATACACACAAATATTGAGAATAATCTCACTTACATATCAATCATTAACTTCATATCTGGATAATGTGTCCAATCACCGTCAACCGAATTCAGATAATAGACCAATTCTTTTGTAGGATCGATAGCAACCAACAACCAGTGACGTCTATAAATTAAAACAACAGTTAAGAAGAAAATTTTCTACGCAAAAATTACAAATATTAAAATGAACTTAGAATGAAAATCTAACCCTGTAGGAATAGTATTATACGCCCAAAGATATAAGCTTTATGTACTGCCAGTTGCCATGAATCTTTTGACTAAGTTCTCTCTTACTGAATCTGGTTCCCTATCAATTGTCACTCTGCTGACATGGGAGGAAGACACGAAATGGAATATGTTTGACAATTGATTCCCGCGCATAAATTTGTCATATAACAACCTTAAATAAAAACATAATTAATATTAGACTATATTCATTGAAATGTTTTTAAAAAAATTCAGCTAATTACATAATATAAAGATGGGGTTACCGGATGTATGCGTGCATAATACTGACGCCAAATTTATGACGGAAAATCTCTTCCACGTCCTCATGTCCAATTATTTCGGTGTAAGGAAAACCAGAGATACCTTGATCCATATCCATTTGACGAATACCACCATCCATCAAATCTGTTGTTCCCACTATTGTTTCAAGACACTACCGGTATCGAGGGAAAAATCTAGTAGGAACCCTTTTCTTGGGTGGTACGCCAATGATTTTCTGGCTCACTTGCTGTGACCCTTGAAAAGGTACATAAAAATCATATAGACTCAGTTAAATTATAAAATTATGCAGTTTTTTATTCGGATCATATAATTAATGTAACACCCCAGTTTCAATTATTTGATTTATTTAAATCTGGGAAATTATTTTATTAAAATTAATAAAATAAAGAGGAATTATTTATTTTGAAATATGGAGGAAAATAAAAGAAATAAGAAAATGCTGAGTTTTTAGGTTATTGGGCTTGGATGTTGTTAGTAAAGAGTGGGGGTGCAAAAGAAGTAAAGTTATGTTTTGGAACTCAAGTTATTTTTCTCATTATTCACGATAACACAGAATTTGGGATTTTGGGAAGCAGAGCTCTGAAGGTACGAAGAACGAAGACCATCGCTCAAAAAGTTCAAAGCTGCTAATTGATAAGGTAAGGGGGGCTATTACTCGATTTACCTTTGTTTATGGGTTTATGTACGGTTGATTTGGGTAATCATAGGGAAAAACCCCAATTGTTAGATGTTAGTAGGGATCGATACCCTTAGGATTGAACTTTGTTAAAGGAGGTTTAGGTTCCCAATTTTATGAAATCAATTAACGATTTTAGGTTCCTAATGGTGGATTGGGAGTATATCTGCATGATCGTGAATTTACCTTAGAAGTTATAGGGATAACCCCAATGTTAGCAGATTTCCCCAAAATGAACGACTAATCACTTCTAAGGTTACTATAATGATTGTTGGTAATTAGGAAATTGAGGTGTTGTTTTGAATTATACAAAATCGATGTCGTTAGGTACCGAAATGCGCGTTTTGGCCGGCATTTTCCCGCGTTTGGCTGCTGTTCTGAGCTGCTGCAGGTACAGGAAATTTCTGTACGCGCTCAGCAACACGGGCCGTGTTGCACAAAACGGGCACCCGTGTTGCTCTTCTGTGTTGGTAAAGTAATGTGTTTTCTGGACACATTACAACACGGGCCGTGTTGCACAACACGGGTACCCGTGTTGGTCCCCTGTAATGAGAAAAAAATGTGTTTTCTGGATATGTTACAACACGGGCCGTGTTGCACAACACGGGCACCCGTGTTGATGCTGCTGTGTTGATTTTCTGAATTTTGTTTTCTGTGCGTTATTGTGGATTTTATTGTCATGCTTTTGGATAATGTTATCGAGCATGAATTATGATATGACTTGATATGATTGATGTTTAAATAGTATGCTGAGTGATTACATGCTATCCATATCCTGTTATGATTGATGTTGTTGATGTGCATGATATGTTGATTGATGTTCATAGTATGCTGAGTGTTACATACTTACATATCATGTTGCATTTGTTAATTCCCATTGTGTGGAATTAACATGGTGGCCAATATACGTGTCCGCGATTTAATGGAACGTTGAGGTGGTAGCCGTGTCCGCGATATAATGGAACGGTGAGTTATCCGTGACCCGAGATTTAATGGGGCGGTAAAGTGGTACCACATGCATGGGTGTGTTGCATTACCTTGAATATAACATGAATGGATGAGTTTTCCAATGTTGTATTTGATTGTTTGTATGCACGTATGGTTGCTAAACTGTTGACGATGTTTGATGTTAATTGCAAATATGAAAATTAATATATTATGGGTATATGAATTGTAAAGGTTTTTGTAAACTATGAAATATGCTAATTGTTGGGTGATGCTTATGGTTTCCTGAATTGATTGTTGTGAACGTATAATCAAATGTATAATTGAGATGCTCACCCTTACTGTTGAATATTTCAGATTGAGGAGCTTCGTTCAGGTGCTTGGCGAAGGCTTGTCGTTTCTAGTTTACTTTCGCTTTAGTATTGTCCGGGTCATGCTCTGATAGTTGTAACTCCGGGAATGTTTGTTTGTCGAGTTGTTTTAGTCAGACTCGTTTATTTCCTTATGTTTTGTTATAATATTATGTTGACATTTTCCAGGTGTTAATCCCTGATGATTTTGAAAATATTAATAACATTGATTTTATTAATTAAAGTATTCCGCTGTGTAAACATGTATGAGTTACTACTACGTTATGCATGACAGGAATTTGTTTTATTAAAAGAGAATTGTAGCATCCTCGTTAGTACATGTACTCTGAAAATATGATTTTAATTATTTGCGAAAATTTATGCGGGGTTTTAGAGGGTGTTACAATAGTGGTATCAGAGCATAGTCGGTCGTTGCGACCAGAGTCTTGGGTCAGTCATCCCTTTTGTATGCGATTAGTGTAAGGTAACACTGTCGATACTGTATTCTAATGAAGAGTATGTTTTGATTCTCAGGAATATGGCTGGAAGAGGTAACAGACGAAATGATGCTGCACTAGCTGAGGCTTTGGGGATGTTAGCTGGTGTACTTGCTGGAAACCCAACTGGAGGCGTGATTGGTGCTGATAGGCAATTGGGAAATTTCCAAAGGAACAATCCTCCGTTGTTCAAAGGTACACATGACCCTGAAGGTGCTCAGAAGTGGCTGAAGGAAATCGAAAGGATTTTCCGTGTGATTGATTGTGCTGAAGATCTGAGAGTCAGATATGGTACGCATATGTTGGCAGAAGAAGCCGACGACTGGTGGGTTGCCACAAGGACTGAAATGGTTCAGGATGGAGAGGCACTGACTTGGGCTAACTTCAGAAGGGCTTTTCTGAGGAGGTACTTTCCTGAAGATGTTCGGAGAAGAAAGGAAATTGAGTTTTTGGAGCTTAAGTAGGGCAATCTGACTGTTAGTGAGTATGCTACTAAGTTCACCGAGCTGGCAAAGTATTATGCACACTACAACAATGATGAGGCTGGAGAATTCTCTAAGTGTATCAAATTTGAGAATGGTCTCCGAGATGAGATTAAGCAGGGAATCAGGTACCAGCGTATTCGTAGATTTTCTGATCTGGTGGATTGTAGCCGAATCCTGGAAGAAGATATTACCAAGAATAGGTCGTCTCACTCTCGTGGGGCTGTTGATAAAAGAGGAAAGCAACATATGGACCGTGGCAAGCCATATGGTAGAGATAACCAGAGATCAGGCGGTTGGAAAAGGCCTAGTGGGGGAGATTCTAAGGCTCCTATCAGATGCTACAGGTGTGGTGAGTCTGGTCATCATATTCGAGATTGCAAGAGTGATGAGAAGAAGTGCTATAAATGTGGAAAGGCTGGTCATTTGTCTATTGATTGCAAAGGGAAGTCTGTTACTTGTTACAATTATGGCGAAGAAGGTCACATTCGTCCGCAGTGTCCTAAGCCTAGGAAGGATCAGTCAGGTGGAAAAGTGTTCGCTTTGTCTGGATCTGAGACTACTCCAGAGGATCGATTGATTAAAGGTACGTGTTTTATTCATGGCACACCTTTAGTTGCAATTATTGATACTGGTGCAACTCATTCTTTCATTTCTTTGGATTGTGCTGAGAGGTTGAAACTGGAAATATCTGGTATGCGAGGTAGCATGGTTGTTGATACTCCTGCATCGGGTTCAGTGACAACTTCACTTGTATGTAGGAATTGTCCTATTGAGATTTTTGGTAGAGGTTTCGGTATGGATTTAGTGTGCCTACCGCTTGAACAAATTGATATTATCCTTGGGATGAACTGGTTGGAATTCAACCGGGTTCATCTGAACTGCTTTGCTAAGACGGTGATTTTTCCAGAAGCAGTTGGTGTCGAGAATTTGACTATGACTGCTAGGCAGGTACAAGAAGCAATGGAAGACGGTGCTAATGTGTTTATGTTACTTGCTTCGTTAGATGCAACAGGAAAGGTCAGGAGTGGGGAATTGCCAGTGGTGTGTGAATTTCCAGAAGTCTTTCCTGATGATGTTGGTGAGTTACCTCCAGAGAGAGAAGTGGAATTTTCTATAGATTTGATTCCTGGTATGAGACCGGTGTCGATGGCGCCATATCGTATGTCTGCGTCTGAGTTGGCTGAATTGAAGAGTCAGTTGGAAGATTTACTGGAGAAGAAGTTTATTCGTCCAAGTGTTTCGCCTTGGGGTGCTCCGGTATTGTTGGTTAAGAAGAAAGAAGGTTCTATGAGGCTGTGTGTTGATTACAGGCAATTGAACAAGGTAACCATTAAGAATCGGTATCCGTTACCGAGGATTGATGATTTAATGGATCAACTAATTGGAGCCAGTGTATTCAGTAAGATTGACTTGAGATCGGGATATCATCAGATTCGTGTGAAAGCAGAAGATATACAAAAGACTGCTTTTCGAACGAGTTATGGGCATTATGAATATTCTGTTATGCCGTTCGGGGTTACTAATGCACCTGGTGTTTTCATGGAATATATGAATAGGATTTTTCATCCGTATCTGGATAAGTTTGTTGTAGTTTTTATTGATGACATTCTGATTTATTCCAAGAATGACAAAGAGCATGCGGAACATCTCAGAATTGTGTTAGAGTTGTTGAAAGATAGGAAGTTGTATGCAAAGTTGTCCAAATGTGAGTTCTGGCTGAATGAAGTTAGTTTTCTTGGACATGTGATTTCTAAGAATGGGATTGCAGTGGATCCTACAAAAGTAGAAGCAGTATCTCAGTGGGAAGCGCCGAAGACTGTTTCTGAAATCAGAAGTTTTCTTGGTCTTGCAGGTTATTACAGAAAGTTTATCGAAGGATTCTCAAAGTTAGCTTTGCCGTTGACGAAGTTGACTCGTAAAGGACAAGCGTTTATTTGGGATTCGGAATGTGAGAAAGGTTTCCAAGAATTGAAGCGGAGATTGACTAGTGCTCCTATTCTGATTTTGCCGAATCCAGTGGAATCTTTTGTGATCTATTGCGATGCATCTCTGTTGGGTTTAGGTGGTGTTTTAATGCAGAATCAACAGGTAGTTGCGTATGCTTCGAGACAGTTGAAGGTTCATGAAAGGAACTATCCTACTCATGACTTAGAGTTGGCAGCAGTTGTGTTTGTCTTGAAATTGTGGAGACATTATCTGTATGGTTCGAGATTTGAAGTGTATAGTGATCATAAGAGTTTGAAGTATCTTTTCGATCAGAAAGAGCTCAATATGAGGCAAAGAAGGTGGTTGGAATTTCTCAAAGATTATGATTTTGGTTTGAATTACCATCCTGGTAAGGCAAATGTAGTTGCAGATGCTTTGAGCAGGAAATCCTTGCATATGTCTATGATGATGGTTCGTGAATTGGATTTAATTGAACAGTTCCAAGATTTGAGTTTAATTTGTGAAAGTACTCCGAAGTGTGTTCGTTTGGGTATGTTGAAACTTACTAGTGGTATTCTAGAAGAGATCAGGATCGGGCAGAAATTTGATGTTAATTTGGTTAATAAATTGACATTGATCAACCAAGGTCAAGGTGGTGAGTTTAGAATTGATGAAAATGATGTTATGAGAATTGGCGATAGAGTTTGTGTTCCTGATGTTGCAGAAATCAAGAAGAGTATATTAGAGGAAGGACATCGCAGTGGGATGAGTATTCATCCGGGTGCCACGAAAATGTTTCATGATTTGAAGAAATTGTTTTGGTGGCCGGGAATGAAAAAGGAAATAGCCGAGTTTGTGTATGCATGTTTAATCTGTCAGAAATCGAAGATTGAACATCAGAAGCCATCTGGATTTATGCAACTAATGTTTATTCCAGAATGGAAGTGGGATAGTATTTCTATGGATTTTGTATCTGGGTTGCCGAGGACTCCTATGAATTGTGAAGCGATATGGGTCGTTGTGGATAGGTTGACTAAGTCTGCTCATTTTATACCGGTGCGAATGGATTACTCAATGGAGAGATTGGCACAGTTATATATTGAGAAAATAGTGAGTTTACATGGAGTTCCTTCTAGTATTGTGTCAGATAGAGATCCGAGGTTCACTTCGAAATTTTGGGAAGGATTGCAGGAGGCTTTGGGTACTAAATTGAGGTTGAGTTCAGCTTACCATCCTCAGACTGATGGACAGACGGAGAGGACGATTCAATCGTTAGAAGATTTATTGCGTGCTTGTGTTTTAGAGAAGGGTGGAGCTTGGGATAGCTATTTGCCATTGATTGAATTTACTTATAACAATAGTTACCATTCGAGTATTGGCATGGCTCCGTTTGAGGCATTGTATGGTAGACGGTGTAGAACACCTTTGTGTTGGTATGAATCTGGAGAGAGTTCGGTAATTGGGCCAGAGATTGTTCAGCAGACTACTGAAAAGATCAAATTGATTCAAGAGAAGATGAGAGCTTCTCAGAGTCGTCAGAAAAGTTATCATGACAAGAGGAGAAAGAATTTAGAATTCAGTGCTGGAGATCATGTGTTTATGAGAGTTACCCCGATGACGGGTATTGGTCGAGCGTTGAAATCTAAGAAGTTGACTCCGCGTTTTATTGGTCCGTTTCAGATTACGGAAAGAGTTGGAGAAGTTGCTTATCGTATTGCTTTACCTCCGAGACTTGCGAATTTGCACGATGTTTTTCATGTTTCTCAGCTGAGGAGATACATTCCAGACCCATCTCATGTAATCCAAATAGATGATGTACAGGTGAGAGATAACCTGACAGTAGAAACATTGCCTATGAGGATAGAAGATCGGGAAGTGAAACAGTTAAGAGGTAAAGAGATAGCATTAGTGAAGGTTGCTTGGGGAGGTCCAGCAGATGGAAATATCACTTGGGAGCTGGAGAGCCAGATGAAAGAGGCTTATCCAGAACTGTTCGTCTAAGGTATGTTTTCGAGGACGAAAACTCTTTTAGTGGGGAAGAGTTGTAACACCCCAGTTTCAATTATTTGATTTATTTAAATCTGGGAAATTATTTTATTAAAATTAATAAAATAAAGAGGAATTATTTATTTTGAAATATGGAGGAAAATAAAAGAAATAAGAAAATGCTGAGTTTTTAGGTTATTGGGCTTGGATGTTGTTAGTAAAGAGTGGGGGTGCAAAAGAAGTAAAGTTATGTTTTGGAACTCAAGTTATTTTTCTCATTATTCACGATAACACAAAATTTGGGATTTTGGGAAGCAGAGCTCTGAAGGTACGAAGAACGAAGACCATCGCTCAAAAAGTTCAAAGCTGCTAATTGATAAGGTAAGGGGGGCTATTACTCGATTTACCTTTGTTTATGGGTTTATGTACGGTTGATTTGGGTAATCGTAGGGAAAAACCCCAATTGTTAGATGTTAGTAGGGATCGATACCCTTAGGATTGAACTTTGTTAAAGGAGGTTTAGGTTCCCAATTTTATGAAATCAATTAACGATTTTAGGTTCCTAATGGTGGATTGGGAGTATATCTGCATGATCGTGAATTTACCTTAGAAGTTATAGGGATAACCCCAATGTTAGCAGATTTCCCCAAAATGAACGACTAATCACTTCTAAGGTTACTATAATGATTGTTGGTAATTAGGAAATTGAGGTGTTGTTTTGAATTATACAAAATCGATGTCGTTAGGTACCGAAATGCGCGTTTTGGCCGGCATTTTCCCGCGTTTGGCTGCTGTTCTGAGCTGCTGCAGGTACAGGAAATTTCTGTACGCGCTCAGCAACACGGGCCGTGTTGCACAACACGGGCACCCGTGTTGCTCTTCTGTGTTGGTAAAGTAATGTGTTTTCTGGACACATTACAGCACGGGCCGTGTTGCACAACACGGGTACCCGTGTTGGTCCCCTGTAATGAGAAAAAAATGTGTTTTCTGGATATGTTACAACACGGGCCGTGTTGCACAACACGGGCACCCGTGTTGATGCTGCTGTGTTGATTTTCTGAATTTTGTTTTCTGTGCGTTATTGTGGATTTTATTGTCATGCTTTTGGATAATGTTATCGAGCATGAATTATGATATGACTTGATATGATTGATGTTTAAATAGTATGCTGAGTGATTACATGCTATCCATATCCTGTTATGATTGATGTTGTTGATGTGCATGATATGTTGATTGATGTTCATAGTATGCTGAGTGTTACATACTTACATATCATGTTGCATTTGTTAATTCCCATTGTGTGGAATTAACATGGTGGCCAATATACGTGTCCGCGATTTAATGGAACGTTGAGGTGGTAGCCGTGTCCGCGATATAATGGAACGGTGAGTTATCCGTGACCCGAGATTTAATGGGGCGGTAAAGTGGTACCACATGCATGGGTGTGTTGCATTACCTTGAATATAACATGAATGGATGAGTTTTCCAATGTTGTATTTGATTGTTTGTATGCACGTATGGTTGCTAAACTGTTGACGATGTTTGATGTTAATTGCAAATATGAAAATTAATATATTATGGGTATATGAATTGTAAAGGTTTTTGTAAACTATGAAATATGCTAATTGTTGGGTGATGCTTATGGTTTCCTGAATTGATTGTTGTGAACGTATAATCAAATGTATAATTGAGATGTTCACCCTTACTGTTGAATATTTCAGATTGAGGAGCTTCGTTCAGGTGCTTGGCGAAGGCTTGTCGTTTCTAGTTTACTTTCGCTTTAGTATTGTCCGGGTCATGCTCTGATAGTTGTAACTCCGGGAACGTTTGTTTGTCGAGCTGTTTTAGTCAGACTCGTTTATTTCCTTATGTTTTGTTATAATATGATGTTGACATTTTCCAGGTGTTAATCCCTGATGATTTTGAAAATATTAATAACATTGATTTTATTAATTAAAGTATTCCGCTGTGTAAACATGTATGAGTTACTACTACGTTATGCATGACAGGAATTTGTTTTATTAAAAGAGAATTGTAGCATCCTCGTTAGTACATGTACTCTGAAAATATGATTTTAATTATTTGCGAAAATTTATGCGGGGTTTTAGAGGGTGTTACAATTAACACTTTAAACGTACCTCTTTTTGTGATACATCAGACTCGTCGTGCCGCAAAATCCCTTTACCCTTAGATGCGGGTTTTGTAGGAGTCTATAATTACCGTGGAAATAACTGAGGTAAGAACTGACAGTTGAAGACTTAAAGATTCATAATGGTTTTCAACATACCTGATCATCTATGAAAATGAGGTCCGATGGCCATGCAACCAAAGATCCTAGTGCATCTCGCAGCAATGTGGTCTCAGCAACAATGTTAGGTATCGGCAGCAACGCATCCATATCTAAAGCAATATCAACCGATACTTTCATGTGTCCATCCGGAAGCAGTCTATGGTGAAGTAAATCTCCCAAAGTGTTATGGACTTTTCCCTTGCCAACTAGTCGATAAGTCGGCGATGATAGGTATAGCTGGCAAGATGAAATGCCCTAAACCAATAATAACCGTTAGAAGTGACTAAAAATATTCTATAATAATAACGGATATATATTGAAAATTACCTCGGGAAATTTATACTGACAGCTGATACTAGCTTTGTAACTAGTTTCTTTCAACTGTGAACTGCTCTTTTCCGCCATATATCTCTCTTTATCCTTCTGCAATTAACGGACTTGAGCTTGTAAATCCTGCAATGTTTGCATCACTTCTGCATTGCTAAGATTTCTTCTCCTTGGATGCTTATACAAAGAGGTTGGAGTCACACCATGACCTTTACCCCTCACCCGACCCGGATACTCAGCAATATTTAGTGCTCGACTAAGTACGCTCCTGGTATCCTGATCCTCACCTGGGGATACCGATTGCGACAAGGTCTCCTGTAATTCATTTACATAACGAAAATTATTAGTGGAGATAAAAAATTATTTAAATATTAATAAACATTTGATTTAATTAAAGACACAATCTTATACTTACACATTCATCATACACATGTTGAAGATCGGGATTAACAACTTGATCCTTGCCCACACGAGCTTCCTTCCACAACAAATGTGCTGGTAGTGATGTTGCGTCACTCTTCGTCTCTTATAACTACGCATTGACACAAGTCTTAAGATCATCAATTATAACATATTGAGAGAATTAATAAGATTGTAGAGTTTATATTTACTTACAATTTTTTCCTCTAAGCGAGCATATCCCAAACGCCCTTTTTTGTATGGATATGCGGGTTTTGACGCTCTCTCGCGATTGATGGCACTCACTTTCTTAAAGTTCTCGTCTCTTCTTTGGCCTACAAAACCAACCTATTCTTCAGGTGTAATGAAGTTCTCATATTTCTTTGGACGTTCCGGATCCTCTTCAAGAAAATTTCCTTCATCATCTTTAAGATAATTGTTTGTTAAAAATGTTCTCCACCCTCTGTGTCTTTTTCTAGCCAAACCCATTATATACTTTTTACGGGTATCTTCAATGTTAAAAGACCTCTACAAAAAAACATACGCATAAAGTGTGTTAGTAAAAGAAATTTAAACACATATTATCGTCAAGATAAAGCAAATAACAAAAACCATATATGTACCTTTATCTCAGTCCAAACTTTCTCTTTACCCTCATCCAACTCTCCTCTTTTCCATCTAGGAGTGGTGATCAGAATGTGTATATGAACAAGCGTACCAATGTAGCTTGTCAACTTTGCAGCATTAGACCCAATTAGTTGGTCATTATCATTCAAATCTACATTATATGTTACTCCTCTATCTCTATCACGGATGATTCCCCTCATAATAGTTATACCTCGTGTAATATCTTTTTCTGAAGTCTTTTCTGAAGTATTTTCTGGAGCATTTTCAGGAGCATTTGCATCTTGTGAGTTTTCTTGATTACTAGCCATTTGACCTGTAATAATGAAAAAATATAAAAATGAAATGACAAATATAAAAATGAAATGACAAATAAAAATGAAATGACAAATATAAAAATGAAATGACAAATAGAAACGAAATGACAAATAAAAATGAAATGACAAATAAAAATGAAATGACAAATAAAAATGAAATGACAAATTAAATTTTATTGAATGATATAGGCTATAATTATATATACTATTACCATTTTCACTAAGGTCTCTTTCTTTTCTTGGTAGGAATGTGTTCTACTCGTCTCTTAACAACGCGGACAGTTGGATTGATCCATTATGTCAAAAAACGAGGGAGGGAAATACATTTCAAGATCACACAAAGTAACAACTATTTATTTTTGCAATGTTGGTAAGATCTCGGGATCGATCACCTTGCTGCAAATTGACTTGAAGAAAAAACACAGCTTAGTTATTGCACTTCTTACTTTTTCTGGAAGAATAGAACGTATACCTATCGGTAGAAAATGTTCCATTATAACATGGCAATCATGCGTCTTTAAACTCTTTAACTTGGGGTCTTGCATAGGCACAAGTCTTCTAATATCTGATGAGTAGCCTTCTGGAACTTTAACCTCACTAAACCCCAATCACATGTAAGGTTGTAGTCAGCGGGCACAACACTGGAGACCCAACTACTTCACAAGTCTGATAATATCCAGAACTTTATGATATCATCTAAATCAATCTAATGAATCACAATTGAGCTCTCACCAATTATTCTAGTTACAGTGGGAGAGAAAGAGAACAAAACAAATAAATTTCAATAAAACTAACCAGTTGTAATGGTTCGAAACCACTCTTGACCAGCTGTGTCCCATATTTGCAATTTGATTCGCTTACCATCATGCTCTATTGTCCTTATTTTGAAATCAATCCTGACGAGAAATAAAAACATTCTAGTAAATACAGGGCCATCTCCTCGTACAAGAGACCACAGAAGAAGAAAGAAAACTTAAAATAAGTGTGTTCAGTCAAGCAAAAACAACATACCTGATGGTTGTGATAAAACTTGTTGTAAATGAACCATCTGAGAAACGCAATAGAAGAAAACTTTTACCCACACCTGCAATATAATGTATGTTTGTTTTAGATTATTTGAACTTATCTACTACCATAAGCACTACTGACTAATTCAGAATTGAAAATCATAAAACCTAATAAGCTCTGAAACGGTTATAACAAACACAAATCATGGAACCTGATACGAATTGCAGTTGGCCGGAGAAGTGGAGCGCCGTTGACCGCCGTAGAAGCTCTGGTTTAGGGTTTTTTCGTGAAGAAAATCTGACTCAGAATAGAAAAGTGATACGAATTGTGTTTTGATATTTATTATAAAACTACCTACAAAAGCGCTTTCTAAAGGTCATCTATAACAGCACTTTTACATCAAAAAGCGCTTTCGTAGCATATCCTATAGCAGTGCTTTTAAAAGCGCTTTCTAAAGGCCAGCTTTAGCAGCGCTTTGGAAAAGCGCTTTCTAAGGCTGACCTTTAGCAGCGCTTTTGAAAAGCGCTTTCTTAAGGTACCCTCTGAAAGGCCAGCTTTAGCAGCGCTTCCCCAAAAGCGCTTTCTAAGGGTGACCTTTAGAAGCGCTTTTGAAAAGAGCTTTCTTAAGGAACCCTTTGAAAGCGCTTTGTTAAGCGAATTTTTTTTAAAACCTACAGCAGCGCTTTTTTCCAAAAGCTCTTTCTTTTATGTGTTGCTAAAACTTATTTTTGGTGTAGTGTTATCGATTTTTGCACACGTATTAATTGTATTTAACTTTACTCAATTATTTAATATAATTGCAATAGTAATTTTGTAATGGTATCATTGATTTTTTCTCCCTCTCTTCTAGTAAAAATAAAAGTTTTTTCATGTGATTTTTATGATTATGTAACATTGACGTGAAAAAATAGAGTTAAAGATCATAAAATGAAACTATGACGCCCTGGCGAAACAAAACTCTAGTAGATGTGGAAACTATTTATTTGATGCATGTTCAGAAGAATGTGTGTCGCTTGGCTAACTATCGGGTGAGAAACATTGTGTTAACCTTTAACTCCCAAGTTTATCGATTTTAGCACACGTATTAATTGTATTTAACTTTACTCAATTATTTTATATAATTGCAATAGTAATTTTGTAATGGTATCATTGATTTTTTCTTCCTCTCTTCTGGTAAAAATAAAAGTTTTTGCATGTGATTTTTATGATTATGTAACATTGACGTGAAGAAATAGAGTTAAAGATCATAAAATGAAACTATGACGCCCTGGCGAAACAAAGCTCTCCAATATCATTGATCATGGTATCCTTAAGCATTTTTAAGGTAAAAACATGAAAATCAAATCGTTAGAAGGGTGTATGGAAATTATAGGTGTTTGGTTATTTTATAACATTTTTCTCACATCAATAATGGTTATGCCATATAATTAAAAAAACATATGATCAATAAAAATATATAAGATTGTAAAATAGGGGGACCAAAAACTTAAGTTTAAAAACACGAATATTACAAATTAAGTTATGTCAAAATAGATTAAAATAAATGCACTTAAACTTTTTTCTTAAATTTTAAAATCATAAATATTTCAAGATAATTGAGTGATTCATTAGACTTCCAAAAAAAATAATGTATTACTTATCTTCCTTAATCAATTTAGTAGTTGATTTGTAGGTAGAAGGAATGGACGAATGATAAATATCTAGATGGTAGATGTTTCTATATATTTGAAATTATAACTTTAAAATAATAATATGTATGTCTCTATATGAAAATAAACAATTTAAATAATTTGTGGACGGCAGGATTCGAACCTGGGCGCACAAAGCCCAAAAGATTTCTAGTCATGCCTAATAACCACTCTCGCACATCCACCTCTTTGTTTATGTTTTGTCGTTAGGTGTATCACATAATTTATTTTGTTATAATAATATTATATTACTATTTAACCAAATAAAGGATAATAAATTTAAAAGCATGGCATTAAGTGTCATACATTTAATTTTAAACAAGCCTTTGTTCGAGAAATCACTAGATAATTTAAGAAAATGAAAAACTTAGATATTTTAAAAATAATTGATTTCAAATAGAAAATTGTGAACAAGTTATATGGATTGTTGATACATGATATTATGTATCCTTAAGTACCAATGTTCAATAATGAAAGACAAAATCATTACCACTAGTTCCTCATGTGAACAAAAATATGTTATTCTAGAAGGAAAGAGTATGAGAAAGACTGTTGGCATTCTCGTTGTTTGTTCAGGCTCTTCTGGTTGTTGTTTTACAAAAATCCTTGTAAATGATGGTGATGATTTATCCGTGCTGCATGCATATATATTTTCGTGAAGCAAGTTCAAACGCCAAATTCAATATTGACATGTGATTGTAATTTTTTAGAAGTATATATCACAGTTTCTCAGTATGGGTGCAAAAATTATTATGGAATTGCGAAAGTTACATGTGATCAACTAATACCTATCAAAAATTATTCTCTAGTCATCAAATATATACATTATGAAAGAAACTATATATCTTAATTTTAGGCTTCTTGACTACTCTAAAGAGTATAATAAGTAAAATGTGCGGGAATTTTGAACTAAAAGAAAAAGAAATGCATAAATAAGTTAAGTCAAGAAGATCAAGTGTGAAATATAGCTTTATTTATTGATTGGATAAGCGTATTAATTTAAAGGGCATGGTATTTATTGAAAAAATCAACTTAATAGCAATAAAGTAGGGGCCTTCTTAAATGTTGTCTTATTAAGTGTTTTACTGGTATGATGTACGAGTGTTCCCTATACTATGTTGCACATGTTTCCCTGACAATTGGTTTGGTGTCATTTTTTTCTCAGCATTTTTCATTCACTTTATCCCTTGTGCACATCTTTCCAAAGTCGTGATTCCATAATATTCACTCTATTTTGTTTGTGGGAATTTTTTCACTTAACATGGTCATAAAGCCCAATATTCCTATACTAATGTGTTTTAATTGTGTCTAAATGATTTGTGAACAAGAGAAACTTTACTAGATTTGGAAACTATTCATTTGATGCATGTTCAGAAAGGTGTATGTCGCTTGGCTAACTATCGGGTGAGAAGCATTGTGTTAACCTTTAACTCCCAAGTATTTCGATTTTTGCACATGTATTAATTTTATTTAACTTTACTCAATTATTTAATATAATTGCAATAGTAGTTTGGTAATGGTATTGTTGAACTTTTCTCCCTCTCTTCTAGTAAAAATAAAAGTTTTTGCATGTGATTTTTATTATTATGTAACATTGACGTGAAACAATAAAGTTAAAGATCATAAATTGAAACTATGATGCCCTTGCGAAACAAAGCTCTTCAAGATCATTGACCATGGTATCCTTAAGAATTTTTAAGGGGAAAACATGAAAATCAAATTGTTAGAAGGGTGTATGGAAATTATAGGTGTTTGGTTATTTTACAAAAATTTTCTCACATCAATAATGATTATGCCATATATTTAAAAAAAATATGATCAATAAAAATATATAAGATTGTAAAATAGGGGACCAAAAACCTGAGTTTAAAAACACAAATATTACGAATTAAGTTATGTCAAAATAGATTAAAATAAATGCACTTAAACTTTTTTCTTTAATTTTAAAATCATAATTTTTTCAATATAATGGAGTGATTCATTAGATTTTCAAAAAAATGATGTATTACTTATCTTCCTTAATCAATTTAGTAGTTGATTTGTAGGTAGAAAGAATCGACGGATGATGAATATCTAGATGGTAGATGTTTCTATATATTCGAAATTATAACTTTAAAATAATAATAAATATGTCTCTATATGAAAATAAACAATTTAAAGACTTCGTGGACGGCAGGATACGAACCTGCACGAGCAAAGCCAACATGATTTCTAGTAATGTCCGATAACCACTCTGGCAAGTCCACATCTTTATTTATGTTTTGTCGTTAGCTGTATAACATAATTTATTTTGTTATAATAATATTATATTACTATTTAACTAAATAAAGGATAATAAATTTAAAAGCATTTCATTAAGTGTCATACATTTAATTTTAAACAAGCCTTTGTTCGAGAAATCACTAGATAATTTAAGAAAATGAAAAACTTAGATATTTTAAAAATAATTGATTTCAAATAGAAAATTGTGAACAAGTTATATGGATTGTTGATACATGATATTATGTATCCTTAATTACCAATGTTCAATAATGAAAGACAAAATCATTACCACTAGTTCCTCATGTAAACAAAAATATGTTATTCTAGAAGGAAAGAGTATGAGAAAGACTGTTGGCATTCTCGTTGTTTGTTCAGGCTCTTCTGGTTGTTGTTTTAAAAAAATCCTTGTAAATGATGGTGATGATTTATCTGTGCTGCATGCATATATATTTTCGTGAAGCAAGTTCAAACGCCAAATTCAATATTGACATGTGATTGTAATTTTTTAGAAGTATATATCACAGTTTCTCAGTATGGGTGCAAAAATTATTGTGGAATTGCGAAAGTTACATGTGATCAACTAATACCTATAAAAAATTATTCTCTAGTCATCAAATATATACATTATGAAAGAAACTATATATCTTAATTTTAGGCTGCTTGACTACTCTAAAGAGTATAATAAGTAAAATGTGCGGGAATTTTGAACTAAAAGCAAAAGAAATGCATAAATAAGTGAAGTCAAGAAGATCAAGTGTGAAATATAGCTTTATTTATTGATTGGATAAGCGTATTAATTTAAAGGATATGGTATTTATTGAAAAAATCAAATTAATAGCAATAAAGTAAGGGCCTTCTTAAATGTTGACTTATAAAGTGTTTTACTGGTATGATCCACGAGTGTTCCCTATACTATGTTGCACATGTTTCCCTGACAATTGGTTTGGTGTCATTTTTTTCTCAGCATTTTTCATTCACTTTATCCCTTGTGCACATCTTTCCAATGTCGTGGTTCCATAATATTCACTTTATTTTGTCTGTGGGGATTTTTTCACTTAACACGGTCATAAAGCCCAATATTCCTGTACTAATGTGTTTTACTTGTGTCTACATGATTTGTGAACAAGAGAAACTCTACTAGATTTGGAAACTATTCATTTGATGCATGTTCAAAAAGGTGTATGTCGCCTGGCTAACTATCGGGTGAGAAGTATTGTGTTAACCTTTAACTCCCAAGTTTTTCGATTTTTGCACATGTAATAATTGTATTTAACTTTACTCAATTATTTAATATAATTGCAATAGTAGTTTGGTAATGGTATTGTTGAACTTTTCTCCATCTCTTCTAGTAAAAATAAAAGTTTTTGCATGTGATTTTTATGATTATGTAACATTGACGTGAAACAATAAAGTTAAAGTTCATAAATTGAAACTATGACGCCCTTGCGAAACAAAGCTCTCCAAGATCATTGACCATGGTATCCTTAAGAATTTTTAAGGGGAAAACATGAAAATCAAATCGTTAAAAGGGTGTATGGAAATTATAGGTGTTTGGTTATTTTACAACATTTTTCTCACATCAATAATGATTATGCCATATAATTAAAAAAAACATGATCAATAAAAATATATAAGATTGTAAAATAGGGGACCAAAAACCTGAGTTTAAAAACACAAATATTACAAATTAAGTTATGTCAAAATAGATTAAAATAAATGCACTTAAACTTTTTTCTTTAATTTTAAAATCATAATTTTTAAAATATAATGGAGTGATTCATTAGATTTTCAAAAAAAATGATGTATTACTTATCTTCCTTAATCAATTTAGTAGTTGATTTGTAGGTAGAAAGAATCGACGGATGATGAATATCTAGATGGTAGATGTTTCTATATATTTGAAATTATAACTTTAAAATAATAATAAGTATGTCTCTATATGAAAATAAACAATTTAAATACTTTGTGGACGGCAGGATACGAACCTGCACGGGCAAAGCCCACATGATTTCTAGTAATGTCAGATAACCACTCTGGCACGTCCACATCTTTATTTATGTTTTGTCGTTAGCTGTATCACATAATTTATTTTGTTATAATAATATTATATTACTATTTAACCAAATAAAGGATAATAAATTTAAAAGCATGGAATTAAGTGCCATACATTTAATTTTAAACAAGCCTTTGTTCGAGAAATCACTAGATAATGTAAGAAAATGAAAAACTTAGATATTTTAAAAATAATTGATTTCAAATAGAAAATTGTGAACAAGTTATATGGATTGTTGATACATGATATTATGTATCCTTAAGTATCAATGTTAAATAATGAAAGAAAAAATCATTACCACAAGTTCCTCATGTGAAAAAAAATATATTATTCTAGAAGGAAAGAGTATGAGAAACATTGTTGGCATTCTCGTTGTTTGTTCAGGCTCTTCTGGTTGTTGTTTTACAAAAATCCTTGTAAATGATGGTGATGATTTATCCGTGCTGCATGCATATATATTTTCGTGAAGCAAGTTCAAACGCCAAATTCAATATTGACATATGATTGTAATTTTTTAGAAGTATATATCACAGTTTCTCAGTATGGGTGCAAAAAATATTGCGGAATTGCGAAAGTTACCTGTGATCAAGTAATACCTATCAAAAATTATTCTCTAGTCATCAAATAGACACATTATGAAAGAAACTATATATCTTAATTTTAGGCTTCTTGACTACTCTAAAGAGTATAATAAGTAAAATGTGCAGGAATTTTGAACTAATAGAAAAAGAAATGCATAAATAAGTTAAGTCAAGAAGATCAAGTGTGAAATATAGCTTTATTTATTGATTGGATAAGTGTATTAATTTAAAGGATATGGTATTTATTGAAAAAATCAACTTAATAGCAATAAAGTAGGGGTCTTCTTAAATGTTGTCTTATTAAGTGTTTTACTGGTATGATGCACGAGTGTTCCCTATACAATGTTGCACATGTTTCCCTGACAATTGGTTTCGTGTCATTTTTTTCTCAGCATTTTTCATTCACTTTATCCCTTGTGCACATCTTTCCAAAGTCGTGATTCCATAATATTCACTCTATTTTGTTTGTGGGGATTTTTTCACTTAACATGGTCATAAAGCCCAATATTCCTGTACTAATGTGTTTTAATTGTGTCTACATGATTTGTGAACAAGAGAAACTCTACTAGATTTGGAAACTATTCATTTGATGCATGTTCAGAAAGGTGTATGTCGCTTGGCTAACTATCGGGTGAGAAGCATTGTGTTAACCTTTAACTCCCAAGTTTTTCGATTTTTGCACATGTATTAATTTTATTTAACTTTACTCAATTATTTAATATAATTGCAATAGTAGTTTGGTAATGGTATTGTTGAACTTTTCTCCCTCTCTTCTAGTAAAAATAAAAGTTTTTGCATGTGATTTTTATTATTATGTAACATTGACAAGAAACAATAAAGTTAAAGATCATAAATTGAAACTATGATGCCCTTGCGAAACAAATCTCTCCAAGATCATTGACCATGGTATCCTTAAGAATTTTTAAGGGGAAAACATGAAAATCAAACCGTTAGAAGGGTGTATGAAAATTATAGGTGTTTGGTTATTTTACAACATTTTTCTCACATCAATAATGATTATGCCATATAATTAAAAAAAATATGATCAATAAAAATATATAAGATTGTAAAATAGGGGACCAAAAACCTGAGTTTAAAAACACAAATATTACAAATTAAGTTATGTCAAAATAGATTAAAATAAATGCACTTAAACTTTTTTATTTTCAATTTAAAATCATAATTTTTTCAATATAATGGAGTGATTCATTAGATTTTCAAAAAAATGATGTATTACTTATCTTCCTTAATCAATTTAGTAGTTGATTTGTAGGTAGAAAGAATCGACGGATGATGAATATCTAGATGGTAGATGTTTCTATATATTTGAAATTATAACTTTAAAATAATAATAAATATGTCTCTATATGAAAATAAACAATTTAAAGACTTCGTGGACGGCAGGATACGAACCTGCACGAGCAAAGCCAACATGATTTCTAGTAATGTCCGATAACCACTCTGGCAAGTCCACATCTTTATTTATGTTTTGTCGTTAGCTGTATAACATAATTTATTTTGTTATAATAATATTATATTACTATTTAACCAAGTAAAGGATACTAAATTTAAAAGCATGATATTAAGTGTCATACATTTAACTTTAAACAAGCATTTTTTCGAGCAATCACTAGATAATGTAAGAAAATGAAAAACTTACATATTTTAAAAATAATTGATTTCAAATAGAAAATTGTCAACAAGTTATATGGATTGTTGATACATGATATTATGTATCCTTAAGTACCAATGTTCAATAATGAAAGACAAAATCATTACCACAAGTTCCTCATGTGAACAAAAATCTGTTATTCTAGAAAGAAAGAGTATGAGAAAGACTGTTGGCATTCTCGTTGTTTGTACAGGCTCTTCTGGTTGTTGTTTTACAAAAATCCTTGTAAATGATGGTGATGATTTATCCGTGCTGCATGCATATATATTTTTTTGAAGCAAGTTCAAACGCCAAATTCAATATTGACATGTGATTGTAATTTTTTAGAAGTATATATCACAGTTTCTCAGTATGGGTGCAAAAAATATTGCGGAATTGCGAAAGTTACCTGTGATCAAATAATACCTATCAAAAATTATTCTCTAGTCATCAAATAGACACATTATGAAAGAAATTATATATCTTAATTTTAGGCTTCTTGACTACTCTAAAGAGTATAATAAGTAAAATGTGCGGGAATTTTGAACTAAAAGCAAAAGAAATGCATAAATAAGTTAAGTCAAGAAGATCAAGTGTGAAATATAGCTTTATTTATTGATTGGATAAGCGTATTAATTTAAAGGATATGGTATTTATTGAAAAAATTAACTTAATAGCAATAAAGTAGGGGCCTTCTTAAATGTTGTCTTATTAAGTGTTTTAATGGTATGATGCACGAGTGTTCCCTATACTATGTTGCACATGTTTCCCTGACAATTGGTTTGGTGTCATTTTATTCTCAGCATTTTTCATTCTGTTTATCCCTTGTGCACATCTTTCCAAAGTCGTGGGTCCATAATATTCACACTATTTTGTTTGTGGGGATTTTTTCACTTAACATGGTCATAAAGCCCAATATTCCCGTACTAATGTGTTTTGATTGTGTATACATGATTTGTGAACAAGAGAAACTCTAGTAGATTTAAAAACTATTCATTTGACGCATGTTTAGAAGAGTGTTTGTCGCTTGGCTAACTATCGGGTGAGAAACATTGTGTTAACCATTAACTCCCAAGTTTATCAATTTTTGCACACGTATTAATTATATTTAACTTTACTCAATTATTTTATATAATTGCAATAGTAGTTTGGTAATGGTATCGTTGAACTTTTCTCCCTCTATTCTAGTAAAAATAAAAGTTTTTGCATGTGATTTTTATGATTATGTAACATTGACGTGAAACAATAGAGTTAAAGATCATAAATTGAAACTATGACGCCCTTTCGAAACAAAGCTCTCCAAGATCATTGATCATGGTATCCTTAAGAATTTTTAAGGGGAAAACATGAAAATCAAATTGATAGAAGGGTGTATGGAAATTATAGGTATTTGGTGATTTTACAACATTTTTCTCACATCAATAATGATTATGCCATATAATTAAAAAAAAATATGATCAATAAAAATATATAAGATTGTAAAATAGGGGACCAAAAACCTGAGTCTAAAAACACAAATATTACAAATTAAGTTATGTTAAAATAGATTAAAATAAATGCACTTAAAAATTTTTATTTAATTTTAAAATCATAAATTTTTCAAGATAATTTAGTGATTCATTGGATTTCCAAAAAAAAAATGATGTATTACTTATCTTCCTTAATCAATTTAGTAGTTGATTTGTAGGTAGAAGGAATGGATGAATGATGAATATCTAGATGGTAGATGTTTCTATATATTTGAAATTATAACTTTAAAATAATAATATGTATGTCTCTATATGAAAATAAACAATTTAAAGACTTCGTGAACGGAAGGATACGAACTTGCACGGGCAAAGCCCACACGATTTCTAGTAATGCCCGATAACCACTCTGGCACGTCCACGTCTTTGTTTATGTTTTGTCGTTAGTTTTATCACATAATTTATTTTGTTATAATAATATTATATTACTATTTAACCAAATAAAGGATACTAAATTTAAAAGCATGGAAATAAGTGTCATACATTTAATTTTAAACAAGCCTTTGTTAGAACAATAAATAGATAATGTAAGAAAATGAAAAACTTACATATTTTAAAAATAATTGATTTCAAATAGAAAATTGTCAACAAGTTATATGGATTGTTGATACATGATATTATGTATCCTTAAGTACCAACGTTCAATGATGAAAGATAAAATCATTACCATTAGTTCCTCATGTGAACAAAAATATGTTATTCTATAAGGAAAGAGTATCGGAAAGACTGTTGGCATTCTCTTTGTTTGTTCAGGCTCTTCTGGTTGTTGTTTTACAAAAATACTTGTAAATGATGGTGATGGTTAATCTGTGCTGCATATATATTTTCGTGAAACAAGTTTAAACGCCAAATTCAATATTGACATGTGATTTTAAGTTTTTAGAAGTATATATCACAGTTTCTCAATATGGGTGCAAAAATTATTGTGGAATTGCGAAAGTTACCTGTGATAAACTAATACCTATCAACAATTATTCTCTAGTCATCAAATAAATACATTATGAAAAAAACTATATTTCTTAATTTTAGGCTTCTTGACTACTCTAAAGAGTATAATAAGTACAATGTGTGGGAATTTTGAACTAAAAGCAAAAGAAATGCATAAATAAGTTAAGTCAAGAAGATCAAGTGTGAAATATAGCTTTATTTATTGATTGGATATGCGTATTAATTTACATGATATGGTATTTATTGAATTAATCAACTTAATAGCAATAAAGTAGAGGCCTTCTGAAATGTTGTTTTATTAGGTGTTTTACTGGTATGATGCACGAGTGTTCCCTATACTATGGTTCACATGTTTCCCTGACAATTGGTTTGGTTATATTTTTTTCTCAGTATTTTTCATTCACTTTATCCCTAGTGCACATTTTTGCAAAGTCGTGGGTCCATAATATTCACTATATTTTGTTTGTGGGGATTTTTTTCACTTAACATGGTCATAAAGCCCAATATTCCCGTACTAATGTGTTTTGATTGTGTCTACATGATTTGTGAACAAGAGAAACTCTAGTAGATTTGGAAACTATTCATTTGAGGCATGTTCAGAAGAGTGTATGTCGCTTGGCTAACTATCGGGTGAGAAACATTGTGTTAACCTTTAACTCCCAAGTTTATCGATTTTTGCACACATATTAATTGTATTTACCTTTACTCAATTAGTTAATATAATTGCAATAATAGTTTTGTAATGGTATCATTGAACTTTTCTCCCTCTCTTCTAGTAAATATAAGAGTTTTTGCATGTGATTTTTATGATTATGTAACATTGACGTGAAACAATAGAGTTAAAGATCATAAATTGAAACTATGATGCCCTTGCGAAATAAAGCTCTCGAAGATCATTGATCATGGTATCCTTAAGCATTTTTAAGGGAAAAACATGAAAATCGAATCGTTAGAAGAGTGTATGGAATTTATAGGTGTTTGGTTATTTTAAAACATTTTTCTCACATCAATAATGATTATGCCATATAATTAAAAAAACATATGATCAATAAAAATATATAAGATTTTAAAATAGGGGGACCATTAATTTTAAAATCATAAAATTTTCAAGATAATTGAGTGATTCATTAGATTTCCAAAAAAAAAATGATGTATTACTTATCTTCCTTAATCAATTTAGTAGTTAATTTGTAGGTAAAACGAAAGGACGAATGATGAATATCTAGATGGTAGATGTTTCTATATATTTGAAATTATAACTTTAAAAAAATAATATGTATGTCGCTATCTGAAAATAAACAATTTAAAGACTTCGTGGACGGTAGGATTCGAAACTCCGCGTCCAAAGCCCATTTGATTTCTAGTCATGCCCGATAACCACTACAGCACGTCCACCTCTTTGTTTATGTTTTGTCGTTAGGTGTATAACATAATTTATTTTGTTATAATAATATTATATTACTATTTAACCACATAAATGATACTAAATTTAAAAGCATGACATTAATTGTCATACATTTAATTTTAAACAAGCCTTTGTTCGAGAAATCACTAGATAATGTAAGAAAATGAAAAACTTACATATTTTAAAAATAATTTATTTCAAATAGAAAATTGTCAACAATTTATATGGATTGTTGATACATGATATTATGTATCCTTAAGTACCAATGTTCAATAATAAAGAGAAAATCATTACCACTAGTTCCTCATGTGAACAAAAATATGTTATTCTAGAAGGAAAGAGTATGAGAAAGACTGTTGGCATTCTCGTTGTTTGTTCAGGCTCTACTGGTTGTTGTTTTACAAAAGTCCTTGTAAATGATGGTGATGGTTTATACGTACTGCATATATATTTTTGTGAAGCAAGGTCAAACGCCAAATTCAATATTGACATGTGATTGTAATTTTTTAGAAGTATATATCACGGTTTCTCAGTATGGATGCAAAAATTAAATATTGTGGAATTGCGAAAGTTACCTGTGATCAAGTAATACCTATGAAAAATTATTCTCTAGTCATCAAATATATACATTATGAAAGAAACTATATATCTTAATTTTAGGCTTCTTGACTACTCTAAAGAGTATAATAAGTACAATGTATGGGAATTTTGAACTAAAAGCAAAAGAAATGCATAAATAAGTTTAGTCAAAAAGAACAAATGTGAAATATAGCTTTATATATTGATTGGATAAGCGCATTAATTTAAAGGATATGGTATTTATTGAAAAAAACATTTTAATAGCAATAAAGTAGGGGCCTTCTTAAATGTTGTCTTATTAAGTGTTTTACTGGTATGATGCACGAGTGTTCCCTATACTATGTTGCACATGTTTCCCTGACAATTGGTTTGGTGTCATTTTTTACTCAGCATTTTTCATTCACTTTATCCCTTGTGCACATCCTTCCAAAGTCGTGGGTCCATAATATTCACTCTATTTTGTTTGTGGGGATTTTTTCACTTAACATGGTCATAAAGCCTAATATTCCCGTACTAATGTGTTTTGATTGTGTCTACATGATTTGTGAACAAGAGAACTATTCATTTGACACATGTTCAGAAGAGTGTATGTCGCTTGACTAACTATCGGGTGAGAAGCATTGTGTTAACCTTTAACTCCCAAGTTTATCGATTTTTGCACACGTAATAATTGTATTTAACTTTACTCAATTATTTTATATAATTACAATGGTAATTTTGTAATGGTATCATTGCACTTTTCTCCCTCTCTTCTGGTAAAAATAAAAGTTTTTGCATGTGATTTTTATGATTATGTAACATTGATGTTAAACAATAGAGTTAAAGATCATAAATTGAAACTATGATGCCCTTGCGAAACAATAGAGTTAAAAAATAATGTATTACTTATCTTCCTTAATTAATTTAGTAGTTGATTAGTAGGTAGAAGAAATGGACGAATGATAAATATCTAGTTGGTAGATGTTTCTATATATTTGAAATTATAACTTTAAAATAATAATATGAATGTCTCTATATGAAAATAAACAATTTAAATAATTCGTGAACGACAGGATTTGAACCTGCGCGGGCAAAGCCCACATGATTTCTAGTCATGCCCAATAACCACTCTGGCACGTCCACCTCTTTGTTTATGTTCTGTCGTTAGGTGTATAACATAATTTATTTTGTTATAATAATATTATATTACTATTTAACCAAGTAAAGGATACTAAATTTAAAAGCATGACATTAAGTGTCATACATTTAACTTTAAACTAGCATTTTTTCGAGCAATCACTAGATAATGTAAGAAAATGAAAAACTTACATATTTTAAAAATAATTGATTTCAAATAGAAAATTGTCAACAAGTTATATGGATTGTTGATACATGATATTATGTATCCTTAAGTACCAATGTTCTATAATGAAAGATAAAATCATTACCACTAGTTCCTCATGTGAAAAAAAATATGTTATTCTAGAAGGAAAGAGTATGAGAAAGATTGTTGGCATTCTTGTTGTTTGTTCAGGCTCTTCTAGTTGTTGTTTTACAAAACTCCTTGTAAATGATGGTGACGGTTTATCCGCGATGCATATATATTTTCGTGAAGCAAGTTCAAATGCCAAATTCAATATTGACATTTGATTGTAATTTTTTAGAATTATATATCACAGTTTCTTAGTATGGGTGCAAAAATTGTTGTGGAATTGCGAAAATTACCTTTGATCAACTAATACCTATCAACAATTATTCTCTAGTCATCAAATAAATACATTATGAAAGAAACTATATATCTTTATTTTAGGCTTCTTGACTACTCTAAAGAGTATAATAAGTACAATGTGTGGGAATTTTGAACTAAAAGCAAAAGAAATGCATAAATAAGTTAAGTCAAGAAGATCAAGTGTGAAATATAGCTTTATTTATTGATTGGATATGCATATTAATTTACAGGATATGGTATTTATTGAAAAAATCAACTTAATAGCAATAAAGTAGGGGCCTTCTAAAATGTTGTTTTATTAAGTGTTTTACTTGTATGATGCACGAGTGTTCCCTATAATATGATGCACATGTTTCCCTGACAATTGGTTTGGTGTTATTTTTTTCTCAGTATTTTTCATTCACTTTATCCCTAGTGCACATCTTTCCAAAGTCGTGGTTCCATAATATTCACACTATTTTGTTTGTGGGGATTTTTTCACTTAACATGGTCATAAAGCCCAATATTCCCGTACTAATATGTTTTGATTGTGTCTACAGGATTTGTGAACAAGAGAAACACTAGTAGATTTGGAAACTATTCATTTGACGCATTTTCATAAGAGTGTATTTCACATGACTAACTATCGGGTGAGAAACATTGTGTTAACCTTTAACTCCCAAGTTTATCGATTTTTGCACACGTAATAATTGTATTTAACTTTACTCAATTATTTAATATAATTACAATTGTAAATTTGTAATGGTATCATTGAATTTTTCTCCCTCTCTTCTAGTAAAAATAAAAGTTTTTGCATGTGATTTTTATGATTATGTAACATTGACGTGAAACAATAGAGTTAAAGATCATAAATTGAAACTATGATGCCCTTGTGAAACAAAGCTCTCCAAGATCATTAATTATGGTATCCTTAAGCATTTTTAAGGGAAAAACATGAAAATCGAATTGTTAGAAGAGTGTATGGAAATTATAGGTGTTTGGTTATTTTAAAACATTTTTCTCACATCAATAATGATTAAGCCATATAATTAAAAAAACATATGATCAATAAAAATATATAAGATTGTAAAATAGAGGGACCAAAAACTTGAGTTTAAAAACACA
This sequence comes from Vicia faba, assembly GCA_948472305.1. Classification (NCBI taxonomy): domain Eukaryota; kingdom Viridiplantae; phylum Streptophyta; class Magnoliopsida; order Fabales; family Fabaceae; genus Vicia; species Vicia faba. Next base: position 305,411,710 of record OX451741.1, read on the forward strand.
AATATTACAAATTAAATTATGTCAAAATAGATTAAAATAAATGCACTTAAACTTTTTTATTTAATTTTATAATCATAAAGTTTTCAAGATAGTTGAGTGATTCATTAGACTTCAAAAAAAATAATGTATTACTTATCTTCATTAATCAATTTAGTAGTTGATTTGTAGGTAGAAGAAATGGACGAATGATGAATATCTATATGGTAGATGTTTCTATATAATTGAAATTATAACTTTAAAATAATAATATGTTTGTATCTATATGAAAATAAACAATTTAAATAATTTGTGGACGACAGGATTCAAACTTAGGCGGGCAAAGCCCATATGATTTCTAGTCATGTCCAATAACCACTCTGACACGTCCACCTTTTTGTTTATGTATTGTCGTGAGGTGTGTAATATAATTTATTTTGTTATAATAATATTATATTACTATTTAACCAAATAAAGGATACTAAATTTAAAAGCATGACATTAAGTGTCATACATTTAATTTTAAACAAGCTTTTGTTCGAGTAATCACTAGATAATGTGAGAAAATGAAAAACTTTCATATTTTAAAAATAATTGATTTCAAATAGAAAATTGTCAACAAGTTATATGGATTGTTGATACATGATATTATGTATCCTTAAAGATCAATGTTCAATAATGAAAGAGAAAATCATTACCACTAGTTCCTCATGTGAACAAAAATATGTTATTCTAGAAGGAAAGAGTATGAGAAAGATTGTTGGCATTCTTGTTGTTTGTTCAGGCTCTTCTGGTTGTTGTTTTACAAAAATCCTTGTAAATGATGGTGATGGTTTATCCGTGCTGCATATATATTTTCGTGAAGCAAGTTCAAACACAGAATTCAATATTGACATGTGATTGTAATTTTTTAGAAGTATATATCACAGTACTCAGTATGGGTGCAAAAATTATTGTGGAATTGAGAAAGTTACCTGTGATCAACTAATACCTATCAAAAAATTTTCTCTAGTCATCAAATAAATACATTATGAAAGAAATTTCATATCTTAATTTTAGGCTTCTTGATTACAATAAAGAGTATAATAAGTACATTGTGTGGGAATTTTGAACTAAAAGCAAAAGAAATGCATAAATAAGTTAAGTCAAGAAGATCAAGTGTGAAATATAGCTTTATTTATTAATTGGTTATGCGTATTAATTTACAAGATATGTTATTTATTGAAAAGATCAACCTAATAGCAATAAAGTAGGGGCCTTCTGAAATGTTGTCTTATTAAGTGTTTTACAGGTATGATGCACGAGTGTTCCCTATACTATGTTGCACATGTTTCCCTGACAATTGGTTTGGTGTCATTTTTTTTCTCCAAATTTTTCACTCACATTATCCCTTGTGCACGTCTTTCCAAAGTCGTTGTTCCATAATATTCACTCTATTTTGTTTGTGCGGATTTTTTCACTTAACATGGTCATAAAGCCCAATATTCCGGTACTAATGTGTTTTGATTGTGTCTACATGATTTGTGAACAAGAGAAACTCTAGTAGATTTGGAAACTATTCATTTGACGCATGTTCAGAAGAGTGTATGTCGCTTGGCTAACTATCGGATGAGAAATATTGGGTTAACCTTTAACTCCCAAGTTTATCGATTTTTTCACACGTATTAATTGTATTTAACTTTACTCAATTATTTAATATAATTGCAATAGTAGTTTTGTAATGGTATCATTGAACTTTTCTCCCTCTCTTCTAGAAAAAATAAAAGTTTTTGCATGTGATTTTTATGATTATGTAACATTGACGTGAAACAATAGAGTTAAAGATCATAAATTTAAACTATGACACCCTTGCGAAACAAAGCTCTCCAAGATCATTGATCATGGTATCCTTAAGCATTTTTAAGGTAAAAACATTAAAATCAAATCGTTAGAAGGGTGTATGGAAATTATAGGTGTTTGGTTATTTTACAACATTTTTCTCACATCAATAATGATTATGCCATATAATTAAAAAAACATATGATCAATAAAAATATATAAGATTGTAAAATAGGGCGACCAAAAACCTGAGTTTAAAAATACATATATTACAAATTAAGTTATGTCATAATAGATTAAAATAAATTCACTTAAACTTTTCTCTTTAATTTTAAAATCATAAATATTTCAAGATAATTGAGTGATCATTAGACTTCCAAAAAAAATGATGTATTAGTTATCTTCCTTAATCAATTTAGTAGTTGATTTGTAGGCAGAAGGAATGGACGAATGATGAATATCTATATGGTAGATGTTTCTATATGAAAATAAACAATTTAAAGACTTCGTGGACGACATGATTCAAACATGCGCGGGCAAAGCCCATATGATTTATAGTCATGCCCGATAACCACTCCGGCACATCGCCCTCTTTGTTTATGTTTTGTCGTTAGGTGTATAACATAATTTATATTGTTATAATAATATTATATTATTATTTAACCCATTAAAGGATACTAAATTTAAAATCACGACATTAAGTGTCATACATTTAATTTTAAACAAGCCTTTGTTCGAGCAATCACTAGATAATGTAAGAAAATGAAAAACTTACATATTTTAAAAATAATTGATTTCAAATAGAAAATTGTCAACAAGTTATATGGATTGTTGATACATGATATTATGTATCCTTAAGTACCAATGTTCAATAATGAAAGAGAAAATCATTACCACTAGTTCCTCATGTGAACAAAAATATGTTATTCTAGAAGGAAAGAGTATGAGAAAGATTGTTGGCATTCTTGTTGTTTGTTCAGGCTCTTCTGGTTGTTGTTTTACAAAAATCCTTGTAAATGATGGTGATGGTTTATCCGTGCTGCATATATATTTCCGTGAAGCAAGTTCAAACGCAAAATTCAATATTGACACGTGATTGTAATTTTTTAGAAGTATATATCACAGTACTCAGTATGGGTGCAAAAATTATTATGGAATTGAGAAAGTTACCTATGATCAACTAATACCTATCAACAGTTATTCTCTAGTCATCAAATTAAAAAAAATATGAAAGAAACTATATATCTTAATTTTAGGCTTCTTGACTACTCTAAAGAGTATAATAAGTACAATGTGTGGGAATTTTGAAATAAAATCAAAAGAAATGCATAAAAAAGTTAAGTCAAGAAGATCAAGTGTGAAATATAGCTTTATTTATTATTTGGATATGCGTATTAATTTACAGGATATGTTATTTATTGAAAAATCAACTTAATAGCAATAAAGTAGGGGTCTTCTTAAATTTTGTCTTATTAAGTATTTTACTAGTATGATGCACGAGTCTTCCCTATACTATGTTGCACATGTTTCCCTGACAATTGGTTTGGTGTCATTTTTTTCTCAGTATTTTTCGTTCACTTTATACCTTGTGCACATCTTTCCAAAGTCGTGGTTCTATAATATTCACTCTATTTTGTTTGTGGGGATTTTTTCACTTAACATGGTCATAAAGCCCAATATTCCCGTACTAATGTGTTTTGATTGTGTCTACATGATTTGTGAACAAGAGAAACTCTAGTAGATTTGGAAACTATTTATTTGATGCATGTTCAGAAGAGTGTGTGTCGCTTGGCTAACTATCGGGTCAGAAACATTGTGTTAACCTTTAACTCCCAAGTTTATCGATTTTTGCACACGTATTAATTGTATTTAACTTTACTCAATTATTTAATATAATTGCAATAGTAATTTTGTAATGGTATCATTGATTTTTTCTCCCTCTCTTCTAGTAAAAATAAAAGTTTTTGCATGTACTTTTTATGATTATGTAACATTGACGTGAAAAAATAAAGTTAAAGATCATAAATTGAAACTATGACGCCCTGGCGAAACAAAGCTCTCCAAGATCATTGATCATGGTGTCCTTAACCATTTTTAAGGTAAAAACATGAAAATCAAATCGTTAGAAGGGTGTATGGAAATTATAGGTGTTTGGTTATTTTACAACATTTTTCTAACATCAATAATGGTTATGCCATATAATTAAAAAAACTATGATCAATAAAAATATATAAGATTGTAAAATAGGGGGACCATAAACCTGAGTTTAAAAACACGAATATTACAAATTAAGTTATGTCAAAATAGATTAAAATAAATGCACTTAAACTTTTTTCTTAAATTTTAAAATCATAAATTTTTCAAGATAATTGAATGATTAACTAGACTTCCAAAAAATATAATGTATTACTTATCTTCCTTAATTAATTTAGTAGTTGATTAGTAGGTAGAAGAAATGGACGAATGATAAATATCTAGTTGGTAGATGTTTCTATATATTTGAAATTATAACTTTAAAATAATAATATGAATGTCTCTATATGAAAATAAACAATTTAAATAATTCGTGAACGGCAGGATTTGAACCTGCGCGGGCAAAGCCCACATGATTTCTAGTCATGCCCGATAACCACTCTGGCACGTCCACCTCTTTGTTTATGTTTTGTCGTTAGGTGTATAACATAATTTATTTTGTTATAATAATATTATATTACTATTTAACCAAGTAAAGGATACTAAATTTAAAAGCATGACATTAAGTGTCATACATTTAACTTTAAACAAGCCTTTGTTCGAGCAATCACTAGATAATGTCAGAAAATGAAAAACTTACATATTTTAAAAATAATTGATTTCTAATAGAAAATTGTCAACAAGTTATATGGATTGTTGATACATGATATTATGTATCCTTAAGTACCAATGTTCAATAATGAAAGAGAAAATCATTACCACTAGTTCCTCATGTGAACAAAAATATGTTATTCTAGAAGGAAAGAGTATGAGAAAGATTGTTGGCATTCTTGTTGTTTGTTCAGGCACTTCTGGTTGTTGTTTTACAAAAATCCTTGTAAATGATGGTGATGGTTTATCCGTGCTGCATATATATTTCCGTGAAGCAAGTTCAAACGCAAAATTCAATATTGACATGTGATTGTAATTTTTTAGAAGTATATATCACAGTACTCAGTATGGGTGCAACAATTATTATGGAATTGAGAAAGTTACCTATGATCAACTAATACCTATCAACAGTTATTCTCTAGTCATCAAATAAAAAAATATGAAAGAAACTATATATCTTAATTTTAGGCTTCTTGACTACTCTAAAGAGTATAATAAGTACAATGTGTGGGAATTTTGAACTAAAAGCAAAAGAAATGCATAAAAAAGTTAAGTCAAGAAGATCAAGTGTGAAATATAGCTTTATTTATTATTTGGATATGCGTATTAATTTACAGGATATGTTATTTATTGAAAAATCAACTTAATAGCAATAAAGTAGGGGTCTTCTTAAATTTTGTCTTATTAAATATTTTACTAGTATGATGCACGAGTCTTCCCTATACTATGTTGCACATGTTTCCCTGACAATTGGTTTGGTGTCATTTTTTTCTCAGTATTTTTCGTTCACTTTATACCTTGTGCACATCTTTCCAAAGTCGTGGTTCCATAATATTCACTTTATTTTGTTTGTGGGGATTTTTTCACTTAACATGGTCATAAAGCCCAATATTCCCGTACTAATGTGTTTTGATTGTGCCTACATGATTTGTGAACAAGAGAAACTCTAGTAGATTTGGAAACTATTTATTTGACGCATGTTCAGAAGAGTGTGTGTCGCTTGGCTAACTATCGGGTGAGAAACATTGTGTTAACCTTTAACTCCCAAGTTTACACTACGCCAAAAAAGACTTACGAAAGCGTTTTTTTGGCCTTTAAAAGCGCTTAAAAGCGCTTTCGTAGGTGGCGCTGCTATAGGTTTTAGCAGCGCTTTTTGTTTAGTGAAAAGCGCTTTCGTAGGTCTACCTAATACAACACTTTTTTATGAAGAAGCGCTTTCATAGGTCTATGTAAGGCAGCGCTTTTTTCTGGAAAAGCGCTCTCATAAGTTTTCTTTTAGCAGCGCTTTTTTCTGGAAAAGCGTTGTCTTAGGTAGGCATTTAGCAACGCTTTTTTCTGGAAAAGCGCTTTCATAGGTGGTCTTTTAGAAGCGGTTTTGCCTGGAAAAGCGCTTTCATATGTTTACCTTAGACAGCGCTTTTTGTGAAAAAGCGCTTTCATAGGTTACCTAAGGCAGCATTTTTCTTGAAAAAGCGCTTTCATACGGTGTTTTTTTAGAGGTATAATTTATATAATTCATATACCTGCATTTTTTGCAGCATATTATTTATATAAACCAGTTGCCATAACCTGTAATTCATAAACCGCGGTAATGCATTGTATACCATTGTAATCCAAAATATATATACACCATTTTTGTACCTCAAAATATATAAAAACTATTGTTATCAGCATTGTAAGTCAAAATCAGTCTTACAAAATCAACCATAACAACAACTAAACCAGTCCTAATGTATGAAAGAAACACCGTCAATTATGTATTAAGGTCCTGGTCCTGCGAGGTTTGAACATAATAACACGGTCAATATGGTATTCCATGTACACATGTAATGTATTCATAACACTTTTCACATAATAATGTATTCATACCTTATATGATTCTCTGCTCAATAAAATATTGACACAATTCTTCTTTGATTTCTTCCAACTGAAGTTTCGTGTAATATGCACATTTGTATTCATCGAAGTACTACATAACAAAACATAATATGCATGATTTAGTTAAAAGTAAAAAATTATATGAAATATCCGAGAAATAATAAAACAAATCCTAAGTTATAAATCCATACCGTGACTGGAATCTCTATTTGATTCAGTTGAAGGATTTCTTTGATAAACCGCATAACGAAGTATCTGCAATCTATACCGTTTTGTTGTTGAGGACACTACATAGAAAAACAAATAAGAATATATAGTTGTATTGTTTTATCAAATAGCATAAATATTATAAGCAAAATAGTGAAAATTAATATACCTGCACTTTGATCTAATTAATGTTGTTTGATTTAGACCGTCATACCCGAGCTTCTCTTTGACACCAGAATACTTGTATCGCTCTAACAAAATAAAAATATATATTTAGAACAATGTCGCAGAAATAATTAAATATATAAATACACACAAATATTTAGAATAATCTCACTTACGTATCAATCATTAACTTCATATCTGGATAATGTGTCCAATCACCGTCAACCGAATTCAGATAATAGACCACTTCTTTTATAGGATCGATAGCAACCAACAACCAGTGACGTCTATAAATTAAAACAACAGTTTAGAAGAAAATTTTCTACGCAAAAATTACAAATATTAAAATGAACTTAGAATGAAAATCTAACCCTGTAGGAATAGTATTATACGCCCAAAGATATAAGCTTTATGTACTGCCAGTTGCCATGAATCTTTTGACTAAGTGCTCTCTTACTGAATCTGGTTCCCTATCAATTGTCGCTCTACTGACACGGGAGGAAGACACGAAATGGAATATGTTTGACAATTGATTCCCGCGCATCAATTTGTCATATAAAAACCTTAAATAAAAACATAATTAATATTAGACTATATTCATTGAAATGTTTTAAAAAAAATTCAGCTAATTACATAATATAAAGATGGGGTTACCGGATGTATGCGTGCATAATACTGACGCCAAATTTATGACGGAAAATTTCTTCCACGTCCTCATGTCCAATTATTTCGGTGTAAGGAAAACCAGAGATACCTTGATCCATATCCATTTGACGAATACCACCATCCATCAAATCTGTTGTTCCCACTATTGTTTCAAGACATTGCCGGTATCGAGGGGAAAATCTAGTAGGAACCCTTTTCTTGGATGGTACGCCAATGATTTTCTGGCTCACTTGTTGTGACCCTTGAAAAGGTACATAAAAATCATATAGACTCAGTTAAATTATAAAATTATGCAGTTTTTTATTCGGATCATATAATTAACACTTTAAACGTACCTCTTTTTGTGATACATCAGACTCGTCGTGCCGCAAAATCCCTTTACCCTTAGATGCGGGTTTTGTAGGAGTCTATAATTACCGTGGAAATAACTGAGGTCAGAACTGACAGTTGAAGACTTAAAGATTCATAATGGTTTTCAACATACCTGATCATCTATGAAAATGAGGTCCGATGGCCATGCAACAAAAGATCCTATTGCATCTCGCAGCAATGTGGTCTCAGCAACAATGTTAGGTATCGGCAGCAACGCATCCATATCTAAAGCAATATCAACCGATACTTTCATGTGTCCATCCGGAAGCAGTCTATGGTGAAGTAAATCTCCCAAAGTGTTATGGACTTTTCCCTTGCCAACTAGTCGATAAGTCGGCGATGATAGGTATAGCTGGCAAGATGAAATGCCCTAAACCAATAAAAACCGTTAGAAGTGACTAAAAATATTCTATAATAATAACGGATATATATTGTAAATTACCTCGGGAAATTTATGCTGACAGCTGATACTAGCTTTGTCACTAGTTTCTTTCAACTGTGAACTGCTCTTTTCCGCCATATATCTCTCTTTATCCTTCTGCAATTAACGGACTTGAGCTTGTAAATCCTGCAATGTTTGCATCACTTCTGCATTGCTAGGATTTCTTCTCCTTGGATGCTTATACAAAGAGGTTGGAGTCACACCATGACCTTTACCCCTCACCCGACCCGGATACTCAGCAATATTTAGTGCTCGACTAAGTACGCTCCTGGTATCCTGATCCTCACCTGGGGATACCGATTGCGACAAGGTCTCCTGTAATTCATTTACATAACGAAAATTATTAGTGGAGATAAAAAAATTATTTAAATATTAATAAACATTTGATTTATGGTTCATCAGAAAAATCCCATCCAATGCTCATTTTTAAGGGGATGACATTTCCTACAACTCATCTTCACATTCCAAGTCCATGAAATTCTCTCACAAAAAGTTATCAATTTCTACATTATAGGTCAATTTCAAAAGTCAACAAAAATGCACTTTAAGTCAAAGACCATAACTTGAGATTGGTAAATCCAAATGACATGGGACCAAAGGCATTGGTTAGAGGACTTCAAGACCTTTCCAAAATGTCGAAGAACATGTTCATATGATCAAAATTGAGCAAGATATGCATTGGAGAAGTTGGGAAATTTTCATGAATTTGCAAAAGTCAACTATCCTTAAAACTTCAATTTTTGACAAAAGGGCCCACTTTCTTCCACTTGATTCAGCCTTGTCATGCCACACACGTGTCCCATGATTAATTTCAATATCAAACATTTATTTTTCCATTTTATTTAATTTTTATTGATTTAATTCATTTTAAATCCATAATAATTCAAATAAAATCTAAAAATTAATGGAATAGCATCTTTGTGATTTGAATAGCTTTTATATGTCATATGCCAGCTAACCAATTCGTGCTAAGCCTTTTTTGTGCATAAAATCCTAGATTTGAACCAAATATGGAAAGGTCTTCAATGGTGGTCAACCAAATCTCCAAACTTCAATACACCAAGATTAAGGCCCAGCTTTTGACCTAATTTTGTTCTCATATACATAAGCAAGCAGTACCAACAGGATTCACGACCTAAGCATTGCTAAAACGGCCAAAGCAAAACTCAAAAATTGTTGGAAAAGTGGGAGATCAAGAACAGGGTTGCAGGCGTTTTCAGGCCAAAATAAGAACGTGACCTTCTTCCTTTCTAGCCACTGAAGCTAACACGACCCTTACCACGTCCTGAGACCACCTACCAAGCGCTGTAAGTCATCACAAACTCGCCTCTGAACATGAAACTTGAATTTTCTATTCTTGCATTTTTTCTCAAAAGCGTTAGCATATTCATACTCCTTGCTTGATTTTAACGTAACAGTAATATCCAATTTTGTTTTTAGGCCCTGAATCGTGATGCCCGATTCTAGGGTTCATCTTTTTGCGTTTTAGGTATTTTGTTTCCAGGTACAATTGGAACAAATCATGAGTATGGATGAACTCAGGAGACATGGACGAGACCAACCATGGTCTTGGAATGAGTTTTTGAAGCCTAGAGACAATTCTAGGAAGAACCCACGGATCTTCCTGCGGATAAAAATCCGCAGGTAAAAAACCAGGGATTAGCGAAGAAGACGCTGACGCGTCTCCCTCTCATTCGTTCATTCAAAAAACGCGCGTTTTATATATTTTTTTCCAGGCATTGTTAATGATCACTAATATATTATTTGTTGTGCATATCAATATCAATTAAAGCAAGCTGGCATAGTGGCAAGGGCGAACAGGCATTGAGCGTTGGGACCTGGGTTTGATTCCCAGGTCCCCCAAATAATTGTTTCATATTTTGTTTAACGTGATCTCATCTAGCGCTTTCCAATGATGTCCACCATATTCCTTCCAATCCCATGCGCCAGTTGTCTTCCAACACAGATCTGAAGGTCATAAGGTGCTGACCACCATGTTCCAGGTCAAAGCACATCATGGACAATCAGGGAAAGTCAAAAGGGCTTGTGCGTTAGTGGGCCTAAAATTACTTCTTCACCTCCTTCTGGGCCCAGAACCCCCTTGGTTCATTCCTTTTCCTTTTTATTTTATATTTTCTAGTTTATTTATTAATTATTTTTCTAATTATTATTATTATCACTAAAATTAACATAATTAATTTTTCACAAGAAAAATTCAGAAAAACTAATAAATGTAAATATTTTATTTATTATTATTAATTTCACTTTAGTTTAATTATTTTGTAAATAAACACTAACTTAAATTAATTTAGTTTAATTAGGTTTAATTTTAATTTTCTTTTACAATAAATAAAAATGAATTAGGCCTAGGGTTTTTATTTTGACACTTTTAATTTCTTTTTTTTATTTTATTTCATTAAAAACATAAAACCACAAAAATACTTTTTCTTGTAAATAATTAATTAATTAATTAGGTTTAGGTTTAATATTCAATTAATTGCAAAAAAGGACAAATTACTTTCTTTTCTCAAAAAGGGTCAAAACCCTAAGACGTTCCCGATTTAATTTCTTTCACGCTTTAATTCCTTTTGATTATATTGATGTAACTGTCTCCGAGGATGTAATAGTTAATTAGGTCTTTTACCGCTTTCTTTACTTTTCTCGCATTTATTTTCCAAATGGGTTTTGTTTTTGGCGATGTATAGACCCGCGCCTTGTAATAGCGTAGATTTACCTTTCCGCACTTTATTTCCCGCACAAACATTAACTGTTAATTATGCCTGCAAGACTTGTATGAAAAATAAAATCAACTCGTAGCTCATAATGATGCATGTTCAAAGATAAATATAAACATGAAACCTGACACACGTGTACATGCCACTCCTAGGGTACGCCTCACTTGGTTGCATCGAGGTGGTCATCAAGTATAGGGTGTCTTAGAGGTCGCCCTCCTGTCTAAAGATCCAGTTGCCTCGAAACGGTTGCCTCGGATAAAAAGGATCTAGGACATTAGGGTTACCGCTAAGGCATCCTACTATTGCTTTGGTGACCACATTGTCCCTCATAATCGAATTGACCTGAATAACTCCAACGACGGTGCTACCTACTTCTCAATAGTGGGATGGTACTGTCTAAAGGACTCTTACACAGCTTAATTCCTTAGAGTAGGTAGATTTCTCCTGGGTACTTTCTCTTTCAAAAAACAAAAACATCTTTTCGCACCTACACTTTCAAAAAGTTTTCAAATAAATACTTCATACACTCTTGAGGACTGATACAAGAGTTACCTAGAAGTTTTTCAAACGAACTTTTTCAAAACCCACAAACACTTGAAAAACAAACAATTTTTGAAATCATAGTGAGCAAGTACCTAAGAGCCCGTGGACAACCACGAATAGAAAGGGTGCTAACACCTTCCCTTTCTATAAACCAACCTCCCGAACCGAGAAACATTCTCGAAAAGGAATTTTGCTGTGCTTTTGTCCTTTCCTTGTTGGAGAACATAAAAGACGGTGGCGACTCTTGCTTACCGCGACATTTTGCGAACCAGCTTAAAAAATAGTCATTTCTATTTCCACCAATCACAGAACTGGCGACTCTGCTGGGGAATTATATAAAAGTGAGGTGTACCTTAGGATTAGACCACTCTTGTTTTCAATTGCTTGTTTTGTTTGCTTTAAAATTGTAGGCCTGTTTTGGAGTTTCATAGATCCTAACCCGGATCTGGGGGATACCTTTTAGAAGTAGCAACAAACTGTGAGGGAACTGTGCGGGGTATACCGACACGGTTGAAGTAGTTGCTACGTTGATGTGGCACTTTGGTGAGTACCGGTAACCCTTGAGTCAAGTCAAGAAGAGTACGGGGCCGCCGCGTGGTGTCGTGAAGCATCAACTGACCTTAGGAACCTTACTTGACCATCCTGGCCTCTTTAGGGGTAGTGAGATGACCGACTTTGGTGCAGTCCGAAGTTGGTAGATACTCGATACTACACTCATTGAGGGTTGTTTTCTTGGAATATTTTGATCGCCAGTCCAGTGGCTAAATCAAAACAATGAACATAGAAAACAACCCAATGATATTGAGCTCCTTAGAACTCGGTTACTTTTGATAGGACAGGTTTGAGCCCACCAACTTCAAGAGGGTAATACCTAGACCTCATGCTGGCCTAAACTCTAAGGGCTGTCTGGTGTGACTTGTGTGCCTTATCATGTTTGCCTTTTGTGAATACTTATGGTGTGCTTTTATCATAACATCATAAAGCATCATATGCATTTACTAACCACTTCAAGGGTTCGAATCTTCACCTTTATTCTTGTTTTATAGGACATGGGAACTATCCGCAGAAAGACAATTCAGGTCAACCTTGTAAGGATCCCTCCTCAGCTTAAGGAGCTTGCATCCAGGATTCCCGAGAACTCTTCCTTCTGTGAAAGGCATGGTAGACTCATCAGCTTGGTCAACACCAACATTGAAGAAGATATGATAAAAGTTCTCTTCCAGTTCTTTGACCCTTTGCACCACTGTTTTACTTTCCCGGATTATCAATTGGTGCCTACCTTGGAATAGTTTTCCCAGCTTCTGAGGGTTCCTATCCTTAGTCAACTACCCTACAACGGTACAGAAAAGGAGCCAAAAGTTGAAGAGGTTGATAAAGCATTACGTCTACAACCATCTGACATCAAGGGGCATTGGGAAGTTAGAAGTGGTATCAAAGGATTCTTGGAAAAGTTCCTGTTTGAGAAAGCACAAGAATGTTGGAATTCCCTTGACCTACAAGCCTTTGAAGAAGTTGTGGCACTCCTTGTCTATGGGTTGGTGTTGTTCCCGAATCCATATCAGCTTATAGATATCAATGCCGTCAAGATTTTCATGTCCAGGAATCCTATACCTACGTTGCTTGGGGACATCCTCCACTCATGTTACACTCGAACCATGAGAAAAAGAGGTGTTCTCATGTGCTGCACTCCTCTCCTGGCAAGGTGGTTTATTTCGCACCTTTCACAATCAGTTTTAAAGAATGAGCGGGGTTTGAGATGGTCACAACGGTTAATGACTCTTACACATGCTGATATACATTGGTGTTCTCGGTCCAGAGAAAATGTCACTATCATTGATCTTTGCGGAGAGTTTCCTAATGTGCCTTTACTTGGAATCAGAGGAGGCATTACTTACAACCCGTGTCTGGCTTTGAGACAGTTTGGATATGCTCGGAGGGATAGCCCTCATGACATGTTGATTCCTAACATAGTTTTTGACTTCGACAATGATGCACAAGGACTTCGCCAGAGATTCATCAGAGCTTGGAGGATGCCCAACAAGGTAGATAGTAAAACACTGGGGCACAAGCACTCCATCCCCCTTGAGCCTTATCTCAAGTGGGTACGAGCCCGCTCCCAAAAGCTGGTGATGCCATATCCTCATGTTCTCCCCGGGATCAAAGAGCCAGTTTTGGAAGGATAGGTGCCATACACAATTCAACATCCTGACATGCCAACATCTTGGGAAGAAATGCAAAAGAGCTGGATCCAACTCAAGGAAGAGCGGAATTCTCTTGAAACCAGTCTACATGCCAGTGAGAAGAAGGTCTTGGAGCTCACCCGCCTACTGCACGAGGAAAAGACTCCCAACACCTACATCGCTCCAAAGAGGATGTGCAGTGTCTTTTGGGATTAATTATTTTGTAATGTTTTGCCCATGAGGCCCTGATGTACTGAACATATTATTTCTTAATATAACGTGTGTTCCTTTTTGTCTACAACGAATTTGAACTTTCGAACCCTTGAATGCATCGCATAAATAGCATATCATGCATCATATGCATAACAGGTACCCTTTTCTACAGGTTGCTTAATCTTCTTCGCTGTTTATTTCATAAATCATCATGAATCCTGAACCTACTACTGAACAAGCTATCAAGGCCCTCCAGGCCCAGAACACCCAGTTCTAGGAGCTGGTCATAAGCTTAGCCCAGGGTCAACAGGAATTGAAGACTCTACTTTTGAAGAAGAAGAAAAAGAGGACTGTGTGGTTTAACATCGGACGCAGATATGGGAATACACTGCAGAATGAAGTTGAGCTGACTACCCCATCTATTGGGAAAGACAACCCCCAAGGGAGAGAGGTTCCTAGTCCCGTGGTCTCTGACAACGAGACAGATTACAATGATGAACAGTACCCTCCTGCTGAGGACAGGTACAAACAGCTGGAGGACCGGTTAAGTGCTATGGAGATCCAATGCGTGCCTGGGTTGGATTTTGGAGATCTGGGTTTATCTTCTAGGGTGGTGATCCCACACAAGTTCAAGGCACCTGCCTTTGTGAAGTACGACGGGGCTTCCTGTCCTAAGCTGCATCTCAGATCATATGTAAGGAAGATCCAACCTTACACTGCAGACAAGAATCTATGGATCCATTTCTTCCAGGATAGTCTTTCAGGGACTCAACTCGAATGGTTCTATCAGCTGAATGGAACCAGTATTCGTAACTGGGAGGACTTGGCTACTGCATTCTATAAGCAGTATCAGTATAATTCCGACCTTACTCCTACGCGTACCCAACTCCAGGGTATGTCGCTAGGGACGGGTGAAGGATTTAAGGAGTACGCGCAAAAGTGGAGAGACCTGGCTGGCAGGGTGCAGCCACCGTTGACGGACCGTGAACTCGTGGACATGTTCTTGGGGACCCTGTCTGGTCCGTTCTTCAACCATTTGATTGGTAATTCTTCTGCAGGGTTTACAGACCTCATTCTGACTGGTGAAAGGATAGAAGCTGGTATCAAGTCTGGGAAGATACAAAAGGGTGCCTCCTCGAGTACTGAAAAGAAGCCCTTCAAGAGGGAAGCTAGTGCTGTTTATGGTCCAAGGAGACAGAACAAACCGGAACGCTGCCAAGCTGTCAACGCGGTGGTAATTTCAAATCCTGCTGCTGCTCCTCAGCAGTATAACCAACCAAGGGGTGAGAGACCCAAAAGGCAGTACACTCGGCTCAGTATGACCCTATCTCAGATATTGCCGCAACTACTTTCAACCAATCTGGTAACTGTCAAAGAAGCTTCGAAGGTAGTAAACACCACATCCCCGAAGTACAATCCCAACGCCCGCTGTGCTTATCACTCTGACAGCCCGGGGCATACTACGGATGATTGTTGGGCTCTGAGGAATAAGGTTCAAGACCTTATTGATGCTAAAGAAATACAGTTCGAGGCGCCCGAAAGGCCCAATGTTGTGACTGCTCCCATGCCCCAGCATGAAGTGAATGCTGTGGAAGAAGATCCGTATGTAGCCTCTGTGGATGAGATTGTTACTCCGTTGTTGACTATCAAAAGGAACCTGTTGCTAGCCGGTTTATTTCCGGGATGTAGTAAAGGTTGCCTTCTATGTTCTGTTTCACCTGCTGGTTGTCCTTTGCTGAAGTCAAGCGTCCAAAACCTGATGGATAATAAAGAGATCTTGTTTGAGAAAGTTGATGTTCCTGCTACCCCCACTGAAGAAGTGTCCATTGTTACTATTTTTAACAACCCTCCTAAGGCTCCCTCAAAGAAGCCTATCAAAATCATGTCTACTTAGAAGATTGCTCCTATCATCATCACTGTTCCGGGGCCCATCCCCTATAAATCTTACAAAGCTGTCCCGTGGCACTATGGGGAGGATGTTTATATGCTTGGAGTAAAACAAGAGTTTGATACTAGTACCGGCGTCAGCAACATCACCGGGCCTGCCAAAGTCACTCGTAGTGGTAGGCTCTTCTCACCTGATATTGCGCCACCAGCTATTCAGAGACCTCTTGTCATTACACCTGCAAGTGTGCCCACTTCCCTGCCTGACCAAGTTCCTATTTCTACCCCTGTTGCTGAGTCATCTGACGCTCGGGGCAAATGGATTGCTACTGATGTGCCTGCCCAGATGGAGGCACCGAAAACCGTCAATGTTGAAGCTTCCAAGCAAGAGATGGAAGAGATTCTTAAAATTATCAAGAAGAGTGATTTCAATGTAGTTGAGCAGCTGGGGCACACCCCCTCTAAAATTTCTATGCTATCACTGTTGTTATGTTCAGAGGCCCATGCCAAGGCCCTGATTTCCTTCCTGAACACGGCCCATGTGCCACAAGAAATGTCTGCTGATCAATTTACCGATTGTGTGGCCAACTTGACTGCTGATAATTGTTTGGGTTTCTCTGACGCCAATCTGACTGCCAAGGGAAAGAACCATAACGACGCCCTGCATGTCTCCATTGAATGCAAGGGCACTACTCTTGCCCATGTGTTGGTAGACACCGGTTCTTTGTTGAACGTATTGCCCAAGAAAGCTCTAGACAGGCTGGATTGTGAAGGTTTAGAGCTCAAGCCAAGTAACATCGTTGTCCAGGCCTTTGACGGGTCCAAAAGGATGGTACATGGTGAAGTTGACATTCCAATCATGGTTGGTTCGCAGGTCTTTGATTCAACGTTCTATGTGATGGACATCCGACCATCCTATTCTTGTTTGTTGGGTCGTCCATGGATCCACAAGGCTGGAGCTGTGACCTCCACATTACATCAGAAGCTTAAGTACCCAGTCAGAGGGAAGATTGTTACAGTGCAGGGGGAAGAAGAATATATGGTCAGCCACCTCAACTCGTTCCGGTATGTAGAGATGGATGGGGAATTCATTGAGACCCCCTTTCAAAACTTTGAAGAGGTGCCTCAGACATTGGCAGCAGCAGAGACTGTGACTGAAGAGGGTTCTCCTTTGAAGATGGCTTCCTTAAAGGATGCCCGGGCTGTGATTGAGAAGGGTGAGTGTGCAAACTGGGGCCGACTTCCTGATTTCACTCCAAAGACTGACAAGTTTGGTTTGGGTTTCACTGCAGAAGCTCAAAGGGCTGTTCGTAAGGCAAGGATTGGAAGACCTCCTGTATTCATCACCAACCCGAGAGTAAATGCTATTGAAGACGAAGCGGAAGAATCTGAGTTCGACAGCTGGATCTACCCAACGACCAACGGTGGACCAAGCAACTGGACGGCGAAAGATTTCATACCTATTACTTTTGTCACTCAGTAATGAACTCCTTTGTTTTGAATTTGTAACAAACAATATTACTAAACTTTATGGCCCGGTGTCTTACCCGGGGCACCGTGGCTTCATTTGTGAGGGATTTTATGTGTCACTTTCATATATCATTAATAAAAGCATTGGACGTTTTCGCATTTCAAATCTTGCGCTCCTTTTCTTTCTTTATTATATATTGCAAAACAGCTATATTTACACACACTCACCTATACAGGTTCCAATCCACTCTGGATCCCACTGGTAACGACTTTGCTACTGCCAGTTATGACTTCGAAAATCCGATCAACTTAGCCGAAGACGAAGGTGAAGATGATTGCGAAGTGCCTGGTGAGCTTGCAAGACTTCTACTCCAGGAAGAGAGGGCCATTCAGCCACATGAAGAGCCAGTGGAAACGGTAAATCTGGGTACTGAGACAGACAAAAAGGAAGTCAAGATTGGTGCCAATCTGGAGGCTAGTGTGAAACAACGGCTGATTCAGATGTTGCATGATTATGTGGAAATCTTTTCCTGGTCTTACGAAGATATGCCTGGGTTGGATACCGACATTGTGGTTCATCACCTGCCTACCAAGGAAGAATGCCCTCCGGTAAAACAGAAGGTCCGCCGTATGCGTCCAGAGATGTCCGAGAAAATCAAGGATGAGGTAATGAAACAATTTGATGTCGGGTTTCTAGCAGTGACTTCTTACCCTCAGTGGGTTGCTAATGTGGTTCCAGTGCCGAAGAAAGATGGTAAGGTCAGAATGTGTGTTGATTACAGGGATTTGAACAGGGCCAGCCCTAAGGATGATTTCCCTCTGCCTCACATCGATGTTCTAGTGGACAATACTGCTCAGCATAAGGTATTCTCCTTCATGGATGGGTTCTCAAGTTATAATCAAATCAAGATGGCTCCTGAAGACATGGAGAAGACCACTTTTGTTACTCAGTGGGGCACCTTCTGCTACAAGGTCATGCCTTTTGGGTTGAAGAATGCTGGGGCAACCTACCAACGTGCCATGGTTGCTTTATTTCATGACATGATCCATCATGAGATTGAAGTATATGTCGACGATATGATTGCAAGGTCCCAAACTAAGGAGGAACACCTTGACCATCTACAGAAGCTGTTTGACCGTCTGAAGTTGTACAAGCTGAGGTTGAACTCGAACAAATGCACCTTTGGGGTAAGATCTGGAAAATTGCTAGGTTTCGTCGTAAGTGACAAAGGTATTCAAGTGGACCCTGCCAAGGTGAAAGCCATACAAGAGATGCCATCTCCCAAGACAGAAAAAGAAGTCAGAGGCTTTCTAGGACGGCTGAACTACATTTCCCGATTCATCTCACATCTAACTGCTACCTGTGAACCAATCTTTAAGCTGCTGAAGAAAGATCAAGTAGTACGTTAGAACGATGAATGTCACGCCGCTTTCGAAAGAATCAAAGAGTATCTACAAGATCCACCCATTCTTATGCCACCGGTTGAAGGGAGACCTCTAATATTATACTTGACAGTATTGGACAGCTCAATGGGGTGTGTGCTGGGACAGCATGACGAGTCTGGCTGAAAAGAGCACGCTATTTATTCCCTTAGCAAAAAGTTTACTGACTGTGAGACCCGATACTCATTGCTCAAGAAAACTTGCTGCGCTTTGGTATGGGCTGCTCGCTGGCTGAGACAGTATATGTTGACTCACACTACTTTGTTGATTTCAAAAATGGATCCAATCAAGTATATCTTCGAAAAGCCCGCCTTGTCCGGAAGAATAGCAAGATGGAAGATGATCTTGACGGAATATGACATCCAGTACACAACTCAAAAAGAAATCAAGGGAAGTGTATTGGCAGACTGTTGTACCCCAAAATTTGCCCTCCCATATTCTCCAAGAAATTGCCAAGTCAAGCTGCAAAATTCCCCAATGGTTGCACAGTGCAAAGGTCTCCCATACAGTCAAGATTAGGGTTTTGAGTCTGATCAAGAAAATGAAGTTTTCAAAGGCCCAATAAAGTTCCATATGCCTACAAATATGGTCAAGCATCCCCATATCAAGTTTCAAGGCATTCAGCACAAAATTGCACAGTCAAAACCCTAAATTGCACTACAGTCAACTGTAGGGGCAAAATGGTCATTTGGCAGTCAAAAGTTCAAATTTTTGGTCAACATATCATTTTGAAGCCACAAACATCATTTGATCAATGCTTGATCATGATTCCCAAAATTTGGCTCAGAAATCATCAAGATGCAAAAGTTTCCTTATTTGGACAGCTGAAAAAGTCAACTGAAATTGACCAGGGCATAACTTTCACATGGATTATCATAAAAATCCCATCCAAAGCTCATTTTGAAGAGAAAGCCATTTCCTACAACTCATCTTCATACTTCAAATCCAAGAAATGCTCTCACAAAAAGTTATCAATTTCAACATTATAGGTCATTTTCAAAAGTCAACAAAAAGGGACTTTAGGTCAAAGGCCATAACTTGCGATTGGTAAATCAAAATGACATGGGACCAAAGGCATTGGTTAGAGGACTCAAAGACCTTTCCAAAATGTCCAAGAACATGAGAAAAGCTTAAAAATTGAGCAAGTTATGCCTTGTAGAAGTTGGGACATTTTTGGATATTTTGAAAAGTCAACTTTGATCCAAATGACCTAAAATTGCTAATGGGCCCATTTTTCTTCCATGATTCATCATTCTAAGCATATGCACGACTATTTGGCCCAAAGGGAAGTATTTTCTCATTTTTTTATTTATTTATTTGAATTATTATTTATATTAATTCATTTAAATCATTTAAATATATGAAAAATATCTAACTTGACCTAACCAATCTTTTTATACATGTTTTGGACTCAATATTTCGTGCTTAGCTAAATGTGGAAAGAATTGGAGCAATTGGATATGATTTGAATCAAATGCACATGGAAAAGATATGAAAAAGATCTTAAGAAATCAAATTTTCAAAAACAATGAATGCCATGGATTTGTGCTACTTTTCTTAACCTAATTCACTCAGTACAAATGCTAGAACACAACCCTAATGCACATAGACACAAAGCTGCGCAAAAAACACCATTGCAAACTTGAATTTTTTCTCTAAGAACTCAAAACTGAAAAGCACTTTTTAGGTCGATTCAAAGCACAAGACTTGTTTCAATAGCTTCCTAAAGATCCCCTGAACACATTCCAATCAAGAACAGCCATCCAAACGCAAGGAATTGGTATACAGAACCTGGAATACCTTGTGAAAAATTTGTGATCGTGTTTTAAAATTTATGCATCTTCATGACATATTATTCATTGATTCATATTCCTGATGAAGTTTTGATGCTAACTCTACAATTTAATTGTGTTTTTGTGCTCTCAACGTGATTTCACCATGTTTGATAGTTAGGGTTTGCAGAATGTTAGATTAGGGCTTTTGCAATAAGGCAAAATTAGAGGCTGAGACCAAGACCATTGAGTTCAACGCATGTGGACGAAGAAGAAGCACCCATCGCGCCAAAATTATGGACACCATAGGCCTAATCGCTATTTTCCCATAGCCGGCCTAACACAACGCATAGAAAACCGTTGTTTAATGTTCTTGTTTCAGAAAAAACAAAACCACGCGAGGAAGATGATGTGTTGGCATAAGCTGGTTGGTCCTTTCAAATTTGCGCGTGCTTCAACCCACTAACATCATGTCTTTACTTATTATATTTGTATGTTATTATATATTAAATATAATTGAGATGGCTCAGTGGCAGGTACACACGCTTGTAACATCCATGACCTGGGTTCGAACCCCAGGTCTGCATTATGTCCATATTATTTTTCCAATTATATTCCTATGCAGGCACACCATTAAAGACTACCATATGCCTTCAAGAATCCCACAGCCACGCGTCCTGGAGATCAAATCAAGGGCATAGATTGGAAGTGTATCCTAGGCCTGGTCAAAGGTGCCACATGGTGCCTGGAAAAGTCAACGAATTCAAAGCTAAATGGGCCAGATTGCTGAGCCCATACCTCCTAATTTGAGACTTCCACCCCCCCCTGGTTTGCAATTTTCTTATATTTTATTTTCAATTGTCATCTTATTTTCTTTATTGTTTTAATTTAATTAATTATTTTTACAAAATATAAAAAATGCCTAAAAAATCAGAAAAGATAAAAACATGATAAATATTTATATTTTAATATTTTCTTGTAAATAAATGCTTGGAAATTAATTAGTTTAAAATAGGTTGCAATTTTAATTCTTTTCATAAAAATATAAAAAATGTAGAAATAGGTTTAATTAATGTTTCATCCCTTTTTAATTTTCTCTTTCTTATAATAATATTTATTTTATTTTATTTTTTTACAATTAAATTTGCATGAAAATAATTTAGGGATAATTTAGGTTAAAAACTCCAATATTTTTCTTAATAACTTAAAAATAATTAGAATTAGGTTTAGTATTTTATTTTAATTAATTTTTTCTATTAAATCTCAAAAAACATAAAAATACCAAAAAACAAAAACAATTTCTTCTAATTTTAATTTTAATTCCTTATTAATTTAATTTTGCAAAAGGGTCCAACGCCCTCGTTTCAATTTAATTTCGCATATTTATTTTATGTCGCTTGAATAATTATGTACCTCTCCCGAAGCCTTGTAACATTTTAATTACTTCTTGCACTTTCAATTTATTTATTTTCTGTCAAATCGGGTCCTGGTTAATTTTGGCGATGTGGACCCGCGCCTTTTGTAATAGCTTTAGATTTACTTTTCCTCGCAACTGTTAATTGTTAAACAAAGCATGCAAGAATGAATGGCCTTAAATAAAAAAACAAGCGTAGAACACCAATAACATGACAAGATAAAATAATTGAAAACGACACACAAATCGCACACACCACCCCTAGGGTACGCCTCACTGTTGCCTTGCCTCGAAAGGTGATCGTCGAGTAGAGGATGTCTTAGTAAGTCCTCATGATCCGGGAACCTGGCATGAGGGTAGCTTCTAAGGTGTCTTCCCATTGCTCTGGTGATCACCATGTCCCGAACCTCGAATTGACCCGAACACCTCCAACGGTGGTGCTACCTACCTCTCAATGGTGGGATGGCACTACTTTAAAGGACATTTACACAGACGAATTCCTTAGGGTAGGTAGACGACTCGTGGATACTTGCTCTAATTCAAAACAAAACAAATCAAAAATACTTTTCACACCAACACATTTTCAAAAAGCTTTCGAAAGCATTTTTCAAACACTCTTGAGGACCGATACAAGAGTTGAACTGAAATTTTCAAAGAAACTTTTTAAAACCCACAGTTGAAAAGCAAACAAACCATTTTTGAAAACACAAGTGAGCAAGTATCTAAGAGCCCATGGATAACCATGGATAGAAAGGGTGCTAACACCTTCCCTTTCTATAATCTACCTCCCGAACCGAGAGCAATCTCTATAAGGAATTTTTCTGTGCTTTTGTCCTTTCCATTTGGAGAAAATAAAAGACGGTGGCGACTCTTGCTTCCGCGACATTTCGCGAACCAGCATTAAACAGTCAGTCCTAGATCCACCGATCACAGAACTGGCGACTCTGCTGGGGACTACAAACTTAAAGTGAGGTGTACCTTAGGGCTAGGTCATAACTATGTTTTCAATTGTTTTCCTTGTGTGCTTTAAATTGTGGGTTGCTTGGGAGTTCTATAGATCCTAACCCGGATCTGGGGATACCTTTCTTAGAAAGTAGCAACAAGGCTGTGAGGGAACTGTGCGGGGTATACCGACATGGTTGAAATAGTCTGCTACATTGATGTGGCACTTTGGTGTGTACCGGTAACCCTTGAGTTCAGTCAAGGAGAGTACGGGGCCTCCGCGTGGTGTCGTGAAGCATCAACAGACCTTAGGAACCTTAATTGAACTATCTTGGCCTCTTTAGGGTAGTGAGATAACTGACTTTGGTGCAGTCCGAGGTTGGTTGATACTCGATACTACACTCAATTGAGGGTTGCTTTCCTGGAATATTTCGGTCGCCAGTTCAGTGGCTAAATCGAAACGATGAACAATGAAAGCAATCCCGTGATATTGAGAACCTTAGAACCCGGTTACTTTGATTAGGACAGGTTGAACCCACCAACTTCAAGAGGGTACTACCCAGACCCCATGCTGGCCTTAAACCTTAAGGGCTTGTCTTGTGTGCCTTGTGTGCCTTACATGTTTGTCTTTGTAAATATCTGTGGTGTGCTTAATCATAGCATCATGACATCATCCAGCATCATATGCATTGACTAACCATTTCAGGGGTTCGAATTTTCATCTTTGTTCTTGTTTTGTAGGACATGGAAACTGTTCGTAGAAAGACAATTCAAATCAGTCTTGTAAGGATCCCTTCTCAGCTTAAGGAGCTTATATCCAGGATTCCCGAGAACTCTTCATTCAGTGAAAGACATGGAAGCCTCATCAGCTTGGTCAACACCAACATTGAGGAAGATATGATAAAGGTCTTGTTCCAATTCTTTGACCCTCTGCATCACTGTTTCACCTTCTTGGACTATCAGTTGGTACCTACATTGGAGGAGTTCTCCCGGCTCCTGAAGATCCCTATCCTTGATCAGCTACCCTTCAACGGTACAGAAAAGGAACCTAAGCTTGAAGAGATTGCTAAAGCCTTGCGCCTACAGTCATCTGACCTCAAGGGACATTGGGAAGTTAGAAGTGGTATCAAAGGGTTCTTAGCCAGGTTTCTGTTTGAAAAGGCCCTTGAATGTTGGAACTCCCTTGACTTGCAAGCTTTTGAAGAAGTTGTGGCCCTCCTTGTCTATGGTCTGGTGTTGTTTCCTAACCCAGATCAGCTTATTGATATCAGTGCCGTCCAGATCTTTATGTCCAGGAATCCTATACCTACGTTGCTGGGGGACATCCTTCACTCATGTTACACTCGAACCATGAGAAAAAGAGGTGTCCTTATGTGTTGCACTCCTCTCCTGGGAAGGTGGTTTATTTCGCACCTTCCACAATCGGTCTTGAAGAATGAGCGGGGTTTGAGGTGGTCACAACGGTTGATGACTCTTACACATGCAGATATACATTGGTGCCCTAGGTCTAGAGAAGATGTCACTATCATCGATCGTTGCGGGGAGTACCCTAATGTTCCTTTACTTGGAATCAGAGGAGGTATTACTTATAGCCCATGCCTGGCTTGGAGACAGTTTGGTTATGCTCGGAGGGATGGTCCTCATGACATGTTAATTCCTGACATAGTTTTTGACTTCGACAACGATACTCAAGGACTTCGCCAGAGATTTATCAGAGCTTGGAGGATGCCCAGTAGGATAGACAGCAAGACACTGGGGCATAGGAATTCCATCCCGTTGGAACCTTATCTCAAGTGGGTACGCGCCCGCTCTCAGAAGTTAGTGATGCCTTATCCTCACCTGCTCCCAGTAATCAAAGAACCAGTCTTGGAAGGGGAAGTGTCCTACACTATTCAGCACCCTGATATGCCCACATCCTGGGAAGGGATGCAGAAGAGCTGGATCCAGCTTAAGGAAGAGCAGAATTCTCTTGAGACCAGTCTACATGCTAGTGAAAAGAAAGTCTTGGAGCTCACCCGCCTGTTGCATGAGGAGAGGAACCTCAACACTTACATAGCTCCAAAGAGGATGCGCAGTGTATTCTGGGATTGATTTGACTTTTGTATTATTTTGCCCATGAGGCTTTGATGTATTAAACAATGATTCCCTTAATGATAACGTGTGTTCCTTTTTGTCTACAACAAATTTGAACTTTCGAACCCTTGAATGCATTGCATACGCATTTCATACATCATGTGCATAGCAGGTTTTTCCCCTTTTCAGGTTGCTTACAGTTCTTCGCTGTTTATTTCAGCATCATGAATACCGACGCTTCATCAACTGAGACATCAATCAAGGCTCTTCAGGCGCAGAATGCGCAGTTTCAAGAATTAATCAAGGGTCTGGCTCAAGGCCAAGAAGAACTGAAGGCTATGCTCCTGAAGAAGGAGAAGAAGAAGAAGAGAAGAATTGTTCTGTTCAACTCGGGCCGAAGGTTTAACAATACTCTGCAACAGGAAGAGGCTGGTTCTTCTGTTGACAAGAATTCCCCTCAGGCAGAAGCAAGGGTTCCTAGTCCGGTAGTCTCCGACAACGAGACAGATTTTGATGAAGAGCAGTACCCTCCTGCAGAAGACAAATATAAGCAATTGGAGGACAGGTTGAAGGCTATGGAGGTTCAACAGGTACCTGGGCTGGATTTCGGAGATCTGGGTTTGTCAACTGGTGTGATCATCCCCCACAAGTTCAAAGCACCCTCCTTCTCTAAGTATGACGGGGCGTCTTGTCCCAAGCTGCATCTAAGGTCCTATGTTCGGAAAATTCAGCCGTACTCTGCGGATAAGAATTTATGGATCCACTTCTTCCAGGAGAGTCTTTCAGGGACTCATCTCGAATGGTTCTATCAGCTGGATGGGACCAAGGTTCGTAACTGGGAGGAGTTGGCTACTGCTTTCTATAAGCAGTATCAATATAATGCCGACCTTGCCCCCACACGTACCCAACTCCAGGGTATGTCGTTAGGTGCAAGCGAAGGTTTTAAGGAGTACGCTCAGAAGTGGAGAGACCTGGCTGGTAGGGTGCAGCCACCATTGACTGATCGAGAGTTGGTAGACATGTTCTTGGGGACCTTATCTGGGCCATTTTTCAACCATCTCATTGGGAATTCTTCTGCTGGGTTCACTGATCTAATCTTGACAGGAGAGAGGATTGAAGCTGGGTTAAAGTCTGGAAAAATTCCGAAGGGTGCATCATCTAGTTCTGAGAAGAAACCCTTCAAGAAGGAGTCTAGTGTCGTATATGGTTCCAGGAAATCAGAGAGACATGAGCACCGCCAATCTGCCAGTGCGGTAATGATTGCTAAGCCTGCTGCCGCTCCCCGGCCAAATAATCCCCAAAAGGTTGAAAGACCCCGGAGAGAATTCACCCGCTTAAACATGACTCTGTCGCAGATCCTGCCACAGTTACTCTCAACCAATTTAGTGACTGTCAGGGAGGCGCCGAAGTTTCCAAATACTGCATCTCCCAAGTACAACCCAAATGCTCGTTGTGCCTACCATTCAGATAGCCCGGGGCACTCTACCGATGACTGTTGGGCACTAAAAAACAAGCTGCAGGACCTTATTGACGCCCAAGAGGTGCAGTTTGAGGCATCTGAGAAGCCTAATGTGGTGACGGCTCCTCTGCCTGCTCATGGAGTTAATGCTATTGGGGACGAAGAGGAAGTTGATGAAGCTGAGTTTGATAGCTGGATCTACCCGGCAACCGACGGCGGATCTAACAATTGGAGTGCAAAGGACAACTTATCTGTTTCTCTTGTTATTGAGTAATGAATTCCTATGTTTTGTTATTTTGTAATAAACAATGATAAACTCTTTGGCCCGGTGTCTTACCCGAGGCACCGTGGTATCATTTGTGAGGGCATACAAATTGTCATTTCATATATCATGAATGAAAATCTTGGACGTATTTTTCGCATTGCAAATATTGTGCTCCTTTTCTGTCTTTCTTTTCCTTTACATAATTTTCAAAACAGCTGTATTTACACACACACTCACTCATACAGGTTTCAATCCACTCTGGATTTCACTGATAACAACTCTGCTACTGCCAATTATGACTTCGAAAATCCGATCAACTTAGCCGAAGACGAAGGTGAAGATGATTGCGAAGTGCCTGGCGAGCTGGCAAGACTGTTACTTCAGGAAGAGAGGGCAATTCAACCCCATGAAGAGCCAGTGGAAACAATAAACTTGGGTACTGAGGCAGACAGAAAAGAGGTAAAGATTGGTGCCAACCTAGAGCTCAGCGTGAAGCAACGGTTAACCAAGATGCTGCATGATTATATGGAGATATTTGCTTGGTCCTACGAAGACATGCCAGGGTTGGATACCGATATTGTGGTCCATCACTTGCCGACTAAGGAAGACTGCCCTCCAGTTAAGCAAAAGGTCCGTCGGATGCGTCCAGAGATGTCCGAGAAGATTAAAGTCGAGGTCATGAAATAGTTTGATGCTGGGTTCCTTGCAGTGACTTCTTACCCTCAGTGGGTTGCTAACGTGGTGCCGGTACCTAAAAAGGACGGTAAGGTCAGAATGTGTGTCGACTATAGGGATCTGAACAGGGCCAGCCCCAAGGATGACTTCCCCTTACCTCACATTGATGTCCTTGTCGATAATACAGCTCAGCATAAGGTGTTCTCTTTCATGGATGGCTTTTCAGGTTACAATCAGATCAAGATGGCACCTGAAGACATGGAAAAGACTACATTTGTTACTCAGTGGGGCACCTTCTGTTACAAGGTCATGCCATTTGGATTAAAGAATGCTGGGGCAACCTACCAACGTGCCATGGTTGCCTTATTTCACGATATGATCCATCATGAGATAGAAGTGTATGTGGACGACATGATTGCGAGGTCCCAGACTGAGGAAGAGCACCTAGATCATCTGCAGAAGTTGTTTGACCGGTTGAAACTGTACAAGCTGAGATTGAACCCGAACAAGTGCACCTTCGGGGTAAGATCTGGAAAGTTGCTGGGCTTCGTTGTAAGTGATAAGGGTATTCAAGTGGACCCTGCCAAGGTTAAAGCTATTCAGGAGATGCCAGTTCCTAAGACAGAGAAGGAAGTCAGAGGCTTTTTAGGACGCCTGAATTACATCGCTCGATTCATCTCACGTCTGACTGCTACTTGTGAGCCAATCTTCAAGCTGCTGAAGAAAGATCAGGTAGTACGTTGGAACGATGAATGTCAGGCTGCCTTCGACAGAATCAAAGAGTATCTCCAAGAACCACCTATCCTTATGCCACCGGTTGAAGGGAGACCTCTGATATTATACATGACAGTGCTTGACAATTCAATGGGGTGTGTGCTGGGGCAGCATGACGAGTCTGGCCGAAAAGAGCATGCCATTTATTACCTTAGCAAAAAGTTTACCGACTGTGAGACCCGATACTCACTGCTTGAGAAAACTTGCTGCGCTTTGGTATGGGCTGCTCGCCGGCTGAGACAGTATATGCTGACTCACACTACCTTGTTGATCTCAAAGATGGATCCGATAAAGTACATATTCGAAAAGCCTGCTCTGTCTGGGAGAATTGCAAGATGGCAAATGATCTTGACGGAATACGACATTCAATATACAACCCAGAAAGCCATCAAGGGAAGTGTATTGGCAGACCACCTGGCACATCAAGCTGTAGATGATTATCAATCAATGAACTTCGAGTTTCCGGATGAAAGCATTATGATAGTAACTGATTGTGAAGTACCTGGACCGGATGAAGGACCTGAACCAGGATCCCGATGGTCTATGCACTTTGACGGAGCCTCCAATGCTTTGGGAAACGGTATCGGCGCCATAATCATATCTCCACAAGGTACTCATACTCCACTCACTGCCCGGCTATGTTTCAACTGTACCAACAACATGGCAGAGTATGAGGCATGCATCATGGGTCTTCAAGCTGCGATCGACCTAAGGATCAAATTTCTAAGTGTCTTCGGAGATTCCGCTCTTGTGATCAATCAGATCAAAGGAGAGTGGGATACGAAACATCCAAACTTGATTCCTTACAGAGAATGTGTGTTGACCCTGATCCCCCACTTCACAGAGATAACCTTTGAGCACTTTCCAAGAGAAGAGAATCAGTTAGCGGACGCGTTAGCTACAATGTCTTCAATGTTCAAGGTCAAATGGGATAATGAGGCTCCCCGGATCATCATCTGGAAACTGGACGAACCGGCATACTGTTGTGATCTCGAAACTGAATTGGTGACTGAGAAGCCTTGGTACCACGAAGTGAAGAGATATCTGGAAGTTCAGGAATACCCTGAAGGTGCCTCTGTCAATGATAAGAAATTCCTGAGGAGGTTTGCAGCCAAGTTCTTCCTAAGTAACGGCATCTTGTACAAACGAAACCATGATTCAACCTTACTGCGTTGTGTAGATAAGACTGAAGCGGAAAGAATCATGGAAGAGCTACATGAAGGGACCTTTGGTACGCATTCCAGTGGGCATACTATGGCTAAGAAAATCCTACGGGCAGGATATTACTGGTCAACAATGGAAGCTGACTGTTACCAACATTCCAGGACATGCCACAAATGCCAGATCTACGCAGACAAGGTGCATGTTCCTCCGGTTCCCCTGAATGTTCTGACTGCGCCTTGGCCGTTTGCAATGTGGGGCATAGACATGATCGGCGAGATTAAACCTACGGCATCTAATGGACATCGCTTCATCCTAGTGGCGATTGATTATTTTACAAAATGGGTTGAGGCAGCATCCTATGCTACGGTAACCAAGACTGTTGTGGCACGGTTTATTCGACACAATCTGATCTGTCGGTACGGCGTCCCTGAGCGGATTATTACAGACAACGGTACCAATCTGAACAATAAGATGATCGCTGAGCTCTGCGAACAGTTCAAAATACAGCACCACAATTCTTCTCCTTACAGACCGAAGATGAATGGGGCTGTAGAAGCAACAAATAAGAATATTAAGAAAATCGTGCAGAAGATGACAGTGACCTATAAAGATTGGCACGAGATGTTACCGTTCGCTCTGCATGGGTACCGTACCTCAGCTAGGACGTCAACCGGGGCAACTCCTTTCTCTCTGGTTTATGGCATGGAGGCAGTCTTGCCGATCGAAGTACAGATACCCTCTCTCCGAATAATGAAGGATGCAAATCTGAACGAAGATGATTGGATCCAGACACGACTTGATCAACTCAACCTCATTGATGAAAAGAGACTTGCTGCTATCTGTCATGGTCAGACGTATCAGAAACGAATGATCAGGGCATTTAACAAAAAGGTCAGACCACAGGAATATCGAGTTGGGGATCTGGTAATCAAGAGAATCATCCTTCCTCAGAGTGATCCAAGGGGCAAATGGACCCCTACATACGAAGGGCCATTTGTGGTTAAGCATGTGTTCTCAGGAGGAGCCATGATATTGACCAATATGGATGGTGACGACCTTCCTCACCCCGCCAATGCAGACATAGTAAAAAAATACTACGCATAAAAAAGACCCGCTAGGCTGACATGCCTAGGCAAAAATTAGGGCTTCCCGTCGAACCAAAAGGGTTCGGGCAAAATGGAGGGATGAAAATGAAAAAATCTGTACACCCGGCAAGTCGAAAACCTGAAAAGGCGGCTTGGGCAAAAATGGGTATCCCGGTGGACTGAAAACCCGAAAGGGCGGTCCAGGCAAAAATTAGGGATAAAAGAGTAATACTATGTCTCATTGGATCACCTTGCATCCAGAATCCGGTATCTACATCAAGCTCAGACGGCATCTATCAGTCAGCTTCACCTTCAACCAAGGTCATCAAGTGATGAGACGCTCGGAGTTATAAAGGCAATAGCAGAGTTGAAACCCAGTGGGATCATTCACTTCACACAGCTGTTTTATTTTCTTTTGTACAAAACTTGTATGAACTCTCTTGTTCGGCGACGTTCCTCTTACTAGGACGTCAGCCTCTGTACACAAAACGCCTATTTTCAGGCCATTCAAAAATCAATACAAATATATTTTCAGTTAAACGTGCCAAGTGTTTTTCTTTTTCTGTTTTTCGAAGAACGTCCAAGGTTCAATTTGTGATATATGCATTGACAATAATTTGCTAACTCATAAATATTTGCATACGAAACAAAGGATTAATTACAGGTAACACTAGAAACAGGGGCAATAAAGATTTTTCGGAGCAGTCCAATTGTTCTATCCTCCAAGGTACCGAGGTAGGTTCAGCTAAAGAATACGACCAAGTACATCTTAATTCCCCAGAGAGTGATTCAGAAAAATCATGCATTCTTCTCCAAGCAGAGTTGATGAATCTCAAGGAAATTGGGTATCCGCCAGCAGATCCCAACATTCCCCGGCAGCACATATATTCTTAACAAGCATCCCCGACAGTCTTGGTCTAAAGATTGTTCCCCGGCGGTATATCAACATTCAAAGGAATCACTTTCCCCAGCATATCAAAACTCCCCCAGAAGAGTCCAATCTAATTCCCCAGGAAAGTTGGAATTCATCTCCCCAAGCAGTAAGCTTATCCCCAGTAAATTCTGGAAGCTTATCCTTCGCAGAGCACGAACGCGTCGTCCGGCTTGATTTAAAGAGTTATTTCCTTAACAGGATATAACTGGGTTATCCTCAGCCAAAAGCCACGGAAAGAGCGTCGTCGACAAAGTCTTCCTTACCCCAGCAAACTATTATCAACACTCAGCAAGGCATCCCTCTTCCCACAGAGTATTGCTTCCCAACATGGTCGCCAGAGTATCTTCTCTCCCCGCAGAATCTTCCAGTTGCCAAGTTTATTCCTCACCGGAGTCATCTTCTCCTACCGGTATTCTTGCAGTTATCATCCCCAGCGGAAGCAAAATCTATTCCTCAACATCAGCCCAGGATACGACTTCACGGCACCCGTCAAGGACTCACTTTCCTAGACAAAAACATACATAAAACATCACATACATCATTATAACATGCATAGACACATCATATTACAAATCTCATTTATGTTGAGAACATCATTGCTTGATCCATACCATGCATTGCATATGACTGACCTTTACCTTTCAGGAAAGATGCAGTTGAAATTCTCAATCAATTTCAAGGCCTCCTCTGGTTCAGTCAGATCGACCCTAAGATCTCCCTGATGCTTATCCAGTTGAAGAAATTTCAAGACCTAGACCGGTTCAGTTAAATCGACCCTAAGATTTTCCTGATGCTTATCCAGTCAAAGGCCTTCTCTTGTTCAGTCAGATCGACCCTAAGATCTCCCTGATGCTTATCCAGTTGAAGATACTCCAAGACCTTGCCCGGTTCAGTTAAATCGACCCTAAGATTTTCCTGATGCTTATCCAGTCAAAGGCCTTCTCTGGTTCAGTCAGATCGACCCTAAGATCTCCCTGATGCTTATCCAGTTGAAGATACTCCAAGACCTTGCCCGGTTCAGTTAAATCGACCCTAAGATTTTCCTGATGCTTATCCAGTCAAAGGCCTTCTCTGGTTCAGTCAGATCGACCCTAAGATCTCCCTGATGCTTATCCAGTTGAAGATACTCCAAGACCTTGCCCGGTTCAGTTAAATCGACCCTAAGATTTTCCTGATGCTTATCCAGTCAAAGGCCTTCTCTGGTTCAGTCAGATCGACCCTAAGATCTCCCTGATGCTTATCCAATTGAAGATATTCCAAGACCTTGTCCGGTTCAGCTAAATCGACCCTAAGATTTTCCTGATGCTTATCCAGTCAAAGGCCTCCTCCGGTTCAGTCAGATCGACCCTAAGATTTCCCTGATTCTTATCCCAGTAGAAGACACCCAAGATTTTTCTCAACGAGCGTTGTTGAAGTTAAAATCGCCTAAGTTTCTCTTACCATTCATGCTAAGGCAGTAACCATCCCTGGTTCATTCATCGCCGTTTGAAGCTCCAGACTCAGCTCCTGTAACCAGTCAGGACACATCTATACCAAGCATCTGAAAACTAGCTCCTGCAACGTGTCAGGTACTCATTTGTTCTTTTGCAGGTGTACAGGTTCTCGCTAAGGAATCTCCCACGCGATCAACATCCAGATGGCATCTATAAGCCCATCATCCTATCCAGCAATCTCCAAATGGCATCTATAAGCCCATTCCCCCATCACACTGTTACTATGTGAGCGCAAATTTCTGGGCACTCTAGTGTTCAATCATCTTCCACCTTCGGATTACGAAAGGCACGTCCGCCAATCTGCATCCTCAGGTCTAAGAAGATTGAACAGGGGCAACTGTTGTACCCCAAAATTTGCCCTCCCATATTCTCCAAGAAATTGCCAAGTCAAGCTGCAAAATTCCCCAATGGTTGCACAGTGCAAAGGTCTCCCATACAGTCAAGATTAGGGTTTTGAGTCTGATCAAGAAAATGAAGTTTTCAAAGGCCCAATCAAGTTCCATATGCCTACAAATATGGTCAAGCATCCCCATATCAAGTTTCAAGGCATTCAGCACAAAATTGCACAGTCAAAACCCTAAATTGCACTACAGTCAACTGTAGGGGCAAAATGGTCATTTGGCAGTCAAAAGTTCAAATTTTTGGTCAACATATCATTTTGAAGCCACAAACATCATTTGATCAATGCTTGATCATGATTCCCAAAATTTGGCTCAGAAATCATCAAGATGCAAAAGTTTCCTTATTTGGACAGCTGAAAAAGTCAACTGAAATTGACCAGGGCATAACTTTCACATGGATTATCAGAAAAATCCCATCCAAAGCTCATTTTGAAGAGAAAGCCATTTCCTACAACTCATCTTCATACTTCAAATCCAAGAAATGCTCTCACAAAAAGTTATCAATTTCAACATTATAGGTCATTTTCAAAAGTCAACAAAAAGGGACTTTAAGTCAAAGGCCATAACTTGAGATTGGTAAATCTAAATGACATGGGACCAAAGGCATTGGTTAGAGGACTCAAAGACCTTTCCAAAATGTCCATGAACATGAGAAAAGCTTAAAAATTTAGCAAGTTATGCCTTGTAGAAGTTGGGAAAATTTTGGATATTTTGAAAAGTCAACTTTGATCCAAATGACCTAAAATTGCTAATGGGCCCATTTTTCTTCCATGATTCATCATTCTAAGCATATGCACGACTATTTGGCCCAAAGGGAAGTATTTTCTCATTTTTTTATTTATTTATTTGAATTATTATTTATATTAATTCATTTAAATCATTTAAATATATGAAAAATATCTAACTTGACCTAACCAATCTTTTTATACATGTTTTGGACTCAATATTTCGTGCTTAGCTAAATGTGGAAAGAATTGGAGCAATTGGATATGATTTGAATCAAATGCACATGGAAAAGATATGAAAAAGATCTTAAGAAATCAAATTTTCAAAAACAATGAATGCCATGGATTTGTGCTACTTTTCTTAACCTAATTCAATCAGTACAAATGCTAGAACACAACCCTAATGCACATAGACACAAAGCTGCGCAAAAAACACCATTGCAAACTTGAATTTTTTCTCTAAGAACTCAAAACTGAAAAGCACTTTTTAGGTCGATTCAAAGCACAAGACTTGTTTCAATAGCTTCCTAAAGATCCCCTGAACACATTCCAATCAAGAACAGCCATCCAAACGCAAGGAATTGGTATACAGAACCTGGAATACCTTGTGAAAAATTTGTGATCGTGTTTTAAAATTTATGCATCTTCATGACATATTATTCATTGATTCATATTCATGATGAAGTTTTGATGCTAACTGTACAATTTAATTGTGTTTTTGTGCTCTCAACGTGATTTCACCATGTTTGATAGTTAGGGTTTGCAGAATGTTAGATTAGGGCTTTTGCAATAAGGCAAAATTAGAGGCTGAGACCAAGACCATTGAGTTCAACGCATGTGGACGAAGAAGAAGCACCCATCGCGCCAAATTTATGGACACCATAGGCCTAATCGCTATTTTCCCATAGCCGGCCTAACACAACGCATAGAAAACCGTTGTTTAATGTTCTTGTTTCAGAAAAAACAAAACCACGCGAGGAAGATGATGTGTTGGCATAAGCTGGTTGGTCCTTTCAAATTTGCGCGCGCTTCAACCCACTAACATCATGTCTTTACTTATTATATTTGTATGTTATTATATATTAAATATAATTGAGATGGCTCAGTGGCAGGTACACACGCTTGTAACATCCATGACCTGGGTTCGAACCCCAGGTCTGCATTATGTCCATATTATTTTTCCAATTATATTCCTATGCAGGCACACCATTAAAGACTACCATATGCCTTCAAGAATCCCACAGCCACGCGTCCTGGAGATCAAATCAAGGGCATAGATTGGAAGTGTATCCTAGGCCTGGTCAAAGGTGCCACATGGTGCCTGGAAAAGTCAACGAATTCAAAGCTAAATGGGCCAGATTGCTGAGCCCATACCTCCTAATTTGGGACTTCCACCCCCCCTGGTTTGCAATTTTCTTATATTTTATTTTCAATTGTCATCTTATTTTCTTTATTGTTTTAATTTAATTAATTATTTTTACAAAATATAAAAAATGCCTAAAAAATCAGAAAAGATAAAAACATGATAAATATTTATATTTTAATATTTTCTTGTAAATAAATGCTTGGAAATTAATTAGTTTAAAATAGGTTGCAATTTTAATTCTTTTCATAAAAATATAAAAAATGTAGAAATAGGTTTAATTAATGTTTCATCCCTTTTTAATTTTCTCTTTCTTATAATAATATTTATTTTATTTATTTTTTTTACAATTAAATTTGCATGAAAATAATTTAGGGATAATTTAGGTTAAAAACTCCAATATTTTTCTTAATAACTTAAAGATAATTAGAATTAGGTTTAGTATTTTATTTTAATTAATTTTTTCTATTAAATCTCAAAAAACATAAAAATACCAAAAAACAAAAACAATTTCTTCTAATTTTAATTTTAATTCCTTATTAATTTAATTTTGCAAAAGGGTCCAACGCCCTCGTTTCGATTTAATTTCGCATATTTATTTTATGTCGCTTGAATAATTATGTACCTCTCCCGAAGCCTTGTAACATTTTAATTACTTCTTGCACTTTCAATTTATTTATTTTCTGTCAAATCGGGTCCTGGTTAATTTTGGCGATGTGGACCCGCGCCTTTTGTAATAGCTTTAGATTTACTTTTCCTTGCAAATGTTAATTGTTAAACAAAGCATGCAAGAATGAATGGCCTTAAATAAAAAAACAAGCGTAGAACACCAATAACATGACAAGATAAAATAATTGAAAACGACACACAAATCGCACACACCACCCCTAGGGTACGCCTCACTGTTGCCTTGCCTCGAAAGGTGATCGTCGAGTAGAGGATGTCTTAGTAAGTCCTCATGATCCGGGAACCTGGCATGAGGGTAGCTTCTAAGGTGTCTTCCCATTGCTCTGGTGATCACCATGTCCCGAACCTCGAATTGACCCGAACACCTCCAACGGTGGTGCTACCTACCTCTCAATGGTGGGATGGCACTACTTTAAAGGACATTTACACAGACGAATTCCTTAGGGTAGGTAGACGACTCGTGGATACTTGCTCTAATTCAAAACAAAACAAATCAAAAATACTTTTCACACCAACACATTTTCAAAAAGCTTTCGAAAGCATTTTTCAAACACTCTTGAGGACCGATACAAGAGTCGAACTGAAATTTTCAAAGAAACTTTTTAAAACCCACAGTTGAAAAGCAAACAAACCATTTTTGAAAACACAAGTGAGCAAGTATCTAAGAGCCCATGGATAACCATGGATAGAAAGGGTGCTAACACCTTCCCTTTCTATAATCTACCTCCCGAACCGAGAGCAATCTCTATAAGGAATTTTTCTGTGCTTTTGTCCTTTCCATTTGGAGAAAATAAAAGACGGTGGCGACTCTTGCTTCCGTGACATTTCACGAACCAGCGTTAAACAGTCAGTCCCAGATCCACCGATCACAGAACTGGCGACTCTGCTGGGGACTACAAACTTAAAGTGAGGTGTACCTTAGGGCTAGGTCATAACTATGTTTTCAATTGTTTTCCTTGTGTGCTTTAAATTGTGGGTTGCTTGGGAGTTCTATAGATCCTAACCCGGATCTGGGGATACCTTTCTTAGAAAGTAGCAACAAGGCTGTGAGGGAACTGTGCGGGGTATACCGACATGGTTGAAATAGTCTGCTACATTGATGTGGCACTTTGGTGTGTACCGGTAACCCTTGAGTTCAGTCAAGGAGAGTACGGGGCCTCCGCGTGGTGTCGTGAAGCATCAACAGACCTTAGGAACCTTAATTGAACTATCTTGGCCTCTTTAGGGTAGTGAGATAACTGACTTTGGTGCAGTCCGAGGTTGGTTGATACTCGATACTACACTCAATTGAGGGTTGCTTTCCTGGAATATTTCGGTCGCCAGTTCAGTGGCTAAATCGAAACGATGAACAATGAAAGCAATCCCGTGATATTGAGAACCTTAGAACCCGGTTACTTTGATTAGGACAGGTTGAACCCACCAACTTCAAGAGGGTACTACCCAGACCCCATGCTGGCCTTAAACCTTAAGGGCTTGTCTTGTGTGCCTTGTGTGCCTTACATGTTTGTCTTTGTAAATATCTGTGGTGTGCTTAATCATAGCATCATGACATCATCCAGCATCATATGCATTGACTAACCATTTCAGGGGTTCGAATTTTCATCTTTGTTCTTGTTTTGTAGGACATGGAAACTGTTCGTAGAAAGACAATTCAAATCAGTCTTGTAAGGATCCCTTCTCAGCTTAAGGAGCTTATATCCAGGATTCCCGAGAACTCTTCATTCAGTGAAAGACATGGAAGCCTCATCAGCTTGGTCAACACCAACATTGAGGAAGATATGATAAAGGTCCTGTTCCAATTCTTTGACCCTCTGCATCACTGTTTCACCTTCTTGGACTATCAGTTGGTACCTACATTGGAGGAGTTCTCCCGGCTCCTGAAGATCCCTATCCTTGATCAGCTACCCTTCAACGGTACAGAAAAGGAACCTAAGCTTGAAGAGATTGCTAAAGCCTTGCGCCTACAGTCATCTGACCTCAAGGGACATTGGGAAGTTAGAAGTGGTATCAAAGGGTTCTTAGCCAGGTTTCTGTTTGAAAAGGCCCTTGAATGTTGGAACTCCCTTGACTTGCAAGCTTTTGAAGAAGTTGTGGCCCTCCTTGTCTATGGTCTGGTGTTGTTTCCTAACCCAGATCAGCTTATTAATATCAGTGCCGTCCAGATCTTTATGTCCAGGAATCCTATACCTACGTTGCTGGGGGACATCCTTCACTCATGTTACACTCGAACCATGAGAAAAAGAGGTGTCCTTATATGTTGCACTCCTCTCCTGGGAAGGTGGTTTATTTCGCACCTTCCACAATCGGTCTTGAAGAATGAGCGGGGTTTGAGGTGGTCACAACGGTTGATGACTCTTACACATGCAGATATACATTGGTGCCCTAGGTCTAGAGAAGATGTCACTATCATCGATCGTTGCGGGGAGTACCCTAATGTTCCTTTACTTGGAATCAGAGGAGGTATTACTTATAGCCCATGCCTGGCTTGGAGACAGTTTGGTTATGCTCGGAGGGATGGTCCTCATGACATGTTAATTCCTGACATAGTTTTTGACTTCGACAACGATACTCAAGGACTTCGCCAGAGATTTATCAGAGCTTGGAGGATGCCCAGTAGGATAGACAGCAAGACACTGGGGCATAGGAATTCCATCCCGTTGGAACCTTATCTCAAGTGGGTACGCGCCCGCTCTCAGAAGTTAGTGATGCCTTATCCTCACCTGCTCCCAGTAATCAAAGAACCAGTCTTGGAAGGGGAAGTGTCCTACACTATTCAGCACCCTGATATGCCCACATCCTGGGAAGGGATGCAGAAGAGCTGGATCCAGCTTAAGGAAGAGCGGAATTCTCTTGAGACCAGTCTACATGCTAGTGAAAAGAAAGTCTTGGAGCTCACCCGCCTGTTGCATGAGGAGAGGAACCTCAACACTTACATAGCTCCAAAGAGGATGCGCAGTGTATTCTGGGATTGATTTGACTTTTGTATTATTTTGCCCATGAGGCTTTGATGTATTAAACAATGATTCCCTTAATGATAACGTGTGTTCCTTTTTGTCTACAACAAATTTGAACTTTCGAACCCTTGAATGCATTGCATACGCATTTCATACATCATGTGCATAGCAGGTTTTTCCCCTTTTCAGGTTGCTTACAGTTCTTCGCTGTTTATTTCAGCATCATGAATACCGACGCTTCATCAACTGAGACATCAATCAAGGCTCTTCAGGCGCAGAATGCGCAGTTTCAAGAATTAATCAAGGGTCTGGCTCAAGGCCAAGAAGAACTGGAGGCTATGCTCCTGAAGAAGGAGAAGAAGAAGAAGAGAAGAACTGTTCTGTTCAACTCGGGCCGAAGGTTTAACAATACTCTGCAACAGGAAGAGGCTGGTTCTTCTGTTGACAAGAATTCCCCTCAGGCAGAAGCAAGGGTTCCTAGTCCGGTAGTCTCCGACAACGAGACAGATTTTGATGAAGAGCAGTACCCTCCTGCAGAAGACAGATATAAGCAATTGGAGGACAGGTTGAAGGCTATGGAGGTTCAACAGGTACCTGGGCTGGATTTCGGAGATCTGGGTTTGTCAACTGGTGTGATCATCCCCCACAAGTTCAAAGCACCCTCCTTCTCTAAGTATGACGGGGCGTCTTGTCCCAAGCTGCATCTAAGGTCCTATGTTCGGAAAATTCAGCCGTACTCTGCGGATAAGAATTTATGGATCCACTTCTTCCAGGAGAGTCTTTCAGGGACTCATCTCGAATGGTTCTATCAGCTGGATGGGACCAAGGTTCGTAACTGGGAGGAGTTGGCTACTGCTTTCTATAAGCAGTATCAATATAATGCCGACCTTGCCCCCACACGTACCCAACTCCAGGGTATGTCGTTAGGTGCAAGCGAAGGTTTTAAGGAGTACGCTCAGAAGTGGAGAGACCTGGCTGGTAGGGTGCAGCCACCATTGACTGATCGAGAGTTGGTAGACATGTTCCTGGGGACCTTATCTGGGCCATTTTTCAACCATCTCATTGGGAATTCTTCTGCTGGGTTCACTGATCTAATCTTGACAGGAGAGAGGATTGAAGCTGGGTTAAAGTCTGGAAAAATTCCGAAGGGTGCATCATCTAGTTCTAAGAAGAAACCCTTCAAGAAGGAGTCTAGTGCCGTATATGGTTCCAGGAAATCAGAGAGACATGAGCACCGCCAATCTGCCAGTGCGGTAATGATTGCTAAGCCTGCTGCCGCTCCCCGGCCAAATAATCCCCAAAAGGTTGAAAGACCCCGGAGAGAATTCACCCGCTTAAACATGACTCTGTCGCAGATCCTGCCACAGTTACTCTTAACCAATTTAGTGACTGTCAGGGAGGCGCCGAAGTTTCCAAATACTGCATCTCCCAAGTACAACCCAAATGCTCGTTGTGCCTACCATTCAGATAGCCCGGGGCACTCTACCGATGACTGTTGGGCACTAAAAAACAAGCTGCAGGACCTTATTGACGCCCAAGAGGTGCAGTTTGAGGCATCTGAGAAGCCTAATGTGGTGACGTCTCCTCTGCCTGCTCATGGAGTTAATGCTATTGGGGACGAAGAGGAAGTTGATGAAGCTGAGTTTGATAGCTGGATCTACCCGGCAACCGACGGCGGATCTAACAATTGGAGTGCAAAGGACAACTTATCTGTTTCTCTTGTTACTGAGTAATGAATTCCTATGTTTTGTTATTTTGTAATAAACAATGATAAACTCTTTGGCCCGGTGTCTTACCCGAGGCACCGTGGTATCATTTGTGAGGGCATACAAATTGTCATTTCATATATCATGAATGAAAATCTTGGACGTATTTTTCGCATTGCAAATATTGTGCTCCTTTTCTGTCTTTCTTTTCCTTTACATAATTTTCAAAACAACTGTATTTACACACACACTCACTCATACAGGTTTCAATCCACTCTGGATTTCACTGATAACAACTCTGCTACTGCCAATTATGACTTCGAAAATCCGATCAACTTAGCCGAAGACGAAGGTGAAGATGATTGCGAAGTGCCTGGCGAGCTGGCAAGACTGTTACTTCAGGAAGAGAGGGCAATTCAACCCCATGAAGAGCCAGTGGAAACAATAAACTTGGGTACTGAGGCAGACAGAAAAGAGGTAAAGATTGGTGCCAACCTAGAGCTCAGCGTGAAGCAACGGTTAACCAAGATGCTGCATGATTATATGGAGATATTTGCTTGGTCCTACGAAGACATGCCAGGGTTGGATACCGATATTGTGGTCCATCACTTGCCGACTAAGGAAGACTGCCCTCCAGTTAAGCAAAAGGTCCGTCGGATGCGTCCAGAGATGTCCGAGAAGATTAAAGTAGAGGTCATGAAATAGTTTGATGCTGGGTTCCTTGCAGTGACTTCTTACCCTCAGTGGGTTGCTAACGTGGTGCCGGTACCTAAAAAGGACGGTAAGGTCAGAATGTGTGTCGACTATAGGGATCTGAACAGGGCCAGCCCCAAGGATGACTTCCCCTTACCTCACATTGATGTCCTTGTCGATAATACAGCTCAGCATAAGGTGTTCTCTTTCATGGATGGCTTTTCAGGTTACAATCAGATCAAGATGGCACCTGAAGACATGGAAAAGACTACATTTGTTACTCAGTGGGGCACCTTCTGTTACAAGGTCATGCCATTTGGATTAAAGAATGCTGGGGCAACCTACCAACGTGCCATGGTTGCCTTATTTCACGATATGATCCATCATGAGATAGAAGTGTATGTGGATGACATGATCGCGAGGTCCCAGACTGAGGAAGAGCACCTAGATCATCTGCAGAAGTTGTTTGACCGGTTGAAACTGTACAAGCTGAGATTGAACCCGAACAAGTGCACCTTCGGGGTAAGATCTGGAAAGTTGCTGGGCTTCGTTGTAAGTGATAAGGGTATTCAAGTGGACCCTGCCAAGGTTAAAGCTATTCAGGAGATGCCAGTTCCTAAGACAGAGAAGGAAGTCAGAGGCTTTTTAGGACGCCTGAATTACATCGCTCGATTCATCTCACGTCTGACTGCTACTTGTGAGCCAATCTTCAAGCTGCTGAAGAAAGATCAGGTAGTACGTTGGAACGATGAATGTCAGGCTGCCTTCGACAGAATCAAAGAGTATCTCCAAGAACCACCTATCCTTATGCCACCGGTTGAAGGGAGACCTCTGATATTATACCTGACAGTGCTTGACAATTCAATGGGGTGTGTGCTGGGGCAGCATGACGAGTCTGGCCGAAAAGAGCATGCCATTTATTACCTTAGCAAAAAGTT
The DNA here is from genome assembly GCA_948472305.1 of Vicia faba. NCBI lineage: Eukaryota > Viridiplantae > Streptophyta > Magnoliopsida > Fabales > Fabaceae > Vicia > Vicia faba. The sequence goes on from OX451741.1 coordinate 305,454,063, forward strand.
TACCGACTGTGAGACCCGATACTCACTGCTTGAGAAAACTTGCTACGCTTTGGTATGGGCTGCTCGCCGGCTGAGACAGTATATGCTGACTCACACTACCTTGTTGATCTCAAAGATGGATCCGATAAAGTACATATTCGATAAGCCTGCTCTGTCTGGGAGAATTTCAAGATGGCAAATGATCTTGACGGAATACGACATTCAATATACAACCCAGAAAGCCATCAACGGAAGTGTATTGGCAGACCACCTGGCACATCAAGCTGTAGATGATTATCAATCAATGAACTTCGAGTTTCCGGATGAAAGCATTATGATAGTAACTGATTGTGAAGTACCTGGACCGGATGAAGGACCTGAACCAGGATCCCGATGGTCTATGCACTTTGACGGAGCCTCCAATGCTTTGGGAAACGGTATCGGCGCCATAATCATATCTCCACAAGGTACTCATACTCCACTCACTGCCCGACTATGTTTCAACTGTACCAACAACATGGCAGAGTATGAGGCATGCATCATGGGTCTTCAAGCTGCGATCGACCTAAGGATCAAATTTCTAAGTGTCTTCGGAGATTCCACTCTTGTGATCAATCAGATCAAAGGAGAGTGGGATACGAAACATCCAAACTTGATTCCTTACAGAGAATGTGTGTTGACCCTGATCCCCCACTTCACAGAGATAACCTTTGAGCACTTTCCAAGAGAAGAGAATCAGTTAGCGGACGCGTTAGCTACAATGTATTCAATGTTCAAGGTCAAATGGGATAATGAGGCTCCCCGGATCATCATCTGGAAACTGGACGAACCGGCATACTGTTGTGATCTCGAAACTGAATTGGTGACTGAGAAGCCTTGGTACCACGAAGTGAAGAGATATCTGGAAGTTCAGGAATACCCTGAAGGTGCCTCTGTCAATGATAAGAAATTCCTGAGGAGGTTTGCAGCCAAGTTCTTCCTAAGTAACGGCATCTTGTACAAACGAAACCATGATTCAACCTTACTGCGTTGTGTAGATAAGACTGAAGCGGAAAGAATCATGGAAGAGCTACATGAAGGGACCTTTGGTACGCATTCCAGTGGGCATACTATGGCTAAGAAAATCCTACGGGCAGGATATTACTGGTCAACAATGGAAGCTGACTGTTACCAACATTCCAGGACATGCCACAAATGCCAGATCTACGCAGACAAGGTGCATGTTCCTCCGGTTCCCCTGAATGTTCTGACTGCGCCTTGGCCGTTTGCAATGTGGGGCATAGATATGATCGGCGAGATTAAACCTACGGCATCTAATGGACATCGCTTCATCCTAGTGGCGATTGATTATTTTACAAAATGGGTTGAGGCAGCATCCTATGCTACGGTAACCAAGACTGTTGTGGCACGGTTTATTCGACACAATCTGATCTGTCGGTACGGCGTCCCTGAGCGGATTATTACAGACAACGGTACCAATCTGAACAATAAGATGATCGCTGAGCTCTGCGAACAGTTCAAAATACATCACCACAATTCTTCTCCTTACAGACCGAAGATGAATGGGGCTGTAGAAGCAGCAAATAAGAACATTAAGAAAATCGTGCAGAAGATGACAGTGACCTATAAAGATTGGCACGAGATGTTACCGTTCGCTCTGCATGGGTACCGTACCTCAGCTAGGACGTCAACCGGGGCAACTCCTTTCTCTCTGGTTTATGGCATGGAGGCAGTCTTGCCGATCGAAGTACAGATACCCTCTCTCCGAATAATGAAGGATGCAAATCTGAACGAAGATGATTGGATCCAGACACGACTTGATCAACTCAACCTCATTGATGAAAAGAGACTTGCTGCTATCTGTCATGGTCAGACGTATCAGAAACGAATGATCAGGGCATTTAACAAAAAGGTCAGACCACAGGAATATCGAGTTGGGGATCTGGTAATCAAGAGAATCATCCTTCCTCAGAGTGATCCAAGGGGCAAATGGACCCCTACATACGAAGGGCCATTTGTGGTTAAGCATGTGTTCTCAGGAGGAGCCATGATATTGACCAATATGGATGGTGACGACCTTCCTCACCCCGCCAATGCAGACATAGTAAAAAAATACTACGCATAAAAAAGACCCGCTAGGCTGACATGCCTAGGCAAAAATTAGGGCTTCCCGTCGAACCAAAAGGGTTCGGGCAAAATGGAGGGATGAAAATGAAAAAATCTGTACACCCGGCAAGTCGAAAACCTGAAAAGGCGGCTTGGGCAAAAATGGGTATCCCGGTGGACTGAAAACCCGAAAGGGCGGTCCAGGCAAAAATTAGGGATAAAAGAGTAATACTATGTCTCATTGGATCACCTTGCATCCAGAATCCGGTATCTACATCAAGCTCAGACGGCATCTATCAGTCAGCTTCACCTTCAACCAAGGTCATCAAGTGATGAGACGCTCGGAGTTATAAAGGCAATAGCAGAGTTGAAACCCAGTGGGATCATTCACTTCACACAGCTGTTTTATTTTCTTTTGTACAAAACTTGTATGAACTCTCTTGTTCGGCGACGTTCCTCTTACTAGGACGTCAGCCTCTTGTACACAAAACGCCTATTTTCAGGCCATTCAAAAATCAATACAAATATATTTTCAGTTAAACGTGCCAAGTGTTTTTCTTTTTCTGTTTTGCGAAGAACGTCCAAGGTTCAATTTGTGATATATGCATTGACAATAATTTGCTAACTCATAAATATTTGCATACGAAACAAAGGATTAATTACAGGTAACACTAGAAACAGGGGCAATAAAGATTTGTCGGAGCAGTCCAATTGTTCTATCCTCCAAGGTACCGAGGTAGGTTCAGCTAAAGAATACGACCAAGTACATCTTAATTCCCCAGAGAGTGATTCAGCAAAACCATGCATTCTTCTCCAAGCAGAGTTGATGAATCTCAAGGAAATTGGGTATCCGCCAGCAAATCCCAACATTCCCCGGCAGCATATATATTCTTAACAAGCATCCCCGGCAGTCTTGGTCTAAAGATTGTTCCCCGGCGGTATATCAACATTCAAAGGAATCACTTTCCCCAGCATATCAAAACTCCCCCAGAAGAGTCCAATCTAATTCCCCAGGAAAGTTGGAATTCATCTCCCCAAGCAGTAAGCTTATCCCCAGTAAATTCTGGAAGCTTATCCTTCGCAGAGCACGAACGCGTCGTCCGGCTTGATTTAAAGAGTTATTTCCTTAACAGGATATAACTGGGTTATCCTCAGCCAAAAGCCACGGAAAGAGCGTCGTCGACAAAGTCTTCCTTACCCCAGCAAACTATTATCAACACTCAGCAAGGCATCCCTCTTCCCACAGAGTATTGCTTCCCAACATGGTCACCAGAGTATCTTCTCTCCCCGCAGAATCTTCCAGTTGCCAAGTTTATTCCTCACCGGAGTCATCTTCTCCTACCGGTATTCTTGCAGTTATCATCCCCAGCGGAAGCAAAATCTATTCCTCAACATCAGCCCAGGATACGACTTCACGGCACCCGTCAAGGACTCACTTTCCTAGACAAAAACATACATAAAACATCACATACATCATTATAACATGCATAGACACATCATATTACAAATCTCATTTATGTTGAGAACATCATTGCTTGATCCATACCATGCATTGCATATGACTGACCTTTACCTTTCAGGAAAGATGCAGTTGAAATTCTCAATCAATTTCAAGGCCTCCTCTGGTTCAGTCAGATCGACCCTAAGATCTCCCTGATGCTTATCCAGTTGAAGAAATTTCAAGACCTAGACCGGTTCAGTTAAATCGACCCTAAGATTTTCCTGATGCTTATCCAGTCAAAGGCCTTCTCTGGTTCAGTCAGATCGACCCTAAGATCTCCCTAATGCTTATCCAGTTGAAGATACTCCAAGACCTTGCCCGGTTCAGTTAAATCGACCCTAAGATTTTCCTGATGCTTATCCAGTCAAAGGCCTTCTCTGGTTCAGTCAGATCGACCCTAAGATCTCCCTGATGCTTATCCAGTTGAAGATACTCCAAGACCTTGCCCGGTTCAGTTAAATCGACCCTAAGATTTTCCTGATGCTTATCCAGTCAAAGGCCTTCTCTGGTTCAGTCAGATCGACCCTAAGATCTCCCTGATGCTTATCCAGTTGAAGATACTCCAAGACCTTTCCCGGTTCAGTTAAATCGACCCTAAGATTTTCCTGATGCTTATCCAGTCAAAGGCCTTCTCTGGTTCAGTCAGATCGACCCTAAGATCTCCCTGATGCTTATCCAATTCAAGATATTTCAAGACCTTGTCCGGTTCAGCTAAATCGACCCTAAGATTTTCCTGATGCTTATCCAGTCAAAGGCCTCCTCTGGTTCAGTCAGATCGACCCTAAGATTTCCCTGATTCTTATCCCAGTAGAAGACACCCAAGATTTTTCTCAACGAGCGTTGTTGAAGTTAAAATCGCCTAAGTTTCTCTTACCATTCATGCTAAGGCAGTAACCATCCCTGGTTCATTCATCGCCGTTTGAAGCTCCAGACTCAGCTCCTGTAACCAGTCAGGACACATCTATACCAAGCATCTGAAAACTAGCTCCTGCAACGTGTCAGGTACTCATTTGTTCTTTTGCAGGTGTACAGGTTCTCGCTAAGGAATCTCCCACGCGATCAACATCCAGATGGAATCTATAAGCCCATCATCCTATCCAGCAATCTCCAAATGGCACCTATAAGCCCATTCCCCCATCACACTGTTACTATGTGAGCGCAAATTTCTGGGCACTCTAGTGTTCAATCATCTTCCACCTTCGGATTACGAAAGGCACGTCCGCCAATCTGCATCCTCAGGTCTAAGAAGATTGAACAGGGGCAACTGTTGTACCCCAAAATTTGCCCTCCCATATTCTCCAAGAAATTGCCAAGTCAAGCTGCAAAATTCCCCAATGGTTGCACAGTGCAAAGGTCTCCCATACAGTCAAGATTAGGGTTTTGAGTCTGATCAAGAAAATGAAGTTTTCAAAGGCCCAATCAAGTTCCATATGCCTACAAATATGGTCAAGCATCCCCATATCAAGTTTCAAGGCATTCAACACAAAATTGCACAGTCAAAACCCTAAATTGCACTACAGTCAACTGTAGGGGCAAAATGGTCATTTGGCAGTCAAAAGTTCAAATTTTTGGTCAACATATCATTTTGAAGCCACAAACATCATTTGATCAATGCTTGATCATGATTCCCAAAATTTGGCTCAGAAATCATCAAGATGCAAAAGTTTCCTTATTTGGACAGCTGAAAAAGTCAACTGAAATTGACCAGGGCATAACTTTCACATGGATTATCAGAAAAATCCCATCCAAAGCTCATTTTGAAGAGAAAGACATTTCCTACAACTCATCTTCATACTTCAAATCCAAGAAATGCTCTCACAAAAAGTTATCAATTTCAACATTATAGGTCATTTTCAAAAGTCAACAAAAAGGGACTTTAAGTCAAAGGCCATAACTTGAGATTGGTAAATCTAAATGACATGGGACCAAAGGCATTGGTTAGAGGACTCAAAGACCTTTCCAAAATGTCCATGAACATGAGAAAAGCTTAAAAATTGAGCAAGTTATGCCTTGTAGAAGTTGGGAAATTTTTGGATATTTTGAAAAGTCAACTTTGATCCAAATGACCTAAAATTGCTAATGGGCCCATTTTTCTTCCATGATTCATCATTCTAAGCATATTCACGACTATTTGGCCCAAAGGGAAGTATTTTCTCATTTTTTTATTTATTTATTTGAATTATTATTTATATTAATTCATTTAAATCATTTAAATATATGAAAAATATCTAACTTGACCTAACCAATCTTTTTATACATGTTTTGGACTCAATATTTCGTGCTTAGCTAAATGTGGAAAGAATTGGAGCAATTGGATATGATTTGAATCAAATGCACATGGAAAAGATATGAAAAAGATCTTAAGAAATCAAATTTTCAAAAACAATGAATGCCATGGATTTGTGCTACTTTTCTTAACCTAATTCAATCAGTACAAATGCTAGAACACAACCCTAATGCACATAGACACAAAGCTGCGCAAAAAACACCATTGCAAACTTGAATTTTTTCTCTAAGAACTCAAAACTGAAAAGCACTTTTTAGGTCGATTCAAAGCACAAGACTTGTTTCAATAGCTTCCTAAAGATCCCCTGAACACATTCCAATCAAGAACAGCCATCCAAACGCAAGGAATTGGTATACAGAACCTGGAATACCTTGTGAAAAATTTGTGATCGTGTTTTAAAATTTATGCATCTTCATGACATATTATTCATTGATTCATATTCCTGATGAAGTTTTGATGCTAACTGTACAATTTAATTGTGTTTTTGTGCTCTCAACGTGATTTCACCATGTTTGATAGTTAGGGTTTGCAGAATGTTAGATTAGGGCTTTTGCAATAAGGAAAAATTAGAGGCTGAGACCAAGACCATTGAGTTCAACGCATGTGGACGAAGAAGAAGCACCCATCGCGCCAAATTTATGGACACCATAGGCCTAATCGCTATTTTCCCATAGCCGGCCTAACACAACGCATAGAAAACCGTTGTTTAATGTTCTTGTTTCAGAAAAAACAAAACCACGCGAGGAAGATGATGTGTTGGCATAAGCTGGTTGGTCCTTTCAAATTTGCGCGCGCTTCAACCCACTAACATCATGTCTTTACTTATTATATTTGTATGTTATTATATATTAAATATAATTGAGATGGCTCAGTGGCAGGTACACACGCTTGTAACATCCATGACCTGGGTTCGAACCCCAGGTCTGCATTATGTCCATATTATTTTTCCAATTATATTCCTATGCAGGCACACCATTAAAGACTACCATATGCCTTCAAGAATCCCACAGCCACGCGTCCTGGAGATCAAATCAAGGGCATAAATTGGAAGTGTATCCTAGGCTTGGTCAAAGGTGCCACATGGTGCCTGGAAAAGTCAACGAATTCAAAGCTAAATGGGCCAGATTGCTGAGCCCATACCTCCTAATTTGGGACTTCCACCCCCCCTGGTTTGCAATTTTCTTATATTTTATTTTCAATTGTCATCTTATTTTCTTTATTGTTTTAATTTAATTAATTATTTTTACAAAATATAAAAAATGCCTAAAAAATCAGAAAAGATAAAAACATGATAAATATTTATATTTTAATATTTTCTTGTAAATAAATGCTTGGAAATTAATTAGTTTAAAATAGGTTGCAATTTTAATTCTTTTCATAAAAATATAAAAAATGTAGAAATAGGTTTAATTAATGTTTCATCCCTTTTTAATTTTCTCTTTCTTATAATAATATTTATTTTATTTATTTTTTTTACAATTAAATTTGCATGAAAATAATTTAGGGATAATTTATGTTAAAAACTCCAATATTTTTCTTAATAACTTAAAAATAATTAGAATTAGGTTTAGTATTTTATTTTAATTAATTTTTTCTATTAAATCTCAAAAAACATAAAAATACCAAAAAACAAAAACAATTTCTTCTAATTTTAATTTTAATTCCTTATTAATTTAATTTTGCAAAAGGGTCCAACGCCCTCGTTTCGATTTAATTTCGCATATTTATTTTATGTCGCTTGAATAATTATGTACCTCTCCCGAAGCCTTGTAACATTTTAATTACTTCTTGCACTTTCAATTTATTTATTTTCTGTCAAATCGGGTCCTGGTTAATTTTGGCGATGTGGACCCGCGCCTTTTGTAATAGCTTTAGATTTACTTTTCCTCGCAACTGTTAATTGTTAAACAAAGCATGCAAGAATGAATGGCCTTAAATAAAAAAACAAGCGTAGAACACCAATAACATGACAAGATAAAATAACTGAAAACGACACACAAATCGCACACACCACCCCTAGGGTACGCCTCACTGTTGCCTTGCCTCGAAAGGTGATCGTCGAGTAGAGGATGTCTTAGTAAGTCCTCATGATCCGGGAACCTGGCATGAGGGTAGCTTCTAAGGTGTCTTCCCATTGCTCTGGTGATCACCATGTCCCGAACCTCGAATTGACCCGAACACCTCCAACGGTGGTGCTACCTACCTCTCAATGGTGGGATGGCACTAGTTTAAAGGACATTTACACAGACGAATTCCTTAGGGTAGGTAGACGACTCGTGGATACTTGCTCTAATTCAAAACAAAACAAATCAAAAATACTTTTCACACCAACACATTTTCAAAAAGCTTTCGAAAGCATTTTTCAAACACTCTTGAGGACCGATACAAGAGTCGAACTGAAATTTTCAAAGAAACTTTTTAAAACCCACAGTTGAAAAGCAAACAAACCATTTTTGAAAACACAAGTGAGCAAGTATCTAAGAGCCCATGGATAACCATGGATAGAAAGGGTGCTAACACCTTCCCTTTCTATAATCTACCTCCCGAACCGAGAGCAATCTCTATAAGGAATTTTTCTGTGCTTTTGTCCTTTCCATTTGGAGAAAATAAAAGACGGTGGCGACTCTTGCTTCCGCGACATTTCGCGAACCAGCGTTAAACAGTCAGTCCCAGATCCACCGATCACACAGACCATTTGGCACACCAGGCAGTGGATGATTACCAGTCGATGAACTTTGAATTTCCAGACGAGAATATTATGGTAGTGACTGATTGTGAAGTACCTGGACCGGATGAAGGACCTGAGGAAGGATCCAGATGGTCTATGCACTTTGACGGAGCCTCAAACGCTTTGGGTAACGGTATTGGCGCCGTGATCATATCCCTTAAAGGCACTCATACTCCACTCACTGCCCGGCTATGTTTCAACTGCACCAACAACATGGAAGAGTATGAAGCATGTATCATGGGTCTTCAAGCTGCAATTGACTTAAGGATCAATTTTTTGAGTGTCTTCGGAGATTCTGCTCTCGTGATCAATCAGATCAAAGGCGAGTGGGATACGAAACACCCAAATCTCATTCCTTACAAAGAGTATGTGTTGACATTGATCCCCCATTTCGAGGAGATAACCTTTGAACACTTCCCAAGAGAGGAGAATCAGTTGGCGGACGCGTTAGCTACGATGTAATCCATGTTCAAAGTAAAATGGGACAACGAGGCTCCCCGGATCATTATCTGGAAGTTGGATGAACCTGCACATTGCTGTGATCTTGAGGCTGAAGAGGTAACAGAAAAACCCTGGTATCATGAAGTAAAGAGGTACTTGGAAGCTCAAGAATACCCCGAGGGGGCATCTGTCAATGACAAGAAGTTTCTGAGAAGGTTCGCGGCAAAGTTCTTCCTCAGCAACGACATTCTGTACAAGCGAAACCATGATTCAACCTTATTGCGTTGTGTGGACAAGACGGAAGCAGAAAGAATCATGGCAGAGCTGTATAAGGGTACCTTCGGAACACATTCCAGTGGACATACCATGGCAAAGAAAATCCTTCGGGCAGGATATTTCTGGTCCACAATGGAAGCTGACTGTTACCAACATTCTCGGACGTGTCACAAATGCCAGATCTATGCTGATAAGGTGCACATTCCTCCAGTCCCTCTGAATGTCTTGACAGCACCTTGGCCTTTTGTAATGTGGGGCATTGATATGATCGGCGAAATCAGACCTACGACATCCAACGGGAATCGCTTCATCCTGGTAGCGATCGATTACTTTACAAAATGGGTTGAAGCATCTTCCTATGCCACCGTAACCAAGAACATCGTGGCACGGTTCATTTGGCATAATCTGATCTGTTGATACGGTGTACCTGAGAGGATCATTATGGACAATGGTACCAATCTCAACAACAAGATGATCACTGAGCTCTGTGAGCAATTCAAGATACAGCACCACAACTCTTCTCCTTACCGACCGAAGATGAATGGGGCTGTGGAAGCAGCTAATAAAAACATGAAGAAGATTGTGCAGAAGATGACAGTGACCTACATAGATTGGCACGAGATGTTACCGTTTGCTCTTCATGGGTACCTACCTCAGCACGGACGTCAACAGGGGCAACACCCTTTTCCTTGGTCTAGGGAATGGAGGCAGTCTTGCCTATTGAAGTCCAGATACCCTCTCTCCGGATAATGAAGGATGCAGGTTTGAGCGAAGATGACTGGATCCAGACCCGGCTTGATCAATTAAATCTGATTGACGAAAAGAGACTCACTGCTATTTGTCATGGTCAGGCGTACCAAAAACGGATGATCAAGGCATTTAACAAGAAAGTCAGACGACAAGAGTATCAAGTCGGAGACCTGGTAATCAAACGCATCATCCTTCCTCAAAGTGATCCCAGGGGCAAATGGACCCCTACATACGAAGGGCCATTTGTGGTTAAGAATATCTTCTCAGGAGGAGCTATGATTCTAACTACCATGGATGGTGACGACCTTCCTCACCCCGCCAATGTAGACATAGTAAAAATATACTACGCATGAATTAAAGACCCGTTAGGTTGACACACCTAGGAAAAAATAAGGGCTTCCCGGCGAACCAAAAGGGTTCGGGAAAAAATAAGGGATGAAATGAAAAATCTGTACACCCGGCAAGTCGAAAACCTGAAAAGGCAGCTTGGGCAAAAATGGGTATCCCGGTGGACTGAAAACCCGAAAGGGAGGTCCAGGCAAAAGTTAGGGATAAGCGTAATACTATGTCTCATTGATCACCTCGCATCCAGAATTCGATATCAACTATCAGGTTCATAAGGCATCAATCAATCAGCTTCATCTCCAACTAAGCAGCAAAGTGATGAGACGCTTGAAGACATAAAGGTGATAGCAGAGTTGGAACTCAGTGGGATTTTTCACATAGCTATTTTTTTTTCCTTTTTACAAATTGTATAAACTCTATTCTGTTCGGCGGCGTTCTCTTACTAGGACGTCAACCTCTTGTACAAAACGCCTATTTACAAGCAAACTTCAAAATTAATACAAGTTCATTTTCAGACAAAGTGCCAATTGTTTTTTCTTTATCTGTTTTGTTTTACAAAGAATGTCCAATGTTCATTTTTGATATATGCATTTGACATTAATTGTTAATCATAAATATTTGCATGCGAAACAAAGGACTAATTACAGGTGACATCAGAAACAGGGGCAATCAGAATTGCCTAAGTGATCTAGTTGCTCTGTCCACCAAGGTACCAAGGTAAGTTCGGCTGAAGAACGTAACCAAGATATCTCCACTCCCCACAGAGTAAGACAAGATCCAACCATACTCTCCCCAAGCAGAGTTAGTCTCCATCCAGCCCCAAAAGGCACAGTATCCCTAGCAAGTCAACAATACTCTCCTAGAGTTAGTCTACTGTCATCCTTAAGGAAGTTGGATATCCCCAGAAGATCTCAATATTCCCCAGCGGAGTATACAAATGTTCCTAAGAAAGCATCCCCGGCAGTCTTAATATAAGATTGTTCCCCGGCGGAATACAGACACCCCAGTGGAGCCACTTCCCCAATACAGTTCCAAAGTTTCCCCAGGAGAGTTGAATCATTCTCTCCAGTAGATTCTGGAAGCTTATCCCCAGTAGATTCTGGAAGCTTATCCCCAATAGATTCTGGAAGCTTATTCCCCGCAGAGTGCAAAAGCATCTCCCCGACTTTATTCAGAAGGTTATCCTCCACCAGAGCCTATAACTGGGTTATCCTCAGCTAATTACCACAGAAAGATCGTCCTCAGCGAAGTTCTTCCTATCCCCAGCGGAGTCATCATCAAATCCCCAACATAACTTATCAATGGAATCCCCAGCGGAGTTCTCATTAAAACCTCAGCGAAGTATCTCTTCCCACAGAGTAATTCCCCGTAGAGTAATCTCTCCAACAAGTTTATTCCCCAAAAGAGTCATCTTCTCCTACCGGTTTATCCTTACAATCATCATCCCCCAACGGAAACGAAGAACTATATTCTTCAACATCAGCCCAGGATTCAACAAACTTCCCGACATTTGTCAAGGATTTATTTTCCCAGACGAAAATACATTCATAAACATATCACATTTCACAGTTACATACATGATAAAGTGCATACGACACAATCTCATTTATTCTTGAGAACATCATGACATCCTGCATTTCATACATCATGACATTGCATACAACTGATGTTTTGCCTTTTCAGGAAAAAGGTCAATCCAAAGATGATTACTATCAACTGTCGCAGTTCCAGATTCGATACCTGTATCTAGCCAGGGCATATCTGTGAGCGATTGATTGTGGATTCGATACCTGTATCTAGCCAGGGCATATCTGCATGAAGAGTTTGAAATTCCAGATTCGATACCTGTATCCAGCTAGGGCTTATCTGTGAGTAATTGATTGTAGATTCGATACCTGTATCTAGCCAGGGCATATCTGCATGAAGAGTTTAGAGATTCGATACCTGTATCCAGCCAGGGCATATCTGTAGATGACTTGTTCCAGATTCGATACCTATATCTAGCCAGGGCATATCTATAGATGACTAATTCCAGATTCGATACCTGTATCTAGCCAGGGCATATCTGTGAGTGATTGATTGTAGATTCGATACCTGTATCCAGCCAGGGCATATCTGCATGGAGAGTTTAGATATTCGATACCTGTACCCAGCCAGGGCATATCTGTAGACGACTAATTCCAGATTCGATACCTGTATCTAGCCAGGGCATATCTGCGAGTGATTGATTGTAGATTCGATACCTGTATCCAGCCAGGGCATATCTGCATGAAGAGTTTAGAGATTCGATACCTGTATCTAGCCAGGGCATATTTGTAGACGACTAATTCCAGATTCGATACATGTATCTAGCCAGGGCATATCTGTGACTGATTGATTGTAGATTCGATACATGTATCCAGCCAGGGCATATCTGCATGGAGAGTTTAGAGATTCGATACCTGTACCCAGCCAGGGCATATCTGTAGACGACTAATTCCAGATTCGACACCTGTATCTAGCCAGGGCATATTTATGGACGATTGATTGTAGATCTATACCTGTATCTAGCCTGGAAAGTTATCTACACGAAGAGTTTGAAGATCAACACCTGTAACAGGCCAGGAAATTTTCTTTCTTTCTCAGGTACGCAAGTTCTCGCTAAGGAATCTCTTACGCGATCGACACCCCTAGATGGCATCTTTAAGCCCATCTCCACAACTATCCATTACATCTCCAGATGGCATCTATAAGCTCATCCTCCTATCCACCATCTCTCCAAATGGCATCTGTAAGCCCATTCCCGACATCACATTGCTGATATTCTACAATGCGAGTGCAAATTTCTGGGCACTCTAGTGTTCAATCATCTTCCACCTTCGGATCACGAAAGGCACGCAAGCCAATCTACATCCTCAGGTCTAAGAAGATTGAACAGGGGCAACTGTTTTACCCCAAAATTTGCCCTCCCATATTCTTCAAGGTTTGTCAAGAATCATCTTCAATTGGTTCAAGACTACTCAAGGATTGCACAGTCCAAATGCCTCATAAGCCAGTCAAAATAAGGGTTTTGGTTCTTGCAAGGAATTTGAGGTTTTCAATGGTTCAATCAAGTCTCACATTCCTACATACATTCCCAAACATCTACATGTCAAGTTTCAAGCCTCACAGAGACAAGTTGCACAGTCAAAAGCCCTATTTGGTTCACAATCAACTACAGGGGCAAAATGGTCATTTTACAGTCAAAAGTCAAAAAATTTGGTCAACATCTTATTTTGAGCACACAATCATCATTTGATCAATTCTTGATCATGATTCCACAAGCATGGCTCAAAAATCATCAAGATGCCCAAAGTTGCTATTTTTGGACAATTGAAAAGTCGATTGTAACTTGACCAAGGCATAACTTTTTCATGGTTCATCAGAAAAATCCCATCCAATGCTCATTTTGAAGAGGATGACATTTCCTACAACTCATATTCACATTCCAAGTCCAAGAAATGCTCTCACAAAAAGTTATCAATTTCTACATTATAGGTCAATTTCAAAAGTCAACAAAAATGCACTTTAAGTCAAAGACCATAACTTGAGATTGGTAAATCCAAATGACATGGGACCAAAGGCATTGGTTAAAGGACTTCAAGACCTTTCCAAAATGTCCAAGAACATGTTCATATGATCAAAATTGAGCAAGATATGCATTGGAGAAGTTGGGAATTTTCATGAATTTGCAAAAGTCAACTATCCTTAAAAATTCAATTTTTGACAAAAGGGCCCACTTTCTTCCACTTGATTCAGCCTTGTCATGCCACACACGTGTCCCATGATTAATTTCAAGATCAAACATTTATTTTTCCATTTTATTTAATTTTTATTTATTTAATTCATTTTAAATCCATAATAATTCAAATAAAATCTAAAAATTAATGGAATAGCATCTTTGTGATTTGAATAGCTTTTATATGTCATATGCCAGCTAACCAATTCGTGCTAAGCCTTTTTTGTGCATAAAATCCTAGATTTGAACCAAATATGGAAAGGTCTTCAATGGTGGTCAACCAAATCTCCAAACTTCAATACACCGAGATTAAGGCCCAGCTTTTGACCTAATTTTGTTCTCATATACATAAGCAAGCAGTACCAACAGGATTCACGACCTAAGCATTGCTAAAACGGCCAAAGCAAAACTCAAAAATTGTTGGAAAAGTGGGAGATCAAGAACAGGGTTGCAGGCGTTTTCAGACCAAAATAAGAACATGACCTTCTTCCTTGCTAGCCACTGAAGCTAACACGACCCTTACCACGTCCTGAGACCACCTACCAAGCGCTGTAAGTCATCACAAACTCGCCTCTGAACACGAAACTTGAATTTTCTATTCTTGCATTTTTTTCTCAAAAGTGTTAGCATATTCATACTCCTTGCTTGATTTCTAACGTAACTGTAATATCCAATTTCGTTTTTAGGCCCTGAATCGTGATGCCCGATTCTAGGGTTCATTTTTTTGCGTTTTAGGTATTTTGTTTCCAGGTACAATTGGAACAAATCATGAGTATGGGTGAACTCAGGAGACATGGACGAGACCAACCATGGTCTTGGAATGAGTTTTTGAAGCCTAGAGACAATTCTAGGAAGAACCCACGGATCTTCCTGCGGATAAAAATCCGCAGGTAAAAAACCAGGGATCAGCGAAGAAGACACTGACGCGTCTCCCTCTCATTCGTTCGTTCAAAAAACGCGCGTTTTATATATTTTATTTCCCGGCATTGTTAATGATCACTAATATATTATTTGTTGTGCATATCAATATCAATTAAAGCAAGCTGGAATAGTGGCAAGGGCGAACAGGCATTGAGCGTAGCGCTTTCCAATGATGTCCACCATATTCCTTCCAATCCCATGCGCCAGTTGTCTTCCAACACAGATCTGAAGGTCATAAGGTGCTGACCACCATGTTCCAGGTCAAAGCACATCATGGACAATCAGGGAAAGTCAAAAGGGCTTGTGCGTTAGTGGGCCTGAAATTACTTCTTCACCTCCTTCTGGGCCCAGAACCCCCTTGGTTCATTCCTTTTCCTTTTTATTTTATATTTTCTAGTTTATTTATTAATTATTTTTCTAATTATTATTATTATCACTAAAATTAACATAATTAATTTTTCACAAGAAAAATTCAGAAAAACTAAAAAATGTAAATATTTTATTTATTATTATTAATTTCACTTTAGTTTAATTATTTTGTAAATAAACACTAACTTAAATTAATTTAGTTTAATTAGGTTTAATTTTAATTTTCTTTTACAATAAATAAAAATGAATTAGACCTAGGGTTTTTCTTTTGACACTTTTAATTTTTTTATTTTATTTTATTTCATTAAAAACATAAAACCACAAAAATACCTTTTCTTGTAAATAATTAATTAATTAATTAGGTTTAGGTTTAATATTCAATTAATTGCAAAAAAGGACAAATTACTTTATTTTCTCAAAAAGGGTCAAAACCCTAAGACGTTCCCGATTTAATTTCTTTCGCGCTTTAATTCCTTTTGATTATATTGATGTAACTGTCTCCGAGGATGTAATAGTTAATTAGGTCTTTTACCGCTTTCTTTACTTTTCTCGCATTTATTTTCCAAACGGGTTTTGTTTTTGGCGATGTATAGACCCGCGGCTTGTAATAACGTAGATTTACCTTTCCGCAATTTATTTCCCGCACAAACATTAACTGTTAATTATGCCTGCAAGACTTGTATGACAAATAAAATCAACCCGTAGCTCACAATGATGCATGTTCAAAGATAAATATAAACATGAAACCTGACACACGTGCACATGCCACTCCTAGGATACGCCTCACTTGGTTGCCTCGAGGTGGTCATCAAGTATAGGGTGTCTTAGAGGTCGCCCTCCTGTCTAAAGATCCAGTTGCCTCGAATAAAAAGGATCTAGGATATTAGGGTTACCGCTAAGGCGTCCTACTATTGCTTTGGTGACCACATTGTCCCTCATAATCGAATTGACCTGAATAACTCTAACGAAGGTGCTACCTACTTCTCAATAGTGGGATGGTACTGTCTAAAGGACTCTTACACAGCTTAATTCCTTAGAGTAGGTAGATTTCTCCTGGGTACTTGCTCTTTCAAAAAACAAAAACATCTTTTCGCACCTACACTTTCAAAAAGTTTTCAAACAAATACTTCATACACTCTTGAGGACTGATACAAGAGTTACCTAGAAGTTTTTCAAACGAACTTTTTCAAAACCCACAAACACTTGAAAAGTAAACAATTTTTGAAAACATAGTGAGCAAGTACCTAAGAGCCCGTGGACAACCACGGATAGAAAGGGTGCTAACACCTTCCCTTTCTATAAACCTACATCCCGAACCGAGAAACATTCTCGAAAAGGAATTTTGCTGTGCTTTTGTCCTTTCCTTGTTGGAGAACATAAAAGACGTGGCGACTCTTGCTTACCGCGACATTTCGCGAACCAGCTTAAAAAACAATCAGTTCTATTTCCATCGATCACAGATATGCGTATTAATTTATAGGATATGATATTTATTGAAAAATCAACTTAATAGCAATAAAGTAGGGGCCTTCTTAAATATTGTCTTATTAAGTATTTTACTGGTATGATGCACGAGTGTTCCCTATACTATGTTGCACATGTTTCCTAACAATTGGTTTGGTGTCATTTTTTTCTCAGTATTTTTCATTCACTTTATACATTGTGCACATCTTTCCAAAGTCGTGGTTCCATAATATTCACTCTATTTTGTTTTTGGGGATTTTTTCACTTAACATGACCATAAAGCCCAATATTCCCGTACTAATGTGTTTTGATTGTGTCTACATGATTTGTGAACGAGAGAAACTCTATTATATTTGGAAACTATTCATTTGACGCATGTTCAGAAGAGTGTGTGTCGTTTGGCTAACTATCCGATGAGACACATTGTGTTAACCTTTAACTCCCAAGTTTATCGATTTTTGCACACATATTAATTGTATTTAACTTTACTCAATTATTTAATATAATTGCAATAGTTGTTTTGTAATGGTATCATTGAACTTTTCTCCCTCTCTTCTAGTAAAAATAAAAGTTTTTGCATGTGATTTTTATGATTATGTAACATTGACGTGAAACAATAGAGTTAAAGATCATAAATTGAAACTATGACTCCCTGGCGAAACAAAGCTCTCCAAGATCATTGATCATGGTATCCTTAAGCATTTTTAAGCTAAAAACATGAAAATCAAGTCGTTAGAAGGGTGTATGGAAATTATAGGTGTTTGGTTATTTTACAACATTTTTCTCACATCAATAATTTTTATGCAATATAATTAAAAAAACATATGATCAATAAAACTATATAAGATTGTAAAATAAGGGGACCAAAAACCTGAGTTTAAAAACACAAATATTACAAATTAAGTTATGTCAAAATAGATTAAAATAAATGCACTTGAACTTTTTTCTTAAATTTTAAAATCATAAGTTTTTCAAGATAATTGAGTGATTCATTAGACTTCCAAAAAAAATAATGTATTACTTATCTTCCTTAATCAATTTAGTAGTCGTTTCTATATATTTGAAATTATAACTTTAAAATAATAATATGTATGTCTCTATATGAAAATAAACAATTTAAATAATACGTGGATGGCAGGATTCGAACCTAGGCGCGCAAAGCCCAAAAGATTTCTAGTCATGCCCGATAACCACTCTGGCACATCCACCTCTTTGTTTATGTTTTGTCGTTAGGTGTATAACATAATTTATTTTGTTATAATATATTAAATTATTATTTAACCAAATAAAGGATACTAAATTTTAAAATCATGACATTAAGTGTCATACATTTAATTTTAAACAACCCTTTGTTCGAGCAATCACTAGATAATGTAACAAAATGAACAACTTACTTATTTTAAAAATAATTGATTTCAAATAGAAAATTGTCAACAAGTTATATGGATTGTTGATACATGATATTATGTATCCTTAAGTACCAATGTTCAATAATGAAAGAGAAAATCATTACCACTAGTTCCTCATGTGAACATAAATATGTTATTCTAGAAGGAAAGAGTATGAGAAAGACTGTAGGCATTCTTGTGTTTTGTTCAAGCTCGTCTGGTTGTTGTTTTACAAAAATCCTCGTAAATGATGGTGATGGTTTATCCGTGCTGCAAATATATTTTCGTGAAGCAAGTTCAAACGCCAAATTCAATATTGACACGTGATTGTAATTTTTTAGAAGTGTATATCACAGTTTCTCAGTATGGGTGCAAAAATTATTGTGAAATTGGGAAAGTTACCTGTGATTAACTAGTACCTATCAACAATTATTCTCTAGTCATCAAATAAATACATTATGAAAGAAACTATATATCTTAATTTTAGGCTTCTTGACTACTCTAAAGAGTATAATAAGTACAATCTATGAGAATTTTGAACTAAAAGCAAAAGAAATGCATAAATAAGTTAAGTCAAGAAGATCAAGTGTGAAATATAGCTTTATTTATTAATTGGATATGCGTACTAATTTATAGGATATGGTATTTATTGAAAAAATCAACTTAATACCAATAAAGTGGGGGCCTCCTTAAATTTTGTCTTATTAAGTATTTTACTGGTATGATGCACGAGTGTTCCCTATACTATGTTCCACATGTTTCCTTGACAATTGGTTTGGTGTCATTTTTTTCTCAGTATTTTTCATTCAGTTTATCCCTTGTGCACATCTTTCCAAAGTCGTGGGTCCATAATATTCACTCTATTTTGTTTGTGGGGATTTTTTCACTTAACATGGTCATAAACCCCAATATTCCTGTACTAATGTCTTTTGATTGTGTCTACAGGATTTGTGAACAAGAGAAACTCTAGTAGATTTGGAAACTATTCATTTGACGCATGTTCAGAAGAGTGTATGTCGCTTGATTAACTATCGGGTGAGAAACATTGTGTTAACCTTTAACTCCCAAGTATATCGATATTTGCACACGTAATAATTGTATTTAACTTTACTCAATTGTTTAATATAATTACAATGGTAATTTTGTGATGGTATCATTGAACTTTTCTCCCTCTCTTCTAGTAAAAATAAAAGTTTTTGCATGTGATTTTTATGATTATGTAACATTGATGTGAAACAATAGAATTAAAGATTATAAATTTAAACTATGACGCCCTTGCGAAACAAAGCTCTCCAAGATCATTGATCATGGTATCCTTAAACATTTTTAAGGGAAAAACATGAAAATCGAATCGTTAGAAGAGTGTATGGAAATTATAGGTGTTTGGTCATTTTAAAACATTTTTCTCACATCAATAATGATTATGCCATATAATTAAAGAAACATATGATCAATAAAAATATATAAGATTGTAAAATAAGGGGACCAAAAACCTGAGTTTAGAAACACAAATGTTACAAATTAAGTTATGTCAAAATAGATTAAAATAAATGCACTTAAACTTTTTATTTAATTTTAAAATCATAAAGTTTTCAAGATAATTGAGTGATTCATTGGATTTCCAAAAAAAATGATGTATTACTTATCTTCCTTATTCAATTTAGTAGTTGATTTGTAGGTAGAAGGAATGGATGAATGATAAATATCTGGATTGTAGACGTTTCTATATATTTGAAATTATAACTTTAAAATAATAATATGTATGTCTCTATATGAAAATAAACAATTTAAAAACTTCGTGGGTGGCACGATTCAAACCTGCACGGGAAAATCCCACATGATTTCTAATCATGCCCGATAACCGATGCCGCATGTCCACCTCTTTGGTTATGTTTTGTCGTTAGGTGTATCACATAATTTATTTTTTTTATAATAATATTATATTACTATTTAACCAAATAAAGGATACTAAATTTAAAAGCATGGCATTAAGTGTCATACATTTAATTTTAAACAAGCCTTTGTTCGAACAATCAATAGATAATGTAAGAAAATGAAAAACTTACATATTTTAAAAATAATTGATTTCAAATAGAAAATTGTCAACAAGTTATATGGATTGTTGATACATGATATTATGTATCCTTAAGTACCAACGTTCAATGATGAAAGATAAAATCATTACCATTAGTTCCTCATGTGAACAAAAATATGTTATTCTAGAAGGAAAGAGTATGGGAAAGACTGTTGGCATTCTCTTTGTTTGTTCAGGCTCTTCTGGTTGTTGTTTTACAAAAATACTTGTAAATGATGGTGATGGTTTATCCGTGCTGCATATATATTTTCGTGGAATAAGTTCAAACGCCAAATTCAATATTGACATGTGATTTTAAGTTTTTAGATATATCACAGTTTCTCCGTATGGGTGCAAAAATCATCGTGGAATTGCAAAAGTTACCTGTGATCAACTAATATCTATCAACAATTAGTCTCTAGTCATCAAATAAATACATTATGAAAGAAACTATATATCTTAATTTTGGCCTTCTTGACTACTCTAATGAGTATAATAAGTACAATTTGTGAGAATTTTGAACTAAAAGCAAAATAAATACATAAATAAGTTAAGTCAAGAAGATCAAGTGTGAAATATATCTTTATTTATTGATTGGATATGCGTATTAATTTACATAAAATGGTATTTATTGAAAAACTCAACTTAATAGCAATAAAATAGAGGCCTTCTGAAATGTTGTCTTATTAAGTGTTTTAAAGGTATGATGCACGAGTGTTCCCTATACTATGTTGCAGATGTTTCCTTGACAATTAGTTTGGTGTCATTTTTTTCTACGCATTTTTCAATCACTTTATCCCTTGTGCACATCTTTCCAAAGTCGTGGTTCCATAATATTCACTATATTTTGTTTGTGGGGATTTTTTCACTTAACATGGTCATGAAGCCCAATATTCCCGTACTAATGTGTTTTGATTGTGTCTACATGATTTGTGAACAAGAGAAACTCTAGTAGATTTGGAAACTATTCATTTGACGCATGTTCAGAAGAGTGTATGTCGCTTGGCTAACTATCGGGTGAGAATCATTGTGTTAACCTTTAACTCCAAAGTCTATCGATTTTTGCACACGTATTAATTGTATTTAACTTAACTCAATTATTTAATATAATTGCAATAGTAGTTTTGTAATGGTATCGTTGAACTTTTCTCTCTCTCTTCTAGTAAATATAAGAGTTTTTGCATGTGATTTTTATGATTATGTAACATTGACGTGAAACAATAGAGTTAAATATCATAAATTGAAACTATGACGCCCTTGCGAAACAAAGCTCTCCAAGATCATTGATCATGGTATCCTTATGTATTTTTAAGGGAAAAACATGAAAATCGAATCGTTAGAAGGTTGTATGGAAATTATAGGTGGTTGGTTATTTTACAATATTTTTCTCACATCAATAATGATTATGCCATATAATTAAAAAAACATATGATTAATAAAAATATATAAGATTGTAATATTGGGCGACCAAAAACCTGAGTTTAAAAACAAAAATATTACAAATTAAGTTATGTCAAGATAGATTAAAATAAACGCGCTTAAACTTTTTTCTTTAATTTTAAAATCATAAATTTTTCACGATAATTGAGTGATCATTAGACTTTCAAAAAAAATAATGTATATCTTATCTTCCTTAATCAATTTAGTAGTTGATTTGAAGGTAGAAGGAATGGACGAATGATGAATATCTAGATGGTAGATGTTTCTATATATTTGAAATTATAACTTTAAAATAATAATATGTATGTATCTAGTTATGCCCAATAACCGCTCCGGCACATCCACCTCTTTGTTTATGTTTAATCGTTAGGTGTATAACATAATTTATTTTGTTATAATAATATTATATTACTATTTAACCCAATAAAGGATACAAAATTTAAAAGCATGACATTAAGTGTCCTACATTTAATTTTAAACAAGCCTTTGTTCGAGCAATCACTAGATAATGTAAGAAAATGAAAAACTTACATATTTTAAAAATAATTGATTTTAAATAGAAAATTGTCAACAAGGTATATGGATTTTTGATACATGATATTATGTATCCTTAAGTACCAATGTTCTATAATGAAAGAGAAAATCATTACCACTAGTTCCTCATGTGAAAAAAAAAATGTTATTCTAGAAGGAAAGAGTATGAGAAAGATTGTTGGGATTCTTGTTGTTTGTTCAGGCTCTTCTGGTTGTTGTTTTACAAAAATCCTTGTAAATGATGGTGATGGTTTATCCGTGCTGCATATATATTTTCGTGAAGCAAGTTCAAATGCCAAATTCAATATTGACATGTGATTGTAATTTTTGAGAAGTATATATCAGAGTTTCTCAGTATGGGTGCAAAAATTGTTGTGGAATTGCGAAAGTTACCTATGATCAACTAATACCTATCAACAATTATTCTCTAGTCATCACATAAATACATTATGAAAGAAACTATATATCTTAATTTTAGGCTTCTTGATTACTCTAAAGAGTATAATAAGTACAATGTGTGGGAATTTTGAACTAAAAGCAAATAAAATGCATAAATAAGTTAAGTCAATAAGATCAAGTGTGAAATATAGCTTTATTTATTGATTGGATATGCATATTAATTTACATGATATGGTATTTATTGAAAAAATCAACTTAATAGCAATAAAGTAGGGGCCTTCTAAAATGTTGTTTTATTAAGTGTTTTACTAGTATGATGCACAAGTGTTCCCTATAATATGCTGCACATGTTTCCCTGACAATTGGTTTGGTGTTATTTTTTCCTCAGTATTTTTCATTCAAATTATCCCTTGTGCACATCTTTCCAAAGTCGTGGGTCCATAATATTTACTCTATTTTGTTTGTGGGGATTTTTTCACTTAACATGGTCATAAAGCCCAATATTCCCGTATTAATGTGTTTTGATTGTGTCTACAGGATTTGTGAACAAGAGAAACTCTAGTAGATTTGGAATCTATTCATTTGACGCATGTTCAGAAGAGTGTATGTCGCTTGACTAAATATCAGGTGAGAAACATTGTGTTAACCTTTAACTCCCAAGATTATCGATTTTTGCACACGTAATAATTGTATTTAACTTTACTCAATTATTTAATATAATTACAATGGTAATTTTGTAATGGTATCATTGAACTTTTCTCCCTCTCTTCTAGTAAAAATAAAATTTTTGCATGTGATTTTTATGATTATGTAACATTGACGTGAAACAATAGAGTTAAAGATCATAAATTGAAACTATGATGCCCTTGCGAAACAAAGCTCTCCAAGATCATTGATCATGGTATCCTTAAGCATTTTTAAGGGAAAAACATGAAAATCGAATCATTAGAAGAGTGTATGGAAATTATAGGTGTTTGGTTATTTTAAAACATTTTTCTCACATCAATAATGATTATGCCATATAATTAAAAAAACATATGATCAATAAAAATATATAAGATTGTAAAATTGGGGGACCAAAAACTTGAGTTTAAAAACACAAATATTACAAATTAAATTATGTCAAAATATATTAAAATAAATGCACTTAAACTTTTTATTTAATTTTAAAATCATAAAGTTTTAAAGATAATTGAGTGACTCATTAGACTTCCAAAACAAATAATGTATTATTTATCTTCCTTAATAATTTAGTTGTTGATTTGTAGGTAGAAGGAATGGACGAATGATGAATATCTAGATGGTAGATGTTTCTATATAATTGAAATTATAAATTTAAAATAATAATATGTAAGTCTCCATAATAAAATAAACAATTTAAATAATTTGTGGACGGTAGGATTCGAACCAGTGCGGGCAAAGCCCACATGATTTCTAGTTATGCCCGATAACATCTCCGGCACATCCACCTCTTTGTTTAGGTTTAATCGTTAGGTGTATAACATAATTTATTTTTGTTATAATAATATTATATTACTATTTAACCAAATAAAGGATACTAAATTTAAAAGCATGACATTAAGTGTCATACATTTAATTTTAAACAAGCCTTTGTTCGAGCAATAACTAGATAATGTAAGAAAATGAAAAACTTACATATTTTAAAAATAATTGATTTCAAATAGAAAATTGTCAACAAGTTATATGGATTGTTGATATATGATATTATGTATCCTTAAAGACCAATGTTCAATAATGAAAGATAAAATCATTACCACTAGTTCCTCATGTGAAAAAAAAATGTTATTCTAGAAGGAAAGAGTATGAGAAAGATTGTTGGCATTCTTGTTGTTTGTTCAGGCTCTTCTGGTTGTTGTTTTACAAAAATCCTTGTAAATGATGGTGATGGTTTATCCGTGCTGTATATATATTTCCGTGAAGCAAGTTCAAACACAGAATTCAATATTGACATGTGATTGTAATTTTTGAGAAGTATATATCACAGTACTCAATATGGGTGCAAAAATTATTGTGGAATTGAGAAAGTTACCTGTGATCAACTAATACCTATCAACAATTTTTCTCTAGTCACCAAATAAATACATTATGAAAGAAATTATATATCTTAGTTTTAGGGTTCTTGACCACTCTAAAGAGTATAATAAGTACATTATGTGGGAATTTTGAACTAAAAGTAAAAGAAATGCATAAATAAGTTAAGTCAAGAAGATCAAGTGTGAAATATAGCTTTATTTATTAATTGGTTATGCGTATTAATTTAAAAGATATGGTATTTATTGAAAAGATCAACCTAATAGTAATAAAGTAGGGGCCTTCTGAAATGTTGTCTTATTAAGTGTTTTACAGGTATGATGCACGAGTGTTCCCTATACTATGTTGCACATGTTTCCTTGACAATTGGTTTGGTGTCATTTTTTTTCTCCGCATTTTTCACTCACATTATCCCTTGTTCACATCTTTCCAAAGTCGTTGTTCCATAATATTCACTATATTTTGTTTGTGGGGATTTTTTCACTTAACATGGTCATAAAGCCCAATATTCCCGTACTAATGTGTTTTGATTGTGCCTTCATGATTTGTGAACAAGAGAAACTCTAGTAGATTTGGAAACTATTTATTTGACGCATGTTCAGAAGAGTGTGTGTCGCTTGGCTAACTATCGGGTCAGAAACATTGTGTTAACCTTTAACTCCCAAGTTTACACTACGCCAAAAAATACTTACGAAAGCGCTTTTTTTCGCCTTTAAAAGCGCTTTCGTAGGTGGCGCTGCTATAGGTTTTAGCAGCGCTTTTTGTTTAAAGAAAAGCGCTTTCGTAGGTCTACCTAATACAACGCTTTTTTATGAAGAAGCGCTTTCATAGGTCTACGCCAGGCAGCGCTTTTTTCTTGAAAAGCGTTGTCTTAGGTAGGCTTTTAGCAACGCTTTTTTCTGGAAAAGCGCTTTCATAGGTGGTCTTTTAGAAGCGGTTTTGCCTGGAAAAGCGTTGTCATATGTTTACCTTAGAAAGCGCTTTTTGTGAAAAAGCGCTTTCATAGGTTACCTAAGGCATCGTTTTTCTTGAAAAAGCGCTTTCATAGGGTGTTTTTTTTAGAGGTATAATTTATACATTCATATACCTGCATTGTTTGCAGCATATTATTTATATAAACCAGTTGCCATAACCTGTAATTCATAAACCGCGGTAATGCATTGTATACCATTGTAATCCAAAATATATATACACCATTTTTGTACCTCAAAATATATAAAAGTCATTGTTATCAGCATTATAACTCAAAATCAGTCTTACAAAATCAACCATAACAACAACTAAACCAGTCCTAATGTATGAAAGAAACACCGTCAATTATGTATTAAGGTCCTGGTCTTGCGAAGTTTGAACATAATAACACGGTCAATATGGTATTCCATGTACACATGTAACGTATTCATAACACTTTTCACATAATAATGTATTCATACCTTATATGATTCTCTGCTCAATAAAATATTGACACAATTCCTCTTTGATTTCTTCCAACTGAAGTTTCGTGTAATATGCACATTTGTATTTATCGAAGTACTACATAACAAAACATAATATGCATGATTTAGTTAAAAGTAAAAAAATTATATGAAATATCCGAGAAATAATAAAACAAATCCTAAGTTATAAATCCATACCGTGACTGGAATCTCTATTTGATTCAGTTGAAGGATTTCTTTGATAAACCGCATAACAAAGTCTCCGCAATCTATACCGTTTTGCTGTTGAGGACACTACATAGAAAAACAAATAAGAATATATAGTTGTATTGTTTTATCAAATAGCATAAATATTATAAGCAAAATAGTGGAAATTAATATACCTACACTTTGATCCAATTAATGTTGTTTGATTTAGACCGGCTTACACGAGCTTCTCTTTGACACCGGAATACTTGTATCGCTCTAACAAAACAAAAATATATATATATTTAGAACAATGTCACAGAAATAATTAAATATATAAATACACATAAATATTTAGAATAATCTCACTTACGTATCAATCATTAACTTCATATCCGGATAATTTGTCCAATCACCGTCAACCGAATTCAGATAATAGACCACTTCTTTTATAGGATCGATAGCAACCAACAACCAGTGACGTCTATAAATTAAAACAACAGTTTAGAAGAAAATTTTCTACGCAAAAATTACAAATATTAAAATGAACTTAGAATGAAAATCTAACCCTGTAGGAATAGTATTATACGCCCAAAGATATAAGCTTTATGTACTGCCAGTTGCCATGAATCTTTTGACTAAGTTCTCTCTTACTGAATCTGGTTCCCTATCAATTGTCGCTCCGCTGACACGGGAGGAAGACACGAAATGGAATCTGTTTGACAATTGATTCCCGCGCATCAATTTGTCATATAACAACCTTAAATAAGAACATAATTAATATTAGACTATATTCATTGAAATGTTTTTAAAAAAATTCAGCTAATTACATAATATAAAGATGGGGTTACCGGATGTATGTGTGCATAATACTGACGCCTAATTCTTTATGACGGAAAATCTCTTCCACGTCCTCATGTCCAATTATTTCGGTGCAAGGAAAACCAAAGATACCTTGATCCATATCCATTTGACGAATACCACCATCCATCAAATTTGTTGTTCCCACTATTGTTTCAAGACACTACCGGTATCGAGGGAAAAATCTAGTAGGAACCCTTTTCTTGGGTGGTACACCAATGATTTTCTGGCTCACTTGTTGTGACCCTTGAAAAGGTACATAAAAATCATATAGACTCAGTTAAATTATAAAATTATGTAGTTTTTTATTCGGATCATATAATTAACACTTTAAACGTACCTCTTTTTGTGATACATCAGACTCGTCATGCCGCAAAATCCCTTTACCCTTAGATGCGGGTTTTGTAGGAGTCTATAATTATCGTGGAAATAACTGAGGTCAGAACTGACAGTTGAATACTTAAAGATTCATAATGGTTTTCAACATACCTGATCATCTATGAAAATGAGGTCCGATGGCCATGCAACAAAAGATCCTATTGCATCTCGCGGCAATGTGGTCTCAGCAACAATGTCAGGTATCGGCAGCAACGCATCCATATCTAAAGCAATATCAACCGATACTTTCATGTGTCCATCTGGAAGCGGTCTATGGTGAAGTAAATCTCCCAAAGTGTTATGGACTTTTCCCTTGCCAACTAGTCGATAAGTCGGCGACGATAGGTATAGCTGGCAAGATGAAATGCCCTAAACCAATAATAACCGTTAGAAGTGACTAAAAATATTCTATAATGATAATGGATATATATTGAAAATTACCTCGGGAAATTTATGCTGACAGTTGATACTAGCTTTGTCACTAGTTTCTTTCAACTGTGAACTGCTCTTTTCTGCCATATATCTCTCTTTATCCTTCTGCAATTCACGGACTTAAGCTTGTAAATCCTGCAATGTTTGCATCACTTCTGCATTGCTAGGATTTCTTCTCCTTGGATGCTTATACAAAGAGGTTGGAGTCACACCATGACCTTTACCCCTCACCCGACCCGGATACTCAACAATATTTAGTGCTCGACTAAGTACGCTCCTGGTATCCTAGTCCTCACCTGGGGATACCAATTGCGACCAGGTCTCCTGTAATTCATTTACATATCAAAAATTATTAGTGGAGATAAAAAATTATTTAAATATTAATAAACATTTGATTTAATTAAAGACACAATCTTATACTTACTTAATTTAAAAATAATTGATTTCAAATACAAAATTGTCAACAAGTTATATGGATTGTTGATACATGATATTATGTATCCTTAAGTACCAATGTTCAATAATGAAAGAGAAAATCATTACCACTAGTTCCTCATGTGAACAAAAATATGTTATTCTAGAAGGAAAGAGTATGAGAAAAACTGTAGGCATTCTTGTTGTTTGTTCAGGCTCGTCTAGTTGTTGTTTTACAAAAATACTCGTAAATGATGGTGATGGATTATCCGTGCTGCAAATATATTTTCGTGAAGCAAGTTCAAACGCAAAATTCAATATTGACATGTGATTGTAATTTTTTAGAAGTATATATCACGGCTTCTCAGTATGGGTGCAAAAATTATTGTGGAATTGAGAAAGTTACCTATGATCAACTAATACCTATCAACAATTATTCTCTAGTCATCAAATAAACACATTATGAAAGAAACTATATATCTTAATTTTAGGCTTCTTGACTACTCTAAAGAGTATAATAAGTACAATGTGTTGGAATTTTAAACTAAAAGAAAAAGAAATGCATAAATAAGTTAAGTCAAGAAGATCAAGTGTGAAATATAGCTTTGTTTATTAATTGGATATGCGTATTAATTTACATGATATCGTATTTATGGAAAAAATCAACTTAATAGCAATAAAGTAGGTGCCTTCTTAAATGTTGTCTTATTAAGTGTTTTACTGGTATGATGCACGAGTGTTCCCTATACTATGTTTCACATGTTTCCCTGACAATTGGTCTGGTGTCATTTTTTTCTCAGTATTTTTCATTTAATATATCCCTTGTGCACATCTTTCCAAAGTCGTGGTTTCATAATATTCACTCTAATTTGTTTGTGGGGATTTTTTCACTTAACATGGTCATAACTAATGTGTTTTGATTGTGTCTACATGATTTGTGAACAAGAGAAACTCTAGTAGATTTGGAAACTATTCATTTGAAGCATGTTCAGAAGAGTGTGTGTCGATTGGCTAACTATCGGGTGAGAAACATTATGTTAACCGTTAACTCCCAAGTTTATCTATCTTTGCACACGTATTAATTGTATTTAACTTTACTCAATTATTTAATATTATTGCAATAGTAGTTTTGTAATGGTATCATTGAACTTTTCTTCCTCTCTTCTAATAAAAATAAAAGTTTTTGCATGTGATTTTTATGATTATGTAACATTGATGTGAAACAATAGAGTTAAAGATCATAAATAGAAACTATGACGCCCTTGCGAAACAAAGCTCTCCAAGATCATTGATCATGGTATCCTTAAGGATTTTTAAGGTAAAAACATGATAATAAAATCGTTAGAAGGGTGTATGGAGATTATAGGTGTTTGGTTATTTTACAACATTTTTCTCACATTAATAATGATTATTCTATATAATTAAAAAAACATATGATCAATAAAAATATATAAGATTGTAAAATAGGGGGACCAAAAACCTGAGTTTAAAAACACAAATATTACACATTTAAGTTATGTCAAAATAGAATAAAATAAATGCACTTAAACTTTTTTCTTAAATTTTAAAATCATAAATTTTTCAAGATAATTGAGTGATCATTACACTTCCAAAGAAAATAATGTATTACTTATTTTTCTTAATCGATTTAGTAGTTGATTTGTAGGTAGAAGGAATGGATGAATGATGAATATATATATGTTTCTATATATTTGAAATTATAACTTTAAAATAATAATATGTATGTCTCTATATAAAAATAAACAATTTAAATAATTCATGGACAGCAGGATTCGGACCTGTGCGGTCAAAACCCACATGATTTCTAGTCATGCCCGATAACCACTCTGGCACGTCCACCTCTTTGTTTATGTTTTGCCATTAGGTGCATAACGTAATTTTATTTTGTTATAATAATATTATATTACTACTTAACCAAATAAAGGATACTAAATTTAAAAGCATGACATTAAGTGTCATACATTTAATTTTAAACAACCATTGTTCGAGCAATCATTAGATAATGTAAGAAAATGAAAAACTTACTTATTTTAAAAATAATTGATTTCAAATAGAAAATTGTCAACAAGTTATATGGATTGTTGATACATGATATTATGTATCCTTAAGTACCAATGTTCAATAATGAAAGAGAAAATCATTACCACTAGTTCCTCATGTGAACAAAAATATGTTATTCTAGAAGGAAAGAGTATGAGAAAAACTGTAGGCATTCTTGTTCTTTGTACAGGCTCGTCTAGTTGTTGTTTTACAAATATCCTCGTAAATGATGGTGATGGTTTATTCGTGCTGCAAATATATTTTCGTGAAGCAAGTTCAAATGCCAAATTCAATATTGACATGTGATTGTAATTTTTTAGAAGTATATATCACAGCTTCTCAGTATGGGTGCAAAAATTATTGTGGAATTGAGAAAGTTACCTATGATAACCTAATACCTATCAACAATTATTCTCTAGTCATCAAATAAATACATTATGAAAGAAACTATATATCTTAATTTTAGGCTTCTTGACTACTCTAAAGAGTATAATAAGTACAATGTTTGGGAATTTTAAACTAAAAGAAAAAGAAATGCATAAATAAGTTAAGTCAAGAAGATCAAGTGTATAATATAGCTTTATTTATTAATTGGATATGCGTATTAATTTATAGGATAAGGTATTTATTGAAAAAATCAACTTAATAGCAATAAAGTAGGGGCCTTCTTAAATTTTTTCTTATTAAGTATTTTACTAGTATGATGCACGAGTGTTCCCTATACTATGTTGCACAAGTTTCCCTGACAATTGGTCTGATGTCATTTTTTTCTCCGTATTTTTCATTCACTTTATCCCTTGTGCACATCTTTCCAAAGTCGTGGTTCCATAATATTCACTCTAATTTGTTTGTGTGGATTTTTTCACTTAACATGGTCATAACTAATGTGTTTTGATTGTGTCTACATGATTTGTGAACAAGAGAAACTCTAGTAGATTTGGAAACTATTCATTTGACGCATGTTCAGAAGAGTGTGTGTCGATCGGCTAACTATCGGGTGAGAAACATTGTGTTAATTGTTAACTCCCAAGTTTATCGATTTTTGCACACGTATTAATTGTATTTAACTTTATTCAATTATTTAATATAATTGCAATAGTAGTTTTGATTTGGTATCATTGAACTTTTCTTCCTCTCTTCTAGTAAAAATAAAAGTTTTTGCATGTGATTTTTATGATTATGTAACATTGATGTGAAACAATAGAGTTAAAGATCATAAATAGAAACTATGACGCCCTTGCGAAACAAAGCTCCCCAAGATCATTGATCATGGTATCCTTAAGCATTTTTAAGGTAAAAACATGATAATCAAATCGTTAGAAGGGTGTATGGAAATTATAGGTGTTTAGTTATTTTACAACATTTTTCTCACATCAATAATGATTATTCTATATAATTAAAAAAAACATATGATCAATAAAAATATATAAGATTGTAAAATAGGGGGACCAAAAACCTGAGTTTAAAAACACAAATATTACAAATTTAAGTTATGTCAAAATAGAATAAAATAAATGCACTTAAACTTTTTTCTTAAATTTTAAAATCATAAATTTTTCAATATAATTGAGTGATCATTACACTTCCAAAAAAATAATTTATTACTTATTTTTCTTAATCAATTTAGTAGTTGATTTGTAGGTAGAAGGAATGGACGAATGATGAATATCTAGATGTTTCTAGATATTTGAAATTATAACTTTAAAATAATAATATGTATGTCTCTATATGAAAATAAACAATTTAAATAATTCATGGACGACAGGATTCGGACCTGTGCGGGCAATACCCACATGATTTCTAGTCATGCCCGATAACAACTCTGGCACGTCCACCTCTTTGTTTATGTTTTGCCATTAGGTGTATAACATAATTTTATTTTGTTATAATAATATTATATTACTACTTAACCAAATAAAGGATACAAAATTTAAAAGCATGACATTAAGTGTCATACATTTAATTTTAAACAACCATTGTTCGAGCAATCATTAGATAATGTAAGAAAATGAAAAACTTACTTATTTTAAAAATAATTGATTTCAAATAGAAAATTGTCAACAAGTTATATGGATTGTTTATACATGATATTATGTATCCTTAAGTACCAATGTTCAATAATGAAAGAGAAAATCATTACCACTAGTTCCTCATGTGAACAAAAATATGTTAGTCTAGAAGGAAAGAGTATGAGAAAAACTGTAGGCATTCTTGTTGTTTGTTCAGGCTCGTCTAGTTGTTGTTTTACAAAAATCCTCGTAAATGATGGTGATGGTTTATCCGTGCTGCAAATATATTTTCGTGAAGCAAGTTCAAACGCCAAATTCAATATTGACATGTGATTGTAATTTTTTAGAAGTATATATCATAACTTCTCAGTATGGGTGCAAAAATTATTGTGGAATTGAGAAAGTTACCTATGATCAACTAATACCTATCAACAATTATTTTCTAGTCATCAAATAAATACATTATGAAAGAAACTATATATCTTAATTTTAGGCTTCTTGACTACTCTAAAGAGTATAATAAGTACAATGCGTGGGAATTTTAAACTAAAAGAAAAAGAAATGCATAAATAAGTTAAGTCAAGAAGATCAAGTGTGAAATATAGCTTTATTTATTAATTGGATATGCGTATTAATTTATAGGATAAGGTATTTATTGAAAAAATCAACTTAATAGCAATAAAGTAGGGGGCTTCTTAAATTTTGTCTTATTAAGTATTTTACTAGTATGATGCACGAGTGTTCCCTATACTATGTTGCACATGTTTCCCTGACAATTGGTCTGATGTCATTTTTTTCTCCGTATTTTTCATTCACTTTATCCCTTGTGCACATCTTTCCAAAGTCGTGGTTCCATAATATTCACTCTAATTTGTTTGTGGGGATTTTTTCACTTAACATGGTCATAACAAATGTGTTTTGATTTTGTCTACATGATTTGTGAACAAGAGAAACTCTAGTAGATTTGGAAACTATTCATTTGACGCATGTTCAGAAGAGTGTGTGTCGATTGGCTAACTATCGGGTGAGAAACATTGTGTTAACCGTTAACTCCCAAGTTGATCGATTTTTGCACACGTATTAATTGTATTTAACTTTACTCAATTATTTAATATAATTGCAATAGTAGTTTTGTAATGGTATCATTGAACTTTTCTTCCTCCCTTCTAGTAAAAATAAAAGTTTTTGCATGTGATTTTTATGATTATGTAACATTGATGTGAAACAATAGAGTTAAAGATCATAAATAGAAACTATGACGCCCTTGCGAAATAAAGCTCTCCAAGATCATTGATCATGGTATCCTTAAGGATTTTTAAGGTAAAAACATGATAATAAAATCGTTAGAAGGGTGTATGGAGATTATAGGTGTTTGGTTATTTTACAACATTTTTCTCACATTAATAATGATTATTCTATATAATTAAAAAAACATATGATCAATAAAAATATATAAGATTGTAAAATAGGGGGACCAAAAACCTGAGTTTAAAAACACAAATATTACACATTTAAGTTATGTCAAAATAGAATAAAATAAATGCACTTAAACTTTTTTCTTAAATTTTAAAATCATAAATTTTTCAAGATAATTGAGTGATCATTACACTTCCAAAGAAAATAATGTATTACTTATTTTTCTTAATCGATTTAGTAGTTGATTTGTAGGTAGAAGGAATGGATGAATGATGAATATATATATGTTTCTATATATTTGAAATTATAACTTTAAAATAATAATATGTATGTCTCTATATAAAAATAAACAATTTAAATAATTCATGGACAGCAGGATTCGGACCTGTGCGGTCAAAACCCACATGATTTCTAGTCATGCCCGATAACCACTCTGGCACGTCCACCTCTTTGTTTATGTTTTGCCATTAGGTGCATAACGTAATTTTATTTTGTTATAATAATATTATATTACTACTTAACCAAATAAAGGATACTAAATTTAAAAGCATGACATTAAGTGTCATACATTTAATTTTAAACAACCATTGTTCGAGCAATCATTAGATAATGTAAGAAAATGAAAAACTTACTTATTTTAAAAATAATTGATTTCAAATAGAAAATTGTCAACAAGTTATATGGATTGTTGATACATGATATTATGTATCCTTAAGTACCAATGTTCAATAATGAAAGAGAAAATCATTACCACTAGTTCCTCATGTGAACAAAAATATGTTATTCTAGAAGGAAAGAGTATGAGAAAAACTGTAGGCATTCTTGTTCTTTGTACAGGCTCGTCTAGTTGTTGTTTTACAAATATCCTCGTAAATGATGGTGATGGTTTATTCGTGCTGCAAATATATTTTCGTGAAGCAAGTTCAAATGCCAAATTCAATATTGACATGTGATTGTAATTTTTTAGAAGTATATATCACAGCTTCTCAGTATGGGTGCAAAAATTATTGTGGAATTGAGAAAGTTACCTATGATAACCTAATACCTATCAACAATTATTCTCTAGTCATCAAATAAATACATTATGAAAGAAACTATATATCTTAATTTTAGGCTTCTTGACTACTCTAAAGAGTATAATAAGTACAATGTTTGGGAATTTTAAACTAAAAGAAAAAGAAATGCATAAATAAGTTAAGTCAAGAAGATCAAGTGTATAATATAGCTTTATTTATTAATTGGATATGCGTATTAATTTATAGGATAAGGTATTTATTGAAAAAATCAACTTAATAGCAATAAAGTAGGGGCCTTCTTAAATTTTTTCTTATTAAGTATTTTACTAGTATGATGCACGAGTGTTCCCTATACTATGTTGCACAAGTTTCCCTGACAATTGGTCTGATGTCATTTTTTTCTCCGTATTTTTCATTCACTTTATCCCTTGTGCACATCTTTCCAAAGTCGTGGTTCCATAATATTCACTCTAATTTGTTTGTGTGGATTTTTTCACTTAACATGGTCATAACTAATGTGTTT
Source organism: Vicia faba (assembly GCA_948472305.1). Lineage (NCBI taxonomy): Eukaryota > Viridiplantae > Streptophyta > Magnoliopsida > Fabales > Fabaceae > Vicia > Vicia faba. The sequence goes on from OX451741.1 coordinate 305,489,606, forward strand.
TGATTGTGTCTACATGATTTGTGAACAAGAGAAACTCTAGTAGATTTGGAAACTATTCATTTGACGCATGTTCAGAAGAGTGTGTGTCGATCGGCTAACTATCGGGTGAGAAACATTGTGTTAATTGTTAACTCCCAAGTTTATCGATTTTTGCACACGTATTAATTGTATTTAACTTTATTCAATTATTTAATATAATTGCAATAGTAGTTTTGATTTGGTATCATTGAACTTTTCTTCCTCTCTTCTAGTAAAAATAAAAGTTTTTGCATGTGATTTTTATGATTATGTAACATTGATGTGAAACAATAGAGTTAAAGATCATAAATAGAAACTATGACGCCCTTGCGAAACAAAGCTCCCCAAGATCATTGATCATGGTATCCTTAAGCATTTTTAAGGTAAAAACATGATAATCAAATCGTTAGAAGGGTGTATGGAAATTATAGGTGTTTAGTTATTTTACAACATTTTTCTCACATCAATAATGATTATTCTATATAATTAAAAAAAACATATGATCAATAAAAATATATAAGATTGTAAAATAGGGGGACCAAAAACCTGAGTTTAAAAACACAAATATTACAAATTTAAGTTATGTCAAAATAGAATAAAATAAATGCACTTAAACTTTTTTCTTAAATTTTAAAATCATAAATTTTTCAATATAATTGAGTGATCATTACACTTCCAAAAAAATAATTTATTACTTATTTTTCTTAATCAATTTAGTAGTTGATTTGTAGGTAGAAGGAATGGACGAATGATGAATATCTAGATGTTTCTAGATATTTGAAATTATAACTTTAAAATAATAATATGTATGTCTCTATATGAAAATAAACAATTTAAATAATTCATGGACGACAGGATTCGGACCTGTGCGGGCAATACCCACATGATTTCTAGTCATGCCCGATAACAACTCTGGCACGTCCACCTCTTTGTTTATGTTTTGCCATTAGGTGTATAACATAATTTTATTTTGTTATAATAATATTATATTACTACTTAACCAAATAAAGGATACAAAATTTAAAAGCATGACATTAAGTGTCATACATTTAATTTTAAACAACCATTGTTCGAGCAATCATTAGATAATGTAAGAAAATGAAAAACTTACTTATTTTAAAAATAATTGATTTCAAATAGAAAATTGTCAACAAGTTATATGGATTGTTTATACATGATATTATGTATCCTTAAGTACCAATGTTCAATAATGAAAGAGAAAATCATTACCACTAGTTCCTCATGTGAACAAAAATATGTTAGTCTAGAAGGAAAGAGTATGAGAAAAACTGTAGGCATTCTTGTTGTTTGTTCAGGCTCGTCTAGTTGTTGTTTTACAAAAATCCTCGTAAATGATGGTGATGGTTTATCCGTGCTGCAAATATATTTTCGTGAAGCAAGTTCAAACGCCAAATTCAATATTGACATGTGATTGTAATTTTTTAGAAGTATATATCATAACTTCTCAGTATGGGTGCAAAAATTATTGTGGAATTGAGAAAGTTACCTATGATCAACTAATACCTATCAACAATTATTTTCTAGTCATCAAATAAATACATTATGAAAGAAACTATATATCTTAATTTTAGGCTTCTTGACTACTCTAAAGAGTATAATAAGTACAATGCGTGGGAATTTTAAACTAAAAGAAAAAGAAATGCATAAATAAGTTAAGTCAAGAAGATCAAGTGTGAAATATAGCTTTATTTATTAATTGGATATGCGTATTAATTTATAGGATAAGGTATTTATTGAAAAAATCAACTTAATAGCAATAAAGTAGGGGCCTTCTTAAATTTTGTCTTATTAAGTATTTTACTAGTATGATGCACGAGTGTTCCCTATACTATGTTGCACATGTTTCCCTGACAATTGGTCTGATGTCATTTTTTTCTCCGTATTTTTCATTCACTTTATCCCTTGTGCACATCTTTCCAAAGTCGTGGTTCCATAATATTCACTCTAATTTGTTTGTGGGGATTTTTTCACTTAACATGGTCATAACAAATGTGTTTTGATTTTGTCTACATGATTTGTGAACAAGAGAAACTCTAGTAGATTTGGAAACTATTCATTTGACGCATGTTCAGAAGAGTGTGTGTCGATTGGCTAACTATCGGGTGAGAAACATTGTGTTAACCGTTAACTCCCAAGTTGATCGATTTTTGCACACGTATTAATTGTATTTAACTTTACTCAATTATTTAATATAATTGCAATAGTAGTTTTGTAATGGTATCATTGAACTTTTCTTCCTCCCTTCTAGTAAAAATAAAAGTTTTTGCATGTGATTTTTATGATTATGTAACATTGATGTGAAACAATAGAGTTAAAGATCATAAATAGAAACTATGACGCCCTTGCGAAATAAAGCTCTCCAAGATCATTGATCATGGTATCCTTAAGGATTTTTAAGGTAAAAACATGATAATCAAATCGTTAGAAGGGTGTATGGAAATTATAGGTGTTTGGTTATTTTACAACATTTTTCTCACATCAATAATGATTATTCTATATAATTAAAAAAACATATCATCAATAAAAATATATAAGATTGTAAAATATGGGGACCAAAAACCTGAGTTTAAAAACACAAATATTACAAATTTAAGTTATGTCAAAATAGAATAAAATAAATGCACTTAAACTTTTTTCTTAAATTTTAAAATCATAAATTTTTCAAGATAATTGAGTGATTGAAATTCTGGCTGCAGATACTCAATGTCACGTTCAATGTTGTGACACCGTATCTGACTTTCTATAAGACAGTAAATACAAAAACAGTAAAGAACACAGTCAATTGTTTACCCAGTTCAGTTTGCAACAACACCTACTCTGGGGGCTACCAAGCCAGGGAGGAAATCCATTATAAGAGACGTTAATTCAGGAATAAACCAACCAGTTTATCTCCTTCACTTAAGACCTACCCAATGCAATTTCAATCTAAGTACAACTTAAACCTGAGTTCCTACTCACTCCCCCTCAATCACAACAGTGATACATAAAACAATTTGACTAATGAATTGATGAAGACACTCTTCAAAAACAAACACTTGATTAAGCTTCACAGCTTTTTAATCAAGCAACACAACCACTCTTGCTTCACAGCTTTGAGTGATACACACACCTAACTTGACTCTTCTTCACATCTTTAGTCAAGAGACATACAAACACTCTTGCTTCAAAGCTTTGAGTGCTACACAACCCTTACAATTAAAAACCTATTCCAAGTCACTTATCACAATGATAATTGCTTGGATTACAATAGTTAAAACTATACATCTTCTAAATGATCTTCTGTCAAAAAGGGATTGCATTCAAAACAGCAGCCCTGTTGAATATATAGCAGCTGCAACTTCTGTTTGACCTTAAGACTAGGTCACAGGACTTTATCAACCAGGTTGGGGTTGAGCTAGGTTAACCCAAAGAAAATGCAGAATTCTGTTCTGGAAAGACTGAGTCATTTTCCTGAAAAAACTCAGAATTAACCAAACTGCATACCTGTTAGTTCAGAACAGGATGTCTTAACATCTGTTATGACATCTGAAAACCTGTCTACTGATTTAGGAAAATGTGATCATTTTGCAAAATGCTCAGATACACACTTATAAACATCAGTACCTGTATGACAATATTTTTCTGCAAAGGTACCTAATGAATCAGTACAAACTAAACTAGAATGTAATGACATCAGTCATGACATTCACACATACACTTGGGTTTTACCAAAAATGCAAGCCAATAACTAAACAACTACAAACTCCCCCTTTGGCAGATTTTTGGCTAAAGACCCTAAGCAATCAGAGATAGATAGCAGCAGAAAGAAATGACTGCAGAAAAATAGAATGTCTAATTAAATAAGTACCAAAATATATCGCCCCCTCTTTAGCCACAAATGGGCCAAAGATACATGTTCATAAAAATTATACAGTCATCCAGAAAAAGTAATAAGAGCAGCAACTAAAAACTGAACACACTTCCAAACTCCACCAGGGACCAGCATCAACTCCACCAAACAACAACCAACCTTCAGGCACTGTCATCAGACTCAGAGGAGCTAGTTTCTTCAGTATTGAGATGACCTTCAGCTTCTACACCCTCTTCCCTTCTGTTTCCTTCAGCTTCCTCCTTTTCTAACCTGGCAATTAGGATTTCTAGGGTCTTTTTCCTAGCTTCCAGTTCTTTGCAGGTCTCTTTTAATACAGCTATGACATCAGATGTCTTGGACTGGGTCTTCACAGACGATGTCTCAGCTGATGTTATGACAATATCAGGAGCATGAGATCGCTGAAACAGTTTGTAGTGCAACCCAAGGGCAGGAGCTCTTTTGCAAGCAGTATCTCTTGCCACCAGGATATCAGGGTATTGTGCAAGGATAATTCCACAAAGGAGGGAGGGAAAGGGAATTGGTCCTTTGACAGCATAACTACCAGCATGTTTTAAAGTTTGTTCAAAAATATACCTGCCATAGTCAAAAGCAGTCTTGGTTCCCACAGCATAAATAAATCTCCCCAATCCTGTGGAGATAGTTGATTTATGGTTTGTAGGCACCCAGTTGGCTGCACCAATCTTGTGCAGGATGGAAAATTTCATGCTAAGTTTGCTGGCATTTAGCTTGCCTTTCAAGGGCCAACACTTCACTTGCCTTGCTGTGATGGTTTGACAAACTTCATTGTCAGTGACTTCCAGATCAGGACAATCCTCATTTGTTCTTCCAAGAAATTTGTTAATTTCTGATGGAGAGAAGTTAACCCTTCTTCCTCTAATAAAAACACTTTCAAAGTCAGCTGACCTTCCATCAGCACAATCATTAGACAAGTTAACTATGAACTCCTTGACCAGATTTTCATAACACTTGTTAAATTTTATCACTGTCTTCATCAATCCAGCATTCTTGATCAGGTCCATGATGTCTTTGCACTCCATGGCATCATTGTTGAGTTCTCTTTCTAAAGCTATTCTCTTCAAGCAAACATACTTCCATCTGTTTGCATTGTCAGGGTGGTGGAAGGAGATGTTGTCTGTTGGGACTTCAGGAACTCTAGCAATTTTGCTGGAGGGCAGTTTCCTTCTGATGGGAATTTCTTCAGCATCAATCTCAAACTCTGATTCCTCATCAGAATCAGAATATTCAGGATCTTTTCTCTTCTTTGTAATTGGTTGTCTACCAACATACATCTGGGCTTTCACCTTCCCTTTGGACTGACCAGTTTTCACAAATTCTACCCCAGCCTTGCCTTCAGCCTTGGATTTCTTAACAGCAGGTTTATCTTTGGACACACATTTTGCATCATTCTGATTACCCTTTCTTTTCATCAATCTCCTAGCTATGCTAGGGTTTACATTGGCAATCAGATCATTATCTGAGTAATCCTCATCCACATCAATGATAGGTGGATCAGCAGTCTTTTCTAAAGGGTTCTGAATGTTGTCATTTTGTGTCACAACATTCTCAGAGACATCTACATTCTCAGAGACGTCCATATTTGGGCTTCCTGATTGATTTAAAGGGACAGAAATCCCCGGTACAGGTTGGTTTCCTCTTAGTATACTAGTAACAAGCCTAGCAATAGCTTGATGAACTTGAACTGATCCTTCTCTATTTGGTACAGAAGAAGAAGGATGAGAAGGATTACCAGAGGCTGCAGCTTGAGCTCTTCCTGCATGTCTAGTTCTCATCTTTTTGACTTTGGCGGGGTCAGTTGCCATCTCTCTGAGAGGAGTGACCTTAAGAACTTCAGATTCTATGCATGTGGTGATTGCTCTAGAGTCTTGGTCAGATGATGAAGATGATGAGGATGATGAAGTCGCCTTGGTTGAAGATGATGTCTGAGACATTTTGATTGACTTAGAGCACCAGTAGCAATTTGAGAGAAAATTTTGATTGAGAGAAGGGAACAGGTTGCAAAGACGAGAGAGGTAGGAGGCAAAAGAGAGTCTTTTCAACTTCTTAAAGATTTTGAAAGAATTGGGAAAACATATGATTAACCCACAGAAAAAAGACTTAACAAAATTAACTCCTTCAACCCTTGTTTTAAGCAAAATTAATTGCTATAATTTCTCATGTTGGCAAATACCCAACCTGCCCCTCAAGTTTTCAAGTTTATTTCCAACAAGAGCCTTGGTAGAAGAATCAGCCAGCTGAAGCTTAATGATACCATGTTCCAGTTTAATTGACTTCTTCTCTACAAAGTCAATGTGCTTGGTCCTGCTATGCTGAATAGGGTTCATGGAAATATTGATTGTATTCAGATTGTCACAATATAATGTCACAACATCTTGTGAGACATTATACTCAGTGAGCATCTGTTTTGTCCAGATATTTTGAGAACAGTTACTCCTAGCTACAACCATTTCAGCACAGAGTTGGGAAGGCATTCTTTTGACATTAATCATAGTTCTGGTTGATTCTTGAATGATCTTATTTTTCTTTTTGCCAACTCCATTTTGATGGTGAGTTATAGGAGAAGAGACTTCACGACTCATTTCTTCAGGGAAATAGAATTTATTAGACTTGTTGTTTCCAACATCCTTGTCATGATTACTTTTGGTTCTGACAACACATCCTTCTTCAAGTTTATTCACCACATCATAGACATGTTTCTTTTTACCAAGCCTTTCAATTTTAAGTTCACCACAAACCCTTCTTTTATCAATCTGTAGTTTTGGAGTCCTTCTGACTGCTTCCAAAGAGATAGCTCTTTTCATTCTTCTTAGATGAAGATGACCAAGCTTATGGTGCCACAGTTTCATCTCTTTTTCTTCTTTGGTAATTGGACACATAGTGGAGTTATTAGTGTTCTCAGGCTGCCACAAGTAACAGTTATCTTTGGATCTGATTCCTTTCATTACAACTTCTAGTTTTTCATTAATTACTAGACATTCAGATTTTGAGAAGTTGACCTTGAATCCTAGATCACACAATTGACTGATACTAATGAGATTAGCAGTCAGCCCTTTTACCAGCAGTACTTCACTCAGACTTGGAACTTCAGGGCAGTCCAAATTACCAACTCCTTTGATTTCACCTTTAGCACCATCTCCAAAGGTCACATAACTAGTGTTGTGAGGTTTAACATGATTGAGAATGTTCTTTATTCCAGTCATGTGTTTAGAACACCCACTGTCAAAGTACCAGCCTTCCTTTGCAGACACTCTCAGGGAAGTGTGGGCTATCAGGGCAGTAGCCTTTTTCTTCCAGTGAGGAGTATGTGGTACCCTTTTTTACTTAGGTTTAACACCTGAGTTTTGATTAGGGTATCCATGAAATTTGAAGCAGAAGGGCTTTATGTGTCCATACCTCCCACAATGATGACATCTCCATCTTTGGTATTTTTTCTTCATATATTTCTGTTTCTGATGTTGAGAGTTGTGTTGAGACATCTGCTTTGACAATTGTTTAACAGGCCTGATCTTCTTGTCTGCACCAGATTTCTTAGCTTCCACAAATCCTAGTCCAGATTTGTTTCCCACATTTTGTCCAACTTGAAGAATCTCTTCCAGTTTATCTGTTCCATTGGTCAGCATCTTGACAGATTTGGTCATTTGGTTCAGTTGTGAGTTCAGCAATTGAACTTCCCTTTCTAGATGACTTATAGTTTCAAGATCTGCCCTTTTTTCAGCCACCAGCTTTATAATGAGTTTTGATTGTTTCTCATTCTGCATACAGACTTCAGCACTTCTGATACACAATTTCTTGTAGGTATCAGCCAGTTCTTCAAATGTCACTTCTTCATCACTGGTGTCACTTTCAGATGTACAAACACCAGTTAGAGTAGTAACTAGTTTGGCAGATTCTTCTTCAGAATTACTTTCTGAATCACAGTCAGACCAAGTAGCAGTCATTCCTTTCTTTTGTTTCTTAAGAAAGGTTGGACATTCAGCTCGAATATGCCCATATCCTTCACAGCCATGGCATTGAATTCCTCTCCCTTGGTTTCCCTTCTCCTCTGACCTTGGTCTTCTACTGGAACTGTCAATGTCAGAGGGAATGTTATGAACATTAGACCTTGACTTTGGATCTATTCTTTTGATGAGTTTGTTGAACTGTCTTCCAAGCATGGCTATAGCTTCTGAAATATTTTCTTCTTCATCCTCCTTGTTTTCAACATCAGTGTTGGATACAAGTGTTATGCTCTTGTTCTTCTTGTCACCATTATCAGTGATCCCCATCTCAAAAGTCTGAAGAGACCCAATAAGTTCATCCACTTTCAACTTGCTGATGTCCTGGGCTTCCTCTATGGCAGTTACCTTCATTGCAAATCTTTTAGGCAAGGATCTGAGAATCTTTCTCACCAGTTTTCTTCTGACATCTTTTCTCCCAGTGCTCCTGAGGTGTTGGCAATCTCCAAGATGTTCATGTGAAACTCATGAATGGTTTCATCTTCCATCATTTTTAGATTCTCAAACTTGCTAGTCAACATCTGAAGCCTTGGCATTTTTACTTTGAAAGTGCCCTCATGAGTAGTTTTGAGAGTGTCCCAAACTTCCTTGGCCAGTTCATATTGATGTACTAGTCTGAAAATGTTTCTATCAATTCCATTGAACAAGGCATTTAAAGCTTTGGAATTTCCCAGGGCTAACTCATCTTCTTCTTTACTCCAATCTTCCTCAGGCTTCAGACTGATTGTCCCATCTTTCTCAGTTATGGTGGGATGGTTCCATCCTTTGTCAGCAGCTCTCCAAGCCTTTTTGTCCAGAGATTTTAAGAAGGCAATCATACGAGGTTTCCAGTAGTCATAATTAGTTCCATCCAGAATGGGTGGTCTATTTCCAAAAACTCCTTCTTTGTCCATAGTGCCAGAAAGTGATATCCCTAGATCTCACCCAGTAATACAGGCAGGGTTCCTGCTCTGATACCAATTGAAATTCTGGCTGCAGATACTCAATGTCACGTTCAATGTTGTGACACCGTATGTGACTTTCTATAAGACAGTAAATACAAAAACAGTAAAGAACACAGTCAATTGTTTACCCAGTTCAGTGTGCAACAACACCTACTCTGGGGGCTACCAAGCCAGGGAGGAAATCCACTATAAGAGATGTTAATTCAGGAATAAACCAACCAGTTTATCTCCTTCACTTAAGACCTACCCAATGCATTTTCAATCTAAGTACAACTTAAACCTGAGTTCCTACTCACTCCCCCTCAATCACAGCAGTGATACATAAAACAATTTGACTAATTAATTGATGAAGACACTCTTCAAAAACAAACACTTGATTAAGCTTCACAGCTTTTTAATCAAGCAACACAACCACTCTTGCTTCACAGCTTTGAGTGATACACACACCTAACTTGACTCTGCTTCACAGCTTTAGTCAAGAGACATACAAACACTCTTGCTTCAAAGCTTTGAGTGCTACACAACCCTTACAATTAAAAACCTATTCCAAGTCACTTATCACAATGATAATTGCTTGGATTACAATAGTTAAAACTATACAGCTTCTAAATGATCTTCTGTCAAAAAGGGATTGCATTCAAAACAGCAGCCCTGTTGAATATATAGCAGCTGCAACTTCAGTTAGGGTTTCCACAAAAAGCTAGGGTTAATTCCGTTTGACCTTAAGACTAGGTCATAGGACTTTATCAACCAGGTTGGGGTTGAGCTAGGTTAACCCAAAGAAAACACAGGATTCTGTTCTGGAAAGACTGAGTCATTTTCCTGAAAAAACTCAGAATTAACCAAACTGCATACCTGTTAGTTCAGAACAGGATGTCTTAACATCTGTTATGACATCTGAAAACCTGTCTACTGATTTAGGAAAATGTGATCATTTTGCCAAATGCTCAGATACACACTTATAAACATCAGTACCTGTATGACAATATTTTTCTGCAAAGGTACCTAATGAATCAGTACAAACTAAACTAGAATGTTATGACATCAGTCATGACGTTCACACATACACTTAGGTTTTACCAAAAATGCAAGCCAATAACTAAACAACTACAAACTCCCCCTTTGGCAGATTTTTGGCTAAAGACCCTAAGCAATCAGAGATAGATAGCAGCAGAAAGAAATGACTGCAGAAAAATAGAATGTCTAATTAAGTAAGTACCAAAATATATCGCCCCCTCTTTAGCCACAAATGGGCCAAAGATACATGTTCATTAAAATTATACAGTCATCCAGAAAAAGTAATAAGAGCAGCAACTAAAAACTGAACACACTTCCAAACTCCACCAGGGACCAGCATCAACTCCACCAAACAGCAACCAACCTTTAAGCACTGTCATCAGACTCAGAGGAGCTAGTTTCTTCAGTATTGAGATGACCTTCAGCTTCTACACCCTCTTCCCTTCTGTTTCCTTCAGCTTCCTCCTTTTCTAACCTGGCAATTAGGATTTCTAGGGTCTTTTTCCTAGCTTCCAGTTCTTTGCAGGTCTCTTTTAATACAGCTATGACATCAGATGTCTTGGACTGGGTCTTCACAGACGATGTCTCAGCTGATGTTATGACAATATCAGGAGCATGAGATCCCTGAAACAGTTTGTAGTGCAACCCAAGGGCAGGAGCTCTTTTGCAAGCAGTATCTCTTGCCACCAGGATATCAGGGTATTGTGCAAGGATAATTCCACAAAGGAGGGAGGGAAAGGCAATTGGTCCTTTGACAGCATAACTACCAGCATGTTTTAAAGTTTGTTCAAAAATATACCTGCCATAGTCAAAAGCAGTCTTGGTTCCCACAGCATAAATAAATCTCCCCAATCCTGTGGAGATAGTTGATTTATGGTTTGTAGGCACCCAGTTGGCTGCACCAATCTTGTGCAGGATGGCAAATTTCATGCTAAGTTTGCTGGCATTCAGCTTGCCTTTCAAGGGCCAGCACTTCACTTGCCTTGATGTGATGGTTTGACAAACTTCATTGTCAGTGACTTCCAGATCAGGACAATCCTCATTTGTTCTTCCAAGAAATTTGTTAATTTCTGATGGAGAGAAGTTAACCCTTCTTCCTCTAACAAAAACACTTTCAAAGTCAGCTGACCTTCCATCAGCACAATCATTAGACAAGTTAACTATGAACTCCTTGACCAGATTTTCATAACACTTGTTAAATTTTATCACTGTCTTCATCAGTCCAGCATTCTTGATCAGGTCCATGATGTATTTGCACTCCATGGCATCATTGTTGAGTTCTCTTTCTAAAGCTATTCTCTTCAAGCAAACATAATTCCATCTGTTTGCATTGTCAGGGTGGTGGAAGGAGATGTTGTCTGTTGGGACTTCAGGAACTCTAGCAATTTTGCTGGAGGGCAGTTTCCTTCTGATGGGAATTTCTTCAGCATCAATCTCAAACTCTGATTCCTCATCAGAATCAGAATATTCAGGATCTTTTCTCTTCTTTGTAATTGGTTGTCTACCAGCATACATCTGGGCTTTCACCTTCCCTTTGGACTGACCAGTTTTCACAGATTCTACCCCAGCCTTGCCTTCAGCCTTGGATTTCTTAACAGCAGGTTTATCTTTGGACACACATTTTGCATCATTCTGATTACCCTTTCTTTTCATCAATCTCCTAGCTATGCTAGGGTTTACATTGGAAATCAGATCATTATCTGAGTAATCCTCATCCACATCAATGATAGGTGGATCAGCAGTCTTTTTTGAAGGGTTCTGAATGTTGTCATTTTGTGTCACAACATTCTCAGAGACATCTACATTCTCAGAGACGTCCATATTTGGGCTTCCTGATTGATTTAAAGGGACAGAAATCCCCGGTACAGGTTGGTTTCCGCTTAGTATACTAGTAACAAGCCTAGCAATAGCTTGATGAACTTGAACTGATCCTTCTCTATTTGGTACAGAAGAAGAAGGATGAGAAGGATTACCAGAGGCTGCAGCTTGAGCTCTTCCTGCATGTCTAGTTCTCAGCTTTTTGACTTTGGTGGGGTCAGTTGCCATCTCTCTGAGAGGAGTGACCTTAAGAACTTCATATTCTATGCATGTGGTGATTGCTCTAGAGTCTTGGTCAGATGATGAAGATGATGAGGATGATGAAGTCGCCTTGGTTGAAGATGATGTCTGAGACATTTTGATTGACTTAGAGCACCAGTAGCAATTTGAGAGAAAATTTTGATTGAGAGAAGGGAACAGGTTGCAAAGACGAGAGAGGTAGGAGGCAAAAGAGAGTCTTTTCAACTTCTTAAAGATTTTGAAAGAATTGGGAAAACATATGATTAACCCACAGAAAAAAGACTTAACAAAATTAACTCCTTCAACCCTTGTTTTAAGCAAAATTAATTTCTATAATTTCTCATGTTGGAAAATACCCAACCTGCCCCTCAAGTTTTCAAGTTTATTTCCAACAAGAGCCTTCGTAGAAGAATCAGCCAGCTGAAGCTTAATGATACCACGTTCCAGTTTAATTGACTTCTTCTCTACAAAGTCAATGTGCTTGGTCCTGCTATGCTGAATAGGGTTCATGGAAATATTGATTGTATTCAGATTGTCACAATATAATGTCACAACATTTTGTGAGACATTATACTCAGTGAGCATCTGTTTTGTCCAGATATTTTGAGAACAGTTACTCCTAGCTGCAACCATTTCAGCACAGAGTTGGGAAGGCATTCTTTTGACATTAATCATAATTTAGGTTGATTCTTGAATGATCTTATTTTTCTTTTTGCCAACTCCATTTTGATTGTGAGTTATAGGAGAAGAGACTTCACGACTCATTTCTTCAGGGAAACAGAATTTATTAGACTTGTTGTTTCCAACATCCTTGTCATGATTACTTCTGGTTATGACAACACATCCTTCTTCAAGTTTATTCACCACATCATAGACATGTTTCTTTTTACCAAGCCTTTCAATTTTAAGTTCACCCAAACCCTTCTTTTATCAATCTGTAGTTTTCGAGTCCTTCTGACTGCTTCCAAAGAGATAGCTCTTTTCATTCTTCTTAGATGAAGATGACCAAGCTTATGGTGCCACAGTTTCATCTCTTTTTCTTCTTTGGTAATTGGACACATAGTGGAGTTATTAGTGTTCTCAGGCTGCCACAAGTAACAGTTATCTTTGGATCTGATTCCTTTCATTACAACTTCTAGTTTTTCATTAATTACTAGACATTCAGATTTTGAGAAGTTGACCTTGAATCCTAGATCACACAATTGACTGATACTAATGAGATTAGCAGTCAGCCCTTTTACCAGCAGTACTTCACTCAGACTTGGAACTTCAGGGCAGTCCAAATTACCAACTCCTTTGATTTCACCTTTAGCACCATCTCCAAAGGTCACATAACTAGTGTTGTGAGGTTTAACATGATTGAGAATGTTCTTTATTCCAGTCATGTGTTTAGAACACCCACTGTCAAAGTACCAGCCTTCCTTTGTAGACACTCTCAGGGAAGTGTGGGCTATCAGGGCAGTAGCCTTTTTCTTCCAGTGAGGAGTATGTGGTACCCTTTTTGACTTAGGTTTAACACCTGAGTTTTGATTAGGGTATCCATGAAATTTGAAGCAGAAGGGCTTTATGTGTCCATACCTCCCACAATGATGACATCTCCATCTTTGGTATTTTTTCTTCATATATTTCTGTTTCTGATGTTGAGAGTTGTGTTGAGACATCTGCTTTGACAATTGTTTAACAGGCCTGATCTTCTTGTCTGCACCAGATTTCTTAGCTTCCACAAATCCTAGTCCAGATTTGTTTCCCACATTTTGTCCAACTTGAAGAATCTCTTCCAATTTATCTGTTCCATTGGTCAGCATCTTGACAGATTTGGTCATTTGGTTCAGTTGTGAGTTCAGCAATTGAACTTCCCTTTCTAGATGACTTATAGTTTCAAGATCTGCCCTTTTTTCAGCCTCCAGCTTTATAATGAGTTTTGATTGTTTCTCATTCTGCACACAGACTTCAGCACTTCTGATACACAATTTCTTCTAGGTATCAGCCAGTTCTTCAAATGTCGCTTCTTCATCACTGGTGTCACTTTCAGATGTACAAACACCAGTTAGAGCAGTAACTAGTTTGGCAGATTCTTCTTCAGAATTACTTTCTGAATCACAGTCAGACCAAGTAGCAGTCATTCCTTTCTTTTGTTTCTTAAGAAAGGTTGGACATTCAGCTCGAATATGCTCATATCCTTCACAACCATGGCATTGAATTCCTCTCCCTTGGTTTCCCTTCTCTTCTGACCTTGGTCTTCTGCTGGAACTGTCAATGTCAGAGGGAATGTTATGAACATTAGACCTTGACTTTGGATCTATTCTTTTGATGAGTTTGTTGAACTGTCTTCCAAGCATGGCTATAGCTTCTGAAATATTTTCTTCTTCATCCTCCTCGTTTTCAACATCAGTGTTGGATACAAGTGCTATGCTCTTGTTCTTCTTGTCACCATTATCAGTGATCCCCATCTCAAAAGTCTGAAGAGACCCAATAAGTTCATCCACTTTCAACTTGCTGATGTCCTGGGCTTCCTCTATGGCAGTTACCTTCATTGCAAATCTTTTAGGCAAGGATCTGAGAATCTTTCTCACCAGTTTTTCTTCTGACATCTTTTCTCCCAGTGCTCTTGAGGTGTTGGTAATCTCCAAGATGTTCATGTGAAACTCATGAATGGTTTCATCTTCCATCATTTTTAGATTCTCAAACTTGGTAGTCAACATCTGAAGCCTTGACATTTTTACTTTGGAAGTGCCCTCATGAGTAGTTTTGAGAGTGTCCCAAACTTCCTTGGCCAGTTCATATTGATGTACTAGTCTGAAAATGTTTCTATCAATTCCATTGAACAAGGCATTTAAAGCTTTGGAATTTCCCAGGGCTAACTCATCTTCTTCTTTACTCCAATCTTCCTCAGGCTTCAGACTGATTGTCCCATCTTTCTCAGTTATGGTGCGATGGTTCCATCCTTTGTCAGCAGCTCTCCAAGCCTTTTTGTCCAGAGATTTTAAGAAGGCAATCATACGAGGTTTCCAGTAGTCATAATTAGTTCCATCCAGAATGGATGGTCTATTTCCAAAAACTCCTTCTTTGTCCATAGTGCCAGAAAGTGATATCCCTAGATCTCACCCAGTAATACAGGCAGGGTGCCTGCTCTGATACCAATTGAAATTATGGCTGCAGATACTCAATGTCACGTTCAATGTTGTGACACCGTATCTGACTTTCTATAAGACAGTAAATACAAAAACAGTAAAGAACACATTCAATTGTTTACCCAGTTCAGTGTGCAACAATACCTACTCTGGGGGCTACCAAGCCAGGGAGGAAATCCACTATAAGAGATGTTAATTCAGGAATAAACCAACCAGTTTATCTCCTTCACTTAAGACCTACCCAATGCATTTTCAATATAAGTACAACTTAAACCTGAGTTCCTACTCACTCCCCCTCAATCACAGCAGTGATACATACAACAATTTGACTAATGAATTGATGAAGACACTTCAAAAACAAACACTTGATTAAGCTTCACAGCTTTTTAATCAAGCAACACAACCAATCTTGCTTCACAGCTTTCAGTGATACACACACCTAACTTGACTCTGCTTTACAGCTTTAGTCAAGAGACATACAAACACTCTTGCTTCAAAGCTTTGAGTGCTACACAACCCTTACAATTAAAAACCTATTCCAAGTCACTTATCACAATGATAATTGCTTTGATTACAATAGTTAAAACTATACAGCTTCTAAATGATCTTCTGTCAAAAAGGGATTGCATTCAAAACAGCAGCCCTGTTGAATATATAGCAGCTGCAACTTCAGTTAGGGTTTCCACAAAACGCTAGGGTTAATTCCGTTTGACCTTAAGACTAGGTCACAGGACTTTATCAACCAGGTTGGGGTTGAGCTAGGTTAACCCAAAGAAAACACAAGATTCTGTTCTGGAAAGACTGAGTCATTTTCCTTAAAAAAACTCAGAATTAACCAAACTGCATACCTGTTAGTTCAGAACAGGATGTCTTAACATCTGTTATGACATCTGAAACCTGTCTACTGATTTAGGAAAATGTGATGATTTTGCAAAATGCTCAGATACACACTTATAAACATCAGTACCTGTATGACAATATTTTTCTGCAAAGGTACCTAATGAATCAGTACAAACTAAACTAGAATGTTATGACATCAGTCATGACATTCACACATACACTTGGGTTTTACCAAAAATGCAAGCCAATAACTAAAAAACTACAGTGATCATTACACTTCCAAAAAAAATAATGTATTACTTATTTTTCTTAATCAATTTAGTAGTTGATTTGTAGGTAGAAGGAATGGATGAATGATGAATATCTATATGTTTCTATATATTTGAAATTATAACTTTAAAATAATAATATGTATGTCTCTATATGAAAATAAACAATTTAAATAATTCATGGACGGCTGGATTCGGACCTGTGCGGGCAAAACCCACATGATTTCTAGTCATGCCCGATAACCACTCTGGCACGTCCACCTCTTTGTTTATGTTTTGCCATTAGGTGTATAACGTAATTTTATTTTGTTATAATAATATTATATTACTACTTAACCAAATAAAGGATACTAAATTTAAAAGCATGACATTAAGTGTCATACATTTAATTTTAAACAACCATTGTTCGAGCAATCATTAGATAATGTAAGAAAATGAAAAACTTACTTATTTTAAAAATAATTGATTTCAAATAGAAAATTGTCAACAAGTTATATGGATTGTTGATACATGATATTATGTATCCTTAAATACCAATGTTCAATAATGAAAGAGAAAATCATTACCACTAGTTCCTCATGTGAACAAAAATATGTTATTCTAGAAGGAAAGAGTATGAGAAAAACTGTAGGCACTCTTGTTGTTTGTTCAGGCTCGTCTAGTTGTTGTTTTACAAAAATCCTCGTAAATGATGGTGATTGTTTATCCGTGCTGCAAATATATTTTCGTGAAGCAAGTTCAAACGCCAAATTCAATATTGACATGTGATTGTAATTTTTTAGAAGTATATATCACAACTTCTCAGTATGGGTGCAAAAATTATTGTGGAATTGAGAAAGTTACCTATGATCAACTAATACCTATCAACAATTATTCTCTAGTCATCAAATAAATACATTATGAAAGAAACTATATATCTTAATTTTAGGCTTCTTGACTACTCTAAAGAGTATAATAAGTACAATGTGTTGGAATTTTAAACTAAAAGAAATAGAAATGCATAAATAAGTTAAGTCAAGAAGATCAAGTGTGAAATATAACTTTATTTATTAATTGGATATGCGTATTAATTTACATGATATCATATTTATTGAAAAAATCAACTTAATAGCAATAAAGTAGGTGCCTTCTTAAATGTTGTCTTATTAAGTGTTTTACTGGTATGATGCACGAGTGTTCCCTATACTATGTTTCACATGTTTCCCTGACAATTGGTCTGATGTCATTTTTATCTCAGTATTTTTCATTCACTTTATCCCTAGTGCACATCTTTCCTAAGTCGTGGTTTCATAATATTCACTCTAATTTGTTTGTGGGGATTTTTTCACTTAACATGGTCATAACTAATGTGTTTTGATTGTGTCTACATGATTTGTGAACAAGAGAAACTCTAGTAGATTTGGAAACTATTCATTTGACGCATGTTCAGAAGAGTGTGTGTCGATTGGCTAACTATCGGGTGAGAAACATTATTTTAACCGTTAACTCCCAAGTTTATCTATCTTTGCACACGTATTAATTGTATTTAACTTTACTCAATTATGTAATATTATTGCAATAGTAGTTTTGTAATGGTATCATTGAACTTTTCTTCCTCTCTTCTAATAAAAATAAAAGTTTTTGCATGTGATTTTTACGATTATGTAACATTGATGTGAAACAATAGAGTTAAAGATCATAAATAGAAACTATTACGACCTTGCGAAACAAAGCTCTCCAAGATCATTGATCATGGTATCCTTAAGCATTTTTAAGGTAAAAACATGATGATAAAATCGTTAGAAGGGTGTATGGAGATTATAGGTGTTTGGTTATTTTACAACATTTTTCTCACATCAATAATGATTATTCTATATAATTAATAAAACATATGATCAATAAAAATATATAAGATTGTAAAATAGGGGGACCAAAAACCTGAGTTTAAAAACACAAATATTACAAATTTAAGTTATGTCAAAATAGAATAAAATAAATGCACTTAAACTTTTTTCTTAAATTTTAAAATCATAAATTTTTCAAGATAATTGAGTGATCATTACACTTCCAAAGAAAATAATGTATTACTTATTTTTCTTAATCGATTTAGTAGTTGATTTGTAGGTAGAAGGAATGGATGAATGATGAATATCTATATGTTTCTATATATTTGAAATTATAACTTTAAAATAATAATATGTATGTCTCTATATGAAAATAAACAATTTAAATAATTCATGGACGGTAGGATTCGGACCTGTGCGGTCAAAACCCACATGATTTCTAGTCATGCCCGATAACCACTCTGGCACGTCCACCTCTTTGTTTATGTTTTTCCATTAGGTGCATAACGTAATTTTATTTTGTTATAATAATATTATATTACTACTTAACCAAATAAAGGATACTAAATTTAAAAGCATGACATTAAGTGTCATACATTTAATTTTAAACAACCATTGTTCGAGCAATCATTAGATAATGTAAGAAAATGAAAAACTTACTTATTTTAAAAATAATTGATTTCAAATAGAAAATTGTCAACAGGTTATATGGATTGTTGATACATGATATTATGTATCCTTAAGTACCAATGTTCAATAATGAAAGAAAAAAATCATTACCACTAGTTCCTCATGTGAACAAAAATATGTTATTCTAGAAGGAAAGAGTGTGAGAAAAACTGTATGCATTCTTGTTCTTTGTACAGGCTCGTCTAGTTGTTGTTTTACAAAAAACATCGTAAATGATGGTGATGGTTTATTTGTGCTGCAAATATATTTTCGTGAAGCAAGTTCAAATGCCAAATTCAATATTGACATGTGATTGTAATTTTTTAGAAGTATATATCACATCTTCTCAGTATGGGTGCAAAAATTATTGCGGAATTGAGAAAGTTACCTATGATCAACTAATACCTATCAACAATTATTCTCTAGTCATCAAATAAATACATTATGAAAGAAACTATATATCTTAATTTTAGGCTTCTTGACTACTCTGAAGAGTATAATAAGTACAATGTGTGGGAATTTTAAACTAAAAGAAAAAGAAATGCATAAATAAGTTAAGTCAAGAAGATCAAGTGTGAAATATAGCTTTATTTATTAATTGGATATGCGTATTAATTTATAGGATAAGGTATTTATTGAAAAAATCAACTTAATAGCAATAAAGTAGGGGCCTTCTTAAATTTTGTCTTATTAAGTATTTTATTGGTATGATGCACGAGTGTTCCCTATACTATGTTACACATGTTTCCCTCCCAATTGGTCTGATGTCATTTTTTTCTCCATATTTTTCATTCACTTTATCCCTTGTGCACATCTTTCCAAAGTCGTGGTTCCATAATATTCACTCTAATTTGTTTGTGTGGATTTTTTCACTTAACATGGTCATAACTAATGTGTTTTGATTGTGTCTACATGATTTGTGAACAAGAGAAACTCTAGTAGATTTGGAAACTATTCATTTGACGCATGTTCAGAAGAGTGTGTGTCGATCGGCTAACTATCGGGTGAGAAACATTGTGTTAACCGTTAACTCCCAAGTTTATCGATTTTTGCACACGTATTAATTGTATTTAACTTTACTCAATTATTTAATATAATTGCAATAATAGTTTTGTAATGGTATCATTGAACTTTTCTTCCTCTCTTCTAGTAAAAATAAAAGTTTTTGCATGTGATTTTTATGGTTATGTAACATTGATGTGAAACAATAGAGTTAAAGATCATAAATAAAAACTATGACGCCCTTGCGAAACAAAGCTCTCCAAGATCATTGATCATGGTATCCTTAAGCATTTTTAAGGTAAAAACATGATAATGAAATCGTTAGAAGGGTGTATGGAAATTATAGGTGTTTGGTTATTTTACAACATTTTTCTCACTTCAATAATGATTATTCTATATAATTAAAAAAACATATGATCAATAAAAATATATAAGATTGTAAAATAGGGGGACCAAAAACCTGAGTTTAAAAAAAAAAAATTACAAATTTAAGTTATGTCAAAATAGAATAAAATAAATGCACTTAAATTTTTTTCTTAAATTTTAAAATCATAAATTTTTCAATATAATTGAGTGATCATTACACTTCCAAAAAAAATAATGTATTACTTATTTTTCTTAATCAATTTAGTAGTTGATTTGTAGGTAGAAGGAATGGACGAATGATGAATATCTAGATGTTTCTATATATTTGAAATTATAACTTTAATATAATAATATGTATGTCTCTATATGAAAATAAACAATTTAAATAATTCATGGACGACAGGATTCGGACCTGTGCGGGCAAAACCCTTATGATTTCTAGTCATGCCCGATAACAACTCCGACACGTCCACCTCTTTTTTTATGTTTTGCCATTAGGTGTATAACATAATTTTATTTTGTTATAATAATATTATATTACTACTTAACCAAATAAAGGATACTAAATTTAAAAGCATGACATTAAGTGTCATACATTTAATTTTAAACAACCATTGTTCGAGCAATCATTAGATAATGTAAGAAAATGAAAAACTTACTTATTTTAAAAATAATTGATTTCAAATAGAAAATTGTCAACAAGTTATATGGATTGTTGATACATGATATTATGTATCCTTAAGTACCAATGTTCAATAATGAAAGAAAAAAATCATTACCACTAGTTCCTCATGTGAACAAAAATATGTTATTCTAGAAGGAAAGAGTGTGAGAAAAACTATATGCATTCTTGTTCTTTGTACAGGCTCGTCTAGTTGTTGTTTTACAAAAAACATCGTAAATGATGGTGATGGTTTATTTGTGCTGCAAATATATTTTCGTGAAGCAAGTTCAAATGCCAAATTCAATATTGACATGTGATTGTAATTTTTTAGAAGTATATATCACAGCTTCTCAGTATGGGTGCAAAAATTATTGCGGAATTGAGAAAGTTACCTATGATCAACTAATACCTATCAACAATTATTCTCTAGTCATCAAATAAATACATTATGAAAGAAACTATATATCTTAATTTTAGGCTTCTTGACTACTCTGAAGAGTATAATAAGTACAATGTGTGGGAATTTTAAACTAAAAGAAAAATAAATGCATAAATAAGTTAAGTCAAGAAGATCAAGTGTGAAATATAGCTTTATTTATTAATTGGATATGCGTATTAATTTACATGATATCGTATTTATTGAAAAAATCAACTTAATAGCAATAAACTAGGTGCCTTCTTAAATGTTGTCTTATTAAGTGTTTTACTGGTATGATGCACGAGTGTTCCCTATACTATGTTTCACATGTTTCCCTGACAATTGGTCTGGTGTCATTTTTTTCTCAGTATTTTTCATTCACTTTATCCCTTGTGCACATCTTTCCAAAGTCGTGGTTCCATAATATTCACTCTAATTTGTTTGTGTGGATTTTTTCACTTAACATGGTCATAACTAATGTGTTTTGATTGTGTCTACATGATTTGTGAACAAGAGAAACTCTAGTAGATTTGGAAACTATTCATTTGACGCATGTTCAGAAGAGTGTGTGTCGATCGGCTAACTATCGGGTGAGAAACATTGTGTTAACTGTTAACTCCCAAGTTTATCGATTTTTGCACACGTATTAATTGTATTTAACTTTACTCAATTATTTAATATAATTGCAATAGTAGTTTTGTAATGGTATCATTGAACTTTTCTTCCTCTCTTCTAGTAAAAATAAAAGTTTTTGCATGTGATTTTTATGGTTATGTAACATTGATGTGAAACAATAGAGTTAAAGATCATAAATAAAAACTATGACGCCCTTGCGAAACAAAGCTCTCCAAGATCATTGATCATGGTATCCTTAAGCATTTTTAAGGTAAAAACATGATAATCAAATCGTTAGAAGGGTGTATGGAAATTATAGGTGTTTGGTTATTTTACAACATTTTTCTCACTTCAATAATGATTATTCTATATAATTAAAAAAACATATGATCAATAAAAATATATAAGATTGTAAAATAGGGGGACCAAAAACCTGAGTTTAAAAACAAAAATATTACAAATTTAAGTTATGTCAAAATAGAATAAAATAAATGCACTTAAATTTTTTTCTTAAATTTTAAAATCATAAATTTTTCAATATAATTGAGTGATCATTACACTTCCAAAAAAAATAATGTATTACTTATTTTTCTTAATCAATTTAGTAGTTGATTTGTAGGTAGAAGAGATGGACGAATGATGAATATCTAGATGTTTCTATATATTTGAAATTATAACTTTAATATAATAATATGTATGTCTCTATATGAAAATAAACAATTTAAATAATTCATGGACGACAGGATTCGGACCTGTGCGGGCAAAACCCTTATGATTTCTAGTCATGCCCGATAACAACTCCGACACGTCCACCTCTTTTTTTATGTTTTGCCATTAGGTGTATAACATAATTTTATTTTGTTATAATAATATTATATTACTACTTAACCAAATAAAGGATACTAAATTTAAAAGCATGACATTAAGTGTCATACATTTAATTTTAAACAACCATTGTTCGAGCAATCATTAGATAATGTAAGAAAATGAAAAACTTACTTATTTTAAAAATAATTGATTTCAAATAGAAAATTGTCAACAAGTTATATGGATTGTTGATACATGATATTATGTATCCTTAAGTACCAATGTTCAATAATGAAAGAAAAAAATCATTACCACTAGTTCCTCATGTGAACAAAAATATGTTATTCTAGAAGGAAAGAGTGTGAGAAAAACTGTATGCATTCTTGTTCTTTGTACAGGCTCGTCTAGTTGTTGTTTTACAAAAAACATCGTAAATGATGGTAATGGTTTATTTGTGCTGCAAATATATTTTCGTGAAGCAAGTTCAAATGCCAAATTCAATATTGACATGTGATTGTAATTTTTTAGAAGTATATATCACAGCTTCTCAGTATGGGTGCAAAAATTATTGCGGAATTGAGAAAGTTACCTATGATCAATTAATACCTATCAACAATTATTCTCTAGTCATCAAATAAATACATTATGAAAGAAACTATATATCTTAATTTTAGGCTTCTTGACTACTCTGAAGAGTATAATAAGTACAATGTGTGGGAATTTTAAACTAAAAGAAAAATAAATGCATAAATAAGTTAAGTCAAGAAGATCAAGTGTGAAATATAGCTTTATTTATTAATTGGATATGCGTATTAATTTACATGATATCGTATTTATTGAAAAAATCAACTTAATAGCAATAAACTAGGTGCCTTCTTAAATGTTGTCTTATTAAGTGTTTTACTGGTATGATGCACGAGTGTTCCCTATACTATGTTTCACATGTTTCCCTGACAATTGGTCTGGTGTCATTTTTTTCTCAGTATTTTTCATTCACTTTATCCCTTGTGCACATCTTTCCAAAGTCGTGGTTCCATAATATTCACTCTAATTTGTTTGTGTGGATTTTTTCACTTAACATGGTCATAACTAATGTGTTTTGATTGTGTCTACATGATTTGTGAACAAGAGAAACTCTAGTAGATTTGGAAACTATTCATTTGGCGCATGTTCAGAAGAGTGTGTGTCGATCGGCTAACTATCGGGTGAGAAACATTGTGTTAACTGTTAACTCCCAAGTTTATCGATTTTTGCACACGTATTAATTGTATTTAACTTTACTCAATTATTTAATATAATTGCAATAGTAGTTTTGTAATGGTATCATTGAACTTTTCTTCCTCTCTTCTAGTAAAAATAAAAGTTTTTGCATGTGATTTTTATGGTTATGTAACATTGATGTGAAACAATAGAGTTAAAGATCATAAATAAAAACTATGACGCCCTTGCGAAACAAAGCTCTCCAAGATCATTGATCATGGTATCCTTAAGCATTTTTAAGGTAAAAACATGATAATCAAATCGTTAGAAGGGTGTATGGAAATTATAGGTGTTTGGTTATTTTACAACATTTTTCTCACTTCAATAATGATTATTCTATATAATTAAAAAAACATATGATCAATAAAAATATATAAGATTGTAAAATAGGGGGACCAAAAACCTGAGTTTAAAAACAAAAATATTACAAATTTAAGTTATGTCAAAATAGAATAAAATAAATGCACTTAAATTTTTTTCTTAAATTTTAAAATCATAAATTTTTCAATATAATTGAGTGATCATTACACTTCCAAAAAAAATAATGTATTACTTATTTTTCTTAATCAATTTAGTAGTTGATTTGTAGGTAGAAGGAATGGACGAATGATGAATATCTAGATGTTTCTATATATTTGAAATTATAACTTTAATATAATAATATGTATGTCTCTATATGAAAATAAACAATTTAAATAATTCATGGACGACAGGATTCGGACCTGTGTGGGCAAAACCCTTATGATTTCTAGTCATGCCCGATAACAACTCCGACACGTCCACCTCTTTTTTTATGTTTTGCCATTAGGTGTATAACATAATTTTATTTTGTTATAATAATATTATATTACTACTTAACCAAATAAAGGATACTAAATTTAAAAGCATGACATTAAGTGTCATACATTTAATTTTAAACAACCATTGTTCGAGCAATCATTAGATAATGTAAGAAAATGAAAAACTTACTTATTTTAAAAATAATTGATTTCAAATAGAAAATTGTCAACAGGTTATATGGATTGTTGATACATGATATTATGTATCCTTAAGTACCAATGTTCAATAATGAAAGAAAAAAATCATTACCACTAGTTCCTCATGTGAACAAAAATATGTTATTCTAGAAGGAAAGAGTGTGAGAAAAACTGTATGCATTCTTGTTCTTTGTACAGGCTCGTCTAGTTGTTGTTTTACAAAAAACATCGTAAATGATGGTGATGGTTTATTTGTGCTGCAAATATATTTTCGTGAAGCAAGTTCAAATGCCAAATTCAATATTGACATGTGATTGTAATTTTTTAGAAGTATATATCACAGCTTCTCAGTATGGGTGCAAAAATTATTGCGGAATTGAGAAAGTTACCTATGATCAACTAATACCTATCAACAATTATTCTCTAGTCATCAAATAAATACATTATGAAAGAAACTATATATCTTAATTTTAGGCTTCTTGACTACTCTGAAGAGTATAATAAGTACAATGTGTGGGAATTTTAAACTAAAAGAAAAATAAATGCATAAATAAGTTAAGTCAAGAAGATCAAGTGTGAAATATAGCTTTATTTATTAATTGGATATGCGTATTAATTTACATGATATCGTATTTATTGAAAAAATCAACTTAATAGCAATAAACTAGGTGCCTTCTTAAATGTTGTCTTATTAAGTGTTTTACTGGTATGATGCACGAGTGTTCCCTATACTACGTTTCACATGTTTCCCTGACAATTGGTCTGGTGTCATTTTTTTCTCAGTATTTTTCATTCACTTTATCCCTTATGCACATCTTTCCATAGTCGTGGTTCCATAATATTCACTCTAATTTGTTTGTGGGGATTTTTTCACTTAACATGGTCATAAGTAATGTGTTTTGATTGTGTCTACATGATTTGTGAACAAGAGAAACCCTAGTAGATTTGGAAACTATTCATTTGACGCATGTTCAAAAGAGTGTGTGTCGATTGGATAACTATCGGGTGAGAAACATTGTGTTAACCGTTAACTCCCAAGTTTATCGATTTTTGCACACGTATTAATTGTATTTAACTTTACTCAATTATTTAATATAATTGCAATAGTAGTTTTGTAATGGTATCATTGAACTTTTCTTCCTCTCTTCTAGTAAAAATAAAAGTTTTTGCATGTGATTTTTATGGTTATGTAACATTGATGTGAAACAATAGAGTTAAAGATCATAAATAAAAACTATGACGCCCTTGCGAAACAAAGCTCTCCAAGATCATTGATCATGGTATCCTTAAGCATTTTTAAGGTAAAAACATGATAATCAAATCGTTAGAAGGGTGTATGGAAATTATAGGTGTTTGGTTATTTTACAACATTTTTCTCACTTCAATAATGATTATTCTATATAATTAAAAAAACATATGATCAATAAAAATATATAAGATTGTAAAATAGGGGGACCAAAAACCTGAGTTTAAAAACAAAAATATTACAAATTTAAGTTATGTCAAAATAGAATAAAATAAATGCACTTAAATTTTTTTCTTAAATTTTTAAATCATAAATTTTTCAATATTATTGAGTGATCATTACACTTCCAAAAAAAATAATGTATTACTTATTTTTCTTAATCAATTTAGTAGTTGATTTGTAGGTAGAAGGAATGGACGAATGATGAATATCTAGATGTTTCTATATATTTGAAATTATAACTTTAAAATAATAATATGTATGTCTCTATATGAAAATAAACAATTTAAATAATTCATGGACGACAGGATTCGGACCTGTGCGGGCAAAACCCTTATGATTTCTAGTCATGCCCGATAACAACTCCGACACGTCCACCTCTTTTTTTATGTTTTGCCATTAGGTGTATAACATAATTTTATTTTGTTATAATAATATTATATTACTACTTAACCAAATAAAGGATACTAAATTTAAAAGCATGACATTAAGTGTCATACATTTAATTTTAAACAACCATTGTTCGAGCAATCATTAGATAATGTAAGAAAATGAAAAACTTACTTATTTTAAAAATAATTGATTTCAAATAGAAAATTGTCAACAAGTTATATAGATTGTTGATACATGATATTATATATCCTCAAGTACCAATGTTCAATAATGAAAGAGAAAATCATTACCACTAGTTCCTCATGTGAACAAAAATATGTTATTCTAGAAGGAAAGAGTATGAGAAAAACTGTAGGCATTCTTGTTGTTTGTTCAGGCTCGTCTAGTTGTTGTTTTACAAAAATCCTCGTAAATGATGGTGATGGTTTATCCGTGCTGCAAATATATTTTCGTGAAGCAAGTTCAAACGCCAAATTCAATATTGACATGTGATTGTAATTTTTTAGAAGTATATATCACAGCTTCTCAGTATGGGTGCAAAAATTATTGTGGAATTGAGAAAGTTACCTGTGATCAACTAATATCTATCAACAATTATTCTCTAGTCATCAAATAAATACATTATGAAAGAAACTATATATCTTAATTTTAGGCTTCTTGACTACTCTAAAGAGTATAATAAGTACAATGTGTGGGAATTTCAAACTAAAAGAAAAATAAATGCATAAATAAGTTAAGTCAAGAAGATCAAGTGTGAAATATAGCTTTATTTATTAATTGGATATGCGTATTAATTTACATGATATCGTATTTATTGAAAAAATCAACTTAATAGCAATAAACTAGGTGCCTTCTTAAATGTTATCTTATTAAGTGTTTTACTGGTATGATGCACGAGTGTTCCCTATACTATGTTTCACATGTTTCCCTGACAATTGGTCTGGTGTCATTTTTTTCTCAGTATTTTTCATTCACTT
The DNA here is from genome assembly GCA_948472305.1 of Vicia faba. NCBI lineage: Eukaryota > Viridiplantae > Streptophyta > Magnoliopsida > Fabales > Fabaceae > Vicia > Vicia faba. The sequence goes on from OX451741.1 coordinate 305,517,224, forward strand.
TATCCCTTGTGCACATCTTTCCAAAGTCGTGGTTCCATAATATTCACTCTAATTTGTTTGTGGGGATTTTTTCACTTAACATGGTCATAACTAATGTGTTTTGATTGTGTCTACATGATTTGTGAACAAGAGAAACTCTAGTAGATTTGGAAACTATTCATTTGACGCATGTTCAGAAGAGTGTGTGTCGATTGGGTAACTATCGGGTGAGAAACATTGTGTTAACCGTTAACTCCCAAGTTTATCGATTTTCGCACACGTATTAATTGTATTTAACTTTACTCAATTATTTAATATAATTGCAATAGTAGTTTTGTAATGGTATCATTGAACTTTTCTTCCTCTCTTCTAGTAAAAATAAAAGTTTTTGCATGTGATTTTAATGATTATGTAACATTGATGTGAAACAATAGAGTTAAAGATCATAAATAGAAACTATGACGCCCGTGCGAAACAAAGCTCTCCAAGATCATTGATCATGGTATCCTTAAGGATTTTTAAGGTAAAAACATGATAATCAAATCGTTAGAAGGGTGTATGGAAATTATAGGTGTTTGGTTATTTTACACCATTTTTTTCACATCAATAATGATTATTCTATATAATTAAAAAAACATATGATCAATAAAAATATATAAGATTGTAAAATAGGGGGACCAAAAACCTGAGTTTAAAAACACAAATATTACAAATTTAAGTTATGTCAAAATAGAATAAAATAAATGCACTTAAACTTTTTTCTTAAATTTTAAAATCATAAATTTTTCAAGATAATTGAGTGATCATTACACTTCCAAAAAAAATAATGTATTACTTATTTTTCTTAATCAATTTAGTAGTTGATTTTTAGGTAGAAGGAATGGATGAATGATGAATATCTATATGTTTCTATATATTTGAAATTATAACTTAAAATAATAATATGTATGTCTCTATATGAAAAGAAAAAATTTAAATAATTCATGGACGACAGGATTCGGACCTGTGCGGGCAAAACCCACATGATTTCTAGTCATGCCCGATAACCACTCCGGCACGTCCACCTCTTTGTTTATGTTTTGCCATTAGGTGTATAACATAATTTTATTTTGTTATAATAATATTATATTACTACTTAACCAAATAAAGGATATTAAATTTAAAAGCATGACATTAAGTGTCATACATTTAATTTTAAACAACCCTTTGTTCGAGCAATTACTAGATAATGTAAGAAAATGAAAAACTTACTTATTTTAAAAATAATTGATTTCAAATAGAAAATTCTCAACAAGTTATACGGATGGTTGATACATGATATTATGTATCCTTAAGTACCAATGTTCAATAATGAAAGAGAAAATCATTACCACTAGTTCCTCATGTGAACAAAAATATGTTATTCTAGAAGGAAAGAGTATGAGAAAAATTATAGGCATTCTTGTTGTTTGTTCAGGCTCATCTAGTTGTTGTATTACAAAAATCCTCGTAAATGATGGTGATGGTTTATCCGTGCTGCAAATATATTTTCGTGAAGCAAGTTCAAACGCCAAATTCAATATTGACATGTGATTGTAATTTTTTAGAAGTATATATCACAGCTTCTCAGTATGGGTGCAAAAATTATTGTGGAATTGAGAAAGTTACCTGTGATCAACTAATACCTATCAACAATTATTCTCTAGTCATCAAATAAATACATTATGAAAGAAACTATATATCTTAATTTTAGGCTTCTTGACTACTCTAAAGAGTATAATAAGTACAATGTGTGGGAATTTTAAACTAAAAGAAAAAGAAATGCATAAATAAGTTAAAGCAAGAAGATCAAGTGTGAAATATAGCTTTATTTATTAATTGGATATGCGTATTAATTTACATGATATCGTATTTATTGAAAAAATCAACTTAATAGCAATAAAGTAGGTGCCTTCTTAAATGTTGTCTAATTAAGTGTTTTACTGGTATGATGCACGAGTGTTCCCTATACTACGTTTCACATGTTTCCCTGACAATTGGTCTGGTGTCATTTTTTTCTCAGTATTTTTTATTCACTTTATCCCTTGTGCACATCTTTCCATAGTCGTGGTTCCATAATATTCACTCTAATTTGTTTGTGGGGATTTTTTCACTTAACATGGTCATAACTAATGTGTTTTGATTGTGTCTACATGATTTGTGAACAAGAGAAACCCTAGTAGATTTGGAAACTATTCATTTGACGCATGTTCAAAAGAGTGTGTGTCGATTGGGTAACTATCGGGTGAGAAACATTGTGTTAACCGTTAACTCCCAAGTTTATCGATTTTTGCACACGTAATAATTGTATTTAACTTTACTCAATTATTTAATATAATTGCAATAGTAGTTTTGTAATGGTATCATTGAACTTTTCTTCCTCTCTTCTAGTAAAAATAAAAGTTTTTGCATGTGATTTTTATGATTATGTAACATTGATGTTAAACAATAGAGTTAAAGATCATAAATAGAAACTATGACGCCCTTGCGAAACAAAGCTCTCCAAGATCATTGATCATGGTATCCTTAAGCATTTTTAAGGTAAAAACATGATAATCAAATCGTTAGAAGGGTGTATGGAAATTATAGGTGTTTGGTTATTTTACAACATTTTTCTCACATCAATAATGATTATTCTATATAATTAAAAAAACATATGATCAATAAAAATATATAAGATTGTAAGATAGGGGGACCAAAAACCTTAGTTTAAAAACACAAATATTACAAATTTAAGTTATGTCAAAATAGAATAAAATAAATGCACTTAAACTTTTTTCTTAAATTTTAAAATCATAAATTTTTCAAGATAATTGAGTGATCATTACACTTCCAAAAAAAATAATGTATTACTTATTTTTCTTAATCAATTTAGTAGTTGATTTCTAGGTAGAAGGAATGGACGAATGATGAATATCTAGATGTTTCTATATATTTTAAATTATAACTTTAAAATAATAATATGTATGTCTCTATATGAAAATAAACAATTTAAATAATTCATGGACGACAGGATTCGGACCTGTGCGGGCAAAACCCACATGATTTCTAGTCATGCCCGATAACCACTCCGGCACGTTGTTTACCTTGGGTTTTGGTAAACAACCGCTGATCCTCCAAATGGTTACTTATTTGGTTACTCGCAGGATCGATCAGATTGATCCTATGGACATAGGTTGATTTTGAAGTTTGATTAATGTGGATAAGGCTTTAAGTAAAATGTTTCAAGTAAATTGCATAAAGGAAAGGCTTGGTAAAATAAACAAGGCTTTAAAGTAAAGGTTCGACAGGAATCTTAAAGGAGAAAAGCAAGTAAAATACTGGAAAAGTAAATGACTTTAATTGATAAAATTTGTGTTTCACACATACATTTCTCAACAATTCTTTCGCTCACACTGGGTACTTGAATCTAAATGAGTGACTATGTATCTATTGTGAACACACGCGAGAAACTACATGTCTACTCCTATTTATACAAAAACATTCCAAGTAACCGTCGGGCAGTTACACTGCTTCGAGATCAAGCCACTTGTCACGTTCTCCATGCTCGACGCTCCAGATCCTTGCACGTTTGCACGTAGTAACTGCTGGAAACCGTTTTCCCTCCAAAGCTTTGAATTTCAAACTGCTCCACTCTGGACCATCGAACACTTTCATCAAGAGACGTCTTCGACGAAAACTCCTTCGACGTCGAAGGCAATCAGCCTTCTTCCTTGGAAGAAATCTTCTAAGTATTTTGCCCATCTTTCGACGGGCACTTCGACAGGCTTAGCCAGTCGAAAGCATCTTTCAGCTTTTAATGGCTGCCATCAATCAAAACAAAGGTGTCGAATTTAGGAGCCAACAAATTGCCCCCCAAGAATGCCTTATTTCGACTCTGAAAGAAAAAGGCATTCTTTTAAAACGCCATTCGACACCTGTTTTTCCATGCTTAGTCATAAGTTAACTTGTGCACTTTTTTGTTGCTTTTTACCAACTATTGGCAATCCCAAGAAACCATCATTGATTTGATCCTAGGACGTCACTGTCAGTACGGCGTGCAGTACCAAACATCACTTCAGAATTTGTCATTATGACAAATCCCAAAAACGAGGACGCACGCTGCGTCTCTCTGTTTCTGCAGAAACGGCCAAAACAACAGGATGCTGCCACGCGTCCCACTAATTCCTGCAGCATTAAATGACATTTAATGTCCTCGTTATTGGGAATTTCTCCCACTACTATAAATAGTAGTGAATATCCCATTGTGGGACTTTTTACGCAAACTAGCCCTCAAACTCTCTTGCTTTCATACAAACTTGCTCTCTTTGCAGAAAAATTCTTCCTTTTTCACTTCATCTTCATCCTCAACAATGGCCTCTGCTTCCACTGCCCCCAAGACTAACGCACCAACTGAACAACTTGTTAAGCCCAAGGTCTTTGTTACTGCTCCGGTAGTGAACTCTACAGGGAAACGAAGGGTCCCTGAACCTTCTGACATCTCCGTTCGCGATGCTTATTCGCGTCACTTGATGATCCCGGTTGGATACTCCAACCAGATCTTCGCAATGTCTGGACCCATGAACCCAAGCATCTCTGAAGCTCTGAAGATCAAGAGCTATTTCCCCATCGTCGAGAAACTCAAGCCAGTAGCATGCGCCAAGAAGGACGCAGAAGACAACGAAGACCCTACACACGAGAAGATCGACCTTCGTTTCTTCAACAGAAGTGTTAGGGTCTTCAGGTCTTGCCCTAATCTGACCTCTGACTATGTTGCTTGGCTAACAAAGTTGGAGAAACATCAAACTCCAGTCTGGAAGGAAATGGGAATCTTTGACCTAGTAATGCTGTCGAAGACAGGTTTAAACTACTCCCCAGAGATGCTTATAGCTTCGCTGTTGTTCTGGGATAACTCTCACTTCACCTTTCACCTTCCATGTGGGATGTTAACTCCCACACTCTTCGACGTAGCGGCCATTACTGGCCTTCGACCAACCGGAGATTACTTCGACCCGGAGGAGATGTCGGAGGACCAAATTGGCTTTTCTGAGACCAAGCCAACATATACCACCTTTATCAACCATTATCACGACAGGTCGACGGATACAGTGTCGGATGTCGAACACATAGCGTTTCTAGCCTTATGGCTAACTCGCTTTGTGTTTTGCTCGAAATCTCTACAAGTGACCAAAAAGATGGTCACTCTTGCCACCCAACTGCATCACCGCCAAAACATCTGTTTGGCAGAACTAATTCTGGCCAGTCTTTATGACTCAATCAGCAATGGGGTTACTCTCTTGAAACATGTCGAAGATAGGAACAGTTTGCTACTCGCTGGGCCTTTCTGGCTACTTCAACTGTGGCTCAACGCCACTTTCGAATCTTTCTTACCCAAGAAGATTCAGATAAATGAACAAGCCCCAGCGATAGCTAATAGACGTATCGAAGGAATTAGGCTGGCTCTACTGACACCTGTGGAAGATGGGCTGGAGTTCCAACAAACCTTCACTAACTTCGTTCTGATGTTCGCTCGAAGGAAGGAATTTGTTTCAACTATGGCTCCATTTGCTCAACGGAAGGTGGGGCCAGCATGGTTCACAAGGCCACACCCAAAGGAGTCGAGTGGTCCCAATGTCGATGAGCACACTATACTTTGGGAGGCGTTCCTGACACCCAGGATCATGCCTCTTCGATTTAAAAGTTCCAAGACTCATTTGAGTCTGCTTGCCTATCAACCCAATCTGGTATCTCGCCAGTTTGGTATCATCCAAACCCTGCCTTCTCCCATTTTTCAAAGAGAGAAGTCAATGTTGTACTTCTGCAACGATTATACAGAAGAAGCTGCCACCAAGCATATCGGAAGATATGCTGGTCGAACAATCCTCTCGCTGTTTAACTACCAGCTTAACTTCCTTTGCTCACCATCTTTTGAAGAGTGGTGGAGAAGCTATTATGCTGAGTACTTCTTCGACGAGAAGGACTTCATAGCAGAGTTGCAGAAGTCTTTTGTCCTTGTGTTGGACAAAGTAAAGAAATGTAAGTTCATGCTCTCACATTACTTTTTATCTTTTTCTTCGACTGTTAGCCTGTTAACTTTCCTTTTCGCTTTCAGTTGTTCGAAAGCCCCTAGCCAAGAAGGCTACAGAAGGCCCACAAGGAAGAGTCCCTTCGACAAAACCTCCACCGCCGGCGAAGACTATAGCGCCAGCGAAGACGACGGGCAACCAACAGGGGGAAGGCTCTTCGAGGAGGCCTCCTGCATCGGTAACCAGATTTTCTTCATTTTCATTCTGGCTTTCGATTTTTTATTTTCGACGCAATTATTCAATCGAATTCCTATTGGTTTTCTAGGCCCCTTCGCCCAAGAAAAGGGCAGCATTGGTGGTCGAATCGGGGAGTGATGACGACAGTGATTCCCCTCCTACTCCCCTAAAGAGGCGAAAGTTAACGAAGGACGCTTCTGTTCCTACTCCTGCTCCTGAAGGTCGAACCGTCAGAATAAAGGTCGCTGTGAGAAAGCCTAGGCCACCTGCGGTGGTCATCGAGGAACCAACTGAGGAGGAACTGAACGCTCTTGTTACCAAGCCTGTCGAAAGTGACAATTCCAGCCCTGGGGCTGAAGTTAATCCACAGGTAATCTATTGGACCCTTCTTATAACTTAGGCATAGATACCAGTATTCGATTATGTCTCTTTCGACATCTGAAGATTTGTCTTCTTTCTCTTTTTCAGGACACTACTGAAAGTTCTCCACCAAGGACTTCAGAAACTCTAGAATCTGCTGACCTTAGCAGGCCTCAGGAAAAAGATCTGGGCAATGACGAAGCCCACACTGAGAATGAGGCCAATGCTGAAACAGTGGAGAAGACAACTGAAGAACCTATGGCGGAGGAAACACAGCCAGAAACGGTTCCTGTGGTGGACTTGTCGTCAGAAGAGAATCCTGAAGGAAGAGACCAAGGCAATGGCGAAGAGAATCAAGATGCTGTTGACGAAGAGCACCAAGGTGGTACTGGCGAAGAACACCAGGGTGACGCTAGCGAAGAGCCACAAAATGACGCTGGCGAAAGACCCCAAGGTGATGTTAACGAAGAACCACAAGTCGACGCTAGTACCGCCTCAGTCCAAGTCGAAGAGCAACCAAACGAGGCACTCAGCAATCAACAGCCTCCAGCCCAAAATAATAATGTGGCAAGGGTCACCTCCTCAAAGCACAGATCAAAAGAGGACTTGGAAATCTTGAAACAAACTGACCCTGTCAGCTACCTCAATGCAATCGTCGAGAGTAAGAGTTCTTCTGACACTAGTCAGGAAATTCCTACCCTGTCGGGGAAATCTACTGAGACTTCTCCTCTTGATGATGCGTTGGCGAAGGTTAAGGCCCAGTTCTTCAAGAGAGATTTAATGAAGGCTTTAGAGGGGGACCCCACTGCTCCATCATGCTTAAAAGAGGTTTTGAATGCTGTTGACTTCGAAGCTGTAGCCCCAGAAATCTCAGACTTAATCATGGAATTACATTCTATGATTGATCAAGTCTCAGCGGATTACAGGCGCCAATGAACTTTTAACAGTCAGCTCGAAGTGCTGCATGGCAAAAGCTCATCTGCGTGGACTGCTGTCTCAGATTCGACTTCTCGAATTGCCGAGTTGTCGAAACAGAAAGCGTATGCACAGGAAAGGGTCGATGCTATTGAGCGAGAGAATATCTCCTTCCGAGCACAAATTGCAGAGATAGAGGCGAAGATAAACGCCAACAGTGTACTCCAGGAGGAAATTCTTTCGACCATCCCAGACGCTGAGAGCCAGACTGAGATCAAGCAAGGCCTGGAATTCGCTGAGAGGGCTCAAAGCCTCGACGCCCAAATTGCCAAACTGGTGCAAGAAAAATCTTGGTGCAAAAAGAGGTTGGAGTTGCAGTATGCCAAGTATCTTCGACTCAAGAATTCTCTTTCCTTTTGATTGATTCTCTTTTGTAACCATCTTCTGTAATCGTTTTCGACAACAATTGCCATTTTGGCTGAAATTAATAAAAATTTCCATTTTGGCATTTTTATGGTTAATTTAGCTTGTTCTTTTATTATTTTATTTTTATCTCTTGAAGTACAGGCTTATATTTTTTCAAATATTTACCATTTACTCTCAAGAGCCTTTTATCACCACTTATCTCTTCGACTTCATAGGCTCCACCAGAAAAAGTTTGGATAACTCTGAAGGGTCCTTCCCATTTGGGTGACCATTTCCCCATGCTTCGATCCCGTCGATCCATGGGAAGAATTACCTTCCAAACTAAATCTTCAGGCAAAAATACCTTAGGTTTTACCTTTCTATTATAAGAGTCTTCTACTCTTTTCTTCTGAAGCCTGAGTAAGTCGAGAGCGTGTAATCTCTCTTCGTCTAAATCCACCAATTCATCTAGCATCATATTCCAATAAACCTCAGAAGGAATATCATAATGCCTCTGAACTCTTGCAGATTGAAGACAAATTTCAGCTGGCAATACTGCATCATGGCCAAAAGTTAGCCTATATGGTGTTGTACCAGTGGCTTCTTTTGGGGACGTTCGACAAGCCCATAAAATCTGGTCTAACGTCTTATGCCAATTCTTTGGTTTCTTCCCAACATGTTTCTTTATCAAGCCAATCACTACTTTGTTAGCTGCTTCGACTTGACCATTCGCCTGTGCATAGTAAGGCGTGGATGTTAGGAGTTTGAAACCTATTTCCTGAGCAAATTCCTGCATCTTTCGACCAGTGAAAACTGAACCTTGATCAGTTGTTATTGTCTCAGGGATTCCATACCTAAATATAATGTTCTTTTGAATGAATTCAATGACATTTTCTTGGTCTACATTGACTAAAGGGATAGCTTCGATCCACTTAGTAAAATAATCAATGCCTACCAATATGTATTTCTGACTCTTTGATGATGCTGGTCGAATCTCTCCAATAAGATCCAACGCCCATCCTCGAAAGGGCCAAGGCTTCACTATCGAGTGAAGTTCGCTTGCTGGTACATGCTGGATGCCTGTATGAACTTGACACTCTTGGCAACCTTTGGCGAACTCAACACAATCTTTCAGCATAGTGGGCCAATATAGTCCTTGTCGAAACAACAACCATTTCATCTTATGGCCTGCTTGGTGAGCCCCACATGCCCCAGCATGTGTAGTCGAAAGGGCTATGTATGCTTCAGTTTCACTTAAACATTTCAGCAACACCCCTTCAGGCGTCTTCTTGAATAACTCATTACCCATGAGTACAAAACTCAACGCCCTATATTTTGTCTTTCGTTCTGTCGGAGCTCCTGGATTTTGAAGATAGTCCACAATGGGTTTCCTCCAATCTTGCTCTGACAAATTATCAATGAACGAAATCTCGAAGTTTGAGTGATCAGCATATCCTAGCCTCGTCGATTCCAAGTCTGTTGGTGATAGACAAGTTGCTCTTATCTTCTCTCGAACTTCGATTGCTCTTTGTAATCTCGTTTTTGAAATCTTATACCCAGATGCAATCTGTGCCAAGTCATTGGCTATTTGATTTTCGACTCTGGGTATGTGTCGAATGTTGACACTTTCAAATTTTTTCAACAAACGATTTGCTATCACAAAGTACATGATGAGATTTTCTCTTATGCATTTATATTCCTTTGTGACTTGCTTGATGACTAACTCTGAGTCTCCCATTATTTCGACTCGAGTTGCCCCCAATTCCAACAATATTTCAAGGCCAGTAATTAGAGCTTCATACTCAGCCTCGTTGTTCGAACAAGAACCTTCTATTTGGTACTTGAATGTTGTTGGAATTTTATCTGGAGAAATAATCAAGACTCCTACTCCTGTTCCATTTTTATGGCTGGAACCATCGAAGTAGAATTTCCAAGGTTCTATCTCCACATAAGTAATATCCTCGACTTGAATTGAGTGGTCGACTATGAAGTCTGCAACCACTTGTCCTTTTACTGCCTTAAGAGGCATAAAGGTCAAGGAGTATTCAGTCAATGCTAATGCCCACTTGCCAATTCGACTATGCAAGATAGGTTTCGACAACATATATTTGAAAACATCAAAATGAGACGAAACATAAACATCAACTGGTTTTATATATTGCTTGAGTTTTGTACAAGAGAAATACAGACATAGACACAATTTTTCAACTTCGCTATATCTAGTTTCTGCATCATTCAAAACTCGACTGAGATAATAAATGGGTCTTTCGACTCCATTCTCATCCTCTTGGGCTAACATACTTCCCAGAGTTTTGTCAGATGCAGCTATGTACAATCTCATACTCCTATTGCTACAAGGAGGCACCAAAATAGGTGGCTTAGTGAGGTACCCTTTGATTTTGTCGAAGGCTTCTTGCTGCTCTTGCCCCCATTCGAACCCCTCTTTATTCAGTCTAAGTAAGGGTGAAAAGGCCTGAGCTTTCCCACTTAGGTTAGATATAAACCTTCTCAAGAAATTTATCTTGCCTAAGAGGGATTGCAATTCCTTCTTATTCGATGGCGCTTTCGCTTCCAAAATTGCCTTCGTCTTGTTCTGATTTATTTCGATTCCTTTCTTGTGGACAACGAAACCCAAGAAATCTCCAGCTTTTACACAGAACGCACACTTCAAAGGGTTCATCTTCAGACCATGTTCTCTCATTCTTTCGAATGATTGTCGAAGGTGGTCAATGTGACTCTTCCTGGAAACAGATTTTATAACAATATCATCAATATAAACTTGCATAAAAGTGTTAATAAAATCATGGAAGATAGTATTCATTGCTCGCTGGTACGTTGCCCCAGCGTTTTTTAGGCCAAAAGGCATCACTACCCATTCGTAAGTGCCTAAGGCCCCAGGGCATCGAAAAGCTGTTTTCGACACATCCTCTTCAGCAATGAATATTTGATTATATCCTGAATAACCATCGAGCATACTCAGGTATTCGTAGCCAGCGGCAGAATCGACTAGCATTTCCGCCACAGGCATAGGATATTCATCTTTGGGGGTGGCAGCATTCAAATCTCTGAAATCTATGCACACCCTTAATGTGCCATTTTTCTTAATTACTGGCACAATATTTGCAATCCATTCGACATACCTTGTAACACGGATGAATTTACATTTCAGAAGTCTTTCGACCTCCGTTTTGATCTTCGACAAAATTTCTGGAGCGAAGCGTCTTGGATTTTGCTTGATTGGCTTCTTTCCAGGTTTGATTGGCAACTAAAGTTCTACCAATCCTCTGTCGAGACCAGGCATTTCGTCATAATCCCATGCAAAACAGTCTTTAAACTCTTTCAGCAATTGGATTACTTCCAACCTAAGTTCTGGATCAATTTTGGCGCTGATGTAAGTTGGCCTATTCTCTGATCCTTCGCCTAAGTTGATTTCTTCTAAAGGGTCTTGTGCTAACATCTTAATGTTGTTCGCCAAGGGATCCTTTTCGAAGCCCAAAGGCTCATCGTCATAGATGGCGTCGAGCCTCTGTTCCTGCATTTCATCTGGCATGATATCAGGAGGTCTTGGATCGAAATCCTTTCCTGGGCCAACAGCAGATAATTGTTGATCATTGGCCTGTGTGGCCATGTACTTTACTTCGGCTTAGAGAGCCGTTATCATCTTGGTTTCGGCTACATAAGCCGAAATTCGCTTCAGAGATTGTGACTCAGTCATTATCACTGAATTCACTTCCCCAACCAGTTGGTTGGATATCAGTTAGCCCACTGAAGTCTATGTGGGACAAGTCTTCTTTGTCCCATTGGAAACCATGCTCGGGATGCAGGTATAGGGAACAAAAGGTGTTTGGCGCTGGCGCCATGTCGAAGTCAGGAGTTGGACATGGCCCTATGTGAGCCAAGTTTTTGTCGAAATCTGTTACACCCAAGTGATTCACTTCGCCAAGGTAGTAACTTTGGTCTGCCTCTATGTTTTCGACCATCCCATCTGGACGCCATAGAAGCAGTCTTTGATGCATCGATGAAGGCACAGCACCTACACCATGAATCCACTCACGGCCTAACAAAAGGTTGTAGTTAGGTTTGGCCGATATGACCATGAACATTGTTGGTCGAAGGATCGACCCAACTTTTATGTCGAGCTGGATCACTCCCATGGTGGTCCCAATGCCTCCCTCATAGTTGGACAGGACCATATTGTGAGGTTTGATTTCTTCATCCCTTTTGCCAATCTTCCTTAGCATAGAATGAGGGATAATATTGATAGTGGCCCCACAGTCGACCAATATTTTGTTCACAGTGGTCTCTTCGAGCTTAGCCCTTATGAACAAAGGTTTGAGATGATTCTTCATCGCCTCTGTAGGTGGCTCGAAGAAGCCATTTTGTTCCTCTGTAGTGCCATTGTCCATGACAAAATAGCACACTGGCCTATGTTTGGCCATTTCTTGTTCCACCTCCCAGTCACTGGCTTCGACTTCTACCTGTCGATTGAATTCCCTAGGCAGCACTGAAACAATATTCACCATTATATCCAGAGTATCGTCGGACTCAGCATCATCTTCGTCTTCGACTTCACTTTGGTTAGGCCAAACTAGCCTATTGGTAACTGGTTCTCTCTCAAGAGGCTTTCTTTGTTTCCTTTGAGGCACATTCGAACTCGTTTCTGCCTTAGGTTCGTTGGCAGCCTCTCTTTCAGCTTTTCGCCTCCTTTGATATCTCCTCCATTGGGATCGAGACATAGGATTTTTTCCCTTGTAGTTGCTGGACACTTGAGCAACCTTGGGTGCAGCAACTTGAGGCTCTTTCTTCTGAATTAAAGAGGAACCTCTTGGCACTTCGAAAGAATGCCATTTCTCTTCACTTGGCCTTTTCCGGCCAGATGTTTTGTACCAAGTGTCTACTGGTACATTTGTTGGAGGCCTAAAAGTCAAAGGCCTCTTGTCTTGATGAGAACCCCTTCTGGGATCATGTCGAAGGTCAGCATTCTCCCTTCTCTTGTTCGCTGCTCTCACTCCTTGTATGTGCTCAGCAGCTTTTTTATCAAAGATAGAACTGCATCTTGGACACAGCATCACCTCTGATTTCTTCCTCTGGCATCTTTGTAAAAAATCTGCCAAGTTTTCGTTTTCCCTAGGGAAAGCCGTTTTATTTGCCTGCTCTTGCCTTATGGCTTCTTCTGAAGCTTTAGGGTCAGAAAGTTCAACCATGTTGATATTCATTGTATCCTTATTAGCAAGAGTTAGTTGCTTCATTTGTGTCTCCAGATTCTCCGTCTGGCCTTGTACAGTGGCCAAGTGGGAACTGGGCTTTGGTCCAGCTTTTTGTGCTTCAGCAGTCTTCGACTTCGGGTCTTCGACCGCTTTTTGGACAGCCTCAATCGTCTTCCTGGATAAATTTCCAGAAAAACTGCCAAAGATTGGCATGTTGATGTGATCCTTTGAGACTTCGACCATGGTAATGCCTGGCTTCTTCGACTGGATCCTGGTTGCCTCTATCATGTTCACCTCAGAGGGTTCTGCATAGTGGGCTTCAGCCTTTAGTGGATTGGAGTCGACAGCCATGGGGGATTTGTCAGCAAACTTTAATCTCCCTTCCTCAATAGCGTCTTGCACAAGATTCCTGAAAAGAAAACATTGAGAAGTTTTATGGCCCAAAAAATTATGATATTTGCAAAAACCTCTCTTCTTTCTTTGATCAAGAGGAGGCACTTTTACCCCAGGGGGTACTATCATTTGGCCATCTTTAACTAACAAGTCGAATATTTCATCACATTTTGTGATGTCAAAACTATAAGTCTTTTTTGGGAACCTATCGTTGGTCCTGTCTGGACCAATGGGATTTTTCCCATTTGAGGGGACTAACTGTTTACAAGAGTATGGAGGCCCTTGTTTTAGTTCTGCTAAATCGACTTCTCCTTCTTCGACATCTAAAGTATCGTCGAAGGATTCTAGATCTTCGTCATCCATCTCAACGTACGCTATTCTCTCTCTCTTGTGAGTTTTCGTTGCCTTAGCTTTTTCAGCTTTGAGGCGTTCGACTTGTCGAACTCTATCGGCCAGTTGGGCCATGTCTCTTAGGTACTGGGTATCTAGCTTCTTCCTAATGGAATAATCTAAACCGCCTGCGGCCATTTCGACCAGCTCATGTTCTGGCACTTGTGTAAAACATCTCGACTTAAGCAACCTAAACCTATTCAGATATTCGTCTATAGGTTCAGTGAAACGTCTCTTCACACTCGCCAGTTCTTTCAGGCTTATCTTGGTTTGCCCCATATAGAATTGTTCATGGAACAATCTTTCCAACTGGGTCCAATGGTGGATCGAATTGGGGGGTAGAGTTGTGAACCAAGTAAAAGCGTTCTTGGTTAAGGAACTTGGGAAGTATTTGATCCTTAGGTTTTCATTATTTGAAATGTCTCCTGCTTCGATCAAATACCTCGCCACATGTTCGACAGTAGATTCTGTCGTGTCCCCAGAGAACTTAGTAAATTTGGGGACTTTGCTTCTAGGGGGTAAGTCAGTTTGTAACACATATTCTGACAATGGAGATGTAAAGTTGGGCCTTCGAAAGCCCATGTTCATTCCATTCTGAGTCATGATCCTTTCGATCATGGTTGCCAGATTGTTTTCCAAACCCATGTTTTGGTATTGGACATGCTGAACCACTTCGTCAGCATTTTGGTTTCTGTTAACTAACCTTACCTCTGGGGCTATTACCCTAGGTTCTTCGACAGGTTGTTCTACAGGCTGTTGAGCCTGATTAATGGTGGTTTCTTCCTCTACAAATATCCCCTGATTTCCCCTTATTTGCGCCCTTTGGGGCTGTCGAATAGGTGGGGGTACTCCAAAGAAGTCAGCCAAACGCGTCATTTGCGCTGTAACTTGCTGATTCGATTGAGTAGTATTTTGTATGAGAGGATTTAGCACTGTACTCAAAGTTTGTGCCAACATTTGCACCATATCATGGTTGCTTTCGTCCATCTGTTGCCTCAAGACTGCTGTCGAGGCATTTGTAAGGCCATGGGCTACTTGGGACGTTCCTCCTAAGAGTTGGGTCCTATTTCTATTCGCCATGCCTACTCCAGAGCCTTGGAGTGGCGAAGAGGCACTCACGAAAGGGTCTGAATAAGTGGACGCAGCATTCGTCAGGCTTGCCACTTCAGAAGTTGGCATACCATAGAATGGAATAAATCCTGGGGGAACCACTGGCCTTGTGCCAATATTTCCCCTTGGTGGGGGGGTTCCCAAAGGCATTCTGGGGCCTGTAAACGAAGTTATTGGCCCCGTGGTTGTGACTGACACTGCTGGTGTCGAACCAACATTCGTCGCTTCACTTACGGTCATATTAACCGTTGCTCCCACACTTGGTGGTGGAATTTCGTTGTTGTTTGGCGGATTCGCCATCTCTTCCCTTCTTCTGGCAGTATTGTTATCGTTGGTGTATATTCTACCACTCCTTAATAACATACAACTCGAAAAGATGAGATTATTTTTCAACAATCAACACACAGTCCCACCAGGTGTGCCAATTTGTTTACCTTGGGTTTTGGTAAACAACCGCTGATCCTCCAAATGGTTACTTATTTGGTTACTCGCAGGATCGATCAGATTGATCCTATGGACATAGGTTGATTTTGAAGTTTGATTAATGTGGATAAGGCTTTAAGTAAAATGTTTCAAGTAAATTGCATAAAGGAAAGGCTTGGTAAAATAAACAAGGCTTTAAAGTAAAGGTTCGACAGGAATCTTAAAGGAGAAAAGCAAGTAAAATACTGGAAAAGTAAATGACTTTAATTGATAAAATTGGTGTTTCACACATACATTTCTCAACAATTCTTTCGCTCACACTGGGTACTTGAATCTAAATGAGTGACTATGTATCTATTGTGAACACACGCGAGAAACTACATGTCTACTCCTATTTATACAAAAACATTCCAAGTAACCGTCGGGCAGTTACACTGCTTCGAGATCAAGCCACTTGTCACGTTCTCCATGCTCGACGCTCCAGATCCTTGCACGTTTGCACGTAGTAACTGCTGGAAACCGTTTTCCCTCCAAAGCTTTGAATTTCAAACTGCTCCACTCTGGACCATCGAACACTTTCATCAAGAGACGTCTTCGACGAAAACTCCTTCGACGTCGAAGGCAATCAGCCTTCTTCCTTGGAAGAAATCTTCTAAGTATTTTGCCCATCTTTCGACGGGCACTTCGACAGGCTTAGCCAGTCGAAAGCATCTTTCAGCTTTTAATGGCTGCCATCAATCAAAACAAAGGTGTCGAATTTAGGAGCCAACACACGTCCACCTATTTATTTATGTTTTGCCATTAGGTGTATAACATAATTTTATTTCGTTATAATAATATTATATTACTACTTAACCAAATAAAGGATACTAAATTTAAAAGCATGACATTAAGTGTCATACATTTAATTTTAAACAACCATTGTTTGAGCAATCATTAGATAATGTAAGAAAATGAAAAACTTACTTATTTTAAAAATAATTGATTTCAAATAGAAAATTGTCAACAAGTTATATGGATTGTTGATACATGATATTATGTATCCTTAAGTACCAATGTTCAATAATGAAAGAGAAAATCATTACCACTAGTTCCTCATGTGAACAAAAATATGTTATTCTAGAAGGAAAGAGTATGAGAAAAATTGTAGGCATTCTTGTTGTTTGTTCAGGCTCGTCTAGTTGTTGTTTTAAAAAAATCCTCGTAAATGATGGTGATGGTTTATCCGTGCTGCAAATATATTTTCGTGAAGCAAGTTCAAACGCCAAATTCAATATTGACACGTGATTGTAATTTTTTAGAAGTATATATCACAGCTTCTCAATATGGGTGCAAAAATTATTGTGGAATTGAGAAAGTTACCTGTGATCAACTAATACCTATCAACAATTATTCTCTAGTCATCAAATAAATACATTATGAAAGAAACTATATATCTTAATTTTAGGCTTCTTGACTACTCTAAAGAGTAAAATAAGTACAATGTGTGGGAATTTTAAAATAAAAGAAAAAGAAATACATAAATAAGTTAAGTCAAGAAGATCAAGTGTGAAATATAGCTTTATTTATTAATTGGATATGCGTATTAATTTACATGATATCGTATTTATTGAAAAAATAAACTTAATAGCAATAAAGTAGGTGCCTTCTTAAATGTTGTCTTATTAAGTGTTTTACTGGTATGATGCACGAGTGTTCCCTATACTATGTTTCACATGTTTCCCTGACAATTGGTCTGGTGTCATTTGTTTCTCAGTATTTTTCATTCACTTTATCCCTTGTGCAGGTCTTTCCAAAGTCGTGGTTCCATAATATTCACTCTAATTTGTTTGTGGGGATTTTTTAACTTAACATGGTCATAACTAATGTGTTTTGATTGTGTCTACATGATTTGTGAACAAGAGAAAATCTAGTAGATTTGGAAACTATTCATTTGACGTATGTTCAGAAGAGTGTGTGTCGATTGGCTAACTATCGGGTGAGAAACATTGTGTTAATCGTTAACTCCCAAGTTTAACAATTTTTGCACACGTATTAATTGTATTTAACTTTACTCAATTATTTAATATAATTTCAATAGTAGTTTTGTAATGGTATCATTGAACTTTTCTTCCTCTCTTCTAGTAAAAATAAAAGTTTTTGCATGTGATTTTTATGATTATGTAACATTGATGTGAAACAATAGAGTTAAAGATCATAAATAGAAACTATGACGCCCTTGCGAAACAAAGCTCTCTAAGATCATTGATCATGGTATCGTTAAGCATTTTTAAGGTAAAAACATGATAATCAAATCGTTAGAAGGGTGTATGGAAATTATAGGTGTTTGGTTATTTTACAACATTTTTCTCACATCAATAATGATTATTCTATATAATTAAAAAAACATATGATCAATAAAAATATATAAGATTGTAAAATAGGGGGACCAAAAACCTGAGTTTTAAAACACAAATATTACAAATTTAAGTTATGTCAAAATAGAATAAAATAAATGCACTTAAACTTTTTTCTTAAATTTTAAAATCATAAATTTTTCAAGATAATTGAGTGATCATTACACTTCCAAAAAAAATAATGTATTACTTATTTTTCTTAATCAATTTAGTAGTTGATTTGTAGGTAGAAGGAATGGACGAATGATGAATATCTAGATGTTTCTATATATTTGAAATTATAACTTCAAAATAATAATATGTATGTCTCTATATGAAAATAAACAATTTAAATAATTCATGGACGGCAGAATTCGGACCTGTGCGGGCAAAACCCACATGATTTCTAGTCATGCCCGATAACCACTCCGGCACGTCCACCTCTTTGTTTATGTTTTGCCATTAGATGTATAACGTCATTTTATTTCGTTATAATAATATTATATTACTACTTAACCAAATAAAGGATACTAAATTTAAAAGCTTGACATTAAGTGTCATACATTTAATTTTAAACAACCCTTTGTTCGAGCAATTACTAGATAATGTAAGAAAATGAAAAACTTACTTATTTTAAAAATAATTAATTTCAAATAGAAAATTGTCAACAAGTTATACGGATTGTTGATACATGATATTATGTATCCTTAAGTACCAATGTTCAATAATGAAAGAGAAAATCATTACCACTAGTTCCTCATGTGAACAAAAATATGTTATTCTAGAAGGAAAGAGTATGAGAAAAATTGTAGGCATTCTTGTTGTTTATTCAGGCTCGTCTAGTTGTTCTTTTACAAAAATCCTCGTAAATGATGGTGATGGTTTATCCTTGCTGCATAATATATTTTCGTGAAGCAAGTTCAAACTCCAAATTCAATATTGACATGTGATTGTAATTTTTTAGAAGTATATATCACAGCTTCTCAGTATGGGTGCAAAAATTATTATGGAATTGAGAAAGTTACCTGTGATCAACTAATACCTATCAACAATTATTCTCTAGTCATCAAATAAATACATTATGAAAGAAACTATATATCTTAATTTTAGGCTTCTTGACTACTCTAAAGAGTATAATAAGTACAATGTGTGGGAATTTTAAACTAAAAGAAAAAGAAATGCATAAATAAGTTAAGTCAAGAAGATCAAGTGTGAAATATAGCTTTATTTATTAATTGGATATGCGTATTAATTTACATGATATCGTATTTATTGAAAAAATCAACTTAATAGCAATAAAGTAGGTGCCTTCTTAAATGTTGTCTTATTAAGTGTTTTACTGGTATGATGCACGAGTGTTCCCTATACTATGTTTCACATGTTTCCCTGACAATTGGTCTGGTGTCATTTTTTTCTCAGTATTTTTCATTCACTTTATCCCTTGTGCACGTCTTTCCAAAGTCGTGGTTCCATAATATTCACTCTAATTTGTTTGTGGGGGTTTTTTCACTTAACATGGTCATAACTAATGTGTTTTGATTGTGTCTACATGATTTGTGAACAAGAGAAACTCTAGTAGATTTGGAAACTATTCATATGACGTATGTTCAGAAGAGTGTGTGTCGATTGGCTAACTATCGGGTGAGAAACATTGTGTTAACCGTTAACTCCCAAGTTTATCGATTTTTGCACACGTATTAATTGTATTTAACTTTACTCAATTATTTAATATAATTGCAATAGTAGTTTTCTAATGGTATCATTGAACTTTTCTTCCTCTCTTCTAGTAAAAATAAAAGTTTTTGCATGTGATTTTTATGATTATGTAACATTGATGTGAAACAATAGAGTTAAAGATCATAAATAGAAACTATGACGCCCTTGCAAAACAAAGCTCTCCAAGATCATTGATCATGGTATCCTTAAGCATTTTTAAGGTAAAAACATGATAATCAAATTCTTAGAAGGGTGTATGGAAATTATAGGTGTTTGGTTATTTTACAACATTTTTCTCACATCAATAATGATTATTCTATATAATTAAAAAAACATATGATCAATAAAAATATATAAGATTGTAAAATAGGGGGACCAAAAACCTGAGTTTAAAAACACAAATATTACAAATTTAAGTTATGTCAAAATAGAATAAAATAAATGCACTTAAACTTTTTTTTTAAATTTTAAAATCATAAAATTTTCAAGATAATTGAGTGATCATTACACTTCCAAAAAAAATTAATGTATTACTTATTTTTCTTAATAAATTTAGTAGTTGATTTGTAGGTAGAAGGAATGGACGACTGATGAATATCTAGATGTTTCTATATATTTGAAATTATAACTTTAAAATAATAATATGTATGTCTCTATATGAAAATAAACAATTTAAATAATTCATGGACGGCAGGATTCGTACCTGTGCGGGCAAAACCCACATGATTTCTAGTCATGCCCGATAACCACTCCGGCACGTCCACCTCTTTGTTTATGTTTTGCCATTAGATGTATAACGTCATTTCATTTCGTTATAATAATATTATATTACTACTTAACCAAATAAAGGATACTAAATTTAAAAGCATGACATTAAGTGTCATACATTTAATTTTAAACAACCATTGTTTGAGCAATCATTAGATAATGTAAGAAAATGAAAAACTTACTTATTTTAAAAATAATTGATTTCAAATAGAAAATTGTCAACAAGTTATATGGATTGTTGATACATGATATTATGTATCCTCAAGTACTAATGTTCAATAATGAAAGAGAAAATAATTACCACTAGTTCCCCATGTGAACAAAAATATGTTATTCTAGAAGGAAAGAGTATGAGAAAAACTGTAGGCATTCTTGTTGTTTGTTCAGGCTCGTCTAGTTGTTGTTTTACAAAAATCCTCGTAAATGATGGTGATGGTTTATCTGTGCTGCAAATATATTTTCGTGAAGCAAGTTCAAACGCCAAATTCAATATTGACATGTGATTGTAATTTTTTAGAAGTATATATCACAGCTTCTCAGTATGGGTGCAAAAATTATTGTGGAATTGAGAAAGTTACTTGTGATCAACTAATACCTATCATTTCACGCATGTTCAGAAGAGTGTGTGGATTGGCTAACTATCGGGTGAGAAACATTGTGTTAACCGTTAACTCCCAAGTTTATCGATTTTTGCACACGTATTAATTGTATTTAACTTTACTCAATTATTTAATATAATTGCAATAGTAGTTTTGTAATGGTATCATTGAACTTTTCTTCCTCTCTTCTAGTAAAAATAAAAGTTTTTGCATTTGATTTTTATGATTATGTAACATTGATGTGAAACAATAGAGTTAAAGATCATAAATAGAAACTATGACGCCCTTGCGAAACAAAGCTCTCCAAGATCATTGATCATGGTATCCTTAAGGATTTTTAAGGTAAAAACATGATAATCAAATCGTTAGAAGGGTGTATGGAAATTATAGGTGTTTGGTTATTTTACAACATTTTTCTCACATCAATAATGATTATTCTATATAATTAAAAAAACATATGATCAATAAAAATATATAAGATTGTAAAATAGGGGGACCAAAAACCTGAGTTTTAAAACACAAATATTACAAATTTAAGTTATGTCAAAATAGAAAAAAAATAAATGCACTTAAACTTTTTTCTTAAATTTTAAAATCATAAATTTTTCAAGATAATTGAGTGATCATTACACTTCCAAAAAAAATAATGTATTACTTATTTTTCTTAATCAATTTAGTAGTTGATTTGTAGGTAGAAGGAATGGACGAATGATGAATATCTATATGTTTCTATATATTTGAAATTATAACTTTAAAATAATAATATGTATGTCTCTATATGAAAATAAACAATTTAAATAATTCATGGACGGCAGGATTCGGACCAGTGCGGGCAAAACCCACATGATTTCTAGTCATGCCCGATAACCACTCTGACACGTCCACCTCTTTGTTTATGTTTTGCCATTAGGTGTATAACATAATTTTATTTTGTTATAATAATATTGAATTACTACTTAACCAAATAAAGGATACTAAATTTAAAAGCATGACATTAAGTGTCATACATTTAATTTTAAACAACCATTGTTCGAGAAATCATTAGATAATGTAAGAAAATGAAAAACTTACTTATTTTAAAAATAATTGATTTCAAATAGAAAATTGTCAACAAGTTATATGGATTGTTGATACATGATATTATGTATCCTTAAGTACCAATGTTCAATAGTGAAAGAGAAAATCATTACCACTAGTTCCTCATGTGAATAAAAATATGTTATTCTAGAAGGAAAGAGTATGAGAAAGACTGTAGGCATTCTTGTTGTTTGTTCAGGCTCGTCTAGTTGTTGTTTTACAAAAATCCTCATAAATGATGGTGATGGTTTATCCGTGCTGCAAATATATTTTCGTGAAGCAAGTTCAAATTCCAAATTCAATATTGACATGTGATTGTAATTTTTTAGAGGTATATATCACAGCTTCTCAGTACGGGTGCAAAAATTATTGTGGAATTGAGAAAGTTACCTATGATCAACTAATACCTATCAACAATTATTCTCTAGTCATCAAATAAATACATTATGAAAGAAACTATATATCTTAATTTTAGGCTTCTTGACTACTCTAAAGAGTATAATAAGTACAATGTGTGGGAATTTTAAACTAATAGAAAAAGAAATGCATAAATAAGTTAAGTTAAGAAGATCAAGTGTGAAATATAGCTTTATTTATTAATTGGTTATGCGTATTAATTTACATGATATCGTATTTATTGAAAAAATCAACTTAATAGCAATAAAGTAGGTGCCTTCTTAAATGTTGTCTTATTAAGTGTTTTACTGGTATGATGCACGAGTGTTCCCTATACTATGTTTCACATGTTTCCCTGACAATTGGTCTGGTGTCATTTTTTCTCAGTATTTTTCATTCATTTTATCCCTTGTGCACATCTTTCCAAAGTCGTGGTTCCATAATATTCACTCTAATTTGTTTGTGGGGATTTTTTCACTTAACATGGTCATAACTAATGTGTTTTGATGTCTACATGATTTGTGAACAAGAGAAACTCTAGTAGATTTGGAAACTATTCATTTGACGCATGTTCAGAAGAGTGTGTGTCGATTGGCTAACTATCGGGTGATAAACATTGTTTTAACCGTTAACTCCCAAGTTTATCGATTTTTGCACACGTATTAATTGTATTTAACTTTACTCAATTATTTAATATAATTGCAATAGTAGTTTTGTAATGGTATCATTGAACTTTTCTTCCTCTCTTCTAGTAAAAATAAAAGTTTTTGCATGTGATTTTAATGATTATGTAACATTGATGTGAAACAATAGAGTTAAAGATCATAAATAGAAACTATGACGCCCTTGCGAAACAAAGCTCTCCAAGATCATCGATCATGGTATCCTTAAGCATTTTTAAGGTAAAAACATGATAATCAAATCGTTAGAAGGGTGTATGGAAATTATAGGTGTTTGGTTATTTTACAACATTTTTCTCACATCAATAATGATTATTCTATAAAATTAAAAAAACATATGATCAATAAAAATATATAAGATTGTAAAATAGGGGGACCAAAAACCTGAGTTTAAAAACACAAATATTACAAATTTAAGTTATGTCGAAATAGAATAAAATAAATGCACTTAAACTTTTTTCTTAAATTTTAAAATCATAAATTTTTCAAGATAATTGAGTGATCATTAAACTTCCAAAAAAAATAATGTATTACTTATTTTTCTTAATCAATTTAGTAGTTGATTTGTAGGTAGAAGGAATGGACGAATGATGAATATCTAGATGTTTCTATATATTTGAAATTATAACTTTAAAATAATAATATGTATGTCTCTATATGAAAATAAACAATTTAAATAATTCATGGACGACAGGATTCGGACCTGTGCGGGCAAAACCCACATGATTTCTAGTCATGCCCGATAACCACTCCGGCACGTCCACCTCTTTGTTTATGTTTTTCCATTAGGTGTATAACATGATTTTATTTTGTTATAATAATATTATATTACTACTTAGCCAAATAAAGGATTCGAAATTTAAAAGCATGACATTAAGTGTGATACATTTAATTTTGAACAACCATTGTTCGAGCAATCATTAGATAATGTAAGAAAATGAAAAACTTACTTATTTTAAAAATAATTGATTTCAAATAGAAAATTGTCAACAAGTTATATGGATTGTTGATACATGATATTATGTATCCTTAAGTACCAATGTTCAATAATGAAAGAGAAAATCATTACCACTAGTTCCTCATGTGAACAAAAATATGTTATTCTAAAAGGAAAGAGTATGAGAAAGACTGTAGGCATTCTTGTTGTTTGTTCAGGCTCGTCTAGTTGTTGTTTTACAAAAATCCTCGTAAATGATGGTGATGGTTTATTCGCACTGCAAATATATTTTCGTGAAGCAAGTTCAAACGCCAAATTCAATATTGACATGTGATTGTAGATTTTTAGAAGTATATATCACAGCTTCTCAGTATGGGTGCAAAAATTATTGTGGAATTGAGAAAGTTACCTATGATCAACTAATACCTATCAACAATTATTCTCTAGTTATCAAATAAATACATTATGAAATAAACTATATATCTTAATTTTAGGCTTCTTGACTACTCTAAAGAGTATAATAAGTACAATGCGAGGGAATTTTAAACTAAAAGAAAAAGAAATGCATAAATAAGTTAAGTCAAGAAGATCAAGTGTGAAATATATATTTATTTATTAATTGGATATGCGTATTAATTTACATGATATCGTATTTATTGAAAAAATCAACTTAATAGCAATAAAGTAGGTGCCTTCTTAAATGTTATCTTATTAAGTGTTTTAATGGTATGATGCACGAGTGTTACCTATACTATGTTTCACATGTTTCCCTGACAATTGGTCTGGTGTCATTTTTTTCTCAGTATTTTTCATTCACTTTATCCCTTGTGCACATCTTTCTAAAGTCGTGGTTCCATAATATTCACTCTAATTTGTTTGTGGGGATTTTTCACTTAACATGGTCATAACTAATGTGTTTTGATTGTGTCTACAT
The DNA here is from genome assembly GCA_948472305.1 of Vicia faba. Lineage (NCBI taxonomy): Eukaryota > Viridiplantae > Streptophyta > Magnoliopsida > Fabales > Fabaceae > Vicia > Vicia faba. Next base: position 305,542,148 of record OX451741.1, read on the forward strand.
GATTTGTGAACAAGAGAAACTCTAGTAGATTTGGAAACTATTCATTTGACGCATGTTCAGAAGAGTGTGTGTCGATTGGCTAACTATCGTGTGAGAAACATTGTGTTAACCGTTAACTCCAAAGTTTATCGATTTTTGCACACGTATTAATTGTATTTAACTTTACTCAATTATTTAATATAATTGCAATAGTAGTTTTCTAATGTTATCATTGAACTTTTCTTCCTCTCTTCTAGTAAAAATAAAAGTTTTTGCATGTGATTTTTATGATTATGTAACATTGATGTGAAACAATAGAGTAAAAGATCATAAATAGAAACTATGACGCCCTTGCGAAACAAAGCTATCATTGATCATTTTTAAGGTAAAAACATGATAATCAAATAGTTAGAAGGGTGTATGGAAATTATAGGTGTTTGGTTATTTTACAACATTTTTCTCACATCAATAATGATTATTCTATATAATTAAAAAACATATAATCAATAAAAATATATAAGATTGTAAAATAGGGGGACCAAAAACCTGATTTTAAAAACACAAATATTGCAAATTTAAGTTATGTCAAAATAGAATAAAATAAATGCACTTAAACTTTTTTTTTAAATTTTAAAATCATAAAAATTTCAAGATAATTGAGTGATCATTACACTTCCAAAAAAAATAATGTATTACTTATTTTTCTTAATCAATTTAGTAGTTGATTTGTAGGTAGAAGGAATGGACGAATGATGAATAACTAGATGTTTCTATATATTTGAAATTATAACTTTAAAATAATAATATGTATGTCTCTATATGAAAATAAACAATTTAAATAATTCATAGATGGCAGGATTCAACATGTGCAAGCAAAGCAAACATGATTTCTAGTCATGCCCGATAACCACTCAAACACGTCCACCTCTTTGTTTATGTTTTTCCGTTAGGTGTATAACATAATTTATTTTGTTATAATAATATTATTTTTCTATTTAACCAAATAAAGGATACTAAATTTAAAAGCATGACATTAAGTGTCATACATTTAATTTTAAAAAAAGCCTTTGTTCTAGAAATCACTAGATAATGTAAGAAAATGAAAAACTTACATATTTTAAAAATAATCAATTTCAAATAGAAAATTGTCAACAAGTTATATGGATTGTTGATACATGATATTATGTATCCTTAAGTACCAATGTTCAATAATGAAAGAGAAAATCATTACCACTAGTTCCTCATGTGAACAAAAATATGTTATTCTAGAAGGAAAGAGTATGAGAAAGACTGTAGGCATTCTTGTTGTTTGTTCAGGCTCGTCTAGTTGTTGTTTTACAAAAATCCTCGTAAATGATGGTGATGGTTTATCCGTGCTGCAAATATATTTTCGTGAAGCAAGTTCAAATGCCAAATTCAATATTGACATGTGATTGTAATTTTTTAGAAGTATATATCACAGCTTCTCAGTATGGGTGCAAAAATTATTGTGGAATTGAGAAAGTTACCTATGATCAACTAATACGTATCAACAATTATTCTCTAGTCATCAAATAAATACATTATGAAAGAAACTATATATCTTAATTTTAGGCTTCTTGACTACTCAAAAGAGTATAATAAGTACAATGTGTGGGAATTTTAAACTAAAAGAAAAAGAAATGCATAAATAAGTTAAGTCAAGAAGATCAAGTGTGAAATATATCTTTATTTATTAATTGGATATGCGTATTAATTTACATGATTTCGTATTTATTGAAAAAATCAACTTAATAGCAATAAAGTAGGTGCCTTGTTAAATGTTGTCTTATTAAGTGTTTTACTGGTATGATGCACGAGTGTTCCCTATACTATGTTTCACATGTTTCCCTGACAATTGGTCTGACGTCATTTTTTTCTCAGTATTTTTCATTCCCTTTATCCCTTGTTCACATCTTTCCAAATTCGTGGTTCCATAATATTCACTCTAATTTGTTTGTGGGGATTTTTCACTTAACATGGTCATAACTAATGTGTTTTGATTGTGTCTACATGATTTGTGAACAAGAGAAACTCTACTAGATTTGGAAACTATTCATTTGACGTATGTTCAGAAGAGTGTGTGTCGATTGGCTAACTATCGGGTGAGAAACATTGTGTTAACCGTTAACTCCTAAGTTTATCTATTTTTGCACACGTATTAATTGTATTTAACTTTACTCAATTATTTAATATAATTGCAATAGTAGTTTTCTAATGGTATCATTGAACTTTTCTTCCTCTCTTCTAGTAAAAATAAAAGTTTTTGCATGTGATTTTTATGATTATGTAACATTGATGTGAAACAATAGAGTTAAAGATCATAAATAGAAACTATGACGCCCTTGCGAAACAAAGCTCTCCAAGATCATTGATCATGGTATCCTTAAGCATTTTTAATGTAAAAACATGATAATCAAATCGTTAGAAGGGTGTATGGAAATTATAGGTGTTTGGTTATTTTACAACATTTTTCTCACATCAATAATGATTATTCTATATAATTAAAAAAACATATGATCAATAAAAATATATAAGATTGTAAAATAGGGGGACCAAAAACCTTAGTTTAAAAACACAAATATTACAAATTTAAGTTATGTCGAAATAGAATAAAATAAATGCACTTAAACTTTTTTCTTAAATTTTAAAATCATAAATTTTTCAAGATAATTGAGTGATCATTAAACTTCCAAAAAAAATAATGTATTACTTATTTTTCTTAATCAATTTAGTAGTTGATTTGTAGGTAGAAGGAATGGACGAATGATGAATATCTAGATGTTTCTATATATTTGAAATTATAACTTTAAAATAATAATATGTATGTCTCTATATGAAAATAAACAATTTAAATAATTCATGGACGACAGGATTCGGACCTGTGCGGGCAAAACCCACATGATTTCTAGTCATGCCCGATAACCACTCCGGCACGTCCACCTCTTTGTTTATGTTTTTCCATTAGGTGTATAACATGATTTTATTTTGTTATAATAATATTATATTACTACTTAGCCAAATAAAGGATTCGAAATTTAAAAGCATGACATTAAGTGTGATACATTTAATTTTGAACAACCATTGTTCGAGCAATCATTAGATAATGTAAGAAAATGAAAAACTTACTTATTTTAAAAATAATTGATTTCAAATAGAAAATTGTCAACAAGTTATATGGATTGTTGATACATGATATTATGTATCCTTAAGTACCAATGTTCAATAATGAAAGAGAAAATCATTACCACTAGTTCCTCATGTGAACAAAAATATGTTATTCTAAAAGGAAAGAGTATGAGAAAGACTGTAGGCATTCTTGTTGTTTGTTCAGGCTCGTCTAGTTGTTGTTTTACAAAAATCCTCGTAAATGATGGTGATGGTTTATTCGCACTGCAAATATATTTTCGTGAAGCAAGTTCAAACGCCAAATTCAATATTGACATGTGATTGTAGATTTTTAGAAGTATATATCACAGCTTCTCAGTATGGGTGCAAAAATTATTGTGGAATTGAGAAAGTTACCTATGATCAACTAATACCTATCAACAATTATTCTCTAGTTATCAAATAAATACATTATGAAATAAACTATATATCTTAATTTTAGGCTTCTTGACTACTCTAAAGAGTATAATAAGTACAATGCGAGGGAATTTTAAACTAAAAGAAAAAGAAATGCATAAATAAGTTAAGTCAAGAAGATCAAGTGTGAAATATATATTTATTTATTAATTGGATATGCGTATTAATTTACATGATATCGTATTTATTGAAAAAATCAACTTAATAGCAATAAAGTAGGTGCCTTCTTAAATGTTATCTTATTAAGTGTTTTAATGGTATGATGCACGAGTGTTACCTATACTATGTTTCACATGTTTCCCTGACAATTGGTCTGGTGTCATTTTTTTCTCAGTATTTTTCATTCACTTTATCCCTTGTGCACATCTTTCTAAAGTCGTGGTTCCATAATATTCACTCTAATTTGTTTGTGGGGATTTTTCACTTAACATGGTCATAACTAATGTGTTTTGATTGTGTCTACATGATTTGTGAACAAGAGAAACTCTAGTAGATTTGGAAACTATTCATTTGACGCATGTTCAGAAGAGTGTGTGTCGATTGGCTAACTATCGTGTGAGAAACATTGTGTTAACCATTAACTCCAAAGTTTATCGATTTTTGCACACGTATTAATTGTATTTAACTTTACTCAATTATTTAATATAATTGCAATAGTAGTTTTCTAATGTTATCATTGAACTTTTCTTCCTCTCTTCTAGTAAAAATAAAAGTTTTTGCATGTGATTTTTATGATTATGTAACATTGATGTGAAACAATAGAGTAAAAGATCATAAATAGAAACTATGACGCCCTTGCGAAACAAAGCTATCATTGATCATTTTTAAGGTAAAAACATGATAATCAAATAGTTAGAAGGGTGTATGGAAATTATAGGTGTTTGGTTATTTTACAACATTTTTCTCACATCAATAATGATTATTCTATATAATTAAAAAACATATAATCAATAAAAATATATAAGATTGTAAAATAGGGGGACCAAAAACCTGATTTTAAAAACACAAATATTGCAAATTTAAGTTATGTCAAAATAGAATAAAATAAATGCACTTAAACTTTTTTTTTAAATTTTAAAATCATAAAAATTTCAAGATAATTGAGTGATCATTACACTTCCAAAAAAAATAATGTATTACTTATTTTTCTTAATCAATTTAGTAGTTGATTTGTAGGTAGAAGGAATGGACGAATGATGAATAACTAGATGTTTCTATATATTTGAAATTATAACTTTAAAATAATAATATGTATGTCTCTATATGAAAATAAACAATTTAAATAATTCATAGATGGCAGGATTCAACATGTGCAAGCAAAGCAAACATGATTTCTAGTCATGCCCGATAACCACTCAAACACGTCCACCTCTTTGTTTATGTTTTTCCGTTAGGTGTATAACATAATTTATTTTGTTATAATAATATTATGTTTCTATTTAACCAAATAAAGGATACTAAATTTAAAAGCATGACATTAAGTGTCATACATTTAATTTTAAAAAAAGCCTTTGTTCTAGAAATCACTAGATAATGTAAGAAAATGAAAAACTTACATATTTTAAAAATAATCAATTTCAAATAGAAAATTGTCAACAAGTTATATGGATTGTTGATACATGATATTATGTATCCTTAAGTACCAATGTTCAATAATGAAAGAGAAAATCATTACCACTAGTTCCTCATGTGAACAAAAATATGTTATTCTAGAAGGAAAGAGTATGAGAAAGACTGTAGGCATTCTTGTTGTTTGTTCAGGCTCGTCTAGTTGTTGTTTTACAAAAATCCTCGTAAATGATGGTGATGGTTTATCCGTGCTGCAAATATATTTTCGTGAAGCAAGTTCAAATGCCAAATTCAATATTGACATGTGATTGTAATTTTTTAGAAGTATATATCACAGCTTCTCAGTATGGGTGCAAAAATTATTGTGGAATTGAGAAAGTTACCTATGATCAACTAATACGTATCAACAATTATTCTCTAGTCATCAAATAAATACATTATGAAAGAAACTATATATCTTAATTTTAGGCTTCTTGACTACTCAAAAGAGTATAATAAGTACAATGTGTGGGAATTTTAAACTAAAAGAAAAAGAAATGCATAAATAAGTTAAGTCAAGAAGATCAAGTGTGAAATATATCTTTATTTATTAATTGGATATGCGTATTAATTTACATGATTTCGTATTTATTGAAAAAATCAACTTAATAGCAATAAAGTAGGTGCCTTGTTAAATGTTGTCTTATTAAGTGTTTTACTGGTATGATGCACGAGTGTTCCCTATACTATGTTTCACATGTTTCCCTGACAATTGGTCTGACGTCATTTTTTTCTCAGTATTTTTCATTCCCTTTATCCCTTGTTCACATCTTTCCAAATTCGTGGTTCCATAATATTCACTCTAATTTGTTTGTGGGGATTTTTCACTTAACATGGTCATAACTAATGTGTTTTGATTGTGTCTACATGATTTGTGAACAAGAGAAACTCTACTAGATTTGGAAACTATTCATTTGACGTATGTTCAGAAGAGTGTGTGTCGATTGGCTAACTATCGGGTGAGAAACATTGTGTTAACCGTTAACTCCTAAGTTTATCTATTTTTGCACACGTATTAATTGTATTTAACTTTACTCAATTATTTAATATAATTGCAATAGTAGTTTTCTAATGGTATCATTGAACTTTTCTTCCTCTCTTCTAGTAAAAATAAAAGTTTTTGCATGTGATTTTTATGATTATGTAACATTGATGTGAAACAATAGAGTTAAAGATCATAAATAGAAACTATGACGCCCTTGCGAAACAAAGCTCTCCAAGATCATTGATCATGGTATCCTTAAGCATTTTTAATGTAAAAACATGATAATCAAATCGTTAGAAGGGTGTATGGAAATTATAGGTGTTTGGTTATTTTACAACATTTTTCTCACATCAATAATGATTATTCTATATAATTAAAAAAACATATGATCAATAAAAATATATAAGATTGTAAAATAGGGGGACCAAAAACCTTAGTTTAAAAACACAAATATTACAAATTTAAGTTATGTCGAAATAGAATAAAATAAATGCACTTAAACTTTTTTCTTAAATTTTAAAATCATAAATTTTTCAAGTTAATTGAGTGATCATTACACTTCCAAAAAAATAATGTATTACTTATTTTTCTTAATCAATTTAGTAGTTGATTTGTAGGTAGAAGGAATGGACGAATGATGAATATCTAGATGTTTCTATATATTTGAAATTATAAATTTAAAATAATAATATGTATGTCTCTATATGAAAATAAACAATTTAAATAATTCATGGACAGCAGGATTCAGACATGTGCGGGCAAAACCCACATGATTTCTAGTCATGCCCGATAACCACTCCGGCACGTCCACCTCTTTGTTTATGTTTTGCCATTAGGTGTATAACATAATTTTATTTTGTTATAATAATATTGAATTACTACTTAACCAAATAAAGGATACTAAATTTAAAAGCATAACATTAAGTGTCATACATTTAATTTTAAACAACCATTGTTCGAGAAATCATTAGATAATGTAAGAAAATGAAAAACTTACTTATTTTAAAAATAATTGATTTCAAATAGAAAATTGTCAACAAGTTATATGGATTGTTGATATATGATATTATGTATCCTTAAGTACCAATGTTCAATAACGAAAGAGAAAATCATTACCACTAGTTCCTCATGTGAACAAAAATATGTTATTCTAGAAGGAAAGAGTATGAGAAAGACTGTAGGCATTCTTGTTGTTTGTTCAGGCTCGTCTAGTTGTTGTTTTACAAAAATCCTCATAAATGATGGTGATGGTTTATCCGTGCTGCAAAAGATATTTTCGTGAAGCAATTTCAAATGCCAAATTCAATATTGACATGTGATTGTAATTTTTTAGAAGTATATATCACAGCTTCTCAGTATGGGTGCAAAAATTATTGTGGAATTGAGAAAGTTACCTATGATCAACTAATACCTATCAACAATTATTCTCTAGTCATCAAATAAATACATTATGAAAGAAACTATATATCTTAATTTTAGGCTTCTTGACTACTCTAAAGAGTATAATAAGTACAATGTGTGGGAATTTTAAACTAAAAGAAAAAGAAATGCATAAATAAGTTAAGTTAAGAAGATCAAGTGTGAAATATAGCTTTATTTATTAATTGGATATGCGTATTAATTTACATGATATCGTATTTATTGAAAAAATCAACTTAATAGCAATAAAGTAGGTGCCTTCTTAAATGTTGTCTTATTAAGTGTTTTACTGGTATGATGCACGAGTGTTCCTTATACTATATTTCACATGTTTCCCTGACAATTGGTCTGGTGTCATTTTTTCTCAGTATTTTTCATTCATTTTATCCCTTGTGCACATATTTCCAAAGTCGTGGTTCCATAATATTCACTCTAATTTGTTTGTGGGGATTTTTTCACTTAACATGGTCATAACTAATGTGTTTTTATGTCTACATGATTTGTGAACAAGAGAAACTCTAGTAGATTTGGAAACTATTCATTTGACGCATGTTCAGAAGAGTGTGTGTCGATTGGCTAACTATCGGGTGAGAAACATTGTGTTAACCGTTAACTCTCAAGTTTATCGATTTTTGCACACGTATTAATTGTATTTAACTTTACTCAATTATTTAATATAATTGCAATAGTAGTTTTGTAATGGTATCATTGAACTTTACTTCCTCTCTTCTAGTAAAAATAAAAGTTTTTGCATGTGATTTTTATGATTATGTTACATTGATGTGAAACAATAGAGTTAAAGATCATAAATAGAAACTATGACGCCCTTGTGAAACAAAGCTCTCAAAGATCATTGATCATGGTATCCTTAAGCATTTTTAAGGTAAAAACATGATAATCAAATCATTAGAAGGGTGTATGGAAATTATAGGTGTTTGGTTATTTTACAACATTTTTCTCACATCAATAATGATTATTCTATATAATTAAAAAAACATATGATCAATAAAAATATATAAGATTGTAAAATAGGGGGACCAAAAACCTGAGTTTAAAAACACAAATATTACAAATTTAAGTTATGTCGAAATAGAATAAAATAAATGCACTTAAACTTTTTTCTTAAATTTTAAAATCATAAATTTTTCAAGATAATTGAGTGATCATTACACTTCCAAAAAAAATAATGTATTACTTATTTTTCTTAATCAATTTAGTAGTTGATTTGTAGGTAGAAGGAATGGACGAATGATGAATATCTAGATGTTTCTATATATTTGAAATTATAACTTTAAAATAATAATATGTATGTCTCTATATGAAAATAAACAATTTAAATAATTCATAGACGGCAGGATTCGACATGTGCAAGCAAAGCCCACATGATTTCTAGTCATGCCCGATAACCACTCAAACACGTCCACCTCTTTGTTCATGTTTTTCCGTTAGGTGTATAACATAATTTATTTTGTTATAATAATATTATTTTACTATTTAACCAAATAAAGGATACTAAATTTAAAATCATGACATTAAGTTTCATATATTTAATTTTAAAAAAGCCTTTGTTCTAGAAATCACTAGATAATGTAAGAAAATGAAAAACTTACTTATTTTAAAAATAATTGATTTCAAATAGAAAATTGTCAACAAGTTATATGGATTGTTGATACATGATATTATGTATCCTTAAGTACCAATGTTCAATAATGAAAGAGAAAATCATTACCACTAGTTCCTCATGTGAACAAAAATATGTTATTCTAGAAGGAAAGAGTATGAGAAAGACTGTAGGCATTCTTGTTGTTTGTTCAGGCTCGTCTAGTTGTTGTTTTACAAATATCCTCGTAAATGATGGTGATGGTTTATCCGTGCTGCAAATATATTTTCGTGAAGCAAGTTCAAACGCCAAATTCAATATTGACATGTGATTGTAATTTTTTAGAAGTATATATCACAGCTTCTCAGTATGGGTGCAAAAATTATTGTGGAATTGAGAAAGTTACCTATGATCAACTAATACCTCTCAACAATTATTCTCTAGTCATCAAATAAATACATTATGAAAGAAACTATATATCTTAATTTTAGGCTTCTTGACTACTCAAATAAGTATAATAAGTACAATGTGTGGGAATTTTAAACTAAAAGAAAAAGAAATGCAAAAATAAGTTAAGTCAAGAAGATCAAGTGTGAAATATATCTTTATTTATTAATTTGATATGCGTATTAATTTACATGATATCGTATTTATTGAAAAAATCAACTTAATTGCAATAAAGTAGGTGCCTTCTTAAATGTTGTCTTATTAAGTGTTTTACTGGTATGATGCACGAGTGTTCCCTATACTATGTTTCACATGTTTCCCGGACAATTGGTCTGGTGTCATTTTTTCTCAGTATTTTTCATTCATTTTATCCCTGGTGCACATCTTTCCAAAGTCGTGGTTCCATAATATTCACTCTAATTTGTTTGTGGGGATTTTTTCATTTAACATGGTCATAACTAATGTGTTTTGATGTCTACATGATTTGTGAACAAGAGAAACTCTAGTAGATTTGGAAACTATTCATTTGACGCATGTTCAGAAGAGTGTGTGTCGATTGGCTAACTATCGGGTGAGAAACATTATGTTAACCGTTAACTCCCAAGTTTATCGATTTTTGCACACGTATTAATTGTATTTAACTTTACTCAATTATTTAATATAATTGCAATAGTAGTTTTGTAATGGTATCATTGAACTTTTCTTCCTCTCTTCTAGTAAAAATAAAAGTTTTTGCATGTGATTTTTATGATTATGTAACATTGATGTGAAACAATAGAGTTAAAGATCATAAATAGAAACTATGACGCCCTTGCGAAACAAAGCTCTCAAAGATCATTGATCATGGTATCCTTAAGCATTTTTAAGGTAAAAACATGATAATCAAATCGTTAGAAGGGTGTATGGAAATTATAGGTGTTTGGTTATTTTACAACATTTTTCTCACATCAATAATGATTATTCTATATAATTAAAAAAACATATGATCAATAAAAATATATAAGATTGTAAAATAGGGGGACCAAAAACCTTAGTTTAAAAACACAAATATTACAAATTTAAGTTATGTCGAAATAGAATAAAATAAATGCACTTAAACTTTTTTCTTAAATTTTAAAATCATAAATTTTTCAAGATAATTGAGTGATCATTACACTTCCAAAAAAAAATAATGTATTACTTATTTTTCTTAATCAATTTAGTAGTTGATTTGTAGGTAGAAGGAATGGACGAATGATGAATATCTAGATGTTTCTATATATTTGAAATTATAACTTTAAAATAATAATATGTATGTCTCTATATGAAAATAAACAATTTAAATAATTCATGGACAGCAGGATTCGGACATGTGCGGGTAAAACCCACATGATTTCTAGTCATGCCCGATAACCACTCCGGCACGTCCACCTCTTTGTTTATGTTTTGCCATTAGGTGTATAACATAATTTTATTTTGTTATAATAATATTGAATTACTACTTAACCAAATAAAGGATACTAAATTTAAAAGCATGACATTAAGTGTCATACATTTAATTTTAAACAACCATTGTTCGAGAAATCATTAGATAATGTAAGAAAATGAAAAACTTACTTATTTTAAAAATAATTGATTTCAAATAGAAAATTGTCAACAAGTTATATGGATTGTTGATATATGATATTATGTATCCTTAAGTACCAATGTTCAATAATGAAAGAGAAAATCATTACCACTAGTTCCTCATGTGAACAAAAATATGTTATTCTAGAAGGAAAGAGTATGAGAAAGACTGTAGGCATTCTTGTTGTTTGTTCAGGCTCGTCTAGTTGTTGTTTTACAAAAATCCTCATAAATGATGGTGATGGTTTATCCGTGCTGCAAAAGATATTTTCGTGAAGCAAGTTCAAATGCCAAATTCAATATTGACATGTGATTGTAATTTTTTAGAAGTATATATCACAGCTTCTCAGTATGGGTGCAAAAATTATTGTGGAATTGAGAAAGTTACCTATGATCAACTAATACCTATGAACAATTATTCTCTAGTCATCAAATAAATACATTATGAAAGAAACTATATATCTTAATTTTAGGCTTCTTGACTACTCTAAAGAGTATAATAAGTACAATGTGTGGGAATTTTAAACTAAAAGAAAAAGAAATGCATAAATAAGTTAAGTTAAGAAGATCAAGTGTCAAATATAGCTTTATTTATTAATTGGATATGCGTATTAATTTACATGATATCGTATTTATTGAAAAAATCAACTTAATAGCAATAAAGTAGGTGCCTTCTTAAATGTTGTCTTATTAAGTGTTTTACTGGTATGATGCACGAGTGTTCCCTATACTATGTTTCACATGTTTCCCTGACAATTGGTCTGGTGTCATTTTTTCTCAGTATTTTTCATTCATTTTATCCCTTGTGCACATCTTTCCAAAGTCGTGGTTCCATAATATTCACTCTAATTTGTTTGTGGGGATTTTTTCACTTAACATGGTCATAACTAATGTGTTTTTATGTCTACATGATTTGTGAACAAGAGAAACTCTAGTAGATTTGGAAACTATTCATTTGACGCATGTTCAGAAGAGTGTGTGTCGATTGGCTAACTATCGGGTGAGAAACATTGTGTTAACCGTTAACTCTCAAGTTTATCGATTTTTGCACACGTATTAATTGTATTTAACTTTACTCAATTATTTAATATAATTGCAATAGTAGTTTTGTAATGGTATCATTGAACTTTACTTCCTCTCTTCTAGTAAAAATAAAAGTTTTTGCATGTGATTTTTATGATTATGTTACATTGATGTGAAACAATAGAGTTAAAGATCATAAATAGAAACTATGACGCCCTTGCGAAACAAAGCTCTCAAAGATCATTGATCATGGTATCCTTAAGCATTTTTAAGGTAAAAACATGATAATCAAATCGTTAGAAGGGTGTATGGAAATTATAGGTGTTTGGTTATTTTACAACATTTTTCTCACATCAATAATGATTATTCTATATAATTAAAAAAACATATGATCAATAAAAATATATAAGATTGTAAAATAGGGGGACCAAAAACCTGAGTTTAAAAACACAAATATTACAAATTTAAGTTATGTCGAAATAGAATAAAATAAATGCACTTAAACTTTTTTCTTAAATTTTAAAATCATAAATTTTTCAAGATAATTGAGTGATCATTACACTTCCAAAAAAAATAATGTATTACTTATTTTTCTTAATCAATTTAGTAGTTGATTTGTAGGTAGAAGGAATGGACGAATGATGAATATCTAGATGTTTCTATATATTTGAAATTATAACTTTAAAATAATAATATGTATGTCTCTATATGAAAATAAACAATTTAAATAATTCATAGACGGCAGGATTCGACATGTGCAAGCAAAGCCCACATGATTTCTAGTCATGCCCGATAACCACTCAAACACGTCCACCTCTTTGTTCATGTTTTTCCGTTAGGTGTATAACATAATTTATTTTGTTATAATAATATTATTTTACTATTTAACCAAATAAAGGATACTAAATTTAAAATCATGACATTAAGTTTCATACATTTAATTTTAAAAAAGCCTTTGTTCTAGAAATCACTAGATAATGTAAGAAAATGAAAAACTTACTTATTTTAAAAATAATTGATTTCAAATAGAAAATTGTCAACAAGTTATATGGATTGTTGATACATGATATTATGTATCCTTAAGTACCAATGTTCAATAATGAAAGAGAAAATCATTACCACTAGTTCCTCATGTGAACAAAAATATGTTATTCTAGAAGGAAAGAGTATGAGAAAGACTGTAGGCATTCTTGTTGTTTGTTCAGGCTCGTCTAGTTGTTGTTTTACAAATATCCTCGTAAATGATGGTGATGGTTTATCCGTGCTGCAAATATATTTTCGTGAAGCAAGTTCAAACGCCAAATTCAATATTGACATGTGATTGTAATTTTTTAGAAGTATATATCACAGCTTCTCAGTATGGGTGCAAAAATTATTGTGGAATTGAGAAAGTTACCTATGATCAACTAATACCTCTCAACAATTATTCTCTAGTCATCAAATAAATACATTATGAAAGAAACTATATATCTTAATTTTAGGCTTCTTGACTACTCAAAAGAGTATAATAAGTACAATGTGTGGGAATTTTAAACTAAAAGAAAAAGAAATGCAAAAATAAGTTAAGTCAAGAAGATCAAGTGTGAAATATATCTTTATTTATTAATTGGATATGCGTATTAATTTACATGATTTCGTATTTATTGAAAAAATCAACTTAATAGCAATAAAGTAGGTGCCTTGTTAAATGTTGTCTTATTAAGTGTTTTACTGGTATGATGCACGAGTGTTCCCTATACTATGTTTCACATGTTTCCCTGACAATTGGTCTGGTGTCATTTTTTTCTCAGTATTTTTCATTCACTTTATCCCTTGTGCACATCTTTCTAAAGTCGTGGTTCCATAATATTCACTCTAATTTGTTTGTGGGGATTTTTCAATTAACATGGTCATAACTAATGTGTTTTGATTGTGTGTACATGATTTGTGAACAAGAGAAACTCTAGTAGATTTGGAAACTATTCATTTGACGCATGTTCAGAAGAGTGTGTGTCGATTGGCTAACTATCGGGTGAGAAACATTGTGTTAACCGTTAACTCCCAAGTTTATCGATTTTTGCACACGTATTAATTGTATTTAACTTTACTCAATTATTTAATATAATTGCAATAGTAGTTTTGTAATGTTATCGTTGAACTTTTCTTCCTCTCTTCTAGTAAAAATAAAAGTTTTTGCATGTGATTTTTATGATTATGTAACATTGATGTGAAACAATATAGTAAAAGATCATAAATAGAAACTATGACGCCCTTGCGAAACAAAGCTCTCCAAGATCATTGATCAGTTTTAAGGTAAAAACATGATAATCAAATCGTTAGAAGGGTGTATGGAAATTATAGGTGTTTGGTTATTTTAAAACATTTTTCTCACATCAACAATGATTATTCTATATAATTAAAAAAACATATGATCAATTTAAATAATTCACAGACTGCAGGATTCGAACATGTGCGGGGAAAGCCCACATGATTTTTAGTCATGCCTGATAACCACTCTGGCACGTCCACTTCTTTGTTTATGTTTTGTCGTTAGGTGTATAACATAATTTATTTTGTTATAATAATATTATATTACTATTTAACCAAATAAATGATACTAAATTTAAAAGCATGACATTAAGTGTCATACATTTAATTTTAAACAACCCTTTGTTCGAGCAATTACTAGATAATGTAAGAAAATGAAAAACTTACTTAATTTAAAAATAATTGATTTCAAATAGAAAATTGTCAACAAGTTATATGGATTGTTGATACATGATATTATGTATCCTTAAGTACCAATGTTCAATAATGAAAGAGAAAATCATTACCACTAGTTCCTCATGTGAACAAAAATATGTTATTCTAGAAGGAAAGAGTATGAGAAAGACTATAGGCATTCTTGTTGTTTGTTCAGGCTCGTCTGGTTGTTGTTTTACAAAAATCCTCGTAAATGATGGTGATGGTTTATCCGTGCTGCAAATACATTTTCGTGAAGCAAGTTCAAACGCCAAATTCAATATTGACATGTTATTGTAATTTTTTAGATGTATATATCACAGTTTCTCAGTATGGGTGCAAAAATTATTGTGGAATTGAGAAAGTTACATATGATCAACTAATACATATCAACAATTATTCTCTAGTCATCAAAAAAATACATTATGAAAGAAACTATGTATCTTAATTTTAGGCTTCCTGACTACTCTAAAGAGTATAATAAGTACAATGTGTGAGAATTTTAAACTAAAAGCAAAAGATATGCATAAATAAGTTAAGTCAAGAAGATCAAGTGTGAAATATAGCTTTATTTATTGATTGGATATGCATATTAATTTACATGATATGGTATTTATTGAAAAAATCAACTTAATAGGAATAAAGTAGGGGCCTTCTTAAATGTTGTCTTATTAAGTCTTTTACTGGTATGATGCACGAGGTTTCCCTATACTATGTTGCACATGTTTCCCTGACAATTTGTTTGATGTCATTTTTTTCTCAGTATTTTTCATTCACTTTATCCCTTGTGCATATCTTTCCAAAGCCGTAGGTCTATAATATTCACTCTATTTTGTTTGTGGGGATTTTTTCACTTAACATGGTCATAAAGCCCAATATTCTCGTACTGATGTGTTTTTATTGTGTCTACATGATTTGTGAACAAGAGAAACTCTAGTAGATTTGGAAACTATTCATTTGACGCATGTTCAGAAGAGTGTGTGTCACTTGGCTAACTATCGGGTGAGAAACATTGTGTTAACCTTTAACTCCCAAGTTTATCGATTTTTGCACACGTATTATTGTATTTAACTTTACTCGTTTATTTAATATAGTTGCAATAGTAGTTTTGTAATTGTATCATTGAACTTTTCTCCCTCTCTTCTAGGAAAAATAAAAGTTTTTGCATATGATTTTTATGATTATGTAACATTGATGTGAAACAATAGAGTTAAAGATCATAAATTGAAACTATGATGCCCTTACGAAACAGAGCTCTCAAAGATCATTGATCATGGTATCCTTAAGCATTTTTAAGGTAAAAAAATGAAAATCAAATCGTTATAAGGGTGTATGTAAATTATAGGTGTTGGGTTATTTTACAACATTTTTCTCACATCAATAATGATTATTCCATATAATTAAAAAAACATATGATCAATAAAAATATATAAGATTGTAAAATAAAGGGACCAAAAACCTGGGTTTAAAAGCACAAATATTACAAATTTAAGTTATGTCAAAATAGATTAAAATAAATGCACTTAAACTTTTTTCTTAAATTTTAAAATCATAAATTTTTCAAGATAATTGAGTGATCATTACACTTCCAAAAAAAACAATGTATTACTTATCTTCCTTAATCAATTTAGTAGTTTATTTGTAGGTAGAAGGAATGGACGAATGATTAATATCTAGATGGTAGATGTTTCTATATATTTTAAATTATAACTTTAAAATAATAATATGTATGTCTCTATATGAAAATAAACAATTTAAATAATTCACAGACGGAAGGATTCAAACATGTGCGGGGAAAGCCCACATGATTTCTAGTCATGCCTGATAACCACTCCGACACGTCCACTTCTTTGTTTATGTTTTGCCGTTAGGTGTATAACATAATTTATTTTGTTATAATAATATTATATTACTATTTAACCAATAAATGATATTAAATTTAAAAGCATGACATTAAGTGTCATACATTTAATTTTAAACAACCCTTTGTTCGAGCAATTACTAGATAATGTAAGAAAATGAAAAACTTACTTATTTTAAAAATAATTGATTTCAAATAGAAAATTGTCAACAAGTTATATGGATTGTTGATACATGATATTATGTATCTTTAAGTACCAATGTTCAATAATGAAAGAGAAAATCATTACCACTAGTTCCTCATGTGAACAAAAATATGTTATTCTAGAAGGAAAGAGTATGAGAAAGACTATATGCATTCTTGTTGTTTGTTCAGGCTCGTCTGGTTGTTGTTTTACAAAAATCCTCGTAAATGATGGTGATGGTTTATCCGTGCTGCAAATATATTTTCGTGAAGCAAGTTCAAACGCCAAATTCAATATTGACATGTGATTGTAATTTTTTAGAAGTATATATAACAGTTTCTCAGTATGGGTGCAAAAATTATTGTGGAATTGAGAAAGTTACATATGATCAACTAATACCTATCAACAATTATTCTCTAGTCATCAAATAAATACATTATGAAAAAAACTATGTATCTTAATTTTAGGCTTCTTGACTACTCTAAAGAGTATAATAAGTACAATGTGTCAGAATTTTAAACTAAAAGCAAAGGATATGCATAAATAAGTTAAGTCAAAAAGATCAAGTGTAAAATATAGCTTTATTTATTGATTGGATATGCGTATTAATTTACATGATATGGTATTTATTGAAAAAATCAACTTAATAGGAATAAAGTAAGGGCCTTCTTAAATGTTGTCTTATTAAGTGATTTACTGGTATGATGCACGAGTGTTCCCTATACTATATTGCACATGTTTCCCGGACAAATTGTTTGGTGTCATTTTTTTCTCAGTATTTTTCATTCACTTTATCCCTTGGGCACATCTTTCCAAAGTCGTGGTTCCATAATATTCACTCTAATTTGTTTGTGGGGATTTTTTCACTTAACATGGTCATAACTAATGTGTTTTGATTGTGTCTATATGATTTGTGAACAAGAGAAACTCTAGTAGATTTGGAAACTATTCATTTGACGCATGTTCAGAAGAGTGTGTGTCGATTGGCTAACTATCGGGTGAGAAACATTGTGTTAACCGTTAACTCCCAAGTTTATCAATTTTTGCACACGTATTAATTGTATTTAACTTTACTCAATTATTTAATATAATTGCAATAGTAGTTTTTTAATGGTATCATTGAACTTTTCTCCCTCTCTTCTAGTAAAAATAAAAGTTTTTGCATGTGATTTTTATGATTATGTAACATTGATGTGAAACAATAGAGTTAAAGATCATAAATAGAAACTATGACGCCCTTGCAAAACAAAGCTCTCCAAGATCATTGATCATGGTATCCTTAAGAATTTTTAAGGTAAAAACATGATAATCAAATCGTTAGAAGGGTGTATGGAAATTATAGGTGTTTGGTTATTTTACAACATTTTTCTCACATCAATAATGATTATTCTATATAATTAAAAAAACATATGATCAATAAAAATATATAAGATTGTAAAATAGGGGGACCAAAAACCTGAGTTTAAAAACACAAATATTACAAATTTAAGTTATGTCAAAATAGAATAAAATAAATGCACTTAAACTTTTTTCTTAAATTTTAAAATCATAAATTTTTCAAGATAATTGAGTGATCATTACACTTCCAAAAAAAATAATGTATTACTTATTTTTCTTAATCAATTTAGTAGTTGATTTGTAGGTAGAAGGAATTGACGAATAATGAATATCTAGATGTTTCTATATATTTGAAATTATAACTTTAAAATAATAATATGTATGTCTCTATATGAAAATAAACAATTTAAATAATTCACAGACGGCAGGATTCAAACATGTGCGGGGAAAGCCCACATGATTTTTAGTCATGCCTGATAACCACTCTGGCACGTCCACTTCTTTGTTTATGTTTTGTCGTTTGGTGTATAACATAATTTATTTTGTTATAATAATATTATATTACTATTTAACCAAATAAATGATACTAAATTTAAGTGCATGACATTAAGTGTCATACATTTAATTTTAAACAACCCTTTGTTCGAGCAATTACTAGATAATGTAAGAAAATGAAAAACTTACTTATTTTAAAAATAATTGATTTCAAATAGAAAATTGTCAACAAGTTATATGGATTGTTGATACATGATATTATGTATCCTTAAGTACCAATGTTCAATAATGAAAGAGAAAATCATTACCACTAGTTCCTCATGTGAACAAAAATATGTTATTCTAGAAGGAAAGAGTATGAGAAAGACTATAGGCATTCTTGTTGTTTGTTCAGGCTCGTCTGGTTGTTGTTTTACAAAAATCCTCGTAAATGATGGTGATGGTTTATCCGTGCTGCAAATACATTTTCGTGAAGCAAGTTCAAACGCCAAATTCAATATTGACATGTTATTGTAATTTTTTAGAAGTATATATCACAGTTTCTCAGTATGGGTGCAAAAATTATTGTGGAATTGAGAAAGTTACATATGATCAACTAATACCTATCAACAATTATTCTCTAGTCATCAAAAAAATACATTATGAAAGAAACTATGTATCTTAATTTTAGGCTTCCTAACTACTCTAAAGAGTATAATAAGTACAATGTGTGAGAATTTTAAACTAAAAGCAAAAGATATGCATAAATAAGTTAAGTCAAGAAGATCAAGTGTGAAATATAGCTTTATTTATTGATTGGATATGCATATTAATTTACATGATATGGTATTTATTGAAAAAATCAACTTAATAGGAATAAAGTAGGGGCCTTCTTAAATGTTGTCTTATTAAGTCTTTTACTGGTATGATGCACGAGGTTTCCCTATACTATGTTGCACATGTTTCCCTGACAATTTATTTGATGTCATTTTTTTCTCAGTATTTTTCATTCACTTTATCCCTTGTGCATATCTTTCCAAAGCCGTAGGTCTATAATATTCACTCTATTTTGTTTGTGGGGATTTTTTCACTTAACATGGTCATAAAGCCCAATATTCTCGTACTGATGTGTTTTGATTGTGTCTACATGATTTGTGAACAAGAGAAACTCTAGTAGATTTGGAAACTATTCATTTGACGCATGTTCAGAAGAGTGTGTGTCGTTTGGCTAACTATCGGGTGAGAAACATTGTGTTAACCTTTAACTCCCAAGTTTATCGATTTTTGCACACGTATTATTGTATTTAACTTTACTCGTTTATTTAATATAGTTGCAATAGTAGTTTTGTAATTGTATCATTGAACTTTTCTCCCTCTCTTCTAGGAAAAATAAAAGTTTTTGCATGTGATTTTTATGATTATGTAACATTGATGTGAAACAATAGAGTTAAAGATCATAAATTGAAACTATGATGCCCTTACGAAACAGAGCTCTCAAAGATCATTGATCATGATATCCTTAAGCATTTTTAAGGTAAAAAAATGAAAATCAAATCGTTATAAGGGTGTATGTAAATTATAGGTGTTGGGTTATTTTACAACATTTTTCTCACATCAATAAGGATTATTCCATATAATTAAAAAAACATATGATCAATAAAAATATATAAGATTGTAAAATAGAGGGACCAAAAACCTGGGTTTAAAAGCACAAATATTAAAAATTTAAGTTATGTCAAAATAGA
Source organism: Vicia faba (assembly GCA_948472305.1). Classification (NCBI taxonomy): domain Eukaryota; kingdom Viridiplantae; phylum Streptophyta; class Magnoliopsida; order Fabales; family Fabaceae; genus Vicia; species Vicia faba. Next base: position 305,562,740 of record OX451741.1, read on the forward strand.
TTAAAATAAATGCACTTAAACTTTTTTCTTAAATTTTAAAATCATAAATTTTTCAAGATAATTGAGTGATCATTACACTTCCAAAAAAAACAATGTATTACTTATCTTCCTTAATCAATTTAGTAGTTGATTTGTAGGTAGAAGGAATGGACGAATGATTAATATCTAGATGGTAGATGTTTCTATATATTTGAAATTATAACTTTAAAATAATAATATGTATGTCTCTATATGAAAATAAACAATTTAAATAATTCACAGACGGAAGGATTCAAACATGTGCGGGGAAAGCCCACATGATTTCTAGTCATGCCTGATAACCACTCCGACACGTCCACTTCTTTGTTTATGTTTTGCCGTTAGGTGTATAACATAATTTATTTTGTTATAATAATATTATATTACTATTTAACCAATAAATGATACTAAATTTAAAAGCATGACATTAAGTGTCATACATTTAATTTTAAACAACCCTTTGTTCGAGCAATTACTAGATAATGTCAGAAAATGAAAAACTAACTTATTTTAAAAATAATTGATTTCAAATAGAAAATTGTCAACAAGTTATATGGATTGTTGATACATGATATTATGTATCTTTAAGTACCAATGTTCAATAATGAAAGAGAAAATCATTACCACTAGTTCCGCATGTGAACAAAAATATGTTATTCTAGAAGGAAAGAGTATGAGAAAGACTATATGCATTCTTGTTGTTTGTTCAGGCTCGTCTGGTTGTTGTTTTACAAAAATCCTCGTAAATGATGGTGATGGTTTATCCGTGCTGCAAATATATTTTCGTGAAGCAAGTTCAAACGCCAAATTCAATATTGACATGTGATTGTAATTTTTTAGAAGTATATATCACAGTTTCTCAGTATGGGTGCAAAAATTATTGTGGAATTGAGAAAGTTACATATGATCAACTAATACCTATCAACAATTATTCTCTAGTCATCAAATAAATACATTATGAAAAAAACTATGTATCTTAATTTTAGGCTTCTTGACTACTCTAAAGAGTATAATAAGTACAATGTGTCAGAATTTTAAACTAAAAGCAAAGGATATGCATAAATAAGTTAAGTCAAGAAGATCAAGTGTGAAATATGGCTTTATTTATTGATTGGATATGCGTATTAATTTACATGATATGGTATTTATTGAAAAAATCAACTTAATAGGAATAAAGTAAGGGCCTTCTTAAATGTTGTCTTATTAAGTGATTTACTGGTATGATGCACGAGTGTTCCCTATACTATGTTGCACATGTTTCCCGGACAAATTGTTTGGTGTCATTTTTTTCTCAGTATTTTTCATTCACTTTATCCCTTATGCACATCTTTCCAAAGTCGTGGTTCCATAATATTCACTCTAATTTGTTTGTGGGGATTTTTTCACTTAACATGGTCATAACTAATGTGTTTTGATTGTGTCTATATGATTTGTGAACAAGAGAAACTCTAGTAGATTTGGAAACTATTCATTTGACGCATGTTCAGAAGAGTGTGTGTCGATTGGCTAACTATCGGGTGAGAAACATTGTGTTAACCGTTAACTCCCAAGTTTATCGATTTTTGCACACGTATTAATTGTATTTAACTTTACTCAATTATTTAATATAATTGTAATAGTAGTTTTGTAATGGTATCTGTTGTGAATTCAATGCCAATAACAAAGTATAGAGTAAAGGAAGAATAAAGAACAAGGAAGAAGAAGAACACAAGAATTGGTTATAACTGCTATTCTTTACTTTCTCTTAGAAAACAAGATTACAAGTTTACAAGAATAACAAATAACCCTCTCACCCTAAATTAGGATTTGCTGTGTTTTGCAATGATGAGAGACTAGTATGCTATTTATAATAAAACCTAACATACTAACTAATGGGCTTTTTCCACAAGGCCCATTATACAAGCTAACTTAATAAACAAGCTAACTTAACAAATTAGGGTTTAAACACTAAAACCTAATTTAACAAGCATTTTCGACAAATACATGCTAGACCCTTCTTCGACTACAGCATGTACTTCGATCATACTAGAGTTTGATCCAAAATCCCACAAATCTCCACCTTGGACCTAACTCTACAGCATCAAGAGACACTAACTAGCTTTCTTCATGCAGCTTTATCAACTGCATACAGTGGAAAAACTTGCAACTTGGCAATGTTTTGGTGATCATATCAGCGGCATTGTGATCTGTCGAGACCTTCAGCACTTGGACTTCTCCACGCTCGATTACCCCTCTGACGAAATGCAGCCTCACATCTATGTGCTTGGTTCGCTCATGATAGGCTGAGTTCTTCGACAGGTGTATTGCACTTTGACTATCACATTTAACAGTGATACCTTGACCTTGAAGCTTCAGCTCTTTTGCAAAACCTTCAAGCCACAATGCTTCTTTCACAGCTTCAGTTAGGGCAATATATTCTGCTTCAGTAGTTGATAAGGCAACAACCTTCTGAAGAGTTGCTTTCCAACTAATTGCTGTACCAAACATAGTGAAAACATATCCAGAAATAGATTTTCTGGAATCCATACAGCCTGCATAATCAGAGTCAACATAGCCTTCGACTGCTGCTTTACTATCTTCACCCAAGGCTCCACCATAAATTAAGACTCTGTTCAGAGACCCATTTATGTACCTTAGAATCCACTTTAACGCTTGCCAGTGAGCCTTTCCAGGATTCGCCATGTACCTGCTTACAAGACTTACTGCATATGCTATGTCGGGTCTAGTACAAACCATAGCATACATCAAAGAACCAACTATATTAGCATATGGGATGCTATTCATATAGGTTCTTTCAACATCAGTACTGGGACATTGATCAATACTCAGCTTGAATTGAGGGTTTGTTGGAGTCACAACAGGCTTTGAGTTCGACATACCAAACTTGTCAAGAATCTTTCGTAGGTATGCCTCTTGAGATAAGCATAATTTCGACTGCTTTCTATCTCTTCGAATGTCCATTCCAAGAATCCTAGATGCAGCTCCCAGATCCTTCATGTCAAACTCCTTATTGAGTTCAGCCTTCACCCTCATTACATCTTCGACATTGTTGCTTGCTATCAGAATATCATCAACATAAAGCAACAAAATTACAAATGAATTTTCAGGTCGAAATCTGGAGTAAACACAATGGTCGAACTGACTTCTAATGAAACCTATGTGTTCCATGAACTTGTCGAATCTCTTATTCCACTGTCGAGGAGATTGTTTAAGTCCATATAAAGATCTCTTCAGTTTGCACACATAATCTTCTTTCCCCTTTTCGACATACCCTTCAGGTTGCCTCATCAGGATTGTTTCATCTAAGTCACCATACAAGAACGCAGTCTTCACATCCATTTGTTCCAGTTCAAGGTCGAACTGAGCCACCATGGCAATCAACATTCGGATGGATCTGTGCTTCACAACAGGGGAAAATACATCATTGAAGTCGACACCTTCTTTCTGAGTGAAACCCCTTGCGACTAATCTTGCCTTGTACCTCTTCGACATTACTCCTTCAATTCCTTCCTTAACTTTGAAAATCCACTTACAGCTGACTAACCTTGCCCCAACAGGTTTCTTGATTAGTTCCCAAGTGTGATTATCATGGAGAGATTTCATCTCATCATGCATGGCCTTTAGCCATTCAGTCTTCATTCGACTCCTTATAACTTCCTTATAATCTCTAGGTTCTTCGTCTAGAACTTCACTTGCAGAGATTAAGGCATAAGCTACAAGATCTGCATATCCAAGTCTCTGAGGTGGTTTTATGACTCTTCTTTGCCTATCTCTCGAGAATAGGTAGTCATCAACAGTTTCCTCAACATCATCAGAATCTTCTGTTTCTTCTTCGACTTCATCTGGGATACGCATTTCAGCATCAACATGCTCCACCTCAACAGGAATCTCTACCTGTTCCAGCTCTTCGTCAACATCATCAGTTTTCTTTAAAGCCATTTCAGTTTCATTGAAAACTACATCTCGACTGGTGATACACCTCCTGTGACCTGGCTCTAGGCACCATAGCCTATAAGCTTTCACTCCTTCAGGGTATCCCATAAACATGCATTTCAGAGCTCTAGGTTCGACCTTGTCTTGCCTAATGTGAGCATAGGCTACACAGCCAAATACTCTTAGTTTGTCGAGATCTGGTGGATGTCCCGACCAAACTTCTTCAGGTGTCTTCATATCTAACGCTGTCGAAGGACAACTGTTTATCAGATATGCTGCTGTCGAAACAGCCTCAGCCCAAAACACCTTCTTTAATCCCGCACTAGTCAACATGCATCTAACTCTCTCCAAAATAGTTCGATTAAACCTTTCAGCCAAACCATTTTGTTGTGGAGTACCTGCGGTAGTTCTGTGCCTTGGAATACCAGAGGCAGCACAAAAACTGTCGAACGCCTCATTGCAAAACTCAAGGCCATTGTCGGTTCTCAACCTCTTTACCTTTCTGCCAGTTTGATTTTCGACAAGAGTCTTCCAACTTTTGAAATTCTCAAAAGTTTCATCCTTAGTCTTCTGGATGAATACCCATAACTTTCTGGAATAGTCATCTACTATGGATAGAAAATACTTTGCTCCTGAATGTGATGGACACCTTGTAGGCCCCCAAAGATCAGCATGGATGTAATCAAGGGATCCATGTGTTCTTTGTTTGCCTTTGTTGAACTTCATTCTACAGGACTTTTCAAGTACACAGGGTTCACAAAACTTCAGCTTTTCGACTTTATCTCCACCAAGCAGATTTTGTTTCCCTAATTCAACCAGACCCCTTTCACTGACATGGCCCAATCTCATGTGCCAAATTTCTGTTTTCGACAAAGGTTTCGTGGATGCAACATTTGTCGAACCACTTACAACTTCAGCCTCAAGGGTATACAAGCCTTGTTTCTTCACGCCTCTCAAGACTTCCTTCGACCCTTTCATGACTCTCAGGATACTTTTCTCTCCTTGAAAAACATATCCTTTCTTGTCGAATTCACCAAGAGAAATCAAATTTCTCTTCAAATCAGGTACATACCTGACTTCAGTCAACAATTTTATTGACTCATCATGGAGCTTGAATCTCACAGATCCAACGCCTGCAATCTTGCAAGCTTTGTTGTTTCCCAGCAATACAGATCCACCATCTTGATCACATAATTCCTCGAACAAGTCTTTGTTTGGAGTAATGTGCCAAGTGCATCCAGAATCCATAATCCACTCCTTCGACGAGTTGTTGCTTGAAACCACAAGAACATCAGATGATTCGAAATCATCTTGGACAATAGCTGCGTTGCCATTATCCTTACCTCCATGATCTTTCAGGCGTTCAGGGCACACCTTTCTTGTGTGACCTACTTTCTTACAGTGATAGCATCTAATACCAGATGCATCACCACTATAAGACTTCGACTGATTTTTTCCTTTCCTCTTGTCGAATTTTCCTTTAACAGCCAAACCTTCACCAACCGTCGAAGGTTTATGCTCCTTACGTTCGTTCAAGTCCTTAGAGTACAAAGCTGATTGAACTTCTTCAAAGGTCAGGGACTCTCTTCCATACAAGAGGGTTTCTTTGAAGTGAGCATGTGATCTGGGCAAAGCACACAGCAATAACAGTGCTTGATCTTCATCATCAATCTTTACATCAATATTTTCAAGATCAAGAATCAGCTTGTTAAACATATCCAACTGCTCAGCCAACACTTTGTCTTCAATCATCTTGAATGAATACAAAGCTTGCTTCAGGTAGAGTCGATTTACCAGAGATTTGGTCATATACAAACTTTCAAGTTTCACCCATAACCCTGATGCCGTCGTCTCCTTTGATACCTGTCGAAGAACCTTATCACCAAGGCTCAACAAAATTGCGCTGTGTGCTTTCTCGATCATGGCCGTCTTCTCTCTTTCTGTTAACGCAGCGTCCATCGCCGTCGCTCCCTTCAACGCTTCCAAACAACCCTGCTGAACCAGTAGGGCTTTCATCTTCAAGCGCCATAGACCGAAATCATTCACTCCGGTGAACTTTTCAATCTCATACTTTGTTGAAGGCATCTTCTCCACGCTCACCGCACCAATTTGTTGTGAATTCAATGCCAATAACAAAGTATAGAATAAAGGAAGAATAAAGAACAAGGAAGAAGAAGAACACAAGAATTGGTTATAACTGCTATTCTTTACTTTCTCTTATAAAACAAGATTACAAGTTTACAAGAATAACAAATAACCCTCTCACCCTAAATTAGGATTTGCTGTGTTTTGCAATGATGAGAGACTAGTATGCTATTTATAATAAAACCTAACATACTAACTAATGGGCTTTTTCCACAAGGCCCATTATACAAGCTAACTTAATAAACAAGCTAACTTAACAAATTAGGGTTTAAACACTAAAACCTAATTTAACAAGCATTTTCGACAAATACATGCTAGACCCTTCTTCGACTACAGCATGTACTTCGATCATACTAGAGTTTGATCCAAAATCCCACAGTATCATTGAACTTTTCTCCCTCTCTTCTAGTAAAAAGAAAAGTTTTTGCATGTGATTTTTATGATTATGTAACATTGATGTGAAACAATAGAGTTAAAGATCATAAATAGAAACTATGACGCCCTTGCAAAACAAAGCTCTCCAAGATCATTGATCATGGTATCCTTAAGAATTTTTAAGGTAAAAACATGATAATCAAATCGTTAGAAGGGTGTATGGAAATTATAGGTGTTTGGTTATTTTACAACATTTTTCTCACATCAATAATGATTATTCTATATAATTAAAAAAACATATGATCAATAAAAATATATAAGATTGTAAAATAGGGGGACCAAAAACCTGAGTTTAAAAACACAAATATTACAAATTTAAGTTATGTCAAAATAGAATAAAATAAATGCACTTAAACTTTTTTCTTAAATTTTAAAATCATAAATTTTTCAAGATAATTGAGTGATCATTACACTTCCAAAAAAAATAATGTATTACTTATTTTTCTTAATCAATTTAGTAGTTGATTTGTAGGTAGATAGAATGGACGAATAATGAATATCTAGATGTTTCTATATATTTGAAATTATAACTTTAAAATAATAATATGTATGTCTCTATATGAAAATAAACAATTTAAATAATTCACAGACGGCAGGATTCGAACATGTGCGGGGAAAGCCCACATGATTTTTAGTCATGCCTGATAACCACTCTGGCACGTCCACTTCTTTGTTTATGTTTTGTCGTTAGGTGTATAACATAATTTATTTTGTTATAATAATATTATATTACTATTTAACCAAATAAATGATACTAAATTTAAAAGCATGACATTAAGTGTGATACATTTAATTTTGAACAACCATTGTTCGAGCAATCATTAGATAATGTAAGAAAATGAAAAACTTACTTATTTTAAAAATAATTGATTTCAAATAGAAAATTGTCAACAAGTTATATGGATTGTTGATACATGATATTATGTATCCTTAAGTACCAATGTTCAATAATGAAAGAGAAAATCATTACCACTAGTTCCTCATGTGAACAAAAATATGTTATTCTAGAAGGAAAGAGTATGAGAAAGACTATAGGAATTTTTGTTGTTTGTTCAGGCTCGTCTGGTTGTTGTTTTACAAAAATCCTCGTAAATGATGGTGATGGTTTATCCGTGCTGCAAATACATTTTCGTGAAGCAAGTTCAAACGCCAAATTCAATATTGACATGTTATTGTAATTTTTTAGATGTATATATCACAGTTTCTCAGTATGGGTGCAAAAATTATTGTGGAATTGAGAAAGTTACATATGATCAACTAATACCTATCAACAATTATTCTCTAGTCATCAAATAAATACATTATGAAAAAAACTATGTATCTTAATTTTAGGCTTCCTGACTACTCTAAAGAGTATAATAAGTACAATGTGTCAGAATTTTAAACTAAAAGCAAAGGATATGCATAAATAAGTTAAGTCAAGAAGATCAAGTGTGAAATATAGCTTTATTTATTGATTGGATATGCGTATTAATTTACATGATATGATATTTATTGAAAAAATCAACTTAATAGGAATAATGTAAGATCCTTCTTAAATGTTGTCTTATTAAGTGATTTACTGGTATGATGCACGAGTGTTCCCTATACTATGTTGCACATGTTTCTCGGACAAATTGTTTGGTGTCATTTTTTTCTCAGTATTTTTCATTCACTTTATCCCTTGTGCACATCTTTCCAAAGTCGTGGTTCCATAATATTCACTCTAATTTGTTTGTGGGGATTTTTTCACTTAACATGGTCATAAAGCCCAATATTCCCGTACTAATGTGTTTTGATTGTGTCTACATAATTTGTGAACAAGAGAAGCTCTAGTAGATTTTAAAATTATTCATTTGACGCATGTTCAGAAGAGTGTGTGTCGATTGGCTAACTATCAGGTGAGAAACATTGTGTTAACCTTTAACTCCCAAGTTTATCGATTTTTGCACACGTATTATTGTATTTAACTTTACTCGTTTATTTAATATAGTAGCAATAGTTGTTTTGTAATTGTATCATTGAACTTTTCTCCCTCTCTTCTAGTAAAAATAAAAGTTTTTGCATGTGATTTTTATGATTATGTAACATTGATGTGAAACAATAGAGTTAAAGATCATAAATTGAAACTATGACGCCCTTGCGAAACAGAGCTCTCAAAGATCATTGGTCATGGTATCCTTAAGCATTTTTAAGGTAAAAACATGAAAATCAAATCGTTATAAGGGTGTATGCAAATTATAGGTGTTGGGTTATTTTACAACATTTTTCTCACATCAATAATGATTATTCCATCTAATTAAAAAAAGATATGATCAATAAAAATATATAAGATTGTAAAATAGAGGGACCAAAAACTTGGGTTTAAAAGCACAAATATTACAACTTTAAGTTATGTCAAAATAGATTAAAATAAATGCACTTAAACTTTTTTCTTAAATTTTAAAATCATAAATTTTTCAACATAATTGAGTGATCATTACACTTCCAAAAAAAAACAATGTATTACTTATCTTCCTTAATCAATTTAGTATTTGATTTGTAGGCAGAAGGAATGGACGAATGATTAATATCTAGATGGTAGATGTTTCTATATATTTGAAATTATAACTTTAAAATAATAATATGTATGTCTCTATATGAAAATAAACAATTTAAATAATTCTTAGACGGTAGGATTCGGACATGTGCGGGGAAAGCCCACATGATTTCTAGTCATGCCTGATAACCACTCCGGCACGTCCACTTCTTTGTTTATGTTTTTCCGTTAGGTGTATAACATAATTTATTTTGTTATAATAATATTATATTACTATTTAACCAAATAAATGATACTAAATTTAAAAGCATGACATTAAGTGTCATACATTTAATTTTAAACAACCCTTTGTTCGAGCAATTACTAGATAATGTAAGAAAATGAAAAACTTACTTATTTTAAAAATAATTGATTTCAAATAGAAAATTGTCAACAAGTTATATGGATTGTTGATACATGATATTATGTATCCATAAGTACCAATGTTCAATAATGAAAGAGAAAATCATTACCACTAGTACCTCATGTGAACAAAAATATGTTATTCTAGAAGGAAAGAGTATGAGAAAGACTATAGGCATTCTTGTTGTTTGTTCAGGCTCGTCTGGTTGTTGTTTTACAAAAATCCTCGTAAATGATGGTGATGGTTTATCCGTGCTGCAAATATATTTTCGTAAAGCAAGTTCAAACGCCAAATTCAATATTGACATGTTATTGTAATTTTTTAGAAGTATATATCACAGTTTCTCAGTATGGGTGCAAAAATTATTGTGGAATTGAGAAAGTTACATATGATCAACTAATACCTATCAACAATTATTCTCTAGTAATCCAAAAAATACATTATGAAAGAAACTATGTATCTTAATTTTAAGCTTCTTGACTACTCTAAAGAGTATAATAAGTACAATATGCGGGAATTTTAAACTAAAAGAAAAAGAAATGCATAAATAAGTTAAGTCAAGAAGATCAAGTGTGAAATATAGCTTTATTTATTGATTGGATATGCGTATTAATTTACATGATATCGTATTTATTGAAAAAATCAACTTAATAACAATAAAGTAGGGGTCTTCTTAAATGTTGTCTTATTAAGTGTTTTACTGGTATGATGCACGAGTGTTCCCTATACTATGTTTCACATGATTCCCTGATAATTTTTTTGATGTCATTTTTTTCTCATTATTTTTCATTCACTTTATCCCTTGTGCACATCTTTCCGAAGTCGTGGTTCCATAATATTCACTCTAATTTGTTTGTGGGGATTTTTTCACTTAACATGGTCATAAAGCCCAATATTCCCGTACTAATGTGTTTTGATTGTGTCTACATAATTTGTGAACAAGAGAAGCTCTAGTAGATTTGAAAATTATTCATTTGACGCATGTTCAGAAGAGTGTGTGTCGATTGGCTAACTATCAGGTGAGAAACATTGTGTTAACCTTTAACTCCCAAGTTTATCGATTTTGTCACACGTATTATTGTATTTAACTTTACTCGTTTATTTAATATAGTAGCAATAGTTGTTTTGTAATTGTATCATTGAACTTTTCTCCCTCTCTTCTAGTAAAAATAAAAGTTTTTGCATGTGATTTTTATGATTATGTAACATTGATGTGAAACAATAGAGTTAAAGATCATAAATTGAAACTATGACGCCCTTGCGAAACAGAGCTCTCAAAGATCATTGGTCATGGTATCCTTAAGCATTTTTAAGGTAAAAACATGAAAATCAAATCGTTATAAGGGTGTATGCAAATTATAGGTGTTGGGTTATTTTACAACATTTTTCTCACATCAATAATGATTATTCCATCTAATTAAAAAAAGATATGATCAATAAAAATATATAAGATTGTAAAATAGAGGGACCAAAAACTTGGGTTTAAAAGCACAAATATTACAACTTTAAGTTATGTCAAAATAGATTAAAATAAATGCACTTAAACTTTTTTCTTAAATTTTAAAATCATAAATTTTTCAACATAATTGAGTGATCATTACACTTCCAAAAAAAAACAATGTATTACTTATCTTCCTTAATCAATTTAGTATTTGATTTGTAGGTAGAAGGAATGGACGAATGATTAATATCTAGATGGTAGATGTTTCTATATATTTGAAATTATAACTTTAAAATAATAATATGTATGTCTCTATATGAAAATAAACAATTTAAATAATTCACAGACGGTAGGATTCGGACATGTGCGGGGAAAGCCCACATGATTTCTAGTCATGCCTGATAACCACTCCGGCACGTCCACTTCTTTGTTTATGTTTTTCCGTTAGGTGTATAACATAATTTATTTTGTTATAATAATATTATATTACTATTTAACCAAATAAATGATACTAAATTTAAAAGCATGACATTAAGTGTCATACATTTAATTTTAAACAACCCTTTGTTCGAGCAATTACTAGATAATGTAAGAAAATGAAAAACTTACTTATTTTAAAAATAATTGATTTCAAATAGAAAATTGTCAACAAGTTATATGGATTGTTGATACATTATATTATGTATCCATAAGTACCAATGTTCAATAATGAAAGAGAAAATCATTACCACTAGTACCTCATGTGAACAAAAATATGTTATTCTAGAAGGAAAGAGTATGAGAAAGACTATAGGCATTCTTGTTGTTTGTTCAGGCTCGTCTGGTTGTTGTTTTACAAAAATCCTCGTAAATGATGGTAATGGTTTATCCGTGCTGCAAATATATTTTCGTAAAGCAAGTTCAAACGCCAAATTCAATATTGACATGTTATTGTAATTTTTTAGAAGTATATATAACAGTTTCTCAGTATGGGTGCAAAAATTATTGTGGAATTGAGAAAGTTACATATGATCAACTAATACCTATCAACAATTATTCTCTAGTAATCCAAAAAATACATTATGAAAGAAACTATGTATCTTAATTTTAAGCTTCTTGACTACTCTAAAGAGTATAATAAGTACAATATGCGGGAATTTTAAACTAAAAGAAAAAGAAATGCATAAATAAGTTAAGTCAAGAAGATCAAGTGTGAAATATAGCTTTATTTATTGATTGGATATGCGTATTAATTTACATGATATCGTATTTATTGAAAAAATCAACTTAATAACAATAAAGTAGGGGTCTTCTTAAATGTTGTCTTATTAAGTGTTTTACTGGTATGATGCACGAGTGTTCCCTATACTATGTTTCACATGATTCCCTGATAATTTTTTTGATGTCATTTTTTTCTCATTATTTTTCATTCACTTTATCCCTTGTGCACATCTTTCCGAAGTCGTGGTTCCATAATATTCACTCTAATTTGTTTGTGGGGATTTTTTCACTTAACATGGTCATAAAGCCCAATATTCCCGTACTAATGTGTTTTGATTGTGTCTACATAATTTGTGAACAAGAGAAGCTCTAGTAGATTTGAAAATTATTCATTTGACGCATGTTCAGAAGAGTGTGTGTCGATTGGCTAACTATCAGGTGAGAAACATTGTGTTAACCTTTAACTCCCAAGTTTATCGATTTTGTCACACGTATTATTGTATTTAACTTTACTCGTTTATTTAATATAGTAGCAATAGTTGTTTTGTAATTGTATCATTGAACTTTTCTCCCTCTCTTCTAGTAAAAATAAAAGTTTTTGCATGTGATTTTTATGATTATGTAACATTGATGTGAAACAATATAGTTAAAGATCATAAATTGAAACTATGACGCCCTTGCGAAACAGAGCTCTCAAAGATCATTGGTCATGGTATCCTTAAGCATTTTTAAGGTAAAAACATGAAAATCAAATCGTTATAAGGGTGTATGCAAATTATAGGTGTTGGGTTATTTTACAACATTTTTCTCACATCAATAATGATTATTCCATCTAATTAAAAAAAGATATGATCAATAAAAATATATAAGATTGTAAAATAGAGGGACCAAAAACTTGGGTTTAAAAGCACAAATATTACAACTTTAAGTTATGTCAAAATAGATTAAAATAAATGCACTTAAACTTTTTTCTTAAATTTTAAAATCATAAATTTTTCAATTTAGTATTTGATTTGTAGGTAGAAGGAATGGACAAATGATTAATATCTAGATGGTAGATGTTTCTATATATTTGAAATTATAACTTTAAAATAATAATATGTATGTCTCTATATGAAAATAAACAATTTAAATAATTCACAGACGGTAGGATTCGAACATGTGCGGGGAAAGCCCACATGATTTCTAGTCATGCCTGATAACCACTCCGGCACGTCCACTTCTTTGTTTATGTTTTGCCGTTAGGTGTATAACATAATTTATTTTGTTATAATAATATTATATTACTATTTAACCAAATAAATGATACTAAATTTAAAAGCATGACATTAAGTGTCATACATTTAATTTTAAACAACCCTTTGTTCGAGCAATTACTAGATAATGTAAGAAAATGAAAAACTTACTTATTTTAAAAATAATTGATTTCAAATAGAAAATTGTCAACAAGTTATATGGATTGTTGATACATGATATTATGTATCCATAAGTACCAATGTTCAATAATGAAAGAGAAAATCATTACCACTAGTTCCTCATGTGAACAAAAATATGTTATTCTAGAAGGAAAGAGTATGAGAAAGACTATAGGCATTCTTGTTGTTTGTTCAGGCTCGTCTGGTTGTTGTTTTACACAAATCCTCGTAAATGATGGTGATGGTTTATCCGTGCTGCAAATATATTTTCGTAAAGCAAGTTCAAACGCCAAATTCAATATTGACATGTTATTGTAATTTTTTAGAAGTATATATCACAGTTTCTCAGTATTGGTGCAAAAATTATTGTGGAATTGAGAAAGTTACATATGATCAACTAATACCTATCAACAATTATTCTCTAGTCATCCAAAAAATACATTATGAAAGAAACTATGTATCTTAATTTTAAGCTTCTTGACTACTCTAAAGAGTATAATAAGTACAATGTGCGGGAATTTTAAACTAAAAGAAAAAGAAATGCATAAATAAGTTAAGTCAAGAAGATCAAGTGTGAAATGTAGCTTTATTTATTGATTGGATATGCGTATTAATTTACATGATATCGTATTTATTGAAAAAATCAACTTAATAACAATAAATTAGGTGTCTTCTTAAATGTTGTCTTATTAAGTGTTTTACTGGTATGATGCACGAGTGTTCCCTATACCATGTTTCACATGATTCCCTGATAATTTGTTTGATGTCATTTTTTTCTAAGTATTTTTCATTCACTTTATCCCTTGTGCACATCTTTCCAAAGTCGTGGTTCCATAATATTCACTCTAATTTATTTGTGGGGATTTTTTCACTTAACGTGGTCATAAAGCCCAATATTCCCGTACTAATGTGTTTTGATTGTGTCTACATAATTTGTGAACAAGAGAAGCTCTAGTAGATTTGAAAATTATTCATTTGACGCATGTTCAGAAGAGTGTGTGTCGATTGGCTAACTATCAGGTGAGAAACATTGTGTTAACCTTTAACTCCCAAGTTTATCGATTTTTGCACACGTATTATTGTATTTAACTTTACTCGTTTATTTAATATAGTAGCAATAGTAGTTTTGTAATTGTATCATTGAACTTTTCTCCCTCTCTTCTAGTAAAAATAAAAGTTTTTGCATGTGATTTTTATGATTATGTAACATTGATGTGAAACAATATAGTTAAAGATCATAAATTGAAACTATGACGCCCTTGCAAAACAGAGCTCTCAAAGATCATTGGTCATGGTATCCTTAAGCATTTTTAAGGTAAAAACATGAAAATCAAATCGTTATAAGGGTGTATGCAAATTATAGGTGTTGGGTTATTTTACAACATTTTTCTCACATCAATAATGATTATTCCATATAATTAAAAAAACATATGATCAATAAAAATATATAAGATTGTAAAACAGAGGGACCAAAAACTTGGGTTTAAAAGCACAAATATTACAAATTTAAGTTATGTCAAAATAGATTAAAATAAATGCACTTAAACTTTTTTCTTAAATTTTAAAATCATAAAATTTTCAACATAATTGAGTGATCATTACACTTCCAAAAAAACAATGTATTACTTATCTTCCTTAATCAATTTAGTATTTGATTTGTAGGTAGAAGGAATGGACGAATGATTAATATCTAGATGGTAGATGTTTCTATATATTTGAAATTATAACTTTAAAATAATAATATGTATGTCTCTATATGAAAATAAACAATTTAAATAATTCACAGACGGTAGGATTCGAACATGTGTGGGGAAAGCCCACATGATTTCTAGTCATGCCTGATAACCACTCCGGCACGTCCACTTCTTTGTTTATGTTTTGCCGTTAGGTGTATAACATAATTTATTTTGTTATAATAATATTATATTACTATTTAACCAAATAAATGATACTAAATTTAAAAGCATGACATTAAGTGTCATACATTTAATTTTAAACAACCCTTTGTTCGAGCAATTACTAGATAATGTAAGAAAATGAAAAACTTACTTATTTTAAAAATAATTGATTTCAAATAGAAAATTGTCAACAAGTTATATGGATTGTTGATACATGATATTATGTATCCTTAAGTACCAATGTTGAATAATGAAAGAGAAAATCATTACCACTAGTTCCTCATGTGAACAAAAATATGTTATTCTAGAAGGAAAGAGTATGAGAAAGACTATAGGCATTCTTGTTGTTTGTTCAGGCTCATCTGGTTGTTGTTTTATAAAAATTCTCGTAAATGATGGTGATGGTTTATCCGTGCTGCAAATATATTTTCGTAAAGCAAGTTCAAACGCCAAATTCAATATTGACATGTTATTGTAATTTTTTAGAAGTATATATCACAGTTTCTCAGTATGGGTGCAAAAATTATTGTGGAATTGAGAAAGTTACATATGATCAACTAATACCTATCAACAATTATTCTCTAGTCATCCAAAAAATACATTATGAAAGAAACTATGTATCTTAATTTTAGGCTTCTTGACTACTCAAAAGAGTATAATAAGTACAATGTTTGGGAATTTTAAACTAAAAGAAAAAGAAATGCATAAATAAGTTAAGTCAAGAAGATCAAGTGTGAAATATAGCTTTATTTATTGATTGGATATGCGTATGAATTTACATGATATCGTATTTATTGAAAAAATCAACTTAATAACAATAAAGTAGGGGTCTTCTTAAATGTTGTCTTATTAAGTGTTATACTGGTATGATGCACGAGTGTTCCCTATACTATGTTTCACATGATTCCCTGATAATTTTTTTGATGTCATTTTTTTCTCATTATTTTTCATTCACTTTATCCCTTGTGCACATCTTTCCGAAGTCGTGGTTCCATAATATTCAATCTAATTTGTTTGTGGGGATTTTTTCACTTAACATGGTCATAAAGCCCAATATTCCCGTACTAATGTGTTTTGATTGTGTCTACATAATTTGTGAACAAGAGAAGCTCTAGTAGATTTGAAAATTATTCATTTGACGCATGTTCAGAAGAGTGTGTGTCGATTGGCTAACTATCAGGTGAGAAACATTGTGTTAACCTTTAACTCCCAAGTTTATCGATTTTGTCAACCGTATTATTTTATTTAACTTTACTCGTTTATTTAATATAGTAGCAATAGTTGTTTTGTAATTGTATCATTGAACTTTTCTCCCTCTCTTCTAGTAAAAATAAAAGTTTTTGCATGTGATTTTTATGATTATGTAACATTGATGTGAAACAATATAGTTAAAGATCATAAATTGAAACTATGACGCCCTTGCGAAACAGAGCTCTCAAAGATCATTGGTCATGGTATCCTTAAGCACTTTTAAGGTAAAAACATGAAAATCAAATCGTTATAAGGGTGTATGCAAATTATAGGTGTTGGGTTATTTTACAACATTTTTCTCACATCAATAATGATTATTCCATCTAATTAAAAAAAGATATGATCAATAAAAATATATAAGATTGTAAAATAGAGGGACCAAAAACTTGGGTTTAAAAGCACAAATATTACAAATTTAAGTTATGTCAAAATAGATTAAAATAAATGCACTTAAACTTTTTTCTTAAATTTTAAAATCATAAATTTTTCAACATAATTGAGTGATCATTACACTTCCAAAAAAAAACAATGTATTACTTATCTTCCTTAATCAATTTAGTATTTGATTTGTAGGTAGAAGGAATGGACGAATGATTAATATCTAGATGGTAGATGTTTCTATATATTTGAAATTATAACTTTAAAATAATAATATGTATGTCTCTATATGAAAATAAACAATTTAAATCATTCACAGACGGTAGGATTCGAAGATGTGCGGGGAAAGCCCACATGATTTCTAGTCATGCCTGATAACCACTCCGGCACGTCCACTTCTTTGTTTATGTTTTGCCGTTAGGTGTATAACATAATTTATTTTGTTATAATAATATTATATTACTATTTAACCAAATAAATGATATTAATTTAAAAGCATGACATTAAGTGTCATACATTTAATTTTAAACAACCCTTTGTTCGAGCAATTACTAGATAATGTAAGAAAATGAAAAACTTACTTATTTTAAAAATAATTGATTTCAAATAGAAAATTGTCAACAAGTTATATGGATTGTTGATACATGATATTATGTATCCTTAAGTACCAATGTTCAATAATGAAAGAGAAAATCATTACCACTAGTTCCTCATGTGAACAAAAATATGTTATTCTAGAAGGAAAGAGTATGAGAAAGACTATAGGCATTCTTGTTGTTTGTTCAGGCTCGTCTGGTTGTTGTTTTACAAAAATCCTCGTAAATGATGGTGATGGTTTATCCGTGCTGCAAATATATTTTCGTAAAGCAAGTTCAAACGCCAAATTCAATATTGACATGTTATTGTAATTTTTTAGAAGTATATATCACAGTTTCTCAGTATGGGTGCAAAAATTATTGTGGAATTGAGAAAGTTACATATGTTCAACTAATACCTATCAACAATTACTCTCTAGTCATCCAAAAAATACATTATGAAAGAAACTATGTATCTTAATTTTAGGCTTCTTGACTACTCAAAAGAGTATAATAAGTACAATGTTTGGGAATTTTAAACTAAAAGAAAAAGAAATGCATAAATAAGTTAAGTCAAGAAGATCAAGTGTGAAATATAGCTTTATTTATTGATTGGATATGCGTATGAATTTACATGATATCGTATTTATTGAAAAAATCAACTTAATAACAATAAAGTAGGGGTCTTCTTAAATGTTGTTTTATTAATGGTTTTACTGGTATGATGCACGAGTGCTCCCTATATTATGTTTCACATGATTCCCTGATAATTTGTTTGATGTCATTTTTTTCTCAGTATTTTTCATTCACTTTATCCCTTGTGCACATCTTTCCAAAGTCGTGGTTCCATAATATTCACTCTAATTTGTTTGTGGGGATTTTTTCACTTAACATGGTCATAAAGCCCAATATTCCTGTACTAATGTGTTTTGATTGTGTCTACATAATTTGTGAACAAGAAAAACTCTAGTAGATTTGAAAATTATTCATTTGACGCATGTTCAGAAGAGTGTGTGTCGATTGGCTAACTATCGGGTGAGAAACATTGTGTTAACCTTTAACTCCCAAGTTTATCGATTTTTGCACACGTATTAATTGTATTTAACTTTACTCGTTTATTTAATATAGTTGCAATAGTAGTTTTGTAATGGTATCATTGAACTTTTCTCCCTCTCTTCTAGTAAAAATAAAAGTTTTTGCATGTGATTTTTATGATTATGTAACATTGATGTGAAACAATAGAGTTAAAGATCATAAATTGAAACTATGACGCCCTTGCAAAACAGAGCTCTCAAAGATCATTTATCATGGTATCCTTAAGCATTTTTAAGGTAAAAACATGAAAATCAAATTGTTATAACGGTGTATGCAAATTATAGGTGTTTGGTTATTTTACAACATTTTTCTCACATCAATAATGATTATTCCATATAATTAAAAAAACATATGATTAATAAAAATATAGAAGATTGTAAAATAGAGGGACCAAAAACCTTGGTTTAAAAGCACAAATATTACAAATTTAAGTTATGACAAAATAGATTAAAATAAATGCACTTAAACTTTTTTCTTAAATTTTAGAATCATAAAATTTTCAAGATAATTGAGTGATCATTACACTTCGTAGTTGATTTGTAGGTAGAAGGAATGGACGAATGATTAATATCTAGATGTTTCTATATATTTGAAATTATAACTTTAAAATAATAATATGTATGTCTCTATATGAAAATAAACAATTTAAATAATTCACAGACGGCAGGATTCGAACATGTGCGGGGAAAGCCCACATGATTTCTAGTCATGCCTGATAACCACTCCGG
This sequence comes from Vicia faba, assembly GCA_948472305.1. Lineage (NCBI taxonomy): Eukaryota > Viridiplantae > Streptophyta > Magnoliopsida > Fabales > Fabaceae > Vicia > Vicia faba. Next base: position 305,582,173 of record OX451741.1, read on the forward strand.
CACGTCCACCTCTTTGTTTATGCTTTGCCGTTACGTGTATAACATGATTTATTTTGTTATAATAATATTAGATTACTATTTAACCAAATAAATGATACTAAATTTAAAAGCATGACATTAAGTGTCATACATTTAATTTTAAACAACCCTTTGTTCGAGCAATTACTAAATAATGTAAGAAAATGAAAAACTTACTTATTTTAAAAATAATTGATTTCAAATAGAAAATTGTCAACAAGTTATATGGATTGTTGATACATGATATTATGTATCCTTAAGTACCAATGTTCAATAATGGAAGAGAAAATAATTACCACTAGTTCCTCATTCGAACAAAAATATGTTATTCTAGAAGGAAAGAGTATGAGAAAGACTATAGGCATTCTTATTGTTTGTTCAGGCCCGTCTGGTTGTTGTTTTACAAAAATCCTCATAAATGATGGTGATGGTTTATCCGTGCTGCAAATATGTTTTCGTGAAGCAAGTTCAAACGCCATATTCAATATTGACATGTGATTGTAATTTTTTAGAAGTATATATCCTTGTTTCTCAGTATGGGTGCAAAAATTATTGTGGAATTGAGAAAGTTACGAATGATCAACTAATACCTATCTACAATTATTCTCTAGTCATCAAATAAATACATTATGAAAGAAACTATGTATCTTAATTTTAGGCTTCTTGACTACTCTAAAGAGTATAATAAGTACAATGTGTGAGAATTTTAAACTAAAAGCAAAAGAAATGCATAAATAAGTTAAGTCAAGAAGATCAAGTGTGAAATATAGCTTTATTTATTGATTAGATATGCGTATTAATTTACATGATAAGGTATTTATTGAAAAAATCAACTTAATAGGAATAAAGTAGGGACCTTCTTAAATGTGGTATGATGCATGAGGTTTCCCTATACTATGTTGCACATGTTTCCATGTTGCACATGTTTCCCTGACAATTTGTTTGATGTTATTTTTTTCTCAGTATTTTTCATTCACTTTATCCCTTGTGCATATCTTTCCAAAGTCGTAGGTCCATAATATTCACTCTATTTTATTTGTGGGGATTTTTTCACTTAACATGTATGTCTATATATGAAAATAAACAATTTAAATAATTCGTGGACAGCATGATTCGACCCTGCGCGAGCAAAGCCAACATGTTTTCTAGTCATGCCCGATAACCACTCCGGCACGTCCACCTCTTTATTTATGGTTTGTCGTTAGGTGTATAACATATTTTTTATTGTTATAACAATATTATATTACTATTTAACCAAATAAAGGATACTAAATTTAAAAGCATGACATTAAGTGTCATACATTTAATTTTAAACAACCCTTTGTTCGAGCATTCAATAGATAATGTAAGAAAATGAAAAACTTACATATTTTAAAAATAATTGATTTCAAATAGAAAATTGTCAACAAGTTATATAGATTGTTGATACATGATATTATGTATTCTTAAGTACCAAAGTTCAATAATGAAAGAGAAAATCATTACCACTAGTTCCTCATGTGAACAAAAATATGTTATTCTAGAAGGAAAGAGTATGAGAAAGATTGTAGGCATTCTTGTTGTTTGTTCAGGCTCGTCTGGTTGTTGTTTTACAAAAATTCTCGTAAATGATGGTGATGGTTTATCCGTGCTGCAAATATATTTTCGTGAAGCAAGTTCAAACGCCAAATTCAATATTGACACGTGATTGTAATTTTTTAGATTGGATATGCGTATTTATTTATTGATTGGATATGCGTATTAATTTACATGATAAGGTATTTATTGAAAAAATCAACTTAATAGCAATAAAGTAGGGGCCTTCTTGAATGTTGTCTTAATAAGTGTTTTACTGGTATGATGCACGAGTGTTCCCTATACTATGTTGCACGTGTTTCCCTGACAATTTGTTTGATATCATTTTTTTCTCAGTATTTTTCATTCACATTATCCCTTGTGCACATCTTTCCAAAGTCGTGGGTCCATAATATTCACTCTATTTTGTTTGTGGGGATTTTTTCACTTAACATGGTCATAAAGCCCAATATTCTCGTTAACTATCGGGTGAGAAACATTGCGTTAACCGTTAACTCCCAAGTTTATCGATTTTTGCACTCGTATTAATTGTATTTAACTTTACTCAATTATTTAATATAATTGCAATAGTAGTTTTGTAATGGTATCATTGAACTTTTCTCCCTCTCTTCTAGTAAAAATAAAAGTTTTTGCATGTGATTTTTATGATTATGTAACATTGATGTGAAACAATAGAGTTAAAGATCATAAATAGAAACTATGACGCCCTTGCGAAACAAAGCTCTCCAAGATCATTGATCATGGTATCCTTAAGAATTTTTAAGGTAAAAACATGATAATCAAATCGTTAGAAGGGTGTATGGAAATTATAGGTGTTTGGTTATTTTACAACATTTTTCTCACATCAATAATGATCATTCTATATAATTAAAAAAACATATGATCAATAAAAATATATAAGATTGTAAAATAGGGGGACCAAAAACCTGAGTTTAAAAACACAAATATTACAAATTTAAGTTATGTCAAAATAGAATAAAATAAATGCACTTAAACTTTTTTCTTAAATTTTAAAATCATAAATTTTTCAAGATAATTGAGTGATCATTACACTTCCAAAAAAATTAATGTATTACTTATTTTTCTTAATCAATTTAATAGTTGATTTGTAGGTAGAAGGAATGGACGAATAATGAATATCTAGATGTTTCTATATATTTGAAATTATAACTTTAAAATAATAATATGTATGTCTCTATAAGAAAATAAACAATTTAAATAATTCACAGACGGTAGGATTGGGACCTGTGCGGGCAAAGCCCACATGATTTTTAATCATGCTTGATAACCACTCCGACACGTCCACTTCTTTGTTTATGTTTTGTCGTTAGGTGTATAACATAATTTATTTTGTTATAATAATATTATATTACTATTTAACCAAATAAATGATACTAAATTTAAAAGCATGACATTAAGTGTCATACATTTAATTTTAAACAACCCTTTGTTCGAGCAATTACTAGATAATGTAAGAAAATGAAAAACTTACTTATTTTAAAAATAATTGATTTCAAATAGAAAATTGTCAACAAGTTATATGGATTGTTGATACATGATATTATGTATCCTTAAGTACCAATGTTCAATAATGAAAGAGAAAATCATTACCACTAGTTCCTCATGTGAACAAAAATATGTTATTCTAGAAGGAAAGAGTATGAGAAAGACTATAGGCATTCTTGTTGTTTGTTCAAGCTCGTCTAGTTGTTCTTTTACAAAAATCCTCGTAAATGATGGTGATGGTTTATCCGTGCTGCAAATATATTTTCGTGAAACAAGTTCAAACGCCAAATTCAATATTGACACGTGATTGTAATTTTTTAGAAGTATATATCACAGCTTCTCAGTATGGGTGCAAAAATTATTGTGGAATTGAGAAAGTTACCTATGATCAACTAATACCTATCAACAATTATTCTCTAGTCATCAAATAAATACATTATGAAAGAAACTATATATCTTAATTGTGGGCTTCTTGACTACTCTAAAGAGTATAATTAGTACTATGTGTGGGAATTTTAAACTAAAAGCAAAAGATATGCATAAATAAGTTAAGTCAAGAAGATCAAGTGCGAAATATAGCTTTATTTATTGATTGGATATGCATATTAATTTACATGATATGGTATTTATTGAAAAAATCAACTTAATAGGAATAAAGTAGGGGCCTTCTTAAATGTTGTCTTATTAAGTGTTTTACTGGTATGATGCACGAGGTTTCCCTATACTATGTTGCACATGTTTCCCTGACAATTTGTTTGATGTCATTCTTTTCTTAGTATTTTTCATTCACTTTATCCCTTGTGCATATCTTTCCAAAGCCGTAGGTCTCTAATATTCGCTCTATTTTGTTTGTGGGGATTTTTTCACTTAACATGGTCATAAAGCCCAATATTCTCGTACTAATGTGTTTTGATTGTGTCTACATGATTTGTGAACAAGAGAAACTCTAGTAGATTTGGAAACTATTCATTTGACGCATGTTCAGAAGTGTGTGTGTCGTTTGGTTAATTATCGGGTGAGAAACATTGTGTTAACCTTTAACTCCCAAGTTTATCGATTTTTGCACACGTATTATTGTATTTAACTTTACTCGTTTATTTAATATAGTTGCAATAGTAGTTTTGTAATTGTATCATTGAACTTTTCTCCCTCTCTTCTAGTAAAAATAAAAGTTTTTGCATGTGATTTTTATGATTATGTAACATTGATGTGAAACAATAGAGTTAAAGATCATAAATTGAAACTATGACGCCCTTGCGAAACAGAGCTCTCAAAGATCATTGATCATGGTATCCTTAAGCATTTTTAAGGTAAAAAAATGAAAATCAAATCGTTATAAGGGTGTATGCAAATTATAGGTGTTGGGTTATTTTACAACATTTTTCTCACATCAATAATGATTATTCCATATAATTAAAAAAACATATGATCAATAAAAATATATAAGATTGTAAAATAGAGGGACCAAAAACCTGGGTTTAAAAGCACAAATATTACAAATTTAAGTTATGTCAAAATAGATTAAAATAAATGCACTTAAACTTTTTTCTTAAATTTTAAAATCATAAAATTTTCAAGATAATTGAGTGATCGTTACACTTCCAAAAAAAAACAATGTATTACTTATTTTTCTTAATCAATTTAGTAGTTGATTTGTAGGTAGAAGGAATGGACGAATGATTAATATCTAGATGGTAGATGTTTCTATATATTTGAAATTATAACTTTAAAATAATAATATGTATGTCTCTATATGAAAATAAACAATTTAAATAATTCACAGACGGCAGGATTCAAACATGTGCGGGGAAAGCCCACATGATTTCTAGTCATGCCTGATAACCACTCCGGCACGTCTACTTCTTTGTTTATGTTTTGCCGTTAGGTGTATAACATGATTTATTTTGTTATAATAATATTAGATTACTATTTAACCAAATAAATGATACTAAATTTAAAAGCATGACATTAAGTGTCATACATTTAATTTTAAACAACCCTTTGTTCGAGAAATTACTAGATATTGTAAGAAAATGAAAAACTTACTTATTTTAAAAATATTTGATTTCAAATAGAAAATTGTCAACAAGTTATATGGATTGTTGATACATGATATTATGTATCCTTAAGTACCAATGTTCAATAATGAAAGAGAAAATCATTACCACTAGTTCCTCATGTGAACAAAAATATGTTATTCTAGAAGGAAAGAGTATGAGAAAGACTATAGGCATTCTTGTTGTTTGTTCAAGCTCGTCTAGTTGTTGTTTTACAAAAATCCTCGTAAATGATGGTGATGGTTTATCCGTGCTGCAAATATATTTTCGTGAAGCAAGTTCAAACGCCAAATTCAATATTGACATGTGATTGTAATTTTTTAGAAGTATATATCACAGTTTCTCAGTATGGGTGCAAAAATTATTGTGGAATTGAGAAAGTTACGAATGATCAACTAATACCTATCTACAATTATTCTCTAGTCATCAAATAAATACATTATGAAAGAAACTATGTATCTTAATTTTAGGCTTCTTGACTACTCTAAAGAGTATAATAAGTACAATGTGTGAGAATTTTAAACTAAAAGCAAAAGAAATGCATAAATAAGTTAAGTCAAGAAGATCAAGTGTGAAATATAGCTTTATTTAATGATTAGATATGCGTATTAATTTACATGATAAGGTATTTAGTGAAAAAATCAACTTAATAGGAATAAAGTAGGGGCCTTCTTAAATGTTGTCTTATTAAGTGTTTTACTGGTATGATGCATGAGGTTTCCCTATACTATGTTGCACATGTTTCCCTGACAATTTGTTTGATGTCATTTTTTTCTCAGTATTTTTCATTTACTTTATCCCTTGTGCATATCTTTCCAAAGCCGTAGGTCCATAATATTCAATTTATTTTGTTTGTGGGGATTTTTTCACTTAACATGGTCATAAAGCCCAATATTCTCGTACTAATGTGTTTTGATTGTGTCTACATGATTTGTGAACAAGAGAAACTCTAGTAGATTTGGAAACTATTCATTTGACGCATGTTCAGAAGAGTGTGTGTCGCTTGGCTAACTATCGGGTGAGAAACATTGTGTTTACCTTTAACTCCCAAGTTTGTCGATTTTTACACACGTATTAATTGTATTTAACTTTACTCGTTTATTTAATATAGTTGCAATAGTAGTTTTGTAATTGTATCATTGAACTTTTCTCCCTCTCTTCTAGTAAAAATAAAAGTTTTTGCATGTGATTTTTATGATTATGTAACATTGATGTGAAACAATATAGTTAAAGATCATAAATTGAAACTATGATGCCCTTGCGAAACAGAGCTCTCCAAGATCATTGATCATGGTATCCTTAAGCATTTTTAAGGTAAAAACATAAAAATCAAATCGTTATAAGGGTGTATGCAAATTATAGGTGTTGGGTTATTTTACAACATTTTTCTCACATCAATAATGATTATTCCATATAATTAAAAAAAACATATGATCAATAAAAATATATAAGATTGTAAAATAGAGGGACCAAAAACCTGAGTTTAAAGTCACAAATATTACAAATTTAAGTTATGTCAAAATAGATTAAAATAAATGCACTTAAACTTTTTTCTTAAATTAAAAAACAATGTATTACTTATCTTCCTTAATCAATTTAGTAGTTGATTTGTAGGTAGAAGGAATGGACGAATGATTAATATCTAGATGGTAGATGTTTCTATATATTTGAAATTATAACTTTAAAATAATAATATACAAACAGCAGGATTCGAACATGTGCAGGGAAAGCCCACATGATTTCTAGTCATGCCTGATAACCACTCCGGCACGTCCACTTCTTTGTTTATGTTTTGTCGTTAGGTGTATAACATAATTTATTTTGTTATAATAATATTATATTACTATTTAACCAAATAAATGATACTAAATTTAAAAGCATGACATTAAGTGTCATACATTTAATTTTAAACAACCCTTTGTTCGAGCAATTACTAGATAATGTAAGAAAATAAAAAACTTACTTATTTTAAAAATAATTGATTTCAAATAGAAAATTGTCAACAAGTTATATGGATTGTTGATACATGATATTATGTATCCTTAAGTACCAATGTTCAATAATGAAAGAGAAAATCATTACCACTAGTTCCTCATGTGAACAAAAATATGTTATTCTAGAAGGAAAGAGTATGAGAAAGACTATAGGCATTCTTGTTGTTTGTTCAGGCTCGTCTGGTTGTTGTTTTACAAAAATCCTCGTAAATGATGGTGATGGTTTATCCGTGCTGCAACAATATTTTCGTGAAGCAAGTTCAAACGCCAAATTCAATATTGACATGTGATTGTAATTTTTTAGAAGTATATATCACAGTTTCTCAGTATGGGTGCTAAAATTAATGTGGAATTGAGAAAGTTACCTATGATCAACTAATACCTATCAACAATTATTCTCTAGTCACCAAATAAATACATTATGAAAGAAACTATGTATCTTAATTTTAGGCTTCTTGACTACTCTAAAGAGTATAATAAGTACAATGTGTGAGAATTTTAAACTAAAAGCAAAAGAAATGCATAAATAAGTTAAGTCAAGAAGATAAAGTGTGAAATATAGCTTTATTTATTGATTGGATGTGCGTATTAATTTACATGATATGGTATTTATTGAAAAAAAATCAATTTAATAGGAATAAAGTAGGGGCTTTCTTAAATGTTATGATTGGAAACTATTCATTTGACGCATGTTTAGAAGAGTGTGTATCGCTTGGCTAACTATCGGGTGAGAAACATTGTGTTAACCTTTAACTCCCAAGTTTATCGATTTTTGCACACGTATTAATTGTATTTAACTTTACTCAATTATTTAATATAGTTGCAATAGTAGTTTTGTAATGGTATCATTGAACTTTTCTCCCTCTCTTCAGGTAAAAATAAAAGTTTTTGCATGTGATTTTTATGATTATGTAACATTGACGTGAAACAATAGAGTTAAAGATCATAAAAAAAATAATGTATTACTTATCTTCCTTAATCAATTTAGTAGTTGATTTGTAGGTAGAAGGAATGGAAGAATGGTGAATATATAGATGGTAGATGTTTCTATATATTTGAAATTATAACTTTAAAATAATAATATGTATGTCTCTATATGAAAATAAACAATTTAAATAATTCGTGGACAGCATGATTCCAACCTGCGGGGGCAAAGCCAACATGTTTTCTAGTCATGCCCGATAACCACTCTGGCACGTCCACCTCTTTATGTATGGTTTGTCGTTAGGTGTATAACATAATTTATATTGTTATAATAATATTATATTACTATTTAACAAAATAAAGGATACTAAATATAAAAGCATGACATTAAGTGTCATACATTTAATTTTAAACAACCCTTTGTTCGAGCATTCAATATATAATGTAAGAAAATGAAAAACTTACATATTTTAAAAATAATTGATTTCAAATAGAAAATTGTCAACAAGTTATATGGATTGTTGATACATGATATTATGTATTCTTAAGTACCAATGTTCAATAATGAAAGAGAAAATCATTACCACTAGTTCCTCATGTGAACAAAAATATGTTATTCTAGAAGGAAAGAGTATGAGAAAGACTGTAGGCATTCTTGTTGTTTGTTCAGGCTCGTCTGGTTGTTGTTTTACAAAAATCCTCGTAAATGATGGTGATGGTTTATCCGGGCTGCAAATATATTTTCGTGAAGCAAGTTCAAACTCAAAATTCAATATTGACATGTGATTGTAATTTTTTAGAAGTATATATCACAATTTCTCAGTATGGGTGCAAAAATTATTGTGGAATTGAGAAAGTTACCTATGATCAACTAATAGCTATATACATTTATTCTCTAGTCATCAAATAAATAAATTATGAAAGAAACTATATATCTTAATTTTAGGCTTCTTGACTACTCTAAAGAGTATAATAAGTACTATGTGTGGGAATTTTAAACTAAAAGCAAAAGAAATGCATAAATAAGTTAAGTTAACAAGATCAAGTGTGAAATATAGATTTATTTATTGATTGGATATGCGTATTAATTTACATGATAAGGTATTTAGGGAAAAAATCAACTTAATAGCAATAAAGTAGGGGCCTTCTTAAATGTTGTCTTAATAAGTGTTTTACTGGTATGATGCACGAGTGTTCCCTATACTATGTTGCACGTGTTTCCCTGACAATTTGTTTGATGTCATTTTTTTCTTAGTATTTTTCATTCACTTTATCCCTTGTGCACATCTTTCCAAAGTCGTGGGTCCATAATATTCACTCTATTTTGTTTATGGGGATTTTTTCACTTAACATGGTCATAAAGCCCAATATTCTCGTACTAATGTGTTTTGATTGTGTCTACATGATTTGTGAACAAGAGAAACTCTAGTAGATTTGGAAACTATTCATTTGACGCATGTTCAGAAGAGTGTATGTCGCTTGGCTAACTATCGGGTGAGAAACATTGTTTTAACCTTTAACTCCCAAGTTTATCGATTTTTGCACACGTATTAATTCTATTTAACTTTACTCAATTATTTATATAGTTGCAATAGTAGTTTTGTAATGGCATCATTGAACTTTTCTCCCTCTCTTCTGGTAAAAATAAAAGTTTTTGCATGGGATTTTTATGATTATGTAACATTGACGTGAAACAATAGAGTTAAAGATCATAAAAAAAATAATGTATTACTTATTTTTCTTAATCAATTTAGTAGTTGATTTGTAGGTAGATGGAATGGAAGAATGATGAATATATAGATGGTAGATGGTTCTATATATTTGAAATTATAACTTTAAAATAATAATATGTATGTCTCTATATGAAAATAAACAATTTAAATAATTCGTGGACAGCATGATTCAAACCTGCACGGGCAAAGCCAACTTGTTTTCTAATCATGCCCGATAACCACTCCGGCACGTCTACCTCTTTGTTTATGGTTTGTCGTTAGGTGTATAACATAATTTATATTGTTATAATAATATTATATTACTTTTTAACCAAATAAAGGATACTAAATTTAAAAGCATGGCATTAAGTGTCATACATTTAATTTTATACAACCCTTTGTTCGAGCAGTCAATAGATAATGTAAGAAAATGAAAAACTTACATATTTTAAAAATAATTGATTTCAAATAGAAAATTGTCAGCAAGTTATATGGATTGTTGATACATGATATTATGTATCCTTAAGTACCTATGTTCAATAATGGAAGAGAAAATCATTACCACTAGTTCCTCATGTGAACAAAAATATGTTATTCTAGAAGGAAAGAGTATGAGAAAGACTGTAGGCATTCTTGTTGTTTGTTCAGGCTCGTCTGGTTGTTGTTTTACAAAAAACCTCAGAAATGATGGTGATGGTTTATCCGTCTGCAAATATATTTTCATGAAGCAAGTTCAAACGCCAAATTCAATATTGACATGTGATTGTAATTTTTTAGAAGTATATATCATAATTTCTCAGTATGGGTACAAAAATTATTGTGGAATTGAGAAAGTTACCTATGATCAACTAATACCTATCAACAATTATTCTCTAGTCATCAAATAAATACATTATGAAAGAAACTATATATCTTAATTTTAGGCTTCATGACTACTCTAAAGAGTATAATAAGTACTATGTGTGGGAATTTTAAACTAAAAGCAAAAGAAATGCATAAATAAGTTAAGTCAAGAAGATCAAGTGTGAAATGTAGCTTTATTTATTGATTGGATATGTGTATTAATTTACATGAAAAGGTATTTATTGAAAAAATCAACTTAATAGCAATAAAGTAGGGGCCTTCTTAAATGTTGTCTTAATAAGTGTTTTACTGGTATGATGCACGAGTGTTCCCTATACTATGTTGCACGTGTTTCCCTGACAATTTGTTTGATGTCATTTTTTACTCAGTATTTTTCATTCACTTTATCCCTTGTGCACATCTTTCCAAAGTCGTGGGTCCATAATATTCACTCTATTTTGTTTGTGGGGATTTTTTCACTTAACATGGTCATAAAGCCCAATATTGTCGTACTAATGTGTTTTGATTGTGTCTACATGATTTGTGAACAAGAGAAACTCTAGTAGATTTGGAAACTATTCATTTGACGCATGTTCAGAAGAGTGTGTGTCGCTTGGCTAACTATCGGGTGAGAAACATTATGTTAACCTTTAATTCCCAAGTTTATCGATTTCTGCACACGTATTAAATGTATTTAACTTTACTCAATTATTTAATATAGTTGCAATAGTAGTTTTGTAATGGTATCATTGAACTTTTCTCCCTCTCTTCTTGTATAAATAAAAGTTTTTGCATGTGATTTTTATGATTATGTAATATTGACATGAAACAATTGAGTTAAAGATCATAAATTGAAACTATGACGCCCTTGCGAAACAGAGCTCTCCAAGATCATTGATCATGGTATCCTTAAGCATTTTTAAGGGAAAAATATGAAAATCAAATCGTTAGAAGGGTGTATGAAAATTATAGGTATTTGGTTATTTTACAACATTTTTCTCACATAAATAATGATTATGCCATATAATTAAAAAAAACATATGATCAATAAAAACATATAGGATTGTAAAATAGGGGGACCAAAAACCTGAGTTTAAAAACACAAATATTACAAATTAAGTTATGTCAAAATAGATTAAAGTAAATGCACTTAAACTTTTTTATTAAATTTTGAAATCATAAATTTTTCAAGATAATTGAGTGATCATTATACTTCCAAAAAAAATAATGTATTACTTATCCTCCTTAATCAATTTAGTAGTTGATTTGTAGGTAGAAGGAATGGACGAACGATGAATATATATATATGGTAGGTGTTTCTATATATTAGAAATTATAACTTTAAAATAAAAATATGTATGTCTCTATATGAAAATAAACAATTTAAAGACTTCGTGGGTGGCAGAATTCAAACCTGCGCGGACAAAGCCCACATGATTTCTAGTCATGCCTGATAACCACTCTGGCGTGTCCACCTCTTTGTTTATGTTTTGTTGTTAGATGTATCACATAATTTATTTTGTTATAATAATATTATATTACTATTTAACCAAATAAAGGATACTAAATTTAAAAGCATGGCATTAACTGTCATACATTTAATTTTAGACAAGCTTTCGTTCGAACAATCACTAGATAATGTAAGAAAATGAAAAACTTACATATTTCAAAAATAATTGATTTCAAAAATAAAAATGTCAACAAGTTATATGGATTGTTGATACATTATATTATGTATCCTTAAGTATCAATGTTCAATAATTAAAGAGAAAATCATTACCACTAGTTCCTCATGTGAACAAAAATATGTTATTCTAGAAGGAAAGAGTATGAGAAAGACTGTTGTCATTCTCGTTGTTTGTTCAGGCACGTCTGGTTGTTGTTTTACAAAAATCCTTGTAAATGATGGTGATGGTTTATCCATGCTGCTCGATAAAACTTGTTGTGCTTTGACATGGGCTACTCGTCGACTAAGACAGCATATGCTGATTCATATTACCTTATTGATCTCTAAGATGGATCCAATCAAATACATATTCGAAAAGCCAACTCTCTCCGGAAGAATAGCTAGATGGAAAATGGTCTTGACAGAATATGACATTTAGTACACCACTCAAAAAGAAATCAAAGGAAGTGTACTCGCAGACCATTTGGTTTATCAAGCAGTACACGACTATCAATCTATGATTTTTGAGTTCCCAGACAAGAACATTATGCTAGTTACAGATTGTGAAGAACATGGACCATATGAAGGACCTGAGCCAGGATCCCAATGGATTATGGTTTTTGAAGGAGCTTCTAACACACTTGGAAACAGAATTGGTGCTGTAATCATCTCCTCTAAGGGTTACCATACGCCCTACACCACCAGACTTTGCTTTGACTCCACCATCAACATGGCCGAATACAAAGCATGCATCATGGGTATCAAAGTCGCTATTGATATGAGAATCAAGTTTCTGAACGTATATGGGGACGCAACCCTAGTAATCAGTCAAGTTAAGGGAGAATGGGACACGAAGCATTTGAATCTCATTCCTTACTGAGAGCATGTGTTGGCTTTAATTCCATACTTCGAGGAAATTACTTTTGAGCAGATTCGACGAGAAGAGAATCAGCTGGAAGACACATTAGCTACCATGTCATCTATGTTCAAAGTCAGATGGGACAATGTGGCTCCTCGAATTACTATTGAAAAACTAGACGACCCGGCACACTGCTATGAAGTTGACACTGACGGAGTATAAGAGAAGCCTTGGTTTCATGAAGTGAAGAGATACCTCAAGGCTCAAGAGTACCATGGGGGATCATCTATAAATTACAAGAAATTCATATGGAGTTTCTCTTCTAAGTTCTTCCTAAGAAACATAATTTTGTACAAGCGCAACACGAAGGAAGCTCAAGAATACCATGATTTGACTTTGCTTCATTGTATGGACAAGAAGGAAGCTAAGAAAATTTTGGAGGACATACACAAAGGTGTCTTTGGTACTCACTCCAGCTGACATACAATGGCTAAGAATATTCTGAGAGCGATTTACTGTTGGTCATCTATGGAAACTGTTTTCCATCATCACTCCAGAACTTGTCACAAATACCAAATCTATGCTGACAAAGTACATATGCCGCCGGTTCCTCAGAATGTCTTGACTGCTCCTTGGCCATTTGCAATGTGGGGCATTGATATGATTGGAAAAATTAAGCCTACTGCCTCTTACGGACATCATTTCATCCTTGTCGACATTGATTACTTCACGAAGTTGGTTAAAGCCGCCTCATTTTCCTCTATCACCAAGAATGTTGTGGCCCGATTCATTAAGCATAACTTAATCTATCGTTATGGCATCCCCGAAAGGATTATCACATACAATGGTACTAATCTGAACAATATTATGATCACACAACTCTGCACGCAGTTCAAGATCAAGCACCGCAACTCTTCTCTCTATCGACCAAAGATGAATGGCGCAGTGGAAGCCGCCAATAAGAACATTAAAAAGATTATATAAAAGATAACAATTTCATATAAAGATTAGCATGAGATGTTACCATTTTATCTTCATGGCTATCGTTCCTAAATACGTAAATCAATTGGGGAAACCCCATTCTCCCTGGTCTATGGTATGGAAGTCGTCTTACCAGTCAAAGTCTAGATTCCTTCTCTAAGGATTATGAAAGATGCAGATTTAGACAAAGACGAGTGGATTCAGACTAGGCTGGACCAGTTGAATTTGATTGATGAGAAGAGGCTTGCGACTATTTGTCATGGTCAGATGTACCAGAAATGTATGATCAAAGCTTTCAACAAGAAGGTCAAGGATCAAGCATATCAGGCTGGTGACTTGGTAATAAAATGCATCATCTTACCACAGGGTGATCCCAGGGGTAAATGGACCCCCACCTATGAAAGGCCATTTGTAATCAAGAAGATAATTTCGGGTGGAACTATGATACTTACCACCATGGACGGTGAAGACTTTCTGCACCCTGTGAACAAGGACATAGTCAAAAGATATTACGCATGAAAGAGACCCGCTGGGTTGACTGGCCTAGGAAAAAATAAGGGCATCCCGCGAACCAAAAGGGTTCGGGAAAAAACTAGGGATATATATATATATATATATATATATATATATATATATATATATATATATATATATATATATATATATATATATATATATATATATATATATATATATATATATTATACACCAGACAAGTTGAAAATCCAAAAAGGCGGCTTGGGAAAAAAAAGGGTATCTCGGTGGACTGAAAACCCGAAAGGGAAGTCTAAGCAAACGTTAAGGATTAAAGCGTACGACTATGTCCCGTTGGATCATCTACTTATAGCAAGCATTGTTACTGATGTCAAGTTAAAACAGTATTGATCAATTCAATCAACTTCTTCCAACAGTGAGGAATGAGATTCTTGAAGACATAAAGGAAATAGCAGAATTGAAACTCGATGGGATCATTTACACATAGCTATATGTTTTGCTTTACTTTTCATTTTTACGATGATTTCCTATTTCTAGGATTTTTGTCTCTTTGTACAAAATCGCCTGTTTATAGGAAAATTATCAATACAAATCAATTTCAAAATTCAAATTTGTTTCACTTTTCTGTTTTATTTGCAAAAAACATCCAATGACTAAATTGAATAAACATATGCATATTAATATGAATTCTGTTAACAAATATATGCATAAAAATAGGAATAAGAATTTATTCAAGACTCTAGGAGTTGGGATAATGTTCAGGTCGTCCACAAGTCCCCACAGGGAAATCCCCACAGAATAACCTCTATGGGATTGTCCCCACAGAGTTACCTTAACAAGCTCATCCCCAATAGAGATACATTCCCCCTGCCAGCCTAAGATGCCTCTAGGAAGGAATTGGGGCATCTTTTAGTAGTTCACATAATCATACTCCCCAGCAAATCCCCCTAGCAGATAAAGGAATCTCATCATTGCTATAGCATACAACGAAAACTTCCTCAGCATAGTTCATTGGAATTCAATTCCCCAGCTGAGTTATTTCTCCAACATTGCAAAATCCCCTGCAAAATTCTCTTCTTCGGTAAGGCTTACTTCTCCAGCGGGGTTTATTTCCCCAGCAGGGTTTATTTCCCCAACAAAATTTAATTTCCCAAGCAAAGTTCATTTCTCCGACTACTGCAAGTCACCGGAAAAATTCCCCTCTCCAACAAAGTGTAGTCAAGGCTTCTATCCCTATTCATCTCTTTTATCCTTATTCAGGGTATATAGGAACTAAATTCCCTAGTAGATTGATGAACGACCAATGTTCTTGAACTCTTATATCCCCAAGAAAAAGTCAAACATTCCCAGCGTAGTATCCTCAAAATAGAAAGCAGGAATCCCCAACGAAGATATTCTAAACAAGATTGAAGATTCACACTCTTCATCCCCAGCGGCAGTCAGGGATTTATTTTCCCCAGCATAGATATTACACGGAGCTACCAATACGCCTCAATGACATCTCACATCCATACATCTTTTAATAGTATCATAGAATATGCATACGAAACACATATAGCACACTCTCATTTACTTTGAGAACATAATTAGGCAATGCATTACATACATCATGACATTGCATAAAGACTAATTTTATCTTTTCAGGTAAAGTTCACAAATAGACGAATATCATCAACAACTCTCAAACAGGTCAGAGATTAATTCACGAAGCAGGACGGGGCAACTATCTATATGACTAGGTCCATGATTAATTCCTGAAATAAGATGGGGCAGCTATCTGTACGACCAGGCGATATGAATTCCCGAAACAGAACGAGTTTGCCAACAGAAAGCAGGTCAAAGATTAATTCCTGAAACAGGTTGGGGCAACTATCTGTATGTCCAGGAAAAGATTAACTCCCAAAACAGGACAGGGAAATTCTTTATAACCAGGAAAAAAGATTAATTCCCGAAATAGGATGGGGAAACTATCAATATGTCCAGGTGGTAAGAATTCCCGAAACAGGACGGATTTACCAACAAAAACAGATTGTGAATCAATTCTCGAAACAGGACGGCGCGGCTATCTATATGACAAGCATTTAACTCAGAGACTGAATTCTGACAAGAATTTCCCTCATAGACTAAATCTGACAAGCAGCTACTTAAGCACCTTCCCTAGAGGTTCATTCTGGAAAGCATTCCTCATATGAAGTCAAGTGTAGACTCATTCTGATACATTTATCAATAGTTACCTTGGATGGAATCTATAAGCCCATATCCGATGGCATTCCATAATTTCTCAAAATGGCATCTTTAAGCCCATTCAAGAAATACAATCAACCAATAGTGTTACTTCGTGCACATGCGAGTGCAAATTTCTGGGCACTTAAGCATTCAATCCTCTTTTACCTTCAGATCTCGAATGGCAGACTTTCCAATCTAACTCCTCAGGTTTAAGAAGATTGAATAAGGGCAGTTGTTGTACCCCAAAATTTTCCCTCCCTTTTCTCCAAGACATTCATCTAGGGTTCTCAAATGCTCAAAGATGCTCAAGAATTGATCGGACAAATTCTCCTCCTAAGCAATGGGTCCACAACTAGGGTTTCATATTTCACAAGGAAATTTTGGTTTATAAGGTCTCAAATATAATTCATGGTCTCTTATAGGTCTTCAAGAGTGCACATACCAAGTTTCATGCCTTGCATCACAAGGTTGCCCAGACAATTGCTCAAATGATTGAAAATCAACTATATTGGATAAAAAGTCAACGGTGGTCAACATACAGTCAAACTTCAAGATTTTTGGTCAACATAAATATTTTGAAGTCATACTCATCATGTGATCAAGGCTTAATCATAACTCATCAAGGAGACTCTCAAATCATCCAAAGTTGCCAAATTAGGGTTTTCCTTATGAGAAGTCAACTGAACTTTGACTAAGCATAACTTTCACATGCTTCATCATATATTACCCAACCAAAGCTCATTTTAAAGGAAATTCAATTCTCTAAAAATTTGTATATCTAATCTCAAGTCCAAAAAGTGCTTCATTTGAGAGATATGAGCCAATACATTATAGGTCATTTCAAAAGTCAACAAAAATATACCTTTTTTCAAGGCAACTTACATAAAGATAAAGTCTCCAAATGCAAAAATGGTCAACAGAGAGATTGTACAGGACATCTTGAGCTTTCCAAAAATTTAAATATAACCTTCAAAAGATGAAAATTGAGAGAGTTATGACCAGTGCAAATTGGAAAATTTTGAGCAAATGCATAAAGTTCAAATTGAGCAAACTTGATATTTTGGGCTATTGGGCTATTATTTCAGAGTCTAAACGTATTTTATACTTCATATACACCTCAGATCTTACTCATGTCCCCCTTGATCTATTTTATTTTAATTATTTTGATTTTATTCATTATTAATTCAAAATAAATAAAATAAAATACAAGGCTTATTAACAAAGGTCCAAGCCCATCATATTGTGACCTAATTCATGTTATATATTCTTCTCAAATACGATGTGAAGGTCACGAAAAACCTTGTGCAAGAAAGTCTCCAAAAAGTCACAAATTGTCAAACTAGGGCAACCTTTAAACCCTAACTTGCAGCCAATTTCAAGGCCTCTTAACCAGTCCATTCACTCCTAGGGACGCAAGAGGGTAAGGATGTAGTGATTTCCATGATCAAAAGGATGTAAAAGCATACATACATGCCACATCGGTTTTAACACTACATGTACTTCATATATTTGTTTTCCGTACAATTCAATGTGTACTAACTCGTTTAACATGTTCACGAGGTTCAACAATGCAGGAATGATCTACTATGAGAGTCCCATAATGGTCAGATAGTGCAAAGCCAGATTAGCATTGATCCATGCAATTTTCTTTATAGCTCTTAAACCCTTGAGATTCAGACCAAAACAATCATCTCATGGAATTTGCAGACCCTGATTTAGGGGCATAGGGTCCCCCTGGATTGTTGATATTGGTTGTTTTGCAGGTTTGAGGAAAAGAGGTTACTGGAGAAGACAACTAGAACTAGGGCTCTGATGTCTCTCTGGTTCATGTAGCATTTTCATATTATATGTATTTTGTTTCAGTTAATACAAAGGATGTACAACCACCCCAATGGCAAGCGAGCACGCCTTAAGGCATACCTGTCCCAGGGCGTGGGTTTGATCCTGGAGCTCAACAATATTTTTTCACATATTTTCTCTTCTACAGATCTAGTACATACCGTCCAGCTTTCACCATGCACCATCAACTTATTCTATCATCGGATCTGGTCATCATAGTTGACCAGAATATCCAATGCTCTAGATCTACGCGTCTATGGTAAACCCTCCCTAGAGTAAAGCACAGGAGCACAAAGACTCCAGCCATTGTATTGGGCCTCTCCTCTTTGGGCCCAACGAATTGCTTTGCAACACCCCCATGGTTGCTACTTCAGGCCCAATTTCTATCCTTTTTATTTACTTTTTTTATAATATAATTAGTTTAATTAATTAAAATTGATTTAGACTTTTAGGGTTTTTTTAATCATTTTGTAATTAATTTAACTAATCAACTTTTTTTATATAATCAAATTAATTTCTTTTTTAATCAAAATTAATTAAGGGCTTTTTAGGTTTTATTTTAATTAATAATTTCTTTATTAATCAACATTAATTAGGGTTTTAATTAATTAATCATAAATATCTTTTTTTTCCATAAAAAACAACAAAAATATTCATGTTTCCTCCGATTCAAATTTTTAGGTTAAATGTGCTATTGCGAACGTTTTTTTTCTATTTCTTGCATTTTTGTTCATCACTATTTGTAACTTCCAATGGTTTGTAATAGTAATTAGGGTTTACTATTTTGCATCTCTATTATGTATCTTTCCCGAAGCCGTGTAATAGTCTTAGGTTTACTTTCCGTCTTTTATTTTCCGTATCTAATTTTCGCACTATTTTACTGTTACTGTTAGTAATTAGGATTGTATGGCAAGATTAAAGCAAACGATAGCAAACCCTAATACAAGATAAATAATTGAAACACAAATCACTTTGCACATCCGCACCTCTAGGGTAACCTCCCTTGTTGCCTTTCAGAAAACAATCATGTCCCTCCAAAGTGGGGACGCTTTAGAACTGTCCCTCGAAAACAAAGATCGTAGTCCCTCGGTGACCCTTTCGATGTTGCCTTCGGTAAACGATCTAGTCCCTTTTGAAATTGCTAAAGAGTCCTCATAAGTTGCCTCTAATGACTGTACGATGACCCACACCCGTCCCTTCACATCC
This sequence comes from Vicia faba, assembly GCA_948472305.1. Classification (NCBI taxonomy): domain Eukaryota; kingdom Viridiplantae; phylum Streptophyta; class Magnoliopsida; order Fabales; family Fabaceae; genus Vicia; species Vicia faba. The sequence continues at coordinate 305,602,074 of OX451741.1, forward strand.
AACGATAGGGCTTCCTACTAACTATTGGTAGGGTAAAACTATCTAAAGGAGGAGGAAAAGTATAATAAAGACCCTGATTAGGTAAACCACTATTAATCGCTTGCTCACAAATCTCTTCAAAACAAAAACATTTCACAAATTCTCTTCAAAAGTATTTTCCAAAACACTTTATACGCATCCTCGAGGATAAATACTTGAATCATTACAAAGTTTGCCTTACATTGGCAAATTTCAAAATATTTTTCAAACACACAAAAAGCAAATTTTCAAAGTGAGCTAAGAGATTAAGAGCTCGTAGATAACTACGGATGATAAGGGTTCTAACACCTCCCTTTTCATAACCTACCCCTCGAACTCAATAATCTCAAGGTCTTTCCTATTCTTTTCACCCTTTCCTTATTGGATAAAAGAAAAGTCGGTGGCGACTCTTGATATCCAAAACATTTGCGAAAAAACACAAAACCAAGTAAGTTCTCCCACCATATTGTAATCATACATGCTTGTCTAACTCTGTAATACGGGTTTTCAAAATTAATCATGACATATGCCTTATCAATGTTTCACATACTTGCAGCAGAATCATAGTTCAAATAAGTTTCATTAAAAACACTTCATAGTGCCCCATAATTCATGGTTCACAATTCAACATAACTTAAACTCCATGGAAATAATTTAAATGTCATAACAAATAGTTTTCAAAATAAAGTGTTCCCATCCCCGATGTTACATATCAGAGCAGGACCTTCTAGACTCAACGAAAATAAATCACACTCCAAAGTTATTCTTCCAAGCCTTTAGGGACTACTCTTGATTACCTGCACGTTACCCACGTAGAGACAACATTCAAGTAGAAAGAGTGAGTTTATCACAATCGTTATATAAGATATAAGTAATAGACATAGCAGAATAAACCAAAAGTGTCACCATAATCGATTCAACAAATTCATCTTCCAAGCTCATTCAAAACAATTTAACATCATCAAATTAAGAACCACATAATTCCATATAAGATGTAGTGCAAGGACAAAGAATCATGCATGTTGTACCAATTATTCTTGATGGACATTGGGCTATCACCCTACAAAGACCCCAATCATAGGATCAATTTCCACTTAGAACCGGAGAAAATCACAGGCATCCCAAATCCACACAATGGGATTGAGACCAAATCACTGGACCAATGTCCTAAATCATCACAACGAACAAAAGATGTCTAATGAGTGCATGATGTGCAACAACATATAAAAAAATAACCACAACGCATCATCATTCATGTATTAATCAACATTATACATAAACATCATCATCTATACTCATATAATCATCATACATATTCATATGATCAAAACATCATCATAAAAACAACATATCATCATGATCAAACATATAGTCATTGTGATTCAACACGGGGAACCTATTCTTATTCTATATAAGGTCATATAAAATATTACTAAGTCTTCATTTTATTTCACCTGATTATAGTATTCTACTTTATATATGTATAGATTCAAACAAAACTTCATTATGAGCTCTAGAACTAAAGTTATGCTCGTTTCAAGATTTCAATCCAACATTCCAGCTCTTCCTCCCATAGCCCGGTGAAACCTCATCATCGCCCGATGAACCTTACCTGAGACCAGCACTCCATTTCTCCTCCTTGCTCACCACTTCATTCTCCCGATGGAGCATCATCGCCCGACGACATAGGGACCATCGCCCGACAATTCATTGCGAACAGGGTTTTCCTATTTGCGATTCTGCACTATTTCAGGCATCTTTTCCTGTGATTTCAGTATGTTATAGGCCATAAAACACTATTTAATCATGGGGAATCATCACCTAACAAGAATTTGATAAAATACCTCAGTTATACAACAATTACGGGTCATCCATCATCATAATTCCATCAAATCTTAACCCAACAACATCAAATCACCATTGTCAATACTAAGGGTGAATCCTACATCTATCTACCACTTAGATAAAACATAGTAACCAGATAAAAACCCCTTACTTTATTGTCTTGAGTGATTGATTATGTTCTTCATGTCTCTTACGGTGATTCTCTAACCCTCTGTTCCCTAGCTTCACTTTTCTCCACAATGTCAATTCTCTTTTTCAACTTGTCACGATCGATTGTGAGAGTACGATTACCTTTTCCTCTGTTATCACAATGACCCCTAACTTCTTCCTCAATTGCCCTCAATTAGTCATCCTCTATTTACCATCACGTCCTCACTCTTCCTACTAATTACCAACATAATACTATAACTGAAATAATTCTATTTAAATAACTATTCTTGTTATTCTATTCTAAAAAATTATCCAAATAATTACTAAATAACCATCTAATTATTCCACTGCATCTAATCCCTTCATTCACATCACATGTTCCACATCATAAGCAACCACATGCCAACACATCACACATATAATCATATAAAACATCAATTATTCGTAAATACTCTTAATAATTCATTAAATAAATAATTTCTAAAAGTTGGGGTGTTACAGTATCACTGAACTTTTATCCCTCTCTTTTAGTAAAAATAAAAGTGTTTTCATGTGATTTTATGATTATGTAACATTGATGTGAAACAATACAGTTAAAGCTCCTAAATTGAAACTATGATGCCCTTGCGAAACAAAGCTCTCCAAGATCATTGATCATGGTATCCTTAAGCATTTTCAAAGGAAAAACATTGAGATCAAATCGTTATAAGAGTGTATAGAAATTGTAGGTGTTTGACGATTGTACAACATTTTTCTCACATTAATAATAATTATGCCATATAATTAAAAAACACAGATATTGCAAATTGAGTTAGGTCAAAATAGACTAAAAATATGCACTTAAACTTTTTTTTCTTTAATTTTAAATTCATATATTTTTCAAGATAATGGAGTTATTCATTGGATTTGCAAAAAAATGATGTGTTACTTATCGTCTTTATTATAGAATTTGTATATTGAATCTAATCAATTTTGTAGATGATTTATAGGTAGAAGGAATGGACGAATAATGAATATCTAGATGGGAGATGTTTCAATATATTTGAAATTATTACTTTAAAATAATAATTTCTATGTCCTGTATGAAAAGAAACTGTTGTACCCCAAAATTTTCTCTCTCATTTTACTCAAAACATACTCCTAGAGATCCTCAATTTGCTCAAGGTTGCCCAAGATTTGACCAGACAAACTCTCTCCTAAGGCAATGTATCTTAAACTAGGGTTTCCATTTTCATCAAGATGGGTGGACTCCAAAGACTTACTATGCTCTCCATGGTCCTAATATGTTCTCAAGACCCTCCATGTCAAATTTCAAGCCTTGCACAAGAAGTTTGCTCAGTCAATTGCTCAGATGCTTGATAATCGACTGTATTAGGTCAAAAGTCAACTGTGGCCCACATACAGTCAAACTTCAATATGTTTGGTCAACATCAAAATTTTGAAGTTATATCCATCATTTGATCAAGGGTTGATCATGATTCCTCAAGGATTTCCCCAAATTCCTCAAAACCCAAAAAGTTGCTAAATTAGGGTTTCTCAAGAAAAGTCAACCAAACTTTGACCAAACATAACTTCCACATACTTTATCACAAATTTTCCATACAAGGCTCATTTTGAAGAGGATGTAATTCCCTATAACTCATCTTCAGCCTACAAGTTCAAAATATGCACTCATAAAAATATATGAATTTCTACATTATAGGTCCTTTTGAAAAGTCAACAAAAAACACCTTTTGGGTCAAAGCTTCTTACATGAACATGGAAGACCAAATTTAAATGAGACAAAAGGGTTTCTTAGGGGACATCATAAGCTTTCTAAAAAGTCGAAGAACACCTCTCTAGGATTAAAATTGGAGGAGATATGCCTTGTCAAATTTGACCTTTTTTTGCAAAATTGCCAAAAGTCAAATATGCTCAAAAGTGCATTTTTTTTTACCAAATGGGCTTAGCATTTCATGATTGCACCTCACTTGTAGCGTGGTCCACGACCCAAATGTTCACTCACATGTTATTTGCTTCATTATTTATTTTATTTTTATTTTTTATTTATTAAAAATTGAATAAAATCAAATAATTGGTAAATAATATCAAAGATATGTTTTGATATGATTTTTGGACAGGATCTCAATCAAATTATGCTGAGATATCAAGACCAAATCGAATCAAGCATGATTGGTACAAAAATGGGATAATTTGGCTCAATTTAGAAAGTTTGCATATGGCTAAAGAACCAAATCAAATCTTCTCAAAACTTCAAGATTCAATCTATTTTGCAACCCTAATTCACTCTAAGGTATATAATGAACAAGAACAAAGCATAAAATCAGGTTTGGGTAGTCGTGGAAATAGAAAAGAAAACTCGATTTTTTTTTCAAAAAGTAAGGATCGGATTTCACTCCACAGAACCTTTCAGAGCAATTTAAGGCCAGCAATCTCTTCCTGGGCGTGCACTGAAGCTATCCCAATCATTTGCAAGCCATAACATGCGCAGAAACCCAAGCTACAGCTCTCACGGTTTGCTTATTTTTCCAAATCGATTACTTAATTTCCTGTATCATTAGCATATTTAAGTGATATATTTGTGATCATTGACATGTTTGCAACCTGACTGGATGATTTAATTGAGTTTTTGACACCTATATATGCAACTGTCATTATTAGGGTTTTCATGTGCATTTTAGGGGTTTGTCACACAGGTTAAATTGGGCCAAGAGAAGAACACCATGATGTTCATGAGATCAAGATGAATTGATCCATATAGTTGGAAGTAATTTATCATGTGTCTTGTGCATTTTGGAAATTTGCAGGGGCCATGGCTACGAACATGTGACTGTAGGTAAAGGGTCTTTATCTAAGGCGACGGACAGAGGAAGAAGATGGTGGCGTGGTTGTCAACCATTAGATCATTCAAACTAGCGCGCATTTTTATTCTGAGTCACTAATCCACTTATTTTTTCTATATTATATTTTATTTCCATTGTTTGTAAAACAAAGCAGATTGGTCCATTGGTGAAGCGCGTTGGTGGTAAGCATAAGGACCTAGGTTTGATCCCAGGTCCAAGCAATTTTCATTATTTTCTCAATTTCTATTCACAGATCTAGTGCATTAATCCCTCAAGCGTCTATCATGTGACATCTACATTCAGCCATTGGATCATTATAGCATCAGATCCAATGCTTCCAGCCAGGAAGGACGATTGTGTGCTCTCAAGGCAGCGCTACATGGAATCAAACGTAAGCTTGGGTCATCAACCTTGGGCCCAAGAGCAATTTCATAATCACACCCCCTTGGGATGTTCAGCAAGCAGGCCCATTCTCTTTTTTCTTATTCTTTTTATTTTTTCTTAATTATTTTTCTTTTTAAAATAACCTCAAAATAATTTCTTTTTATTATTAAATCAAAAAATCACAAAACACCAAAAATCATTTTTTCATCAAATATTTATTTTCTTTAATTAATTAATTTAATTAGAAATTAGGTTAATTCAATTTGTTTTGCAAATAAAACCAATTAGAAATTAGGGTTTAATTTGTATATAATTTAATTGATTTTTCAAAAAAGAAGCACTAAAAACATGTTTCTCTCAATTAGGGTTTTTAGGTTATTTTTAACCGTCCTCGCATTTAATTCGCCGCGCGCATTTTATTTATGTTTTCATCATTTATGTAACTGCCAATGGTTTGTAATAGCTTTAAAAATTAGGATTTTTATTTACTGTTTAATCCCCGATTTTTGGTTATGTAATTAATCCCCCTCCCCGAAGCCTTGTCATAGCTAGGTTTATTTTCTCGCACTTTAAATTCCTGCAAATCTTTAACTGTCTAGATGCATGGCTAATAGGATTGCATGGAAAGATTGTTTGAAAATTAAAACGGTAGATCACCTAATGTGCAAAGACTAAATCAACTGAAAAAATTCACATGCACATATTCACTCCTAGGTTTTGCCTCACTTCGGTTGCCTTCGGTAAAATAGTCATTAAGCATAGGAGGTTTTAGTGGTTTCCATCCAATCTAAAAGATCAAAATGACCCATTCGAATGTTGCCTCGGAAATGTTTCCTCGGAAAGATCTTAAGACTCTAGAGTTACTACTAAGGTTTCCTACCCATTTCTCTGGTGACTGTACTTGTCCCTTTCATATGTCCCTTACAAACTCCAACGACGGGGCTACCTACTCCTTAATAGTGGGATAGCGTTGTCTAAAGGAAATGAGAACAAACAACCTTTTTTCGAGTAGGTAGAATCTTAAGTACTTGCTCAACAAAAATTTTCACACAAACATCTTTCAAAACAACTTTTCAAAACAAACTTCGTCACACCCTTGAGGACTGATACAAGGGTTATCACGAAGTAAACTTTTTTTTCAAAACAAGCACACACAAGTAATTTTAAAAAGATGAGCAAGTACCTAAGAGCCCATGGAAAACCATGGATAGAAAGGGTGCTAACACCTTTCCTTTCTATAATCTACCCCCGTACTCAGAAATATTCTCGAAAAAGGTTTTTTCTGTTCTTTTTCCTTTTCCTGATTGGATGAAATAAAAGTCGGTGGCGACTCTTGCTTACCGCGACATTTTGCGAACAAAAAACGCAAAACACAAAAGAGTATTAACAGTCGGTTCTGCCACCGTATCACAGAACTGGCGACTCTGTTGGGGATAAATGTATAAAGTGGGGTTTACCTTAGGATCTAGGTCATTTCAAAAATTTGTTTCTTGTTTGTTTGCTTTATTCTTAAAGGGTTTTGATTGGGTTACTATAGATCCTACACCCGGATCTGGGGGCACTTTTTAGGTAAACAACAATAGATCGTGGAGACTGTACGGCATAGACCGATATGGTTTAAGCGATGGCTATGTTGGTGTGGCACTTTGGTTGGTACCGGTATCCTTCGTGGGGAAACAAGGAGAATACGGGGTCGCCGTGTGGTGTCGTGAAGCACTAATGGACCTTAGAACCTTAGTTGAACAAACTTGGCCATTAAAAAGTAGTGAGATAGTCGGCCTCGGTATATAACTAAGGATTGGTTGATACTCGATGCTACACTCATTGAGATCAGACTTTCGGGATATTTCGGCCGCAAGAAAAGATTGCTTGAGCTGAGACAATGCCCGATAAAGGATGGTCAGTGATATTGAGATCCCTTAGAACCCGGTTACTTTTTAAGACAGGTTTGAAACCAACTAAACTTCAAGAGGGTATGACCTTTAACCTCATGTAGGCCTTAAACCTAAGGACTTGGTGTGATTTGACTGTGTTTTCTATACCTGTGGTTCATCATGACATCATGCATCATAACATAGCATTCATTCTTATTGAACTAACCATTTCAAATACCAAGGGAATTTATCTTTGTTGTGTTTTGCAGATCATGGCTTCCGTTCGTAGAAACACTATCTGAATCAACTTTGTGAAGATACCTTCCCAACTCAAAGAGCTAGTATCAACGATTTTCTGAAACTTCTGTGTTCACTAAGAGACATGGTCAACTTCTCAACCTGGTTACTTCAAACTTAGATGAAAATATGATGAGTGTACTCTTTCAGTTCTTTGATCCCAAGCACCAATGCTTCACCTTTCCAGACTATCAATTGGTGCCTACCTTGGAAGAATTCTCTCAGCTACTGGATATACCCATTCTTGAACAGTTGCCCTTCACAGGTCTAGAAGAAGTTCCTAAGCCAGAAGTCATTACCTCAGCTTTACATCTGAAATGGGCGGACGTGGTATCCAATTGGGAAACAAGAAGTGGAGTCAAGGGTTTTCTAGCTAAGTTTCTGATAGACAAGGCCCAGCTGTTTTGGGATGATATGGATTTTCAGGCTTTTGAGGAGGTTTTGGCTCTTCTAATCTATGGGTTAGTCTTATTCCCTAATCCGGACTCATTCATAGATGTGAATGCTATCAAGATCTTCCTCTTCCGCAACCCTGTGCCTACCTTGCTTGGAGATATTTTGCACGCTCTCCATACTCGTACCATGAAGAGAAGAAGGGTTCTTATGTGTTGCATGCCATTGCTGTCGAGGTGATTTATTTCTCACCTCCCTAAGTTTGTACTAAAGAATAAAGAATGTTTAGGTTGGTTGCAAAGGATAATTTCAGTCGCTCACATGGATATTCTCTGGTGTTCCCGAGCTATGGAAAACACTGCTATTATTGACCACTGCGGGAGTACCCTAAGTTCCCATAACTTGGTATCAGAGGGGGTATAACCTACAATCCCTGTTTATCTCTGCAAAAATTTGGTTACGCTCGAACAGATGGTCCCCATGAGTTACTTATCGAGGGCATTGTATTCAACTATGAGGATGATGTTCAAGAGTATCGTCGGAGGTTCATACGAGCTTGGGGCATGCTAAACAGATCCGGCGCCAAGGCTTTGGGGCCAAAGGCTTCCATTCCTACGGAACCTTACCTCTAATGGGTATAAGATCGTGCCCAGGAGCTTATCATGCCCTATGTAGCCGTTTTACCAGTGATTGTGGATCCCACTACTGAAGAGGGTATTCCTTACACGGTTCCCTATCCTTATATGCCCACTGATCTTGGGGAATTATAGAGGTCTTGGTCTTGGAAACTATTGATTAGACGCATGTTCAGAAGAGTGTATGTCGCTTGACTAACTATCGGGTGAGAAACATTGTGTTAACCTTTAACTCCCAAGTTTATCGATTTTTGCACACGTATTAATTGTATTTAACTTTAATCAATTATTTAATATAATTGCAATAGTAGTTTTGTAATGGTATCATTAAACTTTTCTCCCTCTCTTCTAGTAAAAATAAAAGTTTTTGCATGTGATTTTTATGATTATGTAACAATGACGTGGAACAATAGAGTTAAAGATCATAAATTGAAACTATGACGCCCTGGAGAAACTAAGCTCTCCAAGATCATTGATCATGGTATCCTTAAGCATTTTTAAGGTAAAAACATGAAAATCAAGTCGTTAGAAGGGTGTATGGAAATTATAGGTGTTTGGTTATTTTACAACATTTTTCTCACATCAATAATGATTATGCCATATAATTAAAAAAACATATGATCAATAAAACTATATAAGATTATAAAATAAGGGGACCAAAAACCTGAGTTTAAAAACACAAATATTACAAATTAAGTTATGTCAAAATAGATTAAAATAAATGCACTTGAACTTTTTTCTTAAATTTTAAAATAACAAATTTTTAAAGATAATTAATTGATTCATTAGACTTCCAAAAAAAATGTATTACTTATCTTCCTTAATCAATTTAGTAGTTGTTTCTATATATTTGAAATTATAACTTTAAAATAATAATATGTATGTCTCTATATGAAAATAAACAATTTAAATAATTACGGCAGGATTTGAACCTGGGCGCGCAAAGCCCAAAAGATTTCTAATCATGCCCGATAACCACTCTGGCACATCCACCTCTTTGTTTATGTTTTGTCGTTAGGTGTATAACATAATTTATTTTGTTATAATATATTATATTATTATTTATCCAAATAAAGGATACTAAATTTTAAAAGCATGACATTAAGTGTCATACATTTAATTTAAAACAACCCTTTGTGCGAGCAATCGCTAGATAATGTAAGAAAATGAACAACTTACTTATTTTAAAAATAATTGATTTCAAATAGAAAATTGTCAACAAGTTATATGGATTGTTGATACATGATATTATGTATCCTTAAGTACCAATGTTCAATAATGAAAGAGAAAATCATTACCACTAGTTCCTCATGTGAACAAAAATATGTTATTCTAGAAGGAAAGAGTATGAGAAAGATTGTAGGAATTCTTATGTTTTGTTCAGGCTCGTCTGGTTTTTGTTTTACAAAAGTCCTCGTAAATGATGGTGATGGTTTATCCATGCTGCAAATATATTTTCGTGAAGCAAGTTCAAACGCCAAATTCAATATTGACATGTGATTGTAATTTTTTAGAAGTATATATCACAGTTTCTCAGTATGGGTGCAAAAATTATTGTGGAATTGAGAAAGTTACCTATGATCAACTAATACCTATCAACAAATATTCTCTAGTCATCAAATAAATACATTATGAAAGAAACTATATATCTTAATATTAGGCTTCTTGACTACTCTAAAGAGTATAATAAGTACAATGTGTGGTAATTTAAAATTAACAGTAAAAGAAATGAATAAATAAGTTAAGTCAAGAAGATCAAGTGTGAAATAAAGTTTTATTTATTAATTGGATATGCGTATTAATTTATAGGATATGGTATTTATTGAAAAAATCAACTTAATGGCAATAAAGTAGGGGCCTTCTTAAATTTTGTCTTATTAAGTATTTTACTAGTATGATGCACGAGTGTTCCCTATACTATGTTGCACATGTTTCCTAACAATTGGTTTGGTGTCATTTTTTTCTCAGTATTTTTCATTCACTTTATCCCTTGTGCACATCTTTCCAAAGTCGTGGTTCCATAATAATCAATCTATTTTGTTTGTGGGGATTTTTTCACTTAACATGGTCATAAAGCCCAATATTCCCGTACTAATGTGTTTTGATTGTGTCTACATGATTTGTGAACAAGAGAAACTCTAGTAGATTTGGAAACTATTCATTTGACGCATGTTCAGAAGGGTATGTGTCGCTTGGCTAACTATCGGGTTAGAAACATTGTGTTAACCTTTAACTCCCAAGTTTATCGATTTGTGCACACGTATTAATTGTATTTAACTTTACTCAAGTATTTAATATAATTGCAATAGTAGTTTTGTAATGGTATCATTGAACTTTTATCCCTCTCTTCTAGTAAAAATAATAGTTTTTGCATGTGATTTTTATAAATATGTAACATTGACGTGTAACAATAGAGTTAAAGATCATAAATTGAAACTATGACGCCCTTGCGAAACAAAACTCTCCAAAATCATTTATCATGGTATCCTTAAGCATTTTTAAGGTAAAAACATGAAAATCAAATCGTTAGAAGGGTGTATGGAAATTATAGGTGTTTGGTTATTTTACAACATTTTTCTCACATCAATAATGATTATGCCATATAATTAAAAAAACATATGATCAATAAAAATATATAAGATTGTAAAATAAGGGGACCAAAAACCTGACAAATTAAGTTATGTCAAAATAGATTAAAATAAATGCACTTAAACTTTTTTTCCTAAATTTTAAAATCATAAACTTTAAAAAAAAATTAATGTATTACTTATCTTCCTTAATCAATTTAGTAGTTGATTTGTAGGTAGAAGGAATGGACGAATAATAAATATCTAGATGGTAGATGTTTCTATATATTTGAAATTATAACTTTAAAATAATAATATGTATGTCTCTATATGAAAATAAACAATTTAAATAATTCATGGATTTCAGGATTCGAACCTGGGCGGGCAAAGCACACAAGATTTCTAGTCATGCCTGATAACCACTCCGACACATCCACCTCTTTGTTTATATTTTGTCGTTAGGTGTATAACATAATTTATTTTTTTATAATAATATTATATTACTATTTAACCAAATAAAGGATACTAAATTTAAAAGCATGACATTAAGTGTCATACATTTAATTTTACACAATCATTTGTTCTAGCAATCATTAGATAATGTAAGAAAATGAATTGTTGATACATGATATTATGTATCCTTAAGTACCAATGTTTAATAATGAAAGAGAAACTCATTACCACTAGTTCCTCATGTGAACAAAAATATGTTATTCTAGAAGGAAAGAGTATGAGAAAGATTGTTGGCATTCTTGTTGTTTGTTCAGGCTCTTCTGGTTGTTGTTTTAAAAAAATCCTTGTAAATGATGGTGATGGTTTATACGTGCTTCATATATATTTCCGTGAAGCAAGTTCAAACGCAAAATTCAATATTGACATGTGATTGTAATTTTTTAGAAGTATATATCACAGTACTCAGTATAGGTGCAAAAATTATTATGGAATTGAGAAAGATACCTATGATCAACTAATACCTATAAACAATTATTCTCTAGTCATCAAATAAATACATTATGAAAGAAACTATATATCTTAATTTTAGGCTTCTTGACTACTCTAAAGAGTATAATAAGTACAATCTGTGGGAATTTTGAACTAAATGCAAAAGAAATGCATAAATAAGTTAAGTCAAGAAGATAAGTGTGAAATATAGCTTTATTTATTAATTGGATATGCGTATTAATTTATAGGATATGGTATTTATTGAAAAAATCAACTAAATAGCAATAAAGTAGGGGCCTCCTTAAATTTTGTCTTATTAAGTATTTTACTGGTATGATGCACGAGTGTTCCTTATACTATGTTGCACATTTTTCCCTGACAATTGGTTTGGTGTCATTTTTTTCTCAGGATTTTTCATTCACTTTATCCCTTGTGCACATCTTTCCAAAGTCATGGTTCCATAATATTCACTCTATTTTGTTTGTTGGGATTTTTTTCACTTAACATGGTCATAAAGCCCAATATTCTCGTACTAATGTGTTTTGATTGTGTCTACATGATTTGTGAACAAGAGAAACTCTAATAGATTTGGAAACTATTCATTTGACGCATGTTCAGAAGAGTGTGTGTCGATTGGCTAACTATCAGGTGAGAAACATTAAGTTAACCTTTAACTCCCAAGTTTATCGATTTTTGCACACGTATTAATTGTATTTAACTTTACTCAATTATTTAATATAATTGACATAATAGATTTTTAATGGTATCATTGAACTTTTCTCCCTCTCTTCTAGTAAAAATAAAAGTTTTTGCATGTGATTTTTATGATTATGTAACATTGACGTGAAACAATAGAGTTAAAGATCATAAATTGAAACTATGACGCCCTTGCGAAACAAAGCTCTCCAAGATCATTGATCATGGTATCCTTAAACATTTTTAAGGTAAAAACATGAAAATCAAATCGTTAGAAGGGTGTATGGAAATTATAGGTGTTTGGTTATTTTACAACATTTTTCTCACATCAATAATAATTATGCCATATAATTAAAAAAAACATATGATCAATAAAAATATATAAGATTGTAAAATAAGGGGACCAAAAACCTGAGTTTAAAAACACAGATATTAAAAATTAAGTTATGTCAAAATAGATTAAAATAAATGCACTTAAACTTTTTTCTTAAATTTTAAAATCATAAACTTTTCCAAAAAAAATAATGTATTACTTATCTTCCTTAATAAATTTAGTAGTTGATTTGTAGGTAGAAGGAATGGACAAATGATGAATATCTAGATGGTAGATGTTTCTATATATTTGAAATTATAACTTTAAAATAATAATATGTATGTCTCTATATGAAAATAAACAATTTAAATAATTCGAAGATGGTAGGATTCAAACCTGGGCGGCCAAAGCCCACAAGATTTCTAGTCAAGCCCGATAACCACTCCGGCACGTCCACCTCTTTGTTTATGTTTTGTCGTTAGGTGTATAACATAATTTATTTTGTTATAATAATATTATATTACTATTTAACCAAATAAAGGATACTAAATTTAAAATCATTACATTAAGTGTCATACATTTGATTTTAAAAAAGCCTTTGTTCTAGCAATCACTAGATAATGTAAGAAAAAGAAAAACTTACATATTTTAAAAATAATTGATTTCAAATAGAAAATTGTCAACAAGTTATATGGATTGTTGATACATGATATTATGTATCCTTAAGTACCAATGTTCAATAATGAAAGAGAAAATCATTACCACTAGTTCCTCGTGTGAACAAAAATATGTTATTCTAGATGGAAAGAGTATGAGAAAGATTGTTGGCATTCTTGTTGTTTGTTCAAGCTCTTCTGGTTGTTGTTTTACAAAAAATCCTTGTAAATGATGGTGATGGTTTATCCGTGCTTCATATATATTTCCGTGAAGCAAGTTCATACGCAAAATTCAATATTGACATATGATTGTAATTTTTTAGAAGTATATATCACAGTACTCAGTATGGGTGCAAAAATTATTATGGAATTGAGAAAGCTACCAGTGATCAACTAATACCTATCAACAATTATTCTCTAGTCATCAAATAAATACATTATGAAAGAAACTATATATCTTAATTTTAGGCTTCTTGACTACTCTAAAGAGTATAATAAGTACAATATGTGGGAGTTTTGAACTAAAAGCAAAAGAAATGCATAAATAAGTTAAGTCAAGAAGATCAAGTGTGAAACATAGCTTTATTTATTAATTGGATATGCGTATTAATTTATAGGATATGGTATTTATTGAAAAAATCAACTTAATAGCAATAAAGTAGGGGCCTTCTTAAATTTTGTCTTGTTAAGTATTTTAGTGGTATGATGCATGATGTTCCCTATACTATGTTGCACATGTTTCCCTGACAATTGGTTTGGTGTCATTTTTTTCTCAGTATTTTTCATTCACTTTATCCCTTGTGCACATCTTTCCAAAGTCGTGGTTCCATAATATTCACTCTAATTTGTTTGTGGGGATTTTTTCACTTAACATGGTCATAAAGCCCAATATTCCCGTACTAATGTGTTTTGGTTGTGTCTACATGATTTGTGAACAAGAGAAACTCTAGTAGATTTGGAAACTATTCATTAGACGCATGTTCAGAAGAGTGTTTGTCAATTGTCTAACTATCGGGTGAGAAACATTGTGTTAACCTTTAACTCCCAAGTTTATCGATTTTTGCACACGTATTAATTATATTTAACTTTACTCAATTATTTAATATAGTTGCAATAGTAGTTTTGTAATGGTATCGTTGAACATTTCTCCCTCTCTTCTAGTAAAAATAAAAGTTTTTGCATGTGATTTTTATGATTATGTAACATTGATGTGAAACAATAGAGTTAAAGATCATAAATTGAAACTATGATGCCCTTGCGAAACAAAGCTCTCCAAGATCATTGATCATGGTATCTTTAAGCATTTTTAAGGTAAAAACATGAAAATCAAATCGTTAGAAGGGTGTACGGAAATTATAGTCGTTTGGTTATTTTACAACATTTTTCTCACATCAATAATGATTATTCCATATAATTAAAAAAACATATGATCAATAAACATATATAAGATTGTAAAATAGGGAGACCAAAAACCTGTGTTTAAAAACCCAAATATTACAAATTTAAGTTATGTCAAAATAGATTAAAATAAATGCACGTAAACTTTTTTCTTAAATTTTAAAATCATAAAATTTTCAAGATAATTGAGTGATCATTACACTTCCAAAAGAAATGATGTATTTCTTATCTTTCTTAATCAATTTAGTAGTTGATTTGTAGGTAGAAGGAATGGATGAATGATGAATATCTAGATGGTTGTTGTTTCTATATATTTGAAATTATAACTTTAAAATAATAATATGTATGTCTCTATATGAAGATAAACAATTTAAATAATTCATGGACGACAGGATTCAAACCTGTGCGAGCAAAGCCCACATGATTTCTAGTCATGCCCGATAACCACTCGGGCACGTCCACCTCTTTGTTTATGTTTTTCCGTTAGGTGTATAACATAATTTATTTTGTTATAATAATATTATTTTACTATTTAACCAAATAAAGGATACTAAATTTAAAAGCATGACATTAAGTGTCATACATTTAATTTTAAACAACCCTTTGTTCGAGAAATCACTAGATAATGTAAGAAAATGAAAAACTTACTTATTTTAAAAATAATTGATTTCAAATAAAAAATTGTCAACAAGTTATATGGATTGTTGATACATGATATTATGTATCCTTAAGTACCAATGTTCAATAATGAAAGAGAAAATCATTACCACTAGTTCCTCATTTGAACAAAAATATGTTATTCTAGAAGGAAAGAATATGAGAAAGACTGTAGGCATTCTTGTTGTTTGTTCAGGCTCGTCTGGTTGTTGTTTTACAAAAATCCTCGTAAATGATGGTGATGGTTTATCTGTGCTACAAATATATTTTCGTGAAGCAAGTTCAAACGCCAAATTCAATATTGACATGTGATTGTAATTTTTTAGAAGTATATATCACAGTTTCTCAATATGGGTGCAAAAATTATTGTGGAATTGAGAAAGTTACCTATGATCAACTAATACCTATCAACAATTATTCTCTAGTCATAAAATAAATACATTATGAAAGAAACTATATATCTTAATTTTAGGCTTCTTGACTACTCTAAAGAGTATAATAAGTACAATGTGTGGGAATTTTAAACTAAAAGCAAAAGAAATGCATAAATAAGTTAAGTCAAGAAGATCAAGTGTGAAATATAGCTTTATTTATTGATTGGATATGCATATTAATTTACATGATATGGTATTTATTGAAAAAATCAACTTAATAGCAATAAAGTAGGGGCCTTCTTAAATTTTGTCTTATTACGTATTTTACTGGTATGATGCACGAGTGTTCCCTATACTATGTTGCACATGTTTCCCTTACAATTGGTTTGGTGTCATTTTTTTCTCAATATTTTTCATTCACTTTATCCCTTGTGCACATCGTTCCAAAGTCGTGGTTCCATAATATTCACTCTAATTTGTTTTTGGGGATTTTTTCACTTAACATGGTCATAAAGCCCAATATTCCCGTACTAATGTGTTTTGATTGTGTCTACATGATTTGTGAACAAGAGAAACTCTAGTAGATTTGGAAACTATTCACTTCACGCATGTTCAGAAGAGTGTGTGTCGATTGGCTAACTATCGGGTGAGAAACATTGTGATAACCTTTAACTCCCAAGTTTATCGATTTTTGCACACTGTTGTACCCCAAAATTTGCCCTCCCTTTTTACAAGAAATCACAACCTCAGGGTTTTCCCTGATTTTTCAGATTGGCTCAAGAATCGATCAAACAGACTTTTCTTTATCAGTTAATCCAGAATTAGGGTTTTCACTGATTTTGTTGAGATTGGCTCAGGAATTAATCAGACAGATCTTTCTTTGGCAGTAATCCAGGATTAGGGTTTTCTCTCTCATTTCTCAGAAGAAACTGAATCCTCAAAAATTCAGTTAACTGTTACATTATTTTTACGCTTGTTCAAGTTTACTAGTTGTTTCTCAAAACCTAATTATCTGGGATAAGAGTTAAGGCTTTTGTTTGGAACATTAAGGCATTTTTTTGATCAGTGGAGTGAAAGTTTTATGGAATGTTTGTTTGTTTAACTGTACAACGCATATGTTAATTGGAATACCAGACGTATTGTGATTAATGCAAGGTTGCGAGACGGAAAAGTTTGTTGATTATTTATTTCATCTGGATTAGAATTATTGAGACACAGTTTCAATCATTTCGATTTAAGAGTCTTAAATAAATAATGCAAGGAAAGATTGGAAGATATTTGACAAAGACTTTTTTTTATTTATTTTAAGTATTGTTACAAATTTTATTCGAATATTGTAAGATTACAACTTATAGTATTTACAATAATATTTGTTTACAATAAATGGAAAAATAAAGCTAAGCCTAATCTCCTAAGATCTTTGACTTCTACTTCTACTGCTTCCTCTACCTGCAAAAGACAGAAGAAAAAGAAATCAGCGCAATTAACTGAAAAGAATTTTCAAGCAGATAAAAAGAAAAATCATCATTAAAGCTTGTTGGCCGGAATCAGATTGCTATTGGATTCATCATGTTTTTACTTTTTCTCTTTGCAAATCACAAGAAGATTTCTCTTCTTGGTTCACAAAGAGAAAAGTAAAAAATAAATTGCAAGCATGCACATGGTTCAAATACAAAGGTATAAGGCTGCATTGCAAACAAAACAAAACTGCAGTAGTCAAACAACTCAGCAGGGCAAACATAACCAAGCATGTCAAACTAAGTTACAAGGCAACTAAGGCATACAAGCTACCAAGTACAAAGCAGAAAATATGCAAAATGTCAAAGTAAACAAGTACAGAAAGTACACAATGCAGAGATAAACCAAGTTACAAGCTAAAGAGGCTTGTCCTAGCCCTCATCGTTTTCTGGCCAGCAAGCTTTTCAGAATGATATATTAAATTAAGAAAAAGTGCTTTTGAGAGAGAGAAAAGAGAGACCTAGTGAAGAGGTTTGCAGTTTTGGCTAAAGACAAGCTGTGAAAGGCAGTAAGAGGAACAAAAAAAGATATAACAGTCCAACAGCCAACACAGTGGAAAAGAGAGGACATAGAGCCCACAAAACAATTCAAACCTGCATTACAAACACTCAGGCCAAACCCAAGTCTGCATAGCAAAAACCTGCTAGCAAACCTGCTAGCCAAAATAACTTCAAACCTGTAAGACCAAGCTTGCAAAATTGCAAACTACTGCTGCAAGTCAAAACCTGTAAGAACAAAGCTCAACAAGCTTGAAACAACAAACTGCAAATCTGCCGTTCCAATTGCAAACAAACTCTCAAAACCAAAACTTTCCAATCTGTCAACAAACAAAACTTACCGAAAATGCAAGATCTCAACACCACCATAACTGTAACAAAACACAAAAAGACTGCATAACTGCAACTCCCTAACCTGCCTAAACATGCTCCCAACATCAAACAAAAGCCTGCATAGCTGCAACTCCCTAACCTGCCTAAACTGCTCAAAACACAAGAAAAAGCAAACCTGAAAACCATAAGCCTACATACAAAACTTACAAACCTGCATAAACTGCAAGCCAAAACTCAAGCCTGCAAACTTACCCAAAACTGCAACTTCTCAAAAGCTCAGAACCAATGGCAAACCTGTCTGCAAAACTACAAACTTGTTTGTCATCAAACCAAACTACAAACTTGTTTGTCAACAAACCAAACCACCTAACTAATCAAACCTGCATAGACAGACTGTCCAAACTATAGATTCAAGTCAAGCTGGCCAAAACAACAAAGAACAAAAGTAGTTTCAGAATTTCATTCATCATTAACAAACACAAAGAGGAAGAGATTTAGAAGCCCACAAAAGTTTCAGAAACGTGATCATCATCAACAAAAACACAACCAGTTTCAGATTTTATACATCATCACTAACAAAGCAGCAAACTCAAAGCAAAACAACATAAGCCAGTTTTCAGAAGCTAAAGATCATCATCAAATCATCAAGGTCAACAAAGAAAGAGGAAGAGTCTTAGAAGCAAAACAACATAGGGTTCTCAGAATCAAATCATCATCAAACATCAATAAAAGTCCAAACAACACAGTTCTCAGAACAACTTCATCATCAAACATTCGAAAAGGAAGAAAAGACAAAGATACCAGAAGCCAAAGCGTAGCCATCATCTTCCTCCGCCCTAAGCCTCCAAGGAGCGCCTCCATCTCATCACATCTCCCTCCTTCCGTTTTCAACCCAGAAAAACGCCAAAGGTATAGTCTCTTTCCCTCAAACATTCATTGCATCTCACACATAAACATCAAAGATTAAAACATTGCAAACGATAAACATGCAAGAATCAAACGTTGAAACTGTAAAAGACCTAAAAAGATAACGAATCGTACCGTTTCTCTAAAAACTCTGGATCACGGTGAAGGGATAAGAAGTGAGAGGCGACGCTCCGGTGGCTAGGGCGTAGAAGGAACTTCAAGTCAGAACCATGGCCTGAGAAAGAAAGGAAGAGGCAGAAGAGAGTGAGAGAAGGAGGCGCCACTGTAAAACTAAAACAACAAACCCTAATGAAGACACAACTTTGAACCCTAACAAACTTTGTTCAAATTCACCAATTGGGCCTTCACCCCAAACAATATGCTAAGCCCACAATACTTCTGCTAAGCACGCCCCACCCTTCCATTTTGTCCATTGCATTAGTTCTATTTTCATCTTGGGCCTAACCCCAAGCAAACTCTTTAGGCCTGTTATCTTTTCTAAACAAACTAATACTTTTTATTATTTATTTTCATTTTTAATGATTTGATTCTTTTTCTTTTGTTAATAATAAGACTAAAAAATATTAAAATTTTGTTTTAATTTTATTAATATGATTTTCCTTTTTTACATACATTAAAATACATTAATAATGGAGATTTTATTTTTGTCTTCTTTAAAAGAATATGCATATATTAGAAGCATTAACTTAAATAATTTTTCTTTTCTTTTAAAACTTTTCCTTTACATAATTCATAAAAAATACATAAAATAATAATAATAACACTTAATCTTTATTAGGTTAAAATTTTATTTATTCATTTGTAAATAAATACATGCATCTCATATTTTTTTTTATTTTCTTTATCTTATAATTTGTTATAATTTTTACATTGAAAGTGCGACAGTTCAATTTGGTTGTAATATATACTTGGACATTATTATTCTGATTGAGACTTATCCCCATTTATAAATAATTGTACCCCTATCCCTGGATACTTATTTGTAATAACTTAGACTTTAAATTCCCGCAATTTATCGCTTTCAATATACTGTATAGTAATTAGGGTTTGTATGCGAAGATTCAAAATCAATCGCTAGATAACCTAATACAAGATAAATGCATGAAAATCAATACACAATTCACACTTTCACCTCTAGGGTAACCTCACTCATTGCCTCGGAAAATGCAATCATGTCCCTCGAATATGAGACACTCTAGCAAATGCCCCTTCGATAAACAAAGATCGTAGTCCCTCGATGACCCTCGATGATGCCTCCGATAAAACGATCTCGCCCCTTACAAAATTTCTAAAGTGTCTCACAAGTTGCCTTCAATGATTGTATGCGATGACCCGCGCCTGTCCCGTTTAACATCCTAACACCAAGGTTATTCACCAAATACAATGGTGAAATAACACTGTTAAAAGGGTTAAAAACATAAGAAAGATCTTTGAGTAAAATAGGGTAGACAACTCTTAGTTACTTGATCAAAAATCTTGCAAAACATCCTTGCCATTTTCAAACACACTTCACAACACAACTTCAAAACAATTTCAAAACAACTTTCAAAACATTGAAATATCTTTTCAAAAAGACACACACCTTTTGTATATATTCAAACAAGAATTATTATAAAGGTTGCCTAGACAAGGCATCTTTTTTAAAGCATTTTCAAAAACCACACACACAAAGCACCATTTCAAACAATTGAAAAGCAAAGGCGAGTGATCTAAAACAAGTAACTAAGAGCCCATGGATAACCATGGATAGAAAGGGTGCTAATACCTTCCCTTTCTATAATCTACTCCCCGAACCCAAGAAAACATCTCAAAGGTCTTTCCTGTGCTTTTTGACATTTCCTTAGGATAAAATAAAAAGTCGGTGGCGACTCTTGTTAAACCGAACAAGCGCAAACACAAACGCAAAACCTCAAGTCAGTTCTCCCACCGTATCACACACACATATTAATTATATTTAACTTTACTCAATTATTTAATATAGTTGCAATAGTAGTTTTGTAATGGTATCATTGAACTTTTCTCCCTCTCTTCTAGTAAAATTAAAAGTTTTTGCATGTGATTTTTATGATTATGTAACATTGATGTGAAAAAATAGAGTTAAAGATCATAAATTGAAACTATGACGCCCTTGCGAAACAAAGCTCTCGAAGATCATAGATCATGGTATCCTTAAGTATTTTTAAGGTAAAAACATGAAAATCAAATCGTTAGAAGGGTGTATGGAAATTATAGGTGTTTGGTTATTTTACAACATTTTTCTCACATCAATGATGATTATGCCATATAATTAAAAAAACATATGATCAATAAAAATATATAAGATTGTAAAATAAGGGGACCAAAAACCTGAGTTTAAAAACACAAATATTATAAATTAAGTTATGTCAAAATAGATTAAAATAAATGCACTTAAACTATTTTCTTAAATTTTAAAATCATAAAATTTTCCAAAAAAAAATAATGTATTACTTATCTTCCTTAATCAATTTAGTAGTTGATTTGTAGGTAGAAGGAATGGACGAATGATGAATATCTAGATGGTAGATGTTTCTATATATTTGAACTTATAACTTTAAAATAATAATATGTACGTCTCTATATGAAAATAAACAATTTAAATAATTCGTGGATGGCAGGATTTGAACCTGGACGGGAAAAGCCCACAAGATTTCTAGTAATGCCCGATAACCACTCTGGCACGTCCACCTCTTAATTTATGTTTTGTCATTAGGCGTATAACATAATTTATTTTGTTATAATAATATAATATTACTATTTAACCAAATAAAGGATACTAAATTTAAAAGCATGACATTAAGTGTCATACATTTAATTTTAAACAAGCCTTTGTTCTAGCAATCACTAGTTAATCTAAGAAAATGAAAAACTTAAATATTTTAAAAATAATTGATTTCAAATAGAAAATTGTCAATAAGTTATATGGATTGTTGATACATGATATTATGTATCCTTAAGTAACAATGTTCAATAATGAAAGAGAAAATCATTACCACTAGTTCCTCATGTGAACAAAAATATGTTATTCTAGAAGGAAATAGTATGAGAAAGATTTTTGGCATTCTTGTTGTTTGTTTAGGCTCTTCTGGTTGTTGTTTTACAAAAAATCCTTGTAAATGATGGTGATGGTTTATCCGTGCTTCATATATATTTCCGTGAAGCAAGTTCAAATGCAAAATTCAATATTGACATGTGATTGTAATTTTTTAGAAGTATATATCACAGTACTCAGTATGGGTGCAAAAATTATTATGGAATTGAGAAAGCTACCAGTGATCAACTAATACCTATCAACAATTATTCTCTAGTCATCAAATAAATACATTATGAAAGAAACTATATATCTTAATTTTAGGCTTCTTGACTACTCTAAAGAGTATAATAAGTACAATCTGTGGGAATTTTGAACTAAAATCAAAAGAAATGGATAAATAAGTTAAGTCAAAAAGATCAAGTGTGAAATATAGCTTTATTTATTAATTGGATATGCGTATTAATTTATAGGATAAGGTATTTACTGAAAAAATTAACTTAATAGCAATAAAGTAGGGGACTTCTTAAATTTTGTCTTATTAAGTATTTTACTGGTATGATGCACGAGTGTTCCCTATACTATGTTGCACATGTTTCCTTGACAATTGGTTTGGTGTCATTTTTTTCTCAGTATTTTTCATTCACTTTATCCCTTGTGCACATCTTTCCAAAGTCGTGGTTCCATAATATTCACTCTAATTTGTTTGTGGGGATTTTTTCACTTAACATGGTCATAAAGCCCAATATTCTCGTACTAATGTGTTTTGATTGTGTCTACATGATTTGTAAACAAGAGAAACTCTAGTAGATTTGGAAACTATTCATTTGACACATGCTCAGAAGAGTGTGTGTCGATTGGCTAACTATCGGGTGAGAAACATTGTGTTAACCTTTAACTCCCAAGTTTATCGATTTTTGCACACGTATTAATTGTATTTAACTTTACTCATTTATTTAATATAGTTGCAATAGTAGTTTTGTAATGGTATCATTGAACTTTTCTCCCTCTCTTCTAGTAAAAATAAAACTTTTTGCATGTGATTTTTATGATTATGTAACATTGATGTGAAACAATAGAGTTAAAGATCATAAATTGAAACTATGACGCCCTTGCGAAACTGAGCTCTCCAAGATCATTGATCATGGTATCCTTAAGCATTTTTAAGGTAAAAACATGAAAATCAAATTGTTATAAGGGTGTATGCAAATTATAGGTGTTTGGTTATTTTACAACATTTTTCTCACATCAATAATGATTATTCCATATAATTAAAAAAAACATATGATCAATAAAAAAATGTAAGATTGTAAAATAGGGGGACCAAAAACCTGAGTTTAAAAGCACAAATATTACAAATTTAAGTTATGTCAAAATAGATTAAAATAAATGCACTTAAACTTTTTTCTGTAATTTTAAAATCATAAATTTTTCAAGATAATTGAGTGATCATTACACTTCCAACAAAAATAATGTATTACTTATCTTCCTTAATCAATTTAGTAGTTGATTTGTAGGTAGAAGGAATGAACGAATGATTAATATCTAGATGTTTCTATATATTTGAAATTATAACTTTAAAATAATAATATTTATGTCTCTAAATGAAAATAAACAATTTAAATAATTCACGGACGGCAGGATTCGAATATGTGCTGGGAAAGCCAACATGTTGTCTAGTCATGCCCGATAACCACTCTGGCACGTCCACATCTATATTTATGGTTTGTCGTTAGGTTTATAACATAATTTATTTTGTTATAATAATATTATATTACTATTTAACCAAATAAAGGATACTAAATTTAAAAGCATGACATTAAGTGTCATACATTTAATTTTAAACAACCCTTTGTTCGAGCAGTCAATAGATAATGTAAGAAAATGAAAAACTTACATATTTTAAAAATGATTGATTTCAAATAGAAAATTGTCAACAAGTTATATGGATTGTTGATACATGATATTATGTATCCTTAAGTACCAATGTTGAATAATGAAAGAGAAAATCATTACCACTAGTTCCTCATGTGAACAAAAATATGTTATTCTAGAAGGAAAGAGTATGAGAACGACTGTAGGCATTCTTGTTGTTTGTTCAGGCTCGTCTGGTTGTTGTTTTACAAAAATCCTCGTAAATGATGGTGATGGTTTATCTGTGTTGCAAATATATTTTTGTGAAGCAAGTTCAAACGCCAAATTCAATATTGACATGTGATTGTAATTTTTTAGAAGTATATATCACAGTTTCTCAGTATGGGTGCAAAAATTATTGTGGAATTCAGAAAGTTACATGTGATCAACTAATACCTATCAACAATTATTCTCTAGGCATCAAATAAATACATTATGAGAGATACTATGTATCTTAATTTTAGGCTTCTGGACTACTCTAAAGAGTATAATAAGTACAATGTGTGAGAATTTTAAACTAAAAGCAAAAGAAATGCATAAATAAGTTAAGTCAAGAAGATCAAGTGTGAAATATAGCTTTATTTATTGATTGGATATGCGTATTAATTTACATGATATGGTATTTATTGAAAAAATCAACTTAATAGGAATAAAGTAGGGGCCTTCTTAAATGTTGTCTTATTAAGTGTTTTACCGGTATTATGCACGAGTGTTCCCTATACTATGTTGCACATGTTTCCCTGACAATTTGTTTGATGTCATTTTTTTCTCAGTTATTTTCATTCACTTTATCCCTTGTGCATATCTTTCCAAAGTCGTAGGTCCATAATATTCACTCTATTTTGTTTGTGGGGATTTTTTCACTTAACATGGTCATAAAGCCCAATATTCTCGTACTAATGTGTTTTGATTGTGTCTACATGATTTGTGAACAAGAGAAACTCTAGTAGATTTGGAAACTATTCATTTGACGCATGTTCAGAAGAGTGTGTGTCGCTTGGCTAACTATCGGGTGAGAAACATTGTGTTAACATTTAACTCCCAAGTTTATTGATTTTTGCACACGTATTAATTGTATTTAACTTTACTCAATTATTTAATATAGTTGCAATAGTAGTTTTGTAATGGTATCATTGAACTTTTCCCCCTCTCTTCTAGTAAAAATAAAAGTTTTTGCATGTGATTTTTATGATTATGTAACGTTGACGTGAAACAATAGAGTTAAAGATCATAAAAAAAATAATGTATTACTTATCTTCCTTAATCAATTTAGTAGTTGATTTGTAGATAGAAGTAATGGAAGAATGAAGAATGATGAATATATAGATGGTAGATGTTTCTATATATTTAAAGAAATTATAACTTTAAAATAATAATATGTATGTATCTATATGAAAATAAACAATTTAAATAATTCCTGGACAGCATGATTCGAACCTGCGCGAGCAAAGCCAACACGTTGTCTAGTCATGCCCGATAACCACTCTGGCACGTCCACCTCTATATTTATGGTTTGTCGTTAGGTGTATAACATAATTTATTTTGTTATAATAATATTATATTACTATTTAACCAAATAAAGGATACTAAATTTAAAAGCATGACATTAAGTGTCATACATTTAATTTTAAACAACCCTTTGTTCGAGCAGTCAATAGATAATGTAAGAAAATGAAAAACTTACATATTTTAAAAATAATTGATTTCAAATAGAAAATTGTCAACAAGTTATATGGATTGTTGATACATGATATTATGTATCCTTAAGTACCAATGTTCAATAATGAAAGAGAAAATCATTACCACTAGTTCCTCATGTGAACAAAAATATGTTATTCTAGAAGGAAAGAGTATGAGAAAGACGATATGTTATTCTACACATGTCTGTTTTGAAGTAATTATTTCGCATTCACTATTTAAAATTGCTTTCATTTTTTGTGATGTTCAATGCTCGGTTAATAATTCTAAGCCTCTTGAGGGAGGATGACGAAAACGATACCACGATCTTTACAGTATGCTTTTGAACAGACCCCGTTGATGAGGTGCAGGCATTGTTTCAATTCCTAAACACTGGAGTTATAAGGAAGATAATCCCTCGTCAACCCCTCTGAGCCAAAGAAGTAGGAGTTTTTCTTTTCGAAAATTAAAACCCTTTATCATAACCTGGGGCAGGGTAGTTCTCTCAGTTGATCCAAGTGCATAACGAATGGCACCAAAGAAGTCCTTACAAAACAAAAGACAATGATGGTTCCGAACAATCATAAAGACAGGCAGTCATTACTTCTCAAAATAAAAACCCAACAAGTCAAAACCTATGAAGGAGACTTACAAAAACTGGGGCATCCCGCTGGCTGTAATCACAAAAAAGGACAGTTCAGGCCAAAAATAGGGACAACGAAATCAAAAAAAAAAAAGGAAAGAGGTCACACAAACCCTCAATAACAAAAAAAATGACTGCTTATTCAAATAAACGTTCAACATCCGAACCATCACCGGGAAATCAGAGCAAAGACTCAGACAAGGTCTAACGTATGATCAACTGATTTTAGGTTTGGAGAACATCACGAAGAGCGGGTGGGTACAAATAAAATTTGAGCCTTTATCCTTTGTTTCTTAAACCGTGAACCAGGCCACGTTATAAACCTCAAAAGTCCTAGCTGAAGCATGGGTTAGTTCGAAAGGATATTGTACGAAAGGTATCCTGACTCCTTAAGGCTTGTGGTAAAATAACGAGTTGACACCACAATTTACAAAACTTGCTTGTTTTACTAAAAATTCATTTTCAAAAATTTCAAGACGGACATAAGCTTTGCATTTTTGATATAGCATTGTTTGCATATGACTATTTGTTTGAACAGCAGGGAAATTCACACGATGAATACCTAGTGAACAAAAGCACTTCCAATCAAGGGGCAGACATGACCATGGTATATTATCTGGGGCAGTCCAATCAAGACTCGGAGAATCTCTCAAAGGCCAAACAGCCTGGGGCAAATCTCCGCCTGAGTCACTTGGGGCATTCCAGCAACGAATCTTGCCCGATTAAACATCTTCTGGGGCATGACAAAACACTTCTAACAGGGGGAACTCCCTACATTCTGAGAGCGTGGACATAGTCAAAAAAAAATACTACGCATAATCAAAGACCCGCTAGGTTGACACGCCTAGGCACAAATAAGGGCTTCCCGGTGAACCAAAAGGGTTCGGGCAAAATAAGGGATGAAAATATAAAAAAATCTGTACACCCGGCAAGTCGAAAACCTGAAAAGGCGGCTTGGGCAAAAATGGGTATTCTGGTGGACTAAAAACCCGAAAGGGCGGTCCAGGCAAAAGTTAGGGATCAAAGCGTACGACTATGTCCTGTCATCTTGTCATTTGCTTACCAAAAGAAGACTGGTCAAATCGGCAGTTATCAAGATCTCCACAGGTATCTTCTCCCGCAGGAACTGGGGCAATAAGAATTATCTAAGCGATCTGGTTGCTCTGTCCACCAAGGTACCAAGGTAAGTTCGGCTGAAGAACGCAACCAAGATATCTTAACTCCCCAGAGAGTGAGCCAGCAAGTCAAGATACTCTCCCCAAGCAATGTTATATTGTTGGCTTTAAGGAAATCAGGTATCCCTAACAGATCTCAACATTCCTCAACGCAATATTCCCAACAAGCATCCCCGGCAATCTCGATTTAAGATTGTTCCCCGGCGGTATACGAACATTCAGTGGAGCCACTTTCCCAGTGTATATCAAAATTTCCCCAGGAAAGTCCAGTCCAAAAGCCTCCCCAGGAAAGCGGAATCCATCTCCCCAGCAGGAAGCTTATCCCTAGTAGATTCTGGAAGCTTCCCCCCCTGCATAGCACGAACGCGTCTCCCGGCTTTATTCAAAGGTTATTTCCCCACCAGGATATAACTGGGTTATCCTCAGCCAATAACCAGGGAAATATCGTCCCCGACGAAGTCTTCCTAGCCCCCAGCGGAGTTCATCATATTCTTCAATAAAACTCAACAATGGTATCCCCAATGGAGTTCTCATTCATCTCAGCGAAGCACCTCTCCTCCCACAGAGTATTGTTCCCCAGCAAGATCGCTAGAGTAGTTATTCCCCGCAGAGTAATCTCTTCATCAAGTTTATTCCCCAATGGAGTCATCTTCTCCTACTGGTTCATTCTTGCAATCTTCATCCCCAGCAGAAACGAAGAACTTCCTTCAACCATCAGCCCAGGATTTAACTCCCGGCATTCGTCAAGGATATATTTTCCTAGACGAAAACACATTCAAAAACATCACATACATCATGATACATGCATAAACGCATCATATCTTACAATCTCATTTATGTTGAGAACATCATTGCTTGATCCATATCATGCATTGCATATGACTGACCTTTACCTTTCAGGAAAGATCCAGTCAAGTTCTCAGCTATGTTTAAAACCTCCTCTGGTTCAGTTAAATCGATTCCTAAAGATTTTTCTGATGCCGATCCAGTTGAAGTTATTTCAAGACCTTGCCTGGTTCAGTTAAATCGACTCCTAAAGATTTTTCTGATGCCGATCCAGTCAAAGGCCTTCTCTGGTCCAGTTAAATCGATTCCTAAAGATTTTCCTGATGAAGACCTAGTTGAAGATGCAAAGACCTTGCCTGGTTCAGTTAAATCGACTCCTAAAGATTTTTCTGATGTTGATCCAGTCAAAGGCCTTCTCTGGTTCAGTTAAATCGATTCCTAAAGATTTTTATGATGCCGATCCAGTTAAAGTTATTTCAAGACCTTGCCTGGTTCAGTTAAATCGACTCCTAAAGATTTTTCTGATGCCGATCCAGTCAAAGGCCTTCTCTGGTCCAGTTAAATCGATTCCTAAAGATTTTCCTGATGAAGACCCAGTTGAAGATTCCAAGACCTTGCCTGGTTCAGTTAAATCGACTCCTAAAGATTTTTCTGATGCCGATCCAGTCAAAGGCCTTCTCTGGTCCAGTTAAATCGATTCCTAAAGATTTTCCTGATGAAGACCCAGTTGAAGATTCCAAGACCTTGCCTGGTTCAGTTAAATCGATTCCTAAAGATTTTTCTGATGCCGATCCAGTCAAAGGCCTTCTCTGGTCCAGTTAAACCGATTCCTAAAGATTTTCCTGATGAAGACCCAGTTGAAGATTCCAAGACCTTGCCTGGTTCAGTTAAATCGACTCCTAAAGATTTTTCTGATGCCGATCCAGTCAAAGGCCTTCTCTGGTCCAGTTAAATCGATTCCTAAAGATTTTCCTGATGAAGACCCAGTTGAAGATTCCAAGACCTTGCCTGGTTCAGTTAAATCGACTCCTAAAGATTTTTCTGATGCCGATCTAGTCAAAGGCCTTCTCTGGTCCAGTTAAATCGATTCCTAAAGATTTTCCTGATGAAGACTCAGTTGAAGATTCCAAGACCTTGCCTGGTTCAGTTAAATCGACTCCTAAAGATTTTTCTGATGCCGATCCAGTCAAAGGCCTTCTCTGGTCAAGTTAAATCGATTCCCAAAGATTTTCCTGATGAAGACTCAGTAGAAGATGTCCAAGGTTCTCTCATCATTACTGTTGAGGTAGTAATCTCCCAAGGTTCTCTCATTCTTACTATTGAGGTAGTAATCGCCTAAGGTTCTCTCATCGTTACTGTTGAGGTAGTAATCGCCCAAGGTTCTCTCATCGTTACTGTTGAGGTAGTAATCACCCAAGGTTCTCTCATCGTTACTGTTGAGGTAGTAATCGCCCAAGGTTCTCTCATCGTTACTATTAAGGTAGTAATCGCCCAAGGTTCTCTCATCGTTACTGTTGAGGTAGTAATTGTCCCAAGGTTCTCTCATCGTACTGTTGAGGTAGTAATCGTCCCAAGGTTCTCTCATCGTCTTGTTGAGGTAGTAATCGTCCCAAGGTTCTCTCACCGTCCCGTTGAGGTAGTAATCGTCCCAAGGTTCTCTCATCGTCCCGTTGAGGTAGTAATCGTCCAAGGTTCTCTCACCGTCCCGTTGAGGTAGTAATCGTCCCTGATCCATTCATCACCCTGCTGTGGTAGCAATCGTCTCAGATTCCTTCATCACATCATTACCAACAAAAAAACCTTCTGAAGTTCCATACCCGATTCCCGTATCTTGCCAGGGTGCATCTGAAGAGTT
Source organism: Vicia faba (assembly GCA_948472305.1). Taxonomy (NCBI): domain Eukaryota; kingdom Viridiplantae; phylum Streptophyta; class Magnoliopsida; order Fabales; family Fabaceae; genus Vicia; species Vicia faba. The sequence goes on from OX451741.1 coordinate 305,632,490, forward strand.
TGAGGATCCGATTCCTGTATCTTGCCAGGGTGCATCTGTTGACGACTATATTCTCCGGACTCGATTCCTGTATCTCGCCAGGGCACGTCTGAAGAATTTAAAGATTCGATTCCTGTAAGCAACCAGGGCGCGTCTATATAAAGAATTTTAAGACCAACTTCTGTAACATGCCAGGTAATTATCTTTCTTTTTCAGGTACGCAAGTTCTCGCTAAGGAAACTCTTACGCGATCGACACCCATATGGCATCTATAAGCCCATCCACCTATCCATCACCTCTCAACATGGCATCTGTAAGCCCATCCCCCTATCCAGCATCTCTCCAAATGGCATTTGTAAGCCCATTCCCTGCATCATATTGCTGATACTCTACTTTGTGAGTGCAAATTTCTGGGCACTCTAGTGTTCAATCATCTTCCACCCTCGGATTACGAAAGGCACGTCAGCCAATCTACATCCTCAGGTCTAAGAAGATTGAACAGGGGCAACTGTTGTACCCTAAAATTTTCCCTCCCATATTCTTCAAGATTGGCCAAGATCAAGGTTCAAAATCTCACAAGGGTTGCACAGTCCAAATGCCTCATAACAGTCAAAAATTAGGGTTTTGGTCCTGACGAAGAAATTGAAGTTTCCAAGGGTCCAATCAAGTCCCACATGCCTATAAACATTGTCAAGCATCCATATGCTAAGTTTCAAGACTCACAACATCAAATTGCACAGTCAAAAACCCTAAATGCTTCACAGTCAACTGCAGGGGCAAAATGGTCATTTGACAGTCAAAAGTCAAACTTTTTGGTCAACATCTTATTTTCTAAGCCACAAACATCATTTGATCAATTCTTGATCATGATTTCACAAGCATGGCTCAAAAAGTCTCAAGATGCAAAAGTTTCTATTTTGGGACAGTTGAAAAAGTCAACTGCAAATTGACCAAGGCATAACTTCCACATGGTTTATCAGAAAAATTCCATCCAAAGCTCATTTTAAATAGAATGACATTTCCCACAACTCATCTTCACACTTCAAGTCCAAGAAATGCTCTCACAAAAAGTTATCAATCTCAACATTATAGGTCATTTTCAAAAGTCAACAAAAAGGCACTTTAAGTCAAAGACCATAACTTGAGATTGTTAAATCAAAATGACATGGGACCAAAGGCATTGGTTAGAGGACTTCAAGACCTTTCCAAAATGTCCAAGAACATGATCAAATATTAAAAATTGAGCAAGATATTCCTTGTGGAAGTTGGGAAATTTTTGGGAGTTTTGAAAAGTCAACTTTGCTTCAAAAGCCTCAAAATTGCTAATGGGCCTCAATTTCTTCCATGAATCATCACCCAAAGACTATGCACGACCCATTTACATCCAAGGGATTTATTTTATCATTTTTGATTAATTATTTGAATTATTATTATTATTAATTCACTTAATTAAAATTAAATATGACAAAAATAGCAAATCACACCTTTCAAATCTTTTTATGCAGCATTTTCATCCATCATGACCTCAAGATTTCGTGCACACTCAAAAAGGAAAGATTCTATGCAATTGGAAATGGTTTGATGGCAAAAAGGATTGAAAAAGATCATGGAAAATCAAATATTGAAAAGCATTAAAACAATGGATTTTGGGCTGACTTTTGACCTAATTCCCTTCATATACTTGTACACAATTGAAACCTAAGGCTAAAAAAACACAGAAGCTGCGCTGCAAGATCAAGAACAACTTTGCATTTTTTTCACAAAAATCTCAAAACTGTTTTCATAGCTAGAGCTCGTTTCAAGACCTCAAAAGCATTCCAAAAGCTTGCCGACACCACCAGGAAGAGATTGCAATCAAGAACATAGCCCCATACTCAAGGAATTGGTAGATTGAAGTCTCACTTTTCATTAAAATTTTCATATTCGTGTTTGCATTTTCATGCATTATCAATGACTTTTAATGATTGATTTATACTAACATAAGCATTCTGAAGCTATTGGTGTTATTTGATTGAACTAAGGACGCCTGTATGCAAAGTTGCCATTGAAGCTTTCTAGGGTTTCTGAAGCTCCAAAAGAGGGGTTTACATATCTGGAAAAATTAGACAATGAAACTAGCACCATTAAAATCGTGACATCCAGAAGATTCGATCTCATACCTCGCGCCCTTTTTCTTTTTCACCATGCTCTAATCGCTATTTTGCAGGTTTGAGTTTAGTGGGGGTTTGAAACCCCCGCTATCTGTTTTATAAATTCAGGCAAACGAAGAAGAAGGTGGACGTGTCCATACGTGACTGGGAAATTCAAATCATTCGCGCGTGTTTTTGTGTTCTATCACTAGCGTTTGTTCTCTCTCATAATAATCACGTCCCACTATAATATCAAGATAACGCGTTGGCTCAGCTGGTTGGTGTGTTGTCCTTCAGGTATTGGGACTTGGGTTCGATTCCCAGGTCCCCCACTTTATTCATATATTTTTTCTTAACGTGCTTCTATGCAGCCTTCATTCCAAGGACCATCATGAAGCCTCACCATCTAGCTTGCCACGCGCCTAGAAGTCCCAATCCAAGGGCCAGGATGGGCAGTCCACCATGGACACCAGTCAACCACTCCTCACACGCGCCAGAAAAGTCAAAAGGGCCTGATTCTAGTGGGCCAAAAATGCTTCAATATACCTCCAAAAAGGGCCTGATACCCCCTCCCATGGTTTGCATTATTCTTGATTTCTATTTTGATTTCTTTTAATTTTTAATGTTTAATTATTTCTTTTATTTAATTCACAAAATAATTTTTTTTAATATAAAAACCAGAAAAAATCAAAAAAACATGTTTATTGTTATTTAATATTTAATTCACTAATTATTTTGTAAATAAATCTAATAATCAATTTAGTTTTAATTTAGGGTTTTAATTTTAATTTTTTCTAAATAACTAAAATAGGTAGAAATTAGGTTTTTTAGATTTTTTATTCTTTTTATCAATAAAATAATTTCATCTTATTCTTATTATTATTAATTATTAATTTTGTAAATACTCACTTAATTAATTAATTAGTGTAAATTAGGTTAAAACTTGAACATTTTTCTTAAATAATTAAAAACAACTTAGAACTAGGGTTTTGTTAAATTTCTAATTTTAATTCTTTTTCTCTTTATTTCATAAATACCAAAAAAAACATAAAAAACAATTTCTTTTCTCATTAAATAATTAATTAACTTTCAATTTCGATTTAATTTCTTTAAAGGGTCCAACGCCCTCGCACATTCGATTATAATTTATTTTCGCACGTTTATTTTTATTTCCTTTTTAAATATAATGTAATTGCCCCAAAGCTTTGTAATAGTAATTAGGACTCCATTTATTTTCCGCATTTTATTCAAATTGGGTCTTTGTTAATTTGGTGATGTATAGACCAGCGCCTTGTAATAGCGTAGGACTTTTATTTTCCGCACTTTAATTTCCGCACCTTTTAAACTGCTAATCACATGAAAGAATGAATGGCCCAAAAAAAATCAAAGCGTAGCTCACCCAATGCATGACAAGATAAAACATAAACTGAAAATGACACACAATTCACACACCACTCTTAGGGTACGCCTCACTGTTGCCTTGCCCCTCGAAACGTGGTCGTCGAGTATAGGACGTTTTAGTAAGTCCTCATGTCCATGAACATGGCATGAGGGTAGCTTCTAAGGTATCCTGCTGTTGCTCTGTTGACCACACTGTCCCTTAACGAATTGACCCGAACACCTCCAACGGTGGTGCTACATACCTCAAGATGGTGGGATGGCACTACCTTAAGGACATTTACACAGCATAATTCCTTAGGGTAGGTAGATGACTCGTAGATACTTGCTCTAATTCAAAAACAAATCAAAAACTTCTTTTCACACCTACACTTTTCAAAAAGCTTTCAAAAGCAACTTTTCAAACACTCTTGAGGACTGATACAAGAGTCGATCTGAAATTTTCAAATGAAACTTTTTTTAAAACCCACTCACTTTGAAAAGCAAACAAACATTTTGAAAACACAAATGAGCAAGTATCTAAGAGCCCATGGATAACCATGGATAGAAAGGGTGTTAACACCTTCCCTTTCTATAAATCTACCTCCCGAACCGAGAACATATCTCATAAGGAATTTTTCTGTGCTTTTGTCCTTTCCATGTTGGAGAAAATAAAAGACGGTGGAGACTCTTGCTTCCGCGACATTTCGCGAACCAGCGTTAAACAGTCAGTTCCAGATCCACCGATCACAGAACTGGCGACTCTGCTGGGGAATCTTATAAAGTGAGGTGTACCTTAGGATAGTTTATAACTGGGTTTTCAATTGCTTTGACTTGTTTGCTTTATTATTGTGGGACTATCTTGGGAGTTCTATAGATCCTAACCCGGATCTGGGGATACCTTCTTAGAAAGTAGCAACAAGACTGTGAGGGAACTGTGCGGGGTATACCGACATGGTTGAAGCAGTCTGCTACGTTGATGTGGCACTTTGGTGAGTACCGGTAACCCTTGAGTCTAGTCAAGGAGAGTACGGGGCCGCCGCGTGGTGTCGTGAAGCATCAACTGACCTTAGGAACCTTAATTGAACCATCTTGGCCTCTTTAGGGTAGTGAGATAACTGACTTTGGTGCAGTCCGAGGTTGGTTGATACTCGATACTACACTCAATTGAGGGTTGTTTTCTTGGAATATTTCGGTCGCCAGTTCAGTGGCTAAATCGAAACGATGAACAATGAAAGCAATCCAATGATATTGGGACCCTTAGAACCCGGTTACTTCTGATAGGACAGGTTGAGCCCACCAACTTCAAGAGGGTAATACCCAGACCCCATGCTGGCCTAAACTCTAAGGGTTGTGGTGTGACTTGTGTGCTTTCGTACTTGACTACTTGCATGCTTGTTATCTGACACTTGAGTTTCTTGCAGGTTTTGTTTACAGTCCTTAATCTGGACTCATAACAGGGTTACTTATATCACCCCACGCATAACATGACATCATACCATCATACCATTGCATACATCCTACATAAGGACTAATCCATTTCAAAGATCTCAAGGGTCTGTGATGCAGGTCATGATGAATCCAACTGTCTAGCAAGGGGCAAAAGGGGATTTATTGCCCTCCAGTCAAGGTTGTCAGGGGCTATGACCCACTCGATATGGTGAGCCTTGACTCTTGAAGAAGGACTCTCAACAATATGAAGTGCCTTCAATCAAGCCACCAGTTACCAGATTCTAATAATTCTTCTTGTTTACCCCACGAGGTCCTTGAAAGCATTGCATGCATATCATACATATCATTTCATGACAGGTACCCTTGTTACAGGTCACTTACCTTCTTCGCTGTTTATTTCAGCCAAGACTTCCCAACAAGATAACCAGGACCTTCATGCTCAAGAGACTCGGTTCGGGGAAATCCTCCTGAATCTATCCAAGGGGCAGGAAGAGTTGAGGACACTTCTCATGGGGACTTTGGTCAGGAACAGTGCTGAGGATGAACGGCTGAAACACCTGCAAGCTGAAATGGATACAATGAAAGCCCAGATGTTGGGGCAGATGACTATCATTCAAGGCTTAGCTCAAAGACAAGAAGAGCTCGGGGTTCTCGTCAACCAACTGCTTCGGGGTAACCAACTGGGGCAAACATCTAAGGGTAAAGAGCCAGTCATCATTCAACCACCTTTGAGACAAGAAGATAAGGGGAGAGCTCCTCAAATGGCTTCAGTGCCACAAATTCAGCATCAACCTCACCAGCTTCAGGCAGACAAGCCCAAAAGGCAGTTCACCAAGCTCAACGTGTCGCTGCCTCAAGCTTTACAACAACTGTTGAGGTTGAATTTGGTAACTCTAAGGGACCCTCCTAAGAATCCCAACAGGACACCTTCAAGGTATAACCCCAACGCCCGTTGCGCTTATCAGTCTAACAGCCCGGGGCATGCTACAGATGATTGTTGGACCTTGAAGAATAAGATCTAGGACCTGATCGATGAAGGAGCTGTGGAATTCACCCAAGATGGCCAGGCTGAGTACTTCTACCATCCTTACAGGATTCACCAGTTGAAGTAACAAGCCCTGAGATGAAAAGACTTTTGTTCACTAGAATTTCTCAAGTTGTGATTTTCTTTTGATTGTTCAAACATTTATTCATGTTAAACATTGTTATTTCATTAATGCACTACACATGTCTGTTTTGAAGTAATTATTTCGCATTCACTATTTAAAATTGCTTTCATTTTTTGTGATGTTCAATGCTCGGTTAATAATTCTAAGCCTCTTGAGGGAGGATGATGAAAACGATACCACGATCTTTACAATATGCTTTTGAACAGACCCCGCTGATGAGGTGCAGGCATTGTTTCAATTCCTAAACACTGGAGTTATAAGGAAGATAATCCCTCGTCAACCCCTCTGAGCCAAAGAAGTAGGAGTTTTCTTTTCGAAAATTAAAACCCTTTATCATAACCTGGGGAAGGGTAGTTCTCTCAGTTGATCCAAGTGCATAACGAATGGCACCAAAGAAGTCCTTACAAAACAAAAGACAATGATGGTTCCGAACAATCATACAGACAGGCAGTCATTACTTCTCAAAATAAAAACCCAACAAGTCAAAACCTATGAAGGAGACTTACAAAAACTGGGGCATCCCGCTGGCTGTAATCACAAAAAAGGACAGTTCAGGCAAAAAATAGGGACAACGAAATCAAAAAAAAATGAAAGAGGTCACACAAACCCTCAATAACAAAAAAAATGACTGCCTATTCAAATAAACGTTCAACATCCGAACCATCACCGAGAAATCAGAGCAAAGACTCAAACAAGGTCTAACATATGATCAACTGAGTTTAGGTTTGGAGAACATCACGAAGAGCGGGTGGGTACAAATAAAATTTGAGCCTTTATCCTTTGTTTCTTAAACCGTGAACCAGGCCACGTTATAACCCTCAAAAGTCCTAGCTGAAGCATGGGTTAGTTCGAAAGCATACTGTACGAAAGGTATCCTGACTCCTTAAGGCTTGTGGTAAAATAACGAGTTGACACCACAATTTACAAAACTTTCTTGTTTTACTAAAAATTCATTTTCAAAAATTTCAAGACGGACATAAGCTTTGCATTTTTGATATAGCATTGTTTGCATATGACTATTTGTTTGAACAACAGGGAAATTCGCACGATGAATACCTAGTGAACAAAAGCACTTCCAATGAAGGGGCAGACATGACCATGGTCTATTCTCTGGGGCAGTCCAATCAAGACTCGGAGAATCTCTCAAAGGCCAAACAGCCTGGGGCAAATCTCCGCCTGAGTCACTTGGGGCATTCCAACAACGAATCTTGCCCGATTAAACATCTTCTGGGGCATGACAAAACACTTCTAACAGGGGCAACTCCCTACATTCGGAGAGCGTGGACATAGTAAAAAAAAATACTACGCATAATCAAAGACCCGCTAGGTTGACACGCCTAGGCAAAAATAAGGGCTTCCCTGCGAACCAAAAGGGTTAGGGCAAAATAAGGGATAAAAATATGAAAAAATCTGTACACCCGGCAAGTCGAAAACCTGAAAAGGCGGCTTGGGAAAAAATGGGTATTCCGGTGGACTGAAAACCCGAAAGGGCGGTCCAGGCAAAAGTTAGGGATCAAAGATTACGACTATGTCCTGTCATCTTGTCATTTGCTTACCAAAAGAAGACTGGTCAAATCGGCAGTTATCAAGATCTCCACAGGTATCTTCTCCCGCAGGAACTGGGGCAATAAGAATTGTCTAAGCGATCTGGTTGCTCTGTCCACCAAGGTACCAAGGTAAGTTCGGCTGAAGAACGCAACCAAGATATCTTAACTCCCCAGAGAGTGAGCCAGCAAGTCAAGATACTCTCCCCAAGCAATGTTATACTGTTGGCTTTAAGGAAATTAGGTATCCCTAACAGATCTCAACATTCCTCAGCGCAATATTCCCAACAAGCATCCCCGGCAATCTCGATTTAAGATTGTTCCCCGGCGGTATACGAACATTCAGTGGAGCCACTTTCCCAATGTATATCAAAATTTCCCCAGGAAAGTCCAGTCCAAAAGCCTCCCCAAGAAAGCGGAATCCATCTCCCCAGCAGGAAGCTTATCCCCAGTAGATTCTGGAAGCTTCCCCCCCTGCAGAGCACGAACGCGTCTCCCGGCTTTATTCAAAGGTTATTTCCCCACCAGGATATAACTGGGTTATCCTCAGCCAATAACCAGGGAAAGATCGTCCCCGACGAAGTCTTCCTAGCCCCCAGCGGAGTTCATCATATTCTTCAATAAAACTCAACAATGGTATCCCCAATGGAGTTCTCATTCATCTCAGCGAAGCACCTCTCCTCCCACAGAGTATTGTTCCCCAGCAAGATCGCTAGAGTAGTTATTCCCCACAGAGTAATCTCTTCATCAAGTTTATTCCCCAACGAAGTCATCTTCTCCTACCGATTCATTCTTGCAATCTTCATCCCCAGCAGAAACGAAGAACTCTCTTCAACCATCAGCCCAGGATTTAACTCCCGGCATTCGTCAAGGATATATTTTCCTAGACGAAAACACATTCAAAAACATCACATACATCATGATACATGCATAAACGCATCATATCTTACAATCTCATTTATGTTGAGAACATCATTGCTTGATCCATATCATGCATTGCATATGACTGACCTTTACCTTTCAGGAAAGATCCAGTCAAGTTCTCAGCTATGTCTAAAACCTCCTCTGGTTCAGTTAAATCGATTCCTAAAGATTTTTCTGATGCCGATCCAGTTGAAGTTATTTCAAGACCTTGCCTGGTTCAGTTAAATCGACTCCTAAAGATTTTTCTGATGCCGATCCAGTCAAAGGCCTTCTCTGGTCCAGTTAAATCGATTCCTAAAGATTTTCCTGATGAAGACCCAGTTGAAGATGCAAAGACCTTGCCTGGTTCAGTTAAATCGACTCCTAAAGATTTTTCTGATGTCGATCCAGTCAAAGGCCTTCTCTGGTTCAGTTAAATCGATTCCTAAAGATTTTTATGATGCCGATCCAGTTAAAGTTATTTCAAGACCTTGCCTGGTTCAGTTAAATCGACTCCTAAAGATTTTTCTGATGCCGATCCTGTCAAAGGCCTTCTCTGGTCCAGTTAAATCGATTCCTAAAGATTTTCCTGATGAAGACCCAGTTGAAGATTCCAAGACCTTGCCTGGTTCAGTTAAATCGACTCCTAAAGATTTTTCTGATGCCGATCCAGTCAAAGGCCTTCTCTGGTCCAGTTAAATCGATTCCTAAAGATTTTCTTGATGAAGACCGAGTTGAAGATTCCAAGACCTTTCCTGGTTCAGTTAAATCGATTTCTAAAGATTTTTCTGATGCCGATCCAGTCAAAGGCCTTCTCTGGTCCAGTTAAATCAATTCCTAAATATTTTCCTGATGAAGACCCAGTTGAAGATTCCAAGACCTTGCCTGGTTCAGTTAAATCGACTCCTAAAGATTTTTCTGATGCCGATCCAGTCAAAGGCCTTCTCTGGTCCAGTTAAATCGATTCCTAAAGATTTTCCTGATGAAGACCCAGTTGAAGATTCCAAGACCTTGCCTGGTTCAGTTAAATCGACTCCTAAAGATTTTTCTGATGTCGATCCAGTCAAAGGCCTTCTCTGGTCCAGTTAAATCGATTCCTAAATATTTTCCTGATGAAGACCCAGTTGAAGATTCCAAGACCTTGCCTGGTTCAGTTAAATCGACTCCTAAAGATTTTTCTGATGCCGATCCAGTCAAAGGCCTTCTCTGGTCCAGTTAAATCGATTTCTAAAGATTTTCCTGATGAAGACTCAGTAGAAGATGTCCAAGGTTCTCTCATCGTTACTGTTGAGGTAGTAATCGCCCAAGGTTCTCTCATTGTTACTGTTGAGGTAGTAATCGCCTAAGGTTCTCTCATCTTTACTGTTGAGGTAGTAATCGCCCAAGGTTCTCTCATCGTTACTGTTGAGGTAGTAATCACCCAAGGTTCTCTCATCGTTACTGTTGAGGTAGTAATCTCCCAAGGTTCTCTCATCGTTACTGTTGAGGTAGTAATCGCCCAAGGTTCTCTCATCGTTACTGTTGAGGTAGT